>JAUKUA010000001.1:5932203-8898305 GCA_030549175.1 Lasiosphaeris hirsuta
GCTCCTGTGCCAATGTGACGCCTAAACTAGAATGCATGTATCATGACTCCCTCTACTTCGGGGCGACTGGGAGCTGCGGACCCGCGAAGCTATCTATTGACTACCCTCGGAATTTGTCCTATTGATCCCGTTGCTGCGGCGGCAAACTCAGCTGCTGAAATCCCAGCAAAATCTCCTTATCAACATTGACCGCCCAGCCAGCCTCAAATGCCTGCTCGCCACCCGCCCTACGCACTAGATCCTCGAGCCTCGTCCGCACAAAGTCGTACGCATACACTCTGTGTATGGGGTCTTTCCTTGCAAACTGGCGTTCGTGTACATCCAGCGGCGTATCCCAATCGTTGCCCGGCGACTCCTCCCACACCAGTGTATCCAACACCAACGGGTTGTCGCCGCTGTCTCGCAGCTCCATGGCCACCGTTGTCCACATGGAAAGATAATCCTGCAAGCGTGCGAGGACAAGCTCCTGCATCGGACTTGGGAGCTCCCACAGCCGTGTCAGTGCCAGACACGAGAGCTTCTGGCGGTCGATGTCGGCCATGCTGTCGAAGTTGCTGAACCACTGTGGGCTGAGCCATGCCCAAACTGTCTCGAGACTGCCAAAGCTTCCCAGCATGGTCGCGAAGATAGCCGGGTCTGCGAGGGCAACGCGCGCCAGAATGGCAAAGTAGTCGCTCTCCTTCATTGAGTTGATCTTGCTGGGCTTTCGTTTGGGGCCCGTTGTTTGGGAGGATTCCCAGGCGCTGTGTAGCCGCTCTAGAAGCTCCCTAAGCAGGCCACTGTCAAGCATGTCCTGTACCACGATAGAAACCCCCTGCGTGCCGCCTATTTCCTCGGCGACGCGGATGACAAGCTCGAGTGCCTGGGCACCGTATTTGTTTTGCCCTCGGCTGTTTGAGTCCAGCGTCTTTGCGAGTGCTGCGAGAGTCGGGCGCCGGAAGCCGTCACTCAGTATCTCCCTTGGCGCTAATAGTATGTAGTTCTTAACGATCTCCAGGCACTGGCTAGCGACCTCTGAATCATATTCTAGTAGTGGCAAGGCCAGCGCAACGAGCTGTGTCAGTTTGGGTATAAGCGGTGAGGCGCTCTGCATCATGACCGTTTTCCACAAATCCACCGACTCCTCGATAAGGTGTAGATGGAGTGCGGATTCAGGATTCATGGCTTCTGCCAACAGCGGGATAATGGCACCCTGGTACCGCTGGGAATCGGCTCGCATTGACGCGACCAGTGCCGTCATGATGGTGAGGATGGATTGCTTCATCATGTACTCTTCGGCGGCAGCAGACTCCCACAGCTTTGGAAGAACCGTCATTATCGCGTCTCCAAACGGTGCAATGTGTGAATCCATCCGATTCACAATGACGCGGACAGTCTCTAGGATCGCCAACTTGGTCTCATCATTCTCCACTTCTTGCAGCAAGCTGATCAACAGGTTGAAGAAATCCGCCGCATAGGGAACAAAGGCCTCCCCCACGAACTCAAAGTCATCAGCGATCCACTTGAACTGACGCGCTGCGGTAATGCGCACAACCTCGTCATTGTGTGGGTTGTTGGCTTGTAGAAGATGGCGAAAGATATCATACACGACCAGTCTGCCGGGCTGGGATATCCGGATTGGTATCCACTGGCTCAGTAGGATGGATATCCGGCGGCGAAGCAGCTTAGCCATCGAGTCTTTAATTTGAACGTCTTTGACCAAGGTGGCGTTGAGAAACCGGTCAAAATCAAAGGCTTCCTGCACGATCGGGGCTGCACAGCCCAGGGCGCAGTACGCTGCTTCCTTTGTGACAATGTCCATCTCTACCTTGGTGGCGAGCTCGCAGTAGGTGAGAAGTGGCTGGCCCAGTTCCTTATAGTAGGTTAGGAGGTCTACGAGGAGTCTCTCGGCACAGGGACGGACAGCCCACTCGAAGGCCTGGCCTTCATTCCGCTCTTGGGACTCCCATGTCTCAGGATCCTCCTCCCAGGCCTCCAGGTCGGATTTCCGGAAGATAAACAGTTTACTTATAATGACCCGTACAATATCCAGAAGCAGCTCATTTGTCAGCAACTGTGTCTTGATGATGTGTACCGCCTCTTTCTCCTGCTTCTTGACTTCAGGACTCTTGTACTTGAACGTCTGAGACGGGCGGTAGGCAGTTGCTATGCAGCATCTGAGTAACAGAAGCCCTTTGAGGGCTAGCTTTTCGGAAAGAGGCCCCTCATGCTTTGGGTTCCCACCGGATGTTCCTTTGGGAGTCTCCTTGATCCCACCAGACTTCTCGAATACGTCGGAGAAATCCTTAACGAGGCTCCAGTACGCTTTGGTGAGTGGGATGGAGTTTGGCAGGGCGGGGAAGCTGGCAGGATGCATTTCGCACATATCGATATGTAGCTTGGTGAACTGGATGAGATGCTTGCCGACCAGGTCCTGAAATGGGACTGGTATCCACGACTCATAGCTGATGCCGGTAAGGAACTGGTCGAACTGGGTTTGTGAAAGAGACCAAAAGCCCTGAACCATGCTGTCGTTATGCGGCTGCTCGTACCCGATCGTCACCAACCGGCGTAGAATTTTAAGTGCGGTCAGACTGTTCTGCATAGCGTAGTCGGCATCGTCCTCGTCCCCGCTGCCTTTGGTGAAGAAGTCTTGCCAGTATGTCGTCTTCTCGGTGTATATCTCACCAAGCAACTGCACCATTTCGGGTGTCACAGATTGAAGAGCGGTCTGTGATGTGCGCAGACGGGCCGTGCCCAGCTCCTTCACGACCCGGAGCAGCACCAGCAAAGCGCCGCTCAAGTGTCCAGGGTTTCCATTCTTGGATGCCCTCGTCGCACCGATGATATTCCGAAGTGCATCTGGCCACTCACTGGGGTAGTCTACTCGCACAATCTTGGCGACAACCAAGGCATTGTGCAGCGACAAGGTCCTCTCCTCCTCGTCGATGGAGCCTTGGAGTAGTCGAGAGCGTATGAGATGTTTCTCGGCAGGTTTTATGGCGTGCCTGGCCGTGTGCCTCCAGTATTTATCTATACCATTTTTGAGGAGGATGATAGCAAGGAAGCGGATCTCGTGCCGAATGGACTTGTCGAGGAAGATGGACTGTTAACGGAGAGCATGGTTAGCAGCGTCACGGGACAGATTCGCGGGACTGGCATGAAAGGGCTCACCTGGAGGCCGGGAAAGAAGTCTTGGTTTGACTCCCAAGCCTGGAGTTGCTGTCCGGCCGACTGTCTCTGGGCGTGATCTGTCGAAGTCGAGGCCAGCTCAAGCGCCTTGCCCAGCTCAAATAGGCTGAGAGGCGCCGCCTCCCCCGGCACCTCGATTGCAAAGCTCATCACGCGGCCTTAGTGTGCGCAGACAAAGAAGTGAGGTGCTGCGAATAAATAATCGCAAATACTGTTGGGTTCTGGCAACGTTGGCGATGCGGCTGTTGTCCAGCTTTGGGCCGCTTGGTGGGGGTTGTTGGAGGGTTCAAAATGGCGGGGCAGATTAGATTGTGGGGAGTGAAACGGTGAAGAGGGACGCGCTCTATCTAGTAATCCAACCTGTTTCTCCCTCTCTTGCCTTTATGGCTGCCCGTGGCAAACACAAACATGCAGTTTCAAACTCTCATTCAATTGGTAAGGCCGCAATACATAAATCCCACACATCTACCCTGTTTCCCGATATATTAGGTCGGTAGTCTACAACGTCGCACAACGCAATACCAGCAAAGGCGCCCTGATCATCATAGAACTTCCTTCTGTCACTGCCGTCCATGCTGAAGCGGTACACTACACCGCCACTGCCGTAACCGAGCGAGTATTATTCAGGAGTCATCTCACACAAAACTTACATATCTGTTGCGTATATATGGTGATTGGTCTTGTCGATTGCCAGTCCAGTCCAATCGCCTCATGCAGGTTGCGGGCGAGAATCTGATGGTTCCCATATTCGCCCGCTTCATCGAGGGATATTCGGTTCAGGCTGTTGCCGCTTGGAAGTTCACCGCGATCCGTCCAGTACATGGCCCGGCCATCTTCGTCAATCTCGAGATCAATTGGCTCCGGCAACCGGGAAAACAGGCACTCAATATCTGCCCTGGTGGAAGCATCGGCTCCATCGGGCATTTCAATCGACGCTCTGAAGATGCGTCCCTGTGAGCCCTTAGATGGCCCCTTCTGCGTCCAGTAGAACTTGCCCTCGCGGGGCGCCACAGCTATACCAATACACCAAAGCGTGTGGTCTTTGAATCCCCTTTTCCAGTCGCCATTCTGGACCGGCGTTTCGAGGCCTGAACCATCGACGCTGCACCGAAACACCCGCATTCCCTCCTGTTCAGAGAAGTAGAGCTTGCTACATCCCGAGTCGACGGCCAACTGCTTTGGCGCGTGAACAGAACCAGTGGGAACAATGGCCTTGATGTCGTTACCGTCGAGGTTGCATGACATGATACAGCCATCATTGATATTTGGGACCCCCATGTTGCTCCAAAATATTTTGCCCACACCGTGGCAAAGAGCGATCCCGTCTGGCATGGGCTGGTGGTTCACTACTATCCGCAAGGGTGACTTTCCGTCTGCGCTGCCAACGAGAATACGACCCTTCTTATACACATCGCTCCAGTCATTGTTTAGCCCGAGGTCGAGAATGTACAGCGCGGGTGCGTGGAGGTTGTCGTGCGATGTCTGCTCTTGTCCAGCCGCCTTGGTCGTGTGCCCGGGCGGGTAGAGACCACCCTTGCTGCTCCTTGCACCGAGTTTTCCTTGCTCGATGAACGTCTGGAGGAAGGGTACAACACCCATGACTTTCAATCCGCATTCGTCGATGTAGTGCTGTTCAATCAACGACACCGTGTCCAAGCCGACCGAGTCCTCAGCACACGGAGGGTTACCGTCCTTGATAAACATCTCGGTCTAAGCGGCATCGAGTTCGGCCGGTGTTGCAACCCCCTCGGATAACACCATCAAGCACTCTCGTTTGATAGTAGCCCAGACCCGATTTGGTACAAAACCGGTGGGCTCCTTGTGCACCATGACCGGCAGCATTCCAGAGGCTCGTAGGTGCACTTCCATGTATGGGAATATATCCTCGTGGGTCGAACCGCTTGTCATCAGCTCGACGATGTGGATACGTGGCGGTATCATGTAGTGTGTATTGAGCATGCGCTGTGAGGTCTCGGCCGTGACCTTAGCTGTCATCTCACGCGACTTGTACGACGACGAGTTTGATACCATGATAGCTTCAGGCGGGGCGGCTTTCTCGAGTTCAGCGAAGATATCGATCTTTGAGGCTAAGCTTCTCGGGCACACATTCGACGATGAGACAGGAGTCCTTCACCGCAAGCGCCAGGTCTTGGAAGCCCGTCACTTGTATTTGATCGGGAGTGACGGTGGGTTGGTACCTCCATAGTTCGTGCTTGACGTACTCCAACACGCCGGCCGTTTGCTGGACATCAGGACCCCGGATGTGGGCATTGTAGCCTGCGGACGCCCAGCACACGCCTATACGGCGGCCGAGCACGCCTGCTCCGAGAATACCGACGGAGGATGGAAGTTTCCATGGGGCCATTGGCACGGCTGGAGGATTTGACGACATGGCCGGTATCTGGTTGCTTTGCTGGGACCTTAGGAAGAAAGAGGCTCCCGTATCCGGCCCTTATATCAGATGCCGGACCCCAGGAGTTCCGAGAACCCCGTCACCCCGTTCCATCATCGTTGATCAAACCCGTCGAGGTTTAAACTTTAGGCACGTCAACGCAGGTATGACGATCTTGATGTGAGAGTCGGGCCTTGTTGCGGACACATCCATCCATAGGTCCTATCATTTAGGCTTCAGTTTGAGGTGGCAGATATTGAAATGTGATAGCTTCTAATCTGTATGCGCAGTGTTCACTCTAGATTTTAAAAGATGAGCCGTGTCGCCGGCGCAGCTCGACCTTGGGCGAGGTGAGATGAAGAGAAGAGGGTTGAGCTAGGTCTTTCTGACTAGATGGAAGACATGGCCACTGATTGGCCCGAGCTTTGATCTAAACCGACCCTTGCCCCAGACACCTGATTAGCCTCGGCTGGGATTTGTCTTTCAATGACATGACCTCTCGGCTGTTCCTGGCTTCGCGCTGCAAACGCAACTAACCCCTAAAGAATGTGAAGACCGCGTCCTGACAACGATGCGCCTCTGCGATCCCGATTACAATCCACAAAACGGACCTGCCCGACTAGTCTTGCGACCCCCGATGCGATGAGTGAAGAAAACACGTTCGCCCAGGCCCAGCAGCGCCTGGCTGCGCGACGCCAGGCGCGCGAGACCCAAGCTGCCGCCCACCTCGCCGCCCAGCGATCCGAATCCCAGCTGCGGGCCCGCATTGCCGCTACCCAGTCCCCCCTTCTGCGCCGGATAGGCTCGTCGACCCTCTCGCTGTGGGACACGATATCGAGCCGTGAGGGCACACGGCCCGCCTTCCGCGTCGGCCAGGTCGACGCCGAGCTGCTTGACGAGGAGCTGGTCGAGCTGCTGCGGGGCCAGGTGGGCGATGCTCTGCGATATGTCGGCGGTGTCTCCGGGCAGGGCGGCAGCTCCATCAAGGACGAGTGGCAGGCCGAGATCCTGCTGGCACTGCGGGCAGTACTGTTCAAGCTAACGGTGTGGGACCACGACGCGACTTACGGGGCCGCCCTGCAGAATCTTAAATTCACGGATGCGAGGCAGGGCGGCGCGGTGCTGGCGCCCCCGACTAGGTGGCAAAAGTCTGTGTATGGCCTAGTCACGGTCGGGGGGAAATATGTGTGGACAAAATGGGAGAATTGGCTGCTCGATCACGACGATGGGTTTGATGAGCCAAGTCCCCAGTTGCAGAAGCTATCGCGATGGACCTCGACTGTGTCTACGGCTCACGCTACTGCGGCTTTCGCCTCGTTCCTGATCTTTTTACTACATGGGAGATACCGGACACTATTGGACCGGGTTTTGAAGATGCGACTGGCTCCTCCGACCAGTCAGGTCAGCCGGGAGGTGTCCTTTGAATATCTCAATCGACAGCTCGTCTGGCACGCATTCACCGAGTTCCTACTATTTGTGCTGCCCCTCGTCGGAATCAACAGGTGGAGACGATGGCTCACGCGATGGTGGAGGAAAACCAAGCAGATGACCAGTACGGGCGGTGGCGAGAGCGGCGAGGTTGAAAAGAAGGGAGAATACGCATTCTTGCCGGAGCGGACTTGCGCCATCTGTTACCAAGACCAAAACTCGGCGGCGACCGAGACTGAAGTTATGGCGGCAGCGGCAGCCAAGACCGGAGTGGTTGGGTCAGCCCAAACCGATATCACAAACCCTTATGAAGCCATCCCGTGCGGGTGCATATACTGCTTTGTCTGTCTTGCGACAAGGATAGAGCGAGAGGAGGGCGAGGGATGGGCCTGTCTCCGCTGTGGAGAGGCGGTCATGGAATGCAAACCGTGGGGCGGAGACGTCTTGGAGCCACCAAAGAAATCGCCGACTACAAAGACCGTCGTATTTGCTGACGACGTTAAGGACATATCTGATGGATATGGGCGCTCAAGAATCCCGGTTGGGGGCTCTGTGAGGAGCTTGGCCGACCTTGAGCCAGAAGCACCGGCTGAGCTTGTGGAACGGTTAAATAGCTCAGGTTCAGACTCAGAAGACTCGGAGGACTACGAGGCTGAGGAGGATGAGTTGGGGGAGGACTTGGACAGCTAGAAGCGGTATAAATCGTCTTTTGATCTGGTCAGGGTATCAATGAGATGTCCCAGGTGCCATGTTCAATGTTGTAAGGGTATCTGAGAACATGATGATAGTTGAGGATATTACCCATGCCTATTTTGGCTCCAAAGAAGAAGATTGAAAATGATAATGATAATATACAAGTCACGTCGTTGCTGCTGTTTTATTTGGAACGTGTATTTGATCGTGGGGTTTCTCAGACAGCTCGCCCGGGGCAGCTGTCGGCAATTGATGCCAAGTGGCTCCACAACAGAATGCCTGCCGGGAGCCGTAACCACCACCCACCCACCTATTCGCAAGCCGGCAAGCACAGGCCAACAAAACGCCCAGGAACCGTCCCTGGTGCCCCCCGTCCTGAACCCTGCATGATCACGATAAGGTCAGACGTAGCTCACACATCACAGCTGGCGAGACATGCCCCTAAGTCGCTCACTCCCTCGACTCACGCGACGGTAGGGCAAGACACAAAATTCGGTCGGATACCCCAGCAAAAAAAATAACTAAAAAAAAAACTACAGACGAGCAATCCACAAATGAAAGAAGTCCCCAGGAAACAAGATATTGAAAAGACAGCGAGAACCGCAGCGGGTATGCCTCAACCGGCCCGTTAGCCGACGCGCGCCGGAACGATCGAATCCGGGGAGGCTGGTAGGCAGGCCGAGGAGGATAAGACAGAGCCAATTCACTTCCCAGCCCCAAACAAATACAGCCCCAATCAACCAGATGGGCTCCTCAGCTAGCAAACCGCAGCCACAGCTCCAGCGGCGCGGGACCACGCACCCGCCGCCGCGGCGCCGTCGCCACCTCTTCACTCCTTCGAAGCCGTCCGCCTCGGCCACGGCCCCGACCATGCCCTCCATCTTCTCCTTTCAGCAGGGCTCCGAGAGCGTCCAGCACATCCGCTACCATACCGAGGCCTCCCCGCTGCTCGGCCGCTTCCGCGCCGTCCCGCGGCCTTCGGAGCTCGAGCGCGCGTCGCCGCGCCGCCCCCGGTCTCCGAGTCAACTTGGTCTGCTGTCAGCTGGGTGGCGCGGCAGTGTGCATGTGGGCTACGGTGCGCTGGTCGCAGCTGGGTTAGGGGGAGAGGCGGACGACGAAGAGGAGGACGGGGAAGGGAGAGGGTTGAGGAGGGTGAGGAGGGTGCTGAGGCGGTTGGATAATACCTGGGTGAACCCCAAGGCGAGTGCCGTGAAGAGGGCGGTTGATTTGTGGTGGAGTCGGTGGGGGGTGTTGGTGGTGTTGCCGGCGGCGCTGGTAGGCTCAAGTTCCTTGCTCCATCCATCTCTTTGTCTTGCTTACTCGGGACCCGAGGTGTGGACAGCAAAGCGTGCGTTCTCGGTGCTAATGACGGGGACTCTAGGCTGTGGCGTGGTGCGCCATCCCGTTCCCGCAATACCCGCTGCCCGATGACGACGGCGGGGCCCATCCGCCAAACGACCCTGGGCAGGGTCCCGGCCCCGGGCGGAAGGTGCCCGGCCATGGAGCCGCCCGGGTGCAGGTCAATTTCTGGTTCTTCTTGATGGTCTACTACAGCTTGTACAACCTGACCGCCCTAATATGGATCACCAAGGTCTTCAATCTCTACAGCCTGAACTGGTGGCCGCAATCGCTCGGCTTCCCCATCACGGTATCAGCCATTGCCGTGCTGTCACTCGCAGCGCCCATCCCACTGTATCTCATTCCAAAAACTAAGTTTTTGACGGTTCACAACACGGCGTGGATCTCATGGACGTTTGTCATCATGGCTATGCCTGTCGCTATCGCATTTTTCATCCTCATGACCAACGAGCGGCACCTGGGCCTCCGACACTCGCTGTCGGAAACACAACGTATTTTTACCTCATCGTGGTGGGCCGGCGAACCCGAGAACACAATTGCGCGCCGTGATACAAGGCGGCGTGCTCCTCTCAATTCAGTTGCATTTGCCCCCAATACCGGCGATATGCGTGTCGGGCTTGATGACGACGTGTACCAGCGCCCAGCCGTGCCGGTCCGTCTGCGACGCCGATGGCTACCGGCCAGTTTTGTACGCTTTGTGTGGTTCTGCCTGGCATTGTCCATCGGCCTGCTGGCGTACGTTATAGGGGAAGCCTACGCCGAGATCTACCTTCGCACTCTACCGCATAATAATCTGGAGACTATTGTTTATGTCTATGGGTGGATTACCACTGTTCATCTTCTCGATGGCTTGACAGGGTGGATTTTGGGCGGGAATGAAGGCGAGCGAGTGGGAAGTTACCCCCTGAGCTGGATATTCAAGCTGTGAGTCCCCCCCTCCCCCTCCCCCTTTGCGACTTACCTCAATGGAGACGCTAACACCAGGCTGCCCTAGGTATTTCATGCTAACGTACCAAACTTATGTGCGCGCCCTGTACGCCCGGCTCCGCAGCCCCTCGCAGTTCATTCTGCTCCAGGTGCTCTCGTCGACGGGCCTCATTATCGTGACGCCACTGCTCATGTCGGCGCACTGTCACTGGTGCTTGACGGTCATTGGCGTCAACGGACAGAGCTACGGCACATACCAAAAGGTGTGCGTGCGCAACGTCTTCATCCGCTTCGTAGCCGAGAACGCTTCCATGTTGACGTTCCTCGGCAGCGTCGTCGTGCTGCACTTTGGCGCCAACAAGGATGTATACCCGTACTTCGCCTTTGACGGTACCGATAGCGACGATGGCTTTGACTTTGGCCTGACTTTCTATGCCTCGAGCATCACGTGGGCGTGTGAGCTGGCTGCCAGCTTCATCGTGGCCGGGCTCATACGCTGGATTTACGGCGTGAGTGTGGTTACCGAAGGAAAGCTCGACTTTGCCGTCTGGCCTGAGCTGCTGCCCACCAGTGTTGCCGTTGCTCTGCATGTGTTGCAAAACATGTTGTTCTCCATTATCCGGCTGCATTTTCGGTGACAAGCGGTTCTGGATGCGACGAAACCTCGTTCCGAGATCGGGTGGGTGTGCATAAGGACAACAACACGAGATGGCACGAGATGGCAACACGAGACGGCAACGCAATAAACCCCAAGAAAGACCCCCACCTAATAAACCAGGAGAGGGACTGGGAGTATCTCAAAGCATGTATGACGTATGGTGTGTGTAATGAAGATGGTGAGGTGACCTGGAAAGATACGGGTAGGTATAAAGAGAGAGGGATGGGAGGAGGGGGTCCCTTTTAACCCCACGCGGGCGAAATAAATTGTCGGTGAGGCGGGAGGACATTCGCTATTTGAACCTCGCGGCTACACCACGCCAGGCCGGGCACATGTCGCATGGTGGTGCCCCACTGCCGATCTCGGGAACACGAGGACCCGAACTGCTTGGCTTCTCCTCCCGGGAACGGGCCGAATGACATTGATCGACTCGTTTCATTGCCGGTCCTTGCCTCAGGAGACACGACAATCGGACAGAAAGCTCTCTCGCGGCCTCTCGAACACGCACAGTTATGCTCCGAGAACGTCTGCTCATTACCGACACCAGCAAGTTATATCGGTTTGGTTATACGTCACATCAGAGTCGCCCGTGAGGACAGAGGGAGGAGCAAAGGGTTGGGGGGGGGTTCTGACTTAAACCGTTGCGCTGCGAAGAGCCTCATGCTTGGTTTTCTTCCTCTTCTCGGGTTTTTTTTTCTTTCGTGCCTCTCTCAACAATTCGCGCAGGAGCCATGGGATGGATGAAGCGTTCTTGATGCATTATAGATACCCCGTTTTTAACAACTGCTTGGATACCTTTAGACATACATATAATGGGAGTAGACTCGAGTACCCTTGCGCGATACTGAGATTAGCTCTTAGGCCACTATTATAAACGCTAACCGACCCTTGCTACTATATGTGCAAGATAAAGGAAGGGGCCCTAAAGGAATCAGCCCCGCAGCCGTCGAAAGTCCAGATACAAGTACCACACATTCCACAACGTCCTTATCAACCTATAAACGGCTGTTGAACTGAGCGTAGAGCTGTTTTGGTCGCCATCGGTCAGATAAACAATGACAGGTAGCTGTGAAAATAGACATGTAACATTTCTGCCTCGGAAAAAGAAGTGGCATATCCTGTATCGCGATGTTCAACAAATCCTCGCCTAGTTCTTGTCTGTGACACCTGCAGCCTGTGCTCTTTCTGGAAGGCTTCTTGACACCATCTATGTCTTGCCCTTCTCTGCCGCGTGCAAGATACGGACAGGGTGCATCATAGCCCTGTTTGCTTCCCTTGTGTTACCCTCCCCCCTCCAAGGTAGAAACCGGACACGCCTGGCTCGCATGCCGGGTCTGCAAGAAATTCCGGGCCAGGTAGGACAACCAGGCAGAATAGTGCAGTATACCCGTGCACACGCAGCCAACCCTCGTCTGAGACGAGGGTGCACGAGGGTGCGCGACCCGGTCATATTTTTGTGATAGCTTTATTATCACGGGCAAAGTACGAGGCAAAGTACATCAGTTAGTAACACTTGACTAGCAAAAGGCTCATGGCATAAAAAATAGGAAGTAAGGATGGACCGTTTGGCTCGCGATGAGGCCTGCTAGGACAATCGTCCGTGGTTGGCGTCTTGTGAACTGTCTGGCTACCCACTCCCAAGACGCTGGGACTGCAAAACCTCGAGCGCTTGTAGCACCTAGAAGCTAGTCCAACAAAGATAAAGTGGTAGGGATACCGAAATTTCAGCGAGAACACAAAAGAGGCCGGTTTCGGTCTTGCAACAAGCAAAAGCGCATTCAGATACTGAGCCTACCAAGGTCCGCCTTTTCAACACCTGCTAGCTAGTGCCTAGGCAGAAGCAGCCATGTCGTGATCTTGACGAAGCCAAGTGTTTTGAGCTAGCCAATAACAGCCGGGAGAGATGGGCGGTGAAGACAGCTCCAGCAACTCCATCTTCAAGCGCGGCTAACAAAGAGTATGTGAGGGCTAAAAATAAATAAAATAAAACACATATCGTATCCCAGATAGCAAGCCAAGACAAGGGGCGAATGCGGAGTGGAAGACGGGACGGCATGATGCAAGTGATCTGATGCTGCGCTGCGGACTGCGGACTGCGGACTGCATCGACATGTGAAAGAGAGAGCTAGGCGCCTATCCGCACTACTGGGACGTGGAATGGCTTCATTCCTGAGGGAGCCCCGAGATAGGGATTCAACCCGGAACATCCGATAATGACGGGGAGGGGAAGGACGGAAGCTGAGCCCAACTTCTGACACATGGCCGTCCGATGGGGCCGACTGCGACCATACGGGTGCTAGCCATTCGTGGCTGGGTAGCCGGTGGTCAATCAAAGTCGCAGCTGCTATCGTTACTCTGAAGCGGCTGCTGAATCCCCACAGCCCGACCGGTAGGTAGATGAAGGGCGTCACAATTCTATCACGGTTGATGTGGTGGATGTATGGACTTTGTATGGACAGACACAAGAGGGGTCCGGTGGTGGAGAATGGCTGAGGTCGAAAAGCGAGAGGTGCAGACGCCGGACAGAAACACGGTTTATCAGTAAAGAAAGGAAAGCTCCTGCATGGAAGTAGAAAACGGCCTCTCCGGTCGACCGACCAATGAACTGGAGGTGCGAAACATGTGCCTCTCCCCCGGCTGCGGTCGCACGGGGCGAACACGCCGATATTCAGGAGCACCTAGCATCCCATCCAGCCCTACGAGAAGCCGAGCTGGGATTTGTGCCATGACAAATGGTCTCCGAGACGTCAGCGCCCACCTCTTCATTCATGGGCCTTATACGGAGCGCAGCTGGGAATTATCCGAGAATCATAGCGATTGGAGATTGATAGGCTCGCAACGCACCCGGTGCCGCAAGGTAGTGTCGGTGGACAAGCAGACGGGCTGGCCAATCTTGCTCATAGACGAGATTGAGACAGATGGCGGTCAAGTTTGCTGCCGTCCAATGTCGAGAGTGGACCTAGTCGCCTGTCGCCATAGGGGCTTCCCGCCCCGTGTCTCACCCGCCGGTTCGATCATCCCGCGGGGTGGCTCAGAGAAAGTACTCCGTCGTGTGGAAAGGTGAGATCTGGAGGAATACTACCCCACGTTGCCGTCGGGCTGGACAGTGTTTTCTCGACCATGTGGGAGGCAGATAGACAGAATGATGCAGAGAGAGAGGCTGTGAGATGGTAGGCGTGACACACAGTAGACAGTAGCCGGAGGGCAGCGGCGAGCCTGACAGAACCTCGACTGATGGCTGCTGCGCCGAGCTGGCTGCATCGGGCCAAAGGGCAGTCAGTGTCCAAGTCCGACTTTTTCCTTGCTTACAACGGCAGAATCAGTTATTCCATTACGTCTTGGAACGGCAGCGCTCGCGCTGTCAGCTTCGTTAGTGAATGGTGGTGCTGCGGGTGTGAGCGAGAGCCGTGTGGGGGTGTGAAATAGGCAATCGACGTCTTGATAAGAAACGGGTGCGGTGTGCCTCAGATGCTCTTCAGGTGCGAATCGGAGGCTAGAAGCGGCTGAGACAGGCCACTGTTGATCCATCGCCAAGCCAAGCGAGGTGATTTGATGCCATTTGATGCCGATGTGATATCTGGCGGCCAAATTATTCAATCTACGCGTTTTCAGACGACAAGCCGTCGGGCGAGAGCAATACAGGCCGTGGGGAGCAACGCCACCTACCCCATTGGTGCGGGTTTTTCGTACCTGGGCCGGACTGTTTGGTGATGGCCACCCACGCCGCGCTGGCTTGCAAAGGGTTAGACTTACTTTGATCTACTGCCTCCTGGAGCACTTGGTACCCAGCGACCAGCACGACCGGAATTCCGTCATAGTGGGATGAGTAACGGTGCCCACCAGCCTTTTCCATGGCCGATTGCCCCTATTAGCCAAAAAAGAGACAGAGGCGTGTCTCTGGTGCTAGGTTGGACTGATGCCGTGAGCATATTGAATTAGGTGAGCGGTGGTCCCGCTGTCGAACCGGGGCACGTACGGATTAGTCCAGCAGTTGTGTCTGTGTCTGGTTGAGACGCATGCGGACCGACCGCGGAGGAGGCTGCCTAAGTTTCCCATGCAGCATGCATCATGTCCGGCAGCTGCAGCGTTCCCCCAGCTCGTCCAGGGCATTTCTGGCATTCTGGCATTTAATGCGTCTGTGGTGCCGGTGGTGCAGCCTGGGTTTGATCTCGAGGACGGGCTTGGTGGTTGCGGAGGGAGGGGAAATCAAAGCCTGCCCTGCTGTTCGCTCAATGACAGCCGAGAGACATGGCGCTGCCGCTGCAGAGCGCCACCTGTGTGGCGCTGTGGATTTATGGCGTCTCCAGCTTTTCTTGCCCTGGCGGGGTCAAGTTTTCCAGCTTGCTTCACCCCACCATCTTTCTTGCTCTTCCCAGGCCGGAACTGGGCCTGGGCTTCGAGACGATTCCAATCCAACCCGGGCCTCCATCGCCGTGGCCGCTTGTTTTCTGGCACAACGTCGAGCGGTAGTGTATCCCAGCACAGGCTCGGTATCAGAACTGAGAGCTAAGCCGCCCTTTCAGATTTTGGTCAGGAGATAAGCTACCTTACGCCAGCAGAGGGTCGGTCAGACGGTGCTCTATCGTCCCAGAAAGGAAGCCCGGTAACATTGCTGTAGCGCCGTCCGCAGTGCCCTGTGGCCTATATCAGTAGTCTGAATGGGCAGTCTCCATGGATGGATGGCCTGTGTGCCTGTGTGCCTGTGCGGCCAGTGGCATCAGAAGTGACATCTCAAAGTGACAGCTCCTCGGCCCTCCTCCCTCACCGACTCCACTTGCCTCTCTGACTCTTCGATCCCGGTAAGGGGTCCGTTTTCTTTTTTCGCTCTCTGGCAGCTCTGAGCTCTGTCGGACCGGGTGTTCCATTCGCTCGTTGTTTCTTTTTGCAACGCTTACGCCCAATCCTTTTCGTGCTGCACACCCTCCAGCTCGGCGCATCAATTTTTTTCTCCTCGCGCTACCACTACTCGCTCACTTCACTTAGATACAAGCCCGTATCTTTTTTTTTTACTTACCCTTCCCTCCTTCCTCCCCCCTTTCTCTCCCCAACATGAGCTCAACCGCCGACCGTGCCCAAACTCTGGCGTCGACCGGCAACGATCAAGTCCAAGCCCCGACTAGCAGTACTACCGCCGCCACGGCCTCAACCGCGCCCCACGATGCCTCGGGAGGACAGCCCGCCGCCGCCGCCGCCGCCGCCGCCGAACTCGCCAGTACAAAGATAAAGCTGCTCGGCGCGCTCAAGACGTTCCCCGACTTCCCGATCCCCGGTATCAACTTCATTGACATCTTGCCGTTGTTCCAGGACCCCGCCATACACCTGGCCCTGCTGCGCGCCCTCGAGCTGCAGGTTCTCGAGTCGGCCGTCAAGCCCGATGTGATAGTGGGGTTGGATGCGCGGGGCTTTCTGTTCGGACCCTCGCTGGCCCTGCGGCTCGACGCCAGCTTCGTCCCCGTCCGCAAGCAGGGCAAGCTGCCCGGCCCCTGCGTCACTGCCGCCTACGAGAAGGAGTACGGCACCGACTACTTCCAGATGCAAGAGGGCGCCATCAAGCCCGGCCAGAAGGTGCTTGTCGTCGACGACATCATTGCCACTGGTAAGATGAGCTCCCCTGGGCTTTTTACCAAGCTTGAAAGAAAATCACCGCGATTGCGCGATATGCCCCCCTCCTCCCCCCCCCTGTTTGCCAGGGAACTCAACCCCGCCAATCATTATTGCCCCTCACCACAAGTGCCTTTTATCGTCTCATTCAGCGGTGGAGTCTCATCATAGCACCTCATTGTCGTTTCTCGCTTCCCGCATTGCCCATCGATCAAGAGTCATGCTAATTCTATTGTCAGGTGGATCTGCTGCCGCCGCTGGGTCTCTCGTCAAGATGCTTGAGGGCGATCTGGTCGGATATCTTTTCATCCTCGAGATCCCCTTCCTCCAGGGGCGCGATAAGCTTGACGGCGTGCTTACCACCACCCTCCTCGAGACCGACGGTTAAAGACGTCTCTCACCATCGCCTCTTCCAGTTCAAAGGGGTTTGGCCTTGTCCCCAATCCCTAGCTATTGTCTGCGTTTGTTTTAGATGTCCCCCTTCTTTACCAACTTCGGTAGTCTAATGGGCAAAGGGGGTGGGTCGGTTTTTACTATGTGCCGGTTTCCGCTTGTTAGACCTTTGTTTCCACTTCCGCGAGAAGTTATTGCGTGAATTAGGGAGGCACACATTAGCGAAAGATGTTCATCTTGCTCCTTGGGTTTATGGACGGGAATTTTGTGGGTTTTGCACCCTGGCGTTGGAGGCTTGCCAAAAGTTTTTATGCCGCCGAGGGACCTAATGGCTTGGTTGAGGGGTTGTCACGATAGACTTGGTTTTTGGACGAATGGAATACCTACAAACCACGCCTCGTTTCATTCGATTTAGTGCCAGCACATGACTCAAGACTTGGTACCAGACCCAGGTCCTTCGGGTAAGCTGCGACCGAGCGACCTGTATTGGAAGACATTTTGCGGGACCCTGAAGGCGAGCCAATCACCAAGTGCATCAAAACTTGAAGGACGACGGAACTGAAGCCGGCATGTTGGGTTATACAAACAAGCCAGCTAGTTTATTTAGTATATGCCATATGCGTCTATTTCACGACATCACCACATTCATGGTCATCAAAATTCATTCCCCCCCCCCCCCCCCAAGACCCGCAGCTAGCAGAGCCACCCAATACTCATCATCTATAAATTGTCCCCAGCATCACCCTCGTCAACGATAATGTTCCTCACCCTCGTTCCCTGGCTCTCGATATAGTATCTTCTCATTAGTCCCACCCGCTCCGCCGCTGCTAGTTGTTGGTACGCCAACTCTCCACCGCCCACCATAGCCATGGCAATCGGGTGCCGCCTCTGCATTCCGCCGGGAGTGAGCTGCACTTCGTCCAACAAGGGCCGCACGAGCCCCGCGCCGGCCATCGACATGGCGTACGTGCGGTAGTCCGCCCCGTCGTCATGTTCGTTCGATATAATGACCACGAGCTGCAGCGACCGCGGCGATGGCGAGTGCGCGGGTATGCTAGCCAGCTTAGCGCTGAAGCTACATCCGCCGCGGCGGATGACGATAACCTGGTGGTCTCGGGGTGCTTCGTCAGGGAGAGGGCCAGCGCAGGCGTCGCCAGCTGCGTAAACTGTGGCCCAGGGGAAGATAGTGTTGGAGACGGGGCCGAAGGCCGGGATGCGGGAGCCTGCGGGGACGTTGACCGGGGGCAAGGGGGCGGCGCCGAGACCGATGGGGGTGACAGCCGTCTGGTTGATGACAAGATTATAGGGGCGGCTGGCTGACACGCCGGCGCGGAGTGTAGGTGAGTATGCTATTTGGGAGTCGAGAGAGGCCACGACGCGCGTAAGGAGGGATTTGACGAGAGAGCCAAACTCGGTGACTCGTGAGACAGTAGAGCTATTAGTTTGCCTCACTGCCTGGAATGGAATGGATTCCTCGTCGTCAGATTCCGAGTCTCCTGAATCGTCTACATCGGTTTCATATCCATCCTCGAGCAAATCTTCGTCATCCCCCGCTTTATTTGGCGGTAGTTCGACGAGGTGAAGGTGCTGCAATTTAACAATCATTGGATCTCGGACGAGGTTGAATCTGGGATCAGAAACGTCTCCGAGAATGGCACGATCCAAGACGATGAATTCATCCCGGCCTAGTGGGACGCCGTTCACTCTCGTTACGCGCCACTCTTGCTCATCAGCATCTTCTAGCCGCATCGTTACTTTCAGGCCCGAAAGGCTCGAAACGCGGATACGATCCGCGCTCAGGCGTTCCAAATTTTGAGATCCAAGCATAAAGTTGAAAGAGCTGCCGCCAACCACTTGCTGGGCATTCGATGCAAACTCCAATGAAACTTCAAGGGGATGGTTGACCTTGGAGCACATGCCGTCTTGAGGTAAAAGCTCAGCCGGGAGAGTCCAAGGGAATAGCGTAAACTTTGACCTCGCTGTAGCCTGGCTGTTCGACTGTCCGCCCGCTAAACCCGGGCGAGGACTGGTCAATAGATGGAGGTCGAGCATCCGGGCGGCGTGGTAGAGGTCTTTCCTAGCAGCGGTGGTGGAACCTGTAAGAGGGACAGCAGCTGGACGCGCCGGACACGAGTTCGTGTAGGCATCGTCATAGTAGACAGTCATGTCTGTCTGATGGGATCTTCTTCGGCGAGTCGAGCCGTCCGTCGCTTTCGCTTTTGGGATAATAAGTGGATGGCCTTCCGTGGTAAACACATAGGCTGCATCGAACTTGTTCAATGGGTGGTCGTCGTCGAACAGGAGATACATGTACTTGGCCGTCTCACCAAGAAAAAAGCTCTCCATACGGTCGCTCTTCTCGCCATCCAAGACGTTCTGGAGGCCGGCCCAGCCACAGGGTGTCCAGCACCGTCTCGTGATGTCGCGAAGCACCATCTCTCCGACATAGAGGTACCAGGGGTCCTTGGTAGCACGATATAGGTGGTAGGTTGACTCGATAAACTCGGGGCGCAAAGGCCACCACCCGAGCCCACCTTCGACGGTCTTATCCTTGATCGACCACCGTTCTGGAAGAGCCGCATACCGCGTCCAGATCGCGGTGTATAGAAGGCTCGTCTCAACAGCTTCGTCCACCTCTCCAGCCAGAACAAGAAGGCCCGAATAGTATGCACCGAGGCTGTCCACCCAGTTTGAAGCGAGAGAGCCAGTCCACAGATTGACATTTTCATAGTGGGGATGGTCTTTATCGGTATAGAGATGACGCTTTATTGCCGCGTGTGCGTGATGCCAGGCTTCTAGAAAAGAATCCGGAGAGTTCTCGATATCACTGAGCGGCGTAAACAGCGTATTCGGGTCCATCCAATCAGCTTGGGGGCTAGGGTGGGACAGGGTCCGGTTTGGGAGCTCATGCCCAGAGAGTAGAATATGCGACTTGAGAGCATACTCAAAAAAACTGTCGGCGCCGGCGCCAATGACCGAATAGGCTCCTATCCAATGTCCGTGTTCTGCATCCACGCCGGCACCGATGAGACCGATTTGACTCTTCCGATACCAAACGGCCCAGAATGCCCTCTTTGCGAGCTGTTCAAAGCGTGAGTCGCCGGTGAGGCGGCTGAGAACTGTAAACTCAAGCACGAGCGACCCGGCACCTGCGCTGCACGTCTCGGTGATCTCTGCTGGCCCTTCGGTGTTGGCCGAGCCTGGAGTTGTTTCATGCAGGGGCGAGTTGGAATAGAATGGGATGCCATGCCGCAGGTTGACGCGGGGGTATGGCATCCCCGTCTTGGTATAGAAGGCGGGAAGGAGGCGCTGGGCCAGGTCTAGGGCCAACCGAAGCAGTTGGCCATCATATTCGAGGCCGTTCGGCCACACGATGGGTCGTGGATCAAGGGGATCGTCGCCAGGACGGCGGGGGTCATAACCAGTGATGGGTAGCTCGCCAACAGCAAACAAGTGGGCGCTTAACAGCCCCCCAACCCCACGGATAACCGTCTCGAAGACCTGCACCTTGCTGTCGACATCAAAGCCCCGCCCCCGCAGTCCGAGGCCGGACGGGCCAGCCCGGCCATCTCCATACTGTTGGACCATGGCAGCTACACCATCTTGAAAATCACGTAACGCTTTGGGACCTGTGTTTCGGCCGTCTGGAGGGGCGGATGCAAGGATGGCCAGTGTGGAAAGGCTATCAATGAGTGTGAGGGAGTAGTTCCCCAACACATCGTTGAGCTCGACGTTCCGCGGGTTTTTGGAATCGCGGGTGAGAGGAGTGCAGGATACGGGACGTAGCTACAGATGTTGAAGTCAGTGTTCGTGCGTCGCCACATCTGCCAAGTTTGTATTATCATATATCATCTACATGACGGATGCCGTGCTGCGGCCCATGCGTACCTCATCTTCGGGAAAAGCGACGCGCATGTAGTTATCGAAGCCGTGGTAGAATAAATCCACTGTTTCCCGACGCAAGTCTCCGACGCGCGCGGGTCGCATGGCCGCAGCGGTGGGCCACGACACGACGGCGAGAATGGCGAGGAGGAGCCATGGCATCAAGAGATGAGGGGTTCGCAAGTGCATGCGCGGGTGTTGGTGGCGACAGTGACGATGGGAACCGGCGCGGAGTCTGGAGCCATCACCAGCCAATGAGCAATGGTCCATGCCAGCAGAGGCATCACCTGGAGCGGAATATAAGAGACGACATGTGCGGGTGATGGCAATGTCGATGGGGGGCGTGCTAGTACCGATTGAAGTCGCGCACGCATTCAGGGTCAAGAAGCAGTTGGCCGTGCCGGTCGGAGGCCGGCACGAGGTCAATCCTTGATCAATTATTATCCGTAGAGGTCACGGTGTTCTCCGTTAAAACCGGTCCCTGACCCGTGTCAATTGGCGTGCCTTGCTGGGGGGTCATCGGATTATGTCAGCCAAAGGTGACTTCGGTTGTTGGCTTGAGGCGCACAGACGTCTAGTTCCAACGGAACCGTCGTCGATGCCTCAGGCCAGATACCGGGGCCTGTGTTCTGGCGCAGAACATGTTTCGTTGCAGCTCGACAGCCGCCAGGGCTGCAGCAGAAACAGTACGCTACCTAGTACTAGTAGTAGGGACAAGGATATATCCTGTCGCCCCGTCACTGTGACCACGCTCGGCAGCACGCACAGTGACCGATGCCATCAACAACGCGATTCAGCTGCTCAAACGCATACCGCTCAGTACAACCCATCAAGTTGCACGACACCAGGTCGCCGACACGCATCTTGCGCGTACTTGGAGTGACAAGCTCAACACCCTTTGCCTGGTGACCCGCGGTACCTCGTCGATACCATCGCGGCCAGGTGGCCTGCTGGTCATGGATGTTTGCAGACGACGCGATATTGCTCGTGCATTCCGCCCATTCCACCATCCCACAATCGGCCAGACACCAAGGACACCGACGCGGCCTCTAATCTCCCGCATCCTGAGCTGCTGCAGCGTTGCAGCAAGAGCCGCGACCAAAACAGCCGCGCCGCACCCGAATTTTCGAACGTGGATCCAGGGTCTGTCGCCGGTCAGGTCGGTGAAGTCGGTTAATGAAGCACCGTCCGTCACATTCACACTCGCCAGCGCTGCAGCAGCTAACTGCCACAAGCCAACTGAAACACGGCAAAATATGGCAATTAACCAAACTTGGAGCCTTCGTAGCTTCCTCTTCCCACCGTATATAGGAAGGTAGCCAAATCTCGGGAGCGGCCTGTGACCCTGTGGTACTATGGTCCTGTGTCATGCGGTCCTCTGTCTCACCATGCTGGGCTTGCCCAGACACGCATCGAGACGCATCCAGACGCGTGCATCTGTCGGGACCGGGGGGGCTTCTGCCGCTTTATTGCTATCAAGATTGCAATGTCTCGTCACCCTATCCGTCGTGCATACTGGTCACTGCGTCCAACGTCGTTAGCTAAAGAGGCCCCGCGATCCATAGCTACCTCTATAGCCATCGCCGGTTCCGTGACTCGGCCGCCGCCGTTCCCATCTCCGAAGTGCCCGTGGTCGAGCATGCCGGTTCCATCCAGACGCTGCGGGGGGCGTGTGCATCCACGCCGCCCATGCCAACGCAGCCTGGCTACTTCTCGCGGGTTCCTGTTCTCCACATTGATTGATCATACGGCACACGACATTCCCTTCACCCAGGCGCCCGGTAGCTTTTGTGTTCCCGGTTCATATTATGGCCGAGTTTGTGCCGCCAGGATGTTCTCCAGAGTCCACGACTCCTTGTCAGGCAGAGTGGACGGGCAGGGAATGGGAAGGGCAAGACGACACCACGAAGGTGCACCAAGCCACAGTAGGACATGGAAGCAGACCAGATCGGGGCATGGTGTATGCCGCAACTGATAACCTTCATCGTCGGCCCCCGCCACGCCCCGCCATGTCGACGCTATGCGCCATGTGTCGGTTACAGTGCCACAGTACACGTACCTTGAGATGCACCAGCCGTGAGTTGCACGGTATGTTTCTCAAGTACACCAAATTCCAGCCAGTCGATAGGGCGCCTACGTGGGGGATCAGAGCACTCGCAACAGCCGCGCCTGCATCCGCGTTTCCGCCATCCGCCAACTGCTCAACTGCCTGCCCGGGGTGTCGATCTACAGGGCCAGCAGCCGAGTGATGCATACTTTGCTCTAGTTCTGATCTGTCACCTGCATACTGTGTGGTGCACAACGGCCCGAGGAGGCGTAGATGTTGGTGGATGAATACAGAAAAAGGGGCGCCTAAGCGCCCCGTGCTCTCCCCACGGTTTCGATTTCGATTCCGCGCAAAACGGCTGCCACCGTGGTGTGGCTGCTTCTCTGATGGAGGCCCGCTTTATCGGTCTCGGTCTCGCTTGACTGCTTTTCGGAACGCATGCGCGTAGCCCACATCACCAGGTTGAGCACGTGGCTTTAGCACTCGTAGCCGCGCCCCTGCCGAATCCCTCACGCTTTCGTCTCCGACAAGGACTGATAACTAGAGCTCTCCATTGATGAAACGACGCTGCGTATTCGTACTACGGCCGTTCTAGATTGTGTTCCAAGTCCCAACTAGCCCTTTGTTCGAACGAGGCCTTCCCGGTCAATTCTGTTTATCAGTTTCTCCTTTTGTCTCTGCGGCATAACTCCAGTATGGGGGGAAGGATGGTAAGCCTCGGGAGAGGCTTACACGGGAATCCCCTGTCTCGTCACCCTGGCCCGGCCCTGGGACCGATTTTCTTACTCTCCCTGTTCCCAATTTTATATACTTGTCTGAGGTAAGGCTCTATCTACTCTCTCTGCCCCGTCCCGCTAACTACGCCCCGGCCGTGAGGTCGTTGCACGGCTAAGCAAACACTTCGTCACGATACCATTAGCATTCCTTGTCGACTTCACGACTTGTTCTAAGGGTCCCGTTACTTGACGACGCTGATAGCTCAGTTGGAAGCAGACTCGATTCGAGAGCTCGTGTAAGGCACACATTGTTCCTGGATAAGGTGATAACTCGAAGCCTGTCGCGTTGCATAACTGCCGGGAGACGGGATTCCATACACGATAGATGGACTGTGATTGGCTACCGTTGTTCCATCTCGCGATGCCTTCATCTTCCTCCAGGTCCATGCACCCCCCCCCCCCCCCCAAATTCAATTTGAGACAGTGCAATCCGCCTCGTTTTCGGTGTCGATGCCAATGTGGCAGTCACTCGATCAAGTGGGCTCGCCCCGGATGCAGCAAGACGGCGGCGTCGATTTGCTGTGGAACGGCGGGAACACAAAAGTTAGAATTGTACCTAGGGCGGGACATACTTTTGGTGCGCATAACTCGTGCGCCCCCGTGCGTAAAAAAAAGAAGAAAAAAAAAAAGAAAAAAAAAGAGGGACGGCCGATTCTGTCATTGTACATAACATGACCATCCGACTTCTGTTTCTACATCTTTCACTGTCGCTTTCGTATCTTTTGGCTTCAGACCCGAATCCAGAACGGGCACAGAGATTCGTCGCATTGCCTGGCTGGCCACTTTCATGGACCCAAACCTCAAGGCAGCAACGCAGCACTGCAGCGAAACGAACGCCAGAGCGGGAGACCACTTGTGCGCCGTGGGGCGCATTTGAGCACACTTGACACGGTTGGAGAGCGTGTACCGATTTGGTAGGTAGGAGCACAAATTATCCGGGACACCGGTTTAGCAAAGGGACCTCGACAATTCGAACAAGAGCATGATTCATCCGGGCTGTCCCGCCTTCGTATCATTACCCACCATGAGTTGCAGCCGCCTTTATTTGCCCGGTAGTAAGGCACTTGGCCAGGCAGAACAGCCCATGGAGGAGGAGCACAGCCAAGTTCAAGTGCGGCCAGTGAGCAAGGGCGGGCCGACAAGACAGGCAACCACACCCCTATACCACAACCGGTTGATACTAGATTACCCTGGTAGGTAGCAGGTCACATCTCATATCGTCCTGAGCCAGCACCAGAGGACGGTAACATGGAACAAAACCGATCAGAACGGCTCCGGTGTATTACCATGTACCGTCTCAGCGACTAACACGCATGGTGCTACCTATTTTCTTCGCTTCCAGTGTTTCCCAGTTGCATGCCCAAGGTGCCTAAGCTGAGGAAGGTACCAATCCCTTTATACCAAAGGACAATTATGACAAAGAGTTTTGTGTGTATCAGAAAAGGGTAGAGTGAAAGGTGGATAACGTTGGGAGATCTAGATGGCAAGCAGATGGAGAACTCGAGCAATAAATGGAGCGCGGAAATCGCAGAAAATGCCACCTCCATACCCTAGGTATTCCGTACCAAATGTAAGCGATGACCCGAACCCCTTCCCATATCCCTGGACCGAAGAACTCCGAAGAACTCCGAAGTCCGCCACAAAACTGCAGACATAGACATTAGAAACAAAAGACAAATGGGGCTCCTCTCTCTAGCCGGACATGAGCGTGAGCGTTGCGCATTCCCTCTTCGTCTCATCCCTGATCAAACATATAGGTAGAGAAAACAAACAAGCCAAAGCAAAACAAAAAAAAGCATATAGCCCAAATAAACCGCGGTTTGCTCGATTTATTACGCATAAGAGTGCTCTTGACCCCTTCCTTGGTGTTGTTGTTGTTGTTGCATCATCTGCTCACATGCCTGCCTTGCCACGCGTTCGCTGTGCTGGCTGTGATGATGCTGCTGTTGATGATGTTGATTGAGATCCCGACTCATCGGTCTCCCGTCGTCCTCATGGTACGCCAGCTCCATAATCTCTGGACTTAGACTGCTCTCACTTTTGACCGGTTGCTGCTGCTTGCTGAATATTTGGTCAAGGTATTCGTTCTCCTGCTCTGATGTGAAGGTCGGCGCGATGCTGCTGGCTTCGTCGCTGAGCATTTCAAACGACGCCTGGCGCGCTGCCGCCGCTGCCGCTACATGGTGTGTGTGACTTTGGAAGGCCGGGTGCAAGCCAAGTCCGTTGGACCAATCGCTCATGACGTTGGCAGGGTGTTGTTGTTGTTGTTGTTGTTGTTGTTGTTGTTGTTGTTGGTGGTGATGGTGGAGCTGTTGTGGGTGGTGCTGATGTGGGTGCTGGTGTGGGTGTCCAGCGCTGCCGACGTTGTTATGCGAGGCTCGCCGGCGCGCTGCCTTGTTCTTACGTCGGCGCGTGCCCGTCTTCTCGTCCACCGTCGGCTCTTCCATGCCCAGCTTGACGAGCATGGCCTCGATGTGTTGCGGCTTCCAGTCCCACACCCGACAACCACCGTTCTCCTTCATGCGTGCCAAGATGAGCTGGTATCGCTTCTCTTCGTAGTATTGGTGAGCTTCTCTGAGCCTCTCGATCTGTGAAAGGGGGGAAATCGTGTGTCAGCACCTTCCTTCAACGACAAAGTAACAAGGATTGGAATCGTCGGCTCACCTCTCTCTTGGGCCACACGCCGAACTTCGCCACCGCGCGCGACACTTTCATCTGCAATGCCGCCTTCTCCCAGTTGCCTTGGTGTTTCACCGAGTACTTTGCCTTCATATCCTCCCACATCCCCTTGCCCTTCTCGGAGATGAACTCCTTGCGAAGCTCAAACAGGTACTTGTCGTCATCAGGGGCGTCGTCTCGGAGTGTAAGCTCATCCCTGTCTTCCTCCTCCACTCCATTACCGCCGCTGCTTTGTCCTTCAGCCGAGCCAGCGTTGGGCGTCTTGGGGGTCCGCGACGGCTTCCGCGACGACGCTGTCGACTTCTTGCGCGCTGACTGCGGGTGCGCCGCTCTCCTGCCGGGACTGAGCGAGGCGTGCGGCGGGTACGCTCCAAGCAGCATCGCGGGGTCCCGTAGGTCCTCGATCCCACCTATCCTCGATGTCGGCTGCGGACGAAACTGTGTTGGGTGAGGCTGGCCAAGGATGGGCGCCTGGGTTCCGCTGGAGGGTATGCGGTGGTGCATACTGACGGGTACATGCTGGGGGGCCTGTTGCCTGACCATGAAGCCGGCTGTGGGATCGAGATCCTCACTTGCGAACTGGTTGTAGTCATTGAAAGGGTGGTGCGCTACCTCGGCGTCGTTGCCGCCGGAAACCGTAAAGTGACCAAGGTAGGGGTCAATGGGTGGTGGCACCTCGGTCTTGGGCGATGGTGGATGGTTGTGGTGGCTACCGGGAGGAGAGTGGGCCATGTAAGGCGCCATGTCAAAGTGGGCGGCTTCTGTTACTTGGGGGTGGACGGTCATGGGCGAAGAGCCCTGGCTGCTCGAGTTCATCTCGTAACTGCTGTAATACATTTTGGAAGTATTGGGGGGAGTTGGCCCTTGGGCGCCGGCGGCAGTAGAGTGTGAGTGATGGTAGCGCCGCATATTCTTGTAAGTCTGCCTCTTCTGAAGAGGAGGGCTGCCCGCACTTGACACTGGGGTGAGGAGTGTCGAATCTGCGGCGGCTGGGTAGATGAATGAAGAAACCCCAGATGCCTGTCGATGTGGTGAGTCACTGTAGTCAAGGAACGAAGAGATAAACCGGTGAGTAGCCTCATCCAGACGTACAGCACTGTAGGGGTCTAGTTCGGGAGTCGTGTAGGCACCGGTTGGGTGGTTGCTAGAACAACTGCTGGAATCACGTGGGGCGTCCGACTGGATACGGTCTGTATGGTGTGAGCCTGGCGTGAGATATTGGGTGCTGACCATGTCGACGTGGATATGTATATTTTTAACAGACGAGCGAGGGGTCGCGGCGATGTTCTCATCCGAGTCTAAGCCAACTTGATCTGCCTCGAGGATATTGTCCAGCGGGTTGTCGTGGTCCTTTTGTCTGTCTCTATTCATGTTTAGGACTGTGCTCGGAGCGAAGAGAAAGTCTGTGAGAACCGGAGCAGTGGATGCCCATCTCTCGGTGCCGTGGAAGTACAACGGTGAGGGGAAGGAAGGGGTGATGTCTGACCTTGTAGTCGACTTGTGACAGGGGCGTCGTGAGTGTTGGTGGTGATGGGCGGCAAGATAAAGCAAGGAAGACTGGAAGCTCGAGACAGAGAAGCTTACTTTTCAAGACGTAGGTTTATGGATACAACAATGAGAATGAGAATGAGAATGAGAATGAGAATGAGAATGAGAGCAAGGAGTGGTAGGCCGAGAATGTTTTGACCCGAGTGTGTGTGTACCTGGACACAAAGCTTCTATTAAGGTGTTAGCTAGCATGACCAGGGCCTCCGTCCTCCAGCTACGTACTCTCTTGGCAGAGAGCAGGGTCGAGTTGCCCCTGCTCAAGGCTTGCAGGGGGGAGGAGGAGACGGGGGAGGGAAGAGGGGGGGGGGGGGGGGGGAGCAGGTGTACCTAAGTATTGCACGTACCTCACCCTCCACCTCTTGACAAGCTAGCCGCCGAGGATACCCTGATACTGTGCTTCAACGGTGCAGTGACAAAAAAGCCACGGCGGTCGCCTGCAATGCAGACCTGACTTGTGTGGCAGACTGCCTCGGCAGGCTGCTAGTCGGGAGCTTTGGAGCAGTGTTGGCTATAGGCTATCTCGGCAGCGGCCGGCGTCGCGACCTGGCTTCGTCCCAAGTTTGTCGTGCGCCGCCGCCGAGTGGCCGATAGAACG
This sequence comes from Lasiosphaeris hirsuta, assembly GCA_030549175.1. Taxonomy (NCBI): domain Eukaryota; kingdom Fungi; phylum Ascomycota; class Sordariomycetes; order Sordariales; family Lasiosphaeriaceae; genus Lasiosphaeris; species Lasiosphaeris hirsuta. The sequence continues at coordinate 5,960,353 of JAUKUA010000001.1, forward strand.
AAGAGCGGCCAAGATCAGGATTGAGGCTTCTCAGAGGGAGGCAAGTGACGATTCGACTAATATGCGCTTGACCACGGCAAGCGACCGCCACAAGGCCTTTCAAAGCCTAAGGGCAGGCAGAGACTGGCTATGGGGGCGGAGTGGGAGCAAAGCATGGTAGATGACAATTCCTGGCACGAAAGGGGGAAGGGGCACGGGCGAGCTCTATAGTCAAGTCGAGGCTGGTGGACGCTCTCGTCCACTTCTTTGGGAGAGCGGGCACCGGACTGCTCCGGGTTCAGGCAGTGGTTGCAGGAACGAGGAACGAGAGACAGCAAGCCACGGGGTGTGTACATACATAGTACAGAGCGCGAATCCCCTGCACCCTTGGGCGAGCGAGGAAGAAGGGGGGAGCGGACAAAAGCGGAGGAGGGCGGGATATGCACCGTCTTGAGCTCCAAAGGAACATGGGAGGTACCCTGGGAGCTTCAACACTGGGTTTCGTGAGGTACCCCGGGGAGGGGTCCTCGGAGCACCAAAGGACCACACATCCACTCCCCAGCACAGCACATATCATGGAGAGTGCCCGCTGACAGGGTGCTGGAATGGTGATAGGAATGGCTGGCGTAGCCTCGGTACTACAGAAGGTGGCAGACTCGGGCTATCATACATACCTGCGTAGGCAGGACTGGTAGGCACCGACATTACCCATCTGGGCCAAGGGCCAGTCCGCCAGTTTTTTATTGGCGCAGAGGCGTTGATGGGGAGCAGCACTGGGGAAATAAACGTGCTCGATGGAGGAACCGGGAAAATAATATAGCCTTGTCCAGTCCACGACGAGAAAAAGAGCGGCATATACCTGCAATGGCAGCCAATCCAAGTATCGGCACGGCCTGGTAGAAACTAGGATCCATGATGGGCGCGAGAGCAAGTGAGGGCATTTGCTGGGAGCTGGAGGGTCGCTGGGTTTAGGAACAATGGGGTGTTCAAGCTGCGGTGGTGAGGTGAGTGTGTTGTGCCCTGCTGCGTGCGGGACGGCAACACACTGACCACGACAGGGGACGCCAAGGGGGGACGCCGAGGGGGGACGCCGAGGGGGTGGGGAGAGAGCAGGGATGTCGCGTCCAAGACCCAGCGAGGTACATGCCGCGACAAGACGAAGAAGCTCAAGAACATCCTGAGGGCCGCTTGGGTCGGGTTTGGGGGAGCCTTGTCCGCGCCACCCAGAGGTTCAAAGGATGAATAGCCGCCGGTTGGTTGCAGAAGGGCCCCCATAGACGCCAGCAACGAGTTCCCGGGACCATGCAAAATTCAAGACGCAACAACACCAACATGGAGCACCAGAACGTTTCAACACTCAACACTAGCGACGACAACGGCCGGCAGCCACAAGAGCTATCGATCCAGCAACAGTAGCAGCAGCAGATTCGAGCAAAAGGGGAAGCAGCTGGCGCCCCCGTTGCCAAGCGCCGATGGGGCATTGGCAACAACCAAATTACATGGGCGGTAGCTGCCCGGCAAGAGGATCGGGCGAACTCCGCAAAACCCGTAAAATCCGCCATCGACAGAGAAACCGCCTGCTGAGGTGCGTAAGTATGCTGTGACTTCCATGCCGTCCCTGGCGAAAATCTCAAAAATTAGGCGACGTAGCAATGGGCAGTATAGGGTTTGGTATCGCATTCGCTACCCGGACTCGTTGCTGAGAGGTGGAGGACCCATCATCCTGCAAAAGCAACGCGTAAACCGGCCAAAATATTCCGTATACACTAGGGACCAACGCTGCGAAACGAGATCGATGTCGTAGTGGGACTTACCGGTGTTCAGCCCCCAAATACCATTTGCGACGGTAGAGAACTGCTGCGCAGATTCCCGCTGGAGAGAAACGCCAATTGCCGGACAGGAGCAGGAGAAAGAAACGATTAGAGCCGGGACAGCCCTATCGATCGGGCTCGGGCGTGTCGTGAGCCACTCACCTGCTGATTTTGAACCGTCGTGAAGCGGGAGGCGGAAGGATCGGGTCTTCCTCACGATCCGTCCTGACATCATGGGAAGAGGGGTCCCATGTCCTGCGCGTGCTGCTCGCCCACATTGTTTCTGTCTGCTTTCCATTCCTCTGCCTTTGGCTTAAGTTCAAGCTTTGGTTGGAAGACGTAGAAAATATGCGCTAGGTCGACGAAAGGCTCACCCTCGCTGGTTCCCCAAGCACCCTCCCGTCCCTTCTCGCTCCCGCTTCTTGCCATTGAAGAAAAACAGCTGTGCCAGCCGATAACGTGCCCTGAAAATTGAATGTGCTTCGACGCCGCAAAGAAGCACTACCGCCAAGAGACGGCTGCTGGAAATAACACGGGCCAGTCAGGAATGACAACCGGGGGACTCGGGGAGGTACTGCCTCGAGCGCCTTGACAAGGCACACCTAATCCATGGCCTTGAGCTCCATCGTACCTCGCTTGCTGCATACACAGCCCTGCGTGCCCTCGTTGTGCTGTGGAGGCACAAAGACAGGACGGGGGGGAAGTGAATTGCTCCGTGTCGCCTCGGGCGATCAGGTTTGGCAGGTAGGTTGGTGGGGCAGTGTTCATACTACATATTCGTGGGTGGGTTTTTGGGGGCTCGATGGTGCTTTAGGGCGACATTAGGGTGTGCTTGCCAGGCAGCTCCAATAAGAAACGGGCTTCTGAAAGAAGACATCGAATGTTTGCGCCTATCCTGCGAAAGACAGCTGCAACCATACGACCCTGATTGCAACGAGAGCTGCCCTCGGCGGCTCACCTGTGACGCAAGATTGGGTAGACCGGCAGCTTGAAAAGCGTTATTTGTCAGAAGCGAGAATGCCCAGTTTAACCAACCTTAGCTTACCTGCAACTCTGTGCCTGCCCAATGTTACGCATGCGCGGCAATGTAAAGCTGACGCCTGGCGACACAACTCTAAACCTCTCCGTCCGCTCCGGCCGACCCAGATGATCTGCTGTAAGCGTATCTGTGAGTGTGTGTATACGGACTATGCCCGGCATCCCACTCAACATTTTCGCCTGTTGATGCAGCGGGACAACACTGCCTGCGGTATTTCGTCCGGCCCCCGCGCACCCTTTACGTACTGTCTGGCTGGCGATTGATCTCATCGACACGTTCTGTCTCTCAATAGTTATAGGCTTGAATGTGACATTCATTGATTTAGCAACCTTGGATCCTCTAACCTACAAACCCGATACTGTTTTTCGGGCCAACCCCTTCAAACCGGCGGCAGCGTCGTGACTAAGAAGCTAAATCGACTTTGCGGCGAGTTTCGCGGCGCGGGCTAAAAACAAGTGATGCAAAATGTTTCAAAACATCTCCCCTTGAGCCAGGCGCAGAAATATGGGAAGGGGTCTACCTAGTAGAGCTCTGAAGTGTGGAGGGGCAGCCCTTTGGCGCAAGCGACCAACTCACCAGCATCTTGACCCAATGATAGCCGTTACCATCCTGTCGGGCCGCGCCATACCCTTTTTAGAAATTATTTCTGCCTTATCGCGCAAAGCGGTCAGTTAGTACAGGCCTGGCCCAGGCTCGAGTTTGCCGCCCATCGCCGCGCGCTTACGATCTTAGATTGGTTGCAAAGACGCAGCGTCCTGTAATTTACGCAACCAGCAGCCAGACACTAAAGGGAATCGGCGCGATGATCGATCTGGAAATCGGTGTCCTCGCCGCAGTCAGTTTTTGGTATTCACTGCCGGAGTTCTGTGTGGGAATACTGGGCAGAAGGAAACCGGGAATGGGGACGCGGCGCAATCACAGCGCCGACGGCCGGAATGAGCACGGGATTGAGCACGGGCCAATACAAAACGCTGTATTGGGCATGGGAGCCAAGAGCACCAGTTACGGGGATCTGGATTAGCAATGAAAGTGTCATGGCAGATGGGAAGCTCATCCTTGTCGCCTCAATGTCCCTGTGGCACAAGGCCTGTCGGGTGCCAGCGTACCCAGCATTGCTGGCCGCGCCGTTCACGGGCTCTAGCAGCACGAACACACAGAGAGGGCGGGGAACAGGTTTCTCGGAGAACCAGGCAGGTACGGCCTGTTTCGCCGAAATTATTGGTTCTCTGGCAGGAGCTGCCATGCAACCTCGACTCCGGTTATGTCCGCGCTACCGTCGAATGTGTCGTTGCTGCCTCTCTCCATGAAAAACCTTGCAGTAGTCCAAATCGAGTGATCCAAATGCCCTCCCCCTCACCCCGAGGTTAGTCTTGCTATTTCTCAGGCTTTCAGCTTCTTGCCAATCAAAAACCTCGAGGTCCTCTAGTCCGGCACACCCACATGCCAAAACCCATGCAACTTTATCACCGCGCCCAAGAGGGATGTTACATACCTTTCCACTACCACTATTGACACGCCGTTCATGGATTGTGGTACATAGCATGGATGACAGCAGTGCCATCCCTACCTCCCTTCTCACTTCCCTCGGTAGCCCCCTTGAGCGAGTTTTCTCTCGATTTCCTCGTTTGACCGGACCGTTGCATTTCCAATCCATCAATGTCGATTTCCGCATTGGGACGAAACCCTCGTCAAGGCTGCGCTCGAAGTGGTCCGCGGCGCCCGCACCACGACATTAGCTCCAGCCACTCGACCACACTCCTTGGCCCCCAATGTCCCATTGCTCTTTTTCTTCGCCGAAATGCGAGGATCTTGCAGGCGATCTGAGCTGTGCAAACAGCCACACTCAATAGGGTCGCCTGATAAGGCCAGGTTGACAGGTCCACCAGAAGCCCCGGCTAGGGTCTAAACTCACGACGTCTTAGAGGTGAGCGAAGCGCCCAGGTGGAATCCCTGGACACCAAACCTACCTGTCTTTTGTACCGTGTGGTCCCCATGCATTGGCCACCGCAGCATGACTTCTTGGGCTGCGTCCATGGACCACTGTGAGCTCGCCGCGTACGGGCTGTAATGCGTACTTTGTTCATGGTATGCAAGCAGGTGGGTACTACCGAACATCGAACTGCAACCACCGGGCAACCATCGCGTCGTTCACCGTATGGTCTCTTCTCGCTTTTTTGGCCCCCAATGCAACGACACCACCGCCAAACCGAAAAGCTAGCTTGACACGGCCATAGGAGGGAGTTGACTTGAGCCCATGAGCCACCGGGGATTATAGGCCTTGTCCCGCGGAATGTCTTCGATGTCTCCTCCAGCAACCACTTTCCGCTAGCTACACTATTGTTGCTTCGTTGCCGCCGCCGTGCTACAGCGTGGCGATTTGGTCCCGAGGCCGATGGCTGTGCGGTCGCGCGGCCTGGTGCCTTGATAGGGGCCAGTCTCCCATGGCTCAGTTTCGTGTGAGGTTGTGAGGTTGCGTGCTTTTCCAGTCCACCGGGAACCACTTACAGAGTCGCGATAGTCGCCTTCCTCGTCCCGACAGTCCGGGACGCTACTCTCGCAGTCGCTGAACCGCGGTGGCGGCGGTGAGATTCCCCAGTGAGCCAACTCCAGTGTAAACGTGAAACAGGCCGTAGCTAGGTCACTTCTATCAGGAACGTTTAACGGCGATGACCATGGTAGCACCCACGTTTTCGTTCCCGAGTATCACAGCATTCCCTTATCTGGTCCAGCTGACAAGCATACCTCAATCTCTCCCACCGCGGATCGTCTTTGGCGCTTCTTCATGAAACCGGCCGCATAGGGCGTCAATTCGTGTCACCACTCGCGCGCAACACCCCAACCAACCTGTTACCGATTTTACGCTGTATACGTTATTCCCCCGGTCGGGGATCAACGGCCGCATCGTCTCGCCCGATCCATAACATGCCGGACGCTTAGCTAAAGCCCCAACTGCTCCTTTGGGCCTCTCGACTCTCTGTTGGTTCCCTGGCGCCTCTACTGGTTCTCACCACCCTCGTCACCGTAGATGTTGGGTATGCTCGCGCACATCGACCTTTGAGCATGTGATTTCCCATTCAGTCATCACTATTGTGAATGTAAAAGGGCCGTAGTTTGAGGCGTAGTGGCGGCACAGATCCAGTAGTGTGAGCGGTACACCATGCGCAAAATGCGTGTTCCCCATACTCCCATGGCGCCCTTCCCCAGCCCTCAACTGCCATGTCCCTGTGCAATGCAGCATGTCATCTCCATAAAGGAAGCAACGTATTACTCGCTTCCGCTGCAGTGGAGAGAGGCACGGTGCTTTTGATATCCTAGGCTTCTGGTCGCGTAGGTGAGTGTGGAACCGATGGGCTTGGCCATCTTTCTTTTGTTTCGGGTTCATGATTTGCGCGTCCTATCATCACCTGCTGCTCCCCACTCTCCTGGAGCTTCAAACACCCCCAGCCCACGGCAACAGGGAGGGGAGAGATGAAAGAGGGCCGGATAGTCACCCCTTATGTCCAAAGTAAAATAAGAAGACTACCAGCGACCAATGCCTCGAACGTGGAATCTTATACTGGGGTTTAGAATATCACTCCTTATATATATCATGGTGGCCGTGCGTCTCTGCAGCCCTGCCGGAAGGTTTTTGCTTACCTGCCGTGTCGGGGAGATGCTTGCTGTCGCTCACCTTCGCTAAGGGGGGGGGGGGGGGGGTGGGAGAGCCCTCACCTCGGTAGGTAACGCGTCCCCAGAGCAGGGAGTCTCAAGTCCAACGGTCAAGTATCTCGAGGTAGCTTTCTTCTCTCTGTTGGCCGCCAGGGGGGGTTCAGCGCGCTTGTTGGCGCCTGATATATCGACTCTGCGCTACCGTAGCCTGTCGACGAAACAACGTCCAGGCCAGCGTCGCGTCTCGCGGGTGCGAGCTGCGTAGGGCACAGTGGCCGTCCCCCAACGGTGTACCGTGCTGAAAGTCGCCTCAGGGGACGGAAGGGGGCAGCACGGTTGGGGCAGAACCGAACACCTCCAAGTCGGCGGCGGAGAAAGAGATACAACGATGAACACCCGCGCGTTTGGTTGTATAAGAACGACTTGCGGTCCGTGTGAATGTGTCTGTCTCACAACTCGCCGGCACTGACTGCTATGCAGGTTTCATCTCAAAGTCGATCTGGGTTTGGTTCTCTCGCGAGAATTCTTTTCTGCGCGCGTCCGTCCATACCTTCCATCCCCACCCCCTCCATCATCTTCTTCCCCGTCCCGCCGTGGATCATGGATCAGTTCTCTGCGCACACGGCACATCCTGGCCTCCCTCCCCGTTCACGACGCCCCCTTCATCCGAAAGTGAACCCATATTCGAATGAGCCGATTGAAGGCGTTCTAGGCAAACCGAGGGTGGGATCATGTGTGAGGGGGGAAGAGAAATGCAAGAATGGACCTGTGGAAGATCCTGTTCCAGCAGGGAAGATTAGGAGAGGGCCCGGGAGGGGGGCTCAGTCGGATGTTGGAAAGGTTCAAATCGCGGGCCCCGAAAATCAGGAATAAGGGTCCCGAAGGTCCTGTCGAAGGAATGAAAGAAAAAACACATTATCCAACGTGGCAAAACAAGGCCTGGGGAAGGAGTCCGTGTGTGCTCTGCCAGGTATGTCTAATGACGGGTGGCGCGCATGATAGCGGAGACAATTCTGTTTTCGCGGGGACTTTTTTCGTGGTACCTACTGATCCTATACTAGTATAATGCAGAGATTAAACATGGTGGCGAGTGGTCGACGGGTGAGTGCCGCACAGGGACAGGCTATGTTTTGCTCCACTCGTAGGTGGTTCGACCTCGGACATGTCATGGAAAAAGATACTAGTACTCCCGGATGCTGTGTTGTTTACTCTATCGCCTGTCGCAGATACCCACTTGGTGATCTTCCTCGGCGGCGATGGCTCTGGGCATTTCTTGGGAAATATGGCGAGCTGTCCTGCTTGCTTCCTCGCCTGGTCGCTTGCTTGTCTCCGGGTCATCGGTCCTCTCCCGCTCACTTCCCAAGGTGCCCGCAGCGACTCTGGGTACACGCCTAAGCTCGGTTTTAAGCATTCGGCAATTTATGTACTCCTACCCATAATTTTCATGTTTGGTATTCGACGCCAGGCCAGACCTACCCATCCTGGCGGCATGTCGCCGAGGGCGTAGTATCTAGCCTCACTCCCAAGCAGGTATAGCCGGTCGCCCAGCACCACCTAGACTGTCGTCCGGACTGGGTGAGTACGGGTCCCAGTATGGGCCTGTTGCTTACGGAAGGAAGTATGAGCTCTGTATCCATAGGTGTAGTCAGCTCTCCATCAGCCTTCTGGGCCTCCCTAGATTCGCCGTCGACCCGGATTCACTACAGTAGAGGCCCTAGCTGGCCGTACCCCAAGACTTGGATGATGCAATGGAACAGCCAGGCGTGCTGTAGTACGCAGCCGTGATAGGTACCTAGGTACGTACATACCTTGCCTAGGTATGGAACCCGCTTAACCGCGGAAGCACCGGGCCTCAGCACCTAGAGTGGTTGTCCAACCCCCCTCCCCCGTCACCCAGCCCCCGGCCCCCTTTTTTTGCTCCCGCATAGGGACTGTGCGTTAAGCTTTTTTGCTCTGTTCTTCTGTGGCTATTTGGCAGCGGTCAACCTACCTATGTCATGCGAGCTTGCTAGACAGTTATTTGTCATTTTTCAACGGTTTGTATCGCACCTTCTCGGGGGCATTCCTTCATCGTTTTTTTTTTAATTTTTTTACCAACCTTACGAGTCAGCGAACGTTCTCCTTCCACCTGCCGTCTAAAGTTAAGCTCAAGGTGCCCAAGCTGAGCTTGTAAGCGGCCGCTCCCTGCGGAAACGGGGGAGATTCAGGATTGAAAATTATGAAATTGAGAAAAAGGCAGAAATGACACTCGAAGGATTGAGCGTGCCGTGGCCAGCCACACACACTGCACCACCTTACCACTTACTTGTGCTTTTCAACCTGCCGGCCGTTCTTGCCCTAGGAGGTATGTACGTGCATACATACCTTACCTTAGTACTTACCTGGGTACCTCGAGTCGCGCCTGTTATGGTGGTGCTGCTGCCAGGCAGCAGCGAGCCAGTGAAGCACATGTTGATATTCAAGCCTGGTCCAATGCGACTTCGTCAAGGGATGGTGTGCTGTGCATGGAAGGATGGTGCGTGCCGGGAGGGGTTTACCTATTGTGGTCGGTGAACTTAACAAATAAAACGCGGTCACTGTGCCTTGTCATCAACATCCTGTCAACCAACTCTTCTACACCCGGGGGGTTTTCAGGAAAATCCGGCCCTCAGGTGCAAGGCCCCACCCCCACAGAAGAGTGCCAGGGCTAGTGGCGGGAGGTGCACATCAGTCATGGTGCAGTTCCAGTGCCAGCAATACTGACAGGGAAGTTCCAGTGGGAGGATACCGATGCACCGACCATGGCAAGAATACCTGAGGCCCGAGACCCGAGACCCGAGAACCCGAGCCTCCAGGGTTGTCACGCATCGTCAGCTGGGCAGGAGCTCCACAACCTTCGAACACAGGAGGATCGAGATGAACTCGGCCTCGAAGAGATAAAAATCATCAACGGCTCTACGGCTTTGGCTGGAAAGCCTCACGCTCCGCACGATTCGATTTGGGCGATTCCGCCTTCATTTAATTCGATTGGGGCCCGTCGTTCGATTTTCTTTTTCGGGTTACATTTCAACTCCTCCTGCACCCAGGCCTTGGACCGTTTGCAGCTTTTAGGCCCAGCCGCCAATGCTCCTCGTTGCAGTGCTCCCCATAGCAGTGCTCCTAGGCCATTATTGGATTCACAGCCTCGGCATCCTTCAAACTTTGATGAATGAAACCCCCTTGGCGGGGAAACTGATTTCTTTTCCCGCTTGAGATGGGACCAGAAAAAAAGGACCTGCAGAATCCAACGGGCACGTGTCATTGCATTAAGAAATGGGTTTCCATTGGGATTAACCCAATGCTTCACCCCAGGGCCAGCTGTCCTGAGCTCACAGTAGGAGCTCACAGAACCCGAACGAACCAAGACCACACACCACCGCTTTCGATCGCTTGATCATTGCTTCAAAGTCCCAACCCCCACCTCCTGGCCTTGATTGACACTTTTGGGTCGGATTAGGTCGCCGGTCGAATTCTGCGTGTGCTTTGCTGGGTCCCGTGCTTTGTAGTCCCTAGTTTTATCTCTTCGGCTGAGCATATTCTTTGAATATATTTTGTGCAAGGCCCAGAAACTGCATCACCCAATCGTTCCTTGCCTATCACTTACACAAATAAAGGCAACAACCTCTCACCAGCGCCACACCTGGCTCAGGGGTGACGCATCATCTCAGGAGGCGGCTGGTTAAAACTCAAATCACAAAATGTCGAAACATTGGCTGCCATCCCTTCCTGTTCACTTTTCACCCCTGCCGGCCTCAATTGTTCACCAACTGCTCTTTACCTGCGCTTTATGACGCTCTGCACAGATGCCCATCTCCTCAAGGCTCGACCCGTGGGAGCGCGTGCGTGGACCTGCGCCGCTCGAATGCTTCATTTACACTACATTGCATTCGTATGATAAACGGCAGTGTACCGCGCGGGCTTCTGATGATGGGAATAAAAGAAGGAAAACGAAGACAAAAACGAAAACCCCATAGTGCGAGTCCCACGTACCGTTACATCGGCTCTCAGCCCTGATCTCGCCCATTGTAGAAAAGCTGCGCGCTGTATCAGCCACATGTTTGTATATCTGCCTCTTTGGAAGCCCCTACACGGGCGGGCAATACAACACTCTACTTGAGGGAAGAAGCTCGCTACAACATCGGTGACGCACGGACGGACCGATAGGGCGGCCGAACGGGTCTTGACGCAGCAGGGCGGGGTTCTCCTCGACAGGAACAGAGGCGGACTTACATTGTCTATTCCACATATACAATAAACGTTGTGGAATGGGAGCTCCCGTGGGATGGTAGGTGGCAGATGAGATGGGCGGATGGATCAAGTGGCGGTGCGGAATCATCATTTCACACTCGGGTAACCATAGGCTCATGTCCTCTGATCCACAGGGCTCCACGGCGGACTTACCTTGCCCCTACCTAGTGTATAGCTGGCGAACCGATCCATTGGGGAAAGGCATATTTTGGTTTGATACCGCAGTGGCTCTCGTCTAATACTAGTATTCAAAGGGCAAGGTAGGCCATTTTCCCCCTGGGCAAGGTAGGATGATTGGCAACATGGTGCCCGGTGGCTCTGATCCGTTGGCCATCCCCCCCGTCCGGCTCCGTCTCCGATGGAACGGGGTACATGAAAACGAAGTGGCTTGGAATACCCATAGATCCCATCTCCCATCTACGTTTGATGGGGCCAGTATACCACTAGGTACCACCTAGCAAAACCTGGCAGTGCACTAGGAACTCGAGCACAGTAAAGCCGGTAGTAACATCGCTACCCTCGAAAGGCTCACCGGTAGCTCCGGGCTGGTTCGGATGTAGCTCCGGACATGCGGGCGTGGGGTTTCGTCTAGCTTGGCCCCTTCTCCATCGCTAGTCGTCAATGCCGCTTGTTCACCTGCTCGGCCGTTGCGTCCGTGGCCCTCTCCTGGATCCTAATTTCTGATCCTGATCCATGCCGTTCGTCCTTCACACGTTGACAAGGAAGGAGGACGGCGCGGCACGACCCTTCGCTCTCGCGTAGCGATCCGCCCGTCCCGTTTTATTCAAGCATATGTAAGTGTGGTAATGGAGAAGGGAATACCTGGCTGGGGTTTTTTTGCCTGCGTTGCTGTGCGGCGCTACGCTAGTGCGGCATCCCTAGGAGAGGATCCCTTCAGGGAGAGAGAGATAAGGACCTGACAGGAAAATTAGTGGTAGGAAAAATGACGAACAAGACAGGGATGGATCTCAGATGCCGCCAAGCGAGGGGCGCCCGAAGCAAAAGGACCAAGGAGCAAGAACCGAGGAGAGACGGAGACTAAACTCTACTACGACACGAGTGATAGTATGTGCGGCGGGGGCGGAGATGTGTAAGGAGGGGTAGGCATGGGGTTGAGGGGCTGCGTCTGTCTGACTGGCGCCCTGGTCCGCACCCCCCCCCCCCTTTTTCCTTTTTCCTTTTGCTCCAGCGTCTGGTGTTGCACATACCTACATAGGTGCACCAGTTACCTGGGTAAGGTGGTGATGAGCTACTTCGGGTAGTCAGTCTGTCGGCTCGGCTTCCTCGGTGCAAGTCCAAGGCACCGAAGTAAGGCGAGGTTGCTTCGATATCCCAAAGCTCCCACCACTCCTGAGCTCGACCCCTCCAATTCCAAGACCCTTGCCTTAGCGCGTCGGCCACGGCGGCAGGCCATACACCTCAATCACCCCACCTTGAAAGCCATCACCACGTAGGTACAGTGAGGAATCAATGTTGAACTAGGATGTTGGCTGGGGCAGCGTGACTATCGGACCTTTCTCTTTCTTTCTGCCTTCGCTCGGTATTTCTCTTTTCTTTTGCAGGCCTGCCTTGACTAGGTCTCTTGGGGAACAGCTTGCTTGATTTGGGTCCCTCGAGATCGCAATTACGGAAGCCCAAAATAGCAACGCCAGCACCACCTCCAGGGCGGCGGGGAAGGGGGAGGCTTCGCTGCACGGACGCGCAGCTTACCGCGTGTATCTAGAACCATGCCTTAGTGTCGAATTGGAGGCACGTCCAAAGTAAATAAGGCACTGCTTTGCACTGAGCTGTGATCCATACACACAAGAGCCAGGCGCCGGAAAGATATCTTTTCGGCCACAGCGTAATGGCGAAGCAAGCCCCGAACCTCGCATGGCTGCTCCAGCTATGCTTCAGTTAGCTAATGGAAGGTACCTGAGCACCCAAGAACCACGGGTTTCACACCTCCTCCGTCCGAACAAATCACCGAGCCCGCCCCCGCCTTCCTTCAAAGACGGAGCCTGGAGTCTCGGGAGTCTTGACCCAAGCTGGCATTTCGCGCGAGAAGCACGGGAAAATATCATGTCACCAACATCGCCGGGCTCTCCCGCCGTGACTGCATGGGGGCCATCAGCCCTACTGCCAACACTGCAGCATCCTGGCTGGTGGCAGACGCCATGGTAGAAGAGCATCAACTCCCGCCCCTGTGATTGATGAATGACCTTCCTCATATTTCGTGATGCCTATGCTAAAAATGATGACCCATACCATGCTCGCTCTACACCCGTTCAATGTTTCGTGACAACAGCTCAACTCCCACCCCCTGTTTTTTCGACCCCCTTTCCCCATTCCCCTATCCCCCACCCGCCCCCCAAACCAAGATCCGCCCGCTCTCATTATTCGCACCAAATGACCAAAGGGGTATAAAGTAAAAAGCACCTTCAAAGCAATCTGCTGGCTGGCTGGCTGACACGGCGAACGTGGATGAGCGTGGCTATTAGGTAGCTATAGGTAGCTATAAAAGGAGACTCGACAGCCAGCGGCAACAGCGGCAGTGGTAGTAACGGGTCGTTTCGTTCCGTCTTTGACTGGCGTAAGTAAGTGTGTGTGAATTTGTTGGCGGACTGCAAAACTTGAAAACTCGACCTGCTTGCCCGCGTCATACGAGTGCATCCTATTGCCCCTCGATGGGCGGGACGAAGGTGTAGTTGAAATCTAGCAGCCCGTCCAGCATCCAATGCTGCGGATCCCAGACATCATAAGTGGTGTCGTAATTCAGTCCCAATATGTTCGCCTGACCGGCTCCCAAGGAGCCCCCACTTGGGGTCAGCGCGCCGTTCGACGTTGGCAGGCCGAGGACAGCAGGGAGCGCCTGTGACGGGGGCGCCAACGTGCTGTCTAGGTGTGTTGAGGATGCTGATGATTCATTAGCTGAATCAGGATTTGTAGGTTGCTTGAGGGCTACCAAGGTTGTCTTAGCTTGGAGCGGTTTTCTATCGGAGTGGTGGAAAGGTGAAGAAAACTCACCATCGAGCGAACCTCGACCCCTGGCCTGGTATTCTTCCCTCCAGTGCCAAATCGAGTCGAATACGAGACTCATACTGTGACGGCATCGGACCTTCAGCTGAAGGCTGTCATCAATGTCCGTGCCTATCTCGTCGCTGTGGTACGTTTGAGGATGGGTCCCCTCGAGACGAGCCCCGTTCCATATTTGGACCATCAGCTCTGCAAGCCTCCAGTGGAGGTCGTTTTGCACGACACTGGTTGTCCTGATAGCCCGGATGGTTCTGTGGAACAGGTCGCGTCCCCGGTCGAAATCAATCGTTTTGGAAAAGAAGGACCGCAAAAGCTTGAGGAGCGCAAACCCTGCAGCTACAAGCATTTGCTGGATGTAATTGGTGGCATATTTAAGAAGAAACTGGTCCCGAAATTGGTACTGGAAGGCTTCATGGCTCGTATCATCGCCATCCAGTATGTAGTCGAGGAAGCTGGTTGTTGCCCGCCATAGGCCCATCAAGTCGTCGAGGTACCCGGGCGTGGCACTCGAGTCAAAGAAGCCCGCCAGCCGCAAGTGGAGGCCGGCCGCTTTGAGGTGTAGGTTGATGACCGGTGATAGGTTTTGCGACAAGACCGAGGCTTGAAGCTCACCGTACTCGCGACGATACACGCGCATCAACATTGCGCGGTGCTCGTCGCCGGCAACGCCCCGAGGATCACTGGCGTTGCTATACATCTCCTTTGAGACCTTATCACAGAAGCGTTCTATTTGGAGCCGAGCCTCCAATTCGGCGCCTAGCGAAAAGGGCCCGGAGTCGCCTGGGCGAACAGCCAGCGTCCAGTCGTATAATGTCGACGCGGGTTGGCCATAGCCAGTCCCGATTGTCTGGGCAACAATATTACAAACTGCCCAAGTTTTGATCCGGTCATGTAACCCATCCTTATTGAGCTCTACAGGAAATCGCGAAAAGTCGTTGATGTGGTTCGGCCGGTGCAGGCCAATGCCCGTCGCCGTCTTCATCATGACGCCGCCGAGGATATGGGTAGGGTCGGATGTTGATGTGCTTGTAGGGAGTGGCCATGTGCACAAGAGACACAGGGCCTTGACGGCAAAGTAACTCTGGGGCACCTCTCCAACGGTAGTCCAAAGCAGCCTCGTCAGGGGCCCCGAGAGCTTTGTGAGGAAGGTAGGGTCTTGGGTAAAGCGTCGGCTGGCAACGGCTATGATTGCCCAATAAAGCAGGGGGTATTGCTGGTAGTACTGGTCGGGTGTCTGGGAGGGGTTGAGGAACGGCAGGAATGGGTGGTAGAAGTTGAAGAACTGGCTGAACAGCTGACCCTCGTCGTCCTCTGTGAGCCTGAATTCTTCGAGCTCGCGGGCGATCCGGGGCAGGGCGTAGGAGCCGCCACGCTTGAGGTGCAACAGAGACGACACAGCCTCGTCGGACCCCATCAGGGAGGGATTCCTCGTGTGCGAGTACTGGCTATTGACAACGGGGGATTGCAGTTGTGAGTGTATGGCCTCCTCGTCGTCCTCGATGAGGAAGCCCTGGCTCTTTGCGCTCTGCACTGCGCGGCGCAGCTTCTCAATCTCCTTCTCCATCTCGGCATGCTTGCTACGCTTCCCGACACGCTTGAAATTGGACTCGATCTTGCAGTCGAGCTTGAGGCGATTGCAGCGGGAGCAGCTCTGGAAGGGGTCTTGCACAACGTCACAGCGCAGCTGAGTAGGCGGGAAGACAGGTTAGCTGGGCTCGTGAAGGCTCAAGGTAAGGGGCCCGGGGGGGAGGGGGGGGGGTTGTGGGTTGGGAAACCAGGTGACTCAGCCCACCTTTTGCTGACGGCACTCGTTGCAGGCCCGCTTGACGCCGGGGAGGCGGCGGCCCTTGGTCTCGGGGGAGGCATCATCGTCGTGGTCGTGGTCCAGGTCGTGATCGTGATGATCGTGGTCGTGGTCGAGGATACTGCCAGGGCTGCTGTCCATGATGCTTCTCTTGCGCTTAGGGCCTCCTCCATTCGCGCCATGGGCCCGCATGCTAGCGGGGAAGTCGGGGCTTTCCATCACGGACCGAGGGCCGGGTGGGGAGAACACGGCTGTTTAGGGTCCAGTGGCTCCCAGGGCCCGAGACGGCACGGAAGCTGTCAGATAGGCTGGTGGCCACGGCAGGATGGCTCGTTGGGTGGTCCGGTCTCGCGATTGCGATGAGGGAGTTTTGGGTTTTGGAGGAGAAAAAGCCGATTTACGGAACCGGGTGTGGTGCTTGCCTCTGCCCGCTACTGCCCATCCCCCCGCCCGATGGACTCATCGCAGCGCACGCACACTCGATCAATTTGGATGGCGGGACTGCGGGGGTGATTTGGCCGGCTGATTGGCCACTGCCTGCAGCTTTGACCCACCAGTGGCGAACGCCCAGCAAATAGCGAGTCGCTCGGCGCCCCTCCATCGACGACATGGAACCTCACAAGCCTTTCCCCGGGATGGCTGATGGCGACACAACAACTCCACGTGTGTGCAATTCTGTCTTGTTAAGACAAGCTCAGGCCTATGCCCGCCTGCCTAGTGACTGCCCGTGTTCTCCACCATGTCGCCGATTTTCATTGTATTATCTGCGGCTCTGTCCCCTTCCGCTGTCACCAAGCGCAACGTCCCAAGGTCAGCCAAGGTCGGCCGCTAGCTTCATTCGGCAAGACACCGCAAGCTGTTCCTCAATGCCAATATCGACGCCGTTGATGCCGCGAGCGAGTCCCGTTAGCAATTAGGTCCCACCCCCACTTCACCCACCGTCCCGCGGCATGGCGTTCAGCACCCTCCCCCCCAGCAGCCCGTTTAGCGCTCAGCTATGTGCCCGTGCGACGCAGAAGTACGACTGGCAAGGTACAGTTGTAGCTGCTAGTGGCTTGGTAACGGGCACAGGTCAAGACTTTCCCTGATCCGTGTGCCGTCATACTGATTGGTTATCGGGCTGCCGGTTCTCGACTTCATCCTGCCACGACACCACTGTCAGCTTTTAGACTGAACGGAGGCAGCATCACATCATCAACGGGGATAAAAGGATTATGCTTCCATGTGCACGCCGGAGCCAGCCAAACCAGGGATCTGCGGGATGGTCGGCACCGAGTGGCAAAACTGGCCTCCGGTCGTGCCGCCGCCGCCGGCTGCAGTGATCCCGCCTTTCTCGCTCTCGCTTGGCCGAGTCTGCCGCTGTGAGGATTCACATGAATTCTAGACTACCTAGGTAGGCAGTGACCAATTTCCGTTCGCGGAATGCCGTGGCTGTTGGGCGCGCTGAGCCGCTCGACCCGCGCAGCTCAATCCCAGTTAGGTGTGACCGGTCATGAGGGCAGCTAGTAACGCAGGGGAACCAGCACCCAGAAGGGTTCCATTTCTAGCCACAGCCCTACGCAGACATTGCGTGCTGGCGTATCTGCCGGCACCCAATTAGAAGGCGATAACCGTACTCGAGAGGCCAGACCGGGCCGCTCGTCCTGCTTTCTCTGCTGCTTTCGCTCGGTGCTGCTTTTTACTAACTCTTCTTGATCACCGCCGTGCCAAAACACAACACCCACAGCTCCCACAACTCCCACAACTCCCACAACACCACCCTTACGCCTGATCCTGCACCCTTCACGCACGGCACGCACGTCACGCACGTCAAAAGCCCGCCATTCCCAAGGGGCTGCCCCATGCTACTCATGTCTCCCTCGCGGTACATGACGGTATAATGAGCGGCTTAAGTCTACGTTAAATTCTCGGTCCTATAGTCAAGTGCGGGATGCCGACCCCATATTTGTGGCTGCAGCACTTCCGGTTTCATCAAAGGATTGATGCTAGACTCAACCTGTTGCGTATGTGGTCTTGCTACGCGAGCTGCCAGCAGGAGCTATCACCGACCATTTGGGGCAATCAGGCCTTGCTCGTGCAGAGGCCGACTTGGACGCATCAACATAACAATGAGGCGGTCACCACTTCGGGCCAATCATAAACTCCACTTCTAGAACGACTGCTTACAGAAAGGCCGCGCATGCGGAGCGTTTTGAAGGCACCTCGAATCCCGGAGATGTTGAGCCTTCCCGTAGTTTCAGCCGACTCTGAGTCGGCCACTGACCAGCACTGCCCCGGCAGGATGATTTAGCTTGTCCTCTTTAACGATCCCCTGGTCTATCATTGGGGGCAAGGACACCATCACGGCTCTCTTTACCCCGAACACCAGCTCGTGTGTTTTTTTCTCTCAGAGGCAGAGCCTAGGACTCTCCGGTCCAGTGGCGAGAATTTGTGGGAGGCCGATATGGGACACGAAACGGCGCTAGCGTTGCTGGCAGGTAATCGTCAAGAATACCCGAGCCTCTCACTTTATGAAGCCCAGGGTTGTGGCTATGCCACAGCACGAATCTAATTCCGTCCGCCACCAGAGCGAGACCTAGCCCTATGAAACGGAGCCCAAGCCTGTCCCGAATTAGTGTCAACAAAAGGCTTAATCTTAGGGGCCGGCTCATTGGGAATGGTTGGAGACTTTATTCCATCCCTTGAGCTATCGGATGTGATTCGGCTCGTGGTACATACTAGTAGGATCATTGATGTGGCGGGGACTGGGGCCATGGGATATCAAGGTCGACCGCCACTTGGTGACAGCCCACCCTTCCCCACGTACATGCAGCCTACCCTCTGCGTTTGTCACCCGGAGCTTGACATCCGGCTGTCTTTTCCCTGGAAAGGTGTGACCCAAGGGTGGGGCAGCCATCGGTGCTGGCTTGGGGAAGGAGAATCCAACGTTCCGGGCTTGAGGAGTGCTTAGATCTTGAGGGCGTGTTACCTGCCACGCGGGCTCCCACACACCTCCAAGTTGGAGGGGGGATTTCATTGAAGTCAGTCCACCCGGGCACCCAGGGCACCCAGGGCACCCTTGGCTGGTCCTCAGACTTCTAAAGGCATGCTCTGAGTGGTTACAACAGATGCTGCCTACCTCAGCATGATGATGTCTCAGCAGCATAGCTGGCAATGGCACCTAATCGATCTATCGTCACAGAAAGAAGGATCGAGTGAACCTCAGTGTCCCCCGGGGTTTGAGCTAGCATGGCTTCTCATTTGTCGGGGAGGCGGATTGCTAGAGCCGTTGCAGCCTTGCGGTGTCAGGTGGCAACCGTCTTCACATAACCAAATCCCATAATGTACATCGAAGCTATGTTCCAGTGACGCTATCATCCCTAATATTGTTTCCTTTGTTGGGAAGAGAGCCAAAGACCTAGCCTGTGACTGATCTAGCCTAAGAATGAGATGCGATAATAACTATAACTGATCGCGCCATATTCAACTTGCTGAAGTATTACACTAACAGAAACCCGATAAGCACCTTGCTAGCCGTATTCACTTTCTATCGATTGTAGCGTTAGTTGGGGGGATAAAGAGTAAGTCGTTTGAGCGAAGTGGCGGTCTTTTTCGGGCGACTGCTGAATGTTTGAAGATAAGATGCCATACCACTCTGATACTGTAGCAGGTCTCCTGCTAGGAATTGAACCCAGGTTCCGAGCGAGCTGTAATTAAACGCTTGACAAGCTCAAATACTGGCCACTATACTACAAAAGATTCTTGATGTTTATGCTTGGAAATCCCCTATTGATGGGGTGGTTGTGGAGTGCCCCTGAGTCGGGAGAAAGTTCAAGTTGTCAGGGGTTCAGGGGGGGTGGCGCAAGCTCCATCCAGCCACAAAGCAAATCTGTGGCTGGAGCTATGCAATGACGACACAGCCGAAGTTCGCTTTCCATGCCCCGAATTTTATCGAGCTCGCTGAGAAGGTCGCCAATTGACCACCTCCACCGACACCTTCACGGACAACCCCAATGTTGTAAACAAGATGGGGGCATCGGGATCTAAGGCTGCTCAGAGCGGTGCGCGCAAATTCCCCACCCGGGCTCCGGGCTCAGCACCTCCCCGATCAGCGCCGCGGGCATCACGACCCCCTCCCGAACCACGATCCCAACCTCAGGCCTCATTTACCAAGAACGACGGTGAGTCTCCGATGAACACCCAAACCGAAATATTTGAAACCAATAAGCTAACTCCCCCTCG
Source organism: Lasiosphaeris hirsuta (assembly GCA_030549175.1). Classification (NCBI taxonomy): domain Eukaryota; kingdom Fungi; phylum Ascomycota; class Sordariomycetes; order Sordariales; family Lasiosphaeriaceae; genus Lasiosphaeris; species Lasiosphaeris hirsuta. Next base: position 5,980,136 of record JAUKUA010000001.1, read on the forward strand.
TAGCCATCCGCGCCGACTCCCTCGACCCCCAGGGTCACCCAGAGTACATCACCCCCAACTTTGCGCACCGGCTCAAAGCCATGGGCGTCGCCCAGCCGAACCCGACCTACTCGGCCACGTCGACCTACTCGCAAGGGTCGACCGCACCCACCATGTCCCCGCAGCCGCAATCGCGGTCCGCCGCGCCGCAGCAGGTCTTCGCGTCGGCGACGGGCAACACGACGCTCAACGTGCTCGAGGCCCGCCGGCGGGTGGAGGAGGAGGCTGACGCTGAGTTCAGCCGGGTCGGACGGTCCAGCAATAACGTGGGGCGCGAGTTTTTGGATGTTGCTACCATCAAAGAAGCGTTGGTGCGGCGGCAGCGTGGCGAGTCGGCAGCGGAAATTGAATCGGCGCTGAAGCTCAAGCCAGGCGTGGTTGAAAGGCTGGGCCCGGCCGGTGTTGTTTCCCCTCCATGAAGCGACTACCTGCCTTGCCCACCGGCGTTCCTGGTTTGTATAATAATGTATTCTTTATTTTGTTGCTGCCTGGATGCAAATACACTTTCTCCATATCCCGGCAGCTTTTGTTTGTCTGTTGGCTATTTACATCCGGCCTGCAGCTACGAAACTCGATGTGTTGAAGCATATTACTTCACGGCTCTAGCCTGGATATAAATAGCTAACAAACGAAAAAAAGGCTACCTGGATGTAGAGCAAGTGTCCTCTATCGGTGGATAGGAGTTCCGGCTGGATATATGTACATTAGACTCTTAAGATACCTCCCCAGCCAATACCTATTCCGATTCGCTCCCCTTCGACATGATCTGCTGATTCACCAAGCGCAATGGCCCCCGTCGATCCGTAGATCGGCCCCCGTCATGAAGCTGCTGGCATCGCTGAGGAGGAATACGGCCGCGCCTCGGTATTCCTCGGGGTAGCTGAGCCGCTTCAGCATGTTGGCGTCGGGCCATGCCGTCTTCCTCTCCGGGAAGGCCTCGAAGAGACCGGCCGTCATAGCTGTGACGATGTAGCCAGGCGAGATGGTGTTGACACGGATGCCGTGCTCTCCCCATTCCGCCGCCAGGTTGCGCGCGAGCTGCAGGACCGCGGCCTTGGAGGCATTGTACGCCCTACAAACAGCAACACGGGGTTCATCTCATGCTCGCTTCACTCTCATGTTCCCCCACTCGTACACATACACATATCCGCATTTGGAAACTGCAGTAGAGAAAAGAGGGGGGATGGGGTTACTCACGGACAAATCAACCCTCTGTTCGCCACCGTTCCACTCATGCTCCCGATGAGCACCAAGCTGCCCGGTTGTCCCCTCTTGATCATCTGCCTCGCCACGGCCTGCGCCGTCATGAAAACTCCAGTCACATTAACCCCCAACATGCGATCCGCATCCGCCGCCGAGTACTCGAGCGCCGGCGTCTCCTGCTGGATGCCGGCGGCCGCAATCAGGCCGTGCACGCCGCCGGCCGCGTCTGCGATGCCGCCGACAATTTCGTTGAGCGCCGCTTGGTCACGCACGTCGACGCGGTGGTACGTCAGGCTGGATCCGAGCTCACGTTCGGCGCGCGCTGCAACCCGCGCGAACTCGGACTCGGCGTCCGGGGGAGGGAGTACGTCCAGTGCGTGGACAACCGCACCGGCTTCGAGTAGGCCCTCGGCTTGCGTCAGTCCCACCCCTCGGGCGCCGCCCGAGACGATGATGACCTTGCCAGCAAGCGAGAACTCGGGGAGGAGCGTGCTACGTGCTGCCGCAGCAGGGGGTGCGGCGGCGCTGAGCCTTCGTGGGGAGTTGTGTATGTTATGGGCAAGGAAGGGAGGGGGGCGTGGGTGGTGTTAGTTGGCTTGATGCCTGCGTGTCGGAGAAGCAGTGTGCCGGTGCATCCCGAACGAAGGCAAGGACGGGCCAGGCCTCGAGGTATGACAGAGGTGGCGGCTCGGGAGAGGAGTTTGGTCATTCTGAATAGTAGGACCTTTGGATCTGAGGGTGATGCTGGGTGAAAATTTTGGACGGAGTGAGTTCGAGGGCGGTGGTGGTTCAAAAGCTAGTGGGGAAGGTTTCGACATTCCTTTGTCCCGATTTATATAGAGCGGAAGCCGCCATTTAGTCGCCCGAGTTTTGACTCGGGCAATGTCAAGCTGAACAAACGGCTATGACACCAATATCCAAGCTTGCCCCTCACCCGCCCCTCCAAATCTCAGGCACAGCAGCCGAGCAGCACCATGCAAGTAATGTGTCGAATGGTTGTGTTTGACCATCGTCCCCTCGTCCCCTCGTCCCCGTACCTCCGTCGTGTAAGCCCAGTGTTGCGTTGAGCATAGTGTATTGTATTGTGTGGGCAGTGGGATCGGCCGCCAGTGAGCCTATCGACGCCGACAAGACGGGGAGGAGCTTAGACTCGATTGTCTTGCAGCCGGTGAGTCAATATCCCTGAAGGTCGGTGAGGCCCAGACTGTGGTTCCCCCGTGTCTTGCTCCTAGGGGACCGACCTCTCATTGGGTTCTAGTCACGGGATGGATGCTGCCCACCTGCCCTCCGGGAACCGAGAGCCTCCTCAATTCAAGGGCCAGGGAGAGTAAGCACGCCATCGTGGACCGGTGGCCATCTCACGGGTCCAGTTCCGGTGTTGGGATTGCCTCTCCGATGCAGTGATGCAGATGCAGGCCGGCCATGGGCCCGAACGCAGGCTTTAGCGCCGATCTTTCTGTGGGGAAGAACTGGGGTGAGCAGACGACCGGATTGCCTGATACGGAAGAGCCGGGTGAGGAGGCAGCGTGTCGGGCGTCAATCATCGAGATGGCGCTGAGGGGTTTCGACGGGCTCCGTGGCTCCCCACGGCGAATGTAGGCGTCCAAGGTGTCTTGGTGAGGCACACGGGGTACATATCCACGGTACCTTAGCAAAGTACACAATAGTAGGCACAACTCGGATCCGTCCAGGAGGATCGGACTTGGAGGGGGGTTTATGCAATTCCAGACGCCATGGATCTCACTGGCGATGGCAAGCGCTGTGAATGCGGGCGAGCTGTCAGTTATCCCAAGTCAATGAGGTGCAGAGTGCCTCAGGTGGCAACGGTGGCAGATAACTGATGAGAGATAACATTGATAGATGGATAGGTGGCTGACAAGGGGCGATTACCCGCCAGTCGCGAGCCGAGACACTGGAAGCATCGATCCGGCAGCCGGGGACCAGAGGCCGAGCGAAGGATTCGGTACTCGTGCGCCGTGCACTGCACGATGGCTCTGTATCTCATGAGTGACGAATGGATAACAGTTGCTGGGGGCGCGATAAATCGCCGAAGGCAGGCGTGGTCCGCCAGCCCCGCGTTATTTGCGCTCGTCCAGGTGCGAGTTCCAATTGCCGTCCATTCAACTGGGCAGCACAACAATCTTGGTGGCGCTGAAAAGATAACTCTGTGACAAGGTTGTTCTTGCCCCGCTGTCGACTTCTGCATCCAACATTGGCATGCACTCCGCAAAGACAAGCAGGCTTTTATAGTCACAGTATCATTTGAGATCCCCTCGTTCTTCAAGAAGTGGGAGGTGGGAGGGAGCTGCTGGGGGGCTGATGAGGGGCTGATGAGGGGCTGGTCAGTCGTCGTCACGCTCGGCGACGCTGCTGCTGTCGCGTGACCTCCGTCGTGTCTCTCAGGTCAAGTGGAAGCGGAAGCGGAAGCGAAAGCGGAAGCGTGCGGTGTCACAGGTGGAACAAGTGGTAGTGGCTCCCCGGGTTGCCTGCAAGGGCGGGTAGGGTAACCGCGAAACTGTCGCTCGACCGTCTCGCTTGGCGTCAAACATCCCCGGTGGCCCCCACGAGAAAAGGACCTACTCGGATACTAGGTAATCCATCCATCCGGCACTATGAGTCTTGTCGTCCGCTCGCTTCCATGCCCCCTTTTCTGCTTCAGGCAATCCGGCAGCCCTCAGTCATATCTCATTCCAGCCAAATCAGCGCCATCATACAGCAACTGAACACGCCAACTCTATTCGCTGGACCATGAACCTGAATTCCAACCACTTCGGCATCGTCTATCCGCCATATTTCCTGGACGCGTGGCGACCGAACAATTGATACTCGCCAGAGAGAGCCCCGCAATCAATAGCTATCTTGGTATGCAACCAAAACACCCCCCCAAAAAAACCCTAAAAAACCAGCATTCGCAATAATGTCCTATTATCACGTGTAATTATCACCGACGGATCCAGCTCGCTACCTACCTAGTGATATATCCCCTCCACATCTGCCTTTCCGCACCTGGTATGTACGTTGGTGTCGATATCACACTAGCTATTCCCATTGGAAGTCTAGAGCATATTGCTAGCAAAGGGCTTTTATCGTCTTGGTCCACCTTGTCCCCTATGTCTTGTTTTTCTTTTCTCTTCTTTTTTTCCATACTGCAATTACCTTTCGCCCTGGCAGCTCGTTGCCCTGCGTCGTCATCTCATGTCCCGCCAAGTGATTACCCTGCACAGGCCCGTTCCGGCGCCGGCGCCTGTTCCCGCTACGTCGAACCAAGGTCGTACGATGTGCCAGTGCCGAAGCGACGCAGCCAGGTCCATTGCCGGGATACCGATGTCAACGAAATGAGTGGCATCTTTCGATCTCGGGTCATCAATCGCTTTCTGATTTTTCACCTCCACATGCTTGGTATTTCAATCCTGCTCTTCAATCTCGGATACCATGCTGGAGAAGGTTAAACGGTCTCTATTGCCTTGGCATCTGGACTCGGGTTCTAGCGCAATGTGACTCAGTGGCACAAAATTCGGCTTCTCATTGAAAACTCCCGAGAGGATCTTGCCTGGGCAGGGGTGGCCGTCAAATTAGACCTCAGCTACGGCCAGAGCATAAAACGTTGCCCCTGACCACGGGAGACTCAATCCAGAAACTCGATGCCCACGGTCCGCTCCAGAACGAGATACCACGTGGGGGTGTTGTGTAACCCTTCCTACATATACACACGCTTGTCAGATGTAACAGACAGTTCACCGCCGCACTGCCTGCGCAGTAGCATGTGAATCGGCGGTGGCAAGACAAACGACAGTAAAAGAAGCATATCCCACCTCACAGGGCTGAAAGAACGAAGTTGTATGTACTTCATTGTGTTTCTTCGGGAGGGAGCGTTATTCTGTAGGGAAGGAGACAACATCCACCCCTGTTGAGCACATGGCAGATTTGACGGAACCAAGAGGGAGTCGCAACCAAGAGGGAGTCGCAACCAAGAGGGAGTCGCAACCATCAGCGAAGATGTGTGAGTGGTAACCGAGCGGGCAGGCTAGGGATCCCTGTGTCGGTATTATCGATACACAATGGAGCACATCGTACGAGATGCAGACGCAGGGTTGGACTATGACCCGCCGAACGGCTTCGAGAACGACAATGCAAGCCTAGCGTCCCACTCTGGGCATCGGTTTCATTTCCTTTGATCTATCGTCTGTTGCGCGATTGTAGGTAGCTTACTCCGTCAACCGCCTTGATAAGCACGTTCCCATGCCCGTCCTGTCTTAGACGCCTTGCGAGAGTTTTGTGGAAATAGATACAAAAGTTACAAGCGCTGTCGTCTGGTCCGAACCTGCCCTCCGCCCTACTTCCTCCCCCTTTTCCCCAATACCCACACCTATCAAACACCATGGCTCTCACGTACCAGCAATCGAAGCTCGTCCGGGATACACTCCCGGCTCTTCGGGAGCACGGGGAAAAAATAGCATCCATATTTTACAAGAACATGCTGCGCGACCACCCCGAGCTGAATGACTACTTCAACACGGTTAACCAAAAGAACGGCCGCCAACCACGGGCCCTGACCGCTGTCATCCTGGCGTTTGCTGCCAATATCAACCACACGAGTGAGCTCATCCCCAGGCTCGAGCGCATGTGCAACAAGCACTGCTCGCTCGGCATTAAGCCAGAGCATTATGACATTGTTGGCGAGTACTTACTCCGGGCCTTTGGCGAGGTATTGGGTCCTGCCATGACGCGCGACACCCTGGTCGCGTGGACAAAGGCGTATTGGCTGCTCGCCAAAATGATGATAGGGCGGGAGGCTCAACTGTACAAGGATTTTGAGAAGTGGACCGGTTGGCGGAAATTCAAGATCGATAGGGTGGTGTCCGAGTCGGGTGACATCTATTCCTTTCACTTGGTGCCACAAGACGGGAGAAGGCTCCCCGGGTTTCTTCCCGGCCAGTACCTATCAATACGGGTGCAGGTACTAAATGGGTTCCTCCAGTCCCGGCAATACTCGCTCAGCGACGCATATCGGCCGGATCACTACCGCGTATCCATCAAGCGGGACGAGGGCGCCAAGTTCAGCAACTCGGTATCCGAATCCTTCTTCCACCCGGGCATCGTGTCAAACATGTTGATCGACCAGTTTCCGGCTGGTTCAGTGGTTGACGTCTCACACCCAGCGGGCGAGTTTTTTTTCAACGTGAACAACAGCAGCATGCCGCTGGTGCTCATATCCGCCGGCGTCGGGGCAACACCATTGGTATCAATCGCCAATACTGTCGTCGAGATGCGACCCGGCCGCTCCATCTCCTGGATCCACGGATCAAGAAACACAATCCCTTTTGAGGACCACATTGCAGAGCTACGGCGTAAGAACCCAAGCTTTCGCACCAAGATCTTCAAGACGCATCTTGCCAGTGGCGATTTGGCGGGTGTCACCTACGACTACGACTTTCGCATGGACCTGGCGAAGGTTGATCCCGAGAAGGACCTCTTCCTGCGGCACAGCGGCACCGAGTACTATATCTGCGGGCCGGAGCAATTCATGCTGGACATATCGGCGTATCTCAAGGCAGAAGGTGTCCCGGCGGATAGGCTCAAGTGCGAACTCTTCTCCACGGGTGACTTGGCCTTCAAGGCTGCCACGTGAAATGAGCTGCTTTCTCCGGCGAGATTTGGTTGGATTCAACTCTACTAGTCTGAGAAGAGAAAGAGATAGCCTAAAAAAAAAAATGAGTCGAAAGGCAGGCGACACAAATGGCGAAACGGGCCGAGATCAGACAAGCCCTTGCCTACTACGGGTAAGAGGCAAGAGGCAAGGGGCCAGAGCAGGAAATGATGATGCGACTTACCCAAGGTAGGTAGGCAGAGCCACCGATGCAGGCTAGGCGGCTTCACTGTGTACATACACTACCTAGAGAAGGAACGGCGGCGGACACTAGGATAGAAGGCTTGAAACCGGCTTTCGCCAAGTGCGACCGAGCAGACTGTAAGATAAGGAAGGGATGAGCCATGACTGTAGAATTCGTATACTCTTAGTGTTTGTGCATAATGATAATACCTTTTAGGATTAAATAGGACCCAATTGAAGCAGTTGCCAAGAACTGACACATCTCTCAATCAAGTTGGAGGTTTTACGGTTGCGTCAGCTTCACCTGGTTGCCTTGTGGACACAGGAAAGGTCCCTTGCGTTGTCACGTGCGAGGCACACTTGGAAGATAGAAACATCTCAACTCATAGTCATTAGAAAGAGACCGAAGCCACGAAGTGTTTGGTCCTTAACCTTGAAGACCGTGATTCTCCATCTCGGACAGCCAGCTAAGCTCGCAATCTACGTCTTCAGGCACAAGCAATGGCATGTCCATCCTCTACCAATATCATGCCTCATCCCGCACCAGATACCTGCCAAGTATGCACATAGCAACCTCTTGAAAAAGGTTTACTCACGATAGCAACGAATATCATTGAGTTTGGGTATTTTCTAATTCGCTATCCACCAACACCCCCTTAATCTGAATATGCTGGCGCACACATACAAACGCGCAGCCACAAGCCTAGTATGGCTGGGGATGGTAGTATTTGTCGAAGCCAGAAATAACCCGTGAGAAAAACGGATACAGCCTCCCCGGTCTCGTCTGCGGAGTCACCACTTGCCTGTCTCACATTCTTCAGAACCCAAATATGTGTACTCCCCACGGCAAGAACGAGGCTTGTTGGTCGTGTCTCGAAAGTTTCTGATCGCTATCATGAATTATTCAAGAGCCATGCCGAAGGGTAGTGTTCCCTCCATTAGCTCTTGCCCCCTTATGGCTGGGATTCCGCGGCTAGAACGCCCTCGACCATAGTCTAGCCGTTGAGCAGGTGCTCGATAGCACCCTGTACACTACCGCCGCTACGGCGCAGAGCTGCAATATTTCTGTCGAAATCAAAGAAGCCCATGTCGTTTAGTTGGCGTAATTGCTCCGCGTAACGCTCCTCGGGTGGTCTAGTGTCCGCCGGCACCGCTGCAGCCGGCGACCCCATACCGCCTCCTAGCATTTGCATCATTTGTTGCAAAGCCTCTGGTGATATATTTGGCAGACCGAAAGGGTTAGCGGCGCTTCCGCCTTGGCCTCCTTGTCCCGGAGTTGCGCCAAAGAGGGCTGCGAAGGGGTTTTGCGCTTGTTGGGCGGCGGTATTTCCGGTTTGCGCCGGTGCATTTTCACCACCATCCCTGGTTCCGCTCGCTGGGGTTGGGGAGGTAGGGGTTCCGGTTGTCGCACCCGCTGCGCCTGTTGGTGGGATGCCAAAGGGGTTTTGACCAAGAAGAGCTGCAAAGGGGTTTCCAGCGGCTGCCTCAGGGCCACTGAAGGGGTTGTAAGGTCCTGGAATCAGGAATGGGTTCTGGGCCGCATCATTGGCATCACCAGCCGGCGCGCCTTCACTGCCCGGCGCACCAGGCGTGGTATCCGTCACGCCGGGTGCCGGGAAAGCTCCGCCACCTCCCTGCCCCCCCATCATTCTCCGCATGCGTGCCGCCATTCTGATAGCCTCGGGGTTTGTCATCATGTTTCGGAAATAAGGAGACTGGAGCATCTCACGGGCGTTGGGCATTCTAGCCAGCATTGGGTTTGACTGTATCATATGATCAACGAAGGCGGGGTTGTTGAGGGCCTCGTTCATTGTCTGTGCGATCGCCGGGTTTGACAGCATCTCGGCGACTTGATCCTCAGTCGGAGGAGCGCCCATCTACACCATTCATCAGCAACTTCCTCTACCCATCATGCAAAAGAGAAGACGTACGCCACCGTCAGCGCCGAAAAGGTCTCGGCTTGGGAGGTTGGCATGGCCGGCGAAGCGAGCTCCAGTGAGCCCGGCAAGAAGGTTGTTTGCCGATGCACCAGCGGCCATGTTCTGGGGAATCGCCTGGGGCGTGGGCGCAGAGGACGCAGCAGGGGGGGGAGTAGGATTACTGGCTGCGCTCTTCACCATGTGGATTGTGTTGAGGTTCTTGATCTTGTAGACACTGAGAGCATCATCGTTTTTCATAACGCGACCGGAATAGATGAGACGCTGTCTCTCAACAGGAACATCCTCGAAATCGGCGCCCGCCAACTTGTTCTTGAGCTCAAGCACGGTCGCAGACTCGGCGATAGTGATGGTGTGCGTCTTGTCGCTGGAGCTCTTTACTTTGAAAGTAATCTGGGGGGCCTCAGTGGCCGTCTCAGAGCTGTCCGCCATGTTTGCGGTCGTGCTGTCGGAGGCAGATGAGGTTGTCAGAGGCTTGAGAAGCAGTGGTTTGGAAGTGGCGACGTTGGTTGTTTGATGCGATGACGCTGATTGACAAGCGGCTCCCACCTCGACGCAAGAGAACACGCGATAGCCGAGCCGTATCAGCGCAGAAGATACCAGAAGGATATGCCAAGACGGCAAAGTAAGTGGCAGCCTTGGAATACAGACTGAGGGCAGTGGTTCAACGTCGTCGCAAATGGCAGACGTGCGTGGAATGGTAATCACTGATAGGAGCTGGAGGCTGAGGGGCTGCGGGAGGGAGAGCTACCAGATGGCGGCATCAGAAGCTGGTTGGTCGACAAGCCAGGCGGCAACTTCCTGTGCTATCAGTCATGCAAGCTTTATCGGACCCCACCAAGGCGCATCGGCTGAGGATGCGACTTCCTTCTTTGGCCTTCACCACTTCACCTTCTCACATGACTTTGGCAAAGCAAACCCAACATGCTCACCTTAGATAGAAGTGCGAATGAGATGACCATCTCGTACCAAATCCCCATCAACCCAGCCCCGATCTGGTACCAACTGAAATCAACAGTACCGGGTAAACTCGGAACATTTTCTATTACCCACAGTAATACATACTCAACAACATACCTAATTACATTGGCGCCGATCCGCACAAGCTATTCTCGCTAATAGTGGTGTCTCCGGTTTCTACATGTTGAATGCACAAGTTCAAGGATTGCTCAAACAATTTCCACGCTGCCGGAGACTGCCACGGTGGTGAAAGCCGTGAAACACCGATTGAACCAAAGTTGCTCTTCCCCAATCTGCCACACGACACAGCATATACCGAGACTACATTGTTTTCGTCTTTCGGGATGCGAAACGATATCATCACTTATCTTGTCATAGTAGAGAATTCCTCATTAAATTCCTCGTGGTCTTAAATATCGAGCAAGCCTGGCCATCGACCGGATTATCGGTCTCGCAAGGGCAATGTAGTTGGGCGTGGAGGGTTGTCCTTTAACCCCTACTCGTCAGGGTTGCAAAGGCCTCTCTAGCTCAAGAGACTTCCTACTTGGCTACGGAGGCCAGGCCGTTTTTTTGGAGGGTTTGACGAGTAGCACCCTCGGATTGCGACAAACAAAGTTGCCTAGGCCTTTTGCATCTCACGACGGACAGCTACCCACCAAGCAAGCAGATATTCCTTTGCCGAAACAAAACCTCTTGATCTATCGGTCAGTTGTCTTGCTTGGCGAGGGTCGGCTTCAGTACCTTCACAACCACAAGTGTTTCAACATATCCTCGGTGTGTATAGCCTACCGTACGACGTCACTGCGCTGACAAATTACTTACCTCCAGGGATTGCCACGTAACCAACACCGGAGTACGAATGTTGTGGAATGTACACTTGTACTTTTCCCACAGCCCTGGGCGGGTTGCCTTACTTTGTTCCAATGGCTTCGCAAAGCCATGGATGCGATTCCGCGGGTCGCCACCCTTTGTAACACATACCCACCGATCGGATTTCACTCGAGTTTCCGACACAACAGCGTCTTCAGCCTCAAAAGCGCCTACTCCAACCGGAGCCTCAGCCGGGGGGCTCTTGCCGGCACGGCACCTAGAGGCCGAGTCATCGGTGGGAGCAGCCGAGACAGCGTCGGCATGCCGGCAGTACTTCGTCGTCAGCGGCTTGACCGGAGTTTTCTCTCCAGTTTTCGTTCTGCACTGGTTCTCATGCTACCTTGGCGATGCTGTGCGGTGGCCAACTGGCGCGAAGCTGAACAATGGCGGAGATGTGGAAATTGCCCAATCCAGCCCGTCCTTGATGTTGATAGCCGCGATGCGAAACAGCACAAGCATGGGTGGCCCTCGATTGATTCATGTCCAGCAACGCGTTGGTCATTCTCCCACCCAAACTGCCAGGGGTGTTAAGCCGCCTTTTTCGGGAGGACTGCCTAGGTATCCAGCGGCGGCGGCCCACGATGCTGCGAGACGCGACCTTCCCGCCTTGGAAGGGGATTGTTCCTCAGCCGAGCCGAAGCGCCATTGGGCGATGCTTAGCTTACATCTAAATGGTCGGCGCGCCTGTGGGCAACGACTCCAGGCCGCTGCTGTTTTCTCTCTTTCTCTTCTTTCTTTTCACCTGCTTCAACGCCATACCAGTCCCAAACGGACGGGAGAAAAAGTTGGGTTTGCAGTATGCCTAGCCTGGGGTACACCTGTCGCATGAGGCTTGCATCTTGGCCCGCCTGCTATGAATAAAATGCTGCCCTATGCAGATGCGCTCCAACGGGCCACAGCGGGCCAGCTATCGCAGTTGAAAGGACGACGGAAAGGAGGGACGGGTCTGACAAGCCTGTGCCTTGCACCCTTATCTGCACGTCATTGACGGCCAGTGCTTCGGAGAGCCATCTCTTGGCTCAATTCCGTCCTGGTGACACCCAAGCCGGCGCTCTGCCATTCAACGCCAAAGGCTGGCCGCTTGCTCCAGCCCCCTAGGCCTCCCCGAGTGTCGCAGCAGGCAGCTCGCTTACACGCTGCTTCGCATATCGACAAGTCGACAAGTGTCCCGACCAGAAAATTTTTCTTACCCCCTTGCCACGTGGTGCGCTGAGGGCCGAAGTTCCGTGGGCAGGGCTCTCCGTAGCCTTGAATGGGGACCGTGGGGGTTGAGCCCGATCAATGTCGCTCGGGTGCACAGCAGGGAGGACGCCGATTGACTCGGGACCCAAGCCTTACTTCACTTACCCAGGGGGTTTTGTCATGGCGCATCGGTGCCTTACCCCATCTCTCCTCCTCTCGAATTGGGGAATGCGCGTTCGCCGTTTCTATTCCAGTCTGGCTCGCCCAGTGAGCGACCGGGGCACCCGACCATCAGGAAATCTCTAGAGTTGGGACGATGATGGGATGGCTTCAACGTTGCCCAAGCACGGACGGGGCGGAAGTGAAGATTTTATTCCCCGCCCTATCAATCGATGAGCGAGCACCCCTGTTTCTCCTCATCCCCATCATCATCCCCATCCCGTCCCCCCGTCCCCCCGTCCCCGTCCCTCAATCGTGGAGGTATGACTTGCAGGTTCGACACTTATCGAATGTAGGGCTAGAGTGGCGCATACTGTTTAAGTATACGTCTCAAGATGGACAACGCTGTCAGGTAGACACGCCTCTCACTTGATCCTTTCTGAGCCTTCCATTGTGAGCCCACTGGTGAGAAGGGCTATCACGAAGTGGAAAAGAGGCGCAATCGCCTCGAGTCCCCCGTTGGCCAGGCAGGAGACATGGAAATAGTCTCCTCGGATGCAATCTGTACCACCTACTATGCGAAACTGTACGTGGAGGGGCTGAGGGGTGGCAGATGGATTCCAATTTCCATGTGGATCCGTGGTGCAACAAGGCGGTTGGGAGATAGGCGGCACTAAGACGTTAGGCGCAGAATTCTTCTGGAAGCCTGAGAAGCGACCAGGGGACGGGTGCTTGCCCGATTCTCATCTGGCAGGGCAATGAGATGCCATGTGGTGGGAATGTAGAAGTCATGACTTACGACTGGCAACGCAGAATTCTGGTAAGAGCTGGCAAGAGAAAAATTCGGACCTTTGTGGGGAAGCAGTTTGCCCTGCATCGCAGTGCTTCCAACAACCTCAGGTCGCAATCGCACTTTCTCGACTTCACCCACCACCTGCCGTCGTCCGTCGGCCGAGTCTCCGAGGGCGACCCGGGGACCTAGGAAAACATCGACGCAGCACAGACATGACTCGGCACCCTCCGTGAATGGTTGTAATGACGAAACACGCAAACACCCTGTCGCAGCTGGATGCGACCTTCCTCCTCGGCTTTCCAGAAAGCGCAACATTCTCTCCCTCCTCTCGCCCTGCATAGTCTGCATAGTCCCCTGCTGTACCTTGCTTTCATCTGTTACTCACCTGTCATCGCGGCCGAGCGACCCCTGTGTTCTTGGTCTTCCTCTGAGTCCATATACCGTGGAACCATGGCACACTTCTTCGGATCCCAGCCTCCATGCCCTCCCAATACACAGTACTCCCGAGTAACTAATCCTCGAGGCGACCGTCGTGACCTAGGGTAGCTGTTTTGACGGTGCTAGGCGCTATCCACAGCACACCAAACGGCGCCTGAAGACGCCGTTGTGCTCCTCTTGGCGGTTCGCGAACCCTAATTTCGCCTTCCCTTCCGGACCGCCGTTGATCTTGTGCTGAGAGACGAGGCCGCTTGCAAAGCTGCGACGGAAGCCCTCGCAGACGAAGATTTGTGCCAGAGATGCCAAGTTTCCTCTGCAACCCGGTGCCATTTGCTTGCACTTGGACTTGTCGTCCTCACGTGTCCTCTTGGGTTGGAGAAGCCGCCTCCATTAATAGCGCTGGCGTCTGAGCACTGTATACTTGCCGCGTCCAGCTGTCCTCCTCCCGCCGTCTCTTCACCGCCGAACCGACAAGAAGAGGCTGATTGGGCGGAAATGCCATCTTTGCGACGGGGAGCCGTGGCTAGACGGTCAAGTCATAGGACGGCTCTCGGCAGCGAAGACAGACTCGGCGGTCTCGAGCTGAGATCGCCAACTGCCGCCCGCTCACTCGCTGCTGTTTACCTGCTTTGGTTGTTAGGAGCCAACACCTAGGTCTGCCGTGGCGCCCTGAGCTTGGTCGGGGTGAACTCTCTACGTTACTTCCCCCAACCTTGGCCTCAGCGATCTTGTTACGTCCTCTCCATACTGGACGAGAACTGCCCGAGATGAAGCAGTCACACACACCCCTGTTACTGCATGGCCCGCTCTCTGCTCGACCAAGCAGTGGGCTCCCATGCCATCCCGGTGTCCCGTCGTTACCTTGGTCTACCCTATCGTTGAGCCCCCCCCCCCCTTCAAGTCATGTCATGCCGCATCCCTCTTGTCGATTTCCTGAGTCTCTCGGGGCAATAATTTTGACTCCCGTCCCTGACTCCACCGACTTGGGCAGGGCAGGCAGCCTACCGTACGATCGAAAGCTCCTATGTATAAAGATGCACGTCCTAGGAGTTGGCCGGCCATCCCCGTCCTTGCTGCCCGATCAGCACCCCCAACACATCATCCAATATGAGCTGGCGCAAGCCTGTCTCCGAATCTCTAGATATTTCTCTCGTCGCCCGGCTGTCAAGTGAGTCCCGGTGATCATGTCCTCATCGCACTTCTCCTCTTCACATACTCCTTAGTCAGACAAACCGCAAACCACCCACAACAGTCTCGCCTTCCTCCACCCTCGCCCCCTTCCCCCCCCAACATTCTCAACAATGAGCGGCTCATCCTCCCCTTCACGCAAGTCGCGCATGGCGAGCGCGTCCAACGTCATGTACACCAATGCTGTCTACTGGCCCAACCACAGAGTCTATAACGGAGACACGCCCGGTGCACTGAACTACGGTTGCATCAACCGCGTCTACTATGCCTTCGCCAATGTCACGGCGGACGGAGGCGTCTTTGTGAGTTGACCCGAAGCAAAATTCGGCCACCTCGGCTGACCCTTTTGCCAGCTTAGCGATGAGTGGGCGGATGCCAAGGCGCCTTGTGACGGCGTGAAGGGCGCCCTAGGGTCTCTGATGCACCTTAAGCAGAGATACCCCCATTTGCAAGTTGTTCTGTCCATTGGCGGCGGCGGTTCTACTGAGACATTTCCCGTGGTGGCGTCCAACACTATCCTACGTGACAACTTTGCAAGATCGGCCCGAGGGCTGGTCGAGGCCTCAGGGCTCGATGGGATAGACAGTAAGGCTCAGGCATTCTTTTCTACCATTTCCCCCTTGACCGCTACCTATTCCACTGTCCCCCAATGCCCCGTTGGCCAATGAAGGAGGGCAAGTCAACCTGAGCTGGTCCCGCCAGCTGTCGCTTTACCAATAGTATGAACAGACGAGTACTGACTGGACCAGTCGTATGGGAATATCCTAGCACCCCTGAGCAGGGAGCTGACTTCTTGGCTCTGCTGGCGGCTATTCGAATCCATCTTCCCGAGGACCGGTACTTGCTCACTGCTGCCCTGCCTGCTGCGAAACCGCTGCTTCAAAACATCGACATGCGACGAAGCGCCGAGTATCTTGACGTCGTCAACCTAATCGCCTACGACTTTTTCGGCCCCTGGACCCCCCGAAGTGGACACCACGCCCAACTCTACGCGATGAACAAGGACGAGCCATCGGGTTCCGCCGGAGTGCAGTATCTTATGACTTCGGGTGTGCCGGGCAAGAAGATCCTGCTGGGGATTCCCCTGTTTGGGCGGAGCTTCCTCCATGTCAACGGCCCCGGCCATAAGAACCGCGGCTCTGGCGGGGAAGATGGCTCATTCGAATACAACACGCTCCCACGGCGGGGGGTCAAGGAGCAGGTCGACAAACGGGCCTGTGCGGCACAGTGTGTCGGGGGGGACGGCGGCTTTATCACGTACGATAATCCGGAAACGGTCAAGATGAAGGCCACATTCTGTAAACAAAAGGGACTCGGGGTATGTCTGGATCCATGACTCCGCCTAAGCTGCCTGAAATCAACTAATTCTTTTTTTTTAAATAGGGGCTATACTACTGGAGCGCGCCATCAGATGCTAAGGACAGCAAGAGAAGCCTAATCACAGCAGGCTTCCGGACGCTGCACAGCTCTTGATGGCGGTGAATCCCGCGGAAGTAAAATCTGACAGCCGCAGAAGCATGTCGGACTACATTCGTATGGCACTCTTGTTTCTGGAGTTCTGCGCAGGGAAAACTCTCATTGGTCGGGGATGGATTGGTGGTCAACGCATGTCTCTGCTGCGTATGGTGCCTGGTGCCTTTGGGCACGAGGGCGCATGATGCCCTGCAGGATGCCGGGGGCATTTCAAGGGACAGATCTGGGGCTGGGCGTTCCTGGTTCACTAACGATGTCTTGCATGACTGGAGGGGCTTCCCCCCTATCCTTTTTGTGGTGCCTGGTGCATACTACTACTTTTCTTGCAGGTTGAGCGGGCAACTATGGGATTACCCGAAGTAACCAAATGGTACAACCTTGTCTCACTGGGTATGGGGTACGGGTACAGAGTGCAGGCGGGGAAACAGGGACGGGACTGCGGTTTCATTGTGTACATCACTGATAGAAGGCGGCTTAGTTGGCATCTTTTGAAGTAGCTTTGGCGTTGGTACCGGCGTAGGCAAAGATAGAGTCAGCCAGACCCGCGTCAACTTGGGCGCCCCCCCCACAAATCCTCCTCCGGCGAGTGGTCTCGGTCCCTCTTGAGATAATGATCGTGATAGTAAATATGGAATCTCGCTCCAGTGACGTGTTTATCGTGTGCGTAACCCCAAGCAGGGACGGGGTTTCGTGCGTCATTCTGGTCTGATTCGAAGATACTGAGGCGGACGAGAACATCACAGCAACAGGAGCAGCAGCGCAAGCATGGGTAGAGTAGCACAATCGCGGCGGGGAGCCTAAGGCACAGAGCCCGAAGACGTGCTCTGGTTTTGATTTTGGCAAGCCCCCTCTCCGGGGTGATGCCCAAGTGGTGTACGGTTGAGCGGCGAGACTGAACGTGGCTCGAAAGCCTGCCACGTACTGAGTTGGTGGGATTGCCGCCAAGCTGATGCGTCGATGAAAAGCCCCGATTTCATGACGCGACTGCGAGACGGCATGAGGGCCAGAGCGAGCGTAGGATGGGGGGTTTGGGCTGGGCCTCCCATCGCTGGCTGAGTTCTGCAGGGGAGTTGTGCGTGAGGCCGTCGTGGGGACATGGGAAGGCAACAGCAGGTAGGTGTGCCGTGTAAGTAGTTTGGACTACACGTGTGTTAGTGGTGGGGGAGGGAGGGGCGTTGGGGAGGCGGATGTGATTTCAAGGTTGGGTCGAAACGCAATGAGATCAAAAACACGTCGAGTGGGGTTTTGGGGTTTTGGATGGGGGGTGGGCTGGCGGCGTGGATTCCAGCTGGCTGGACGGGAAGATGCCTGCCGGCGGCGTCAGTCCCCTCATTCCTAGCACATGGAAAGCGCCTCCAAGCGCAGCTCCTCCACAGCCTCCAAATCCCGCCAAAGCGTCACACCAGTGGCCTGCCCCGTGCGCCCCAGCCCCTACCTTGTCCCGCGTAGGGAGTCGGGTCACCCTCAGCTGCTAGGCGGGGCCACCGGGCCCTAAACGCTCCAATCCACAGCGTCCCAAAGCGAAGCAAGAGAGGCGGGACCCGCCCAGATTGGGCTTACGCGATTCGGCAATCCATGCCCAAAACTCGCCAACACTCGGCCAGCTGTAAGTTTTAGCGCGCCAGGCAGTAGTCAGCACTCCAAACAACTCCAAGATGCCAAAGCACTTTGACACCGTGCCTGGATCGGCCTTGTTTTCTTTGCTTCCTTGCTTCCCCCTTCACAGCGTCCATACCGGTGCCCACCCATTTCCCCGACGTCTGCAGCCCCCAGCGAAACCCCGCTACTGGTAGCCGGGGCGGACGACGCAGACGACGCAGACGACGCCAGACGCGGACGACGCAGCGGCAGTACCTAGCTGAAGAGTCAACATCGAGCGACTGCCAAGTCACCAACCATGAATGCCGCCGTTATGACCGAGCCTCTGTCGCTTGACTCAGGTAATTACCTGCCTACCTACCTCCCTTACGTTTTGTGCTGTCTGAGGGCCCGATCCGGTAGACTCAGCCCCAATGACCCGGTGCCTTCCTGAGCTCGTCCACGATTCCAAAGACTTATTGTGCTGACGTGTTTTGTGTCGCTCTGGCCTCTTCGTCCAACGAATAGTCGAATACGATCCGATTGCGCATCTCAACATCCTATTCTCTCACCCCTCTACCGTCTCGTCGGTCGGTCGCGTCTCGTCAACGCTACAGCGCCACAAGGATGGCCTCAGCCGGTCCATCGCCTCCCTCGAGACGGCCCAGGCCTATGGACCCGACTCGTCCCTCGAGCGCATGCAGTCGGCCCAGGCCGAGCTAGCGAGTCTGTTCCAGCGTATCGAGAGCGTGCGCAGTCGCGCCCTGCAGACGGAGCGCGACATCACCACCATGACGGCCGACATAAAGCGTCTCGATGGCACCAAGCGCAACTTGACGCATAGTATGACGGCCCTCAAGCGCCTGCAGATGCTGACAACCGCCTACGAGCAGCTGCGTGGCCTTGCCCGGTCCCGCCAGTACCGCGAGTGTGCCGGTCTACTGCAGGCTGTCCTGCAGCTCATGCGCCACTTCAACAGCTACCGCAGCATCGAGCAAATCGCCGTCCTGAGCCGCAATGTCAACGACCTACAGCGCGAGCTGCTAGAGCAGGTCTGCGAGGACTTTGAGATCGCCTTTGCCAAAGGCGAGGCTGTTGCCCGTCGCGGCGTCCTGGTTGAGGCCTGTTTGGTTATGGACGCCCTCGGCGACCACGCCAAGTCACGTCTAGTGACGTGGTACGTCAACACCGAGTTGCGCGAGTACCGCCAGGTCTTTCGCGGCAATGACGAAGCTGGCAGCCTAGACAATATAGGGCGGCGTTATGCTTGGTTCAAGCGCACGCTCAAGACACACGAGGACGAGCACGCCGTCATCTTTCCCTCTCATTGGCGGGTAAACGAGATGCTGGCTGCTTCCTTCTGTGATGGCACCAGGGATGACTTTAAGGGGATTCTGGAGAGGAGCATGCGGAGGGCCGACGGCAACAAGATCGACGTGAATCTGCTGCTAAGTTGCCTCCAGGAGACGATGGACTTTGAGCAGAGTCTCGAACGGCGGTTTGCGAGTGAATCCCGAGCGAGTATTGACACGCTCAGTTCTGCGGATGATCGCGTGTCCAACTTCAACGGCTCCATATCGGCTGCCTTTGAGCCGTACCTAAGCCTGTGGGTCGAGTCACAGGATAAGGCTCTTGCTGCTATGATTCCGCAGTACCGCACACAACCACTCATCCCGGCGGATGAAGAGTTCTCCCCCCAGGCCGTCATTCCCTCAGCTATTGAGCTTTTCCATTTCTACAAGCTCACTCTTTCACAATGCGCCAAACTGTCTACCGGCGAACGGCTGCTGGACTTGACAAGATCATTGGCCAAATACCTAGACGAATACGCCCAGCATGTCCTGCTCACCTTCCTGCAACGCGGAGGCCAACAAGGCCCACCAGTACAAGATATTATCCTTGTTCTCAACACGGCTGATTTTTGGCACACCAATACCAACCAGCTTGAAGAAAATATCAAGAAACGCATTGATCCAGAGTTGGGCTCCAGGGTCGACCTCTCATCACAGTCGGACACCTTCATGGGCGTGGCTAGCGCTGCCGTCCTAGCACTGGTCCACAAAACGGAAATCGACTGCGAGGGGGCGTGGCGTGAAATGAAAAATACCAACTGGAGCCGGATGGAGGCTGTTAGCGACCAAAGCTCGTATGTAGGCGAGCTTGTAAAACACGTCACCGGCAAAGCCGCAGAGATTCTTCCGCTTGTTGCCAAGCAGCAATATGCACGGGCGTTCTGTGACAACCTGGTTGAGCACATGGCAACGGCCTACATCAGCAATATTGTACAGTGCCGGCCAGTGTGTGAGGTTGGCGCTGAGCAGGTGAGCCATCGCCGTTTGCTTGCTTGATGCCTAGGAGCGTCCCCTAACGATAGATCCAGATGTTGCTAGATAAATATGTTCTCACCAAGGCCTTTGAGAACCTCCTATCCTTCCACGCCATCCCTTCCAACTCCTCCGCCTCCACCCCTACAGCGCCCACCCCGCCATCGGCCAGCTTCGTCAAGCGTGTCAATCAGAGTATGACACGTATTGACCCTCTCCTCAAGACACTCCAGGTCCGCCCCTCCCCGCCCGAAGGGCTTGTGCAGGCCTATCTGATCCACATCGGCGACCGCTCCGACACAAACTTCCGTAAGATCCTCGAGCTCAAGGGGGTGCGGAAACAAGACCAGCCGCACCTGATCGAGCTCTTTTTGATTCACCGCGACGGCGGCAGCGCTGGTAGGCAGCAACTGGTGCAGAACTCACCGCTGCTGACGCCGCTGATGGCGTCGTCGGGGCTTGGAAGCAGCGGGCTTGGGGGTATAGGCATTGGTATCGGAAATCCGGCGGCCGTCGGGGGGTTGCAGACGAGGTTTGATGCAGCTTCCCTCGGAGAGAAGTTGCTCAACGCGGCGAGGGATGGAGCCGTAGGATTGGGTGTGAGTGGGAATCCAGTAGGGTATGGTGGCGGTAATAATGGTGCCGGAAGCGCAGGGGCTGGGGGTGGGAGCAATATGGCGGGAGGTGAAAAGGCGACAATCAATGAGAACTTGAAAAATATTGGCAAGTTTTTCCGGAGGGACATCGGAGGGTTGGGGGCGAGATTTGCAAAGCGAGATATCACACCGACGGGGCAAGGGGACGATAGGATAGGATGATGGAGTTGGCAATGACCCAGAGGGCGTTGGTTGACTTTTGGGTAGGGTACTAATGCGTAGAGTAAGGGTTTGACGTGTGGAATGCTTAATGTGACAACAAGAGGAAGGTTTTGGTGACTTGCGTGTTCAAATACAAGTTGTCTATGAAACCAAGAGCATTTATTATGAGTTTAATTCCGTCGGTTGCTGTTGTGCAATTGGTTTTGCCATTGCACTGTTTTTTCTTCTTCAAAATATCACGGCTTTGTCCAAATATTTATCAAAGCATGTGAGCCATCTAACAGAGTATTATCGTGGTTCTGTATACAACTCTTGGCAGTTTTCGCCGGTCACCAAGAGAGGCGTGTCTGAATCTAAACCGAGCAAGACAACAGCCACCCTTTTTCACAACTGGCCGACCCTCTCTGTTACATGTCAAATCAATCGCATTGAGTGCCAAATCATATTTTCCACACCATTGCTCCTTTGCTCTCTTCGTTGGGATAGCATTTCACTTCTCCGCAGCATACACACATCTTGCCCATTCACACAAGTCCCCTTATAATACAAACCCAATCTCTTCCCTTCGATTGTCCACTACCCGCCCCCACTCCAGCAAGAGGCGAAACAGATAAATTTCCATGTCCTCTCTCCTGATCGCTGTATTCGCCCAGCGCCGTCCTTGTTCGGCGATCCACCTCCCCTCTTCAAGTCTCGGGGCCATCTTGACCTTGCGGCCATTCACCATGTCCTTTTGGTTGTTGTTATTAAACCCTGTAAAGTACGCCAGCGTACTGTGCAGTGCATGGAATCGGAGATCAACGGGCACAAAGTGGATCCAGGCCATCAACCTTTCGGAATACCACTCCTTAAAGATAGAAGCCTGGAAGGGGGCGCTGGCAGATCGGAGGATGGGCAGGAGATCCTGCGGCGGGCCGTCGTTGGTGTCGACGACGAGAACGTACTGGTGCATAAGCTGGGCTTCGGCCGCATCTTGGTCAGCCTTAGGCTTGACGCCGAACTCTCGGCGGGCAACTTCGTCGTCACAGTCTTTACACGTAGACTGAGTAAAGCCGATGTCTATGGGCAGTAGGGCATTGAGTTCGGCTGTCGAGACCTCTTCACAGGCAAACCTGTCTGTATCAGTTGATGAAGGGAGTAGGATTGTGGTTTTGTCTGCGCTGGAGGCGTTATTGGCGAGATGCACGAGGCGTTCTTGGTGGCCGCCGCGGAGCAGCTCGTGGCTGTTGGATCCTGCCAAATGGCTGTCGAGGCTGCCACGCCAGAAAAGACCTTGCCGTTTCATCTCAAACGCCCTGTCACTCCCGCTTGGTCTCTCATCTGTGTGGTGGAGAGGTATGAGTATGTCTGGTCAACGTTGTTAGTTGGGACTTTCTTCCATTTGGCGTGGCATCGGGGAGCGTTTGGCTGCGAAAACATTCTTCGGAGGAGTGAGTGGGCGGGGATTACATACCACTGTAACTGCCGGTTTTGGAGGCACTGAAGACGGGAAGCAGTTCTTGCATAGGCCGTAGCTCGGGCGGGGTCATGTGGAAGCCGTGGAGCCGAAGTAGGTCGGACTGGTGGCAGAGCTCCTGGGAAAGAGGCCAATCCCTCAGGTCCTGAGTGCCCTGTGAATGTGGATCGGCACACGAGGAACAGAAGTCCCGAACATCCCAATGCGCTCCGGATCGTGTTCTCGTACCAGGGGGGCAAGTGAGAGCTGTCATCTCTCGGAAAGCCCTGACCGTGGTGAAATCCTTGCGAGTGATAACCGAATCGGGGGTTGCAGAGCTTGTGGGCAAAGCCTCGTTCTCAACAGGCACAGAACGTCTGGATAGCATCCGAGTCAGCCCCTTTTGTCTCCCGGCCACGGTAAACCTCCGGACGTCTTCCCACGGCGCGAGGACCCTTGGCCGGCTATTCATATTGACCGCGAACTCAAAATCCGGCAGGTGCTCTGCAAACGTCTTGATCATCTTGGCCAAGTTATCAATGACAGCTTTGTGTGGTGAGTCTGCGGGAACCTTGTGGTTTGCCGTTCCGTTCTGAATCTTGATGATGGCAATGTCTGGCTCCGAAGCGACACGGCGAGTATCTTCTCGTATCTTTTCGGGTGTGATGCCCCAAAAAGGGATAATATCTCTTTCCATTTGAGCAAAATGGTCCATGATGGGCGATTTGCGATCTTTTGCGAACTGATACCATATATCAAACTTGGGAGGCGGTTCTCGTCCGTTGTGCCGCTCCTTGTACTCCTGAACCGCAACGACAAGCGAGTTGCTGGTAGTGGCGTGCACAACCCAGCGACCAGCCTCGACTCTCGCATCATATACCAGCCGCTCCAGTGGATGAGAGTCGACCTGAGCTTTATGTGTCATAATAATGCTGAAGATGGTGGCGGCCACGGTGAGGAGGATGAGGAAGAAAACGACGATAGCGCGATGTATGAAGACAACAGATCGTATGTTGTTCATGAAGACAAAAAAGGAGAAGCCTAGGCAGATCAAGACCAGGCTAAAGTAAGTTTTGGAGGGCGTCACATTCTCCCATGACCCAACGAGCATCATATTGTAGAGTGCCATCAATAGCCCCGAGATGAATGTGACGATTCCTGTCAGGGACAATGGGCTCCCTTCTGCCAAGAGAAGGCCAGTCGAAACGAAGAAAACCGAGAATGTGAGTCCATCGACCAAAATATCAAACACGTAGAGGGAGTCGAGGCCTCTGAAGTGATAGCTCATAGGCCTGGACTGCTTAAATAGGAAAGAAGGCCAGGACAAGAGCGCGGTGCCCAGGGCAGAAGCCAGAAGGACACCGCTCATGGTCCTCAAGCGAACCCTGGTAGTTCTGGCCCAAGAGATGACTCTCCACAGTAGAATGATGATGGCAGCATCCAGAAGGAGGCCGATCCATTGAAGAAAAACGACCAGGGGGCTGTTATCCTGGCTTGAACAGAAGAAGGTTGACCTGCTACCCTGTGACGAAGCTAGGTAGGTCCCATATGTGAAGGCAAAAGTCACCACTCCGAGACCAGATCCCGAGTGGTTTGCCCAGTCGCTCACCCAGTCGCCTATGGCGTCAAAAATGGTGTTCCCCATGTCATCATAGTCTTTATCTTCGGCGTTGGGGGTTAACCGGGGTTTACGAGACGAGAGGTCATAGAGCAGAATAACCAAAGGTAACCAGGCCTTGATTTTCAACCGGTCAGAAACATTGTGTTGAAAAAGAAGCGCGGGGCCAATATACCTCGATGCCTGAACGAGAGCATTGGAGATCAAAAGACACACGGTGAAATATCTCGAGGCGCAGAAGGATACATATGACCAACATGGGCAAAAAGTATCGACGAGGCTTCTTAGGCAGATTTGGCCGAGGCACCCTCAACGGGCCCGAATCATCATCTATCACAACCAACACAAGTTAGCAAGAGAGCAATGGGGAAGCGTGAGCGTCTGCGCTCACCAAACCTTCCATTGGCGCCTGGTAGCCATAGCGCAAAGAAACTGGTGGCGAAAGCGGATATGCCAGATATTAGGAGAATAAGAAGAGACGAGAGCCGGGGTTGTTCTGTCTCGGTCAGCTTGATGGGAAGGGTTGTCTGATATCAAGGGAATTGGGCTCACCAGTCAATTGGTGGCTCTCAAGGCTGTGGGCAAGCCAAAAGAAGGAAGTCACGGCACTGGAGGATAAGTTAACGACGGCCTTCTTATGTTTGAGCGCGGTTCAGCAGTGCACAGTGAGGGCTTACCAGAGAGCCGTGAGCTGGGAGCCACCGTTGGACGCCATCAATTTGGCAACGGCCCGTTGAGTTTAAAGCGACTGAAACCATCCAACCCTCAATTGCGCAAAAACGAGTGTTGGGGTTTACGAGATCATGGAATACAAGCCTTTGCCTTTTGTTTTAATGAAGCGAGTCCACTAGAGGACAACAGCTGAATTTAAAAGTATGAGACGAAAGGATGCATCCGTAATCGTCGTCAGTCTGGGAACGAGCTTGGGAGGCTCGACAGGATCCCTGTCAGAGATTGGCCCAGACCTTGGCCCGGGCCACCCTGCCCTGGCCGTTAACCAACAGCAATGCACGGCTGCCCTGGGAGAAGCCCTGTACATACGGATAACCCCTAATCGACTACCGTACAGGCCATGCAAAGGTGACGTCGGAACATTTGTATGTGTACTATGTACCTGCCACGCGACTCGACAGCAGCCGAAGGAAAAGCCGTTTTTGTCAGACCACGCAGCTGGGCTGAAAACGATAACAACAAACAACCCATCGAGAGCAATAAGAGTCTAGAAGTCCGCACAATATACCGGAGAAAAAATCGCACACCCATGGGTCGGTAGCACCATGAGCGGCCCCAAGACAGGTCCCTCGACGCAGGGCCTCCAAACCCTTGCCATCCCATTTGTGTGTATTCTTGTCGGCTTCCTCGGCTACTACTCGCAATGGCTCTTCTGGAACTCGCCCGACCTCGCCCCAGGGCCCTTGCCTATCCGGCAGACGGCTGTCTTCAACGTCCTCCTGGCCTGCGTCTGGTGGACCTACTACAGGGCCTGCACCGTTGACCCGGGTCGCTACACATTCCCCACCGGTATAGCCGCCTCGGCGCCTTCGTCGCCCTCCAAGCCCGAGACGCCCGCGAAGCCTCCCGGAAAGGGCGCGCCCCGTTGGTGCAAGAAATGTCAGGCCCCTAAGCCCCCCCGCGCGCACCACTGCCGCCACTGCGGCCGGTGCATCCCCAAGATGGACCACCACTGCCCGTGGACCGGTAACTGCGTCTCGATGCAGACCTTCCCTTACTTCTTCCGTTTCCTGCTCTACACCAACTTCGCTCTATGGATGCTCGGGGTCCTCGTCTTCCAGCGCCTCGCCAACATCTGGTCTGAGCGCCACCTACCCGCCTACCTGGGCCCGACCCTGCCGCACCTCATCGCCCTGACCATGGTGTCGCTCGTCTGCGCCGGCACTTCGATGGCGCTCCTGGTGCTTCTCGTTACCACCGCCCGTGGCTGGGTCCTAAACAGTACCATGATCGAGGACTGGGAGGTCGACCGACACGAGGCCGTGCTGTCGCGTCTCGAGGATTCCGGAGACGGGGACGGTCCCGGTAGCGACTTCTGGGGCGCCGACGGTAACAGTGGCCAACTGGTGCAGCATCTCGACCGCGTCGAGTTCCCCTACGACCTCGGTGTCTTTGCAAACATGGCTCAGGGCATGGGCACGCGCAACCCGCTGTTGTGGTTCTTCCCCCTGGCCGGCGGACCTCGCATCAGCACGACCCCCGGCAAAGGGCCGGGTTGGGAATGGGAGGAGAACGGCTTCAACGATCTCCCAGGGTTGTGGCCGCCTCCCGACCCGGAGAAGCTACGCCGCGCTCAGTCCGGGTGGCCAGGTGCTGCGTCGCGGATTATGGCTGATGGAGAGGCGTCGTACTACCCTGATCCACGCAAGTCCGAGACGCCCGAGCAAGTCAAGGCGTCGTTTGCGCAGCGCCAAGCAGTAGACATGCAGAGGAAAAAGATGTACTTGCAGACACAAACGCAAAGGTCGGGGATCCTTGCCGAGCTTGAGGAGCTAGACGGTCCTGCCGGGGGCGCCCAGGCTGGGTATTACGAATATGACGGCGTACCAGCTTGGACAAACGCAGGAGGGGATAGACTATGGGACTACGGCGTTGATGAGGATGTGGAGGAGGATGGAATAATGCGGCAGCAACAGCACCTGATACCAGTAGGAGAGGATGGCGGAGATGACGATGTGCCTATCGCCGAGCTAATCCGGAGGAGAAAGGTCCTTACCAGGGAAGCAGACGGGTAAACACTGCAGAGGCGGGATCTTGTTTATCTCGTCTAGGTTGGTTGGTGAATCAAAACGCACATTTTGCATACTCATTGTGCTTTATTTCCATTCTCCTGCTCGTCTATTTGCCGGGGTGCCATTCCGCTCAGCTATGGAATAACCCCAGCAGCCTTCCCGCCCATAAGGGATTTCGATGCCTTGATAGTGTATAGACTGCCGTCCACATCCTATTCCCCAAAGCCTCATGACCAAAGAACCACCGCACGGCTGTTCAAAATCAGGGCGAGGGCGCTCGCGTTATCAACAGAAAACACTCGTCATTCAAACCGACAAAAAAAACGCATCACGCAACAAAAAAAGCAAAGGCTACCTACCCCTAATCTGCACTTTTGCCCTACCAGTCATCGTCATCATCCTTTTTCGCCATGGCGTTCTTCCTCGCCAGCAGTGCCTCGGCTAGCCCGCCCGCCAGGCTCGGTGTGGGCGTATTGCTCCTACTTCCGTCCGACCCATTCAGACTCATGCCCGAATCGCGTGCTGGGAGCTGCGGGGCCGGAGCAGGCTTCCTTCCTGCGGCTGGACGCTTAGCAGGAGGCACAGGTCTCCCATTTGCCGCCGGCGGGGGGGGAGGCGGTCTCGGGGCAACGACGGGTGGTGGCGCTTGTTCCTCCACATATGCGGCTGGTACCCAGGCCTGTCCGCCAGCTGTCTTCGCCAGCCACCAACCTAGATGTTGCGAATCTTGTCAGCATAACTCCAATGGTTTGAAAGGGGGTGAACAAATCGGCAACGCACCATTGTTCTCCTTTTGTATGATTTCGATCACTTGGCCTGCCCGGATAGAGAGCTCGTTATCCTTCTGCCCAGCAAAGTCGTAAAGCACCTTGGCCATAATCTTCGGTGGCCTCGCGGGTGCTGTCGGAGGCGGGGGAGGCGGAGCACGGGAAGCTGACGAGTTGGATAGCTGCCGGGTATGAGAGGGGATGCTAACAGCTGCTGCGGCTGCTGCTACGGCCGGTCGAGGTTGAGGAACTGGCCTCGACGAAGCCGCAGCAGGAGCGGGCCTCGACGAAGCCGCAGAGGGCCGAGCTTGGGGCGTGCGATTGGCGGGATACCTCGAAGGTCGGCCGCCCGGTCCACCAGGTTTAATGAGTTTGCCTCTTGTGATTGGTCTTGGGGGTACCGGTTTACCTTTGGGTGTTGGCCGAGAAACCGAGTTAGGGGGTTCACCTTGTTGAGTGTGGATTGCGCCGCTCTTGTAAAAGTCGTGTGGGCTAGGTGAGTCCTTCAACACCTTCACCAGTTGGATCTTTCCCGGCTTCTTAGCATACTCGACGGTCTCTCCGAACTTGAGATTGAACCCGCCGGGCATCACTCTCTGCATCTGGGTGAACATCTCCGTCTTTAACACACAGTTTAGTAGTGGATCAGCTTCTTGTTGCGATCCAACACCCAATGCGAACCAATCATCCCGGGCACTGGACGTGCTGACAAACTTGATGGATCCCAGGGGGAAAGACCGCTCAATGACGATCTGAACCTGTTGCTGTACTAGCATCTGCGCCACAATGTAGAACTTGTTGTTGGTCACAACCAGGATCCTAGGACTTGGTTTGCTGGATCGACCAAATTTGGCTTCTAGTACCTCGCCACGGCAGGAGAACACAGCTTTTTCGTTGCTGCCGATATTGATGGCGTTCCGAATCTGTGCCCCAGGGCCACTGCTCGCGTTGATACCAAGATAGTCGCCCAAGAACCGACGCGAACCCAGGATGCTCATTCTTCTACGTTCCTTGCGCCCCCCCAGGACCCTGTGGCCTTGATCACGAAGGTGCAAATACTCAGCACCAACCCGCTTCTTCCTCCAGAAGCGCTGGATTCGCGTTGCAGCTTCTGCCCGGTAAGCCAGGTATGCCCGCCACATCCGTTGTATACGGGTCGCCATGTTATGCCAGTACCGATCCCTCATGTGCTCGAGCGCGAAGAGGGTCTCGGGCGATTTGATGAAAGCCTTGGTCACACCGAGTTGCCACTCTTCCTGGGGAATACTGGTATCTTTGAGAATTTGCTTTACAGCAGCTTCGTATGAACCCTGCCAGGTGTACTCGCCAGCATAGGACGTCGCAGGCGAGAGTAGGAAAAAGCGGTCGACAAACTTTTCAAATGACTGACGGTATGCGAACCCGGCACGTCGGATACGCACGTTTTCTTGTAGTCCAAGGTATTTGATTTGATGCAGAACATTGGGGACGTTGTATTCTGTCGGCGATTTGTTCTCATTTGGTTTTATCGTTCGGATATAGGAAGGTTGGCACTTCATCAGGGTGTCGACCAGTGCGTTGGCCGAACTCCTAATCATATCACCAGCGGATGGAGGCTGTTTGCGGTTGTCTTGGTTGACCTGGTTCGGGAAGAGGGTGTGGATGAACTTGTTTTGGCTGACTTGAAACAAGTTGAGTAAGCCTTTGAGAAGCAGATCCTTGTTTTTGTCCGTGATACCATCGACAGAGTAGGTAACATCACCCGCGTAGTGCTTGACAATAAACCCGCCTTGTCGTGCGGTGAGGTGGGCGTTCGACATGCCATTGATACTCTGCATAAACGTGCGGTCGCACGCTGCTGGGTCGGCATGGGCTGTCTTTGTGGCGTCCTTCATCGCCGAGAAAATTCCAGGGGGCCTGACAGATTCGATCAAGTCGCAGACCACTTTGTTGTCAAAGTAAGTGATGGGGGTCCACTTGATCTTCTCCCTTGCGTACTCCTCTTGTTCGGCCTTTAGCGTCAGCTGGATAAAGATTTGCTGGAGCTTTTCGTTCACGTAATTGATACAGAGCTGTTCAAAGCTATTCTTCTCGAAGATCTCGAAGCCGTAGATGTCGAGGATGCCGATCGAGTTCGTTGCAGCCTGCCTAGCTTTCAACGACTGGTTCACCCGTTCCACGATCCAATCGAACAAGTTGTTGTAAATGGCTTTTGCCAAGGCATCTCTGGTAGCTGTTGCCTGGGCCACATTTGCGGGAGATTCGATTACCTCACCGTTCCTCGGTGTCAGAATGCGAATGGTGATAGCATTGATCAACTGGGCCGGGTCAACCTCGAGTAGGTATGCAAGGAAGTCTACAATCGACTGGTCAGAGACGGCAGCATACCCGCTCTCATCTTCACGGAACACAAGGTTGCCCGTCCAGAGAATAGCGGACAGCATCCGGAAAATGTTGTCCTGTTCAGCCTGTGAAAGCCCAATGATCCTCATGGCATTGAGCGTATCCGCATACTCGGCCAGATCGTCAATTCCGTCGACATCGAGGCATTTGGACCGGCTGGTGTAAATGTATGTCTCAGGCCCCTGCACGCCAAAATTGGTCCGGTAGTTCTGCGAGGCACCCTTGGTGAACTGGTAAAAGATGTGGAAGTTGCGCTCGTTGGTGATCTGGCCAACTACGCGAGACTTTTCGAGGAGATAGTTTGTGATGTCGGCTCCGATCGGCTCTCCCACTCCATTAAAGTGTATCTGGAGGTACTTGCCGAAGCGGGAAGAGTTATTGTTGCGCAATGTCTTTGCGTTTCCAAATGACTCCAATAACGGGTTAGTTGCCAGCACCATGTCTTTGATCTGCTGAATATCCCCCGACTCGCCACCCGACACATTGGCGATGTACTGCATGATGCGCTTGGCAGCCTCGGTCTTTCCCGCGCCAGACTCTCCAGAGATGATGACGCACTGGTTGTCCTTGTAGGCCTTCATGTTGTAGTAGGCCGCCTCAGCGATCGCGAAGACGTGCGGGGGCATCTCGAGACGGTTTTTCCCCCGGTAGCTGTCGAGCACATTGTCGGTGTAGATACCGAGGTCCCGGAAGGGGTTGACAGAGACCAAGACATGGCCGATGTATGTGTAAATCTCGGCACCTTCAAATCGCTTCTTCAGGTTGTCGTTAATAGCCTCGTTGGACACCTTGCTAAGCAGGGTTAGGTCTGATACTCCGATTTCCTTCTTCTTGGTCGTGTCGTAGGTAGCTTTCTTTGGCTTGCTACTCGATCCGGCCTGGCCTGTTCCGCCCGTAGCGCGGTCGGCCCGCGCTGCCTTATCCTTTGCTCGTCGAGTGATACCCTGCAATGCAATCACGGTCAGTAGTATTCTCGGGCGGCAAGCTGCCCAACTTGCGCGGGCGCGCTATATGGGTTGTTGTGCTCACCATGGCGGCGTCATGCACATGAAACTCTCGAAACACCAGCGATTACGAACGCACAGCTCGCTGCTGCTGTTGGGGCTCGAGGATAGTCACGGGTCGCAAAAGCTCGACACGCAGCCGGCAGAGAGAATTGTTTGCGGTTCAAAAGCGAGGAAAGAGGCAGCATATATCCGGCATCAGCGGAGCAATTGTCTGCCTGTTTGCAAAGTAATTATCGAAAGATTTCCAGCTTTGGCCGACGGTGCCTGACGACGCACCTGGGTCCCTTATGCCAGTGACGACAAACCCGCCCGCCAATATTAGTGGGGCCTCCGCTGTGTGGTTATCTGAAGTGCCTGGGTGCCTGTCAAGCGGTTGGCGCCAGGCAGTCTCTTGAGCCGCTGGCCAATCGCATCAATATTGTTCCGTTGGGGACCCCTCAAAACTGGGTTTGTAAACCTTGCACTCACTTACTCAGCCACAGCTGATTAGATGGAGCTGAGGCTTGGAGGCTTGTGGGCAAAATGCCGCGCAAGCCGATGAGGAAGCTAAGCTGCCAGATCACAGCTAAAGTAACGCAGCCTCCAGAGTCATTCATCAACGGCCGGAAGCCTTGCAGCCCCCACCTCTCTTCTCTCTATTTCAAAATTTACTGAACCCCCGAATATTCAAGTTTGCATATCAGCAAGTGACATCTTTCGCCGAGGATAGACTTTTTCTTTTTCTTTTTCCCGTGTCCTGGTCGCTCAGTTCAAGACGGCTCAGGGAGCGCAATACATATGGCGGCTGCCCTCGTTGCCAATGAGGATTTTGACCAGCGGCCCATTGAAAAGAGGAATGGCCAAACCCAAACTAGTATCCAAAGAGAGCCACCAGAGAGATGCCTCTGGAATTTATATTCCACGTTCACCTGCGACTCTTCCACCAACCAGTTGTCGGATGGCCCCTGAGTCTGGCTGATGTTCAAAAATCGTACGATTCCCCACACTCGGCTTGACCCGGATCGTCAAGGCACACATCCACAAGATGCGGGTATGGCTGCAAAGAATTAGCTGAGGAGAACAGGGCTGAGAGATAAAAGTCCATCGTACCCTTCAAAGTATCTCGATGATCAACCATCGGTTTTCTTGACAGACAATTCCAAGATCCAAAGACGATTTCTTGAGCAATACAAGCGGCACCCGAGACGGGTAAACTATTTTGACGACGGGGCTATCTCTGTAGAGCACTCGACACTTCCCCCTTCCCCCTCCCCTAGGATTAGCCCAGCTGCCACAGATCTGAAGTACCCCACCCAGGTACCGGAGCGTATTGAAGAGTTACAACCTGACAAGCGTGCTCGCGCCCCTCACGTTTCAGAAGCCATGCAAGGGGCTGTTGCATTCGCGAGTCCGCAGCACTATTCAAACGAAACCGAAAGCTTGTCTTGGCCAGCGTGCCCTGGCAGATGGGGGACTGGGCCTGCTTGCCGCGCCGTGGCGATCATTCCAACCTCTGGCAGGCAAGTTGTGCGCACTTGCTACAGATCATAGATGTTCAACTTGCAGGACCAGAACCGGGGGTGCTTCGGCTGGGATTACGTTTCACGAGGCCGGAGGCCATGTTCGCGAAGCACCAAGAGTCTGAAAGTCTGGTCACTGCTCCACGCTCAGTCCTTGAATGGCATTTAGGGTGTGCCAGGATGGCATTCTCTGAAAATAGACGATGGGATTTATGGTGTGCTCACTTCGCTTCCTTGCAGCCCAGAGACTAGAGACCGGATGACACACTGTACATGCTTCTTGGTTTGTTTTGCGGCCTTCTAAACCCAGTGACTTTTATGCTTATTGGCCCCAAACAGAACCTCCCGTCCCCAGCTAGCGTGCGGCAGGTTCGCATGATATTCTGGATGGGAGCGCCATTCAACAGAACCGAACCATACAGCATAACCGACTTGTCACAGCGACTACAACGGCTGGCGGAAGGCGCCCGTCACCAGTTCTTGCTTTGCCTCGAAGCTCGCGAGAAAAGGAAAAGTGCTGCGATGTGATGCCACAGCAGCTGGATCCTTGGGCTGATAGGAACGACACATGAGATGATGGTCGGCCCACTCGGTAATCTTGTGAGGCCACACAGAGCCAACGAATCGATGTTGGCAGCGGAGTGGCACGGTTGAAAAATGTGATTGATATCACGGCTCCAACCCAAGTTTGGACGTCGTCTTGCAGAGAGGCAGGTGTGCCGATGCAAGCATGCATGGTGCGCCCGCATCAACGCTAGTCCATAAGGGGCTAGCACGAGCTGTTACCGCGGGGATCTTGTCTGTGATTGGCAGAGGGCTTGGGAGACACATGGGGGCGGCCCTGGGCGCGCTGCAGTGCGCCAGTCCTCGAGGTCTCTGGTGCCCCACGTCTAGTCCCTGGGACAAATCCCGTTTCCTCAAGATGCAGCCTCGAACAGCTCTAAGCGCCAGGAAGATGCGTGACACTCCATTGCGCGCCCTGGGAGCCCGACAAGCGGCGTTGCCCAGCATGCCCCAGCATGCCCAGCCTATTCATAAGCCGCGAGCGGAAAAGTCAATAGCTTCGCTCTTCGTCACCAGCTCCTCTCTTCCCCCAAACCTCTCGCATCTTTTGTCTTTGATATCGTTTTTGCGTCGAGTTTGCGACCGCTCCCGCCCCATCGCCAGGTCACTGAATTAACTAATCGAATTAATACCCGCGACAGCTCCTGTCGACTCGCCAACCCCTCCAATCCACACCCCTGGTGCCACTACCCCTGTCGCAGCCGAAACGTCAAGCTCACCCGCGTGCAGCCCCTGGTCAAAGCGCCTCTAACATCGCCCGTCTCAACTGCGCCCAGTGCCTTGTCACGATTCTTGCCGTCTGATAGCAGCGCCTGTCGGGCCACCACCTGACACACATCTCCTTGTTGCGAAACCCTTTCCAACGTCTGATCTGCCGCCACTCCGCCAGGGCTCATCCCTCTCGATTCCTTTCTCTCACCATTGTGGGCGCACTTTGCGGCCTCGCTGTCCGGCCTTGTAGCCCCTCGCCGCCCTCGTCACCCCACCACCTCGCCCAAACCGTTGCAGCCAAATTTCCCACAGCCAAAGACGGGGTGCAGCACTCCCACTCTCGCGTGCCCGTGCCGCTGGGGGCCCAGTGAATAGACACAGAGCATTGCCAGAACCAGTCTAGTGGTTTCAAGGCTCGTGGCATCCGAGGATTTGGCTCTTGTGCGAGAGTAGAGACGCACGGCTCTGGTGCTGCCGTATCCGGCCTTCTCTCTGCCCTGCTCTGGCCTGCCTGTTCGGCCTGCCACCTCCCCCTGGGTCCCTTGGGTCCCTTATGACTTTCTGACCGCCCACACATCATTAACTGCGTCCCGTTCTTCTTCTCCTTCTCCCCTCACTTGGCGAGGTAGAAGAAAACCGACACCTCCTAACCCGAGCCCTCCTCCGCCTCCTCCGTCCTTCCTTTACCTTCTCTTCAGCTGCTGGCTCAGACCGCTCCTTTTCTTCGTACTCTTTATTCTTGATATACCAGTCTTTATTGTCCAGGTTTACCACTACGCCTCGAGAGGTTCGGAACGCATCGCAACTTGCAGTAATTTAGGAGGACAAATCGTTGGGAGTTTGAATTCGGGGTTCCCGCGTCGTTACCCATACGCCATAAACCGCCGCGAGAGGTCGACGTCCACTGGTCGCAGGTCGACACTTATTCGAGTTGTGTAGCAAGGCTTAGAAAGAGGAGGGGTCCGTCGCCATCATGTCGCTCCTCTCGCTTGTCAAGAAGCAATTCACGCCCTCCAAGTTGATATTCCATGTCTTGTTCTGGACATTCCACTGGGGTATTTTCGCATATGGATGGTACGCATTCCTGATTCGCCGACATGGCTAGAACCAACCACTGACTCAATGGCAATAGGTGGAAGCAGCAAAGCGATCCCCGCCTCGCGGGTCTCAACACACTGCAGTATTCTGTGTGGATATCTCGAGGTGCCGGTCTAGTTTTGAGCGTCGATGGCATGCTTATCCTGCTTCCCGTCTGCAGAACCGTCATGCGCTTCATCCGGCCCAAGATCAGGTTTCTGCCCCTCGACGAGAACATCTGGATGCACAGGCAGCTCGCCTACTCGATGCTTATATTCACCATTGTCCATACAACCGCCCATTATGTGAAGTGAGTTTGCAAACCACAGCGCTGCTGAGTGGAAGCCGAAACTAACCGTGCTGCAGCTTCTTCAATGTTGAGAAGACACAAATCCGCAAGGTAACGGCAGTCCAGATCCATTACGTTCAACCTGGTGGCATTACCGGTCATGTCATGCTTCTTTGCATGCTCCTGATGTACACCACTGCCCACCACCGTATCAGACAACAGTCATTCGAGACGTTCTGGTACACCCATCACCTCTTTATCCCCTTTTTCCTCGGATTGTATACCCATACTGTTGGCTGCTTTGTCCGAGACACGCCAGGAGGCTTCTCGCCATTTGCTGGCGACGATTACTGGACGCACTGCATCGGCTACCTGGGCTGGAGATGGGAACTCTGGACTGGTGGCTTCTACCTGCTTGAACGCCTCTACCGTGAAATCCGCGCCGTCCGCGAAACAAAGATCACCCGTGTTGTCAGGCATCCTTACGGTAAGAAAACATCTGACACATCTACCGGGGATACACGAAGCTAAATTTACCTACAGACGTCGTTGAGATCCAATTCACCAAGCCATCCTTTAAATACAAGGCCGGCCAGTGGCTCTTCCTTCAAGTGCCTTCCGTCTCCAAGTATCAGTGGCATCCGTTTACCATTACATCATGCCCATACGACCCCTATGTCTCGGTCCACGTCAGACAGGTTGGTGACTTTACCAAGGACCTTGGCGATGCCGTTGGTGCTGGTGGCGCCCAGGCCAAGCTCTACGAAGGAGTCGACCCCATGGGAATGTACGAGGTTGCGCTCCAGAACGGCCAAGCCATGCCCTCCCTGCGAATCGATGGACCCTATGGTGCCCCGGCCGAGGATGTGTTTGAAAACGAAATTGCAGTCCTTATTGGAACCGGTATCGGCGTGACGCCTTGGGCTGCCATCCTCAAGAACATCTGGCACTTGCGAAACGGACCCAACCCGCCGACTCGTCTGCGCCGTGTCGAGTTTATCTGGGTGTGCAGGGACACCAACTCATTCGAGTGGTTCCAGACGCTGCTGTCTTCCCTCGAACAGCAATCCAGCGAGGCGGCTCGCATCCCTGGCTCCAGCGGCATCGAGTTCCTCAAGATCCACACATACCTCACCCAGAAACTCGATATGGATACTACCCAAAACATTGTTCTCAACAGTGTTGGTGCGGATGTCGACCCGCTCACGGAACTCAAGTCCCGCACAAACTTTGGCCGTCCCAACTTCAACAAGCTCTTCGCTAGCATGCGCGATGGCATTTTGGACCGGACTTATCTCCACGACCTGGGCAACATGAGAACCACCGTCGGTGTGTACTTCTGCGGACCCTCTGCAGCTGGTAAGTTACCTCGTCCCATCACACGGTTCGTGGCCTGGTCACTAACACATATTCTAGCCCGTGACATCAAGAAGGCTGCCAAGGCGGCAACCGTTCGCGAAGTCCATTTCCGCTTCTGGAAAGAACATTTCTAATTGTACATATTTTGATAATTGCGCGCAACCTAAATCAAAACTCGACATTCAAGTATCGCGGATCACTGTACAGGAAAGAATTTTAAAATCCAGCAGCCGGGCTGGACAAGCCAACCAGTCCCGCAAAAGGGCTTGATGACGACGTGCCGAGGAGGGCTGAAGAGGCAACTTGTCAAGAGAGACAGATGTTTCATGCATTCAAGGAAAGCGGGTTCTTGGCATTTCCTTAGCTTTCCATCCTCCCTTTACAACAAAAAGAAAAAAGAAAAGAAATACCGGTGTCTTTCTCAAGAGAGAAGAGCTTACGGCCCAAGAGGTCAGATAGCCGAGACCTGGGCTGCAACTGATCATCCCCGAACCCAGCCGATTTCCTGTTCAGGTTGGTAAAGACGAGGAGTTTCAGAACCCTCCAAGCTTCTGTTATATTTGGAGAAAGGGGGTTTTATGCTCTTTCACTAATGTAAATCGGATTGGGTACTTCAAGTTTTATGGTTTGGGAAGATGGGATGCTACATATTTTCAGATATCATATGTATATCATACCGCATGTTCACACAGTTTACACGGAATATCATGTTGATGACATATTCTCGCCTGTTCACCTTAACTTTTCTTTCCATCTTTGCGATGAGCGTCTCGTCGAGGTTGAAGCCGGAGACCTGAGCTAGTCTAGGCCAGACAGCTTTATTAGCCTTACCTTGCCACTGAGAGAAATATATGCGACAGTTTGTGTTTGAGATCTGGCCCACAAGGCAAATTTTGTATAATTATGTGGGCCGACTCCAGGGTTAGGCAGGTGCTACTCCGAGTCCTCTGCCACGTCGGGTGAATTGTGCCATTCTATGTTCATATCATTATTTTTTGGCGTGTGGTTGGCGTATAAGGTAGGCGTTTCGGAAAGGCCGCCAAGAATCGAGTTGTGAGATGATTACGGTGTTTCTGTCAAGTATCCAGTGCGTTGCCCACCTCAGGGTAGTTTCAAAGGAGTCAAGGGCAGGGCATTTCGCTACCTAAGGAATTGACATAGGGAAAGTGCATTCGGTGCCTGACCAAACACATCTTTCCCATCAGCAGCATGCCTAGATACGCGGGTAAGGTAGCAGATCTTCAAGTGGCTTCTTCCTAAAATAACAAGAGAAACACCAGAGGCTACACTTTCCATAATGACATAACGCCCTTTTAACAACCCCTTAAATCTAGCCCACCCGATTGCTGTTTTTCTTATGCGAAGCTCAAAAGTTGGACGAACCTACCTAGATATGGGGACGAAGAACGGTGATGGAATGGTGTTGATGTAGAGTCATCTTCAGCTGATACCAGCCGCAGCTCATTGCTGGAGAGTTGGTTTCGTCGGCCTCTTTGCTATGAGCCTCTAGAGCAAGCTGGCTGAGGATGCCACTACAGTTCCAATCACCGATGAATGCACTGGGGCGCTCATCCCCTTGAGAGAGAACTTGAAAAGCTCGAGTCGGGCGTTAATAGGGAAAATAAGTTTGGCTGTTTAGTAGTTGAGTAGCCATGGTGCTCGCAGGTCAAAGCTGCACTTTCATCCGTGCAAATACGATGAAATATATAATAAACCATCAAACGGCGGGATACTGAGTAGTGAGAGTGACCTCCATGACTGCCTGGGCGGAGAAGAAGCAATTGCGTCGGAGTAACTGTGTTGGGCTTAGACCGCTACGTCTCCCAGCGCTGACGGCAACCAAACAGGCTCCTGTAGAAGCGATAATTTTAGCGAGCGATGATCGTTGAGAGCGTCCCCCCCCCTTCATGCTGCCCCTCTCGCTCCTGTGGGACCAAGGTAGAAAAAGGCCGCGGACCTCGATCGCCTTCCTTCTTACCTTTGACAATTCATTTAGGAGTCGATCTCACGTTCCCGGCTTGATTTTGATTCGTGTTGACCTCTCCGCTCGCTTTGCCCTTGGCTTGAAAGTTGCTATTTTGAGTGACGCGAGTCGTCCCATGCGGGGAGTTTCTCCAGCATTCATTATTCCAAGGGTTAATAGTAAACTCCGGCCACCACGAACAACCACGGCTCCAGCTCACAGTCACGGAAAGGACAGAGGCTGCGACTCCGGACTTACCGAGCCGGTTTCAATTCGCCGTTATCTCAGCAGTGAGCGCTGAATCAAGATGTTGGGATGGTACACCACTAGGCTGGCCGCCCGGCCACTGCTCACGCAGGCCGTGACAACGTCGATCCTCTTTGGCATTGGCGATGTTGCCGCGCAGCAGCTCGTCGAGAAAAAGGGGCTCGAGAAGCATGAGTTTGCCCGCACGGCGCGCATGGCTCTCTACGGCGGCGGTAAACCTCCTCCCCCCCTCCCATACCCAAAACCACATACACACCAGTCCACTTCCGTATGCTAACACAGCCTAAGTGATATTCGGCCCCGCCGCCGCGACCTGGTTCCAGCTCCTGCAACGCCACGTCGTGCTCAAGAGCCCCAACGCCACCATCCTCGCCCGCGTGGCCTGCGACCAGGGCATCTTTGCGCCCACCTTCATCGGCGTCTTCCTCAGCAGCATGGCCATCTTGGAAGGAAGCAGCCCCAAGGAGAAGCTTTCGCAGACGTATCGCGAGGCCCTCCTCACCAACTGGATGATCTGGCCATTTGTGCAACTCTTCAACTTCCAAGTCGTGCCGCTTCACCACCGTCTTTTGTTTGTCAACACAATCAGCATCGGCTGGAACTGCTATCTGAGTTACCTTAATAGCGCGCCAGAGAGGAGGCTGGAGTATGTACGGGACGACTAACTGTTTTAACCCCCTTCCTGTTGGCGGTTTTAGAGAGAGAGTGAGAGGGGATAAAGGTTACGAGGCGTTTTGGGATTGGGAAGCCGAAAAAAACTTAACTTTCGGTCAAGCGTAGCAACACTGGTGGCAAATAGAGGTAAAACATACTACGGTTTAACGAGCGTGTTTAGTCGTGACGAATTTGTTCACTCAAACCTGAAGACGTGAGTATCGCATGGGCCACCACTTGCGTCTCGTCCACCACTGGGCACCTGTAATTCCTGTACGGGAGACAATGTCACTTTATTTTCTATATCCGAGGTCCACCCCTTCGCCTAGCATCCCAGTCATAACGCCATCCAGCTGCCATGCATATGCTTAAACGATTCCGTCATTACTCTACCTCTATAACAGCTGGTGCTGTAATAGTCTTCCCCGAGAGCTCCTCAAGACCCTCGCCACCCTACGAGACAACACTTAACACGAGTCACCGAGATAGGGGTTGAATAGAGGAAACTTACATAGCTCATCAGGGGGCTGATCTCAATACCAGACTCTGGTTCCTCACTGACGACAGTTGCGCCGGCTTTTATCGCCCATCGTTTGCCTTGGCCCATAATGTCACGCTTGCTCGTATCGGGGTCATCTTCCCCAGCGCCACGGGCATTTTTGAGTGGGCTGAACTCGTCTTTACGGTCGACCTCCATGCAGGCGAATTGGCTCAGCTCCAGCATGGGGAAGACGTCAAAGACAAACTGCTCCAGCTTGATGCCGTTGGGCTTCTCGGGCTTGACAATCTCCCCACTTTTGAGGTTGATATGGGGAATCTTCTTGCGAGCCACGTGATGCGGCAGGTCCTTCGCCCACTGTGGAATGCTCTCGAGGAAGCGGAACGAGTAGTAGTGGTTGACAATGTTGGCAGCACGGAACCTGAGCACGTCTTCCTGCTTGGGGTCTTGCTTAGGATCGA
This sequence comes from Lasiosphaeris hirsuta, assembly GCA_030549175.1. Lineage (NCBI taxonomy): Eukaryota > Fungi > Ascomycota > Sordariomycetes > Sordariales > Lasiosphaeriaceae > Lasiosphaeris > Lasiosphaeris hirsuta. The sequence goes on from JAUKUA010000001.1 coordinate 6,020,224, forward strand.
GCTCCTCGGCAGTCGCCTTGTCAATCTCGCTGTACTCGACCACATCTGGTCGGCCGTTCTTCAGCAAGATCAACCCAACACTTTCAGTGGCGTTGCGCTTGCGTACGACCTTGGTTGCAATATCGGCTTCCCGGGACGCTGCGAACCCAATAAAGGCGGGATCGGCCACCTTGACAAGGCAGTTGTCCACGCAGTAGGCGTGGATGTGCTCGATGCCCCGTACCTTCATGTCGTCGAGTACCTTTGATCCAACCAGAGCGTTATAGATGCCGCCGTTGCCATCAGGCGCCACGGCCACCTTACCCTTACCCTCGAGCAGTATCTTAGCATCATTCGATATGCAAGGGAGGACACCCTGCTCAAAGAAGATGACATTCTCGGGTGCCAGCCCAAAGTAGCTGTGCTTCTGGAAAAATCCCTCCGTGGGTCCACGCGTGGGTCCCGACGTCATGATGTACCACGGGACGGTGACCTTGACACCCGTGTTAGCCTTCGCGGAGGCCAGCTTCTCGATCTTGCGGATACGCTCGGCCTGGATCTGGAACAGGGACTTTTGCGACGGCAATCCGATGTCGTAGCATCCTTTGGGTGCGGAGCTGCCTAGACGTGTACCCTGGCCACCGGCCATGAGGACCACGGCTACCTTGTTCTCGGCGATCAAGTCCAAACCGGAGGAGCGCCATTTTTTAACGTCGGCGGACTGCGAGTCGTCCAAGATGCTCGCTGTGACGGACTCGGGGAGGGGTTCTAGCACTGTCTCCTTTGCCCCACCATCGTCCGCATTGGGCGGGCTTATGGCCTTGACAGCGATCTTGTTGATGTAGATGGGGTCGAAAGCGGAGAGTTGCTTGAAGAGAGCCGCCTTCTCGGCAATCGGCAGGGAATCGTAAAATGTGAAAACATGGCTCTGGCCGGCGAGGGTGTACTGTCCCTTGAGATCGGAAACCTCCTCCGTCGTAGGCTCGCGGGGTGCATTTTGCGACCCAAGGCTTAGGGCATGCTTGATGGCGTCCATGCTGCTGGTAGTGACACAATTGCGCGTGGGACTTGCAGGAAAAGGGATAGGGTTGAGCGGGAAAAGAACAAAGCAGGTATATAAGGGCAGAACAAGGCCTTTTTGAACGCCAGAGGACCCCTGGAATGGGGACGAGGGAGGAAGAATAGACAGGAAATAGGAATCGAAACGAAGCAGGACGGGAGCTCCCCCTCCAAGACCGAATGGATGGAATGCAGGCGCCGTCGCCTAGGTAAGGGCCCCCCCTCAATAGGAACGCCACGTCCCGCTCCAGGCCACATCCCCAGAGCAGGTGGGCACCTGTGCTTGCAATGCCACCTCCTATTCGTCATGACGACAAAGTCGTCGTGTCCAGGTTTTGCCGGTCTCTTCGCATCTCTCCGCATCTCCCTCCCCATGCTACGCTGCAGGTACGACGGCAAAACACGATAATTGCCGTTTAGGGGATATCACTATACGAACAGGAAAATTACGAAATCGAGACCTAGAGGCACCCGAACGTTGTGGAATCATGACTCTTACGTTTCCCTAGAGTTCTCGTGGAGACATGGCGCCGCCCAGTGTCAATCCCTGTTCGGCGCTAGCCGAGGCAGGCGGCGACAAGACAAGTCGACCTGGCAAGAAACTCGTGGAACACAGCCTCGCCCTCAACTCACCCAAAAAAAATTGAAGTAGCAGGAGACGTCCTTCCTTCTCTGCAATTCATGCTCACAGCTAACTGAAAAATTGGAATAACCTCTGCAAAATCTAAACCATGACATCCGACGCCCCTAACACAACACCCCCACCGCCGAGCCTCATGGGCCAGCTCAACACCGCGAGCTTCATGTTTACCACCGCTAACCCCATCGGCGTCCGCCGGAGTCCCCGCCATTCCACGCCGACTGCAGCCTCGGCAATTCCAACCTCAGCTCCGATCCCGGCTCCGGATTTGGCAGCCTCGCACCTTCGGCCAGCCGCAGGACCGGCCCACTCCCGCTCCCGGGGCAGCGTCTCACCCTCCAAACGTAAAGCAGTCGAAACAGACAACGACGACTTAGAAAAGAAATTAGCCGCCACCACCACTAGCCATGCCTCAGCCTCCAGCTCCCCAGCTAAATCCCCGCGCAAGCGTCAAAAGTCGAGCGGATACGCACCCCCCTCAACATACGCCCACCTCCCCCTCCTCCCAGATGCCATCGCGCCCAACCTCCTGGTCCTCTTCGTTGGGCTCAACCCGGGAATCCAAACCGCGCGCACGGGACACGCCTACGCGCACCCGACCAACCTCTTCTGGCGTCTCCTTCACTCGTCGGGCGTGACGCCACGACTCTGCATGCCGGCCGAGGACCGCTCAATGCCCGCGCTCTACAGCCTCGGACAGACTAACATCGTCGCGCGGCCGAGTCGCAACGGTGCCGAGCTGAGCAAGGCCGAGATGGATGCCGGAGTCGCCCTGCTCGAGGCTAAGGCGCGGCGCTGGCGGCCTGAGACTATGTGCGTAGTGGGCAAGAGCATCTGGGAGAGCCTATGGCGAGTACGTCACGGCCGCGCGATTAAGGCGCATGAGTTTCGGTATGGGTGGCAGGATGAGTCGGAGAACATGGGGGTCATTGGGGAGGGGGGACGGCAAAGGGAGGATGAGTTTGAGGGAGGGGTTGACTACAGTGGGGAGTGGAAAGGGGCGAGAGTCTTTGTTGCGTCCAGTACGAGCGGGTTGGCGGCAACGCTGAAGCCGGCGGAGAAGGAGGCTATCTGGAGAGAGCTGGGTGCGTGGGTTGAGAAAAGGAGAGAGGAGCGGAGTATTGCGGCGGCTGATTCTTAACGTTCCCCCGCCAATCCCTGCTTCTGTAGAATTTCGGCCTCACTCTGGGATGTCAATTTTGTTAGATACCCAATTCATGATCATAATTTGATGTATCGATTTATCCACACAACACGCACGATCCAATCATCAATGTACATATCACACTAACACAGTAAATATACAACACAAGCAGAGCGACAACGAGCCGTCCCTAGATGTAAAGAAGGGTATTGTCCGAAAACGCCTATTATGCCCAACCGGGGGGGACGCCCCCCTTGTGAAGAACCCCAATCCTAAGCCAGTTGCGGTAAAGAAGTAAGAATATAAAAACCACAGTCTGTGCAACTCTATGGTATCATCTTCCCTCAAATCGCAAAGACCATGGCGCACACGGTTGCAACAACGGGCCACCAGCCGGCGTTGTGCAGCAACGCCCGAAGCCCAGCGCTGGCGTTCGGGTCCTCGTCGCCACCAGCGGCTGTCGTCCCGTTGGGCAGCGTGCCGTTGATCAGGATCGTTTCGGTGCCGTTCACCTTGGCAACGGTGATGAGGGTGTTGTTGAGCGCCGGGTAGCTGCCATTCCCAATGAGGTCGTTGATGTACTGCGTGTCCGAGTTCTCATCGCAGCCGCAGACGGCATACTCGTCGCATGCGCAGGTAACCGGCTTCGTCTCGTTGGCCTTGGTGGTCGAGTTGTAGTATGAGTACGGGCGGGTGTATGGGTACATGTAGGCTCCGTGCAGCCAGAGACCGGGCCAGAAAGCAAGCGCGCCAATGCCTCCGAGAAGAAGGAAGGGTGCTATTCCGGATGGGGAGGTCGAGCCGGCCTTGTAGGGGGTTTGAGATCCACCCCCATAGTATTTTCCACCTCCGTAGGCGGGGGCCGGACCGCTGCCGGTGGTGGTGCGACCGCCGGCGGACGATGAGGAGGAGCCTCTTCCACCACTACATTATATGATGTTAGTACTGGTTTCATGACTGGCAGGCCCAGGCGCCCGGAGGGGTAAGACGAGCGTCTAGGAAACTCGCCGAGGACGTTGTGAAGGGGTGTATGTGTAGGGTAAATCGTCAGTAAAATGAGAAGCCCGCGAGGTCGAAGAAGACCTCTGGGAGGTAGAAGAGCTCTTGGGTTTAGGGGACCCCGAATTTCCAGTAGAACTAGGAGTTTTTCCGGAATCAGAGGATTTGGGGGATTTAGGAGAACCATACGTGACGCCCCCACGACCAGCCCCCGAGCTGGTTCCACCACTTTTGCCTCTGAGATTCCCAATCCGTCAACACTGAACGCGCTCACTCGGCGCAACACCAACACCCGGTATTCCGGGGAAACCCGCAGCCAACAGATATATGGAGAGAATTCCGACGTACCCGCTAGAACTACCACTGGAGCTGCCACCGGAGCTGCTGCTGCCACCACCGCGACCGCCGCCGCCACCACCGCCTCTCCGCTTCCAAAGCTCTTCGGCCGATTCTGTGTTACGATAGGCGTGATCCCGGGCGGGGGGAGGAGGACGCAGTGCAACGTCGGCGCGGGGAGCCAGGGCGGCGACGACGTTGGCGGTAACGCCGAACGCGTATGCGAAAATGAGCGCGAAAAGTATTCTCATCGTAGATGAATTGTCGCTTAGGCCTGTCAACTGTGATAAGAGAGTCGCAAAGAAATGGCGAGCCCAGTCGCAATAAATAGGGTTGTAACTGCCTCGGTTTGGGCGTCACAGGTATCGGGATTGTAGGGAGTTTGATTGTCAAACAGAGCCAAGATATGGAATACGCGGGCCGAGAATGAATGGGGAATGGGGATGGCAATGGTCGGATATTTGTATGCAGGGATTGACCCTCACACCCTCACAAATGCTGAGCCACGTCTATTATTCACTTAGGCTTGGCAGTCCAGCGGGGATTTTCGCGCCAAGTCAGGATGGCAATGGCTTGGATGGCTGCGACTTGTAAATGGAAGGCATGTGTTAGAAAATCGCTACGGTAAATTTTAAGGTCATCCGCCTGCGGGCCCAACAAAACCACAACCAATACAAAAACCCTACACATCCATATACAGGCTACATAAGATGTTGGCCGCAGGTGCCTCAAGCGGCCGAAAAAAATAACCCGGGGCATCTCGAAAAAAAAAAAAGAAAAAGGAAAAAAAAAAGAAAGGAAAAGAGGGAGGAAAAATATACAAAAGCGTCATGCAGCTTGGCAAGAGCGTGGATGTTATGCAGAGGCGAAACCTTCGAGAAGCCGCCGCCCTCAAGTTGTCGGGGTATCATGTGATCTGCATTCCAAGGGCACCCACATGACGTCTATTCGCCCCCGCCAAACTCATGTGGGCTACACCCGTCGCTAAAAATCCAAGTTTAGGGGCGCTGCTTGTCCAGGGAAGCCCCTTAAGGTTGCAACTTGGGAACCATCATCGCGTCATCTGGGTAACTTGAAGAACTGCACTGCTAATATATCGTCGCTGCCTGACGTGCTGCGGGCGGCGCGTACCTGGATACGGCCCCTATCCGCCATCACAAGCCTCAGTTGACGCCACCTGCGGTACATGCGGAACATGCGCAACATATTGATCGAAGGGTTTGTGGCTGTGGACTGATCAAAGAGGCATGCATAGAACGCATCGCATTCGTTTCGCCGTCTTACACCGATTGTGGCCTGGCGCGGCACAATGTGTGGAATCTTACAAACGGTGCTGCGTGCATATGCTCGCATACAATTATCGATCCGGCTGTTCGGTTCGTGGAGTGCAGTCTAATCACTCCCCTTTTCCCCGCCTTGTTCCCCAGACTACGTGGGTTTTGCCTTGGATTGTGCCTTGTCAGTTTCCCCCGTTTTGGTCAAACGGGACCGTCGCATTCTCGGATCCTTCTCCGCACAACCACATAGGTACTCCTCTACTCACAACCTATACCTCCTCTGCGAAATCTGACCTAAGGTGACGGCGGCGTCAGACAGCCGCCTAGCGGGCTCACCACACGGCGGCCTCAACTCTTCACACCCGAGCGTTTGACTATTTTTCATTATAAGTCACATATCTGCCTTGCCAGCCATCGCCAACAGACGGGCCGAGATTCTCCAGCCTAGGTGTGTGGTTCGGGTCAGGGCTCCTCTCAACATGGCTGCCCCCGTACGGCCGAGCGACCGCTCCCTACTCGACCGGCTAAATGCCCTGAAGCCAACAAGCGTGACGCTTGACAAAGCCCCAAAGTAAAATGCAATGTCCCAGATGAACACCGAAAAGTCCCCTTGCTAAGAGTTAGGCAAAGCCTCATAACTTCCAACCCAGGCTGGACTGCTACCACCGGCTCTGGCTTTGGGCGTGCAGACCAGCAGCCCGAGCCGAGGGAAGATGCCTTGTCGGCGCGACTCCGCAATCTCCGTTCTGGTAGAGGGGACAGCGAATCGCCGAGCGCATATGTAACTGCAGATGCAGACGCAACACAGCCCCTTTACAATCCACAGAACACGGGCCAGAAACAGAAAGTATCCCTTGATGGGAAGAACCCCCTCTCTCATGAGGGCGTATTAAACAATAGTAGCTCGTTGCTCGGGCTGCCAGGAGACCCGTACCTGGTTGAGCCAGATGACCAGGAAGCCCTCGACGTGCTCCTGGAGGGATCAGGCGACTTTGAGCTGTCTGATTCTGAGTTTGGCGTAGGCGGCAGCGGCCGTACCGACGGCGAGGGCAGCCAAGCTGGCCGGTCTTCTAAGCAAACTCCGGAGGGACTCCACTTCTTCGGCCGCTGCCCGTGCTTGTAAAGACCAAGTACCCGGCGAGCAGAGTCTCCATGATGATGATTCCGACGGGGAACGCATGACCAAAGAAGTGGAGAACGTACTCTCCCAACTCCGTGATGAGATCAACTTGTCTGCGCAGCCGGCCGAGAAGGGGGGCATTTTGGCGGATGCATCAGATGCCAAGGGAGATGACGCCTCATATGCCCTCTCACTCCCCACAGTGCCCTCCTCACAGCCACTAGACCTGGAGCCCGAACACGAGCCTAGCACCCACAACCATCGAAAGTCCCTCGACTTTGAAAACGATATCACGGCTCGCCTGGCCTCGCTCAGGGGTTTGGGCGCCGGCATCAACACCGACTCGTTTGGTCTCCCCTCGGCGCCTACCTTTCGCCCCGAGGAACGAACCACCTCCTCCCCCGCCGCCGGGGCCCTCCGGAAGCAGGTTGGCCATACCGATGAGGACCAGAATTCGTGGTGCATTGTCTGCCTCGACGATGCGACCATTTGTTGTAATGGGTGCGACGACGACGTCTACTGTGCACGCTGCTGGAAAGAGATGCACTTTGGCCCGCTGGCTGGTTACGATGAACGGGGCCATAAATGGGCGAAGTTTGTGAGGTGACATGAATATGTTTATGAACATTGAAGTGGAGAGGTTGGCGATATGTCTCTCTTTAGGACGAGAGACTACTGCGTACAACGACACCTTAGTAATGAGAACACTTGGATATTTGGTCAATATAGGAATGCCTATTTACTCGGGTTAGGGGGTATACAGTCCATTGTGGTTTACTACGATAAAATGTACGCTTCATGCGCCTGCTGATAAACTGTGCCGTCCTTCACTGACATTTCAGGTCACTAAGAAAGGTAACTCCAAACGCAAACCAACCCGCATGATGTTATTCCCTGTTTCAACAATCCGTCCGATAACCTGCCCGATAACCTGCTCAATAATCCGCCTGGCAATCCGCCTTGACTATGACCCCTTTCCCAACTGGTAGCACAATTTCGTTACCCCATAACCTTAAAGAAGGCTAAACTCGTGGGCATGAGATCACCCAATCCAACATCCCACTCGTTCTCTTGCATTCCGCTTTACCACTTTATTATGCGCGAGACCCGTTTCCGTTGGTTCCGTACTCGCCCTGTGGGTGCGAGGTATTCCCAGTCTTGGCCCTTCCGGTAATGTCCTGCCATGTGGCCCCAAACCTACGCCCGGTGCTAGCCAGGAGGCCCTCCTCCTCATCAGCCTCAGCCTCCTCGTCCAACTCGCTTAGGTTGAGACGCGGTGTGCGGAAGAGGCTGGTGATGAAGACGGTCAAGAAGACAGCCAGGAAGGCAAACTGGGCCCAAAAGTCGATGGCACCAAAAACAGGCCAGTTGAGTGTGACCCTGTTGAGGAAGGTCGACATGACGGTCGGGGTACAGACATCTTTGGCAGCGGGGTTGCGGAATGCCTCAGAGCAGGGACGCACCATGTCCCGGTGCTCTGTGCAATTGGGCCGCTCACCGGGTGAGCTCGGCGCGTTGACACAGAATGTTTGCGTGCCATAGATCGCGTATTGCGGGGCCACCACCATAGCGATTGCGTAGTTAATGGCGAGGATAATGAGGGCCAGCATGACAGTGGCAATAAGTAGGGCTTGAGGAGCTGTACGGCCCTTCTTGATCTGGAAGATTCGCACCCAGAGGAACCGAATACCCACGTTGGCAATACCGGTGATAGAGCTGCTGAAGAGGAACAGCACAAGAAAGGCCATGAGGACATAGTCAACCGGGAACGCCTTGGCTGACTGGACAAAAATCCAGTTGACAGGCTGGAAGACGTTGATGTGGCCAAGTATGTAGCCGCAGTGCTGCTTGCACACCGAGTTGGCAGCCTTGTCGATGCCAGTGATGAGCATCGATACCCAGACAAGGATAGCAAGCAAGAGAAGGAATACGCCCCCAAGGAGCTTCAGAGGTCTGAAGACGGCCTGAACCTTGGTCCAAGCCCGGAATATTGCGCTGTGGCCCTCTCCGCGGGCTTCGGCTGCGAGTCTCTCCCGTCGCACAAGGGTCCGCTCTTCACGAAGCAGGGCATCCATTTCTCTACGGTCTTTCTGGGTCATGCCATCGGGATGACCGGCATTGCGCATCTCCAACTGTCGCTGGAGCTCCCGGTTGCGCTCCAGGGCCGAGGCCGTTGTAGCTGAAAGCTGAGGTGCAGAAATAGACGGCGCCGACTTGATGAAGGAGACTGGAAGTAGCGCGAGACCGGCGCCGGTGTACAGGACATAGAGCAGGGTGCCAAGGGACATGAGCAGACCCACGGCAAAGGTGAGAGCCTTCTCGCCCTTGTTTGCTGCAAGGAGACGCTTGAAATAGTCCAGGTCCATGTGCTTTCCGTGATCGTTGGTGGCGGCCGGGACAAAAAAGCCGACAAGGAACAAGATAACGACGAGAACAACGAATACAAGTGTGTATTTCATGGATCTCCAGAAACGACTGCCAGAGCCGCTAACACCCTCCTCCTCTTCCACCTCATCGTACTCCTCGTACCAGAAATAGGCAAAAGGGATGACGATGAGACACAGAAGCGCATCGAGGCTATAGAGAGTGTAGTAGACAATTTTTAGGGTCAAGAGGATGCTGTCGACTCGTTCTGCGGTAGCCCAATCCTTTTTGGCGCCCAGCGTCACCGACGAGGTTGATGAGACAAGCGCGATGTCTACAGGGAGGAGTAACACGGTGGCGAGCAGAGAGGTGAGGCTGATAATGGCGACAATGCTCACGGTGGCTGAGCGCTCACGAGGCTGCTGCCAGGTGAAGGTGGTGATAATGGCGACAGCGAGGATCAGAGCGACGGCCACGCCATATGCGACCCAGATCAGACTGGTCTGCAACAGTCCGGCAGGCGCCATGTTTGATGGAGTCTGAATTTGCGACGCAATGCAGGACAATGCAAGGCGGGGCACTGTGATTTAGAGTTTCAACTGCTGATCGGCTGTGTTGACAGCGAGTGGGGATGGGATCGTTGTTATCGATTGTTGTCGGGGATGTCTTGAGCACTGGCAGGCAGGCACAGACAGAAGACCAAAGCCCCAGGTCATGGTGCGGTCATGCATTCCAACTCCAAGCTAACTATTAAATCTGTGACGCAATGGCGCATGTTATTGATTGCCTGCAGGGGTCTGAAGTTCGGGGAAGAGCTTGTGTGGGGCCGCAATGAACCTGGCCTGTGCCCAGCCCAGCCCAGACCCTGGCGCACTTCGGGTGCCTGTTCTTCCAAGCCGAAAACCGGCAGCTTGTTGTAGCCAATCAACCACCATCACGGATTGGCTAGATGCATTTTCAACTCACCGACGCGCTGCGATTTCCCACATTGGTCCACCCTTGACTTGGAGTGTGCTTGCGACCAGACAACGACATCAACAACACTTTATTCCTCGGCGAAAATTCACCTCTAGTAGCAGCGATATGCGCCCAATTGCTACACAATGCAGTGCTACACCGAGTTGACGCCGCCGACGGCAGTCACGCATTCCCTGACGCTGCAGTTCGTCCCCGGAACCGGCACAAACCTCGTCGTCGCAAAGTCGTCACTGCTCCGGATTTTCAGAACAAAGATTGTTTCCGCCGAACTTGAGACCCCGGAGAGTGCGGCCCGACGGGCAAAGGCTGCGAGCCGGTATGAGGACCGCCTTGCCAATGATGACGATGGCCTTGAGGTGTCCTTCCTCGGCGGCGACAGCCTTGCGACAAAGGCAGACCGTGCCAACACAGCCAAGCTCGTCCTTGTCGCCGAAATTTCCCTCCCAGGCACAATAACAGGCCTCGCCAAAATCAAAACATCGAAAAATACGGGGGGTGATGCGCTTCTACTAGCATTCAAGGAAGCAAGGCTTAGTCTGGTGGAGTGGAACACGGAGCGGCACACGCTCTCCACCATTTCAATTCACTACTATGAGCAAGACGAACTCCAGGGGAGCCCATGGGCTTCCCCTCTCAGCCACTACTCAAACTTCCTGGCGGCAGATCCGGGGAGCAGGTGCGCCGCACTCAAGTTTGGTGCCAGGAATCTGGCGATTCTGCCCTTCAAACAGAGTGATGAAGACATTGACATGGGAGACTGGGATGAAGAGCTGGACGGCCCGAGGCCAGTCAAGGACTTGTCCAGCGCAGTCATAAATGGAACTAGCAACATAGAAGACACACCATATTCACCCTCATTTGTCCTTCGACTGTCCAATCTTGACCCTAGTCTCCTGCATCCTGTGCACCTGGCCTTTCTACATGAGTACAGAGAGCCTACCTTTGGCATCCTCTCGGCAACCAGGGACGCCTCGAACTCGCTTGGCCGCAAGGATCACTTCGCATACATGGTCTTCACACTGGATCTGCAGCAGAAGGCCTCCACAACCATCCTCTCTGTCGGTGGTCTGCCCCAGGACCTCTTCCGGGTCGTGCCCCTGCCCGCCCCGGTCGGTGGCGCACTACTCGTAGGAGTCAATGAGCTGATCCATATCGATCAATCGGGCAAGCCAAACGGCGTGGCTGTGAACCCTCTCACCAAGCAGTCTACATCCTTCGGCCTCGTTGATCAGTCTGATCTCAACATCAGGCTGGAGGACTGCGTCATTGACGTCCTCACAGCCGACTTAGGCGAGCTTCTCATCATTCTAAATGACGGGCGGATGGCGCTGGTCACCTTCCGTATCGACGGTCGCACCGTATCTGGTCTCGAGGTCAAAATGTTGTCATCCGAGACTGGCGGGTATATCATACCCTGCCGCGTCGCGACCCTTTCGAGAATAGGGCGGAGCACCATATTTGCGGGATGCGAGGATGGTGATTCCGTAGTGTTTGGCTGGACTAGAAGACAGAGCCATGCTGCGAAGAGAAAGCACCGGATTCAGGACACCAACCTTGACATGGATATCGAGGAGGACGAAGACATCGACGATGACGATGATGATCTCTATGGCGAGGAGCCTACTGCTCGTCAACAGACCATCTCGGTGGCAGGCAGTGCGAAGACTGGAGATTTGAACTTCCGCGTCCATGATCGTCTTTTGAGCATAGCGCCCATCCAGAGCATGACGTACGGTCAACCTAGCTGGCTGCCCGGTAGCGAGGAGGAACGCAATTCGGTCGGGGTTCGCAGTGAGCTTCAACTGGTATGTGCTGTGGGTAGAGGAAAGGCGAGCTCTCTCGCGGTTATGAACCTGCAAATACAGCCCAAAGTCATTGGGCGGTTTGACTTTCCGGAGGCACGAGGTTTTTGGACAGTATACGCCAAAAAACCCGTTCCAAAGGCTCTGCAGGGCGACAAAGGGGGCGCCATTGGTAATGACTACGACACATCCGGACAGTACGACAAGTTCATGATTGTGGCAAAGGTCGATCTAGACGGATATGGAACATCAGATGTGTATGCGCTCACCGCAGCTGGGTTTGAAAGTCTTGCCGACACCGAGTTTGAGCCAGCCGCTGGTCTTACCGTCGAGGCCGGAATGATGGGGAAGGACAGCAGGATTATCCAGGTTCTAAAATCAGAAGTCCGGTGCTATGACGGAGGTACGTGTTGTTTTCCTGTTATCGTTTTCTGATAAGCTTCGGTAGCCAACTCACTTTTCAGACCTGGGACTCAGCCAGATTCTTCCCATGTTGGATGAGGAAACCGGCTCAGAACCCCGAGTCAATAGCGCCAGCATTGCCGACCCCTATCTTCTCCTCATCCGGGACGACTTTAGTGTATTCATTGCGCAGATCGACAATAGCAATGAGCTAGAAGAAGTTGAGAAAGGAGACAAGACACTGATCACAACAAAGTGGCTCACAGGCTGCCTGTATATCGATGTAAACGGCGTGTTTGCGGAAGAAACCACAAGCAAGGGGAAAGGGAAAGAAAGCATACTTATGTTCCTCCTTAGCGCGAGTGGCGCACTTCATGTAAGCCGCGTGTTTGTATTCCCGTCGACATGGTACTCACATACTTAGATATACCGTCTTCCGGACCTCACTAGGCCAGTATATGTCGCCGAAGGACTCTCGTACATCCCCCCTGGGCTCTCGGCAGACTATGCTGCCAGGAAAGGGACTGCAAAGGAGGCAGTGAGTGAAATACTTGTTGCTGATCTCGGAGATACCATATATAAATCTCCGTATCTTATTGTAAGTTAAGTTGACCCTTCACCATATACATGTTGACTAACCCACTATAGCTACGGCACCTGAACAACGACCTGACCCTCTACCAACCATACCGTGTTAAGAGAGATACCGGTCAAGTATTTTCTAAAAGCTTGTTTTTCCAAAAGCTGCCAAACTCATCGTTTGCCAAGCTGCTTGAGGAAACCCCCGATGATGATACCGCGGAGCCGCTCCGATTCTTACCGATGCGTCGATGTATCAATGTTTCCGGATACAGCACAGTTTTCCTTCCTGGCCCCTCTCCGAGCTTCATACTGAAATCTGCAAAGTCCATACCAAGGGTAGTTGGACTTCAGGGGACGACTGTCCAAGCAATGAGCTCCTTCCACACGGAGGGATGTGAGCACGGCTTCATATATGCAGACACTCGGGGGATTGCACGAGTGGCCCAGCTGCAAAGTGACTGCAGCTACGCCGAGACAGGAATCTCGGTCAAGAAAGTCACTCTCGAGGCAGATATCGATGCCGTGGCTTATCATCCCCCGTCGCAGAGCTATGTAGTGGGCATCAATGTCAGCGAGCCTTTTGAGCTGCCCAAAGATGACGACCATCACAAAGAATGGGCCAGGGAAAACATAAGCTTTAAACCAACAATCGAAAGGGGGGTCTTGAAGCTGATTAACCCAATCACTTGGACCGTCGTCGATGCTGTCGAGCTGGAGCCATGCGAGACAATCCTATGCGTCGAGACGTTGAACCTCGAGATATCCGAGTCAACCAACGAGCGGAAACAGCTGATCGCAGTCGGCACAGCCCGCACCAAGGGCGAGGACCTCCCAACACGGGGGCATGTGTACGTCTATGACATTGCCGACGTTATTCCAGAGCCCGGTCGCCCCGAGACAAACAAGAAGTTGAAGCTTGTTGCCAAGGAAGATATCCCTCGTGGCGCCGTGACTGCGATTTCGGAGGTTGGAACACAGGGTCTGATGCTGGTGGCCCAAGGTCAGAAGTGTATGGTCCGCGGCCTGAAGGAAGACGGGACGCTTCTACCTGTTGCGTTTATGGACATGAACTGTTACGTCACAAGCGTCAAGGAGCTCCCCGGCACAGGCCTTTGCCTGATGGCGGATGCGTTCAAGGGGTTGTGGTTCACGGGATACACCGAGGAGCCTTATAAAATGATACTGCTTGGGAAAAGCTCCAGTAGGTTAGAGGTGCTGAACGCCGACTTCCTCCCGGATGGCCGAGAGCTATTCATTGTGGCAACGGATGCGGATGGCCATCTCAACGTCTTACAGTTCGACCCAGAGCGTAAGTAACCGCAACATGAATAAACTTGGGGGGACCAAGCGCATGGCTAACATAGAAATGCAGATCCGAAATCACTCCAGGGCCATCTACTCCTCCATCGAACCACCTTTAATACCGGCGCCCACCACCCAACCCACTCGATGCTCCTCCCGCTAGTGCCACCGACGACAAGCTCGGAGCAGTCTCGGGCCAACGGAAACACCAACCAGGATCCATCGCACCTCCTGCTCCTCGCATCCCCCACCGGCGTGCTAGCCGCGCTCCGGCCCCTGTCCGAGGCGGGCTACCGCCGCTTGTCATCCTTAGCAGCGCAGCTAACCACGTCGCTGCCGCACGCTGCCGGGCTTAACCCCAAGGGCCATCGTATGCCGTCGGCGAGCTGTGCACAGTCGGCTGTCGACGCGGGTGTCGGCCGTAATATTGTTGATGGCGCGATCTTGGAACGGTTCAACGAGCTGGGTACCGGTCGGCGCGTTGAGATGGCCGGCAGGGCTGGGTATGGCAGCGCTGGCGAGGTAAGAGGGGAGCTAGAAGGGCTGTTGGGGTGGGCTGGTATGGGGTATTTTTGAGCTGGGGGGGAAAAGGACGGTCTGAGAGGTAGTGAACTGTGAGGAACTTGGTTTTGTGAGGATTATTATATCGTTTTGGCGATGGGGAAATGGATATGTTTCCAGTGGTAGTCAGCGGTGATTTTCTGCTAGATTTCTGCCTCATGGGTGGGCGGGAAGTGAAGTTTATGGGAGAGAAAGAGAACAAGACCAGTCTGCTTCAACGACGGGTATGGCGTTTGAAAATAATCCTGCTTTTGGTGGCGCAGTTGTTACACAACTTCTACCTGGGTTTTCCACATACACAGAGGAGATTTTCAGGGCATTCCGTTCAACCTAGTGCCCCCAAGACTCTAGACGCATGACTTCCCCCACACAGCTGTAGCACTTCACTATAACTATGGCTTGAAAAAGAAGGAATAAAGTATGTTGTCTGTGGATGTCGAGGGAAATTTATACATCTAGGATACACTCTGCCCCTCGCCTGCTCAGTGGCTACGATCTTGGAGCTTGCCGGGATGAAACCCCGCTTTGTAGAATGCCTCTACAGCTCAAACGAAGCCATGGATGGGAAACCGAGACCCCTCGTCATTCTAAAAGGCTCATCATCAGCGTCGAAGTCAAGTGTTTCCCGCTGACAACAATATTAAGGTGGGGGTTTGATGAATGAGCATCTTCATAGACAGGGAGATATATGAAAGTTGCTGAGTTTGGTTCTAAACATCGCGTCTATCCGCGGTTACTGATGTTATGGTCCAAACGCCTATATAAATCGCACCCAGCCGGTATCAAAGCAGTTCCCATCATAATCCGTAAACCTTTACAGTCGCCACTTAGTCACGTGGCGTCGCCATATAAGCAACCACCTTAGTCCAGACCATGGCAAATCCAAGGCCCAAGGTAAGTGTACAGAGGAAAATATCAGAGTTCGTCGAAGCATCAACAAAGGAAAACTACCCTGACGGTACAAGTTCATGTCCCATCTTCCAACTAGTAATCATCATCATTAGACTTCTTCCGCCGTAGGCTGCCGAAGCGCTTCTTCAGGGTCTGAGCTAAGCTCTTGCCAGTGGTGTTACGGCGCCGGAGGTCGCAATCAACCGCATTAGTGTCCAAAAAGGGGTTTGGGTTTAGCCGATCTCGCGATGGAGTTTCGCCAGTGTTGCTGATACTGCGTTGGCGAGCTCGGGCACTGTCATCTTTCATGAGACCGCTAGTAATTGGCGCTGTCATCTCATAAATAGCACCACCGGCGCTGTTGGATTCGGATTTCTTTGTAGAGCGCGTAGCCTTGTCAAGGCTGAAAATAGGCTCGCCCTTTCCCTTTAGATCATCATCAGCGTAACGCTGTTACCAAAGTTAGCTTGAATTATTTCCATATCCAAAGACGGCGACTCACGATGTGGTCCCAACGCTTGTATGCACCACCTGGAGCGTCGCTTTCCCGCATAAGGTCTGCGCCCTCCTCGTAGTCCATCGTGCGTCCGAACATGTCTGTCATGCCCGGAGCGACAATTGCCGTGCCTTGTAACGGAACATGTCGCGAAAGAGAGTCCTTCAGGTAAATCTCGGGTGTGGCCTTTAGGGCCTCGAGGTTGGTATCCCGGACAGCTTCGACGGGTGAGTACATCTTGTTGGCGTTCCGAGCTTTCATGGTTGGATCGAACGGGCCACCATGATGATACGGGATATTGGGATTTGGGCCACTGTGGTCGAGGGAGTCAATTGTGTCACTGGGTTGCTGGCGCCGGTGGCCGCTGCGAAGGTGTGGGGCATGATCCGCCGCCCGGTGATCTCGCTTGAGCATTGCCAGAGGTCGATGGGACATATCGCCCGGAAAACGCTCCCTGAGCGAGCCGCCGCGGCTCAGCGGATGATCCTCGCCTTCTCTAGCCATGTGCTCCTGAGTGAGTGTCGCGAGAGGGCGATGCGACCTGTCTCCCGGGTACCGCTCGGCGAGTGAGATCGCACGACGATGGCCTCCTTCGGGTACCTTGAGAGTGTCGGCGGCAACACTGGGGCGGGACGACGACACGCTGTTGGAGCGGGCTAGGATGGTTCCCTGGTTCCAACTGGTCGTTGGGGGGTTTGCAGTATGGAGGGATTTCTTTCGCTCAATTGTCGAAATGCGCGGGAGTATGGTGGGTGGGGGAGAAGGAGGAAGACGCTTGTTCACGCTGTTGCCCCTGCTGAGGAGACGACGGAAGAAGGGCTGTTCTTCAATGTCCTCGTCGTCTTCTTGCGACTTGGAACGCGAGTGACGGCCTGGAGAAGCTGGTGGTGTCGGGGGCAAAACTTTTGCACGAGTCGCGAAGACCTGGCTGGGCTCGGGATCGTAGAGGGGGCCAAGTATGTAATTGCTTGCCTATCAGCGTTGCAAATGCGTTCATATCAGTAAGAGAAAAAGCATATTACTGTCCCCTATCTCGCATTCGATACGAAAACAACTTGGGTATCTGGAGGCATCTTGTCACTGCCTTGGGGCCCGACGCTGGGCAGGTACGCGGCCATCTGCACCTTGGCAGGTACCGACCGTTGGAGTGACGCAAGAGCTGCCCACTCGTCGCGCGGCACTGGCCAAGATGCGAAGGCAAGCCACCGACGGTTCCCTGCCTCGAGCCGCCGATCACCGCAAAGCTCCGGTTTTTAGTGTCGTAATTGTGGATCGTCGAGGGCTGGCAGACGTATATTTCGTCTTTCTGCCGTGATCCCATATGCCACCTTTCCAAGGAATGGCGCGCGTAGAGGCTTTGGAGCGGATTGATCTAGCGATCAAACGGCGTCGCGCTGCACTTGCAGTACTTGTTGCATTTTGCCCTGACTAAAAGTCACCAGCGTGGCTGGCCGCTGAAACGGTTGCGAGATCAACACCTCTCGCGCCGTTGAGCAATGCAATACCAATCTTCGGATTGAGCGCACGAGGGGCTTCATAAAGCCAATGCAACCGCTTCTAGGTTTGTGGAGGCCAATCTTGGACACCTTATGGAGACTCATAAGAGACACTGACAAAACCGGCAGCTTACCCATTGTTTATCGCCTGGGGCGTCTCCATAATCCCTGTCGCTCATCATTGCCGTGGTTGCGGATTCAGTGCGGTGCGTGCGCGGTGGTGGTGGGTCCCGTCTGTGACGAGTGCGGGGAGGAATGCGACTATGACCGACCGAAGAGGGAAGCGTAAGCCAGTCGAGGATGAATATTGAAGAGTTGGGAGTGAGACTACTCAGAATATCCAACGCGAGGGAGGAAGAGGAATGATGCGACCTTTAAAGAACTGTGACACGAATTCGATAGAACACTAAAAGCCGCGGCGTAGGAGTTCTTGTCCTTATGATCAATAATGGAGAGGGCATGGGCCGGACCGTGGGTCATTACTACTACAGGAGGCACCTAACGGTGACTTGGGGGAGGGAACGCGGGGCAGTGTTCGAGACCACGCCGCCGTGACATCCGGTACCCTCTAGTCCTGCATTTTCTGCCCTTGCCTGCTATTCTCGACATGTTTCTTTCTGCTGCAGTGTGTTCTCCCGGAAGTCTCGATGTTCGTAGCCCGTGGCCGATCGACAACAGCCAACGTATGTATTTAGCCAGGCGCAAAACGCAAGGTCCGGCCAGACGGGTCGAATCGCGTTCTGGGTGTCAGCAAAGGGAAATTTACACCTTAATACCCATATCATGCCTTATCGCGAGGCGGTGCGATCCCTCGAGCCTCGAGGCGGTGGCGCGAGCGCGGCCTGGGGGGGGGGGGCTTTGGAAGGTGGTACAGAGCAGACGCGAGGTGTTTTCCACAGATTTCGCATCAAAACAGCCACTTCTCTGTTTGCATATTGGCTGCAAAGCAATCTAGGCCCGGCACACTATTGGCGAACTTGACCGATTCAGGCAGTCGACATGTCCTCGCACCATAATCCGCCTCCCCGGTGGAACCGAACTCTATTGAGCATGTGAGCCAGGTAATTCGGCCAGGCACCAACGAGACCCCAGAGAGACCCTGCAGCTGCAGTTCTCTTGTAGTCACGGAGAGCAAACCACGTGCGCATCCATTGGGTGCACCATCCCATGTTGGCTCTGGTGCCCTCTTGGCTCTGGGGCTCCTGCAGCATCGAAAAAGCAAAACTCGGTAGGCGGGAACAGCGAGCTAGGGCGGGGTTAGGAACCTGGGAGAACCCAAAACATGTTGACGCGGGTGCAACGCTTGCAACTAGTATAGCCCTCAAACCTCGAAGCTACCGGAATTCCAGAAACAGTTAGCTTCGGCAATGGGGCTTGTCGAGTATTCCTCAGACTCGGATTCCGAGGACCGCCCATCCCCGAAAAGGCAGAGACGGGAAGCAAACCCCGACCTTCCATCCCTGGCCTGGCCCCCGGCCCCGGCCCCGGCCCCGGCACCAGCCGCACTGGCTTTGCCCCCGCTACCCGCAGCCTTCCACGATCTGTACGCGTCCACCGTCCGGACCGCCACCAGCGACGACCCGGCGCTTCACCAGGGCCGCACGCGGCAAATCCCTCACCTGGCGGGCTACTGGCCGAGCCACCTGTATATCGAATGGCACCCGTCGGCCGCCGTCCACGCTCTCCTCGCCGGTCTGATAGCAACTCTCCAGTCCCACAACCCCCAACAGACCCCCCCGATCGCCTCGTTCCTAACCAGCGACCTCGGCGCACCCCAGCCCCTGCACATCAGCCTCTCTCGGCCCGTCACGTTCACCACGGCCGACAAGGATATCTTCCTCGCCCACGCCTTGGCCAGCATTGCGGGGTGTGGCCTTGCGCCGTTTGAACTCTCGTGCCGGGGCGTCGGGTGGCACCGGACCGAGGAGTCGGGCCGGTCGTTTCTTGTGCTGCGTGTTGCCAGCAGTGCCGCCGAACCAGCCGCAAGCGCGAACTCAGCTGAAAATCCAAACCCGGAGCTCACCGCGTTGCTGAAAAGGTGCAATACCCTCGTCAGCGACTACGGCCAGCCCCAGCTGTATCAATGGGCTGTGCAAGAAGAGGGTGGCGATGGTGATGGGAATGTGGCTATCGGGAATGCATTCCATGTCTCTATTGCGTGGTCGTTTGCGAAGCCGACCGAGGAGCTCGAGCGGCTGACGGGCCAAGTTTTTAGCCACCCAGAGGTAAAAGATAGAATTGCCCAACTCGCGCGAATCCCTGTGGACGGGGTCAAGGCCAAAGTTGGCAACGTGGTAACGCACATGGCTCTGCCACAGCCCGGGAGAAGAACCACTAACAACGGTTCCAACAACCTGCTTGGTCTTTAGCGCATTGAAGGGCCCGGTGCTCATGCTTCAATATCCCATGATTACGTATAACTCTGTGTAGTAATCCAGATAGCAATAGCCAAAGAAAACCTATTAACCGGTTACTTGACCTAGGGCTGTTCTCCCATATGTACATACCAGTGTCGCCAGAGACGATGCAAGTCTGTATATGTACAGGCAAGTATACGACTGATGCTCGAAAGACTGGAAATCTAACCCTAGGGGTCTACTGTCCTACAACCCTCGTACACACCACGATAATAACCAGTGCAACCGCCGCCCGTCGTCAGCGAAAGCATATTCGTATTCATACCCCTTTCAACACCAACCAGTGTTGATTTTTTGAGATGCCGTAAATGCCAAGTTAAAAATGCCAAACAGGAATGTTACAATGACCGACGCTGGTGTCATTGTTCTCAAAGCTCGTCTAAGCTGGGTCTCTGAAACTTCCACGTCCTAGGCGACACTGGGAGGCCAATGTAGAATTGCCATAGGCGCTGCACCTCTGATGTAATGATCTCCCAGCTATGGATAGCGCAATCATCAGCATATATCTAATCGCGCGATCCAACAGGAGCGGCTCAATGAGGGAGGGGAAAGACTTACAGGGTCTTTGGAAAGTCAATCCAGCTTTTGATAACAAGCTTGAAGGCCTTCATCACCAGCGCAAGTTCATCGTCAAACTCGTCCCTGAACGTTCTGTTCCGGTACTCAGGCGGCTCGTCCTCGTCGATCTCTTCATCGACCGCCTCAGATGGTTTCGGCGCCGGGGCGGGCGAAACCGAGGTTGTCGGGTTTGACACGGGAGTGGAAACAATCACATGGCGCGGTTTCTTTGCTCGATCCGGGATCACGTTCATCTTCTCCGCCTGTTTCCTGGCGCCATTATCAATCTTGTTCTTCGCCGCCCCCTCGCCCTCCTCCACCATCCCTCGGAACTGCTGGATCGCGCTCAAGCTACTGCCCAGGCGGGCGTACGTGTTGAACAGGGCCACCAACTCGGTACGTTTTAACACGGGCACCTCGGGTGCATCGTTGTTGTCAAACTCAAACAGCACCTTAAGTGCGGTTCCGTAGCCAGACGTCTGCAGCTTCCCCCACAGACGGCACTTGTCGCAACCGACGCAGTCCATCACCCGGCTGACATTGCGGAACCGGTTGCGGAAGTCTTCCTTGAGGGACGGGCCCTCGCCGTTCTTGAACATGAGGCTCTCGTCAAAGATCTGCGGTACGCTCGATGCCTTCTCCACAACGGACAAGACTTTGGCGCGCGTGGCCGCGTCTTGATCACGGTCGCCCATACAGAATGTGTAGTCAGTGTGGCTGGAGAGGTAGGGTCCTAGCTTGGCAATGGCGCGTGTGAGGAGCGCGTAGTTGAAGTACAGATTGCTGATACGGTCCGGGGAATTATGCAGGCGATTAGAATAGCAGGCGACGTTTGGCTGCCACTGGCCCGTGGTCTGGTTCAAAAAGTCCCAGCAAATATGTGTCGAGATGCTTGCGTGCATGCCTGAGATGACGCGGTAAAAGACGCGCTTCTCCAGACACTCGGCCTCGTGCTCCAAACCCGTCTTGGCCACAAAAGGGGTGAGCGGGTTGGACTGGCGCTGCTCTTCGAGAACCTGCTGCCGCCCTGCGGCCTCTATTACCGCCTTAAAGTCCATCGCGGCTGGTCCCTTCGGCATCATGACCTTACCAAGCGATGCCGAGTGAGGAAACGAGCTTTTCTGGAAGCAGTTCTCGCCGTAAATGGCATCCCACACCTGCTTCGCGCCGGCGCCGGCGTAGCCGGTGTAGCGCTCTGGGTTCCGCAAGAGACTCACATAGTCCCCCTTAGAGGCGGTGCTCTCGTCCTCGGGCACGCAGTAGTCGCGGTCATCGCACTCGTCATCGTACTCAACCACGCAGCTTTCCCCAACATTCTCTCCTAGCCCGCCCTGAAGAGGCGTCTTGGGCCGTTCCCTTTGAATGCTCTTTCCAGGGTGTTTTGCCCGGGGGCCCTCTAGCTTGCCGAGCTCGCTAGCTCGCCAAACTTCAGGGATGTCCTCCTCGTTGTCGAGCGTCTCAACGGCACAGGCAATGTTGCCGCACATACCATTCTCTTCGTCCCAGAACGGGCATTTCTTATTGAAAAGGTTGAGCCGGTAGTAGGAGAAGAAGTCGGTGGTCTGGACAAGCTCTTCAACCGCCGGGTTTACTTTGCGGTTGAGGCGCTCGAGGGTGGAGTAGGAGGCACATGCGTCGCTGACGATAGCCTTTGGCGAGATCTGGGAAAGGGCGCGGTTAGAAGATAATACACGACAGTGACCTGACTCCGTAGGGGCCGAGGGGGCGGCGGGGCAGGTGGCTGCTACAAAGCCAAAGGAGGCCAGAAGGTAAACAGATGCGTATACATACAGCGCATGCATCTTGAGGTTCTCGCGGGTTCTGCCCGCATTGCACCTGTGGACCCCAGAGAGCAAAGAGCGACAGGTAGAAGAGCCGAGAAGCCGTCTTCATAGCTGCGGAAGATGACCGTCCGGTACAGTTCTGTGGTATTCGGCTTGGAGAATTGCCGGTATAGTAAGAGGCGGGCGTATGTGGGCTTGGCCAGTTGTCTGGGACTGCTTTTCCGAGACCAAGTCTGAAACTGTATTGCTGGCTTGGAGGCGTGGTCCGGCTCTCAATGCCTGCGACAAATCATCCGCGGGTGAGCGAGGGCGAGGGCGTGGATGTGGTATCTTATCGATAACAGGTTTGACGCCAATCACAAAGACCAGGCCCGCATTGGCTAATTGCACTTGGAGCAGAAGACGGGGAGCAGGAGGATTAAGAAAGCAAATTCGGGTAACAAAAAGGACTGTGAAAAGCTATCGGGTGGATTGTCTTTTATCTGGCTGTTTTGAAAGGATGATGGGTGTCGGTCCGTCCGTTGGGCAAGCGAACAGGCCATGGCTTATTTTTGATAGGTGAAATGTGTCCAAAAGCTCCGAATCAGCAGATGTTTAAGTGCCGACGGACGATATGCCATAACCTGATTGCTTGGAAAGCATGGAACTCGCCGACGCATTTAAACCCATAAATCCCAAGCAGGCGCCTTGCCCACGTTTTATTGATGATATAATCAGGATTGGTCTTGATTTGCTCGCTGTCCTCGGCTCAGGGACTAGGTATCTTATCGACAGCGTGGCTTTCACAAGACAATCGCCACAACCACGACCACGCGCAGCCGCGACTTCCAATGACCCCGCAATATTCGTCGTTCACACCATTACCCATAGGACAGGAAGCATCGATGTTGCCCTTTTTACCTCTCAGAGATGCCCAGTACAAACGAATGCAGCTCATGCTACCACGACTAATGAAATGTTCTATTATTCTGCAATACACCGAGTGGCCTGCTCATATCAACAATTCGATTTCACGCTTCATTGTAGAATACTAGCCATTACCTGCCGGTATGCAATTTCTGACGGGTTGCCGCTTTTCTTTTGACATTCGTCTCAACACAAACAGCGACCCGAATGCCCGGCTAGCGGTCTCAGCCCGCATCACCCTACGCGGGTTGCAAGTATTTCAACAACGCCTGGCCCGCCACCCAACAGCACATGGCACCACCCAATTGCTCCTAAATCCCGTCCAGGTCCCCGCCGCGTTACTGTGCTCAAGCACACCGCGGCTCTCTCGTCACTTCCAAGCCAAGCCAACCAGGCTGCCATGCTGGGGGTTTGTTTTCCCGTAGGAATCGGTGATTAATGGCCGAGTCGAGGGTTTCAGGGCATGTGATGAGGGGGTCCATGATGCCATGATATGTCCTAATGTCAAGGACGCACTACGCCCATATGTAAAGGTGGGAATCGCTATGCAGTCGTGATCATGGTAATGCAAGATATGGTACAAGTCCTCAAATATCCTCTCTCTGTCCTGTTGTTGTCGCTCACTGCGGAGGCTGGTAGTTTAGGGGGCGCCTGTTGCATACGTCAGTATGAATCTTCATCTAGCCAGTTGGAAGGGCCCTTGCTGACTTGAAAAGCAGGATATGGGGCTCCGGCTCATGGACTTCATAGTGCTCCCAGCCCAGACTCTGCGTAGTTTGTTAGTGTTGCACACTCGTCAAATGGCATGCGAAAAGTCTCACCTGCGTGATACCCATTGCCCGCCACTCCTCCTCCCAGAGAAGCTTCAATGTGCCCTTCGACTTGTCGTGGTACTCGGAGGGGATGGCCTTGAGCATGGCCTTGGGCAGTTGCACATGACGGTACTCGAACTCGCTATCATTGTAGCTGCCGCTTGTGAGTCAATGTAAACAAAGAGCGCGTGTCGGAACTCAACATACCGTGTTGAATAGTGGATTGAGTCGATGAACTCGTCCAGACGCGCTCGCTCGTTGTCACTGAGAGGGCGCGGTACCGTGTTGCGGCGGGTGGTGTCAATGCCCATCTCTTCTGGGGTCGACATCTTGTGTGCGATATTGGGTAGGGAGTGAGAAAAGAATAGCACAAGGACGCCTGGGCTGCTAGGCACTGCTCCAAAGGCTTGGTGGCAATATATTGGTATAGTTTGGTGTGCAGGTGGGAGGGCTGTTGGATGCGACGCGTCAAGCAAGGTGGCTCTTGAGAAGGCACGGGTGGTGAAAGTTCGGTGTGGATGTCCGGTTGCGCCCTGCGAGATGGAAGCGGTTTGGGATTTTTGAAATGTGAGAGGATGCCGGGCTCGGGGTACTGCAGATACCTGAACAGCAAATCGGAAGGAGAACAACTTGCGCGGCAGTGTTTGAGAAGAGAAGAATAAAAGGACGGGGCTCAGTGTGCTGTGTCTCGGCGTTGGAAAGAAAGTTGCCGAGTGTTGTCGGGTGCGATGGGCAGTGGGTGATCGTAAACAAATCGGCTCACAAGGCGGGCATGTGTTTCCGTTGCTGTCGCCCGACCCGACGCCACCAAATTTTGCTGACCCCTCCACCCCGCCGAAGCACACATGGTGACCGTGCCAGTGCATGATCACCTGACTTGTGCACGGGTGGGTCATTTCACAAAGACTGCGGCCTGACATTTCAGGCAGCAGTGAAACTACTTCAGCCAATTCCACGGTACAAGGACGCTGCACCAAAGCTGAGGTCAGAATACCAATAATCCCCATGCACACCCCGATTGACCAGCTTTTTGTTGAGCCTGAAACGGGTCATGGTCGCTGCTGCAGTTGAGGGTTTGCAGTCGATTTCTCCTTTCCATCTCCCCATTGGGTCCTCGTGTCCACCCACTTACAGCACTGGCAGCAGCCTTGGCCTTGTCACCCGGAACAGCCGCCCTGTGCCTATTGTAGGTTGGAGCGCGGAGGTTCCCACTAAAGTCGTGTCATTTTTTGCGCCCGCCGAACAATCACCAAACGCGTCTCAACTGCGCCAGCTTGGACAGCTCGCCCCCTCGGTCACCCCTCGACCGCAACAGCCATTGCAGAAGCTGCACCCCGTCAACAGCGCTCCCTCGTGTGTCTCCAAATAGCTCTTCGTGCCAGCTATCGCCGTAATCCACTTGCATCTCCGCGCCATGGAGAATAAGCGGAAGGCAACCAACTCGGCCGGCGCTGGCGCCGTTGACGGCGACGACCGAGCTGCTAAGCGGCGCAAGGTACCCGGTGTATGTCGCGTCTATTTTCTTTTTAGTCTTTTGATATACCCCGTGCGATGCGCGCCCGTTTCCCAAGGTGTAAGGAACGGCCCTCCGTTTGCGACGGCTGGTGCAATGCAAGGTTGATGCCCACCGTATGATGCCTCCTTGCACCGCACACCCGCGGCCTCGGCCGGCAGGCTTCCCGAGATCGTCCCTGGGCCATGCCGTCGAGGGCTGCCCCGCGGCGGCCCTACTTTGATAGAGCATCGGATATCCGATGGATACCACGCGCTACGCATTACGCAACCGACCTGACTAACCAGGGGAATAGCCGATGAAGGATTACGACCTCACCAAGGGTGAGTCCTACGAGTCCACCACCTCTTACGGCTTGCATTTTCTGGATATGATCCGAAGAACCAAGGATAAGAGGTACGTCCACATCATTCGATGTTCAACGCACCATCTCCGCGGTGGCTTGCGGCCTTGTATCTGCCCTTCGTACCGTAGCATCCTAAGCTGACTGTGGATATGACAGCGGCCGGACCGTTGCGGACTACTTTGAGAATCTCTTGCCGAGAGAAGGCAACGAAGAGTATTACATGCGCATCAAGATGCCGATTTCGCTCAAGACGATCGAACGTAAGCTCCAAAACCAGGATTTTGCAAATCTTGCCGAATTGGAGAGCTACTTCAAGCGCATGGTCACGAACGCGAAAGAGTTCTACAACAAGGGGTCTGAGATATTTGAGGATGCTGAGAGGGTGCGAAAGGCGCTCAGCAACTATATGACAAAAACGAACCCGGCCTACAAGCTGATTCCTGGGTACAGCTGCCAGGCGGCGCCTATTCCTGAGGACCTAGAGTCGGCGCCTGAGGCAAGGGATGACGAAGATGCCGAGGGCGAGGATGAGGATGCGGAAGGCGAGGAGGATGCCGAGGGCGAAGATGACGATGAAGATGATGACGACGACGACGACGAGGACGACGACGACGACGATGAAGGCCAGGGTCGAAAGAAAATTATCCTCAAGCGAAGAGGACCTGGACGCCCCCCCCGGAATGGATCGACGCCGGCTCGGGGAATAGGTAAGAACCTGAGAGCAAAGCCGGATCATGAATTCGAAGGGGTGCCTTATAAAGGCCTGAATTTCCAGCACGCACAGGAAAAGATTGTCGAGGAGCTTATCCGCAAGCCAGACGGATCGTACGCAGCCTATTCCCTCTTGTTTCTTTCATGGCCAAGCTAACTTGTCAAGTGATCCATATTTTCTGGATTTCATCAATCTGCCACCCCGGACGTATAAGGATTACTTCGCCGTCATCGCCTCGCCTCTTTCTCTGAAAGGGCTACAGAAGCTGGTAAAAGGTGTTCACGGCAGACAACCCGCAACCGGAGTGAGCGACTTCAAAAACTGGGCCTCATTTGAGGAAAGGGCGAGGCTTCTGTGGGACAATGCACACTATTACAATGAAGAAGGGAGTGCAATTCACACTCTGGCAACTGAGCTAAACGTATGCGAATATAGCCCCCTTTTGCAATCAAACTATGCTAACAGTTGTCGCTTTAGCAATGTTTCGAAAGGGAGCTGAGGGAGGCGAAATCAGCAGTTCAAGAGCCACCGCAACCCAAAATAAAACTAAAGGTTACCCCCGGCCAAGAGACACCAGCACCCGGGGCTAAGAGAATCACTATTCATGTTAAAGATCCCAAAAGTAGCGGTGCTCCTTCGCCGGCACCGCCAACCGGCCTCTCAAGTAACTCGAGCCGTGTTGATGTAACTTTCGAAGTTAATCGACCCATGCCTACCGCAGCAAACCCACCAGGTCTTGGCTATCAGCACGCTCAGCTTGACAAGGCGAGAAGCCTGTCTACGCCTGGAGCATCCCCAAGCCCATTGCCCAGCGGTGTCAGACCTGAAGGAACGCTTCAGCCATCACCAGCAATGCTGCCACGGGCAAATGGCACAATGCCCGGCCAAATGAGCACCCCGAACGGCATCGGAACGCCTGGACAGCATCCTCAATATACTCCAGGAATTCCCATTCAAAACGGCCACCCGCCAGTTGTCGCGGCACCAATACCTCCTCCAATCTACGATAAAAAATATCGTGCGTCAGGCAGAGGTGAGGCGTCACGTTCCCCATCTACAAGTATACATACATCTAACACACTTTTCCTTAGGTGTCGCTGATGCTCTCATACAAAGTCTCTTGGTGAGGACCCACCCTTCTGTCGTCCCAGAGCGACGGTCCAGGCTCGAGATTCTGGCGCACCCAAAGCTTGCGCAGCAAAGCGTCACCACGCATGTCCCCGGGAATCACAACCGTGTGCAGATCGTCCCCCGGATTGCGCCCTTAGAGCAGCAGCTGCGGCAGTATCGGCTCTTTGTTACAGTCAATGGCCAAATAGTCAACAGGTCAACCCCTCTCCCCAGCCCCGATGATCCGCTCCCTCTCAACGCCATGGTATTTGATGTACACCTACTCCCGGGCACCAACCTAATCGCCGTCACGGTGGTGGCTGCGTTGCCGAAGGGACAGAAGCTGCCAAATGGTGCAGATTGCGAGGTTGAGAAGTTCACTGTCAACGTTCATTTGTCGAAACCATAGGTTGGTCATTCGACTGTTAAGCGGGATAGTCGAACTTCGGCTAAGGACCGTGGGAATATCCGCAATCGGTAATGTCGAGGAAACTGGGCGGTAGCTTTGGCTGGTAATAAGCTAAACAAAGGAAACGTTGTGTCATGGTGGGTAACGATGGAAGCTGGTGTTGCGGTGGGAGGTTATTGTATTTGAATCTGCCCAACGGAATCAGCTCTAGCGGATTTGATTTTCAATGCTTAGACTAGCCAGGACGCGGCGCAGTATTGGCATTGCTTTTGTAACAACAAGGCCAAGGTGCTACATCTACGGAAGACGTTTATTTCAGGGCAGCGACCTGAGGTCTTGAGTCTAAAGATTCATTCCTCTGGTCCTAGGCCGTCCGTCAGGCAGCGGTGTTATTAGGTTGATGCTTTGAGGAGCGAAAATGATTCTACATGCTTTATTGAAGATAGCGAACTGGAATGCAAGCCGAACGCAATTCCCAGAATCTTCCCTTCTCCGGCATGGTCTTTATTGCATGATGCAGATGGTGCTATTGCGACAAGTCCGGCGAACGAAGTATCTTACTTTTCTTTGTCTGGTCTGGCTGTGAGCTACCCCTATTGCTCTACACGACCGTCTTTGATCAGCCCCGTCGATATACATCCCGATAGAGCCTCCCTTGCCCCCATACGAAGATGGGACATATTTGACTCAAGATAAGGACGTTGGTTTCTTTTTATCATACGAAATAAGCCGCCCAAAGGCACTACACCGACACCTCAACTCAACAACAAGTCACACCCCTAATTCATACCAATGGCGTTCAGCAGCGGCGGCCAGCCCGCCAGCATCCGAGGAGGCTCCGTAGACGGTACCTGGTTCAGGCAGCCCCCGAAATACGACTACGGGGAATGGAGACGAGAGCAATCCGAGCGCCAAGAGCGCGAAGCGGCAGAGAAGAAAAAGGATCCCCGCGTATTTGGCCTCCCGCCGCCCAAGTGGCGCGCTCCGCAAGTCGTAGGGGACAGCGAGTATGAGGTCCTACCGCGGGACGAGCTGTGGCGCAAGCGCATTCTCGCCATCGGCCTCGAGGAGAGCGTTGTCCGGCCGGCGAGCTGGCCGGACCACGGCCAGCGTGACCTGCGCGACCTCACGAGCGGCAGCTGGCGGCCGACCCGGCTGGGGTTCCACATTGAGTGGCCCGCGGACGAGCTCGGGACGCTCTGGTACGAGATGGTGATTGTCCACCTGTTTCTACGTGTCTCGGTGTTTGCGAATACGTATTTCGGGTTTAGCGACATTACAGAGCCGGTGAGCGGGTTTGCTGAGAATCCGACCAAGGATGGAATACCCCGTCTCTGGAATGAGGGCAGGTTCTCCAAGGAGTTCCGGCACTACGCATCCCTGGTTGCCCGGCAGGACAACAATTCGGGCGGGTGGGATGTCCTCCTCTCGCAGGCGGTGCACCGCAAATACCTCGTCACCGGAATCATCGCCAGGGTGCTGCAAGCGATGGTCTTTGATGAGCTGCTGTTTGGCGCCGACTCCATGCAGTTGACAATGTTTGACGCGCAGGACAAGGCCCTGCTCGAAGTGGAGGGTAAGATTTGACCAAAAATCTCAACGTAAACTCCCGGACTGACCGTATCGCAGGCTACAGACGCACTAATCTCCGCGCGCGGACGGTCAGGGCAATCCTCGGCAGCGACATGCTCACGCCCGACTTCTGGCCAGAGGTGGACCGGCTGGCGCTGCAGCTCACCGAGATGCTATTGCCGCTGATGCGCGTCATGGACAAGTACTTCCCGGCCAGCCGCGGGGAGTCGCTGCGCAGTCTCCACCAGGACCTTCACAACATTGTGTCGGAGGCGGCCTTCCTCTCGATCGGCATTCGCTGGTCGCACTACATTTTCCGCTTCGATTGGCCGCTTCTCGGCCAGGGGTGGGAAAAAAACCAAGAAAACTATGACAACACCCCATTCGAGCGGTCCACGCGGGGCACCGAAATCGAAGACCAGATCGCCAGGCGTAAGAAGCTGGCAGCCAAATCAGCCGAAGAGCGGCCCCGGGAGAGAATGCGCGTCTTACAGTACCTCCCCTTCGCTTATGGTCTCAAGGATCCCACTGCTGGGGCCACGTCAAGCCTCGTCGGAAGCGTGAGACACCGGCTCGGCCTGGAAGGAGAGGATGCCGACGACGGAATATCGTTGAAAAGGGCCACCCTCGCGTCCGAAGAGGAGTGGTTCGCCCCTCCGCGCATGGCAAAGATACAGATGGTGCTCTGGCCGCTGCTGCAGTGCTGGGCTCCGACAAGGCCACTGGACTCGCACCCTGACAACCTGCTATATGCTGAAGACAGGGGCGAGAAGGTCACTACTCTCTTCACGTCCAAGGTCGTCTACTACATCGGACGCGTCGACCCCGAGGGTGAGACGGAGGAGTTGGAACCAACAGTGGAACGGCACCTGTCGGCACAGCGGTGGGAGCGTGTCCGGCACCTAGGTCTTGCGGTGGCTGAAGGGGCTATCCAGGTCACCATCAAGAGTGTTTTCTGGCTAGTGCTGGCAGCGGTATTATGGGGGCTGCTCCTCCTTGTAGCGCCGCATCTCGCCGTTGCTCAGAAGGCGGTTGAAACGGCAAAATGGTCAGTGCTGGTGGTGTGGAACTTGGTGTGGAACTCTCTAATAGAGGCTGTCTCGGGTGTGCTTGTTGTCGTCAAAACATCTTTCACTCTTGTAAAAGACTTGATCTACTCGATTGTAGATTATGGTTTGGCCGCGATCGTAGGATCCCTGAGCTGGCTATGGACGGGGATGCGAACAGGAACGTGGTATCCGACATGGTCGTGGACAAGGGCGGAAGCCGGATCGGGTCCGTGGGTGACGGGCTTTGCCCCCGGCCGCGCCGTGCTGGTGCGTGGCTGGGGCTCGCTCAAAGCTTTCTGGCGGGGATTGTTTGCGAGCGTGCGCGGGGTCGGGGTGGGATGGAAGACGGTGAGCTTCCCGGTTCCCACGATATACCCGCTGACGCCCATCTCGTCGACTTTGAGTTACACAGCAACTGTGGCTCAGCAAGAGGCGCCGACGGCATTCGTGCAGCGCTGATATGAGATATTTGACATTTCCTGGAAGTGTTTGTTTCTGTAGATTGCAAATTTTCCCAATATCACTTGCGTATCCTTATCACCCGATTATTCGGCCCCTATCTTATGGGGTATCATTGTGCTTGGGACCGTCTATCTGTACATCTATCTTCGGCCGGCGTGGCAAGTGAGATATCAGGCGCCCTCTTCGGCTTGCTTCCGCTTCTCTGCCTCCTCGGGAGTCAGGGTACGTAGCTGCAGGGCGTGGATACCGCCCTCCTTGGCCATTTCATCCTTGAGCAGCGTGTATACGAGGCGATGGCGCGCGGGTTGCATCTTAGAGCGGAATTTCTCGGACGTGATGATCAAGCGGAAGTGCGTCTCACGCGACGTGCTGCCCTCCATGGCTTTGTGGTGGGCGTGGAGATGCGAGTCGTTGTGGATCTCGAGGCTGGCGGGATCGAGTGCGGCGGTGATCTGAAGGGGAGCAGAGTCAGCCTAGGCCCAAAAGCACGAGCATCCCGCACAAGAAGCTCCAACCTTCTCCCTGATCGTGTCCTCGACGGGTGTGGACGAGGGCGATGCCATTGTGGAAAGCGGTCGGCGGGCTGCCCTTGCGAGGCTGAGAGTGGTGCGACGGAACATGGGTCGGGGCTGGAGGGGGTTTGGATCGGGTCTGTTGAAGGTGCAGACGCGGACGACACGGGAGACGACGCGGGAGTGCCGTTCGTAAGCGAGCGGAAATGCTCGAGTGTCGTCGGCGAGCGGAAGCCAAAAAGAATGACCGGCAGAAAGCCAAGCGAGCAAGGAGCAAGACGGCAGCCAGACTGCAGCTCACCAGGCAGGCCAATCACACGCCCCAGGGGCCAACCTTCATCCCTGTGAGCGGCGCGGCAGGGGCGCGGAGGGGTACCTAGTGAGGGGCATTACTACGCCCGTGTGGTGGTGGTGTGAGTCTCAGTGGTCTCAGCAGTCGCTCCAAAGACGGGAGTTCCCCACGCTTGTCTCCACGACGCAGGCGGCCAAAAATACAGCATTCAGGGCAGCCCCCGGTCCCGTGTCGTCATCCCCCTGATGAGAATCAACCTCCACAATTGGACGAAACTCCCAATTTGCCGGCTGCACCTCCCGGAGAAAGAAGTAGGGTGCGCCGGACTCGGCATCGAACCCCGTCAAGGTGTGCTGCTATGCCTGGATCCCTGCAATAGTACGACTCTGTTACCGGCTGAGCCCGTGTGCGCAGCATCTAATCTAGGACTGAGGAGATTCGAGGTGCCTCACGCCGCGTGCTCTGCATGCGCTGCAGTCCGCTCTGCAGTCCGCTCTGCAGTCCGCTATAAGTCCGGCAGAGTCCCTCCTTCCTCCCCCGGCCCCTACCCCCAATGTGCTCTGCCTTCACCCTCGGCACGAGAATTGGCACCCGCCTGTCGTCCCTCGCGTCCCTCGTCTCTGCCCGCTGTCTCCCCCGACCTGCTGGTACTGGCGGTGCTGGCACAGGCCTTGGCCTCAGAATGGCCTCTTCACTCCCCCGTCTGCCCGTCTTCGAGGCTATCTCGCGCCATGATCCGGACTCGACCGTCGTCGTCCACTCGGGAAGCGGTAGGCGCTTCCGCTACGGGGAACTGCTGAGAGACGTTTGCAAGACCCGGAACCGCCTGTTCGAGGCTGCCGGGAGGACCGATATCGACGGCGAGCGCATCGCATTCCTGGTCGAGAACAGCTACGACTATGTAGGTAAGCCGATCACAGCCCCCCCTGCCCCTTTTCTCCCTCCCCTTTTCTCCCTCCCCTTTTCTCCCTCACCTCCTCCAATACCGCCCGCCTGAAGAAGTCGAGTTAACATGGAACCCAGTGACGCTCCTGGCCATCCTCGCGGCCAAGTCTATTGCTGTGCCACTGTCTCCCGCCTTCCCCGCCCCAGAGCTCCAGTACATCATGAACCACAGCGAGGCATTGATGTTGCTGTCCTCGGCCAAATTCGCCCAAAAGGCCCAGGACGTGTTGAGGACCGAGCTGGACGTTGAGCCGGCTTATCTGCAGCTCACAAAGTTCCAGGGCGGCGGCGCCCATGAGAAAGTCGTCCTGGAGAAGACCAAGCCTGGGGGTGCCGGCATGATGCTCTATACCTCGGGCACAACCAATCGGCCGGTAGGATACCCTCCCCCCTCCACTTTGCATCTGGTACTTCTAAGAATGCACCGGGCTAATACGCGGTAACAGAAAGGAGTTCTCCTGCCCCAGTCTGTCATGACCGCACAAGCCCGCTCCCTCCTCCAAGCCTGGGAGTACTCAGCTTCGGACCACCTCCTACACGTCCTGCCGCTACATCACATCCACGGCACCATCAACGCCCTCTTCACTCCCCTGTTCTCAGGCAGCTCTATCGAGTTTCTCTTCCCCTTCAACGCAGACGCAGTATGGAAGCGGTTGGCTGCCCCGTTCCTCAACCCCGATCAAACCATCGACCCAGATTCAAAGTCACCATTTGGTCGCCAAGAAAGAGCCACCTTCTTCACTGTTGTGCCCACCGTCTATTCCCGGCTGCTTGCGACGCACAAAGGCCTAGATCCTGACACGCAAAGCGCTGCCCGAACCGCCATCAGCCCCGCCAACCTCCGGCTTGCCATCTCCGGGTCGGCCGCACTACCTACGCCTATCAAGCGCGCCTGGGCCGACCTCAGCGGTGGAAACGTCCTCCTCGAGCGTTTCGGCATGACCGAGGTGGGCATGGCCCTCAGCTGCGGCCTGGACGTGGCGGACCGCGTCGATGGCTCCGTCGGTTGGCCGCTGCCGGGCGTCGATGCCCGGCTCGTTGATGTGGACACACACCAGGTCATCGAAAAGGGGCATGAGCGGGACGCCGAAGGGCGCGAGCGCGTTGGGGAAATCCAGCTGCGTGGGCCCACCATCTTTGCCGAGTACTGGCGCAACCCGGAAGCCACCGCCAAGGAGTTTGTCGACTCCAAGGATGGCCGCGGCCAGTGGTTCAAGACGGGCGACGTGGCCGTGCGCCGGCCGGTCCAGTCGGCCGGCAAGAGCACGCTGTTGAGCCAGAAGGACTGGACACGCGGCGACCTATACTTCATCCTCGGCCGGCGCAGCGCCGATATCATCAAGAGCGGCGGCGAGAAGGTCTCGGCCCTTGAGGTCGAGCGCGAGATGCTAGCCCTGCCCCAGGTCGCCGAGGTCGCCGTCCTAGCCGTGCCCTCGGGCAAGTGGGGGCAAAAGGTCGGTGCCGTCGTCATCCTCGACAAGGACCATCTGCCCAACGGCCGCTGGACCCCCCTTGACATGCGCAGGGCCCTCAAGGGTTGTCTGGCCAACTACAAGATCCCCCAGGTGCTTAAGATCGTCGATCATATTCCTAGGAATGCCATGGGCAAGATTAATAAGAAACACCTGGTCAAGGATATTTTTCAGGATGAGTTTAGTGGCGATGAGCTGTAGATTGTGCGAGACTAGTGGAAGAAGAAATGACAATTGTTGGAAAACATAAAAGAGGGGGGTTGGAGGGGAAGGAGCAGTGAGCAGACCATAAAGGGCGAGAACTAGACCGAAATAACTATCGTATATAGATAGACCGTGTACATTACAACATTAGGCCATTTGAGTAAATCCCCTCATTGCTGTGACAGGTTGTGTATACGGCATTAGAGACTTCCTAGTCACTGTTAGCCGGGTGAGAGGATGTCTCGCTTTAACTGTCTCTATAAAAAGCTACCTAGTCTGATAAAACCCGAGGACCATAGACGACTTCAAGTAGATGGAAAATCGAGCACGATCGCGCACTCGTAGTGCTTAGGAGGCACCTTGCTCTACTCACCTTTTGGGTGTTATCTGTGACGGATAGTTCATTGTACTGGATCGTACTGGATCGTACTGGGCCCCTATCATCGATATCTCCTTGAGCAAGTACCCCGATATTATGCCCCTCTAAACAATGAGTTGCTTCTAAGGTCACTGCTCACCCAAGCTTCACATCTTCCATCGGTTGTTACAGGTCACTCACTGGTCGAATAAACACAGGTAGAGCACACATTGAAACGCATATTAGACAGTACGACTGGACACCTAGGAGCATTAAGTACAAAATAAGCACAACACCGCCCATCAAAAGCCAGCTATGTCCTAAGTAATGAAACCATGCGCAATCACAAAGCCATTTCTCCTGCCCGGAACTGGGGACTCCCGGGTCCAAAATACCAGACGTGTAACCTCTTTGTTCTTCTTTACTCATATGCGTCATACCTATCATTCCAACTGCCCTGCGTATCCCTCGTGGTGAGTTGCTTACTGGCGAATTCATATGGTGCGAGAAAAGGGCGAGTCATAATAGCAAGTGCAGTCGCAGCCCTTCAACTTCCAAGAAGTGGAGGGATGGCCGCATGAATCTGCTTGGGTAAGCGTAACTAAGCTGTGAACTTCGCCTTGGCACGCGTGCTGCCGCTATGCGCGCTATCGGTGTGGCCCGAGAACTCAACCAGCTCGTTGGCAGGCAGCTTGAGGACGGTCTTGAAGCGCTTTCCGATGGCCAGGAGAATCTCCTTGCCCTTCTCGGCCGAACGGCCCTTACCACCAGCAATGTCACCATCGCCACGGCCCGGGATGCTCTTTCCTATGGTGCGAGTCCAGACGCCGATGCGGAAGAAGGCCTTGCGAACGTTGACGACAACCCCCATCACCTCGCCATCCTCCTCGTCCTCGAGTGTCTCGCCAATGGCGGCGAGCATCGTATGCAGCCAAAGCTCATCGATGTTGACAGAACGCTTGTCCTTGAACTGGTACGACCACTTGCCACCATGCTTGTTTTGGGGGTCTTCCCACTCCGGTCGTACTCCCTCCTTGAAAAGGTGGTAGTCTGACTTGAGCGCCAATTCAGAGACGGGAGCGATGTTGTTCTGTTGGATGCAGCGTCAGTATGCGAAGGCGCGGTGCGGTTTGCGCGGGTGGGAACATACATAGATGCCCCAGAACTCCTCTACAGACTCAAAGGTAATGACCTCCTTGAGCAGTTCGTTCCAGTTGTCACCCTGAGGTGGTGATCAGCAAAGACGGAATATGGCAGCGGGACGAATGATGACGAACCTTTCCGCTAGCGGGCTTGGTGAACCACAGCGTCCATCGGTTGGAGAGGGGGTGCTTGACATTGAAGTTGTCCTTGTCGTGGAAGACGGTAATAGTCTTGCCGGTGTCCTCGGAGGCACCGCTGTCAATATTGCCCCCCTCGGGCGAGATGGGGATGGTGGTGAGGTCGACTTGTTCGGACATCTTGGGGCTGCGGTCGCGCGACGTGATAGATCGACGTGCCAAAGCAAGTGGGGGGTGGGCTGCTAGAGTGAAGAAATTTGTATTACGAGGGTCAGAGGTGTCCAGAGAGCACGAAGTTGACCGGGAGGCGGTCTTCACACTCGTGCGATTATGGTAGGGGAGGTTCGTTGAAAAAGGTAGCGCCGAGGCGGATGCGACTCGGCGATCGACGATATCAGCAGGAACGACTCCACTCGGTAGTAAGATCGGGGTAATTGCACTCTGCGCTTCTCTGAAGGGAAAGTGCGACCTTGCTCCAGGCAAAAGTCGATCCGGAAAAGTGGTGAATTTTTTTGGGCAAAGGGCGATAGGGCGTGTTTTTTTTTTTGAGGCGATCGCAAACTTCTTGGTGAAAACGTCAGCCACAACAAAATCAGGTGAAACTGCTCCAGCGCTTGGCCACCTCCCATTTTCTTTGCCGCTAGTTAACTCCGGGCCAGGAATAGCCCCAGGTCTTTGTCGGC
Organism: Lasiosphaeris hirsuta; assembly: GCA_030549175.1. Taxonomy (NCBI): domain Eukaryota; kingdom Fungi; phylum Ascomycota; class Sordariomycetes; order Sordariales; family Lasiosphaeriaceae; genus Lasiosphaeris; species Lasiosphaeris hirsuta. Next base: position 6,057,048 of record JAUKUA010000001.1, read on the forward strand.
CTCGGTGCGGGGCTCAGGTCGCGTGCTGAGTCACGTGTGTTTTGGATAAGATAAGCCCACCAAAACTATCCTGTCAGGGTTGGTGGGCCGAGGTGGGGGCTGGGTCGAGAAACGGTGGGGACGCTGTGGACTTGGCATGCAAAAAAAAAAGTCACCGCATTCGAAAATTTCAAAATTTAAGAACATCGTCCAGCCTGCCCCACGTCCGAATCGGCTTCTTTCTTCTTTGCGCCAGATTCACCCTCCATCTCCATCTTTCCTCTCTAAACAACACATATTTCATCATGGCAGAAGAAGTTTACGATGGTGCCATTGGCATCGATCTCGGTATGTTTACCACAGCCTCCCTGGCCCCCGCCATATTTGTGCCTGTTGGGCGCATTTATCCATTTTGGTGCTTTGCTGACATCTCGCGATAACTAGGCACCACCTACTCCTGCGTCGCTACGTACGAGGGTACCAATGTCGAGATCATTGCCAACGAGCAGGGTAGCTTCACCACTCCCTCGTTCGTCTCCTTCACGGAGAACGAGCGTCTGATCGGTGAGGCCGCTAAGAACTTGGCCGCCATGAACCCGCGGAACACCGTCTTCGATGTCAAGTATGTCTTACCAGCTTCTCTCCGGGCAATGAAATAACGCTTTACTGATACCTGACCCAGGCGTCTTATCGGCCGTCGTTTCGATGACCCTACCGTCAAGAAGGATATGGAGTCGTGGCCATTCAAGGTTGTCGACGACAATGGCAGCCCCAAGATCGAGGTCGAGTACCTCGGCAAGACCAGCACCTTCTCCGCCCAGGAGATCTCCGCTATGGTCCTGACCAAGGTGGGTTTATTTAAAAATATTCACTCTCGAACGCAGCTAACCACCACCGAAACAGATGAAGGAGATTGCCGAGGTCAAGCTCGGCAAGAAGGTTGAGAAGGCTGTCATCACCGTGCCTGCCTACTTCAACGACAACCAGCGCCAGGCTACCAAGGACGCCGGTGCCATTTCCGGCCTCAACGTTCTGCGTATCATCAACGAACCTACCGCCGCTGCTATTGCGTACGGTCTCGGCTCTGGCAAGTCCGCCAAGGAGCGCAACGTCCTTATCTACGATCTCGGTGGTGGTACTTTCGATGTCTCCCTCCTGAACATTCAGGGTGGTGTCTTCACCGTGAAGGCCACTGCTGGTGATAGTAAGTCATAACAATCCACCCCTGAAGGCAATCCAAAGTTAACAGACGTAGCCCATCTTGGTGGTGAGGATTTCGACCAGAATTTGATGGATTGGTGCCGTAAGGAGTTCACCCGCAAGACCAAGAAGGGTAAATAAAGACTCCCCTTGTAATCATCCGTTTCTTGACGGCCTGTTGGATTTCACGTACTAATTTCAATTTAGATCTTAGCAGCGATGCCCGTGCTCTGCGCAGACTGAGAACCGCTTGCGAGCGCGCCAAGCGTACTCTCTCCAGCGGTGCCCAGACCACCATTGAGATCGACTCTCTCTTTGACGGCGAGGACTTCAACATGCAGATCACCCGTGCTCGTTTCGAGGACCTCAACGCCAAGGCTTTCTCTGGCACTCTTGACCCTGTTGCCCAGGTCCTCAAGGATGCCGGTATCGAGAAGGCTGGCGTCGATGAGATCGTCCTTGTCGGTGGCTCCACCCGTATCCCCCGCATCCAGAAGCTCCTCAGCGAGTTCTTCAACGGCAAGAAGCTTGAGAAGAGCATCAACCCCGATGAGGCTGTCGCCTACGGCGCCGCTGTTCAGGCCGGTATTCTCTCTGGCAAAGCCACCTCTGCCGACACATCCGACCTCCTCCTCCTCGATGTCGTTCCCCTGTCGCTTGGTGTCGCCATGGAGGGTAACATTTTCGCCCCCGTCGTTGCCCGTGGCCAGACCGTCCCCACCATCAAGAAGAGGACTTTCACCACTGTTGCCGACAACCAGCAGACCGTCCAGTTCCCCGTCTACCAGGGTGAGCGTGTCAACTGCGAGGACAACACCTCTCTGGGTGAATTCACTCTTGCTCCTATCCCTCCCATGAAGGCCGGTGAGCCCGTCCTCGAGGTCGTCTTCGAGGTCGATGTCAACGGTATCCTCAAGGTCACTGCCACCGAGAAGACCTCTGGCCGCAGTGCTAACATTACCATCTCCAACTCCGTCGGAAAGCTCTCGTCGGGCGAGATTGAGAACATGATCAACGGTAAGAATAATCATTTTGTTTCTTCGAGTACACTGTCACTAATGTCACCTTAGATGCCGAGAAGTTCAAGTCCACCGATGAGGCTTTCAGCAAGCGCTTCGAGGCTAAGCAGCAGCTCGAGTCATACATCTCGCGTGTCGAGGAGATCATCTCCGACCCCACGCTTTCGCTCAAGCTTAAGCGCGGACAAAAGGACAAGATTGAGCAGTCGCTCAGCGAGGCCATGGGCCAGCTCGAGATTGAGGACTCGTCTGCTGACGACCTCAAGAAGAAGGAGCTTGCTCTCAAGAGACTGGTGACCAAGGCTATGTCTACCCGCTAAGCATTTAAATATGAGGTTGGGGTAGCCTCTCTCTGGATGGGATTTTGAGGGAGATCAGGGTCCGGGACATTGAGCGGTCTGGGTGGGAGGCGTCTTTACCTTGTTTTCGGAATGGAACAAGAGTTGGCGAGTGGCCCCTTGGTTTCGATCTGCATTTCGCATGCAGCATCATCCCCAGGCGGAGGGGACTTACCAAGATTGATGACAGACACGGATTTCTTTTATGCCTGGTTTCCCATCGCTCGTCTTATGACCCGATCTTCTCGGCGCAATGCATGTAGACTAGGTGGTTAATCCAAAAGCGTTATGATACTTTGAGCAATCAAGAACTTGCAAGCTGCCAATTTCTCGTCACTATCTAATTTGGCGTGCTCAAACGCATCTTGTGAAACCTTCACAGGGTGTGAGCGTCAGGAGGTTCACCCTAGTATCAAAACAAGCAATGATAAAATTTTGATAAAAACATAGAGGCGTCGGAGCTTGTCATCAAGACTTCTTTTTTGGCGGCCATGCTTAGTGACTCGTATTTTTCTGAGGTTCTTCTATCAAGTTACCCAAAAGCTTCAAGTCGAACGTACACCAATAGGCAAACTACAGAGTGTCACATCACAGCGCATATATATATATTTCACCAGCTTCATTGCTTTGAAGGTTCTTGGAGAGTGCATGGGTGCGAAGTGCAGAATGGATGCAAGTGTAAAGGCTAGCGAAGGCGATTGCCAGAACATGATTTAGAAACTTTGCGGCGCGGCCGTCGGCCCCAAGCAAGATGCGGCAAGGGGGCAATTGCCTCGATGCGCCGAGTGTTTTTCCTCGGCTCGCAAAGGCCGCAGGGTTTTGTGTAGTCATGTGGCCGACGCGACTCGCTCAACACGTTGTCCTTCCCTCAGAAGCGAGAGACCAGTCCAGACTCCAAAGCCCCTTCTCAATTTCAGTCCCTCGTCGTCGGGACTCAGGGGAGTTTGTCAGGCCCCGTGGCTCCCTCGCCAGCGCCCCCACCTCCTGGTTTTTCGCTTGCCGCCTTCAATGGCGACTTGCTGGGAGGGACGGCCAATTAGCAAGGGGTTGGATGGCTCTGCCGAGCTTTTTGGCGTTTTCTGATTCTCTTGTTTGGGTGCCAAGACGGCTTATACCGGCGATCGAGATCTACCGAGCCGCTGACGACGGGGCGGGATCGACACAGATCTCGTCGCTTGACCGAATCCACGTGCCTGAGGATTGGATGACTTGTCTCTCCTTTTTGTCTTGGCCCGGTCTTGGGGTTTTCTTGGGGTTTTGGATGGGCAAGCAAAGTTGCGGTCTGATACAAAGTGAGATCTGACGGAGATAACCTTGACGACTAACCCCTCGCCGAGTGGAGCAGGGTTTCACCAAGGCGACACCAGGAGCCGCTGTAATCATTCTCAATCGTCACGAAATCGCAGCCAAGACTTGCTCATGTTTCTCTTCCCCTCTTCGACGGGCAAGCTGTGGGTGGGTGAGTCACCACGGCTTCATTCATCTTTATTTGTTGCCTGTAGGCTTCCGCCCACAGCCTTGCACGCGAGAGAGAGATGCTAGTTGCCGCCTTGGCTTGTATCCCTCGATGGGGAAAAGAGCCCACATGTGTTACCAAGTAAGAAAATAAAAGAGGACTCTGGGTCTTGACCTTTGGCACACAAAAAAAGGGGCGGGCAGAAGAAAAGACAGGACAGAAGGGCCTGAATCAGAGGGGTGGTTGTGATATTTCACAAGGCAAGATAAACAAGAAACAACCTACTGCAGACGTCATGTATCTATGCAATAGCCCGCTGCATCTGTTGGTTCGTCAAGATGAAGGCCGTCCTGGATGGGCCAATCCGGAGTATCGAGCCTTCTATCAGTCACACCACCCCGCGTTCTGAGAGTCACTCACTTGAGACCTTGACAATGCAGTGTAATGTGGGCACAAGCGCGAATATGTTGGTCGGGTCATGGAATTTTCTTCATGCCAACGCACCACAATCTCTAGTCGAAATTCGGCTCCCCTCGTTCTTTCCTGTATTGGTTGCGTAACCATCCCCTTCCTCCCTGCACCACCTTGCCAAGAAAGGAAAAATCTAGTCCTTTACTCCTCCCCATTCTTAGCCCGTTCTTGATGGATCCCAGCCCTGCATACATAAAAGCAGATCTTACTTTGTTTGGTGAATTCGCTCAGCATCATGCGCGTTTTACAAGGAGCACCACTGCGTTCATAGCTCCCCCTCCCCTCCCCCAATAAAATAAGATAGAAAAAATCAGGCAAAAAAAGTCATCGAGGTTGCCTTAGCCCACCCCGTCGTAATGAGACATGAAAAAACCAACAGGTGGTGAAATGAAGCCAGAATATGCAGGTCTGGCAAATCACTCAACGGCCACCTCGAAGAAGTCACCCTTGGTCTCGTCCTGGTGTTCGCCGTAATGGACAGGTCCAAGTCGGAGGAAACGGAAGGCGACCTTGGAGCCGTCGCTGCTGAGGCTGGATGTCCGGCGCTTGGTGACTTCCATGCTGGCCCCCTCCTTCTTGGGAATCTCGGCGAGGGCATCGGCCGTCAGCGGCGTCAACTTCTCTGCCACGATAGCGGGCTTTTGGCGGGGATACGAGTCCGACATGCTCGGGGCCAACGAGAGGAAGTTGGAGGGCCGGCGCGGGCGGTGTTGCTCGGTCATCTGGCGGAGTTCAAGAGGAGACATTGTGGTAGTGGTTGTTTATGGCTTGAAAGGCCCTGTAGGAGTTGAGATCCGGGACTGGCGAAAGAAAAAGAAGAAAAAAGCCGGGGCTGCTAGCTCAGAGAGGGAGAGAGAGCTTGGTGCTTTTTGGGGCTTCTGGTGAAAAGTGCAAGAGAAGTGGTTGGAAGATGGGAGCTCAAGGAGAAATCTGGGAGAAGCAGTCAGTGGAGATCCGGGTTTATATGTCTGTGTGGTCGGCGGAACGGAGCCAGCGCTCGTTGCTCGCCCCTGGGCTTTCCCCGGTGCTTACCAAACTCCGAGGCGCCTCTCGTGTGTCGGGTCCAAAACATCGTCCATGGACGCTTCTCGCCTTTCGCGCCGTGCTCCGCACCTGTGCTCACATGAGCGCCCAGGCGCACTTCCCAATTCCCCATGCCGCACAACTCGTTTCACCACGGCGTATGATCAAGAGCCGGCAGGGCGCGGGTCCCATGATTGGGCTCAACCATGTTAAACCTGGTCGCCTCTCTGGAGCGACGGCGCGCAGCACGTGGGGTACTCAATTGGCGGTGGGAAAAAAGCAATGGCAATCCATTAGTTATCGGTACCTAATGCCTTTGCTATCCGCGTGCGCCGCGGCAAGCAGGGGGGGGGGGGAGAGGGGAAAGGGGGGCTACTACTGCGAGCGACGGGCACGCAAGCAGCAACACCCCAAAAGTACTCGTTCGACAATGGGGTGATAAAAACATCAGGAACGAGAGAGGTAGGGGCGGGAACAAGATGGGATAGGGTTTGATATTCCGGGGAATGTGGAGAAATAAGAGGCTCTGTCGCATGCCTGCGAGTCTGGGGCCCCAAGTTCCTCTCGAAGGCTCAAACCGGCACGATGTACCTCGACGTCAGGCTTCGGCCGCCGTTGATTGGCTCCGCGGAATCGTCCTCGAGGATATACCGGAAGCTATCCCAACTGTCAGACGACACCCGGTTCCTGGCGCCCTGGGTAGTGGGTACGCGGGGAAGCCCGCTTGCGCGTGCATTGGATCTTTCAAACTTCAATCTCGAATCCAATAACTATCGACTTTTAACACCTCGGTTCCCCAATCGACCATACGGTGGCCTTCCTCCAATTGATCTTTCCAGGTGTGGAAGCCTGACTCCAACGCCAGACTCCAGCCCGAGGCTAGCCGCACGCAATCTTTCCCGTCACGATGTCGATTGACTCTGCTTTCTGCTGTCACGCGTGAGCGAAGGAAGACCTGCAAATGCTCCAAGCTGTCAAACTGTAGAACCGGAGCGATCTCCGCTACCTATGTGACCGGCACACACACATACCTCTATCGTCATTCCAGACACTTATATTTTCGGTCACGTGTTTTTGGGCGAGCTCGACGTCTACCTTGACACGCCTTGGTCACGATGAGGAGCAACAAAATCCTGTCCAGGCCGCCCCTTCATGGAGGGCAACCAATCGAGACACCATCGCCATGTCTCATACCGCCACGTCTTGATACCAAATCGCCGATTACGACGTGACGAATACGGCTGGAACCTGCTGTTGGCTAACTGGCGGATTCATCACAGTGAAACAGATTCTCGGCTGATTGGACGCCGCCAAGGTGAGCATTTCGTACCAAAGAGTTTCTATCAACCGGCCATCAACAGCGACAGTTCCGCATAATGATCCCGCCCCAAAGTCTGGAGCACGCGAAATCTGCTTCCGGGAAGATTAAGGGGATTATCACGCCGCGGTCCATGCCTCTGTGGTACAGATATGCTCTTTCAGGGGCATTTCCCGTGCTTCAACAACCATGCTTGTCATCTCGACGGGCCGGTGCGATGTCAGTCACTTCGGTCAAACACAACATCGGTGTGCTTCGACAGTCAGCGAGTGGGCAAATACGGTGTGCCCAACTCACCCGAACTGTTCTAGCACGTTGAACGACATGCAGTTGCGCCTCCGCGACGGCACGAGCCAAGCTAGGGAGGGGCCCCAGCATCAATATCGAAATCGTGGAATGTGCTGCCACCCCCAAGGAACATCACAATACATCCCTCCCTTCCGGACTTTGATGGCTCGAAAGACCGCCTGGCCACTCTTGTCCTATCAACCGAGCAGACACAAAATGACGCAGCGCACATCGGAAACCACTTTTTGCTAATATCAGCTTACTGCTTGCTGGGCAAGTCCGTTGGTGATAACGACGCCTCTTGCCGGGATCAAAAGGCAGGTAAGGTATCTTAGTCGACGTAATGAGGGTGGGTAAAAGTAACATGGTAACAACGATTCAGCTTGATTGCAGAGCATCCCTACCGACCAATCTGACCAATCTGACCCTGGTTTGCCGTCGTCCCGAGTAAGGGGTAGCGCCAAACTGACTGATGCTCGGACGAGGCAGCTGTGAGTCGTGCATAGTACACATTCCATGGCCAGAACTGCACCGCGCCACCCGGCCGAGCAGGGAGTTGGAATTATATACTTTCCGGGGACCACCAGAACTCACTCGAAATTGGTTGGATATCGAAGGCTCGCTCTGGTCCTTGGACCTCGCTCATGTCTGCGGTCGTCGGCTCGTTGCCCGCCGGCGGCCGCGGAAAGAGTAACAAGGGCCGAGACAACGCCACGCAGAGCGCTTGTGATTATCCGCGAGCCCTTTGTTGTACCACCCCAAGCGAGCGGCTGCCCCTGGCTCTGCGACTCAGGACGCCCCTGCTCATGGTACCGAGCCAACGGTTCGGGCGCTTACAACGGTCTCTGATTGGTGACAACCCGCGCAACTGTGGCATCCGTCACAGACATATAATCGCGAGAACCGCGTTCATGAACCATGGTCCAGCAGGTGAGGGACCGTGTCAGGCTACTCGGGCATGGGTTTGGGGTGTTGTTCAGTGTGTGCTGCTTGCCGGAAGACCGTCCATTGCATGCCGTCCCCGCCTCTCCTGGCCGCCAAGCGGGCTGAGACTGGCATCATTTTCCCATCTGCCAATCTTTGTGCCCAACAGCCACCCGCCGCAGGAAGCGCTCCGGTCCGGGGTCGCTGCCTCGAGACGGCAGGTGAAAGCCCCTCTAGCTATCATGCACGGCACTCGATCCGAGCATGGAAGACTAGGTAGGCAGCGCTCTTCTCTCTTCTTCCACGGTAATGATGGGCTGGTGACCGAGTACCCAGATTGAGCCAAAGAGATGGCGTGCCAGTTGCCCTCAACATTGGCCGGAGCCCAGGGGCGCAGCCCGGCAAGAAGCCCTATCTCGTCTCGCAGGGCCTATCGCTGTCAGTCGAGTTTAGAGGAAGGGGGTCAACAACCCCGTATCTTGCCCCGCCGTAGAACCATCAACATTGACAGGATGTGGTTCTGCAGTGCGGAAGATGTATTGACGCCTACATCTACTCTTCCCGAAAATCCTATCCGGCAAGGCCGCAGGGAGGCAGCAGTGCATGGCAGCCCCCAGAAAGCACACGAGCGAAGATAGTATTCATGACGGATGCTCGCCTAAACCCCTGGGGCGGGCCGAGCTGGAGGCCGATTTCTCAAGGGGAACTGCAAGCCCAAGGGCTATGTCGACCAAAAATGCGGACAGAAACGATTGGGCGACCCGTTGTGAAGACCGAGCCTGGCCGCCATCATGGGCCGTGCGAGGCTGTTCTCGAAGCTGGCGAAGTAGAGAAATAGAACACATAATTGCGCTTCGTTGAGGCGTCCTTCGGGTCTATTGCGCAAGTCATGCATGGCCCGATGGACGGACTCCAACAGACAACGACGGAGAGTGCGCGGGATGAGCGGGATGAGCTGGATGAGCGGCGACACTAATTAGGAAGCCGTGTCACGACTGGATCATCAACAAACCGACGAAAAAAGAAGAGCCAGTGGGCCGGCGGATTGCAGGTCGCTCATGAGTGTCTTCTGTCTTCTGTGGGGTTACTGCTAGCGTTTACCAGCGACTCCTGCCCTAGTGTTAAATCCTGATTTTTGCGGAGCAGATGCACGAGATATTGCCAATGGAGGGCGCGGTTTGCAGCGACGCAGGAAACCGGGGAGGTGTGATTCCCAGGCTAGGCTGTGACGTTTCTCTTAAACGGTTGCTTGCTGCTGGTTGGTGTGTCTGTAAGGGGAAACGCACGGGCCCATGTCAAAAACAACCCAGGCCATGCATGCCATATGTCCGTTGCACTTGCCAACATTCGGCCTTCAACTAAGTCGGCAGCTCTTTAGGTAGGTGGCTAACGCAAAAATTGCTTCCATCCACCTCGACCTGGGAGTGTGCGTGACAACGGCGCCAGGCTCTTCTGGGCTTCATACCTGAGATGACCTAATCCAATAACCCGAGATGCCGCCTCTCCGCGCTCTGTGCGCATATTCGTACACATGCGGCAGACGGAACCCGCGATGCACCCGTCTCCAGTTCCGGGCACTGGCAGCCATTCTTACCAGGCCCAGAAAAGAATCTGGACGACGATTGCCTGGACAGACGAAGGATGGCCAGCGAGCCTTCTTGTATTACCAATAACCCTCCCAGCATGCAAAGATTCAAACGCTTTGCCGTTCCTACTCGACAACCGGCTTCGTATTGTTGTATACTGTGAATGCCGCCCCCACAGTGTCAGCCCATACCCGATGGGCAGCCCTGTCAACGGCGGCATCGTGGATTCTCCGTCCTCCCTCCCGCGAGTTATCCTCGACGAGTGGGGGGGGGGGAGCGGGAGAGGCGGGAGCTCTAGACCAAGACTCCCGCCATGCGATGTAGCTTCAAGATTCTTTCGACGCTCTGTCGATCCAAAATTGCAGTTGCGGATATGCGACCCTTCCCACCAGCCCGACCCCCCCTCTGTACCTTACTACACCACTACAGATCTGAGCTTGCCGTCCAGCACGTCCTTCAGTGCGAAGTACCACAGCCCCCCTTCGGCTGCGTCTACGAGTACGCAAGGGAAAGCTAGATGGTGATGCTTCACTCTGTAGCCATGTGTAAATCATCAGCCTTGCGCCCTGCCTAGTCTCGGGAAGGCACAAAACGGTGGTCTGTCTCCAGCCAGTCCATGATCTGGCTAATAGTTTGGTGCCAGGAACACAAGACATGCGGCATGCATGCTGTCCTGCTCTTCTCTACGTACCAGGGGTCCCTGTTCCGCGGTGCTGCTTCCCGTCTAGGCGTACTTCGCCTCTCCTAGCTGAAGGAGGTAGTTCGCTGCGGGTGTTCACGTTGAGCAACGTGTCAAGCCATGCCGGCCCAGTCCGATCCAGTGCTCTTGCGGCAAGCCCTAGGTTTCTAGACGCGGCCGCCGACAGGATAGAGTGCCGCATACCACCACCAGACAGGGCATAATCGATCCCGCAATCGTTCCGAAGACGGTCCTACCTACATGAGCGGGATGGTGCCCAACGATGCCGGAACACACCACGGCACAGCACACGGCCACCCTGAAAGGGCCTCCTCACCTACCGACAGTGTCCGAAGCCATCGATACCATACCTCTCCCGCACTGGTCCATATTCTTTGCCCCCCCCCCCCCCCTCCCCCGGTCTGAGAGCGAGTATGCAAGCTAGACAAGTGGCCAACCTGCTTGCCTGTCCAACTCGACCAACGTGGAGAAATCTCCCCGACCCGTCACGGGTGATAGGTCCGGGTGTTCATACCCACCCCTACCCCCTTGCCGTTCCATCCCTCCCCCCCAGATCGTCCCACCCGCACCCTGATTACCACATGTATCAGGTACCCACGAACAGAATGAGTACATGCAACTATGGAGTAGCCCGAGAGCCCACATTTCTATACTCCCTACTCAAAATACCTTCGGTGGTATTTCACGATCAGCACCAACAGCTTCCATCCAGCCTCGCCCGTCTTGCCACATTGCCTTGATATCCTGGCTACCAACGGGAGAAGGAGCAATACATGACCTGTATGCTAGTTTCAGCCATATAATTGGGTGACTGCGACATCAAGTGTCATACCCCATGTCCTTATGTCAGAAGATCCTTCACACCGGGCCTTTGATGGCAAATCTATAAGGACCACAGCCAGCCTCACACACTCCCAATCAGCTTGACCTTCTCCATCGTCACCACTTGACTTTCGACCTTCGCCACGACGACAACACCGCAAAAGCAACTACCTTATCCCCGCCAACCCATTATCCCGCGCCAAAGCTAGGATCATCGAGCAAAGCAATCAAGATGTGTCAAAGTATTACCTGGTACTACGAAGAGTGCTCCCACACTACCCTGGAATTTGCAAAATGCGGTGCGAATAACAGCGCCAGACCAACGGAGGATTGCCCCAGAGGCATACATTCTTCTACCCACACACACGCCGGGCACTGTGGGTGCGGCGGTACCAGGTCCAGCCACCGTCGCCGTTAGTGTCGGGTTGCTGGTAAGAATAATTTGGTTCATACTCTATCCCCCAGACGGCGTTGGTGCAATGGCCTGACCTTGATTTTGCCCTCAAAGTAGATTCCCCTCCCCCAGCCCCGTACACAGCTTCCTCGGAACCTCCTGAGCTCTTAGAGGAGTCAACTACAACCGCCCCCCTGCCTCCTTTGCGCGCGCATCATCGTGGCTCTTGCATGCGCGGACAAGACTCGACCTTGGCTGGGGCTGAAGAAGACGGGAGATATGGAGAGTGTGGAAGGGACGGGAGGGACCCAGGTTCCGTCTGGTTCAGCTATGGATTATCATCGTGCCTCAGACTCTGCCAGGTCTCTGGGACTGTGCTTGGGAGACAAGACTTGGCGCGGCGTGGTTTTAATATTCGTGTCTCTTTTTCCTGTTACCTTGTCCGAATCTTCTTGGCTGGCATTGCGAGAATCTGCTTCGCGGTTCTTGCCCCTTTCTTCCTTTCTAGCTCATCCTTACGTTACCCTAGATGGCTTGATTATCGATGATTTGGTGCACCTGTTCTCCTCCAGCGGGTGTATATTCTATTGACCTGCTACCCACCCTTTGAGACTGCTCCTTAGACCCACCGAGGATGGGCAGCGATATTGCCCTCCTGCAAGTGATGGTGCGGCCCGCACAGAGATCCTTTGATCTGACGTATGCATACGGGGCGTTGTTTACATGGCGGGGCCTATGCGGTGTATGTTGGCGGCCCAGCATGGCCCTGTAGGGCTGCTGGAGTGGGAAGGATGACGCCCTGAGGGCTAGATTAGACGCATGTCTTACGGCTATCACTTGGGGCTGGAAAAGATCCAACTGTGCAGCTTAACTCCTGCACATACAACCTGCCTTTGACTATCGACTGAATTCTCCAGTATTCCCCTGCTGCCGGGTTGTCTTTTGGTCAGCCGGTTGAATCCGTCTACTGCATATCTATCTGGGTTTGGTGGTTGTGCTTGCACTTACGATTGTTGGTTGGCGGGCTGGCAAGGGGTTGTGTATCGTCACTTTGTGTTCCCTTTGCGTCACTCGGTGACGGGCAGGGATATGAAGGGAGCATACCAAGGTAGGTGGGTGCCTTTGGTCAAAAGGGGGAGTTGAAACCTCGAGGGCATTAAGGAACAACTCATCCTTGGAATAACAGTTCCCACCATTTTCGGTGAGCTTAGGGTCGGCGCCAGGGACGACAGAGGGTAAGGCTTGATTTGAAAGGCCAGTCTGGCCCTGTTTGCAGACTTAGGTTTATTTTAAGTGATTAGATCGCCCCTTGGCTTCGTTCCTGCTACCAAGGATTCGTACGCTGTCCCTTTTCTTCCTTCTTGTTAGATTTGGGATCGGCAGAGAGAACGGGAAGGATTCGGGCTATGGGGACCCCAAATGATCGATTACCGCACGTAAGGAGGGTTAAGGATCACTGTGCCCCCCAATGGAGGCATCGCAAACACAGCCATAGCTAAGAAAAGTACTCCACCTACACACTTACATGTTGCGCAACAGGCGGGAGGACCCCTTGGAGTCCTTTTTTATTCTTTCACGGGAGTGACGGCTGCAACCGACGCTCCCGAGATGGATTTCGGTCTGGTGGGAGGTCTCATACAATGTGTAACATCGGGCAGTTTTTTTTTCTTCTCCTGTTTGCCAATGAGCAGCGGGCCGTTCACCTTGGGTTCTGAGAATTTACCCCCGAGCGGCAGAATACAGAAACAACCGAGTAGGTTGTTCTGTGTTGCGGGGAGCCCATTGGGGGACCTATACCATACCTCCCCGACGCTGTCCCACGCCCACACTGCCCCTATACGGAGCACATAACCCTCCCCTTGGATCTATCTGCCTACTGCGCGAATTTCTTCAGCTCTCTCTCTCTCTCTCTCTCCCTCTCTCTCTCTCACACACACACACAAAAAGTTAAGGTATCTTACTCCCGTGTTTCTAAGCGCGCAGCTGCAAGGTGCAACGTCGGGGGTGGTGGGAGTTGAAAGGGTGACTCAAAGTCTTCAAAACCACCGCGTGTGGTTCGCTCAGGCGTGTTGGCTTGCAGGTTGTGGAGATCAAAGTACTGTATGTCTCCGACAGTGCAGGTGCGGATGCGAGAGACGCAGCCGGGCCCCATCATGTGTTTTTTGCTTTGTACTCGTGGGTTGCATGTGAGATGCCCTGTGCGAGACTGCAAGACTGCGAGGCAAGACAAGTCTGGGGGTCTGGGCCGGGCACTCCTGACCGTGGGGAAGAATTTCTCGAATCATCGAGATTTTGAGCCGCAGCCAGTCAAAAAGACGGAGGGTCATTCATTTCCCTGGTTACCATTGGGGGCTATCTCTCATTTTCCTTCCCTCTGTGTCTCGTTATTGCACTTGCGGACCCCATACATCCTTTCAATATGGATTCTCGATCCTGATGCAAAGCACCGCATCGTGTCTATTATCTGCGAAATACATTGAAAAGAAATAACACCTGATCGGAGGGTGTGGCGGGAGGCGACTTTCAGACGAGCAGAATACGAGACCGCTACGGGTATTCGTATTACAGCGAGCAACGCGCCACGACCGAAAGACAGACGCCTCCACGCGGGCGGCTGCGCTCCTGGCGCGGATGGGATGGCGGGCATTGGGATAAGACGAAACGGATGGCGGCCGACGTTGAAAGGTTTGCGCAGAACCCTTTGACGTGACGATGCGGCGGACTTTGCAGATGGCGTCATTATCTCAAGTCCGACAGCAGGCAAACAGTCTGTAATGCGCTAGTAGTTGCACTGTACACACGACACAAGAGGTCTTCGCCAGAACATGAACTGCACCCCAGACCGCGGCTCGACGGCCAACCACTGACTCTCTCCTCTCTCTCACCTTGGCTGGTGCCCATGGCTCCCGGCGGCGGCGGCAAACCTTCCGCTGCGTCCACTGCTGTCAACGTGAAACGCCGGGGATAATCTGTGTGGTTTGGCAATTCCGAGGTTTGACAAGAAGGGTAAAAAACACTCCGAAATCTGACAACTGCAAGAAACCCTCTCCGACGGGACCTAAGTAAGATGCCCATGCCGCAAAACACCTGACATTCTAGATCCTGTACTGCCTTGGTTGGTGGAACCGGGCTCTGCTCACCTGATCAGCCGATGTATTTTTTTCTTTTTGAAAAGTACCTTTGGTCGAAGGAGGAGCACTTACATGCTTTTATCGGGGCGAAGCCTGGGCGGTACAAGCCCGGGTTTGGGAAGTTCCGTCATGATCCAACCACCCACAGCTCGCTAGAATGTTAGTTTTGCAACTTTTCATTGAGATAGTGAGAATATCGTAAACAGAACAGCACTTGTGGTTGGCTGTGGAACGACAATGAATGAGGACGGGTGGAGAGAGAGAGAGAGGGGCCGAATCACCAGCAGACCCTTGGGAGCCAAGGCCCATCATACAAGACGGCTCGCCGCCAGGTGTGGGGGTCGAGGGATGGGACAAACGTAATGTCGGTAGATCTAACACCTAAGAAAGGCAAATAGTGGTTTTCATCAGGGTCAAGGTCGGTGCCTAGTTGCCTTGCTGGTGTTTCGATTCGTATGCAAAGTCAATGGAGGCCGATGGAGTCGCCAGGCATTGGATACCACTGCCATTCGAGGAGATTTGCCTACGTGCCTGCCTAGTGTGAACTCACACTTTCCTTGTACGGTGCTGCTGCTGTGACTGGGTGCTGCGTCTGCATGCCATGGATCCCTCTCTCCCCCGCTTGGTGCACGGTCAATGTCAGGGCGGTGTCGCCCGCTGTACTTCGTACCTACGCCCAACTCCTTGCTTCGCCGCAACACCAAGGCTCTGCCCACAAAGGGGGAGCGGGGGAAAGGGGTGAGGAGGGAGGGAAACGCCCTGGTTACTGATCGACTTCCTGCACCACAACCAGATGGAACAAGCGACTAAGCGCGGCTGGGTTAGGCGCCGGACCAATCGGCACCAGAATTCGGCCATGACTGGACGACCAGGACGGCACTCGCTAATGCAACCCTGCATGATCTTTGCAACCTTGCAGGAGAGGTTTTAGCATAGGCTCATGGCCACAACATGGCCATGTATATTCGCTCGCATGTATGCTCGAGGGTCTGTGTGTATGTAGGCAGCCTGGGTACATACATACCATACATACATTATACCTTTGCGTCTGCAATTCAACCTCTCTCTTCGCCTGTGCCGCCTCCTCACAGTATGGGCATGTGAGCCCCTTCGAGACACTCGATATCGCGGCTGAGTCCGGGATGGAAAGGTGTGCTGATCGGACGGCAACCTAAGGATGCAGGGTAAGGCAGGACAGGGTATACGTCGACAAGTTGGGAATGTTGCGATCGAATTTCCAATTAGATGTGCCCTTCTCTACCGGGTAAAGGACGCGGAAGCTGCTAGGCTTTGGTTATCGGTGTGTCCGCGTGAACAGACGCGCCCTGCCACCGACTGCAACCTTTGCGGCGTGCACAGGCATGGATATGCGCAACCTGAGATTGGGTAGGCACCACCAATATCGGATATATCAGCCTTGAATACATTTTTTGTTGGTGATTTTCCTGGGGGCTGCCCCAAGGGACGCCCGTCGATGCCGTACCATTACAAGGATAAGTAGGTATCTGCCCAGTATTTCTTTACATGCGCTTATTTGCATACCCGGAAACTCAATTTCTGCTTCGCATCTGTACAAGTAGGTACCTATACTTTGCCGAACCTTTGATAGACCAACCTCGCTTTTGATCCGCTACCCAATAAACAGTCCGCTCCCACAGGAAAAGGCCTTGCTGTGTTCCAGTCCGCTTAGAGGTTTAGACTGTGTCGTGCGTGTCTGGATAGGGGGAGGCAGTGACCGCGGCCGAGTCCAATAATGATGATCCTCTTCCTCCACATCTGCACCGGAACCCGTCTTGACTACCATAATAGCAATCTCATTCAGCCTTCCGAGTTTGAGCATCTCGAGCTTCAGCCGCCCACGGAATGCGAAGATTGTGGCAGCCCAAATGACGAGTGCATTTCCTAATTGCGTTGCATGTGACCCCTCGCACTCAGTAAGGGTCTCGTTCTTCTTGGCCGAGGCTGTATAGCAGCCCTGTTTCTACGGCACACCAGACCCAACCTGACCCAACGTCGACTGCAGCCTGCTGTCTTGGTATTCGTTTCCATCGGTTTCCACCCACCCTTGCAAGACACTGCTTGGGGCATCCCTGGTCCCAACATAATCAGCACGTGCGACTAGGCCATCATCGATGATTTTGTGAGCTTCATCTGTTATCAACGGCGACCTATGTATGTCTGCCGGAGCCAAGCTTGGCTCTCGTATCGATCGCTACTGTACAATTCATTACATAGCCTCCTTTCCCGACCTTCTCGTGCCCGCCCCTCCAATATCGCGACGCTTCCCGCAAGCTGAGTGACCAATCTTGTGCTCTTCTGGCTTGTCTTTACACCCATTTATGTCTAGGGCCCGAAATGCATCTTTTCTCCAGTCTTGACCCCATAATCATGCCGTCGCTGTATCTATCAACTAGAAGGCTAAATCCCCCACATAATTCCTGAACGAAATGGCAAAAATGAGGTAGAGAAACCCCGAGCAACTTTCTCCTCTCTTGAAAGAGGCATCCTGCGCCTCCACCGAGATAAATCAACTCTCGGCCATCAAGGCGGGCTGAATCAGTCATTCGTTGGCGACGTAGGTGAGCTGAGAGAGTAGGTTGTCAGCAAATGGGATTCATAGTTAATGGTATACCATGGCAAACACTCACTACTGATCCCCACTCCCTCCAGACGCGCCTCGGCCCGGAGATCTTGGCGAGAATGAAGGAGACGTGGGTGAATAGCCGGGGCTCGTCGGCGACAGCTGCTGCCCCGGAGACCGCTGGAACGAGGGGCTCGTTGGGGAGTACGCATCCGGCGAGGTTGGCGACCAGGTAGGCGATGCTGGCGAGTACGAAGGAGACGTCGGGCGGAAATTAGGCGAAGCTGGGCTGTAGCTCGGACTGGTGGGAGAGTAGGACGGCGACGTCGGTGAGTTGAACTGCGCCGGAGATGTCGGAGAATAGTGTCTCGCTGCCGAGGGCGATGCTGGCGAGTAACTGGGAGATGTAGGACTGTAATTTGGGCTGGTGGGGCTTCCCCGAAGCATTGGTGACGTTGGCGAAAAAGATGGCGATGACGGGCTGAATTGCGGGCTGGAAGCATACCGACCACCCACGTCGAGGAGGGGAGACGTCGGCGAATAGGCGCCCGCGGGTGACGACGGTGAGTAACTGCCGTAGCTGCTGAACGGCGACGTGGGCGATGTGCTGAAAGGACTGGTAGCACGCGGGCTGGTGGCAGAGTAAGCGGAGGTGGCGTTGGACGAGCCCGGGCCGAAGCCGCCGCCATACTCTGTGGCAAACCCGCTTGGGCTGTCAGAACCGGCACCCTGGATGGGCGAGAAGTTACCCATTGTTGGGGAATAACTGCCCAAGTAGCCGTTGTCTGCCATTGGCGAGCCGGTATCGTAAGGTGTGGCGGATCCCTCGAGTTGAGTTCCCTTGATTGTCATACCTGGCATGAGACCCATGCGTGAATTGTCTGAAATGACCGTCTCCAGCATCTTGGGATCGAGGAGGACGTCGAAGTGACCAGTGCCCATGGGGGCCATTTGTCCCAACATGACGTTCTCGGAAATTCCGCGGCAGTCGTCGAGCTCGCCAACCGCGGCGGCTTCCAGGAGAATCTCCACCGTCTCTTCGAAAGAGCAGCGCATAAGCGCACCGGTATCAGCACGGTTGATACCGTGCCGCGTTACCGCGGCGACGCTACCTCTGTACGTCATGACATCGACTAGAAGAGCTAGATGGCGATGGTTGACGTAGGAACCATCGAAAGCCAAGACCATCGTCAGCTCTCGCATCAAGGCGGATCGAGCGGCCTCAATGCCGAAGACATCGACAACCTGCCAAAGGTCGTTGGTGTAGGTTCGTGTCACGTCCACACCCTCAACCTGCAGGACTTCGCGAAGCGCCGTGCCTTGTGTATCGAGATACCATTCTTGGGTGCGTGGATCATCCTTCTTCGAGGTGAGCGCGCCTGAATCGGTTTCGATAAGCTTATTCCCCTTGTTCAAGAATGCACGTTCGATGCCAGTAACACCGCGGAGTGTCACCTTGTCAAGGAGATGCTCCTCGAGCTTCTTCAACAATACATCGTCCTCCATGAGGGCATTTCCGTCATCATCTTTATCGCTTGAACTTTGGAATAGTCGTAGCCGAAGGACCATCTCTTCGGCATTGTTGTCGCTGAAGACCACAGCAAGCTCGGATTTGTACCCATCCTTGATGCTCTGAGCAACGTCCTCAACCCGAAGACCTTTGTCAAGCATTTTTTGCCGATCGAGAGTAATTCTCAGAAGCCAGCGGGACTGAGTTTCCAAGGTCTCAGCTTCTGTCGAGTCTGGGATCAGGAAATATGACTCGACCATGTCAAAATCCTCCGGAATATTGGTAGAAGTGATGTCCGGGTCGTAGTAAATTTCCGTGACCGCCGTGACCGATCGCAGACTGGTGTGCTCGACGGCATTGCGGAGCTTCTTGGCAGCCTCTTGGCTTGCGTTTTCGGAGTCCAAGTAAACAATCATGGATGGTGTCTTGATGTTAGACGCGACATTGAGAATCTCCTTGAGACGGGGAACACCGAGAGTGACGTTCTTGGAGGACACACCAGCGAAATGGAATGTGTTGAGTGTCATCTGTGTTGCGGGTTCTCCAATAGACTGAGCGGCCAAGACACCGACCATCTCTCCTGGGCTGACCATGGCTCGACCCCAGCGGTTCTCTAGCTCGCCTAAAATGTGCTCAAAGCCCAACTTGTTCAGCTTCTGCTTCACAGCGAGACGCTTGAATGCCAGGCGAGAGCGCAACTGGGCCTTGAATAGGATTGTTGCATTGTGGTCGGCCTCCTTTGAGATCTCATCCTCACCACGCACAACAACCATTCGGTTAAGCAGTGCTTGAACGGCAGGAATCACGTCCCGTGGTGTGAGGTCGCTGCGTTGGCCTTCATCAACCTTGAAGAGCTTCTTTGCACTCTCGATCATACGGATGATGTTCAGCGGAAGTTGCATCATCGGATCTCCCATGTTGCGAACATTGAGTTTCCGGATCAGCTTGCGATCGGCCGTCAACTGTTCATACTCCAGATCGAGGAGTTCTTGAACTGTGGGGTCGCTTGCAATTTCTCTGCCATACTCCAGCTTGGCCAACTCATCAGCGGACCGTGCCTCGTCCATGACATCAAGACGGAAGAGGTCATCAAACTCCTTTGCAGGGATACTAATGTAATCGACCTTCTGGTTCTCAATAGAGATGCCATCCAATCCGTCTTCACCATAAACGAACTGAATGATATCACCGAGTGAATTTCGCACAGTACCATCGTACTGAGCCTCCGCATCTTCAAGCGCCTTGACTAGACGGCGTTGGATGTAACCAGTCTCGGCCGTTTTGACAGCCGTGTCGATTAGACCTTCTCGACCAGCCATAGCGTGGAAGAAGAATTCTGTGGGTGTCAAACCACGGAGGTAAGAGTTCTCAACAAAACCTCGGGCTTCTGGAGAATAGTCGTCCTTTGTGAAATGAGGAAGCGTTCTGTACTTGAACCCGAACGGAATACGCTTGCCTTCGACAATCTGCTGACCGACGAGGGCAGTCATCTGCGAGATATTGATACTCGAACCCTTCGATCCAGACCGGGCCATTGTCACGGCATTGTTGATGTCCTTTAGACTGCTCTCGGTGGTAGTACCAGCATTGTCACGTGCTGTGTTGAGGGCGGCTGATACCTTGTTCTCGAATGTTTCTCGAATATTCATGCCGGGCAACGCTTCAAGCTGATTATTAGTGGCTTGTTGCGTCAAGATGCGGACCTTCTCCTTTTCCGTGTCGATGTTTTCTTGAACTTTTGCGATGGTGGCGGAATCGGGAATGGTATCGCCGATACCGATGCTATGTCCATTGTGTAGAAGCCAGTAGTTCACAACCCGCTGGCAGCCGTTGAGGAAGTCCATAGCACCATGTGGGCCAATCATGTTGTAGCAGAGATGGATGATACCTCCTCCAGCAGCGCCGACGTTCTTCTTGGTGAGCAAACCGTACATAAGCTCACCCTGTTGAATGAGGAGGCCTTCATCCTTAAGCGGGGCATTTTCCTTCCCAGAAGGCGTGCTGAGATTGATAATGTTGGGAATGACCAAGCTAGCAACCTGCTTTCCTGTCCACCGTGGGCTAGGCTTAACGATGGCAGGACGAGGGATGATGCCATCCCATTCGGGAACCCAAAGCATGATGTTCATCAAAAGCTCTTTGTCAATGAACGTGTCGCGCCGACAGAGCTTGTAAACACCAGCCAAAGTATCCTGAACAATACCCATGAGAGGGCCATTGCGCTGTGGCGAGACAATGTTCAGAGGAACCATGCAAAGCTCTTTGACCTCCGCACGGGTCTCTTCGGTTTGTGGGACGTGAAGATTCATTTCATCACCATCAAAATCTGCGTTGTAGGGTGAGGTAACCGAAAGATTCAGCCGGAAGGTTGAGTACGGCATGACACGGACCCGATGTCCCATCATGGACTCCTTGTGGAGGGATGGTTGACGATTGAAGATGATAAAATCTCCATCAATCAGATGGCGTTCTACCTTCCACCCATACTCCAGCTGGATTGCGCCTGCCCGTCTATGATGGCGAAGATCGATGCGAGTGCCGTCAGCCCGAATGACATATTTGGCACCGGGATGTTCGTTTGGACCGTTCTGAACGAGCTGTGTCAATTTGCCGATGTTGTACGGCGTGACCGTCTCGGGATAAGTCAAGGTACGGGCGATGCTTCTTGGCACGCCGACCTCGTCCAGCGAGATATTTGCATCGCCAGTAATGACGGTACGAGCCGAAAAGTCGACACGCTTTCCCATCAAATTGCCACGGAGACGACCCTCCTTGCCCTTGAGACGCGCACGGATCGCCTTCACGGGTCGACCGCTCTTCTGTAGTGCCTGAGGCTGTCCGGCAATGTCGTTATCCATGTACGTAGCAACGTGGTATTGTAAGAGATTCTCGAAATCAGTGATAATGTGATTGGGAGAACCCTCCGCAATTGCCTGGCGAACATTGCCGTTTGCGCGGATGATATCTCCGAGTTTATATGTCAAATCATCTTCGTTTCTCATGCCAGTGCCCGTGCCATCCATAGAAATACTGGGTCTGACGGGTGGGGGGGGAACCGGGAGAACAGTGATGATCATCCACTCGGGACGGGCCTGGGTGATGTTGACGCCGATGTCAAGCATGTCCTCCTCTGTCATGCGGCGAAGGATACCAAGTGCCATTTCTGGTGTGATGGCCTTCTTCTCCTTGTTCTTGACGCCCTCATCATCCTTTGTCTCTAGATTCGCCCACAGGGTAAGAGCTTGCTGTCGAACCGTTGGCTGGTCATTGCCACAGCCGCCATGGCTAGCGGCAGGGGCCTTTGGCGCATCGCTGGGGTCAAAATCGGAATCGTCTTTCTTTTTGGTTGATTCATTCTCACAACGCTTCTTTTTCTTGCAATGCTCCCAGACTCGGTGAAATCGGACTTTGGGGTCTCGAATCTTCATCGCGGCTGCGAACTCCGGTTCAGACTAAGACAGCGAGTTAGCATCAGCAACGCAAAACTACCCTGATGATAGACTGCACGAACTCTGTCGGCCAAGACCTTGCTACAGTTGTGACAGACGATCTCGAGCAACTTCTTTACGCGCTTGATGAATCCTGGGTGGAAGACCGGCTTGGCTAGCTCAATGTGGCCGAAGTGACCAGGGCATTCCGACATGTTCTCCGTGCAAGTCTTGCACTTGAACTGCCGGTCGACCGAGCCAAGAAGAGGATCATTCAGCCCGCCATCGCGTGGTTTCGTCCTCGTCTCGTCCATAGTCTCGGGGTAGACGATGTGTGCCACGCTCATGGCCTTGATTTCCTCGGGCGACATTAGTCCAAACTGGATTTCCTTGACAACCTGGAGGGGCGCACTGGAGTGCGCAAAGTATAGGTTCGCCATGATGAGGCTGGTGATTCAAGGACTGCAAGAAAAGAAAATTTGTTGGGATGCAAGGAATGCAAAAAGTGAGCGACGGGCGAAATGGCGGCGATAAATGAGTGTCGCGACGGTTGCGCGCGAAGAACCTGGGCCAGCGGTCAAGACTTCAAAGGAAGGGAATTTATCGGTTAACACGAGTCGGAAAGCTCGATGTAGCGATCGATTCGCGATGGTTATGGCGATGCTGTTTGATGGTTTCCTCCGCAGCGTCCCAGGCCAGCGGCCCCGAAAGGAGCGATCGTCAGGACTTTGCCACCTCCAGTGTTGCGGTGCCTCGAAATTGATGAAAATGGAAATGTCGCAGTCGACACGCTCGAAATGCTTGTCGGGATGGCGCAGGCGACCAGAATTCGGTAATTCTGACGCGCTTTGTGGTTTTCGCGAAGGTGGTGTTGGGGTGATGGTTTTGGGAGAAGCAAATGGATCCGGACGGGAGTTGAAAAGTTCTGCTGCCAAAGAACGCGGCCGCAAAAGCTAAACTGCGCTAATCTTTGTTGGGAAATGGACCCACCCAGCGCTCAAAGGAACGGCAAGGGACCAAGCAGCGACTTGCTCAACAGCCTGGACAAGCTAGAAGATAAAGGTAGCTCTCGGGTATCTCGGTTCGCCGCTTTGGCGCGCCGCCGGTGACTCTTCGAGGACTCTCCACAGCCTCATCCACGAGTCCCACGGCTGGCATTTCCCCACAGAAACGATAGAGCCCACTGCTGGGCTAATTCCTACTCCATACATACAGGCCAGGGCGTCATCCGCGCTTGATTCATTTGACAGTCAAGGTACGCCCAGTGCACACGCGACAGTCTGCATTTACCGCTACTTGGGTAATATAAGCTATAAGCATGCGTTATACCTCTCGCACTCTCGATTGAGATTCGCTAGTAACTCGCTCCGGGGTATAATCGGTCACTTCTTTTTCCCTCGTCCGCGCCCGGCGGCTTTCTTGCCTGGTCCTTTGTCCTCACCAGTTGCCTCGCCATCGTCCTGGTCGCCGGGGCTCTTTCGCCTCAAAGTCCCCAATGACACGTTCACAAATTCTTCTTCACTGTCCGATTCGCCCAGGTCGAAAAGAATGGGCATACGAAACGTGCCCATATCTTCGCTCATTCCACCGCCGTTCGGGACCGTCAAAACGTCCACGTCCTCATCCTCCTGATCGAGCCGGCGCTTTTGGATCTCCTCCTGCGGATGAATGTCGAACTCGTCCTCATTTTCGACATACTCGACGTTCTCCTCCACCTCGACAAAGTCTGGCGCAAGCGCTGACCATCTTTGGGGACTTGTGACGGACCATATGTTTATTCTTCCAGTCTCCAAGCCACAAGCTGCTAGTAGAGCTTTGTGTGGGTGCCATTCAATCACACCTTGCTCCTCCTTGGGTCCCTCGAGCATGCGCACCAAACTCCCGTGCCCGCGTTCCCATATGTAGAGTTCATGGTTGTTGTATGTTGATGCTGCAACATATTCGCCTGTAGCACTAAATGCCACATGATTCCACGATAACCTGTTGACAACGTCTTGGAACTTGTGCTCGAGGGGTATCTGTATCGTGTCGGGGTCGAGGTCGGCTGATGCAAGGTTCGGAACGTGGAGGGTCCTGATAATTCGGTCTTGGGCATTGACAAGTAACTCTTTGCCCGACTCTGTGAGTCGTAGGGTAGTAACTACCCCCCCAGCCACCTTTTCAGAGTAAATGATTTCCCGTGTCTTCGCGTCGATGATGTTCAATCGGCCCTTGTTTGTTCCTGCCAAAAGATGATTACCAGTCGCTGCATAGACAATGGCCGTTGTCATATGTCTAGCGTCCTCTTTGGCTTGTTTCTCCTTGAGGGCCGCGTCGGCCTCGGTGTTTGGCCGCTTTTGCACCGAAGGGAGAATATGCTTGATGTCCACGGGATCGGTGATGTCGACGAGGACTGGCTGCTCCTCGAAAAGTGCTGCTACAAATTCATGGCTTTCGCACAAGAGTCAGCCGTTTCCATACAGTTACAGGCGGGGTAGCTGGTACCATGAGCAGAGCGTACTGGTTCCAAGGGTGAAGCTCTGCGCTGTAGACAGGAGCGCGAAACCGAACCTCACGATGCCGTTTCCCATTCTGCAGATCCCACAAGATTGCCTTCCAGTCCTGACAGGCCGAAAGTAGATACCTCCCGCAGCGCGACCAACTCAACGAAGATATGTTTTTAGAGTGACCTCGCAGTTTGCGCGCCACGCCCATGGTCTCCAGATCCCAAATGACGACGGTGCCATCGACGCGCCCCGAGGCCAGGTAATCACCCTTGCGATTGAATCGTACACATGTCGAGTGACCAGAGCGGATCGTGTTGGTGATGTTCTCAGGGTAGTCCTGTAAAAGGTAATCGTCGGATAGAAGGAGATTCATGGTTTTGGTATATCGCGAATTCGGTGCCGTTTCTGTCGAAGTGCCGCGATCTACAACAAGCCTCAGAAGAAAAGCTGGAGCTACTGCACGGCTGAGTTTGGCGTCAAGGGGGGGTACTGGAATCGCAGGGTCATAGAGGAGGTGCACCGGGTTTTAGCGACTGCCAAGCGTCCAGGGAGGGGTTGGATGCGGCCCGGGGTGTGGAGTTTCAATGTGGGGAGATTGATGGGAGACATTTGGGCTCAGCTGGGGATTCGACCTCTTCAGCCCAGACAAGCAAGGCTCACTCAGGGATCTATTCCTAATTGATACTTGACTTACGCACCATACCTTGTTACACCAAATGGCCAATTCCAAGTATGAAATGGGGGTTGTAGCGTTTATGTTTAGAACCTGGCGCTGACTCCTCCATAGATTCGAATATGTCAAGCAATTTGAGCAGCCGGACCAGCTGCTCCCGAACACATGGATCGTGGTGAGGATCGATGGACGCGGCTTTACCAAGTTTGTCCTCTCTACTATATGCATCGCTATCAGGAACAAAAGGCTGACCATGCTTCAGGTTCTCGGCCAAATACAGCTGGGAAAAGCCCAACGACAAGAGAGCCCTTGATCTTATGAATGCCGCTGCCCGAGCCGTCGTGACTGACCTCCCCGATATTACCATCGCCTATGGAGTCAGTGATGAGTTCAGGTAGCCTCTATCATCCAGTTTTGGTTATCATCAAGTCCACCAGTCTGACATGATGATATTTCGTGTGCAGCTTCGTTCTGCACAAAACATGCACTCTGTTCGAGCGCCGTGCAAGGTATGCTCCACCCATGGGTCATGCCCCTTTTTTCCGCAGAGCCCTGATCAAATCCAAAGCAAACTCGTCTCAACGATTGTGTCTACATTTACCGGGCACTACATTTACCTGTGGTCAACATACTTCCCGGACATGCTATTATCTCCACCGTTGCCCAGTTTTGACGGTCGAGCAGTGTGCTACCCGAGCCTGCAGAACCTTCGAGACTACATGAGCTGGAGACAAGTCGACTGTAGGTGTATATCGCTGGTTTCACTTACTCTGTCTAACAAAAACTGCAGGCCATGTCAACAATCTCTACAACACAACATTCTGGACTCTCATCCAGCTAGGCGGCATGGATACCACCGAGGCAGAAAAGACTCTTAATGTGAGTATCCGCTCATAGAGTTGCCAAAATGTGCTGATCTAACGTCCGACGGGGCTACGTAGGGCACCTTCTCTGCTGATAAAAATGAGATTCTCTTCTCGAAGTTCAGCATCAATTACAACAACGAGCCCGAGATCTTCAAGAAAGGCAGCGTTGTGTTTCGGGATGTAAGTTTCCCTCCAAACCTCTCATATTATGCAACCGTGCTACAACATGTTATTAGTACGAGCTGGTAGAGCCTGGTACGCACAACGTGGCTGTAGAGGTCGACAACATAGCAGAGCCGGTTCAACAGTCCAAGTCCCAGCTTGAAAATGATAAGAAAAAGAGGGCAAAGGCACGGATTGTGGTTGAACACCTCGACATTATCAAGGACGACTTTTGGGATAGACGACCATGGTTGTTATCTAACAAGCCAGGCAAGACCCCGAAACAGCCATGAGGACTGGGCCAAGCGGCGCATGCCACGGCCAATACTAGGCCCCCTGATAGCCGCCGATGGGCATCTTCTCCCCGCATTGGCTTCCACCAACACGGTTCATGGCCGCTTGGGTGACGGAATAGAGAGTGCGCCAATAGGCGCCTTTACATCATACGGCCCAGTTGTGCCTGCCCTTGGTGTTCGAAAAGAATATGTCCAGGAAGTAGTGTATCCGAGCTGTCGCGTTTCGATGCCCCGACTCATCCCTCAACAACTCTCTGAGCATTGTTCTTCTCGTTCCGTTTCCTCCTCCTAGCCTCTTTGCGCGCCCTGCGCTCTGCCCTCCGCGCCCGTCGCTCCTCCTTTGTCTCGTTCGCCTCGTTCCGGGCAGCTTTCCGAGCAGCCTTCCTTGCGGCCTTGGCCTCGACCGCTTTCCTCGCCGTCTTTTCTATTTTCCTCAATTCTCTCGCCGCCCGCCTCGCCCGCTTTTCCTCCCTTTTCGAGTTCCAAAGCCCCCGTGAGGCCGACTCTCGATCGTCGCTTGCCGGTGTCGCGTCCGTTGACTCGTCCGGGGTCAATGTCCCGCAGATCGTCTCGCCCCGTACGAACGACGCATAGAGTCCGCTCGCCCCCGAGTATTTGCCATCACCGCCGCTGGCAATAAAGTCCAGCTTGCCCTGTGTGATCGACTGCACCACGGCGCCCTTCTTTGACGTGTCGAGCCCTTTGAGCTTCTGGTCGAAGGCGTGCAGCCACCACTGGTCGCTCGTTTGGTGCGGTACTTTCCCGATGCCACGGCCGTCTATGTTGCGCGAAACGAGGATCGGCTTGGCGAGGCCGATGGTGTTGTTAGTTGGGTGCAGCGAAAAGCCTTTGCCCCGCCAGCCCTGTGACTTGAGGAGGGCAGCCGCGTCCATGGTTTGTATGGTCGAATTGACGACAAGGTGAGATGCCCTTATATACACTTCATTTTCGGTTTGGACTGGGATTGTTTGGTTGTGAGGCGATCGAGTTACATCAAAAACCCAACACCAATATTTGGCTTCAACTTTTTTTGCCCATGACGGTGCGACGATCTAGAGACTGCCCACTGATGTGGGGTCAATGCGCGATTGGCATATTACGTCAGCAAACACCCAAATCTCCGCACTGTATATGTCATTGCATTATTCGGAATAGTCCTGCCAGTTGAACGTCCAACGCAAAACGACACACAACAAACAGATCTTCAATTCTTGTATAAATATGAGAGCTATCTCAAGGTTCAACAAAGCTTGGCTGAAATCTTGAGCCCCTATTTATTTTACAAATTTTCCACTATGTGCGCCGAAGACCAATTTTTGGGACGGCAATCTACCTTCAAAGCTTCAGCTCTTGAATCCTGGAAGTTTGGACCTCATTTAATGGATGATCAGCTTCATTCCGGTCATATTGTATACTTCGTAAGTTACAACGCCGCCGTTCAAAGGATCGCAAAACGAGATGTCCCTGTTATAGAAATAAGAATCGCAATTCCCCCCGCCATGCTGTCACCGAAAATGGCTTTGGTCAATTCCATGGTTGCATCATTGGCGTTGTGTTGGCGATACCCTCAATGAGAGGGCCCCTCTTTCACTCCCCGGTTGATCTTCGAGGGGCAGAGCCCAGCGGATGCCGGCTTGCGAACTCCTTCCACAGCATATCTCGCTTCGAAGAATTCCTAGGCAACCTCGCCTTGTTTCTAGGATGATTCGATCCCTCCCTGGTTTCATTGGTCGGGGTCCCGCTTGAGAACCGAGGCGGGACCCTGGGCTTGACTAGAGTCTCGGGAACACTTTCTGGGTTGCTCTGCTGGGTTAGAGTAAGGCTGGGGAAAAGTCCTGACGGTTTCAAATCTCTTTTCTGACTGGAAAGCGGCGTCAACGTGTCCCTGTGGCTGGATTTTCTAGTATTTGGGGATGGTTCCTCCACTTGCGTCTGCGGTTGCCTTGGTGACGGGTTATGTCCTCCCAAGACCCCTGTTTGTGCCGGTCGTATGGACTGCCGAGAGGTAATGGGCTTAACAAAAGGGGAACTTTCCACTATCGGGTTGGTCTGGCGCACAGGTTGTGTATTCCCTGTAGTTTCAATGGGATCGGAGGCCAGCTCATCAGCGTGAAAGGAATTTCCCAGAAACGTAGCGGTGGGTAATTTCCTAGCACTGTACGGGGTTGTTCGAGGCGGTTCAAGCGAAATCGGCGTATCGGATGGTAGAGGAGAGTCATGGCTTGTTGTTCGACGGCCGAGCGACCGACGGATAGCGCGAAGCTCCTCAGGGTACTTATCGAGAACATTATTGATATTTTCTTTTGTGAGGAGACGATTCCGGTAGACAGGTTCTGACACATTTTCGTTATACCACTGCGTCGCCGTGAGCGCTGTGGTGTGATCATCGATGGTCTGGATGTATTCCAGATACTCCCCACAAAAGACGCGGATGAAGTCGTCATAGAGAAACTCGGGGAGTTGCCTCCGCTCCTGGAGCTCTTGAAGGCAGATAATCCCCTTGACAAAGTCACCAACACTGCCTTTGTAGTCGGTGTAAAAGAGTTTGAAGGCAGCGTATGGAACTTGCGACATAGGCCCATTGGGGGGTGGTCTTTCCAAACTGCTTGCCTCTCCCTCACTCGCTCCTCTTTGGAATGCGGGAGTTAGAGCTGCTCTGCTAGGCGGTTTTAGTGAAAGGACCTTGTCAACTGAAGACGCCACAAGCTCCGAGCCAGGACTTAGGCCGGTTTGAGCTCTGGCTGGAAGAGACGACATCGGAGCAGAAGAATAGGGCCAATAGGATGGTACCGGGGGCTTGACACTTGAGCTTGTCAGCTCTTGTGAACCTTGTGAACCGGCGTACACTGGACTGAATCTGGGGTTTTTCATAAGCCGGCGTCTTTTGGGCTCCGGTCCGGATAGCCGTGTGGA
This sequence comes from Lasiosphaeris hirsuta, assembly GCA_030549175.1. Classification (NCBI taxonomy): domain Eukaryota; kingdom Fungi; phylum Ascomycota; class Sordariomycetes; order Sordariales; family Lasiosphaeriaceae; genus Lasiosphaeris; species Lasiosphaeris hirsuta. Next base: position 6,086,612 of record JAUKUA010000001.1, read on the forward strand.
CCCAGGCTGATCGGCGTAGGTACTTGGTATTATTTGTGCGGAGGGCGGCGTTGGCCCGGGAAGAGGCAGAGCCCCCAAAACTGCGGCTATGGAAGCACCTGATTCCGCAAAATCAGTAATGGCCTTGGGAGGCTCAAATTCTAGCCCGCTATCGGAAACCTGGCTGCTTGGCGGGAATGGGGGGCAGCGTTGAGCTTGAGGAATGGGCTTGGAGGGGGTTTGGCGAAGTCTGGGTACGGATGAACGTCGACTTGGCGACTGAGATGCCGATTTCCCGTCGTCCGTGAGGCTCGGGGGTTGTGTGTTCCGTGCTGGAGATGAACTCCATGGTATTTGTTGTGTCACAGTATTCTCTTCCTTCCCAGCTTGGACACCCTCAACACCATTGTGACTCGGGCTGATCCGGGGTGTTGATGCTGGCGGCAACACGACGGGGCTTTTCCGAGACGTTGCCGGTTTTCTTTTAACACATGCCTTGACTACCTCTTGCAATACCTCTTTGGGGACTCTTGCTTTGCCACATTTCCACGAATCCTCACTGTCCAGAAGAGCCTTCTGATTCCTGTGAACCTGGACGTATCGGCGATGTATCCGAGTCTCATTGTGACTCTGGCCGGGAGTCCAGGTGTGAACTGTGCCGAACATGGCTTGGTCCTCGAGCCCGGTCATAGGCGCTCACTGGCTGCGTGAAAGAAAGAGAAAAGGGGGGAATGACAGCCTGTTCCGGGAATTTTATCAAGATGCACCAATTCCTCAAGCTGTCGGATGACAATGAAGGTGCGAAGGTACGAAGGCATGCGAGTCCGGCGATTGGGACCTGAGGAAAACGCGGTCAGCAAGTCGACAGGGATTGGAGATGCAGGTCGACACCAACTCACGTGCCATGCCTGCCTGAGGGCGCATTTCTGGGCCCAGCTTCCCCGCAGAGGCTTGCCTGTGGACCCGACCAAGACCGAGCCAAGACTGCTAGCTGCCTAAACGTCCGTGTTCCCAGCTACAGTATTGTGCTTCTCGTCCTTTGAGTCTCATCCTGACAGGTGCACAGGTGCTCGGGTTGAACTGGGATATACTCTTTATTTTGTGTAGTGTTCTGCCTGTTTAGTGACGACATGGCCCACCTGCGCGTCCGCATCGGTCATCCCAGCAATGACTGAGCCAACTAGAGCCATACAAAATCGAGCAAATCGAGCATGTGAGGCCATCGGCAGCTGTCTTGCTATTTGATACATCCGTGCTATGTAGCCTCATTTCGCCTTTCGACCAAGACATTAAGCTTGCTACTCCGCACATCGACACGCTACTCCCGGAATGCTTCACCACCAGCCACCCAAAAACCGTCACTGGGTGTTCGAGTCTTCCCCGGCCAAACCACTCCCAAAGACCATCTCGAGGCCGGCGGCATGGCCAACGCCAACGCCCCTAAGCCTCCTTCCTTAACTCTCACAAGTCCTCCGTCGCCCGGAAATGCACGACCCCGCCGCGACTCCCTAGCCTCTATATCCACATCTTCGCATATCGACAAGGAGCAGCTTGCCCTCGCCCTCGACAAGATTCACACATCGGCTAGCCAGTCTGGCGTCCTCACGACTTTCAACGATTTCGCCCCGCCCCCGGGCACCTTACCCGTGGTGGAAAATAAAGGAACTGCAGGCGACCTCGTACAACAGGGTTTGAGTGGGCTGTACAGCCGTTTCAAAGAGGCTGTCGGCGCTGTTGGCAAAACATCTTCCCAAGAGACGGACGATGTTGATAGTCAAGATGGCGTGTCAAAGAAGAGCGCCAGCGCCGTCACTACTGCTTCAAAGGCATCCGCCGCTCCCCTCCCAAAGGGGGAGAGTGGCGCAACCATCTTGACCTACGACTCTACCATTTCCTCGGACATCCCGACGTCTGCTTTGTCCTCTGGTGCAATGACAGCCGAAGGGCTCCAGTCCTCCAAAGCGTCGTCGATAACAACTATGTCAGCCTCTAAAACCACACCACCGAGCATACAGAGTCTACCTAGGATAGCAAAGACTTCCGTAGCTACCGCGGCCAACGCCGCTATTGCTCCCATCACAGCAAAGGGGCTCATGGATATGGACGCCTCACGGGGGGAAGAGCCGTCGAGCCGGAGTACAGACCGGCGAAGTCTAAGTAGACCCGCCGAAAGCACGCCAACTCCCAGTCTTTCAGGCAACACAAGTCTAGACGGCGCAGTCCCCGACAGGATTCTCGTTCCTAGTCGCTCTAGGAGGGAAGATGCGCTTAGTATCGATGGCAGCATTGACGCGCCGATGAATACTCTGAAACAGGCAGGCGAGATGCGCGCTTCTTCAACCTCGTCCCGTGGGCCTTCGGGAGATGCCCTGAGGAGACCTGCTGTGATTGACCGCATCAGCTACTCGATGGGCGGTGGCACTCGCTCGAGATCCTCATCCATGGAGCCAGGTACAGCCGAGCCAAGTCCTGTCAGTACATCTGCCCATTCCTCGGTATACCACGACTCCTTTGCGCATAACATGAGGCCACAGCGGCTGCAATCAGGCGTCATGAAAATCCCGGGCACTACGACCAATGAGGGCGCCCCTGAAATGGTCAACGCGAGGCTAGAGATGATGCGGAAGCAAGTCCTCAGCAAGGAATTCTGGATGGCCGATGAGACATGCAAGGAGTGCTTCCTCTGTGGCACGCCCTTCTCGGCATTTCGTCGGAAGCATCATTGCCGGACCTGTGGCTGTATTTTCGACTCCAAATGCACTTCCAACATTTCGGGCCAAAAGTTCGGCGTCCAGGGCTCTCTGAGAGTGTGCAAAACATGCCTCAATGTCATCAACCGTCGTTACGACAGCGGCTCGGACGATTCGGCCGACGAGTATCTGCCTGCCATCTTTCGCCCGAACCAGCCAAAGCCGCAGCCTAGCGCCACAAAGCCCAGAACCGACGACGAGGTGAGCATATCGGAGCGGACAGAGGAGGCAGACGACACCAGATCTGCCACGACACCCATGATGGCGATCCCCGCAACGCGGCGAGTAGGCGACAACAACCGGCATTCTGCAATATTGGAGATCGATATGCCGCAGCTCAGTCGGCCGAGCTCGTCTCGGTCTTTAAAGTCACTGGCAAACAGTCGACCACAGTCATCAGGCCACCGCAGACACCACTCCAAGCACAACTTCTTAACCAGATTCAAGGCTTCCACCGAGGACAGGGCTCCGTTTCGCAAGCCCGTCAGCGACGAGCTCGGAAAGAAGTCCAAGCTCAATGCCTTCCATGACGATAATATCATCGACCCAGAGCTCGCAGCCTTCATGTCCGACGAGTCGAGCGGCGATGAGCAAATGGGTATCTTTGCAACCATGAACAGCAACGATATGCAGCCCTCCAGCCTCGATCCAGACAGGTCAAGTTTCGGTCCGTACTTGAGTGCTGGAAAAAAGCACCGATTTCGCCACGGAGACAAGAGCGTTAGCGGACTCAGCTACACAAGTCGCGGCCATGATGAAGGCATCGGGATGCCAAATCTGTTGACCCACCCACGCCCGCCAAGGCGACGGAACCTTAGCATTGCTAGTGCTAGTGTGCATCACCTACGGTCTCCTCGTCCCAAATCCGGGGTTTTCAAAGGCGTTTCAATTTCTGCAGAAACCCTGGCAGCCTTTGAAAACCCTGGAGCCACGGAAACCCCCACCCGCAATAGGAGCGATTCAACCCAGGACGGGAAACAGCCTGAGGACGGTCTGAATCCTGCGAGTCTGCAGCACGTGAAGAAGCTTTTCCGGCAGTTGCTAGATGACGCTGACATACCCAACCCTGCGGCATGGGAAAGGGCGTTGATCCCCATACTCGACAGGTGCGCGGATGATGTCGATCCAAACATCCGCAATGGAGATGATATGGACATACGACACTGGGTCAAGCTCAAGAAGATCCCTGGTGGTAGGCCGAGCGACACTGCCTATGTCCATGGTGTCGTTTTCACCAAGAATTTGGCGCTCAAAAGTATGCCCCGCAAAATCCGCAACCCGAAGATAGTCATCATCACCTTTCCGATCGAATATCAGCGGCATCCAGAGCAGCATTTTATGAGCTTGCAGCCGGTCATCGAGCAGGAAAAGGAGTACCTAAGGATGGTGGTCAACCGGATCCTCAATCTCGAACCTCAGGTGCTGCTGGTCGAGAAGAGCGTCGCTGGTGTAGCCCTGCAATATCTCTCGGAAGCAAATGTCGCAGTAGCGTACAACGTTAAACCATCCGTCATCGAAGCCGTTTCAAGGATTGTGAACATGCCAATCATCTCATCTATGGACATGCTAAGTTTGGGCGCCCGCGTTGGGTCGAGTGATAGCTTTGAAGTGAAGACATTCGTCAACAGCGAGATTAAGGGCAAGAAGAAGACATATATTTTTATCGCCGGATGCCCCAAGGATCGCGGCTGCACCATCGCTCTCCGTGGTGCTTCCACCCAGGTCCTAGCTCGTATGAAGAAGATAACCGAGTTCATGGTCTACGTCGTCTACAACTTGAAGCTCGAGTCATGCCTGATGCGTGACGAGTTCGTCCACATGCCAACTGAAGTCACAATCTCCCCGCCTTCTACGACCACACAGCAGACGGACGAGAGCCTTACACCATCCTCCGAAGCCCCTGATCAAGCAAGCCAAAACCCGGCAGTACTAGTCACAACCCCAAGCACCGAAAGTGAAGACATTTCACAGTCTGCCGCCAGTGTTATTGCCGGCACTGAACAACCTGTTGTGGCCATCTCCCCTGCCCCTGCCCCTGCTGCTCCTACTGTTGCTCCTACTGCCGCCGCTGATGAAGCTGAGGCCACGTCAGAACAGGCCAAAAGACTGGTGTCCCTTCACGAGTCGCATACACACGTCTCCCAAGACAGTCAGGTGCCAGAAGACGTCCCTATGCCAACATACTACAGCGACATGGTGGCAAAATACGAGACCAGAATTCTCTCAGCCTCTCCATTCGTCAAGTTCACGCAGCCCTACCTACTGATGAAGGCTCGGGAACAGGAAAGGCGCCTGGTTTACCTCAAGCGTCTCCGCGACCAGGACATTGTGGAGGACCAGGGAGAAAGCGAAAGGACCAAGCAACAGCGCTTCCAGCTGATCAAGCCCGAGATGGTTCACGAGATTGGCCAGAAAGCACCTCGCCAGATTATGGAGGTTCTCCATGCCGTTCATGATGCAGAGTACGACAAAGCTTTGCATAATTACCAGACCCAGACCAAGCAATGGGAAAACTATATACAAGGCAGCCTGGATCTATTTGACCCTTACTCACACCAGAACATCGTCGTTCTTTACTCCGTCACCTGTACAATAACCAAAATCCCCTGCGCCGAGCCTGGCCTGATCGCATTCGAATTTTACAACGAGCACGCCGACTCGAGTGGCAACCTAGACCAAGACTGTACCTTGGGCCAGTACATCGAAGACGTTTGCGAAAGCGCTGACTCGATATGTCACTCCAATGGATGCGATAGAAAAATGTTTGAGCACCATCGAACTTATGTCCATGACAATGCACGCATCACAATGATTGTAGAAAACACACCGAAGTGGCCTGAAAACTTTCCGGAAAAGCCTCAGGAGAAGGACGGCGAGAAGGAAGGAACTGGTATATGCATGTGGAACTATTGCAAGCTCTGCAGAAAGCATTTTGGGCTCATGCCCATGTCCGTCAGCACCTGGAAGTACTCCTTTGGCAAATATCTGGAGCTGTCATTCTGGAGTAGAGGGCTCAGGCTACACTCGCAGACCGAGTGCGAACACGACCACCAACGGGACCATGTTCGCTTCTTCTACTACCTATATCGTGACATTGCTGTCAAGGTGCATTACGATCCAATCGATCTCTATGAGGTCATTGTGCCTCGGCCTAGAATTACATGGAAGGTGGACAATGACCTCAAACTCAAGAATGAGACCTTTGTAAAGGCCGAGGAACGTTGGAACCGGTTCATCAACTCGGTCAAAGCCAGATTAAAGAGCATCAGGATCGATAGCGTGCTCCCGGAGAAGACCGAAACCTGTAAGGCCGAAGTCGAAAGACTGGCAAAGAAAGCCCAGGAAGACCAAGCCGAGTTGCTCCATAGCCTCCAGGCTGCATACATGAACTCCAAGTACTACGAGGTTATCCCTATCAATATCATCATCCGCGAGATGCTCGAGAAGGTGTCGGACTGGGATACCGCCTTTGCCAAGTTCGAAGCAGACTTTCTCTCTGACAAAGATGTTCGCCAGTTGACTATTATCCAGCTGAAGAAGATTTTTACAGATAACGAGTCTAAAGAGTCTCTGCCAGCCACAGATGGGACGACCTCGGTGGGGTCTGAGTCAGAAGAAAAGACGACGCCTGTGACTACTCAGACGAGCCTTTCCGACGTTGACGAGAAGCCATCTCAAGCCTCCGAGAATGACTCGAATCTGCCAGCTGGGACTCCCCCGTCTCCAGCGACCGAGCCAACGTCCTTGACAAGACAAGCTGCCGCACATCAGGCCGACGTGATTATGGATAGCGTTGAGCCCCTTGACCTTGCGACGCCAAAGTCTCCAGGCCTTGCAAGAAACACGTTCATTTCCCCAGATTTCATCTCTGAAACGGCATCCAACGCGCCCGCCGGACCCACCGAGCCCGCCAACGTTAACATTGCTGAACCTGCCGAACTTGCTGAGCCTGCCGAGTCCACTCCTGCCGAGTCCACTGAGCATACCGAGCCTACCGAGCCTACCGATCCATCACCAAGTATTACGCCGACCCCCCTTGTCACTCCCTCTTCAGCACGACAAATCGACCCGACACCTTCACCTTACCCTCCTCAGATGTCGTTGACAGAGAAGGTCGAGCAGCTACGCCGGGAACAGCGGGCGGTTTCCAGTGATGCCGGCGGCTCTGGGTCCGGCACCGAGGGGGGTCCTTCCGGAACTCGGTCTAACGCCGATCGAAGTTTATCCCGCCGGGCTGGGTTGACAGTGTCTCCTCCCATAGTTCGAGCCTTGACTCAGCCGGCTGGGGCATTGCCGAGGACACAGTCGAATATCGGCAAACTACTTAAAGAGCAGAAAGGGCAGGACTCTGGCGAACTGCACAGGGGCTCCTCTCAGGGTACACTTAAGGAAGAGAAGAAGTTTACCGATCGCATTGGTCTCGGGGCCCTGAAAACTCACCGAAAGCCTGGCCCCTCGGCGATTCCTCGTTACGTGCATAAACGGGAATCCAAGGTCTCTACCCTGGCACGCCACTTTGAGCAGCTCAGTCGAGAATTCGAAAAAGAGAGGATGAGAGATCGCAAGCAGCGCGCCGCCAAAATGCAAAACACACGTGCGTTCCTCCCGCGTACTTCTACCAAGGCTATAGTAGAAGTCTATGAAGACGTGGATCAGGCTGTCCAGGAGCCGGGCCCGTCGGATGACGACCACGCCGAGAAGAAATCAGTAGAGACCAACACGCCAAGCGCAACTCCGCAAGACTCGCAGACCAAACCGTCTCAGTCGCCACTTGGCTCACCTAATGAGCCCCAACCGGAGCCGCATCAAGCTGAAGAAACGACTGCAGAAGCGGAGATAGATGAGAATCAACATGAGAGCCAGGCCGGATCTGATGATGAAGGTGGGGGCAGTGACGCTGACCAGTCAACGCTCACTCTCGACGATATCTTGCCTGATGTCAAGGAGATCGCTGCGTCGTTAGAGCCCAGTGAGGAGATACCAGAGGAGCTGCCCAAGCACCAGAAAAAGAGTCTCATGACCATGCTCACCAATTTCTGGGCTGAGCGTTCCGCCAGCGGCTGGACTCCGTTAGAGTACCCCATAAACGCCACCGATCATATATTTATCGACTCTGATGTGATAGTACGAGAGGACGAGCCAAGCTCCCTCATCGCCTTCGCTCTCAACTCAGAGGACTACAGGCTCAAACTCGCAGATATTCGACAGCAATGGAAGGTGTCGAATCAGCGAGGCACTGACGAGAGTAGCGATGGCCTAGAGATGAAAGGTACATACACCTCCGGTCTGCGGGACGCCGCCGCCAATAAAGCAGACGTCGAGAAGAACTTGCTTCGGCCAACCTATACCCACATGACGTATCAATTCACTGAGGGTTCGGCAAAGATGATGTGCAAGATTTTCTACGCCGAGCAGTTCGACGCCCTTCGACGGAAGTGTGGTACGGCAGATCGCATTGTCGAGTCATTGTCCCGGTGCTTGAAGTGGGATTCCAAGGGCGGGAAGACTAAGTCGGTCTTCCTCAAGACCTTGGACGACCGGCTTGTGATGAAGTCACTCTCTCCCATCGAGACATCGGCTTTCCTGAAGTTTGCCCCCGCCTATTTCAATCTCATGGCCGAAGCGCTGTTTCACGAACTGCCTTCGGTCATTGCGAAGATGCTTGGCTTTTTCCAGGTCATTATCAAGAACCCAGCGACAAACACCGAGATTAAGCTGGATCTCCTAGTCATGGAAAATCTCTTCTACGACCGCTCGCCGAGCCGCACATTCGACCTCAAAGGCTCGATGCGGAACCGCAGAATCCAGTCGACTGGGGAGCAGAACGAGGTCCTTCTCGATGAGAACATGGTTGAATACATCTACGAGTCACCGCTCTTCGCGCGGGAGCACTCGAAGCGCCTACTGAGATCCTCGGTTTGGAACGATACACTGTTCCTAGCTAGGCGAGATGTGATGGACTATTCGCTCATGATTGCGGTGGACGATGTGAAGAAGGAGCTCGTCGTAGGCATCATTGACTGCATCCGGACATATACCTGGGACAAGCGACTCGAGAGTTGGATTAAGGACCGCGGCTTTGCTGGTGGCGGTCGCAACAGGCCAACGGTGACAAGTCCTAAAGAGTACAAGTCTCGGTTTAGAGAGGCAATGGCGAGGTATGACGTTCTCCGTTAAGTCCGATTCGTTGAAAGGTCCACTGACACACGGGTTTCTAGGTACATCCTGCAAGCGCCGAACTGCTGGCATCTTTTTGGAATTAACTCGGCGTCGTCCGGCAACGGGCCTGACGCTCCTCGTGCGAGATTCGAATTATAGAGGGGCGAGATGATACTGCTGTGTGACTAACTCCACTGTGGCGGTTATTTTGTGTGCTTTTCGGGTACAGCGGGGCCTGATATTGAACCTGGCTTGGCGTCAAAGGAACGGACCGGAAGAACCTAGACACCTTGGAATGGGTCAAGGAAGAGAGATGGCATTCAAGACATCTCGACCTTGCAGGCGATTGCCATATCTACAGTTGCAGCTTGTCTTAAACAGATGGATCCACCATCGCTTCCTTAGGCTTGAATTAAGAGTTGGCTGGGCATGGCAGTGGCATATCGCTTATCCTAGTATGTGATTTAGATATTGCTTCACAGGTCGAGGCTATATTCGAGGAAATTGGTAGGGAATGACGGGGTAGTGCTACCTGACCTCAATAGTAGACACGATGTGCCGTTTGAACGTTGGCGCCACGCTCATTGGCGTGGATAAAGCTACCCACATTAGCGTCACAAACTGTCGTGATCACATAGCATCTGGATTTTTTTGGTGTTCTCCCATTCACTGCAGTGATAGGTTAGGGGCACTTTGGATATGATGCAAGCTGAAGTTAGTTTTTGCCAGACAAAGCTATGCCCGCTAGAAGAGTCAGGTTACATCTGTCCCAGTTCCTTATGCTTCCCGCCTGCTTACCCACCTGCCGCCTTGCCAGAGAGTAGGAAATGTATCATAGATATCGAGAGCCATCGAGAACACCAGTGAGAGACTAAATCCAGCCCGCCCCTGGATGATCTTGCTCGATTCCGAGGCTTCAGGTATGACCTCTCGCAACAGAGCGTCTTTGCCTTAGCGAACCTTAGGTTGAAACCGAGAAAAGTCTCAAATTACGAGCCAGCCCATATTACTCTGCCCCCTCCCCCCCCCTTCAACAGACCCGTTCACCTACACCGGGATGGCGGCGGCAGAGACAAGTGTCACATTGGGGTCATACTAGGGGCGTCGTTTTGAAGTTCATTAAGGGAGGCATGGGAGACCATGACATTTCGGGTTGACAAGGACTGCGTCTCGAGCAGCAACGTCAGCCGTTGGAGCAGGTAGAAGCGGACCGAACTCAACGGCCATCCTGGTGGCGCCAGGGCCGAAAAAAAACACGTCACGGCCACCGGATACAAATCGACACCGGCGATGTTCTTAGATATTCCGATGGGCGAATCAATTTATTATTATCACGATCCCAGATGACCCGACAGCTGCTGTCCCACTACCATCCTCAGGGGACACAGCATCGCGGACCGGACCCGACAAACAGAGAAAACTCTTCATCGGGAAGATCAACTGCCCTCGGCTCAGGGATCCCCTGACATGTAAATACTAGATGACACACGTCGGCGGTAGGAGGCAGGAAGCCGCGGCACCAAACGTACGACATCCAGACGAACTACCCACAGGCCGCAGCGCCGGCTAGGGGGCTCCTTTAGTAACGATCACGTATGCTGCCCTGGGGAAGCACTGCATCACCCAAGAGACCACGTAACGCGCTCAAGAAAAAGAGATCCGGCCCAGTCGACACACCCAGAGCCGTCCGGTGTCCGATGTCTCGGGACCAAGACGATCGTCGGGTCGGGACCCAGCATAGTGGTTGCAGCATGTAATGTAGCGTACCTTATACTACACCGGGCTTTCCCCCTCAACCGTCCTCGTCTATAAAGTCAACCGCCTTCTCGACAGGGACGTTCGGGGTCCGATAGCTCGCATTTCGACGCAAATGTTCAACATGAACGGCAGCCCGCATAAGAGAGAAGATATCAGGGCACGTGTATGTATGTCTGTGTGGTCGATGTCATGTTGGTAGCACAGGGTCTACCTTGCCCAAGCAGGCTGCAGATAAAAGGGGGCAGCCGTTGGATGAGTTCAGAATGGCAAATCACACAACGGCCAGAACCACGGATGAGACAAGCTGAGGTGAAATAGACGTGCCGATGCGATGCATCTCAGCATAAAGCACCTGAACAGAGAAAAGCAGACCTTGTGAAGCATCATTTCAAGCAGTCAACTCCCAGTGCAAGCCATCGAGTCATCACCACTTGATGTTTGATGCTCGCAGGCTTCCGACGGCATTTCTAGAAGCCCTAGAGACGCCAAGTGATCCTTGGACGCCATCCGTTGATCTAGAGGCACAATCCGCCCGCAAATCACGTAATCATAGCATGCCAAGATTCATATTGCTTTTTTTTTCTCTTTCTCCCTTTCCTTCCTTACGCCCCAGCACCTTACCCACTTGTTTTTTTCAGCTCACCAGAGCCAGCAAAAGGGCGGAGATTGGGGCGTTTTTGTCAATCAAGGCGTGCTCTCCCTCGCTCTGCCCGTGTGTCTAACCACCAGCCATTCGCTAAATGGGGGCGCCACAGGGCTGGGCTCCCTCGCTCGGGCGCGGGAGGAAGGGCCAACCGACAGGCATCCTTTTGCGGAATATCTTGATGAGGAGACCGGGTGACGTCCAAACGTTTGAGGGGTGTCTCTCCCCCATTGGCGGCTTCGCGTGCAACATATTATTAGTACCTGGGTATAGTCTGAATCTCTCGCGCGCCGCGCTCCCGGCAGCTTGTTTCGCCGATCTCTCACGAGCGGACTTCCTGCAGCGGACCAGAGAGCGACAGCCAACGGCATGAGGGACGGGGGCCCGGTAAAATTGTAGCAAATACTACCCGAAGGCTCCTTGTTGCACACAGCGGCAACGACGCCGCGTCGTGCCCGTCCCTCCTCGCTCCAACCCCCACCAGTCGGAGAATTTCAATGCGAAATGGTGGGCCGGAGATGATGCCCCCCCCGAAGTTCCAGAGACGCGGGGGGTCGGCAAGCGATAAAAAACATGTTTTGTTATCCCCTCCTTCGGCAGGTACTGGCCTGTTCTGGTAGGCGAGACTGTCACCGACGCGAGGGAACAGGAAGCTCTTGTCGCGTCTATGGCTGCCCAAAGAGGAGATTTGTGGAATAGGATCTTTGATTGCACAAGGCATTTTCCCCCTCATCCCGGGTGCCGTGTCGCACTGACAGAGAGTGCTTTGTTGCTAGCCACGAGTGGCTTGCAGTTGGACCCCGTCGTCTGCAGCGCAGCGGTGCCGTGTTCTCCCTTGACAGCGCGGAACTTTGACGCGTAGAGTGGTTTTCCCCTGCCCGCCTCCTGAACCTTGCGATTGGCTGATTGTAATTTCGACATTTGTTTCCCCATCCAGCAGATCGAGTCAATAGGAGAGCGATTTGTTGGTGATCAGCCTCAAGAACACGTTCCTCTCCTAATTGATTGAGATTACGCTGCTGCGTTGTTGGCGCGGCGGCGGCTGTAAACTGGGAATCGGAGCACTGCTGAAGGAAAAAAGGGGCGAGGCGAATGATGTGGTAACGTCGTCACTCTCCTAACCACGATACTTGGAGCAATGCTGGCCTGCCAAAGCGGGCTCTACTACCCCGTCCATCGTCATCGAACAGAGGATCTGGAGCAACGCCTCACACGCACGAGACCCGAGACCTGAGACGACCGCTGGCCAGGCTTGCCGCTTCCGCCCACTGAGAAGGCTGACGGAGTGTGTGTCCATGTATATCTCCATACCAGGAACGCTGGTAGGAAGGCAATCCGTACTGCTGACGGCTCTATTGGAAAGGGAGAAGTGGCCCTGGACAGCTTGGCTCGTTGCTCTCAGGGGGTCGAAGCTTGTCCACTAACCAAGGCGCTTACTGTGTGTTATGCATTTGACGGCGGAGCTGCCTCTCCTCAGTGACATTTGCCCCGCGATAAGATCGACCAATGGGGCTGGAGGCTGGGGTAGCTCAATGTTTGCCTGAAATGCTACGCTATGCAGATCATGGCGTGCGTTGAAGAGATGTTATCCAGATTCCAGATCTAGATAACAGCTGGTTCCTGCTGCACCTTTCCAGGCGAGTCGGGGCGTTTGCCTGATGGGTTTTTGATATATGGTCTGGTTATCTTCAGAAGAAGAGCGTGTGTTGAATTAAACACCACTCCCGTCAGCTGCTTCAGAGCGCGAGATAAGCAGCGAGGCAGCGAGGTAGCGAGGCAGTCCCTCAATCGTTGTCTCGGGAAGATGATACCCCTGGCTGGCCCATCTAGAACAGACAGGGAGCTTGGTTGGACGGGACCGGGGCTCTCGACTGGAGGAACTTGCTGCGAAGACACGAGACCTCGGTCAGTGGTTAATTGGCCATCCCACATAGAGACCCGGAACACGCCATGAATACTACTACCGCAACGGGCAGCGGCCTCGAACGCCGGAGAGCCTCTGAACCGGAGGTGTTGGTCCAGACTGATAGCGTCGATGTGTGTCAAAGACCATCCGTCCTCAATCTTTTGAAGACTTACTGGTTGGGGGGCATATTTGCCTCACAATCCGAACCAGGAACCCAACTCGGGGGCTTCACATCTTGGAAGCAGATCTCGCGCGCGTTCAAATGTGCCCGATACAGCCTGTCAGGCCCCCCACCTGCAAACCCGGCTCCCAGCCTTCTTTTCAAGCACTTACCATGACTAGGTACGACGCAAGGACGGATCCTTCGTCGTACGCAGTGTGGCAGAAGACGACGACGCGGTGGGGGAAACGTGCTGGCTACTGGTGTTGGTCGCTTGGCCGCCGGCCACTGGGACTGGCTGGCGTGCTGCACAAACGCGTCATGAAAAGCTGCGGCTGCACGCTGCTGCTGCTGCCAAACACCGCATCGCGTCTTGCATCTGGTCTTTTCGCGTGACCCATGCGGTGGGATTGGCCAATTGGTGCTTCCTGTTCAAGTGTGTTTGATACCTATGGGACAAGTTGGATTGCCATGTGCTATGGGGGCGGCCACTGCGACTTGTCTGAGCGCTTGTTTCCTGTGCCAATTCTTGCCAATTCCTGCCGCTTGGCAGCTCGAAAGGGCGCGGAAAGAGCGTCTCGACGACGCGGCATCTCCACCCACCCACACGCACAGAGGAAAGAGCAAGACGCGGGCAACACACGAGTACGGCCGGCTGCACCCACCCGTGCCGCTAAATGGCCCAAGGCTGAGGCCGTCACGTAGCGAGCTGCGCAAGCCGGCGGTGACTTGGCACGAGCAGTAATATGCACACCCACCTACACTCCGAAGGCCTTAGAATGTCGACCGGCTGGCTGCGAGCCAGATCGCAGCGGATGGCGAAAGAGTTCGCCGACTAGGGTCAAAGGGGCAAGGGATGGATGTGTATGATGCAATCGCGCCCCGTGCCGAGAAAAGAAGAAGCGTGTAGAGGCCGATTCTCTGTTGGGTTAGCTGTTTGGCCGTTCAACTAGCATTGTATGTAGTACACTATTTTCGGCTTTGAGGCACACGTTCGCACCTGCCCCGATCCGGCACCGTCGCGGGGTAGGGGAGACGCCGGACAGGGGCCCGAAGAACGCCGCCGAATCCCGGGCAGAGGAAGCTTTGGCCTGTTGAGATCGAATCTCGCCGTGGCGTTGTCAGAGAGGAAAAAGAAGGGGTCCAATATAGTGTGACTGTGACTGTGACAGCCCCCATCTTCACATTCAATCATGATGAAACCACGGCAGACGACAGAATGGCCAGACCGATGAGGCCACATTGGGCCTCCCAATTCTCCACACGAACCACGAAAACTCTGCCTGGGGCGTCATGGCCGAGCCCAGCGGTCGCGGGGAAAAGAGGCCCTGTCCAGCTTATTACGAATTCCAGGGCCGCATTGTCCACAGACCCGTCAACGTTCAGGCCAGGACAGTTCATTGGCGGCGCCGCACGACAGGCCTGGGATCCGTCAAATGTTTCCACGGTTTCGATGCCTTAGGGTCAGCGCTTTGGGCTCGACTTGCCGTCCCCCTCACTTCCATCTCGTCGTGATGTAACGGCGGCAGAGAAGCAGAGCGGAGGCGCTGCGAATGCCTGAACTACGTAGTAGTGGACGCCTGCAATTGTCCCTTTCTGCCTCTGCGACCAGCGCTGGGACGCTCGAAATGCTGGGACTTGTGGTGTTGGCTTCTGCATTCGGACATTGGCTGATGAATTGAGCTTTTCACCCGATGGAGTTGTCCGTTCACATGTTTTGCGTTTGCGTCTCGCTTCTGCAGATGCAAAGATGCACAAAACCTTCCGACGCGCTGCCTGGAACCCTCGCACGCCCTTGCTACAAATCGAGGGAACGAGACGAGACGACGAAGGCACCTTTAATCAATACTACTGCCGGTTACCATTCACACCCACAGCAACCAGCTCCTATCCGTACTAGGGCAGCTCTTCGGGGGTCAAAGAGCTGTCTGTGCCGCCCAGAAACTGCTCTTGGCTGTGGGTCAGTGGGATGAATTGGAGACCTCGTCCTTATCGGCATCGCTCGTTGCCCAGGTAAACGATTTAGCAGACAGCCGGGAAACGACCCGCGGCACAGTTGGCGGAATGGTGAAACGGGCTCGAGAGACCGGTAATGGTCCAGCCATATTGCCAATGAGAGGTTTTTTTTTGGGGGCGTTTTCATTAGCCCTTTTTTTCGTGACCTCTGATGCTCGAAAGGGCATTTCCATCCAGGCGAGACGAAAGCACTTTCCCAACTTGAATCGGCTAATGAGGTCTCGCCGGCTTGTTTCGCTCAGGCCTCTTCATGACAATGGCCTCTCCTTCTCAATCGGTCCAGCGCGTCACTTGCATACAGCCAGGAGAGCGGCCGCTGCACGTGGATCGGGATAGCGACTCGATCGACATAAAACATGTATAAAGTATAACGTACCGTGTTCGCTATTGCTACAGCCAAAGCAGATGGCCGGTCCGCCGTTCGTATGCCAGTAATTCGCCCGCCAGGAAGTGCGCACGCACTATTCCTGGATCTGCCGATGCTGCGAACCTTGGTTCGAAGGGTTGCGTTGCATTTGGCGGTTTCTCCCCCGTGGATCTGCGACTGTGCGCCGTTCGTTCTTCGGTCTGGTGCTTACATAAAAGACGGGAAGGGGCGCAGGTGTGTCCGGCGCGCCGGTGAGCAGCCACCTCCACGGGCGGGACAAACCGGGGCACGGACTTCTTTCTTTTCTTTTTGTGTTGCGCAAATCAGCCTCGTGTGGCACCCCACCAAGACTACCCCTCTAGCTCAGCCTTACCAGTCCTGTTCAGCTGCAGCCAAAAAGCAAGGCTTCGATCGATCTTCTGGAAGCTTACCCCCCAAACTGCAACCCACACACCTGACGGGCCGTGACGGCCCAAAAAGGGCGAGAGCTTCCATAGCAAAAATTTCCTCACGTGTTTCTCAGTCCGCGCAGTGTGCTGCTCTGGTTACAGTCCCCTCACACTTAGAGAGAACGGCGTGATGCAGTTTCCCCGAGACAGGTAGGATGGGTCATTGGGAGTCAGGCAATCAGCGATCGATCAGTTTCGGAGACCGGCGTGGCTCACTAGGTTCCTGCTGCCAGTTCCTGCTCCCGCCTAGCGTCCTCCGCCATGACTGCCCAAGTGCACCAACGGCAACTCGCTGTGCCACTGTCCGAGACCTGGGCAGCATGCAAGCGCCTCGAGAGCGCCCGATTTCATGACATTGATCATTGGGTGCATCTCAACAACACCCAGGGATTCGCGTCGCGCGAGACAAGCCAAGTTGAAGCCATGGCGAGTGCCACCCCCGCAGAGACGAGGCACTGGTCTGAAGCCTTTGAAGCCGCGCTCGGTTTCGACTTGATGCCCCTCACTGTAGCTGACCGTGCAGGCAGTGACTGCAGTCACGTTCCCCTCCACTGCATCAACAGCCGAGGAATCATTGGATTTGTGTGAGGTTCCCGGCAAACTACTCGCCAGACCCAGAGAAGAGTTTTTTTCTTTCTCTTTCTGCCTGACAGTGGGGCTCAGGCAGGCCAGATCTTCTCTCCATTATGGCAGCCGCATGGATGACTCCTGCTCGGCTGGTGGTTCGCATCCGGGTCCGCATCCAAGAGCCGGCGGGGGAGAGGGGTGTTGGCTGGGCGGGACAGGCTATGAATGGGGAGACCTTTGATACCCCTCGATCCCTGATCCCGTTGCCCAAAACCCACAATCCACAACCCAGACCCAGTCTCGGTACGGATCTCGCGGGGCAACGCGATGTTGGTGTAAAGATGCACG
The DNA here is from genome assembly GCA_030549175.1 of Lasiosphaeris hirsuta. Taxonomy (NCBI): domain Eukaryota; kingdom Fungi; phylum Ascomycota; class Sordariomycetes; order Sordariales; family Lasiosphaeriaceae; genus Lasiosphaeris; species Lasiosphaeris hirsuta. The sequence goes on from JAUKUA010000001.1 coordinate 6,103,714, forward strand.
AAGCGCCATGCCGTGGTTCGCACACATCCGGGCTTTAATTTTGTCACCCAGGTCGCAGTTCCAGTGGCAAGCTTGGCGTTCCCGCCTCGGCGACCATCGGGGAGGTTGGCAGGTAGGCCATCCAGCACTATATCCAAGATCCCGTTTGGGGGACATGGAAACCGCCGAGGCTCTGGGTTGCTTGCCGGTTCTCGCACACTGTAGCCAAGGAATTTCTGCAGTTTCGTGAGCTCAGAGCTCGAAACTCCCTCGACCGACTTATCAAACCATAGTCATGGGGCGTGACCTGCACCTTCGGTTGCCTCGAAAGCTGCTCGTCCAATTGCTGCACGACTCTCATGCTTGCTGCAGTTGCAAGGCTCATGCTGGGACTGGCCTGCAGCTCGGAGCCTCCAGTGGACTCCAACGAACTAGCTCTACCAGGACAACCCGACAAGTTATGTTTCGCTGGATCCCTCGTAGCGATAAATCTCGCCGACTGGAGACGCCATCCACGGTGGAAACATATTGCGTTTAGTGTTACTTTCTGGCAGCTTGAGGCGGCCGTGGGAGTCATCATGCCAGGAAAATCTTAACCTGGATATCAGCTGCCTTTGGCCCGTAGATTATTACCGTACGCATCAGATTATGGCACGAGTATAGGTACCATCCCGTCTCCATCATGGCGCCGCCGACTCGGAGACGAGTCAGCGAATGGAGAGGCTGATGACGCAACCTCTCCCTCCCAGCAGCAAGCCGCCGGCCAGTCGCGTCTTTGGACGAGAGCAAAAGTGTAGGTGTCAACAAGGGGCTCAAGGCAGGACTGACTTGACGGTTCGCGGCTTCCGATTTGCTTGGTCCTGTCAGCTCTCAGCTGATAGCGCTCCTCTGGTCCCTCGTGCCCGTCCCATCCTGGCAATCAATCGGGGGTCTCTAGTTCGCCCCAGCCACCCGGGTTTGCAAACCTGGGCTGAGCACTCAATGGGATGCGGTCGCCGACCAATTGCAGTTGCCGTTTAGCATTCAGAGGGCTACCCTCCTTGGTGTGCTGGCATAGCCTTGGGTTTCAAAGCAAAGAGCGGCGCGCCCCTCCATTGGCCTTGAGCTGTCTCCCGCCCTTTCGCCTTTAGCATGGGAGATGCTCATTGACTGCAGAGTCTCGTGCCAATGAACCAGTCCCGGGCGACGCGTGAGGGGTAAATGACGGTAGACGGGAAAAGCTGCAATGATGGGGTTGAGTTGTGGTTGCTTTTCCGTCGGACTCCCGCACGGCTAAAGCGAGTGAGAACAAAATACCTATCGACGCGTGAGTTTAGCTGAACAGATCGAGACACAGATCGCAACCCAGCAAGTGATGTTGCTGTCCTGGAAAGTCCATGGAACGCGCCGAACAACCTTCTCGATACACAAAGGGGAATACACTACTCGGTGATCTGATTAGTAGTCTATATTTGGTGGAGTTATCGAAGAGATGGAAACTCGTCCGACTCATCATGGCCCCCTGAAGTAGTGGCACAGGAGCCTGTGGCCTGTCGCCTCGGCCCCCCTCCCCCTTAACCTCATGTCGATGGTTTTTAGCCTTGGCTGTCCAACCCCATTCGCTATGTAGCCGAGGCTTCAGCCAGCCATGATAAAAGATTTGGGCGAGACGAGACCAAGATAAGCAAAGCAGCAAGAAAAGATCATCACAATTCGGCGTGCGCAACCAGTAGCACGGTGACGAGGCCGGCGATTGGGAACACGGGTCGCGAAAGTTCATGCGAGCCAGTTCTGCCGGCCTCTTCTGCCAACTCACATCATTTCTGAGCCGTTGGGAGGGGGGGGGAGGCTGCAGGTACCGCGGACCAACCCGATCGCATAGTGCAAGTCGTGTTTATTACATACAGGCAAAGGGTTGAAGGTATTGCCAGCTACCGAGAAGCACCGAGGAGCCAAGTCGGTCATTGGTGCATTGGGCGTCTTGCTCCCTCACCGACGATATCTGGCATGCTATGGATCCACCGAGTATATATCTGAAAACACCTAAGGTTACGGTTCGGCAACCCATCAAGCGCGGGGGACCGTGAAGATGATATATGTATTAGCCCTGCAAACAGTCAACAAACAGTAGCACACCTCTGAGTTCCCAATTGGCTCAGCACATGCCCATGCTAGCTGTCACGCTGGAGTTACGTTGGTAGTCTTGTGGCTGTCAATACTGTATACTCGTGGCCTGGGAAGGGGGTGGAGGAGCTTTCCCCAGAATAAGGGGGCAAGCCGCCACAGCTCGGGCTCCTCAAAACTACGGTAGGGTCGTTCAAACACTTTGAAGCTCATGACCCATTATTACCATTTCTGCAGCTTGCGGACGCCCCACAACCTAGTACTACTGGATACAGACCGAAACTGCCTGGGTTCGTGGCCCGCTAACGAGACCTCGGCGTGATGTCTTAGACGTGCGTGGCGGCAGTTCGATGATACGTCACGCCCGGAATGGCACCGGTTCCGATGGCCAGATCTGCCAGCATTCTGCACAAAGAAGAAACAATATATGGATTGAATCTAGATGGCACTGTCGTGGAGTTGAACGTCGCTAGTCTATGGTGCTTGCTTGGTTGGAGGGTTGGGGGTGGCGGCTACCTTTGCGGTGGTTGGGGAGGATGGAAAAAACAGCGGCTCGCGGGTTAATGGAAAATGCCCCAAGCCGTCTGCGCCAGCTTGATGAAAAACAATATTGGTGACAGCAACTTGACCAGACTAGCAAGGTATCGAAGAGCTCTTGTCTCACGGCACGCAGCGGCAATGTAGTCTGGCTAGACAATCAGGAGGCTTCTCAGATACACGGGTTCGGTGGAGCTGAACGGCATGTGGTGATGTGTGTAGGGTGGTTGAAAGTGAAGGTGTCGTGCTGAAGCTTGAATATGAGGGCAGCGGTTCGTCAAGCCACCAGCGGCAGCCAACGCCGAGGTCTAGGGGCGGGGGGGGGGGGGGGGGGGGCTAGTGTAAATGGGTAAGGTAGTGAAGCAGAATAGATGGCGAGGTCGTTTGGCCGCCTGGTCACCAGCCTCAGAGCGGTCAAAAAGATGGCGGTTGCGACATTCGAATCCATGTTTGAGATGGAGGTCACGACAGAGACCCCGCGGCGGCGAGATGACCTCAGGAACAGGCCGAAGGCGTCCGCTACGGGATACTTGCTGGGCGATCACAAGAGGCCGCGGCGTCGAAGCGGGCTGCGTACGGGGTAAGTGTTCAATGATCAGCCCCGGGCTGGCCGGCCATGGCGGCGCAGCGACATGGGAAAGGCAAGGAAAGGCGATCTCCTGGCCTGTGGAGATGGGGTCACAGTCGCAGGTGTTGTATCTGTTGCGGCCTGTTTGGGGAGCCTGGCGGAGGTACAGGCGGTGGGATTGGATGTTTCTGGCTCATCATGACACGCATGATTAAATTGGTTTTTGAAGTCGTGCAGCACCGCGTCGCGCCTACTTGATTGGCTGCCGGCGTCCTCTCGGATTTCAGAGGGGTATGCATTGGCGCAGGGAACCACTTGTCCTGGCTTGCCTGCCGTTTATTTCACCGCCCCGTACCTAGGTTGGCAAGAGCACGTTCTGCTTGTCAGACCTCACTGGCAGCTGCTGATGCTGCAGCTGTGTACTGTGAAATTGGCTCATCCAAACACCAAACGCCTGGCGTCTGCGCTTAGGGTGTAATCTGCCCAGGCTATGGTTTTGCGTCGTCGTCGAGGAGAGCCCAAGCCCACCTGGCGAGGCCAGGCCCTTTGAATCGAGGTCTGAGGTCTAAGGTCTGCCGTGGTTCCTGACCCTTACCGCGTTCCTTTTCCAGCCTCCCCGACAAGCGGGGACGACCCCCCCCCCCTCCAGCTGCAGTCCATTGAACGCGGATACGCCAAGCCCTGATGATACGCGCAGCAGTACGGATCTTGGAACCAGTGGGATCGTGATGCACTGAACGAACTGAATCGAGTTGGTGGAAGGATTTAAAAAAGAGACGTGATGGGTCCGCATTAGCGGCTAGTAAAAAGTATTTGTACGTGATGACTCTAAACCCACTGAAGATGTGTGGTACCTTGGTTGCGGCGCCTTGAAAACCGTTCCATTGAGAGTGCAAGATATCCACCGCCTATCCACCGCCTACCCGATGCTAGTGACTCGGATACCTAATAGCCTCTGCTGAGGACTCCCCCTCAACAGCGACGTCGTTGTGGCTCTGGATATGGCGGGGCGAGGAGCGGCCGAGAAGTCACGGGCTGCCGAGTGCCTCGGATTCCATTCGCCCATGGCCTAGGTCCTGGCGGGCCTTCACCGTTTGCCGTTGGAGCTAAGAAGCCCTTAAAGAAGCTAATCCGGCTCTTGACGTAAGGCCTATCAGCTCAATCCAGGTTTATATCGATAATCCGGCTGCATTGGCTGCATTGGCTGCATAAACTATACGCAGCACAGCACAGGATGTATTCAGGGAGGCCAGGGCAGACGCGGGACAAGAACTCACAAGACACAAGAAATTGTTGAAGTAGCCTTCCGTTTGGGGTTAGGAAGCCATTCTCATTACATTACCTGCAGCCGGCCTTATGCCACCGACCTCCACTTTCATGGTCTCGCGACAGGTCCACAGGCTGCCCAACGTGCGATCCATGTCTCGACATGCAGTTCAGCCAAGTACCGCCCGTCCTGCGTACTTTCTCACCTGGGTCGGCGACCCGGCTGTCTTGGGTTTGCGTGATTGCAGAGCAGCGAAACAGCCAGAGCGTCTCGTCTGGGAGAGACAGCGTGGTCGACCATAGACCAGGCTCAGGGGCCATGCGGAGGCCGGCCTACAGACCAGGCCCGGCTTGCTATATGTCCAATGCACCAAACAAACAGATCGATATCGATCCCAGGCAAAACAAATGCAATACATAGCGCATTGGTAGCAATCAACCGAGAATATGGCAGGAGCCAAGGTAAACCCGGACCTGGAGAGCTTGGGTTGACTGCTGAAGCTGCTGGAGCTGTGAGAGCTTCTCAAACACGGCGAGCATGGGACCAGTCCACAATCCGCGCTGCTTGCTTGCCTGCCTGCCCGCCAGCTGCCAGCTGCTGCGCGCCTCAAGTTGATTACCGACGCCCACTCCCATGTCCTTTGTCTGCCACATGCGATTTAGCGAGGCTGTGAGGCCCCGCGTGGTGCTCCCGACCTGCAGGCTCAAGACGGATGGATCATGGAACAAGGCAATTGAGGCAGGTATACTAGGTAGGAGGGCAGCAAGCTAGATGGACAAACGATTGATACGAACAAGGCCCCAGCTACACCCGTAGACCCGAGCGATGGAACAACACGACAATGGCCCACGGCCCCTCAACGAAAAGAAGGTTCGCGCCATAATGCCAAACCGTGACGCTCAACACCACGCACACAGGCACACACATGGACACACACACACGACACCGACCTATCTTACGCCTTCGGAGTGCAACGCTTTGGTCGGTGCATTACTATGGTACCGTGTCTCTGAATGAGTTTTGCTGCGGTCCACCTCGTCGTGCTGCATCCTGGGGCTCTTAATCTCGGCCAGTCAGTGGTCAACCAAAGGCGACGGGGTGTGAGAGGCCCTGCAAGCCCAGTACCCGTAGATCCTTGTTATCCTCCACCCGGCCTGAATTTCCCAGCCGAGCGACGAATCCACACAATTCCTCGCTCGCCCACCACATCGCCGTCTGCCCACCCCCCAAACAGCAGAGCACCGAGGCACCAAGGCAAGCATCCTCTGGCCGTGCCTGGCTGAGTGCGACCTCCGCATCCCACCTGGCACTGTGCTGTGGGCGTGCCTCCTCGCTCGCCCGTCGCTCCATCTGCTCCATCGCCCGCCAGGAGGATCAAGCCAGGACGGACGGCCATGTTTGTTGCTAGTCGTCCCCTTCCTCCCATCATCACGTCGCGAGACCATTGTCATCGTCGGGGGCACGCCAGGTAGGTTATTATTACCTGTACCATCTACTACCATCTACGCCTTCTGTGCCATGGGCAGCCGTCGAGCCAGGCGGGCAGGTTTTCTGTAGCTTCTGTAGCGTATTTTTGGTGTGTACACGGGCGAGGCGTGGCCGTCCATCGCCCTGCTTGGCTGGATCTGGCACGTCTGGCAACCGACCGGGGCGGGCCTTGCTTTTTGCACCACGGAGGACGGAGAGGGAGAGGCGAGAGGAAGGACCTTGCACGGTTCGGTCTCTTGGCGTTGCTGCTGAGGTACCTGGCTGACCCTGTCGCGCCTGGCGCTCCTGCACCGGGCCAGGGCAGGGTACTTCACTACAAGGTCGATGCTGCAAGCTGCTTGGTGCTCAGCAGCGCTTTGGTGAGCAAGCTGGGGGCCCTGTCTTAAATCGGCCGTTAACCAATCTCTGCCTCTCTTCCGCTCCCTTTTCCCCTTCTCCATCCTCCTCCTACCTGAGCAAATATCTATCTCCTCCTCCCCTTCCCTTCCTCTTTCTCCTCCATCCGCAACCAGTCATTCCCTCTCCCGTACCGTTCCTTCCAACAACCCCGTGGACTCCATTTCTCGCCTGAGAATAGGAGGGAAGGAGGAGACTTAGATTCTGGGCCACCCGACAAACTCTCCCCAGCCATATAAGGAACCGGGCCAGACTGGTGCGTGTAGAGGCCCGAAGACAAAAAGGCTGGAAATAGGAAGACTTAATATCCTTTTCCTGGTTTTAGCTTTCAACGGCCCTCCACCCCCCACCCACGCTCCTGGTATTTTCTCTCGGTTCTCTAGAGGCATTCTTCGGTTCGACAACGAGGAATCCTCCCATTTCCCACCACCTCACCTACCACCGCTCCCTTCGTTCCGCCCACAAATTCGAGTCTCGACCTCGCCCATTCCTCTCGGTAAACACCACCGAGACCGGAATTCCGAATTGGAGATTGAGCAGAATTCGACGGAGCGAGCAGGCCGCACCGAGCAAGAGACATTTCAACCCGGCAGCCGAAGATCACCCCCGTCTCCGACAACGCCAGCCTCAGTTACAGTTCAGTCAACATATTCACCGAGACGAGAGTGTCGGATCTCGCTACATGAACGTGATCCGCTCAAAGCCCTCGTTGGCCTTTCTTCGGCGTTGAGAGTGAGGTATGCCAGGGATTCCCCAAAGCCAATTCCTTTTCACAATACATCAGGACCTTGATGTTATGGTTTGGCAGAAGCCGCAGAGAATAGGATACTAAATTGTGGCCTGTCCCTTGCAGACATATGCCGGTTCGGGTTTGTTCTGCAATCCACGGCATCTTCCACGCTCGCGCCTGATTTCCGCCCGTCCTCCGTCGAACTGAGGATTGCTAGTGTGGGACACGTTAACTCGTTGCTTCCACCCGGCCTCAGGAATTGCGTCAAATTTCCCCTCGGTCCTTCTAGGCCTGCGACCGTGGCGGTAAGGGATCCCTTCCGGCGTCTTTCTTTTTTTTCACGTACACCCTGCCCCCGCTGCCGGACACCAGACACCACGCCCCAGACTGTCGCTACCCCTTAAGCCCGTCTGGAGCGCGGCGAGGTCTCAGGTACTAGATCTTGTCCCCACACAGGCAGATCGGGCAATTCACAAACAAGACAAAGTTTCTCCCGCTGGAGAAGCGTGGGCCCGCGAAGCCATAGCCGATACAGCGGATAGCGAGTTGAGGGTGTCCCAGCATCAAAACTATAAAAAAGCCACCCTGACAGGCGAGACTTGGAACGACTCGTGCTGACTTTGAGAAACCGTTTAGACTCGCACAGTCGGCATCTCTCTTAACCTTGCCGTTTCCCCGGCCACCCGCCTCTCTCAAATTCGCGAGGAACTCATTTCTTCACTTGCATACTTTCGGCGTCTTTTTCCAGCCACAGTCACTCTTTTCGGTACATGCTCTTCAACACACTCCTTAATAATCTAATACTAGTCTCTGAAAACTGGTCGACCCCCTCACTCACTTTGGCTCGACCGACACTTCTTAATTATCGTCTCATCGAATTCCCGGAGAACTCGGAACTTGGTCACTCTTTAACCCACACGTCAACCTCGTTTCGCAACCTCGAAACCTTTTTTCCCGCCCACCCAACATGGCATTCTCAAACCGCCCATCCGACGATACATTCTTCGTCGAGTCGGATCAACCTTCTCACCGCATAAGTGCGCGCGATGCGGCCAAAATGATTGCCCGCAACAAGCAAGAGGTACTCGCCAATGAGCTCTCGAGGCTCGCATGCGACGAGTACCTCGAGGACATCATGCAGCACATGCGTCACATGGAGGTATGTTGTTCTTGTAGTCTTGAAAATATTCGCCAGCGAGGATAAGGGAGCTAACAACAAACCAAGGATGAGACGCTACCAGATGCAAATCTTATTGACATGCAGCGCGAGATCCAGTGGTTCATGCGACCCTACCTCGTCGACTTCCTCATCGAGGCTCATGCCGCCTTCTCTCTTCTACCCGAGACTCTCTTCTTGACTGTTAACCTTCTGGATCGCTACTGCTCAAAGCGGGTCGTCTATAAGCAGCACTACCAGTTGGTTGGCTGTGCCGCCCTTCTAATTGCCGCCAAGTACGGAGACAAGAAGGATAGGGTGCCTCAGATCAACGAGCTCAACAACATGTGCTGCGGCCTGTACGACGCCGGCATGTTCACTCAGATGGAGATGCATGTGTTGAACACGCTGGACTGGAACATCGGGCACCCAACCGTCGATTTTTTTACCCAATTGATCGTTGCTGAGGAGCGGGATAGCAGGGAGGTCGAGCACATGGCGGCCTACATTTGCGAGATTGCACTCTACCACCGTGACTTCGTGTCGACAAAGCCATCAATCATGGCAAGGGCCTCGCTCGCCCTGGCGAGAGCAATTCTGTTGAAGCCCGAGGTGAATGATGGGGAGTGGGATCACACCGAGAATGTCACGCTCTTGACGCTCTCACAACATCTTCACCAGCCGTCTGTTACCCTCTCGAGGAAGTACTCCAACCCGTACTACTCGAAGGTATCCGGGAAGCTTGCAGACTTCTTAGCACAGCAGGCCGCCATTGCCCGACGGGGCGCACCCCTTTCTCCACCTTGCGAGACCACCCTCTCGAGCAAGGCAAACAATGTCTACAGCACCCCTCAGAAGGGCTTCGGTTCAATGCCCGGAGTAGCTGATGGCTACATGACCCCTCCCATCACACCTGATGGAGCTTGCTTTGGGCAAAACGGCATGATGAAAGACTACCAGGCGCCCCCAAGGTGTCCCGTCACCCCGACCCCCCAGCCGAATCACATGTCAGCATATCCGCAACATATGGTAGCAGGGCCGTCATATTATGAAGGCACCTCATCTCATATGTCGTACTGAAGCAGTGGTGCGTAGCGCTGCTCATAATCGTCGCCGAGTCGACGACAGCTTCAGTTCTTCTCACCCTTTCAGCTCCTGATCAAGTGGGAAGGGACCTTTTTTTAGTTCCGGGAATTTCGAGTCATACCACGGAAGATAAAAGATTGCAACGCATCCGGCACTTTTTTTCTCGTCAGGAAACATTTAGCGTCATGGCATCAGCGTTGAATTCTGCGAATTTCTTCGACTTCTCTCTCGGATATCCTACCCCGGCTGCCCCAACACTGCAGTCCATGTTCTCATCTTTTGCGAATATGACAACTTTTGCACAATACCCCTTTCTATTCTCGGCAGCCGCGTTAATTACTCGCAAAAAAAAAATTACGAAAAGTCAGGTGTGATCTCTGGATACCATACTTGGAGAGGGGAAAAAGCACCAAGCGCCTCGGAGGATGGAAGCGCGACCAAAAAAAAAAAAAAACGAAGAGTTGGCATATTCTTTTCATCACAATCTGGGAGGATCCGATAGAGAGGCGATGCGAACCCCAAGAAAGGGTGAGATTTGTGATACGTCAAGAGTGACCAAAGATTGGCAAAAGATTGGAATGGAAGACCAGATCTCGGAATGGAAATGGTATGAGACGGAGAAAAGATGGACGACGACGAACCAAAGACGGATCCTCGCTCGGCCGATGGACAAGGCCCCCTCTTCACTGCACCCAAGTCAACATCACCAACATCAGCGCCAACAGAATTGCGTCGAGATAATTTTTTTTTTCAACTGCGGACGGCGAACCGCACTTTGTTAGCAGGGATGCAGGCATGGATCGCGGATCATGGACCTAGCCCTCAAAGATAGGGGGACGGGGATGGGGCATTGCTGAGATGCCCGGGGAATCAAGGTTTCTCGGCAGAAAGAGAACCGGTAGGGAAAGCAACCGGACCGGCCTGTCCGACTTTTTGCTGGGTGGGCAATTTGGCCTGGGTTGAGTCTATCCCCATGGCGGCTAGCTAAACAGTTAAAAAAAGAGTAAAACCTCTGACATAACATGGCTCCATTCTGTATTCCTGTGATTTGCGCCGTGCTATTTGCGATGTGGGCCCTGTTTGTACGCAGACCTAGGGTAAGCGTCAAATGGCGCATTGATTCTCACTGCCCTTCGCTGGAGAGGCGGTACGGGGTTGCACCTTCCTTCTTCCCAGGTTCCACCGCTTGATACCGGACCGTATTGACGGCTCAAATCCAGCTGGCCGCTAGCTGAGCTTAGCTTCTTTCGAACACAGTAGCACGAATAAATTTGCGTACCCAAGATACGCACACATCTTGGCTTTACAAACGTAGCATCCACTTTATTACTGCTGATATTCTTGAGTTTGACGACGAGTCCTTGCTCTGGTACGTGGGCTACCCGCGAGACGTGCCAATCTGGCCGTCCCGAACATCTGACCGCCCTTGGCCTTTGTATTAGGAGCATTCAAAATCGTTCCCCAAGGCACGCTTGCAATTACACTCCCCTGCCCTTCGTCAGTGTCCCTCAGCACCCAATCGGCATCTTCCCTGAACTTGTGCTCGAAGACGACACGTTCAGGCGTACCTAGTTCTTTGTCCAGCCAGTCCAGGCGGGCTCCAAGAAGCGAAGGGGGTGTTTGATTATGTGGGACCTTCGACGCGGCGAGACGCATCTGACCGGGCAGCCGCCCGGCGCCGAGCACCTCTCGCCGGTCCTCGCCAAGCCACAGCTTGAAGCTTCCAGGTGTGCCTGACCAGTAGCATACATGGAAGGGCAAAAGCCCACTGAGGCGGTCCGGCGCAGCGTTTGGACTCGCGTCGCTGTGTGCGGTGCCGGCAAGCGCGACAACAGGTACGGTACCACCAAGGATATCAGGCTCGCTCGGCCAAATCGGCGGGTCTCTTGTTACCAGCGAGCTCCCGTCTGCCGCGTAAACACCAACGTCGAGCTCATACATCCTCATCTTGCTCACATTTTCGGCCGTAGCAATGAGACGAGCCCCCTGGGCAGCGTAGTTCTTGGAGTCGATCTGGAGCTTAGCTAGGTCGTCCTCGTAGATACACGGGAGCGTTGCGCCGCTATCAAGCAACATCTCGAAGAATATACGAGGGCCATCTGAGTCGGGGCTGGACGGGACCACAATTGACCCGCTCGGCTTACGAGAGGAACTCGAGGGCTTGTGAGTCCGGGGAGCGGCACCGGTCGTCTCTCGCGCCACCGCCGCTTTTCGTCTTCGAAAGCCCATTGTGAGCCTGTAGTGGCCCATGTTCTCCGACCTATCTCTCCAGATTTTGCGATCTTCGAGGCAGACTCCTTTCTTGAGCACAGCTGACGGGCCTCGGAGAATATCTCCACTGTCTCCCGAAAGCGGCGGTTCATACCACAGCCAACCCTCGCCGTACTCAGCAAAGTACCGGTCTAGCCGCTCATCGCGGTCTGATGCGAAGGAGGCGTAGTCAGAACACCGGTCGACAATTTGCCCAGCCCAGATGATGGTATATGAAGACGAATAGGGGATGCCGCCGGACTCATATCCGCTGATGGCGGCCTCGATGTTGGCCCGCTCTGGCGGGAATTCTGAGCTTTCTAGAATATACCCAAGAAGTTCCAGACGTTCCGCAATGGCCTTTGATCGTATTGATGCTAAGGATGATCTGCGATGCGGGTCAGGTCGGATTCGAAGCGTATCTTTCAGAGACCATGCACACTCACCTGGGCTTTGTGTTTGCCTCGTTGTCCTCGTCAAGCCTAGCTCTCTGATCGATCGCTTCCTCGAGGAGACACGCAAATTTAGATACTCCTTGGTAGTACTCTACCCACGCACGACATTGTGCTATCCTCCTATCCGCTATCTCGATCCGGCTCGGGTCTTCGCCCTCCAGCCAGAGAGGCGACCCAATGACTATCGACGGGGCCCATCTACCAGAGACAGAGACATCCGCATTAAGAGCTTCGGTGCTACCTTCGGTTGTGTCTAGCCCAGGGAATGTAAGTTGCTGTGCGAGTTGCTGTGCTTGACGGAGTTCGCTGGCTTCTATTCTTGCTATACTGCGAGTTCTTGGCCTTCTCGACTCGGGAGGCTGATGTTGAGCCACGTCTCTACGGACATGATAGCGGGAATTATTACGGTTGAAGTTATTTGTGTTATATGCGGCGTGTCGAAAGGTAGATCGACGTCTCCCCCCGCGATGCTGGGTCGCCTGGACGGATTGACGTCCCGAACGATGAGGAACATTGAAGGGCTGCGACATCTTCAGACGAGGGGCCTTGGCCAATTTGGTGATGACCAGACAGCCCTATTGCCACTGTTTGCTTTTCGGCATAATCATCTGGAGAAAAGCTTGCTGAGTCAAACTCGAGGTCGAATCCGGCAATGCCTCAGCTCAATGTCTAACCCTCTCAGTGCTTCTTTCTTCGTTGTCCGTAGGCCGAACAAAGAACAGCTACACACCACTTCTTTGACGACCCTACTGAAAACGGGAACATCATATATTCTAGAATCGATCTCTTTACCAAGAATGCCGGAATCCGCATATTCACATGCGAAAATGTCCCCTTGCTAAAACATTCCAGTCGGTCAAACCCACACAGCACAAATACAGCGCACATTCGATCAGCGCCAGTGCCCCCATAACTATCTCATTTGTCACATGTGCGAATGTTCCAGCATTCATTTATCATTTGTCGTAATTTCTAGCCGCAATCGCAGCGGCAAGCCCGAAAGTTAACGTCAAACCACCCAATCCTAGACTTGGCTTTTCCGTGGGCCTAAGGCGTCCCCGGCCATGGCCTCCCCCGGTGATAAAGACCGCCAGCGGGGTCCCGGCTCGTTTCCAGGCACACCCCTTCCGGACCCTGCTAAAGTGCGATGGCCGCGGACGCCATCACACTCGCCAGGATCGTCCCCAAAGGCTACGAGAGGGTCGAGAGGGTCTAGAGGGTCTAGAGTGCGGTGGCCGCGGACACCACTCTCGCCGGGATCGTCTCTAAAGGCCACGAGAGGCACGAGATCAAAAGAGCGAAAGACAGTGGATGGTAAGTCTACTTTCAGTTCCGCTTTTTAAACATTTACCCCCCAAGAGAATATGCTAACTGGCACAGGGGCGTTCATTGAGTTTCTTATTGGCTACGCCGCGAATAACCCAGAATGCTCGCCGCTCTTCCGGGGATACCTGGAGAATGTGGTCTTGAAACCCAGGTCAGAAGATGAACGCATCAGCCTCGTCAACCGGTATTTAGGAAACCCCGAGATTGCGGATTACGGTCTAGGGCCCGAGTTCATGGCTGAGATTCAGAAATACAACCTCTACGATATGTGGCGGAACCCGGAGGAGAGGTCTAATTCGCCGAGATTTCACGAGGTGATGGAGCAGGACTTTGTCGACACGGGTGAGCTAAGTGATGGTCACTCGCCAGACTCCACTGATGAGGAGGGTGGCGAGGCAAGCGACGGCGAGGAGACTGAAGAAGGAAGCCAAAGCGAAGAGGCACGGGAGAATTCAATGGAGGAATGGCAAAAGAGGCTGAAGGCAGTTCTCGGAGACGAAGACGGAGCGCCCGAGCCACGCAAACCGGTATCGCGCATGCAATCCTCTGCCTCAGACCCCACCGAATACCTGCTCAACTTGCTGGAAACGTTGCAGTCAGTCCCCCCGATCCCCATCGCCAGTATCTACTCCAGATCGGGCGCGGCACAAGCGGGCGATTCAGCACTGGAGGAGCGCACCGGTCCGGACTGGGCGGCGAAGTCTTGGTTTCGGGGCACCCCCCAGCCGCCGATTGCGACGCGACTTCAGACTATAGTTAACTTTCTTGGCGATGAAGATGTGGACCGCTGCCTGGATTGGAAGAAACAGTTCCAGGAAGTGGTCTCGTATCTCAGCTGGCTTGCCAAAGGGGACGACAAAAGACAGCTAGAGAAAGTCAGCCCGCGGACGCGGGCCATATACGACGAAGCAGTCACCATGGCCAAGGCTCATGTACTCTTTGAGAGGCACCATTACACGCCGACTCCCCTAGAGCTCGGTAAGCCACCGAGGGTGCCGCTGAGGTCCACCCGTCTGAACTGGACCAGCACCGTCCACGACTGGCCGGTGCCGTCCAGTCGGCCGGTGCCCCGTCGGGACGACCTCCCGCGGCCGCTCCCACCCCGGGGCCTAGCCCCTGTGAGCAAGATGCTGGTTGACGATCCTCGGGGGGACCATATGTATAACATGTTGGTCCAGCATGGCAAAGCTTACTGGAGCAAGGATAATGATATTCAAGCTGACGACCAAAATAACCTCGCCTGTATCGAGGCGCAAGCATTCAAAACCTTCTCGGCACTGGGATCCGCAGGCGGCGTCGCAGGCGGCGTCAGGCGGGATCCGGACTCCGGCATGACTGTTCTCCCCGACGGCACGCCAGTAATCCCCAGCGATCCGGCGGCCTGGGCCCAAGAACGGGGCGCCCGTCGTGCTGGCTTACAGCAGTGTCTGCGCAGGTTCGGGACCCAGGGGCATCTCGGACTCCCCGCAAAAGGATGTGGACTCGTACTGCCCATGGACGCGGCTACTCAAGCCAGGGTGGTTCAGAGCGTCCAAGGCCTACAGTATGCGCCCGTAGGGCTGCCCGCAACAGAGATGCCTCGGCAGATCGAACCACAGCCCTACGGTTTCTTTTTCGGCGAGTACGAGAAGCAACGGAGGCGGCTGCGCAAGATGGCGCTGTTGCAGGTCACGGCACAGTATAGGGATGAGGGCCATTCCGTCACCCTCCCGAAGAACCTGGTGACTGGCGGTCCCTTGATCTGGCCCACAGTGGACCCCGATGTGCAGAATAAGCAGGAACTTCTCGAGCAGTGCCGGACGGCTCTCAAGGTCTTGGAAGCCGCCAGCCAGCGCGCCCCTCGCGATCTTCTGCGGGCGGCACTTGACCTAGCAAAACGTGGAGTGGCTGGCGAGTTTGAGTCTCACATGGTACCACGCGAAGTGCACCTGGCAAAAGACGAATGGTGGAGGGAAAGGGGCAAGAAGCAGCCGAGCTATCTCAGCTCCGATGACACCAAGTGGATCAAGTTTCTGGGCGGCAGGTGTGCGAACGATCAAAACTGGACCGGACGAGTCCAGCCAGACACGCCCAGGGATATGTATAGGCTGTTCCACATCTTCGCCAGGCGCGTGAAGAAGACCCTCGACGATAGAAACCCCGAAGGACTTTTCAGCCGTTCAGACAGTAAAGTCACGGTTGAGCAGCTTCTGGAGGTCATCAACGCCGGATCAGTCAACAGTGCCATCGAGAAATGCGAATTTCACCCCTATGATGCCTGCGCGTGGCTCGACAGGCTGGCTAAGGCTGGCCAGGTGAGGTGAGAAGCTCGGTTGCTTATATATCCCGAGTGTGCTACTAACCTGCCCCCTAGATTCCAGCCGGATCTTGAATGCTATGGTGTCATTGAGCGCCCGGTTGCGCAGTACTTCCCGGAGCACCGAGTGATCTGGCCTCGAGATAATGCCCGTCCCAGTTACCCGAGGAATGTATCTGGATGGGAGCGCGTCATCAGGAAAGAGGATCCCACAAGCACCGGTCGCGGCACGAACGTCTGGAACTTCTTCACGGCTCTCGGTTATCGCTTGGGGTACACCATCCGCAGGCTTGAGCGTTCTTTAGCTAGGGAGGCGGGTCGAGCACAGCACGTATCGACACAGGAGCTGGCGGAATCGATAAGCAGGTGGGAAGAGGTGGTGGCTGATCTCCAGCGGGGTGAGATAGTCAGCCTGCCAGAGCTAGTAAAACGCATCGGCGTCAACAACGGCGACTATACCGACGGCATGACAGAGCAGGAGGCGCTCCCGTTGATCCGAACGAAAATCATCGAGGAGATCTACGAGAACAAGCCTATGCTGGCCCCTGGTCGCGAGTACCGCTACATTGGTTGGGACGGGGAGGAACAAGCGGCGCTGGTTCGCGACTTCGACTGGGACTGGGCGTCAAAACGGGTGCGCGGCGGGAAGTGCAAGCGGTTTTGGGATGTCAACCGCTGGCCACTTCAATCTGGCTATCTGAACCCCGAGGCCGAAAACGCCATCAAGAACGACGTGAACCTGGACCCAGCCCAGACATTCGATCCGTTCGTCACGGACCCGACGCCGGATCACTGGAAGCGACCCAAGCTGAGGAGGTATGGCGAAGAGGACAAGGTCGAGTATCGTCGAGGACCAGCCATCTACCCTATCGGAGACACAGTCCGGCAGCGGAAGGCCGTCGAAGATTACATGACGGAAATGGTGCACAGGAGTAAGCTCATCTACCTCTTGTATCGTTGCGCAGGGGTGAGGGGAACTAACCGATTCTATAATGTAGGTGTTGGCTTGGACCGACGAAGAAAGAGAACCTGGTCCGAAAGACTGGCCCTGCTAAACCCATTCTCGAGCTCCGATAATGAGGGACGACCAACGGACCCGCCGC
The DNA here is from genome assembly GCA_030549175.1 of Lasiosphaeris hirsuta. Classification (NCBI taxonomy): domain Eukaryota; kingdom Fungi; phylum Ascomycota; class Sordariomycetes; order Sordariales; family Lasiosphaeriaceae; genus Lasiosphaeris; species Lasiosphaeris hirsuta. Next base: position 6,120,454 of record JAUKUA010000001.1, read on the forward strand.
CCCTGCCACCTGTTGATCCTAGGCTAATCCCGGAGAGCTGGGACCCGAGGGTCATGCTGATGAAGATGGAAGAGGATGCCGACGTTGAGGGGGCTGAGGACGACGACGACGACGACGACGATTACGATGAGATGGACGATTTACTCACCGTGATGTAGTATGCGGGTAAGAATGGTAAGGGTCTGGTTTGGGTGTTTACTATGTTAAATATCCTTTGCACTGATTTTATTAGTTTGGGTTTCTATCTTCCCCTTTTTTTACTTGCATGCATATGAGGAGACACCCAATTTCTGAATAGGGGAGGAAACGTCCGACTTGCAAAAAGACATACCACACCAGGGGTTCGCCGGCTTATCTATGGGAGAGCAGACGGGATCCCGAGTTTTTCCAGTAGGTATGGTCGTATGTACTACTAGGCTTCCCGAATTTAACTTTTACACAGGCTGTTCTGGTGGTCCTCTATGACCAGCGCCTAACATCTTTGACACAGTGGGCAACGGAGCATCTTGAAGGTGGAGATATTATGCAACACTAGTGCGTAGAGTGCCCCGGCTTGACGCGGGGTATAACTAGACTTGCCGAACCGGTGGATAGATCCATCTTCCGGCATCGCTTTCGATGCGACTCCGGTTCAGGCCTCCGGGTCCGGGCTTGGTTTCGGGCGTCGTACAGATTTAGTCGTTCCGGGCGCAGGACTGCTTTGGTATTCTTGTGTACTTTATACGGGCAGTCTTTATTTTCTCGACTGTTCTCCGTCCCCTTATCCCTTGCCCCTATTTCTTGGTGACTGCCGACTTCGCGAGTTCAGGCACGAGATAACGGACGTCTTTTCAAGAGATCGTAACGGGTGCACCGTGGCTATCGTCATTTTGCACCGTAGTTCCCATATATAACCCTGACAACACATAGGGCCAACCCTGAAAACGGCAGATTGATTGATTGTTTAACGTCCGGGGTTCTTGCCCAAGGCGACTGGGACGTCAGGGGCCGATGGCCAAGGCCCAAGGCCCCCCCAGGGAGCTATTGTGGGCAAAAGGGGAGACCCGGACCGGCCCCCCCTGGCCCGCCCGGCTCTGGTTTAGATAACAAGGAGATCCTCCTACCCGAAATCCTGGCCTAGAACATACCGTTTGCCGTTAGGAGGTCCCACCGGCCCTCCACAACTTGCCCATCGAATATGGTACATAAAAACTCCGGAGAGAAAAGCCACCTTTAACAGCCAACAGGAAAATTAGGAAAACCCTTCTCTCCCTCCTCTTCGTTCTCTCTTCGTTCTCTTCCCCAGGGTCGTGGGCCCTCGGCCACTCCCATTCTTCGACAATTTGTGGGATATTTTCTTCTCCCATTATACCCCGGTATTTTCTTTCCGGGGTGATCCTTCCCATGGACAGCCCAAACAGGGTCAGTGCTGGCTTGTTGCGGCGTAGGAGCTGTAGCGGCGAGCCTCCCCTGAGGAGGGTTGGTAGCGCCTTCCAGTTGAGGGGGGCACTTACTTGAACACATGCCCGGGTTCCTTACGGATTCCACAGGCGCATGGCTTCCAAGTGCCTGGCTCGTGGCCAAACCTTTCGTGGTAGGAGTGGAAGCCCCCGTGTCCGGTTCTCTCTGCTAGGATGGTGGCAAGCCATCTCCTTGGCAGCTTAAGCTCCGGGGGGGGGGGGGCTTTCTCCTGAACTCCACCTCTGAAAACGGCAAAAAAGGTACATCCGGAAACATAACCGTCCTGTCAAAACCCACACCCGCAAGCTACACCACTGTAAGGCCTAATTGGCCACCACTTACAAGACATCACAACGCGTAATTCATAATAAAAACCGTTGGCCTTGGGTACACCACCCACCCCTGATTCCCATACTCCGCAACCTCCGTTCGCAGACGAAAAAGAAAACACCAACCCAAGACATACACATCCCCTTCCGCTACATATCCCCGCCTAGTGCAACCTCTCCCCACGCACTCTACTACACGCATCATTTACTATACACAACACAGCCCGGATGGGAGGGGGGGAGCCTTCTTATCTCGCCTGCTCAATTACCGCCCGTGTCTCCCGCCCGAGGCCGATATTAACAACACCAATACACAACACACCCCTCTCTCCCCTTTTCTACCTACCTACCGTCTACCACCACTCTCCAACCTCTACATCGAGAGCGACCCCCAAATCTCACATCCGTCCACCCTATCGCTCTAGTTACCGGCAACGATTGCCCACCCTCCCGTCTACAAGATAAGCCGCACATCGTTAATCTACCAAAACGCCGAACCGGACCCGTCCCAGACGCGCGCCTCCCAAACCGACAGGACGGTATGGAAATGGGTCAAAAGATCCAGGAAGAAAACGAAGTGTTGCAGTGACACTGCAAAAAAAAAAAAAAAAACCCCCCCTAAAAAAACCGTTGGTCACTTACTAGTAGTGTACGCGTGAGCTAACGTGTCGCCAAGAGATATCAAAGTAAAAAGCAAACAGAATCGGAGGCGCACTAGATTCCGCCGGGCTGAACTTGGCGCTGCAGGGCCGCTGGGACTGAGTTGTCTTGGCAGTAAAGTACCGAAACAGAAGAAACGCTGCTTTCCTACAGGTGGTTCTCACTACTCTACGCGGTGCGCTGTTGAGAGAGCCAAGGCTATCGTCACGGTCAAAACATTTCACACAATCCACAATCTAGATGTCAAGGTGGGTCAAGAGCATACGTATGCACAGCATGCATCGTCGTCTATTCATCCATATGCACCCTCGTCCCCTCTTCGGAAGGAAGCAGGAGAAGCGATGTGATCATGGTGATATCGCTGGATGGCATCGCCTAAAGCGCTTCCGTCGAAGTGCTTCGCCTTTTACTTTTCCAAACAGGGGATAGCCACCCTGGCCCCCCATGATGTACCTGTCTCTGCTCCATCTCCGTCCCTCGCTGACACTCATGTACTTTCATCAGCTTTCATGCAAAGTCCAACACATGATTCGCAAATATAACATTCCCCTTAACGCCACGGCACTGGAGTGGGTATTCCCCTGTACCGTTCCCCGTGATAAGCAAATGAGCCCAGTCCATATTTCTCCGTCCTTGCGCATACCTCCCGACACCACCGGTATACCTGACATGATAGTAAACCCGCAGCAACAACAAAGGAAACCTTGTACGTGGGATGCACGCCGCAACTCGAGGGAGGCAGCGAATCGGTCGCAAAATATAAAGCGGCGGAACAGGAAAATAAATAGCGCCGAGTCTATGCTGCTCAGGTGATTCTGGATCGGTTCGGGTGTAGAATTAAACACAAGGGAATTATAACCGTGATGGCGGTGCACCGGATTGATTCATGTTGAGAGCATCATCACAGTGATACGTGGGCGATATGTACATCAAGTTGCAGGCCTTGGGAGGGTCAACTGCGACTTGGGTTGGTTGTGCGCGGGATGGCACCGAGCGGCCCATCGGCGCCGGCTTGTTTGGGAACGGTGGATATCGTGCTACCGTGAGGCAGCGGATCCGTGACTCGATGGCCTGGCGTTCTGGTCAGAGGCTACTGTTTAGAATCGACCAAACTGAACATGGTCGCTCATGGGAAAGGTGGGCCCTGGTTCTGAGGTGGTGGGTACTGTTGATGCCTCCGGCCATTCTCTCCGCGAGCGGCTACCCACTCAGCATTCCCGCTTTGGCGGCCAGATACTTCGGCGGAGACGGGCAGCTTGGTGTCGTCGTTCGAAGAGCCGGCTACACGCCTGCCACCACCCCCGCTCGGGCTAGCCTCGCACGATCCTGGTACAAGTTCGGTAACGGCCTGCGTGATCGAGGCGACTACGTAGCTGCGGAGCTCGCGGTCTTCTCTGGAATCCTCCTTTTCGAGCTGAAATCGCCGATCCTTGTCCATATCCACCCGTCGTAGTCGCTTGATCTCCCCCATGATATAGAGTAGTACTTCCTCTGGGCACCGGTTGCGGTCGCTGTAGTGCTCGGCTTTTCGGACATAGCGTCTGGTCACATCGGTGGCGCCATCGGTCGAGAAGGCAATGCAATAAGACATCTTCTTGCCCCAACCCTCGGTGTAGAGTCGTGGATTGTCCCAAGCTTCCTCGCAGGCGTCCACGTGGACCCATCTCTTCTGATGTTCAGAGTAGACCTCAGTCCAGACATGGTCCTCCGCGTTCCAAACCCAGCGTACTCGGCCGCCGACTGCACGGCAGAGCATGCTGAAGCAGTTAGCCCATTCGCCGCACCGTCCGCGCCGTGTCTGAAGTAGACGCCACACGTCGCTGTACCGCGGAAATCGCTCGTAAGCTCCGCAGTTCAGGTTGGAGCACCGGTAGAGCTCGACTCGCACCGCGCCACAAGCATTCTCTTCTGGCATCGGTGCCGTCATACCCTGTGCAATTGTGGGGGACAAGCAAACCGGGCACGGTGGATTGTTGACCCAGGTGAAGAAGGACCTTTTGAACCACCTGCAGCGAGGTTCGTTAGCATGTGTATTCCCACTCAGACGAGCACATGCGGTGATTAGGAAAGGACGTACCTGAGTAGTGCACGGATTACACAATCTTGGTATCCCCATTCCGGTTTCCGCCCGTCGCCCATGCTTTCGGCTTGGGCCTGAAGCACCTGGGTTTCCTCCTCGGCTTCGCCATATATCCTATCTAAGGGTATGACTTGCAAGGCCTCGTCGAGGAGCCCGGGGTTCTCGTACTTAGTTGGGGTCGCCGATAAGGATATCATCATGTTCCTGAATTTTAGGGAGTCGCGGTCGGTTGGTGCTGGTGGCGTTGGGATCTTGGGAAGATTCCGGACCATTGAGTAGGAGGGGGGCGTTAGGGGATTTGAAGCACCATGGGATGTCGATGGCCGGCCAGGGCCTGATGCAGAGGATAAGGGACGCAGGTTGTTTGATGATGCCCTCTCTCTTGGCATGGGTGAGCCTTGGCGCGATCGTGTTTCAAGCTCACTGATCCGCTTCGTTCGTAATAATTGTTCGAATTGTATCCTCAAGTCATGTGCCCATTCCTCGCCGTATTGACCTTGGCCCGGAGGTGGATTCCCTCCGCCGGTAGCCATGATGCCGCCGTCGTGTTCGTCAACAACGAGCTGGATGTTGAGAGTCGAAGGGGTTACTGTCTCCCAATACTAGACTCTCCCAGACGTCAAGCAGGAGCTGGATGATGGATGCTACTTCAAGTCGCAGGCGATGAGGCGCGGCGTCGCTAGGTGCCAACCGACGTCGTCGCCGACGTCAGCAACTCGCAATCACTAGTGGTCGATGAATCTGATAGTCGCCACGCAGCTGGGAGGGAGGACGCTGACGAGCGCCTTTCTCTTGTCTCGTGTCTCCTGTCCCCTCTTGGTCGAAATCGCTTAAATTACTGATGTTCGAGGTTCGTTTTCCCGGCGGTGGCGGATTAGGGGGGGGGGGGGGGTTGTTAACTCGTCTAGTGCTGGGCGCCGGGTTAGGTCGTCGCCTATCGCTAAATTGCGTTGCGAATTGCTGTGCAGCGCGAAGTTGCCGTGGGACGGACTGTGTCGATGCACACGGTCGCCGGCCTCCTCTCTCACAATGTAAGCGTCGAAATGTCGCTGTCGACGAGCGGGCGCCGCTGCCGTATGAACGAGCGGATACGGTTCGAGATGGGTTGGCAGGTGGAGGTGTCAGGCCTCGCAGGCGGGAAATGGGCAGGCAGGGTAGAAGCAGGAGACAGGCGGAGGGGGGACACCAGAGGAGCAGGGGGGATAAAGCTGAGGATTTGGGATGACAAGGGTTTCAGGGAGCCGAGGGCGTGCAAAGGAAGCGTACGTACTCTGTGTGCCCTCTTGCTAACGGCACACTCTCCGGGGTTGCGTGGCAGTACGGAGTACAGGCGGTATGTACATGCACTCGACAGCAGGCGGGCATTGCTCAGCCAAGTACAGCCATGGGCGGACCCCTCTTTGGCAAAGTCTTGGGTCTTTTCCAGGTCGGTCTCCCTCTACCTATTGCACTATTCCAGCAGACAGGAGGCCGCAACTGCCAGACCGACAACCTGGATCTCAATGTTTGCTCTCCCAGACTAGGATAGAGACTCGACGCTCGCCTGTCGCAAAGTCGCAAGCAAGAACGTAATGGGGGATCTCAGGACGACGACTCAGGACAAGGCCGGGGGGCGTGCAGGCAGCAGGCCGACGATTTGCGCTAGGGAACTGAGGGCGACACACAGAGAGAGGCACCTTGGGTAGGGAACGCGCGTCCACTTCAATTTGGTGACCGCCCGGGCCAATCAGCGCGCACTCGGGTCCCTCCGCCTCAAATGGGGTCTCACGCAACGACCGAGACCTGGAGAGTCCGCCGCCTCTCTGGATCGAATTGAATCGCTCTCCGCCGCGTGCTCACTGCGCAATTCGCTGTCGCAGAAGAAAAAAGACGTCGCCGATTCTGATTTCGTCTGCGTCGTGCGGGTGACGGCCGAGTGCAGCGGTGCAATTGCATCCGGCGACACAGCTTCCAGATGGCCTAGAGGGCGCATGAAAGTCGACAAAGACCAAAGGCCAAAGCGATTGTTCGGCGGTCGGTTGTCGGCTGTCTAATTCTGGCCTGCTTGGCTGTCCTGCTGCTGGCTGCTTGACCGTCTGGCAGTCTGGTGGGTAGACGGCATGTGGGTCAGCGATGACGAGGCGTGGCTTTTGGCTGCCGAACAGCCAATGTCCAACTGATGTGAATGTCCGAGCCCGTTTTGGGGGCTACTGTGGCACCGTGGCTGAAGCTCCTAGCTGCCCGGTGCATGGTTGCACTGCCGCGCCAGGTGCCCAGTTGTCGAGAGGGAGAGTCAGCAAATGGAAGAAACAGTCTGCTGGTTGCCAGTTGGTTCCCCGTGACACATATCGGCTTCCAGATCAATGCTCCCGCTCGTCCCCATGTGCCATCGCTCTGAGACCCTTGGTGACGTTGAACGGGTGCTATCCGTCTTATCGTGTCTTGATAGTATATTCAGTATATTCGATACACTCTCCAGGTCCCAATTGGCCAGCCGTTGAAACAACCATCAGGAACGCCAGGAACATCAGGCAAAAGGGCCACACGGGACTCAGCCTCGCTCGCTCGCGGGTGCTCAGAGGTGCCCCGCCCGCACAGGGTCCCGGATTGCAACCGCGAATTGTGAATTGCCTGCTCAACCAGCTCCGTCTGCAAGACCCGGGAGCACTCGGCACAGTGCGTGCATAGGCCTAGCAAAAACACACCTGGGCTTGGTGAGTCCAACGCGATATCAAAACTTCATTTACTCTCCTCCATCCGAACAAGCTACGAGCGGAACCGGCGATGCCTAGGAAAAGATGACGACTCGAAGGCGAAGAAAAGGCCAAGCAGGAAGAAAAAAACACAAAAATATCAAACCAAATTGCGTAGGCCTTTCAGGTGATTGCCCGGCTCCCAAGAAGCCAGGATTATGTCTGACTCCCAGTGCGTACACTCCAGGAATACGTCTGAAAAAAATAATAAAAAAATCCAAGACCTTCCGTATCTGGCGCATGCAGTCGTAAACACAGTGCGATATGGGCACATGTAGACGACGTGGGCACCGTATCACGCCGAGCGGATTATTTCAAGTGGCGTTGAGTGGTTGACGTGAGGAGCGATTACGCGGCGTCTTGGGCTCCAGACCTCTTTCCCGCCCTCATTGCACGTTTCGGCCAATTGCCACTCCACACTGGACGATGATCGACTACGATGCACAGCGACTCCTTCTAGCGCTGCACGTCACCCCATCCGTATACTCGAGGTACGAGGCATCGCTCTTTCTTCAGTTCCAGCCTGTAGTGCAATTACCTACGCAGCAGCTGCCTTCTCCCGGGCGACCCATCGCTGCGTCAACGCTTTATTGATCCCGAGTCTTGGCACTATGTTTTCTCCTAAGGCGCCGGTTCAAGTCACGATCCGAGGAAGACACGTTTTATCGTACACTAGATAGACATCTTGGCTGACGAGTCAACAGGACCAGTCTTGAAGATGCCGCCCATGTCTCTCCACGGGCTTCTTACCCACGTGGTCTCCCCCTGTGTAGCCACTCACACCATAGCAGCACATATTGGATGATAAGTGGTGACCTCCAATATCTCCGCAGGCGTGCTTTTGAGACCATTGGAAGCTCGGTCTGATATGATTCAACCACGACAGGCCGGTCTGCCAATGGTGGGACACGTGCTGGGGTTAGATGCCATGCTCCGAATACCTGATGCTGTTCTGTATCGTCTGCTATGAGGCTGCACGGGATGGCAAGCCCGGGAATATCAACATCTGTTTGTCATATCTACGGCTCAGGCCGAAAGACCCCCATGTGTCAATACAACACGTTCTCCTACCCGAATAGCTTCCGAGAGATAGCAAGAGGGCAAGAGGGTATGCTTCATCCCAGCCTCGAACCCGACGAACTAGCCATGTGGGCCGGTCTGTTCTTTCGTTCCCGTCGCTGTCCCCCGAACCCAAGACCTTATTCACAGCAGCACCAAGGCCACCCATCCCAATCGGTCGACATTTCGGAGAGTTGCGTTGCAGTCCTCATTTGCCCCCATAACAAGCTACCCAGATGGCCTCCTTGTCTTGTCGTCCTGGATATAACCGCTTCCTAACCCAATGCTGTGGGAACTCATCCGATTACACTGGCCATGTCTTGCGTACCATCCGCCCAGGGAGTTGTCTCCGCATAAAACAGAGAAGGGTGACTTGACGCGCGTCTCTCACCGAACGATGCTTTTACTCTTTTCTTTGCCTGCTGGGCGCGAGCACACAGAATTATACATAGTCATCTGACCTCATGCCTCTATACCAAAGGAGACAAAGACACCCATCAGGAAAGAAGGGGGGAAACACCACGGTACAGCCGGTGTCTTGCTTCCAAAGTTCACATCCGAGATCCTAAGCGATTAGTCTAGGGATGGCTAGACACACAGAGAATAATCCTAGCAGAAAATCGCTGCATGGAGCCTGACTTGTCCAATACCTATTCCATGTACATGCAGTAGGCTACTGGTACCATGAATACCCAAAATGTGCAACAGTATGAAGTAAATATGACCTTCCAGATTTGTATTTCCACTCGGTTCAGCGGTGTCTCCGTGCTGGAATCAGCTGAGATACATTGAACTCGAACCTGTTCGGCAGGAGGGTGGCCCTAGAAACATAAACGCCCCCCTCGGCCATGTGCACATCACCATCGAGGACAAGGGCCAAGCCGTGCCTCGTAGAAGACGACGACGATTGTCGTAAGCTGGCCTTCTGGCCAAGCTTAGTCACCACTGTCCGGACTTCATGATGCCCCTATCCACCCTCTATTCTCGGAACTCATCTCTCCCGCTCACCATTCGAGAAGTAACGCATAGGCAACTCTAGCTCCCAAGTCGGTCGCTCGACAATGGCAACCTCCAAAGGAGGGGTGCCATCCATGATCCCTCCTACACCCCCTCCGTTCACCTGTTGCGTGCTCACCAGGGGTACGATGCCTAGTATGGGCCGGTATTGGTATGTGTGCCACCATTTGGAGCTTCCTTGTCCCTTGCCGGTATCGTCCTCATTGGTTGTTTGATCGTTTCTTAGGCGCTGCAGCTCGCCGCCGTCGGTGTCGTCGTCGTCGTCATCATCGAACGCACTGCTTGCACCAATGCTCCTCTGGTCGTCAGCGTCAGCCATCTCCACATCTGTCCATTCTGTCCCGTCCGGTCCAGTGGCAACTCTGAGCTGTTGGGCTGCTAGGGACTCCTCCTTGGCCATCTTCCCCCCGGCTCCGGCTTCAAGCCCGTTGCGCTTCCGCTTCGTTCCTTTCGCGTGTGCATCCTTCACTATATCTTTTGCAACTTCGGGTAAGTCTTGGGAGAGGTCAATCATAAACAAGACAGAAGCCCCATAGATCCAGGCTCTTGGCCCTTGCCACACTACACCCTTGACAAGATCTCGCGTGGTACTAAACTGTTCAGGGAGCTTGGTGTATGGGTTTCTACGAGCCCATTCCGTGAGAGCTCCACGAATGGGGTTGAAAAGGAGCACCTGCTTTGAAGTGGTTATGGCGAGAATGGTGTAATCGCCGTCATCCTGGTGGTGGCCGGGTGAGAATGTGAGCGCCACAGGCGAGGCGCTTAGCTTGGGGAAGAGAGCAGCTCTTGGATTGAGGTACCATCGCTCACTCTCGCCCCGGTCGGATTCCTCGTCCGACGAGTCGCCTGAAGATTCGCTGAGTTCGCCGTTACCATCTTCACCTGTGCCGCTCTTTCGGTCGACTGGAGGGCCAAAAATCCAAGTGTCGATGTATCCAGCTAGATCGGCTACACAAAGCATTTTGCTGTCCGGGGAAAACGCCACCTGTGTGACTTGTCGGTCGTAGGAACCGAGACCGCCGAGCAGTATATTCTTGGGAATTTGGCGCCGTAGCCGGCAAAGCATTGTTGGCTCGGAAATCGCATACTCAACTCCGGTTGTTGACGTGGTGGGAGAAACCCGAGCAACCATGACCTTGGTCCCCTCCTCGATCCAGCACACCCAAAGCTTATCTGGAGAAATATCAACCCTCGTAGCGCCTTGGCCCGAAGCCTTGAGGTTTATCTTTTTGATATCTAACTGTCCCACACCATCGGGTTTGGTATATTCGAGCTGGAAAGCCTTCACCTCCGTAGCAGTTGAGGCGACAAGAAGAGTGCCGTCTTCGCTAATTGCGGCGGATGTGATGTTAGACTCGCCCTTCACCAAAATCTGGGCAAGAAGTTTTCGATTTTTGCGTATATCTGTGCCAGCAGGAGCATCATCTAGCAGTCTGCGAGCCGGATTGAGAAGATGCCAGATGCGAATTTCGTTGCCCCACCAGCTGAGTATAAATCGTGCCTTGGGGGCACTTTGCAAGTTGGTCTTTTGAGGAAGATGGGGCAACGTCCTGTGGTTTTCCTTTCCTGCCGAGCGAAAGGGAAACACAACTGGGCTTGCGTCGGGGCCTGTAACAATGTTAGCAACGACCGCATCAAGTTTGACAGAATAACTAACCTCCGGACACGACGACGCTCATCCCCATTCCCTCGAAAGAAGCCATTGCTTTGACGTCGTGACTGTGGTATCTTCGGTGGAAGACCTTGGACCAGCGTCCAAACTGGCCAGCCATGGGCTCATAAAGAACTGTCCGTCTATCCATGCCGCCGGAGACAATCTGAGACCCGTCGGCACTGACCGCTAGAGACAAGACATCTTGGGTGTGGCTCTGAATTCTCTGGGCCTGAGTATACGTCTTTCCGTCCCATATGCACACCTGCCCAGTAGAGTCACCAGACACAATGTCGCCGCGCGGTAGGCACTTGACAGACCACACAATGATGTTCTTGGAGCCGCCAGTATGGTCTGATCCAAGAGTCATTTGTCTCTGCAATGTCCCGTTCCTGATGTCGTAGACGCATATGGTGCTGTTCGAGCAGCCGACGACAACAATGTTGCGGGTCTGGAAAGCGATGCTAACCATCTTGGTATTCTTGGATGGAGTTCTGATCAGGGTTCTCACAAATCGGAGCTCATCGTCCTCGATCGAGTACATCACCAAATTGCCATCGACTGTGCCGGCGACAAGCCTCCGGGGACTGGGCTGCGGTACTCCATTTTTGTCGGTCAGGGGGGGCTGAACAGCGAAGCACCAAATGTCGCCGTGTTGGCCACTTGCGTGTGTCTTCGGCTTTGCCTTTTCGAGGTCCCATTCGGTGATGGCTGCAGTGTAGCCGATGCTGAAGAGGCGCGACCTGCCCAGGATAGTCTTGCCGTCACTGGTCTCTTCGTCGGCCTCGGTGACCCAGACTAAACCGTCGACGCTCCTGTCCTTACCGCCGGGAATGACAAGCTCCTGGTGCCAGGCGCCGCCGAGGGGATTCCATATTTCGATATCGCCATTTGCTCGGCCAATGGCTAGCCGGACCTGGGTGTTCTTCGACTTCTTCGCTTTCGATTGGGGGAACGACGAGTGCGAGAATGCGACGGCGTTGATGGCCGATGCAGGGTAAGATACGAAACGACAGCGGTGAATGTCCATGATTCTGTCTGGCGCTCTCAGGTCGCAAAGTCGCCGAGTCGCCAACAAAAAAAAAAAAAAAAAAGAATGACGATGGAATCTGGGCTCTAGGCGGGGGTCTCTAGACCTTGTCTGAAGCTCTCGACTTTTTTTTTTTCTTTTCTGCCGCCTCGAACTTTTCGCAAAGGAAGTCGGTCAGAGGAATTAAGCTGCTGGTCCGTGCGCCTAGCCGCTATTTCGGGCCCAGAGCTCCTGGTCCTCTCACCGCCCTACAGCCGCCTGTGGGATGGGGAGTGTTTTATTTCATGACCTTCCCGAGGTAAGAAGCTGTTCCCCGCTAAACCCCACCTTTAGCCATCGCAAGGAACGCGACCCAGCTTGAAGTTGTGCGCCGGGGTTGTCTGCGCTCCTATATCTGAGCGATAGCGGCCAATTGCTTGTTCGCCAGTTTGCCAACAGCGCGCTCAAGATATCCAGGCAGTTTGTGGATCCCATCCTGGCTTGCTGCGCAGCTCCCCAAAAGTCCCTTGGGTCGGCCCAGCTAAAGTTTTGCCGCAAATTGGTCTACGAGTTTGCCTTAGAACCCTTTTGCAACTTTTAGTTGCCAGTTGCTAGGCCCTTTCATTGCGGCCCGGCAGAAAAAGCTCTCTTTAAAGAGGCTGTGCAAAAGACTTAAGAGCTTTATCCTTACGCTTGAAGCTTTGTTCCCCTTCAGCTTCTGCGCGCACCTTCGCCCGGCCGGCCACTTTCAAAACCAAACACGTCAGCGCGTGATTAAATTATCTCATACCATCTCCCTTCGCGCACCGTGCGTCGGTCATTGTTGGACATCGCGACCGAGGAGGGCTTTTGACCAAACACCTCTTCAAGGATGGACTTCAACAGCTCTTCGCCCTACCCGGAGGGCGTCATTTCCTTCCTGGACACTGATCTCTACAAGCTGACGATGCAGTGTGCGGTGCTGAAGTATTATAAGGATATTCCAGTCAGCTATTCATTCACCAACCGGACGCCAGAAAAGAAACTCTCGCGCAAGGCTTTCCTCTGGCTGGAGGAGCAGATCCGGAAGCTTGGAAACATCTCTCTGTCGGCCGAGGAATACCAGTTTCTCAAGACGCACTGTCCCTATTTGACATCGGCGTACCTGGAATTCCTCCAGGAGTTCCGACTTCGGCCTCGGGAACAAGTTGCCATTACTTTCCTGCCCGTGGACCGGGATACCGGGGCCGAGACTGACATTGGTGATCTCGATATCAAGATCAGCGGCATGTGGGCCGAGACAATTCTCTACGAAATCCCGCTCCTTGCCCTGACTTCCGAGGCGTACTTCAAGTACATGGACCCGGACTGGTCGTATGACGGGCAGGAGGACAAGGCCTTTGAGAAGGGAATCCGTCTCCTCGAAGCCGGCTGCGTCTTCTCCGAGTTTGGCACTCGCCGCCGGCGGGACTACCACACCCAGGCTCTGGTGTTTCGGGGGCTGACGAAAGCCAGCAAGGCGGCCGAGAAGGATGGCCTTCCTGGAAAGCTGTCTGGTACCAGCAATGTTCATCTCGCTATGCGCTTCGGCATCCCCCCAGTCGGTACTGTTGCGCATGAGTGGTTTATGGGCATTGCCGCCATCACCGGGAACTACACAGTGTCGACAGAGGAAGCGCTCTGTCGCTGGATCGGCTGCTTTGGGGAGGGTGTTCTCGGTATTGCCTTGACGGATACGTTTGGAACACCAGAGTTTCTCAAGGCATTCAGCAAGCCCATCAGACACCTGGAAGATCCGCGACCACTCAGCGAGCGGAAGCCTAGCGTTGCCGACTCTTTCATCTCTGCGGCAACGCCGTGGGCGCGGGTCCAGAAGACCGATAAGACATATGCCGAGGTCTTCACTGGTGTTCGGCAAGATTCTGGGGACCCCAAGACCTTTGTCAGGCTCATGCGCAGGTTCTACGATGACCAGGGCATTCAAGATAAGAAGGTCATTGTCTTTTCAGATTCGTTGAACATCGATCGGTGCCTGGAATACAAGCAGGTTTCGGAAGCGGCCGGGTTCCAGCCGACATTTGGTGTCGGCACGTTTCTCACCAACGACTTTGTTCACACCAAGACTGGAAAGAAGTCGACCCCATTGAATATTGTCATCAAGCTGAGCTCAGCGGATGGGAAGCCGGCAATCAAGATCAGGTGAGTTCTACCAGAAACGCGCCTTGCTAACTCAAGATCTGGGCTCAGAGTATGACTGACATTGATTGATAGCGACAATGCCGGAAAGAACACTGGGGATAGGGAAACCGTCGAGAAGGTCAAACGCGAGCTTGGATATGTCGAAAAGGACTGGGTCGGGGGAGACGAGACTTCACGGTGGGGTCGTGAGGAAGACGTTGCAAAGGCGTAGCTGTGGCATACTGGCGCACTGGGAAGCTATGAGACGAATTTGACCAGTCGCACGAGGGCGCATTTTTTGGGTTACGGAACCCTACCATGCATTGGGAGGAAGGGAGGCTATCTGAAGTTTTGTCGAGCGTTTATGTTGCTGATAGAGTGTAACGTGCATGAACTAAATCTATTGAAACCAGAGGCTACCCGCTAAGCTGCTTCCCCGGTTTCCTTATATCTCGTGTATCTCGTGTAAGCCCACACTCACATCTTACTAGACATAATGGGCAGGGAAACCAAAGATTGGTCGGCGGCTTGACTACGCTGTTGCGTGATGCTTGACGAATCCTAGCCTGCTACTTTCTTGGGAGGGGTTGTTATCTCTGTTCGGCTTGAAGGCTTTGTTCAGAAACGCCATAAGCCTGCCACCAAGATTGCGCGGTCAACAGCCGCCGTCGTCGCCAAGACGGGCACACGCTGTTGTAAGATCGCGGAAGATTGCCGAGGTGCAGCGCGATTCCGTGCCGCTGCAGCCCTTCTGTGGGATGTTTCCGAGTCACATCTGGGCACCACGGGGCCATTCCCCGAGTTGGCTTGCTTGGTTATTCGATAACAGCGTTGGGAGCACGAGATTGTGTCATCAAAGTTGGTTAGTGCGTTGTTCTAGCCCAACCCATCAAGCTTGAACTCAATAGGGCGAGAAAGCAAGGCCCCTCTTTAGCTGTCCTCCCAAAACAACAGGCGCAGCCGCAATTTCGCAACTTACCATTCCGCCATTCTGTCTAGGTACCCCAGATCTGGGCCAAGTCAGTGTCGAGCGCCTCCCCCATCCCACGAGATCTTCCGCCATGCAGCGCACGCGTAGGGCCTGGGGACTGCAGGGCCCACCGATTGGTGTCGGCTTGTGGCACACGCGATTGAGCAATCAGTCGCTAGCTTTTCCAAAACCACAGATGGCCGGCCGGCTGTCAGGAACGATGTGGCTCTTTACCTCTCACCCTGGCAATGGCGAGTTCGACATACTCACGACTAACCCCACGCTTACGGCCTGATAAGGCGCCAAACCTGGACCAGTTTGTCCGATAAGCTGCAAAGCCGTGGCGGACGCAGACGCCGCAGCGAATTGCAAGGGAGCGCGAGCCCCTTGCCGTCGCCGCGCCGCGTCTCCTCATAGGTCGGCGCGGCCGCCCCTGCCAATTCTCCAGCAGTTGGCGCTGCCAAACACGGAAGACGGGGCGGCCCAAGTGCTTTTCCCGCGGTCACAGCTCTTATCAATTTTCTGACAGCGTGGGCTATCAGCGAGATAGCGGACGAGCGTCTGGGCAATGGCTATACGGCCGAGCATACTGCAAAGGACCAGGGCCCGCGCCGCGTTCCCGCATCTTTATTTCCAGCGTTTTTTTAATTGGGACTGGCCGAGCAGCCGCACCTTCAAAAGCTCACCAGTCCTGGTATCCTGCCCTGCTTCCCGGTGTTTCTAGTCTTCTTGGCTTTTCTTAGCCCACCCCATTATTCGCTGCCGGTCTCGCTTCCACCTCCTTACGGGCCTCCGATTTCTGATTTCTTATTCTGGTTGAATTCGAGATTCCGACATGAGCGAGGCAGCCAAAGAGCCCATTGCAGCCAAGGGAGCCGCCCTAGAGGGCGGTTCCGAAGACGAGACTATTGTTGCCGTCGAGAACGGTGTCGTTGTCAATGCCTCGGGCTACAGGGATCAGCTCAAGCGCCAATACGGTCTTGTGGGCCTAGCCGGCATCGCCATCACTGTCGACAATGCTTGGGTGGCCCTGGGCTCGTCCATCTCAGTCTCCATCCGTATGCTTCCTCCTTTCTCTTTGTGCTCTATCAAACATACGACCGAGCTTGAGCAGCCGTTGACATGGAAAAAAGTGAATGGTGGCCCCCCCGGCATAATATTTGGCCTTATAGTTGCCTTGTTTTACTACAGCTTTATTGGCCTGGGTCTCGCCGAGGTATGCTGAGCTCCTAGAGCCTTTCCGAACGTGCCTTGGTGACTTGGACCTGACTGTGACTGCCAGTTCGCCTCGTCCATTCCTAGTGCTGGTGGCGTCTACCACTGGGCAACCATCGCTGGTGGTCAGAAATGGGGACGGGCTCTCGGTTTCTTCACCGGCTGGATCAACTTTTACGGCTGGATGTTTGACTTGGCCGCCCTGGTCCAAATCGCAGCCAACATCTCCGTAAACATGTATGTTGTCTATCACCAGGACACATACACATTCGAGCCTTGGCATGTATATGTCGCCTATCTGTTGATTTTATGGTTATCGACCACCATCGTGATATTTGCCAACCGGGTTGTTCCGTATACCCAGAATCTGGGCATGTTTTTCGTAATTGCCGGTGGCGTTATTTCCATCATCGTCATTGCGGCGATGCCCAAGCAACATGCCTCCAGCTACTTTGTCTGGGGCTCGTTCGATGAAAACAACCTGACGGGATGGCAAGGCGGTGTAGCCTTCTTGCTAGGTGTTCTAAACGGTGCCTTCACCATCGGGACACCGGATGCTATCACGGTAAGCCAAGCTTATATTCTCTACGCCGTGAGGGCACCCGGGACTGTTGTTTTGGCTAATCATATTGCTCAGCACATGGCGGAAGAGCTCCCCCATCCCAGGAGGGATCTTCCGATTGCCATAGCCTTGCAGATTGGCCTTGGATTCCTCTGTAAGCCTCCCGTAGGTGGTTGCAGTTCTCTGGGCTGACGGATATGCTAGACGCTTTCTGCTTCGCCATTGCCATCTCGTATGCGATCACCGACATTAGTGCCTTGACCCTCGGTATCAACACCTACCCTCTAGTCAATATCTATGCCCAGGCAACGGCGGATGCGGACGGAAACCCGAATCTCGGCGCCACGTTTGGCCTGTTGTTCATTATCTGGTGTTCAACCATTCTCTGCTGCATCGGAACCACAGTCACAAATTCACGTATTTACTGGGCCCTTGCTCGAGACAATGCCGTGCCGTTCTCCAAGTTCTTTGGCACAGTCAGCGAGAGGCTGAGCTGCCCCATCCCCGCGACACTGTTTGTCGGTAGGTGGCCCCCCCCCTCCGCCCTGGAAATTGTTCCGATGCTAAGAGAAATCCATCCGTTAAAGCAATCATTGCTACCGGCCTGGGCGCAATCCCCTTGGGTAGCCCTGTAGCATTTTTGAACTTGGCGGGATCCTTCATCATCCTTACCACAACATCATATGCCCTCCCCTTTGCGGGGAACATTCTCTCCGGCCGCAAGTATTTTCCCAAGGGACCCTTCCATCTGGGCAAGTTTGGAATGCCGGTCAACATCCTAGCCGTGCTTTTCATCATCCTGTTCAATATATTTTACTGCTTCCGTAAGTCTCTTCTTCCATTGTTAGTATTATATGGTTACTAACTCGCGACGCCCCCTCTCCAGCATATGCCCTCCCCACCACCGAGGAGACCATGAACTACAACGCTGTCATTCTTGTAGGAGTCGTTGCCCTCACTAGTATCTGGTGGGTAGCACATGCCGTGCGACATTACCCTGGGCCGAAGGTCATGGCGCTTTACATTCACGATGATAGTGCCCTAGGGAGCGAGGTCTCTCCTGAAGCTGGAGAGACTGTACCAGATAAGAAGGCTCAGTAGGTACTGCTTAGACTTGGTATCGTGTGATGGGGAGGATCAAGCGGGCGGGAGATAGGCTGTCGGCCGTGACACAGGATTACTGGGGTGCTGGGAACGCTGGAGTATTGTTATACCCTGGAATTGTTGGATGTGAAAGGTTTCTTGGATGGCTGATGTACCGAAGCTATGGCTATAATTTGGTAGGATAAAATATTCTTACAGTATCTACTCCAAGAAACGACGGGCAGGACGTGTGCTAATGGACTTAGTTCGGACGCTATCCCGTTTCTCTTCTGGGCGGTGACTTTTGAGCTTACAAGTTCGTTCAGCTTGAGAGGTGGGCGTCATTCCGTACTGAACAAGAACCCAAGTATGATTATATGGCCAAGTACGACTGTCAACCAGACCAGGGAGCTCAATTCCATGTTCATAACCTTTGTTTTGCTGTCTGAGCATCCTATCTATATCTTGACAGCTTCTCCTCACTAAACGAACGCGGGTAGGGACCGCATGCTTATAAAACTCTTAATCATGTTTCGGTTTTTGTTTTGGCTGCGTGGGATTTGTCGCGTATAGGTGTTACTTCAGGGCCCCCCCCTCTTTCCCGTTCCTTCTTCAAGTATCCGGTTTTGGACGCAGGACGCAGGACACAAGGCCACGGCACGATACACCACATGCTAGGAGTTTGTATTGAATGATCTGCCACAAGTCCAGAGCTCAGGGAGTATGCTGTTCCTGTTCCACAAGACCGTGAAAAGTACCGTGCATAGTGCTGCCTCCTTCCTGCTATGCATTGTATATACGTATTTTGTACGTAAGTCCATCATTCCCTTGCCCCCGTCCGTGTTACCATGGAGTCCGGCAGAGCAGGCGACAGATCACCGCAGAGTGGGTATACTGTCTTTCGAGGACAATGGCTGACAAGGAAGAGACGACAACATGCCAAACGCGGCCTGCTCCTGACTCACCGAAGAAGCTGACGATGCTCGAACGGCTATCAAGCCTTGTTTTGTTTCAACAACTAGTGTGGGAACCAGGGCCCCGCGAATGAGGGGCAAAGGTACCCATACGGAGACCAGAGTTGGTGGTTGCCATTTTCCCTTTAGAGCCTGCTGAGGTTAGGGGATGCCGAACGGCCGAAAAACGTCGGATATTTTTAGGGAAAACCCGACAGACCCTACGGATTGGGTCGGTGAAAAAGATAAGAAAATATCTGCAGTCGACTAGCAATCTAGACACCAACGCTAAGCAGTGCCACCTGCTACCGACTTGGCAACGCGAAATGAAGCTGATCGGGCCATGGGTATCTGAGAAAGCGGCTGCTGTTTGCGCTCCACCCGGGTCTGCAAGCAGGGGTTATGGAGAGTAGAATGCGAGCTCCCACTCTCACAATTTCACCAAGAGCTACTCACCTTGAAATTTCGCAGCGACTGTCTGTGTATATCCACAAAGGGGCCATATGTGATTGTGTAACGCGGAGGATAGCTTTTGCGGGGCGAACCCGGCCGCCCAGGGCAGCTCAAGCCTGGCAACTGTAACCGAGATCAAGCTTCATCGTCGACTTGCGCCTATCTTAGAATCGTGCGATGGCAACGCTGTCGGGGTTAAACCACAACCCATTTGGAGGCGGAGGGAAAGGGGAAAACAGAACCCATGGCCGTCGGTGACGTGACGTCGTTCTTGCTTGGAACCTTGCTGGAGAATATCAGCCCGCTATCCGTATCAGCAAACCTAAAACTTCGGGTTAAGACATGCGGCCAACCAAAGCCAGGGTCCCGCGCTTCCTCCGCAGCCTGCCCGAGACACAAAGGCGTTCGGCTGGTCGGGGGCCTCGGTGGTTGAAAGTCTTCTCACGTTACACTATGTGTTGCAATTGTGATGCCAGGGTGCTGGCCACCTTGATCCTGTACCACGCTAGTAGCCACGTTCGGGTTTCTGGGCCCGGAATCTCCTCAACAGAGAGGGGGTGAGTGAACGCATCAACCCTCCCAGATTTGCGCTGTTTGCCTACGTACTATCCATTACATTGCACATTGAACAAGCAAACAGCCCACGAGACTAGGCTTGCTGATAGTCCGGTAGCTGGCTGGATAAGATGTGTTTCCAATCTCCCCCAAGTACCCAGGATGTTCCTTGCAAGTCACCGTAACGGAAAAAGGCGGTCAAACTTGGGGAGGCACGCCGTGTGCTGTCCGGCCGGGATTGGAACCCGAAACTAAGGTCCTTGGATACGCGGTGCGCCGAGGCATGCCAACGTGACGGGAGCTATGTAGCTGCTTCGGCAATGGTATGTACATACCAAGAAACGGGTCCTGTAGTTTACTGGAATTCGGCAAGTCAAAACCACAGCAAATGCAATTTTGAACAAGGCCTCATAGTTTCTGTTAGCACAATACGTCAATTAGTAGGCATCGTCGGACCGCAAGAAATGAATGGGTCGCGACAGGCGTTTGGTGAGCTTGCAGAGGCACGTCAGTCACCCATGAAGGGGATTTGGGGGAGGAGGAAGGAGGGGGGGGCGGAGGACGGGGGTCTTCCTGTGTGTCTCGCTCTGTTGTTGGAAGGAGAAAGATTTGGCGGGGCGCAGGTCGGTTGTCCCAGCCTGCCGGTAACGAATGACAGCCTAGAAAGTCAACATCTCCAGGGGTCAGTCTGCTTGGCGGTGACCCACAGCACCTACCAAATACAGGTCGGCAGCTCGAGTCAGAGAGCCTGGCAGCTCGAGCGCTGGTCGGCTGGCAGACGGTCGGAGCCAAGCGGCTCATCTCCGACTAGAGAAGATGTGGTGTACGCTGCGTGCATGGGGATGTACGCAGTACTGTGTTGTGATAACTAGCCGATACTCCAGTCACATTCGCCGCCAGTCCATGGAAAACCCCTCCGAGCTATGGGAATCCGTGCGGAGTGTGTGTCTGTGAGTCTGTCCCGGTTGCCTATCTAGAAGACCGAGCAGGAGGAGGCGGCCCCCAGCGCTGATGGGATTTTAGCGTTGTGATGAGATGCAGATTCGCCTGGTTGTGGCAGTGGGAGGCAATAAAGAGGGCAGGAAGAAGGGCCAGCTTGGCGTGCCATTCCTTCTCGGTCGGTCAGGTGTGTTGTTAATTTCGAGCGGCTCCTCTTTGCGGTTCGGGCTCGGGCAGCTTCAGCTTCCTTCATCGAGTCCTTGGGGTGTCTTGATTGGCTCGTTGTAGCCAGTTGGACCCGACAGTTTGGATCCGGTGTTACCCTGTCTTCGACCTTTCCTAACTTGTCATGCTCCATAGACTCGACAGGGTCATGGCTAGCACCGAGGTACGCGACGAGCACTGCCCCTCTACTTTCCTGAGACATGTCCCTGCCAGCCAACCCTCTCACGTCTCTGAGCGATAACCTTGAGCGCTGTGCTTGGTCCTGGGGATGGCAGACGGAGATAGTTTTAGCTGGTTCTTTTTATTTCTATTCTTCGATAATCAGGTTTGCGTGAATTGCCGTGGTATTGCTCGCAATTACCAGCCCCGAAGTCATCGTAGCATCGGGCAGCGGCTTATTAACCCTTTTTAAAATAGCCCACGGCTTTCTTTCGCTTTTTCGCGGCAAAGGCTGTTGAGCGACAGGCTAGGCGGGGCGAGTGAGACAATATCCATAGGATCCAAAGGTGGTGAAAATGCCTGCATGCATCACGCACCCCCTTGGGCATGTCAAGAGTGCCGCGGGGATACACTTGACAAGCAGATGAGAGTCGAATGTGTCGCGATCTAGCCTTGGGGGTGTCCATGATTGGACGGCAGTCGACAGAGATTGTTCTTGTCCGGTCGGTCCTCTCTGCCTGTGCCGCACTGCAGGAACATTGGCGGAATCGAACTATCCACTCGTACAGGTACCCCAGCCCTGTTGATGGCTCGTTGGCACACTCGAAGGGCACTCGGTGACCAGCGCGCTTGTGTGCAGCAGCCGCTGGGAAGAAGGCTGTGCCTGCCAATGGTGAATAGCGCCGCTTAGTTGGCCGACTCGCTTTGAAAAACCATGTTTCACCCACCGAGGAAGGGAATCGAGTACCGATCTGTAAGAATCTGGCTTGCCTGGGAAGCTGCATCCGAGAGATCGAACAATAAGCATCGAGAGCGCGCCATTGGCGGCGCGGGCACTGGGAGGGGAGCCGGGCCGGGAGGTGGTTGACGGGAGCGGGAACTAGGAAGTGAGAGGGAGAAGGGTGGGCACCACCCGAGCCCAGCGTGATGAAACCAGGGCATTGGGTCGCTGAAGCCGCGTCTGCTGCCGCTGTACGTACTGTGTCCATCTTCGCGAATGGCCGTGGCACCGACCGCAAGCACCGCACTGCGCTGTACCTCTGTACCGTACATGCGGTACAGTGCAAATCGGCGACTCCTGCTGTTGGCGGCAGCGCCGTCGGCCTCGGCCGTTAGGCTAGACATCCGTCTAGTCTCGGGCTGCCTTGCTCCTCTTTGTCAACTCTCGACGACGGGAGGCAAGACGCGGTTTGCCGCAAGCGCACTCTACCCTTGGCTCCAGCGTGTTTTGCCTGTACCGTACCTAGCTAGGCAAGGTAGGCAGGTAAGCACCTAAGGCAGGGGCAGGTGCCGGCCCAAGTCTACCTTGACGTGTCTACTCTCCTTTGCCGCGAGCTGCATCTTTAAGCAGTCAAATATTTAATGCCCCCATCACCCCAAACCCCACATTGTGAGGGATAGTCGTGAACCTCCACCCGCGCTGCCTGAACTTGCCTTGCTGCCCAGGAAAGCCCGAATTTGGGTAGCTGAGGCGCTTGCACTCAAGTCTCAGGTCAGGGTGCCAGCCTTGCACATCCAACCGAGGTACCTACATTGGATATATGTACGCTCCAGTCCCTTGCGCGCAGGCCTTAAGCTTGAGACAGCACGATAGGTTGCTCCAGCTTCTTACCAACCACTTGGATCCGGCCAGACGATCCCAAGGTCGAGCCCCGTCATTCCCGTCTGCTCGTCAAAGGGATCGTCAATGGCACGCGCGAACAACAGGACCACCCAAATTGCCAGCGCATCAGACCCCAAAGACGGCCAGATCCGTTCCCTAGCAGCGCCAACGCCAGCACCAGCACCAGCACCAGCGACCTCACGCGCAGTGGGTAGGGAGAGACTAGGGTGATTCCTTGCACGCTCCAGGGTCGCAGAGACCAGACGCAGAAACGCTGCAGGCCACCTCTTGCCCGTCAGCCTCCCCGGCATCATTGCGACGTCGGGCGTTATAAAGGCGCCCTGCCCCTTCCATTTTCGATCCACACAGACCTTGGCTCAACCGCATCGCATCGCGTCGGCCGCAATCTCCAGTGCCAGCAATTTAGCAATTTACCGCTGTCGACCATTGCTGCTCACCGTTCCAAACTTCTTGCATCTCTGCCGTGACGAGTCGCAAATTTCATCCCAGGTGAGTGACCAAGGGCCGAGGGGAGGGGAGGGGATGGATGCGATTCTCTTTTTGTGTCTTATTTTTTTTCCTCCGCCTCCCCAGCGTTTGGCAGTGGGGGTTTGGCGACGGCCTGGCGGGCTTCCTCTCGTTGGTGTTCTGTCATTCAGCCTTAGTCACTTCACGGATGTACTTTGATCTCCTTCGTCTTTTTACCCGAAACCTCACACCCACCCAACAAGCTCCCTCTGAGCCGTTCCTGGCCCCCCCCATATCAGATTGCCCTCCATCTTGCGGGACATGGATCGATCCAGGCATGCCAACCCAAACCAACCAACATGTTATTTCACCCCAGAACGGCCCCCATTCTTGAAGTGATTTCCTTTTCCAATACCTCCTCCTACTCTACCTGGTCTGCAATGCGTGCGAACTGTGCATTCGTTGCTCTACCGTCGTAGACTGTACCCGGTCCTACCCTTCCCCTATCTCATGTTCAAGTGTTGATCAAGCGCGTTCTGACACGACCCCTCCAGCAACACTATCCCGCCAGCACGGTTGAGGCACGTGTGTATACAATTCCGTGGTCTGGGCGCTCTAGACAAGTTGCCTCGTCTGGGCATATTCTGCATATATAGCTCAGGGCAGTCTTCTTGAGACGCTCAACCAACATTGACGCCCCGCCCGAGCGTTGAGATGGACAGCCATCAGGCTGGAACCCACAGGTAAACAGGCCTCCCACCGAGTGAAGTCTCGAGAAGAATACACCAAGCACTTGCAACCACTGACCGCGTAACCTAAAAAGTAGCGAGCGGGGCCATCCGCCGCCGGTGCCTCGCGTCAATACTCAAGTCTACCAAGAGAACGGCCGATTCTATGGCACATTTAAAAAGGGGAAGTACATGTTTCCGGTTGACGAGGTAGGTTGCCATTCCCCGTCCCGAGTTGCCTGTATGTTACTTACTTCTTGCAGACGGAACTGGACAGGCTAGACATTTTCCACAAATTCTTCACGCTTCTGCGGCGGGACGCCTTTTTCAACGTTGCCCTGCATAACCAGGAGAGCCCCAAAATTCTAGACCTAGGGTGTGGCACTGGATTATGGGGGATTGATGTAGCCGAGTAGGTTCCCTGTGCAATCGTCTGGACGCTGTATACTCATCTGCTCTTCTCATTAGGAGATTCCCCAAAGGAAAGCTCTTGGGCCTGGATCTAAACTTGATTCAGCCCGAATAGTTAGTTGCAAGTCCCCCGATGACTGTGGTCCGTATTCTAAACTCCAAATAGCATTCCGCCAAACATACTATTTTTCCAGCGAGACATTGAACTGCCATGGCAGGATATGGACCCAGGTAGCTGGGATCTCATTCATATGCGTACCCTAAATGGAAGCATCGCCAACTGGCCAAAGCTCTACCAGGAGATTCACAGGTGAGCCCAAGCCCTCTACAGCACGGACACCCACACTGACCATCCTTAGGCATCTTAAACCCTACTATGGGTATATAGAGCAGGTGGAGATCGACTGGACGCCTCGCACGGATGATGGATCCTTGCCACCAAATTCTTTTCTTATGCAGTGGGCAGAGGAGCTGATGGATGCCATGGATGGGTTCGACCGATCAATACGAGTCGACAGCAATCTTACCAAGCAGCGAATGATGGATGCTGGGTTTGTTGATCTCAACGAGGAAACCATCAAATTCGCTCTCAATGGGTGGCCAAACGACGCGCGCGGCAGAGAAATTGGCCGCTGGTTCAATCTTGGATTTACTCAAGGCATGCAGGCTCTCACTATGGCGCCTTTATCTCGGGGCCATGGCAAGACACATACCGAGATCATGGCCCTTATCGAAAAGGCCCTGGTCGAGGTCCGGTCACTCAAGGTGCATGCCTACTTCACGGTGTAAGTATTAACGCACTCACATCTTGATGCTCTGCTAACCAACTTCAGCCACATCTTCACTGGGAGGAGGCACTGATGAAAATACGGCCTATTCGCCCGCGCTGTGTGTCATTTAGCGTGCCTTGCGCAAGTCGAGGTTGACAGCACCACGCACGCCCAGCAAGACCCCAAACTTTCAGGGCTAATCACGTGCTCCATGCCAAGATGGCCAGTCACCGGTTTTGTTCAAAGAAACAAATTATGCCAACGAGATTCAACTATAACGTCGGGTACCGCTCTCAGTTCGTGCCCCTCGACCCGCTAGCGTGAAATACGCTACATTGGCTAGGTTGTGCTGGATTGCTCGGAGGAACGGGTCGTGCTGAGCTTCTGTGGGAATGTTTCTCAACAAGTGTCTGTTGGTTGTGGAAAGGCGAAAAGCCAGGAAGGGGGTACATAATTTCCGTCTTGCTGCGGAAATTTGTGGCCGGGAGTCGAGCAGCGGTGCTGGACGCCTCCTCCACCACCAGGTAACCGCTCCAAAACTCGGGATCCAGCCCAATCCGGAGCGCGTTGCCACCTCAGCTTACGGGCCTAGTTTGAGGATCATGCCGTGCAAGCTTCATTAAGCCTGGAGGCCCATAATATACACATCGAGTCCACACTTTTTGCATGGCTCCGGTATCTTCACATCGACTTATCCCTCACAACACACGAATGTGCCTAGCCCGACCAATTGTCGCCGGGAGACACTTGCGGTGCGACCTAGGGTGATAGAGTTTTGTGACTAGACGGCATTCAGGGCTTGGAGTCCAAGCCACCGTCGTGACGGGAATTCCACGGCGTTGGCTCAGTCGGCCCTTGGACCTGCATGTTTCCTTGTTTATGGGTGGTCTTGGCCGATCTGAGGCCGTGCCATGCAGGGGATTGCTACACGCTTACAATATGGACCAAGTTTATACAGGGCCAGTATTGAGGCTGTGTTGAGCTACTACACACTCACGATTGTTGTTGAAAGCATATTGAGTTTTGAAAATTGCTGTTATCCATTGGCGGTCCACATGGCAGCTCATCGGCCTGTGATTTACTGGACTGATGGCAATTATGGGGCTACTGCGTGGACTTTCATGTTACCCTATCCTTTCGATCTGTCGGCGTATCGATGTGACAAATAGAGAGGGGTTATCCTCGTACAACCGCGTCAATGCCTCAGCTGAACCCGGCTATTTGGTGTATACCATATGGGGGCACCAATAAGCTGTAACCAGAGCGTCTTCGGTGGGGGTTCGGCGGAATAGGAGACCAAAGGTCGAAGTCATTTTGTCCAGTGAGAACTGATTGAACCTATCGTCTGCTCGACTCTTGCACCGCGCGACCAATCAAGGCTGAAGGTCCCTCTGCCCCTTGCGGTAAAAGGGGGCGATGATCATGTTTCCCTCTCGTCCGCTGCTCGCTTCTCCTGCACGAGGCATGTGTGTGCGTATGTATGCCCATGCGAAGATGAGTGTACGTAGCGGGTGGGTATTGGTGTATATGTGGGAACCGGTGAGCTCCAATGTCAACATGTAGACGAGCCACAGAACCCCAACCCCCCCCCCCCCCCCCCTTCTTCCTTTTTCTGCTGCTACTACTAGTTGTTGCTGATGGTATACCCCGAGCTTGCTTTGGGGCACAGTGCTGTACCGTCGGGAATCTACCAATTTGAGCGTAGAGAAGGGGTGTCGGGACAATGTCCGAGAGGTCATAGCGACATATGGTCACCACCTCCTCGACCTATCCCCCTTCCTCACGTGCCACAGCCTGCTGTATACTCCTCCGTAATGGGGGGACAGTGCCGAGTAGTGAATCAAGACTAACATGGACTCCTGCTCAGACCTGGCCCGGTCCTCACATGCGGAGTCCAGCATCAGGTCCCTTCGGCAGGCCGCGTAACTGGGCCAACCCAGCCTTATCCCCCTCCCTCTCCCTCCTTCCCCTCTCCCCCCTCCTTCCCCGCTGCTCTTCCCCTACCCACACACCGACCCCGATCCACACGTAGCCATGACAAAGCCCCCTAGCCCATAAAGTAGCCCACATGAGCAGACACCAAGATGCATCATGCAGAGGCTGCATACTTGCACCAACCGCATCATCTACAGATGGAATAATAAGAGCAAGAAGAAGCAGAGTAGGCACAAAAGCGAGAAGCCAAGACACACCTACTAACGTGAGGATCGTGCAGCATGAGGTCACTTGATCTATTCTAGATCACCGACTCCTCTTTCTTTCTGACACCCCGTCATAATGAAATGCACACACAGTCTAGATTGTATCGAGTCCCGTGCTACGGGACTGTCCTTCTGGCCGATAAGGAACAAAGCGTTTGGTATGCCCCATTCCCCCTACTTGCCAGGTAGATATGACAGCCCCGGTTGCTCCAGACATAGAGAAAGTAACAAACGGCAACAGCAGCAGCTGGTGTAGTGTTAGGCATGGCTGCAAGATAACGTGCAAGGGGCTGTCTTGGATAGTCACGGTAGACGATGATGTATGTCCATATTGTAACAAAGAGCAAACACAGTAGATGGTAGGGAGGCTGGTAGCCCGGCGGCATTAGCCTCCTAGCAGAGCAAAGCTTGCGATTGGCACTTTAGCTAGGGATCGGTTAATTTGCTTTGACTGACCTTCATGCAGCGAGACACTGTAGTTGTACAGGACGAACAAATGAAAAAGTAACAAAATCGGGTTCCCCTCGACCGCCGAGAGAGGGAAAAATAAATATACAACGGGGACGAGGAAGGAACCGGTACCTCGAACCCTGCTCTCCCGGTTTTGCCCCTGGGCCGGACCTCTATCGTCGTTGGTGCCGGCTCTCTATAGTGTGGCCCACGTCTCTCTCGGTTTCGAGGTCCTGTCATAGCCGAAGGTCGGGGATTCTACAGTGGACAGTCTCCGATACGCCTTGCTGTCTATCCCATTGACCTCCTCCGCCTCGGCTCTGCTCGCCTATTTCCCCAGCAATGGAGAGGATATTTGCTGGCGCCACAGCGAGCTCACTAACTCCGCCAAGCAAAAAGAGAAGTTCCCACTATGGTCTAGTGGTGAGCGGCACCGCCCTCGCCGTGATAACCAATCAACTTAAATCTACCGATCATCTCGCCAACCGTGAAGAAGCCCAGGCACTCAGCCGCCAAGACACCGCCAGCTGCCAACTGTGTCTTGTTGAGGTTCCGCACCCGCTGCAGGGGTGAGCCGGATGACGGAGCAGCCTTCTGTACGGTCTGTAAAAGGGTGCTGGGGTTCTGCACCTGCTTCCACAGGTTTTGGAAGTACGTCTGGAAGGTGGAGACGGGCCTATGCGTGAAAACGTAGTTAGTCAACAAATAATGGCTGGCCAGAGGCGTGGCCTGGCCCCTTGGAGTATTCGTCTCCCTTTCTGGTGAGCCTGGGGTACTTACGGCGGGGTCATGCTCTGGCCCTTGAACACGATCTTGGATAGCTCAAGGCTGACCTTGGAGTAGTAGAGGACGAAGGGGACTTGTCCTAAAGAGAGACGGTCAGCAACGCTGCAGCCACACCGGACGGCTTGCGCGTGGTGTGGTGTCGTCGTTGGGGACAACATCAACACCATGCGCAGTAGAGATATATTAGGGCGCCCTACGTTCAACAAAGGCAACCAACCGCCCTGTACGGCCACCCACGCGGCCCAGCGCACCTGAGACGCCCTTAGCGGCGTTAGCCAGGGCGGGACCCGCCGCCGCCGTAACGCGCGATAGACCCTCTGAGGCCTTGGCAGTGTATTCAGACGCGGTGCTCGATGCCTTGGACGCGGCCTGCTTGGCGGCCTCGGTGGCCTTTGTTGTGGAGGTGGACTCGAAGCGGACCATTTGGCGGCCCATCGAGAGGCCCGATCGCCTCGTCACTAGAGCGAACGACATGGCTATTACGGAGATGATGGGGGGATAATGGAGACGTGGCCTGCGACTGCGGGAGTCGATGATTATGGCTGCTGTCCGGGTCGGGAGGTGAGCGGGGGCGGATGACGGGCCGAGGCTTGAATTGTGGTCGTGAAGAGGATCGAATTGGAGAGGATATCGCGCAACGTCGAACGGAGATCGGAAGTCGAAAAATTGCGAAGCTCGGAAGATTTCGAAAGTCGTTGGCCCAGCTTTCGGCAAAGGTTACAGCCAATGAGGGCTTCCAATTGGAAAGAATGTGGAGACATAGCTCGGGCCCCTTGTTAGGTACCCATTGGAATAGCTGCTGCAGCCGCTATCACCCGCTGAATGACAGCTGAGCTCACCAAATCAAGGTTTGATCTGTCAAGATAAATTTCAACACCGACGTTCGACTTTGAGCAAATTTAATTACTTCCGAATACAACGGTGGCTATCATGAGATGATAAATTATGCAGCATCGAGAGTCGGAAGAGCGACACCGCCAACACGCGGCACATCGACATGTCGATGTAGGAATCAAAATAAATATGATGTTAAATTTTAACACTCTTTTAAGCCAATTCTATTACCCGCGCTCAACCCCACGATGGTATGTATACCTTGCTCGCCTTGCACCCGCCCTATCTAGAACACGCTTCCTCCCCAGAGCCCTATTCCAAACTCTGGATTTGCACCTTGATGGCGCCTGTCTTGGGGTCGGATGCCGTCTCAAACGCCCTTAGTGCGTCCTCTAGTTGGAATCGGTGGGTGACGAGCTTGGAGAGGTCGATAACACCGTTCTCAACGAGCCGGATGGCTCTTGGCCATGTGTTGCTATACCGGTACTGGAACTGCAGGTCGACCTCGCGCACGCTGGCCCTCATGAACGGGATCTGAATCTCATTTTTGCCGACACCAATGATGAAAACCTTACCGCCAAACTTCACCGCCCATATGGCGGCAGCGATGCTGCTCTCCACCCCTGTGCACTCTAGGACTAGTGAAGGCTCGATGCCGCCGAAGCGCGCCACGATGGCCTTGGCCGAGTCCTCGGCACTCAGACGCTCCACCTTGTGTGTAATGACCTGGGGGTATACCTCCTTTGCGAACTTCAACCGGCCTTCATCGATATCGGAAATGACGAGGGGGCAAGCACCCGCCGCCTTGGCGCACAGCATTGTGATTAGGCCGATGGGGCCCGCACCGCACACGAGAACCGGGTCGCCTAGCCGGAGCTCGGCTCTTTGCAGGCCTGCGAGCGATACCGAGAGTGGCTCCAGCATGGCGCCGTTCTCATATGACATATCACCAATCTTGTGGCACCAGTTCGCCGGATGGTTGACATATCGCCGCAGGAGTCCGGGCACGGGCGGTGTCGAAAGAAAATCCACCTTCTCACAGCCATTGTACCGTCCCGTGAGACATGGTTCGCAGGCGTTGCAAATCACCTGCGGCTCAATAGCTACACGGTCGCCGACTTTCAGGCTTGTCACGCTCGGGTGCGCGGCGATAATCTCACCGGCCGATTCATGACCGAGGACATGGTCTCCACAGACAATCATAGGCCCGATGCAGCCATGCTTCCAGAAGTGAACATCTGACCTGTGAGAGGAAGGCATGAGCTGCGATCCCCCGGAGCAGTTTGATAAAGCCAGTGGCTAGAGATGCTTACCCGCAGATGCCTGTGCTCCTGATGGCAACAGTAACTTGACCCTCGTTCAAGCCCTCGCCCTTTTGGACATTTTCCAGCGTCGGCGCCGCATCGGCTATCCACAAGTCATGCCTGGGGTTTGTGAAGACGCCAATATTGGCCTTGGTTGCCTTTGGCATGTCCAACGACGAGGCGCCGGCGCCAATGACGGGTAGGCTCGTCATTCTGAAGATGGCTTGGAGGCAATGGAGGGAAGGATTCTGCGAGCTGGGCTGTTTGGCTTGCAATGGCACGCTTCACTGAACAGAGAGATGGTGTGGGGTAGGCAAAGGTAGGTGATGAAGTGAGGAGGGGGGGGGGGTTGCGTGGCTTCACTTATACATGTACTACTTACTCCCTTCTCCAGCGGCTAAGGGCAGGCGGTAGCTCCCGGCCCAATCCCACAGAAGACTTGTGCGATGCGTTCGATTTGTTCCAGACAAATCAGAAATACCAATGTCTGCCGTGTAAGTCATATTTTCCTTTACCCCCTATCCCCGTCCGGCTGCATGCCTCGTTACCTGGCCCACTTTGGGAGGCAATGTAGGTTTTACGGTTCGGCTCCGACTAGCCGCGCCAACCCCAAGACATGACAGCCCTCGTCCCAACGGCTAAGAGGCAGAAAGAGGCTGCAACTGTGGGGGAGAAGCTCCCATCGCTGCAGAGCAAGTGGGATGGTTAGGTACCGATCAGGTTCGGTCACTACCAGACCGAATCCCGCGTTTCTGGCGGCCGCATGACGGCCCCATGATTTTATCTGCGCCAATCAGCCGGCGCTCGCCAATGCCTGTCCTCGGACCCGTAGCTACGCAAGCTCCATTTCCCCGTCTCCGGAGCTGCTCTCATTGAAGCGCATATAGTCTCTGAGCCGTCCGCTTTTTCTTCTAGGTGACGGGTCTTTGGTCTCTCTATTACAGTTGAGTCCCTGTCATGTCAACCCAGGGAACGACGGGAGCAGGACCTGCTCGGTATGGGCACAGCACTTGCGTTATATCATGGCGATAGACGCTCACAAAATTATTGCGTACTGATAGTTAGGATCCTTTAGGGCAGCTCAATCTTATATTGTTTGCGCCAAGATTCAGCCGCACGCCTCTTGAAGATCCCGCTTCCCGCACCATGAACGAGCGGAAGCCAACCCACGTGGGGTTCAACCACTCGGGGGCTGCAAAATAGCTGACAGGTTGTTCAGCATCGCTGGTAATACATGCAGTGATACAACTCCAAACTCCTTCCCATGTTGCTCCTGGTCCGCTCTCCTTGTTGCTCAAGCTGTGTCTGCACCTGATTCCATCCGGACCACTCGCTTTTCCTCGTGTTTTTCTTCCAAGCGCAGATCCATCTCTTTAAATCATATGCCCACACCGTGGGACCAAACCCACCCAGGGTTTCCCCAGTTGCGCCAGTGAATGCAAATAAGGCCGTGTCGCATGGGTCCTGTTTCTTCCCAATCAGATACCCGAAGGCGGAGAAGTCGATTTCGGGAGACAAGGGTATGCCGTCGACATATTCTCCCCGGTTACGAGTGACAGAGCGACAAGCTGTTAAGCCATCGAAATCACAACGTCTCCTAGACATCGCCCGTAACTGCAGCATGCCTCCTTTGGCAAGTCTCCCTTGAGGATCGCATCTCGCTTTAGCTGGGAGAACTGTTAGCGGACCGTAAATTCAGCCTGACGACGGGGAAGGCAGCCGTATGTACATCGGGACAATATATAGGTGTAGATGCAACCAAGGTGCCAAGGGAGACGACCGCCAAGAACGGAGGCAGGAGAAGCTGGGACCTCATATCAAGTTTTGATGTCGAGGAAGCGAGATGCTCTGTCGACTGTCCCTCAAGCTATCAAGATAGGACGACAGGTAGGGAGCGAGACAAGGTGCAAAGTGCGCAGAGAGTGCACCCCCGATGATATGGAGTGATGGGCCGCTATGGCTGAGCCTGAGCGACCGGATTCGGAACTCAACCTGATGGAGGCTGAAAAAAGCAGACAGGCAGTCGGGGGGTTACGGCAACCCGGTGTTTGGCTTTATAACCCGGGTTGCTTGGGTGTGGTCTGCGTTCCAGTCCCCGTTGATCAAGAAAACATTTCTAAGAGGGTGTAAACAAGTTGGTGCGATGAACTCGAGAAATGGGTCGGATTCCGTTGGAATGGGAATGGTCTCAGAATATTACGAGGAGAGACACGCTGCCATGGCGCAGAACACGAAGCGGGGGAGATCGGCCGGGGAATAAGGCCCTTTGTTCCTCCTCGCAAAAGGCTGTCAGCCTTCCGCCGCACCCAGGTCAGGTGGAGGCGAATGGAAGATGGGATGGAAATCCATGTAAGAAAAAAAGCAATGCTGCGGCCTCCGCATTTCTGCCCTCCCAGGCATTCGGCACAGGATGCGAGAAGGCGGAGTCAGCGGCATGGCACCGACCCTCGCTCACGAATGCCCAAAGCCCGCACGCCTGTCCCAGGAAGCGGGGGAGAGGCGGCGGTTGCAGGTTTCATGAATAGAAAGCGGCCAATAGTGAGCATGGCCACGATTGTTGCTTCTTTATCACTGGACGGGTGGCTGACCTGCAGCCTCAGCTTCAGCCTCTTGCTCTGCTTTTTGAACTCCCATTTGAGGATTCCAAGGGACTCCTCAGCTCTCCAACAAACGGCCCATCGAAATATCCCTCAAACTCAAACCTGAGAATCATGAGACCAATTGCTCAGCCGTCGTCGGTACACGCGGGAAACGCCGAGATGTTGGCGGAGTGACGATATTTGGGGATCGTGGTGGCGGCCATGGGAGTAGTAGCTTGAGAGAGCCGTATCTTATTCTGGATGGTACGATGGGTAGCCAACCATCATAAACTATCTGTAATGAACCAGCCAGTTTTGATACGGAGTAGAATAGCTTCAAAGAAGACTGGAGCTTTTTGTGGGGTTTCAAGCTCGGCCTCGTGTTCCTAAAGAATACGAAATACACTTTGAGCCTGGGGCTGAGAGCATGATTCTTTAGGGTTAGGGTACTACTGCTTGCTGCCTCAGGCGTTAGCTCAGGCAGAATGCAACTACCCCGGGACTCGGAAAAATGCATGTGAAATCCAGCCTCCGGAGGACAGAGTGCATATGCACGGGCCATCTCCAACTCCAGCCACAGCAATGACGTTGTCGACTGACATCCCAGTCTATCCCTGACGAAGCTCCTCCAACGGGGAACCAGCAGCCCACCTTTGCACCACCAACCACGTCACACCACAGACGAAAACTCCTGTGTCTTTTTCGTTTGACCAAAACTTGCCCCCCTTGAACCCTCTGGCCCAGCATAGAACCTTCCTTGCCGACAGAACGACGACTTTCTGAGCTCTTGACATTGCAAATCGCAAATCGACCAGCCCTGCCAGCTCAGCAACACCACAGCAATCGCCAAAATGACGCTTTACTTCACCTTGGTATGCTTTTCTTGCAGATTCCCCGAGTGCCTCTCACCGACGACAATGCTGACGATACCTGGCTACCTCAGGTCTTCCTGCTCCTCGTAGCGGAGATGGCGCTGTTCATGCTCCTCATCATCCCACTTCCCTTCACCATTCGCAGGAAGATGTTCACGTAGGTGCCCTCGCCCTTTGACTGCCAGCCAGGCAGCAGTACTCGTACCTGTAACTAACTCTTGGCGGGTTCCAGCTTCATCTCAGAGAGTCCACTCGTGGCAAAAGCACAACACATATTAAAAATTACCTTCATATTTATTCTGATCCTGTTCATCGACAGCGTCAACCGCGTGTATCGGGTGCAGCAGGAGCTCGCAGCTGCTACCGAGAACAGCAATGCTGGAGGGTACGTAGAACCATACGCTTCCCCACGTTTTGCTCGCTCTAGGATATTTGCCCCATGATTTACCACCAGCGCTAACTACCACTTCGTAGCAGAGCCGCTGTCATGGGTCACGAGCGCCTTGAGGTGCAAGCCCGCAAATTCTACTCACAGCGCAACATGTACCTCTGTGGATTCACTCTCTTCCTCTCGCTCATTCTCAACCGCACCTACATCATGATCCTCGAGACTCTCCGGCTCGAGGAGAAGGTCAAGCAGTACGAGGGCACCGAGAAGAACACGAAGGAGGCCGAGAAGCTGGCCGTGGCCGGTGAACCCGGTGAGATCGCCCGCCTTAAGCGCGAGCTGGCACGCAAGGATCTGGATCTCAAGACCCTCAAGGAACAGGCATCAGGCCTTCATCGCGAGTATGACTCTCTCTCGGAGCAGTACGCCAAGGATACCCAGCAGGACGGAACACCCAAGAAGGGCAAATAGGAAACTCCTCTTGATCGCTCGGACTACGCTGGGGCCACACGGGCATCATCCTCTTCCTCGTCCAGAGACCAGGATGATACACCACGACGGCGGCTAGCCGCCACGATTTGGGACTGAGCAAATTTGTAGGACAAGTGGCACAGGAACACGGAACAGTTGTTAGCTGATAGGAGGGAGTGGGGAGGGCCAGGTGTAGGTGTATGTATGCAAGGCGTTAAGCTGGGACTGTTACGACCTTATTTATTGTGATAGGGCGAGGGAAATGGAAAAGTGTGCCTGGAAAGAGAGAATGTTACTGGTAGTACTACGCGGCGGTCGCATATGTCCCAATGTTATTTGTTCACTGCCCCATGACTATACAGATAGGTATTGATGGATGTCTTTTAAGGGAGTAGAGGGTCGTCCCTGACGGCCAAGAGGGCTCACGGGTACCTAATAGCCCGCCTTCTAACGATCTCGTATGGCGTTTATCAAAATCATTGAGGAGCCTCGGTTTTCGATAAAGATCTACAACAATACGCCAATCTAAGCCAATTAAATACAATCCAACCCTATGTTAGTAAAATATATCCCAGACACACTTCCTTATTACTCAAGTATCCCAGGTCTAGTAAGGCCGTATCTCATAATTATTTTGCTCGGTTATCCAACATGAGCCTCCCACCTGGGCTTGTTCTAGCCTATATTATTACAACATGTCATATAAATCCGGAAACAGGATGGCATTTGCCATAGCCAGGACCTCCCTTTCTACATCCGAGTCGGCATCTTCCTCGTCCCAAGGTAGGAGTCCCATTGCTCTCAGCCCATCTTCTCTACCCGCCTCATTCACCTCCTGAACACCGGGCTGTCCGACGGAGTCGTTCTCGCTCCGCCCCCCGCCAAAGTCTGGCCCGGGACAGCCAAGCAGGAAAGCCTTGCGCTGGCGGCACAGATACAAGGCGTTGGTCTGCGTCAGCGGGCAGGCTGGGAGGTACATGGCTGCAGAGCTGGGATGGCTTCCGACATGCGGCCCATTGGCGACGTGGATGAGATCGGGGTGCCAGATGACGTAGTCCCCGGGCTCGAGCCGGGGAACACTCACCAGGCTCCGGTCGAGCTGAAGATGCGGATGCAGCGCGTGGCTGATTTCCTGGGTGTAGCTCGGCAGCGCGCCGTGGAGTAGGCTGTTCTGCGGGCGGGTGAGGTCCCAGGCGCCGTCGACGTCGCGCCTGGAGAAAAAGGGGCGGAGGAGGAAGTAGGCCGTGGCGAGCTGCGGCATCGGGCACACCTGGAGCGGACTCGACATGCTGCTCACGGCGAGCCAGCCTTGGAAAGCGCGGAATATCGAGCACGAGCCTGCGCCGCGGTAAAAATCGCTGGCGACGGGGATTCGGGTGCTAGTCTCCTAGGGGTTATACTTCTGCCAGTTTCCCTAGAAGATATCGCGGTAGGTGCCTGCCCTGCCGTACCCGTCGGGTTCCCATCGCTCCACGCTACCGCCATCGATATGTGCACTCGGGGCTGACAACCCCGTCTCGCCTTTTGTTCGTATACGCATGCGGTCGGCATACGTAATGGGGAAATTGGTGGATATTCTGGCGTTTGGGTCTTTTGACTTCCATGCTCCCATTGCGAACTTCTGGGCGGCCAGGATATTCGGATGAGCCCTTGCCTGCACTTGGGCTGAACTCCAGTACACCTCGTGCAGCTTCGAATCCCTTGCCGGCGTCTTTGTGTTTGGGTTTTGGTCGAGATACACCCTAGTTTCGTCTTCCCAATCCAGCGCTGTGTCTCGTGGAACGACATTGCGGATGACAGCAACACCTCTTGCCCGGAGCTCTTCTTGGAAGCCCTGTGCGTATTCTGGTTTCCCGATGTCGGCGAAATCAATGGTTGGGACGATCCGAGACCCCAAGGATGCTACCAGATCGACTTCCTCCCAGAGAGTCCCGAGAAGTTGGTGCCACGACCAGACAAGGGAGTCTCCTCTCCCAGACACAATACTCTCCTTCAACGCGGCAAATCTTTGAGATAGGTGGATAGGACCAGGAAAGGAGCATGATAGCATTTTGATCTTCTTCTTTGGAGGCATATAGGCTCCCAAGGTTGGGGAGGAAGCAGAAAGAGGCTGAGCAGAGATGGCCATGATGGAACGAACACAAGACGAGCATTTATTGAGTCTGAAAACCAGTGAAATATGTAAACGGCAGATGGCTCTCATACGGACCATATACATAAGGCAGGGGAAAAGGACAAGAGGAGAGACACATAAAGGAGAAGGCTGTTGGGATATAGCCACCTTTCGATTGACATTTAGAAAAGTCGGTGCACTAAGCTGGAAGCCCGGTTGCAGACAGTTGAGACAGCCATACTTTTTACCAGGCGGTCGGAGCGAAGGCCCTGCTGTGGCCACGATATTTGTTTGACAGTTGTACGAAGTAGTGTATTAGTGGCCATCATCCCGGCGCAGCAGGGGAAGTGATACCGGCGACCGCACCGCGGGCCGGCAGGCCGTTGGAGTCACCAAGGCGGAAAATTTGCGTCGGCCACCAATAGGGGATTTTGGAACGTTACCTGAGCTAAGGGTAGCATCTCGCCTGAACATTCATCGCAGGGCTGAAAATGGGCCCTTTGCTGCCTCAAGCTGGCCTTGCTGGCTTTCAGCGACAAACGGGCATCTTCACGCCTTTTACTGTCGGCGACCCCTTAACCTCGCAAGATGTGATTTGCATGTTGTTCAGAATGCCTCCATTTAAATTCTCATACCCCCGAGCGTTGTTCCCTCATCTACTGGACGAGTACAAGCGCGAGAGGCTCCACATCAACAAGTTTTACACCGAGTCGCTTGGCAGCGTGCCCGGCCCGCTCGCTCAAGGCCATGTAATGACCCAAGGTCGTGCTTGATGCGGTCCCTCCACCCACCAAAAGCGCTCAAAACCTTGTTGTAGCGATGCTAGGCCGGTTCAACGAGGCTCGTTTGGCCGTGCGTTTTTTTGAGGCCGATATGATCCAGACGCAGGAATCATATCTCCCAAGGTATTCGGAAAAAAAAACCGGGGCGGAAATTCTATCCGTTAATTGAGCTTCCCAAGAGGCGACTGTCCAAGACGGGATGCTGATCCACCAGGCTCAATGCAACCGCTTGAGGCCGGGAGCCCGCGCCGAGGGTATGGGGACGTCGTCGGGACTGCTAATACGTGAATCGTGGTATTACTGCTAGAAACGTCGACATCTCGAGCTCCGGGCCAAGAAGTAACGATGCCAAGGAGCCAATAGATACACGAGCGAAGCGTGCAGATGCACCTACCGTAGAATGAGGAGCTCAGCTTTGTGAAAGCGGCCCGAAGTAAAAGATCTCAACAAATTAGCGAAATCAATGCGGCCGACGCAAGAAAGACCTTGTAATAGCACCTATCTTGCAAGATTGTCATGTCGTTGCTGTGCTCTTTTCGCAATGGGGGTGTAGCATCAAGTTCCAGTAGACCTTGAACCGCACATGCCGACCAGAACCGCCCATGGCCCGTGCGCCTGAAAACTCTCGACTCCACTCTTTTTCCCCAAGAGAAAAAAACGCCAGTGGCCCCCCCCCACGTCGGAAGAGGCATCCCTGAAGCCATTCCCACCATCCAACCCAAGTCTCGACGATCAACCACCGCACTTCGACCAACATTAAACCCCCTTTGCAACTCTACACCTCTTAACAATCCTATCACCTCCCAGCAAAAATGGGTGGCGGTAACGTACGTTGGCCACTCGCACCGCGCGACTTCTGGAGACTCGAGACGCCGCCTGTTGACTGACGCTGTGCTTTACAGGGAGCCAAGGCTGCGCAGAAGCGTGAGCGCAACTTGAAGAACGCTGCCGGCGGAGCCAAATCGCAGCTCAAGACCGTATGTAACCATGCCAGACACTCGGATCTACAAGGCGGTCGATCCTGTACCCTGACTAACCTCACACCAAACAGAACGTCAAGGCCATGAACATCCAATGCGACACCTGCAAGGCGACCTTCCTGACGACGACTCGCGAGAATGCGTATGTGTTCACCCACAGCCAGTCCTCTCTAGAGGGGGCCACCTCTGCAGGCAACACCTGACTAACCATTCTCCAGCCTCACCGAGCACGCCGTCAACAAGCACAGCAAGACGCTCGTCCAGTGCTTCCCGACCTTCCAGGCCGACGCCACCGCCGCTCCCGCCAAGTAAAAAGAGCAGATATGACATGGCGGCGCAATGCTCACGCCGCTGCCCACGCAATGCGCGAGTCTACGACCGACCGACACGAAGCTCTTTTGAACAATTGGCAGTTTATAGCAAGGGGGCGGGTAGGCAGGCAAACATGGGGTTTCTGTTGTTGGTGTTGAGCAGCATTTAGCGGAAGGCGTAACTCTTTGATTTGGAAACGAACAAAAGCTGAGAAATTGACAAAAAATTGACAAGCGACTTGACTGGAATAGGGGTAACGCTTGACTCTGCTCCATTTACTCGCCGATTACTTTTTGGGCATCATCTCCTGCACGATTGGAGTCCAAGAGGGCAAAGTGTATATTTCGGCTAGTCAGCATCGCCCATTATCATTGTACATTCATTTTGGCTGATATTGTCCTGCCCTTCACTTAGTGAGCCTCAACTGGCTTTGCAGAAGCCGCAGTGATATGGATGCTAACCCCTCCTTGCGCCGCCTCACGCTGCTGCTTGAGCTTGGCCTGCTCTTCTCTAATACTCGCAAGAATTTCCGGATACCATCTCTCTCCCACGTCAGGATGACTCTTGACCCGGTTTCGGAGCGTCGCCTCTCCCAGGGTCGTCGCGACACCGCCAGCCCGAAAGGTGAACTC
The DNA here is from genome assembly GCA_030549175.1 of Lasiosphaeris hirsuta. Classification (NCBI taxonomy): domain Eukaryota; kingdom Fungi; phylum Ascomycota; class Sordariomycetes; order Sordariales; family Lasiosphaeriaceae; genus Lasiosphaeris; species Lasiosphaeris hirsuta. The sequence continues at coordinate 6,160,386 of JAUKUA010000001.1, forward strand.
GACGTCATCCAACCGGCCCCCGTTCTTCTCTAGGGCCTCCTTCCGCTGCTGCTTTATCCGCTCTGACACCTGGCCGACCCCGACGTTCTCCAGGTCCTCGAATTCGGTGTCGCCCCGGACGCCCTGGAAGAAGGGGATGGAAAAGCGCGCGCCCTGGCCCGCCAGCGGCGAGAGCACGCGGTGCGTCGTGCTAACGCAGACACCCTGCGTCAGGGCCTCGAGGCCCTGGCCGATGGCGACGACCAGCGTGCCGTCGATGGGCGGGCAGTCGATCCACTCGCCGCGCATGTTCTGAACCTGCAGGCCTTTGTGATGCGAAGCCTGGAGAAGATAACTGGAGAGCACTATTGTAGACGGGATGATTAGCAAATCTTGACAATGTTGAATCAGAGCAAGAGTAGAGGGCATCGAGCGTACTGCTGTCCTTGTGAGGACCAACCCCTTGGTTCCCGTCTTTCCCTGCGGCCCCCAGTACACCCACGTCCGGATACTTGACAATCTTGAGCTTGTGTTGCTGGTCTTGGTCAAAGTATTTGTTGAAGGCGTCCGGTGGGAGCTCGATAGCCTCGGCAATCAGACTCGTAAAGTATATGGATATCCTACCCATCCGCTGCATATACTCTGAGAATACGGGCCGGAACTGTGGCAGCACCTGTGGCGATGGCCACTGATTCGGCGCGAGGAGGTTGTGGTGTAGCGGTGCGTCTGGCTTTGGCAGGGGATGCTCGGTCGAGAGATCTATCTGCTCTCTGTGGTCGATAGCCCCGGCGGTCACCTCGGCAGACAGACGTGAATATCCCAAGAACGACGGGGCGTTCTTCATCTCAATGTTGAGTCTGAGAAAACGTCAGATATGCCGATCCGTTCTCTATTTTGGCTGGGGATGTCGAACTTCTCTTGCTCTGGTATATTGAAGAATGCCTTTCCCTCCTTGATAACCTGTCTGAAGTCATCGTCGGGTATGCCCACATTCCGGAGGTAAAGAAACCCAACTTCCATCAGGGCGTGGCGAAGATCTGCCAAAAATTCGGGCTTCGTCGCCGGATCTTGGGCCAAGGCCAGATCCAAGATGGGGATCGACGTGAAAGACATGTTTGTAGTGTCAAGAGAGACAATGCTTCATATAAGGTTGAGGTCACATATGCTGCAGATGGTAATGCTCACAATCAAGTCGAAGGGAGTAAGCCTTTTACCATGCGATGAGCGTATATGCCAGGTTTATATATGCCAAAAGGGGGCTCTTGAATATATCCGTCTCGGTGATTTCTCTTCTTATATAGATAAGTACGGTCATGTATGTCTAGGCAGCCTGGGATCGGGTCTTCCCGAATCGTAGTCGAGTATGGTGCAATTGATCGATATCAGCTCACACCCCAACCGCCCCGCACCGGATAGCCTTGATAAGTGCGGGGTGGATTTGATGGAGCCCGAGATCGGTGGCTGCAAGGTACCAGACAAAGCCGAGACAAAATAGAACACCAACAACCCATAATCCCAGCTCCTATTTGAGAAATTAAGTTTCAAGTTCGAGTCGGTTGGTTGGACTGGCCTTCCCCACCCCAGTCCTGCTTAGGCTAGTGAACAACGGGGCACGGCATCGACGTCAATATATGTGCCCGAAGGCCGGTTTTGATCAAGAGACAAATTCCATGGCGTCTTTGAGAAGTCTGGAGCCTCTCATCACTCTTTGAGGGCCGCCCCCATACCGGATGCATGTGTTCCCAGGGTACTTATAATGGCCGGGTGTACTGTGTGATCGAACGAACATCTGACCCCATGTACTTCATTATTTCTAGGTTTGAACTGGCTTAGCAGAAAATAAACCAACTATCTGGTAGAAAACATCCTCAATCGGGGGCATGGCGAAGGCTGGTGCCACATCGAAAATTTCGGTCAAGCGCTGTGGAGCGACAACCGCCGGATGAGTGTCGTAGTCTTCCTCTATGTCCACATCCATGTCCACATCCTGCATCTCCTCATCGCTGGCTTCGTCATCCTCCGGCACATTTTCTATGTGCGCAATCTCCATTTCAGCATCGACACCCTCACTTATCCCTAGGTTGGCTAGGGGCTGAAGGAGAGGCGCTTGCTCAGCGCCTTCGGTGACCGACCAGATTTGGGCTGCTGAGTCCACAATGACATAACTAGGAGATGAAACAGCCGAAATGACAGATGTGATTAGCTGCGGGAATGTCTTCACCAGCTTTGGCTCTTGATCCCCGAGTGAAAACACAACAAGTTCCGATTGCATCCCTTTCTTCATCTTATCCTGGTTGGTATTCGGGATGGGTGCGGCCAGTGCGAAGGACCGAGACTCGTAGTTAACAGCCAGCTGAGTAAGATTTTTAGTGGATTTCGACGTTTCCTTGAGGCTGAAGCTGTAGAGAAGCTCGTCTGATACGATGTCGTACACAGCAAGATCTTCTGAAAGCATGATAAGGCATGAGTCTAGGGACTTGATGCCCCTAACCTCACCCTTGAACATGCCGTAGACGACATCACGGAACGATCCCGTCTCCGTGTCGATGGCAACAACGATGGCTTCAGAGGGTTCCCCGAAGGCGGCAAACAGTATTGAGCCATCCTCGGAGAAGGCAAGGGCTCCACTTCGGCATCCCTTCACAGCTGGTTGAATTGAATTGTCCCGTTTGACACCAATAGGCAAAGAAACGACGCGAGAACAAGACCATGTCCGAAGCTGTTGCCCATTATGCCCGGTTATCGCAAGCCCGTCTCTCCTTCGCAGCTTCGAGGCCCAGAATCGGACCATCCCATCATTACCGATTGTGGCAAAGCGAGGTGAGGTCGGATCGTTTACAAGATCGAAGATTGTTTCCGGCTGATTTGTGTGATGGGCCTCATTCACGCGAGTGACAAGCTCGAGCGAACCTGCTTCAGATCCAACTTCCCAGAACTTGAGATAAATTTCTCGTCTCTCGTGACAGACCTGATCAGGTGTCTTAGAGCCAGTTAGGAAAGCTTCGGCATCTGTCTCAGGTGGCTGCCATTCATCCACCGAGGCAAGCCATTTTCCGTCTTGAGAGAAGGCGAGTTTGGTGGCCCTTGGCTCGATGATTGGAGCACCCTGGGTGGTCATGTTTGTGTCGGTAGGGCTAGTGCGTGCGATGGCATGCTTCGTGACGCCTTGGCATGAGGAAATGTCAAAGACCTGGAGTTGAGGGGTGGACAGCTCGGCTCCTCCCAACGTGGCTTGTTGCCCGTTACCAACACACAGGAATATTTGCGATGAGTTGAGAGGGTTAACGGTAGTGACCAATGGCGTTAAAATTTCATCGGTCGGCGTCCAAACCCGGCGTACCATAGCCTTTTTCGAAGGTTGGCCACTCAGAACGAGAGACTGAATACCCGAGATGTAGGTTGTTGGCTTCATCTCTTCGGTGGACAGAATCATCGCAGAGTTGTCGTCAAAATGGATGGCGTAAGACGAGCCTCGGGGGGAGACCACAATATTTTCGATAGTTGCGGAAAGATGGGGCAAGAAGTCCAGCTTGTTCGTATCTAGCTGCCAGAGAACAAGCACTGCCTCATAGCCACCAGAAATCAGATAGTTACCTGTTACACTATTAGAAAGGATCCACCGTTTAATTGCTAGATTGATAGGGATTAATTCTTACCATCTGCGGACCATTTGACACTGTGAACAGCCTTCCGGTGCCAATGGGACTTGCGAGGCTGGATAGACCCCGACTTCCAGGGACTGGATCCATCAGCAGGTAGCTTAGAAACCAAGTCGCTGTAGAGATAAATGGCTCCGCGAGCGCCACCGACGACCAAATCGACCTGATCAAGCTCTATGCCCCCCTTCTTGGTTGTCTGAGTCGTGGCCCGAATGTCCATGCAAGCGATGAGATCGGGAGCATTGAACGAGTAGAAGCGATATTCCAGGCTGTCAAGGGAGCTTGTCGCTTTCCGCTTCTTCAACAAACCAAGATGCAATGTCGTCTTTGCCGCGGCAATAATCAACTTGCCATTTGCGGCCGATCGAACCAACTGCGGGGCTTCGTCGCAGGTATGGAGGAGCTGTCCCTCTCCGGCGGACAGCGCCTTGTCATCGTATGCCACGATTTGCGCAGTAGACACTGTCAACCTTTGAAGGACTATCAAAATGTCTTTGGTAGTTTCACTGAACTTCACGGACTCGACCACCATGCCCAGCAGCTTCCTTGTGTCGATCGTGAACGGTGTGTCCACCCCAGCCCCGGAAGTCCAGTTGATGTACCAGATGCGACCATCAGTACTAGCAACCCAGACATGGTCTGGGGAGTTTTGTGATAATGCCGACGCTACAATGTGCACAGCCGATAAATTGGCTCCCGACTCCAATGTTGTAAGGGGCAGGGCGATTCGTCGAACAAGTAGGGAATCCACCGTTGAATAGACTTGAATAGATGTGTTGTAGGTGATAATCAGGTGCCTTCCCAACTTAGCGATAGTTCCCAACAATGAGGTCATATTTTGACTTACTGCTCATCAGGAGAGAATATCGGGTCTATGTCGAGCATCCGCCCACCCGTTGGATCTGAGACTTTCCAAGCCGTAGACGATGCTTGCGCAAGTCGGTTGCTCGTCGTCAGGGTGCCCGGCAGTTCCATGTCACAATCGGTAGGGTATGATCTCGAGTCTCCGGACTGAACCAGACTCTTCGTTTCTTTGCCGGGGGTCTCTGGGGAGCCATTGGCCTGCGATTTTGGCTTGGACTTCGAGCGATGGCGTTTGAGGGGCGATGCTTCGTCTTTCGGTTCCCGCTTGCGCTTTTTTAGAGAAGCGGTCTCGCCGTTGGCATCCATGTGAGATATCATACTGGGCTGCAGTTACTGAGCGAGGGGGCGAGTCCAAATGCTAGCAGCGCAGGTACCTCAAAGTCGAGGTTCAATGGGCATGGGCCGTCTCTGGGAGAAAATTTGGCGGAGACGCCAGAAAAGTTATAGTGGGGCAGGAGCTTATCGGAGATAAGCCCGAGCTAATCCCTAAAAGCCTGAGGCAAAGTTTGGTGCCATTTCATGAACGCCCCCAACGAGTCGCGCAGTTTTGAAAGAAACTTGAACTTTTAAACTGCATCCGTCTTCCTCTCCAGCCATACCTGGCGCAATAGAACTCAGCCGAAGAAAACGGGCAGCCAACATCAGGAGTTTTGACCTGCCGAAAAGATGATTATTCCAATCCGCTGCTTTTCGTGCGGTAAGGTGAGCGAGGCCTGGTTGCGCGAACACCCGTCCTTGTTCCAACGTTGCGCTGACCCTTTGTAAAGGTCACCGGCGATCTCTGGGAGAAGTTTGTCAAGGTCGTCGACGAAGATGGCCTCAGTGAAGGGTAGGTCGATTTGTCTTCTCCCACGTACATCTTTGCGTAGATTGTGGCAGCTGATAGTCAACCACAGAGATGCGCTCGATCAGCTTGGCTGCAAGCGATACTGCTGCCGACGTATGGTTATGACCCACGTCGACCTCATCGAGAAGCTCCTGAAGTACGTTCAGTTTGGTGTAAAATGTGCTCTCTGACGTTACTAACAACTATACCCAGGTACACCCCAGATGGCCGCAACCTGAAGAAGCTCGACAAGATAAGGGTCAACGAGAACGAACGACGGTGAGCCTCTATTACGGAGTACAGTGTGCATCTACAGGCGCTAGGAGCGGATTCCGCGGGTATGCGGCATAGGATAAACAGCCTGGCTGCAATGGCAGGCAATTGGCAGGCGACATCATTGTCTTGGGTTGTCAGGCTGGCGTCAAGGTTCATACTGGGTGGTCACTCTGAATGCGATCAATATGGTGTCTAGCCATTCACAGATGGCAGTCGAACTTGCAGAGAATGACACGCCACTCTGGTTCGCACCCGACAACCAACATCACTAATGTCTGCAATGCAGCACACAGCTCGTTCATCTCACCTCCAAAACCTCGAGCTGCCTCATTATCGTCATGTGAATGACGCAAACGTGTTCTTCCCCCCACAAAGAAGCCGCCCCTAACCGTTGTGGAAGGAATATGCTGCCTGCACTGGCTGGCATAATGACATGCCTGGGTCTCACTATGCTGAAGGCTTTTGGAGTTGTGGTATACCAATAGAATGTTGCTTCATCACATCATTCGATAGCAGGCCGCAAAGCTGGCTACAAAGTGCTTTCCTCACGTCCATTGCACCCGACTGCGTCCAGGGAGTCTCATAACGACTGTCAAGGCCCAACCCCGGTAGCCCAGATAGATTGACATGAAAACTCGTTATGACGCTACCCTCCATCCCATATACGTGACGGCTCAAGCAAGGCTGCGCGCGACAAAAGCACATGGGCTCATCTACAGCTGCTCTTCAAGTGGACGAATATCGGTTTATTGACTCACTATGAAGGCAATATTGATATTTGGAACTCGAAGCGCGGCGGGTATGAATCCTTGGTCCGGGGTTTCCGCTCCCTGCCAACCACGGCCGGCTTGCAAAATGTTGGTGACCCTCTGCTCGACACGATCAACGCCATCGCTACAAGTCTGCGCGTTTTTATGAGAAAAACTACGAGGCTTGGTATCGGTACCGCGACGCTGGGAGGGGAGAGCGGTGAGACCATGGCTACAACTTTCGCTTCATTTCAGCAACCATGCCACGTCTCTACGATAGGTGGCTTCACGGATGCCGAGAAGGCTGGTGTGTTGGTTCTCACTTTATCGCAGCAAAAGATTGAGGAACCAACGCGCTTGATATTGACAATCGAACCAGTTATCTCCCCTGTCGGCCTGCCAAGCTCCAAATATGTGATTGATTGGGAGCATGTCTGTCCCCTTGCGCTGCAAGTTTGATTGGTTGGGTGCCGGCTCTGTGCCGACAGAAAAGTACACAGTGAGCAGGTCGGTCGAGAGGGGGAGACCATCTTCCTTTGCCAGATGTTTCGTTTTGTTTCCAACACCTTTTGTTTGCGTCTCTTGGACGCGCTTATCCAAGACCCGCTAGGCTGCTTTTTGAGCCTTAGGCCTTTGATGTGGTTGAAGGAACGGAGTCAAGATTTTAGCGGGGTCTGTACCAGGGAGAAGAAACGGAAAGGGAACGCGAGAACAGCGCAATTGAGCTTCTCATGGGAGAGACTTCGCCTTTTACATATGCCAATCCGCTTATGATTCGTATACTAGTTATCTGATTGATTGCGCGCTGCCAGAATCATCAATATCATTACCCCTGAGTGTATGCGGGTACAGCATCCACAGGCGGCAACTCACACGCCAGTTACACAGGAGTGCCGTACTCTTCACGACAGCAGGAATCTTTTCAGACGGAGGCTTTTGGCGCTTGATTCTGTGACCCTGGCTTTATTCCCCGCTTCCTAATTGTCGCTTGGGTGCTGTGGCAGGGATACTGCAAGAAGGAGCCAAGGGAGCTTGGGCGAGTCTGGATCCGAACCCACCCTGGCACGTGTGAGCTGTGGGCTGCCCCCTCGCTTCCTTGAACTCAAGCCTCTGCTGGGAAAAGAGCACTGACAGTGCTGTACCCCAGAGTGGAGTACGGACACTACTCTGACCATCCAGGCCGAGCATTCCTAGTGTAGGATCCCTCGCCATTGACAGCCCCTTTCAACTTGTAAGGAGGCGTTTGCTTGCTTGCCTGGTTGTTTACTGCAAACATTTAGGAGCATCGGTAGGATGTTGGAGGATTCACCCAGCCGCCAGGTGGACCGGTGTCTCGTGGCTAGTGTCTGTCCAAAAGCAAACGCGGGACCAGATCGTCGGGTTAAGGTTGCCTGCCACAGGGACACGACCGTGATGGTTGCATTGCGGGTGGCCGTGGAAACAAAAATGCTTAGCAAGGAGGGGCAGTTCGCAAGCGCTGTACCGGTATGGGTCTGTGTAGTTTCAGAGATCGCAGATCCCCCGCCAATTGTCAATTTTGTCTTACTCTGCCCGCCGTGTCCTCGCACTGAAATCGCTGCATCTGCGAGCAGCCTCCTTGAAGACAAGAGGGATCGTTTCTTGGTCTCAAAAGGAAAGCTGTTGATCCTTCATGTCGCTCTGTATGCGGATAGTAGTGTACACCTTTGGGGGCCATCGCGTCTGCGTCAAGTTGAGGTTCCGCGGGCACAGCCGTCATCGAAGTCAACCCGGCACAGGTGTCGTCTGTGCAAGCACAGCACAAAACCATTGGCTCGTCTCACGACAGGGAAAAGGCAGGATGCGCCCAGCAGGCTGGGAACGGGCTGGACAGGCTTAGCTTTCTCCATCTATCTCCAAGCTTCCAATTGGCCATCTGCTGCCCCTCACAAAGATCAAGGGAGGGGTAATTGAGTGGATGGCTGTGACTCGCTGGCAAAGCGAGCCACACACACCCTCTCTTGGTGTCTTAAGCGCCGATGCCTGTCGTCGATATGCAGCCTGTCGGTAGCGGGGGCTTGCTCGTCATCCTTCTACTGGCCAACTGCAGTTAAGATGTGGGTGAACAAGAGATATGTGCGGAACAAGGTGCCACAAAGCTTCTAGCTCCATTGAAGGCTGTTCGTTTTGCATGTCGTCTCCTCTTGCCCATCGGCACCTCATCGAAGTGCCCAGGCAAGCCCCAGGGAACGATGGAAGGATCACGCAGGAGTTGACTAGCTAGTTAGCAGCTTACATGGGGGGGAGGAAGCACTGGGCCTCAGGGGCCAAGGGAATGGAGGAGATAAGCAGATGACAGAGGGAGCGAAGGCGAAAGGCCGGCGTCACTATCACTAGCTGGTAGGAAATGTTTTGCCGTCGCGATGGCTCTCGGTCTATTGCTTGTCACAGTCGCATCTCAGCCTCAGCCGCCAAGGGGCAAGGGAAAGGGTGACTCTCAAAAACGCGTCCGAGTCTGATGTTGCAGGCGGAATTGGACGAAGGATTGTCCAGAATCATTTCCAGTAATTCGATAATGCTAAAGGTTCCTCGCTGTAGGATTGTGTAAGGGAGCTGTCCATGTGCGTCCTGCGTACTGTGGAGGGGCGGTCCTGCGGGCCCGTTCGACATTGTTGGGCGAGTGTTGGTGGCCAACTCCTTGCTGGGGCCCGTGAGCCCATCCCCCATTTGGGCAGTAGTGGAGAGGCCTGGGGACCTTGTCTTCCCGCAACCCGCCCATGGACCACAACCGCAACCGCAGCCGAGTGGAGCACGCTGCCACCCTTCCGTTTGGCTGCGGCGTGCTAAGCGCAGGGCGCCCTCGCCTCTGCGCTCTCTGCCAGAGGTGCAGAGGTGCAGAGGAAGACTCCCCTCGAGCAAATCATCGCTCAACCACACCCACCGCTTCCCACGGCGGACAAACCAGGCCGTCGCAAATCCCGCCCACCCAGACACGACCCCGTTAAAGACTCTTGTGGAGACCAGCAGCCGTTTTTCTGTGTCGTTTTTTTTTTTTGGTCCCTCTCCCCTGTGCTTCCTTGTCGAGCCTGCGAGCTTGTCCCGCTCCCGCAGTCCGCAGAAACACGACGTTGGCACGCTGGCTCAATCCACCCTCTGTTATCCGTCGCCCGTCCAAAACCGGCTGAAGCTGCGCGACGACGATCCATCTCGTGCAGCACGAAACGCCTCCGGCTGGCCGTCTTTCTTGACCTGAGCAGCAAGCAGATTGAGTGTGCCTGTGTGCCTGTGCCTGGCCCAGACCCATTGTCCGCTGCTGTTGCGCTTGACTTCCTACTAAAAGGGGCATGCTTCGGCTGGTCCTCTGCCCGATCGCTGCAGCCAGAGCTGCATCTCGTCTCGAGAGTCTGCGCGCCTTTCGACTCGAACCACAAAGCAGCCAACAACCGCGCTCCTTATTTCCCACTTTGTTCTGACCGTCTCTGGCACACCAACTATACTGTGTTGACTGCCGCCTTGTTGCGCCGCATCGCCTGCCTGGAGATCGTGCCTCTCCCCGCCCAGGCGCACAAAGGTTTCCCTACCTACCCTATCCACCGTTCTGGCAGACCAGCTCAGCCTTCAAACCCCCCCCGGTTCGTGACAGCGCCACTCGGCGTTGGTCGCAATGGCTCTTGAGGCACCCTTGAGGACATCGACGGGAAGTATTAACTCCGCATTCTCTCCGTACACCGAGATGTCGCTCTCATCGGGCCCAGAGTCCCCCGCACTCTCCTCCCAATATATGGCGTATGGCCCCCTCACCATCCTGCTGCATTCATGAACCGTCCGCTAACTTGCCTATGCCCAGTTCCTCCTCCGGCAATGACTCCCAGTCACTCCGACCCAATTCCTTCATGAGGCCGAGCTCAGCCCATTTGATGAGCCCGGGCAGCGATATTGTCGGCCCTTCCCCCGTGACATCAAACGGAACCGAGACCACCGAGATTGAGGACGACTTGGGTGAGGAGAATGCCGAATTCGACAGGACCAATGGACACCCTTCAGTTAGTAGAGGTTCCTTGAACGTAACTGGGCAGCCTGTACTAACCTCTCCAGCTTATGATGCTACGGACGAATCTGCCTGACCATATTCGAAAATCCATGAACGAGGAGGTTGTCTCGGTGATACATGCGCCCCAGAGCTTTCAAAACTGGGTAAGGGAGCAAATGTTTCATGGACCATTCGGAGGCTATTGTTGCTAATTACCCCGTAGAAGTCCAGCGACACACAATCCAAATCAAGTCTCTCTAATTCTGTGAGCGCCGCAAGTGTGGAGAGCAGCACGACCAGCCCCCCCATCAGTGAGCCATCGACAGTTGTAAGTCGCCCGCCAACCGCCCACTTCGACTGGTCTAACAAGGTCAAGGTGAAGACGCCTCCCACTCAGGCCCCACCCATGGTCAACACCAAGGTGAAGCCGGTGGCTTTTGGCCTAGACGCACCAACACCCCAAGCGCAGAAGCTGGAAGACGTTATTGCAAATGAGCCATCAAAGCTTCGGTCCAGCACAGCAAGCAGTCTTGAGTGTACGAATCACTACCCATAATTTCTTTTCAGTTTGAGTTTACCGATCTGACACATCTCTACAGTAATACCAGAGACAGACGGAGACGAAGAGTACGAAGATGTAGACGACTTTGCTGTACATGCCGCACGTACCGAGGAAACAGAGGTCAGGGCCCTGAGAACAGCGCTGGAAGAATGCTGGACCTTGTGCAACACGCTTGCGAATCTCAGCTCCATTCACCGAGAGCGCGTTTTCAATAGCTCCGGAACACCAGATGCCCATGAGAAGGCATGGAAGAGCTGCTGGAAGCTTTGCAAACGGCTCTACAACAGCCGAGACGATGTTTCGGAGTCGTTCAATGTCAGGACAAACTTGGACTTGTGTCGCGACTTTTGTCAAGCACTGTTTGACGTTCGGCAAAAGAAAGACGAGGTCGCTGATTCTATACTAAGGGTCAGCTTCGAACTTAATAACCAGTACGTTTTATGCTCCGGCAGTCTATGACACTACCCCCGCCCGTCTAACAAGATGTTACAGTCTGTACAGTGCCCAAGATAGCCGAAATCTCCCCGAAGCATTCAGGGAACGGACACTTGATTTCTATATCACGTTGTGTCACCGTTTGATGAAGCAGCGGAGCGACCTAGCAGAGGAAACCGACTCATTACTGCGAGCTTGCTGGTCATTGGCTGAAATGCTCTTCAGCTTACGCCAGAATCGACGGGACGGCAAGGCACCTGACGAGGAACTGCTTGGGTCTGCCGTTCAGGCGTGTTGGGAGCTGTGCGACATATTCCGCGAGGGCTGGACCCAAATTCGCCCGGACAGAGGCACGCCACGACCTAGCCACGTGAACTTTTTCTCCGGTGGCTACCCTTTACAAAGCCTGCCGATGAGCCACCAGGCCGAAGTTGCTCGTTCCAATGCCGGCAGCCGCGCGTCGCTCCACTCAAAGCGTGAGAGCCTTCGCAGCTTGGCCGACACTGAACGGCCCCGGCAGCGCCCCATCATCCCTGAAACCCCAGTTACCGAATTCGAGGACACCCCAATCTCACCTGAGGCTAGCCCGCAGATGCCGAACATTCTCGTGCTCGGCACATCGCAGCATGACTCACGGAGCGATCGCGGTGAGCGAGGCCGCTGGTCTAGCAACGCCTCTAATTTATCAGGCTACAGTCAAAGTAGCCAGCATACGTCCAGTACAGCAACCACCGCCACCGCAGTCGAAGACGTCAACATAACACGGATCAAAGTTCTCATTGTGAAGGCTGCCATGAACATTGGGTTCAACCGCGAGGCTGCCACCAACGATGGCGTAGGTGGTGCTTCCGCCCTTCAAGCATTTGTCAAGAGCCTCCCCACGGGCTCTTTCGGCTCTCTTCCTAGCCATGCTACGTTGCTGCAAAACTATAAAAATCTAGTGCTGCTTGATTCCGCTTTCAGGTCTACGGCCAGTCTGCCTTCCCGAGGCAAGCGTGTCAACTCAGTCGACATTGCAAAGAGCGTCGGCTGGATGATGGTTCGATCTGGACAATATGGCTTCTTGAGAGAGCTGTTCAAGCTTGTTTTCGGCTTCCAGCTCGAAGACGCGGAGACGAGAAAGACCGTCGCGATCGCTGTCTAACTGGGACCCAGACCTTCCACGCCTCCCACCTTCCCGACCAAGTCCTGCCGCTTAGTTTTGGATCGATGTTGAATCACCCATCTATATCATACAGTTGCCTGAACCGTCGGACATGGCTTCGGAGGTTATCACAAACCGCCCCCGGCCCCCCACAACTGCGCTTATCGATGATTGAGCGCCATCCCGGCCTTGCCTAGCCGATCATGCTGACTGATCACAATAAACGTTCCGCTTTGTTGGGCTTCCGCTGCCCTTCACGCTGATCAATTCGATGTACCAATATTATACGACCAGTTGCCATACTTTATCTTTAATCATTCCTAATTCTCGACGCAACAATTACATGGAACCAGCCCTCTGGGATGCCGATATTCCCCGTGACATGAGCAAGGCCCGAAGAGGAAACATGGCTCGGCCCCCAGGTGGTGGTGCTATTCGGCGTGATGGCATCCTAAATCTCTGATGACTCAAAATTTTGCTTCTTTGGTTTGACTTATGGTCGGCGTAAGCGGAAGAGCTTAGGGGCAGGAGGGTGTCCAATATCAATGAACACATGCGATCCTGTCTTGGTCATGGTTGCCGATATATATGTGTTTCGCCTCGGTTTCAGATACAAGCATCGGATCTTGTTGGTTCGCTTTCTTTCTTTTTTAGATACCCTTTCTGAATGTAGGCGCTGGAGCTGGGGTTGGGTTTGGAAACTGATTTGCCAAAGGCAGTTGTCATTTGCTTTGAGGATACCGATTTGAGGGACGCCGCAGAACCCGTGAACCAGGGATTCCATGGATACAGACGGAATACAATGTTTCTTTTCGGCTTATTACTCACATTTTCTCGTACCAATCAAGGATTCTGGCACCTTCTGAAACGAGCTCGGATTTTAATTATATATATATATATATTGGGTGCTGACAGGCGCGATACAATAACACTGTTCAACCCGGTGTTTCTTGGTAGAAATGGTTACCATCGTTAAGTCAGGAGGTATGCGCAAAGCAGTAACATTACTGCGGTTCTCATGGTAGATCTATGGCATATGGCATACCTTGAGCTCACCCTAGTCCAGTTTCGTTCGAAATTTACAAGTCATGCCGACCAGTGTATCTATTATTGGACCCAAACCATCCTTTCGGTGCCCTTAGAACTAACTATCTAGGCTAATTCACCATAGACGCCTTGCAAATCAACCGCGCCTGAAAATCCCCCACCAGAAGCAGCGCTGTGTACTGTCGTCTTGGTCACCCTCTGCCCAGTCGTCTTCCCCTGCAACCATGTCTTCTTCGACGCAGACCAAAGGTCGATCCTGGGCTGCCATCGCTACCCTGAGAGCGTCGGTGAGGCGCTTGGTCGTGTCATCTCTCTGAGGGATCATGACCAAGACCCTAGCATCAGCATCCAAACTGAGCTGTGCATCAATGGCGCTTGTTAACAGTAGAGGGTGGTTGTCATCATACAATGGGTCTGCAACGATGATAAGCTATTCGATGGCAGTGTTAGCGCCGGTGTGGTTACTTCAAACGGCGCCATAACACCATCAAAAGGGACATCTTCATAACCAACCTGATATCGATTTCCCGACGTGAAGCGCGGGTCGCTCTCGCCTTCACGTCCACCCCACGTTAAGGCAGCAGCCTCAATGCTCCCACCTCGCCCTTCGACGGTTGAGCGGTTGAGCTCAGCATTGTGAATCAAATTTGGCATGATGTCAGGGAGATCTGTCAGGACAACACTTGCTCCCCAAACGCAGGCAGCTGCAAGGCCCAACAGACCTGTTCCAGACCCGAGTTCTAGTATTTCGGTTGGCTCAGGCCTCGTTCCAACCACTTTTTTGGTATGGAATAGATGCGCTAGGGGTCCAGAGGAAAACACATAGAGCAGCTGGGCGAGAACATAAGAGGAACCCCAGGTTTTGAGGCCCAGAGAATCACCGGTGAGCGAGGGCTCCCTTATAGCCAGGTTGAAGGCTTCGTACTCTTGGCTCTCAAAAGGCCACTTCCGAATAATTTCCCCCATCGCTATAGCGAAGAGTCAACGCTATCCAAAATACGTAGAGCTAAATGTTCTCGAATAGTACCTGTGCGTCCGCATCGCTCGGACAAGCGCTTGCTTGCTTCTTCCCATATTTGCTCCCGTTTTTCATCATCGTCAATCCAACCCAAAGTACTCTTTATGATGCAAGAAAGGAATGAGATAATTTCGCGCGGGTCAACGGCATCCCGCTGTTGTTGCTGCTGCTTCTTGAGGGTATCCTCGCGCGAAATTTGAAGACCCCAAATTGGGGGCTCGAGGCGGAGATTTGTGAGGCAAGCGAGGAGGTGCTCAAAGGCGGGCTTCTGCCAGAGTTGAGGGAGCTCCTCGGGCTCAGCCAGGGGCGCTCCTCGCATATTGTTTGAGAAAGCAGACTCGGAAATCGGATCGACACTGGCTCCACCTCAAAGCAGGCAATAGGTAGAAAACGAGATGTCAAGAGAGCGACCGGGGAGAAGCGGAGGGCAGACCAAAATACGAGAGAGAGCACGAAGCAGGCGAGAGGCCCTTGGCCTACAAGACTTCTTATTTCTGCACACCGAGAAAGAACGACCCATATGCGATATGTCAATGAATGGAACACCAGGTAGGCTGTCAGCCGCGACCCGCTCTTGGCTTGGTTTTCTTCGCAGCTCCAGTTTTGGCTCGTGTGGGTCTTGGTGTCATGTGGGGCGGCCGTTGCCGAAGCCATGACTGGGTTGATCACGACTTGAACCTCAGGTTGTGGAGCCGATCTGTTTGACTTTTGATTGGTGGGGCTGCCCAAGGCACAGAGCCGCAGCAGCCTTTAAAACATGACTCCAAAATTTCCCACGGCCTGGCTTTCTCCTCCTCTCTTTTTTTCTTTTTTTCTCTCGTGAAGCCTCGTCCTCTTCAACGCTGCGTTTCTATGCTACACACGGAGAGACTGCGCACGCAGTCTTTCAAATCTTATTGGCATATGAGAAATTCGGAGAAATCGCTTCACTTTCAGCTCGCCCGTCACACTTGTGCCCTGGCGCTTGTGCGGTGGTGTCGACGCTCTGCCGGTGACGGCCTGGCGCGATCTCGCGTCTGTAATTGGCATCAGAAAAGCAGGGCCTGGGCTCGACATCATTCGTTCCCGCAAGGGGCGGGTAGTGCTCCAGTTCCAGGTTCCTCTGGGAGGGCCTTTACGAAGCTTGTGAGCAACACTTTAGTGCAATACGCAGCGTGCCTTCCTCCATCTGGCAGCTTGCTACTTAGCAAGTCGTCACTTGGGGGATTGTACAATTCGATTCCGATCATTCTGTTGAGGACGAGGCTTCACCACCAATTTTTTTCTCAGGTAAGAAGCCCACCACGCTCAATATCCCCGAGGATGAGGATACTGCTAACGAAAAACGCATGCCAACAAACAACGTCGAGAGCCATGATATGGTATCTGTCAAGACCAAACAGGTTCGCCACATTTGGCCTTTCCCACCGCCCATTACCATTGGTCAGCCGATTTGTCCTGAGACGGCTCCTCCGTTTCATCAAAAGAACCCGCATCGTGTTCCTCCTCCTGCGCTGCTTTGGTAGTTTCGGAATCCTCAGCTTTCAGCCCGTCCTGGCTGTTTTGACTATCGCGCTTCATCTTGCCCTTTCCCCCGGCGCCATCCCCTCCGTCGGATTGTTCATCGGCGTTCTCGTTACCGTCTCCGTTATTGTTAGCACACGCCTCTCGTCGAGCATAGAGTATGCATAGATATGCGATTCAGACTCACAGATCCACGGTTGTCTCTTGCTGTGGAGCAAGTCCTTGGTCTCCCCAAGTTCGTCTACCAACTGCCGAGAAGCAACCCGCTCTTCGATCGCTCTTCTAGCCAAGTCAACTAGAGCGTCACAGTACACGAGAGCTTTCTTGGCTGTCCAGATCTGGCGCTCGATGTTGTACTTCTCACGTCTTGCTGGCGTGAAGCTCCTGGCCTTAGCAATGGCGTCCTTGACGGCGTCGCGGCAGAAGGATAATCTCTCGGCCACGCCAACAAACCTATCCTTTTCACGTTGCTCGCGAAATTTGTCCTTGACTTTATCTTTCCAGATGGCGTCAAGAGTGTAGTCTTCAACCCAGCTTTTGAGTGGCTGGATCTGGTCCTCGAAGCCTTGGACAAAGTTTTGGAATACGTTGAGTGAAGCGGTAGCCTCTTGGTTGAGGTTTCGCAGGGCCACATCGATGCCAGGCTTGACATTCTTCTGGCCAAGACGGTATTTCTTAGCTTTGGCCAGCTTATTTTCGCTTTCACCGATCGCCCTGCCACCCGGGGAAGCATCTTGAGCCGAGCTAGCAAAACGTGACATGTTGCCCCCCGAACTGAGTTCCTCAATGATGCTTAATGTCCCAAGCGGGTACGGCCCCAAGTATTCAGGATCTAATCTTCTATCCTGTGGGCGTCGGGGATGCGGATGATAGGGCGCATACCTAGCGTGCGTGGGAGGATCGTAGCCGCGACAATCCATGACTGATTCTCCGAGCGGCTTACAGTCTGTCTAGCTGGTAGACGACCGACCAAAGGAAAGTTACTTGCGGGTATTATACACACTAGGTAGCCAAAGAGTGCCTGTCATTGATGCGTCAAGTCTGGTTTCCATGCCTTGTTTAGCCTTGTTTACGGGTTGCGATTGTGTATTTGCGCCAAACTAATGCCGATTGATTCTGGAAACTTTTTGGATCACTCCCATCATTGCATGCTTGCAAGGAGATTGCAACTCCCACGCATCAAGAGCCTGAAGTACGGTGTTGCTGTGTCGTTGCTCTCTTGCTGTCTCCATTGCGGTATCCGATTTCATACAGTTCAGCCCTGGACTTGTTCTGGTTTCTAGTTGTCAACCCCTTGGGGCGGGCATAACTGCCATTTAGCGGTTGGCGGTTGGCGGTTGGCGGTGAGGCCGAGGCCTCTTGGTTTGCATGTTATGATATCTGCTACCTGCCTGCTTCGACGGATGTACCTGCGCCCGAACGACATGCCCGTCAGGCAGCGGCATCTTGATACCCAAGACCAGCTCTCAAAAAGGTACATGATATGTAAGCCATTGGATATCCTGTGTGTGTACAGCGAACAATGGAAACTTGCCAGATTGGGCAACTGACAAACTTGGAGCCACGCAAACGATCCCTGGCTGCCGGTAGGTAGGGGGCATATCTGATTGACGGGCAAGTTGTGCTTCTGATACCAGCCGGCATATATGGTGTCGTATACGAGATAACACAACGGCAAATGTGTCCAGGACCCCCGTGTTTGCCAAATGGGAGGGTGTAGAATGGACCAACTGGTTTCTTCTTTTGCTGTGATCTTGTTTCTGCTTTGTCGTTTCACGTCGCGTCGCCGCGTTGGCACAGTGTCATGTCACTACCAAGATAGCCGTTCGGGCTCAGAGCTTGTTGGCACTTTTCAGTATTTGTGTTGTTTCACCACGACGGACAGTCCGCCTTGCAGACCCGGCCAGATCGTGGCCAGGGTCGCGGGCCATTCGGTGCCCACCCCGTGCCTTCTCCATGGCTCTCCTCCCATGTCCTCAACGTGGATTCAAAGCGGTGTTCGGCTATTTATATGCGGTAAAACATAGATACTACTGTATACCAAAAGCTACCTGGAATCAAGAGAAAAGCGCTCACTAGGCGGCGGGGAAAAGGAAAACTTACCTCAACATTGTTGTAATATCCTACAGTGCTTTTTCTTGCTCATGGGGGTGCAAGAGCGAGGGGTTTGATGTTGGACGCCCACGCGAGCGAGACGCAACGCCACCCTCTCTCGGATGATTTGCAGCTGGGCTCTAGCCTGCCCCCACCCAAGTGGCTGCAGGCTGAGCATACCTTCCTCTTAGCTGCGCTACGCCGAATCAGGCACTTGCCTGCCTTGGTAATGCCCGCAACTTCTCTCGGGTGAAGCCGTTTTTCTTTTATATGACAGCGCGGTGTGTCTGGTATTTTGTCTACTTTATTATTCCATTGAGCATAACGTTTGTTCGCCCCTCCCAATTTTCGCCCCGGTACTGTGCAGCAGGTGGACTACTGGTCTGAGTACCTACCCGCAGGTTTTCCCATCATGATTGTAGCCGAGTCACGGGGCTGGGCGGGCTGGCAGGCGGGGGACTTAGTAATCTAGCCAAAGCCAACGATGACGGAATCAATCAAGGCGGGGAGAGGGGGCTGCAAAGAGCGAGACAAATTATTGGCCCTGTTCGACAGCGAGAGTCGATTCCAGAGGAACGGCCGAGTGGGTTTACGAAAGATGCTGATGGGGGAGAGGGAGGGGGACAAGTACGACACCCCGCGTGGATTGGGACAGTCAGGTCGCAGCAGCTCGTTACGCAGGTACGTACACGCTGCTCGACGCACCTGGCGGGTTTTATTGGCCCATCATGCTACTCTCCCCGCCAGAACAATGTCTTTTGCAGTTCCTTGCATGGCCAAATGGTGTGGCCGAGGGGGCATGCCCGACAACAGAAGGCTGCGTGTACAGCCTGCAGCAGCGGGGGCATGGAGGGGGACGACCACATATGTCGACAAAAAAAGGTCGAAGCACTTAGGGCTGGGGTTTGGGCATCGTTCCATGAGGTCTAACGCGATCAGATGATCATCGACAGAGCACATATACATCCAAGGGCTTTTGATGTTCAACTCGCTGTCCGTCTGGAGCAGCCTGAGGAGACGCTAGAGGGGACCCCTCTTTCTGATTTGTGGGGTCCAGATCCAAGGATTCCAGGCTTCCAAGTTTGACCACAAATGTGTGTGTTGTGCTGCGCGTTCCTGACTGACTGTAAAGTGCAAGCGGTCTAAAACAGGCCGGCCAACTCATCGCTCGTACAGCAAATAGAGAAGAGAGCAAAGCCACAAAGGGACTGTGATGGTGGACTGTGATGGTGGGTAGCTTGGTGGGTCAACCGTCCACGATGAGACGGGCACAGGTCTTCCGGAGCGGCCGTTGCCGGATTGCGAATATACTTTTGCATCTATTCTGTCTTCTCGGATGGGTCCTACGTCCTAAGCGGGGTCTGCCGCGAGACTGGAGAGTCGTCGAGACAACCCGGGCGAGCACTCGCGTGGAAAGAAGCAAGATTTGATGCGGGGAAATGGAAATTGCCCGGTCGAAGAAGGGTTAGTTTGGCGCCTGCTCTTTTAGCAAACCCAGCATACATCTGACGGAATTGTCGGGCAGGGCAAGCGGCACCGCAGTAGGACATTCTGCCCTTTGACAATTGCCCTGACAATTCCATTGCTATCTGTCGAACGGTACCGTACCTAACCACCCAGTTCCGCTACACTCCCCGGGCTCTTTGCCATCGGGCCACAGCTCCCATTGATCCAAAGCATCCCCCCACTTCACCAGCAGCTCATCCCATCCCATGTTACCTGCCTTGCTCGTCTCTCCTTTGGCCCTGAGGTGCATGCGGCCTGCATGGGTGGCTGGCGGCTCAGCTTCTATCTTTTGTCTTCTAAGATGCTGATGATTTCTGTCTGGTAATTTAACTGTCTACGGTGCACGTCAGGGTAAAGAAAAAAAAACCCCCCCAAAAAAACACCCCTCCGAGATACCATACTTTTCGCTGTTGGGCTCTGGTAGGAATTTCGAGTATAGCATAGTATGCATCAAGTATTCCAATCCCTGTCCACCCGTCTCGGGCAGCATCTATAGGTGGCACTTCAGCCAACGCTAAGTTCGTCATGACGCCAATTTGTCTTGACAGCCATTGGTCCCAATTATGGCTTGCACAGGTCCCTTGCCGAGAGTCGTGGACGAGAAAGCAAACACGAGTTGAGGGGCTTGATGGGTTCTCAGCTTACCTGTATGTGCTGTCAGTTCCTGAGGGGCCTCCTTTAGTTTTCGGTCAGTGGCTTTGGATTGAGTCTTGCTGGGCGAAAAGCGCTTTGTTATTCACTCGGCAGCAGTGTCGATTCTATTTCTCCCCCGCCCGCTTCGTCTTCCCGCTTCGCGGGGTTCCGCCTGTTCATGTAGGTATGCAACCGTACCATTCACTCTTGCAGAAGGAGCCTAACCTCAAATTCCCCCGGAGAACTCGGGGAATACAGGACGGCCAAGTGAGTGGGCGGCTGGTGACTAGTCTAGGTTTTCCCGAGCGTCCAGCACAATAAGCGAAAGGGTAACAGCCAGACAAAATCACAATCGATTTTGAAATTTGAATGGTACTGCTTTGACATGTCGCATTCCAACCATCCCCAACTTTAGACTGCGAGTGAAGGAGGGGCCAGCTTGAGGCGGGGATAATGTGTAAGGAGGCTTGACTTGGCAGATGCCGCTTCCCGTTCATGGAAGACTTGACTTGGACCCGGGCTCGAGCCGGACTGGCCCGGCTTGATTTGAAGACACACAGTTGGTCCTGACCCGGAAAGCGTGGAAGTAGGAAGCACTCGAGGAGCGAAGGCAGTCTCGGGCCAGTCAAGATCGAGATATGGGCGGGAAGTGTCGGCAAAGGCCAGCACATGACGGACTGTGAAGAAGGGTGGGGGACAGGATGGCCGAGACGGAAGTCAAGCGGGTACCGCCATGTATCCCCATTGTACATACACACATGCTGGCGGGCGCTGCTGGTGTAGGCTCTGCTTGCATCGAGTCCCCGACTCCCCACCATATTTTGGTAGCCATCCTTGTCCAAGACCCCAAGCACCATTTCGATCTTGGCGGCAGCTTCGACAGCCCTTTGCGCCGCGGCCTGCAAACACCCCAGACGGCCAGTCGTGGCTGGGTAACCGATATGTGAGGGTGCCTTGAATAGAGAGAGTACGGGGTTGGCACTAGCGAACTCACTAGTCTTTCGGGGCTCCTTTGAAGAAATGGTGCATGGCGTCCGTGAGAGCTGCCGGCCAATTGGCAAGGGCGACTGGATTACCTTGAGAGCTAAACAGAAATGTCCATTACCAGCAACTGCCCTGTCCGGGGGCTCATTGTAGACATCAGTGCATCCCGGCCGTAGGGCTGTCGAGGCTGCGCGTGTCGTGGGGAGGGACCAATGTATGTACATACCTACCGACGTGCTGTCGAATGATGCCACTGCCATAGGTGGTACTACACCGTGCCTGAGGTGATCCGTCCCTAGTGTGCTACTGAAGGCCTTGACGTGCGCCCGGCCTTGACCGGGAACACACCGAGAACCCAACGAACTGCGTATACTTGGCAGCAGGCTTGCTCGCCCTCGACCTGACCTGGAGCGGCGCGGCGAGGTTGCGAGGTGTAAGCAGTGTGCGCAGTCGGGCCTACCCATTTGGACGTCCAGTCAGCGGCCAATATTCGGGTTGACCGCCGCGCTGTGAAGGAGCTGTTGTGTCACCCCAGCATAGCGGCCCTATCGGTTGCTGGTAAGGTTGTGTGCAGTTCGATGATGCACGCCTGCGCCGTGCTTGGTCAGAGGAATGGAGGGGTGGAGGGGTGGAGGGGTGGCATGGTATCCCATCTTGCCTCTCCTATCGACCTACCAAATGCTCCTGCTACTTGAACCACTGTGCCGCGCGGATGGCGAATTTCGTGCGAAATCAGCAAACTAGATTCTACTTCGCACCCCAGGAGCATTGCGCATTATCGTACGCACTTGTGAACAGTGGCGGATGCAGTATAGTCTTCCGGGCGCGAGAAAAAGAATTGGCGAGGAAAATGGTCGAGATGCCATGGCCCGATCGGACGAGCATCGGGGTTTCGGCAAAGGTCAGACAACGGCCCTCACCTCCGCGCTAGCCCCATCCTCCACACCCGTTTCGGGTCATACTGTGACGAAAGGTCCGGTTCGCGGCCGAAACAAAGTCCAAGACTACCTGAAGTCAGGAAGCTGGGAAAGCACCAACGGTTGGAGGATGACGGCGCACATGCATGGAGGAGACCCGTCAGACTGGGTTCTGGTTGCCTGCGCAAGACATACTAGTAGGTAATCCGTGTTGTGCGCCATGTTCAAAGTGTTGGCGACATGGGTATATAGCATTGTCGCCTAAGAGCTGACGTTCAGGGAACTGTTCGACAATGCCTGGTGAAAATCTTCCCACGGGGCACGACAAGTGCGAGCTATACGGCCTAGTCCGGGCTATCTCGTCATGCTGGCTGGGTCGAAGACGTGAGGTGGTTCGTGGCAGGCAGCAAGAGGTCATATGGAATCTGGAATCTGGAATTCGAAGTCCGTCGAAAATCAGATATCCCGTAGTCCTGTCAAGTTCGTGGTCCTCCCCCGCGCAACTGGGTCGAAGAGCCGCGCACTGAACCACAGATTTGGCCAACAAGGGCGCAGAGTGGTTGCGGCCGTGAGACCGGCCTGATGGTTCGCAACCTCAAACACGCTGCAAGGAGGCCGACACTTTGAACCCTGGCCGGGTACAAGACAAGGCAGAAATAAGTGGAGCCCAGCTGGCTGGTGCAGCCCCTCACATCAACCCAAGGCCGCAGGTGAGATGTTCATACCTAGGTATGTACATATCATATACCTATACCACCAGGTTAATGTTTCAGAGGCATGGCGTGAGTGCTTCCCCCTTCCCAACATTCCATCGCCTATGCATTTTGATATCGAGCACACATAGTGCTTTTGGAGGGTTTACGATATATCGCCACAATTGGGAAGTGGCTTGCTGCAAAGAGTCCGGAAGAGGTAGAGACCAAATTTGGAGCAATCTAGCCACGCGAGTTCGGGTGGGTGCACTGGGCTGTGTGGATATGGGGGGGGGAGGGGAGGCACATCCCCCGAACGATCCATCGCTGCCCCGGTGATCAAGCCTGTCAATGACCCGCATTTGGTATGCCGTCGGTGCCAACAACAGCCAGCCGCTGCCACAGTGTGTGGGCCAACTCGGATACTCAGCAGCAGCAACAAACTCTTTTGGTCAACGGAGGAGAACGGGCTTGGTTAGTAACGCTGCGTAGAGAGCATCAGAAAAGCAGCCTAGAAGGCTCTCGACTCTCCCTACTAATTGCCAATTGGGGTCAACGACTGCTACACTCGACAATTTCGATACCGCCTGAGCACCTGACAAGAGATGCGGCAATGGAGCCTAGCCCATCTGCACCCAGCTCACTCACATTGGCGGCTGTTGGGAGCGAGAACGCCAAAATCCCAAAATGGGGCGCCCCATGCTGAGTGGCCCTGATCACCCTACCCGGTGAATCAGCTTCATTGCAAGGCTCGGCTGGCAGAGCAAAATGTGCCGAATTGACACTCTTAGCTTTGGCCCTGGGAATGCCAGCTTCCATTCACAGATAGATTAGCCTGGCTTCAGCAAATCCAGCGCTGCCAAAACCACAGTACCTAGACACTTGCGGTGGTCTGGGAATGTCGTT
The DNA here is from genome assembly GCA_030549175.1 of Lasiosphaeris hirsuta. Classification (NCBI taxonomy): domain Eukaryota; kingdom Fungi; phylum Ascomycota; class Sordariomycetes; order Sordariales; family Lasiosphaeriaceae; genus Lasiosphaeris; species Lasiosphaeris hirsuta. The sequence goes on from JAUKUA010000001.1 coordinate 6,184,168, forward strand.
GCGAGGTGATTTCCGCCCATATTACCTACCATTGACACAGCCAACAGACCACAGCCAGGGCATCCTTCTCCAGGTGCCGCCGGCCTTTAATTTTTCACATCCTTTTCATGGAGCTCCTGCTTCCAAGTTGTTGAGACGTGCCCGCGCCCAGCAGCCGCCCACCAAGAACCCGCAAGAGCAATGTGGGCCCTCCCATGGGGTCCTGCGTCACCAATTGGGCCCAGGCAAAAAGCATGGTGTCATACCCCTGGGTTGCTGCTGAGGTGCACCTCTTGAGACTCTCGCAGCTGAGAACCCAATGGAGCCGGCCATCCTGGGGGTTCTTCCTTTTGCAGTGCGAGCTCAGTAGGTTCCATGCTTCGATGCTGCAATGGTTGGGGGGGGGGGGGGGGTGGGTAGGAGGCCCTGAGCAATTAGTGTAGACAACTCGTCCACCTAATTATGTCTGACATCCCCGCATCGCACGACGGCCCAGACGGCAAGAGCCTTTTTACTCAAGAGATGAAAATCGGGGTTGCCTTGGAGACGCCGGTCCAGGGCGGACCGTACGGAGTAGCCACCTACCTTTCTGAGGCAGATGCGCTAAGACGCTCAAGTGACAGGGCCACCGTTACTCGGCAGGGGTTCGTTTTGGACTTGGATCGCCTAGCACTCGCTCTACGGATAGATGCCGCCTCGCCATCACCTGGTCGAAGCAAGACGAAGAAGGCACCAAAGACACCGAGCTCGATGCCATGGGGTATCTGGCCCACTCTCTTGCTTTGTCTGGCCCATCACAAACCTTCACGACTCTTGGTTTGGGTATTCTTGGCGGTTCTTTGTGATATCTCTACTCCAGGCGTCTGCGGTCTCTCTCACAATGGCTGTTATCCCTTATCTGAACGAGGAAACCTACCTGGGCTCTAGCAAATCTTGAATAAAAACCAAGAACCTTAATATGGGACGCTCTGGCATGCTTCCAGGTTCTTTGAGCCACGTTACCTACGACAGCAGGCTTGCCCTCAGCCGCTGCTCTGGGCATGAAAGCTGGGTACAAGGCAGAGAGAGTACTTACTGTAGAAGATCTGCCAGGTAGGTTCGCTGAGACTTCTACTATTCAAGATTCGCCGATGCAGCCATGCTCCGTAAGGTGGTAGCAATAGCAGCGGCAAAGCAGCAGTGGACGAGCAGCATGCTGGGGCTGCTATGGAGGACATTCCTTTGCTCCCTGCCTACCCACATGCATCCCCTCCCATCCATCCCATCCATCCCATCGATGCAGGATGGGATGTGCTGCTCACCCGCGATCCTTGTCGCTCCCCTTGTCGGGCAAGTGAAGTAACTCGAGTTGTGCCCACTGGTACCTCTGGTACCTGGCTGTACCGCCACGGGTGAGTTGGCCCAAGCTCGCTGGGCCGGCTCAGAGCCAGTCAAAGGGCTCTTTGCTCTGCGCCATTCGCAGCACCACGCCAAACGACGGGGACAAAGGCTGTGGGACTTGGCTGGTGCCCCAAGCTGCGGTACCTAGGCCGCGAAGTACCAGAGGTATGTATGTACCCACCCACAGGCAGGTCGGGATGGACATCCTCGTGCAACCCACTCCGCCCATCCCTCCTCAACCTGCTGTTGTCACCTCTTGTGTGCCTCTTGTGTCTCCTCTCGACCTTGCTCTCCTTCGTGCTTTTGTGCCCTCTTTTTTCAATTCCAAGGTGGCACTCTCGTCTTCCTTTGCGAAGTCACTCATCCTTCGCTTCCCCTCACATGCATCTGTGATTGCTGTCCTGTTTCCCCGTCAGCAGCCTCTCTTCCCAACCACCCACACCCCTCTCTGCTCCCCATTGTCGGCTGGCCTGCTCCTCACTCGCTTCTCCGGCTGCAGATATACAGAGGCCTAGGGATTCCGACATCCAGAGAGGACGAGAAGGGCCTGCCACGTCCCGTCTGTTGTGTTGTCTACACAGAAAAGGGAGAATCGGTCACGAGCAATCCCATTCACCCAACCGGCCGACCGACCGAACACCGCAAACACCCCCCCGTCGCTCGATGATGTGACTAGTCTTTAGCAAACTTGGATACAGTCACTGCTTCGGCTTGGAGAACAGCAATACGCCCCCTTCTGCTTATAAAAAGGGAGACCCAGACGTTGTTGACGGTTTCGAAGCACCAAGACTTGGACCCTGGCATCTTTGCAACAGACACGACAGACTCGACCAGGACCTGCTGCTACACCTCAGCCAACCTACCATACATAACACGACTTGGGAAACCTAGGAGCAAGGACGAGAGAGACGGAGACACAAGAGGGAGGAGTCTCACGGGGAGGAGGGGATAGCATTGGGATCGCTATTTTGTCAAGATGGTTCTCAACATCCCCGATAGCGGCCTCCTTCTGGAGAGCTCAGCTAAGACCATGGCTGGGCTCCCCATGCAGGCCTTTGCGATTACGCTTAGCGACAGCGTGATTGAGAACATGATTGAGTGCGTTCAGAATGGCCAAGACATCCAATTGTCACTGGGAAACACACCCGTAAGTCTGTGGTTCAATTCCCCCTCTCTATTGTGAAGCCGCACAATAGCACAACCCCCAAAAATCAAGATCACAATAGGAATTGGGCTGTCAACGGGCCCGCTGTTTCTATTGTCAAAGACTCTGAATATGTGGCATGCGCCCCTCGTCGGGCTATAATCTTAACCTCTTTCATGTTGTTACCTTTATAAAAACGGGAATCTAATTATAGCCTTGTCAGGCCTTTTTCTTTGACAACCACGAAGTCCCAATTCCTAGTCAACCCGATTCTTTTGACTACGACCTCTATTCCAGCTCGGCATCACCAACGATGGTGACCAAACTTCAATACCCAGCCATGTCGATTTTCACGGCCCCGAAGTACAAGCCAAGGGCTCCCAAGAACACCCAGCCGGCGAAGACAGCGAAGGCGCCGGTTTCCCGAACCATTGCAGGAAAGACGGATAGCTCGACGCCCAAGCTTGCAGCCGTCTCGGACAAGGATTTCAGCTCGGCTGAGGACGAGGCCAAGTCCAAGGCTATCGAGAATCTGAAGAACTCGTTTGCGAAGAAGGAGGCTGATAAGCGAGAGAATTCGTATGGATTATGCGCCGGACTTGAGAAGAAACCAAAGCTAACCCCAACTCTAGTGTCAAGCTTGTTGAAGGCATCCCTTCCAAGGGAGCTAAAGGGAAGCCAGGAAAAGTTAAGCTCCTCGGACCGCAAACCAATGCTGGTGCTCGATCGCACCCCGGCAGCCCAGCCTTCGGCGCCCTTGCGTCACCTTTGCTTGGGCCGACGAATACTTCCGCACAGGATCGTGTGAAGCAACTGCGTTTCCCAATCATCCACGAACTAGCGGTGCAGGATCTGTCGCACTCTAACCTGTCCAGCAAGTACGAAGGGACGGACAAAGAGTTCCAGGTCGCCCTTGGGAAGATTGCCGATTTCGACGATGGCCTGCAGAAGTGGACCTTGAAGAAGATGTACTGGAAAGAGCTGGACGTGTTCCAGTACAGTTATGCCCGGGAGGAGGATCGCCAAAAGGCCATCGACAACGCTATCAAGCAATACGACCGGATGCGGCTCGGAGCATCGGATCCGCTTTGGCAGAAGCTACTTCCTAAGGGAGACCGGAACAAGGGGTTGTGTTTGAGCAAGCTCCAGATGGCGATTGCCAACAAGGTCTCGGCGCCTCCTAAGATCAATGTGCATAAGGCCGAGACTTCCAGTGCCAGCGGCGGGGACTCGGAGAAGGATGATTCGACCAATTCCACGGCGAAGAAAGGTAAGGGCGGGGAGCCCATGTCCAGGTCAAACTCGCAGCCAAAGAAGAAGCCTCAGGACACTCAAGCCAAGCGACTCTTGTCGGGTCCCAAGAAGGCAGCCCCTGCAGCATCAAAGGCTTCGCCCAAGGTGTCCCCAATCAAACCGACGGCTACGTCAAAGGTCCCTGCAACCAAGGGCGGACGGGTACTTTCCAAGGAATTCATTTCCGATTCTGACTCGGACGACGATGAAGTCCCTCTGTCGAGTTCCTTGCCCAAGTCCAAAGGCGCAACCGCCCCCAGCTCAAAGTCTGCTGAGCGTCCGGTCGAGAAGGTCAAGGCCGTGGAGAAGACCAAGGAGTCCTCTACCACCAAGGCGAAACCCGGTTCGGCGAAACCCGCTCCCAAAGAAAAGGAGCGAGAGAAGGAGAAGGACACCATTCGGGCACAGGTGATGGCCAAACCCACCAAGCCGACGACGAAGCGCTCGCGTGATGCGGAAGAGGACGACAGCTCAAGTTCAGGAACGCCTCTTAGCAAGCGTATCAAGCCGGCGGCCAAAATTCAAGTCACTGCTGTCAACTCCATGAAACAGCGAGCGCCGTCTGACGCCAGTCAAAACAGTCGCGGAACTAGCTCAGCCATTTCCGCGGGCAAGAGCAAGACCACCTCGCCAATCAAGTCCTCGCCACTTGCATCATCTCCGCCGACCAATGCATCAGACCTCGATCACGAGCGGCCTTCGATTATCCGGGATCACAACCGCCGAGATCGGGATGGTGAGCGTGATCGGGAGCGTGGCCGTGATCGCGACACCATTATCAGCAGAGCGGGTAGCAGCACTGCTAGTAGTGCGGGTGGAATGGCGAGCAGTGGTAGTAGCAAGAAGCGTCCCGCGGAGGATTCATCGCCAGAGGGCAGCATCAAGCGCCAACGCCTCACCCCAGAAGTCATGAACAAGGCACACAAGTTCAAGCAGTTCTACACGCGATATGAGGCCCTGCACAAAGAAATCCAGGCGCTCGAGAACCCCCACCCCGATCAAATGGCCGATTTGGTTGATATGCACGAGAGGCTTCAGAAGATGAAGACTGAAATCTACAGGGAGGTGCCGATAACGGACTATTGAGACGATGTAGTGAGATGGGGGCGTGAAGATTGAGAGCTGGAAAGGAGGTTTTTGCATTTCAGAAGAAAATGGTCGCGAGTCCATCATGGTCACATATGACCAACAAAAGGGGTACATCATACGGGAATGGGCTTTAGTCATCACTAGGGGCGCATTGCCTCACAAACCGGCGTTCCGGCATCATGTATTTAGTTTTATGTTTACGTTTCCTTAGCTGCATTGTCATGATACCAGGGAAGATAGACCCAGCGAGGTCATCTCCCATGAGACGAGAAGAGTGAACGGAATGTTCACTGATTGAGCCATCGTTGTCTAATTCTCCCTTGCCGATTCGCGTGCCTATTCTCTGAGTGGAAACGAAGTACCCTCACCCTCTCTGGTGGACATGTAAGTGCTTTCTGGTGTAGGTATCCTGCCACGTCTTGGCAAGGGTACCCTCTCCCTGGCAACCCAATTCTTCATCAAGGGTTCCTGGCGAAGTAAGGGGCTGTGTATCAAGGTACGTCCAGTCATGCACTCATCTAGCTTCTTCGCGTAAACTTGCTTCTCGCCCCGTCGCCTTCTGTCACAGACTGTTACGAGTGATGATTATACTTACGGGAGCTCTACTCTGGAACGGGTCCGGCACTCCGGTCTAGCACACGTGTGCTGCGTGACGCCGCGTGCATTTTTGTTGGAGTGCCGTGGAGATAGCCACCTGATTACGGTCAATACAAATAAGTAGGATTATACTTGAAGAGATTAAGGCACGCTGCGATAGGAGATCTCTCGATTTGACCCCGGGGAAATAGAAAGGACGTGCCTCCCGATCTCGCTTAAACATACAACAACAAAAGCATCAATATGCCCTCTGCGAAGCCATTCTCGTACACCTGGACTCCCAAATCGTTTCTAATCTCCTCCTCTCTTTCAACTTGGCTCGGCTCAGCCTAACCTGACGTGGCCGGTAGTTCAACTCTTGCCCCACCCCGCGCCGCCAAGACAGGGGCATCCTCCGTTCTCCCATTTGCAAAGACTGTTTTTGGTTTATTTGTTCGTTCATTTACGGAAAATCCAATGGGGGGTTACAGTCGCGAGAGTAGACGGAGGAGGTCGCGCCCCTACTGTGTCTTGAAGAGGAGGATTGCACAGTGGCCGAGGTAGAAGTAAATAAAGTGCTTCGTCTCTGTGTCTTGTCAGCGAGGGGCAGCCCAGATGCGTCTGGATCACTGCGGATGACCCAAATATCCGAGACAATGTACACAGAGGAACATGGGGGACTGGTCTCAGTAACGTACCGTGGGTCACAAAGCTGCCAAAGTTGCGTCCTACGATGCAGTGCCAAGTCGGGCCCTTTCTCTCATCAAACTATTTGACAGATTTTCTGTTAGCTCAACGGATCAGACGTCCATAGATCGGGGCTCGCTAGGTTGCAGTATACCGTTCGCTTGATATGCTGGGCGATGTCCTGCAACGGGTCTTGGTCAGCGCTATGCTCTTGCCGCAGAGATCAGGGGTGTCTGTCCTAAGGGGTTACTAGAGTCGCAAACCTTTTCGATTGTGAACTTCGCCATGGCTTCTTGAGCTGCCACGATGGGTGCCATATTAGCACTCCATCCCAATGTCTCAAAAGATAGGGGTAATTCAATGTCCTGTTTCCCTTCCCATTTTTTCCACATACCAACTTCGACCGCCTCCTGCTGCATGTCTTCAGTCTGTATGATGGCGAAAGAAGCCTTGTTAGCACCCTAGCAAGGAATTTTGACCGATTCGTTGTCGAGGTGTATTTACCATGTCGGCGCTCTTAATCTGGGCTGTGTGCGCGACGGCATGTCGAATTAGCAACGCGCCATGTTGACGGGTGATGTATAGCGTGTGAGCTCAAACGTACCTTCCAACTTCTCCCTGGGAGCCGGGGAAGTCGGCTTTGCCTCGTCGCCAGCCATTGTGCGAGATTACTTGAGTAGAATGATGTGGGTAGTGATTATGGGAGCTGAATCGAGCTCCTTGCAGTCAAGGTGGCCTTGCTGGAGTTCCAGCGTGTTAGTACTGCGCAGCGAAACAGGAGGGATGCATCTGTTGGTTATGGGGTTTTAGTTGGAGGAGGAGGGGCGCGGGCAGTGAAGGAAGCTAGGGTGATGGTAGGAAGGCCCCGAGGCTTGCTTTCTGCGTACTACGTATGCGAGGTTGTAGGTTGGGAGGCGCCAACATATGACTCCATGCAAACAATCAAGTGATGTGTTGAAGCAGTGCTGCTAGTGACGTACATGCAAGATATAGTGGAAGCTTTGGGGAAACCAAACAATCCGTCGGATGCCGGGTTTGCGGGCTCAATAGCACGGGCAATATGAGAAACGCGGACTCGAAGGACAAGGCAAAGTGCGATGCGGTCGGATGAACCCAGCAGAAGCAGACAAACAAAAGCAGCTCCGAAACATTTGGCGCCAGGCTTCCGCTGCCAGCAAATCGAATCCATTGGACCCGGTCCATCCAATCCACCCAATATGTTACCCCCGGCACAACAGCACCGGCCAGTGGGGCACCCGATAAGATAAGCGGCCAAGTGGGGGCTCAAATTTTTTGGGACTGCTTGCCATATATTGAAAATGAGTGTTCATCTTCCTCCCTCGCATTGAATATCACAAACATACCACATTCCACATCCCAATTCACACACCACACCAATCCACTCTAGCCCCGGCAGGATGAGCTTTCGGTAGCACTGCTTAATTCCAGAAGATGTCTACCAGCCAGGCGGAAACTATGGCGGGGGAGGAGACATCCAGAATCTTTGTGAAGAATCTGCCCCCAAATATCACCGAGGCAGACTTCCGCAAACACTTCTCAGCCCGGGGGCGCGAAGTCACAGATGTGAAGCTCATCCCCTTGCGCCGCATTGGCTTTATCGGCTACAAGTCACATGAAGATGCAGCAAGGGCGGTCAAATACTTCAACCGCTCGTTTATTCGCATGTCGAGGGTCGCAGTTGATTTTGCGAAACCGGTAAGACATACCCTTCACCCTCATCCCTATACCGAAATCAGATGCTAACCAGAAGCTGGAAGATTGCAGACTCGATTGTCAGACCAGTTGCGAAAGCTCCTTTGGCGCGTGACACCTCAAAGGTTATCCCTGCCACATCTCGGATATCTACTGTAGAAGCAAAGGAGGGCACGGATGCGACACAGAAGAAGAGAAAGCGAGATGCGGTTAACGAAGCCGATCCCAAGCTCCAGGAATTCCTCGAGGTCATGGGCCATCCACTCAAAAAGCCGAGAGACCAACAGGATACCAACGGTAGCGTGCAGCCAGCGCCACCCCCTGTGGTGCCTGTGGTACTAGCGGCTGAGGGAAGTGACGACGAGTACGAGGACATCCCCTCCCGACCATCGAAACGAACCCACACCGAGGCGGAAAGTCATGAGAAGGCCGTTGCCACCCCTCAAGCGAGTCTCTCGCTTCCTGCATTGCAGCATTTAGATGTGGCAATGGGAGAAGTCCCACAGGTAATCGGGGACGCTACGGACAACGACTGGCTTAGATCGAGAACAAACCGTGTTCTGGATCTGGTTGACCTAGATGACCCCGCGTTTCCCATTCGGCCAGCTGCGGCTGTCGCCACGGCTGTACCTGCATCTGGGCCGCCTGTTGCTAGCATAGCAGTAGAGCAAGCCCCAAATGACGAGCATGAGCCGACGTCGCGGAGGGATGGCGACTCCGACTCACCCGCGGTTTTGATACAGGATACTGCAAGGCTTTTCCTGCGAAATCTCAGTTACAAGGTAACTGAGGACGACATCAGAGACCATTTTGGTGCTTTCGGAACTCTCGAAGAAGTAGGCTCCATCCCTTTTTATTCTTCTTTTCTTCTCAGTCGGCGCCCTTATGATGAACCCTGATAGGGACATCTTATGCCTATGGCATATGATGAGAACCAAGGCTCGATATTTTAGTAGATGCTCGAGGGACTGAAAAAGGCCCGACTGTTGTCACTGTTATGATACGAATGAAGTGTTGGCGAGCTCCGCTAATCGCATCACAGATCAACCTCCCCTTGGATAACAAGGCCCAGAGTAAGGGTTTCGCAATGGTCCAGTTTGAGCAATCCGAATCTGCAATGGCTGCATTCCAGACGGACGGTACAATCTTCCAGGGCCGCATAATACACATTCTCCCTGCCGCTGCGAAACGAGAGAGCAGGCTAGATGAATTTGCAATTTCAAAGCTGCCGCTCAAGAAACAGCATCTGCTCAAGAAAAAGGCCGAGGCCGCATCTACCACCTTTAACTGGAATTCGCTGTTCATGAGCCAAGACGCCGTGAACACGGCAATTGCGGAACGCCTCGGCGTGACAAAGCATGAGCTTCTGAACCCCACCGACGCGTCTGCTGCTGTGAGACAGGCAGTGGCTGAGACTACGGTCATCCAGGAAGCAAAGGCGTACTTCGCGGCCAACGGCGTGAATATCGAAGCGTTCAAGTCCCAACAGCGTGGAGACACGTCTATTCTGGTGAAGAACATTCGAAATACGTCAATCGAAGAGCTGAGGCAGCTTTTCGAAGAGCACGGCACAGTACTGAGAGTCCTGATGCCACCAAGCGGGACGACTGCCATCGTCCAGTTTGCGCAGCCCGCGCATTGTAGGGCAGCTTTCACCAGGAAGGCGTACTCCAGGTTCAAAGAGTCCGTCTTGTTCCTCGAGAAAGGTCCGAAAGCTCTATTCGCAGACAGTGTCGCTCCACCTGAGGATCACCCTGCCGGCGTGCAGAAAGCGACTGTAGCCGACCTGTTGGAACGCGATGACGGCGGCGATCAACTAGAAATTGGCTCTCTATTTGTCCGCAATCTGAATTTCTCCACTACCACAGATGGGCTCACAGACGCATTCAAACCACTTGAGGGTTTCGTGAGTGCAAAAGTCAAGACCAAGACGGACCCGAAGAAACCCGGGCAGGTTCTTAGTATGGGATTCGGCTTTTGCGCATTCAAGACCAAGGAGCACGCTCAAGCCGCTCTCCAGATCATGGACAGCACCGTTCTCGACGGGCACAGGCTCATCGTCAAGGCGTCGCACAGGGGACTCGACGCTGCAGAGGAGCAACGACAAAAGGACTTGGCGAAGAAGAACGCCGGTCAGCGGACGAAGCTTGTCATCAAGAATTTGCCATTCGAGGTGTCGAAGAAGGATGTGCGAACACTGTTTGGCACATGTGGCAGGCTTGTTGCGATTCGTATACCCCAAAAACTCAATCATACTTCGCGTGGTTTTGCCTTTGCCGAATTTTCGACGGCAAAGGAGGCACTAAATGCGCTCAATTCTCTCAAAGATACCCATCTTCTCGGACGACGCCTCGTGATTGATTTCGCCGAGGCTGATGAAGTCGATCCGGAGGAACAGATCAAGGCGATGGAGAAGAAGATGCAGGGACAGGTTAACAAGGTCGCCCTGCAGGAACTCACAGGGAGGGGGCGAACCAAGCTCAATATTGGTAATGATGAAGATGAGGATGAGGTATGAGAGACAGTATGAAGAAATGGTCTGTCCATAGGTCTTGGATTAGAGACGCGGTGCAGACAGTTTGTCTCGGCGCCCCTTGGCAAGGAGGCGTTAGCCACCCCTTGCCAACCTCTTGCCAACAACGGCTTAAAACACCCCACCTTGTTCGCCCATCATTCCTCGTCTTTTATCTCTCCCCCCGATCGATCTATGCTGAATCCAGTCAATCTTGCTCGCATGCCACTGAGACGCTTGCTTAGTCTGGAAGTGTCCCCCCGACATGATGTCGCCAACTGGGCACCTGGGGAAAGCGTGCTGCCGTTTCCATGGGCCCTTGGGCCCAGGGCAGCGTGCCATTCCCTTGCGTGCTGGTTTGCACTCTCCCGCCAGGTCCAACTCGGCGGGCTAGCCCAACCAGGCTGATTGATGCTTTCTGTCACCGTGAGGAATGTTACGGTGTTGCAGCAGGGATCTATCCCAATAACCAAATCTCCAAGTTGATCCTAGCCTCCCCGGGACCTTACGTTCTTAAGGCACAGTGGTAGTCCTGCTCGTGCCTTCCGGCTACCTGCCCAGCATTTCTTATATCCTCTCTGGCCCGCGTCCTGACGAAAAGCCATTCCTCCCGAGTACTGCATGTTCTTCCGTTCTCGTTTCGCCGAAGTTTGTGTTCTACATTATAGTGGCATATGTCTGCTGCAATGGAGTCGCCACTCAGGCTACCCATCCTGCCTTCACAATGTTATTCTTCAACATCGGAGTATGAAACTGAGAATGGCTACGGGCACCCCACATCGAGACCACCCCTTGGAGAGTCAACAGGTAATGCTCGACACAGCCAATGCGGCACGTTGATAAGGACTTCCTATGTCCAGCGCCTGGATCCGCTCTCCTCCATGGCCACGTCGATGCCAACGCCACTCTTGGTGCCGACCCAAGCTTTAGGTTCCACGTATGACTCGCCTGTGTTATCAAGACAGCAGGACCGACATCAGCTCGAAAACCGGCTTAGTCGGCGAAGGAGGGATGACGCCAACCCATTATGGACGTATTGGCAGCAATTCGAGACGTATAGGAAGAAGCAGGACGAGAAAGATAACGGGGAGGGCCAAAAAAAGCCGTGGCCCCAGGTACTCGAGTGGGGGTTCTTGGACGGTAAGAGGCCGAAGCAGTCGAGCCGGGTCCTAAGCAGGCTAATGGCTAACGAAACCCAGCTATCCTCATAGTTCCCCACATTGGGCGAAAGAAATGGAGCGTAAGGGGCAAGGAGAGTCCATTTGGCAGAAACATGCTGCTGTGTGAATACCTATGGTATTACTATCTGAAAAGCTTGCCGCCAAATCAAAGCCCGGACCTTGAATTGAAGAGGACAAGGAAGCAGGTTTCGAGCCACATCCAGGTGGTAAAGAATATCTTCAAGAATCACCGCTGCTGTAAGTTGACGCGCCACAAGGCTGTGCTTCTCTTCCCCCACTGCGTGGCATTCTACCATGCACACCACGTCGCACCGCCCCTGACCACGCATGTCTCTGATTTCATCCCCGCAGGCCACATTTTCTTGCCCAAAGAGCATGCACAAACAAGGGGCAAAGGCAAGGAGAAAGAGAAGGGTCAGGATAAAGGCCATATTGACTCGGCATTGCTCAAGAGACACCCTGTGATGATTGCCCTGTCTGAAGGGCGGCTTCCCGACGAGCGACCGAACTTCGATTACTTCGTCCGGATCCTCGCCTTGAACGACTACATTGCGGTCAGACCCAAGCGCTGCTGGATTTTTGTGTCACATCCGGATGTGGCTGTAAGCGAAGATGGGTCGGGATATCTCCAAGCTAGCGGGGACAGACTAGGGAGGGACAAGTTTCCTCACCTTGAGCGAAATCTCGAGCGCGAGAAGTGGGCCAAGGAGGAACAGCAAATATTCAAGGGCGCGCTGCTTCACGAGTTCACCAAGGATATGACTCAGACGTTTTCAAGCACCCTCAGAGAAGCAACCCAGGGGTGGGAGACAGCGTTCCCAGACCTGCACCACAGACTAGAAACCATTGTGGCCGCCAACACACACGCCGACCCGCTCGCCGCAGAGTCGGAGCTTGACATTCTCCACATGCACGTCATGATGGATTTGAATGAAAAGCGTCGGTTTCCCAGCCAGGCAGAGCTCAACTCGTGGGTTGAAATCAACATCGAGAAGCCGCACCTTCTCAACCACCGCTGGAAGGTGGAAACACGGCTGGCGCGGCCGCCTGAGCTGAGCTATTCGAACGAAGACTCGGGCCCGGAGCTTTTGTACGAAACATCTGCCGAGATCGCCATTCAATACCAGCACCGACCAGGATGCGACGGTTCGCACAGGCGTGGAGGCGACCGCTGCCACTGTACTTCCCAACACTGCCGCCGAGACTGGGTGACGGTGCCGTTCCCAGCTGATGTGTGGGCTCTTACGCTCAGCAACTGTGCAGAGTACCCGGCTCACCCCCAGGCGGCCCCGCGGGGACGTAGTAGGAAGGCCAAGATGCCGGTCAAGAGGGAGGATGATAGTGACGCGGACCCCAGGCCGAACACCAACAACCAGCCCACCCAGATGGACCTAATGCCCAAGATTGCCATGGTTCAGGAGATTTGGTCCCGCCCTTCGGAAGCGTCGCAGGAAAGAGACGTAGATAGCACAGAGGCGCAAAACAACGCGCGGTGGGCGCGCCGTGCCTTGATGATTTGGACGTTCGAGACAGCACATTCCATCGACAAGGAAGGCAAGGTCCGCACTGCCCAGGGCGGGAAGACAACCTGGCGCTTCCTGACCATTCTTGACCCCCTCAGTGAATACCACCTGCAAAACTCGGTCCTGGGTGGGTTGAGCGGGAACCGAAGAGGCCCCAGGGCTTACAGTGACAGCGCAACCAGCGCCAGACAGGCCATTCCCAGGGGGTCTGCGTCAAGCACTGCCATACATGATTCTATCATGTCCCCTAACCCCACGTATCACCATCTGTCTGCGAGCATGAGCGAGAACTTTGCGACGGGTTGGGAAACACCAGATGGGTTACATCTCTCCGCCTCAGTTGCCCAGGCCGCCTACGATGCCCACCTCATGGCACACTCAGTCCCGGGGTCCGGAATTACAACACCGGCGGGTTACGGCTTGCCCGATGGCTATGGCGGGCATGGCGGGCTCGCTACGCCGCCACCAACTGCGTCCCTCAACAGTTCGTTTGCACATAGTTTCGGCGGGAACTCCAACAACGCCGATCACCTGACAAGCTACATGGCTACAACAGTTGGGATGGATCATGGTTCGCAGGCCTTGGCTACTACTAGCTTGTCACATGTGGCCGATCCATACCTGACGGCAAATCCCCCGGGCTTTGATGTAGCTTCGTACAATGAGGCACAAAACCAAATGGCGACTTGGGGCGGCGGCAGTGTCACGGATATCGAATCTGGCTCTTGGCCTAATGGGTACATTACGGCCGGCAGTGGGGATCACCGCTACCACTACGGCGGTAATGGCGTGCTAAACTGGTCATCGGGACACGGCGGTGAGCCGGTGGGGGGGCTGGGTAGAAACAACCGACATCGTCATGACCCCCCACAGCATCAACAACCCCATCACCAACTCTGGAGCCCGCCCGCTTCGGCAAACACGCTAGAAGTACAGGCTTCACTATACGGTCAGGCGCGTAGCCAGAACACCGCCTGGACGGCTTCTGTCGCCCCTCCGATCATTCCTAGTGGTGGCCACGAAGTGCACAACAGTGACAGCCAAGGATGGGTTCACGTGGAAGACTCCTCGGGTGTCGTGGTGGGTTCTGATCTCTCGCGTGATTGGGAAGAAGTGACAAGCAATGCGAGCACCAGCGTCTCAGAGGCCTCGACAGACCCGTCACATCGGGCAGGGTATCAGCAAAGCGTCGAGGATGCGGCCCAAACAGGCGACGGTTACCCGGATGGCGCAGGCCACGGTAGAGAGGAGCGTGGCAGTATCTCGCCCAGCCCGCCGCCGCAGACGAGCTACCCCCATGGCGTGAAGCGCAGCCGCTCTGATAGTCTGGACGCTGCTAGCTGCCTTGACTATCGGGCGTTGTCGATGCCAAAGCTCACGCGCCGGTAGAACGGCCGAAAATCAGGCTGCTGAATCCCATACGGGGGATAAGCATGCTACATGGCTATAGCCTATGCTTTTTCTGGTGTGGGGAGGGGTGTGTTTGTAGCGGCGTTCGTATGCATTTTCCGTGGCGTCCTGGATCTGTTGGGTCTAGAAATTAATGTAATGAAGACTCCGGCGTATTGGATCAGATCAGGAATGATGAGATTTTGATAGAGGATGCATCGTGTTTTTCCTTGTCGGCAAAACGAAATATGGTCTAGTAGTGTAGTGTAGCAGTGAGAGAATACAACTCCAGGCTCCCACAGCGAGCCTGCAAGATCAGTTTGGTCATTTTCCCCATATCTTGGTTTTTCCAGGATCACAACTAAGTAGCTTCAGCCCCCCTGTCGGGTTCGCCGTTGGGAATGACAGGTGTTTGTTTCGACTGACTCAAAGAAACAAGGTTTTCGCCTCTTTGTTGAAGATGGCAAGGCTCCACGAGTCACATGATAAACGAAACAAAACGTGGGGTCTAAGATACACGTGGGAAAGATTTGGGGTCATTCTACTCTCTATATGCTTGCCCTCTAGGCAAACCTCGTGCGTTGGGAATACAAGGGGGCAATCTTTGCGAGGTGTTGAGTTAAGTACCACATTCCAAACGAATCGCTAGTGAGGTGATGCCTTGCCGGTGTACCCTGTAAAATGAAGAGGAAAAAAAAAAAAGGTCAAGGGAAAATAAAACTAGAAATGATGTTGAAACATGGAATGTCGCGGGATTACCTGTTACCTCTCACCCGATAAACTTCGAAAATGAGACGGAGAACGGCTGATGGGGGATCAGCATATTAATCCCCAAGGTTCCGGGACGCAGTCTCTGTGCGGCACGAGACCACCACTTCTGAAGCCATGTCGCACATCACGCCGGGTGAATGCCAGGGCAGTTATGCGCAAACAGGCAGGGGGCATGTCAATCATGAGTTGTGCTCACCCAATAATCCGGGGGAGCGTCGCTAGGCATTGAGGCATTGTGTTCGCTCCCAAGCACCACTCCCACAAATGAATTGAACGAAGGTAAGCGGTTATCGACGAGGTAGGACACTTTTGCCATTTCAATTTAAATTTTTTTTTTTTTTTTTTTTTTTTTTTGGCAAACTGCGCGTGCGACGGGCGGCAAGGCGGCAATTTGGCCAAGCGCCGTCGAGTTGGGCTTTCATCCGAAGAGTCTGGTCGGTCGCACGCGACGGGGCTCAGCGACAGCGTGTCGTTGTCGCAGTGCCGCTCGATGCCAAGAGATGGGCTGGCCAGGTCGGCTGGCCCTTCCGCTGTGGCCCACTAGTGGCCGCAGAGCAGCGTGTCTTGAGCGAATCGCTTGCAGCGGGGCCCTTGAAGTTGCAACCAGCGTCGAGTGGCTTTCCCCAGTTCTTGCCTTCGCCAATCTGGACCCTGCTGTGCATTGACGGCACGACTGGATGAGGTGCATCGATCGGCGTCGCAAGAGACAAGGCTAAACGGGCGGCCCCTGCGTCTATCTTGGACTGCAACTGCCAGTGGACTTGCTGCCAGGACCTTGTACCTACCACCGCGCCAGCGACGACAGCTACCTGCCGTCTATTTCTGATCCGCCAACCGTGGCCAACCCACCCAAACGGTTCGCCGTCCGCTAAAGCGAGCGACACCAAGAGGCAGGCGCCCTGCTGCATCCACATCTTTCGATCGAATGAGCCGCGTGGCGGTCCTTGGCCGTTCTTGGCCTTCGATGGCTGCCCACAGCTGCCCGTGGCTGCCCGCCGTCCCGGACACCTTCTCCAGCCTGTTTCGTGACAGCTCGCCGCAATGCGAATGGCCAGTCCGACAGCTCCCATGCCGTCGTAGATCCCTGCCATGCCAGCCTCCCACTCTGAGCAATCTCGAGCCGGGCGCCCTCCCCCCTTCCTATTTCCCGGACCCAAGGCGCGGTGCCAAGTCTTTGTTCGTCGGCGTCTCCATTTGCCTCCAGTCACTCTCCTCCTCTTCCTCTCCCGATCCCTGATGCCTTACTTAGTCAAGCATGTAGGCGTGATATCACATCCACCGTCACCTTGCCATGTCTTGCTGTTTGTTTCCTCTGCCCCAACTGTTTTGCCCCATCCCCCGCCTAGTCACACGCAGACAAGCCTGAGCTCCCCGCTGGGCTCCCCACTCCGCCGTCGAGCGAGCTCTCCGGCCTGTTGACCGGACACTCCAAGAGACACAACTCAGGTTCCGCCCTGCTCGAATCACACCGCCAGTCCCCAGCGGCGCGTTGGTGGCAAGAGTCTGTCTCTCTCTCTCTCGCCGATATTCCTTTGACCATTAATACCTTGCTTCGAGTTTGTTGAACAACGCCATTGTATTGCTCCCTTTGTCCATTCAACTCAGGCACCTCGACAATGGGGATATAACTCCGTCCGCCACTTCTTCCATTTCTATTCTAGACACAGCTGGTCTTGTTACTCACGCTGGCCGTACTTCACCCCTTAAATAATAGGCTCTTTCCCCTCTTGCTGGTTCGAGAGCGCTTTTGCTTCTGGCTTCTAATCGATCGAAATTCTCTATTCACATCACCGAATCCACAACAAGAGTCGCAAACCGTACAACCATTCAAACTCTATCACCCACTGCCCTCAACATAATTTGGCATTCTCTGGCCGGCACAGATACAAATATTTATTGCCCACCCAACCCATCCATTCCCAGGACTCCATCCCACTACCAACAACGAGGCAGCTTTCAGCATCTTTGGCATCCTCCTCGTCACCATGAAGGCGCGTATTTGTTCAGCGCGCGGCCTCCTGGCCGCTGTGCTTCTCGGCATCTTGAAAACCGCCACGACACATTCCTGGCCTGAGCAGATCTTTTATATTGCGTCAAACGGCACTATGGTTGGAGCGCCCGGCTACCCTAGATCACACATCCCGCGGGGCACCAAACCAGAAAATGATATCGTCTGGCTTCTCCCACCAAACGGCGGCCCCAAGGCCTTCCTCCCGGACCTCAAGATTGCGAGGCCCGATCAGCGGGAGTTGAAGGCCACGAGCTACACTGACGAGTTTCCCATGCTGAAGGTGGCGCCCGGGGATTTTGTTGCCATCAAATATACCGAGAATGGTCATGTCTCGCGCCCAGAGATCACAAATCCCACCAAGCCCGTCAACCGGGGCACTGTCTATCTATACGGCACAACAGAAAACGACCTGAGCAACGCCAACCTCCTCGACATCCACCTGAAGTGGACGGCCGATGGCACGGGGGGTGACGGCAAGGGAAAGCTCCTCGCCACAAGACATTTTGACGATGGTCAATGTTTCGAGGCTGTCCCCGCGGATGGTGATACCGAGGGTATCACCAACCACCGCATGGGCGTTTTCAGTAGAACTACCGGCGTGTCCATGGATGGAAACCAAGGCATCATGTGCCAGTCAGACCTTCAGATTCCTTTAGATGCTGAGGTCGGCAAGATTCTTACCGTCATCTGGGTCTGGGACTGGCCGACTATGAGCGAGCAGGGGGTCGCCGTGCCCCCAGCAAGCTACCCTGGCAATTCCAGCTCATCAGGCGAGCCCTACGTCGATGTTCCCGAGATATACACCGGCGTTGTCGACTTCGACGTCATCAGTGATGACAACGCGCCAGCTGGAAACAAAAAGGGTGTCCAGTACGTTCAACAGAGATCGCCCGCCGACGCAGCGATCAAGGCGCAGATGCGCAAGCCGTTCTTGGTCGACGTTCCCCAAGCCGGCTCTGGCGCAACCGTGGCCAGGGCAGAGGCGGCCGACATCCCGATGGGTCGTCTCGTTGGTGTCAAGGCGCCAACCTTCCCGCTGAATCCTTCATACCTAGTTGAAGCCCCAAGCGCTGCCCAGCCGGCGCCCACAACAGTTGCCCCAGCAGCCCCAGTTCCAACCGCAGATGGCGACGACCTTCTCGTAATAGTGACTGTTACCGTCCCGGCGACGACTGTCTTCGAGACCATAGTTCGGCCGACAGCCACCGGCACCGGTAGCCCCTCGCCAACAAGGGACGTGGACGTCTCGCCACCGGGTATCAAGCAGTTCCTCTCACGCCCACGGGCTCGCCGGGTCCGCCGGGGGGCTGGAGCTTGGAATATGAACCTCTAGGGATCCGTGGTTCGTGGGCTAGCTGATGTTGGGCGCAGACCAAGTATATTGTGTGGCCTTTCACAGCGGAGTTTCTTGAGTTTACCGGTTTTTTTTTGTTGACCGCTCCCACGCTGAGCGACATTGGGACATGGGAATACGGAAGCATGGGAACAGGATATACCCCGGAGCATGGACGCGCACAGACGGACGGAGCATATACCCCATCATTCATCATTTTTTTCCCCGGGCGTTTTGGAGATTCAGGGACGGTAGCGGTTGCATTTGGAAACACACCTGTAGTCTTGCTGGTAGGCTAGACTTGAAACGTATCATTGGATGGGCTGGATCCAGGAGAAATACCCTCCCCAATATGCCATGAGGAATGATGATGGCTCATCTTATTTTTTTCCACAATTAATAAACATTATTCACTGTTCACTAGCAAGCTACCGAACCAGAGGATCCGTGTTTCGCTCGTGATATGTATTTGACGTATTTGCCACTACTCCTACATCTCACCGCACTGGATAATGACAAGATCCAGATTGGGCACATCCTTGCCCCTGTAGCCCGTCTTGGTGTTCTCCAACTTCTTCACGATGTCCATGCCAGACACGACCTTGCCAAAGACAACATGCTTGTCGTCTAAAAACGGCGTTGGGACCGTAGTGATGAAGAATTGTGAGCCATTGGTGTTGGGTCCCGCATTCTAAGTGCCGAATATAGCAACTCGTCAGTCTTGGTACCCGCTGGGCAAGCACCACCCGAAATAACAGGGCCGAGCGCTGATACGTACCGCCATGGAGAGAAGCCCGGGGGTGTCGTGCTTCAGCTCAAAGTTCTCGTCGGCAAACGACTTGGTTCCGTAGATGCACGTCGAGCCGGTGCCGTCGCCGTTGAGAAAGTCGCCTCCTTGGCACATAAAGTTTGGGATCTGGTTGAAGCCTGTCAGCGAGCAGAGTTCGATTGGTGGGGGGAGGCGGTTACTGGGAAAATGGGCGGCCGCGTGCGTGCAACGAGATGAAAGAAAGAAAAAACACACGATACGGTGGAACTTGGACCCCTTGTACCCCTGGGGCCGGCCCAGGCTGCTCTTGCTCTCGCCCGTGCAGAACTGGCGGAAGTTCTCGGCCGTCCGCGGCACAACGTCCTTGAAGAGCTCGAAGGTGATGCGGCCCATGGGCTCGCCTGGGTGTCGGGAGAGTTAATGTTAGCAAAAGCCATCCTATCCTGCCATGCCGCACTTGTTGCGCATCCACGGCATTGTGCCCGTGGCACATGAGTCCCCTCAAGGTGTGTGCGTGGGGAGACGGAGCAAGCTTCCTTGGACACACATACCTCCAAGAGTAATGTCAAAAAACACCCTGGACAAGCCACAACATGTCAGCAATCAATCCCAAGGGCATAAAGGCATATAAGTCAACTGCCGGAGGACGGTCTCTATTGCTTCGGGACCAGCGAGCTCGAGCCTCTGAGCTGTAGCGCGGTTGTTGAACATCTAGAAATCTGGAAAGCAAAAACTCACAAGGGATTACCCGAGGCAGGAAGAACTGTAGGAGCCATTACTTTCTATGTTGTGGGTAATATGAGAAGCCGTCTTGTGGTATAGAAATACGTTTCCCGCGTTTTGGAGTGTTTGATTTGACTGGTCTGTTTGTGCTTTGTTAGTGAGATTTGGTCAGTGAGCAGGTCTGGATGTGGTGTAAAAGATACGACCCAGGTCAGCTGTGAGGCGGCTCTTGCAGGTGTCAGTACTACCCCGCCAGCTGCCGCCTAGACAACATACTTCACCAGCAGGAAAGGGGTAACTTGGATATATGTGTATTCCACCCACTTCGCTTGATGACCAAAAAAACCGAATGCTTTTTTATTCGTCTGGGCCACAATCTCCATACCTTACACTTGGACTCCCGTCCAAAGTTCCTGTGTAAGTCGGTAGCCAAGTCACGAGTAATTCCAGATGCTTAACACCTTGACTTGTAATATCAAAAGATCAACGGAAAAATATATGTTTGAGCTCACGCTAGACTCAAGATCACTCTGCCAAATTTTCAATCAAGCGCCCTCAAGGTATGGATAATTGGCGTCGGCTTCGGCGTCGTCAGCTTGCCACCCCCGAAAGTGACATCTCTCTACCAAGGATATCAATGCTTAAAGTAACTCCTCTCAAGTACTCTCAACATCACGATACACCCTCATTCCTCAACATGGAGCATCGCTTCCCGCCCCCTCACCCTTCCCCCCAGCACATTGTGACACCGATCATGGCCGGGAATCCTCGCCAAAGTACCTCCCCATGATCGCGCCTATGATTAAGACGCACTCGCTTTCACCGCTCTTTCCCATACCTGAGACACCCTACTTCGCATCCGCCGAGACAGTAACAATAACACAGGAGTACCGTCTCGGATCTTTGTTAGGTAGTAAGCCGTCTATCCGTAGCCCCAACCCAAACCTCTAGCTCTTCCAGAACGACAAAAAAAATGACCAACTCCGCAATTCTCAGGGCGTGGCGTATTATTGCATTGCCATGCCCATCCATGCCTTCGAGTTTCGCATTTCGCCCGTCTAGCCTTCAGCCTCGATCTCGTAGCTGTTTGACTTGTGCTTTGGCTGAAATTTGAACTCTGTGGACACTGGACCTAGGAATATCTCACTACATACGATTAGCAACCGAGAGGACCGAACATCGATGTTTCCATGCTGCAGTTCACTTACCTGATCTTGATCCAGTCCTTGTAGTTTTTACTCGCCAGGAGCGTTTCGAGGTCATCGCGCGCGCGA
This sequence comes from Lasiosphaeris hirsuta, assembly GCA_030549175.1. Classification (NCBI taxonomy): domain Eukaryota; kingdom Fungi; phylum Ascomycota; class Sordariomycetes; order Sordariales; family Lasiosphaeriaceae; genus Lasiosphaeris; species Lasiosphaeris hirsuta. The sequence continues at coordinate 6,205,515 of JAUKUA010000001.1, forward strand.
TAAGCCGGTGGCCGCTCGTTGATACTGGGCGGGAGATGCTCGAGTACTCCGATGGGGATATAACGACTGAAGAAACTGAGGAACTCGAGCATGAATCGCCTCGTGTAGTTGATGCCGATCTCGTCAGAGCCCCAAGCTTCCATTCCATAGCGAGCGAACTTCTCAACGTATCCCAGTCGTTCCGATGCTGATTTGTCCAGATACTGCCCTTTCTCAATCTCCTCAAAGATCCAGGGCTTGATAATTGCGCCTCGCGCAATCATCACACTGTCCACCCTCGCGTTGTCTAGATGGTCGAAATAGTCGGTGTGGGAATAGCAGTCACCGTTGCCCACAAAGTACATTTTGCCTCCGTTTGGTAACGTGTTCTCCTCGGTCTCGCGGATCGTGTCGCTCAGGTCGTTTGTCTTTACATCGTACTGCTTGATCAGCGCAGCACATTCCGCAATGTAACTCCAGTCGGCCGCTCTGGTATACCGCTGTTGTCTAGTTCTGCCGTGCAGGGTGACTGCCGCACAACCAGGAGCACCAAGCTTGTCTCGCATGTCGGGGCTACCACGCGCCAGGCGTTCCACAAGCTTTTGCGCCGTCAGCTTGTCGTCCCTGATTCCCATTCTAATCTTTGCGGTAATGGGAACCTCGCCAGATACCGCATTCATGCCTCTGATCATCCTCTCCAGCTTCGAGGGGGCATCCAGAAGAGCAGATCCAGCCCCGGTCTTGTACACCATATCGATGGGACAACCACAGTTTATATCGATAACCCGCAGATGGGGCAGGAACCGGGCTAGGGTCTCGGTGGTTTTGACGGCGATCCAAGGGGCGTTGGCGGTGATCTGCACTCCAAACTTGAGGTCTCTCGAATTGTCGTAGCTCTGCTCGGTAGGCCCGCTGGGAGTAAAGCGAGGAGGTGTCACCTCACTCTCGTGCGCTCTCATCAAAGTCCAGTCGGCCTTCTGTCCTTGAAGTAGCGGGAGTCCCAGAGCCATTTCCGAGTAAGTCACTTGGGCACCAAGCTCAACACAGAGGCGGCGGAATGGGAGGTTTCCCTGGGTCGTCAAAGGTGCAAGTACCGGCGTCTCCCGGCCAAAGTAAATCCTCCTCTTTTCAGATGGCTTGAACGGAGGCTCGATGTACTGAGCTCTGTAGTCTTTTGCCACATCCTCGTCATCCTTTTGCTTGTGGTAGTGGTCCCGGTATATATCGATGTCCTTGGCAAGCCATTCTAGATACTTTTCGGACATATCTAGCTTTATCCTTTTCCGCGAAAGGTCCAGCTTGATCTGCGTAGCCACCATGTTCATCACTCCGAGCTTCATCTCCCCGAGCTCATCGTCATCGTCCGATGGTTTGCTTGGGTCATCTACAAGAACTAGTTCCTTGCGGCCGTCTTCGTGTTCAACTTCTTTCATGTGGCTCGAGACAAACAAGCAGCGCCAACCAGAGGGGCACTTGCCAAACGTCGCCCAGACCGGGCACTTGCCGTCAAAAATATCCAAATCGGGGCGGCGACCCTCCCTCAAATACTTGCGGAGATCGTGGAGAGCATTGCAGCGATCGCCATTCTTGCAGTGCCGGGGAGAGAACTCGGGCGTCCATGCGGCAGAATTGCAAAGGCGAAGGGCATCGGAAAATTTGCCAAACTCTCTATCCTTGTTTTGGCCGCCTTTTTGCTTCTTCTTCTTTCCGCCGCCACGGGAATCATCCTGCCTATCTTGACGGGGCGGGGCCGTTCTCCCTTCAGCAGCATCGTCGTCGACGGCCTCCACGTCATCGCCCCGCTCAGCTTGGGCTGGGGCTACGATGAGATACCTAGGCGGGGCTGTTAGCTAGATGCACGCCGTGTTAAAGCCAGAGGCTATCGTACTCTTCCTTGATCATGGCAACACCCTTGAATTTCTCCCTGTGCGGTTTCTGGGGCGTGTCGTGGGACGTCTGAGGAGGATCCGAGTTGTCGAGCTTCACACGCTTCAGGGCTGGCTCGCCATCAAGCTGTTCCTTGGTTGCGGTGCCATTGGCTTCGACAGCGAGTTGCTCCATTGTTTCTTGAGAAGCCATGATGTTTTCTCTGTTGTACCTTGATATTATCCCTAGTTTCGAGATAACGGCAAGTGCCTCCGATGTGTCTAAGATGAAGTGGGGGTTTTTTTCTGTGGTCTGGTTTTGGGGACGGGAGCTGTTGAAAATCTCCACAGCGGGGTTATGCAAGTTGACCAAGGGTACAATGCAACTACAATTGACAAAGGGAAGCTGCGATCTTGATCAATGACATGTTCCGACTGAAATCTTGTCCGATGGAAGAGCTCTGCATTCGCTGAAACTTTCCATAAATGATAAAGATTATTGCTGATAATAGGTCACGCCGCTGTGTCCCAATACCAGGGCTGTGGCACTCCATAGGTATCTTGTCCTCACAATCACCTTACTTCGCGCTGGGTAATTCTTAGTGATTTCAACAACGTAGTGGAACATTCAATATTCATAAATAACCCCTTTATAGATTGGTATAGGTATGTTTACTGGTGAGAGCACCGTCACCGCTGTTTAAACCCTCCACACCCTACAACCAGTTCAGTTTGATTCGTCTAGCTCGCTTACACTTTTGGCAAATAGGCTCGGCTTCTAATTGTAAATGCTTCTATCCACAAATATTGAAATAATATCTCGGCATTTATAAATAATCAATGTAAAAAGCGAGCTTTGGCACGACCGAGCGGGGGGCTGATGCGAATCAATACTTAGCACAGTGACTAGTAGACCACCCACGTCTGCGGGGACGTGGGTGCGGGGGTCTTTTGTGGCGCCCAGGCACGTCAGACATTGGAGGGGGGTTGACTTGTTTTAGAATTTGAGAGTGACAGCCGCAAGTTGGGGCTGAGGAGAGACATCTGCGACACCTCCAATTGCCCTCCAGCAGCTCTCCAATTGAAGCTTTCTCTCAGATCGACCGGCATCGGCCAGGACGACCTTGCTCGCTCTCTCGCCGTTCCCAGTTCCATTTTCGTGCAACACCTTCGCGCAGACTGCCAGTCCAGCGCCCTCTGACCGCCAGACAAAGACACGCCCGCTCACCAATTGCGCGCCCCTCGACCTCGTCCGCGCTGTTGCTGTTTGAGAAATGATCATAAGACCCCACAATGGCTGACCAGGCCGCCGCCAGAGGAGGACTAGGAGTAGGAAGTGCAGGAGGGGGAGCGGCACGAGACAGGGCGCCGCAGTCGCCACAGAGGTCGAAGGTCGTGCGATCGCAGAGGATAGCACCGGCCACGTCGCCCACGGAAGCGCAGCCACCACAGTCGTCGCTTGACTTTGACGATAGCAACGAGTCGCGAGACAGCGCCCCTCCGATACCTCGTTCGCACACCCCAGGCCACCTGTCATCCAAGAGTCAGGATCGCCGCCGCAAGCCCTCGGAGCTCTCGATCCGCCAGCGCTCGCAGTCGTCCGCTACCGTGGGCTCAGCCCCCGCGTCGGCCTCGCTCTCGGCCTCGCAAGCCTCCTTCAATATCCCCCCGCCAAAACACCCACGCCCACATCGGCGCGTCACGCGAGTGGCGCTGAAAATGGGGAAGGCAGCGCCAGTGGCACCATCACAAGAGAGCGCCAAGACTCTTCCGCCGGCAGTGGTAAGGAGGCTGGAAGCGGGAGTAATGCCGCACGCCGCCCGACGGCCCTGCGCTCGACATCCGCCATAGCGGGTCGGCCAAGTGCTGGTGCGATGCCGCCTTCAATAGCTCGCGTGGGGACAGGCCGCGGAGTACCCGCGCGAGGGGCAGCCGTCCATACCGCATTTCCGCCGTTGGCAGACCCAAAGACAGCGCCCGATGTGCCTGCCGCGCCGTCCTCAGGCATGTATTGGAGCCGGGCACCAGTGTCCGGGTCGGCGCACACGGCGCTACGCGCACACACGACGACACTAGTGGGGTCCAACGTATTTGTGTTTGGCGGCTGCGACTCGCGCGCATGCTTCAACGAGCTCTACGTCCTAGATGCCGACGCTTTCTACTGGTCAACGCCACACGTAGTAGGCGATGTCCCCGTGCCACTGCGCGCCATGACATGCACCGCCGTGGGAAAGAAACTAGTGATATTCGGCGGCGGGGACGGCCCCGCCTACTACAACGACGTCTACGTGCTGGACACAGTCAACTTCCGCTGGTCGCGACCGCGAATTCTGGGCGATAAGACGCCTTCGAAGCGGCGCGCTCACACGGCGTGTCTGTACAAGAACGGGATATATGTCTTCGGCGGCGGAGATGGCGTTCGTGCCCTCAATGACATTTGGCGGCTGGATGTCAGCGACGTCAACAAGATGTCGTGGAAGTTGATATCCGGACCTTCCTCGCCCGACAGATCCCCGGCGACGGTCAACGGGAAGGACACTCGCCCGAAAGCACGGGGCTATCACACTGCAAACATGGTGGGTAGCAAGCTGATAATTTATGGAGGTTCCGACGGCGGTGAGTGTTTCAACGACGTCTGGGTGTATGATGTTGAAACACATGTATGGAAGGCGGTCAGTATCCCGGTTACGTTTAGGCGACTTTCCCACACGGCCACAATCGTCGGCTCGTACCTCTTCGTCGTGGGAGGTCATGATGGCAACGAATATTCCAACGATATCCTGCTGCTGAACCTGGTCACCATGTCCTGGGACAAGCGCAAAGTCTACGGCCTTCCCCCAAGCGGTAGGGGCTATCATGGTACCGTGTTGTACGATAGTCGGCTTTTGATGATTGGGGGGTTTGACGGGAGCGAGGTGTTTGGCGACGTGTGGATTTTGGAGCTCGCTGTGCACTCCTACTACTCACAAATCAGCCATTTCACGATTGAGGTCTAGGAGACGTTTTGATGGCATGTGTCCTGATGAGTACCTGAGATGGGCAGGCTTGGGGGCACTTTATACTAGTAGTGAGGATGGCGTCGCGGGTTCATGAAAAGGGGTTGGCGGGCGGCTTAAGGGACCGGTTTGGTTTTGGCAAATCATGATATTCAACGTACATTGTATCTTTTCTCTCTCTTCGTTCTAGGCATCTATGAGTTATGACACTCTATAATAATTCCAAGACGGTCTTTCAAGGCTGCTTAACAACCTCAAACTAGCCAAGGCAAACCATCCCAGCCCAGCTCTAAGTGCTACCGCCCGCGAAGAGCAGAGTGTAACGCAAACGCGCAGCCCGTCCCGATATTTGTACAAGGATGAGAGAAACTCCCGTGCGCCATGCTCCTCATCAGACTTTTAGTATCCCGCTCCCGCGGCCCCCAATGATTTAAGCCAACGTCATTAGTAAGTACATGAGTGTATAGGAATGATGCAGTCATGTTTGTGTGTTGGTCCCAAGCGTCTGGCAAAGCCAGTGGGAAGGTTCACGAAGCCGGCGCCGAGTTCTCTTTTTGCTGTTCAACGGCAGCGCGGGTCTGCTTTTGCTCCGCCAGGCGCCTCTCCTCAGCCTCGACCATGTCTGGAAACAGGTTAGCGATGCCGATTCACTATATGATCAAGATATGATGTGCGCCTCACCTTTCCAGAGGTTCTGGCCCTCGTACTCCTCCTTTTGGATCCGCTTCTCAATCATGTGCTTGTGCAGCGGATCGTTCGGGTCGACGACCATGACTGTTTCCCACCGGCCCTTGCCGCTCTTCGCATCCGCCGTCTCAAAGGCAGCCGATGCGATCAGCACGCCCAATGTCAGACCTTGGGCGTACATGCGAGCTTGTACGAGCTTCTGGCTGGTGGTGAGGTACTTGTTCCGGCCGACGATGGCCAAGGCAATACCCATTGCAGCAATCCAACTAACAAAGACGATGGTGTAGCGGTTCTCGCGGCCCCACTCCTTGAGTTTCTTGCTATTGGACTCGGCCTGGCGCACCTCGTCCGCGGCGCGCTGGGATGCGTCCCGGTAGCTGTTCATGGGGTCGCGCGCCTTTTGGTAGGCGAGACTGAAGCGCTCGGCCGTGACGATGGCGCCGAAGGTGGCGCCTGACGTGACCAAGAAGCTGCGGAAGGGGAGCGTCAACGAGCGGAATGCCGGGTACCGCCTCGAGGCGCTGATGACGCCGGCAACACCGACCACGAGACCAATTCCACCGCCGTACATGCCACCGCGCAGCACCTCATTGTAATGATCCTGCTCCTCTTCTTTGCTGATGATCTTCATGGCTGCTGGTTGTTGTGATCAGGTGAAGTTGGCAATGGCTGCCGAGGAGTTTCGGTCGTCGGGGACTTTGGTTTTAGCGTGAGTAATCGTACGTTCGCCTGCGGGGTGCTGGGATGCTGGCGCTGGTTGGTTGAAATCCACAAACTTAGAGGCGGGATTTGTCGGTGCGGTGAAGCTGGTTCAATGCAAACTATGTGAACACTTTGCAGTTCGATAAGCTGTTGCAGGCAAAGGCAGTCTTTTCTAGATATATGTTTTGTTATGACCGAGGAGATGTCGCTGGCTACCTTACTCACGCCACCAAAAATGATCCAATACGAGCTTTAGCAACCAAATTTAGGCCGGGGGAAAACGGGAATAGTGATGTAATCGGTTTGGGAGCTGCCAACAGCCTACCCCAACCCCGAGTCTTTTCCGCAGCTGCCCGTTGACACTTGCAAGGCAAGAATTCGCCGACATGATTGGCTGCTGTGGCTTTGGCTGATCCCGGCCAAACACCGAACAGCTGATGTTTGTACCCGATTTCTTCCTACATTCCCCATTCTGGCGTGTCTCTGACACCTCGCTGTCGCCGGAGCTCGTGGATCCGAATAAGGGGACGGAGGAAAAACATCCTGCCTCCAATAATACTATGGTGGAAGGATGATTCCAAAGAGCTCGCCTTGTACAGGAGATGCAAATTTGTCGATTATGTTGGTGCTTCTAACATCGTTCCTCCGACCCTTTAGTTTAATCGCACCCAACCAAAATAAAGCCGAGAACCTACCCCCGAGGAGACTGTCTTCCGGGACAGGGCATATCCCGGATGATGACTAGTACCGCTGCTGACATGGGAACCCCCATTCAATGCAGGATAAGTATCACAACATTATCTATACCCTGAATACCTTGATTGCAAACTTGGTAGGGCATCCGCGAGCCAGTGCTTTGTGGAAGCCCGCACCGTCAGTGCAGGGTTGGTGAAGGCGCGCTGGCGACCCCGCGGAGGTCTTTTGTATTTTGTTCTTTTATACACCGTCAGTCACTTCGGCACGCGCTCGTGCTAGGAACGCAGGCACTACCGTTATGATCGCTCTACCTTCTGAACTAATCCTACCTAGTGCTCGAGAGACAGAAGCGAACAGCCGAACTCGTGACGTTGGGGCTCCATCTTTTTCTTAGCTTGCCTCTCAACGTCTCCCAAATCTGAAATTCTTTGACGAATAACTTGGCTCTCCAATCCACCAGATAATAAAAAGTCCGGATATTGATCTTGAGCGTGCGCTGTATTGTGTAGCGAGAAGAATTTTACTGACTCGATCATATCCTTGTGTAAATCCAATCATCGATAGCTGGAACTGAGTGAGCTTTTTTTTTTTTTTTTTTTTACTTGGGAAGTTTCGGTTACACGCAATGGCTGGGGGTGTCGTTTTTCCAGCACCCTCGGTACGAGGTGTAGTTGCCGCCCTCACCGCCTGCCCCTCCGCATTCAGGCGCCGGCAACTAGTAGAACCCTTCTGGAAGGGCGCCTATACATTTTCAGGGGGCAGACTTGGCAGGATCACAGCCTGGGGCGGGCATCCCGGGCCATACCACCGGAACTAGCCTCCGAAAGGGACCTACTTAGGACCTATGGCCGCCGTCACCGACTCATCAACAAGCGCGAAGCGGATCCTAGGCCTTTCTCACCGGCGACGGAGCGGCAAGAGGGCAGAACCATGGACTGGCCGGTGATCGGTGGTCACCTTGCGCACACCGCAATCTTATTATATCAGGGAAACATCTCGTTTGAATAGCAAAATCAGCGCCCCGCGGAAACATGTGTCGCGGGTTTCGGCAGGGAACACTCAGCCGTCCTGCAGACTGCAGCTGTTAATCGCCAGTCGCCAACTCCGCCGTTAGGTAGCACAGTGCGAACCGCGCAGCCTCTTCTTGATCGAATTATAGGTAAATACGATAGCAGATATCCACCGGCCTCGCTTCTCCACGTGGAAATCGTCACGGTTTCTCGGCGGGGGGGAGGGGTTCTGCATCTTTTCGGGGCGTGTTCCCTGGCTTTCGCCAACACAATTGAGACAAAGGGCCCCCCAGGGGCCAGAAGACCCCCCATCGGGTTTCCACCTACAGGCAATCCGTTAGCTCCGAAGTTAATATGAAGGCGAGTCTACAAACCCGCAAGGCCAAGACCCCGAGTGGTTCCTCCCGAGTGGTGCTACTACGGGGCTACTACGGGTGCTCCGTCATCACTAGGACGGGGGCGGCACTTGGTTGATCGACTGAGGCTGGCTTCTCGCGCCATGAACGGCGAGTAATGATAAGCCGATAAGACGTTTTGAAGCTGATATGCATGATGCCAAACTGATGGGCGCCATCGAGATGGCATGCAGATGGTCAAACACCCCGTTAAAGACTGACGACATTGACGTGGGAGGACGATTATCTTGCATATTGAAGTTGTACTACGTCGTAGTCGCATGCTAGCCGAGAGTGACCTAGTCCCTCGAGATTGCCGTTTCCTCCCCTCTTGAGATCTTCCCCCTTGAGATCTCGTTCCGCGCCCAAGGACTGCATCGTGGTAGTTACCGAGGATAGTATATACGATATAACTTCCATCTACCGGCTGAGAAAGTTGACGCATTGGTTGATGGTGTCGAAAGCCGCTGGCTAAGGGATGGCCCTAAGCTCATCTCAATAATATCATCGCCCACACCACCGCCGCTCCCGTCACCATCACAGCTCAACGGGAGCTAATCAACCCCAAGGTAAAATACATACTAGCCCTAGCCCTAAGCTTGACAGGTCCAAGCAACTTCACATTTGAGATCGCCGGCAAAATCGATCTCCTCTCGGCCTGGGAGGAATGCCAATCCATTCACCAGAAGGCTTCAAAAGCCGAGGTCACAGTCACCAAGTCACTAACACCCACAAGCTTGCCAAGTAGTGTTCCGTCTTGCAGAGCTAGTTTGCCTCCAGCAACCTAAGACCAGCCGCCACCTGCAAGGGTATCCCCGGCCAACGTACCGCTGACGGGATCTGCTTAGGCGAGGTGCCGCGTCAAACGAGGAGTCTTGAACGGTGGAGCGCAGAGAAACAAGTGCGCGCTCACGCTCTCACCTGCAGCGTGGGATGTGATTTTCCATCGATGGGCGTGAAGGGGGCTGTTAGGAACTTGGTATTTGGCTGGGGACCAGCTGTTATTCGTTCCTTCTTGTGCACATCCATCGAATCTGCTTTTTGCAGCCATGCGCCAAGATAAGCGCAGAGTCATGATGCTGTGCTGGTGGAATTCGCCAAATCGGAAAGCGATGCGATGCGATGCAGTGCGCCCCTAAAGCTCTCCGTTTTCCCGGTGGTGATAAGGTATCGAATCCGGCGAGTTGTGAGGTGTGAGGTGTGGGCTCGGCGAGAGCCCGAATTACGAGAATACTCACACTGTGGTGCCATACCTCGACTGCACATCCATCCATACGCATGCCTGACCTTGGTGATGAGCCTAACCGGGAGGAGACGGCGTTTAGGGCTCTCGGGCTCTGACTCAGTCTCAAAGAGCATCGCGGGTTACGGCAGAGGCCACCGGCCTGTTCTAGGCTTCCATCACCAGCCCTCCGCTATTGTGCCAACCAGTCAACAGCCAGAAGCATTGCGTTGGGTGAGGGTGTATCCTCCATCCAAGTGGCCTGTGCGCGCCGTCAGAACTGAGCGGCTCGACGTGTCTGCCATTCCTGGTGTCGTTGACTACTCAACTTCTCCGTAAACAACGGTACCTTTGGCGTGCTCGCTCGCCGGCACGCTTCCACAAAGCTGTGAAGACGGGAAGGGGGAGAGTCACGGATGCAACGCGACGCCCGTGCTGATTAGCCTCAAGAATAAGGTAGGCTTGTGTGCGATGCTGTCAGAGTTCAAGAGTTATGCGGCAACCAACGACCTGTCTCGCCCTGGTTCCACAGCCAATTCCCAATCAGTTTGCACCAACTTGCCCAACCAAGAAAAAAAAAAAAAAGACAGAAGAGGTGCCTGTTGCATGCTGGGGTGCTTGGGACCGCCAGCAGCGTCGCGAGCGTAATTGTAGAGATGCTCATTCAGGTTTTGTATGAGGCCGGAACCAGGCGGCATGGTGACCATGGGTTCCATCCTGTACCGTATCTATGTGAATGCTGGCCTCAGACTGTGTGATGGAGGACCTCCGGTAACGAACAGATGTGATCGGATGGGGATCAACATGCGGCTCGACTCGACGGCCAAGCGCAGCACAGTGTGGGATTGTGTGTTGAGAACCAAGCCAAGGGACCAAGCAACCAAAGTTTCCAAGGTACCAAGGAACCATGGAGGACAGACCCTATCTTGGTCTGAGAGTCAACTCACAAGCTAACCCCAAGCCTGGTGTAGGCGGGCTGCTTGAGAGTAGACGTGCCGAGTGGCAAGGAAGGAGATAGTTTGTTTTTTTATCGCGCGCACCTGCAACTATGGCCCGCAAAGGAGACGAGCGGAAGGGGCGTTAGACACAGAGCGGTGGGGGAAAGTAATATCTGGCGTGGATTGCTGGGGCAGAGGCGGCGACATATTTTGGGCGCCTGCCCATCACTATCAACTACCTCCAAGGCTAGAGTCGGGACGTGTAATCAATCTATCGTGATATTATCAACGGCTACTACCAGCCATTTGCCTCGCTATTCCACGGCATTGTCACTTCACAACTCCCGCCACACCTTGCCTCACCCCAGCCGTGCCTGCCGTGTGTGACGCTGCACGTCAAACCAAGGACCCGACGACTTCGAGAACTGACATAGACCAGCCCGCTCGAGTCCCACGTCTCCGCCGTCCGCCGCCGCTCGTCTGACACATCCAGTCCGTCTTGGCTCCAGAGGGGACCCTCACGATACATCGCCCAGCACGCCTGGCAGCGAGCAGCGAGCAGCGAAGAACGAGCGACGGCCTCCAGTTTCTCTCAACAAATAACGGCAACGACGGTTTCCATTGTCCTGACAGCTGTGCAAAGCCATAAACCTTGATTGAGGGTTTTGTGTGGGTACGTCCAACGACTTTGAAAGTTGTTGCGCCGTCGTATTATTAGTCACTTTGTCACTTTCCCAACGCCTGATCCGGCGCAGGGGCCCTGTCTGGCTGGCAACCACAGAGGTGTGGTACCCCTGGCCCAAGTGAAGCTACCAAGTGGGACGCTGCCGTTATAACGACCTGGGGGCTTGCGGTCAATCCACCGGCGTCACACAGTTGCGCTGGGAGCTGGAGAAAGCCGGTGCCCCGTGAAGAAGACGGAACGTCAAGGACATATCTGCTCCCCGTCTGCCTACCAAAGCCTGTGTCTGCGAGGCTTGTGTTTGCACCTAACTGCTCTCCCACATCCATACCGGCATCCAAGGCTCTGTTCTATCCACGGTGGCTCCTGTCATGCGGCGCTTGAACTGGTTTAATAGACCAGGCCCCGAGGCTGCGGAGCCCAGCGCCAGTGCCGCTGGGACCAACGCTGGGGGGGCTTCTGGCACTGGTGGAAATAATTGTTATCGCGCATCGCCTTCTGCCTCTGAAGACCGCTCGCCCGCCTCTAATTCGCCTTCCTCCCTCAACCACTCTTCCCGCTCGCCGTCTCCAACACCGCAGCCGGCGACGCCTAGCTCGCCCATCCTTGGTCGCTCCAATATCTCTAAGCTCGCTGCCTCTGAGCCGATTGACACTGTACCATCGGTCTGGGACTCGGCACCTGCATCGCCAACAGCGCGCAATCAAAGTGGGTTGCCTACCGAGGAGAACTTGTTCGCCGACCCCCTCCCCGTCTCCGACTCCGACCCCGACTTCGGATTCTTCCAGGCCGCTGCCGACGTCGACATGACTACCGGCCCCAATTTTGACTCGGCTATGGGCCGCAGTCGTCAGGACTCCTTCGTCAGCGCCGGCGCGAAGCCCATCTCCATGGCCAACCCAAATCGCGACCATGCCAATCGCGGCCGCCGTGAGAGCCTGGCGGGTAGCATGATGGGTGGCATGAGCTGGGGAGGAATCTCTGTCGGCAGTTTTATTAGGGAAGAGTAAGTCGTCGTACACACACACACACACCACACACACACATACACGGGCATGCTCCGCCTCCCGCGTGGCTCTCCGTTCCACTCGGAAACCTTGCCAATCGAGACAGCGATCCTCGTTGTCCCGGTCGAGTTTATCGCGCTGCGTACCGTGCCGGCTCCCTCCAGAGTCACGGTCGCCCGACACCCGCCTTCTAGAACAGTGGCTAACGTGCTTTAACAGCATGATGATGACGGGCACGTCGCCGTACCTCAATCACCAATCCCCCTCGTTCCACTCGTCCAGCTACATCCCCAAGTTGGAGGCCAACTTCATGCGCGACTTCACATGCTGCGAGCGCACATGGCCCACGCTTCACGATCTTCTTCAGCACTATGAGGAGAACCACCACGCTGCGGCAACCCCATCATCGAGGAACCTCGACTCGTTCAGCGTAAATCAAGGTAGCATGCGGGGTTCCACCAGCCGAGCGACCCCATCGGCGCCCGCGACAGGAAGGGTGCAGCAAGCAGCACAGCCGATGCAAGGGTACCAGCAGCCGCGCCAAGCGAGCACCGTCGGGTCGGGTATGGGTGTTGGCGGCATCGGACAGATGATGCGACAGCAGCAACATCAAATGCCATCTGGCACCCAAAAGAACTCTATGTCCCATATGAATGATGACATGGATGCCGTCGGCGATATGGAACTAGATGAGACTGTCGGGCCTATGGATATGGAAGACACCCAGCGCACAATACAGCAGACTCGCCAGCTCTTCGGTCAGCAACAAAGACCCCAGCTGCATCTAAATAGCTCTGGGCTTCCTCGTCAGGCCCTTCGGACCTCACAGCCCCCAACACCGGCCGCCGCTAGCTTCGGTTTTCAAAATAACCCAACGGTATCCTCCGTTAACACACCCACATTGACGACTCAGCAAGGACTGCCCCAAAGAGGTCAACAGTTTGGACAAGAAAACGATGACGATGACGACGAGATTCCTGGCATGCCAATGAAAATGAACCTGGGTAACATGAACCTGAACACGTCTCAGTTAGGAGTGGGAGGTCTCAACTTTGGAACTATGGGAACAATTGATGATCCCGCCAAGCGCCTATACAGCCCCGGCGGCACCACTCAGATGACAAGCCAGCAGCGCGCCTTTGACCAGCAATTGCAAATGCAACAGCAGCTGCAGCAGCAGTTGTCGGCCATGAACCTGGATCTGAGCCAGCTGCCCCATGGCACAGATCCCGCTCTGGTCCTGCAGCAGATGACTGCGCTGATGATGCCACCCAACGAAGAGCCAAAGCCATTTAGGTGTCCTGTCATCGGCTGTGAGAAGGCTTACAAAAACCAAAATGGTCTAAAGTAAGTCGACTCATTCTGTGCTCGCGCGTAGCCGAAATATTGCCAGATTGCTATCCCGCTTGAGACTCCATCAGAATGCCTGCTAACACTGGTGCTTTCCCCAGGTACCACAAAACACATGGTCATTCTACACAGCAGTTGCATGAGAACGGCGACGGCACCTTCTCCATAGTGAACCCGGAGACCAGTGCTCCGTATCCGGGAACTCTGGGCATGGAGAAGGAGAAACCGTTCAAGTGTGATGTCTGTGGAAAACGGTATAAAAATCTGAATGGGCTTAAATACGTAAGTGACCAGGACTGGCTCCCTTTGAAGAGGCATGACTAAATATGTGGTGATACAGCACAAGCAGCACTCGCCCATGTGTGATCCCGAGATGAGGGCTCAGCATCAAAACCTTTTGTCGACCATGATGGCAAACCCGGCGACTCTTCTCGCACTCCAGCAAGGTCTCCCAAACATCAACGAGGAGTTTCAATGAGAAATTTGGTTGAACTGTCTCATCGCCATCGTCTGCGCGGTTGACAAATCGTGTCGGAATTTTCATGTTGCCGGAAACACCAGGCATTCAGCGCCCCGTGTTCTGTTCTGTCGCCCAGATTCCACCAGCTAAGGATTGTCCCTGCCTTATTGGAACTGTTCGCACCCGCCTCTTGTCTTTCATTGGGCTCGGAAACTTGCATTTTACAGCATATTGCCCGGCGTTTATTCCATGGCGAGCGTCGGAGCTGCCGAGATATACCCCGAACACATCATAGAGAGTTGGACCCAAGACTGATACCCGCACCCGCCTTCAATTCGATTCCTTGTAGCCTTGGCATGTTACCTCTGGCATCTGCTCGAGCTCTCCGCCTTGGCTTCTTTGTATTCTTGTCCTTCAGGAGCGACACCATCGTGCTTACCCGACCCCTTCAACGTTGGTCCGAACTTTCAGCACTTCTGGGCAATTGTTCTAGCCGTTCGGGAAGGCCGCAACATGCCGCCTCTGTTCTCCCCCTTCACCACTACACCATAACGAGCCGATGATAGAGATGCACCAACTAGAGGAAGAAAGAGATGACAAGTGAGCGAGAGCAAAAGCGGAAGCAAGACGAAGAGACGAATTTAGACAGGGTTTGGTTTGCTACTGTTCGAACCGAATAGGGCCTTGTGGGGTGGGCGGAAAATATTCACGAGAGGGGGATGCGGGGAGGAGAGGCTGTGCCGACGACTACGACCTACGACACTCAATGCCTCGAGCATACACACTTACCTCCCTTTTTCCTAATCATTAATGTTCAAGGATACCTAGTCTTGACGCGAAAGATCCAACGATTGGTTTTCTAAGGAGATCAGAGGGGGGGGGGGGGGTTTAATAGACTAGGTGTTCTTGTTTTTCTTTAGTATTGTCGTTTATCTTTCTATTCCCACTGGGTTTTTTGTCTTCCCTTTTTTCCTTGAGTTTGGGAATCCTTGCTGTAAGATTTCATTCTGGATCGAGCCATCGCATGTCTGCATGGACTGTTCATATGGCCCTTGTCTGTTCCAGTCGGGGAAGGTGGCGGGGAGGACATATGTCAAAGGAGCTGCAATGCAATGGTCGAAAAACGAGGTGTCAAGTCCTCGGGGTCAGCGTATATTATTTGCTGTGTTTTGGTCCCTTCTTTTGTCTCGCGGCGCATCAAATGGTATTGGAAAAAGCACTGGCTGGCTCCGAGGGTGTCATAGATTGGTTTGTCAGTATCTGAAACAAAAGCGACCTACCCACTATCAGCTTGATAAAACACATTGATTTCTGTTTGATAAACAAGGGTAGCTCTACAGTAGGCGTTTATCATCATGTTGACCGGTACCCCCCTTTACTTTGACGTGGAAACATGTGCCAGAACAATCGATGTCCCTTCGTAGATGGCTGATTACGAAAGCTCGCTCAATCGCCCGACGCCGCGCAATGAATGCCCCATGATTTCATAAATATTCTCATCGCCTTAGCCCCCGTGGTTCAACCGAACAATTGTAGAGGCAATTCTTCCAGTCATGCCATACTAGTCATCAAACCAAACACACCAGGTATGGTCAAACTCATACCGCCCATCAAACATCCAAGAAGCGGCCTCTATCTACCTACCCCAAGCGGTCGCCTCTCCGTTTCTATCCCCATCTCATGTCTATATGTTCCCCTTCTCACTCTCACACACACATAATGTTAGAGCGGCAACTTATGACATCTCCATACCATCTTCATCCTCGGCATCACTCTCGAGCATCTGCGTTTGATTGCTGCTGACGCTCTCTTTGCGCCGCGAGGCAGCCGGAGATTCATCGTTGAAGCGGCCATCGATGCCGCCCGCCATCATATCGAGCTCATCGCCGCCCACAACACGGCCTTCCATGTCGATCTCCTGCGATAACTCGACTAGAGCCGTGCGCGGGAGGCGCTGGAACCCAACCGTGCGCACGATGCGGCCCCAGTGCGTCATGCAGAAGCTCGCCGCCCGCTTTCTCAGCCACTCCTCGCTGGCGAGGCCCGCACAGTACCAGGTGATGCAGGCGTGGTCGACGTCCAGTTCCTTGCTCAGCCTGTTGATGCACAGGAGGCGGAGATGTGGAATGTTGTAAATGTTGGACATGACGAGAAGGCCAGCCACGTCTGAGAGATCTGCGGTCAAATTCTCGTCGTCTTCGGAGCTGGGGTCTATGCGGTCGGTGTAGAGATAGTACAGGAACGCCTTGACAACACTGTACGGTTCCGGTATGTGCATTTTTTTGGTGTGGAATTCAGCCATCTGGCTGGCCCAAAGCCGGGCAAAGTGCGGCCAGCGTGCCTGGAGAATAAGCCGATGAACATGGATCGGGGGTGAGGTTGGTACATCTGGAGCCAGCCAGGTCTGGTCACTATCGCCTGATTCAGTGGTGTGGACAAGCACGGAACCCATGATCTCCTCCTCGTCATACTCGCGTGAAAGCGCGGTGACGACAAAATCAGTGCCGCTCCCAGTTTCCGGTGGTTGGTTGAAGAGCTTCGCAAGGTCTGCACCAAGACCCTTTGATGGCCGTTCCACGTGACGAGTTCGGGAAGATGGTCGAACCAAGTCAGTCCGGGGCTCTAGAGCTAGGTTGTTACCCAAGAATCCGTATCTGCGCAAGTCAATCTCCATAATATCAGACAGATATTCTTCGAGCCCATTAGCCCCGAGATCCATGGCGCTACCGTCTGTGGGACACCCAAGCAGCCAAGCCTTGGTGCCATCTTCGTTCATGGTGCAGTAGTGCCAGCGGTAGCCTGTCTTGAAAATCTCTCGGCCTTCTGCCAACTTTTGCCATCGGAGGGCGCCCAAGTCTAAAGCCGATAGCGAGCAGTCCTTTGAGGTAATCGTCGCTGCTGGAGTTACAAAATCTAGGAGAGTGCCAGAGGAGTAGATGTGGAAGTGTATCCCTTGCATCTGAGATGGGATATTGGGACCACCAACAAACTTGAGTGCCGAGATGGCACCGGGAGCCGGAGGGGCGTATGTCTTCAGGTGAAATGATGGAGGATTGACTTGAGCGGTCCTCGAATTGGCAGCATAGCCAGATGTTCCAACGACGGGTGACTGGGCAGTAGGGTGCGGCGGCCGTGGCGATGCTGCATTCCGAGCAAGTCCTGAACGGTCCAGGGCGCCGACCTGGGGTGGCGACTCAAAGGCTGGACTCCCCTTGAGATCCAACCACCAGAGGTCGCTGACCTTGTCCATGTCTTCGCTCAACCCGCCGTAAACCCAAACCCTATCACCCCATATGTAGGCCGAATGGTCAAATCTACCCACAAATCGCCAGGATCTCGACCAAGTAAATGTCTTCAAATCCAGGTAGCAGATATCATCGAGGACATAGTTGTCGTGGCCTGTTATGCCGCCGATGATAAAGAGCTTGTCTTCGTGCAGAACAGCAGCATGCCGGGCTCGTCCCTTGGGAATCGGACCCGTAACTTGTGGCTGCGTCCAGTGGGCGGTCTTGAGGTCGAATATAATGAGATCAGACAGGTACATGCGGTGTTCATTTTCGCCGCCGAAGACCAGGAGCTTGTCTCCTTTATACAGGGTGGCGGTATGACCTGGACGAGATGGTTAGTGACACGGCGCACAAGATGCAGAGACAAAGATATCTTACCCATTCTGACTCCAGGGATATCACCATAGTTGTCAACCAGGTTCCACTGATGGCTCACTAAGTCCAGCCTCAACACATGGTTGTAGACTTCGTCGGTGTATTGGTCAAAGCCGCCAAAGGCATAGATCTGGTTGTTGCCACAGTACGTCACCGAAGCATTGACTAGACATGCTGGACGCTGGCCCAAGGTGCGCGTCACCTTGGGGCGGTAGCCATCCATCGGAGCGCGATTCTTGAGGGGCGAGTTGGGCATAATGTAGGTGTTGTTGGACGACGCAGAGGCCGGGGTCAGGGTCGAGGTCACGGACGAGAAGGAGGCGTGGGATGAGTTATTGAGGTTGTTGCTGGGGTTTTGCGCATGTCCACCAAAGAGGGAGACAACGGCAGCAGCGGGTGTCGAGGGATGTTGCGCCATGGCGTTTGGTGGTTTTAGTGTCGGGATCAGGTCGAATTGAATCAGATTGGGCGAGGTTAGATGGGTTTGACAAGCGCTGGTTGAGCATCACACTCAATTCACCATGATGAAAAGCGCTGGGGAGCACTGGGGCTTCCGCGTCGTAGGTAGGTGAGAGGAAAGTATTACATGAAGATCGTGGATTTGAGATTCTGTTTCACAGCCTAGGTACAGATTACGATGGGAGTTGGAGGTGGGGGGCAGGAAGCAAGGGAACCGCCATCTCAGCCGCCTTAGGACTCGGGTGACGGTGCTCATGCTCGTCAAAAAGGAACGCGCCGGGGTCAGTCGCACACTTGTGGCCTGTGCAAGGCGACAGTTTAGCGCGGTTGCCCGGCCGGGAGTGACCCATGTGTGTGACTAGGCTGTGGCCAAGCAATTGGTTGCTGCCTTAGGCGCTGAGAAACAGGGCTGCGGAACGCCTGGGCTGAGGCGTGCCGGCTGGAACGATAGCGGGGCTGGTGGGGCCTGCGGGACTGGCAACTGGCAAGTGTTGTCTCGACAACGAAGGTAAACATTTAAAACTGCTCCTTCCTGCCCGTTTCCTCGTCCATCTTTTTCCACTCTCACACACAACATCACTCTTCAATCCGCGATCCCTCCAGTCCTTAGATATCCGCGCTTTCAGAAAGCAACACAAGCCATCAAAGCCTTGAATGCAGAAGCACTTAAAGTCCGCTAGATCATTTCGCTCGCCGCACTCATCTGATCGTCCCCCGACTTACAGCCGTTCTTCGCGAAGGCTTTCCTCGATTTATCGAACACAAACGACAGAAGAAAACTAACCCTATCCAGGAACCATTAGTTTGAGTCTCTTGGAGCTCGTTCGATCCATCGGACCCCGTCCACAACCTTACTGTAGCAACGTCAGCAACATGGCAACTGCATCAGTATCAACCCCCCTCAGGTCCCATGCGGGCATTTTCTCAACCCGTACCGCCGGCGGGCGGATGCCCTTGACGCCCTCGCCTCGCCAACGCTCTATCCCGGTGAACCTGAACTCCTCTCCGTTCACCCCCGATAAGTCGAGCCACGACAGCCAGCGAGCATCCTCCAAGTCGGTGTACGGCGGAAACTTGACAGCACACCTCCACCGGTCATCATCCAAAACCCACCACCGTGATTCGCCCAAGTCCAACATCGCCCGCGGTGTTTCGACCCCACGGAAGGCCCTCGAGCTCGGTGTATCCGACTTCACTCTCACGGGCACTGGTGTATACACCAAAACCCCGTCCAGCGCCAAGCCGAAGAAAGGGTCCCTCAAGCAGAAGTCGGCCAAGACTACCATCAACTATGCCGCAGATCGCTTCATTCCAAACCGCGGAGCGAGCTCTGCCATTGCCCATGTCGGATCTGGAAAGCTCGACTTTCAAGAGAAGCAGCGACCCAAGCCCGGCAGCAGCGAGGCCTCAACACTCCTTGCCTCAGCTACCGATGATGCCATCGCTGCTCTGGAGTCGCTGAGCATTGAGGACGAAGAATCAACCTCGTACTCGCGGCCATCGCCCAACACTGTGGCGTACCAGGATTCACTTGCCAACGCGTGCGGTGTTAGCCTTAATACTCGCATCCTGCAGTTCAAGCCCGCGCCTCCAGAGTCCTCGAAGCCCATCGACCTCCGCCAGCAGTACAATCGCCCTCTGAAACCCGTAGCTGCAACCGCCGCCCAATTCAGACGTCGCGTTGCGACCGCCCCCGAGCGCGTTCTTGATGCCCCCGGTCTCATTGACGATTACTATTTGAACCTGCTCGACTGGAGCTCCAACAATCAGGTCGCTATTGGCCTTGAGCGTAATGTCTATGTTTGGTCTGCCGATGAGGGCTCGGTCAGCTGCCTTCTCGAGGCTAGCGCCGACACCTACGTCAGCAGCGTGAAGTGGTCGGGCGACGGAGCCTACGTCGGCGTTGGTCTTGGCACAGGCGAGGTTCAAATCTGGGACGTTGCTGAGGGCGTCAAGATCCGTAGCATGTTTGGCCACGATACCCGTGTCGGCGTTATGGGCTGGAACAAGCATCTCCTTTCCACCGGTGCGCGGAGCGGGCTCGTCTACAACCATGACGTCCGCATCGCCGAGCACAAGGTTGCCGAGCTTGTCTCGCACACCTCAGAGGTCTGTGGTTTAGAATGGCGTTCAGATGGCGCTCAACTTGCCACCGGTGGCAATGACAACCTCGTCTCGATCTGGGATGCGCGATCCCTTGCCGTCCCCAAGTTCACCAAGACCAATCACAAGGCGGCTGTCAAGGCTCTTGCATGGTGCCCTTGGAACACGAACCTGCTGGCAACCGGTGGTGGCTCGTACGACCGCCATATCCATTTCTGGAACACAACATCTGGCGCTCGGGTCAACAGCATCGACACTGGCTCCCAGGTCACTAGCCTCCGATGGAGCCCTCACTACCGCGAGATTGTCAGCTCAAGCGGCTTCCCCGATAACTCCCTCAGCATCTGGAGCTACCCAACTCTCGTTCGCAACGTCGAGATCCCTGCTCACGAGAGCAGGGTTCTCCACAGCTGTCTCAGTCCCGATGGTCAGATGCTGGCCACAGCAGGTATGCCTAACTCCAAGCACCCTGATAAATATGTCCATATTTGCTAACCCCTTTCACACAGCTGCCGACGAGAGTCTGAAGTTCTGGAAAATCTTTGAGAAGAAGGCCGGCGCTGGTGCGAGCGCTGGAGGCGTGGGAGCCTCGGGCAAGGCCGAGCTCAGCAAGCAGATGACAATCCGCTAAAGGGCCCATCCGATAGCGGTCATCTATCAACAGATGGATGGTCCGCGGCCGCGAAGGTCAAAACCAAGACGACAACACTAACCCAACGGTAGGTATGAACGATTCCTTTTGGAAATCATCGTTTGGGATTCCTGTTATTTGGTCATTTCGGCGCGGAGTTGGGGAGTTCTGGGCTCGCCCGCAATGCGGTTAGGAGGGACCCTGACGCAGGAATGAATGCATGCTTGGTTATGAATTATGGAACGGCACAACAGGAGATTGTGGGCTGGGAAGCGCCAAACAGAAAGTAACAGGTCACATCAGATTGGTACTGGTACCCCATATTGTAGTATAATAATTGTAGGACAACTGGAAGGATAATTCTGACATGGTAAAAGTGCCTGCCGTGCTGCCATACCCGTCGTACTGGATCGGCGCCCGAGAGAAAAAAAGAAGCAGGGTGCCCAGTGATCTTCAGCACGCTCCACCTCCACCTCCGGACATGTCCCTGTTGTGGCCAAGTGACAGGCTCAAGATGCCAGGTGCAAGCACAAGTGCCGGTCCGGCGCTATGCCCAAAGTGGAAATCGAGGCTGGTGGGTGCGGCTGTTAGGCGTCGAGCTGACTAAGCTGGCCTGGAAACCTTCAAAGCAAGACTGGCACTGTCTTTCAACTTACCCGATACATCTCTCACAAGCAACGAGCGTCTCCCCAAAACTGTGGCGCACCACTACAAATCCCGAGGTACAGCGTCTCACGATCTAGAAATACAAATCCACGGGTTTAGAATGCAACGAACGGCACTGCATATTTAGTGAGCGAAGTTTTTTTGAGCGGCAGACGGCGGTGGTCTTTTTCTCGGAGTTTCACACTCGCATCAACCACGCCCAGCTCCACCGGATATCGACCACCACCCCGCGATCGCGTGCGCAACCCCCCGAGTCCAATAGCCGGCCGAGCAGTCCGGACGTAGAGTTGGGTAACAGCAGGCCGTGGGTGGTCGAGGATTGGCGCGACGCCCAAATCAAGGCAAAGCAAAAAGAAGGAGACCGAACTCGCGAAGGAACCACAACATCCTAGCCACTCCCCCGCGACTCTATCCCCGTCGCAATAACCGCCAGGATGTCGAACACCACCGTCGGCGGGGTCTACGAACACATTATCCAAGAAGTCATCAATGCCGTGCGCGTTGATTTCGAGGAAAATGGCGTCGACGATGGCGTCCTCGAGGAGCTGAAAAAGGTAAAATCATGACACTCTTTTTCTTCGTTTGCCTCGTTTGCTCCTTTCCCTCCAGACCTTCCACGACTTGCTCTGCTTTTTTTTCCTGTTCCGTCTGCATCGGCTCCATCTTCACTGTTTCCTCGCTCGCATCTCGAGAAGAAAAAAAATACCGGTCGATAACATGGGTGTCGCAAGGTCGGCTCGAGAGGCGACAAAACGTCAGACTGCTGGAGCGGTCGCTGCTTGCTGCCTAGCCTCTGGAACACGAGAGGGGTGGAGAGCGTCTGGGTTTGGGTGGGCGACGGGGCGTCTTTAGGGTCTCTTTTAAGTCGTAGGGCGCCCTGCTGAACAATCCCGCTCTTCGCTTCCGATTGGACAGCTCCAATTGGAGATCACGTGCCCCCCTGTACGAACACAGAGCTCCCAGCTTCCTCCCGAACACACTCCACAAATTTCAGCACAACCAGCGCTAATACACTGGCAATAGGGTTGGCAACATAAGCTCTCTCAGCTCAATGTCGCTCAATTCCCATGGGATCCTAAGCCCGAGCCGCCGCCCCCGGCTCCCCCGGTCCAAGCCAGCGCTCCGCCCCCGGCTCCCGCGCAGCAGCCGCAACAGCAACCCCCCAGCAATTACGCCCAGGCTACCCTAAGTCCACAAGCCTCTGCCCAGCCTGTCTCGCTTCCCGGAGGTTCTCATCCCAACGGAAATGGTGTTGCCATCAAACCTGACCCAGGAATGCTCAAGAATGACCCCGTCATCAAGCAAGAGCCCGGCCTGGCTAATGCCCAGGGCCCGGCTGGCCACTCTGTCTACAACAACACTGCCAACCCAGGCCGAGGTATGGCTGCCCAACGGGCTGCACAGGCCTTGGAGAGCCAGTATGGTCCACGGGCCGCAGCATCAATCAATGCCATCCACATGGGCTCACAGCTCAACACGGCCCATCAGCCCCAGCAGGGACAGCGCCTGGGCCAGGCACCCCAGCAAATAAATCAGCAGCAGATGAGCCAGCAGCAGATGAACCAGCAGCAGATGAGCCAGCAGCAAATGAACCACCAGTACCGCCAAGGGGTCATGCAGCAGCGGCCCCAGCCTCAGCAAGGTCCTCATCCAGGCACTTCGAATGGTCTCCCAGCAGCTCAGGTCGATGGATCGAGTGACGGGTTTGAGGGCATCTTGATGCAAAGGGGTCCTGATGGGCGTCCCGTGGAGATGGGACGAGTCGAGATCGACAGCATCATCCATGCCCAGATTGCAGCTAGAGCCAAGCAGATGGAAGGCGGTGGCCTGATGCTCCCACTCAAGGAGGCCACTCGCCATCGCGGTACTGCGAGCAAGAAGAGTGGTACTGGCAATCCATCGCAAGTTGATGGCCCAGATGATGATTTCAAGGACGAAGACCTTGATGATGACGCCATCAACTCTGATTTGGATGACCCCGATGATGACAAGGATGATGATGAGGACGATGACGACTCAATGGGTCACATGATGCTTTGCATGTATGACAAAGTGCAGCGCGTCAAGAACAAGTGGTGGGTGAACAGATATATTCCTCCATGTCTTTGATAGACACATGCTAACAACCATGACAGGAAGTGCACCCTCAAAGACGGTGTTCTCACAGTGAACGGTCGCGAATACGTCTTCCACAAAGCCACTGGCGAATACGAGTGGTAGCCTGACCGCATCCCCATCAACATGCATCCTACCCCTGTTTGTATAAGTAAAACCTACGACGATTTATCCTGAGACCACCTCATCCAGCTAATCACCAATTCCTATTGCCTGGGAGTGGTGCATTAGACTATCATTCTTGGCACCTATGCTCCAGCCTGTTATTTCCTCCTTGGTGGTAGGAGGGACAGGAGCAAAGGATGGGATTGCCGAGGTTTTTTTTTTCTTCTTTTCTACGCTACAGAAGAAAAAAAAGACAGATGTTTGGGACGGGTTTCTCCCTAACGGTGCTAGTTAGCTGGGCTTCTCGTTTTCTTGCGCCGCTGCGTTACTGGCTGTCAGTGCGCAATCAACAACGCACTTTATTTTCTGGTCATTGGGAGAGATAGCTTCCGGTGCGGCGCTAACAGGATGGGGAAGAAGAACACTGAAGGTCAAAAAGAGAGACATGGCCCAATCTGATCTTCGCATAACAGTTCTTTCCCAGGCTCCGTGTTTATCACCCGGCCTTCATGAGGTTCAATGCAAGAGCCTTAATCAAAGAACTTTAGGAGCAAATACCACACAGACAAGCACCCAGTTAGTAGCCTAGGTACGCAATGAAATGTGTAGAGCCCCGAGGCATGTCCAACTATCCAGTGATCATTGTGCTACTAAATCCAGTCATGTCATACGGAGCCAACGGAAATAAACTGATAAGCTTGGTTCCGGGCGTGGGCCGAGTCTAGCTATATGTTGTTACCAGAAGATACTATTTCTTACATTATTTATTGATCGCTGCTACCAAATCATATGCTACTACTCTAGGCTGAGAGGAAAACTAAGGTAGACAAGAGTTCCCTCGCCAAGGCCTTATGGTCGAGGGGATACTGGTTGTATGCGCATGCATGTTGCACGTGTCTTCTAGCATGTCTGAGAATAGCAGAGCTGGGGATAGTACGGGAAGGTCCCGCTGGGATAACAAGAGAAAGAAACGCCGGGTTTTTCCTGCTGGTGCCCTTGTCCGCCCCCGTCCGAGATACAAAAATCAAAGTAGGAAAAGGAGAAAAACGAAAATGTCTTTTCACACATTTGCTATTACAATATGATTCGCCTATGGCAGGGACGATCAAATCCCTTCGTTCCACTCGGACCATCATGACTGATACCGATGGTACTCAAGCGACCCACCATTCCCCAAGGTAAGAACCTCTCGGCGCAGCATCGGTCGCTTAGCCATCGGCCGATTAACAGCATGGGCACTGGTGCCCTCCTAGGAGTAAAACTGTGACTTTTGAAAGCTCTCGGCAGTAACGTCTCCAACCTTGGTAGAGGGAACGGGTGGTGCAGCGGCCTTTGGCTTGCCCAGCGCACTTGGGGCGCTGACAGTGCTTGTCAGTGAATTTGCTCTGCTGCTCTCGCTGGCAGGAGTGTTCTTGATGGCAGCAACGGGTTGGTTGGGTTTGCGCATGACTTCGAGAAAAGTAGCTGGCAGATAGCCGATGCGACCATCGCGGGCGCGACACCTCCACCACTCGCTCGGGTTTCCGAGCGGGTCGCTCTTACTAAGAACGGCTACTAGATCGCCCTTGTGCACATCGAGATCGACGCCCTGGACAACAGCCTGGCCCTGGGTAGCGGGGGAGAAGTCGTACAGCACGCGACAGAACTCAAGCTTGGATGGATCGATGGGCTGCTGCTGTGCCGTTACGAGCTGACGTCGGCGCTCATCTTCCTCCGCGTTGGCGGCAAGAGAGCGGATGATTTTGCCCATGATGAAGGGCAAACCGAAGGCCGCCAGCAGGAAGAAAAGGAGTGGTTTGCGGCTGGGCTTGGGAGGTCCGCCCTCGGAAAGGGGATTCTGCCGCCCCTCAAAGCGCGCGAAGGCGGCAGGTGTTAGAGCAGTGGCATCCACAGGTGGTGGCCTGCCAGTGATTTTCGCAATCAGAGTACGGATCCAGCGCATAAGTGTGAATATGCCCAACACGGATCCGAGGGTGTCCCGGAGATTCCCAAACTGTTCGGCTACGGCCACCATAGCTTAAGGTTAACAGTTAGCAAAGCCACACCAGAATATCAAGACATACGGAACCACATACCAAAAAAGCTCGAATGTGTCGCCATATATGTGCTCTCGAGCATTTGCGCGAAGCCGCCAAACGCACCAACCACGCCTTCGAGCATCTGGAAAGTCGCCTGCGTGCTCATGTTGAAGCGGTTGGTGAGGCTCTCCGGATTATTAGGGTCGCCGGGCCCAGCCATGCCCGGCATCGCCCCGGGCATTCCCCCATACATGCCTCCGTACATCCCCCCCATCCCACCCATGCCTCCCATGCCACCCATTCCGCTCATTCCGCCGTAGCCCCCATAGCCCCCCAGCATGCTGCCGCCGTAGCCGCCAAGACGCGAATAGGGCGCGCTGTAGGGTGATGAATATGATGAACCGTAGCCAGCGTACGGGGCGGCTCCGACCCCTCCGAGTGGCCTGCTGTAAGCTGCGGCGTTTTGATTGACGGCGGCGGCGAGGGATGCCGGCCTCTTGGGTATTGCGGGGGTTGTGGAGGAAGTCATTGATGTGTTGGGTGTTGATGTCATTCCGGGTAATGGCGTCGATGAGGGCGCGAGGGTTGCTATGACGTCGGTTAGTCTTTGGCTGCTGCTTCAATTGTTGCGACGTGACATGACACAACAAGGGGGGGGGTGCGCACATGAAGTGGCGGACGCTGCGCCCGGTCGTTCCCACGGCTTTGGCGGCGATGCCATGGCTCTCAATCTGGTTTCGTCGGATGCCAGTCGGTTCTCACAGAGGAGATGGCGGGTGTTTGTTGTGATGAATCGATGGCAAAGGGGTTGGCGGGTGGTGCTTGGCGAGTTGGCGAGTTGGCAGCGGGTCTCCGGGTCTCGACCCGTTTGCGGCAGCCCACGCGTCAGCGACAGCGGCAGCAGATACGTGCGGCGACTCTCGAACGCTACGCTATGTTACGGATTGCGCTCGTCAGGATGCAAAATGCCTCGCGAGGCCGTTGGCTTTCGTCGAAGGTCAAAGTTGCGGCTGGGAGGAGTGGAGAAAGACAGGTGATGGGCAGCGACGTCCTCAGGCTGGTGAACCTCGGTATTCCGCTGCGTCGATCACTTGCCGATGCATTAGACCGGGCAACCCTGGTTTTGTTTGGCGGGTAAACCGCGGGAGCAGTGGGCTCCCGCCTCCACCCTTCCCCCCCCCCCACAAGCACATGCGGAAGTCGTGACCCGACAACACACCAGCAATCTTGGTTTTTGTCCGTCAGCCTCGGATGCCGCCCAGGAAGAGGTACTCGCATGCAAACTTTCCATTTCAATTGTCACTCTTTGTATGGTCCAAATTCTGGCCCATATTCATTCGATATGGACCTCGTTACTCAATCGCAGGCTACGAGGTCAGGCAATCGATTTGTAACACTGGCAGCCAGTGCTTGAACACAATACCGTCGGCGACGGCGATGGCGACTACCTCCCTGAGGTACATATCATGCGAGTAGCCTGCAGCAGTGGCCACCCCAGAGCAGACGTGGATGCTCTAACTCATAGGTCCCGCTGCGATGACTGGGAGTAATTCAACCAACGCACTAATAAAACAAACCATGGTTGGTTCTAGTGTCCTCGTACTTGGGTTCCTGGTCAGGAGCCCTTCAAGCTCGAGTCGGGAATAAACTCGATGCTGCTCTTAGGCTGCATCTTTGGTAATAAATCGCAATTGCATTCTCTCAGTGCCGTTACCGAAACTAGAACCCCACTCCCCTTCCCTTTCCCCCCCTTTTCACCTTGATACATGTGTGCAAAGCGTTTGGTGATGCCTATCTCAGAGCTCGTCGTGGTCGAAATCCTGGCCACTGTATAGCCTGCTAGTAATAGGATATGCCGCGTTGGATAGTATCTCTTTCTGCTCTTCAAAGTCGCCCGCCGTCGCCGTCGCCGCGTTCTGTTCAATCCAGCCAACAGCTTCTCTCACGGCATCAAGGATCTGTCCCGTGCAAACAACTTCATCAGCATGCCAGTCACAACAAGCAAGCTCGCAAGCGGGGAAGACTCACCGTCTCTTTTTCATCCTCCTCGATTTTCCCTCCCAGGCCCTCCTCGTCGTGAACCTGGTTCTTGAGCCCAAAGGCATAATTCTCCAGCCCATTCCGGGCCTCGATACGTTCACGCGCCTCTTGGTCGTCCTCGGCAAACTTCTCGGCCTCGGCGACCATCCGGTTGATCTCGTCCTGCGTCAAGCGCCCTTTCTCATTCGCGATAACGATGGCCTCTTCCTTCCCCGTGCCCTTGTCGACGGCCGAGACTTGGAGAATGCCGTTGGCGTCGAGAGAAAAGGAGACCTCGATTTTTGGGACTCCGCGCGGGGCGGGTGGGATGCCTGCAAGCTCGAACTTGCCCAGGAGGTTGTTGTCCTTGGTGAGCGTACGCTCGCCTTCGTAGACCTGGATAAGGACGACTGGTTGGTTGTCTACTTGGAGTGAGTAGGTTGCTAATATGAGTTTTAGATGTTGCTGGTTCTCGTACCTGCTGCCGTGGAGAATATTTGGGATTTGCGCTGTGTTTCTGATTAGCTGGTGGGCTCCTGCCGGGGTAATAATAAGTGCCTACAGTCGGGATTCCGGTGTTACGCGGGATCAGCTTTGCCTATGTATTTGTGAGCCTCTGGGGGGATGTGTGCTGTTATCTGGAGTGTGTCTCACCATGACTCCCCCAGTGGTCTCAATACCCAACGTCAACGGGTTAACGTCCAATAGGACTATACCCTCTGTCGGCTATACCGATATGTTAGCGTCGAGGCACCCCTTTCTATTCGGTCATGGTCCCCATACCTCTTCTCCACCGAGTATCTGGTAATGTCTATCAGCGGTTTCCCATATCCGAAAAAAAGGGGGTGGCGGTTTCGGGAAGACGTACTGCAGCCTGCACCGCGGCGCCAAAAGCGACGGCTTCGTCGGGGTTGATTCCCTTGCTCACCGACTTGCCAAAGAACTCCTCGACCATCTTCTGGATCTTGGGAATGCGCGTTGACCCACCTACGAGGACAATATCCGTCACGTCGGCCTTATTCACCTTGGCATCCCGCAGCACCTGCTCCACAGGTTGCATCGTCCGCTTGAACAAGTCCATATTAAGCTCTTCAAATCTGGCCCGCGTCAGCGTCTCGGAGAAGTCGACACCGCTAACGAGGCCTTCGATCTCGATCCTGGCCGAATGTTGCGACGAGAGTGTCCGCTTGGCCTTTTCCGCCTCGCGCTTCAGCTTCCCCATGGCCTTGGTGTCCTTGGTCACGTCAACGCCGTGATGGGCCTTCACTTTCTTGGCAAGGTGACCGATCACCCGCTGGTCGAAGTCCTCTCCGCCCAGCCGTGTGTTGCCGGCCGTTGCCAGCACTTGAAAGGCACCGTCCTCCAGCGAGAGGAGCGAGACGTCGAAAGTACCACCGCCGAGATCGTACACTAGGACTTGGTGTTCTCCGGCCTGTTTATTTTGAGCGGTTTTAGTCAGTGGTAAGGCATTTCTGGTATTTCAGAAGGGTCCGTCTCATAATTACAGCTATGAAGTCCACGCTAACAAACGAACAAGGGCTGGAATGTATGCGTACCTTGTTTAGACCGTATGCTAGAGCTGCGGCCGTGGGTTCATTTACCACGCGGAGGACATTGAGCCCGGCAATCGTGCCAGCATCCTTGGTTGCTTGTCTCTGTTTGTCATTAAAGTAGGCGGGGACCGTGACTACGGCATGCTTGACCCTAGCAGCCACGCAGCATGGTTAGAAGACAGGTACATCAAACTCCAGGGAAAGTGAGTCAGGGGCGAGGTACTTTTGGCCCAGGTAACTTTCTGCAATGTCCTTCATCTTGGCCAGAATCATGGCGCTAACTTCCTCGGCGGTGAACTGTTTGATGCTGCCGCCGACATCAACTTCGACAAGGGGTTTATCTGCCGGCCCTGCCACGACTTTGAAGGGCATATGCTTTATGTCTGCCTGCACTTCTTTATCTGAGAAGCTTCGTCCTATCAATCGTCTTGCCGGATCCATGTTAGTGCTTGGTTCAGAAGCCACTCGGTGGGTAAGGAAAAGGAGGGCCTAACTTGATATCGAATATGGTGTTTGTCGGGTTGCTTGCATATTGGTTTTTGGCCGCATCTCCTGCCGGGGGGTGGTTGTGTTAGTGGCATCTAGTACCCTTCCCCCGAGGGGGGGCAACAGAACGGGACATACCTATGAGACGCTCTGAGTCTGCGAATGCGACATAGCTGGGCGTGATCCTATTTCCTGTACATTGATGAGCTGCCATGGCGGAATAGCTGGGGATAAAACCACCAAGGCCTCACCTTGATCGTTGACTAGTATCTCCACCCTACCCCCTTTCATGATGCCGACACAAGAATAGGTAGTTCCGAGGTCGATGCCGATGATGGGCTCATTCGGCTCGACGGTGGTGCTGGCGCTGGCAAGGGGCAGCGCTATCATGGGACAGAAGAGAATGAGAAGGAAGAGGAGAACGCCGAACCCTATCGAGGACGAGCTGTGTTGTTGATGCCCCCTCCTCGCCATGGTATCAATCGAGTTGGTACTTGGTGGTATCTTTGTTGTTTTTTAACGTTTATGCCCCTCTTCATGGATTCTTGCCGTGGTGATGAGGTTGTAAGTGGGAATAAGGCGAGAGAGATGCAAACGGTAGGCAGGCAGACCAACGCCGCATAAGTGTTTTATCAACCTCAGGTTTATCTTTTTCCTTCTACTGTGGTCTACGGAAATGTATCTCTTTTCCTTCGATGCCAGGCATCTGCCGACCTTCAGCATGTCCACCGAGTCGCGAGAAGACACATCTCACTAACCTTGCCGCCCAAGCCACCAAGATAAGGGCTCGGATTTCAAGGGGTCAGCAAGTCGCAGGCATTACTGAGGACACCGTTTGTACTCCGCAGTCTTGATCGTCCTACACCCCTCCCCCCCGGCTAAGCGCTTCGTATTTGGGGGGTGACTCGTCGGGCCGGGAGGATGGGGCTCTCGCATTCCTCACCAGTCCTCGGATAGGAGGCCTGATGCCGGGATCTGTGGGCGAACATGGACACGGAATTGTATTTCTATAGTCTCTGGCTTGGCTATCAAACCAGCACCACCTACTATGCCCATTTGAAACCCCAACATGGATGGCTAAGGGAGCCTGTATTGAACAGCCAGTCTCATTAAAAGAGCAATTGAAACATCACAACACAGCATAAGGTACCTTTATACTTTACTGACGACGGAACAAGGTGTGACGCTACAGCAAAATTCGAGGCACTTATGATACGAGATATCTGGGTCGTCAGCGAAACGAATCCAACGTGATGGCCCAAACGTTCGTTACCTAGTGTGGGTGTTTGGTCTGTTTTCAACTGGCTGCGCTCAGGGGCTGATGATGTGAGTCACCACAGCGCGCCAAGCAACGTGTTCTTTGCAACTCGGAACAACTCCTGATGAATTTTGCAACAACGCGACATGACGTCTTTGACTGAGAAAACTGTGTTTTCTTCTCGCATGAAAGTAGTTGACTGGCATTGATGAGTCAATCAGCAATGAAGCCCCCACCCCCTGGTGGTTATTTCGGCCGAGCCGATAGCTCCAAGATCGATATCACCAGGTCGTAATGAGGAAACAAGTGCCCCTTGGTGCCTTCGAGCATGAGTTCTAATGAATTAAATATTATTATGCCGTCCCCTTAGGCGCTGTGTCTTTCTGTGCGAGGCAATATCAGCAAGGCCAAGAGACGTGCTAAAATTCTATGTACAAGAAGAGGGCGCAACCAACGCGCCAGGTCATGAATTTGTCTTTTTCTCATGCTCGTCAACGCCTTACGCGCCATCCCTCCTCTCCCAGTAAATATTGGCAGGCTCTAGAGGACGCGAAAACAGAGAGGCGTAATCAGTGCCGATGACGGTGTCGCTGCCATCGACGTTCCGGAACTTGAACTCTCGCACCACCATAGCCACAATCGTCTGGAGCTGCACATTGGCGAATTGCTCACCGATACAACGATGTCTTCCAGCGCCGAAGGGGAGGTATGGAGATGCCGCACCCTTGCTGACCATTCCGTAACCATAGTCAATCTTCTCCTCCTCGTTCTCGTCTTTCACCAGGCTCGGCGCGTTGACCGCATCCTTCTCCCATCTGTGGGGGTCCCAGAGGTCGGGGTTCGGGAAATATTGAGGATCCGTGGCAGAAATACCAGGCGCGGAAAGAAGGACGTGGCTCGTCGGGATAACAAACTTGGTACCGGGGACGGGCATGGGTTGCTTAACAGCGCGCAAGATTGAGTGGATCGGGGCGTTCAGTCGAAGGGTTTCCTTGACGATAGCCTGGTTAAGTGGCAACTTGGCGAGGTCCTCGTACGCCAGAGGCGGGAGGTCGGCGCCCAGGTTCTTGATCTGCTCCTGATACAGTTCCTCCATAATATCGGGCCTCGCAGCTAGTCGCACCATGATCCAGGAGCTAGTAGATGACGAAGAGTGTTGGCCAGCCATCAGAAGCGCAATCATCATGTGCGCAATCTCATGGTCCGGAACCTTGATGCCATTCTTGTAGGTTGAGTTCATCAGGTGATACATGATATCCTGCGAGTTTGCCTCGACTGCGCCGCGCTCGCGACGTGATTTGATGGTGTCCATATAGATCTTGGCAACAGTTCGCTGGGCATGGTCGCGGCGGTTGTTCCACGGGAGCGGGGCCCAGTGCAACATGAAGTTGATGGGTGAAAAGCCCATATCCAGATCGTGGTAGAGGTCGGCCAGAGACTCGTCGAACTTGTCGCGAATCTCCTTGCCCTGAAGCGTGTGCGAGGCGGTGAAAATGGTGATCTGGGCCATCTTGGGGCAGATATTGACGGTGCCGGACTTGCCCTTGAAGTCGGTGCTCTTCTTGAAGTAGGTCGACACCTCATCCGAAATTATGGGCACGTAGGAGCGGAAGGCCTCGGTGGTGAGCGCAATCTTCATGAACTAGAAGCCGCGAAGTTAGCACAAGCTAGTTCTCGAATTCGCCCAGGGGATGTGTAGACCAACTTTCTTCTGCTCCATGAGCTTCGAGTTGGGGCAATCGTAGACGACATCCTTGCCGAACACGGGGGTGGTGAGAACTGTGTAGATTTCCTCGGTGCAGACATCGCGAATCTTGCCGTTCAGGATAAACTCGTTGCCTTGGGTTCCGACGTATACGGTGGTCTTCTTTCCGAGAAGGATGAAGGTAAAACAGTCGCCAAACTAGCACGGATGTATAACATGTTAGTCAATCGTACACGACAGAAGGTCTTATCGCGCGGCCGGCTCGCTCACCTTTGCGCGGTTCTCCTTGAGGAACCGAGGCGGGTCCATGCCATAGGTGATAGTGCTGCCAATGATGGGGAACAAGTGGAAGACCACCGGGGGCTCGTTGGGGTTCCTGAAGAGCAGCTGCTGGATGACATTGAGAATGACAGACACGGTCAGAAACGCGACAATGCTGATACCGATTTGCGACCCGATTCCCAGCTCGGAAAACCGCTGGGATAGCGGTCCCGCGACTTCCTGCAAGATACCCATCGTGCTAGCGTGGGCAGTAACAGCCAAAGAGCAAATCCAGAGACGGGGGATACGAAGGTTGGGAAGAGGGCGTCTGTTGCCAAATCTAAGCACGAGGTGCTGATGAGCGGCTCCTTATAGCGGGACCAAAATCAAGGAGAAGCAAATGTAATCTCGACTTGTCAAACGAGCGAGAGGAAAAAGTGAACTGTAGCCCCTGCCGGCCATGCGAGCCATGGCCCAGGCATTCAGTTGCAGTGAATTGGCACACCCCATTCGCCCAATGCAGTCAGCTAGCGTAGGTACAGCTGGCCCGAGCCAATAAAAATCCTGGCTCGTATTCGGATTCAGGGGATGCTTTGGAGCCTTTCCAGGAATCGCCCGATAAACCAAACGTAAACGTCCGTCTCTCAACCCATCAAACCAAGCTCATCTGATGATGCAAGGGCGGTCTCTATCGTGAAAAAGCCACCGAAACTATTCTACCGATTTTATCTCGTTGCCAGACATTGTAATTCAACCGCGATGCTACATCTCAACTTGCAAGAAGCTGTGTATAAATATGTAGCGCCAATACGGAATAGGATGATGCCATTTCCCAATTCTTGCATGCTACTTACTGCGCTTGGCGTCTCTTCGTACCAGGTACCGTATTCGCCTTGCGGGCCCTTTCTTTAGTCCTTTCCTTTGCATGGGGGTTTCTCCCCTGGGACAAGGGGAGGGGAAATCCACGATCCGTCTCACACCCAGCTCCAACTCGGCACCTTCCGTCACATCTTCCAACAGCTCCGCCACACATTTTACACATTTGCCCCTCCCTTCGCATTCGGGTCGAGCCCCCTCCATTCGCATTCAGGGAACCCCTCAGCTTTCAGCTTAGGTCTGACAGTAGCTCAATCTAGCGAGCATCACTTGCCGCGCTACGCGGATGAGCCGTCTCTTGTCTCGCCAGGCGGAATAGAGAACATCATAACATCGAGGCGACGCTGTAGTTGAAATATTGATTCTAGATTTCTTGCTCTTGCGAGCGTATCAGCAGCTCTCTTACATGCTAAATATATGAGCACAGACATGGCAAACAAAAATAGAAAACATATGCGTTGATGCGTGGTGGTATCGTGCCCAGAAAACAGCCCTCTCCCCACTCTTACTCCAGGCCCCTTTGCCAATAACGCCGTCCCAGATGCTGATTAGATGCTCGTGCTCGTCACCCGTCCCCAAAAGGCCTCCCTGGTCTCTTAACGGTCTGGGTTGACCAGTATTTCACCGTGTCACCCCTTTCCACCCGTAGGCCCCGTCGATATTGACCCAGTTCCCCTTATCCATGGCGCTATCCCATCCCATCATGACAGCTAGGAGACGACAGCCCACAGCGCTAGCCGTGCATATTACTGCGTCACTCACGTCCGCCAGTACCGCCAAGTCCAACATGTATGCACGTCCAACTAGACTCCTAAGCCGAATGGTCTCTGGGGGCGTTGCGGAACCAGAACTCTTTGTATCCGAGGCACTCAGGGTTGGTAGGCCAAGGTTCCAAAACATTGGTGCAAAGAACCCCCCTTCCCAGCCAAAGGTATCATCGACGTACTTGTGCATAAAATGCCTATCCGGGCTTCCCGCTTTGGCCTTTTCGATTGACTGCTTGCTAGCAAGTCTGATACGCTCTTGAGCAGGACTAGAGCCATAGAACTCGGCGCTCTCGTGCACCATGGGGTCGTCCGAGGCAACGACAAGAAAGCTGTGCTGTTTAGCAGCCGTGTCCTCCCCTCCAAAGGGACCCGTATGATTGAATTTGTCTTCAATCATGTCCCGCGCAACCTCCGTGTACACATTTAGAGGTATGTACGAGTCGCGATACTGAAACTCGAGCGGGTGGCGGTCGCCGCGACGGACGTGGACACCAACCGCTAATCCGTTCTGCGTGCCTCTGCTCTTCGGTACTATCCGTTTGGCCATGAGCTCACGGACACGGTGCTCAACGTAATCGCCGTCTTCTTGGTTCAACTTGAAAAGAGCGGCATAACCCTGGCGGGCAAGCTTGTATTCGGATTTTCGGCTGGCTAAGTCGAACGACTCTAATGGCATACTGGGCTCGCTTTCCAACTTTCCAAACAGTTCATCGGCTGTCGCAGCCGAGACGATCAAGTGTCGGGCCTGCCGTGGGCATGGAAGCATCTCGTGGATTGAAGGTGCTGAGCACTCTGGAACCGGCGCTGGTCGAAATATATCGTCATACTTTCCATAAGCCCACCGTGTATCGTCGACAAAGAAAGCGCGCCCTTCCTTTTCCGCTAGTCCGTAAGCCGTCCACAACATCATTAACGTCTTTCCCAAACCGGCATCGGCCGACTCCAAGACAAATGTCAAGCTCTTGTCGCAAACTGGCCCTTGCACCGGTTCGCCGCTTGTTTTGCTCGCCAGATACCCATTTTCTCCCAGGTTGGCGGCTTTCGAGCTCTTGATCGGCAAGCCAGGGAGGTAACCAGCCTTCTGTGCTTCTTGCACATCAATAAAATCGTAATTCCCCGAATCTGTCCCGAATGCTAGATTGTGCGGTTGCAGAGATCGAACCTGCTCCGACACTTCCCGGCACTTGGCACAAAGATCGGTGTACTGTGTGATAGACAGGGGAAAACCAGCACTCTGTGGTATGGACACCGTCCACCTTGCCCTGCCTCGGTTCTCGGTGACAACAATTGGGGTTGGAAAATCGGGTAGATTCTGTTGTGAAACCATCTCATACTGTTGCTGAAGTTGGGCAGACCAGCTGGACACGGGTACTGCCCTGCTGTGCTTTCGAACCGAACTTATGACAAAAAATATGAAGAAAGCCCCCAAGGCCCATACGCTAAGGCGGACAAGCCTGCTTGGCCTTACGAGGCCCACCAGTCCCCTGGGTGGCCTCCGAGGCGGGGGGGATAGCGATGGCAAGCCTGGTGATGGAGGGGGCGAAAAGACGAGGTGGTTGAAGCTGAAGCGGGAAGAGGTGGAGGAAATGGGACCCCTGTCGAGGTTGTGGTTGTACGACGCCGCTCTGCGGAGGTTGATGCGAGGCGTAGATATGACCATCTTGGAGTGGGAAATCCTGCTAAGGTCGAGAGTGGGCGGCATGGCTGCGGTTGATCAATGGCGCATCGACAGACGAAGGGCGAGGAAAGTCCGTCTCGGCTGGTGGGGTAGTTTAAACCGTCTGCCTCCCAGAGGTGACTACTGTCAACTAGTACCCTAGGCCCCAAGGTCGAAGTAGGGACTAGCCAACTCGATACTTGGTGCAGGTAACGTCCACTTGACAGGTAAAAGCGGTTTCGGCCCGAGACGCGTCGATCCAGCCGAGGGGTTCGACTCTAGAGCAAAACAGCATCCCCAAAATCAAGGCGAATTGTGTGGATGCTTCGGGATCGAAATAGTTCGGCCAGATATTCAGGTTGTTGGCTGGACACCATGACTGGTTTCACTCAAGAACTTGAAAGCGAAACCATAGAGGACCAGAGGGCGGTGCTGAGAGATGGGGTAGATCAACGCTACTGGCGATTCCTGCCGTGCAAATCGCAGGCCGGCTGGATGGCAGGACGCTGTCGGTTTTTGGCAAGTCGGCGATGATCACGCAACGTCGCCTGCAAGGGCTTAGAGGTCCTTTCCTGGTGCTTTGTCCTGTAGATGTCGTTATGCGGGAACCCAGCGTGTTGGATTACCTGTGTGGTCGAGGGGAGGGCTCGAGAGATATAATCCCTGGATGAGCTTCCGAAATGACGTGTGGGTTTGTCGGGAGCGTGATTTTGGGTGAGGGGTTCAGAGCAGACGGGGATGACAGGGCGGACGAGAAGCTCGGTTCCACGATGTGAGGGCGCGAATCAGACCGTGGCTAGTGTTTGTCGTTTGCGTTGGGAAGGGGTCGACACCTGTTCGGCGAAGCTTGGAAATGTGTGGTTGCGAGGGAGGGCTGTATTACCAGATACAACTGCTTCTTTGAAACCCGCAATAGGACGAAATGGAGACGACGCCAAACACTTGACTCTTGCCATTCTTCTGACAATCGACGCGGTCCACACTACCAGTACCAGCTAGTGCACATTCTGGGTCACGGAGAGGACTCCCGCGTAGTAGGCCGGCCAAGTGATGTAGAACCTGGTTCGTCTGGTCCAAGAGGGAAGGTATGTAGATCCCATACCTCTTGCCTCGTGTGCATTTTTATTCAGGGGCCCACCCCCCCCCGCCACAGCCAGTTTCTTATGCGATGGAAGGGGCTAGGAAACGGCACAAACTCGTCATTTTCATCGGCTAGGAGACACAGCTCATAGACTGTGAACACAGCTGACAGCGCGGTGGAGTTATTGGCTGCACTCGGATGGGCTGAAGCAGCCCCCAAGTCTCCCCGCCGCCTATCACGGGGCGCGCCGAGGAGGGCTGCGGAAGAGTTCGCCGATTGCAGACCGCATGTCGTTACCTTCAACGTCCAGCGAGGTACCAAGGTGGACATGCTAGGCTTCAGCCAAGGAATGAGGTTGCCCGGAAAAGCAAAATGTGGATGCCGGAGCCGATCCCCATTCCCCTGTCAGATTTGAAACGTGCCAGGGGCTGCAAGAGCACCCAACCAGAGCCTCGGATTTTCTGCACGCGGGGGGCGCCCTGACAAGTTGCAGCTTTTTTTTTTTTTTTTTTTTTTTTTCCTTTTTTTTCTGGAGAGGGTTCCTTCAAGCGGCAAACTCCATCCTTGAAGTTGATTCGACAACCAGCATGCACATCTTTTTCATCACAGCTTCGGCAGTCCGGTTCAGAGGGCTCTCTCGTGTCACTAACCAGGGCAAACCTCCCTTCGGTATCAGTCCAAGTTCCCCCTCCTCACCAAAACCGGCAGGTCGCCGAGAATTCAACTCATTGAGAACCATTTTGTGGCCAATAGATACATGCCTGGTCTGCCGTGCAACTTTGCGAAGCAGAGCGAGCCATGCCCCCGCCCAACTAGACGCGGGCGCTCATGAATATGTCTGTCTCGGTGGGATCGGTTGTTTGCTTCGCATCCTTACCAACCATGGTTACTTGCCGCGGGTTGTTTGCTATGTGTATCTCAGCAGGATGCGGTACTGGTTCACGATGTGCCAGGGCTTAGTTCTGCTGCCTGCAAGGGAGCCGAAACTGAACCTGCTTGCAACGGCGCACAACTGTTATTGGTGACTGTGGTTGCTCCGCAGAGGCATTTCATCAAACGGCCGACTGTCCTCGAGAGGGGAGATACTAGATGATTTCCCCGGATTTTTCGCGGAATCGAGCCGGGTTAGGGGAAATGCCCCGACACTGATAATATAACTGAATCCCTGGGCACATCCTTTTCCGCCTTAATTCACCGCATGATAGGAGAAACGCCTGGAGGTTCATGCAAAACACGTGCGATGGGTTCAATGCGAAAGGGTGCATGCATCTGTGAAGCTAGGGAGCTAATAAATTATGTGCCAGAAACGGTGTTGAACGGGAAAAGAGAGAGTCAATTGACATAATAGCAAACTCGGGGCTCGGGACACATCAACACCGCCCATCAGACTCGAGTCACCAATCGCGACTCAGCTGGCCCCATCACAAACAACAGGAACCGCCACCTATGGCAAATATACACTGGGGAGTCGGAGAGCCTCATGTGCCCCCCCCCCCCCCCCCCCCCCGCTACGCGTCATCCTCCTTCTGGCTTTCTGAGCAAGCGCCGTCATTGCATATATTCAGCCCAGGCGCCAATAACCCGACATCATCACCAGCGCTACGGCTATTTCCAGACTGTAAATCTATCTCGACCTTCCAATTCGTTCTGCTCGGACGGATACACACAGCAGAATGAGAAAATAGGCTCTTTGCATAAATTTAGTATATCGTGGTCTCCCTTTTCCTTTCCCTTTTGGGGAGTTGCCAAGCTGGCACTATCATTACTATACAAATACAAGAAACCAGCGCTCGAGACCCGATATTATGTCTGCCTTGATGAATGAATCCTTGCCAGATCTGCTACCTTTCAAGGCCGAACAGAGCAATGCATGCCTTGACTGATGTTCAGCGCCGAGGAGACAAGCCCTTCCCTACCTTCCCAAAATCGGGTCCGCTTGCTGACAGCCAATCCGCCCCCTCCGACTCATCACATTCAACCTCCCTTCATCCCGCTCGTTGGACTGGGTCATACTATCCGTCTCTCCACGCAAACGCAAAATATGGTATATGGTACAGCCCCGATCAATGGGCGGCCTCGACGGAAACATCGCGCAACCGAAGAAACAAACAGAAAAAGTCGGGTATAAGACAAACAAGCCGCCCAACCAGGACGAAACGAAAAGACAAGTAGCATCCCTTAGGTCCCCCAAACGCCCCGCCAATTCCCAATCCCAGACCGATTTTGATCTGTCACGTTGAACCCGCCTGATCCTGACTAAAGAGAATTATGCTTTAAAAGAGAGAGAAAAAAAAACGAACGAATGACACGCTCGTCTCAACCTCACGCCTCCATTGCTACCGGGCCTTGCTGCTCGAGAACGACCGACGTCCTCTGCTTCGACAAAAGCTGAAGTTGAATCGGGGGTTCAGCCGGGGACTCCTTCTGGCGTTCAGGAGCAACCCTAAAGCTCCCTCGAGTCCCCCTAATTATCTGACCGGTCTCAACTCGATCCGCGATCATCTCATCAAGCATCCTACTCATCTCATCCACGCTCTTTGTCCGGCTCCGCAGATGGGAGACCTGCCTAGCCAAGGAGGTGCTGGGAAGACTTGTAGCTGGTGGAGGGCCAGGGTTGCTGTCCAGAATCTGGGAGCCGCGATGCTCAGACCCCCGATGTTCCGAAATGCGATGCTCCGCCCTCGACTCGACCCGGTCGGCATTGTCTCTAGACCTCGCCGCACTTCGCAATGCTGTGACCATCTTGTCCTTGTCGTCAAGCCGAGCGCGCAGTTCTGCAATCTCTGCATCCTTCTCCTTAATGAGAGTAGAGACACTGTGGTCCTCGCCCACCATGATGCCCTTGCCCGATGCAAGTCCAACCGACGTCCTAGATGAGCTGGCGCGCCTAGCCTGGAGCAGCCGTTTCTCGAGTGTTTGAATATACCGATTCTTGTCAGCGAGGTCAGCCTGCAACGCGCGGTTCTGGGCAGCGAGCGATGCCGTGCCATCTCCAAACTCGCCCATGCTGTCCTCGTCGTCCCCCAATAACGCGGCTGGTGCCTCTACACCCCCTGACGATCGGTGGCTACTCGATTTCCTCCCGATGGTAGAAGTTGTTGAAGTCATGGACGCGGTCCTCTCCATCATTGGCCTGCCTGCATTTGACGCAGCCATGGAAGACCTTACGGAGCCCTGTGAGTATCGAGGATGCATCCCAAGCGAGCTGTACGATCCGCTGGCATTAACTCCGGTTGACTTTGAGCTGAGGATTAGCCGATTGAGATGGTCTATTCTCTCCTTCAACGCAGTCCGAGCGAGCTGCATCTCTAGCATCTGCTCTTCGTGGCGCTGCTCGGCTTCCTTCTCGCGAGCCCGTTCTTCCACTGCGTCCCGTTCCTTTTCCTCTTCTACATCTTTTTTGTTTTTGTTGTTGGCTTGAGTCTCGAGCTCTTTTCTCAACTCCACAATCTCCATTCGGTAACGCTCCAGTAGCACTCTTGCGCCGCCGTCTCCGCCGCCACCAAGGGCCTCCTCAGCACGCTTCGCATGGCTGACAATGTTGTTCTTGGCACGAGATGCAAACTTCAGGGTATTGAGAGTTTCCGTCGTGTGACTGTTGGCTGTTGCGACGCTACCAGCAGACCCAATCTGGATGGTACAGAGAATGCTGACCAGTGAATTTCCGGAAAGTGCACCTTGCAGCAACCTAGTGAGCTTGCTGTCGCGGTAAGGCAAATGCTTGCCATCCTTGTCAGCCAGCTTCCCATCTTTTTCCTTGCTGTCGGATAACTTGGCGATGACGGTCCCTAGAGTCAACAAGCTCTTGTTGATGTGCGAGCCTTCCTGGCGACGCTCCTTGGTCTCTGCGGCCTTTTCAGAACCAGCTAAATCGATTAGGCTCAACGTCGAAACCCGAACACCGCCTGGAGGAAGACCCTGCCGCTTGTTATCTCCTGCAGGGTTCCCCGGCACCCGTTCTCTACTCTCCACCACGATTTGTACGACGGCGTGACTCCGTGAACTCCTGGCGTTGAATTGAGTGCTTGCCGTCCTACGAGCCTGATCGCCACGAGCAATCACGCGCAGTAGTTGCGTCGGGCTCTGCACAATCTCCTCTTTCAAGGGACTCGCGTAGACTCCTCGTTTGCTGTCCTCTCGCAGCTTTATCTCCTCCTGTGCTTGGTTCCCCCCAACCATATTGCCGGTCGGCATGCTGAGAAGATCGTGGATTCTTTCATTGTAGATTTCCAGGTAGCTAACGCGCAGCAGAAACTCTCGGGAGGGCGTTTCACGGATATATGAAAATATGTCGGTAATGGCGAGAGGAATTACGCCAGGCGAGGATGCTGTACCCTGCATCGAGAACGTTTTCCCCGTACCTGTCATGCCGTAGGCGAACACTGTTCCGTGATAGCCTTCCATGACTCTTCGAACCAGCCGCTTGGCAATATGATCGTAGACTCTCGAGTTGTCATCGTGTGTAGCAAAAACATTATCTAGGTGACGAGTTAGCCAAGCATGTAGAATGGTTGATTTCTGAGGACTAACCGTAATAATGACTCCCGCCCTCCTTCCCATTGTAGGCGATTAGAGATTTCCTCCCATCCACCATCCACTCCCCGTCTGGCCTTTCATTTGCACCAGAATCAGGCCTTACTCTTACGCTGACAATAACATTGCCCTTCCCGTCTATCTTGGAAGTGCGCTTGCCACTTGCTGTGCCATTTTGCTGTGCCCCTTCGCCACCATCCTCATACTGGGTAGCAGAAGTCGAGTACGAGTCCTGTGCTGAGGAGCTGCGGCTCTGCGGCGGGGATGACACACTAATCAGCCCATCCGAATTCCTCGTCCCGATAAGACGGGCCACTGATTTTCCCTCGCCGGTCCCGTTGAGGAGACTAGGTGTCCCGCTCGAGAATTGGTACGTTGGTGTAGTCGGCGTCTTAGATTTTCGCGAGGATATGCCAGTCGATAGGGGGCTCGGTGGTAAGCTGGCAATCCGAGCCTCTCCACGCGGAGGCTGTGGGAATGAGTTTATGCTAACAACCTTCCTTATTGTTTTACCGGCAGTATTGAGCCCAGAAATGGATCTGGATTGTGTCAAGGAACCTGAGGGTGCTGGCGATGTAGGAGGTGGGAGGAAGGCTGAAGATGGAGCTCTGAGACCGGTCCTGGGAGTGGTCGGTGTCGACCTGCCCGCTGGAGTTGGTAGC
Organism: Lasiosphaeris hirsuta; assembly: GCA_030549175.1. NCBI lineage: Eukaryota > Fungi > Ascomycota > Sordariomycetes > Sordariales > Lasiosphaeriaceae > Lasiosphaeris > Lasiosphaeris hirsuta. The sequence continues at coordinate 6,248,121 of JAUKUA010000001.1, forward strand.
CCGCCAGTGCTTTTTCGCGTTTTACCAACTGGGAGTGCAGGGAGAGCCGCAGTCGGTGGGCCGAGAGAGGGGCGAGCGGGCCTTGGGAGTGAAGCCGACATGATGACGTCGTTCTTGTCGGGCGGCCGGACGCTTGTCCGATGCGTGCAAGATCTGATGCGAACCCGGGGTTCACAAAAAACTTGCACCTCTGGCGAAGGCCATTAAATGACAGCTGTGATAGGGGCGGGAGGGAGCGTCTATCACGTTATAATGCCCGCTGTCAAGTTCCGAGCCGAGATTTGGTGTTTTCGTCCCAGCTAACGTCTGAAATGGCCGCGCTGGCACTGCAGGTGGCTAGAAACACAAGCTTCGAGGGGACCGGTGCGTGGAACGTTGTCTCGCGGTGCAAAACGAGGATACAAATATCGATAAACCGGTGTGTTCTGTCTGCAGGTGTTCGTCAGTGGAAAGCCAAAAAGAGAGCCAGGGCGCTTGAGCGATAGAATTCGCTACTAGCCATGGCCTTGATAAGGTTACAGAGATGGAGCGAGACTTGGTACATACTGGTGAGGTCTAGGTTCTCGAGCACGTTGTTCGCGGGTTGGACACTGAGAAGAACCCTCTGCTGCGCAGGGTGCTAGTGCTAGTCCAAGCAAAAAAAAAACCCCCCTATCGGTCTTCAATTGTTCCCGGAAGCCGTCGAAGGACGCGAGGTCGGTCGGGGGAGGGAAACCGGAGGTAATCAGCCCCTGAGAGCCGTCGGCTGCTGCTCGTCGTCAATAGCCTCCTCTTGTGACCGCAAGGCACTCCAAGTCCCAACTGTGAAGGTCAAGGCCTGGATTAGGGCTTGAGCCGAAGCGGTATTATCGGTTGATTGGGGCGGCACGGAATATGGGGTTTGGAGATCGGCTGCGGTAGTGGCGGGGAACGACAGCGAGCGAAGCGCGAGCCACTGTGGGATCCGACCTAACTGCCAAGGGCCTCCAACTCGGCGGCCTGCTGATTTCGCAAATTCTGTCGACAATCGTGAAGAATAATGGAACGACTACCCAACGGCCATAACCGAAACGAGCGGACAGCCAGGATGCAAGACGTGGGGCCAGATATTTTCCGTCGAGGGTGCGGGTGCGGATGCGGGTGCTGGTGGAGGCGAGTATAAGTCTTCGCGGGCGAGCAGCGCGAGACGGAAGGTTCCTCGATCACGGCACGCCACTGAATCGTTGGGTCGGCGGACCGCTGTGCTCCAATCAACGGCCTGGCGGGAGCGGGAGGTGCAACACACAGGAGGAGCACGATGCGAGAAGTGACGTCGACCAAAAAAAAAAAAATTGCGTCTTCAGTTGTTCTCGTATCACTTGTCGCGAGCAGGCCAAGCTGCAATGACAGTAGGACACTTCAGTTGCTGGAAAGGAAGGTGGGAGGTTGTGGCCAGGAAATTGAAATTTCTCGAAAGGAGCAAGTGGGAGCCTTTGTGGCAGAGAGTGTGTCTCGGCGCGTCAAAATGGATGTCCCTTGGTTTTCCTCGCTTCACTGCCCCCTTCCCTTTTTTTACCCATAGCCCATGGCCCATGGCCATTTCACGAAAAAAGCCATCCCACGGTTCGTCAACCAGGGCCGGGGGACAGTTGAGCCATTGCCCTTTTCGCAAGGAGCAATTTGACGGACCATCATAGGGCCCCTGCTGATCCCTGCAAAGGGCATCTTGGAACATTGAGCCGTTGTTTAAGGAGGGGCCGGGTCTACCAGGGGACACCGGCATGGACAGGCTATCGCTCGTCTTGACCGTCTTGACCTTTTGCAAACTTCTACCTTTTGGTGACAGACAGCACGGCGCAAGGTGCGGCTCGTCTCCCCGCGCCGCCACCAACTCGAGAAGTATATTGAAACACCCATGGCCGTCTCTGCGTGGACGCAGAGACACAGCGAAGGACCTCAAGGACGGCCTGGCGCTGGCCAGCTCCAGCTCCATCCTTGCAACAGTGGCCGCTAGCAGCTCTCAAGCAACCCTGGGTCGTCCCATTATTATCAGCAACCCGACCTCTAAGTCTCTGCACACGGCCCACTAGCCTGTTAAAGTTGACAGCCAGCTCACCACCTTGGTTCTCCTCTTTCTCTACACTACCAGCGCGTCATGAGGAGGCTGCTTGGAGGGGGTGGCTATCAATCGATCCGTCCATTCATTTGCCCGCTGCGCGCAGAAGGGGCAGCGCATTCACCATTCTCGACGGGAAGGCTCGAGGGAGACGCGTGGGAGACTGGACGCCTCCTTTTCGGCTGCGTTGCTCTCTGTGTGGAGTGGGTGTGGAGGGGACACCGGCACGCTGAATGAACCAGGGCCTGGCTGCGTGATGCGGGCGCAGATGCAGGTCCGGCTTGGTCTGTCACCCTGTGCGATAACATCACACCTTTTCCACGGGTCTTGTGGTTCTCTGCTTGGTGATGGAACTTCTGGTTTGGCGTTCCTTTCCATCGTGCCCCATTGCATCGAGCCATCCAGACTGTCCGACTCGTGTTAGCCATGCGAAAGCAATCCGTGCACCCCTTTCAACCCCAGAGCAGCCATCGATTGGGGTCAGGAAGACATCGGGCGATCAATGCCGCATCAAGTTAAATAAGCGGTCATTCTCAACCAGCAATTGGCCGGTGCACCAGAACAAGGGCTCGAATCGCAGAGCTGAGACGAGCTTGACTAAAGCCTCAGGAAGCCACCTCTTGCAGGCAAATCAAACGTCGAGCCGTGGGCAAACCACTAAGCTCACCAAGAACCAAGAGTGGCAAGCAACGCAAATGTCAATCCCGGGCAGGAATGGCCGCAGAGACCCCGAGCAGACCCCAGAATCTGTCGGTAGGTACACTGGCAGCGTGATTTCTCCCTTTCGGCACTGCAGGAGCCAGCAGCTAGGTCAGGTAAAAAAGGCCTGCTACCATTCCGCCTTTACCATTTCAAGCCACCCCCAAAGTCTATGGACCGTGCGCCTATTGACAAGGGTTGGCAGCCGGCGCTGTAATCATTGTTCGGCCGCCTGCACGGAGATATCAGGCAGTGCGCTGGTTGGTGATGAAGAAGGCGGTTCGGGGCCTCGAAATACGTGATGTTACTTCGTCTGTCTGCAGCTCATAACACAGCGACTGTGTGCAATGCAGTCGGGATGCCGCAGTCAATGCTCAGCACCTCAGGGCCATGGTGGTAGATTCCCAAAGCCACGGCAGCCTCTCAGGATGCCGATCCTCGACAATGCTGCCCAGCGACCTGGAAACCGTCTCGACCCACAGCAATAAATAGCAAATCTGTTTCGCATGATCCGCCCTCGCCCTCGCGCTGTGCCCTTACATTCCATGATCGACGCCGATGCAACATCGTCCACTACGCTTACCCTACGTTGACACGGTTGACAAGCCTGAACAGTCGGCACCTCGCAGGAAGGGAGTATTGGCATGCGAAGAAAAAAGGGGAGAGCGGCCAAGTCAAATCTTATTGACTTCAGCCTTTTCAAATATCCATCTATCCCTCACCTACACAATAAGTCCAAGACTCGGTGCTTCAATAAAGGCTGATTGGTATAATGTTTGATGCCCGATAATCGTCTCTTGATTGCCTGGGCTTATTCCCAGCCTTGCATGCATGCCCAGACCAAATAATATACCGGAACTGCAGGGACAGGCAGTGCATCCAGGGAAGCATGCGAAACGGAAATGGCAACAGAGCCATTTCCGCATTGCTGCTGCAAGCCCTGCTGCAGGTTAAGTGTCGACTAGGTGAGAGCGTCTAGACTGCGGATATTGCAAGTCAAGCAGCTCAAAACTAACGTCAATGCGTTTCTACTAGCAGGTGAAAATCCCACGCCGAAAAGCTACCACTTCGGTCCCCCCCCCCCCTTGTTAGGGGATTGGAGCTGTGCGGATCTCCCTCCTATTCAGCTTTAGCTGGGGAGATCGTGGAGAGTTCAGAGTGCTAGCGGGAGTTCTCTTTTGTGGCTCGATCCTTTTACCTGGAAGAAACGGTTCGCCTCTTGAGCATTTCTGTTATATTGGCTAGGTACTGAGGTGGATAAATCGTCCTTGAGATATAGTATACAGACAAATACTACGATACCTATCAAAGCTGCATTCGTAGTATGCTCCTTGCCGCAACCTTGCAGCGTGGAGGAACTGTGAGCCAACAGACGACATAAGGTCAGCTAGCCACTGGCCATGTCACGTTCCGTTCTTTTCTTCCTGCTCCGATGACACGGCTCCCGCTTTTCATTCCCAATTTGATTCTTAGAACCAAGAACACAGGCAGTAAAACCGGGAGCAAAGGGGCATGCTGATGAGATACCGGCAGACACCCATTGGCTCCCGAGGAGGTAGGCCCATGTGTTCACGAGCCTACTCGTCTGGTCGTCCCACCTCATTCCGCCCTCATACGCATCTCGTCGTCGCACACCTTCCGTCCACCACACGGCTTCTTGACACAGTCATCTTGGTAAAAAGAAGGTGACTATCGCCGATGGCGTGGGGGCGGCGGCTCACCTCTCTGACTCCGGGCCACCACCTGCGCCGCACCGGGATCGGGTTTGGGGGGGGGGGGGGATCAAACCGGAGGGCAACCAGGGATTTTGTAGCAGGGTTACCCCGACATCTGCCCGAACCGCACGACCCGGAGCTCTGGTGTGTGTGTTTCACAGGTAATTTATAGAGGGGATGAGTTTTGGTTGAGTTACAGCAGCTACCGTACTTGATTCCCTTGGTAAATAGCAACTCAACGACCCAGTGGGTCCGCGACAACAAGCAGGTTTATTCCAGTCCTAGCTGTGTACTCATTGGCGCGGGACTTCGAGAGCCCCGAAGAAGAACCAAGGCATGGCCCTTTTCGCATTATTTCCACCCTCATATACTAGAGGCACCCCTTTCAAGTATAGGAAATGCCTTATCAAGACCCTTAAGGCGTATTTCTGAGTTACGGATGTGTCGCGTGCTGGGCCTACAGATCGCACGAGGCAACGGCGAAGCGTCTATTAAACTGGACGGTATAAAGGAGGGCTATCTTGGCTCGATCGCTGTCTCACCCGTGCTTAAACCAGTTTCACAGACCGCAAGTCCGCTTATAAACAAGCCAGTTCCCTAAATAGGTCAGTACATCATCGTGTTTGGTTCCTCTTCCTCTTCCACGCGGTCAAACTCCCTTGTCCTTGTTTGCCCGCAGATACTCAAACTGTAGTATATATAAAGGACGTTTCGAGAAGCCCTTCCCACCGAATCAACATGCCTTTGAGCCTCCCCTGACGTTGGCAGCTTCTCTTCTCCAGGGATGATGGTTGAACCCGGCTGTCGTGTGTGTCGTGCTCGGTTCCGCCGAACGGGCATGTTGCTGTACACCACTAATTGCTCGAGCGATCGGCTTGACCTGGCCACACTTTGCGCCGCGTCGATGATTTCTAGATAGCCGCGACAGAGACAGAGACAGTCTCGGCCTCGAATGACATAATCTCTCACCGGAAGAGTTGATTCGTGCAATGCCGATGGCCGTGTTGACCCCTTCAGAGACACATCTCGGGCTCACACAAGCCGCACTCCTCGACCCACGCTGCTTGTCTCAAAGACCTCGACTAGACCTGCGCCAACCGCCTCCCGCAGAACCCAATCGAAGGATAGCCCGTTGAAATCTCGCCATTTCTTGGTACGTCCAGGTAGAACTCCAATAAACTCGCCTCGGGCTTTCTTCGCCAGTGCCGCTTGCTTGTCGCCAGCGATACCCCCGCCCCACTTCTCCCGGAGATCGCTCTCGGGCATCTCGCGATACCGTGTCTTGTGAAGGAGATCCGCGAGGCGCGCCAGCGCTCCGGAGACCAGCTTGAGAAACATGCCGATGCCCGGAACCGCAACATTAACCTCACCAGACACGCCGAGTAAGCCCCCGAATCCACTTCGCCCCCCGGTACCCCCAGCTGCATGCAACGCGCCCTCCCCCCCAACCGCCGCGAGCGACCCAGCCGCGGCGCGGGAGACGGTCTCCAGACTGAGCATGGCATGCCGCTCAGCCGGGCGGGCGAAGACACCGGTGGAGCGCCCGGCCGCATCATTGAGCGCTGTCAGGAAGCCGGCACGCACGAGCGCATCGACCTGCGAGCGCGCGAGCGCGTCCCCTGGCATCGTCTGCGCGGCCGGCTGCTCTCCTAGCCACTTGACAAATGCCTCCTTTGTCCCCTCATCCAACAGCTTGCTGCCCCTAACCAGCCCCTCCAAGTCCCTACTCAGCACAACCAGCTCCCCGACATCCACGCGCCTCGGCACCACCACCCGCCTGAGTGTGCCGGCGCGGACAAGCTCCGCCATCTCGCGTTCCGCCGCCGTAGGGCTCGCCAGAAGCGCGCGGACGTGTGCGCTGCTGGCCACGGGTGGTAGCGCGTCACGGAAGTTGAGCACAGCCGCAGTCTTGGCTGAGTTCATGCCTGAGCCGCGATCGGGGATGGGATCGAACATGTGGGCGCGGATCCAGAGCTGGGCCTGGACGACATCGCGCAGGTGGAGGTCGGCGGCGAGGGCTTGGACGAGCCCAAAGTCGTCGAGGCGGTCGTGGAAGTAGTCATCGTCGAGCTCGTCATCGTGGGCGCGAGACACGTTGCTTTTCGCAGCGGTGTTGCCGCCTGCTTTGGTCCGGGGGAGGGATGAGGCCCAGGCTGAGGCTGACGGGGAAGCTGTCAAGCGCTGCGCGCGGGGTTTGCTTGACGACTTCTTCTTAATGCGCGACCCCGCAAGGAACGAACGGAGACTCATTGTGTTGTTAGAGCGCAACTGACTTTGGTTGATGCGTGTACTCGCCAAGATGCGCCGCAGCATCTAGATGGTATTGTATGTGCCTGCCACCTTAAGGTTATTTGGGGTAAAGCCCCCCACATTAAGTGCAGGGACCAGCCACACGGCGAGCTGCTTGCTCCTGGTTCGCCCAAATCTGAAGCTTGGCATGAGGTACCTCAGGCACACCGGGCCACACAGTATCCATCTCAAAAGCCACAGCCGATCCCTCCAGCGCTCCTGAGAATTGGAGTTCCATCCTAGACATGTCTCACTCACCCTCCCGAAACAACGGGTTCATTATCATTTCGACAAGGAAAATGTATTTGGTATAATAACAACTCGTGGGGTTACCCCAGATTATCGAGCACAAGGTACATGCGAACACTGCGTGAACGTGAACATAGCAAAATATCTAAGAAATGTTTTCCCTTTCCAGACCGAGACCCTAATTCCAGCTCGCATTCATGAGTACAAAACCAGTATTCAAGAGCTCTCTATCCGTAGACATGGAAGGGAAAAGAAAGAGGGTCCACTGATTAGTACAGACTGACGCTTTCCAGTCAAAATGCTCGCTTTTTTATGCCCATGCCGAACAACGAAAAAACCCCCTCTACCCTGCCATCGTCAATGTGTAAGATGTAATGACGCTCATGCGCTCGCTCGTTAGCTTCAAAGAAATACGCAGTAGTTCCTGAGCCACCTCAGGCTCTTCCCTCTGCAGCTTGTCCCAGCTCTTTTTATCCATCAACCACACGACGCAGTCCCTCTCCACGACACACGTTGCCGTCCTATCCGTCTCTGAGAAAAAGGGCAGTTCGCCACATGTGGTGCCGGCTACGATACTCTCAAAGAGCAAGCCTTGTGGAAGATCATATTCGGCGCGAAGGATGCCCGACTCCAGGAGATAAAACCCATCGGCACGCTCGCCACGTCGGAATAGAGTAGTAGAAGCAGTATACTCGCGCCGCACAAAGTAGCAGACTGCGCGAAACCAAAAGTCTTCGTTCTTGTCACTTACATCCTGGAAGATTTGTAGCATCAGCCGCAGAGGTTCCTTGAAGCTCCGCCAGCGAGCCAAACTCTTGACTTCCATCTTGCCGATCGACTTGCGCGCTGCTTCGTGGAGATGAGTGCGCCGGGGCGATGACCCTAGCAAATCAAACGGCTGTGCCGCCGCCCGCCCTGGCACATCCAAGTTGCTTGCCGAAGCAACGCGGGGGCTGCGAACCACCTCTTGGTTGGCGTACAACGTCTTGAGAAGTTCGTTTTCACAATACTCGAGTGCCGAGTTGAGTTCTGGCAGAAGCTTGACGTCAACACCATCCCCACCCAAGCCGACGGCCCTGAGGCTACGACCCAGGGGGCTGTCTAGATCCACACCACTGATGACAAGGTCAATGCCCTTGCTGTTGAGCAGCCGACTGATGGTGTTGAAAACCTCGCCTGCCGAGTAGTCGAGGCCAGTGACTTGCCATAGATCAAGGATTAGAAACTTGATCGGACACCTCCTGAATTCTTCTTCAGTAATCAGCGCCCGGATCTTGTCCTCCACGCTGACGATGGTCCCGAAGAACAGGTAGCCCGCAAGCTTGATGACGTTGATTTGGCGGCCCACCTGCCGGAGGTAATGCTGTTGGGTTGGGTTCCTCCTGACAGTTGAGCCAACCACTTCTCCAGAATAGCTGGCTCGCACGGCAGAGACCCTTGAAGTCTGGAATATCAAGGAAACAAACGCAAGGAGTATTCCAATACCAATCCCAACGACAAAATCGTAGATGCCCATAATTAGGACAATCGCGATGACAGTAAGGTATTCAAGGAGCTTCAGCTTCTTCCTCGGTTGCCATACAGCCTCCAGAAGCAACTCAAACCCAAGGTCAAATATTAAAACACCAACCATCATAACTGGAATGAAGCCAATAAGGGACGGGCCGATTGTCATGACGGAGAAGGTAAGAGCAGCCAGAAGGAAGCCAGCCAGCCGGCTGTCGCCTCCGGATCGCATGAAGAATAGCGTATTAGCGTAAACAAGGTAGTTCTGAATGCTGCCCGCAAGCCCCGACATGATATTGGAAAAGCCATGCAATTTAAGTTCGTGGTCAAGATCAGCATGATCCTCGCCTGTGTTGAGGGCGAGGGCCGGCACGTTGATTGGCACATGCAATATGCCGAAGAATGTCAAAGCAAACATTGCCGGAATGCACTGTATAATTGCAGCCCAGTTGACCAGGTTAAACTCTGTAGCGATATGTCAGCCTCGAAACAAACAACAGTCATTGATGAGAAGGGAGACGCAGACATACTGTAGAGTGTATAGAAGTACCACCAGGGCTCACCAGCAGGTGGGCCTTCAAAGATCCAGCCACTGTGCCTGAGAGTATCGGGCTGAAGTTTGCCGGATGCAAATGCCAAAACGTAAAAGAATATGGGGATGGCGATGATGTAGCCCGGTAGGAAGAATTTAGATGTGATCCGAGTTTGGCCATAAAAGAGAACGACGGCAAGCGAGAGGGGTATCACCCAAAGGGGGACTGTGTCGGCTTGAATGAGTCTCTTGAGGGTATCCAGGTCATATTCGAGACTGCCACCCATCCTAGCTGTAACCTCGAATCCTGTGGCGACCAGAAACCAGCCGACACCACCGATGCAGCCGATCAAGATATGGCGCGGTATGAAGCCGACGATATAGCCAAACTTGAACTTGCCCATCAAAAAGAAGACGGTTCCGGTAAGCATGGAGCTCAACGCATAAGATGTTATGGTAGTGGCAATCACTGCATCGGGGTTTTCCTCCCCCACGATGTCTGTTATGGTGCTAGCCATGCTGTGAAAGAAAGGCACTACCTCAATCTAGGGGTTATCAGTAACCGCATTGAACTGGGAGATCGCCAAGGTGGGTGGGTAACATACAAGCTCGGAGCCGACGCCGCCCTTGAAAATACTGCCGCATGAAAAAGTCAACTGCGAAATAATAGTGCTGACATAGAATATTGATATGCCGGCGGAGCCGAGACCCGAAAATATAGGGCTCCCGAGAGGAAACAAGATCATGCCTAAAATTTGCATGTCAGTCGCCTACAAGGTACGTTCAGCCATGGCGATATAACTTACCGTATGACAATGCATCGAGGATATTAAGGAGAAGTCCGACAATGACAGCAGGGAGGCAAGTCAGGGGGGCAACAACAATGTTCTGCCAAAGGGCTCGACGATCCCAGCATTTCGGATCACGAACAACATGAAAAAGGGACTGCGCGTGAGATCTTGCCTGTCGGGCAGAGTTAGCGATCTGTGTCGCCCATGGTTGAGGCGCTGGGCTCTTCTGGCTCTCGAGGTCAACATTTCGGCTTGTCCCGTTTACTATGCCGTAACTCTGCCAACTCTGCTGGGACGTTACGGGCAGTAAAGGTGCGGTCTCGGTTGGCTCTTCAGCGTTATCTCCGCTTGCCGGGGAATAAGCTAGCCCGAAGGGGCGCCTCTTGCTCGGTGGCACGACGTCATTATCGCTGTCACTCGCGACGTGCTCTTCGTGAACTTGGTCCGCCTTAGGCGTCAGGAGATACCTGTCCTCGGGCGGCGATCTCCTCAGCATCGTTGTAAGCATGGATGGCCCGTCGACTTCGGGGTCCTCGGCAACAGCCTCCGGGGATGATGGCTCCGAGACTTCTTCTATGGTCTCGGACGATCTTTCGGCACTCCCGCCGGCAGTCTCGGATTCATCGACTGGCCCTGCGGGCTCCAGCCGGGAGTGTGACGACTGGGGACGTGGTCGGGCGAGGAACGAAGGACTACGTCCGTCCTTCTTGTCGGAAAGAAAGTAGCTGGCTAGCTCGGCCGTGTCCTTACGGACTGACAGAGCAGACTGAATGCTATCGACAGGAGCTGTAGGCGAGAGCGGTCAGCACGAGTGCCTAATGTCTGTCAGGAACCTTGTGGGGCCCAGGGGTGAGCACCTAGGTTTTCTCGGACAGAGCCGTGGATGAAAGATCTGATGGGTTCCCGATAGTTCGCAGAGCCCACGGAAGACGACAGAAATCTCCCGTCATTGCTGGAGACGGGGACGATCTGTGGAAGGCTAGGGGACAGGAGAGCCGCCTGCGCATTTTCCTGCGTGTCTTGAGAGAAGAGGGACGGGGACCGCTTTCTCCTCCACGAGGAGAAGCCAAATACGGGAGACGACATGGCACGGTATGGCGTGAGAGGCGCAAGAAGCACTTGCTCAAGGCGCGGTCTTGGGTCCTTCAGTCAACGGAAAGGTGCATCACGGTGCCACCCAACCTGAGGTACCAGAGGGCTAGACCCTTAGGGTTGGCGGTAATGACACAGGAGGGGCGGGCGGCGGATGGGGAACTCTAATGTGGATGGATGGAGACTGGATGAACGGTGGGTTTGAGATAACGCAGGTTAAGGTAGGGAGCTCCAAGTGGGCAGTCAAACACAGGGTGATTGTGGTAAGAACTGGGACCGGAAACAGAACAGCCACTTATCAGAGGCTGGAGACTGGAGAAAAGAGAGAACAGAAGGAATCGTAGTAACAGCCCACGCGGGATAACGCTGGAGGCAAAGCAAGGAGACGTGATTTTTCGCACCCCACTTGGAGCTTGTTTCCTCTGCAAGGATGAGCGAAGAAGCAGCCAAAAACTCTTGCTAATAAACCCCAGGCCCCGCGCATGTTGCAGCCGAACTGGAGAGGCGCATAGGTAGGTCCTGCCTGTCCAGGTTGTCATGCATTTCGCATCTGTAGGGCCGAGGGTGGCTTTGCGCTTGCACTTGCACTTGTGTCTGCTCGACCCTGCTTGACCTCGCCGCGACTTACACGGACGGATAGATGGTCTGGGCTCGGTCTTGGTGGGGCGAAGGTTCAGGTTATGGAGGCGTCATGTGCATGATGCAATGGACCGACAGCCTGATAACCCTGGCCCAGTGCGAATTGGGTTTTCAAGCAGCGTCGTGCCTGTGGACCTGAAGCCGAACCCCTCAGCTCACTCAAGTTGTCCGCTTGCCGGGTGGATCGGGCACCAGCGAAATGCCTCGTGTCGCGCTGTTTTTGAGAGTTGACCTCGGTCACTGCTAGAGTGCTACTTATTTATGTGTCAAGCTTTCAATTGAGAGATGCCTAGCAATGGACAGCCCCCCCCCCCCCCAAAACATTATATGCCCTGAAGCTCTTCTCCGCATGTCTGATTTGGGGTTGTCTTGAGAATATGACAGTGTATGCACTGTGGAACATCGCCGCCCGTTTTGAAAATTTTTACCTTTTTGTATTGGCCATGTGAGCTCTGCAGGGCTTGCTTCCCCGCGCTTCCCAAGACGTTGAGCACAGTTTTTTCTTCAGCCCGCGTGGCCGTTGCCCCGTGAGCCATGTTCTCTCCCCATTCGATCCTCCCCGCCATGCGAGGGGCTGGACTCTCAATTTATGCCCTTGCTCATGCAAGCGGTTCATTGTCCCCCTTTGCGCAAGTCTGTTGAAGGTTCAAGGGTCTGTTGTGTTCACCATTCGTGGTGATATCAGCCCCTCCGATTTCAGGACCTCGGCGGCACCTTGACGGAAACACATCTTTTGCCGTCATTATGGTGAAAGCTGTCGTTAGCTATATCGGGTATTGTACCCCTGTCGTGAAACCCATCTTTTGTTCGCTCGTAGGCCACAACGGTTCTTGCGAGCGATGATGCCTTTGCCAGCACCCGCTTCCGTCGCAACGTTCAGCCCTGCGATGGGCCTCGGGCCGCGGCGCCAAGCGCTGAGCGATCGACCAGGCGATGCGTGATGCGGCCCCCGGAAGCAACAACGGGCGCACCACTCTCTCTCACCCCAATTTTTGAAGATAGCCTTGTGCAATCAAACGCTCCACATCGCCCTGCCGGACGTAGAACTGGCTATTCTTGGTCAAATTTATGGCCCTGACATGTGAGTTAGTGCTGTGAGTCCAAATGTGCGAATCGGGATCATTCGGGGTCATCCGCGAGGTTGCCTACCCGTATTCGGTTTGGATCTCCCCCGCATCTTTCAACACCCGAACATCAATGAATAGATCTCTGGCCGGCTCGAGGCTGCCGGTCAGGTCGACATCTGTCCACTGGCCCTTGTATGCAGCCAGTAGGTCGCCGTACTGCCGAACATAGTCTTCCTCCTGTGGGCTGAGACTACTTGTGCCGCCATCATTCGCACCTGGCACGCCATTCGCCCCCCCTGCTTGTTGCGCGGACAGATCAAGGACATCAGAACCATTCCAGACCAGCACCTCAAGCTTCTCTGTTCGCGTCCGGTGGTAGGCGAGAAGGCACCTTTTGTTCCTCCGCATCGACAAATGATTCACGAGAAGGGTGCATGCGCTCGCCGGATCTGCAGCGGGGTCAAATGACCCTTGAAACGGCTCAAGTAGACTGTCCACATCTCTATGAAGGTCCCGCACCTCCCGGGTCACCGTTCGGACCAGCTCGGTCTGATATGGCGGGAGATGGGGCAAGATCTGTGTCCTTTTGGCATGTTGGACCTTCAACAAGTGTGAGTGAGGGGTAGCAAGAAGGGACTGGACACACGAACAAGTTTATTGCCTAAGTCTCCATACATCGGCATTCTTGGCTGTTGTTCCGTTTTTTTACCCTGGCAATTGACGTGTTGAGAGTTGCGAGGTGGGCTGGGGAAGGGCTGGGAGAGGGTAACCTGGGATTCTTGATGTTGACGCGCTTGGTTGTCGCGTCCCCAAGCCTCAAGATCAGGACGGCGCGCTAGTGTAGAGTTATGCACAGTTCGCCCCGCGCCGCACTGTTACCGCCAAGTGGCATGGAAAGCCGATTGGATAGGTCCCGCAGCAGGTGGAGTCCATCCCTTCTCATCTTGAGACACCGCGTCGTTACAGATGACAAACTCTTGAGGTCCATGATGAAGAGCATGGAAATTCATGTTGTTAAAATACACCTTTCCCTGTCCTAGCTCAGGTCCAATTATAAAACGTGCATTCTATATGTTGCAAGTTTGACCGAGAAAATCCCCATTTTCGTTTTCATTCCACCTGGACCTGGATCTGTACTCAAGAAGCCGCTGCTTTTTGGACCAACAGCTACGTACTTGGCCATCGCTCATTCTGCTGCATAAAGAGCAGTTCAAGGAAGACGCAGCTGCTTCAAGACGGCAAGTACCAATACAGGGCTTCTAACGTACGCAAGTGTATGGATAGACAGATCGACTGTTGTTTTATTCGTCGCTTGCTGCCATTATTTATTTATTTATTTTCAGACGCCACAAAAACTACAATCAAAAGGTTTCACGCTTCTCAAGGGTTCGAGTTGAAGGTTCATACTATATTAAACTATCGAATTTTGAGAAAGGGAACCTCACTGAGCTCGGTATTACACCTGTGGGAACACATCCCGCTCAGATTCCTTGCGGGATCGAGGGAAACAGCAGGATCGATCAGGTACTGCTGCATGAATGCGGCTGACCTCCTGGCGAAATTTACCGATGAATAGGGTCAATCTGATATGAACGGGAAATGTTAGCAATCAAGCCAAAAACATTTTCCGACACAGATGTATTTTATGGGGTATATCAGAAGTGCAAAAAATGCGGTTTCGTCGTCATATGCAGTTCTTGACGCTGCTTGGTAACACGGACCAATTCGTTCATCATGAGAAGGGGTAGGAAAGGATATTGTTATTGGAAAGCTTACCAAGAAATTAGTGCATAATGGCTTTGGACCTGGTCACCATTGGACTGCCAGGAGACGTGTGATGTGAGAGGGAAGATGAATTCATGAGAAGAGAAGAGAAGCTTTTTAAAGTCGTTGGAAAATTACCCTGTGGGGCATCGAAGCTGGGGCCATCTGCCTTGGCAAAGGTGATAAGATAACGATGGGAAGGGTCTGGAAAGCACGGGAGCTTTCGAGCTCCGAGCCCAAGCTCCCTCGCTTCACAATGACCAGCACTTATAGCTCATCTGACCTGCCATAGAGGTCTCCCACCTCAGAGCTTTGAACTCGAAACTGAAAACCGGATGCCCGTGAATTGAGAAAAGCCAACTTTTGGGCTGTGCAATCTCAATCTCAAGATGCAATCCCGAGCGCGACTTTTGTCCATCGCCTCTCGGCGCATTGGAGCATCGAGGAGCAGCGCCCTGACTCGAACTTTGGGCGCAAGCATATCTCAAGCAGCGACTCTAGGAAAGACAGATCTAGCTCTCCCAACCGTAGCGATTCGAACATACGCCAACGGGAGACCGCATCCCCAGGGTGGCACTCACCGCATGAATCTAGGGGGAGAGGAAGAGAAGCCCGCATTGGAGCAATACGGAGTCGACTTGACGGCTAAGGCAAGAGACGGAAAGCTGGATCCCGTTATTGGGAGATCATCTGAGATTCAGAGAACTATTCAAATCCTCTCGCGCAGGACAAAGAACAACCCGGTTCTTATTGGTAACGCTGGCGTTGGCAAGACAGCCGTGCTGGAAGGCTTGGCGCAGGAAATCGTACGAGGAGATGTGCCAGAAAGCATCAAGAACAAGAAAGTCATCAGCCTGGATCTTGGGTCTCTTATTGCCGGGGCAAAGTTCAGGGGTGACTTTGAAGAGCGCCTGAAAAAAATCCTGAACGAAGTCCAGCAGGCCAACGGCGAGGTCATACTGTTTATCGACGAACTTCACACACTGCTAGGTCTCGGAGAGGCCCAGGGATCCATCGATGCCTCCAACATGCTGAAGCCTGCCCTCGCAAGAGGTGAGCTTCAGTGCTGCGGCGCAACGACCATGGCCGAATATCGCAAAGTCGAGAAGGATGTTGCCTTGGCTCGTCGATTCCAGCCCATTATTGTTGCCGAACCGACCGTACAGGACACCATCAGCATACTACGTGGAATCAAGGAGAAGTACGAAGTTCATCATGGTGTCCGCATTACTGACGGGGCCCTTGTTGCCGCCGCGACATATTCCAATCGCTACATTACGGATCGCTTTTTGCCCGACAAGGCCATCGACCTAATGGATGAGGCCGCAAGTTCATTGAGGCTGCAGCAGGAGAGCAAGCCCGATGACATCATGCAACTCGACCAAAAAATCATGACGATCCAAATAGAGCTCGAAAGCCTACGGAAGGAAAAAGATGTTGCGAGCCGTGAGCGGCGGGAGAAACTCGAGGGTGACTTGAAGAAATATGAAGAAGAGGCAAAGGCTCTGACAGAGAAATGGGAAAAAGAAAAGACCGAGATCAACAGCCTGAAGAATATCCAAGCCGAGCTCGACAAAGCTCGCATCGAGCTCGAAAGGGCCCAACGGGTGGGTAACTTCGGAAAGGCGTCTGAGCTGAGGTTTGGTGTCATTCCAAACTTGGAGAAGAAGTTGCCCAAAGAGCACGAGGCTTCGGCGATTGATGGCACCCTGATCCACGACTCGGTGACTGCTGACGATATCGCAAACGTGGTCTCAAAAGTGACTGGCATACCGATATCAAAGCTGACAAGTGGCCATACTGAGAGACTCATTCACATGGAAGACATTCTCCGGGAGTCTGTCCGGGGCCAAGATGAAGCGCTCAAGGCCGTTTCTGACGCTGTGAGGATGCAGCGCGCAGGCCTCAGCGGTGAGAATCGACCGCTTGCGTCCTTCTTCTTCTTGGGCCCGACGGGTGTCGGCAAGACGGAGCTCTGCAAGAAGCTCGCCGGCTTTCTGTTTTCAACAGAGTCTGCTGTTGTTGTGAGTGCACTCAACCCATGGTAAACCACAGACCATCGCTAACATTTGATAGCGCTTTGATATGAGCGAGTTTCAGGAAAAACATACAATCTCCCGTTTGATCGGTGCACCTTCCGGCTACGTTGGCTATGAGGATGCCGGCCAGCTTACAGAAGCTGTACGCCGGAAGCCATACGCAGTCCTGCTCTTCGACGAGTTTGAGAAGGCACACCGTGACATCTCAGCCTTGCTGCTGCAGGTACTAGACGAAGGCTACTTGACTGACGCCCAGGGACACAAGGTTGACTTCAAGAATACCATTATTGTCTTGACATCGAACCTGGGTGCAGAGATCCTTGTCGGTCACGATGTCTTGCATCCATACAAGGAAACAGCCAAGGGCGATATTCACCCCGATACCAAGGCTGCTGTGATGGATGTTGTGACATCACAGTACCCTCCCGAGTTCCTAAACCGGATCGATTCGTTCATCATCTTCAAGAGACTCTCTATTGAGGCGCTGCGGGACATTGTCGATATTCGGCTCAAAGAATTGCAGGGGCGGTTGGAGGACCGTCGCATTACCCTCGACGTGCCCAACGAGGTCCGCCAATGGCTAGCGGAGAGAGGTTATGATCCAAAGTTCGGCGCTCGCCCGCTGAACCGGCTTATCACGACCGAGATCGGAAACAACCTTGCTGACAAAATTATCCGCGGCGAGATGAAGACTGGCGATGTCGCCACTGTCGAAATCAATGAGGCGAAGACAGGTTTGACTGTGGAAGCAAAGGAGAACACCACAGCTACCTCAGCACAGGAGTGAGCATACAGGGTATACTGGAAAGAGGGTGTGATAACAAATGTATAATGATGAGTATGAACACAAGCGTTGACTGATCTCCACTTTCCTTGTAAATGGCGGGTTACCCAGAGGACTGGATGGGGGACAGGCACTCACGGCGTTGGGGATAGAAATGACACAAGCTCCCCTTAAACTAGTTGGTTATGAAGGAAAATCGAAACTTGTAGTTTGGTTGTTGAGCACCTACAGTTTGACAAGGTAACAGAAGACGGTACATGTGAAAGACATTTTCCAAGATGTCGTCATGCCTCTCCTTTCTATAGCCCACTCCCAAGGTAAATCCCTGTTTCCCCAACTCCAGGCGTGAGGGTCGTGAGGCGTCAAACGACCGCCCATCATAATTAAATGACGAGTTTCCTCATGAAACCGGTAAACTTGAGAACTACATGCGATTTGTACCCCATGAGGCAGCCACGTGGAGCGCTGGCGCGTGAGGGCCAAAGATGGAAACAATGAACCCGGGGCTGACTCGTTTGAGTTGCCGACTGTCCCGAGAGGCTACTCAGTAGAAAATAACAGACACAAAGACCGAGCGATGGGACGAGTCTACCCTCCCCCAAGTTCGACGTTGTCCGAGGACCTGGACTCAGGTGAAGCCACTCAGTCCATCAACTAGACAAGTCTATCAACCGACTGAATGTGAGACCGGTGCTTCCATTAAATGTGCGAGACTGTAGTTTTCTGTAATCTCGCAAGGACAACGTCACTACTGGCATACTCGACAGGCAATGTGTGCGAGCTGACCAGGGAGAAGACATACGCAGACAAACACGGGAAAGGTGGAATGTCACGAGGTAGATAATTAGCAAACTTTGTTTACAGCTTACTCCCCTCCCGTCTACTCCCCCTTCCGCGACACTGCCTCCCCTCTACCCTGCAGATCCTCTCCAGCACAAGACAGACGAAACACCGGGGGAAAGTACTGCTCTGAACTGATCTCTCCTGGTAATGTATCAAATTGTACAAGATTCCCAACCCAGTGCGCCCGTCTTTCCGAAAAGCGACCAAACTAAAAAGAAAAAAACGAGCGCCGGCCATCTCCACTCGCCCCATCATGAATTACTTTCACGACGCAAGCGCCAACCACTTGAATGCAATTTGTATGGACTAGTCGATTGCTAGGAGATACTTTGCAAAGTACAACCGAACCATGCTTGACTTCGGAACCTATTCCCGATATGAAGCGAGTGATCTATTACTGGTTGAGGTTCTTGAGGCTGGTCGAGAGCCAGTCGAGACCCTCAAAGAGACCATCACCGGAGGTGGCGCAAGTGGATTGGATGAACTAGAATTGTGTCAGCAATGAATGGTATGACTTTCGCCGAGGCGAGGGTGCTGTCAAGACAAAACGTACCCAAGTGCGCGCCCGCAGGCTGGTGAGTCCAAGCTTGTCTGTGATCTCGGAGGCCGACATAGCGTTCTGTGCATCCATGTTAGCTCACTGCAGCATAGCTGTCGGAGGGCGAAAGGCTTACAGGAAGATCCTGCTTGTTGGCGAAGACAAGGAGAAGAGCATCCCTCAGCTCATCCTCGTTGAGCATGCGTTGGAGCTCCTCCCGTGCCTCGGAGACACGATCACGATCGTTGCTGTCGACGACGAAGATGATACCCTGTGTGTTCTGGAAATAATGTCTCCACAGAGGCCTGATCTTGTCTTGGCCACCGACATCCCACACAGTAAACTGGATGTTCTTGTACTCGACAGTCTCGACGTTGAAGCCTGGGTAGGGCCGGTGTCAGTATTGGAGTATTCAACCAAGCTCGGGATGACGGGCTCCCGCATGCAGACAAATGTGTGACGTACCGATAGTCGGGATGGTCGTGACGACCTCGCCGAGCTTGAGCTTGTAGAGGATAGTGGTCTTTCCGGCAGCATCAAGACCAACCATCAGAATTCTCATCTCCTTCTTGCCCCATAGCCTATCGAATATTTTGGAAAATGTCATGCCCATCTTGGCGGTATTTGTTCAACGCGACAGGGGTATATGTTGTGTTGGATCTATCCGAAGAGTAGAGTGGTAAGCAGAAGGCTCGAGGGTGGCAGCGACGGTGGATTGATGATGGCTCAGGAGGGAGGAATTGGGTGTGCGATCGAGATAGCGGATTAGCAGTCGGCTTTTAATGACCGAGTGAGGACAGATAAGTGAGCCTGTTGTTGGGAAAGGACAGAGATTCCAGCCAAACACTAGGCTGCCTGGACGAGAAAGGGACCACTAGGCCGTGAGGCGGCGAATGGGCGCGGGCATTGGACAAGAGCACCTGTTTTGCTGGGGGGCAGGACTGAGCACGCGCAGGAGGTGCAGCGAAGTTGCAACCTACGAGGCCCAAGGGCCAAGAGCCAGAAGTCACAGGCAGGCGATGTCGCTGCCGATGGCGTGATGTGGTGATTGATACACTGGGGGGGTTCGGCGAAAAGGCAGACTTACGATTCGGGAATTTCCTCAATATGAAAATGAGGATGGCGATATGGGTTATCGTCGTGCTGTACTCGGAAGTGATGGCGGTGTGGAAGGACTTGTCTTGTGTTGAACGGTTTGGATTTTGAAAGTTGTTCTCGGGGCAGGGCGACGCAGGGAAGCCTTGTCACTAGGACTGCTGAGGCAACTGAGGCCCGTGCGAGCTACTTCTCGCAACCTTATCTCCCAGCCCCTTTGACGCAAATTTGGCCTGGTCCTACTGGAAGGCAGCAGTACCACAGTGTACCGGCCGCTGGAACAACTTTGCACCGTCACTCCCTACCTTCTAACCTGGGCCCCCCTACCCGGCTGAGCCTGCCTGTCCAGCCACGCTCTGGCCGGGTCTTTCACGAGCTAGCCCAGCACTGCAATTTTTGTTAGGCCAGCCACGCAATCGAGCCACGGTGCCGAACTCGCCAAGGTGTCCTCGAGCCCAACAGGAGATTTTGCATCGCGAAACGCTCTCTCGACAAACTCAGCCTCCCGATCGCTCACCAGCACGGCCAGCAACCATGTTTTTGCTCACGGCAGCGAAGCTCCTGCTCTCGGCCAGCCTGCTCGCTGCCGCCGCCGCCCACAACATCCAGCTGCCTGCGCATGGCCGAGAATGCTTCCACGAGAATCTGCACCGCGAGGACAAGATGACCGTCACCTTCCAGGTCGGCGATCGCGAGTTCGGCGGTGCCGGCAATCTGGACATTGACTTTTGGGTACGTTGCCCCTGATCCGCGGACGCGGGTCCGCAAGAAAGATAGCAAAACAGAAAAAAATTCTGACCCCTTAATTCTAGATCACCAACCCTGCTGGCCAGTACGAGGCATTCGAAAAGTCAACATCCAACGGTGACTTCTCATTTGAAGCCAAGCACGACGGCAAATACCTCTACTGCTTTGGCAACGAGCACTGGGGCGCCTCCTCCAAGGAGGTCTCGTTCAATGTCCACGGTATCGTCTATGTGTCTGAGGCGGATACGCCCCAAGACCCCCTGGATGCCGAAGTCCGCAAGCTGTCCGAACTACTCGAAATGGTCAAGGACGAACAGGGCTATATTGTTCTGCGTGAACGCACACATCGCAACACTGCTGAGAGCACAAACAGCCGAGTAAAGTGGTGGAACCTGTTTGTCATCGGCATCGTCATTGGCGAGAGTGTATTCCAGGTCTGGTGGCTGCGGAGGTTCTTTGAGGTACGTGGGTCTGGATTTTTGGGGTGAAGGGATTAGAATTGTAGAGGAAAACAATAGGGCTGACTATCCCCTCGAACCTAGGTTAAACGGGTCGTCTAAGCCACTCTGAACGTCGTGCTTTTTTTTTCTTTCGTTACAATATCCTAATCAACAGGGCACGTGTATGGCGCAGGGTAAGGGATATGAAAATGAGCATCGTTTTTGCGTATTAGACAAGACACATAGCCATGTAAATTCACCTGTATGAGCACCAATGTCCGAGACAACGCTGAAGAATGATCTGCGGTCTTTTTCGAGTCTCTTATCCCCAGAATATGCAGACAGAACCAGGGCTTCATCCGCTTTAACACGCTCCAACTGCTCAATTGCACCCGTGTATACCGTGGCCCGTATGGTAGCCATTACTATTGTATTACTCTCGACTCATGACTCCAGGCCATACCAGGCCACCCCTTCTCACAAGCAATTTCGTGCCCGACATAAGCCATCCTGATGGCATATCGTAAACGCTCTGGAGCGGAATGAAAGTTCCAGACACAATGTTGATACTGCTGCGGTATAAACCCCCCGTCTCACCAATAAGCCAGCCAATGCTCAAACAACTAAAACAAAACCCAGGTCATGTTTATGCCAACGCCAAACAAGAAAACCAAGAACCTAACCCATAATCAACCCTAAATCTGCTAATGCTGCAATGCGTTTATCATCACTTTCAAGTCACATATTTTCGTAACTTCTAAGCTGAAGGATCCGAGCCTTGGGCCGCCGTGTCAGTCTTGAGCTCTTCGACGGGAAGATCTACGTCCTTGATTGGATGGAGTAGCATCGGCGGTAAACACATACGGCCCTCGCCGCCGCGCATTGTGTTGACCGAGGTCTCGTTCATGCTCATATCGGGCGTCACTTCAAACTCCTCGCCACCGTCATTGTTGACGCGCAGGCCCAGCCAGCGACGGTAGATGTTGGCAGAGAACCCAGCATTATAGAACCATGTCAGCCCCTTCATGTTGTGCTCGCGGTCGCCAAACACCGAAGTCCGGGAGCCGCCCGATGCGCCGTTGCGCCCACCGTTGAGAATGCGCGCCATGTACTCTGTTGGCCACTCGCGGTCGACAAAGACGGGGTGTGGGGCATAGACAGCCTTGTAGCCATGCTGCAGCGCTACCGTGGCGGGCCACATCTCAGGAAAGGCGTGGTGCTTCTTGAAAGCTGTTTCTCGGTGCATCTGGAGAAGTAGCCGGCGCGACATGCGTGATGCTGTGATGATCTGCGCACGCCGAGGCGGCTTGCCGATCCCGCCAGTCTCGTTGTAACCCGTAATGTCGTCTGCCAGCTTCCAGCTCGTGTTGTCCGGGTCGAAAATGGGACTGAGTGTGATGAGCTCTGCCTCCTCGCCCACACCCCACTTGTACTTATCGCGTTCGTATGTCGTGTGTGGCAGCGGGTCATTCTCATACTCGAACCAGTCGTTTTTGTCAACGGGTCGCTTGGGACCCCATATGGTCTCCTCGCCCAGAGTACTCTGGTGTGGATCCTTGCTGCTTTTGGGCACTTTGTCCCAGATGTTGTCGGCCCCGAGGGTGCCGTGTTCCGTTTGTACGCGAGCCATTTGCTTGAAATCCTCCCAGGCCCCATGGACATACGGCATATAGAAACGTGCGTTACGCTCCCAGAGGCCCTTCCTCGGCTGCTCCTTAGCCCAGCGCTCCATTTTGGTGAGTAAATCGTAGTAGTGTCCGGTGTAGCGAATGTCCATCTCCCACTGCCAAAAATACTCATATTCGGGGTGATTGTAGGCGAAGTGTTGCATGGCCATCTGGAGCCCGCGGTATGAACCATGAACAGGGAGGTCAGGTCCGCGGACCCAGAGATCATGGAGACCCTGGTAAAGTGCAAGCATCTGGGTTTCTGACCACAGCGTAACCATACCTTGGAATTCCCGGGGAATAGCCTCTCTGATTCGGGCGCGGTATGTCTCGTCATCAGCCCAGACAGGATACTTTGCGTCGTTCCGCACTTGGACAAGCAGATGAACATCATATCGACCACCCGAAGCGAGGGACAGTTCAGCGATGAGAGCCCTGAGGTTCATTACATCCTCTTCCCTCCAAAGAAACTCGTCCCAGCATCTGATTACAATTGCTGTCCTGGGCATATCGCCCTTGGGCTTCTCGGGAGTAGGGATACCTTCGGCCGGCGGTACGGAAGATGTCCCATTTGTTTGATCGGGTTTTGCCGCATCGACCCTTTCTGGCTCTGGCTCGGTTCCGGCTTCGGCTCGAGTCTTCAGTTTGGTCCCTTGGATGTTGTCTCCGATGAAAAACCCTCGTGGGGCTTCGCTCGGAGACTTGAGTGGGGCATATCGACCCGCATTCGTCTTGAAGCAGCGCCGCTGTGCGTCGGCCCAGTCCACATTGTGCCAGTCGACCTGTTTGGCGTTCTTCCACGCCGCGTTAGAGCCTTCCGTGTCGCCGTGTTCACCAAGCCCCAGGCCGCCAGTTTGGACAGAGTAGCCGTAGCCGTAGGGTCCATATCTACCAAACCTGTCAAAGCAAATGTCCTCCGGGAGCGAGAGAAGTTCGTATGAACCCAATATATTGTCTGGGAAGCCGAGCGGCCGACCATCCATGTACCGAATAGATGGTACTTGGACCGTATTCCACTCATCGAGGAAGCACTCATTTAGATGATCGTCATGACCGGGGAGTGCAGACCCAGGATACTCAGGAAAAGACTTGCTCGCCGCGATCTTGGTGGCGCCGGAAGATGGCTCATCTGGAACTTCCTCCCGCTTGCTGGAATCTTGTTCGGTTTTGGTGGCGTTGTAGGAACCCTCGTCCTCGAGTTTTGGATATTGAGGCGTATTCTGGGTAAATGGCACCAGGGTTCGGATGCCGCCATAGTACCTGGTCAAAAACTCGAAGGACTCCCAGGGTGGTGGCGCTGCCGGCTTGTGGTCGAGCTTCCCCTGCGATATCCTCTTGTTTTCAACCTGACTTGCTCGAACCAGGCAGAATATGAATATTATTATGGTCGACATCATGCCGATACAGAGATAGCGTACCAGTCTGTTTGGCAGACGGTAGAGATATCTCCTGACTGGCCGCCGCGAGGCAAAGGTGGCCTTCTTCTTGGTGTGCATGAGTCCGGCGGCCGATGACATAGATGAGGATGAGTGTCTTGAGCCGCCCCTCGAGCTTGGCGGAGATGCCTCGGAGTAGTCACTGGCATCGCTATCGGAGTCATTTGTTGAATAGTCGTCGTCGGAATACTTCTCTTTGGTTGGCGAGGAAGCCTTAGAGGCATCCAATTCCTTGTATAGCGGGAGTTTGGGTCGTTTGGCCTCCCGCGACCCGAGAGGGTTCAGGGACGACAGCCCCATTGTGAAGATGGGCTGGTGCCAATCTTGTTGGTGTTGTTTCCTGTTGGACCAAAGCTTAGCATGAGTTGCAGAAACAAAGCAGCGAGATGCCCTACCACCTAGCTCTGGTGAGAGGCTACTGTTGCAGGATACGCAAAGCCGAGGACACCTCGGTTGCTGCTACGAATAGCCAAGTGAAGGGTGTGCGCTGTACTCGGCGCGAGAGGAGGGGGGAATCTGCCGACCGGATGTTCGTTCCGAATACTGGCGATGTTGAGGAAGTTGAATAATGCAGCGGTATGTAAATAATAGATCGTGCTGGCTGCGCGAGGCTATTTGAGAGGTACACCGAAACGGAGATCAATCGACGGCAGCAATATCCAGAGGCATATGTAAGATGTATGGTGTGCACTATTCAGGGAAATAAAATGGGAATGTGTACGGCACGGAGGAACCACGAATGGAAGACAGCAGTGTTTCCATGTCGCTGGATTTCCCGAGTGATTGGCCGAAATGTGTACTGATGTTGCCCAGCAACCAGCCGCCAGCAGCTAACTACACAGGGTGGGGCTGCCCCCTCCACCTCAGTGTGTTGCCTGCCGCGATTGAAGCACCGTCTTTCGTCAAGCCTTCGCTCAGTTTCTTCATCCTAATGAATTGACGTCCAAATCTCGAGCATCGTGCGCTCTGCATCGAATTGGTTTCGGCCTCGGTCTCAGACACTGGACTCCGAATGGACTCCCCATTCCAGCGCCGTTGCATCTGGCGTGGCTTCGCAGTGAGCTCCAGACTCCCGGGACGGTGGCGCCTGCGGCATTCCCAATCGAAGCGGCTCGTTATTGCTCTCCAGAGGCACAGCCCGCTACGACTTTGCCAAGACAGACGAACTAGAACGTCGTCGCGAACCGCTGGAATGAGGGCGATTCACATCCCTATTTCACTGTTCTGTCTACCCGATCCCGGGACACTGTCCGAAGGCGGGACGAGGCGCCCGCCAACAGGTCCAGCGGAAGTAGGCTCGATGTAGTCCGTAGCAGTTGTCCGGATCCAGCCCCGGGTAACGGTCCCGGGCTCGGATGCGTAGATGCAATCTTTGAAGCGCCAAGGAGGTTCCGTGGGGGCGCAGATGGGGAAGCTCGAATGGCGTTGCGACCCGGCTGCTCCAGAGGACACACAGAAACTGGCTCTCATGCAGATGCCTTTCGTCAGGTTCTTCAGGACAAAGGGCGGCACACGGAGGCAGGTCTCGAGAGAGACAGACGATCAAGAGATCCATTCTCGGACCCTGCAGCAGCACTAGTCAGGCCTGCCGCGACTCCACGACATGCCATTCGCCAGAGCAGCTGGCTACGGGCATGGATTGATCTGCATTCATTGGGCCTTCAAAAGCCGGCGAATTGGATAGCTCCCGCCAGGCTTGTCGCATCATCTGACCCATCATGGCTCCTGGCGGTTCGAAAGCAGGTTGGTGAGGCTGGCTGACCGCATTCCTACAACGTCTGCTGCCGGTGTCGTGTGCGTTATGCCACTGCATGTCTGTGGTGGTGTGAGATGGAGATGACCAGACACAAAGTCCCAGAATCTGCTGGCGTTCAGACTCTGCCCGGCGTGTCTGGCTTGTCCGACGAGGCGGGGGCGGACTGGAAAACATACGAGCGAAGGTGGAGGCGTTCATGGCCGGCTGCGACTTGTTAGACTTACATGCGTGACTAGCAGCTTCTTGTTGGGGAGGTAGAACAAGACGGCGAACGACGGTGGACAACGGCGAGTAGGAAGTCACTTGGCCGGGTCACCGCAGAGGGCCTCGGCTCGGGCCCCGCCAACCTCAACGTCATTCGATCGAGATCGCGAAAGCTGGGAGCGGATGGCCGGTTCCAAGCTTGCCGGGCACCTCGCAAACTTCACCAGTCCTCCCGCCGCTCGCCTCCGTCCCTCATTCCTCTCGCATCTCTCTCGCATCCCTCTCACAAGTCACAACCACTGCCCGGTCAGGAGCATCCCCTAGACCGCTGTCGTGGTCCCCTGCACCACAGCTAGACTGCACAGCAAACATGGGTTCTCTACACTACACTAAACTACACCCACATCACAACGAAAAGAGACCAACTCTCTATCAGCCTTATTATCTGGAGCATGTCACTGGCTCTGCTTTGTCAAGTGACAGCCAAAAGGCCGGCAGGGTCTTGGCCCTCTCGGACCTGTGGGAGGGTTGAGCGCATGGTGACTCCATTGCAGATCCCTTCACAGGCCGCGGAGCTGGATCCATGCACCCCAACGCTTTTTCCTCCACCCTCGACGTCGGGACACTGACATCTTGCCTACATACAGCGGTGCGTGGCAATTCTTCTGTGGTGCTGTTTCCTTTCATAACTCGAATGTGCGGTGAGACTGGCGTCTATCCAGCTCCCTCGCCATACTTTTCAACTCGTCTCCTCTTGCCTTCTCTTATCTCTCCAGTCTCCTTCCACCCCCCGCTTCCTCACCGTCTTGGTACTTACACTACTACACCACATTCTCGCAGTTCACCTGCAAGGCTAAAAACATCAGGGGTGGCTGTTTTCGTTTATTCCGCCCCTGTCTTCGAGGCGCATGCAGAACCCAGCGTGCCCGACCCCGGAGTCTGGAAGCGAGGAGAGCGAAGAGTTCCTCACCCGCCTCCCATCCTACTGCTATTTAACCTCACCAACCACGAGACACCACAAAACCATTTCTTCTTCGAATGTCCATCACCCTGCCTAGGTAGTCCCAGGCGATCAGCCGTTGGCATCAAACTGCCAACCTTTGTCAAACATTGTTAGGAGCCCTATCACTAGTCTACATATATCGACCTTTTAGCCGTCCCGCTACTCAAGCAGAGGCAACCCTCGTCGAACCACGCCACGATGGCTCTCACGATGACCACCGAGGCACAGAAGGGCGCATCCAGCGAGGATGTCACCCAAGTGTCGGTCAATATGGTGATCCGTCAGGACCCTTTCAACATCACGCTAGACGCTTCTGCACTCCTGGCCGTGTCTGTCCTGCTTGTCATCGGCATGCACTTTGTGGACCGTGTTGTTCTCGAGTTTATGATTGTCTTCGTTCCCGTTATGCTCTTGATCCACAATGACTACCTAAACTTCCTGAAACTCGGGCCCGGCGGCACTCCGCCGACCTTTACTGGGTATGCCAGACTCACATGGTACCGCCTCTTCACCCTGCGGGACCCCTTCAGCCCGCCGCCGCGGGACCCCGCCGCGCTCCCGTCGGCCGGTATTCTGAGCCAGCGGCCCCTGCCCTACCGGCCCGGCCCGCGCCCCAGTGTCGCGGGGCTCGCGCCTCAGCGCCAGCTGAACCAACCCGGTTCACAGCAGGCATATAACCAGCTGCGGTCTTCTATTGAGTCGCTGAGCGCGCGCCTCCCGCAAAAGTTCGTCACGGCCACGTCGTGTCTCGAGAAGCACGGCTTCGCCCTCTTCTCTCGCCACCCGCTCAACGTCTGCGGCAACGGCGAGGTTTGCCACATCCACACCTCGGACCGCTCCATGCACATGAACCTGCACCCCGACGACATCAAGGAGGTACTCGAGAAGGGCTGGGGCCAGCGACACCCCATGGCCTGGAAGGGTTGGGTCCGCGCCCCTGTGCCCACGACATTCACCATGATCTACGCCCCGAGAGGTGAGCCACCCCCATTCCCCCTTCGCGCGCTCCCCGCGTGACTGGGTGTCGATATATGTGCTAAATATCTATCGCAGACGAGAGTGATCTGCGAATTGTCCGCAAGATTATTGAGGCTGCTATTTGGTACACGACCGCTGAGCAGGTCGACATTCAGATAGGGTCGGAGTCTTGATTTGTCAGGCAAAGGTATCGGAAATGGTAAGGGGGGTCGCAGGAGGCTTTGACGGGGGGTTTCGGAAGTTGTCCGGCTTATCTTCGAAGAGATGACTGCTGCATGACACAGCAGACAGAGACTGTTCAAACATGAGGCTCAGAGCCAAGGCCTCCTTATTGCTTAGTTGGGCTTGGAGGGCTTATGTGTGTACATGTACAGAAATCTAGGCAATTGTGGTGGTGTTGGGAATAGGCGGGAAAGGAGGGAAGGTGGGAAAACAGGACAAAAAGGGGAGGCCGGGGGTGGATATTTTTTGTTGTCATGCTTGATTGAACTCGGGGGCGTTCTGATGGCGTGTCAAATACGAACGCGCTCATGATTTCGATGGGTACCACAAGGCTGATTTAATCCAAACGTTTTGTTCGTGAAGCAAGTCAAATCGTAGGTGAAATCACATAGCCTTTACCTGGATATACTTGCAGTGCTGGACTTGATCAATGGTGTGCTTTCCCTACCCCACAACATAAAAGATAAGATGCACCACTAATTAACACTTTGCAAGAGCATAGAGGTTTCATGGAATGCATTGTCATTTCCCAGTTCTGGATCTCTTCACCGTAAACGCAACATCGGGTAAGAGCCCATAAAGTTACACATTGCTGCCCCCCCCCCCCCCCTCTCCCCCCCAAATTGAACCCAGCAAACAAAAGCTATCCATAACCAAGTGAGACAAGGAAATACTTCGCGGATGATTGGTTTAGGCGCTCTTTTCCCCTCGCTTCCGTATATAAAATATGCCTTGCTGCCTGCCCTCTTGTTCAACAAACCAGTCACCTTTTCACTCATCCTTACATGATCCCCATAGTCAGAAATGCTCTGCACCCGGAGCCGTGGTCAGTCCAGGCCTCCATATTATAACATCTCCTCAATAGACACGCTTGAAAGGCGGGACGGCAGCGCATTCCTTCTCATCCAGGGTAGTGCCAATGACACGGCGGTAAGACAGGTCGACCTTGCCGTGGGGCGTCTTCTGGAAGCTGAGCGTGTGCTTCATCCAGTTATCATCGTCACGGTCGGGGAAGTCCTCGCGCGCGTGTGCGCCACGGGACTCCTTTCTCGCGGCAGCTGAAACAGCAGTTTGGGTCCTGCGCATCATGGTTAGTCACAGAGTTGGGTATACTCAGACTGGTAGTGTCCACTTACGCGCAAGTTAGAAGATTCCTCAGCTCGAGGGTCTCTACAAGGTCCGAGTTCCAGATCATGCTGCGGTCTTTGATGCCGACCTGGGAGAACTGCTGGTCAATTTCGGCAATCTTCTCCACGCCTTCGTCCAAGCTCTCTTGGGTGCGGAAGACGCTGACGTCCCGTTGCATGGTCTTCTGCATAGCTAGACGAATCTCGGCTGTGGTCTTGGGACCATCAGAGGTACGGATCTTGTCGAGCGTCTCAATCGAGTCAGCACCGGCATCGGCGGCGAGGGGCTTGTGCGCCGCGCCGGGAGTGAAGTTGTCACGGATGGTGTGCGAGACGGCACGGCCGAAGACGACCAAATCAAGAAGAGAGTTGGCTCCGAGACGGTTGGCGCCGTGGACGGACACGCAAGCGGCCTCGCCACAGGCAAACAGACCGGGCACCACGACATCTTGGCCTTGCTCGTCCACAGTCAGCACCTCACCAGTGTATCTGGTGGGAATACCACCCATGTTGTAATGGACGGTGGGCAGAACGGGAATCGGCTGCTTCGTGACATCAACACCGGAGAAAATGCTAGCAGTCTCAGAGATACCGGGGAGGCGCTCGGCAAGAACCTCGGCAGGAAGATGGCTCAGCTGGAGGAAGATGTGGTCCTTCTCAGGACCAACACCGCGGCCCTCGCGAATCTCCAGGGTGATGGAGCGAGAGACGACGTCGCGGCTGGCAAGATCCTTGGCAGTCGGGGCATATCTTTCCATAAACCGCTCACCCTCAGAGTTAACGAGGTAACCGCCCTCACCACGAGCACCCTCGGTGATCAGGCAACCGGCTCCGTAGATTCCAGTCGGATGGAACTGCACAAACTCGAGATCCTGGTTGGGAAGACCGGCACGGGCAACCATGGCCATGCCGTCACCGGTGCAGGTATGTGCCGAAGTGCAGCTGAAGTACGCTCGGCCGTATCCACCAGTGGCAAGAACCGTGTTGGTCGCCAAGAAACGATGCAGAGTCCCGTCCTCCTGGTTGTAGGCTAGAACACCACGGCACTCGCCGTCCTGCATGATCAAATCAATGGCGAAATACTCGATGAAGTAGTTGGTGTTATGCCTGAGGGACTGTCCGTAGAGAGTGTGCAGGAGAGCGTGGCCGGTACGATCAGCAGCGGCGCAGCAGCGGTAAGCCTGTCCGCCCTTGCCGAACTTCTGGGACTGACCGCCGAAGGCTCTCTGGTAGCTGTGAATCGTATGAGCTTTATATAACATACTGGCAATGCTGTCAAACAACATCAACTTACATCTTGCCATCTTCAGTTCTGGAGAAGGGGCAACCGTAGTTCTCAAGCTCAACGATGGAGGCGGGAGCTTCTCGGGTCATATAGTGAATAGCGTCCTGGTCACCGAGCCAGTCGGAGCCCTTCACCGTGTCGTACATGTGCCACCTCCAGTCGTCCTCATGCATGTTACCGAGCGCGGCATTGATGCCGCCCTGGGCAGCTACCGTGTGACTCCGCGTGGGAAAGAGCTTGGAAATGCAGGCGGTCTTGAAGCCGGCCTCGGCAAGGCCGAATGCGGCGCGCAGACCGGACCCACCGGCTCCGACAACAATCGCGTCAAACTCATGGTCCTATTTTGTGATCAATGGATGCTCGCTTTGTTGGGCGACTTCAGCAGAGGAAGTGAGGGGTTGATCGCAAGACGTACGATGACGGGGTACTTGGTGCTGATAAACGGCGATGCCTCCTTTGCTCGGAGAGGGCCATTGGAGATGATTTTGGCTGTGGGAACGAGGCAGACGAATTAGCATCGGCATTATAGATGGCAGGTAAGAGATAGACAGGGCGATTGACTTACCGGCCGGTCGTGTTGAGGAAAAGGCTCTGGTTTGGGCTCTGCAGGCACGCGCAAGCTGCGTGACAAAAACGAACCTCAGATCAGCGACGTCAAACAGGAATGTACCAGATCTTGGTGCGAGGCGGGGAATCAATGACAAGGGGCAAAAGGGCAGTCGCTTACTGTGGGCGCGGCGGCCAGTCGTCTCCAAGCCATTGAGGAAGCCATTGTCCAGCTATCGAGGTCGGATGGGCGAGGTGGTGGGCATCAGGGAATATTTGAGCCTCTTCTCGCAAGTCATGCAAGTCAACTCGTGGATTGATGATTCCAAGACCGACGCAACAAAGCAGGTCGCCACTTAGCCAATCACACGATGCTGATTACCCGAGTTGCCGACCAGCCCGCAGTGCCGCTAAGGGCTGTGGGTCCACCCGAAGCACGAGGCACCTCGGAACGTTCGCTCATGCGCATCTCCATGCTCAACTCTTCTAACCCCGTCATTCCCAGGTGATCAATTTTTTTCACTGTGGATATGTTCTTATTTATCGTAGGGGGAGGGGATATGTACTGTTTTAATCAAGCTGGATAAGAAAAAGATACACTGTTATCAAGTTCCTGTCTGGGACCATGTAAAAGCACGAATCACTCAAGTCTTCATCCCGGCAATGCCCTCTGCCACAGCTTAGCTAGCTAGCCCTTGATGATTGCAACTAGCCCAAGGATACGATCATTGAAAAACCAGAGAGAGGGGGGTAGAATGAGCCCGGACGCAAAATGACACGCTCTCTTCATTAGCATTTCCACTATCAATTAGTACCGCTATGTTGCAAGGCAGACTGCAATCTCCAAGCTAGCGTGCATCTGTGAGGAATATTGCCACTGAGGCAGTAACGTGGGCCATTCCTCAGACCTCAATGCCCATATACACGTAGGTAGTCACTCAGTCTATCGTCCCAAACTCCGAATATGTGCTCCTGGATCGCTCTTGTCTGGGACACCCGTCACCAGTCTACTCGGCAAGTACCATCCTCAGCATAACCAGGAAATTTTCCTTGAGCTTGTGGACTTCCGAGACATTGGGTTTCGCTGGCTCTCCGGCATTGCGCCGCAGTCGGTCTTGCTTCCTGGACCTTCGGCGTCGCTCAACTTCGATTGGCTCCATGTCTTCTTCCTCTTCAAGTTCTGCCTCGGAATCTGAGTCGTCTTCATAGGCCATGTCTTCTAGATCCATCTGATCTAGGCCAAAATCAGTCGATCTGAATGTTGCTGCCCCGGGTATCAATTCCATCTCGCCACCAGCATTACCCTCAGCCGCCATCTTTTGCCGTGTCTTATCTTGGTGCCACTTCTTCCGCGCCTCTTGCCATGTAATGAGTTGGTCTGTCTCTTCGGTCGCCTCTTGCTTGTTGACTGCGCCAGTGCTTACAGCGCCCTCGAAAAGGGCATTGATATCCAGTGTGCCATTTGTCGGGCCTTGTCGTAAGAACTCCAGAATACCCTCGATCCAGCCCATCAACTGAGTGAACAGACCATTGTCGTGTGTGTGAACTTCATGAACAAACTTGTAAAAGTTGTGCTCGTGGCGTTGGCACAAATCAATAAAAGCTTGTACTGTTTGGTTAGGATCCGCGGATGCATCTTGGTCCCGGCACTTTTCGACAACCTAATGTCGTATTAGTTGTTTGATTCAGTTCAATTTAGCTTTGGGTTTACCTACCTGGATCAAGTCATCAATGAACACGGCAAAATCGGTCACACTATTGTAGACATTCGCTGACTTATAAACCCTCACAAGGGGCTCATAGAAAATAGTGAAGAGATCCCTAAAGAGCTGGAGAGTGACCGGCTCCTCAATGAGATGCAACATCATGGCCTTGTCTCTTTGTCTGATGAAGAGCTTCATTAGCTGCTTTAGGTGGGAGAAGAGCTGCGCCCCCTGCTTGAGCTCCGCATCAAGATTCTCGACGGCGTTGTTGAAGGCAACGTAGGCGTTGTAAAGTCGACCAATTTGGTCGGAGGTAAGAGGAGGCTCAATAAGATCAGATCTCAGAACAGCAACGATAATGTCGATGTCGTCGCTGGCGGCATCTTCCCGGATTGCGACCTTGATATGCTCTTCCGCATCGGTGTACTTCTTCAGCTTTTCCACAAAGACCGGATCATCAATCTCCACCGCAAGTGAGTCTATCGATCTTTGGAAGTTTTTGATACCGTCGTTCAAGGTCAGTGAGAATATCCGTTGCATCAGCGACCTGGTGCCAAACGGTTGCGCCAGAAACAGATCCAGTACGTTCGACATGACGGCGGCTGGGTTGGCGACTCGGATGACGTTTTTCATGATGGTGTATGGGATGAGGGAGTGAATTCTTTTTGCCTGGGCGAAAAGCTCCGGGGAGTTGTCTTCTGCAAGGAAAAGGTGATATATCGTGGCAGCAACTTCGATGCGGAGCCATTCAGCGAATTTTTGGTACTGTATGCTAAGATCCTGGATAGTTTCCTTCTCCTTGATTTCTTTAAACAGCATCGTCAAGCCATTACGCTCAACAATGTCTTGCCGAAACCTGCAAAGTGTTAGTGTGGCTTGCCAGCCAGGTGCTGAATCACGTACTGTTCCATGTAAACATCAAGTTCTGCCGCGCGCTTCCTCGCGATTTCATAGAATTTCCGTTGCTCCTCCACTCGTTTCTCATCCACTTGCTTGCGTCGCAGGATATCCTCAACGTCATCATCTGTCGGCGTAATGGGGGTTTTTGTGAGAAACTCCTCCATCGCCTTGGTATTGGCTGTTTGGGGATTGTGTAGTAAGGTACGTAGGAAGGCACGCAACGATATTCTCTGGTTTTCCCGCCAAAGCACGACATTCTAAGATTGTCAGCCATGCGCCCAAGTCAAACTCTTCAAAAGTTACGTACCTCCTGGGTGCGAGGACTCGGTAGTGCTGGGCTCGGAGGCCCCACGTCTACAGATGGACGTGGTGATGGCGCCCTACTTGAACCTGCTCGAAGTTGTTCTGGTAAGCACTCAGCGAGCTGTTCACAAAACCGAGTGATTTGGACTAACCTCTGACAGAGAGCATCTTCTGGGCAATCTCACTCTGACCATTCAGCCCCGCACCGCCAACCATCTGCGTCGACGCAGATGATATCGAGGAAGCCTCCGAGTCATTGCCAGTCATACCACTCAGAAAACCTGGTGTGGAAGAATTTGACTTATTTTTCCGTGGGAGCGGAGGTAGCACTTTGCCAGGTAACTCTGCCCGTAACCGCTTGTGAAGGCTCGCGAAATCACCGTACCGCCGAGCAACAAAGTACTCTAGGTCGCCCTTCCGCTTAACTCGAAGGAGGAATTCCTGATTGTACCGAGTTAGAATGGCCACTGGGAATTTTTTATCGGCCAAGAACCGGGACTTACAGCATGCTTGTGGTACCGGATATTCCGCCTGATCGAGGTAATACGGACTCCGGCGACGTTGACATCCCAGCCGTTGAGATAGTTGCCTTCTGGGGTTGACGCAATAACACCTGTATCAATAGCGTTGGCATCGACAATCTCCAGCTCGGAGAACCGTATCCTCTCTTCGAAACCGGAGGAAGTCCGGACCCCCGAAACCACCATTAGTTCCACCATCTTCTGGGCTTTGATTGCTAGCTTTCTCCGTTTTGTCTCTTCCAACCGGTCTTCCGAGGAAGAGATGTTCTTGCTGGCAAATGACTCTAGAAACTATTTTGTGGAGCCCCACGTCAGCGGTGTATCATATAACTACTGATATGGCTGTCATTGAGCACGGGCACCTACCACCTGAAGCTTTTCCTGCCAGAATTCCTTCTCTCTCGCCTTGTCGAGGAAAGGAAATTCGCGGACATGGTGGACGAAGATGTATCTCAAGATCGGGAGGTCCGAGTCTAACGGCGACACCTCCCCGAAGTCGGACTTGAACGGAGCGCCAAAGCGTCGAAGTGCTGTGGGCGAGTTGAGTTCGGCGATCTCCCACTTGACCTGCTCAGAGACAAGTTCTCGCTTCAGATCTGTTAGATATGTGGTTAGTCCGGGTGTCCTAACTACTGGATTTCTGTGGCAACGGACAGTGTTCTTGCTTTCCCGTCAGTGTTTGTCCTGGCGGTGTTGTAGGTGCCGCTCGGAGGGGCAGTTCGAGATTCCCAGCGGGCTTCGCCGTGCTGCCGTTGCCCTCCATCTTCTGCGTCTCAGGGGTCATTGTGTTGTCGGGTAATCCGACTCGTAGAAGGTTGATATTCACCTCAGCCGAGAGACGCAATCTAGCGATCTCGAGCTTTGTGGTGTTCGAGGTGTGCCAAACTTGGAGTTGGACAATTGGTGGCTGGTCTGCGTAGCGCAAGGGTTCAGAGGGACTCCGAGAGCTGACAGCGGGGTAGGTGTTGCAGGTAGGTGGCGCCTGACGTCCTTCAACTGAGACCTGCCTCTCAAGTGACTGTTAGTGCAGCTCGTAGTGTCGTTTGAGTTCAGCAGCGGAGGGCGAGGAATTATTGTAATTATTGTAAAAAGGAGAGGAAGACCGAGTCGGAGACAGTAGTGTAAGCAAATCAACAGATCGACGGTGCAGCCCACTGCTTATGCTCAAGAAAATATGAAAACCGGTGCTTGGATGGCGGACTGGAAGGTAATCCAGGCGCCCTGTCACAAGCCGCCCTCCATTCAGGGCGCTGAGTGTGGGTGCGGGAGACATGTTGGCGCCCGATGACGTCCGTCCCTTCTGTTCCACACTTTTCACTCACAGCCACAGCCCGGCCTGTTACGCAACCGACGCCTTGCGCGCACGCTAGGGTGCTTGGCTGCCCTGCGAGTGTACCCATCTTCCAATACGTACTCGGGACAGTATGCCGACAAGCCGACAAGCCTCCGACACTCACGCGGCCTTCTCGAGCAAATGTTACCTAGCACCACCACTTCCTTTCAATATGATTGTTTCGTTTTGCCCGGATTTATGGTTACAATTGTTCGTCGGCTTTGTCGTGGGCTCATACCCCATACTGCACCCCCTTGTCGGTATGGATTACCTACCTAGGTAGCTTAGGCGCATGAGGCCTCTCTGACTTGAAAAGGCATGCTTCCCGGCCAAACAAAGGGTCCA
The DNA here is from genome assembly GCA_030549175.1 of Lasiosphaeris hirsuta. Taxonomy (NCBI): domain Eukaryota; kingdom Fungi; phylum Ascomycota; class Sordariomycetes; order Sordariales; family Lasiosphaeriaceae; genus Lasiosphaeris; species Lasiosphaeris hirsuta. The sequence continues at coordinate 6,284,353 of JAUKUA010000001.1, forward strand.
GGGGTCTGAATTGCCCTGGTTGTCAAACAAAGCTGAACGAGTGTGTGGCTATTTCAGCCGCGGGCAGCTGACGGTTCTTCAGTTTGGCCCGATGACAAGGTAAAAACGAAAAGCGCCTCTTGAAATGCCTGGGTATCATGCTGCTATATATGAATCAAATTTTGCTTGTTGCATTTCTGACTGCACTACTGCTCCTTGCGCTATCCTGCACTAGTAGAACTGCAATCTCAAAGCTCGTCAAATGCTCTGAGTATATCGGCCGAGACAGAATGAACTTCAGCCGTCTCGGTTCCGTTCGGAGTTCCCTCAGCCCTGCTGCCCTCCACTTCGCCGTCAGGCCAAAGCAAATTCGTGCCTCCTCCCGTGGCATCTCGGAGTGTGTTCAAGCTTTCATTAGCACGCCGCACTGTCGATCCTTCGAGGCCCTCGGGCGTGTACTGAGCACTGACGAGTAGTAATAGCATGATGAAGGCGATGATAGACGTCACTACCCAAAATGCCTTCAGGCGCTTTCGAGTCCTCTCCTGCCACTCCCTGTCCGCACGTTCCCAGCTCTCGATGCGGTCTCGTACAACGTCGACCCGCCCACTCAATACCGTGATCTTCTCTCTGCCAATGTGGATGCGGCTCTGCAGCCTCTCGACCCGTTTCTGTTGTTCCTTAAATTGGCCAAATGCATCAAGCTGGGAGCTGATGTCGGCAACGAGCTCCTCCGCTTCGATACGAAATGTGTTATTCATCTGCTGCGACAGCCCTGCGAGCTCTTTCAGTGCGACAATCGTACTTTGCAACGTGCCCAGCCTTTCAAGGACAGAATAATACGTGTCATCGAGACGTCTAGTTGTTGCCGTTGAGAAGGCTTCTACGTCAGTGAGAGACTTTTTGAGGCCGCTAGAACTCCGGTTAGCAAAGACATCCTCGCTCCCGCTCCTGCCAGAGGGGAGCTTGATGAGCCACTAACCTTTCTCGCACGGTGGCCTTCTGTCGCTCCCTGGAAATTGCATCCTCCGCGGATACCTTGCTTGTAAGCAAGCTCGGCGGCGCGGGAGTGTTAGTTGGAAGCATAGTTACCGGAGGCTCGTCGGTAGGGGCTATGAAAATGCTTGTTCTCCTGCTCGCGTTTGGGCTCAGATTTGGTGTCATGCTGTCGGAGCGCGATCCGTCGAGCGACATCCTTGTCTGCGCCATCGGTATTGCCGACTGCAGGACTGGGTTCAGCCCATCTCGTTCTCTCTCCTTCGCCGCGCGGTGCGAATGGTGCCGATGTAGCCTGATGGGCGATGAAAGCTCTGAGATGGAGCGTGTTATCTGATGGCGCGCTCGTTGCGGGGGGATTTCTTTCGGACCTTCTGCTCCATTATGGGTCATCGTAGTGCTGCGATTTGCTGCGAGTGTCTGTATGGTAATCCTTGACAAACTCGGAGAAAGTGGATGAGTTGGTAAGGAGCAAGCTGTCAGGGAGATCAAGGCACCAAAATGTGGGGTGAATAGTGGGACACCGATTGGCGTAATCGTACATGTGACGCCGCACGCTCCCGTCAGCCTCACAGCCTCACAATTTAGCGGCATTCCTGCTCGTAAGGCTGGGGGTACCATGTCTTATTGCAATGAGTTCATTCGGTCATTCCAATCGACTTGCGCGTCTGGGTGTATTCTAGAGCAGACTGCGGCCTTCAGCTAAGATTTAGGGATTCCCCTAATATTCTTTTTGGTCCAATGAGTCTTGATACGCTTGAGTCCTGCCTCTTAGGGCTGATTCAAAGCTTCCCTCCCTTGAAGCACCGATATCGCCAAACCGGTCAGTTCATGGCACCGCTGAGGTGATGAGAGTTCTCTCTCGAACAAACAACAGAGATACCCAGGTAGCAACCGGCTGTGGAGCAGTGCTCCGTCGATGATTTGCCCACGTTCGGTATCGCCTCAATCAAGAGTTGATCAGCTTGTTGCGCTTCTCCTTACGCTTCAACCTCTCAACCCTCTTCTTGTGCATCTTCTCGGCCATCTTCTCATAACGTTCCTTCTCTTCCTTCGCCTCTCGCCTCTCCTTGATCCGCGCCACACGTTTCTGTTGAATAAATTATCAGCGGGATGCAGTTCTCAAGCAACCGGGTTTGCCAACACACCTGTCGATCTGCCTCCTTCTCCCTCTTGAGCTCATTCTCCTTGGCCTTCACCATCACCTGCTTGGCTCTTTCCTTTGCGCGCTCATCATATGATGTCAAGCCGGACCCAGGGCGAAAAGCACTGCGCGGGGCGTGCCATTGCTTGCCTGCGAATTCCGTTAGCAAGGACTGAGAAGCAAAATTTTCAAGTAGAAGACAATTGGTAGCATACCATTTACCCTCATCCCCTGGGGCATGACTTGCGCCTTTGCGCTATCTTGTATAATGGCCGACATGATTGATTTTCTGGGTAGCCCTGCGCATAGGGAACTTTTTCAGCCACGCCTTGCAAAGCGTCGATATGAAGATTGTGAGGGCGGTCAAAAATATTTGGGCGGTAGAATGAGTTGGCGGTGGGGCTGGCGGTGTCAAGACAGACTGTGGCGCACCACCAACGTTGTCCAGTCGGCTCACACGCTGTGGCGCATAGCGCAGGCTGCACGTCAAATTGGTGGCAGCATCTCAAACGCGCCGGCAGCCCGCTACTGCGAGCTAAACGAATCCCCATGAGAGGCTAATAATAACGTTTATTCCTCGCACTCCATTTGAAGCTGCATCTGTCGTTTTGATTGCTCGTGTCCCTATGTAGGTTCTGTAGGGCATCACAAGCAAATGGGACCAGGCCCTTTCCTACTTACGTAGCCACTCACTCACTGTTATTGACAGGCATGAATGTTCCCTGCCAATTTATAGCCGTATGCAGGAACGCAATTGTCGCTGGCAATAATGGCGATTTAAAATCGAGTCAGCCTCGGTACCAAACTCCCTGCAGCGCTTGGCTTCACTGTCAGCTCGTGTCCACACTGGCCTCAGCTCATTTCTGACTTTGCTGTAGGGCCGGAGATGACTGTCGTCATTGCAAAGCCGAAAGCGCTTCACAGGAACGGCTCCATCTCGTCAATCTGGTTTTGCTTATCGATAGATCCACATCATTCGTGGGTCCTTTATTAGCGACTACCGCGGGTCGTAGACAGCGCGCTGAGTGTTTTCCCCATCTCCTGCCTGCCAAGATCGAGATGGCAATCTGTCCTTGCCGCCCTGGAAATTATCGACGGGAGGGAAATGCTTGCTGAAATTGTGGTCATCAAAATAGTTTCTTATATGCATCACATTGCAATCAACCTCAATTCTTTCATGTCTGAGGCGCCCTTTTCTCGGGCCGTGAAGTCATCCTTGCGACGCCAAAGAACGCCGACTTTGAAAGTCGCAAACCATTCAACGGCGAAAACCAGTGCTCGGGCACAGTGAAAACCCGGCACGTTAAACCAAATCAATCAATCAACTGCCACGGCCCTCGCCTCAAGGACTCAGCAGTGTTATGCTGCACGCATTACCTGCTCTTCGCTCCCATGTACACTATCTCAGAGGTAAGGCAGAAGGGCATGTCTCGGGCGGGACTCTTCCTGCCAGACATAGAACTCTTATCTCGCATATGCACATATGAGGTAGTTTTGTGTCCCTTCTTGCAGACTGTTCTTGGGGCCAATTGAGGCCTACCAGAGCCGTTTGGTTTCCGCTCAACTTTCGGGCTTCGCGCTGATTCCCCTGATGGCGTTCGAGTCGCTGCTCTCAGAGATCGATCAAGAGCGGAACCGTCCATGAGTGGTTCCCAGGACATCATGTTGCCCCTTGCCTCGTGGTGTGCTTGTTGCTTTTTCGCGTCCGGCTGAATGGCCGTGGCGTTATGCGAAGTAGTCCGTGCACGCAGATGCGTGTGAGTGTTTCGAGCTCACAGTGGACGACGACTAAAGGATTTTGGCGACAGGGTTTGGGGGTTTGGCGTCAGGTTGCCGCGAGGTGCTGCAGGCTTCAGGGACGTTGCCGTCAAGAAAAAGCACCTCAGCGGCCTCAGCTTTTGCGGCCGTCGGTCGCGATCGCCAACGAGCGCCCGCAGCGCAACGTGCTTAGCGTAGCACAATTCTGACCGAAGCAAACCATTGTTCAGTCTGCGGCATGGCGTTTTGTTTGTTTGCGCGGGGTCTACTGCTATGGATATCGTACGCCGAGTAAGTGCGCTGACCAAGTGCGACAGGCCAAGGTGCTGCCAGTTTGGCCTAGTATACATTCGGCTTGGTAATAGGTAAGTAGTATACCTACTAGCGAACGTGACCAGAGATCAAGACGGTGTATCAGTGCCGAATAGCCTGTGTGTTCGATGGGCACGCAAACTTTGGGCAAAGTCTCAAGCAAGCGATCAAGCAGGAGATCTTTGGTCATCATCAGGGCCGGTGACAGTGAGTGAGTGGACTGGCTTCAACGTTGTCCGATCTCGTCGCCCTGAGCCCCCCGCCTTGTAGCAATGGCCTTCACCGCCCCGGTCTGAACAGGCCGGATGGTTGTTATGCAAGACCGCAACACAGTGCGAGCAGGATTCAATCGGCTTTTCCTCGCCGTGGACACCACCCACTCAGGCCCCTGAGCATGTGCCAGGGGTTCCAGGAACCCAGTATCAGTCAACCCCCCTGGTGCACTCCGTAGCGCGGCCATCCCGGATGTGGTTGTGAGTGTGAGGGGGACCCAGACCTGCCAGGACAGAACAAGGTCCCGTTGCTGCCCCGTATTGATGATAGCAGCGGGGTACCTGACGCGACGGCGTGGAGGCGCAGACCATCGCGTAGTTCATCCAATGTCTCGTGATCCAAGTGGAACAGGATGCGCAAAAGGCAAAGGCCATCAAGGAAGCACCCTCCTACCAATACTGCTAAGCATTGGGGCCATGTGGCGCCTTTGATGGGGACTGGGGCGACTAGTGTAGACTGAAAAATCAGGAGTCGCGGAGTATTCTGGCGGCCGTTTGATGTCCCCGCTGCCGGGAGCCTGGCGAGCCTGGAAACCTGTTCGTTCGCCCGCCCAGAAGGAAACAAAAAATGGAGAAGCGATCGACTGCTGGGTGCTGCTGTGCGACAAACGGTGCGAGACAGTCAGATTCACCAGTTTGGGCGATGTATGCGACATCGACTTTGCGTCTTTCCATATCGGTGCTCTGCCCGTCTGGGGCGCTGGCCGAAGCGAGCGGCGAGCGTAGATCGACGCCTGCTGATGTTCTCTCGAAGGCATCCTCGCATCCTGCGTAGGCGCACATGCGGGTGACGATGTTGCGCCTGTGCCTGATCCCCTCTCGGCTGCGACTGTACGGTCGTATTGGCCTGTGAAGATGGAAGGCAGTGGAGGGGTTTGCGGAGAGATGGAGAGCCGTTCAAGATGGCGGTCCTGGTCGCGGCCGTCAGGCCGGCAGTTTTGGCGGTGGTACATCCAGAGAGAAACAAACATGGAGTCAACACACGGAATCCATCAGAAGGCTCGCATGGCGTAAACATTTCCACTTTTGATTCAATTCAGGTTGGCTTGGCCGTTGCTTTTTGGGGACTTGAGCCGTGTGAACACATCAGCATACAATGGCTCCCCGGTCCACCCTCCAACTCACCCATGCGCCCACAGTGCGGAAGCCTGTGCTCCTACTGCTGACATTGCGCTTCCCGCCAGGCCCCCACTCAGATTTTCCAGTCTGTTGTGTGTTCCGCTGACCCCTTCGCCTCTCCATCTCGCATCTCGCCCTTTCCGCATTTTACTCTTCACCATTCAACATCGACACCGTCGACTTGTCGACAACCTCCTCCTGGCTCAATCCCAGCGGCAGATCTCGAGATTTGCACTGGTTTTGACCGTCCACTCCTTTGATACTAAGCAACGTTTTTGAATTCGTCTAGAAGCAGCGTTATTACCTAATTCTTTGCCTGCTGCGCTTCTAGTTCATTGCATTCAACTGGTCCCACCGAGGTAGGCTCCATTCGCACCCCAGTCCGCGACCTTTGACACAGTACACCGAGACTCTCATGGTCGCTAGCCTCGCACCAGCCTGTTATTTAACGCGTCTACATTACTAGCTCTCACGACAGCCCGCTGACCGTGGCAGATTGCAACTGTTTTTAATCGATCAACCGCCAGGCCCGGGCCTATTCCACGACATTGCCAACAGGTTGAGAGCACCAACCTCGCCGAGCGTTCCCGCCTAGCGTTTCTTAAGACCGCAAACCCATGTCACCCGATTGGAACTGAGTTGCCCATCGCTTCTGGCGCCGCAGAGCGGCTTGGAATGATAGCGGCCACAGCCGGACCCGACATGATGGTCGAGCCTTACGTCTCTGAAAGTCTCGACACCGCGACGGCGCATCGCCTCGCCGTTCCTATTCCCTCGGTGGTGGAAAGTATGTCTACCGAAGACCTGTCTCTCGAAGGTCTGGAGGCATCACCGCGGACGATTCCCCCTCCACCAAATCCGCACTTCGTATTTCCAGCTCGGCCTTCCTCCTACTCAGCCCCCTCGTCATTCTCTCGGGCTACAGGTAGGCGACCTCGGTCTACTATTGAACCGCCAGACCCGATTGTGGTAATCGCTTCCGACAACGAGAAATCCAGGCCAAGGTCCCCAGCGCTTCCGGCTTTCTCGTTCAACCCAGGTGCATCTCTTCCATCACCCGCAATTGCCGAAAACTCCTTTTTGAGCCCGCCACAATCACCAGCTGTACCCGAATCCCCCAGGACAATTCCCGCCAGGATAGGCACAGGACACCGCAGAGGAGGTAGTGAATTCGTTGGAGGAACCATCCGTGCTGGAGACACGATAACTGTCTTGAGCACCAGTCCGACAAAGTCTGAGAGTGGCATGGCCTCGCCGCTTCTGCAGCCAACCAAGCCAAATAGACCGAGAGGGCATGCACATCGCAGGTCCGCTGCCATCTCCAGTCACGATCTATCCTCCATTATCCTCCCTTCCCCTCACCAAAATCTGCGAGGGAGCAGCGCACCTGCTAGCCCAGCGCTCCTGGATCGTTCAAACGGATGCGAATTTCCGGCCCCCGAACCATCGCCTGCGCTATCGGAGGCTAATCGCTCTCGCATTTTGGAATCGTCTTACGTGAATACCGACGAAATTGCCTTAGGGTCTGTCACGGAAACTGAGCAGCCTTCCAAGCCTCCAACTCGCAATAGGGTTGGTTTCTCGGACACACTAGAGTTCATTCCAAGACCTCTTTCTCTTGTGTCGAGCGACACTTCTAGCACAGCTACCGCGCGTCCTGGGCACTCTGTATCGGGAAGCATTTCGTCTGTGATCTCCATCACCAATGTGGAGCGCGAACACAACTCGCCCCTTGGGTTCAGTCCGGCACGAAAGCGTAATGAGACCCGACCTAGTACCGCTGGTGCAATCCTCGAGCGTACCCAGAGCATCTCGGAAACAGAACCACCTCTTTCTTCACCAAGAAGGCGAGGATCAATCCCTTTTTTGGGTGCTCTTCCACCACCCACTGCAGTTGCCCCGCCCACTCCTAGTCCAACAAAGTCCGTCAAGAAGTGGTCCTTTTTCGGTCTAGATCCGTTTGTAGCAGGTTCTCCTACTCGATCTCGACCAGTCAGCGCCAGTTCAACGGAGTCTCAAGGAAAGCCCGCAAGCTCGCCAAATTCATCTTGTGCCCAAATCTATGTTCAACCTGCTGATGAGACAGCGGACGAGGCAGATGATTTGAAGCCAATCACGAAGAAGCGGAGTAAGAAGCAAAAGAAGGTCAAGACCTGGGCTGGCTCTATTCTGTCTCGAAAACCGAAACCCCGACATGGCAAACAGAAGCGAAGAACCCCGACGCCGCCCCCTCTTTCGCATGCGACATTCAGACGTGACGGCGAAATGAGTGAGTGTTTCATGGAAATGTCACCAGAACCGGAGCCGGCGATGCCCACATTCATGGTATCAGAGCTGTCTGCAAATGGTCGAGAGGAGGCTTGGACAACAAGTTCACTTCCCGACGAGGACTCATCCTACCCTATGATTGACCTAGACGCGGCACTAGGCCCTTTCAACACGCCGCTGCCCCGAAATCCAGAGTGGGAGGCTGCCCAAAGAGCAGGGGGGCATCTGAAGAAGCAGTTGCATAGTGCGGCAGGCATGAGTCGCTTCACAGGCCCAGGAATGCACTACCAGCACCGACGCGCAGAGAGTGCACCCGAGATGGTGCCATTTGAGGCCGGCCGACTGGGCTTCCCTCGATTTGGCAGTAGCTCGACAATGGCTGACGTGTTCGAGGAGGACGAGGAGGAAGACCACGATTCGGCTGCAAAGTCGACTGGACAATCAACCCCTGTTGGCGAAACGCCGGTTATCGAAAAGGCTTTGGTCGCGGTAATTCCTGACAACGATAATGCTGGACTCGCCGATATCACCGTTTCGAAATCTCCGATTCTTGACGACTCGAAGATAACTGAAGCCGAGCCTCGTGCGGTTGTATCTAGCAACAACGAACAGCCATTTGGCACTCCGAACATGAAGTTCGATCGTTCAACTAGTTCACTTCATGACGGGATTGTTCCGGTGGACCTTTTCAACCGTGATTTCACTTCAGTACCTCGAGAAGCATCCATTGGTAACGACAGCTTGGATTCGGCAACCCCTTCTCCGCGTCATATTCACCGGCCCAAAGAACTTGCCCCTGTGGATGTCAGTCCTCTCAACCTACCGGTCGCATCGCTTGCCCCCATCAGTCCCTACTCGATGACCCAATCGTCATCCTTCCCATCACCACGATCGCCAATATCATACGATGCACATCGCATCTCGACTGCTCCTTCTTCTATAACGGAAGACAACTTCCAGTCGTTGCTGATGGGAGAGCCTGGGCCGGAAGTACGGATTTCTGTCGATGACATCCCCTCTCTCACGAGCAGCAACTCGACTATGACTCGGGATAGCATTTTCGCTCAGCACCCGCAAGCAAGACATCCTCCTTTGAGTGATCAACCCAGGCCGGCCTCTTTTACATCGACGGCGTTCGGCCGAAGACGCTCAAGCCTCGCAAGTCTCAGCCGTCTTATCAGCAGCTCACACGGCGAGCGAAGCAAGCTGTCGATGGAGGTTTCGATGGATAGCGAGCCAGAGAGGAAGGCCAAGATCAGCAAGGCCAAGAGGCTCAGCCGCATGATGCAGTTCTGGAAATCGAAAGAGGCCGAGGGGGCTTAGATCGCCAAAACGTCTGGCTCCAATTATCTAAGTTCAACGAGGGATTTCTCCCAATACAGTTTGCTTGGGGGTGGGACCGTGATTAGGTGACCCTTCAAAAGCAAATTGTCTTTCGGTTTTACCAAATTCTCAACTCCGGCCTGCCTACTATGGCCATAATCAAGGTTACCGTAAATCGCGACTCGGCGAACTGTTGCGGCGTTTGGTGCTTTGGAAGTGAGCAGAAGCATGTCTGTTGGCCAGGATATTGTCCCGCGACCGCAGAGCAGTAAGGCAAACTCCCGAATGCAACAGGTGGTGTCCTTCTAATAGGAAGAACTAGAGACGTGTGTTGTGTGCGTGTGTGTAGGATTATCTAGGCGGGAAAGGGGGGGGGGGGTCTAATAGGGAGGGGTAAGGCGTTTTTGACGATACAAATGAGGCTTGTGGACTTGCATGGGGTTTAGGGGCAGATATTTCGTTTGCCAGACTTTGTTCCAGCTTCAGTTGAAGCTGGAGTGGACATGATGGAGGCAAGAACATATGATTCGTAGGTGGACGACGATTCTTTGATTCTCTGGACATATCGTTGTACATGGGTACTGGAGACGGAAGGACATGAGATTTTTCACAGCGAGTAATACCGAGAGAAAGGGGGAGTACACTGCTTTTGGCGGCATCCCGCCCTCGGGCAAGATGCCGCCGGCGGACGACTTTAAAAAAAACACAAGTAGCGTAGGTAGACAGTTAGGTAGTAATGAACAGGAGTGGTCTACCGGACCCGACTACGTCTTTTGTGGTGCAATCTGGATATTGATTGGGTTGTGCTCAGGGCGCATATCACAATACCTATCTATCCATACTGTATGGATTGGGATGGACTAGAGTTCGATTCTTGGTTGTTCGACCCGGACAGTGAATTCGGATAATGGCATGGGTCGGCGGGCGGGAGTCTTACCGTACACTAGACATCCAAAATCCGGGGAACCTCCGTGCCTACGCCTGACCAGCCTCGGTTGTTGACGCTAAGGTACGGGGGTCGCTCCTTGGTAGGCCTGGGGCTGGGGTGAAATCACAAGCGCCTAGTCTCTCATCTTCGATTGGATGTACTCTTTTCCACGGCCGAGCTTCTCAAGTTACCTTGCCGGTTAACAAGCTTTTGTTTTGCGCAATTTTGAAACGACCAAGCGACCTGACCTCGATATCTCGGCTGCAACCTGCTACTTTGTCCGAACACACCAAAGCTCTCTGGTTGTGTCACTGGTTGGCGCATACAGGCCGCGATGTCCAAAGCATCGTCCTCATCGCGCAATAATCCCAGCCGCCGCCTGCTGACGGAACTCGACACATGGCACAGTATCGAGGCCAAAGATGACAAAGGCATCGAGCGCCTCGGTCCCATCAGCGACGACCAGCTGCTCAGCTGGGAGGCCGTGATCAACGGGAGGGGGATTGGCGGCGGCTACGATGGTATGCACATCCTCTCTCCGTCCTCTCCGTCCAGCCAGATCATGATAACAAACTAACCCACCCGCAGACGGCCGCTGGCTCCTCCGCATCACCATCCCGCCCACGTACCCGTTAGCGCCGCCCAAGATCGCCTTCGCGACGCCCATCGTGCACGCCAACGTCGCCCTGCAGACGGGCGAGATCTGCCTCGACCTGCTCAAAGACGCGTGGACGCCCGCCTACCGCGTCTTCGAGTGCGTACGTGCCGTGCGCATGCTTCTCGCCCACCCGGCCATCGACAGCCCCCTCAATGTCGACGTGGCCGCCCTGCTACGCGACGGCGACGACCTCGGCGCCCGCCAGCTGGTCGAGCTGTGGGTCGAGGAGGAGCGGTTTACGGGGGAATGACAGGGGGTATAGCACCACGCCGAAACAGCCGTGGGATGCAGGCCAGACTGGACGACATGCGGGGGTAGGGGCGGGGGTATCCATTTGACTTGCACATGGGAGTTGGGATGGTGGAAGGGGTTTCAGAAAACATATATCTAATTGGGGACGGGATTTGCCGGCATTGTTGAGTAGCACGGCAGCATGGCGGTTTCATTGGCATTCCCCACCCAGCCGTCGAGCTGAGAGTGAAAGTGGGCAGACTGTGCAGGAGTTTCTTGGATGCATTCTCGAGTTAAATGAGGCGAGCATGTTTTGGGTCGCATACTAGAATATTGCTGACAGAGCGATCACGGGTTCGGGATGGATGTGTCGAGCGAAAATATATTGATGTCTCTATATTCCCTGGATGCCATTCCCCATCCCAGCAAGGGACTTTGAGGGCGATGGATGTAGAAAGGACTGTATGCCGTACAACAGATAACCCAAAACCACAAGCCCCCCCCAAATATCATCCCGTAACCGTCGTGTCGTATCGTACAGTCCAAGATGGTATCCGAGACCGCTGGCTGAATCTCGCAAAAAACAGAGGGTGCCCCTTGGCACAAAGCCAATCCCAACAGGCTGCTGTGTCACCCAAGCTCCAATTACAAATACAAGAACGCCAAAACACCGGTCGGGAGGAACGCAGATGCGAGTCAAGCTTCTTAGTGTTCCTCTATATCAAGTCCCCCAACCACCGACAGCCAAGTTCCTGCCTGTGGCCATGAGGGATTGCAAGAAGGCAATCACCAGGTTTCCTCCAGAGAAGCGTAACAGTGTTGAAGAGTGCCGTCACCAACGAACTGCGTGGACCTACCCGCATGAAACTCGCCGCAACGTTTCACTCATTATAGTGATAAACCTGTCATTTCGGGTCAGCACAAAACCGGCCGCTAGGGACATGAAGAGATTGACATGCACATACCTTGTAATTCGGCAAACCCGCGGCCTGCCAGCCTAACCTTTTTGCCATTTTAGCGAAACCCTCAGTTTCAATCAGGTGGTAAAAAGCGAAGGGGGGGAACATGGCACCGTCCCGGTGGACGTCTGCTTTCACAAGCAATGCGGTGCCCCCAACGCCGTCCAACGGAACTTCGTGGTGTATATCGGCCCCTTCCTCGTACATGTAGGCCATCAATGCTCGGTACGTGGCCATATCGGCGTAACCCTCCAAGAGGATGTCATCGTAGCCCATTTTGGAGGCCAACTCCTGCGCGGTTGGGCTGTCTTGCCAGTTGTTGAAATCGTACGCTCTCTCATCCATGACCTTCCTCTCGGTATTATAATATCGCTGAAAGCAATTGGGCGCAATAAGTGGCTTATCGTGAAAGGCTAAGTCCTGGATCAAAGTCGGAGGAGTCTCGATGATATCGGCATCCAACCACAGCACCCAAGACGTGGAGGGACCTAGGGTGGTAAAGAGCAGAGAATTGCGGGCTTTGGCCATGGCCGCCCGTCGGATCTTTTGGTTTTGCATCTTGTGCCGCTCGCCCTCGTCCTGAGATGGAAGGGGCGGGTCAAAGTCTTGACGCAAAATGATAATACTCTTGAACCTGTCCTTCTCAGGTCCGTACTGCTGGGTCTTGGCAATCTGTTTCTGCAGTTCTGTGGTCGCCGTGTTACCCTCCTTATTCTTGGGCAAGATGAAGCCAAGGGTGATGAGCTCGTGAGAGTACGTCAACTTCAAAAGGTTGTCCCAGTACGCCTGGTAGAACCGGGCCATCGGTGTCAGGATCAAGATGTTCTCGCGGTTATCGAGGGGGTTGTGGGTGATGGTGACATTGTTCAGGTTGTAGCGGGTGACGGGTGGCGGCTTCACCTTCCCGCTCGTCGAGGTCGACTTGCGAAAGGGAGATGTAGGCGGCGAGAGGGGATGCGACGCGGCGGAGGCCTTGCGAGAAGCGGAAAAGTCGGGGGCGGATGACCCTATTAAAAAGTATAGAATGAAAATGCAAAGGGCACCGCCGAGAACTAGAGTCAATGGGCTCGTCTTCTTGAGACGAACCGGCCCCATGGGACGCGCCATGGGATCGTCGTGAGCGGTTCAGGGGAGAGAACACATAGAGTGTTTGTTTCGAAGCGCTCTCGGGGAGGGCGCAACACGGTGGCTGGACTCGGGGGTTGCGCCAGAGAGTAAGTAGCACCTATAGGATAAAGGTTGCTATTGCCGAAACTCAATTGTCGCAGGCGTTATGTCAAGAGAGTCGGTCACCGGGATTGTGGACGGTGTTCTGGCGGTCGTCACGTCCTCACCGATTGGAAATCCGGCAGTGCGATCATTGGGATAAAGAAACGGTTTCTGGGAAGGACAGGTAAAATAGTGCAAAGGGGTCTGTCTCTAGCGTGATGGACGCTGACAGCGCAAGCAGGTACGTACCTGGTCTCGTACCTGTCCCTGCACCTCCACTCGTGTGTCGCAAACCAAGATCCTGCCCCCGTTTCAGCCGCCACCATCTCCACCGCGGGTATTTGCGTGACTCTCCCTGCCGCCCATCCCACCAGCTGGTGTCGGCTGGTGAGAGCTTTGGGCTACCTTCCATCGTTCTCCAGCCACTGTGGCACTAGCTCCAGCACTCAATGGCTTCGTCCTCCCGCTGCAGCCTTGCCATCCACGGCTGGCTAGGCCGCATTGCGTCGAAGCTTCATCAACTAACTCGATCCCCATCCCCAACACGGATCGTCTTCTTCAACTGCGTCACGCCGCGTCCCACAACCACCTCGCCCTCGCATATTTGCACACCCAAAACCTCGCATACACCAGCACCCGTCTGGTCGCACAAGCAGCGATAATGTCGATAACACCCATTATCACGTTCAAGGCCGGCATTTGCGATGTCGACGTGAGCTTGGATCCCCGCCTGTTGTTTGCAGCGCAGACCCACTAACCTGAGACATAGCAATCCTCGAAACCATACAAGATCACGCCCCAGGCAAAGCCCGGCTACATCTACCTGTACTCGGAAGAGGGTATGATCTACCCTTTGCTGCCGCTCTCGCCGTTTGCAGGGCGCAGCATGCTAATAAACAAACAGACCTAATCCACTTCTGCTGGCGTCCCCGCGATGTGCCGTTGGACGAGCCGGACCTCGATCTCGTTATGATCCCCGGCGATGGCAACTTCGTGGCCTACGATACCAGATCCCCAAGCCAGCCCTCGTCCAAGACAGATGGCCGCATCTTCGTCCTCAAGTTCGCATCCTCCTCGCAGAGACACCTGTTCTGGCTGCAGTCCAAGCCCCAAGGTCGCAACGGCAATCCGGCCTACCTCAGCCCAAGAGACCTGAAGATTGGAGAGGTTGTAGACAAGCTCCTGCAAGGCGAAGAGGTGGACATGAACCGGGAACTGGCTTCGGTTCGCAACAGCAATAACGACGACGAAGACAGCCGGCGCGACGGCGATGACGATGAGACGATGGAGGATGTGGAAGGCACGGGTGATTCCCACAGCCACCACGAGGGCGGCAGCGGAGGCGCCGGTCCCGGCGCTACTGGTGGTGACTTCCGACAAGAGGGCGAGGATGCCAGAGAGGGAGGAGCAGATGGAGCGCGAGCGTAGGTAACCTCTCTGATCACTTGACATTATTCAAGAGCTTGTTTTAGGCCAAGGCGTTAGTCCAGAGCCAAATGGATCTGGCGCATTCATGAGATGGGGTTTTCAAAAATCATGTACTCCGTAGACCAGAAGAATGCGAAACATGGCTCTGCATTGTCTCCTTGGCCGTTCCTTGCACTTTAGGTGAAAATGGGCTAACATTTATTACAGAGCAAGCTCCGACGCCGCCGCCGTCGTGCGAGACTTCCTAGCCTCTCTCAAGGGAGCCCCGGCGCTCGGCAGTACTCAGGCGCAGCAGGGTGGCAAACTCTACCCGCTGCTCAACGACCTGCTGGAGACATCGGTGACTATTCCGATGCTGGATGGTGCTTCCGACGAATACGTCGATAACCTCCTGAGCTACCTTCCCCCGACGGTGCTCATCCTCGCTCAGCAGGGTGATAGCGGGAACGCCATCGCAAAGGAGCCCAGCGCCGAGGCTGTTTCAGCTGCCCGGGACGCCCTGAGCTCGACACAAAAACGAGCGCTCCTCAAGAAGGTCCTCCGAAGCCCTCAGTTCACCCAAAGCCTGGCAAGTTTTTCGGTCGCCCTCAGAGATGGCGGTCTGCCCAGCATCGCGGAGGCCCTCGGTGTTACGGTAGAGAACGGAGGCCTTGTAAGGGGCGGTGCTGTGCCTCTAGGGGGCGGCGATGCTGTAGAGGCCTTTGTAAACGGAGTAAAAAAGACGGTCCAGAAGAAGTAGAAAATGCAGGGGCAGTTCCAGTGTCATGATAGACCGTGTATAGTTAGAAATACCATGACCAGCCATACGTGAAGCCCCTAGAAGTAGCATCAGAGAGCCTCGTCCTTACGACATGTATCGCATGGACGGCATGGATCATAGTCCCAAGCAGTGATTGGCACCCGCGCGTAGTGGAGGTCGGTGTACCTTACAGCACGAGCCAGACGGCTAAGACGCCCCACAAGTCTGGAGCTTCGGCATTTGACAGGGATATGGAGCTCCCGTATGGGGTATCCATCGTCCTTTCAGGTATTTTTTTTGGGGGGGGGGGGGGGGGGCGGAGGGGGTGATCAACGTCTCCGAATCCAGGTTACAACCGCCTCACCAACGTCATCACAGAGCCGGCCCTCTCAGTGACACTTGCACCCTTTCCACTGCCAGCATCGCTAGACAGCTGTATTCATCATGGCAGGAGAAGCGGAGTACTGGTCATTCCCGACCAACCCCGACGATTTTGATCACGACGACCGCATTTCCTTTTCAAGGCTCGACAACAAGTACATCGCAGTGCAAGACGACGGAACAGAGTATGAGTTCGACGACGGCCTCCGACGATGGATCCCCACGATCGATGAGGATCTGATCGAGCAGCAGCAGCGTGGCTACATCATACCCGGCACCGAAGCCGACGCCAACGACAGCCAGGCGCAGGGGAGGAAAAGGAAGTCGGACGACCGCGAGGTAAGCCGCGCTCGCATGAACACCTGCAGCGTCTGCGATCTCTCACCGCGCTGCCATGCATTTCTCTTTTCTTTTGAAATTCCTCCATCCATGCAATGCACACATGGCAGAACAGCTCCGATATTCTCGCGCGCGAGATCCGGGGAAAAGACTGACCAGACGCTTAACCTTTTTTTCTCTCTTTTGCGCGACAGCAGGATAACGGCAATGGACGTTCTTCCAAGCAAGCCAGGCGGCAGCCTAGGCAAAATACCGCCGTCTACGTTACCGGCCTCCCGCCCGACGCCACCGCCGACGAGGTCGCCGACCTGTTCTCACGCAAGTGCGGCGTCATCGCCGAGGAGATTGACAGCGGCCGCCCCCGCATCAAGATGTACACGGATGGCGAAGGGAAATTCAAGGGCGATGCCCTGATCGTCTTCTTCAAACCCCAGTCGGTCGAGATGGCCATCATGCTGCTCGACGACACCGACTTCCGCTTCACACCGTCCGGCCTAACCACGGGCAAGATGCGCGTGCAGGCCGCCGACGCCAGCTACAAAAAGACCAATTACAGCGAAGCAGTGGGCGGCGAGGGCGCCGCAGGGCCAGCGGCAGGGGGCGACGCCGGGGCCAAGAGCGCCGCCAGCGCTGACAAGGCGAAACTCGCCACCGACAACAAGCGCGCCCACCAGGACAAGGCCAAGATCATCCGCAAGACGCAGAAGCTCGACGCCAAGCTCGCCGACTGGGACGACGACGAGCCCACCTCCGTGTTGTACCCAGATGCCCCCAAGACATCAAAGTACGACAAGCTCGTCATCCTCCGGCACATGTTCACGCTTGCCGAGCTCGAGGAGGACCCAGCGGCGCTGCTCGACATCAAGGAGGACGTGCGCGAGGAGTGCGCTAAGCTCGGCCCCGTGACCAACGTCGTCCTCTTTGACAAGGAGGAAGAAGGTATTGTCAGCGTCCGGTTCCAAACAGCCGAGGCGGCCGAGGCGTGCGTGCACCTCATGCACGGCCGTGCCTTTGACGGGCGCACCGTCGAGGCCTTCTTCGCGACGGGGCGCGAAAAGTTCAACAAATCCAAGAAGGGCGACGAGGACAGTAATGCTGAGGGCTCGGATAGTGAGTAGAGGTCAGGAGTTCTTTTATTGCCGACTACCCGTTTCGATGAGAGGCGTGCTTCGAGTATCCATGTGTGTGTGGCATCCTGTATGTGTGTTTTAGTTGAGTTTGTTCCTGAGTTAGGTCTAGATACCAAGTGAGTGCCCAGAGATTTGGATTCCAGGCTATCCTATTCTATACAACCCATGGTACATTCTACAGGTACTACAAACATCACTCAGTCAAGCCATGCGGTCAGCATGTCTTCTAAAGTTAATACTTCACATCGCTGCTTGACCCGATCTGTCTTTTATTTCGACTTTTGCCAGCTTCAGAGGAGAAAAGTGTTGAGCGACTTTAGGCCCGGCCCAATATCTACCAACTCTTGTACATGCTGTCTTCATGTTTAAATATGATACATCGAATTAGAAAGAAGAAGAAAAAAACGGAAAGCAAAAGAGAATCTGGCGTTGGGGGTATCTCAGTCTATGGATTACCACTACGATTCTTTATCTTTAGTGGTGGAAGAGCCGAATGCTCTGCTCCACAAACGTGATGCCCAGCTTCTCGGCCGTCTCAAAAACGGGCACATCATTTTGGCTGCCGCCAGGGGCAGCAATATACTTGACGCCTGACCGCGCAGCGCGGTATACATTGTCGGTGAAGGGGAACTAATTGCGTCGCTGTTAGCCATACGCGGTTCTTAACAACCGAGGGGGGCAAGCTCACGAAAGCATCACTCGACACGCAGACGTCGGTCAGCTGGGAAAGCCACTCGGTCTTCTCCTCCTCGGTAAAAGCAGCCGGCACATTCTCAAACAGAGCCTCGAACGTCTCGCGCTCGGTGCCCGACTTGGGAAGCTGGCCGCTGACTAGCAGGTCAATGGCATTGCTCTTGTCCGGGCGCTTGGTGCCCTTCTTCCACTTGATGCCAAGAACACGGGGGTGGAAGCGAAGCCACCAGTTGTCAGCCTTGTCGCCGGCGAGGCGGGTGCAGTGA
The DNA here is from genome assembly GCA_030549175.1 of Lasiosphaeris hirsuta. NCBI lineage: Eukaryota > Fungi > Ascomycota > Sordariomycetes > Sordariales > Lasiosphaeriaceae > Lasiosphaeris > Lasiosphaeris hirsuta. The sequence continues at coordinate 6,302,485 of JAUKUA010000001.1, forward strand.
ATCCTCGACTGCTGGCCGGCACCGAGGCCGACAACCTGACCCCTGGCAGCATAGCAGACGGAGTTGCTCTGTGTGTACTTGAGAGCGATGGTGGCAATGGTAAGATCGCGCTGCGCGGATTCGGGGAGCGCGGCAGAGTCCTTGGGGGTGATGATGTTCTTAAAGGAGTTGGGGGAGATCTCAACGTCATTGCGGCCCTGGGTAAGGGTGACGCCATAGACAGTCCGGGTCTCCTTCTTGCTCGGCTCGTACTCGGGATCCACCTGGAGGATCAGGTACCTACCACCCTTCTTCTTCTTAAGAATCGCCAGTGCGGCCTCCTCATACCCAGGTGCGATAACACCATCGGACACCTCCTTGGAGATGATGCTGGCCGTAGGGACGTCGACGATGTCGCTGAGGGCGATCAGGTCACCGAAGCTGCTCATGCGGTCGGCACCCCGAGCGCGAGCATAGGCCTGGGCAAGCCCAGAAGTCTCGATACCAGAGATATCATCGACCATGTAGACCTTGCGCTCATCGGCGGTCAGAGGCTCACCAATGGCTGCTCCAGCGGGAGACACATGCTTGAAGCTAGCCGCGGCCGGCTTGCCAAGAGCTCTCTTGAGCTCCTTTACTAGGGGCCAGCTGTTCAGGGCATCCAGAAGGTTGATATATCCGGGGGCTCCACTGAGGACCTTGAAGGGTAGAATACCCTCCTTGACATAGGCTGCGGCCGGCTTCTGGTGGGGGTTGGCGCCGTAACGGAGGGGAATGTACTGCAGACCATCCGAAGCGTACTGCTTGCGGAAGAAGTCGGCAATCGCATTGTCGTAGTCGGCAGTGTGCTCAAACGCCTTCAGCGCGTAGAGCTTCCGGCTGGACTCCTTAACCTCGCCAGCCTCCAGCTCCTTCAGAAACTCGGGGTAGTCCTTGGGGTCGCTGAGGATGGTCACACGGGTGTGGTTCTTGGCAGCAGCGCGGATCAGAGTGACACCACCAATGTCAATCTCCTCGACGGCCTCGGGGACGGTGACATTGATCTTGGCGACTGTGTCCTTGAATGGGTAGAGGTTGCAGATAACGTAGTCGACCTTGTCGATGTTCTGCTCTGCAAGGTCCTTCTCGTCCGAGGCCAAGTCCCGCGCCAGGATGCCGGCATGCACGGCGGGGTGGAGCGTCTTGACTCTGCCCGCGAGCATCTCGGGGGCCTTGGTGATGGCGGAGATGTCCCTGCAGAAGAGATGCGCCGTTAATTCTCTCGACTCTAGATATTCAAGATGCATGCAATCCTTACTCGACAGGGAACCCCGACTCCCTAATCATCTTGGCGGTGCCGCCCGAGGCGAGGAGTCTGACATTTTGCTGTACGAGGCCCTTGGCAAGATCTAAGAGGCCGGTCTTGTCATAGACGGAGACAATGGCGATTCTCTGGTGGGCAGCCATTGCGACGAACAACCTCCTCGGGACGAGCGGGGGATGGGGCCTCAAAGAATTTCGTAAAGCTTTACTTAAGAGCAGCTTAAAATGATAGCAGCTGTGACCTAGTGCAAATGCCAGAGTGTATCTAGTTACTCAATTGGCGCGGGTGTGTAGTTAAGGGCAATGAAGTCGTCTCGAATTGCGGCGGAAATACGACTTGATGATGGATCGCATCATTCATGGAGGGGTCAAAAATAATTTCCTCGTACATCAGAATCGATGGCGGGGCACTGTCCGGGATCGGGCATCCCACTCAACTCTAGCCCCGCACATTTCGGTTTGCGGGATACGCTGCTTTGAGACCCTCTCCAACAAAGATAGCGTGGTTTCCGCGGTATGGCATATCTGATCATGATAACTACGTACGTAGTCGGCCAATTTTAATCTCGACCTTGATCTCCTACCCATAGCTCTATCTGAACTCGGAGCCCTGCTTCAAAAGTGACAGGGAGTCTCCAAGGTGGGGTGAAGGCGCGCCCAGAGAAAAATATGGGGGAAATGATGGGAATGCTGCGGCATTTGCCGTTGAGTAATACTAGTAGGCACCCCACATCAGGGCAGAAACACTTAAAGAAGCTGCATGACCCCCAAAAATTGGGAGAGGTGATACCCTCTTATTTTTTTTAAATCATTCTTCGACCTGCTTCTCTTAGATATGGTGCCTGGTTTCCCACAGCCTGGGATTCTGCATGTGAGATTCGGTCTTGAATTGATGTTCAACACCCATGTTGATCTCAATGAACACCTTGGGCCCACTTGCCTAAGATCAGAAATCTCAGCTGCTGGCAGCTGTGCTGGGAACTAAAAACTGAAAGCGCAAGGGCCGCACTCTGGCATGCTGGTACTTGTGCAAAAGCTAGTGGACATGCTTTCGTCCTTCGGGACATTTGGTCAATTGTGAGTTTACTTCACTCTCCTGACGTTGAAACTTCAACTAACCCATTTCCCAGTGAAACGATACAGAGAAGATTAGCATGGCCCCTGCACTAAGGATGACACGCTACTCAAAGAGACGCTAAACATTTTTTTTTCCCCTTCTTTTACCCCCTGTAGTACAGGGCACGCATCCTATTTCAATATCTGCGGCTACCTGAAGCGAAAAGGCCATCGGTTCGAATCATGAAGCAATCCTTTTGAGGAGTGTTATTTTTAATCATGCTCCTCATGTCCATAATCAGTTCATCAATGATGAGAGAATTGGCTGTGTTCCCTCAAGAAATTACTTACGTAGGTCGCTAAACGGATGCTATGAATAGGGGTAAATAAACACCAAGACCCTTGTGCCTTTGAGGACCACCAGTGACACGGCACAGCAATGTCAATTTGTCGACGGTAAATTGATTGCTCGCATTTGCAAATTTCGCTGAAGATAGGTTTATTCTTCATGGTGAACCAGCAACCTATCCCGGTTCGGGACAAGAGTCAATAAAGTGGTAAAGGCCTTGCCGAACACTAAAATGTATCATGAACGATCCAGTGTGATTAGTCGTCCTTGCATATTGATCCCAAGTAGGGACTTGTTCAATATTTAGAATAGGAATTATGCATTAAAAAAATGTAGTCACATCTCGGGTCATTCGACTACCTTTTACATCGCTCAGAAACTTTGGAACAGTGATCCCCCTCATAACGCCACACCAACGGTATTTGGTTCCGTCCCAAACGCCAAAAGATATTGCACGCACACCAGATCAACCCCGACCCCCAGCTCAGATTTAACTACAATACCGCAAGATTATTGCCACGACCGACCGAGCAGCCCCTTCCCTCTCGCGACCCCCCGCTTCTCCTCGTCCTCGGCGATCTTCAAAATCAACTCCCCAAACAACCCATTTGCCCACCCAAACCAGCTCCTCGTCCAATACTCTTCATTCCACGCATCCACGGTTTCGTGAACAACTCCCTTTTTGTCTGTGGAATCCAACACCATCCGCAACTGGGCCTCAACAGCCGCATCGCGTTCATCGCTTGCCAAGATCCCAGATAGGTCATCATATGCCGTGAGCGCGGCAACAATGGCAGCCATAGGCCAACCCTTTCCTGGACCTATATGTGGCCCTCCAACAGCCGACAGAACCGGCCCTTTGGCATAATAGGGGTTTCCCGAGCTAAGGATAAAGCTTCTTGTATTTTGGTAGATTTTTGCGTAGTCAACTTTTTCTGTTTGCGCTGCGTTCTTTTTGTTTTCTTCTGCTGTCGCCAAACGGTAGTCTTTTACTGAACCTAACATTGTTCCGCCCTGCGTATAGTTCCACAAAGGCAACGCCAACAATGAGGGCACGTTGGCATCATCCATCAGGTTAGCCCCTCCATAGCCATCAACCTCATATGCGAAAATTTCGCCGAATTGGCGATGCGCCACTACGGCGTCACGTTCAATACCCGCCCTAATCCCACCGGCCAAGTCCCGCATGACAGTCGTCAGGTTGGTCGCATTCTCGTTCCGGTCCACCAGCCCCTCCATGATTACTGAGGCCTGCTCGAGGTACGCAGCAAACATCATGTTACTCGGCGTGAGTAACTGGAAAATGCAGGCATCGTCGCTTGGACGGAATGCCGAGCGTACCATACCGTTCTCCTTGACAGGGTTGCCGAGCCCGTTATTGGTTAGCGTCTCGGAGCCGCGGTCGGTCCAGCCAGTGAACGTCCACGCTGAGGGGAGAACATGACCATCGTTGTCATAGGTCCCTGTACGCATAGCAGCTGAAGCATCTACAGCCGCTTGGACGGCTGCTACCCACGAGTATTTGGCGAAGAAGGCGAGGTCCCCAGTGCGCTCGTAGTAGGCGGCGCTGATTTGGAGGAACGAGGCGAGGCTGTCGAGCTCCCATTTGCAGTCGAAGACAAGATCTGGATTGTATCCCGGGATGGGTGAGTTGCGGCTGAAGGCGTCGTTGAGAGTCGGCGGGATACCGCTCTCGACGGGCGGTTGAAAAGAGTGGCAGTAAGGCGAGATGACGATGTAGCGGGCGTGCGCGTTGATCAGGCCACGCCAAAGACTAGCAAGAGAGTCCGGGTCTGACGAAGGCTCGAGGAGGGAGACATAGGAGTAGACCTGGCTGGCCGAGTCCCGGAGCCACATGGCATCGATGTCGCCAGTGATGACGTACGTCAGCTCCTCATCCGTAACCTCAGTCTCGCCGGTTTCTTTGTCTGTTATGTTGGCATAGCCCCGCCACTTGACCATCGTGTCCAGCGTGTTTGGGTAGCTGTTTTCAAACAGCCGGAAGAGGTCCGGGTCCACAACTATATCCTTCATCCGCGTGAGGACATCCTCCAGTGCAGGGAGTTTAAATGTTCGGCACTCCGGCGGGGGCCGCAGATATGGGAATTTGCGCTTGCCTTGGGATAGGGGCCTGGGTCTCATTTGTTGCAAAGACTCAAAGCCTAAACAGCCGCCCTCTGCCGTCGGTATTGCAGGTTCTTCTTCTGTCATGGAACCACCGTCCAAGAATCCCCATATTTTCCTCTCGTTCCCCTCGTCATCAGCCGTAGAGGTCGGGGCCGCCTTTCCCACCGGCGTACTATCGTCCGGATACGACCATGTGTTGTCCCCGTCAACTACCGGAGTATAAGTGGGAGCTGGCGGGACCTTGCCCAATGCATACTGGCCATCGTCAACTGCCACTCCTGCTTCTTGGGTATCGTGGCTGGGAGCCCCAGTGTTGACATTTCCCGGCTGGGTAACAACAGGCAGGCTGATATTGAGCGTGAAAGAGGGTAAATATAAATGACCGAGGTAGAGAATCAGAATCGCCTGGACGACAGCAATGCCAATTATCCTCGCTCTCCTCGAGCCGCCAAGGAGTGACAGCGCCATCGTTTGAGCTGTCGCCTAGCAGCCAAAGGGGGCGAGTGTAAGTAAAGGTTCGGCCTTGTCCACTAGGACGACATCAAGGGCGAGTGTTTAGCGACACGCGCTTCCGCCTGGCGGCTGGAACAGGTAAAAAATAAAATTGCTTCGAGGATGGAGAAGGAGGGACGGGAAGAGCAAGCAAAAAGCAGAGAAATGCAAAGAAAAAAGAAACCGCCTTTCTCAATCATTCTGCCACCCTGGGCTCTAGCCGGCGAAACAACAAGGCACAGACGAGTACCTACCTCATGTGCTTGGTAGCTTGTTTGCTTGGCAACATTCCGACAGCTGGCCATTTTGGCTGGGGGGGGGTAAGTCACAACAATTTCATCGAAAACGTTGCCGATTCGCCAAGAAAACTTGTCAACCTGCTTCAGGCGCCTCTCTGGTCTCTGATTTCTCAGTCACCCGCCCTCTTTTCGTGCCACCCACCGGCAAGCCAAGAAGGCCGCAGCGGCCATATCCCACTCATAAGGAAGGAGGTCCTATGCGCTGCAACTGCTCTCTAGCTGGGCCGAGAAGCCGCAGGACACTAGAAACGTCTTGGCATGCGGCATCTAACTCCCGTCCTTGCCGTTTTCGACGTAAAGGGTGGCAGTGTGTCGGAGCGTTTGCGTATGGGGGAGGAGCACAGAAAAACCTGGGAAAACACCCCCTCAGGTCAAATGACCGGATAATTTCCGGCATTTGCTAACAATCGGTAGTTTTTCTACGCACGACGACGAACTGGGTAAAATTTGGGAAATCCGGGGTGGAAGGTGCTCCGTGTCGTTTCTCGTCCCGACTCCCCCGATCTTGGTTTCCCCGCAAAATGCAAAATGCAAGATGGGGGCTGAGCTCGCAGGGCCCGGGCAGCACCCAATGACCCCGAAAGTAAGGTACCCGACCAATGATCTCCTTGGATAGGAAGGCATTGCCTTAGCCGAGCATCTACTATGCTATGTTGTTTACTTCTGGACCTGTGTCCCTAGATGCGGCAAAAAAAACTAAAAAGGAACTATGAAATAGGTATGCCCAAGATGTATATTTTTTCTTGCTACCGTGCTAATACAGTCTATCAACTAATGAGGCCCGACTCCGAGTTGGGACTGCGGCAACAGCCTTTACCGCGAAAAAGATGCCATGCCATTCCTGTTGCTGTTAACCGGAACAAAATACGTATGACCTATCTAGCTTAGACAACAGACGCGATCAAGCCAGCACTTCTCGCCAAATTCAAGAGGCGGTATTAGCCGGCCACTGACAACGCCACCGAATTAGTACGCAGTATTTTGAGTGCATCACGTAGGACTTGAAATGTATGCTAGCCCAGTATCATTGCTGTGTTTAAACTATAAAAGACAAACATATTTCATCGCTTCCAAATTCCAGCCATCACAAGTGGCTTCGTGGGTTTTACCAAGATAGCCACTCGCTGCTACTAGACTGAGGTCCATCATCCACCTCATCAGGCTCCCTCTTTGGCAGCCATTCCCGCACGTCCTCGCATCCTCTAGGGACTCGGCATGTGTCGCGGGCGTTACATGTCTTCCACAACACCTCACGTATCTCCTTGAACACCCGGTCGACGGCGTCTATAGCCCAAATGACATCTAGATGCTCGTACTCCTTGATAACCTTGGTATGCACCACTCGCACATGTGGCTCACGCCCACGCTCAAACCGACGCAGAAGCTTATCCCCGTCGACGAGACGGTCGTTTCCGCAAACCCATAACGCAAAAGGGGGAGCCTGGTGATTGTACCACGCCGTTGAGCCCTTCGTCTTGCGCCTGTGCGCCTCGGCCTCGCGTTCCGACTTTTCCACGCCGGCCTGTCCAATCATGTCCTGGTCTGCGGTAGCCAGTATCGAGTGCTTCTCCTCCTGCTCGTGATCCTCTCGCTCCTCAGCCCGCCACTCTTCCTTGGTGGCGAGGATGCACTTGTGCTTGGCAAAACACTCTCTCCCTAGCCACCAGCGCATCGACTCGGCGCTGACGTAGACGGGTGCGAACTGGAACATCCGATCTTTGAGCCCCCGGTCCCAGCGCTCATCCGTCCAGTTGAAGAGGAAAGAAAACACCTTGTATCCCATCCAGCCGTAAATCCGGGGGTTCAGTGTGGCGTGCATCGTCATCATGAAGGGTATAAAGGCGTGAATGCCAAACATAAGACGGAACATGGCCGGCGAGATGACTCGCATGAATTTGAAATACATTTTCCCGATAAGAGGTCCCGCATAGGCGGCGGGGGCGAGTGCACAGAAGACAGTAAGCCTCTCCCCAAGATCAGGTCGCTGTTCCTTGGCAAGGGCAACGAGGGCTTGGGTCGTCCCTTGCGAGTGGCATATGAGCCCGACCTTCCCGAACCCTGTCTCGTACACTACGCGGGAGGTAAGTGCAGGCAGGTCAAAGACGCCCATCTGCCTAATATTCCAACACCACATACGAGGGTCCGAGTACTCAAGCAAAACGTGCTTTGGCTCGAAACCACACCTGTTGTTGCCGAGCCAGACATCGAAACCTGATTTACACAGGAAGAAGGCCAAAGAGTCATCGTCGTTCACGCAATAGGCTCCAGAGCTCTGCAGTAAGCCATGGACCAACAGCACAGGGAACTTTGCTTGATGGTTTTGGTTGATGGTTCTCCTGCTCGAATTTGTGAACACCTCCGGTCCACGGTGGGCTCGTTCCTTTTCGGGCAGCGGTGTGTATTCCTTCGGATCGAAAACATGCCAGAGGTCTAGGATGAAGCCGTCTTCGGTCTGAACTTGGTGCTCCTCAACATCAAGGCCTACCCGGCGCGCATAGTAACCAACGTTGCACACAATCGGGTCACGGCCCCCTTCGGTCGGGGTGAACCCGTCGCTATCCGCCTCGCTGCCCTCCTCTTCTTGTGGATTGCACACAGTGGGTCGTCGACTGTCCCACTTTCGCTCGTTCCCCTTTCGCAGACGTGCTCTCCGTACCTCCTCTTGGAAGAATGGGCGTTTGGCATTGGGGTTCCGAAATGTCATCCTGTGCCACAGGTGCTGCAGGAACGGGGGTAGGCTAGTGAATAGCGACCCAAGCACTATGACGGCAAGGAATGCAAGACCGAGAAAGAACGACGAGAACCGGAAGGCCAGGCATTGGACACTTCTAAGAACGGATGTAGGTCCGTAGAGCGGCAGGGGAGGGAATAAAGGGTTTGTGTGGGAAGGGGGCATCGAGTTCCTCAGGTTTCCCCCGGCCGACTTCTGTAGCCCTTTCCCGGCTTGGTTTGCCGGTATGTTGATGACTTTTTCATGGCCAGGTTCTGTTGCCGTCTCGAGGGCATCTTGTGCGCCACAGCTCTTCTTGATGCGTATCGTGATCGACTCGTTGTACTCCAGTTCCTCCTTCAGAGCGTTCAGCTTGTGTGCTTCGTCTAATGGGACGGCGGGTAGCCTGTTTCCGTCCGATGTGATGACAACGGGGTCATGTGGTGTGACAAAGTGGGCCTCTACTGCGATGGGATCAGTAGTACCGTCCTGCGTGTGGTGGTGCGACAGCTTTTCGGCCTGCTGAGCGAACTCGACGGCCGACTTTCCTACCAACCCGTCGAGTTTCCGTGGCCATACATGTGTGCTACTCTGCTCTGGAGGCATAATGCGGTGGGCCAGTGCCTCGTGTAAGGTATATATACTCTAATGAGTGAGTACAGCAATGATACCCAAGAAACCAAAATGAATGTATCAGACGAATGCTTAGTGTATCAATTGGGGGGGGGGGGGGGGGGGGAATTCTGAACAAGTCAGACATCCATAGGACAATGGAAACTCAATGGCTGATAAAAGACTAAACGAAGAGTGATAAGGAACGACAAGCGACTCGGATCGATGACGCACTTGCTTGCCGGCTCTGCCCGTTTCTCTATTAGCGCTAGATTGCTGAACAGGTGAACTCGAGCTGTAGCTACCTTGACACGCTCCCGCCTCTACTATCGTACCTCTGGCTGATCAAACCAAGTTGTTTCGACCGCTATACTGAGATTTTTACCCATTGATTACATTGTCTAGAAGCTGCCACCCGGCAGCTACGTGCTACTAAATGAGTTAAGCTAACCCAGAACCAATTCCTGGAGACGGATAGCGGGGTGGTGTCAGTGCAATAACTTCAACAACTTAGAATACTCTAGCAGTTAAACAGAGCTAGAATTGTACTCAGAACTGAGTAACTAAGCCGTGATAGTATCTCGATGCTACTAGAGGTTGTTCAGAGTCCTTGGGTGCTTTAAGGTTGCTCTCCAGTTTATGGAACTGTACACAGTGGGGTCGGGTTCTAAAACGTGGGGACAACAGGGATCCGCGCTGTCACCCCGAGTGTTGGCATGTGAAATCCACCCGTGGGAACTTTTTGGCGTCCGCGTTCAAGGGTCGGCAACATGGAGAGACAGGCTCACTAGCAGGTTTACGAGAACGCAGAGGCAACAGAGTGAAGCATGAGAATTATATAGGGACCCATCATATATAGCGAGATAACCCACAGAGATAGCATTTCACTGATAGCTGGCGCGGTGTTGCGCAGGGAGCGGGAACTCGGTCCCTAGTTGTCGAGCACATAACCCTAACCCAACTATGGCATAGCAGGTCAATTTCCGGGACTCGAGATGAGGGTCCCACCGTGTGCCGAGGTGAACCGTGAGGAGCTCATTCGAAGCTGGGAGCTATTGGAGGCCGTTTGCGGGCTGCTTGAGCGCAATGGCAAATCGCAGCCCTGTGACAAAAACCCGCTGAACCACTGCTTTATCGGGCCGCTGTGCTGTGGGGTTTTCACATTGGGTTTAAATCTTCCATCTACGCTGTCGACGCGTCTATTCCGCCTGTCGAGCTCTGGAGTCTAAAGCAACGCGTCTGCACTTTGGGGAGGGATGGGCTCGCACACCAAACGGTCTACCTAAGCCGCTCAAGGCTCATTTTGAGAACACACTCGCCTAGACCCAAGCATCGAACGAGGCATAGGTAGCCATGGCCGCCTCCGGCATAGCTACCGGTGCGCGAAGGAAACGCCCAAGGCGGCGCAGACAGGACAAGTCCGCCGTCACGGCGCGATTGGTTCTCGACGAGCATGTCAAGACAGATGTCGGCATCCTCTCCGAAGACTTGTTCGCGGACCTCTTTCCCCATCTTCAACACAGTCAGTTGGCCCCCAAACCCCCGTATCCCTTAGTTGCCCGAGTCCCACTTGCTGAGTCCTTCGCGCACTGCAGACCGAGAAGAGGGAGAACAGAGCCCCAGCGCCCCTGATATCGTCCATGTTGCCATCGCCCCCTGGACCCCGAACCACGCCCCCGAGACCACTAGCTGGGCTATAGTTCCCGTGACCAGGTCCTCGGCCCTCGCGCACTCCACCGTGCAGTTCTCGCCCTCATCACTGGCCCTACAGTCCTTTGCCGGGAACCTGAAGCAGGTTGCGCCGTCGCGCTTGTCCACCCACAGCAGGAGCGGCATCGAGATCCTGATCCTCGATGTGTCGGCTATTGAACTAGACACAGTCTTCGTAAGCCTCGAAGGCGACCTGGCCAAGAGATTGGAAAATGGAGAAGGAACTTTCTTTCGGGAGCATCCAACGAGGGGCAGAGCGCCCGCGTCCGCAACCCCCGAGGACCGCTTGACAGCTGCTTTGCGCACTGCGCTCGGCAGTTTGAAGGTAGTTCACTCGGGTGATTTATTCCCACTACCTCTGCCGCCGCATCCAGTTACTCACGTCCCTCCCAATCCCGGCAAAATTACACTCTGCGAGCCCGTCGCCCAGGGCGTCCTATCGCCCACGACAAAGATCATTGTGTCACGAGGCCGCATCCACTCTAAGCACAATCGCGGCTCTGTTCCGATGCAGCCGGGCCGGAAGCTCAATGGCGTTGCCGAAGACGATGACGATAACGATACTGCCAATGACCAGTTTTACTCAGCTGCAGAGGAACGATACCGGACCGATGTTCAGGTCGAGGATACCGATGGCCTCACGACCGAGACCGAATCCGAGGATCCCGAGGCCGATGAAGACGCACTATCCGACGATTCCATGGATGACATGATATCTCTCCAGACTCCAACTCTTCCCTCGGCTATATCTAGTGGCATGGGCACATTGACTGCCGGCACCCCTATGACAGTTGGTCGAGGCAGAATGGGCAACGGTGTCAGTGGACCCGGCTCTGTGTTCTCCAACTTCACCACCACGACCGCCAGGCCTGACCGCCCACGTGGTCGTCTGTTCAAGTCCCAGGGCTTGATGCAACCTATTCCGGCCGACCTTCTACATCCCAAACCGGCGCCAGAGGACGACGAAGAAGTGCGCATCTACGTAGATATGAGGGACCTTACCAGAATCGGGTGCTTTTCTGGAGATTGGGTGAGGATAGAGGCTTCTCAGGGGCCGCCGACAAACGGCTTTGGTGCCTTTGGACTTGGGAGCTTTGTAGATCACGACCTCGAAGAGCCAAACTGGCGACCCGCGAGGATCTTTGGGCTGCCCGAGGGATATGCCAGCCGTCCTGTAACGAGGATAGCCAGTTCCAAGTACGAGGGGCGGAGGTTGTCGTTCTTCGAGTCCCAGATCCAGAAGCCTTCGAGCTCTTCTGTCTACCTCTCGCCAATCCTGCTGGCAAACCTCGAAAGTCCACCCTATCTGCGCTTGGCACCCATCAGGCGGCCTTCTCACCTATCTCATATTGGCAAGGGTATCCAGTCAAAACCGGCGGGCCAAATTCAGCCACCGTTTGCGCGGGAGGTGATTCTACAGCACGTTAGGACTCCAGTAGCTGTCGAGAGAGACGTCCAAACGGCTGTCATGGCGGGCCTAAAATACTACTTTGAGAAAAGGCTACGCGTCATAAAGACCGGGGATCTCATAGCTGTTCCTATCGATACCCAGCTGGGTCGGGCTCTCCAAGAGGCCACTGCGGGGGGAGCGGACGATTCTGCTGTTGACGATATTCTCGGTCTGATAGCCTCCGGGCGACCTAGCCGTAGTCTGCAGTACGACGAAGTCGCATGGTTCCGAGTCGGCCACGTACAAGCAATAAGGCCGGACTCGGCGGAGGAGACCGAAGAGGAAGGGGACATTTGGGGCGCCGTCGCCTGTGTCGATATCTCTCTTGCTCACTTGGAACAGACTGGCTCGGTGACAAGCCGTCTCCCCGGGACAACGGCAAGCACGTGGCGGTATTACTTGGGCATACAAAAGACACCAAAGCAGTCTCCAGGGTCCTCTGCTCCGTTGATGTTGGAAGCTGAAAGGCACTTTGTCTCGCCCCTCAGGAGGAGACTTCGTGAGCTTTTGGCGGCTGCGACTAGCAAGCCAGCTCTCCACCTGAAGATGCCCCCCTTGGCAATCCTTCTCGTATCGACGCAGCGAAATATCGGCAAGGCGACTATTGCGGAGCAGGCTTGCCTCGACATCGGCCTACATACTTTTACCGTTGATGCCTACGATATTGTGAACGACGCCGGGGCGGGGGGGAGTGATGTCAAGACGGCCGGCTTCCTGGCATCTCGGGCCGAACGTGCCATGAGCTGTGGCCCAGACTGTTGCGCGCTGCTTGTTCGCCATATCGAGGCCCTCACGGCGGACCGGATGGTGTCGTCTTTGAAGGAGATTCTGGCTGACACCAGGGCCCTGGTTGCGACCACGACGGAGGTAGAGAAGGTCCCGGATGGTATCAGAGCTCTCTTTACCCACGAACTGGAGATCAATGCGCCGGATGAGGGAGAGCGCCAGGGTATTCTCAGGACAATTCTTGACGATCGCGGACTTGCGCTGGACCCGGAAGTCGATCTTAGTAGCATTGCCCTCAAGACGGCTGCGCTTGTAGCGGGAGATCTTGTAGATGTTGTCGAGCGAGCTCTAGTTGCCCAGCAATTCCGCCTAGAGCAGCTATCGGCCAGGGCTACAAATGAGGAGCACACCGTTACTGTACGAGACGTTCAAGTCGCCGGCGGCTCAGCCGCCACGGGTCTTACCAAGCAGGATTTCGAAGTCGCTGTTGAGGCAGCCCGCAAGAACTTTGCCGACGCCATTGGTGCACCCAAGATCCCCAATGTAACATGGGACGATGTTGGTGGCCTCAACAATGTCAAGGATGCCATCACCGAGACCATCCAGTTGCCCCTCGAGCGGCCAGAGCTGTTTGCCAAGGGCATGAAGAAGCGCTCTGGAATCCTGTTCTACGGCCCGCCAGGTACCGGGAAAACTCTCCTTGCAAAGGCCATCGCAACAGAGTACAGTCTCAACTTCTTCAGTGTAAAGGGCCCCGAACTACTCAACATGTATATCGGCGAGTCTGAGGCAAACGTGCGGCGGGTGTTCCAACGGGCTCGGGATGCCAGGCCTTGTGTTGTCTTCTTTGATGAGCTGGACTCGGTCGCCCCGAAGCGAGGTAATCAGGGAGATAGCGGCGGTGTGATGGACAGAATTGTCTCTCAGCTACTTGCAGAGCTCGATGGCATGTCAGGGGGTGAGGATGACGCTGGTGGTGTTTTTGTTATTGGCGCAACCAACAGACCCGATTTGCTTGACCAAGCTCTGTTGCGTCCTGGACGCTTTGACAAGATGCTCTACCTGGGTGTGTCAGATACCCATGAGAAGCAGCTCAAGATCATGGAGGCCTTGACGAGGAAGTATGGTTACATCCCAATCTCTGAATTTTGTGTGAATTGTTTGCTAATCATTTCAATCAGGTTTACATTGCACCCGTCCCTGTCCTTGCATAACGTAGCCGAGCAGCTCCCTTTCACATACACGGGTGCCGACTTCTACGCCCTTTGCAGCGACGCCATGCTCAAGGCCGTCACTCGACAGGCGACGCTTGTAGACGCCAAGATCAAGGCTCTCAACGCGGGGCCCCCCAGCGTGGCCCGCCACAACTACCAGGAGCAGCAGCAGCAGCAGCAGCAGCAGCCCATCACGACGGCCTACTTCTTCGACCACCACGCTACACCCGAAGACGTGGCCGTGATGGTCACGGAGCAAGACTTTATCGATGCGCACAAGGAGCTCATCCCCAGTGTCAGCGCCGGCGAGCTGTCGCATTATGAGCGCGTCCGCGCGACGTTTGAGGGTGGTAGAGATGGCAATAAGTCTCAGCCCCAGGGCGCAAGTGTGCGTGTCCAGTCACTGGGACCCGCGGCGGGGACGGGGAAGAGAAGCACCTCGGGGGCCTCGCGGGGAAGTGGCAGAGGGAAAGGAAAGGCGGTGGTAGGAAAGGGTAAGGGGAAGGCTGTTGCGACGAATAGCGACCACGAGTATGATGAGGACTCGCCCGGCGATGAGCCGCTCGAGGGTGCCGTGAATGGGAGCAGTTGGGTTCATAGGGATAAGGGGAAGGGGCTGACTGGCTTTCGCGAGGAGAGGGCGGATGATGATGAGGGGCTGTATGATTAGGTTTGCATGTGGAGAGGGGTGTTGGGGACAAAATCCAGAAGCCACAGTAATCGAAGGCTATACATAACACGCTGAGGCAGGCTGTTTAGACTTCCGTTGAACGGAAAAAGCAAAGTTTATTGACGTTCTGCCTCCTGTATAGGCCCTCCATCCTTCCTCTCCCCCTCTCAAGTTACACACTAACACATCACGGGGGTGAGTAACTGGGTAGGGATAAATGGCTCGAATGGGGATAGTCACTAAGGTCCCACCTCTCTTGGCTGATGATGAAAACCAGCTTCTCCAAGTATCAGCAATCTCCCTCCACGGGATGCGATCGAAGCGAAGCCCTGATGCACAAGAAGACTCGAACCACGTCAGGGGGCAAGTGCCCTGTCTATGGTCGGGTAACGATCGTCGTCAGGAGAACTAGAGTTGATGGGGCGGTTCTCAAGGGTTGCCCTCGCAAACGTTTGACGGCCGACTGTATCTGGAGGTTTGGCGTGACGAGAGGGGGGTGAGGGTACCTCGGATGTTGGAAATAGCGGCGTGTTTTGCAATAGATATCCTGGAATCCGCACTGCATGGGAGAGTATCAGATCACTGTTGTATTCCCTCCTGTGGCTTCCCAATAACTCTAAATCGGAAAGATATGAGCTTCCTTCCTTCATAGAAACTGCAACAATCGACCACATTTGAACAAGGAACTACTGATAGATATCGAAGGTTGTTGAATAAGACTTTCCTCATAGGCCAGAAAATGGCATCGGTTCAGGGGTATTCAGGGGCGTTACCGATTTTCACAACTCGATCTCGACATAGATGTTGCCCAAACGCAAGTGGCCGTGAACGAACAAGTATACCTACAGCCTGTAGTGTGTGGGAAGGTTACTGGCTAAAGATTTTGAGGAAAATACTCAGAACTGCCCTGTGGCTAGCTTCCTAACGTGGCCAAAAGTCAGTCAGGGAGGGGTCAAGCGCCCTTCCGCAAAGAAAAGGGGCATCCGTAACAACCTGTCTTCTAAAAGCCCTCTGTTTATCAGCAATACCTCAAGTGGCTCACAGTCATTGAACTATCTCTTGATACCCGTGAAGAGGGGAGGTTCAACCGATACCTACCTACCCACCTATACACCCAATTACTGGTCAAGTGACGTGAGGGCTTGGTTTTAGTGCCAATTCCTCGTTGCTAAATAGCAAGGCAACAGGGAATAAATACGGGATTGGTCTTTCAACGTTTGGTAAAATCGACCAACGATTTTGGACTTTACAACAGTCAATTCAACTGCACGCTGATCGGATGTAAAGAGGGAACTCGGTGGCCTCCAAAGCTACACTAAAAAACCACGTCAATAGCAAAAGCAACTGCTCGCTCCCATTTCCATACTGCGTACATTCGACCCAATGGGCAATAACCGAAAAGACAAGAGAAACTACGTTTCACCTATCTAATTGTGACAGACATCCAATCCGTCATGCAAAACAGCACCCCTAGTATATCATTTCTTAGGCTTAGGCTTCTCGTCCTCCCCCTCGCCGTCCTCGGAGTCATCTTCATCACTATCATCATCATCCTCCTCTTCGTCCTCCTCTTCGTCCTCCTCCTCGTCCTCCTCATCGTCCTCCTCATCGTCCTCGTCGTCTTCTTCCTTGATTGTCTCAGCCCGCTCGACAGCTGCGATCTTTTCGGCCGACGCGTTCTCAACGGGCGAGCCTAGGAATGAGGTGATGGGCGCGTCGACATCCGTCGGCCGCCAGCTCGTCGTCGTTGGACTTTGTAGCGGATTGAGAGTGCCGCTGCCATCCTTCCAACCCGTTGAAGTGGGGGACTGCAGCCCCTTGGGGGCCGCCTTGTCGGAGGGTTTTGTGTTTTCGTCTTCTGATTCCGACTCTTCCGGCTCGTCATCGTTCTCCTCCTCACTCGATGATTCCTCCTTCTTCACCGGCTCGGGTTTTTTCTTCTCGGGCTCTGTCTTGGTATTCGTAGTTGTGGCGGCTCCCGTCTTCCCGTGCACCTTGTCCCGGAGATTTTGCAGGTGCAGCTGCTTTGCCTTTTGAGCCGCGTCTTCGGCAATGCTGCGGATCGGGAGCGTCACGGTGGCTGGGGCCTTCGGCGCCGGCGCCGGGGCAGGGGCAGGGGGTGGCTTGGGTGCGGCAGAAGCGGCGGCGGCAGCGGCAGCGGCGGCTCCAGCTGCGGCCGCTGCAGTTGCTGCAGCCGGAACGGCCGGCTTAGCCGGTGCTGGCGGTGCCTTGGGCGCCTGGCTGATGGATGGCTGCGTGAACTCGTCGTAGTAGATGGTGACGTTCTGCTTGAGCTCGCCGTACTCGTTCCATTCCTCAACCTCGACAAGGTCCTGTGGCGGACATAGGGTTAGCAACCTCTCCTCCCATCACGCCCAATCCCTCCAAGGGCCAAACTCACGCCTAGCACATTCCCCATTTGCACCAGGGCCGGAAGCTTGCGCACGCGGCCGGTGTCATCTTTGCCAGCACGGCGACCCCACAGCATGCGCGCCTTCTCGTCGGTAGCAAGGTCGATGGCCTTGAAGGGCACGCGGTTAGCGCGCAGGATGGTCTCGAGGCGCGACGTGGCCGTCACGATGTGCGACGAGCCAGCCGTCAGCGACGTGTACAGGTACAGCGCCGGGTCGGTTGAGTACGACTTGGCGGCACCCGACGGGGAGGCGCTGCTAGTTGCCGACGCCATTTTCTGCTCTGGGAACAATGCTCTCGCTGCTGTAATTGTGTCGGGCTCTCTTTGGTCTTCTGTCTTTGAGCTGTTCAGATGCCCAACTTGTGAATTCGGGAGTTGGAGGGGCTTGGAGGCTTCGTTGACCACTTCTGCGGGGTAGCGGAAGAGGGGAACGCGAAGGGTTGATTCAGTCGCGACAATGCGTCGAGAGACAGAGAGCGATTTGGCGCTGGGCCACTTGAATAGAAAAATCGAAACTGTCACGCTAGAGACAGAAATTCGAGACAAAAGTTTCCATCAATAAGCTTGAGGTTGTGTGGGGAGCAATGATATGATGGTCGTTTGCTCGAGAAGCTCGGCTGATAACCTCCCTGCCTGCGGGAGAAGACTTGAAACGAGGGGCCGCGGCAACACGCCCAACTCCAGTTCGACCCGACAACACCTCCTAGATGTTATTTTCATGCCAGCCAACTTCCCTCATGAATTTGAGGGCCTCTTCGATGCTTGTCCATATTGTCTGGAATCTTTGTTTCGTCTTGGCGATGGCCTGGTGAGATGTTTGACTCGATGTGGGGCCGACGAGACAATGCCTTGCTTGAATGTCTGAACAAACCTCAACCATGTCTGATGCTGCCTACAGGCGAACCTAAGACACCGAGTATAATATCTTTCTCTGGGTGCGAGGCCGGCCAGGCCGAGCTTTGTGCCATTTGGACTGTGAATGAGGCAGTCTTGAGAACAGACAGCACACACAAAGGCCAAGATGCCAGCGTCTTCTTCATCTCAGCATGGCCTGGGGAGGTCTAAGAAAGTTGGTGGGCCTGTGTTCAGGAACGCCGAGTTGAGGTCGATAGAAAAGCTATCGTGGAAAAAGATATAAGAATACTCACTCCCCTTTGCCAGAGGCAGTTTGGGCCTGCGCACCAAGCCTCGTCTCCAGCCACCTCAGTCTCCAGTCTCTTGGGCCATCTGCAACCCCGTCGTTGTCAACGCCCCTATTCAAAACTCGAGGTTGCATCTGAATCGTCCCGAGAGCGAAAATGCCAAGGCACCACGAAGCGATGCCGTCCTACCCATCGGGCCAGGCTACCTCGGTTTTCGTCTACCTGGAGTGTGACGGTCCCAGCCGGCAACTCAAGAGAGAGCGGCGAGACGATAGTGCCCAAGTCGAGGTGCGATACGAGGAAGGATTCCAGCAGTATGTTGCACAGCAGGATGCAGCGCAACGCCAGGGACAGAGGCTGCGCCGGCGCTTCGAGCTTGCATCACCCGACATTAGACGACGCAATCCGGGTAAGACGAAAAAGTCCAGCGACAAGAGCGTCGAATTTGCCGGCTACAGTAACAGCACGGTCGCCGTTAGGGCCTCGGGGCTCCGTAGAGTCACCGTTACGACTGAGATCGTCGTGACCGAGACTTGGACGCGCAGACCAGCTTCATCTCGGAAGCACTGGTAAAGGGGCAGAAGGACAGCCAGCCAGCCCTGGCAGCTGGCGTGGTGGCACAAATTAGAGAGGGATTTCTGGGGCTTCTTGATTGTCTGAAGCACTCAAGGGCCAGGCCCCAGAATAGGCCGTCTTATTACTATCGAGATTTGATGAGGGGCTCACTGGGTCCCCATGTCCCTGTCGACGAGAGCGAAGCTCCACCCCTCAAATAACCTTTTGACCGGGGCAATTGGCATTTGGCTTGCGGTGGGCTTGCAGCATGGCATGGAGGAAAAGATCAACTATTGTTTCACTTCGCAATGCATATCATCTTGGATCATTTTGTCTCAATGGATTTTGTCTGCTTTTTCTTGCGACACCTGTACTCGCATGTCGTGATTATCGCGGCTTTTCATCTTCAGCGGTATTGATTGCGAAAATTGTCGGTGTGCGGGCTAGGAGGCACGGAGGCTCTTCGCAGCGTGCTGCTGCGGATGGCTGCGTCGCATAATGTATATCTAGACCGAATCTATGAGCACTTCTCGAATCGAAACTCATCATTTCGGAGCTGTGCGACGTGCCCAACTGGGCTCCCATGAATGGCAAGTTGAAGACTACGGAGTACCCCTAGCCTGAGTGACTACCAAAGCACGGCATGGGAACCTCAAAGTTCAACAATGCGATGGTGATGCCACCTGCTCAATCGAGACCAAACAGCGCATACAGCAGGACCGGAACGTGGCACTGTAGAGCCAGTGTGTTTTTATCCAACGGCTGCCAAGGACCAGCGGGCTCAATACATGTTGAACATGCTGTTGTCGCATTTGGTCGATTCATCTGGTCACGATGCTGTGGGCTGCGTGTGCAGGTGGGCTGTTGTGCTGCCGTTGAGCTAAACCGGGAATGGCTGGCAGCCCACAGGCCTGTGAAACAACTGGCTGATGTTTTTAGTGCCCTGTGCCCGTTCCTTGCAGATTGCAACATCGGACCAATTGAGCGTGGCGATGCTCGCATGGATGCCAAATGCTTCCCACCTTTTTGCTGCAGGTACGCGGCTCGTCCGCCCAGTCGCGCAAAGGTGAGCGGGGGCAATGTCGCCGTTGCTCCCCCAAGCTCTTCCCATGCCTGTCCAAGCTTTCATTCCCTGGTCGTAAGCCACAGGCACACTCACAGGCGCGAGCTCGTTGCCGAAAATTCTGTGCTTCATTAGGCCCATAGAAAAGGAGGCCATCCCGCGTCGCCCAAATTCTGAGCGCTCCCTTTCTCCCCCTTCCCCTCTTGTTCCTCAAGCCATCCCAGCGACTTCGTACCCACACTCTTTTTCGGCCTGTTGCATCTGCTTCAGCCTCACACTCTTTTGAACATCACTACGAGGATCTACTCTGTTTTCGTCCATTTGTCCATTTTCCCAGACAAACGCCGGTCTCGTTGTTGATCTCACCCACATACGTTCTTTCCCCCCACGAAGCAATTACTGGAATCGCGGCTTTGCGATCGCATTACGAACTATCCATAGCGGTATCCACTAGCCACAACCCCAAAACCGCATCTTCAAATCCAAAAATCATCAAAATGCAGTTCAAGAGCATCTACACCCTCTTGGCATTTGGCCTGTCGCTGGTCATGGCCGATGACGAGACCACCACCTCGACTTCGACTTTGACCCAGACCGTCACCATTACCCAGTGCAACCCAACGGTCACCGACTGCCCCGGCTACCCCACTACGACGTCGACGTCGACATTGTCGTCGTCGTCTTCCTGGGCCTGGCACCTGACCAACTCGACTGTTCCTGCTGGCCCCACCGCTGGCTGGAGCAACTCGTCGAGCATCGTTGTCATCCCTACCTCTCACGTCACGTCGATCGTTCAGGCAACCCCCACAAAGGCGACAACCTCTACCTCGTCAATCCCTACGAGCGGTGCTAGCGGTCTCATTATGCAGTCCGGTCTGCTGCTCACCATCCTCGGCGCCGGCATGGCCCTCGTGGCATAACACGACC
Organism: Lasiosphaeris hirsuta; assembly: GCA_030549175.1. Taxonomy (NCBI): domain Eukaryota; kingdom Fungi; phylum Ascomycota; class Sordariomycetes; order Sordariales; family Lasiosphaeriaceae; genus Lasiosphaeris; species Lasiosphaeris hirsuta. Next base: position 6,323,281 of record JAUKUA010000001.1, read on the forward strand.
CCGCGTGCAAATGGCTACAAAGCTTTTTGCTGTACTGAGCGACAGTCAACAACCACCTCACCAACACCTTTGACGACCGCATCCGAACCGCCATTATCGGTTTCTAATTCACTTCTCGACAGTTGATATTGTTCAATTCATAGGGGGGAGCGATGTTTGGAGTTTTTTTTTATTTTTACGGACGGAAGAATTTTTTGATACCTTGGGACAGCTTCTTCGCTTATTACCTGGGCTACTGGTTGGCATGTTGCATGTTGGGAAATGGTGCCAGGGCTTGATGGTTTGGGCCTTGAAATCTACTCGGGGGTTACCTGAGGGTTTCGTGTTGCATATTTTGAAAGCAACCGCACATACTTCACGAAATGATAATGATAACCCCGTAATCCCCCGCTGCCTCCTAATTGTCTGTGTCTAGCATCTGGTTCAGCCCTATTTCCGGGTACCAGGGCCTGCATTGCTCCATGTTAGGTCTCAAACGGCTAAATCGCTGTTCGGCATCGCCCGGCAGAAGTCGGCGATCGCTAAAGCAGCCCAAGACCTCCGCCTCCAACCTGGTCCCGATCCTCCGCGTTAGGAGCCGGCCAAAAATAGCATGTTGCAGCTATGCTAGGGTGGCTGCAGTTTTTCGTCCTGTCTTCGAGCTCTTCTGTCCCTAGTTGTTGGAGTAGTCGTCCATTCTGACTGAATTCCCCGAAACATGTCACTTACACGGACTGTGCGTCTTCATCACACGACACGGATCTCACCCCTCTGACTCCACCCGAGGCAGGACCACAGGAATCTTACTCTCTCAAACCACTTCCTCGCTTACGCACGACTTACTCCATCACTGATACTTTGAGCATTGGGTCTTGATATTCCACCAAGGAGTACTCTTTTAAGAAAACGCGCCAATATTCGAGCCTCAAAAAACACTTTGTCCACCGGCGTAGGTCATCCGCGATCCTCCCGGTAAGAGTTGCACTGCTAGTATTCCATCATTCGGGCTCAATACTTCATATACCAATGGCTAGCATTCAAGCTTCAGTTCACCAGGGAATGTTATACGCCCTAGTGTCATAATCGAATGATGCCCAGGTCACTTGTAGACTCGGGCGGCTCAAAGTCACGCGTGTGCCTCGAGCTGAGCAGTATGCACATCATGGTATCGAAGGTCAATACATCATCATATGATTAGGTAACTGAGGTATTCTACCAGTCACACAACACACACCGGCATGAACCTATATCCAATGGGTCAACCGTGTGAGCAGGGGCATGTACTGTCCTCCAGCCCTGTTGCTTCAAGTCCCCTACAAGCTTCCCAAGTAAGTGCTCTCTGGGCAAGAGCTCCCCCAGACACCATTGGCGCCAGCGATTCCAGGCCTAAGACCGTTGACCGTTTCGACATTAAGTGTACTACTGCGTTAGGTCCCCATCTGATTTGCGGCCCCCCCCCCCCCCCCCTTCTTCACCGACCTTCCATGGCATTCCCCATCGGCCAGTGCTGATTCCCGTGGGTCCATCACATCACCCAGAAGCCCAAGTACCAGTCCCAGCAGGCTCCTGAGCATCACACGACTGTGGCCGCATGCTGTCCCACCCTATCAGGACGAATCACGTACATATCCCTTTCTCGCAGTTGGCACAGAGGCTTTGCTCAGCATCTACTATAGCTGTGCATCCGTGGACCGAGTGGTGGAGGCAGTATTTCTTGGCCATGATGTCTGCGGTCTTGTGGCTTTCGGGAATGATTGAAGATGTTTGGGCGATTGAGAAATCCAGCGATCTCTTTGGTATCACGGTACCTAGCAGTAGGGATCAGTTGGTGGTCCCTTCGAGCCTGGAATGGGTTCGTGGCTTCCGACAGTGCGGAAGAGAGGGAAGACTGACAATAGGGGGGCAGATTGATATCGCCAACTTGAGTAGGATTGCTATCAGTGGCTGCTTTTAGAATTGTGGGAGGCACGGTCTCCAGAGGCAGAGTCGGGTCGAGGCGGCAAGACTTGTACAAGCCCCATGAACTCCTGATGAGCAGCGAGACGCCGGTCTTTATACACGGCAGCGACCTTTACTCAGGAGTTCCCTTTCCCTTAAGATACGGTATTGGGGTAACTCACGAAGCAGGCTGAGCGTCTATCACATATCACCTCGCGGCAATGCTGCACGGCGCATGGCTCTCGTTTTGTTGCAAATCGGAATGTCCAGATTGCTCCCGCTTGACCGTTTGGGAGAGAAGGTGCATCTCCCGTCCCTCGGACGCATCTCAGCTCCACGGTCTTCGATCCCACTCGCCACCCCGAAGCTTTTCCTGCCGCCATGGCTGCCCCTGGATGGGGGGCAGAGGCAGGTGGCCCGTTTGACGATCCTCGGGCCCGTGGAGGCCCTCCTCTTGGAGTTTACTGGGTCACGGCAGTCGCGCTGGTGTATGCCGTGATCCAGCCTGTGTACCGACTGGGCCGCGACAAGTTGCCAATCCTCAATCGTGACCGGACCTGGGGCCGCTCATTCGCATCCGTATCCGCCGAAAGGGCGCACCAGGAAACTCGAACACGAAGTTTCAGCTGCGTCCGTTCCCGAGTCCCTGTTCCTGGGCCCGGAGCCGCCTTGCTTCTAATATGCCAGATCCTGCAATGTCGGTCCAAGATGGATGCAATCCGTGCCGCCGATAGCCACGTCGCCTCGGTTGTGTAGCCATCCCAATCTTCTTCGGTGGCAAACGTCATCGCCATGTGTGCTAATCGCTGCCTACTGGACAATGTGTCCTCGCTGCCTGACACGCCGTTTGGGTGCGCGGGCGACTCCTGGCGGCGCAACTTTCCCTTGGTCTTACAGGCAATTGCTGATAACCCACGTGGGACTCACACACTGGCTGAGACGCCATTTTGTGTGCTACCTACCGCTGGTAAAGTGGCTCCCCGTCCCAGGCACTAGGACGATTGCTGCTTGGACAATGGAGGTTATACGCCTATATATGGAGCCTACTCCCCCACGCCATCAGGCTCCAAGTTTCAGTGTCACCAGCGGGTATGCCCGTCTCCCGCGATGAGCCGTGGCCGGCTAGCGTGGTACCTGTCTGCCTCCATTCTTTGAATGGCTCAATCTCCAACCTTTTTTTTCTGCTTCGTCAGTCTCCCTGCTACATTGGGAACGCCAAGGCGGACGAGTAGCTCGTAGCTTAATAACCCCCCATCTTCGACAGAGTGTCACCTGCCCCTCGCAGGTTGGTCGACGAATGATCGACAGTGTCATCCAGCGCGGAAGAGACCTACCTGATTCCGATGGGCCTCTGGGGCAATCGCGCGCGGCTGTGTCCACATTTTGGAAGGGGCGGTGGGCGGGTTGGGATTTCTTTTCTTGATATGCTTCGGCTTCCCAAGTAAGCCAAGGATCGGTCCTCGATCCTTTACTCACGTTCAGCTGGACCAGGTTTTTTCGTCTTCATGTTCCCGAAACAGGTCAATGAACGCGAGCCTCGTTGTCGATTTGATACGCATCCAAGGGGGTCAAGGATGTCATGGTGCGGCAGACCGCCTCGGTTCAACTTGCCCTCGAGTATCTAGAATCTGCAATTCCAAAACCAGGGCCACAGATCGAGCAGAAGGGCAGGATAGGTAGGATCCAGTTCCACGGAACCGGGTTTGTGTTTGAAAATGGAAAATGATAACCAAGGAATGAACAACCAAGTTGTCTTTTTTCTCACCTCAGTGGCTCTCCTTGATTCGCCGGCCGGGCCCCCACACACTTGACGCTGAGACGTCACTAGACTTATACATGCAACCGAGACCAGCAACAACACCTCTTCTGTCTAGCTTTGCGCTCCCAGCTCAACTGGGTCCTCCCCCTGGGTGGCGGGATCCGGGAAAAGCGCAGAACCCACGTCCAGCTAAATGCCAAAGTGCCCGACCGACCGGCTGACCGACCGACTTTCCCGCCCTTCCTCGCAATCGAGCTGTCCGAACCTTCCCGGGGGCTCATTCCTTCGCTATCCTACTAAACGCCCCGTCCCAAAGCGTTGGCTCGCCCCCCGCCGCCGTAAAGACAAAAAGTGGGACGCCCCGGCGGTCCAGCATTGGCTGAGCTCTTGCAGGCCGGCCGAGACTCGGAAGACATCGGCCTGAGAGAGGTGGGGGGGGGGGGCGACATCGGGGCGCATTTGACACAAATCACACCTGTCCAGTCGGGCCAGTCGAGTCCTGGTCCAGCCAGTCCGGAGTTGCAGGCGACCGAGTCGTCGGGATTTTTTTTTTCTCCACACGTCGCAAAAGCCCCATGTTAAAAGACGATCGAGATTCGTCAAGGGGAATCCGAGATTGCCGAGTCCCATAGCTCGGCCCGCGTCGCTGGTCGGTGAGCTCAGCTGACATGGTCACATAAAACCGATGTGGCGGTACGGCCGGTCACCGAAGACGATGTTGTGCAGTGTGGCAACCGACGAATGCGGGGTCAGAGCACAACCAGACCAAAGCGGTTGTGGCCAAAGCAGCGGACTTGACGAGGCGGTCAGGGACGCGGTAGACGCGGTATTCGTATGTTGGACAGAGCTGACAAGATACATTGTGTGCAGATTTGCATGGATAAGTGGTGTGATGTGAAAAGAGCTGCATCAAGCATTTGCTATATTTCTACGAGACCGCTACCTTCTTATACAAGGGGCAAGAAAATTCTCGTTCTACCAGTCGAGGTAGCGCTCGGGCACTTCCTCGATTTTCATGATATTGGGTATTTTTCTTTTTTGCAGATTGTTGAGGTTTAGGCCTTGGCCGCGCCCGCCTTGATCAAGAGGATGTCGCCATCCTCGACGACGTAATCCTTGCCCTTGGTCATAACCTTACCTTTAGCCTTGACCTCTGCTTCATCGCCAAGCTCCTTGAGAACATTGAAGTTGAACACAATGGCTTGGATGAAGGTTTTCTCAAAGTCCGTGTGGATGACACCCGCAGCTTGCGGCGCTTTCGTGCCATTGCGGATGGTCCACTGCCGGACCTCATCAGGTCCAACGGTAAAGAAACTGCCTAGGTTGAGCGCCTTGCGCATTTGGATAACGACCTTGGGCAGTGCAGATTCAACGCCAAGCTTCTTGCACTCTTCCTTGGCCTCGTCCTCGGTTTCAAAGCGGGTCAACCGTTCCTCGAACGAGACAGAGAGGGGAATAATAGGATCTCCAGCAGCATTCTCCTTTACCCACTCGGCAATCTTAGCAAGATGTTTGTTCTTCTTCCGGATATAATCTTTCTCGGACAAGTTGACGAGGAAGACCACAGGTTTCGCACTCAAGAGAAACAAGGGGTTGATGACCTCGACCTAAAACATAGTCAGTATATATGTTTGGTATAATGTATGTGACATGATAAGGTGATTGTGTATGGTCAGAACGGGGTTTTTATCTCAATATGCACTCTGCGTGTGAGGCATTCAAAGAGCTGGGATTAATCAGGCCTCATGGCCTTTGTTCATCATAAAAGTGGGATGGGTGGGAAGAGGAGAAAAAAAAAATGTATGCCGCACCTCTTTGGGAGTCCAGTGGTTCTTGCGCACATCCTTGCCGTCTTTCAGCCAAGCCAAGATCTTCTCGATAGTAGCCTCCGTCTCTCTGGCCTGCTTCTGCGCAAGACTCTGGCCACCTTGGCGAGTGATCTTCTTTTGCGCCTCGAGTGCCTTCTCAGTAAACTCAATGTCCTTGAGTCTCAGCTCCTCGCTGATGATGTCGAGGTCTCTGGTCGGGTTGACATCTCCCTCGACGTGGATAATCTCGGCATCGTCGAAGCAGCGAACCACCTGGAAGATGGCGTCGACAGCTCGGATGTGGGACAAGAAAGCGTTGCCGAGACCAGCGCCGGTTGAGGCACCTCGGGTCAGACCAGCAATATCATAGACGGTAAGGTTGGCCGGGACGCGCGACTTGGGCTTGTACTTGTCGCACAACCAGTCGTAGCGCGCATCGGGGACGATGACTCGAGCCTCCTCCGGATCAATGGTGGCGTAAGGAAAGTTCTGCGACGTGAAGTTAGCGATGCTACTTGCTAGTAAGACGGAGAGTGGGGAGAATACATACGGCAGGGTTTCCCAAGTTGCACTTGGTGATGGCCTGGAACAGCGTCGACTTGCCGACGTTTGCCAGTCCAACCTAGCGCCCAAGACAGTCAGCAGAATTGGCGAGACGAAGCCCAGCCAGGCAACCCACAATGCCGCTCTTCAGACTGTTTCCCGGGCGGCCCAGGAGGATCTTCTCCTCCTGAGCGACTTTCTTGGGAGGCATCTTGTTGCGTTTGCTATAGTGACGAGTGGAGATGTAGATGTGTGTGCAGTCAAGCACAGGTTTTGTGAAAAATGCAGAGCTAGCTGCGAGGGTTCGAAGGAGGGGTAAGGAAGAAGTGAAAAAGGTGGAGCGAAGAGGAGTCGTCGTTGCGACGAGCTCGTGGGCTGCCTGCCACGAGCCTCGGATTCGAGCGCCGACGGAGATAACGGCCACTCAAGGAGATTCTGACAGACGGCGCCCCAGCGATCGCTTGATGTTCTGGTCGGCCGCTGTTTATTCGCGCTGTCTGTCGCGGAAAAGCTTTGAAGCTTGACAGGAGATCAGGATTGGAGCGTCTGGTAAGAAAAATCCCAACTGTGCATTGGATGTAGGGGAACCAGGTGGGGCTCAGCAATCCCTTAACTGGAAGATCAATTGCCCGAGGTAGGAAGGAGCCCACCACCGCCTAGGTACGGCCAAACGGCCGCCGCTTTGCCCAAGACGTTTGGGGGCTTGGCGTCTGTGCGGGCGGGACCCTGGTCCAGAGCCAGCAGCCCAGAGCCAGCTCCCAGGCCATGCAGCAAAGCCGCAGCACGGGAATAGCAAACAGCACGGTGTCTCAACGCCTGCGCAAAGTCAAACTAGATAGGTTGATAATTGTCTTCTCTTTATCACTCTTTAGCCACCACAACAAAGTAGCAACTTGATCGCGACTGTCGCAAACTACTTCTGTCTCCCTACGCGTCCTATAGCCTCGTCTCCTAATTTATGCTGTGTTCAGTTACGGATTTCCAGTCCTCGCTTATCGAGTGCCTTTGTTCGTCGATCCATAATTGGTAGCCTGGCGCGTGCATGAATCTGCCTCGCTCGTCACCACCATCGAGCTGACGTCGAGCTGACTCCCAACATCCAAGTCTTTGCTCTGGCAGACGATTTCGTTTCTACTCGTCTCCAGTCCCTGTCCAAAGTTGCCCCAACATCCATTACAATGCCGCGAAAGTCACAGAAGCCTGCAAGGTCTCATAGGTCGACCTTGTCGCTCCAAAAGACCGAGATCGTCATCCATGTTTACGATCTCCTCCCGGTATGGACATCCATCTAGCATGTTAGCATGATCCCGAATACTGACCTTCCACCTTGCGCATAGCCCGGCCGAGTATCATCGACATTGTGGTTTCTAGGCACCTCGCTGCTCCACTCCGGCGTCGTCATCAACGGCAAGGAATATGCATACGGTGGGCATGACAGGCGGGGCGTAACGGGCGTGTACTGGACAAAACCAAAAACGGAGCCCCCAGGCGGCACGTTCAAGTGCGAGATACTCCACGGCTTCACCCTCGCGTCCCAGGCCGAGATCGACTCAATCGTTCGTGACGCCTCCGAAGAGTTCCACGGGACCGCGTACAACCTTTTGACTAAGAACTGCAACCATTTCACATCACACCTGTGCCAGAAGCTAATGGGACGGCCCGGCCCGGCATGGCTAAACCGAGCAGCCAGCATCGGCGTTGCGTTGCCGTGCGTCGTGCCGCGTGACTGGATCGAAGCTCCGGACTTTGAGACGGCTGACGGCGAGCTGCTGGACGAGGATGAACATGACCACGCTGACGAACGGTCCAGGATGCTGAGGACCTCGGACGAGCAGCCCCGTCTGGTAGATCAACCCGGGCGTCGTAACACCAGTGACGAGCTTGACTGGGACAGCGAGACCGAGCGCCAGACTGGGGGTAGTGGAAAGGGGAAGGGGAAGGGGAAGGCGCCAGCTAGGGACTCTGCCGGCAGAAACCTCCCCGCTGCAGAAAGAGCCCCCACTACACACAACTGAAGGACACCGCCGTGCCCTGTACATTGATTTGCTTAGCATCGTCTTGGAGTTTCGGATGGACATTGCTTGCACTTTCGCATTGATACCAAGATACTTGTTTCCTTGGGGGTCTGGAGATAATGGCGTTTTTTTGTTATTTTGGGGGGTTCTTTGGTTATGTTGGCTTTGACTATACATCATCCGGGTTCTTGCTACAGCAGTTTGGATTACCGTGTTGGTCATAAGATTCAAGTGCTTCGCTTTGGTTTGAGGTCCTACCCGAAGCCAGCCGTTGACAGTACTGAGTTTCGTCGAGTATGAGGTCTTTGACTGTTTTATAGCTCAAGTGTGCTCGAGGTTAGTTATGCAGTTTCGCAAATACCATATTAATCGAAAGCCGGGCTACTCTCCTTCAAAAAAGTTGCCTTTCTGGGATGTAAGCTTTATCATATTCAACCTCGCTGGGAACTCGGGGGTGGTAGTCTGTCCAGGGGTTTATGGGTCCCCGATCTATAGTAGCTACTAAGTACTTGTTTGTTTCACTTCGGAACGTTGTGGGGTTGAAATAGGTAGGCATGTCTTGATACAAGTCTACTTTGTAGCTCAGAGAACATGTTATGTACTAAAACGGGATAATATCTGAAGAGGTGATTCTAACATTCGCTGGTAAGCTCTTCGTTAAACGCTTCTAGTATGTCCCCTCTGGCCTTGGTTGTCTGTTGGCACGCAACTTCAGAGCTCAGCCACCGATCAACTTGGTTACTAGATATAGTAGCTAAGTTACTTGCAAGTTCGCAATGTTCTACTATTCGTATATGAATAAAAAGAAAATAAGCCATATGACAATAGGCCGTCTGGCGTTGTGCAAATACTTGGATTTGGGTGAGGTAGCACCCCATATGATTCCCCATGGTAGGTGCAAGGCTGATCAAGGAGTGAGGGCTCGGGAGTGCGGGATCGGTCAACATTGATCTTGACAACATTCGGAGACGCAAGATTCGGCCCAAATGCCGCCAAACTTCCGTTGACTTGCCCACTCGCGGTACGATGCACACAACGGGTTCGGTCGCGGCGTCACAAAACTCTTCCCGAAGCCGTGAGCCGCAAGACAAATCATAGACAGATTATGTTTTTAGAGTACCGTTTTTAAATATAAAAGTGGCCGTCCAAAAACCCTACCGAGTTCCTTTCGAAGCTTCATGCATCAAATTCCACTCCAATATCTCCTGGCATATTCCATCGAGACTGTTTACCGAGCCGTGATAGGAAATCCCGCCATCCTCCACACTTCGTCTTGCTGCCGAGTCATCTATCTTCATGTGCATACTAATAGCCAGTATCGACGGCTGTAGGAGGTTGAGGGGAAAGCCGGGGTCCTTCAGACCGAGCACCGTCTTGAGGAACGGAAGGCGAGCTAGCGCCAGGATGTACGCCTCGACAAGATGGCCTAGGATGAAGAAGACGATAGGTTGTAGTATTGTGACCTTCGTGGGCGTGGTAGCCAAAGTGGTGATGGCAGTATACAGATCCTCATTGGCCTGCATCGGCCCCGGATCAGTGACGGCGAAGGGGCGACCAGCACAAAGGGGCATTTCTTTGCGTGTCAACGCAGACTCAAATAACAGGTGGGCGAGGGCAACATTTCGGCTGTGCACGACTTGCCTTGATACGAACAAATTAGAGTTGCGTATAGCCTAGGATCTGCGCATTCGACTTACTGGATAAGGTGTGGGGTGCTCGTCACGATGCCAGTACCCATTCGCAATGCTAGGCCTATGAGCTGACCAGAATTCTGCCCATATATCCCATTGCCTGGGCGAACTGATCCTGTCCGGAATGTCTCCTCGTTAGCGAGACAGACCAGCCGCTCGGCCTCAGCTTTTGAGCGTGCATCTATACCGTAGTTAGCATCCGACTACGTTCTATGCTCACTTCCAGTATTCGGAATACCGGCCTGTACTTACAGTTAGCAAAGTATTGGTTGTGCGGGCGGATAGGGGCATCAAAGTCCTTTTCCGATGCTGTTTGGATCCAACGGCGAGGCTTATTCTGCCACGGCCAGATTATGTACTCGGCAGGCAATATATCAATTGATGTCGACCCTGTCGAGATAAAAATGTCGGCGCCCGCTTTCTTGGCCGCTCCGAGAAGATTGGCAGTACCTCCAGCGTTGACGCGGCGAGCACGCTCATACAACATCGGGTGGCGTTCGCCGGGGTTAATCAAGGCAGCAGTATGAAAAACGGTAAGCGGACTCTTGGAGACACTTGCCGGCCATGGCTCCGAGAAGGCGGCCTCCACGGAGGCGGGCAAGGTGATGTCTGCCTTCACAAAACCGCAGTTTCCCGCTACCAAGTCAGGGCGGGTAACGGGCGCGAAGTCAACGATGCGTATGCTATCCCGCGACTGACCGCGCTGAAGTAGAGCCATGACTATGTCGCCACCCACCATACCTGCAAAGGTATTCCATGTCAGCCCGCAACCCAGAGAGGCAGGTGGAGTCTTAGGGACAGGTCAGAAGCCGACTCACCAGCACCGCCAATTACGATATATCTCCGGTCTAGGCGAGGCGGGAGGTCCTTGACAAAGTCGACTGGGTTGCGCTTTATGCGCTCGTACGCGGCCCGGACCTCGTGCTGGGTCCAACGACGGGGTGCCCATTCGGCAACTTCTTCGGGAACGCTTTTCATGGCCGAATTGATGCGATAGAGCCATATTGTGATAATGACAATTGTGAGGGCTGCCGCCCCCGTCACGGTGCTAAGAACCATATTCGCAGCTCACGTCTTGAAGAGGAAGACAAGTCAACGAGCAGTCAAACGGTCGCTCGGTTTGTTTTCGTAAGAAGAAGATGGTCCACTGCCTGGTGTTAGGCTGCCAATGTCAGCAAGCCTCTCGATCCTGGTGTTGCATCTCTAATGGGCACGGACTGTTGGCAAGGCAAGGAAGGCGCATGCCGCTGGATTGTCGTTGGTTGTTCGCTCGCTTCCGGCTGTGAAACGATCTTACGGCATGTCTATGCGTCGAGGGAAAGAATATTGAATTTGGTTCGCAACCCACGGTTGATAAAAATACCATATTACTAACAAAAGCCTCAATAATGGCCGGACGTCCCTCATTAGACACCACAGAGACCTCTTATAGAACTAATACAGAGGGCATGCCATACAGAGCTCAAATAAGATACTGCAGAGGAGGGTGTTTGTGTGCATAGATAAAACGAATAAGACTTGTTTTAGTCCTCAAAAACAATGTTCTTCTGACGAATTCAGTGTTGAGCCCAGACACACAAACCAGTACTAATCGAGGGGATGAGAAGCGTTTACACCGACATCCTAGCTAGGTAAGGTGCAGACATCTAACGATATTTGACTATACAATTGAGTTTTGAGGAGACGTTGCTAGACCCCACATTGGCTTGGTAAATACCACCGCGACCGACAGACTTGTGTCATCGCTGAAGTCTAGCGGTGCCGGAGCGATGAGACGATGGTAGTGGGAGAATAGGTAACATGCCGCGCACCGTCAACTTTTTTAAGCTCTGGTTTGCTGTGTTGTTGCTTTCTGCGATCTGCAGGTGTCACGGGAGTGTGCGGAACGGAGCACAAGTGAGCATCTGTCAGTCAACCGTGCGGTCCTCGCGAGGTCACGGGTCCCAAGCGTTGCCCAAGTTAGATTGGAAGATTGTTTCCTAATAAGAAAGTCATGCTGTCTCAAATGTCTTTCATGCGTTCCTGACATTGACATCCGCACACTACAAGCAGTAAGTACCTGACCTCAATTCGTTGTCAATTCCAACGCTGGGATGAGAACTTGTGGAGGAAGGGAAGTGTGGCGCTAGCTGCCAAGTTCATCCCGAGTCCGCGAGCCCGCCCGAAGCACTTGCAGTCGTTGACGACCAATTGAGACATCTAATTGGCCCTTAAGGCTAGGGGCCGCTTGCTGCCGGTTCCTGGGAGGTGGGGTGCACCATTCGTCAGTCCTTATCGGCGCTCGCGGATGGGTGGCCAAGCAGAAATTTCCCAGATTTCTACGTCGAACCGATAGCTCCGAGACACACCCAACAACCCCTCCCCCCTCCCATTGAACAAATTAGCAACCACCTTGCACTAAATACGGCAGTTTGTTCACCTTGCAAGGAACTCGCTGGAAGATGGGACATGCGGGAGGTGCCTTCGATCCAGATTCAACAGTCACTGTGATGTCAGTGTACATATGTGCCGTCGGGGGGGGGGCTTCTCTGTTGAGTCTGTGTTTCGAAAATGAGACCTGAGATCTGCTCGGTTGGCCCGTGAACCCCTTGTTCTGTTCGGTTATCTCTTTCCCCGGTCAGGCGCCGCGGCCAGCCACTTACTCGCTGCCTTATCGTCCAGTGGCTGGAAACACGCGGATATCTGGGGGATTTGCGGTCTTTCAATGCTCTGTGAGCCGTATGCTCCGCGTAGATGGGCACAGGCTCGCATGACCAGATCTCAAGACAGGGAGAGCAGGCTGTGGTGAGACTGCGACCTTCCAAATTCTCCCCGCATCGCACAGGCTCGTGTGCTCGAGGATCACCAACACACACAGATAGATGCAAGCCACGCGCGGTGTGTTCGCTTTCGGTCGCCTGGACGCTGGCCCGGCCCTGAATGGCCAAGGCTCCACGTCACAGAGTCGATGCGCTGGAGCGCCATCCAGAGAGAAAATGCTTTCCTGTCCACTCGAGACGCTAGTGTCAGGTGCAATTCGGCCTTTAGTGCCGGCCGCTTGTGCATCACTGGCAGTCGGCCAATCATGGCGGCGCTGGCTGCTCTAGCCACACCTTTTTGGCCCCATCGTCAGGTCCCGCCTCTGAATTTCCCCAAAAGGCTGATGAGTGAGGTCCCGGATTGCCGGGGTGGCCACGGCCGAGCTTGAAAACACAAGAGCAATCAAAAGATCATGTTTCGTACCTTCCTCAAAACAGCGCACTCCCCGGATTGCTCTGCTCTCTTCCACCCAGCCTCCTCTTGTCAGATCATGCATCGTCAATAACCATCAGCCCCCCAGGACCCCGCGTTCACTTCTCTTGCACTCCAACATATCCATCGTGTATACCCAGCTCGATATCTGCTAGCCATTTATCACTTCGCTGCGGTCCTCAATCCAGCACATCCAACACCACAATAGCCATCCACACGTTTCACCATGCGTCAATCCACCATCTTCGCCGCGCTGTCTGCGCTCACCCTTGCCGTTGCGCAGAACCTCACTATCGATCCCGCTGAGGTGGATCCTGCTACCCGAGGTATGTCTTCGTAGCCGTTGGGCTTCGTACCTGATCATGATAGAAGCTGACAATTGAACTAGCCGATTGGTGCAAGGCCGAGTTCAACACCTGTGACACACTCTGCGCTAAGAACCCGACTGCAAACAGCTGCAACCCGGTAAGTTAACTATTGGGCATAGACATCCAGTAGGCTTGCGGTAATGGTTGGCTAACAATGGCGCCGTAGACCACATTGAAGTTCGAATGCACCTGCTCCAATGGCTCGGCTCCCGGTCTTGAGTATTATTCGCAGTCCCTTCCCAGCGTAAGTGCACCAGTGCTTAGACTCGAATGTGGCGGCCCGCTAACAACCTGTCACAGTTGATCTGCCAGCAAGCTTTCTCCGACTGCATCGAGGCCAACGTTGGCGAGCCGCAGAAGCAGAGCGATTGCAAGAAGAATATCCAGGCCAAGTGCGGCACTCTTGACGCCTCCAAGGCGGATCTGAGCGAGCCGGTGTCTAGCAGCAGTGCCGCCGCCCCCAGTGCTACCGGAGCGTCAACCTCTGCAAGCGCCCCGACTTCAACCAGTTCTACAGCCGCCGCCGCAACGAAGGCTGCCTACATTGGAAACGGTGTTGCCGTGATTGCTGCCGGCGTCTTCGCCGCGCTGCTTTGAGCGGATAGGTGACTGAGTGGGTTGGAGCGAGCAGGGTGTCTTGGTCACGGCGTTGATAGTATTTTTTCACTTCTTGTATTCAATTGGCCCTTAGTGCCGCTGGATAGGATGCTTGTCGAGGCGATCACAAAAGGACATAGCCCAGCGGTCGATCGGCTGGGAGTTGCGGAGGACTGGTACGCACGAGGCGACGATAATTAGTTGATGTCGGTACGATGGGAAATGGTTACCGCATAAGGCGGAGGAGAATTTTGATCATGAAGTGGCCGTTGATAGGTCAGAGAAAAGACAATCAAACCCAAAATTAATTTTTTCAGGTGTGTTTCTGGATCCTGCTTCGCTCTAAGCGTGTCACTCCTGGGGGGTTAGTATTCTTTGTCCTTATTGTGTAGTGGTTCACCTTTGTCCTTCTTTGTCTAGTTCGAATAATGGTTGTTGTGTTCAAGCGCTCTGTTGACATGAATATTAACAGGCTCGAAACTCGATTCGGATCACATATCTTCTCTTGTCTGAACACTCTTTGCCGCCAAGTTTAACGTCGTCTTCGGGATTTTGAGAAGCAAGATGGCCTCCATTTCAGACCTCCCACCAGAACTCATTACCAAGATCCTACTGGCGAGATTTACACAGCCTCCAGTATGTGCTTTCCACCTCCTGGCCCCAGGGTGGAACATCTGCCAGAGAGAGTATCGGGAGCTGCAAAAAACGATCAAAGTGGCGAGAGTCGACACTTACATCGTTCCTGCCAAGGGGCACCAAGGTGAGATCTCGAGCACCTTCGACCACGAAGAATGTGACCACATCTTCCTGCCAGTGATGGAGGACCCTAGGAAATTCGAGGCGCTTTCGCCGTTCTACCACCGAGAGTTGGTGCGAGAATGGGCAAGTAATACCTTGATTGTCGTCGCCCAGCAGGCCCGATGGGTCGAGTCCTTGTTAGCCAACATCAAGGACACGGACTGTCTACTTCGGAGCCCAGAAACTATGTGCCTTCTGCCCTACGAAGAAGAGAGATATACACGTACACCCACGGACGATACACACTCGCACTCAACAAATGCATCTGACGATGTTGACGCTGGCAAGGACAGGCTGCCAGTCCTTTCCACGATTGAGCAGAACGAGACATCCAAGTTTTGCTTCCAGCTAATCCGTCACCTCATGCTCAACACGTCGCCAAGGCTGATGGGGGCCAGGGCGGAAGAATTTGGCGCGCTTCCCAGTACGCCGGCCACCGGAATCACCAGACGAAACGTACAGATGATTGAAGAGCTTCTGTGGTCGGAACGCAAAACATGGCTGGAGCTTGACTGGGGCCGGCTTGAGCGCCTCGAGACTCTCTTTATTGACGTACGAAACTACGGCAGCGGTATAGTTGAGGGTGTTGACGCCGACGACTTATACGAGATGGCCGAGTCCCTCAGTGGCAAGAATCTCAAGCTTCTCGTCATTGCCGGGCTCAGATCCTATAAGCTATTCCCTGGCGTGGAACTTCTGAACATCGAGGAGGTTGAGAGATGGGAAACAGATTCGGGAGAGACCCAGGCGGGCCGCTCCCTAGATGGCTATAATTGGTGGCTAGTCTTTCGGGACGCGGTCAGGCCTGGAGGCAAGCTGGTGTTTGTTGACAAGCGCGTCGGCGAGCTAAAACTGCCTGTCTTCAGTTCCTGGAATGATGTCCCTTGAAGTTGGGAGTGTGTTAGTCAAGAGGCAAGTCAACCCTGAAGAAATCGCATCGATCACATCGACGATGATACCACCCTACATTTATTTTTTTTTTTTCTTCAGTAATTTAGCTGTTACAAGTTGAACACTTGTCATACCTTTCATTTATATTGCGGATTCCTCCCGAGCCACGAATTGAACGAGTCAACCTTGCTGCAGTGAAGCTGTTCCCAACAGACCTGGTAGGGCTGGTGCAACATAAGAACGGTCATGGCCCCAGCCTTGCGTCCAAATGTCAAAAGTGCAACTTCGGGTGTTGTTTTGTCAAACCTCGGAGGTGTTGAGTCCTCCTATCAAGGCGCGGAGTGACACTACATACATTGCGTCTGCATGGGTTGTGTCTGCCTTCGGCCGGGTCTCTATCAGGTTATACAAGCAATGGCCCATCCGAGAGGTGACGAACATGCGAAGAGGTAAACAGGTGCGTCCAATGCAGATGCAAGAACCTCCAACGCCGCGGGCAGCACTTTGACAGGGCGACCAATGACCTGTGAGGTATGCAGATATTGGGTTGTCGCTGCTGGCTGTGCGGGGTCGGGCCTGAAGCGCTGCAAGGACAGCAGCTGCCTCCTGCCGTCTCCAACTTATTCATCCCGTCCCCTGCGTGTCAAACATGTTAGTTCTTCCAGGTTGGAGAGGTGGTGCCCAAGAAATCATGGGGTGCCGAGGAAGGGGGGGACGGGAACGGGGCAGACGGGGCAGACGGGGCAGACATCCATGGAGCGGCATTCGATTTGCCATCCATACCTGATGCCGTCTAGTAAAACTCGCTCCTCTGCCTGGGGTGGTTGGCCACCGCAAGCACCCCAGCACATCCAGCCAAAGCCACGCCATCCAGTGTGTACCTGCAAGTGGCAATTGTCCATTGGATAAGCCCTCATCTCATGGGTCCGTTCTCAGGCCTTTGCCCACAAACCCGAATCACTGCGGGCTGAAGTCTCTCGGGCAGCCACCAGCGAGCCGTCGTCAGAGCTCCCATGATGCCAGCTGCACGAAGCTTGCCCCTCCTCCCCACAACCCAGCTCTTTCTCGAATAATGTAACACGCGACAGAGCCTTCCAGAGTGCCGAAGGCTTCAAAGTTCTTGTACATGGTGCCACGCACCCAACTTCACCCCTGAGTTGATTACCTCTTTTGCCTCTTCTTTATCCCCCACATCTTTTTTTTTCTTCTTCTTTTCTCCCCTTTCCTCCTTTTTTCTTCTTTCCCACCTTCCCAAGAAGTGTCATGGAAGACAACACCGCCCCAAGTAGCCATGACGCGAAACGAAGCGGACCGACGGCCACGCCCCCCCGACACCCCCGGTACTAGCAAGGGCGCCCGGCCGCCCCATAATACACTTGCTGCCTTTTTTGGCTCCGGATCTACAGCCAGCCCCGCCAAAAAACGACGATTAAGCGGGGACCGGGATCCGAAAGAGCGAGCACGGGACTGGGACCGGGAGCCGGATCGGAGCCGAAACAAGATCCGAGATCGGGATTGTGATCAGGATCAGCACCAGGACAAAAAACATCATCAGAGGCATGATCGTGGACGGGAGCAGGATGAAGACCACCAACGGCAACGACATTCTCATCCCAGACGTTCTCGAGAACGACTGATTGTCGAAGTCGAGCTCAAGTGCCTCGATGACCGCTACTTCAACTTCAAATTTGGAGTCAAGGTTGGCTTCCAGGTTGCGAGACTCGAGACCTACATCCGACGCCGATACGACGACCGAGCTCGGCCCATTAACCCGCTCGCGCATTTTACATTCTATTCCGAGGGCAACATCCTCCCACTTGATCACGAAATCACCCAATACTCTCAAATTATATGGTATCGCATGTCAAGACAGCCCGGTGAGCTCGAGGAGTGGAAATTCACCCACTGGCAAGATGATACACACGGCCGGCTGGATTCCAAGCTCTCAAAGGAGCTGGTCGAGGCGATTGAGGCAGGGGCAACAGTTGGTCAGCTGAGACGCCGGATTGCCGACTATATGGGAATCGAGGATGCACACAGGGTTGTACTAACCGCCAGGGGTGGAACTCGGTCAGGTTTGCTGCAAGGTAGCTGCTGGGAGGTTCGCCAGATTAAAAAGTGGCTCTGCCGCTGGATCTCGATCGACGTCCACCCAGAGAATGGCTATGTGGTCATCCAGGGTTTAGGAAGGGAATACGTCTACCACCCCGACCTGTCGTACTGTGAACAAGGCCTGGAGCTGAAAGCAATCAAGGCATACATGAGGACCCGTGTCTTTCGGGCAGTCCGCCAGCATGGTAAGAGCGAGTTTGACATCACGTGGCCCAAGATTGCTCTTAGCCACAGCGGCAAAGCCCTTGGGAGCTTTACTCCTGTGCAATGGGGTGCGACATACACGTTTGAACTTCCAGACGATGCCGCAGAGACCTTCTCCGATGAGGAGACATGGCTCCTGGCCTCAACCGAGACCTGCACAGTCTGTATTGACGACAAAAAGATCAGCGAGCTTCCCGCCAACGTCACTGCTAGATGCAAACACAAGCCAACTATCTGCAAGGATTGCTTGAAGCAGTGGCTAGAGTCGGGCCTGGAGTCTGGCTCATGGGATAGACTCAAGTGTCCAGATTGCTCTGAGCTTCTTACTCACTCGGAGGTGAGAAGGTTTGCGTCTCGGGAGACGTTCAATCGCTACGACACTCTATCAACCCGTGCGGCTCTCAAAGACATTCCAAACTTTAGGTGGTGTCTCTCTACAACATGCGAATCTGGTCAGATTCATGATGACAAGTGCACGAAGTTCAAGTGTGCGGCCTGTGATACCCGCCACTGCATCAACCACGAGGTCCTCTGGCACAAGGACGAAACATGCGAGGAATATGACCGCAGGAACAAACAACGGAAGAAGGACGAAAAGGCTTCGGAGACTATGATTAAGAAAACAAGTAAAAAGTGTCCAGAGTGCAAGAAGGATGTCCATAAATTTTCTGGCTGCAATCACATTACCTGTAAGTGTATAACTCACCCCCTGCTGCTCAGTACCGATAGAGCCGCTTTGCTGACTTGTCTCCTCTCTCTTCCATAGGTGTGTGTGGCCATGAGTGGTGCTACATCTGTTCCGCGCCCTTCCAGCGCACCCAACATGGATTTCTATTCTGTCGCCATAATGCTGGCTGTACAGAACATGATCCCTTCATCGACCTAATCGACAATCCGAATGCTGGACCAAATGGAATGGCCAACGGTGCACTGCTTGGTGGCGTGCCAAATAACGCCCCACGACCAGCGCCGTTACGTCCCGCAGGCTTTCCGCCACCGCCCCATTTTACCCCCCCTCACTTGCGCCGTCCGAATCAGAATGCCAACGGAGGGATTGGTGGACCAAACAACCGTCAAGCTCGTCAAATTATAACCCCTCCGCCAGGTTTCCCGTGGGCAGGACCCTTCGACATGCCGCGGAATGGCGCCAATAGGCCCCAGTTTCCTCCTTTGCGACCCAATATGCCTCCAGCAGCTGCCATCAATGCTGCTAATCGGGTTGCGCAAGACGGCTTGCAACAAAACTTGCGGGACCTCCGGGCCCAGACTGAAGTACTTGAACAACGACTACGGGGCTTGGGCCTCTAGGTGGGCTCTGCTGAATCCAATTGAACGGATGTTCCATGGATTCGCTCTACACACTCGCTTTGGCACTGTGATGCTCTCTTTAGTAACGGACACTCACCTGTCCAGACTGGACTAAGCTTCTAGAGATGACTGTGAACCGTACGGGTCGGATCCGCTATGCTGGCTAACCGCCAAGTAAGCATCATGGGCACACATCTGTACGAGTTTTGATGTTTCTCATGACTACTGATCCTCTGAATTGAGGCCGAGTTTCCTCGCTGCCTCCCGGGACACGCCCATCCGCCACTGCGGTGTTTTGCCCCTCGGTATGTGATCTACCGGAGCCTGGACCTCCCCGCTGGATTTGATACAGTGCCACCTTTCTGGCCCTGGATGGCTGAGCGTACCGTGGTCACCAGCCACCACTACGGCAAGCCTAGAGCTTCGAATACAATACGGCGACTCTATCCCGGCACTTTGCCGTGTGCCCCTCGACGTATGGAGAGACGGCGCTCTGATGTGTCTATTGTCGCTGACTGTCATGGGGTTGGCACCCAGGCTATGCAGTTCCTTCCAGATGCAGGAACCAAACCAAGGCCGTCTCTGGTTCATGTATCTCTACATATCAGAACGCCGAGGGCTGGGAATGGCGATTTGGATATGACATTTGATTTAATAATAATGATATTCGACGAACAACATTGGCGGGGGGGATCCCCGGCACATGTATCGGATGGTTATTCCTTTTGTTATCGGCTACCTTACTATGGATACCCACAGGAATTTTTGGTGGAACGGCGCATGGTTTACGACATATCTGACAACACAAAACGACAGAAAAACTATTTATTGACTTAGAGCACGCGACTTCATATATCAGCCGCAGCACATGCAACCTAGGAGAATAAGAAAAGATTTTTTATGTATGACCATAATGCAAACTGACCTGGTCCAGCTTTTGCTGTGTCAACAATGTGTACTATGTCATGATTTGTAGTTCATATTGTTCCCTGGGCCCTTTTATTAGCTGAGTAGGGCCCGTCATTACCAGAGCAACAGTCAGGACACCCTCCAGACTCGGGCTTTCAATGTCATGCTATCCTATGCCTGCTTACTCGTGTCTTCCTTCACATGTAGACAATGAGGCTTGCCGCGCCTGACTCTCATGGCTATGTCATTGGTTACCCCGGCAACTATCCACGAAACAACATTGTTATTATATAGCACTACCCCTGAAGTTAGAAAGAAAAGGCCTCGCTAGCTATCTGTGAAACACGAATCGGGGGAGAATGAATGACTGCCGAGCAGTGTGAAACCGCCTGTAGCTGGTAAATCTGAGCGTCGTCCACGTCTGGCTGCGTCATTCTTCGTATCAACATGGATATGGGAAAGACCTTCTCGAGACTCTGACAACTCGAGGGAGTGCAAATACTTAATGCACGCCTTGCACCCTCGACTATGGCTCGGCGCCTACCACGACCAATGCCGCTGTGAACTAGCTCCTGCCCAGACGACTGCTGCTGGGGCTCTGTCTCTGCTCAGGGCCGCAGCTCGACTCCTGATCTGACGGCTGACGCTGGAGCTCTGTCTCTGTGTGAGGCTGCAGCACGGCTCCTACCCGATTGCTCCCGCAATGTTTTTACTGTGTGCCCCAAAGCGGGATGCCTCACTAGTGGAACACCCACCGACCTTCCTCTCTTCTCGAACCTTGACAACAATACGCAACCTGTTGCGAGTATTTTCGAGGAAGCAAGAAGCGAGAACCACAGGTACTTACGCCAACCCTCGCTGACCATTGACAAGCAACTCGAAAGGTATGAGACTAACAACGGTGCATCTGCCCCCCCTCCTGGCCTTGGTGCCCTCAACCAGAGCTGCGTTTTTACGGCTTTCCCGAGTTGGGTCAATTTACTGACACCGTCATCGCAGGTGGGAAGCACAAACGCGAGGTCGAGAAAATGGGGTCGAGAATCGTGACACTCAAGCTTCCCCTATGTCCGGAGCCCGAAGTCAACAAACTGGCCACGGCCTCTTCCGCGTATTTTTGGAAAGTGAGTACCTTACCCATCCCGTCCGCTTGACCAACACGGTTCTAACATGGACATGACAGTGCCACCGGTACCGAGATGGTAACGCTCCTGGTCGGACTAGGCAACGGAAGTTTGTTGTCCACAAGGATCTGCTGGTAAACAGCTGTAACTACTTCAAGGCCGCGCTGTGCGACGGCTTTTACCAGGAGGGCGTACACAATACTATTGAGCTCGAGGATGATGACCCAGAGGCCATTGCCGTCTTCGTGGGGTATATTTATCAGGAGAAGGTCCCGAAGATTGAGCTACTCGCCCTCAATGGCTATACCCCATCCCCAAGCGCGTCTGCCTCGGCTCATGGTCGGCAGGAGGTGAGAAAGCTCGACCGCGGACGTCATGAGTAGGTGACGGGCCGGTGGCCACATTGGAAGCCAGCTTCTGTTGCTCAGCCGCCAGATGTTGAGCCTTCCCAGACCCAGAAGCCAGAAACCCCTGCAAGATACCCTACGACCATGGGCGATGTGCCGTCGCAGGACTTGGCCCTCGAAGAATCCGAGAACTCGGGAGAGGGGGATAAAGATACAGAGGGTTCAACCCTATCCACTGAACTCAGGCTCAAATGCGCGATAAAATAGAAAGCATGAAGAGAGCGGCTGCTAGCCTGGAGACTGAAGTTGCAGCCATTACCCTAGCGAGTGGGCCGGACTGGGGAGTGACTTCGGCGTAGCCCGCAAATGATGAAGCTCGTCAGGAGAGGGATAGGCACCAGGTGGTGCTTCTCAAACTCGCCGCATTTGTCGACAGGATATGCTACGACAAGCTCTTCAACAAGGCTGTGGATGCGTACCTGCACGGAGAAAGGCTCATGAAACGTAGCCTCGTTCCGCTGCATCACATCGATATCGTCTTCTCTAAGTGTATCACGGGTCGCCGCTGACGCGGTATTTCTCCGATGCGATTCATTATGAGGCCATGCTTCCTTGACCTGGGAGCGGTATTTCCGTATCGCGTCGGAGCATGACTCACTCCTCAGCATGCTGTTTTCACGATTGGACGTGGAGGGAACTATTCCCAAGCAGAACGGCGGCACCGTTTTGCGAAAGCCATTGCGCAGCCCATTATACGTCCCTAGATGCTTCTATCACCATCACACGGAGTGGAACTTGGAACCACATTGACGATGGTGGCGGCTGGGGAGCTGGAAAAGAAAATCCTGTTGGATTCGATAGTGTAGTCATATGTATGTGGACCTGCGATGCATTGCAGGGCCCGACTGCTTCGTAATATCGAATGTGGTAGGGAATGTTATAGTAGGCTTGACAATGCCGCAATACATGCCGTCTGTTCTCCGTTATCCGTTAGGGCTGAGTGGTGGTGCGTACGTCATGACTTGCGAGGGTGTGTTGTTTTCTACCGAGGCTTTTGTTGAAATTTCTAAGTAGGTTCAAGCACTTCCTGGAGCTTCAAAGTTGCACGCCGAAGAATAGACAAGGCGCAGATGTGAGGTGTTGAACATGAGAGCGCGAAGTCGAGAGAAAACATACAATGACGTCCAAGGGTTGAGCCCCTGACTGGTGCATGTACATATGTCCCGCGGCAGTGCTGCCAGCCGATAGCAGCTGGTCGTGTCGCCAAGGATTGGAATGAGATGGGAGTCATCGCTCAGGCGACCTGGTTTCTCCTGGACATCAGAGAATCGGGTGGTCCAGGGAATTGGCATTGCACAACTGCACCTCATTCACGGGTGTCGCATTTCTCAGCCCGGGACGTCTGCTTCTCGAGATATGTGGGTACTTATCGGCAATCGTGATATTTGTGGTTTCACACCATATTCTTCCTTTTTTGTCAAAGTTTTCTTTGGGCAATGTCAAAACAAACCCGCGACTTTGAGTTTTCCTTGATCAAAGGTTGGGTGGTTTGAGGCTGCATGAAATTTCCATTGAATTGCCTCTTTGCCACATGTCACATCCATTGACGGCCCGAAAAACTGCTGGGAAGAGCAGGTACAAGTGTTGGGTGATTGGAAGCGTGCCTCAATTGCAGTGACAGGAAAAAAAGAGGAAGGCGCTTCCATCCGGAGTGCGTTGGATAACTCTGCAGGAAAACACACTTTCCAGGTTCCCCTCACAGCTGAAGGTGTGAAGGAGGCAAGGAGGCACGGGCAACCAGCACCACGCCAGGCTCGAGCTAGTTGCTTTCCCCCAGTTGCTGGGCGCTGTATCAGTTGTCGGCTGTCGCAGCGACCGCCGACTTCTGGCCACCAACCTACAATTTGTCGAGCCGAAACTGGCATTGGTCTTAGGGCCGACCACGCAGAATTCCGCAACCATCAATTCCAGTCAAAGCCAGCCTGCCCATTGCAAAATACTTTTTTTCGCATATTGAGGGCATGTCTGGCGCATCATGATTGCATCGCGTCCGAATGGCAATGACGACTTCCATGACCCGCTCGAGACGAGCTGAGGGTCTCCATCCGTCGCATCCCAATACCCGACATCCGTCTGCGCTCGCGAACGCGAAGGCCCAAAACAATCAGAACTTTGCTGCCAATCTTCACCGCGCTAAGCGACCGCTCGATGCTTCGGCGCGCGATTTCGATTCTATCCACCCACCCAAGAAGGCCAGATTTACGACAGGCATAGCCGTTGAGATACCCGCCCGACCGCCGTCATTTCATTCGAGGACGACGAGGGAACCTGCGATCGACGCGAAACCCTCCCAGCAGCAGCACCACCCGCCGCCGCCCCAGGCGTCCACCGCCGCCAAACCCACCATTGCTACGGGCCACAATGCCCCGAAGCCCTCCTCGCGCAACGCCCCTCCCACCACCGCCCGTTCAAATGTCGCTCCAGCGACCGCCCCCCAACAACAGCAGTCGGTTCTCACAAGACACAAGGAGAAAGTGGTCAACGGACTGAAGCACGAGCTGCACAGGCTGCAACCGGGCCCGGTTGATACTAAGGAGCAGGGCCGTAAACTGCGGTCGCAGGAAGCCACCCGCTTCAAGAGCGAGCTTTCGGCATACTTTCCTGACTATGACGAGGTCATCGGGAACGAACCAAAAGAACAACGTGGGTTGATGCCATCCTTTCTCCTTTACTAAACAAGCCACTTGCACTATGCGATTGCTGATCAAAATGTCTTTTTTTATTCATAGATCTCCTCAATCTCGACACCCCCATTGTTGTCGCCAGCGCAAATTCATCATCACTTGACATAGCAAGCCAACAACCCCACCCACGCGACACCTATCCAATACGGAGCTACAGCGACTCCCTCTTTACCGACCTTTTCGATGCACAAACAATAGACTGGGCATTTCTTGACGCCGGAGGCAAGACTAAGTCGCTAGAGGATCATTTGCCGGATTCTATTTTTGAACCTGCGCATAAGAAATCCGAACGCTTGGAACGGTCTATACGTAATTCTGAGAAGGGACGCGCTCAGCATGAAAAGGATCAGATTATTCGACTTCTGGACGGGCTCCAGGGTCCTGATTGGCTGCGGGTGATGGGAGTCAGCGGGATCACCGAGAGTCGGAAGAAGGCATTTGAGCCGGCGCGGGACCATTTCATCAAAGGCTGCCAGGCCATCCTAGAGAAGTTTCGCTCATGGGCCGCAGAGGAAAAGCGGCGGAAATTGGAAAAGGAACGTGCAATTGCCGAGGCCGAGGCCGAGGCAGAGCGGGCGGCTACAAATGGCGATGCAGACGACGAGGAAGAAGGACAAGAAGAGGAAGAGGCTGGCGAGGTAGAGGAAACGGAGGTGCCTGCGAAACAGAAGGAAATCGCAGACAGTATCGACGAAGAGATGGCCGATGTCCGATCTACTATTGAAAATGATGCCGACCCTCCTGACGAGAGCGATGTGGATGCTTCGGTAGCAAAGCAGCTGCGGGAGGAAGCGTTAGCGGCGGCGAAGACCAAATCGAGGAGGGGGAGACGCGCCGTCGCACAACACACACAGCCCCCTCCCCCTCCACCACCTCGAGAGCCGGAGCCAGAGAAGGAGTTCACCTCATTCTTCCGCAAGAAATACCAACGCGATGCCGCACTGAGCAAGGGTCGGCGGAGAGGTCGCAATGTTCTGGCATGGGGGCATCCGGTACCTGAGTTTGAGGAGAAGGATTTCGAGCTTCCCGAGAAGTTTCGCGACGAAAAGACCCTCAAGGTGCATGCCAGAAGGAAGCGCAGGAGTAAGAGAGGTAGGCACGATCTTGACTGAGAGGGTGTATCGTGTATTCTTGGCTCGTGTGGTCTAGTTCAAAGGGTCTCCTTACTGCATATGCGGAACAGATCACAGCATGTCGATAGGCCCCTGGGAGCATGGATTAGCGCAAAGGGAAACAGGCCCTAGTCTTAGACTTAATAAACACGTAAATAATGGGCATGCCTCGAATATGGTGGTGCTTTGATGTATGTTTGGGCAGAGGAAACGCAGCGACGGTGGCAGTGACGACATTGACCGGCTGGCCGCCTTCCACCATGGAAGGCAAGCAGTCGGGTGGGGAATGGATCCAGGCGCACTCTGATTGGCTAGCGGCAGTGCTTGGCTCGTGCTTGGGTTGAGCCCCTGCCAGCTCTGGCTGTCGCAGCCGGTAAAACCGTGGAGTTCAACGTCAGTCGCCCGGAGAAAGAGATCAGCGCATTGACTATTGTTCACAGCCACGTCCCTACTTGTTCACGGCGACCTTGTTCAGTCTCTCGTCCCTGCCCCCGGCCATTTCCCTCATCTTGAGGGCTCTATTGATAACCTCTATTTTCTATTGATGATTTTTAATCTGCCATCGTACCGCAGCCCGTCGCCCTTTGGAGGGGCGCCGGCGTGAAATCCGTTTCCTTGCGCGAAGCTGGAGAGTTCTCGCCCTGGTTTGGAACCTCGGCGCTTTCTCACTTTCTTCTCTCAACAACCGATCTAGCCTTCCGCTCACTTTCCCTCTCCGCGCGACCAGCCAAAACCCGAACCTTTATTTCTGCAGCATCAATCACGAATTTCCCCACGGAATTGACCCGAACAACGCACCGCGTCCCGCGATAACACGCTCCCACGCGCCTTCGTCTTCTGCGATGATTGACTGAGTCCGCCTCGATCTGTCCGAGCCTTGCCAGGCCGACTTTTCTTTTTCGTGAACCTTTACCCCCCTTCGCTCCCCCTTCAATATCTGAAGACGCTAAACGACCAACACACGACTTCCCGATTTTGACGGCTATCCGCTGAAAATGCCAAGTGCCGTCATGAACGAGGCTGCTGCCGCCGAAGCGGCGGCCATATCGCCATACCAAGGCGTTTGCGAGCCCTTCACAATAATCCAACAGGAGGTCGAGCTCGAGGTCAACTTCCGAGAGAAGAGCATCAACGGGGTGTCCACGCTCCTCATCTTCCCAATGGTTTCGGATCTGGAGGAGATCATGCTAGACGCCCGACAGTGTGACATAGATGTCGGAGAAATCAGAGTGAATGGGGTCAAGACAACGGCGTCGTACTCCGACCCGTACGATTTGATGCAAGCTCCGCGGCAGTGGCAACTGGGCGCACCACAGAATCATGTCATGCGAAGCCGCATGCGACCGCTCACACCCGACCGACGACCGGACGTACCCATCAACGAGAGAGACAAGCAAGGACTCGGCTGTGTGCCAGCCGATCGAGCACTCAAGGTTTCGCTACGGCCTGAGGGCACCTCCAGGGACGAGTCTGGTCGACGCCCAAATGCCGCGAGAACCGACAAAGATGCTGCCGACGACAAGGATTTGCTCAGGATTTCGATACCCTTTCGGTCGAAGCGCATTCGGGACGGCCTACATTTTGTTGGTGTTGATGACGGCGACTCTCGATATCCCCACGTCTACACTCGCCACTCCATCGCTCCTGGAACTGCATCCTGCATTTTCCCCTGTGTTGATGACCCTGGACTGAGACATTCATGGAAGCTTTCGATAAAGTGCCCTAGAACGCTGGGTGATGCCTTTGCGCAGCCCCTAGCTACTCAGTCGGCGGTTCCGGTTCCTTCTATCGCAAACAAAAAGAGAAAATTTGGAGAGGTCGCACCCCCTCCGCCACAGCCCCAATCTGCTCCCATGGTGGAAGAGGATAAGCTGATGGAGATTACTGTTGTCTGTTCTGGGAACCTCAGTGGAGAGCAGATTGACCCCAAAGATGAAGGAAAGAAGATTATGACATTTGAGGTCCAGAACTCGGCCGCCCACCATATCGCCTTTGCCATCGGTCCGTTTGAGCATATTGACTTGTGGTCCGATTTCAGAACAGAGGAGGCGGACGAGAAGTTAGGAGCAAATGCCGCCAAGATTCATGCATATTGTCTTCCTGGACGCGTCGACGAAGTTCTCCATACTTGCGCTCCCATCGTGGCGGCCGCTGATTATTTCGCTCCCGAATTTGGGAAGTACCCGTTTGAAAGCTACAAGGTGTGTTTCGTGGAAGACATTATTCCAGACACCACGGCAGCAACTTCCATGTCGCTCTGCAGCACTAGGCTGCTTTACTCAGAGGAGATAATCGACCCGGAGATAGAGGTCACTAGAAAGCTGGTTCATGCACTAGCAAGCCAGTACTTGGGCGTCCACATAGTCCCAAACCAACGGTCGGACAGCTGGCTCGTTATCGGCATACAGTGGCTCATGACGGACCTCTTCATGAAAACTCTCTGCGGCAATAACTGGTACCGATTCCACTTGAAGGCGATGGCGGATAAGCTAGTTGAGGCTGACATAAACCGCCCCTCCATTCACGATCTCGGGGAGCATCTTCACATTGGGGACTTTGAGCTGGAATTCATGGCGCTCAAGGCACCCCTGGTGCTGTTCATTCTCGACCAAAGGATGTCCAAGATTCCCGGTTCTACTGGCGTCATCCGCGTGGTCTCTCAGATGGTGTCAAATGCCAACATTAACAACACTGACCCGACTTGCACGTCGGTTTCTGCGGCTGAGTTCCGCCGGGCGTGTGAAAAGAAGAGTCAGTACAGACCGGATGAGCTGTGGGATCAGTGGGTGTACGGTGCTGGCTGCCCGAAACTCTCGATCAAACAAAGATTTAACAAGAAGAATCTTAACGTTGATATCGTTATCAACCAAACCCAAGGCACCGCGAAGCCGAAATCCATCAACAAGGAGGAATTCTGGCGCGAGTTCCAGGAAGAGATTCATAACGTCTATGCCGGCGAAGTCCCCAGGCTCTTCACAGGCCCTTTTACGGTCCGAATCCACGAAGCAGACGGTACACCTTATGAGCATTACCAATCTATCACGGATAAGGACAAAAATGGAACCAACTTGTCCATCGCCTATAACACGAAATATAAGCGACTCAAGCGTACCAAGAAGGCCCAGGCGGCGGCGACTACGAGCAACGATAAGCTCGACATTCAGGAAGATGATGTTGTGTACTTCAACATGCTGGGTGACGTCCTCATGACGGAAAAGGACACTGAGAACTGGGGTCTCCAGGACTGGAGCAAAGATGTCCAGGTTGCCATGGATCAAGAGTCCTACGAATGGATCCGGTTTGACTGCAACTTCGAGTGGGTTTGTGAGACGGTCACCGACATGCCCGGATACATGTATTTGGCCCAGCTCCAGCAGGACAGAGACGTAGTGGCCCATCAAGATGCCCTGCTCTTTTTCAAACGAGGCAAGCGACATGGGGTTGCTGCCTCCATCGAGACGAGGACGACGATGGACCGTCGCTACTACTGGGGCATTCGGGTGATGGCGTTGGAGGACCTCCCAAAACAAGCCGACCAGGATTTGAACTACATTGGACTCGCCCAGCTCATTCTGAGCTTCCGGCACTTTTTCTGCGACCGCATCGTTGGGAAGTCCGGAACGATCACGTTCCCTCCCTCGCCAAACGATTTCCACGATAAAGCCCAATATGCTGTTCAATCAGCCCTCCCAGGCGCGATTGCTCGCACCCGGGAAAGGGAAAAGGGGCGTTGCTCGAAGGATGGGCGGAACTTTCTCCTCGACCTGCTTCTTTTCAACGACAATACGGACAACGAGTACTCCGATCAGTTCTATATTGGCAAACTTCTCGAGGCTCTCACAACCTCCCTCATTCCCGACAAGCAAGAAGGAGACGGAACCCTTATTTCGACCCTTGACGAAGAGGAGGAAGAGGACGCCGAGTTTAAGCGTTTTATCGAGAAGACGATCGGGGAGATTGATAAGTACCGTCGCATGGATGAGTGGACATCGACCTACCAGAATATCTGGACCACCACGGCGCTAAACTGCAAAATGAGACTAATGAAGGCTCGTGTCATCCCCATCTCACCGATCGAGTTTGTGCAGTATCTGCAAGATAACAACATCGACCTGGTACGGATCAAGGCGTTCGAGTGTCTCGTCGAGCTTGGCCTGCTATCCAAGACGCCTATCTTGAAGTTGATCCTGTCCTACATGAGCACTGACAAGTCGCCCTTTGTCCGTGACCGGCTCTTCAAGATATTTTGCAGAGGCATCGCAGCCATTGCATTCGGAGAAAACAAGGCTTCTCAACCAGAACCCGAAGTCGAGGTTGATGACAGCGGCCTGATCATTGAACAGGGAGAGGCCGAGATCCAGCAGAGGAAACTAGACGCCGTCCGAAAAGACGACATCACCCACGCTCTCCGTGCCCTAAAGGAGGAGCTAAAGGGTAACCCTGAGCTGCCTATTGTCATCTGGCGGGCCGTCGAGTCCCCAATAATCGGCCTCAAGGAGAAGGCCCAGCTGCTGGAGCTCTGCAGTGCAATGTTTGAGCCGGAGTACTCGATGCTTGTGACTCTCAACTACCCCAAGCGCTGGACTTGTGAGCGGGTCACTGAAGATCCGTCTGTGCCCGTCGACCCACGGGTCAAACAGAAGCCCCGGTGCATCATCCGGTTTGTGCAAAAGTATCGCACGGAGCCCCGTGTCAAGATACCGATTGAGCCGCCACCTCCACCAGAACCAATCCCTCAGGAGCAGCCCAAGCCTCCAGAGCCAAAGAAGATTAAACTCAGCTCCAAGCCGTCTTTCAGTGCCGGCTCGACTGGTGGAACACCAGCTCCAGCACCTCTTGCGCGGCACGATTCGATATCTGTTACAATGCCCCGGCCCGCACCGCCCACTCCGGCTGCGCTGCCTGCGCCACCTCCGCCTCCTCCTGTCGTACCCGTCGTGGCATCTGCATCAGACACCATTGCGGTGCAGCCCGTTTCGCGAATTTCTACACCCGTGGTGGAAGCACCGGCACCACCTTCGCGAGCAGCTAGTGTCTCTGGCTCAAGCCAGCAGCCCAACGGCGGCGGGAGACCAACCGAAAAGCGTCCCAAGCCGCTCAAGAAGCGCAAGAGCGATGAGAACGAGGGCAATGAACGGCCAAAGAAGATTGCAAGAACCGAGGCGAGGGCCGAACACGGTCCTAATCGCGGCACCAACGGCCGGTCAAAGGTAGTGACAGTTCGATTCACTGCGTGGAAGAGACTTCGTGAAGACACGTATCGGAAGATCCGGGCAGAGCAATCTGCCCCTTCAACTATTGTCGCAACGCCCGTCACTAAGCGTCTCACAAACAGCAAATCCACCAACTCACCCTCGCCTATTGCTAGGTCTCCTGCCTCGACGTCGTTCCCTCCGAGCTCGCAACGTACCAATGGGGGCAGCTCATCGAATACCAAGCAGCGCAAGCCACTGCCGACATTTGCGCCACATCCAGGCCCACCAGGGGCACTAGCTACGGTGCCGGTTCCTAATGGTGCTGCCGCGACTGCTCCAGCTCCGGCCCCGGCCGCTCCAGCTCCGAAAAAGATCAAACTCAAGCTGAAGATGCCCTCACAAAAATCGCCTACTTAGAAAAAGCTCCCGATGATTGCTGAGGCGGAACAAGCAACCTAGCCTTCAGCCGGCTTGGTCATCTTCGGTGCATCGGGTTATTGTCTTGTGAGATTTCAGAGCAAGACAAGGCATGGCCTCAAGCATCATTCATCCCTCAGCTGACCCCTTAAATTTGATGTGGGCCGATTGTCTCATGATAAGCATTTCGTCCCGTGTTAGTAGAGGGCCGAAAAGCAGGGATGAATTTGGTATGACTCTTTTCAGTTTGCATTTGCACAAGGCGGAACGATGTTATTCAGCAAGGCGCTTTATGGGGAAGATTTTGTTTGGCTTCCTGCTTTGAGCTGAAACTCGGACATGTCTGCCCGGTGGAGCAGAAACAAGAGGCGGTCAATGGAACCCATAGTTATCGGGTCGAGGGAAGAAATCGCAGGCTTGCAGTGGCGGTAGCTCTGGCAGAGGGGAAGAAAAAGGAGGGCTGTAAATACACGGAGCAGCTCAAAGTGACGGTTACTCACTTAACATTTAATACATAAAAATGATACCCCAATTGAGTGCATATGTGAATGCCTGCCGGGAATGCATGTATATGAATAGCTTTACATTGTGAGCTCTACTTTATCTGTCGTGGCAAGAAGTTCCAATTTGCCCATGTATGTCCCTTTTGGTGACATTTCTTTCCGCTTGAGATTCCCATTCACTATCAAATCCAGCTTGCCCTCTCAACACTTCCCAGGAGCCCTACTCCTTCCAGATACATGCATCCTACACAATGCACAAAATGCCATGGATACTCCTGCTAGTCCTCAACCCTGCGGCTGCCTCCGCCGCTGCGGCGCGGCAAGCCCGATCCTCTCTTCCCGACTCCGCTGCACCCGCGTCTCAGGCGTCACGGCTGGATTCCGTCCCACATTCCCGCCTCCTCCCCCAACCATCCTACCGCTTCCTCCTCCTCCCTGGCCGCCGCCCCGCAGCGCCCGCTGCTCGCGCGCCTCTTGCTCGTCGAGCCGCCGCTGCTGCGGCGGTGGCGCATGACGCTGGATCCCGCCCGTCGGCGTCATCTGGAGGTGCTGCTGCTGCGTCTGCAGGGGCGCCGTGGCTGCCAGTGGTGGAGGTTGCGCCATGAGGCTGCTCAGACCGCCCAGTCCGCCTGCGGCGTTGGGGCCTAGGATAGAAGTCATGCCCGGCGCATCGAGGTCCATGTTATCATCGTCGTTTTCGTCGGCCTGCGAGGAGGCGTCCGAGTGGACGTCGGAGGCTGGGGAGAAGATGGTGTTGTGCTGCTGCTGCTGCTGTTGTTGTTGTTGTTGTTGTTGTTGTTGTTGTTGTTGTTGTTGTTGCTGTTGTTGTTGCGGTGGGAGGTGTGGGTAGGACGGGGCCGACATGGACGAGGCGTGCGCGTGTCTGCGCGTGCGCGTTTGCGCGTACGGGTAGGCTTCCACGTCTTCTTCTTCCTCCTCGAGGTCGGACGACGAGGTGAATTGGTTTTGCTGCTGCAGCTGCTGGTGGTGGTGGTCGAGGGTGCGTCGTCGCGCCGAGTAGCCTGAGCCGCCGCGGGATGAAGCTGCTGCCATGGCTTCACGGCGGGCGTGCGCTTGGACGGCCTGGTGCGCGGCGAGCTCGCGCACGCGCTCGCGCTCGGCTGCGCGATCTTCGTAGTCGGCGATGTCCTCTCCCGTGATGGAGAGGACGGTGAGGCCGCGGCGCAACATGGTGGGCGCGGCGGGTTTGTGCTAAGATGTGAGGTGGGTACGAGAAAAAATATTCTCGGTGGCGGGAGGCTCTTCAAAGAGTTCTCGAAATGGTAGAGCACAAACTCTTTTCTTGTTCACCACACACTGTTTGGCGATGGCCTCAGTCCTGAGTTGGGTAATGAGTGAGTGAGGGAAGGCGGGGTTGTGGAATTCTCAAGCTTCGCCCGTTCAAGAATTTTGAGGAATGGTGAGCAGTGCAGAAATTTGGTATGAAATGGAAGAATTTTCTGACTGGCGGATAGCACCGTTTTGCTGTGGAGGTAACTGCTGCCAAAGGAGGAGAGTTGATGAAGCCTACGGTAAACCAAACCAAGCTTTTTGACTTTTTGACGCGTCCTCGAAGCTTTTCAGCGCGTCCAACAAGGCTAGGGTTAGGGTTATCACAGCATACCAGCAACCCAGTACCACTTCAAATTTAACTCTAGCTGTTTTATTTGGGAATCATTCGGTTGTCATTGATTCATCGTACATTAGGCACATAAATGGAGGGTATCATTCAGCAAAGTGGTCGGCACCTCCCCTCATTATCTCGAGTTATCCTTCATCTTTCCACAGGTTGAGCAAGTCCACCACTGCCTCTCCATATGGTTTCCGCAAAAGGAGCATTGCCACGTTGCTGGAGGGACTGAGGTATAAGACTGACTTGTACCACCGTTACTTGTTCCGCTGCTCTTCATGTCAGAAGAGCTTCTCACCGGGCTCGATGTCAAATCAACCACAGCCCTTGGGCGTTTATCGCCAGCCGTTGACTTCTTGAAAAGTTCCTGCGAGGCTTCCACAGTACGTTCAGCTCCACAAGCATCGCAGCATAGATACGTGGCCGGATTGTGCAGTGTGCAAACCTCACATGCCCAGACTTCGGGCACTTTTGGTAGACTGGGTGGCACCACTGGTTTTGTTGCAGTTGGCACTGGCGGCGGGTTCGACCCAGACCCGCTCGGTCTCCTCGGCAGTGCCGCCGACTTTCCTAGCTCGTTCAGCTGTGGATCAGATGGTTGATCAAAGACTGTGCCGCCGCCGTTTCCGGTGGGATTTTGCTGGGTAGGCGGGATATATGAGCCGCCGTATTTTGCCTTTTCGTCCTCCTGGACGAGCTCCCATAGAGCTTGTGCAATTGCGGCATCATTCGCCGCATCCTCTTCGGCCCTGGTCCGGAAGCCATTCCTCGTTGCTGTGTCCGAGATCTCGAGAATCTCACGTTCGTTATGGTTTGTGTTGCCGCATCCCTGCAGCGCTCTGTTACGGCGCTCTACCGCACTGAGGATAACATTGCGGATGTCCTGGCCGGGTCGCGGCGCGGAACCCCCTAATCTCTGGCCCGAGCCGGCCGATACGACTCGCCGCTTCTCAGCCGCAGCGCGGGCCAAACGGCGCGCCTCATGCATGGGAACCCTGCGAGCACCACCCAGGCGATGTCCGTCTGAGAGGAAACCTTCGCCGGTATACCCCTTCATAGACAAACCCTCGTGCTCGTCCCGGAGCTGATTCCACAGCGCATGGAACTTCTCATCGTGGGGTCCGTGGACGATATGCGATAGCTCGTGAAGCATGGTGTCTGTCACTTGCTCGACTGGGAGAAACTGGTTGCGGTCCCCGGCATAGCGAAGACGAAGCAGAATTCTCTGGCCTCGGTTCACGTTGAGTCCTGCGGTCTCGTTTAGCAGAGCGGCGCGTAAAATATGGAGACGGTGACATATATCAGAGCCTTACCGAGGAGGTTGTGTTGATCTGGAAAGAACTCGGCAAGTTCGCCAACCTTCCACCCTCTCGCTCTCATTATGGGCTTCACAAGCGATGCGATCTTTTTGAGGGTGTGCAGGGCTTCCTTCTCCCGAGCGAAATCCTTCAGGTGGGAGAAGGACAGCACCAGGGCATCGTGTTCAGGCATTGCGAGATCAAGTCAGCGGTGCCTCAGCCCTGCTGTGTGCTCCCGTGAAGTGTGCGACAGGATGTTTTGATTGAGACAGAGGAAAAGGAGAAACCGAGGTTTGGATGTCTGAAATCTGAATTGGAGAGCCAAACAGCTCGAGGCAAACCCTGAATAAAACTGAGCAGATTTCCTAGACTTTGCTAGCCAACCAACCAACCTGGAGGAGAGAAGGGACGGAACTAGCTAGAATGGCCCAAGGCGCGAAGTGCAGTGTTCGTAAGCAGAGGCTCAACCTCTACTGGTGTTGTCGTCAACTCGGG
This sequence comes from Lasiosphaeris hirsuta, assembly GCA_030549175.1. NCBI lineage: Eukaryota > Fungi > Ascomycota > Sordariomycetes > Sordariales > Lasiosphaeriaceae > Lasiosphaeris > Lasiosphaeris hirsuta. Next base: position 6,358,294 of record JAUKUA010000001.1, read on the forward strand.
TAACAGGGCCGGTCGTCAATGGGGCCGCCGCGTCACAGCGTCACTGCCTGGCCGGCCGGCAACGGCGGTGGCGTTGGTCGCCAGCTGTCTACCACCGCGTTTGTGTCCGCGTTTCAAGTAGGCGGCCGGCAGATTCTTTCCGATCGACTCCCCCTCCAGTGCGCCACCGCCCAAGGTTCTAGGAGTTGGAGGTACCGATTCTTTTTTTGCTGTTCACCTCCCATCACCGTCATCGATGTCAGGTATGAGAATCGCAACGGTGACCCTGCATCTCTCGTATCGCCCTGCGTAATTGGAGGGCCCTTGGTGCTACTCTTTCTAGTCCACATGCGCAGCGATCAACGCCCGTCCCCATCGAGAGCCTCCAACGTATTTCCCTGGTCGTCCAACGTCGTTACGCCATCAACAAAACAAGGACCGAGGCTGCGTAACTACCAGGATCGAGAACAATGGAAAGCGCGTCTCGGCAATAGCGCAAAACGAGCAACGCAGCGATGGGGATGCGCATGAGATCCAGATTTGCAATGCAAATCATCGGGTGTAAGAGATTGCCAAGGCTTGGCCTCACATCCCCATGGCATGATCAAGGCGGCGCCAGAGGCTGAGCGTGGAAACCTGAGGTTACTGGTGATGAGGAGCGTTTCACCTTGACAAAGCGACCGCGAGGGGTTTGGCATCCATTGGCGATCCCGTGCCACCCCGCAATGAAAGCGTTGCCCAGACTCGCCCAGACGGGGGGATTGAGCCATTCTCCAAATTCCTCTTTCGGATGGCGTCTTCGAGGGGTCCTTTTAAGCCTCTTGGCATGAAGCAACAACAGCCTGCAGACGGTGCTGCAGGCACTGATTCAGACGCTGGAGGCGGTCGCCAACGCAAGCGCGCAGAGGCCATTGATTTGCTGTCCGCCGCAGCTCATATTCCACGGCCGCAAATTGGGATCGATAGCATCCAGAGCATCCAGATCCACCCGACCAGCTTTCTCTCGTAGGTAGCCATCCTCTTGATCCCGGCACCGCTCCAAGGGCTCCCCTCGCGCCCCTCTCGCGCCCCCTTCGAAACCCCCCCTTCAGGCTTTCGCCGTCTTGGTATTCCATGGTACGGAGTACTGCGTGGCACTCACTGCCCAGCGGGAAAACTCCCAATCCTGGGCATGCCTGGGCACGCCAGCGCTACTAACCGGCAGTTCCGCTACCTCATGCGCTACTCAATGCCAACGGTCCGCATAGTGGCAGCCATCCTCACGAGGTACCATGCCCTTATTACCTACTCTAAACTGATAGGCCGAGCCGATCATGGCCAGCAAACCCATCACCTTGAAACGATGAGACGCAAATCCAGCAGTTCAGAATGCATGAATGAGCCGGTAAGGTGATCTGTTGGCAAAAGCTTGTCATGGTGATCCACGACCCTCTCCCCTTTTGTTTCCCACTTCCCACCTTCCCTTCCTGTGCCTTGGACCGCTAGCCAGTTGCTGTGTTAAAGTCTATGTCCCTGCTGCCTTAGTGCTGCTTTCCTTCGTCTAGGATATCCATATCCCTTTCTTTCTTTCTTTCTTTCTCCCTCTCCCTTCACATTCTCCCTCGGTATACATTCGTCTTGTGGTACCCCCTTACATCCCGGCCCCATCTCCCGGCAACGATTCCTACGGCCGTCTTCCCCGGGGCACATTCTTCTCCTCTCCATCCACCATGAAGCTCATCAGCCTTGCCATCACCGCGGCGTCTCTCCTTTCGTCAGCAGGACTGGTCGAGGGTGCGCCGCGGGTCGTTCAGGTCGCCGCTGAGGACCTCCCCGTCTCAACTCTTGGAGGCGCCTCTTTCCGAGTGCCACAAGTCCGCAATCTCAAGTACAGCCAGATCGGAAAGGGCCCGAGAGCACTCGCAAAGGTCTACCAAAAATATGGCAAGCCGATGCCTAAAACACTCGTCAAGGCTTTGGAGGTTATTTCGATAAAGATGAGTGCCGCCACTGGCATCAAGCCCCATTTCAAGAATTTCGGAGGCAACGGGACCGTGGGCGAGAACGATACCGCGACTACTGGCCAGGGTGAGGTGTCTGCGACCCCCCAGCTATTCGACGTCGAGTATCTGGCCCCTGTTCAGATCGGGACCCCGCCCCAAACTCTCATGCTCAACTTCGACACCGGTTCTTCCGACTTGTGGGTATTCAGCAGCGAGACCCCCGCCGAGTCGCAGAATGGCCACGCCTTGTACAACATTGGCAACAGCAGCACCTCCAAGAGGGTTGACGGCGCCGTCTGGTCCATTCGATACGGAGATGGCAGTGGTTCAAGCGGCAATGTCTACACGGACACGGTCAGCATCGGTGGTGTTTCAGTCCCGAACCAGGCTGTGGAATCTGCCACAAAGGTATCACAATCCTTTACTGAGGATCCGGCCTCGTCAGGCCTCCTCGGCCTCGCGTTCGACACCATCAATCAAGTCAAGCCGAATTCGCAAAAGACCTTTTTCTCCAACACCATGAACTCTCTAGCGATGCCGCTGTTTTCCGCGAACCTGAAGAAGGCTGAGGGTGAGATCAACCACCCTAACCCCTAAAATAGAAATCACGCTAACCATTGACAATTCAGAGGGCAACTACAACTTCGGCTTCATTGACACAACCGAGTTCACCGGCCCCCTCTCCTTCGTCGACGTCAACTCTACCGAAGGCTTCTGGCAGTTTGAGGCCTCGGGCTACACCGTCAACAACAAGACCACGGCATCGCCCCATGGAGCTATTGCCGACACGGGCACCACCCTGCTCATGCTGCCCGCTGACATCACCGACAACTACTACCGCCAGGTCCCCGGCGCCGAGGACAACTGGCAGGTTGGTGGCTATATCTTCCAGTGCAACGCGACACTGCCCGATTTGACCCTCAACATTGGCACCTACAAGGCCGTCATCCCAGGCCACCTCATGAAGTTTGCACCCGCCGACACCGAGTCATTTGACACGGCCACCATCTGCTACGGCGGCGTGCAGAGCGCCGAGGGCTTCCCCTTTGCCATCTACGGCGACGTCTTCTTCAAGGCCCAATTCACCGTCTTCCACGGCGGCGAGCTCAAGCTTGGCTTTGCCCCCAAGTCGGGCGAATAGAGCCTCTGTGTGTATGTGTGTGTATGATCATTTGGGGGGGGTTTTTTTTTTTTTTTTTTTCATGTATATGACCTGCATGACAAAGGCAGCATGAGAGCGCGCGCGCGCACCTCCCTCCCGAGGAGAGAAGCCAGCGCCACGAAACGGAACCGGCTTCAGTCGTACATAAAACATAGGAAGGGAGAATAAATAGATCGCGGGGATTTTGCGCCGAGCTGATGATGGCTCGGCTTTAATTCTGGCCATCCATTGTCCTATTTACAACGCACTATGTGAATCCAAAGCTTAGGTATCCTATCTAGGCTAATAAACCTGCAACCGCTGACGTCAAATGTGCCTCTAAGCGCCGCCCAGAGTGCGATCGCCCATGCTTGACAAAGTCAGCTTACCTCCCTAATCAACATGCCCCTCTTTTACCTCTCATGATACACACACCCTTCCAATATGTACACTCATCTTAGTTTGGAGAGCGAGAACCCTATTCTCATCTGGAAGAAGAAACACACAGAGACAAGTTCGACAACCGGCGGATCTGGGCCTTGCGGCTCGCTTCCCCAATCCCCCACAACGCCGGATGAAAGCAAACGTCGATACCGGTAGTTCTAGATCCCGGTAGTTACAGCCGCACTTAAGAGATCCGCCAAGAGAGCGGCAGTCCAAAAGCTACCCACACCTTAGCCATCCCCGCCCTGACATCTGCAAGCACTAAATCTGATCAAGAGCTTGGTTGCCTGGCATACTAGATTCGACCATGGCAATGTTTTGATATTGCGTTTATCACGGTCTTCGTCCCGACCACGAACAGAAGCCATTGCTAGCACATCAAAAAAGCATGCACCGTGTATATCCCGGAAATGCTTGCCTAGATGCGCCCGCTCGTCTATCCGTACAGGTACTTTGTCAAGATCCAAATAAGCCAGCCAACCACCCCGAGTCAACTACGCTGGTTTTCTTCTTCCAGCCTGCCGACATTCTCCACTGTCAGTGCCTCGCCCACTGATAGCGGAGAGGTGACCGAGTGCGTGGATGCGCCTCCCGCGGCATCGATGAGCTTGTCATCACGGCTCTGCATGGCGCGTTCGTCTGTGGTGGTGCGGCGAATTGGCTGCATTGTGTCAGATTTGAGCGGGTCCGACTTTAGTGCAGACGACAACGAACGGGATCCCAAGCTGTAGCCTGGGAAATGGCTAGTGCCATCATCGGTATTGTTTCGTGCCAGAGGGCGAGGCGTTTCCACGCTCCACTCGGGCTCGTCCGACATCGTAGGCGGTTCGTCGTGGCCAACTCCGGGAACATCGCACTGTTCGCCAATCTCGGAGCAGTCAGAGCCCCCTGAGCCACCTGAGCCTGCTATGGGCGAGGTGTTTAATCGACCTTTTACGCTCCATCTCACCAGCATGCGCTCCAAAATCTTGCTCTTGACCGGCTTGGCGAGATAGTCGTCCATGCCCGCCCTCTTGCACTTTTCCCTGTCTCCTTGTATAGCCGATGCCGTCATGGCCACGATAGGGATATCGCTGACAAAGACTTTGTACGGGAGGTGGTGCCGCAGGAGATGCGTACACTTGTAGCCGTCGATAACCGGCATCTGCACATCCATGAGGATGATGTCTGGCTTCCTTTTCGTCCCGTCTTGGGCTGCTGTGAGGTATTCGAGGGCCTCTTTGCCATTCCAAGCAGCGGTGACTTGAAACCCAAGTTTCTTTATCGTTTTGGTGGCAATCTGCTGGTTGATCGCGTTATCCTCGACAACTAAAACGTAGATCTCGGCCCGCTCCTGCAATGATAGATCGTGCTCCGGCGTCCCTGCCGATGAGAGACTCATGGAAGGGTGTCTCCAAGCAGACCTACCCCTATCCAGCAGCTCCGTGGAGGGTGTACCGAGAAACTGCTCATACTCGGAGCTGTTGCAAGAGACACTCATCTCGGATTGCAGACGGTCAGGGAGGGGGTCTATCCGCACCAAACCCGCTGTCTGCGCGTTCTGCGGCTTGTTGAACGGTATCCAAAATGTCGCAGTGGTTCCTGTGCCAATGGTTGACTTCATTTCCATCCGGCCTTTCATCAAGTCCAAGAGGTTTTTGCAAATGGTCAACCCTAATCCAGTTCCTCCAAATCTCCTCGCCGTAGACGGATCTCCTTGGCTAAAGGGCTGAAAGAGTCGTGCCCTGACGTTGTCTTCAATGCCTATCCCGGTGTCTTCGATAACGAATTTAATCTCGATGATGTCGGCAGTTTCTGTTTCCTTCTTGACTGAGAATTTCACGAATCCCTGGTTCGTGAACTTGATGCTGTTTGTTAGCAGGTTTGTAATGATTTGTCTCACCCGCCCAGGGTCGCCCATTACTACCAGATTATTCTCGATGTCCGGTGCAATGTCTGACTGGAAGTCGAGTTCCTTGCGCTCGGCCGCAAAACTCAGCATCTTGCCCACATCCCGAACAACCACTGATAGCGAAAACTGAACCTCTTCAATATCAAGTCGCCCGGATTCGACCTTGGAGAAGTCGAGGATGTCGTTGATTACAGTCAGCAACGCGTTCCCCGAACGATAGATATTCTCGGTGATCTCTCGCTGCTCCTCTTCGAGGCCAACGTCCAAAAGCAGCTCAGCCATCCCGATCACCCCAGTTATCGGAGTCCGGATTTCGTGGGACATCTGGGTTTAGTTAGGTTAGTTACGGCCCATTATTCTTTCTCGCCCATGTCGAAACTCACATTAGCAAGAAATTGACTTTTCAGCCGGCTAGCCTCTTTCGCAGCAGCTTCGTTTGCTAATAGCTGTCTCTTCTCTTGTGCCTGGGCTTGAATATGCTTTTCTCGGGCCTTCAGCTCTGTGACATCCATAATGAGGCCCATCACACCCTCGATGACACTTTCACCGCTGCCCCGACCGCCATTCTTCTTGCCGAGAATAGGCTGGAATCGCATGCGATACCAACATCCCTCTATGTGTCGTTAGTTTCCGAAGGGCAAATTAACATTTGGCATGGATACCGACCAATCTCATGTTCCTGGAAGTCGGCTGTAGCTTTTCCAGTCAGGACAGACTCAAGGGGTTCGAGAAAAGGCGGCATCTGTCCTTCAGGCAACTGCGAGTTCAGACGGTTGAATACGTCGTACACGTTCTGCCCTATATACCAACGGGACCCGCTATTTTCGCAATTGGAATCCCATATCAACGCTCCCTCCAGCATAGTAACCTTTCTGTCGAGATCAACGGTGAACATGGTCATGTGTGACAATGCAATGACGCTCAATAGTTGTTGCCTGGTCTGCTTGGCCTCGAGCTTCGTTTCGATACTCTCATGGACATCGGTACAAGTGCCTGCTGAGTGGTGAGTACAATTTTTCAAGTGGGGAGTAATCTTAGTCTCCCTACCAAACCACTTTTCAATCTTTCCTGATTTATTATTTCTGATGGGCAAGGCCCTGCCTAGAAACCATCTCCACTCTCCGTCTCTGCTGCGGCACCGATATTCTGTCATGTACGGGTCACCTGTCCGCAGGGAATACCTCCACCTCCTCTCTGTCTCGGGCATGTCATCCGGATGAAACGGATTTTTCCAGCCTAGCCCAAGAGAGTCTTCTTCTGATAATCCGGTATAGGTGTACCACCTACTGTTGAAAAAGTCGTGCAGGCCCTCAGGCGTCGTGGTCCAGACAAGCTGTGGCATCGTGTCACATATGAGTCGAAACCGTTCCTCGTCTGCTGCTTTGATGCGGCTAATCTCTTCGGTGATAGTTGTCACATCCCTACAAGTGACAACACCAGCCAGAAACTCGCCTGTGATGTCATCTCGAATCGCAGCCCCTTCAACGTCGAAAACCAGTTCTCTGCCATCGCCATTACGCATCCCAATGCGGCGGCCCGTGAATGGTGTTTGTGTCTGAAGGAGAACCGATATTGGGTATTCACTCGGCTCAAGTTGCCTGCTGAAGTCCTCGGTCCATATGGCCCACGCGGGAAGGAGATCGAAGCCATCAACCGGTTTTTCGAGGTCGGCGTTTTTGCTGAGTAGTTCGCGCGCAGCTCTATTAGGGAAGGTCACACTGCCATCCTTCCACATGGCAAGAATTGGAGTTTGGGTATTGTCAAGGAGGGCATCTTTCATAAGAAGAATCTTTTGGAGAATTGATGGGGCGCTGGATGTAGATGAGGCGGATGGTGGTGCCAGTGGTGGGAACGGGCTGGAGGAGAGGGTAACAGCACCGGGGCTGACAATAAAAGAGGGCGAAGAGGAATGGTGACTCGACGCAAGTGACGGAGGGTTACTAAAACTAACCACACACTTCTTTTCGGCCGCCTCTAGGGTGTTGGACCTCACGACCGACTTCCTTCCTAGCGGTACGGGGTCCGGCGCCGATTCGGTATTCGTGAATGTAAGTGTGAAAAAGGTTTGGTTTTCACCAATCTCCCATACCGATATAATCATCTTTGCATATGTTTGCAAAGCAGCTGTTTTTGACCTCATTCGTGAGTCAAACGCCGTTCTGCTGATATCTCGTTGTGAAACAACAACCTCGACGGTGGTGTTTGGTGGCGGGCGGCACATCGCAATGTCGGACTCGCTGATCTCGCCGTTCTCGAGTGGGTGGGTCGGGGTTGTGCCGCCTTCGGCACGGGTCAGGCTGCCTTCCGGAGCGTTTGTCTTTGCAGCCCCTATTTCGAATGCGACTTGGTCCAGGAACTGCTCCCAGTCGACCCATACAGGCCCTTTTTTCTGAACGAGGTCGATGCCTACTTGCGACAACGACTGACCGCGCAGTTCATCCATAACTGGCACCATTCCGTCGACCTCCCGGGATGAATCTGGTTTCATGCCCAGCAGTCGGCCCATGGCCTCGTTCGCCAAAACGACAGTTTTCAAGCCATCCAGCACTAGGATTGGTACGGGGAGGAATTGCATCGCCGAGAAGGCGACTTGGCCAGGGGTAATGAAGGGCATAGTCAGGCGAAAGGGGCTCGCAGACTGTGACCTCAAGGGCCCGGGAGTCAGTGTCGGCAAGTCCCGGACGAAGCGGTTCCCAGCCGCCGGTGGGATGCCGCCATTATCAGTTCGGGGGGGAAGAGTATTCGACTCGACAGTGTACGGGCGACTCATCGGGGCATGGTTGTCGTGAATAGCAGCATGGTCGCTCGGAGTGGAAAAATCACTAGGCAACATGTCGTTTTCCCGGGGATCATGGGCGAGACTGGCGGTTTTGACAACCTCCTAGGGAGGATGCTGGCCGTCTAAAGACTTGAGAAATGCAACGGGGCAGAATAAGACAAATAGTCTTTGCCCTTTCCTGTGTCTTCAGCTAGAGCTACAAACATCACCGCAACGGGGCAGAAGCACGTGGGCTGGGAGCGCAAATGTGCGCACCTATAGTAATCTTTAGAGTTGACCTGGTCACGGCACGACTGACTCGACGGATCCAAGTTCGTGTTGAGCTGAGCGCGATGATCAGTAGTCGCAGTCGGTGGAACGCAAATAAGCATTGAAGCGAGAAGAGGCGACACGGTACGGCAACTCTCTGCCCCTGCCTGCTCTTCTCTGGTGCGAGGGGTGGGTGGGATGCTTGGGTGTTTCGATGTTGAGGGGCTGTTCGAGTGCCAACTCGGTGTCGGGACTGCAGTGAACAACGCAAGCGACGCAGGGTTTGTGTGCTAGTAGATGCTAGAGAAGCATGGAATGCGAGGAAAGCATGGGCGCTAGGAAGGAGCAAGCTCGGGGTTGGAAGCACAAGAGGCAGTGTAGTATCAGGCGTGCCGCCCGGTAACGAAGGTACGGAGAATGGGAAGGAAAGAACGTTCAAGCTTGGAGACTCCCCGTGAGCGCCTCTTTCCTCGACTCGGCCCCGAGCACCCTACCCCCACCCGTGTCGTCATTCACAGACTTCGAGGTCCTTGCTCGAGGCCCGGCCAAGTCGGTGTGGTGTAGAAAGCCAGCAATAGCAGATTGCCAGCCCAGCAGCAAGGGAGAGCGTTAGTTCTTTGTGTCCATGCATGGCACAGGGCGGGAGGGAGTTGAGTGGCAATTTGAGGCGCTATTGTCCATCCTTGGCAACCAAGCTCACAGTCGAACGTGGTCGGGCGCCCGGCAAGCTGTATACCACAACACCAGACACAATACACCAGATCACCACCTACGACAGCAACCGATGAGCAGCCCCCTTCCGCGTTCTGGAACCGCGTGGAAGCTTGCGGATATGTACCAATTGGGGGGATCTTGGAGCGTTGCGCGTGGGTGAGACGAAGGACTCCCGATACCGTCGTCTGGAGGCTTATGTCTAGGAAGGGCAACAGACGGCGCGAATCTGCGGGTTGAGGTCATGCTGCACCGGCCCAAGTCAACACCGAAGCGCCTTGCTGCGCTTGTCTCGTTTCTGCTGTCAGTCTGGAGCGGGATAAGGGGACTTTCGAAATGCGAACAGCTGGTCCCCATTCTGACCATTCCGATCCCCATTTGCTGCAGGTGATGACTGGGTTGTGTTCTCCCAACGTTGCGGGATGGATACTGGCAGTGACATCACTGGCCGCTATCTTTTCTTGGCCCCGATTGACAATCAGGGTCTTTGCCGAGCCGATCGGGTCAGGCAAGACGGACAGGCAACAACACGATAGTTAGTAATTATGACGCCTTGGTCATGTGAGGGCAGGCCTGCCAGCTGCCCGCCATCTGCTCACCACAAGCCCCGCCAAGCCCAGACTTTTCCTCCCAGCAGCAGCTGAGCTTGCTCATTCCATCATACCAAATCATTGTCAATGCCTCCAGAAGATACCGCCGCAAGACGCCTTATCAAAGGCCCGCTGAGACCGCCTCAGCCGAAAAGGGCTGCTACAGCCTATACCCAACCTGTGGTGCTCAAGAATGAAATATTTGTTGGTGGTCAAAGTACGGTCTTACTGAGCCCGATACCACTTGCCACATAGCTTATTCAGACAGATAAACCACAGTTTAAGGAAATCTCTTTAACTTCGCTCCCGCAGCCGTTCGTGAACCCAAGCAATGCCTTCAGTCGTTTGAGTCTTGGGGGTTCGTGAGTCATGGCCGTCGTGAACACAGATTAAGGGGAAGGAGAAAACGCCCTGGCGCGCATGATGGCAGCGGATGATCCTCGGTCTGCAGATTCTTGCATCGCGGGAGCCGCCCCGTCTCCGGGCCGAAAAGCCAGAGAAGTTCGGGCTGCATCGGGACCTTCGCCACGTGGGGACAAAGAGCCGAGATGTTCGCGGATGGAGAAGTGCCTGGAGGATAACCCAGAAAACTTGTTTCCTTTTATTATTGTCAGGTTTGCTCGACCTAGCGACAAAGTCTGGTAAGTAAGGTCCATCCCCTCTGCAATGCAGAGCCGCATCGTTACACCCGAATTTGCCAGTGTTTCTGACGAGATTAGGCTTTTTCTGAAGTTTTTTAGGTGGAAAAGGAGTCCGAGCTGGCTGTACAAACCTTTCTCCCAGACCACTCGGCGTCGTCCGCTGGGCACCCCTAAGTCGGCGCGTCAAGGCTCCTTCGTGACAGGTGCCGAATCCTCTCTCCGCTTCTCCAAATATCCACAGATGACCCCGCACAGGAGGGTTCGAGGGGTTGGCCCGGGGTGGCGGTTTCGTCTCCATCGCAAAATGTGCACCTTGGACGACAACCTTGCGCCCATCCCAGCAGAGCCCAGCGGTCTGGGGCTTTGTCTGATGGTCCTGGAGGACTGAGCAGGCCTGCTAATTGTCGTAGGTATTTCCAATGCGAGTCGAGGCTAGACGGGCCTAGTATGGCAGGGGGTTCGAGATAACTCGAGACGGGTATGCAGCAGTCAGTTAGCCTCATTGAGGATACCACGGCGTGCAGCAAGCCCGGCAGTGTCTCACGGCCGGGCTCACTTTTTACCCACCCTTCCTGGGGAATTCCCGGGAAGTAGGGTCCGGCGCGGGGGCGTCTGATAGCATATTTTGAATCAAAAGTCCCACCTGGGCGGTGAACCCCACAATGGGTTCGAGTAATATCCACCATTCTTTCCCTGTGTCTCCCTTCCTGGCCTCGCAACTGCCAGATCCCTCTTTCACCGGTCACTGTTGCTGTTGTCGTCCTTGCCCACTTGGATCCCAGACCACCACGGCCGCCGCACTCCTGACCCGACACCATGGCCCAAACAAGCAACGCTGCCGGGCTCTATTCGGTCCCCTTCTTCGCCAACGGCGAGGAAGTACACCCCGAGAAGAGTTTCGATATCACATCGCCAGCCACGGGCAAGGTTGTCCACAGAAGCGGTAGTGCAGCCGAAGCCGATGTCAAGTTGGCCGTGGACTCGGCGGCAGTCGCCTTCCAAACATGGAGGAAGTCACTCTCACGAGACCGCCGGAACATATTTCTGAAGGCGGCTGAGGTCATGGAGAGGAGGAGAGATGAGCTCGGCGACTACATCATGAGCGAGACGGGCTGCCCCAAGCAATGGGCCGACTTCAACATCAACGTGGCCAAGGACTTCCTGATCGATGTCGCTGGAAGACTTAGCGGGCTTGAAGGGACAGTCCTTACGACTGAGGACCCGACCATTGGCGCCATGATCTTCAAGGAGCCGTTCGGCATTATTCTGGCCATTGCTCCCTGGTAGGTTGTTGTGCTGCCTAACCTGTGAGAGAGCAAAACTGACAGCCATCCAGGAACGCCCCCTACATCCTCGGCATGCGGTCTGTGCTATTTCCTATCGCGGCCGGTAACACGACCATCCTGAAGGGATCCGAGATGTGCCCACGCACCATGTGGGGCCTATGCTCCGTATTCCACGAGGCGGGTCTGCCGGCCGGCGTCCTGAATCTCCTCGTACACGAGCCGGCCAACGCAGCCGCCATCACCCAAAGGCTCATCGCCGACCCCAACATCAAGAAGATCAACTTCACCGGAAGTACCGGCGTCGGGCGCATCATCGGTCGTCTGGCTGCCGAGAGTTTGAAGCCCGTGCTCCTCGAGCTCGGCGGCAAGGCGCCCGCCATCGTGTGGGAGGACGCGGACCTGGAAAACGCGGCGGTGCAGGTCGCCCTCGGCGCCTTCCTCAACGCGGGCCAGATCTGCATGTCGACGGAGCGCATCCTCGTCCACAAGACCGTGCGCGCCGAGTTCGAGAAGAAGCTGGTCGGCGCCATCGACCACATCTTCGACCCCACCGCCGACGCACCCGTGCTCATCACCAGCGCCGCCGTCACCAAGAACAAGGCGCTGCTCGCCGACGCCCTGGCCAAGGGCGCCTCACTCCTGTATGGCGACGCGGCGGCCGCCGCCGAGTCGACCAACACCCGCATGCGCCCCGTCGTGATTGCCGGTGTCAAGGAGGATATGGACATCTACCGGACCGAGAGCTTCGGGCCGAGCGTGTCGCTGATTGAGATTGAGACGGAGGAGGAGGCGCTGCGGATCGCCAACGATACCGAGTACGGCCTGACGTCGGCCGTCTTCACCGAGGACCTGCGCCGCGGGCTGCGCTTCGCCAAGGAGATTGAGTCGGGCGCCGTGCACATCAACAGCATGACGGTGCACGACGAGAGCGCTCTGCCGCATGGCGGCGCCAAGGCGTCGGGCCATGGGCGGTTCAACACGGGCACGGGGCTGGGGGAGTGGGTGAGGACGAAGACGGTCACGTACAAGTATTAGGGAGCTTAGGATATGGAGGGAGTGTGAGGGGTTATTCTTTTGATCACGTTTCAAGTATAGATTCTGGGTGTTATGGCTGAGCGGGGCGTCCCGTTCACATTGTCGTCTATGATGCAATTCGTTGCAAGCGCAGCGGTCTTCAGTGTAGTGCCATCATGTTGTCCTTATATCCCACAGAGTTTTGTGTGAGGCCAACTGAAAGGTTATGGCTTATAGCAATTGGAACGGAGTGTATGCAATTGAACGTGCTATGAATTTCCCCTGTCGTCTCAGGGGCAACATGCAAACAAACCTTGGGGTTGTACCAGCGATGTAACCTCTTTCGGAGTGTAAGCGAGCAAGTCACCCCAAAGTAAACCGCAGAGTAAGACACTGTGTAGACCAGTTGGCTTAGTTGTCGCGGAGTTATGTAATTTAAAGTAAATCCTACTTCTGAGTATCTCAAATCAATGAGCCACCGGTGTGGAGGAAAAAAACCCCTAATCAAGACAGCAGCCCATTCAAACGCCTTTTGACATAGGCATCATCCTAGACTCTAGAGCTATGCTAGAGGTGTCCTACAGAGTGGCAGCATTGGCAGCATCAGCCCTTGACACACATTCCTCCAGCACCTTCCAGAACAGCGGAATATCCAGGTTTCGCGGTATCCTGACGCCCTCCTCGCCAGGGGGAAGCAGCTTCGCAATGATCTGCCCCGTCCGGGCGCCTGCCTGAGCATCTTCGTATGTCCCCTCGGTGACGACCGTGACTTCATAGCGCTCCCTCTGAGGCAAGTCCGGCCCAGCCGAGGGGTCAAAGTCGCAGAATGGAATCTCATGCTGATCGCCGGCTCCAGTCAGCACAGCCGCGACCGCGAGCGGATCGTGCAGCGGCGGGCCCTCGGTGATGCCAAAGACGTCGCTATCCACTGTCAGCCCCCTTGCCATTTATCTAGTGCGGTAGGAAAACCCACCTATACGTCTTCGCAAAGAACATCAACAGCTCCACGAGCATAATCCTCAACGTCGTCTTCCCCTCCCCCTCCTTCGGCCCGTCAGGGCCGTACAGCAGCAAATCCCGCACCTCCTGCGTCGTCAGGACCAGGTGGGTCACATCGAGTGGGATAAGCGTCGTCTTGGCCGCTAGCTCCTTGGTCCCGAAGATGGCCGCCGCCGCCTCGGGGTCCGCCAGCACGTTGAACTCGGCAAACTGGGTCCAGTTGCCGATGCGCGGGACCCCGTCGACGTTGCCCATGACGGCGCGCGTGAAGCCGCCGCCTATGGCGCCGCCCATCAGCGACAGCCCGCGCACGTGGCCGACCAGGTCCGGGTGCGCGAGGAAGAGTGCGGCGGCGTTGGTGAAGGCGCCCGTTGCGACGACCCCTGTGACAGTGGGTTAGTTGATTTGTGTACAGTACATACATGCCCGGTGGGGGTGGCACTTACAGGCTGTTCCGGGCGCTTCGGCTTTGAGAGCGGCGGCGGCGGCGCCGATGGCGGAGACGGACGTGTTGGCCGGGACGAGGGGCTTCGGGAGCAGCTCGGTGCCGTCTAGGCCGGACTCGCCGTGGATGTCGGTAGGCGCGTGCATGGCGGGCCGGTACAGGGCTTGGGAAGCGCCAACGTAGACGGGAATTTCGTGGGCTTTTCCGATGGCGGTTAGGATGGAGGATGCATTGAGAGTTGTTTTTCTAAGGGGCGGGTGTAAGCTAGGGGGTGTCTAACATGGGTATCTCAGATCTTGGGTGGTGATGGGGATATCGCCGGCAACTTACTCAAGAGCGGCATTCCCAAACACAGTCGACACGCCGAGAATGCGTATCGCCGGGTGGTAGGCGGCCAGGAGGATGGCAAAGGTATCCTGATACGGAGCTGCATTAGTTGCTGTGTCAAGGGCGGTCTCCGTCTCCTCTTCCCCGCAATCGGCGCTCGTTGTTGCTTGTTGCTTCACCGTGACGACATTGAGGTTTAAGGAGACTGGTTGGTACCAAGGTTGCCAAACTCAATCGATCAATGTGCTCACATCATGGCCCGGGTCGCAGTCCAGCCAGACGGGGACTCGTGCATCGGCCATTTTGTGTTTCTGGTCCTGATGCTCTTTGTTGTCGGCGTTTACAGGTGATGCGAGAATACAGGGGTGAGGCAGTTCCCAACTAATATATCTGTCTGATGAGGGAGGATTGCGGGTAAGTTTGGATTGTATGTTGGGCACGGATTGATGAACGCAGGATAAGATGAGTATGTAAGTGCGAGATGCTGAGGTTGAGAGAAGGTCACGGTTTCAGTCGATCGCCGACCCACCTAAAAGAACAGCGGAGGGTGTTGCGATTTCGGTGAAGCTCAACTCACCATCAACCTATCACCCAATTAGGAAGTTGCACCATGCTAGCCCAGTGAGCACAGAGAGCATGTTTGCGATTTAATTGCCGCTGTGCCTGGCCAATGCTACTCTGGATTAGATTAGTTGCATTCAGTCGCTGTTTCCATAAAAGCGATGCAGGCATCCAATCCAGCCCAATTCGTGTTTGGGACCTTGGGTTGGCCTACATTCCACCCGCCTTATTCCGCTCTATTACCTTCATAACGTCGCCGAAGCTGTTTTTATCGCCCTTCCTCTTTTTGGGCCCCCTTTTCCTCGATGACTTACCCCCTCCCTTTGCGCCACCGCCTTCTTCGTCGTCCTCGTCATCCCGTTGCCCGCCGCGCCATTCCGAGAACTTGAACTTGCTATCATCTGCATCACCATCGGCTTCGTCCTCAACCCGACTAGAGCCAAAGCCAAGGTCCATGTCATCGTCGTCCCTGTTGCTTTCCTGCAACTTTTTCTTGAGCCGCTTTTCACGCTCCGCCATTTTCTGTTCCTCTTCTGACTTTTCGGCTGCGGTGGCCGCGTTGGCTTTCTTGAGAGCGGCCAGGAAGCTAGGGTCGTCGACTGCGAGCGTCTTGGTTTTGTATGTTTCGTCCGACGTCAAACCTGTCTTGGAGTCCTTGAAGTAATTCCTTACAGGTGGTGCACTGGGCTTGGGCGGCGGTGCCATGCCTGTTGTTTCGGTCTTCGTCTCCTCTCTGGCGGCATCGAGTGCTGGCTCACCCTTCTCCTCAATGGCGCCTTCTTCATCAGATGAGTCGTCTGATTCGAGACCCGCCAGCGGGTCGTAGTCTGAGCCGGCGTCTTCAAAGATATTGACCTCTTTTTCTTCCTCTTCGGCTTCTTGTTTGGCAAGCTCAGCCTGCTGCTGTTTGTAAAACTCCGGCACTTCCATACCCATGACGGTTTCAGATACGAGAACGGCTTCTTTTTCCTGTTTTTGTATCCTAGGGTCAACTTTTCTCACCTTTCGCCTCTCGTGACCGTCCTCGCCGGTAATAATCATGACCTCTCGACCTTTGCCGTCCCTCTCTATCCGGGTTCCCGGCGTCTTTTTTGTCCCAATTTTCTTGAACTTCGAGCCGAGACTGGACTCTTCTTTTGCCATGGTGGTGGCTTCTCTCGCGGCTTTGAGCTCGGCCAAAATTTGGTTCCTGGATCTTTTTTGGCCAGGAACCAAAGATACTGGCGCAAGTTGTCCTTTTTTCTGTGTCTTCTCCCTGGTAATGGCCGTAACTTCAGCCGACTCCAACTGGTCCAAAACGTCGTCGGCGTCCTCTTCGGGATCTGCCGCCTGTTCTCCGCCATCGGCACCTGGCTCGCCGAAGTTTGATTTTTCGCTAAAGATATCCTCGCCCTTTCGTACCCTGTCCAGTAACTTGAAGTCCAGGCCTTTGACGAGGTGCGTGCTGGATAGGTCGCCTCCGGCAATTTCGCTTCGTAACCGGTCGTACGTCGCCTGGTTAATCTCCTCCTTCTTGAATGACTCCTCCAGCGCCTTGAGTCTTGCAGCCCGCTCGTCTTCCTCCTCCTGTTCCTGTCTTGTTTTTGCGCGGTCGACGTAGCCCTCGGCGAACTTGCTGCCCTTAGGCAAGGAGGTCCGGGTCTTCTTCGCTGTCTTTTCAAAGGCTTGATTCCTCTCCTGCAGTTGCTTGATAAAGTCTATGCGACCGCCACCACCAGCGACGGAGCGCGGTGTCATGGGGATACTGGACTTGAGTCTAGAGCCGAGGGAGGCGGGCGTGCTCGACGCTGCGTGGGAGCTAGGCGGTGATGCGCCATCTTTATCTTTCTTTGCCGCATTGGCGAAGAGGAGCCTGCGGAATTGATCGTTGTTCATCGTCGCGGTGATGGCGGGAGGGGTCGCGCTGCCCAAAGTGGTTTGAAGATCGCAACTTCTGTTGTGAGCTTCAAATCGTTATTAGCCTTGATAGGCAAGGCTTCCAAAGGATGCACGGATAGCGCTGGGCTTTCAGGTGTCAACCCCCTTGTAATTGGAGTGTGGGGCATATCCCCACTGATGGTCGCTGAGGACGTCACGGGAGCACGCGTTTCAGTGCACGATTTTACTTCCCCCACGTGACCTAACTAACCATCCCCAAGTCCATTCGCTCCTCCTGGTCTACGTCCACAAGCTCCCCGTTGTCTAGACAATATCCAAAATCTTTACTACCATATGAATCATCCGCCCTTCGAGCATCGAATACGCCGTCAGCGCCAGTATTTCGGAGTCCCTCCTTCTCGACCTCACGGAAGTACCCTGATGAACTCTGGATTTCGAAGGGGCCGGGTGTTGAGTCGAGCCACACCAAGGCAGATCAGGATGGTGACATTGGAAAGACGACTGCTAAACCCCCCAGCGCTCCTAAAACTGGGCTTGGGGAGGTATTTAGGGCTTCAGAGAAAGAACCGAAGATAGAAAAAAGATTTGCCAGACGCAGAAAGAGGAACACCTCCCGTGGCGGTCAATGCAATATTTCGATGCCTCGGATGACGAGATACCGGGTCTACCAGACGAGCAATCCTGCGTTTGGCACGGTAAGGAGGCCGAAAGATTAACACAGAGCAACGACACGCGCAACGGTGAAGATGGAAATGATCAATCTGCCGCTTACATCCCTTTTGCGGTCCTGATATCCCTTTTCTTCGGGGGTAATTTCTATTACAAGGTAGTCGCGATCAGCACCTCGGCTCTGTGGGCCTATATCATTGTCATATTTCCAAGCCAGCGCAGACCCCGGCCCGGTCAGAAATGTAACTAAAGCTTCGGGGAACATATGCTGCTGTTGGTGGTGTGGCTGACCCAAGTTCTGGGTTAATTGGTATTGTTGGCCTGGTGTATCATGCTCAGCCCTATGCAGATATTTATTCCCACTGCGATGGATGTATGGGCCAAGTATTCAGCGCACCCCCCTTTAGGTTATATGAGATACTACACCAACCTTCCGAACTCATTATCAAGTATGTTAGGTATTCGCCCCTGCTTTTTCGTTGCTTTTCGCTCATGTGTATAGTGTCTGCAATACATGGACTTGGATCGAACCCGGCGATATACTGGCAATGGAGCGGAGGTCTATTGGCTCCGAGACCTGCTTCCCCAAGAGGAGGGCCTTGAAAATATACGGATCATCATGATCAATCACCAGACTAGATGGGACTCCCACTCGCCCGAGGACGATTTTGATGTCTTCGCAAAGATGATGCTCGATGACATTGAGCATCTCCATCACGTATGAGCCTGGAACACTCCGTCCTTCAGTTCAATGTCTAACAGCAGATAGAAACATCGACCGATTGTCTTCATCGCCCACAGCTTTGGAGGCCTACTCCTGAGAAGAGTTATTCTTCCCGTCTCTGATCTCGGACCCCCGAACCTCCGCCGACTTGTTCCAGAGCCTGGCCTGACTGCAATCCGATCAAAACACGTCGCCGAGATGACGAGAGGCATTTTATTTCTCGGAGTCCCTCACTACGGCACGAAAGCGGCATTCATTGCCTCGGTACTCGCCTGCACGGCATACTGGCGCAGGTCCTCGACCACCATGCTGGAATACATGGCCGAGGGCAACTCGGTCGTCCACAACCTAGACAAGGAATTCTACGAGGCGTACGCGCGGCCAAGCGCAAACCGTGCTTACAACGCGCCGTAAATATGCAACTTTCTCGAGATGAGACCCGAGCATTTTGGGAAACTATCGCTGAGCCCGGTGAGTGATGAGTGCTCAGACCATTTATGTGAAGTCTATGGCTTCACTGACACGAAGATTAGACGGTAAATATCAAACCGGGGACGCTTCGAAATGCCGAGGACGTACTGCTAGACACAGATCACCGAGGACTTAACAAGTTCCGGTCATCGGATGATCCCAACTCTGAGAATTTTTTGGAGGCAGTTTCGCCAGGCCATCTCTTGAGGGTGATTGGCCACTGGTTTTCTGCTGTGACTCGACGCAGAGGGGTCAAACTCTACCTGCTGGAACTAATATAAACTACCGTCCTGCTTTATTTTACCCTTATAGATGAGGAATCATCTGAAGCCAAGCAGGGGTAAAAAATGCACCGACGGGAAGTGCTCGAAGGCTGATGAAGGACTCGACGACAATGAAACATCTGGCAGCTACGTATATGGAGAACATAAAGACCATCATGCCCCAGAACAATGACCCCTGGGCGTCGTCGGCGAAATTTTGGCCAAATATTAGCCCAAGCCGAATTTTCACGGGTTCAAATATGGTGTGTTGAATAGCCCATCCCAGCAGTCGCCCTCCCGCGACGATGGCGCATGAGATTTTCCACAACAGGGATTCGATGGGTGTCGGAAGCTCGGAGGTCTAGGCCAGATGAAGCCCACCATAGACCATAGGAAGGCCGGTTTCGAGCACTCTCAGGAAATAGAGCTTGGCTTTTGACAGAGAGACATCGCTGGATCTCGCAAATCCGAAAAACATATTCAGGACGCGGCCGTCCTTGTCTTGCCATTCGGAAGACCATAGGTTTCCCGTGAAGCTCACCGCGTTGGAGACCTCTTTCCCGGCGTCCTCGACGCAGTTGATCCGACGACAAGGCCTCTGAGGGGTGCACACCGTTTCCACAATTGGCACCATGGCTTCCCATCGTGCGTTGTCTCTGGCGGTGAACCTGATGCGCTGTCTGTGTTCTGGTGGCTGTTGGGAGAAAGCGTTGCCGACTCCACAGGGAACAGCTTGACTTTCGAGGAGGTAGAATTGCCCTTCTCCTTTTGGTGTAATCCACTGAACAGACCGTAGAGGCTCGCTGCCGTAACAAGACATTGGCTCTAAGGTCATAGGCCTGCCGCTGTCTGTAACGGCCGGTACTGTTGTCGATGACTGGGCTGGATAGATGACTGTACTGCAGTAATCAGAACTTAAGTGATCCCACTCCAGCTCGGCGACCAGAGCCAGAAAGCCCATCATTCCGTTGGGATCCACGACCTCGGGATCGCGAATATCCATTGGCTTCTGAGCAGTTGGGCGGCCAATTTCAGCAAAATCCTGCGCACAATAAAGCGGTGTCTTACCCGAATCCAGAAGCCATAAACGATGATTGTGCAGACCACATGAAACATGGTATGGACTTTGAGGAGAGAGATTGGTAATCCTAAAACGGTCCGGATGATACATTGTGTGACCATCCAACCCAGTTGTATGAGTACCAGGCTCTTTTGTACGATACCGGCCTTGCTCTTGTCTTCGATACGGGGTGGCGGCAGCGAGATCTAATGGCCTCTCCTTGTCAGTGATATTACAGTATCGGCGGAAAGCGAGAAATAATCATTAGGCGCGCCAGCGGGTTTTATGTCTTTGATGTAGACCCTCAAGCCGCCCATGATCACAAAATAGCAATATCTCAGGTCGAACTCCTGGAGTCCAGATCAGATGTTCTGTCGGTTTGCTCTGCATGGGTGACGGATAGCTACCTCTATCGGTGGGACGGGGTTCGTGCTAATTCCTCGCCCGGCCCCTACGGCAGCTTGAGGGTATGAGTTCATCGGAGCGTCGCTGGAGCTGGAGATTCGGGCTGCTGTGGCAGCAATCAGTCGCAATTCACTGCACAGTCTTTGTGCCTCCAAGAACTGATTCGAGGCAACGTATATCAGGACTTCAGGTGCAAGGAGTGCGCTCAGGACCCAGTTCACTTTGGCAAAACAGCTGGGCCCATTCACCTTGCCTGTTGGACACATTGAGGTGAAGTGCCGTGTAGATGCAGGCAACGAGTGTGACGACACACGACCAGAGAATATTGGATGTTCCTCTGATTTCTAGCGATAAGACCCATAGTGGCGCGCGGATCGAGCCTAGTGCGGTTTTGTTGTCTCTGATGGGGTCTAGAATGGCTTGGACAGTAACGGCCGTGTTTCCATCGGCGGCGCAACAGACCCTGACGAGATAACTGCCAAGAAGCAAGGATAGCATTATCTGAATATACTTGGCGGACGAGGCAAACGCAACCCCGAAAATATATATATATTTAAAGAAATAAGTGGAAGATATGGCAAACCTTTAGATTTATCGTCGGCGTTCACTCGGTAGGGGCAACAGAGACACACCCTTCCTCGCGCTCAACGCGTCTGAGCGCCATTGGATCGTTTACCTTACCTCGAGGGTCATTGCTGCCTTGTGGGTTGACAGTAGCGTAGCCGCCGTGTGGGTTGAAACAACTAGTGTGGGTGTGCCTGCGCCCCTCAAGCTGATCTTTACACAGCGTATCTAGCGCTGTTCTGTTGTCAGCTCGTGTAGCCCTTCGATATTGCGTTTGACCAGTTAGGCGTAGGACAGCTGATTATGCTTGGGGAGAGAAAGGGGTCGGGTGTGGAGAGTCGAGAAGTATTTTCCAGGGTTAGGGTTTCTCAACGGCGGGCGCGCTAAAGAGGTCACGGGACAGCGCGTATGTCTCAGTGGAATGATTCCACAACGCGCAGTCGGTCTGACAGCAACTAGGTCCTTGCCACTGCGGAATAACGGGAATTAGGCAACCAAACCACGACGGGCACTCGTTCTCAAAATTATGGACGATTCCATCTGGTTTGAGACATCGCCATAAACGCATCCGAAGCCGCGTCTCCAGCGACCAGATGATGCCATAATTGCCGTCTCCTGTGAGTCGACGCAACGCGATTCCCGGCAATGGGCAGCCGCCTAGAGAAGGGCTCGGCCGCTATGCGGAAGCGGATCGAGGGCCACGCATTTTCCGACGAGGCCGGTGAGGAATACGAGGGCAGCGAGTTTGGCGGCTTTGGGGATTATTTCCGCAGGAAGAAGATCAAGCTCCAGAACCTCGATGTCGAGCTCCGCGCCGCCGCCCCTGACAAGCCCCAGATCTTCAAGGGTATCGTAGCACACGTCATAGGCTACACGCAACCGCCACTTCATGTGTGAGTTTGGGAACTATATCTCTCTTGGTATTGGCTAACCGGCGCAGGTTGCACAAAGACCTCGTGCAGCACGGTGCGGGATTCCTGCAATACCTTGACTCCAAGACTATGGCCACGCATATCATTGCCTCGGCCATGCCGCCGAAGAAGACGGTTGACTTTACTGGATATCGTATTGTTAGGCCCGCCTGGGTGACTGACTCCATACAAGCAGGACGACTACTTCCCTGGCCAGATTACCGTGTCACTGATGAAGGGCCGAGACAAAAGACCATCAAATTTGATGGAGGGAAAATGGTCAGCCAAAATGCCCGGCAGTCCCCTCGGGGCTATCGGGAGCAGACGCAGAGCAGCTTCTACAATAGCCAGTTCATGAAGTCGACGGCAGGCTTGAACGCCGGGGAGGCCAGCAGTCCGTTCCAGCCAAAGTCTAGCTCCTCAAAGTTGGCCCTTGTGCCGGTGGGTAACATCGAGGACGTCGTGGACATCGATGATATGGACGTCGACTTTGCCGAGCCTCCGGCAGTGCCTGAACAGGTATCTCTTGCCCCCTCCGCCACCCCAGACCTAATTGGCAAGGGTGCGATGAATACGGACACCACAGTCCAAATAATCGAGCCCCTAGAACCCCCAATAGTCGAAAACCCGGAACCCGCGTCAGGTCCGTCAAAGAAAAAGGCCTTGACGTCTGAGGAGCACAATGCCTTGTTGCTCTCTGATCCCAAGATCCGAAAATCATCTACCGCCAACCCCGACTTCCTGAAGCAGTTCTATTCCGAGAGCCGACTGCATCACCTGTCCACCTGGAAAGCACAGCTCAAGGCACGTATGCAAAGTCTTGCTTCCGAGAAAGGGCCAGCCCCTAAAGCGGTCAAACGCAAGGGCTCGCGTCGATATATCATGCATGTTGATTTTGATAGCTGTAAGCTCACTTTGCGCAGCATATGATACCAGCGGCACTAACGCGATGTAGTCTTTTGCGCTGTCTCCCTGAAACAAGCCCCCGAGTATCGTGACAAGCCAGCTGTCGTTGCACACAGTAGCGGCAGCGGGTCTGAGATTGCCTCCTGCAACTACCCAGCCAGGAAGTTCGGCGTGAAGAACGGAATGTGGATGAGGCGGGCCTTGGAGCTCTGCCCGAACCTAAAGACCTTACCATATGACTTCCCTGGCTATGAGGAGGCTAGCCAGCTGTTTTACGATGCTATACTTGAGGTAGGAGGCGTCGTTCAGAGCGTCAGTATCGATGAGGCTCTGGTCGATATCACCAATGTCGTACTATTGGCTACGGGGTCCGACGGTGTTGGGGTCGACGAAGGAAGCATTTGGAGAGAGCAAGAAAAGGCCGACGAGATTGCAACTAAGCTCCGCGAGCAGGTTAAACTCAGAACGGACTGTCACGTTTCCGTCGGAATCGGTGGCAACATTCTCCTAGCGAAGGTCGCCCTCCGGAAAGTAAAGCCGGCAGGACAGTGTCAAATCAGGCCAGAGGAAGTACTGGAGATACTTGGCGAGTTGAATGTGGTGGATCTCCCTGGTGTTGCAGACAGCATTGGCGGGAAACTGGAGGAAATGGGAGTCAAGCTCGTTAAGGACATACGCCAGCAGTCCAAGGAGCGTCTAGTCTCCATCCTTGGACCAAAGACTGGCGAGAAGCTGTGGGAGTATGCCCGGGGTATTGATCGGGCAGAGGTCGGAGAACAACCAATTCGCAAGTCGGTCTCGGCCGACGTAAACTGGGGAATCCGATTTATCAACCAAGAGGAAGCGGAAGAGTTTGTCCGCAATCTATCCAAGGAGCTGGAGCGCCGACTGCTCAGCGAGGGCGTCAAAGGGAAGCATCTGACCATGAAGATCATGCGTCGTGCACCTGATGCCCCTTTAGATCCTGCCAAACATCTGGGACACGGCGAATGCGACACTTTCAACAAGAGCACCACATTTGGGGTGGCAACGCACAGCGGCGAGGTGATCGGGAAAGAGGCCGTTTCGATCCTCCGCTCATTTAAGTTCAGCCCTGGAGATCTCCGGGGCTTGGGAGTCCAGATGACCAAACTGGAACCCCTGAAAGGACATTCCGCTGCCGGGTTGGAAGGGAGCCAGAAAAAGCTCAATTTCAATGTCTCAACATCCGTGAGAAGGCAAATATCGGAGCAAATCGACGAGGATACCACCCCAGAAAAGAAGAGGCCAGCATTCAGGAAGGAGTTTGACGATGATCCAATCTCTATGGACCCTTTAACTCCTCGAAAGCCAAAGATACACCCGGCATTGGCTATCGCAAAGGCGAACGCAGCCGACGAGAAAGCTAGAACTCCTCTGAATATTACCGGGACCCAATTCCTTATCCCTACAAATCCGGATCCTGAAGTTCTTGCTGAGCTGCCGCAGGACATCCGGAGCAAACTACTTGGTCAGGGTAAGCGCAAGTCGGCTGCGCAGCCACAGTCGCGTGGAAAGTCGCCAGGATTTAATTCGCGATCCCAAAGCCCTGCCCTGGCGGACGAAATACCGTCGGACATCGACCCTGATGTCTTCAATGCGCTGCCCGAGGAGATGAAAGCCGAGGTCCTGGTGTCCTACGGCCGGGGCAGACCCCAAGCCAGGCAGAGTATTATTTCCCACTCGCCGAGCAAGGACAGGGTCATACAGCGCCCCAAGGAGAAGCCATGGCCCACTAAACACGGCGCCAAAGACATGTTCAGTGGAGCTCAGGAACGAGAGCGACATAATGATGATGAGGCGAATGTTACACGGGCAAGCATCGTCGCCGATGATGCAGTCCCGGCCGGCTCCGCAGAAGATGCAGACCAAGAAGACACGGACGAGATATCGGACCTAGACGTCGACTTTCTCGATGAACTACCGCCAGACGTCCGCAGTGAAATTATGAGTGACCACAGGAGGCAGCGTCTCGCGCAGCGGTCTGGGCTGAGCTTCGGTGAGCCGCCTTGGCGTGCCGAGGACGACGATGATATGCTTCCCGGCGGGCAGAGAATGCTCAGCTTTCTGCCGCGACCGCCAAAGCTCTGGTTCATGAGCTCGGTGTCCACGTCAGGCAAGGACGTGAAAGACATGATAATATTGTGGCACCAGTCGACGCAGACAGAGGGGCCACATAGGGCGGATGTTGAGTCCCTTGAAAAGTACCTAGGTAGAGTCATCACTGAGGAGCAAAATATGGAGAAGGCGCGGAGGCTTGTCAAGTGGCTCGGGTGGATTATTGATGACGGCGTTGATGGGGAGGGTAAAGATGGCTGGAGAAAGGCCTTGGAGTCAGCCAAGCTGGCCGTTCAACAGGCGATGAGGGAGAGGGGTGTTGGGCCGATGGAGTTTGGGTAGAGATGACCTCTATTGATGATGTATATGAGATTCGGGATAAGTTGTCGCGCGCGCCATCTATTCATTGGCCAGGCCTGTGCAGCAGGACAGCTCAAACGGATGGATATGTTGTTTTACAGATTTACACGCAAGGTATTTTACATGCATGCTAGAACAGGTATTACAATGTGTATGTTCATACGATATCCAAATCTGTAACAGATCAAGTGACATCGCCAATGCCATCATCCAGGCGACGCAGCGCCGAGCATATAGACAGACAACTTCAGATTACCAGCACAGACTGTACTATTGTCGTCCTTGCACAGGAGATTGCACAAACTGTCGGGGAACTTCTCCGACTGGCTCGTCGCCACTTGTGAACACCTGCATTCCGTTTTCCACCAACGACACGTTAGCAGGGTAACCCCTCGCAACCCCCAATTTTCCTCAACCCCTTTTCCCGCCCAAACAATCCCCCCAATAAATGCAAACGGAAGAAGACAAAATCACTGACCTTGCATGCTCGAGCCCCACAAACTTGTACACGGCCCCGTCCGACCGGCAAAACGCCTGGCACGCCGGCACTGTCATGGCAGTCAATTACGCTACATTCAATTAAGCCATAGTTATGTTACAGTGGCGTTATAGTGGGGCTATAAATGGTAGGAGTTGTGCGGGTAGGTGATTCAGATCGATCCCTTGTATTGTCTTTCCTAATAGCAGCTCCAGGATCTATGCACGGAGTTGACACAACGGTTTCTGAAGTTGGGAGCATACTGACCCTGCTTTGAGCCATAGAACCAGCACTAACACCACTGTTAGTACAATGTCCGTGGCTTGGGTTCGCGATAAGCAACATACGAAGCCACCATCGAGCTTGGAGTAGTCAGGGTCTCGGATGCAACACCAATCATTGGCGTTGTTGTCAACGTTGCTGGTTCCCGTGAAGGTGCATTTGCACCTGTTGTTTTGAGCCATGCCTCCACTAGGAAATGAAAGCTGGCGGTCAGCCCTTGTACGGGAGATGGGAGCACCATTGTTGTCTTGAGACGTGAACCTAGGTCGCGTAGAGGGTGGCGACCAGTGCAGTGGACAAGGCCGTGATCTTCATTTTGAGGGGATTGCAACTTGTCTGGAGTGAGATGGTGGCTTTTCAGCTTGGACTTGGAGGTTTGACGGAAATGGGGCAGTCTCCAAGTTGGGCGCATTTATAGGTGTGCAGTCGAGCTTCAAAGACAAGGTTCTATGTTGATCAGATCCTTCGTGATGGGAGAGACAAGTGCGAGATGGCACGGTGGTATTCGGCTAGCAGGGGGAAGTCGCTACCGATTTGCTGGTCGGTGCCTAGCATGGACCGCTAGCGCAAATGGCCACACTAGGGCCTCCTCCTCCTCCTCCGCTTATAAGTCCGGTCTGGTGATGGGGATCGCAGTCGCGTACCGGCAAAGAAACCGAGCTGGACCAGGGACACAAGCATGATAATTTCAACCAATCCCCACCGCGGATGGTGCCACGCGAATTACTAGTCCCAATATTGAGAGCAGCGGCTGGCCCAAACTAAAACAACCTAGCAGGAGAAAGGGGGGTCCCTGCCCCCATTTCTAGATCCTAACATCATGGCCAAGTTAGCCAGACCTGTCAACACACTGAAATCGGTATACCTTGGAGTTACAGACCTACCATAAGAAATATCCAAAAATTGCTCCTAAATCCAGGGCCATTACAGAGCCCAAAATCCCTGGCCAAAGCACACAGGAGTATCTAGATAGGGGGCATTTCCCCCCCAAAAATAGGGGCACCCTACCTGTCAAAGCCCTAGATTACATAGCCCACATAGAGTCTTTTAAATAGGGTGGCAACTTACCATTAAGGTCCTGGATTTCAAGGCTCACAGGGGCGAAGTCATCGCGAGGACGTCGATATTGGGAGCTGTGGACGTGTTTGGTGGACACTATGTCGTCGGATTTAGGTTGGGCTGGCGGGATCTTGTTTGCTCTGCAGATGGGCTCTAGTCCCTGGGCAATGTGTTGCGCGGGCACTAGAGGTGGATCCGGGAGGGTCACGTCTCCGTGTTCTGGTCCGATGGCGAGAGGTGCCTTCCAATGCCTTGGGTATACCACGCTCAGAGGTTGCATCTAGCAGCTGCACTTGGCCTTGTTATGTTATCAGAACACAGAGTGGACTGCTTATGTTCGGTCCAAGAGTGGACTGCTTATGTTCGGTCCAAGACCTTACTTAGGCTGCCTCCTTGACGGCATTAAATATAAGAATCAAAGCTGAAAGATGACGCACATGACGGATTTGAATGGGGTCTTCGCTTTATTGTTCCCTACTACTAAAGCTCATGCATCTAAGAATCCCGTCCACCCATGCCGCTTCAAGGCGTTTAGCTACATGACCCGAAACCTCTCGTTGATACCTTCCTATGGACCCCACATTGGGATCGGCCTCAATATGCAGCTGACGCAGTTCTTGCAATATGATGGCCTTGAATCGTGGTCCTTGAAAAAAGCCTTCTTCAACTCTTCATCAAGGTTCTTGATACAGTCCAACACAGCCTTCCTCCAATCAGCCTTCTCCTCACTCATACCCATAATCGACACCCCTTCCTTCGACAGCCGTACCAGCTTCCCTATCTTAGATTCCCACTCCGGAGGTCGTGCTTGGTTCTTGATGGGGAATCTCGCCAAAACACCCACCAGCTCATTGATCGCCGCGCAACGTTCTGTGTCAACAAGGTCAGGCCAATCTGGGTACGACTCGGAGTAGTACTTCTGGCGCGCCTCAAGGCGCGGCATATCGTGCATGAGAGCGACACACAACCTCTCGCGTAGGATGCAAGGTGAGCACAAACCTAAGGACCCTAGCACCAGTGGGATCTCAGCTATGCGCGAGCAGCCACGCAGACATGGCTTAGCACCGGGGAAGGGGGCTAGCCGCGGAGCGAACAAGGCCAGCGGCTGGCGCGACCGAGGCCAAGACGATTGGGGGTTAACCCCCGGGGCAGAGAACCGTATCGCAAAGTCCGCTAGCCTAGGGCCATCCTGTGCTTGGGATCCGGATCCCGAAGTGGCCGAAGCTGTATTTCCGGAAATCGACATTGTGTTGGTTGGAGCGAGTAGTAGGCCAGGGAGATGAAATAAAAAGGGCCCAAGTCTGGAATAAAACCTCTCGGTGTTGTTGTTTGTAATCAACGGGGTTGGAGCTGCAGGAAACCCGTTCTTATGTGCTTGCCTGACCACTAGAAAGGTGTGAGGGAAAATTCACATCTTTAGGTGACATCATGTGTTGGGGAGAGGATGCTGCTTAAATACCCGTGTTCAAGGCATGATAGTTTCGGAAGATGGTTAGTGGTGTCGTGAACCACAGTGTGTCAAAACTGTATATTCCAACACAAAGGCAGACCGAAGGCTAACTATCATGTCAAACTTTAGAGATTATCATATCGGCTTCTAAAATACTCTTTTTAGAAGTAACCGAGGGCACTCGCCATAGGTTGTCCAATCACGGCACAGGCAGGACACAGGCAGGAAGGGAGTGGACGAGGGGGAATGCCCATCGGGTATTCCCTAATTCCACACAAGGTTTCCGCAAACTTGTAACGTTGGTCTCCTTAGGCGTGTGGGTCGTTTTGGGAAGCTGGCTCCCTGATTGATCCCCAGCTGCCCACCAAAGCCATGGCTTGCTCGCCGCCATCTGCCAACCTTTCATCCTTCAACACATCTGCTAGACACTTCCATGGGTCACGGCCGCCGCCCCATTTCAGAAGCCCTTCCTTCAGCCGCTCGCCGTTCTCCCTCCGCAGAGAACCTCCACCCGCGCCAGCATTAAAGACAACGTCCCAGACACGCTGGGCAAGAACTCGATCAAAGAGGTAGCTATAATAGGTGCTTCCGTAACCGGAAAGATGACCAAAGAAGCCCTGCCAGCTCGTACCAGGAGGGTCTGCCGGCGAGCTGCTGTATTTCTTCTGGAGCTCGAGATACATGCGTGTCGTGTCAAATTTGTCGTCGAGAGCCGCGCGGGAGTGAACACACTGGTCCAACATTGCGAGCACGATCTGGTTCTCCGTGTCAGAAGCTTCGAATCTTCTCGCCTGGCGCAGCTGCGGTGCCAATAGATTATATGGCAAGGGTTTGCCCGTCTCATAGTGGCTCGCAACGGCACCGAGGACGGTGGGGTCTGACGCGAGGTACTCCATCAAGGTCGAAGGCAGTTCTGCCAGGTCAGTGGCACATCTTGTCCCTGATACATTCTGGAACGAGGTCCGTGCAAGTATAGAGTGAATTGCATGTCCGATTTCGTGGAACAACGTTTCAACTTGAAAGAAAGTGAGGAGGGTGGGTCGAGTCTCCGTCTCTTTGGGTTTGGGGAAGTCGCAAACCAAAGCGATGGTCGGCAATTGTTTGACTACATCATTCTGCTTCGAGAAGGCCATCCCGTCGGTTGCCACCAGTTCTGGGGTTCCAAGGTCAGGCCCGACCATCGTCGCGCCTTCGGCTAGCTCTTCGGTAGAGATTTCTCGTGAGCACCGGAGAGTGAAATGGGCGGGGTTTGGCGATTTGTTAGAGCGGTAAAATAAATCGAAGTATAATACGGCGACAAGTCCGTCGGTATCTGACAAGACATCCAGACGACGAACATCTTTGTGCCATGTCTCACCAATCATCGACTGGGAGGGTACAAGCTTGAGGCCGTACAAGGCATTGATTATTCTGGAAATACCCCTAATGACGGTTCCTAGCGAAAAGTAGGACGACAAAAAGTCGTCGTGCTTCTCCGTCGACCTCATCGAGAGCCGGATCTTGTCGGAGTAGTACTCTTTGTCCCAGGGGTCGAGCTGTGTTGCCTGTGGGTGATGCTTTACCTTTTCTTGGTAGAGACTTGCCGCTTCTTCCAGTGCCCGGGGTTTGTTGTTGGCGGCCAGAGCCTCGAGAAACTGTTGCACAGCCTCGGGGGATCTAGCCATCATGCGGTCACGAAGAGCTAGGTGCCCATAGCTCTCAAATCCGGAGAGCGTAGCCAGCTCGGCCCTAAGCCTCATCAGGTTTTCGAGCGTAGCTACCGACTTGGCAGACGCTGTGCGGGAAGCATAGAACACCTTCTTCCGGATGCTTGCATCATTCACTTGGCGCAATGCCATGGCAGCTACACCACTCAGTGTCGGCAGGTATGCCGATGATCGCTCTCTGGATAGTGCCTTGACAACCGCCGGGTCCATCCCGGCGAGTTGCGAAGTTGGCACAAAGAGCACGTCTTGGGCGGGTTCCATGTCCTGGACAAATTCTGTACTCACCCTGCTGATTTCTGACGAAAGATCGACAAATCTGTCGCGGAATCTTTTGGGCAAGTTGACGGCTGACTTGGCAAAGTCCAGCCTTAGCACCTCAGCCACCATCTTCTCCTCCTCGGACCACGTATCGGCCACATGCGGGTTTTCCATAGCCTTGGTTAGCTGGTCATTCAGACCCGTCATGGTGTTGAGCTCATTCATGTACTGGTACACCATGCCCCACGCCTCAGATGCCGCTCTCTGGGTCTGCCGATGCGGGTGAGTGACGCGCACGAAATCAGTCATGTCGAGGACTCGGCATAGAATATCGCTTAGTCGGTCCAAGTGACGAACAACCAGACGATACTCCTCTAGCGACGATGCGCCCAGCACCTTGTCGACAATCCTATGGGCTTTCTCCAAGCTAACGTGGGCAAAGTCGAGGAATCCTTGAGGCGTTTTCAAGTACGAGTTTCTGAAGAGACCGGCAGGCTTCGTGCCATAAGCGCTAAATTCTTTCCATACATCAGGCAAGTCGAATATATCCCGCAGGAGGTCTGGTGGTTGGGCCGGCTCCGTCGGTATGGGCTTGTAACTGAGCGCTCGAACTTGTGCAAAGCCCCGAGGCTTGGTTTCCCTTCTTGACTGCGAAGACAAGGCGAGCCATCGAATCTGTCTCGCAGCAGTGGCGGGGGCAGGGGCGCGAGGAAGACAGCTGGGACAGACCCATCGTCGAGGGCGGAGCGAGAGCAGCATCGCGAGGGAACGGCGGGCTGGCACGGCGCACTGGAGAGAAATCGAGCAGCAACAGAACTTGTCGTGCCGCAGCTATGTGCCGTGGCTTCTAGTATATGCCGTCGCTATACAGATTCCCGGCGTGCGCATGTCGACCAAATATTCGACGAGCGTCCAAGGAAAACAATTGACGATGTTGGAGTTCCAAGTTCAAAAGTGGAAGAGTCGGAGCATACTACCTAACCCTGCAAAGCTAATTGACGATGATGCAAAGGTGCTGAAGCTGAGCGAGAGGGCGAAAAAAAAGAAAAATGTCCCGAGCTCTTCCCAGAAATAGCCGCATTCGCATTAGCGCACCCACTCTAGACTTTCGAGCACCAACTTCATTCCAACTCACAGCTCCTTCCACGTCCGACTCCAGCAACGCCGGTCTCTCGCTCGCTCGTTTCCGACGACACCCCGTGAGGAAATATCCAATTGAGTCGGACATGGCTGCCAGAGTGCTGCTACAACGGGTGAGCAGTCTGAGCATCCTCAATTGCTGCTCGCATTTTCCCGACGAGACATTTTGACTAACGGACTGTCTGAAAAATAGCGGGCTGCGCCGTTAACGGCCGCCGTCACCGTGGGAAGCATCGCCTTCTATCCCCGGGTCGCCCACGCCGAGGCCCCTACCGAGCGTCAATATGTTCGTTTTACCATCCCAGGAAGAACCGGGGTCCGTGTGCTAACCCAGCCCCCGCAGTCCAAGAAGCCCATCTACGATGACGACTTCGACTCCCTCCCACCACCCACAGCAAAGCCCGCACCACGCCCGACACCGAGGGCAACGGAAACAGTGACGACTACTACCACCAGCACCGAGACAAAGGTAGCCCCTGCCTCCTTTCCGGCCGCCGGCGGCCTGACAAAAATCGCCACCACGATCGACGAAGTGACCACGCCCCAGCGCCGCCCAACCCCGACGGCGCGCCTGGCCGCCCAGATCCGCCTCGGCCGGCTCTTCCTCTACAAGCAAGCAGCGACGGCCGAGGACGCTGTCAACAGCACGATGGCGCGGGCCTTCTCGCTCGAGCACTCGTTCACGTCGACGATTGCGTCGCTGGCGCCCCCGCGCGAGTCGGGCGAGCGCCTGTTGCCCGGCCTCATTTACGTGCTAGTCGCTGGCATGGCAGGCAGCATCGTGGCGCGCAACCGCGGCGTGCTGCTGCGCGCGTCGGCCCCCCTGGCCCTCGGCATCGGGGCCGCCTGGGTCGTCCTGCCCGTCACCATGACCAATGTGAGCGGGCTCGCCTGGAAGTACGAGCAGCGATTCCCCGCTGTGGCCGAGGCGCATATCAGCGCTCGCGAGGGTGTTGCAAAGGGTGTTAGCTTCGCCAAGGTACATGGGGAGGTGGCGACACGGAGGGTGACAGAGGCGGTGGCCGATGCCAGAGAGACTGTTGAGGGGTGGGTTAGGAAAGGAAAATGAGTGCATTAGACGAGAGGTTAGAGCTTGGTAAGCTAGTGATGGTTCCAAGGTTGGGCTGCATAGATCAATCGGGAAACCTGGCGAAAGCGTGTATATTCCCCTGTGTGTTGTATCATACGAGCCCCGTGCTCGGGATAGAATGGAAGTTTGATTTGTCGTTCCTACCGCCGTGTTGCCGGCTAGGTCTCAAAGTCGCAAGGATTAGGCCCTTGATGCCAGTCAAGCCATTACCCTGCGAGATGGTGGTGTCTTGGCTGACAAGTGAGGACATAGCCAGGGATATTTTGATGTTGTGTCCTCGTTCTCAAAGTTGAAGCCTGCAAGACTCCCAGAGGATTCACTTCGGAAAGGTAAACACTTATGCACAGTTTCTCTGTCTCTGAGCTTTCACTTCATGTTACTAATAATAAACAAATTGCCCAAAACGGAGGCCATAAAACCGCCTTGCCGCCCACAGACGCAGAGGCCCAATTCTATTCAGGTACAAACCGTCATCTACGTCTACTTGATAAACCTACTCTTTGAAAACGCCAAGCCTATTACTAGTATCTACATATCCTGCACTGCCTTTTCGCCCATGGTGATGTACAGTCGCAATGCCCGCTCATAGGTCCACAGGGTGACAGCGCTCGCCGGCGCTGCCTTAAACAAGCTCACCGTCAACCCCCTATACAACCCCCTGATCCCCTCGTTCCTCATAATAGCCTTCACCGTGGCCACCGTGCCACGGTACTCTGGGATGTTTTTGTGGACATACCTCTGCCTTGTGGGTCCCTGCACCTGGATGCGCTTACGCACGAGGTCGAGCGGAAACGACCCCGTCTTAGCGACGACTGACGCGATCATACCGGCGAAGGCGTTACCCGTGCTGAACGGCAGGTCGATTTGGCTGAGGGGCAGTCGTAGGCTTTCGTACGTAGCGAAAAAGATTCCCATAAAAGGCACAATCTGCGCGATCCCAGGACCCAGGCCGCGGAAGAAGCCCCTGAAGCCCTCCTCGCGACCGATTTGCCTCAAAGCGCGCGGCAGGCTAGTGTAAACCTTGTCGTTGCCCTGGGCAGCGAACCGCGTGCGTAGTAGGTCGAGCGGGTAGGTGACGGCGGTTGAGACGGCACCGGCGCTGCCGCCGGCGATGAAGGATTCCGCGGCGGGAGGGAGACGGTCCTCACCCACGGTACGGTGCAGGAGTATCGTCACCTGACGGTACGTTGTGAACTGCACGGCGCTGTAGCAGACGTACAGCAGCTCAGCGGGTACGTTACCCTTCCATAAACCAGTCAGCCCTTCGGTTTGCATGATGTGTCGCATGGTCGGGATGGTGCCCCGGTATACAGGCCCGCCGCGAAGGTCCTTCTGGCTGAGGAAGGGGTCGCTAAGCGAGTGTGTCTGCAGCTGAAGACGAATTTTGACGACATCGAGAGGTGCGATAACGAAGCTGGGGAAACGCAAGCGCGAAACCGAGGCGGCCCATGTTAGTCAGATACAAAACTACTGTTGTTCATATTTCCCCGGCATGGTGGCCAGGTGTGCAGCAAGCGGCACGAAGATAGGCGCACCGAGATATCAGCCCGGCCGTGGCCCCAGCGGCCACGACCTGGGTTCGAGAGCCCTCATCCTTGAGACGTCCGCTCTTGTCAGACATTCATCCAACGGCTCTAGGCGACAGCGCCTGACCGATTGACGAGGCGTTTGACGCAGACCTGGGGTGGCGTCGAGCTAAGGATGAGAGATCGAGCGTAGATCGGTTGAAGCTATTGCGCGGCTCTGCACCAACGTGCTGCTGTATTTCCGTTGAGCTAAGTTGACTGACGGCCCCTAGACAAGGTGCAAACCTGTAAATATAATAAAAAAAAGCCAAGAGTGAAGGAAGAGAATGACGAGTCCTGCAGGCTGTGCTATTCACGTCAAGCCAATTTAAGGGGTGCTGCTATTCAGGATATCGATGTGCTTCCGTTTCTAGTCGTCTGATGTCTAGCAAAATTATCTTTATCGCAAGAGCCCCCAGGACCGATAGCGCATTTGCATTTTTGGGCCCAGTGACGACACTTTCTAGCCTGTAGTCCGTAGATATGCAGGGGTTCTATTGGAGGATTAGGGGCCAAGGCTTAAGGTTCGAGGACACTGTGGGAAACTCCACCAGACAAGATCAACGCAGGATGGGAGCTCAGACGCGGTCCGGAGCAAACTCAAAAGGCCTTTTGACCTGGGCTGCACAGAGGTACGCAGTACGCGTGGCCATGTGCCGCAGTGCGACAAATTTGTTTTCTCAACGCATGCAGACGCCTTGTAAGCTAGTCTGCAATGCATTCATGACTGCAGCAAGCATGGCTTGAGTTTTGGGAGAAGCAAACCTAGTTTGAGGTAGGCCGCTGATGAGATTCGATGAGCGATGAGCCGGCCTCTTTGTCCACGTGAGCAGGAAGAGCTTCGAGTCAAACTTGAACCATCCGTCGATGTCGGTGAAAGACAGGCCGACTGACTCCGACTGCAGCTCTTCCCAGCGGCCTGGGCGTCTGGGGTTGAGGTGCAGGAGGTGGAGGGCAGGAGGGGTGCCCGGGGAGGGGCATGCTAATTGGTTCCTTCCGGCCGAAAGGACACTAGACTCAGCGCAGCGAGGTCTCCAGCTTGAAATTGGCTGAAATCGCAGCAGCAACCCCCGAAACTGGACGAGCGGCAGTGCCGTGGAGGGGCGACATGCTACCTAACCAGGTTGGAACTGGCCAGTACGACGAAGGCAGCCAGTCGCTAGCTGCGGAATGAAGCAGGCGGGTGTTGCAGGTCAGCCATCCAAGCAGCCAAGGAGCACCCGCAGCAGCAGGTCATCCATCCCTCCTGCTGCCCTCCTTCCCAGGCCATCCTGGGTCGGGTATGAAGTGGGGTCTGGGATACAGGCTTGCCAGGACTTGCAGATGAACCTTCGGCTCAAGGGGGCTTCCTCTCGGGGCTTTTGGCTCTGCCTTTTAACGTTTTGCTGCAAGTGCTAAGGTACCTTAGTAGACATCCCATTGCATTGTTTATTCTATCTGTCTCTCCTCTTCCTCGCCTTTTCGCCTCCTCGCATCATCACGAAAAGAGTTGTTGCTGCCGTTGCTCAGCCCCGCGCTTCAACGTCCACCAACGATTGAGGTAGACGAGTCCCTTGACTCAGCAGTGAAACCGGCACCGTGAAACCCACTCGAACGCGGCATGTGATTTGTTTCCACCACCTGCCCGGCCATCACCACTACCTACATCTATATCCAGCCATCGCGCCCGCTTTAGTCTCCACCGTGAACAACACAGGCGAAGACACTCTCCGGCTTACACCTTACATCCACACTTCACACCAAGCAGCCACAGCGCAACCACGATGGCAGTCACCATAGACACGCCCATCATCAACCCACCCGATATCAGAAGCCTCGCGGTGCCTCTACTCTCTGCTCTGCCCGGAGCCGCCATCTCAACACAGCCTGCTACAACGGTCCTCCCGCTACTGTCGCCCATCCTCAGACAGCGTGTCCAGCTCTTGTCCACTGCCAGCACAGACCCATGGATCAAGCTCCTGACTTATGACACCTCCAAGGTGCCAAGGCTCACCGAAATCGCACAAAATGGGGTCCTAGAGCCTCACCCGGTATCTGGGGAAATTGAAGTCGACTGGGACTACGATGCGCAGATCAAGTACCGGAGGCTAGACCAAGAAACCCTGCAGACACTTGTTGTGCTCAAAGAGTTCGACCTATTCCTGCGTCTTGTGTACTGCACAGGCGACAAAGACGGCGGTGGAGACGGGTGGAGAGTGGGCGAGGTCGGAGTTGCCGGCAGCTCCTCTCCCCTGGACTCTTTCGGCGGATTCGGAAACCTCAGCGAGGCGGAGAAGGCGTTCCGAGCCCAAAGCGCTGCCAGCAACAGGCAACAAACCCACACAGATGCACCTGTGGTGAATAGCGCCAACAACGTGCCGACAGTGGAGGCCCTGGCCGACGACGAAGAGGAGGACGATGGCTACTGGGATCGATATGATGCGACGCCAGCCCGAACGCCGGCCGTCAAACGATCTCCCGCGCCTCAGTCAGCTGCCCAGACCTTGCGGCCTGATCCATACCGCAGCACATCGGCTGAAGACGCATACTATGCCCAGTACGATTCGGTCCAGCCGGCCATGGACAACCACGATCCAGACGAGGAGGTTCCCGAGGAATTCCTCGCCCCTCCACCATTGGGTCTAGCAAGGCCCTCACACCCACCGGAGAGCGCGGAGCGGGCCGAGCTTAACGAAACC
Organism: Lasiosphaeris hirsuta; assembly: GCA_030549175.1. Taxonomy (NCBI): domain Eukaryota; kingdom Fungi; phylum Ascomycota; class Sordariomycetes; order Sordariales; family Lasiosphaeriaceae; genus Lasiosphaeris; species Lasiosphaeris hirsuta. The sequence continues at coordinate 6,395,326 of JAUKUA010000001.1, forward strand.
AGCGGTGCCTGGACGCTGGCAGAGCCCCCACGATCGCCATCAGTGCGGTCAAGCCATTCACGAGACGACGAGGAGCGAGCGGCAACGCTGCTCCACCCTCGACCAGCGTCCAGCGCTAGCACCAACGGTTCCCTGACGGTGGCAAAACTCGAAGAGAGTGCTGAGAAGCAGGAGCAGAACGAGTTTGGCGTAAAACAACATGTTTCGCGTAGCATTCGCAGTTTGTTTTTGTTGTCGCGCTCCTCGGGCATCGAGCGTGAGGAATTCGAGAGAATGGTCAAGACGGAGCTTGATGTGTTGGGGATGGTGGCAGATGACATCTAAAAAGGCAAGGGCCGGGAAAAACTTCATGTGCATACCTACACACCTTGTCGGCGGCGCATTGCTGCATTCTCAGCAAGCTTAGTAGCTTTTGGTGTTTGTGATGTGGGAGGTTCGTTTGCTCCTCTCCCAGATCTGTTTGGATCTCGTTCTGCATAGGATCCGGTGTTGAATACCTAGGTGGGCTTCTGGGCCCATTTTGCCCTGAGGGGGGTTAGCCATGTTGAAAAGGTAGCGTTGCACGCAGCAAAATGAGAGACTACTGTATCGCAGTCGCTGAAGTGAGGTTTGGGTGCATGGAGTTGTCGGTGAGGGGAGTTTGAGGTGTTATGGTATCCCCCACTCCCCCAATTGTGGGCCTGCAAAGGCCCCGATTTGGGGGAAGGGGTGGGGGGGTAGAGAATGTGCTGCAACCTCCGGAACCATTGATGCCGGGATCTATCCAAATATCAAATACAATAAATCGCCAGCATTCGTATGGGAGATTAACAAAACCCCGTCATTCGAGCCGATTATCCAGCCAGGTCATTCATCACGCGTTGTCGTGTTGTGAACAAGGTATATCCAGGGTTAGGGAAAGATGAGGGTCTCCATGCATGCGTGCCTCAATGGCTAGGCAGAAACAGAGCTTCCCCCCTACCCAAAAAAAAAAGTTGAAGGTCGCGACTGAAAGGGTTCGACATATTCGATATTTGGCACGGCAGCGGATTAGCACGACGACGTCCTTCTCGACGACCGCCTCAGCCGATTGCTTTCCCCGCTACCAGACAATATCACACAATGTTCCGACCACGATTAAGACTACCGCGGGCGCCGCAAATCGGCCTGACAGCACCGTCGTCGTCGTCGTCGTCGTCGCCATTCCTCCGCCCTCTCCCTCTCACATGCAGCAGGGGCGCGCACAACATGCCCAAGCTCCGAGAAGAGTTCAGCAAGGACGGTGTGCCGGGCCTCCTCTCGAAAAATGCCTTTAGTATATCATGGCACGAATACCAACAATCGATTCTGAATGGTCTCAACCAAGTAATAGATGGTGCGTCGATCCCCCCCCCTCAAAGAACAGCACACGCTGACAATGCTACACAAAACTAGGCACCGAGTGGGAGAACAAGGACATCAAACACATCATTCTCAACTCAGCCCGCCAGCCCGAATCTGCCGTCCTTTTCAACTATGCCAGCATGGCCCACAACAACCACTTCTTCTTCGAGCAGCTCGCTTACAAGCCTGTTGAGATGCCAGCAGACCTGGAATTGGTCCTGACACAGTCGTTCGGCTCCATAGAGACGCTGCGTAACCAGATGATTCTCACAGCCCGCAGCATGTTCGGCCCCGGCTTCGTCTGGCTGGTCAAGGTGACCAACCAGGTAGGGCGGACGCACACGTTCAAGGTCCTTGCCACCTACCACGCCGGCTCCCCCTACTCAGGCGCCCACTGGCGCCGGCAGGAGGTGGAGATCCCCAGCGCCATCAAGAATGGTGACGATGGGATCGACGAGGGCCGTAAATACTTGGCGAATTCGGCGTACGGGTCCGGCGGTAGGAAGACACCCGGCGAAGTGAAGAAACCCTATGCACCCGCCCCCGGCGGCACCGATGTCACGCCTCTGCTGTGCCTCAACACGTGGGAGCACGTGTGGATAATGGACTACGGCGTTGATTCCACTGAAGGCGGTCTAAAGCAATACGCCCAGGAGTGGTGGAAGGTGATTGATTGGGAGAAGGTGAGAAACCATGCTCGTCTTCACACCAAGCCGATGCAGGCCTAGGAACGATGCTGCGTTGGGGCTCGGTTCCGGGGCTCCAGGTTGAGAGAGTGGCGAGGGGTTGTATGATAGTATGTGGGCAGCGAGAGAACTCGGCTGCAGGTACACCGGAGGACGGGACCATCGATGTACAATCCTCTGTACGCTACAGTAACGGCATGTATAAGATTAGAAAGGCAGCTACCCAAGAAGCATTTTCTCGATATGCAATTGTCTAGGGCGACATGAGTTGCGGACTAGCCGTCAGCCAACCCATATTCCGGTCGTGTCGTCATGTGCTTGTTTTACAACCAACTGGGTTGAGGATATTTGTAGACAATATGCGTCGTGTTATGACACTTTGTAGCAGGCAGTCAATGGTAGGTACTATTGCCAGTGTATTTTTCGAGGATCCTTGACCTTGACTCCCGGTCTAACGCTGATTATCTTGCTGACAGGTGTCTCACTGCTGGTTTTAAGCCATGAGAAATTCGTTCCCTTCAGACCGGCGTTATCGCTGCCATACCCCATATAGCAACCAAATACCAGCATAAACACAGATTCTAGGTTGCCACCATCACGTCCGCTATCAAGGTCTCGTAGATTGTGAACTATCTTGACATGGGAATGCCTTTGTATGAACAACACTCTTTTCCCCTGCGGGAGACAGCTTTAGTTCTTGTTAAGGTTTAAAGTCTGGGGGTTTCTATAAACATTGCTGAACCTAGGGGGGGGGGGGGCAAATAACCTCATGATGGTATAAGAACAACCCACTGTCGCTAATAGTAATTCATACTTTGCGAAGTCCTGTCAGATATTGACCAAAGAGACTTACCGCCCGAACCAACCTCTTGCAACCAACATCTGAACCACGTATGGCTCACCACCGGCACTACTAACTAAGCCTGATATGGATCTCAGCCACGTATGGTGCAACCCAACACCGGTGGTCTAGTTGCAAATTTGATGAGTGAAGGGCTCCTGATCTCTGGGCCCGAAGAACTCGGTATCTGGGCTGCATCTAGAAGAAGCAATCCAGTCTGGTGGTGATAATAGGAATACAACCTGTCTCCCAGGCTCGGTGATGAACACTTTGGCATGTGTAGTGTTGCGTGTGAAGAAGCCAGATTTGGAAGAAGCAAAACACGACCTCGTTCCTCCATGCCAGGAACTTTACGATCCTCTCCCTCGCTCAAGATTGATCCCACACAATAATTGCACTCCTTGTTGTGCTTTGATACCTTACCTAAATGTCAAATACATTTCCTGTTGAGCATACGAGAGCATTGTGCCTCAACCACAACACCAACCCGGGGACTGCCACACCTCTCTTTAACTCTTTCCCGGATTTCTACCTCGAGTTACTTCACATAGTCAACTGGCAGTACCGCTTCACAGCACAGCCACTGGAGAAGGAAGAGGGAATCAGTCGGCCATAAGGCGTTTTGCTGCCGCTGCATTACTGTTTGAACATTCACATTGCCGAAAACATCAAGAAAAACACGTGGCGGCTAAGAAAGGAAGGAGTGTGTGAGCAAAGAGTCCACACCAAAACGAAGCAAATCAATCACATCAATACATACTCACAGCAAATACAATCCCAATAACTTTTAATATGCATTATAGCTACCGTATTCCACCACATCAAATACCCTAGCCCCCGATACATCGCCGCCACAAAACATCCAAGGGAATGTGTCGTATATGTTGCCATATGTCAACGCTCTCTTTCTTCATCTAAAACGGCAATACCACATCCATCAAAAAAGTCGTAAATAATTCTCACTCATGCTCAGAACCAGAAGCTTTAAAAGCGAACACGCCACCCACAGCCATAAATCATCAAAAACAGAACGCCCCAAAAAGACAACACGCCTTCGCCAATGCAGGCCAGTCGTAAGAACAGGCAGAATTGTCCCCCTCGCCAGAGGAAGAATAATAGAGTAGCAACCAGCAAAAGCGAAGACGAACACAGGTATCATTGTGGCAGCAACAGCCGAGAACCGAACAAAGGTTGACAAAAAGAGAGTTGCGGAATCTGTCAAGAATAGAGTGGCGTTATCGAGTCACGTTGGAGCCGGGTATAATACTGCCCACGGGCACACAGTCGATTTAGATCATATTTCCATTCACGCTGACCTCGAAGCCTTCGCCCTTCTGCCTCAGCGCCTTGGCAAGCATGAGCTCGCGCATCCAGTCGATGCGGTCGTCACGGCTCTTGACGGCAAAGTGATGCGTCTTGCCCGTACCGTTGACGGCACCCTCGAGTCCAGGCACGCTCGGTGTGCTGTTGTTATTGTTGCTGCTGCCGCCGAGGATGGTTTGGAGCGTGCTCTCGCGCTTTCGCAACCGAGCGCCGCCCTTAGTGTCCTGGGGGATCAGCTGGAAGCTGAAAGCGGCAATGTCATCCTTGGTGTTGGTAGTGTCGGCGCTGCCGCGGCGGATGTGCATTGCCTTGAAGGCTGCGTTGAGTTTGGAGCTGGCGAGGCTGCTGCAGGCGATGGCATAGTCGTCGATATCAATGTACTCGAGGGTTTTGTTAGCAGCCGTCACGGCATCCTTGTGCATGGTCAGTCGGGTGCCGCGAAGCGTGAAAAAGTGGTCATGCCACTCATGGCGCAGCATCTTGGTCTTTCGCTTCTTCATGAGGCCCTGGTAAGAGATGGTGTCACCTTCAGTCATGTCCTCCTTGGGCGTGGAGCTCAATGGCGACATGCGTCCGCCGATATTGACGGCTGTCACACCGTCAATGTTGGGCATGGGCGCGATAGCGCGCTCAAAGGTCGGACGATCCAACTGGGTCCAGGGATACTGCGCGCGGGGAGGTGCCTGGAGAGGCCTGCTCGCTTGGCTAACGCTCCCGGCTCTCATGGGGAAAGTCCTGGAGGGTCTGGTGATGGGAGTGACAATTCTGTTCTCATCAAGCGCAGGCAAAACAGGGAAGGATGGCCGGCGAATGGTAGCCCGAGACATGGAGCGAGCCGGGGCCGGGCTGTGGCGATAGTTCATGTCAGGCGGCACCGACTGCGAGATGTCTCGGGACACGGGAGGGAGGGACGTCACAGTCACGGGCACATCCATTTCAGAAAATGGTGTTCCGAACCGGTAAAGGGCCGTTGGGGTGGCCTCTTCCGATGAAGTAGGGCTCATTTCGCGGAACGAAGGGATCGGCTGTGTTGAGTTGGGGCGAGCAGACAATGGGTAAGCCGACATTGGGAGAGCAGACAGTAGGTGAGCGGATGCTGGATGAGCAGACCTTGGCTCTTCCCAGCAAACCTGTTGTACTGGTGCCGCTGCTTGGGGCGGCACCATCTGATGCGAGGGGATCGAGAGTTTCGGCAGTCCCCGGAGTCCCGTGCTGGAGGTCTTCTGAGCGTCCCTTGGGAAGACCTCGAATGGTGGCGTTGGAGGAACCTCGCTCGACACATTGAGGTGTTGGCGTTGGAAGTTGAGAAATTGCCGAACGTTGTCCTGGGGATCTCTTGCTTGGATGGACTGGAGCGTTGCTTCTGCCAGATACTGTAGAGGTGCCATGCTCCCGGGTCCCATGACATCTGACGATGCTACAACGGATGGAATGGCGTCCGAAACGGGGCGGAACATATCATCATTGGGCCTGATGGCTGTGGCTGTCTCTGGGTTTCCAGGGTCGCCAGCTACCATAATCATGCCTCCCTCGACGTCGACAAAGGGATGGTCCCTCTTGAACGCCTCGATCATCCGCTGATTGCGCTTCCACTTGGCACAGTTCTCTCCCTTCTTGCAGTTGTGAGGTTTGGGCATCATCTGCTCGATCCCCACGATGGAGACTGACTCGAGGGGAGAGATGACATCGTTGATCTTGACACGCGGCTTACTCGGCTTCCACTTTGGCTTGCAGCTGTCATGTCTCTTTGTCGATCTGCAGCTATCCTGTCTCTTCAACTCCCGCCTCACCTCGCGGTCAGGTTCGTCTTCAATGGGGGTTTCGGGCTGCGGTTCCGGCTGTTGGATGTCTCTCATTGCGTGGATCTCTTCCCAGATCCTTGTTCTCACTCCAAAAGACGAAATTCCGAGCTCTTTCAAGTCTTCAAACTTCAAGGTGATCAGGATGGCGCCATTGATATCATTCTCGACAAACCGCTCAGTAGCGGGAAGCTCAATGCCGGCATTGAGCATCCACTGGGCAACCATCTCGGGTGCCCAATTCGCCAGCGTTGCCGTATCGAGTTCCTCGTCCGTGAAGCGGAAAGGACCCGTGTCGCGCCTCCTCAACGGGATGGGAGTGGGCAGGTAGTCTTCCAGCTGGCAGTCTAGTTGGAGCTGCGGTTGCTTTGGCGTGAGTGGCGAAAGCGACAGTGCGTGCTGGAACTCTATCGACTGCCCTGATGACACTGAGCTGCGAAAGAGGTGAGGGCCTCTCGGCCCCTCGACCTGCTTGCTATCGTACTCAAAAGGGAAGGCTCCCCGGTAGCGCGTTGATCTTGGCGTCTGAACCTCATCATACGACGAAAGCGTCGTGATACTGGGCTGTCCGGACTGTTTGGTAATGAGTAACTACACGAGACCAAACGGCTGAGAATCAGGTAAACATACCGAGCCCACACTGATGCGAGGAGAGTTCTCGCCATCTTCGAGGCCGTCCAGGTCTTCAATCTCGCTGTAGACCTCCTCCGACTCGGTCTCCATCTCCCAGTCGGTCTCCATAAACTCGGTATGCACAGAAGTTGGCCGTGTCTTGGCATTGGCAGTGGCATTGGCGAAGAAGGCATCGCGCAAGCTCGTTTTCTCCGTCATCTCACGGTGATCCCGCTGCTCGCGCATCGAGCGCGTGGAGAAGCGGACTTGCTCCTACATTGATGTTAGCCCTCCGCAACCCCGGCACGGTTGCCGTCCGGCCCAATTGCTGTCCCGGCGTACCATTGTGACCTCGCCCCTTGCTTAGGCAAGCTAGAGAGAGTAAGCCGTTACCAGCAGTGTTAGTCTGGTCGCCGTCTAGTCGGCGTGGTGTTTTGGAAATGCTCGAAATGCAGCACAGGTAGGAAGTCAGAACGAGACGATAAAGAAGACCTGTTTCATAGACCCGCTTGGCCACAGGCAAGAGCCGAACCAAGAGAAGAGGGAGATTGTGGGACGATGCGGGCGGCTACAGCAGGTTATGTATCGTGTATGGCAGAGACGCAGAGACGCAATGACGGGGTTACAGCGCCGACATGCGCAGGCGCTTGACGAGAGTGACGCTGCAAGTAGCAGTGTGATCGAGCAGCAGAGAGTGCTGTAGTGTATGTAAGATGTACGCAGTAGGCCTAGTAACTCAGGTGAAGTGACGGGGCCCCCTGCGAGACAGATGTGCGAGATGGCACCGTGGGGTCAAGGGTTGGCAGTACGGTCCGGTAATATGTGGAAGATGTGATATTGGCAGGACGCCGAGAGCGAAATCGAATCGCGGAGCTGGGAGATGCCCAAACGCCCTCGTACTGTCGCCATCATCAGCAGCCACAGTGCCATAGCGGTCGTCCAGGCCTGCTCAGGGGATAATTATAGCAGTCTTCTGCGAGAACCTGCGCGAGCCTGCGTGCAAACCCAGTAGTGCAGAGAGCCAGCCGGCGAGCACACCACTGCACCCCTCTGACTCCCCCCCCCCCCCGAGGGCCCCCAACCCAGAGCGGCAAGTCGGGCGGCCAAAACTCGGGGGCTGGTTGGGCAGCGGCGGGGATGGCCTCGCATGGTGTCGCTGCTGCATTGCATGCGAGCAAGGGAAGGAGCAGCGAGATGCCAAAGGTGGGGCGGTTGAGGGCTAAGCATACGCGGAGATGGTGAAAAGAGGGCGGTCTGCGTGCGCCATTGGCTCAAAAATCTGTCGTGCTCTCGCATTTATCGACCTGCAGCTCGCTGCCATTGGCTGATCTGACCAAAAATCGCCAGTTGCGCCATGGTCCTAAGCGCCCAATGCCTGCCGCCATCCCCCATTCGACTTAGTTGCCAGTCCCTTGCGACCCTGTGGACGGGAGCGACGAGGAGGGCACCCTGGAAGTGCCGATGCTCAACCGCCCCCCGAGCCGTGAGCCACTTCTAACGTCCCAACTTTCTCCACTCCGGAGAATCGAGGGCAACCAAGTGAACCCCCCCCCCCCGCCCGAGGGCCCCCTCCATGTCCCTCCAAGGTCAACCCTTGCAAATGCCGGCCTCACCTTTCCGACCTCTCCTCTCAATATCCAGCCCACCATCTCCATCATCGTGTGCATGAGGGCCACACTGCGGCCACATATCAACGGCCCTGGGGAATTGCAGTTGGCATCAACTAAAGGTCCCAATTGTAACGCTAATTCGCCTGCCAAACTCGGAGCGAGCCGGACGGCGTCAGAGTTCGCAGACTTGGGAGGCGATTCTGCAAGCCATTTCTGTGTAGGAATTTCTCTGGGCTTCTCCCATGAGTCCATCGTGCAGCAGTGCGCGTGGGGATGGTATTCGCCGGGGCAGCATTTCTTCAGGTTGCACCTCCTCGGGGCTGATATCGCGGGACTGACGGGAGTTCAGGTTCATCATCCCGTTGATGAGATCCGCCGCCACCAACGGCCACCACCTACTCCCTTCCCTTTCCTCCATACTGACTACACTACACTGCCCAGCCCTCGACCCCCTTCACTCTTCATCTTCTGCACAAGTGAGGGTTTCCGGGAATATTCCTCCCGTCTTGCACATGAGCCAATTAGGATGGGCTACTGCTCTTTTGGCCATGGACTTGTGATCAGCAGTTGCGGGCTTCCCGAGCGGTATGGCCTAGTAGAAGGCCTTTGCCGTGGAACGGTCCGGCTGACGTTGAAGTTTGGGCGGGGGGTAGTAGGATAGGAGCAGCTTCTAGGCATGCTCCGACCAAGACAAGTTCCAGTAGTGCCGATTCCTTTGCTGCTTCGGCGACACCCTGGAGTGCGGTTGGCTGGTGCGGTTGGTGTTTTCAGCTGCGTACTCCCAGGAGCACAGGCGTGCCTTGCTGAAGCTCGTCGAGCTACCCCGCCTCGCTTCCATTCCACGTTCACCGTCGCACCCAATGGGCTCAATGGGTTGGGGGGATTCGCGACAGAACGTGACATCCACGAGGCACCTGACAGGTGCGACATGTCTGGCCGTATTACTCCGTACCTCACCAGCCCATAGCCAGGCCTGGAATTCTACTCAATCGTTGTCGTATCCCATCGTTCCGATAGAGATCGATGGTCCGTCGATTACACGTGTAGATACACCAAGATCTGCTGCCCCTCCGCACACCAAGCACACTGCACCTGGACACTGCACCTGGACACTGCACCTGGACACTGCACAAACGTTCACCCCCTTCCGCCCCCCCCCGGCCTGCTGAAGTGAACACCCTGGCATCTTTGCGGTGAACCCCTAGCAACTGCGTCATACCTTGGCATATATTAGCATCTCGGACTTCTGTGGACAATCGCGGCGGTGAAGCCGGGGTCAGGTGGGTTTATTGTGCCGCCTGCACTACTTGGGAAACAGGTTTGACTGCGTCAATGCGAGCTTGTTTCCTCTTTCAGGACATCTCAGCAGAATCGAGCTTGAACCCCTCCTGGGCCATACCCCGCTTCCCGATCACAAGTCTGCAATCCCAACGTGAAGCCTCCTCGACATGTAGACAGACCCCTCGTCGACGGACGAGATGCGGGCATTGCTCATGGAAGCCGCGGTTTCAGAGACGAGCGGTGCAACTCGAGACGCGAGCACTCAAGGCATCGTGCCGTCTTAGGCGGCAGGTCCTATGCAGGTCCCGTGAGTTCCAGCTCCCAAGCTCTGCAATTTGCGAAGCACGACATCAGCTACCTGTGAGCCCAACTGGGGGCTGTGTCACGGCAAACACACACCGACTCTTTGGGGGGTAAGGCCCGGGGGAGGCTAGAATGACGATAAGCAGCATTCTTCAAGGAGAGACAACTTGCTTCAGTGCCCACCAGCGAACAAGACGAGGGTCTCGCATGCTAATTGTTCTTGTCTCGGACCGCCGCCATTGACTCACTTTGCGGGAACGGGCATTGGTCCTTCTAGAGCTTCCGCAATGTGTTCCTCCTTCTTCATCTCTCTGTCGCGGAAATGTTCTAGTCTTGCCTAGAAACCGAGCTAGGGCAAGAAGCCTTGGGGCCTAATGCATGTCTCGCCGATCCATTCGGAGTGGGCGTCGTGGATGGGACGTAGTGTATTGAAACAATCTGTTGATGCTGTGCCCTGGACTCCGGAATACGACCTCTCAACATCCTATTACTGCTGCAGCACCATCGAAGCGTTAGGGGGGGGGGGGGGTGGATTACACATGATGGTGAGACGGCAGGTGATGTGTTCAGAAACGAGGACGGGCTATGCCAATATGCCAATATCTTCTCGCGAGCTCTTCTCGGTGATTAGATTCCGCGATCGGAGAGCTTGTCAGCGCATTTCAAACTCAAGCTCAAGGCCGACAATACCCTGCGTCTTGTTGCCTTCCCGTCTCGGATCGCTTCCCCGGTTGATCTGATCTTTCTTTTGGCCAGCATTGCACACGGGACAAGTCCAGAGGCGCCGCCTACCAAAACTTTGGAGAGACAGCGAAAACTACCAATTGCCATTGAGAAAACACCACACCATGTTCATTTCACATGACATAAAGTGAATGCGTGCGGATGAACCAGGCCCCTCATGGAATGGAACGAACGGCTCACATCTCATAACTCATGTAGGGAATGTGAACTAGAGTTGAGAACACCTCCCAAGAGAAGAAGCTGTCCCTAGAGTGTGAATGGTCAAGACCAGCGAAGCGACCCTCCATCCAACCCCTTAGTGAGATCCCTACCCCTGGCCCAGGGGCGAATGAGCTTGCTTTCTCAAGGTTTTCCTGTTAAAAGACGTGCTCAACGTGCCTTTGCGTGCTCCTGCCTAGAGATGCAGGTCATTTGATAATTGCGCGATCAAATAGTTCCAGTACGATTCCTCTCCAAGGGGAATGGAAATCGGGAATGGGAGGAGAAGTTCCATGCCAATGAGGCATGAGGGGTCGCATTGATCAAAGCGATCGCGCAAGGACGTGACTCGGGCATTTTACGCTTCACGGGGTAGGGGTTATTTTCTTTTTCCTGATCGTTATCTCTTCGCTATCGAAAGCACGTAAGCTCCCACGCCTTGCTGGGATGGACATCTCCGCAATTCTTATTTTTCTGATCTGTCACCGATGTCACACTGTGTCTCCTTGGGGCAACAACGTGACGACTTTGTGATGTGCATTGATTCATCTCGGGGGCCCTGGCTTTCCTGTCGTGGTTCGAGGGCACCACGATGAGCAGACTGGCGGGGAGAATCGGCACCATGGATTGGTACCATCCTGTCCGCTACTGTTTTTCTGAGCGCTTGGTGGACCGATGAAGTCGGGGAGGTGGGAGGTCGAGCGGCGGGGACTCGGATTGACCAAGTGAGGGGGTGGATGGGGTCGCGCAACGTCCCCCCTCTTGGAGTGAGCTTACGGTCCATGTCTGGTCGAACGTGACATAAGAATTCAAATCTTTTCGATTTGAGAGGTGAAAGTTCGGCGCAACTCGCATATTTTGTTTATTATGCCGCTGTGTGCCGTGGTTGCTATGATCCGGTTTACCATGGCACTTGACTGCTCGCCGTTGGGGGAGGCTTGCGTGCCACCTAAACCCGCAGGGCCATCAATGCATTCAGCTTGCGCGGGCCGTCGTGCGGTGCGCGTTGTCGAGGCACGGGCGGAGTGAAGGGGACTTGGGGTTCGCGGCGGGCTTGGTGGACTCGTGGGTTGTGGTGGGGTTCGTCATGAGGATCGACACACTAGGGTAGCTGCGGCCGATTTCCTTGAGTGCGGGAGAGGCACCATCCCTGGCTCGATTGAATCCCCGTCGTCCCCGTCACTCGATGTCGATGCTCTGCCACTCAGGGATTGTAAATGGCAAGCATTGAACGCCACGAGATTAGATAGCCAAAGACGCAACAAACGAAGCCAAGTGCTACATCCACGCCCTCCCCACCGTCCTCGTGGTCTCGTGGGATTTCTGACGTGCAAGGTCCCGCCTCGAAATCCACGCAAAGTGACCAGGTTTCTTTCTTTCCGACTTCAGCCGTTCGCCTGAAAAGGTCGATTGTCCGGGGTATAATCGCAATAGTCAGCAACGGAGAGATCGTACCGGGTTCCAAGGCTGCGAGGATCGATCCGGGCAAAATGGTAATGCTCGGCAGACGCGGTGAATTAAAAAATCTCCTGGAGTTGAGATCTGACATCCAGACAGCCCTTGACCTTGAAAGCTGAGGTCCTCAGGAGTGATAAGACCGATATCACATTTGCTTGTGCGCCCAAAGATCGCCCGTTGGGCAATACGGCCAGGCTGCTGCCCTGAACAATCAATTGTTCCCTGAAAGAAGTGGACCATCGTTTATATGCAGCTGCCCGTGTATGCTAGAAGCATGAAAATCGAAACTCATGGTCGATGTTTTTGGTGTAACACAAGTCGGTAGAATACCGTTAACAAATTTGGAGACAGCAACAGCCGACGGTTCCTGCCAGGCCCGTGGAGTTGACGAAGGTTCGGTGTCCTCGGCCGGGACCGTGCCGAGAGGAAACCAGCGCAAGTTGATTGATGCAGGCAGAAAGACCAGATGGAGGGTGAGTGAGCATGGTCGGAATGGACATAATTAGCCCAGGTAACCGTGATGGCTAATTACCCCGCTTTGGCTGAGAGGCCGGAAGAAAATTCAATGTGGGCTAATTGTAAAGGAAGGCATGTTCATGAAAGTGGGCAAAACAAAAATAGCAAGCCGTTCGGGCCGTGGGGCCATCACATTTTGCAGAGCGGTGTGGGAGCACTGTGCCGTGGTTGAGAAGCGAACTATCGATTCCCAAATTTAGCCCACAAATGCAATGTGGGCAAATTCCATCACACCGGGGAATGTGGGCAAATTCTGCATTCGGAAAGGGTTAGGTGGAGCTAATGATGTGCTGTTGATTGTCTCTCAATCTGGAAGCTGGGCGGTAAATTAGCCCTCTTTCTGGGCTGGTGAGGATTTTGTAGGCGCTTCGGCTGTTGACTTGTCGGCAGAAATGCAAGGTTCAGTCGAGAACCCCTCCACTAGAGAGACTTGTCGCCCCACCACCAGCGTTAAGGAGGCACCTTCTGCCTTGTCTGGGAATGTTTCTGCCTCTTACACACCAACCCACGCGAGCTGACGGCATCATTCACTGCGGGGGGAGAGCCCATGACGGGCGCTTGGAATGACGCTGCTACAATCCTTAGACTAGAAGGATCAACTGGCTTTTCGATCGCAAAATGCTGCCCCTGACAGCTCACAGCCTTGCGGCGCACAGCGAGATCAAGTGCGGGCGGGCCTGCTTGTGTCGCACGTCACACTGCTCAGGTCATCAAGCGCTGATTGTTGAGATACCATTGGCAGCTTGAGTGTCCCTTGACACGAGGGAGTTTTGCGTTATCAGACGATAAGACGGGTTCAAGTCTGAACTACTGGCTGTTGTGGGCTAATTTGCCCTCATTTCGATGCCGTCCCGCAGCGAGGAGATGGCTAAGGCTGGAAGATGTGCTGCAAGAGCGGGCTAGCGGGCAATCTTATCGACAAGGGGGGCCCCGCAACGGCTTGATGGCTCACTCTGGAGATTCCCCTGCACTTTCCTGCATTATTGGTCAAGGCTCCTTCCGCTAGCGCAGTATCCCTGAGGAAGACCAGGCTCGATCTTGATGCGCGAGCCAATCTGGAGTGATTGCCGCCATGCGGGCCGCACGCAGAGATGCACGAGCGATTAGTCGTCACACTGACCGACCTCAGTCCATCGAATCACTGTCGTCTACCGCTCTTTTTGCACGCATTTTGCAGATTGACCAAGTTTTCTCTCCCACACCGTGTCGCCCTCGCCGCTCGCCTGCTACCTAGCGACATTTTGCGCGCACACACTGCGCCCGCTGCGCGCCGAGTCCCGCCGCAGATTTGCGGGGGAAAACGTCGATGCCCAAGTACCCGCGGTAACACCCGTCCACATGCGAATACCTCCGCGGGTCTTCTCCAACCTCACACCACTCACCACTCACACACCGTCATTTACCACTCTGTCCTACCGCCGCCCTGCAACAGCCTGCCACAGCTTGCAGAGCGGATGGCTCCCTTCCTGGACCGGGCCAGCCACGTCAAGCAAGCTGATGCAGGCTCGGCGACTGGCTGCTTGAGGCGACCAATCCAGACACGATCACCCGCGGGACCCTGATGATTTGCGAGTCTGCTCACATTTGACACGGATTAGATATGCCATTTCCACCTTCGGTCTGCCTGGCTGTCTGGCGTTGAGTGCCGGTGCCCGTTGTCATTTCATGCTTGAGTCTTGGGGCTTTGCAAAGGAAAAAGATTGCGAAATCACCCCGAGTGTGGTTCTCGAGTGACACCTGAGAGATAGCCATACTCCGCTGTGCGGCAGCGGGGAAGGCACCGAACCCAACCCAACAGTATCATTCTCTCCCGAACAGACTTCCTTGGCAAGTCACTGCTGCTAGCTTGCGCGGATAGTCGCCAGAAAGTATGGTTGGTGCGAGGGGATAGTACGTGCATGCAGCACGCATGTCGATGTCCGCGAGGCAAGGTCGCAGGGACCGTCGGCAAGAGGGTGTAGGGGGGACCTCGGGCCTATTGGCCAGGCCAGCCAGCCAACGAGCCGAACGGGACTCAAGCTCTCTCTCTCTTTCTTCTCTCTCTCGATCCCCCTCGAGTATGTTCTCGAACAAGTCTTCATGGCTCGTCAATCCGCTGCTGAGCTTGCTGCTCTAGTATGGGTGGTGAGCCACTAGATTCTCCACGTCCTGTCAGTCGGTCCTAGGGCTTCGGACACTTCAAGGCCGTGGCCGCTCTTCACAGCGTCCGGCTCCCTCAGACGTGGTTCAGAAGAGTGTCAAGGGCTCGCCTTTGTGTTGCGTCAGTTCAGGCCCGCGAGCAGGCGACCTTGGCTACCAAAGCACATCGACAGACAGCTGTTGGCTTCTCGAGCTCTCCCCGTCTGCCCTGCATGTTTCTGCAGACCAGTGGCCCCCGTGCCAATGAACATGCGGCCTGGTTGGCCTCGAGCTGCATGCCCAGCTCTTTTAGTCGCTGAACAGCTCCCACCCCTGCAGCCACATTTTTTCCGTGCGCATCGGCCGGCGTGGAGAAGTGTGGTGAGGTGTGTGGTGGACGCAGTACGAGTGGACTGTACACGACCTACGCTACATCCGGACCCCATGTCGCACCCCTACCACCCTGCCTCCCTTGAGGTTTCTTTCCTAGTGGGGTCCATTGTTGGCTCCCACATCCGAGTGAGACCTTCCGGGCGCCCATGGTCTTGCCAATGAGGGCCCGCTGCAGACCCCTGCCGGGCCATAGTGCGAGCACACGCAGAAGTGCCATCTCGAACGGGGCAGACGCGATGGAGGGCAGACTATGAAGCGGCCAAAAAAAGGAAAGCGGTCATTTTGCCCACAATGTTCAAAAATAGAAGTCGGACGGCCGGGGCAAAAGGCTGGCCTTGGCGGGAGTTGGTCCCCCAAGCTGGCCCAGGATATAAGAGTAAGTGGGCAAATTCCTCTTCCCACCCAGAATGTTTCGATCTTCTCGAGAGCAGGCCAGAAACGAAGGAGCGTGAACCAGGTGTTTGTCCAGTCCAGTCCAGTCCAGTCCAGTCAACAAACTCTTCCTCTCTCTTGTTAATTACTCTTCCCTCACACCGTCCAACCAAGTCGACCTCGACTGAACTTCACATCATATCCACCAGCTTTCCAGATTTCCGAAGACGCAAGCAGGCCTTGCTCGGTTCCAGTCATTCATTCGCACCAAAACGATACGATAATTTGATAATATCTTTCACTTACCTGTTCCCTTGGACGACGGGTTGGTTGGGTGCTCGACCTCCCTCCGGTACAGGCCCCCCGAGCTGGAGCTGATTTGCCTCTTGGGCTGTTGGACTGTGGACCTTTGACGAGCGAGGACCCCGGCCGTCTGCCTCCCGCTTTTGCTCGGCCCAGCCTAAGACTCTCAGCTCACACCCCTCCCCCCTGGGCAGCCACGCTCTCCGGCCCCCTCCACCTCCACCCCAAGCACACCCCACCCCCTGGTGCTGGTCAGTCAACTGCAGGTACCTTCGAGACAAGAGGGTACAAATGTCAACACTACCCCCCAACCACCAAGGAGACCTCATGAAAACATCACAAGTCAACAACATGGCTGCTGCAGCATCGACAAAGAGCAAGCCGGCTCCCAAGGCCGGCGCCAATGCCAATCCCAAGCAAAAGTCACAGATGCACCGCCGCTCAAGAACAGGTTTGTTACTTTACTTTCATCGCTACCAGGGCGCCGTTGCATGCTGTCTCGCATGGCTATTCTCACCCAGTCGAATATGGATGCTAACAGTGATCGATGAAGGGTGCTACACTTGCAGGTTAAGACGGAAGAAGTGTGATGAAGGCTCGCCCATGTGCACGGCTTGCAAGCACCTCGGCCTCGCATGCGAATATAAGCGGCCGATGTGGTGGAGCAACAATGATGCGCGCAGGAAGCACAAGGACGACATCAAGATGATCATCAAGCGGAAGAAGCTTTCGGAGAAGTCATCGCACTCAATCCAGACGTCGATGAACTCCCCGCCGGGTTTGTCGCACTCGCTGCCAACATCGGCGACCTTCACAGACCCGCTTGACCGCACACGGTCGGCTTCGATTGACTCTCACTTCCCCTTCAGCTTCAACAGCCCGCAGAGCGCACACGAGTTCACTCCCTTCACGACGCCACAGCTTGCCGGTGACTACATGTTCTCTCCCTACTCACCCTATGAGATTGACGTCAAGACCGAGAGGCAAATGTATGTCAACGACATCCCGACTCTGAGGGAGTCAACCACTTCGACCTTCAGCACCTACCAGACCCCTCCACCACCGGGAACCATCCTTCCGTCCTTCCCTCTGGAAGGTGAATGGACGGAGCAGGTTTACTCTGAACGGAGGGAATCACTCACTGAGGAGACTTTGAACGTGAACTTCTTCGATTTCTCCCACGGTCCCACCATGAACTCACGCCAAGTAGCAATTGAGTTGGACGAAGGCGATCAGCGCCTACTCGACCACTTCATTCAATTCGTGCTTCCGACAATTTTCCCCATTCTCGAGTCAAACCAGCATGGTTCCGTAGGCTCCGATCTCATCCTCCCAGCGCTGCAAAACAACAAGGGTTATTTGCACTGCTGCTTGAGCATTGCAGCCCAACACTACAAAGCCGCCATGGGCATCCAGGGCGAGGACATTGACAACGATGTGATGCGTCACCGCTACTCTACCATCTCTTCGCTCTGCGATGCTCTCAACCGTGACGAGAACCACCAGCAAATTCTCGAGACGACCCTCAGCTTGATCTTCTTCCAGTGCTGCGTTGGCCGCTTCGATGATTCGCTGCCCGACATTCCATGGCACCAGCATTTCCAAGCCGCCATCTCACTGGTTCAAAAGCTCGACCTTCCCCGACTCGTTTCGGACCCCAATGAGCAGCTGCCGCAAGCGCCCTTCAACATGACTCTCAGTTCGTGGATTGACATTCTCGGGGCGACAATGCAGGGACGCGCGCCGAACTTTGCGCACACCTACCGCGAGAAGCACCTGTCTGCCAACCCATCACTCGGTCTTCGCGAGCTCATGGGCTGCGAGGATCGCGTCATGTACTTGGTTTCGGAAATCGCTTGCCTCGAGGCCCTCAAGAGGGACGGCATGGACGATATCACACTTTGTCACCACGTGCGAGTGCTGGGTGACCAGATTGGCCTAACCGAGGGTATTGACGATGCTGCCGTCCTCCCCTTCAACAGCAATGGCACGCTCAGCCCTAAGCAACTCACCAAGAACGTGACGGCCGCCTTCCGGCTGGCCGCGCGCATTTACCTTTGCAACCTGGTTCCTGGTTTCCACCCAAGCCAGGCCAGCTGCATCGGCTTGGTTGAGAAGCTGACGGCGGTGCTCCAAACGATCCCTTCGGGACCGACTGGCTTTGATCGCTCGCTTGCTTGGGTTTACCTCGTTGGCGGCTCGGTCAGCGTTGCTGGCTCGTCGTTCCGCGCCTTCTTTGACGATCGCATCGTGCAGCTCGGCGACTTGGCCAACTTTGGCAGCTTTGGCCGCGTCGCCTGCTTGCTCCGTGAACTTTGGCTCCAGGCTGACCACCAGCAAGCGATGTCGCCAGCCAGCGCGACTTCGGAGGCTCCACAGCAATACATCCACTGGCGGGATGTCATGCAGATGAAGGGTTGGGACTATTTGCTCATCTAAACCACCTCAACCTTTCTTCAAGCTGGTTCTCGAAGAGGCATTCATCTGCATGAGTTTCAATGAAACACGACAATTGCTATATGGCAGGAATGGCCTCCTTCTCAGCTTTGCGCCAATTATTTTCTATTCAGTTTCGACATTTTTGCCATTTCTCATCAACACCAAGAGTTGAGCCCACCAAACTAGAGGTTGCCGCGAGGCAATGAGTGGAGGGGACAGAAGTTTTTTTTGCGGGATTCCTGGACTTACGACAACACATACTGGACACTGGGGTTGAGATGGTGGGTTGATGGGGTTAGTAGGAGTTCCTCTTTTGCAGTCTTATTGGACTGGGGCTGCAAAGGGTATGGACCCTCCCCTTGATACCAAACGCCATGGGGCCTGGAGCCATTGAAGGATAGGTGGCTTTGGGAACCTTGAATGGCTGACATGACTTTCCTTTTTTGTTTTCCTTCCTTCGTCTTCTATCTCTTATAATATCCCTCTTTTTGTTTATCACAATCTCGCCGGTACATATACTACGACCGAGCATGCATGGAATTGGAGTTTGGGGTTGGATGAGGGAACTGGGTCATGGGCTTTGGGGCGCAGAATTCCATTGTTATATGGAAAGGATACCACGGGGAATCACGATTTCCTATTGTCTGTCTGGCAATGTGTGAGGCGTCGGGGAGGTGTGATGTTAGGTCGTCCTCGAACTGGGAGGTAGGGGAAAACGAGGAAAATGAAATGACCAAACAAATATGTAAAAGTAGCAAAGCAGAGAATCAGGGGAAAGGCTATTATACCCCCGAGGTGAGAGGAGGGCATTTCAAACAGACAAACAAAATTCAAAATATTACAAACTACTCAAGCGGTGCCGCGGGATTTTGTGAGACTAAAAGACTAAGATGGCCTAAAGATAAGCGGGTACCTCTCCAACCGTTTAGGGTCATGCTACGAGAGTTGTCTCGTTGTTGCTGGGCCCATTCTTCAGCGCAAATTCTTCCTTTTTGACCCGGGCTCTGTCGAGAATCGCCAAGCGACCACCGAAGAGGCTCATCTCCTGCTGTCTTTGGCCGACATCGGGGAGCCACTGGATCTCGAGTTCATTTACAGAAAACATGGCGTGCCGCATAGGGGGTATGAAGTTTCTAGTGTACGTTCGGTAGAGCTCTCACCGAGGGTGGCGAAAACGCCCTGGCGCGTGTAGTAATTGCCCCTTTTCGTCACCGATGGGGTGGTGTCAAGTGACATGGAGCAGAACCCGGCACTCAGTACCCTACCCGACCGGGTCAGAGGGGTCTCGGGTTCGAGAAGGATGGAAGGGAGAGGATGCTTCGGCCCGAGCCCGGCAGCCTCGCAAAACATGAAACATCGATAAGGTAGCCAAAAGAGGCTCAGCCAGCCCTAACGGCTGCTCTCGAACATTTGTTAGCATGTTTGCGTTGGGTTTTTCTGCTGGGGTCTCAACAGGGAGGACGCGTACACTAAAGAAAGGTCGCACGGCCAGACTTCGGCGGCTCTGCAGACAGTTCTCCGCCACGCTAGAGGATTCGCCCAAGAGCCGCTAGCCGCCCGTGTATTCCTGTGTTCCTGTGTGCAGTACACTATTGTTAGGCTGGCTCAGGTGGGCATGAAGCGAGGCGCCCGGACTGCCCAAAGCTGGTGTAGGTTTTGACGAAGGCAGTGCTCGAGCCGACGGAAGGGCAAAGCGGACGGCTTGCAGAGCTGTACCGGGCTCGCCAAAAACTCACCGACAGGGCGGTCACCTGCCACCACAGCCCGACGAGCCTGCTAGAGCTACGGTGGGCAGCAATTACTTGCTGGCGAGTCGGACGATGGCATGAGGTTAGGCACTTGGTCGTACGGAGTAGGGCGGTGAATGCCCTATGGGCCTAGGACCTAGGGCCCAGGGCCAGGAGCCGAGGCCGATGGAACGTCGAAGGAAGCCAGGGCCAAGGTAAGGTGCAAGCAATCCGGCTCCATTGGTCGCCGATAGGCAGCCTGACGGTGGCCAGCAAAGCAGAGCAGATCATATGAGGCCTCTTATGGTGCCTCTTATGGTGGAGAATGGGACAGCAGATCCAGAAGCGCTGGCCCTGCCGGTTCGGTTGAGCGAGCCGTGGAAAGTGTGGCTAGGTAAGGGAAGTAGGGTGGAGAGGGTGGCCCGGCCCTCGACGGCCCTCGACGGCATCGGAGAAAATAGAGCGGAAAATGGGAAATGCGGAAAATCGTGTGCAGCCGTCAATCAGTCAATCAGTCAATCAGCCTGGCAGACGTTGCTGCTCGGGCACTCTGTAAGGCGTGGTTCGGTTTGGTTCGTGGCTAGTGCCGGATGCTGGCGGTTGGAGATCGACGAGCCCGCGGGGGCCACTCGATCGCATGTTTAAAATAGCACTCAGAGAGAAGCCGGCCAATCAGACACGTCGCCCGAGCGCTGCGCGTCTAGCGACCAGACGCTCTCTCCAACTCCCCAACTTCTTTTTTCCTGCTCTGCTCGCCAACCACGGCCACTCGCAGTGCTGCAGGGCCAACGGGGCCAGTCATATGGTCGTCGGCGCTTCACGCCAACCTGTCGTTCACCCCAGACCAAACATTCTCAAACCACGCACTGCCTCAATTTCCTGGGAGATTTCTTCGCATACTGCCATCGCCCAAGCTGGTCCTGCAGGGTCGTCCAAGGCCCACCCCATGCCAGGTCCTCGCTGCCCAGAGAGAGCCTCCTCGCTCAAACAGGTCTGGCACCCACGGCGCCCATGATACCACACTCGTGCGCAGTGGAAGCTTCCACTGCTCGCCGTCCCTCGACGACCACCCGTCTGCGCAGTGCCTCGACGTCGTGCCGCCCTCTGGGGGGCTCCTGGGGTGAATCGGTTGGACCAAACGGACCCGCTCGGCCATCTCTGTCGACCCTGCGTTTGGTTTCTAGCAAGACGTCGTCATGGCTCCAATCGTCTCCAGTGGTCCCGATGTGTCATGACCACGAGCAGTCAGGAAGCGGGAGCCCATGGGCAAGCGCCCATCTTCTCTCCGATATACCTGGCCTGGACCGCCTGGTAGTCCATGGCCATGTTGTGCTCGCTTCCTCTTTCTTCAGTCAAGATCTAGTCCGTCCGCTTCTTTGTTTCCGCACTTCTGTTTCTGTTACTCAGTCACCGGTTTCATTGTGAGCAACAAAGTCCGTTGTCACGAGGGAGAGAGTGTTTGAACCATATATACTGGGCCATTGTCGATGTTGCACACGCATAGCCTCAGGACCCCCGACATTTGACCACCAAACCCGAACCCGCTCAACACAAAACTCTACCTGACCTGACCTAGACAGCATACGACCCCCGCCCAGTCCTGATTCACCATGTGCGAGATATTCCCCAGCATGCGAAGGCCCCGGTTGGCGGTTCGAGCAGCAGCCCTGGCGGCTATCCTTGCCACTACCTCAGCCTCCGCTATCCCGCTTAACGATTTATTCCAGCGGCAATCCACCTGTGCAGCCAACTTCTCGCGGTGCAATGTGGCCAACTTCCCCAGCAACTTTTGCTGCCCGACATCACAGACATGCATAGCTCTTGCTGGCAACACGACCCTTCTATGCTGCCCCGCAGGGTCTGACTGCGCGAAGATCCAGCCCATCTCATGTGATGTCTCGCAGCAAGACGCCGAGAAGCACCCCGATGCGACGGTGAAAACGACGGCTTTGCAGGGCGAGTTGGGGAAATGTGGAACTCGGTGCTGCCCATTCGGTTACTCGTGCTCCGGGGACAAAGAGTGTGTCAAGGACAAGAACCAGAGCGTTGCCCCTAGTGGAGTGCCCTCGTCGACAGCGAGGACGAGCACAAGCACGGGCACGGGCACGGGCACGGGCACGAGCACGAGTCCGACAAGCACATCCGGGGCAACCAGGACTTCCGGCGCTGCTCCGACGATCAGCACCTCGAGCACCGCTGCCGCAACCAGGACCCCCTCATCCACCGAGACTGCAAGCCCAGCCAACACCCCGCCAAGCAGCACTTCAGACGCTGCAATCAGCGAGACGTCCGCACCGAGTAGCGGGCCTCCGGTCGCGGCCATCATCGGGGCAACAGCAGGCGCAGCCCTGTTAATTATCGTCGCTGTCATCCTTGTCTGCTGTCTCCTCAAGCGGAAGAAGAACAAGAAGCAGCCCGACCAGACGAGCCTCAAGCTCTCTCGATCAACTTCATCATTTGGCAATATCATCAGCAACCCGATTGTCGCCGAGGGCACAACGATACGGAGCGATTTCAACCGCGTGCCGGTTATCCGCACCGTCAACGAACGCGGCTCCCTAGCCGCCTCTCTCATGCGCGCTTCCATGTCCTCTTCGGGCTCCTCAACAAGTCGCAAGCCCTCTCCTCGGACGAACGCGTTACGCCAGAGTAGCGTTGCATATGGTTATGGGGGGCCGCCGCCATACGGAAGCCCGGGATTCTCGAAGGGCAATACCAACCTACAACCGCCGCCACCCCCACAGACGCCACGGCAGGACCGCGAGCCGAGCTCGGTCAGCATCAATGTGTTTGCAGACCCATTCACACTAACGCCCGAGAGCGCAAGCCGCGCTGCGGGCGACCGGCGCCGCCATAGCAACCTGACGACGTTTACGCAGATGATGGAAGAGGCTGACTTGGGAGGTGTTGGGCGGGGCGAGGCATTCGTACCATACAAGCCGGACAGCGTGCAGGGAAGCCCGAGGAAGGAGAACCCGCAGAAGTAGTAAATGGGAGGGACTTGACTATAGGTTTCCTTTGTTCTTTCTTGATACCACTTTAGCGATTGCATTTTTTTGGGCAGTTTTGGCATTCATTCAGGCATATGGTTTTGGCTTTTCGAGCAGCCCTATAGATTGAACAAGTGGCTTCATCTTTGACAAGCAAGCACGGCGTTTGGTTAGCAAAGAAAAAACACCATACAGTGGGAAGGACGGGATACGGACACGGGACACGGTCGCTATTGGCATTACGGTCATGGTCATATTAATTGCACCTGCATGGAGGTGTTGGAGGAGTGAAGGGGACGAGGGAAGGCAAGAGAACGATCATGATACCCCCCATTCTTTAGATTTTCACCTTCGGTGGTACATATTTACATCTCAGTCTATTTAACTCCATTCTAAGGACTTGCTCGAGTCTTGTCTTTCGGGCTTGCTATGTGGAGTGAAGCGAAGGGTAGGGTGACACCTCGGCCCAGATAAAACACGCTGTCGTGACGGGGGATACCAGACCCTAGCATCGGGCGAACGCTAATAGTCCATGATACAAGATAGCTTATCAGCCACTGGTAGGATTCTGCTGCATGATCGTCGTAACGTTATTTTCTGCGTCTAAAGTCCGCCTAGACGAGTCGGCACTCACTGTCGACACAAAGTTCAAGGGACTCCCCGATCCACACCCCATCAAGTCGATATACAAACCAAGCCACTCATAACACAAAAATACCCTTCCCCTGATCCCTCCAAGTACATGCAGGTTACTTGTTCTTCTTGGAACCTCCATTCCCCCCTTCCTCCCCTTGTGCGCCTCGGCCTTAGCATCGGCGGCATCCTGTGCATCCTGGGCGTCCTGCTTGTCGAGCAGATCCATGCGGTCGCCGTCCTCGGCCTCCTTGCGCTCGGCATACCACTGGCCGGCCTGGAGGACGAGGACGCCGACGAGGACGAGGGCCAGGATGGTGTTGCTGGCGCTGAGGACCTTGAGCGAGTCCTCACGGCCGAGGACGAGCTCACCCGTCAGGGGCCCGTCGTGGGGCACGGCGTGGGCCGGGTCCTCCCAGACGCCGGCGCTGACAGCGCGCATGCCCTTGACGATGTTGGCAATGTAGACGCCGGCGCCGATGACGTAGAGCACGAGCGAGGCGCCGTCGAAGAGCACGTTGGCCTCGGACGGCCGGAACAGCTTGATGAAGAAGCCGAGGAAGCCGAGGAAGACGGTGATGTTGAGCAACCGCGCGATGAGCGGCGGCGCCTGGTGCATGAAGCGCAGGTGCGTCTCGAGCTGGTCGTAGTACGACAGCGGCACTGGGTCCGACGTCCACAGCAGCGGGTAGTCGTAGGGGAAGGAGGCGAAGAGGATGCCGAGGAAGAAGCAGACCGCTGCGAGGGGGTGTTAGTCAAGGGGAGGGGTTGAGGGGAAGGGCAGGAGGGGGAGAAAGAGAACGCACGCCCGATGATCAGGAAGGTCGCGAAAGAGCTGCTGCCGCGGTAGTCTTTCGACCGCGTCGTCTTGGTCCAGTCTACCCAGGCGTCACCCATGTTGGGCGGTTGGCGCGATGGTGATTGTGAAAGTGTCGCAGATAACTTCGAGTCGTTCGTTGTCGCAAAAGAAGCGCGGCGGTGTAGTGACAGTCGGGGTATTGGTATGGGGTATATGTCGCCTAAGGAAGGACAAGGAAAGAACAATGAAATATGAATTCTAGCCTTGGCAGAAGCCTTGCGACGGAGTTGTCTGAGGTCGCGGTTTTTTCGGTGGCCAAGCTGCGAAAATCGCGGGGCCAGGGATCAGAATTCTACCGTGAGTGTCTGTGTCGCTGTCTAAGCTGCCGTTTTTGGCTAGTGTGGACCCGCCATTTTCAACAAGCTTGAGCACCCTGTACCCCTCGAACGGCCTCCCCACGCATCCCACTTCACGGATCCCAGCTTCAACAACGCTTCGCCATGGCATCAATTACATCGAGGCCGCCGCCGGGGGTATCTCCATCAGCTGCATCTACGTCGGTATCGGCTTTATCAGCGTCTACTATACCTACTTCGGTAGAATCGACGCAAGATAACGACCCCCCAACCATGCGATTCACCACTGCGAAAGACCTCTTCGACGTCATTAATTCCACCACTGGGGATTTCCTTACCGTCACAAGTATGGTATTACCCTCTTGTTGTCATATAATATACTAATTATTCAGGTGTATCTCCCATTGATTTCACCAAAATCGAGCGTGCCCGAGAGAAGCAAGGCCGCAGGTTCCGCTTTCGCGATTACGACAGCAATTCCCAGATCCTTATTATCACAATCCCAACCGACCTTCATGAGAAACTCCACAAACTGCTATATGACGAGTTTGTCGGGCAAGTTCGCGATATGGGTTTAAAGAAGAGTTGGAACAATATTGGCAATGCTACACGTTCAACACAAGGCCATTCTGGACGAAGTAGTAAAGAGGGTGATTCGACTGGTGGCCCAAAGCCTCAACGAGCTACGAAAGGTGCCTGGCCAACCCTTGTTATCGAGGCAGGATTCTCTCAGTCGTTAGGGAAATTACATATAGTTATGCAGCGGTGGTTTTCTATGTCGAACCACGAGGTCAAGATTGTTCTTCTTACCAAGTTCAACGGTGCCATAATCCTTTTAGAGAAGTGGGAGGAAGAGATACAAGTTCGCCCTGGAGCTACCACAACACGACACTCTCTTCAACACCCAGCATCCGTACTCCGACAAAGCATCACCATTACCCGAAACTCTACTACTAACCCGACATCGTACAATGTCACTAGCGGCGCATTAGTACTGTCGTTCCAGATTCTCTTCCTTAGAGATCCAGGCCCTGGGGAGGGAGACTTCATTTTCAGCGTTCGAGAACTGGAGGAGTACGCCGAAGAGGTCTGGGCTCAAGTTTAGATTAGCAAAAGTGTATATTAGCAGCCAATCAAATTCGGCATAGCCGACCAGTCAAAAACGGCAGCCCCGACAGCGACACAGGAATTCCAGGTTGACACCTCCATCCACAACGACAACGGAGGTGGCCAAATAGGACACCGCCCCCCTGCCTAGGGTCTACCTAACGGGCCCCACTATAACTCGGATTGCGACAGCGCATGAGCACACCCCCCGAGCCCCCACGCTCGGTGACCAAATAAGCCCATGACAGCTAGGTTCGTGCCTGTTTTAGGGAGGTGCTCAGCAAAAGGCGGGCGCCTCATCGACAACGAAACGGAATCGGTAGTATTTTACATTGTCCTTTGACATTTGTACATGATTATATTTAACCAGTAATCGGATTGGTGGATATCTGACTCGTCTACGCACCTTACTTGTCCAGCGCTGCCATGCCATGCTCGTGGTACCTGTCGCCCAAGGGGGCAAACTCCTTGATGATAGCGTCAATCTCAGCCATATCGTCCCCAGTCAGCTCGATCTCAACCGCATTCTCGCGCACCCGCTCGACTGATGACGCGCCCGGAATCGGCACGATCTTGGGCATCCCGGGCCGTCGGGAGAGCGCGAGGACCCAGTTGATGGCGACCTGGCCGGGCGTGCACCCCTTCCTCTCGGCTAGCTTCTCCACCTCGCGAACCAGGCGCAGGTTGGTCCCGAACACGGCGGGCTGGAACCTCGGGAGGATCTTGCGGAAGTCGCCCTCGGGGATGTCGTCGAACGACTTGATTTGCCCCGTCAACATGCCTCGCCCAAGGGGGGCTTATCCAGGCAAGGCAGTTAGCACCTGAATGAACGGGTCACTGCGGAAAGGGTAAGAACTAACAATACGCAATAATGGGGATGTCCAGCTCAGCGCAAACCTGCGCAACGCCGTTCTCCAGCGGCTCCGTATTCCACAGCGACAGCTCGACCTCGACCGCAGCGATCCTGGCCACCTTGGCCGCCCGCCGGATCGTCTCGGCGCTCACCTCGCTCAGCGCGATGCCCCCAATGTCGCCAGCCTCGACACGCTCCTGCAATGCCGCGACCGTGACCTCAATGTCAACGCTCGCATCCTTGCGGGCCGGTTCGAACTGGTCGATGCGGCCCTTGCCCCCGATCAGCCGGACCGAGTTCCCAACACTGCCCCGGACGCCGGCGGGCGACGCGTCGGGGTGGAAGTTTTCGCCCACGCAGCCCTTGACGTTGAGCAACACCCTGTCGATATCCTCGGGGTGCTCGGCGTAGTACCGGTTGAGCACCGTCAGGGTGTTGTGGTCCGGCGGCCCGTAGAACTCGCCGCCGTTAAAGTAGCTGCAGCCGACCTCGAGCGCCGCCTGGATGACAGGGAAGATAGCGTCGTCGGACAGCTTGGACGGGCGCCAGGTGAGGCCTGTTTGGCGTGTTAGCGGCTCCCACAGTGAGCGTCAAGGGGATGGTGAGCTTGCCCATCAGGCCGAAGCCAATGTTGCCGACTTGTTTGCCTTGGATTGTGAGAACCATGGTTTCAGGGCTCATCACTTTGATGCCTTTTCAGTGGTAAATAGACTCGATGGGTGTTGGTATAGCTGACCAACACTGGTATATATGCCGCTATTGTTTGGTGACGATGAGGGCTCGGATTCACAAAGGATCCCGAGTCGGTGATAGGCCCGGAGATAGGTCGAGCTCGAGCGCGAGGGGCGGGGAAAAGACGGTATAGCGACTTGCGGGGTTGCGGCTTGTGTTGCAAGTTTGGAATACCAGAAGTAAGTAAGTTTGTAATAGGTAGACTAGGAACAATATCATGCAGGAAGGCGTATTCAACGGTCCCGCATGAGGCAGCGGGGATTTACTTTGTGGCTCCGCCTAAACAATGGCAACCAAGGCAGAGAAGGTTATCGTCAGCATGTCCTCGGTTTTCCTTGCCGGACGGAAGACTTTTATTAGATTTCAGAATTATGTAAATTGGCGGCTACCCAAATATCGTTACACTTTGAAGATCAGGGTGGGGTGCTGCACCTCAGTGTACGTGCAACTTCTTCTGCCACCAGGTCAGCTTCCTCCTTCGCTCGGGATAATCCACAGCCGGGTCCGTCTTGACAAAAAGACGAGCCCACGACGCCGCCGTCCAGCCCTCGTTGTCCTTGGCATTGACATCGGCTCCTCGCACCACCAGGAGATCCATGACCGACTCCTGGCCGCTTATAGCAGCGATATGCAGCGGTCTCCTTCCATCCTCGTCCTCGGCCTCGATATTAGCCCCATGGTTGTCGATAAGAAGCTGGGCAAGAGCCTCGCGCCCGCTCTCGGCAGCAACATGCAGGGGCGTGAAACCGTCCTCCGCCGCCCCTTCGATGTTCGCTCCACAGCCGACCAGTATCGTGACGATGTCTTCGTGACCTTTGTACGCAGCGAAGTGCAGCGGTGTCCATCCGTCCACGTCTCTGGCGGCAATGTCGACTCCGCTATCGATCATAGGTTTAACAACACCGCCGTACCCGTTCTTTGCAGCCAGGTGCAGTGGTGTTTGCGCGTCCTCGTCTTCGGCGTCGGCCTTTGCTCCAGCGTCCATCAGAAATTCGGCAACAGCCTCATACCCGTCCTGGGCGGCATAGTGCAACGGCACCCGGCCAGTATCATCTCTCGCCTCGACATCGGCCCCACAGCTTATGAGGAGTCTGGTAACAGCTCTGGATCCCCTCTGTGCGGCGAAATGCAGCGGTGTCGACCCATTCTTATTTCTCGCATTGATCTCCGCACCACGGCTTAGAAGAAAACTGGCAATGCGCTCGGATCCCCTCTGCGCGGCAAAGTGCAGTGGTGTTGCCTCGTTCCTGTTTCGGACGCTAACATCGGCCCCGGCATCGAAGAGGACCTTGACGACAGTCTTGTGTCCGTACCAAGCGGCCAGGTGCAATGGTGCTAGACCATGTGTCCACCGGGCGTCAACCTTGGCCCCGTGCTTGAATAGAACCTTGACAAGAGGTGCGTGGCCGTGTAGCACAGCATCTCTCAACATCCAATTTTTGGCCTTGCCGGCGTTTTGCTGCAGAAGGAAATCGACAACAGCTTCGTGATCGCTTTTGAAAGCCAGCCTCAGAGGCGTTGCACCCTGCCTATCCTTTACCCTGATATCGACTCCTTTCTCAACCAGGAATTCAACAACGGCGCGTTTCCTGCCCTGTGCCGCCCTTGATATCACCGCCATGTGCAGCGGGGTTCTACTAAGATGGTTCCGCAGCCTGCTGTTTGAGACGTTCCAGAGATCGGCGACAATATCCTTACAGCCACGGAATGCAGCCCAGAGAAGCGCAGTGTTGCCGAATCCGTCCATAGCGTCTGAGTCCGCTCCGGCCTCGATGAGTAGCTGCACTACGGGGCGGCACTCAAACATGGCCGCGCAGTGTATCGGGGCTAACCCGTCTATGGCCCTAGCATTGACGTCCGCGCCCGCTCGTAAAAGAGCGTAGATTATTTTAGTGTCGGGATTTCGGCAGGCGTAGTGCAACGGTGTCTGCTCGCGTATGTCCCGGGCATTGACATTGGGTCGGTGTATGTTGCTGAGCAGTTCATTCACCATGTCGCCGGATTGCCTTGCAGCTGCATAGTGTAGGGGTGTCCAGTCGAAGATATCTTTCCGACTCGTCCTCACAAAACCTTTCATTATCGCTTTAGATATGGTTCCCAGCAATGGGTCCTGTTCTCGATGCCCCCGAGGCCCTTGAGCCGCCATGCTCTGTCTGATTGTGTTGAACCATGCTTTTCCAGCGTCTTTTTGATCGCTGCTTTTAGACCCGAGGTTTCTAACTGTGTTAGCTTGGTGCCCGATGTTTTTGCGACTTTCCTCTGTGACCCAGTCGTCGTCGTCATCGTCGTCGTCGTCACCCACTTCATCATTTGTTTCGCCTTCTGTCTCATCGTCTGGCTCGTCATCTTTTTGGTCGTCTGTCCCTTTATCTGTTTCGCCGGTCTCGTTGTGTTCCTCATTGTTCTCGCCCACATAGCCTTCCTTCTCGATGTCTCCAAGCATGATATGTCGGTTCTCTATCCCTCCACTCTCCGTGTATGCGTCTCCCTCGCCTCCCTCGTCGTATCTATCTGGGCTCCTTCCGTAGTTGCTGGCTTCATCTGAAGCCGAACCTCTGCCCCAATGACGAGCAGCATACCAGTACAGCTCCCGCATAGGGTCTACCTTGGATGGTCTGTGAATAACCAGTATATGCAAGTAGCTCAGCTTGAGAGACTTATCGCCCAAACGAAAGCGCGCCATTGATGAAACACCGCAGTCCCACCAGCGCGCCTGATGGTTGTAGAGCCCCATTAGCTGCTCCAGGACATCAGGAAGACAATATCTGTGCAGTCTTTTAACAAGCTTCGAATAAACCTTTTGTGTCTCATCAACATCTTCGGTGGGATATTGCTGAGCTTCCATCACCTTGAGGGTAATGTCCATAGCCCTCAGCAATTCCATCATCAGAGCAGATGCCTTGATTCGTACCCCATCTGTTGGTGGGAACGTTCGTGCGGTTTTGAGGAGCCAGGTGTAGCCATCGGCTGCCTGCTTGAAGTGTCCTAGTTGCTCGTGGGGTCTCGCGTGTTCTTGTGTCCATTGGACGACCGCGTCGGCCCGTGGTAGCTTGTTCCGAATACTGAGCGGCGGGATGATGGATAGATATACCTCTTCCAAACTCCCAAGCCCAGTAGCCTGGATATCTTGGGCCAACTTGAAGAGCTGGGCGTTGTGGAGCGTAATATTCTGCCAGGATGAGTCTTCATCAGCGTCGTCATCCCTTTGAGCACGCCGTACGTTGGCCTTTTCCTTGACCTCAACCCCCACCGTCTCTGCCATAGCAAACATGAAGGCGGAGAACATGTGCTGGGCGTATAGCTTCTTCAAGGGGATATTGGTTTCAACACCTAAACAGGTCCCCTTGCGGGGGTACGCCGGGGTTGTTGCAGTGTACTGGCGAAAACTATCCACTGTTTTGCCAGATACAAACCCCACAACTCGGTGAACCTCTGCCTCTGATTTTGGCCCTTCTTCGGCATCAAGGTCGTTGATCGCCACAACACCGATAGCACCATCGGGCATCCACCATCGGAGGTCTCGATACAGAGCTGCCGTATAGGACCCCAAAAGCCTCAAACTTGTCCTTGCTACTGTCCCTTTGGCTCGAAGCCACCCATCGTCGTTTTTCTTGGCCACTGGGGTGTGGTTCTCCTGCTTGTCGACAGAGTACAGCCAAAGAGATAGCGCCGCCTCAATCTCATCAGAGAAGGCTTTCCACCTTCCATCTTGTCGCTCAACACGAAATACTATCGACTCGCGGTCAGATGACCCAGCAGATCCATAAGCCGTAACTGACCAGGTGAACTTATCGCCGTCTCTCGCATATTCGAATACCGGGAGGGTGCACATGGTTGCTTCGATCGCACAGGCTACAGAAATAGCCTCTGCCGAAGCAGGCCCCCGCCAGTCGGCGAGTTCACCTAGTTCTCTCCTGAACCTCATCAGATCGTGGGCCTTCCCGAGCATCTCCACGTGCGGATCTACCGGCGTAAACGGTCTACTATGGTCGTAGAAACATAGCCCACCGCACCTCTCCGGATCGTCGACAGTTGCTATTCTCCAGTCCCAGTCGTCATCCGCCCAAGCTCTCTTGTGTTTGTCCCAAGTCTCAAGGTCCTCAAGAGCGTCGAACCAGGGAGCCTTTGTATGATTTCCTCTCAGCGTCATGGCTAACCAATCGAGCTCATGTCCCGAAACAAGTGGTACGGCCTTGGGCTTTTCAGCAAGATTACGGCGAACCCAAGTCCTGAGAAGAGTCATTATGATAGTTGCGCCGAGCTGGGCGATCGACACCGACCAGTGCATTCCCCTTAACCCAATGAACTGTGTAAAAAAGCCCAACAAGCTTATTGCGGCTCCTATAGCGGCGACAAAATTCTCCATTCTCGCTTCAACAACCCTGACGTCCAACTTTAGGAGGTCGAGTCCCAGAATGTGTCTCAGGAAATCGGAGAGCGTTGACGCCATCGTTCGGCGCTCCTGTTTCCGAGCACTAGCCCGGTGAGAGACTGTAATTATAGGCTGAGGTTTGCAGGGAAAAACCGCAAAAGGCTCAAAGGCTTGATCGTTGACTGTTGCGGATCTCTGCAGCCAGACAACATGAGCCTCCATTCCATCGGCCGGACGATATCGCGTTTCGGATGTGCTACTCTCAACCACATGAGAGCAGACTATCATGCCGAGGACCAAGCAAAACATCCCAGCTACCGTACATGGGAAAGCATATGCAGCAGGAAGAGCCTCATCCTTGAGCAGCATGAGGTAGTAAGTGGCCAGTCCAGAGTAGACGATGACTGAGAGTTGAAGAATGACGCCGAACGCCGCGACAGCGTAAAGCTCACCTCTCCCCGGCTGGTTGTTGACATTAAGGCTTAGGTTTGGCGCATGCGCTTCCGTATTCCGGATGATCACAACAGAGGGGTTGCCACCGTCAGATCGTTCGACACCGGGGCTGATGGGAACTTCGTGTGTTCTAGCACTGGCTAAGGCCTTCTCTGGGTCCGAATTATGGATGACATCGCCGGAAATGCGCTGCCGAAGAGTAGGCCCTAATGAGGTGTGAGAGTAGTGTAATGTGGTGTGGTGTGTGGACGGACTGACGGTACTCTGCAATATGCTTCTTGGCGTCCTTCAAAGCTAACACCTCGATCTTTGAGCTTGATTCTGTGTCTTCCGGAGAGCCGTCAGCAGGAATACCCTCTGGCGCGAACAAGGTATGTGACGGAGCTGCATCCATAGTCAAAGTCGCCTCCCTAGGCAGTAACACGATAAACTCGCGAATGGGCCCTGTGCCCATGACCCTGACAATCTGTTGGCCGTTCCTGTACACCCCTTTCAGCAAGCTACGCTCGATTGGTATTCTTCAGAGGAAATGGCGGGATACTGACCACAGCTCACAGACCTCCTGGGATGTGGAGGACAACAGCTCGGATTCGGTGACAGCGAAGCTCTCTCTTGCTCTCCCGATTACAGCCTTGAGCCAGGAGGGCCCGCCAGCTCTGATGGCACTGACAATGATTGTTATTATACCAAGCGGTGCCATTGCTAAGATGATGTTGTCGGCCCATCCCTGGAACGTAGTCAGCGACTATTCTCAAGCCAAAGAGACAGAAAAAAATTGACCATACCGTCGACTGGCTCATGAACTGCATGGTGACACGTTCCCCGAAAAGAGCCAGCAAGCTGTGCAGGGCAGCGTGCAATTAGCATGCTGCTGGTCGTCTACCCATCCGTAATACTGCACTCACGGGCCCAAATCCGACAGCAAATTGTTGGAAAAGTCATCTCCACCGTCGGCAGTCACACAAGTAACAAGGCAGGTTCCAAAAAGGAGACTTAGTCGTGTGGCTGCCGACATATTTCGGCGGCAAGTCCGCGGCGGGCAGACGCAGACTTGGACAGAACGGTAATCATCCCGGGGAGAGGGTTGAAGCTTGAAGGTTGAGTGCGTTAACCGCTCATTTTGTTTTGAAAGAACAAGTACTCCGTAGACCAGGCTCTCGAGAGTGATGATAGGCCGCCACTCCACGAATGCGGCCCATGCGTGTGCGTCGCTAGCTAAAACCCCATTTTCAGCTACACAAGCTGGGAGACGGCCTCTCTTCCGAATCCCCTGTCGTGCATCGATGTTTCGACTTTTAGTTTTCTCATGAGCTCAGTGCAGTTGTCTGCGGAAATGTGGAAATGTGGAAGTTGTATTTCTTATACTTAAATGCTCACAGCTACACTCCTGGCTCGGTCAGTCTGTCAGCGCACGATTTTAGAGCTCAATGATAGGGTAATGTGAAAACGCCAACTGCTGTAAGGTCTCCGATACTGTACAGACATGACGTTAAATATTTCCTGCCTCAGAACGCGACAAGTCGAGCTTACCAACATTGTATGTTCCCGTCGATATTACATCTAGACTAGACGCAGGTCGTGTCTGCTTGAGGGGAATACTACTTTAGGAAGCTTGGTATGTACCTAAGTGGGCACCTCACTGGACCGTCGTGACTTGTTCACCCAGCCTGCTGATGGAGCCCGGGATCACCCAGTGTGTCCACTCCTGCCGAGCACTGACAGCGAACCCTTGCTCCCCAGAATATCCAACCATCCATGGAGCGCCCCCAATTGGACTGGCGAGAGAGCTTGGACCTTTGTCCCGTCCGCCTGTCGGCCCGCCCGTGGCTCCCGCCGTCGAAATCGATTTTCGAGTCGCGCGCGGGGGTGGGCTTTCGGGAGCATTTCCCCAATTCCCATCTTGTCGCCTTGCCGTGATTTATTTTGTTTGTCTTTGCCCACGTCGTACGGGCCGCGCACCTACGGCGAACATTTTTCTTCCTTTACCCCCCAAGTGTTAGATGCTGGTGCCGCCATGCTGACCTTCTCTCGGGGGCGGCGAGGGCACTCGCATGGTACTCTTGTTTCCGTGCCGGCGTCGCTGGCTTCGGTCATCTCGGGGCTGTTGCTGTGCTCCGTCTTGTTTAGCGGGCCCGCTGCGGCGTCGGTCGGCGACCGGCTGCCCGAGTTTCGCGAGTGTGTTCAGGTTTGTGGCCCCGGGACGTCCTAGGACCAGGAGGTGGCGGTCTGGGCTGGAATAGGGGGGTTCTGACTTTGCGACTGAGTAGATTTGTGAACATGAGAACTGCGGCGCCGATGCCGAACACCACACCCCTATTCGTACGTCTCGTCTGCATACTAAATTATTAATTGGGTTTTCACAGCCGAATAAGATCTAACCTGACCATTTCCGGTATATCCAGCCCTCTATCGTCGCCTGCTGCTCTGGACATGCCCGTCCGAATGCGACTACACTTGCCAGCACATCATCACCTCGGCGCGGCTCGCGGCCTTGCCACCACAACCCGTCGTGCAATTCCACGGCAAATGGCCGTTTACGCGGGTGCTCGGCATCCAGGAGCCCATGAGCATGCTCTTTTCCCTCGGCAACCTGTACGCGCACTATGACGGACTCGCCAAGGTCCGCGCGACCATGCCCGCCTCGTACTCGATGCGGCGGTTCTACATCGCCCTGGCTTATGTCGGCATGGTGACGTGGACCTTCAGCGCCATATTCCACACGCGCGACTTCCCCGCTACCGAGCAGCTTGACTACTTCGCCGCCGGCGCCTCGGTGCTTTACGGCCTGTACTACGCCGTCATCCGGCTGTTCCGGCTCGACCGCCCCACACCGACGCGCCAGAGCGTGCTGCGCGCCTGGTCGGCGTCCTGTGCCGGGCTATACCTGGCACATGTTGCGTATCTCAAGCTTTGGAGCTGGGATTACAGCTACAACATGGCGGCCAATGTGGCGGTCGGTACGGTGCAGAACGCGCTGTGGAGCTGGTTCAGCTGGGATCGATATCGCCGGAGTCGCCGTGCCTGGGCGGCGTGGCCTGGTGTAGTGGTCGCATGGATCCTGGTTGCGATGAGCTTGGAGTTGCTGGACTTTGCCCCAATAGGCGGCGCGCTCGACGCGCATAGCCTGTGGCATCTAGGGACGATTGCGCCGGCTATCTTGTGGTACAAGTGAGTATTTGACCATTGAGATTTGTGTGGGCTTTACTGACATAGTACGTGTAGCTTCTTAGTCAAAGATGCACAGGACGATATGGCCGGCAGCGAAAGGCTGAAGGGCTGAAGAGACACGGCCTGGGAGGACCTTGGTTGTGCTTTGACATCGGGGAAACCTATGTTATTTTGATGAAGATAGGTCACAGATGCTCTTGATGTCTTATGAATGAGCTTCGCTGTACAAAGCACATTAATGTAGTAATGATATCTAGCTGGGGGTAGTCGATGCTTAGAAAGGGGCTTGGCAAAACTGTATATGTTGTCTATATGAAACTTTTTATCACAAACAATAACAAATCAACGTGGCTATCACGGTAAATTCTCTACTTCAAATCCTCCCTCAGTAGCCCAAAAATACTGATATCGAATGTCCTGCCCGCTCTATAACCCGTCTTCCGCCTACACCCTTCCGCCACAAACCCCGCCTTGGTCAAGACCTTCACACTCGCCTCATTCCCCTCAAAGACACCGGCCTCTAGCCTTACAAGCTCCTCCTCCGACCACCTCCCAAACGCCCAACCCACAAACCCAATCAGCGCTTCCGTCGTGATCCCGCGTCCCCAGTATGCTTCACCAAGCCAGTACCCAACTTCCATGGTGCGCGCTTCGACGTCGGCTCGGGGCTTCAGTCCAATACTACCACAGACGGTGTTCGTCAGGGGGTCGCATATGGCAAAGTTGAGGATAGGGGAGTCAGTGGGCGTGGAGAACTTGATCCAGAACTCGGCATTGGCGAGGGTGTATGGGCTGGGGAATTGGTTGGTCATGTAACGTGCGATCTGGGGCCCGTTGGCATGCTGGGCGAGGGCGGGTGCGTCGGACGGGTGATATGGACGGATGATGCAGGAGGGGAGGGTGAGGATGGGTTGGGGGAGCTCGGGAATATCAGGTGTCATTTTATGAAAGCTAATCTTCTGGTGTTGGTGGTCGTTTGTTAGAGTTGGGTTTCTCGAGGGGGGTGGGGGTGGGTAGTTCCCCTGAAGAACGAAGGCGTGGCTGTTGTTGTTCGGTGCAAGTTTCGACCTCGAAATTTGAGATTCGGGAGGTCGTTTTATACAACATAGTGGGTATGGGGAGAAGGCAGTGAGTCACATCAACTTTGATGATTCTGAACTAGTATATAGACTCTAGTATGACAGAGGGTCAGCTGCGGACAGAGATTCCACCGAAATCAAAGCGGCCCGATGAGGAAGGAGAAAGGTGTTGTAAGAGGGCGAATGTAGTCTAAGCCCCGTTTAAATGCAGCGTGAATGCTCGTGTGCCGTCTGTCGTTTATCGCGGGTTGCTTGGCTTCTGACTCTTGGAGGTGAGGTGGTATAAAGGGGCTAAACACTCGATGACAAGCGGATCAATCATTTAGCCGAATGTGCGAGGATTCAATCGGGTTGTTGGACCCGAATTGATGACCACAGGTCTGGTTTCCTATTCAAGTTCTAAGGCGTCTTATTGAAGTCTAAAAGCGTCGTAGCCTCAATAGTCGGGACTCGAGACCCTTGAATTGTGGTGGGTCCTGGTCAGTGCGTTGCAATGGATTGGGCGTGCCTTAACCAATGGAGGCTAGTGACCGCTTTCAGCACGGCAGCGCTTTGGACCGTGAACCTATCCGTAAGCGTGCAGCTCTTTGTAAGGTGGCCTTTACGGATACTTTTTGAGCTGATGCATTCTCAGCCTTATTGACAAGTTGTCGAGCTCCGGCCAAGCATCCAGCCCAAGACAGATCTGGCTTCATCATCCAATTGATGCCGTCCCCTAACCCTCCGTAATCTAGCTGACTTTTCTCTTCTCTCTTTCTGCGGCATTCCTGCGGCAGAAGCAGCGAAGGCCTGCCGGACACAGAGCCCCGCGGCGTGGAACCTTCACTGGAACCTAGACAGCTCTCCCCAATTGCTGCCAATCAATCACCAAGATGCCTCCCAAATCCAGGTTTACCAGGCTCGATGCCTTCACCAAGACGGTCGAGGACGCAAGGATCAGGACCACGTCCGGCGGCGTCGTCACCATCGTTTCGCTGTTCGTCGTGCTCTTCCTCGCTTGGGGAGAATGGGCCGACTACCGGAGGATAGTGATACATCCCGAGCTGATAGTCGACAAAGGCAGAGGCGAGCGGATGGAGATCCACCTCAACATTACCTTCCCTCGTGTGCCCTGCGAGCTGTTGACCCTCGACGTCATGGATGTCTCAGGCGAGCAGCAGCACGGCGTCCAGCACGGTGTCAAGAAGACGAGACTCCGACCCCAGAGCGAGGGTGGAGGCGAGATTGACTCTACGACGCTGAGTCTGTAAGTCTGGGTTGCCGCTGTGAAGGCGGGTGACAACGCTGACCTCCCTCAAGACACGCGGCCGACGAGACGGCGACACATCTAGACCCTAGCTACTGCGGACCCTGCTATGGCGCGACGGCGCCCGATAATGCGATCAAGGCAGGCTGCTGCAACACTTGCGACGAGGTCCGGGAGGCATATGCGCAGGCGTCGTGGGCGTTCGGCAAGGGCGAGGGCGTCGAGCAGTGCGAGCGCGAGCACTACTCAGAGCGCCTAGACGAGCAGAGACACGAGGGATGCCGCATCGAGGGCGGACTGCGCGTCAACAAGGTGGTTGGCAACTTCCACATTGCGCCGGGCAGGAGTTTCAGCAACGGCAATATGCACGTGCACGACCTCAAGAATTACTGGGACACACCGGTTGAGGGCGGACACTCGTTTACACACAGAATTCACTCGCTGCGCTTTGGTCCCCAGCTGCCCGACGACGTACACAAGAGGCTCGTCGGTAAGAACCAGCCGTGGACCAACCACCACGTGAACCCGCTCGATGGCACTCAGCAGGAGACAGATGACCCTAACTACAACTACATGTATTTTGTCAAGATCGTGCCGACCTCATATCTCCCACTCGGCTGGCAGAGCAAGTTTGGAAGTGTGCGCGAGGACCACAGCACCGATCTTGGCAACTTTGGCAAGCTCAACGATGGCAGCCTCGAGACGCACCAGTACTCGGTCACGAGCCATAAGCGCAGTCTGGCGGGCGGTGACGATGCCGCTGAGGGTCACCAGGAGCGTCTGCACTCTAAGGGAGGCATTCCGGGTGTTTTCTTTTCATATGTGAGTTCACCCCCTTTTTGATAGTTGTCGGATTGGGCTAACGCGAGAAACAGGACATCTCGCCAATGAAGGTTATCAACCGTGAGGAGAGATCCAAGACATTTATTGGGTTTCTGGCAGGTCTCTGCGCCATTGTCGGAGGTACCCTGACAGTGGCGGCTGCTATTGACCGCGGTCTGTTCGAGGGAGCGACGCGGTTGAAGAAGCTGAGAGGCAAGGATCTCTGAGGATCCGGGAAGTCACCGATCAGTTGATGTACACTATACTATATAAACATTCATCTTTGTGTTGGGGCCTTTGGGGGTTATTCTGTTTTGTCTTTTTCACTTTCCTTTTTTTTTTTTTTTTTTTTTTTTTTTTGTAGTCGCGCCTAGGTACACCTTAGATGCATGGAAGAGGAGTTACTGGCAAGGTGGTTCGGTAGTTTAGGAAAAAGAATGAGGTTTGATGTTATGCTGTTGTTATGTATGGATCCCAGTGCCATCGATTCACGATCGGCGACTTGGAGTGGGTGCATATTTGTACTTTCAGCACGTGTCCGCCTTTCAACGGGCCCATCCATCTGAGATCGAGGTGTCGCGAATATTTGACGGTGCGTCTCTCTCCGCTTTTCGTCCAGCACTTATGCAGTGGAACGTAGCGAAAGCTTCAACTGTGGAAACGGGTAAAGCCAAGTAGTCATTGCTTGAAGCGGGCTAGTGAAGTCGATGTACTAATGTGGCAATCTCGTTTTGTGCGGTACTATTGCTGTGGTGTGCAAATAACCTGTCAAGGTACGCATTCTGGTTCCTGCGATTGGAGGTCGGGTGTAGTACATACCTATGTGTCAGGCATTCAAGGTATTGATGACTCTCATGGGGTTAGCTTGCCGTTGTGGCGGGGAACCTATTTCTACACTTGACATAATTTGTTCTAGACAAAGTACCCTGTCTCAGCAGGGCACTGTCCATTTTTGTTGTCGACAATGATGTTGGAAATGGTTGAGGTTTGGGTCCTGGCACTTCTACGGCCAGAGGAAGCGTAACTTGAGACTTACTCTCTGCCCAACTCCTCAACCCACCTCTCCAGGGCCTAGCGTGCGACTTTGTTGGCTAATTATATGTTGTCGCCCCAGTGCTCAAGAATACGAGGTATGGTGCCAACCTCGAAGACCGATACATCTATCCAATGGATCATCCAACACTTAGATATATCATCTACAGGGCCCAGTAGGTAGAGCCCCTTTCCGGATAGTTTGCCTGGCACGCAACATTCATTATATCGTGCGCTAGAAACTGCAAAGAAGTTTAGTTCAAACTTTATGAAAGAAAGCAAGGGGAATTTTAGTTTGCTCTGCTCCTGCGTCGATAGGTCCGTACCTGACATGCCCGGATGCTGCCAGTAGCATTTGGGGGCGGAAGGATCCGAGCCGAGGAAGTCCCAAGTTCTTTATATATGTTTGGCTGTTTATTTTGGCATTCATGCTGCGTTCGTCGAGAGATAAGGCACATACAACCTTGACATGCGCGGGACGTACTCCATGGCTTATCGCGATTGCGAACATTTGGCTGCTGCTGTCGTCGCAAGATGGTTTCAACGATGCAAATTCACGGCCCTCATTACTGGGCCCAGTCAACGTGCAACTCGCCACCTGCCCATTTCACTACATGTTAGATGTTTTGGGATGGGCCTCCTTCGGCCTTGGGGCCAAACTGAGGTAATCAATCTGCCAATATGGCAATCTGGTTGCGTGCGGCGACAAATCTATGCACAGTGATCTGGTTCCTGGCTGAAGGATGCTGGCCAGTAACCAGCGATTTTTGGGTCGGGGTGAGCTCATGTCATTAGACTGTCATGTGACACGCTCTGGCCGAATCAAGAGACCATCGTGACCCCATCAAGACCCCGTCGGCAGTTTGCACAAGCCCTGCGCTTTGTTTCGTCGCTCACTGATCAATGGCGATGCATGGCAAATCTGCGGGCCGTCAGCTTCGGATCGCTGGATCGGCAAGAAGTCTCAAGAGGGCCTCGTGAGGTCGCACATGGGCACGCCTCTTGAACGCCTCAAGGCAGGTCATTCTCGTGGCTCGCTCGCTGAGTGGAAGGACACTGGAATTGGCGCTGGGATTGCGACACCAGCAGACTGCGAATCGCGGGGCACACAAGCAGTCGGGGCGCAAACTGCATCACCCTCAGACCTTTTAATTCCGACTTTCCCAGCTGTGCTGGGTTTCCTTGCTCAAATTTGGCCATTGACGAAAATGAATCGATATAGAAATCTTGTAAAGGAATTTCTATGCATCCAGTTGCTGCGGTCGGCGGCCGCGGCCGGTAGCCAAGTCCCGGGATGGCCGTCGCTGAGGTGCACCGCCCCAAGTGGGAAGCCCAGAATCGTGGCCAGAGGGGCCTGGAAAAGGGGAAAGGGTGGGTGGATTTTGTGCAGTCGGCCTAAGCCTGTACCCCATAGTTATTCCCCGTCAGGTTGCGGGATCGAGAGACCGCAGCACCGTTTACGCCGCGCCCGCTTTCTGCGCTCAGGGACGTGGGCCATCAGGCTCGGAGCTAGCCCCATATGTTATAGCCTCTCTCGCTTGCTTACACGCTTGGCCGCAAGTGGCATAGCGGCCAATCTCATTGTCGCCAAATTGGACGCCTGTTGGTCCTCCGTCTCTCGCAGGTCGCTCGCAGGTCCCTAGTGCCACCTTGCAGCTGCCGCAATCCCCGTTCCCAAGGCCGCCCCGTCTGTTTCTCCCCCCATTCTTGGGTTTCCACCATCCTTGGCCACAAACCGCGAAGCTCAACATCTTCGAGCTTCTCAAGCCTCTGCAGTCGCTGCCCGTCACCGTCACTTTTCCCCCAGATTTTCCAGGTGGTCATGGTTATTCCCGGCCGTCTGCGACGCTCGCTATCGTTGACACACGTTCGCTCTCTACATTTTTGTTTTCAACTGCCTGTCGCCATCTCCCATGTGTCTTAATTGAACTGGCCGACCTACCTTTCATACCTCCGTCCCGCCAGCTTTCGTGTTCGTCTCACGCTTTAGTCACTCAGTGATGCGCCGTGGTTTCTGGCAGTAAATCCTGATTTTCTTTTGAAACAGGAAAAACTCCTTTTTGTGACTCTGGGGGCAATCGACACGGGTTTCGAGAATCAGGATATTTGGGTTGTTTTTCAATTTATCCGCGCTTCTGTCTTGGGGTTCTGACGCGGCAACTTTGCGATTTCTCGCACATTATCCCGCCCTTTGGTCGATCCCGCGCTACTTCCTATCGACTTCCCTTCTGCTATTTCTCTGGTCCAGCTTGACCTCATTCTTCATGCGTTCGCCATAAACTCGCGCCACTCGAGTCTTGCCGACCAAAGTCGCCTCTCTGACGTCTTTGACGAGCGCCAATCATTCCATCTGATCACGAGCTATAGACGGCCCCCAAATTCATTCCAGCGAAGCAACAGCCCCACCACTCTGTTCTTCTTCCTTTCACCAACTCGCGAACAGCAATCCACTTACTCCAACGAACGCGACTCGAACCGAGTTTGGTAGCACATCCTTCAACATGGCGACCCCTAAACCTGCATTGCTCGATCTCAGGTCTAAATCTCAGGCGTCTGTTTCGCGACCGCTCCGATCACCAAGACTCCATGTAGCGGGTGAGGCGCCCCCGGAAGTGTCACCACTGGAGGCACTGAAAATACAGAGTCAGCTGCTCGCAAAGAGACTGGAGGAGGAGAGCGCAAAGCATGGCCGCCGTATGAGTCGGCTACCTCCCCTGACCATCGAGAGTCCCCTAATTGTGCAGGGGAGATCTGACTACTTTCGTTCCATGTCCCACGAGTCGGGGGACGAGGATGGCGATTCCCTGTCATCACCGATGCTAGGCTTGGGCTTGAGAACGGCAGTCGAGGATGATTATGCTAATCGGCCTGTATCCGTACATCCGCGAATGAGTCGTATCCCGCCCACGCCCGATCAACCACACCCCATGCCGGCGCGGCCTAACATGGACACACTGAGGAGAGAGCTATCAAACAATACTGACGGAGGCGAGAACTATTTTGGAGCACGGAGGGAACAGTCCCCAGTTCCCTTGGAGCGGATCCATGCTGCCACGAACCCCAACTCTGGGAGGCTACAGCTGTCGCGAACGGGGACGCAGGAAAGCAACCCGCAACAGTCGCCAGTGTCTAACTATTCAATGGCAAGCTCACCAGAAAAGCTTTTTAAGATAAACTCGTTTGAAGTTGGCGGTCTTCTCCCTCCCCGGCCTTCATACTCCAAGCGCTCGTCCAGCATTCTTTCCTCGCTGGAATCTACCGACGGAGACGCCCTTAGCTCCCTGAGCACCTCAATCCATTCGCAAAGTGCCCGCAAATTCTCGAATAGCAGCGGTATTCTCTCACCCACCCATGGCTCATTCCCAAGGTCGCCCTCGATCGGCTCCGATGCGTCTGGGCTGATCCGGCCGTCTTTCAACTTCTCTCGACCCTTGAGCAGAGCAGGCACTCCAAGCCTTGATCCCCCAATTCGCCAATCCTCTTCCGATAGCCAGGCTTCGTTTCTTCTCGGCGATGACACCGCCCACACGCCTATCAGTATGACCGGAGAAGGTTTTCCGGATGCAAATGGCGATGAGCCCCAAGCCGCCCCCTCCTATATCTACTCCAAATTCTCCCTTCCCAGGGGGAAGATTCTCCAAAGGTCGTCGGCGATTCTACTCGACGACTTTCCAGGGGGCCAATTTACTTTCCAACAGCCCCCTACCATTCCTCCAGGCAATGTCAAGACCTTCCCCATGGGCGGACAACCTCCACCATCCCCACCAACTAGACCGTCGAGCTCTGCGGGGGCGCGTATGCTCGACGAGTCCTTGTCACGGCCATCAATAGAGCCAAGCAAGTTGAGCATAGAGCTCACTCGCCCGACTCAGCAACCCTCGCCGGATCCTAGCCGGCCGTCGACAGAAGGAGCTCGCCTCTCAGAGGAGTCTTCGAGAGGCCGGCAGCCTATTTCTCCTCGCCACGAGACCCCGCCAAGAGGTAGAACGGCGGTATCAACGACGACGAGCGATTCCGCCAGTACCATAAAGGCATCGCGGTCCCTCTATTCGACAAACGCCCCGACGATGTCTGACATCTCCGCTGAGGGGCACGTCAGCAAGGCTGTCGAGCTCCACGAAAACGGCTCTCTTCAAGAATCGACCTGGCATCTTCGGCATGCCGCTAGGCAGGGTCACCCAACCGGGATGCTGCTTTATGCCCTTGCTTGTCGGCATGGATGGGGCATGCGGGCGAATCAGCGTGAGGGTGTCGAATGGCTGCGGAAAGCCGCCGAGTCCGCGAGCTTGGAGATTGCGGACGATGAAGGGCAGGCGAAAGAGGGCAAGGCGATTGACATGCTCGAGCACAAGACGAGAAAGGCACAGTTTGCGCTGAGCATCTATGAGCTCGGTGTGAGCCACATGAATGGGTGGGGAATTGAGCAAGACAAGGCCCTTGCGTTGCGGTGCTTTGAGATTGCGGGAGGTTAGTTTGATGTTCACGCAGTTCATACGCTAAAGTTGCTAACTGATCTTAGCATGGGGCGATGTTGACGCGCTCGCTGAGGCGGGCTTCTGCTATGCCCAGGGTGTCGGATGTAAGAAGAACCTCAAG
Source organism: Lasiosphaeris hirsuta (assembly GCA_030549175.1). Lineage (NCBI taxonomy): Eukaryota > Fungi > Ascomycota > Sordariomycetes > Sordariales > Lasiosphaeriaceae > Lasiosphaeris > Lasiosphaeris hirsuta. The sequence goes on from JAUKUA010000001.1 coordinate 6,439,649, forward strand.
AAGAGCGCCAAATTCTACCGCGAGGCAGAGCAAAAGGGGATGAGTATGGTTGGCAACAGCTGGTAAGTCTCTATGTAGCCTGGTAATTGGGTCCCTATGTACTAACGTTCTTCCACAGGATTCACAAGCCCAAGTATAACGACGACGGCAAGGACTCTCCCGACTCTAAGAAGAAATCACGATCAAAGTCCAGGTCGAGGAAGGGCCTCTTCAGCAGAAAGACCAAGGCATGATCTCGAACAAGATTCGCTTCTGATTTAGTATTGTTGACTTCTTTGATTTCATTCTTGATGATATTGACGACACCAAACACACATCATACTCCAAATACCCACATATTGTTCGGAGTTGTCGGGGCCTACTTTTCTCGCATACCTTTTACTTTGTTGCTTCTGGCGTGGCTTTGTTCGCGGCTGGGGAGTTTATGCGTTTGGACGGGAAAGAGAAAACAAAAGGGGGTAGGGGACAAAAAGGGGGAGGACAGGGAGGTTTTGCTGCATGACCTGGGTTTGTCGGGCCACGGCAGACTCATTGTCTTGGCTCCTTTTTTTCCTTCAACATGTCTCTTTACTCCTGACTTTGCCGTCTGGAGGGGTTTCGACGCAGCGGAGATAGCTGCTGGAAGGACACTTTTTCATTTTTGAAAATATTCACCCTTTGGACCCGGGGACCGAAGGGCATATTCAAACCAAACAAGATTTTGGTGGCTTTATCAACATCTAATCATTTGTTGGAGGTGGGAGAGGGTGACGAGGTCGAATGTACCAACCTACCTGCAGTGTGGGATTTCATGTGATGTGTAAACATTCTTTTGATGGAAAAATACTGCCGGTTGATGTACCAAAGGGATTTTGGTTGGGATTTTGAGATGGATGGGATTCGTTCGGCCTACGAACAGCAAGCATCTAAGGACTTCGTTTTGTAAATATTCTGTCCGGTAGTTTTTGCGTTGTATCGTCTCGGCTGGAGCCAGACTTGCAGACATGCAGGGGGAATAAGAGAGCTGTCTATTCAATTTTGCTTTCAACTGAAGTGTCTGGGATGATAATAATGCAGAACATTCAATGGGCATGCTCTTGAATAAGTCTACTTTTCGGGAGACTTGTCCTAGAGAATCCCGTCAGACAGATGTTATCACAGATAGACATGTTTATTAGACAGTTTTGACACAGACTCGAGTCTTCAAAAGCACTCGATGATGATCAAGCCGTCTCATCATGATTTGACATATTGGTACAAGAGTGTGTGTATGTGTCTTGACTGCTGCCATCCCTCGCTAATATTGGGCAGTCCCTTTCCGTCACCGATTCCTTTTCCCTTTCACACACGCAGCAAAACTAGACATCGACCTCCATCTTGTCTCCGGGTTCCGCGACGTGAATTTCCTGCACGCTGACAAAGTTGCCGAGGTCCTCCTTGCGAATAATCTTCTCGTTGAGCACGGCGGTGGTGCCGCGTGCGAACTTGTAGCTCTTGAGTTTCTGGGTGCGCTCGTTGGGCTTGATGTAGTTGCGCTTGAGTGTGGTCTTGTCAGGGGTGATGACAGCGACGTCAACGTTACTGCCGGAACCGAGATCGTTGAAGATACCGGCGAGAATGGCCTCGCTGCAGAGCTTGACGGCCTCGTCCTGCGTCATCTTGGCCTTCCACTGTGTCTCAAAGACCGACATGGCGGCGAGCGAGCCCGAGCCCATAGTCACGTACGGCAGCTTGTCGGTGGAGCCGTGGGCGTGCACGGTGAAGAGGTGGACGCCCGTCGAGTCTGCGCCGGCGACGACTAGGTACGCGCCGATGTGTCCCTGATACCGGAAGAGGTGCTGCTTGAGAAGCGTCATGCATGTCACGACGCGCGGCTTGCGACCCGTCGACAGCGAGTGCAGCTCTAGCTGCGAGCTGATCAGGGCCGTCGTGAACTCGGTGTCGGCGGCTGTACCGGCGCCGGCGCACCAGATGTTGGGCGAAATGTAGTGCAGCTTCTCGCAGTTCTTGTCGGCGACAATCGGGCCCGAGGTTGCTCGTGTGTCGGCGGCGATCTGGGGTTAGGTTGATTAGCTACCTATCGCTATGTCTCTGAGGAAAAGTATCAAGGCAGGGCATTGGGAGAGAAACATCACGGTACGTACCACTACGCCCCCCTCAAATATGCACCCGACGATTGTGGTTCCCGTGCTGGTCGCCTTGGGCAGCGGAACGCCCTGGGCGTGTAATGCGGCATTGCGGTTGTAGTTTGAGAAGTCGAAGCCCGGCATCGTGAGGACTGTCTAGGTTCCAGCGCAGGCGCTCGATGGGTGCGACTGGAAATGTGCGGGCGATAGTTTTGCGTGGCAGGGAGGGCCGTTCGTGTGGTGGGCAGGCGGGCGCTGATGTGTGTGGTCGTGGTGTTTGCAGAGCTGATGACGAGGCTAAAAGTTGCCTTCTGGGAAGCGCTGATGAGGCTGATGCTCTCCTGTGCTCAGTGAGCTGCTCCAGTCGACGCGCTGAAGGGGCGCTGCCTAACGCCTTGCATTTGGCCAGGGTGGAACTGGAGCTGGCCCAAGCTCCCCCTGAAGAGGTGCCACACGTGACTGACGCTAGTCCAAGCCAGTTGCAAGGGGTGCTTTGGGTTGCCAGGCACGGCAGGCGGGCAAGCAGGTAAGGCCCACCTGAAAAAAACGAAGTGACGCGTCGAACTGAGCAGCAGCGGTTTGGTCAAAGGCGCTTTCCGAAACTACGACGCCGCCGTTTGTGTCCTGGTTCTCCCTACTTCCCTGCGTAACAATAGCCCATTTGCGCCCGCGGATACGGCCCTCAGTCTTCTGTTTTCTGCACTGCACTTACACGACTCGGACGATAGCTCCAGCGGCGTCGACAACTGGGCGACCCGCTCCCTTTTCCCATGCGCGTGACCGCAACCCAATGCTGAGTAGAACCCAGCTTGTGAAGTTCGAGCCCTCTGTCCAAAGGCGGCTACATTGCAACAGTCATGGCTTTCGGGTTCACCAACAATCTCAATAACGTTATGGCGGGCAGCGCTGCCGGCGGGGTGGGAGGACTGACACAGGGTCCCGACCTCCCCATCATCCAGACCGAGGTGAGCCTCACCACCCGAATCAAATCGGCGGTATAGCCTTTGCTAACCCCATTGACAGGGCCTTGGATTCCTTGCTCTGGCCGGCGATGCCAAAGTCCAACTGACTGCCCGGTGGTCCCCTCTTCCAGTCTCCACAGCCTCTCTCCTCAGCATAGCATCTCGCAAAGGCCTTGTTGCAGCCGCAGGGCCCGATGCCCTGCACATCGCAACAACCGAGTCCGTACGGAAGGCCTTCGAGTCGGAGAAGACGGGCGACACGGAAGCTCGGCCCTTCAATTCCCAAGCCAAGGTTCCTCTCCCGGTCCGTATCTCGCAGCTTGCCTTCACAGCCGACGAACAATACCTCATCCTGTCAGCCGAGACTGGCGGCGGCCTCGCGGTTTACGATGTCCAGTCACTCACTCAAGGAGACACCCAGTCAGCATTCGAGCTCAATACGAATGGTGAAACCCTTAGGGCCCTCATTCCTAACCCGATGCCCGAGTTGGCCTCCTATGTCGCCATTGTTACTACTAATGGCAATCTCTACATGGCCAACCTGGCCGAGCGGAAGCTTGTGCCAGGCGTTGAGGGCCCCGCCCTGCGCGCCCAGGTTAGTAGTGCTGCCTGGAGCACCAAGGGCAAGCAGTTGGTTGCCGGTATGGCAGATGGATCCATTCATCAGATGCTCCCCGATGGCACCGCAAAGGGGCATATCCCAAAGCCGCCCAGTCTGGGAAATTATCATGGTACGTTGGCGTTTATGACTTGATTGCGAATTTGGAGTCTGATAATCTAGCAGTGTCCTCGGTTACCTGGCTGGAGAACCATGTTTTTCTCGCCGTCCACAACCCGACTAGTGGACAAGATCCATCCGTGTATCACATTATCACTCGCCAACAACCACCCGTACCACCATCCTTCACCTTTCAGAAGCTCAGCGACCCTGTTGAACCTTTCGGATCAGACAAGGTTCCGCACCACTCCGTGCTGCGGCTCAAGGATTTCCCCCCTAATCTCCAAGATCTCCTTCTCGTTTCATCTACTGCCACCGAAAGCATTGGAATGTTCAGCCGATCAAAATCGCCCTTGACAAGTGACCAGCCAGTGGACAAGATCACAAATGTATTTACGATGACAGAGCTGGCAGACGACTCAAGGCGCGCACAACTCCCTATGGGGGAGGACCTGACCGAGACATTTCCCGTGGGATCAGCACTCGACCTGTCTGGCAAGGAAAAGGTGTACAAGCCCATCCCTACGGATGAACTTGACCAGTCACCCGGACCCTTGCCAGCTATATGGATACTCAATAACGAGGGCGTCTTGGCTTCGTGGTGGGTTGTTTATAATGAGTCGGTTCGTTCAGGGACAACATATCCCGGGATTACTGAGAAAGCTGGTGAACAGTCAGCTGTCCCCAGCACGCCGTCAGCCGCGCCGTTCGGCTCTCCAGCACCCACAGCGTTCGGTACGCCTGCCGCAGCCAGTGCTTCGCCATTTGGCACACCTGCTAGGACAACCCCTGCGTTTGGCGGCCCGGCGCCCCTTGGGGCTTCATCCTCCCCCTGGGCAGGTACTGGAGGGACAAGTGCTCCTGCCTTGTCTTCAAATGCATTTGGAGGCACGCCTCCCGCCACGGCTCCGTCCTTTGGTACGCCATCATTTGGTGCCAAGGCATCAACTCCTGCCTTCGGCCAGTCCTCGGTGATAGGAATGGGGATGGGAAACAGAGCGTCACCATGGGCATCCGGATCACCTGCTACCGCAACACCGGCATTCGGTCAAGTTAGCTTTTCTAGTGCTGCACCAGCCCCCGGGAAGGTATTTGGCTCTGCTGCGCCAACCGTCCCTGCGTCTGGCGGATTTGCGAATTTTGCTAGCAAAGGCGGGTTTGCGTCGCTGAGTGCAAATACGACTGGGTCGAATATATTTGCGTCAAAGCCAGCCAAGATACCAGAAGTATCGATGGGAACTGGATCTGTTTGGGGCGCCCCGGCTACTCACGGGACTACGGCTTTCCCTCCACTGACTGCCAAAACGGAAGGCAGCCCCTTTGGAGCTTCACCTTTCGTCCTTGGAACCACTTTCAAAGCAGACCCGAAAGCAGCCGACGATAGTCAGCAGCCGAAGGAGATCAAGGGTGTTTCTTTATTCGGGAGCAACTTCGGCCTATCACTGAGCGATGCCTCCAAGCAGCCGGCTGCCCCTGAAGTTAAGGACGAAGATATGGGAAGCAATACTCCAGCTTTAGGTACTCCGGCTCTCGCCCCGGCCCCCACTCCAGCCCCGGTCAAAAACAAGCCTATATTCAGCACCGAGTCTACAACACCGACAACAACACCTGCTCCGGCCAGATTTGATTTCAAACCCACATCAGGTCCCACAACTACTTCTAACATATTTTGTGCCCCTAAGCCTTCTGGACCGACGAACATTTTTGGGGCTCCGAAACCTGCACCGGCTGACGATCAGAAGCCCAAGCCATTCTCGACACTCTTTGGAACTCCAAAACCCGCCCCAGCAGAGGAACCAAAGGCCAAAGCTCCTCCTAGTACGCTCTTCGGAACCCCCAAGATCAAGCAAGAGGATGAGGACAAAGAGAATTTGGCGAAGATACCCGTGGCGCCTCTCCAACCGGATACCACTAGTAAGGAGGATTTTCCATTTGGCGATTTTGCTTCTTCTTCTTCTTCTGCAGGATCATCACACTCACCAGTTGTAGCCTCTAATGACGCTCCACTCCCGCCGGACTTCCTGACCAAGCCCAAAGCCCCCACCGCCAAGAAAGAAGAATCAGCTCCATCACCAAGCAAGTCTCCGGAGGTTAAGTCAGAATCCACTCCCGAAACGGCCCCGTTACCGGCAGAAACGCAACCACTTCCGCAGGTCCCCGGTGTTCCGGACAGTCCCGAGGAAGGTGAGCTCTCAGATGAAGAGGATCAGGAGAGTGAAGATCAGGGCGAGGGAGAACAAGGCGAAGAAGATCAAGGGGACGATGACCAAGGCGATGATTCTGGGACCGAAGCAAACAGTGAGGGGAGTGGTATTGACGTTGGCAAAGATATCAGTATCACAGCAGGGTTTGGCGGTCATACTCCTGGATTTACGCCACAAAGTTCGTTTGGGAAAATGGGAGACAGCACCTTCTCCACCATCTCACGCTCCGAGGCAGAACCATTACGAACATCCCTATTCGGCGAAATTGGCAGAAACGCACCGCCTCTCTTCCCCAAGCCGATGCCACAAAGCCCTAGGTCTCCAAGCCCTGTGCGTGGTGCTATACGTCCGAGCCTGCTGGGAGCCAGTGCCCCTCGGTCTGTCAGTGCCCCCGGGATGGCATCACAGATTCCGGGGCGGCGGGCGCCACAGCCACCATCAGCACTTGGGTTCAGCCCATCTCCCTCGAACTCGGTATTTGGAGCCACTCATCGGCCCGCCCCTCTTGTCGATCCCAATGTGGAAGCCCAGCGACAGCTTGCAGCCAAGAAGGCAGCAGAGGCACGGGTGCTCGTTGATCCGGAGGACGATATCATCCAGCGGATCTTGAATTCCGAAATTCAACCAACCCTGCACATGGACGAATTCCTTGCGGTCGACTCGAAGCTAGAGGTGGTGACCACATCCCATCGCGAAGAGGTCCCCGTAGCCTGTGAGACTCTTTGGAGAGATGTCAACCGCATGATTGACAGACTGGGTCTGAACTCTCGGTCACTGCAATCATTCATTGGCGGTCACACTACTCAGTTCAAGGATGAGGGTCGGTCCAAGCACGATCTCGAGTCGCCTGACGGGTGGGTTTTAGTAGAAGCAGAGGAGCTTAGCATGGTGATTGACGACGAGCTCGCCCGCGACCTGGAAGAGGGTCGCATCAAAGATGTTAAACAAACAATTGTGGCAGTTCAAAATCTCTCACGAGATCTAGCCAAGCTTCGCTTGAAGGAGGAGGATATGCGCAAGATCATCATGCCACAAGTCGATCCGGATCAGATCGCAGTCACAAAGTCCCTTCCCCTCAGCGCAGAACAGGCCACGCAGCAAAACGAGCTACGAAGAGCCTATGCAACATTTTCCACCCTCTTAGCGGAGACAGAAGAGGCCTTGACTATGCTCAAGGCCAAGATCACTTCGGCTGGTGGAGCGTCTGGCAAAGCGCCCGTGCCCACGGTTGAGGCCATCATCCGTACCATCAACAAGATGACGAGCATGGCTGAGAAGCGCAGCGGCGACATTGACGTACTGGAGAACCAAATGCGCCGCCTACGCTTCGGGTCCATGGGCCTGAATGGGAGCCCAGGCCCGCGCAACAGCCACAGCCGCGAAGGCTCGCCATTCCCGGGCGCCATGACGCCGCAGAAAAAGATGGCTATGTCGCTCATGTCACCGGAGCGCATGCGCGACTCGCTCGGCGCGTCGTACGGTGCGAGGGGCACGCCTCCCCGCAAGAAGATAAGCATGTATACCGAGGACGAGAAAACTGCAGCCAAGCAAAAGGCTGCCAAGCGGAAGGGTACGCTGCGGTTGTTGAGGGCTAGTTTGGCAAAGACGGGACCGAATGTGTCAAGGCTGAGGGATGATGATTAGGAACTTCTTTCACCCGCCGATCGTTCGTGACCGTTGGAGGTAGTGGTGGGATTATGTTGACTAGTGATGAGTAATGAGGTTGGAGACTAGTACATAGGCTGAGGATAGGGTTTACGCAGGGAGGATGAATAGGAAATAGGAGGGACAGAGCGACATGTAATTTACCTTCAAATCATGCATCAGAGTAATATACAACCTATCCATCCATGGGGTAATCATACTCTTTCACTATAAACGTTACAGTTGTCACCTTGCCGTACGTGATGTAGACTGGGCAATCCAAGTAGTGACGCTAGGGGCATACTGGAACTGATGAGAGATGTCGGGGTATATTAGCCTGGCCGGTATAGATAGTAGAGGTGGTGGTGGGTGGCGATCTTGGCCTAACGAAGCCTGCTCCCGGGAACTTGGCCTCGCTTGGCGGGTCCACACGACTTAGGATAGCTCTCCCGTCCAGCGGAAACGTTCGCTCCGCACCCCGCCTTGAGGAGCCTCATCGGGGTAATCGACAGAGTTTAACGTCGTTTGGATCACGGATGTATTTGTCGTGTTTTTGTATCTTGGGATCCTTGGGATGCTCGGCCCTCTTTCGCAAGAGGGACGAAGATGGTTAAGGAAGCGGTAGGTTCAGATTTGTTCAGGGCTAAGACAAGTGGCTCTTTGTGATGCTCGAAGGCTTGATGAAAGCATATATATTTTAACGATCCCTCAAGCGATTCCTGGTAGGCTGGTCCGGTGTGAAATACGTGTTGGGGCGCCGAGCGGGAACGTCCTCGTTCATCGGCCATACCTACCCGTACCTTGCATCGGCACAACAAGAGCCAAATCAGCCTACTATATGTATATCCCATCCCACCTTAACCATGTCTGGAGGACGATGCCCCGGAAATAGAAAATACCGTCATGAAATGACACCGGCTGGGTAAAGGGAGCCATCACCTCCAGACATATATAGAAAGGCCACCCTCCATCACCCCTCCCATGGCAATTCCCGACCTTGGATCTACACGGTAGCCACCCTAGTCGATACATCACTTCACATCGCAGACCGGCAAGGAAACACGAAAATGAAACTCGCCTTCCCCTTCACAGCAAGCCTCTTGGCCCTCCCGGCTTTCGCCCACGGCGACGTCCGGGACCTCCCAGTCACCCGCAGCGGCTCCTCGCTCCTCCTCGACGGCAAGCCGTGGAAGGCTGTTGGTGCTAATGTTTACTGGCTGGGGCTGGACGAGAACGTGACGCCCCCCGCCGGCGAGCCGTACTATGCCGCGACCAAGGCGAGCTACCCGACCAAGGGGCGGACGACCGAGATCATGGCCGTCATCAAGGCCCTGGGCGGGACTATGATTCGCTCGCACACGCTAGGCGTCAGCACGGGCAATCCGCTCAGCCTGATGCCGGCCAAGGGACAGGTGAACGAGAAGGCGTTCGAAGCCATTGACTGGGCCGTCTGGCAAGCGCGACAATACAGAATCCGGCTGCTCGTGCCTTTGACGGATAACTTCGACTACTACCACGGCGGCAAGTTCGACTTTCTGCGTTGGGGCGGCTTCAATCTGAGCCGGGACCGAGACGAGAAGAACCCTGCAGTGCAGAACTTTTATACCAACGCGACGGTTGTGAAAGGCTTCAAGGGCTACATCCGCATCCTGCTGACGCACGTGAACCCGTACACCAACCTGACGTATGCGGCAGACCCGACCATCTTCGCCTATGAGACGGGGAATGAGCTCACGGGCCCAGTGTGGAAGGACCAAGACGTGCCCGTTGAATGGGTGAGCGAGATTGGGCGCTTGATCAAGGAGCTGGCGCCGGAGAAGCTGTTCGTGGATGGTACCTATGGCGTCAATAAGTCGCATCTGGCCATCAAGGAGGTTGACATTTACTCGAATCACCACTACCCAATAAGCATCAGCACGCTAAAAGCAGATCTCAGCCTTGGTGAGACTCTTTGCGCCCCTATCCCCCTGTCTCTTCTTTGCGGCCCGCCCCGGTGTTTTGATCAGCCATGGTACGATACCTGTACAGTGCGATGATGGAATGTCTCTCGGCAGAAAGCCAAACTGGGGGGCGTTGCACACCGGAGACCTGGGCCGCTGCGGGAAGCCCCGAGGTCGTTTCCCGCCAACCCATATCCCTGTCGACGGGCGGCGTCAAGGCCCCCCCTTGGTGCGGGAAAAAGCTGGGCATCGTTGGGCAATTACTGAACAATGTCTCTCTCCCTAGTGACGTCAGCGAACAAGTCGTACTTCGCGGGGGAATATGGTTGGAACAGAGCCGGCTCGACAGCCGATGCCGATCTGGCTTCCTGGCTCAAGGAGATCGAGAAGAGTCCGGCCGTGATTGGAGACACATTCTGGTCGTTGTTTGGCCACAACGTGCCGGATTGCAATGTGAGTCGGGGGAAACCGCCGCCCCACTGTCCGGCTCGATGGGCAGAAGCTTGTGGCGTCCAGTCCCAAGACCGAGACCCCCCCCCCCCCCGGTACTTTTTCTTTCTCTCAAGCCCGTTGAGAACTGACACCTCCTTCAGAAGTTCGTTGAACACGGTGACGGGCTGACGATGCAGTATGGGAACCCCTCGCATGCTGCACAGATCCAGCTGGTTCGTCAACATTTTCTCCAAATGAGCCAGGGCACCGCCATCAGCGCAGACGCAGCGTTGCCGTTGGTGTCGTGTCCGGCACCGACATCGATGTAAAAATAGTCGGCAAATAGACGGCTTGGCCACCAAGCAGCCATGTTGGAACCCCGCTCCTCCTGATTCCTCTTGATTCGAGTGAGTCCCTAGCGGCCAACGGGTGCGGAAGACTCGCCGCTTGGCTGCCCAGGGTCGGCAATGCACGGTGGTCCTCGTGAGGTAAGGTGAGAGAGCAGGAGAACTGGCGGTAAACCGGCGCCCCTCGTGGACGGAGGCCGTTTGCTGCTCGAGGGAGGAAACCATGCGCAACAAAATAGCGGACTAGCAGCTTTTGCCGACAGTTTAGGGCCAAAAGCAATACATTGTCCAAGTCCCGAGAACCAGGATCGTGGCCTTCGTTTGCCAGGCAGGCGAGTTGAGTCTCTAGGTTGCGGGCGAAAAAAACGATACCCCCAAAACTCCTAGATCCTTGGCGTCGACGTTGATTGGGAGACAAGAAAACATGCCCCAGGGTTCCATGACCACTGCGCGAGACCACCCCTCCTCCACGCCCTCCTAGTAGTAGGACCTCGTCTCCTCCATCGACATTGCTCCAAAGCCCGATGCGCAAGATATCGGATTTTTGGCACTGTCACACCGCGCCCAATCGCTCCCCCCGCTGAGCGGACGGGGCAGTTTCTGTTTCTTCAACGGCTGTGTCGATTACCTTTCCATCCTCATATCACACCACCCGCGCTCACCCACCATGCCATGCTGACTGAACTCACCGCCCGAAATTGGAATCGCGCACCCAACGTCGCATCTCATCCCCCTCGACAACGACCGATTGCAACGAGCACGCCTATCCTCCATGCCGCAGCCTAATCCGTGCCCAAGTCAAACATGAGTGGAATCAACAGCTCCCCCGTGTCATGCGTTGAGTGCCAGCGGCGGAAGCAAAAGGCAAGCCTTGCGTCGTGCTCGTAGCCGCTGCCATCTTCTTGACCTTGTCTGACCTCCAACTCAGTGCAACCGTCAGTTCCCATGCAACCACTGTTCAAAGCGGGGAGTCGCGCACCTCTGTCGGTTTGCCTCAAAGGCACCCACCCCCAAGACCAACAGGAGCGATCCTAGTGAGAATGACGGTCCTTCAAAGTGAGATTGACGATCCCGTCTCGAGCGTCTGTTGCTGACCCTTGTCCCTGTAGGACATCCAAATCCAAAAAGCGCAATTTTGACCGCTCTGATGACGACTCTGCTCCGGAGGAGGCCCTCTATCCTGATGCTTGCGACCCATCCTTCAATGCGAGCGATGCCTTGAATGCGCTGGGCTATATGCCCCATACCCACCACCTCGTGCTCGGTCGTGGCACCGGCCCCAAGGTAACGCCCCAGCCTAAGGAGGAGAAGAAGTCGAACCGTCTAACCACATTTCTAGGCCGACAAAGATCTTGTTGGGGATAACAAGGACAAGGGGCAATCCGAGGAGCTCAAGGCTGCTCTCGCCTTGATGCCCCCGAAGCCGTACACAGGTAACTACTCCCCCGGCAGTCGCTGACCGGAGAATTGTATCTCATTTCTGAACCAGACTGTCTCGTCGATAACTGGCTGAGCGGTGCCAACTATCATTATTATGCACTGTATCCACCAGAGTTCAGGACACAATACGACGGTTGGTGGGCTGCACAGGCCAGCAGTGCGACCCCGGAATTAACGAGTTTGGTTCTTAGAGTCTGTGCTTGTTCTGCGCTGTACATTATCGACGATGGCGTCAGGAGGAGACTGGAGTCGGAGCTTAAGGCTGACTCTACAACGTTTGCTATTCGCATGCACGAGGCGGCCGAGAAGCTCAGCGCAAGTATACCACATGGGAAAGGCGGCCTGGTCCACGTCCAGCAGCTTTTTCTCACTGCCTTTTGGTACAAGTCGGCCGAAAAGTGGACTCAGGCATGGCACGCTCTAAGCGCAGCCATCCGGGCCGCGTACGAGATTGGTACAAGACCCCGCTCCTTTATCATCCTTTGACGTTGTCTTCGTGTGAACTAACGGTCCAAAGGTCTCCACAAGGACTCGTTGTCCGAAGGCATGTCCGAGTTCGATAGGGAGATGAGGAGGCGCCTGTGGAGCGTGCTGTACCTATGGGACTTGTAAGTCAAGAGAGCCCCCCCCAGCCTTCGCGTGCAATGATGTTGACCCATCCTAGTGCTCTAGGAGCCATGCTTTCTCGTCCATCGCTTGTTAGTCGTGCCGACTGCACCTTCGAGCTACCGACTCTAGCCCTCGAGATAGACCCTGGGCAGCCGTATCAACCTTCGCCGTTCCGCCACATGAAGCTTCATTGTCAAATGTGTATTGACTTGGCCGCGGTCATGTCGAACCAGTCCCAAAATGATGGCGGTATCAACATGGCACAAAACTCACGGCTTGTGCTAGAGAAATGGTTTAAAGATCTCCCGGCTGAGTATGCAGTGAGGGCCCCAGATACCCGTTGGGATAGTGAGCACGACTGGGTCGTCTTCCAACGTCGATACCTCCACCTGGTCGGATACATGTCGTTGTTCGCCATTCTAAAGCGTTATGTGACTCTGGACTCGGCCGAACGGATCTCGGACCTCGAAAGCGACCTCCGCGAGGCAGGTGTTCAAGCAGCACTCGATCTCATGGATATTTCGTATATCTTTTTCGAAAACTTGGTTTCGGCTGGCGCCAAATTCCATTACGCCGTGTTTTGTATCTTCGACACGACAACTGTCATGTGTTCCGCCTTCGTTCATGATAAAGCTCACAATCTTCCTCAACGAGACGTTGTTCTCCCAGCTATCAAGAAAGGCTTGGCTATGCTTGAGACGCTGCGTTCGGTCTCGAAAACCATATCGGATCTCTGCCGCATGCTCAAAGATCTCCTGGTGAGCCTGCCACTTAGCACCAGGGAGAAGGGGCTAATTGGCGCGCCAAAACGCGTCAAGCCGAGCAGTCCGGAATTGGGGGTGAAGGAATTCAAGGCCCCGATGCGCCCAACCAACCGCTCGGTGAGCGCCGAGAGCAACCCAACCGAAGTCAGCCGTAGCACACTGTCAGATAATGACGACGCCCTCATCGCAACTCCTGCCGGCACAGACGAGGGTGCTGTTGGATCCTCAATAACTTCAGATTCGGACAACACTTTCGCAACACCAGATGTCTTGGGATCTTCAGTTGGCTTCTCGCATCAGACTGGATCTTCCCCGTCAACTCATGACGCGTTGGCGAGTGCCTCGCCGATAAGTATCCCGCCAACGGCCGAGCAGTTGCAGCCGGTTGCCATGGTATCGCCACAACACCTCGGGCCACCAAACGACCACTCGCAATCAAGCAGCCTCCTGGATGGCTACTCGCCTCCGAGCGATCTCATGTTGCCCAACGGCCAACCACCTTTGCACGATTTCCACTACGGAAACCTGCAGCCCCCGCCTCTTGACGCCGAGAGACTGGGGCAGGTGGCGTGGGAGACATCTACGGATCCTGCAAGCAACATGTCAGTGAACTTTATTTCAGAAGCCAACGTCATTACACTCAGTCCAAACATGCCCTCGGTTCTGCAATACTGGGATTGGGAGAGCCTCCAGCTTGGTAACCCTAATTATTGGGGTGGATCCAATCCGCCGCCCATGTAAAGAGATCATCTCGCTAGTCCCTGTGCACCTCCCCTTTCCTTCCCAAAGAATAAGGACCAGAAACCAAAAGATATCGAGTACTCACCGGCATGAATTCCTGCACTTGGCAACGTTTTCCAGGTACGATGATGAACGCAGTATTGGGTTGTGATGAGCGAATGACAAAAAAGGCAAACGCTTTGAGCAGGGACTTGGGGTATATTGGGCGATGTTCAAGGTCGGCATTTGCTCTTTCCAGGAGGGAACAAAAGCTGTGGCACGCAAGGGATTGCAAGCGTCGGCGATGGCATTTGTGCCAATATCGTAGCTGTTTCCTCTGGGATGTCTCACTTGAGACATCACCTCCCTCGAGCGCTATTGAGGATCCTTTCATTCTAGTCCCCATATTGGATCGGGGAAGATTGTTGTAAGTGGCCGTTCAGGTCCATTTGGTTCGTGGCCGAGCAAATTTGGAGCTGAATGTGTTCTAGGTATGGCCGGCCGGGCGCCTGAGAGTTGACAAAGGGATTAGAGGAATTCACATCCTCCATGAACAAGACTGGAGGAGAAAAGGCGGGAGAAGAGCAATATGGCCTCGTGGGGGCAGAAAGAAAGAGGAGAAACTTGGCATCAGTAATAGTAGAGAATGCAATTCTTTTTCCACCTCGTTCTTGAAAAGCCTAGACTCGGGGTGCTAGGACGAGGGGAACTGGGGATGGGCATCCTAAAAAAGAAGACTCAAAAAAGAAACCCAGTGAGCTTGCAAGCCTGTGAGCCAGTCGTGAGGGCTGGCTGCATATTGATGCATGGTCCGAAAACTTTCGGGAATTCAAACTTGGCGTTTGAGTGGACTAGGGGTGCTGGGTATGGGGACGGGGATGTCGGGGAGTACGTAGTACGGTGTGTGGCCGATAGTACAACCAGGCGGTTGGAGGCGGAATCGAGGAAGTGCCAATCACACAACAGGTAGCCCGACAAGTGTCGGCCACCATAAGATGTGGGTGATCGGGAGCTTTGCGTCCGTACAGAGCAAACAGCTATGCGAATTTTCTCGTACACGGCCCGAGAATACAGGCCAACCCACCGGCCGTGGTGTTGTGGCTGGCTTCCCTGAGACAGGGCTGGATCCACGGTTGTGGTCCGCCACGTGCGTAAGTACGAGGATCTCGTTGGAAGAATATAGCGGCAATCGAAAGACTCGCACATCGACTTTGTTAATTCGTCGGTTATCCGGTCTATATATTGTGTTCTTTTTGTGTTTTTTTCCTGGCAGGAAGGAGGACCCAAAGGTCGAGACTAGCCGAGAAGCGATCTGGTGTAAGTGGGCCTGATCAGATCTATGTTGCAGGGCCGTGCGCAGCTTCCATGCTGCCACCTGCGAACCCCTGTCTTCCCTGCGGGGCATGCGGAGAGGGGGATTCCTCAACTGAACCCGACTCGAGGCAAAAAAGACAGCCTAGACACAGTTAGGCTGGCGCTGTGGCTGGAACGATGCGTCCCAGGCACACATTCGCTCTCAGCACATTACTGTCGGTGGCCGACAACGGCGTTGGCAGAGACTTGACTGCCGCTATTGCCAGTGTTGCATCAGCATCTGCCCCACTCCGGACGACTCCTCCGTTGGAGTCATCGAAGTTCAAGTTGTCCAGGTTATCCACAGGGCGCTTGCTGTACACTGTGAGTCGAAGCCGCCATCCGTTGGAGTCATTCAAGTCATACAAAGGGCGTCCGTTTCTGTATAAGAATCTAGATCATTATCTCGGGACCCGATCATTAGCAGCAACTTTTAGCACCGTGGCCCCACCAGCTTCAAATTCAGCTTCGAGTTCCGCGGAGATGGCTCAAGTAATAGACCAGAGTATTCCAAAAAGCAATGCTTGGGTTGGCAGCTCTGGGGCAGGGGGATACGATCTCAGGAGTGAGTCACAACGTGTTCTAGATCTTATCTTGATCTTGTGCAAGGCTCGAGACTGACCAGGGGGCCTTTCAGGTGATACTATGACAACCCCCACGTCGTCAATGCTTGCCGCTATTCAGTCATGTTCGCTGCTGGATGATGTCTTCAACGAGGACCCGACAACCATCGACCTGGAGGCCCATTGTGCTGCCCTAACGGGCAAGGAGGCCGGCCTCTTCGTCCTATCGGGTACCATGGGCAACCAGCTAGCGTTGAGGTCGCTCCTCACACAACCACCGCATGGTGTACTGTGCGACTACCGCTCACACATTGTGAAATACGAAGCTGGAGGGTAAGCCGCTCACGTCCCTATCGTTGGAATTTTTAGGCCACTGACCTGCTTTTTGCAGCGTTTCGTCCCTGACGGGTGCCACGCTGAAGCCGGTTGTGCCCAAGAATGGGATATATCTCACACTAGAAGACGTCAAAGCCAATGCCTATCTTGACGACGATGTACACACATGCCCAACTCGCGTCATCAGCCTTGAAAATACCCTCAATGGCATGATCATGCCCCTGGAGGAGGTTAAACGCATATCGGCCTTTGCACATGAGCATGACATCAAGTTGCACTGCGATGGCGCCCGCTTGTGGGAAGCAGTGGCCTCCGGGGCCGGAAGCCTAGCGGAATTCGCATCCTATTTCGACACCGTTAGTCTCTGCTTCTCCAAGGGTCTCGGGGCACCCATTGGTAGCATTTTGGTGGGCACCAAGGCTTTGATCAAGCACGCTCGCTGGGTAAGGAAGTCGATTGGCGGCGGGCTAAGACAGCCAGGTCTGGTCACCGCGCCTGCTAGAGTTGCGATTGATGAGACGTTTGGTAAGGGCCCCAATGGCGAGGGAGGTTTGCTGCGCGGGACACACGTTCTTGCAAAGGAAGTCGCCAAGATCTGGACAGATCTAGGTGGGAAGCTCGAATATCCTGTGCACACCAACATGGTGTGGCTTGATCTTAACGACGCCAAATGCCCGGGTGCCAGAATTGAAGAGCTCGGAAAGGAGGTAGGCTTGAGGTTTATGGAGAACCGTTTGGTTATCCACTTCCAGATCCTCGAGAATCGTCACTTCGTTGTACCTCGGCTGGAAGCAATATTCAAGACTATTCTCGAGGAGAAGACGAAAAACGGTGCAGCGTTTGAAGGTGCAAAGGGGGAGACATCAATGTATGGGACTGAGTGATGCCAGAGTGGGCAGACATCCACAGGGCATGTACTAAGAGAGGACAACAGGGCGGAAGTCGCGTCCAAAATGTTTCTACTTGTCAACACGCAGCTACTGAATTGAAATTACAATGGTCTCAGGTCTTCAATACCTCTCTATCGCCCCATTCAGACTCTCCTGAAACCGAGCGAACAAAAAGAAACAAACGAAGTCCACAAACCTCCACCCAGGCATTAACTTAAAACCACTTAGCGTGCTCTCCCACTTGGAAGAGTATTTCCGGTCTATTTCACGACATAGACGTCGCGCAGTATCTGACAGACCGGGGGATTATCAGGAGCAACGGCCATGAATCGCATGGACTTAAACGTGTCAAGCAAACGTTCTCTCGTCCTCGAAACCGGTAGTGTAACTAGAATTTGCTGAGCTCTAGCCCGCGCTTCCCCCGGTGCATAATCCGGGGAATCACTAAAAGTACCCGTTCCGCCCCCGAGAGCAGGGCTCTGAATGAATTCAGCTCAACCTCAATGGGTGATAAAAAAAGAAAGGTTTATCTCGACACATTGAAAATCGTCATGGGATTGAGGCTCAACACGACCAAGCTACGTCGGCGGTATTGGGGAGCTATATCATTTCGTCGGTGTAAAAGGGCCGACAAGGCAGCTTAAGGGAGGGAATGCATCGGTAGGTCTGCTCTCGTCCTAACAGGTCAGAGGAAGCTCGGGACTACCGAGAAACGGTGTCGGTCAATGCTAACTAAGAGTGAACGGAGTCAACGGCAAATCCAAGACAAAAAAGAAGACCCGCCGCTGACATCGTCCATGTCAAAGTCGGGTCGGTTCACCGCAGCTTGTTTTTTTGCTGGCAGGTGACTTACACAAAGGGAAAGGACGACGGGGCTTGCCTTGTCCGCCCCGCCAACCGCCTTGCAACCAGCTGTGTGCCCCGCACCTCCCCCATCGTTCCGTTGGTTGCCCGCTTGACGTCACTTAATCCCCAGCAAATCACAGCGCTGCGTTGCTGCCGTCCGGCTCTATGCCGGGCGCACTGAAAATGCGATTGCGGGGAAGGCGCTACCCTCCCGCAGCCCGCAGCCCCAAACTCAAAAAGTTGTGCATCTTCGTTTTTGTAACTCTGCAACGGTCAGCCGCGTCCACGCTCGGCAGAAAATACAAGATGATTCAGACGGATTTCTCAGGGTCGGTGGTACAAAGGCCGTTCTGCCATGGGTGCGCGTCCAGTCGCGCAGCTGTTCACATCGTAATGCTCGGCCTAATTGCCCAGATACGCCGGCAGAATTGCTTACTCGGTGACTCGGTGAGCGAGAAAGAAATCTTGGCGGCTTTGGCAGGCAGGATTTGGGATTTGGAGAAGCAATGAGGAACCTCGGGAACGTGGAAATCTCGCGACGGCGATCATTCCCAAGGCTGACGATGGCTCGTCCACATGGTGAGGGGCACGAGTCCGCAGTCCGCGAACAAGGCGCAACCTGGAAGTCCGCTGGGCATCTGGGGAACACCAAGAACCAAGATCCTGGAATGGCTGCAGCTCGTCTCCCGGCTAGGGTCGCTTCCCTCCCCAAAGTCCCCTGGCGAGGGACACCTCCATCTCTCCTGCCTAATAAAGTGACCGTTTTCCCTGGCTTTGACGGGATGCCTTCAGTCCGGTCTTCTAGCTTTTTATATTTCCTGGTTTCATAGAACTCACCCGCCGCTTGCCCCTCCCTTCCCAATGGGTCCGTAGAGCTCTTTCTCCCCAGGTCTCCCATCACCCTTCCGCGTTCCCCTCGTCCCCCTCGCCAATACTCTCCTCGCCCATCACTCCGAGCTGGATTGTTGCGTAGTAAATATTTTTTTATCTTCGCAATGACAGCCCAACGGCTCGTGGCCGTGGCTGCGGCTGCCCTCGCTGCTTTCGCCTCGGGCGCCGCTGCGCTCTACATCAACGGCTCAGTGATAGCTCCCTGCGACTCTCCATTGTATTGCCAGGGCGAGATTCTGAAGGCAATCGAGCTTGCGCAGCCCTTCGCCGACTCCAAGACATTTGTTGACATGTAAGTCCCAAGCAGTTGTGCTCCCAAACCAAACCTTGCTGACTTGATGTGTACACAGGCCCACTATCAAGCCGCTGGAGGAGGTCATTGCAGCTTTCAGCAAGCTCTCTCAGCCATTGAGCAACAACACTGAGCTCAACGCCTTTCTCACCGCCAACTTTGCGAAGGCCGGCGGTGAGCTCGAGGAGGTCCCTCTCAGTGAGCTGCAAACCGACGCCGTCTTCTTGAACAAAATCGAGGATGACGTAACTCGCGAATTCGTTGAGGCCGTTATCAAGATCTGGCCCGACCTTACCAGACGGTACGCTGGCCCAGGAAACTGCACCACCTGCGCGAACAGCTTCATCCCTGTGAACCGAACCTTTGTCGTGGCCGGCGGCCGCTTCCGGGAGCCCTATTACTGGGACTCATACTGGATCATCGAGGGTCTCCTCCGTACGGGTGGCGCTTTTACCCAGATCTCGAAGAACATCATCGAGAACTTTCTCGATTTTGTGGAGACGATTGGGTTCGTTCCCAATGGCGCGAGACAGTATTACCTGAATCGGTCGCAGCCTCCGCTTCTTTCTGAAATGGTCAGAATATATGTCGAGCACACCAATGACACCAGCATTGTCGCGAGGGCGCTGCCGCTTTTAATCAAGGAGCACAACTTTTGGACCACGAACCGCAGCGTCAGCGTCACAGCTACTGACGGAAAAAGTTATACTCTCAACAGGTGAGCACCTTGACGGCCTCAAACCTAGAGTTGCGAGACTGACGATTGTGCCTCTGCAATAGGTATTCAGTCAGCAACAACCAGCCCCGGCCGGAGTCCTACCGCGAGGATTGGATTACCGCCAACAACAAGTCGTATTACGCCCAATCTGGCATAATCTACCCCGAGGGGAAGCCATTGAACGAGTCGGAAAAGGGGGAGCTGTACGCCAATCTCGCCAGCGGTGCCGAGTCAGGGTGGGACTACGGCACGCGGTGGCTCTCGCGGCCTAATGACGCCGCCGAGGACATCTACTTCCCACTTCGCTATCTCAGTGTGAACAACATAGTGCCTGTCGACCTCAATGCAATTCTGTACCAAAACGAACTGGTCATCAGCAACTACCTCGAGCTGTCTGGTAATGTCAGCGGTGCCAAGGTATGGGCCGACGTGGCCAAGCAGCGCAGTGACGCGATGTACGCGCTCCTGTGGAACGAAACACTGTGGTCGTACTTCGACTACAATTTGACAAGCAAGTCCCAGCGCACCTTTATTCCTGCCGACGCCGATGCCACGGCTTATGAGCACGCCGGTGCACCCAAGGGCGAGCAGGTGCTCTTCGACGTTGCGCAGTTGTATCCCTTCTGGACAGGAGCCGCGCCTGATCAACTCAAAAACAACCCGCTCGCTGTGCTGAAGGCGTTTTTGCGCGTCACGGAAATGCTCGAGCTCAAGGCCGGTGGCATTCCTGCGACCAATTTCAGGACTGGCCAGCAATGGGACGAGCCCAACGTGTGGCCACCGCTGCAGCACGTGCTGATGCAGGGACTGCTTAACACACCGGCGACATTTGGCGAAGATGACCCGGCGTACACGGCGGTACAGGCACTCGCGCTGAAGTTGGCGCAACGCTACCTCGATTCGACCTTTTGCACATGGTGGGCGACGGGCGGCTCCACGAGTCAAACACCCAAGTTGCAGGGGATCGGGCCCGCGGCCGTCGGCACCATGTTTGAGAAGTACGCCGACAACGCGACCAACGTGGCCGGCAGTGGCGGCGAGTATTCGGTCGTCGAGGGCTTCGGCTGGACCAACGGCGTGCTCATCTGGGCCGCTGACACGTTCGCTGGCAAGCTCAAGCGGCCCGACTGCGGCAATATCACAGCTGCGCATGTTAGCCCGGCGAAGAGGGGCATGCAGCGCCGCGCAGTTGAGCTCGATCATTGGGATGCCGCATGGACGAAGAAGTTTGGGGCGCGGCAGTGAGTATTCGGGACCATGAAAGGAAAAGGGGAAAAGCGAAATGACGATATGACTATCCCACGGGTTTACTATTTCTTTTTCTTTGGTTGGGACCGGCCAAGGCACCACTTGTGACTTCACGATGGCCATGGTCTACGATGGCCCCGGAGTGTGATTTGTTTAGGGTTTATGATAGCTGACGTGTGAGCCGGGAATGAGATACCTTGATGAGATGACACTGGATGACCTGGAATGATTGGGGGAATAGGTGTGTGATATTGAGGTGTTGCTGTTGTAGCTGAAAGTGGACTCTTTTGATGGCGAGGTTGATAAGGTTATCTATTGGATATCTTTACCATGGCGTTTGTCATCATCTACCCTCCCAACTATAGAATCTGTGCGGATATGCTAGGTCCCACCTACGAGGGAAAGGAAAGTTTTCAAGCATCAACATTGGTCTTCACAGTATCGAGCCATTTAGATTTAGATGTAGTGAGCAAGTACGGTCGCATGACTGGACGTCTGTTACGTGATCTTGGTAGGTCTGTGAGACGGAAATGTAGCCTGTGTGGTGTTGACTTGGGAATCCGAGGCTGAAGCGTTAGACCTGACTATCGACCTCGGATGCCTTACGTATGTACATCAGTGAGGTAACCAGCAACGACGCGGCGCACATGAAACCCACAGAGGGAATCGGGACAGTAGAAGTCGTACACGGCACAGTGTTACCTTGTAGCCAAGGTAATAATAATACACTGCGATTCTGCTTTCGACGACTTGTCGGCATGGCAAACCGCAATGTACTTTTGGCTCCGTCGGAGAGATCTTGTAAATGTGACCTATCAAGGTCGGCTGTGCGCCTGTTCTCTTCTAGAGCTTGACAAAATACCTACGATTGGCCGCCATTGCCATCGTGCAATCCACTGCGCCGCCTGACAGGGGCACGAAAACACTGCATTTTTAGCCCCGACGGAGGGGATGAAGCTGTCCCGTGGATCAGGAAGTCTATTTTCACACAAGGCGGTTCACGTGATATGGCATTCCCACCAGCCAACAGTTACAACTACGGATACAGCATCCTGCTACTATGGTACAGCAGGATTTCCTTGGTACATCAAATATGAAAGCGTCGGGAAGCTGCAAACACCGCATTCTCCGAAAACACGTACATATATAGAAGATACCTACCGACCAACCTAGGTTATAGGTAGTAATGGTATCAACCCAATCCCTACGCACCCGATCCAAACGCCGTCCAACACGGTCCCATCCTAACGCCAAGTACCCCCCCCCCCCCCCCCCCCCCCCCTTTTTCATTTAGCCATAATTATATCCGTATATGTAGTCGCGGGCGAAGCAGAGGTCGTGACAACTGATTCTGCAACCGGAGTCGCAGAAGGAGTCCTACCACCTCCATCGCGCCTGATATCCCCAACGCCAAGCACAATACAAGAACCAAATGAGGCCTCGCTCGACGAGCTTGCCTTCAAGAACCGGCTACTGCGACGGACGGCGAGTTGTCCGTCCTCGTCGTTGCCGCTTTTTTCATTCTTCTTCTTGCACTTGTGATCGCCTTTCTAAGGCTCGAGGTGCGACCACTCCGGGATGGCCTTGATCTGCTGCCACATGAACTTCTCAAGCTTGTTGGCGCACTTGGCATATGGTGTGCTCTCGTTGTTGTACTTGCGGCAGTTGTCAAATATGAGGCGGGCGTCGCGGATAAAGTCCTCGGGCGTGGCATACTGGTCGGCCTCGAGTTTGGATTCCATGGTGCTGAGGTCCATGGGCTCCTTGATGACCTCGTAGTAATCGGCCACGTCGTCCTTATTGACGGGGATGAGGAAGGGCCAGCTGCTCTGGTGGTTTTGAAGGTCGTTGAGAAGGTGGAGCAGCTGGTTGTAGTTGGGCCCGTGCCGCGGCTGCCGCGCCAGCTCGTCCATGTCGGGCGACCACCCAGACGCGCGGATCGCCTCGATCGAGAGCGGGTCGATAGGTGTCGGGGCGCCCGCCTTTTGCCATTGCTTGGGTGGTTGGTGGATGATGTGCGACTTGCTGAAGGCGCGGATCTTAGCCTGGACACATTCTTTCTGTTTCAACAGCATCCGGCCCATTTCCAGGTAGCGTATCCGCGGGAGCATGCTGCACTGCATGATAGTACCGCCCTCGTAGTCTTTGATGTAACCCATCCAGACCGACTTGTCGAGAGTTATTTCCTTGGTAAACCCTTGTTTCTTGAAGTATCCAATAGCGTAGTTGTCGGCGTAGGTGAGGAAGTGCATCACGTCTGACGTCGCCTTGACGTAGTCCTTGAGGTGCGACATGAGATGGGCACCGTAGCCCTTGACCTGCTGGTCTGACGAGATGGCGCAGAAAACAATCTCGGCGAACTGACGACCTTTGAAAGGGCGGTATGTGATGCCTCCTACTACCTCGAGCGGCTTCTTGACGATCGCGATGGACAAGTGGGTGCGGTCGTAAACGAGGCGCGCAATGTAGTCTTTCGGCATCTTGGGTAGCTGCTTCTGGAAGATGCATTTCAGACCTGTGAGGATTATGAGGCTTTCGCGCTCGTTGTCGTTGTTGACCACCCTGAACTCGATTTCGCCATTGCGCTCTTCTATCACGGCCGGCTGTAGATGTGAACATCGTGTCAGCAAGTCGCGACCGTTAGCCCGGGGTGGGGGGGCGGGACCGAGATGGCTTACTTTCTCGGGAAAGGGAATCGCGGGGACTATCCGGGGCTTCTTTTCGAGTTCGAGGGACTCATTGTGTTTCACGCGCTTCGTCGCGGTCGGCGAGGTTGGCTCGTCGGTCGCTTTGCGCTTCCCGTCTACGGTAGCGAATGGCGTCAGTGAGGAGGACGCTCTGCTGCAGAGGACAGGTGTTGGTACTTACTCTCATCCTTCATTTTGGTGACATGCAGCCAGCACGGCGGGCGCAAGTTGACAGTGTTCGTGGGATCTCGAAGTCGTCGTTCGGCTGCGTTGATGCGGATGCGGCAACCTAGCAATGTGGGTCCGCCTGTCGCGAATCCCAAGTGGTGGCGGCAGGGCTGACCAGGGGGGGGGGGGGCGCTTGTTGGGAGCCAGACACGAGCTAATCTACTTTTGGCTTCGAGCAGATCTGGCCTTGCCGGTCAGGTTGCCAGTCTGCCAAGCTTCTGGCACTGGAAGCTGTCCTGATCAATGGATTCAGTGCACGCGTTCAGCATTCACGCCCTCACACACAGCCCATTCTTTCCTTTCCTCAGCGGCCCTCACCAAGACCCAATTGTCATTCTCCTCTTACAGAGACCATTGCCGTTTAAGCACAGCATTCCTAGCACATGGATTCATCACTGCATGAGGTTTGGCAAGCCGCATCTGGCAGGCCATTTGTCCCTACCATCGGCAAGGACAGCCAGTTCTTCGTTGCCTTCACTCTGCTGCTCATCGGTCTCCTTTTGAGCGGCGCATTTGCCCTCAGTATGTCCACCGCACTCCATGCTGCAATTGGAGCACTGACACGACTGCCAGATCGATCTTTCGCCAGCATCCCCGTCCTCGGCGTCCCAGCTTCGTTGGCAATTGCGTAGGTCTAGCTCTGTCTCTACTCTCAGCTACTACACACTGACACCATCACCAGGTTTGGGGTGGTCTACATGTTCTGCGCGGTCGGAGTTTACGTTTAAAAGATACCCTGAAAGCAAGAAGAAAAGTCCGTCGCCTTTCGGCCCGGAGCTGTACCGTAATAGAAGCACTGTCAAAAACAATCAAGAAACAAGCAAACCGAATCTGCCCAGTCCCAAATCCCCCTCGTCTGAGAGACCCTGATCCGACCTTCCCCGTATACCTCACATCGATTATCATGGCCTCCCCCGCAAACACCGCGCCCGCTCCTCCCCTGTTCCGAGCTGTTGCTAGTTCTACCCGACCACTCTATCAGCTTCTCAAATCCATCGGTTTCACAAACAAGGTGCATGTGGACATTACAGAGAATGGTCTCCGATTCATGGCTGACCATGCCCGCGTGATGCAAGGTATATTCTGCTTCCTACAACTATCATTCGACAATGGCCATGTCGGTGGATGCTGACCTGAAGCTGTGAACAGGCGTCGCGCATTGGAACAAAAACCTATTCACCAGCTACACAACAAACTTGACTCAGCTAGAGGACGAGGACGAAGAGGATGAGCCCGCGACGCCCACCTTTCAAATATCCCTCCCAGCCCTTCTCGAAACTCTCCAGATCTTCGGGGCCGTCGATGCCGCCACGCGCCAGGCCAAAGCCGATATCGACCCATACCGTAGCAACCTGCGCAACTACCGACCCGACGCCTTCAGCAACCAAACCCTGGGGATGTCGGGCACCTGCTCACTCTCACACTCGCAGGACGGGGCGCCATTCAGCATAGTCCTCGAAGAAGCCGGCGTCAAAACTACCTGCAATCTCATCACCTACATCGCCGAGGAGCCTGAGCTGATCCCATTCGACGTCAACGACCTCTCGTTCAAGATCATTACGCAGGCGCGCTGGCTGCTTGACGCACTGGCTGAGATTGGGCCCACGGCACCTGAGAAGCTGACCATCACCGCGTCGCGCAAGGCGCCCTATCTGAAGCTATCAAGCGTTGGTGCGCTGGGGAGCTCAAGTGTGGATTTTGCAAAGGGAAGAGATTTACTGGAGACGTTCGCTGTACGGGATGCTCGATGGGTGCAAAGTTTCAAGTTCGATATTATCAAGTCAGCAATGGAGGCCATGCGTATTGCGAGTAAGGTCAGTATGCGTGGGGATCGGCAGGGGGTATTGAGTATGCAGTTTATGGTGGAGGTGGAAGGGGCGGGTTTGAGCTTTTTGGACTTTCGGTTTGTACCCTATGCGGAGAGGGACGACAATGAGGAGGGGGAGGAAGATGAGGAAGACGACGAGGATGAGGGAGAAGGGGAGGAGCTATAGTGTACTTCTGTTGGTAACCGGATCTGCTTTTCTCCTCATGCCCGAGTGGCTTTTAGTCTGCAGTCAATCATGTTATCTGTGTGACCGCCAGTCTCGCTTGCACTGTCGGCATCACATCATCGGCCGTAGACAGCGATGCCGAGGTGTGGAGGAGAACATGACAGGTGCAACCCTGTGCCCAATATGTCCCAAAACAGTAAGAGCAAAATAGTATAAACCCTCCCCCCCCCCCCCTCCCCTCGGATTCAGAACTCTCTCCTTTCACACGTCAAACTTGTTTCTCTTCTCCCATTTTATAGCCTGTTATGCCCTACAAAGACAAAGGAACGTTGCCAGTCATGGCCCAAGTAAGCCCATCATTATCACGATCAATTTCTCATTTCCGAAGCAGACTATCTACAATGTTCAACAATGAGGGGGTTAGCCAATGGCCGTCTTATCTGGTTTCATTCTTGTTTATATCTCTCTTCATCCTTGACATCGGTCATTCTCTGCCAAAATTCCGTGATATGTACTTCAATTAGGTCTGGCCGTTATCGCAGACACCGAATAGCTACCTTACCAGACGCAGTGCCCCATCCCTCAAAACGTCTGACGAACACCTCGAGAAGAAAAACAACTCAGGCTCCTCTTATCCATTCCTGACTACCCCCCTGTCGGGTGCTCGCGGGGGGGGGGGGGGGGGGCAACTCTGGAGGGTTGTTTGAATTTTCCAAGATGGCTTCTAGATTACAGAGTGTGGGCATACTGGATAACCTCAAGGACTGGTCAAATAAAACCAGGGGATTTTGAACGGCACGCCGAGTTTGTCCGAACAGGCAAGGGTGATGCTACTTGGTTAGAAATAGACAAGCAATAGTCCCTTCCTAGCGTTCTGGATTTGGCGCTATTTCTGTGAGCAGGCTCCGCAATGGCACGGACACGTATTGGAGTTTGAAGCTTCAGCTCTCGGGGCCTCGCGAAAGCAGACGCAGGGATTTTCGGGGAACTGTCAACAGTCTGCGGTGACCTTGAAGCATCAAGTGCTGGATGTGGTATTTAGACATCACACGGGCATTGCTATCAGTCATTCCGGGCCTAGGCGTGGCCTCAGCAGGGTCTATTGTGGGTTCTCCCCATCAGTCGATATTCACCACAAGTCAGCCCCGAAATTGTGGTGTTGAACTTCAACCACTCATCCCGTCCTCCACGCTATGAGCGGCATAGCGGTTGCTAGGCAGGTAATACATCCATCCACAGTGTGTTCTAGACCTCAAAACCCCGCCATCCGACTGTGGATATATACGGTCGTCCCATGATCCCAAAAGCAATAATACACGTGGAAAGGGAGCCCAAGTCGAATCAAGGGGGACTGCCAACTAGCTAGGAGGGGGGGAAGGGACGTGCCCAAGTTCCTCCAGCTGAGAAAGGATCGTAACCCCTTCCCCCATTCCTCTGGTTCCTTTCTTTGGTCTCGACCGATAACAATAGCAACGGAGAAATGGCAAGTTCACGTCCAGGAGTGGTGGAGTCCGAGTCCCAGGAGCGCGGTTTCTTCGTCAAGGTACTATTACCTAGAGCTTCGGGAGTGCAGCTTGCCGCAACGAGCCTAGTTGCATGTCCCGGACTGAGCTGAACCAGCTATGGTGATCCCCCGCAGCGAGGCTCTGCCTCCGGCAGGGGTTCAGATGTCCTCGGGCTCCAATCGTGGATGGGGGCTAGACAGGAGGGGCGGATGCTCTGCATAATGTGGCGGGCCGTCATCTGCCCTTGCCCTTTTCTGTGTCTCCCGCGCGCCTGGGTGACAGTGTCTTGCGTGTCCCTTCCGGTATATAAGGTATCATCTCCCTAGGTATGCGAACCACCAGGTCAGGCGAGGAATGTTTTGGCGTTTTCAGATCATATTATTGTCTTGGTGCAGTTCCGAACCCTCCCTGAGAACTTCTTATAATCCAGCGTGTCCCACCTGAGACACACTTTCCGTCTGCCTTGGTCCTTCTCAACGCTTCTCCCTCTGCTTCACCCTCACACAAACACGGAAATTCCCCTAGCATCATCACCAAAATGGCACGCTCCAACCACAGCAGCGTGGAAAAGCTTGATCGGAATAAAGGAAAGCACAACGACGAGGAAGCTCACTCAACATTGAGCGCAATACAATATTCTCTCAGCACCCTATCCCGCTATTGGCGGATAAGGAGCCACGATGAACCAGCCCGAAGCTCTCCAGAGAAGAAATACGTCCACATACCGACACAAGCAGCCTCGTCGTTCCTTCAGACGGCTACGCCGCGTAGCATGCGGAGAGTCAACGAAATGCTGTGAACTAGCCGAATACTCGAGGATTAACCAACACGGCATGAAGTCCAGTTTGGACTGGGAACGAGGGTGAGACCAGGGCGGACAACACATGTGCTTCTCCAGACCGAGAACGTCTAACACATGGAGATTTGGTCCCATGGCTGAGACTTTTAACGCATCGGCGGATTGATTTCCAGCGTTTCCCTCGGCGGTGTTTCCACATCTATATCGCGTCAAGCCCTGCCGGTCGTCTGCGGCAGCCATATGAGCCGGTATCCAGCTCTGGCTGGCGACACAGATACGGAAGGGTATTGGGTTGGGGTTGACGAGGTTTGTCGACGACATCTCCGGTGTTAGTCATGGTTTTCGTATCGTGCGCCAGCGAAACTAGGAGACAAGATGGAGTGCAACTCTTGCTGGTGACGTTCCACGATTTCTCTTCGCATGTAACTAGGTACGGCAGGCCAAGTGATTTGGCAGCAGAAATATATGCGCTATGGGGAGCATAGGATTAGATCTGGCTCGCAATGTACATACAACGAGAGTTTGAGATGTTCGAGTTTGGCGATGCCAAATGTGCGGCTCTTGGAAGCCGGGGGAATATGAGTAAGACAGGGCCCGGGCATTGCGCCTCTGCGCAGCAAACTTACCCCTGGGAGGCAGCTGTCAGAACTCAAAATGGCCACGAGGTCTTGGAATGAGGACTCGGTGATTAATAGTCAGCGACCAGTCTAGTGATAAGCAATGGTTGTGCCCAAAATCCCGGTTTTGGTTGTATGTCAGCGACTGAAGAGGAAAACGAACAGGAAAGAATCAGGGTTTGGCAGCCCCCACGAATGGTCAATTGGGTTTGTTCACGATACGCATGTAGTTGGCTCTCAAGAAGGTAAGAGCCGAGAACAGCAAGTCTACAAGTCGTTGGCGGGAGAAGACGTAGTCTCAACCGTGGTATGTAACGCAACCAGGATTTAGCATCGCGTAGCGTGTAAGTGACACGGGTTGATGGGCAATGCGTCGATTTCTTCTTGGGACCAGTGACCTACCTACGGTGGGGCTGGCTCTGTCGGAGGCCGGAAACTGGAAAGAACGATCTTGATGGAAGGTAGGTGTGCTGTGCAATATATTGCAGTACACAGTACCGAGCCATTCACGATGTGGCGAAGTGCCCTAGTTCGCCTGGAAGCTGCGGTCCAAAATAGACGGGTCTGGTTGGCCAGGGCATCTGGGAATAATGCAGAAGCGCGGCAGTCTGCCATCGTCGACCGTGATGGTGTGAACACAATTACGTCCAGCAACCAGGACCAGGCGCCCCGACGTGGCTGACCAGATTTTCAAGACTCAGGTCAGTAGCGAGGATGCTTAGTTGGATCTCAATTGCTGCAATTGTTCCTGGGTTTTGCGAATGGTTATTTGAATGAGGAAAATGAGGGGGAGAGCTGAAAGGTGAGGATAGAGGACAATGTGGGCTGGCACTTGAGTCTTCCGTTGCGCAATGACAAGGTAGAGGAGGTACCAGGTGGGGCTCCATCCTGTGCTGACCCTCCCTCGATCAGGTCATCCATCATTTCCGTTCATCGAATCGTGCCTTCCGTCTCTCCTGACAAGCTGGTACAACCCAAGGATGTTAGCCGTGTTTTCGGCAATTAGATTACACTATTCGCGTGCTTTCCCTCTTCGATCCCAACGCACTAGCCTCAGACCTCTTGATTTTGAGCAACATTACAGCCAATACCTAATGTCGGCATCCTTTTTCCTTGGAAGCCCATATTGAGAGACCGACCTGAGAAACCCGATTACCATGGACCCACAGTTATGTTTATTTTGCGCCCCGGCCGCGATAGAAACAGCGGCCACTCTAGTAAACAGCATCCCGCCAGTAACTCTTTGCCAGGCCTAGTGGCCGCCGAGCCGGAAGAGGCGCAATGTTGAAGCTATTCCACGGGAACCCGCGGGAAGCTAAAGGCTTCGATCTTTTCCGCCCGTGCAGAGCCGTCAACCCTCCCGATATACTTGAGATGTTCAGCTCAGCCCCCTGGGGCCGTGAAGATCATGGTTGCTAATACCACAATGCTTCGAGTCGAGGAGCTGAGTGTTTCCCGGTACAGATTGGACCAGCAAGAGATTCAGTGCAAGGCCAAGAACCAATTTGTGTGCCTCACCTTGGTGGTTATACCGCCAACTTCGTTTCGCCTGCAGGCCGCCGCCCCTGTGTGCCATGGTGGGTGCCATGATAGCAGCCAGCTGAACAAGAAGGTGAAGCGAAGAAACATGCCTGCCTGATGTTCAAGAGCAGCCTTATGCCTGTCGGTCACTCAGCGACATGTTGCTCCTGGGCTGGCGCGATGTCCTCGATGACCTTGGTGCTCCAGTGTGGTGTGATTGGGGTCCGGTACCTATCTGCTTCGAGGGACGGTAGAGTGGGCAAAATAGCAGCTCATCCATAGCCGACCAATCACGGTAAAATGGGGCATGGAGCCAAATGTCAGTAAGCCTGACCTTGCGAGCCTCTGGGTCTTTGCCCTCTGCATCTGTACCACGCATATCGTCGGGGGGTACCGATGCCCCTTGCCCCCATCCCATCTCACTTGGCACTCGCCCTCTCCCCTAATCTGCACGACATGCAAGGTGCGATGAACAACGCCACCCTTTGGCCGTGCAGACATTATTACTATGGCTATACTTGGGACCTCGCTCTCTTACCGGTTCCTTCCAAGGGGAGCAGGCCCGTCAACAGGCTTGTCGAGATGTGGGAGGACGCCAAATTCTACCTGCCACCACCTCCGAGTGTTAAGTAACACACCGCCGGTACACCGTTTAAGACACACACTATATGTCCCTTTCCCCCCATTCCCACAGCCCTATCTACTCAACCGTTTACTCTCTACTTGCTTTCGGTCGTCCCTTTCTCAAGCCGATCAAGCTCGAGAAGGTGCGCTGATTGAGAAGGCTGCGGCTTGTTTCCCTCGCTCTATATGCATTCCATGTCCTTCATGGCCCCTTAACTTCTCTCTCTTCTTTTCCCCCTAGTCGCCGGCTATTCACAAGGGGATTATGGACTCTGAGATAATGTCCCGGCCGAGCTTCAGCATCCGGAGGTTTATTTCACAGCATAAACCCGACAGTGTCGAGCAAGATGACGACTCATTCTTCCCCTACGACATGATGGGGGGTCTTGGGGTTCCTGGCAAGGAACCCAAGAGCAAAACGTGGCCGAAGGGGAATCGGAAAGGCCCAATACCTCATATTGAAATCAGACGCTCCGAGGACATACATCGGATCACCAACCTGCCACCTTTGCCAGACACGCCCAAGTCATGGACGAGCTCGCTGTACAGTTGTAACGACCACACAAGTTTCACGAGCCCCAGGTCTCCACCTCTTCCGCCAACAGGCGGAATGAGCCCGTATAGGACACCCGAAAGAAGTCCACAGAGATCCCCTCAGATAAACTCGCACAGTAACCCTCAGATGAGTCCGCAAGGAAGGCCACAGACGAACCCTCAGAGAAGTCCCCAGTCGAGCCCACAACCGAGTCCTCAAATGAACTCTCAGAGGAGCCCACAATGGAGCCCCTTTCTTGCCCCCCAGCAAATAGAGCAACCACAACGCTACAGGACGAGGAGCTTCGGCGCGCTGAGCCCTCCCCAAGCTTTCTTCCCTCATTCGCCTCCATCGTCGCCCCCACTGCCTCAGTTGCGGCACGAGAGGTCGGCCCCCGAATTAAAGGTGGGCATGTCAAAAACGGCCCTATCAACTGCCGAGACTAGCAGTCAGCCAACACCTACAAGGCCAACTTCCGAATTCCACATTCCACCAACTTCAACTTCACAAGAGGTGAAGCCGAGCGAATACTCCAAAAATGTCCAGCAACTCATCATCGAGACAGACGAGGCCTTCAGAACGAGACATTCTATCGCTGATCCAAAACTTTCCTCGCCGTTGCTATCGAGATTTGGGAAACCTGGCACCGTCCGGGATTCGGGGCCACTTTCTCGTCGGACATCACAAAAAATAGCCCGATCTAAATCGCTTGGGTCACCAATTTCTCCAAAGTCGCCAACAAAGCCGCCCATGAAGTCGCAGCTAGTACCGAGTACTAGCAGAGTGCCGTCAGGTTCCAGGACAAAGAGAGCAAAGTCAAAGAAGACGCCGAGGAGACCACGTGCCAAGACCACCTCAAAATGGGCATTTCCGGAGAGCGCCAAAGACTTGCTCACGATCCGAATCTTTCATCGCATCGAGGCCGATGAGATGCTACCAGAAAGCGTACTGCACGAGATCAGAATGAGCCGAGCAACGCAAAGCCAACTGGCAAGAGCGGCCGAGACGGTGAACAAAGAGAGCGATGTCGATGACACATCGTCCCAATCGGACAGGTCAGGGTCTCTGGATGTGCCATCGATAATAGTAGAGGATTCTGCAGAGCCGCGGGCATCTATATCGAGCCAGGGGAGTGGGAGCGTTTACAGCCAGGACAGCATACATGAAATGGAGGGGGAGGGGGAGGGGGAGGGGGATGGGGACCGATGCCCGACGCCGAAGCAAGAGCACCAAGAACAGGCACAGGTGGGACAGAAACTAGAAACACAACCACAGCCTTCGCAAATGCTACACTACGGAAATACAAGCAGCAATCATTTGGGTGTCGAGGAGGAAGGGCCGCCACCGATTCCGATGGTAGAGGAAGAACATCCACCCGCCAAGACCAAGAGTACCGTCAAGAACATGCTGCGCCGTCTCCCGAACCGACAGATGCCGCCTCTTCCGACCATCCCCGAGATAATAGCAACCGAGAATGACGCCCTTTCCCCAACATCTAGGCCCTTGGCCCGCTCTCAATCCGGCCGCGGGTCTCCTCGAATCAACAAGGACGACTACATTTTCTTACGGAGCACTCCTTACACACTGACCGTGCCGACATTCCGGCACGGCTCTATCCGCCTCGCCAAGGCTGACCTGCCTATCGGCAAGCTCGCCGCCGCCGTTGACGACACGCTCGATTGGACCGCATTCCAGATGGCCATTATCGGGGGCGCCGGCGACTTCTTCGGTGAATCGACCGACTACTCACGGCCTTCCGACATGGAGCTCGACGAGCGCGATGATCTCGCCGCGTGGTTCGCCGAGTTCGGCTTCGCCAGCGCCGGCGCCCTCGTCTCGGCGGCCGACGCCGAGGCAAGGCGCAACACACCGCCCGTCAGCCCCGGCACGCCGCGGGGGGCCGCTCCGCTGAAGGCCGGGGGTACCTGGACCGGGCCAGCCCCGCGCAGCCCCGGACTCGTAAAGCGCGTTGACCCACCATCCATGTACTTTACTCCAGGACATATCGCAGCCCATCCGCCCCCTGGCAGCCCGGGAATCCGCGTTTTCCCTGGCGTTGGAAGTGTCCAAGTCGTACAGGCCATGGGCGGCTTCCAGCACTTTGCCGTCGGGGGCCTGCAGCCTAGGGGGTATTCTTACTCACATCCGAACCCGCGGTTCAGTGGGCCGGGGAACAACGGGAGTGGGGGTGGTGGTAGTAGCGTGGCGCAGCGACGATCGAGGGACCACGTCGGGCTGGCAATTGATGCGTCGAAGAGGATTAGTACTGACAGCGTCCAGAGTCTGCCGCAGAGTCCGATGTTGGATCTAGTTGTCAGTCGTGATATTGATGGGAACGAGTATGTCGTGCCCATGGGGTTTAATTTGAGTCACGATTTGGGTGACTTTCTGAACTGGGAGGCCGAACACGTCTTTGCGGCGGGGTATCAGGGACCGGGGACTGCGTAGCGCTTCCGTTGCTTGCTGAGGTGGATAAAGGATACGAGTGTTTGGTAGTCGTGGCGTTCACACGGGCATGGGAGATTTGATACCACATAGCGTTTGGATAGGCTGTGCTTGATGCGCCGAAATATAACGCCGCCACATATACCATACATGGTCTTCGCAGCCAGCGGTCGATATTCATTAGCAGAACATGTTCTCGACCTGCTAGTCAGCAGAAAAGTGTAGTGCGGGTGACTCAATCTCAATTTGGGATCGGGTAGCACGGTACAACTGCAACAGCACCGTCTGCCATCCGATTTGTGTTTTGAGGAAGGTCTCGGGGGAGGTTATGCTTGTTACATGCGGCTGTTGCTCTGTATACAGTATGAATCTGGACAACTATTCCGTATCACTATCCGCTTACCATACTCCCTAAGTTGTATACAGCACGAGACGGGACGTGTTGAGTACTACTAGTTGGTACAAACCCACCATGAGTTTGGTAGTCTTGATTCCACCCACCTAACCCCTTGTAACGGATACTTGATACTTCCAGCTTCCACCTGGCGTGGTAGCCCTCGAATTTCCGAGACACAACTTCGTTATATCTGATTTCACATGCCTTAACGAATCACACTCTCCTCTCCCTCCCCCAAAACCACCATCTTGATCAATGCCCACCAACGCCTCGTCCAACCCAACGCCCCTCGACCGCGACCACGAGAACCCAACACAGTATACCCGCCGGCATCACCGCAACGACTAGCCGCCCGAGTGGACGACCCAGTGCACCACCTCCCCCACCAGACAGACGGCCAAAGTCCGAAGTCGCAACCCATCTCACCAAGCCTCACTCAGCAAATCCTGCCCAACCCCTCCCCTATCACGCCCTCGCGAGAGCACAACCCCGAGACACGCAGGCAAAAGAAGCAACACAACGCCGCTGATTCCTTCCTAACCCAAATCTCCGCGGGCATTCAGGAGCGCTACATGTCGTTCGCGGGGCTCGCGACTCGCCCAGGCTCTACCAGACTCTACCAGACTCTCCCAGACTCTCCCAGACTCTCCCATTGAGGCGCAACTACCCATCATCACCTACATCCCCGGCGAGTCGGGGCTATCACGGTCTAGACCATTTCGATCTGCACCATCACGATGCTGACCCATCCCCGGCAAAGCACAACTCACATCTCACATGTCAAATCTGGAGAGCCGAGTCCAGACCACACCTATGCACGCATCACAGCAAAAGAGAGAAAGATCATGACAACTCGGACACGCCGGGTATCTATTCATCGCACCTTAACTAGAGCCTCCATTTCCTCCTCCCTTCGGCCCTCCAGCTACTCGGCCACGTAACCATTAGCCAAACACCATATTTCGCGCCCGCATTATTCGTCCATCCTACCCGCTCCTAACTACTTCCGTTTGCACCCGCACCCGCAGCGGCGGAAGCAAGGTGTGTGGTATATGTGGTATATCCCCCGCCCGTCTATCATTTGCAATTCCATTAAACCTCTTTCGTTCACCCAGAGAGAAGCCAGCAAAATGGAAGTAGTGCCCAAAAGATACCCCAAGGACTGAAAAAAAAAAAAAAAAAAAAAACATGTGCTGAGGAGTGCCTCAAACCTACATGAACCCGAGATGATGAACAAATAACAATGATATCAACAACCAACGAATAATAATGCCGAAACACCATGCAATGTGTCTCCCAGTGCACTGACCCAAAAGTAGCTTCCTGGGTACTCTCTCCCTCTCGCGCATTCACCCGTCCCTCAGACAAACACCGGTTTTGACCCTTCACCCCATAGCAGTGCCATGTCATGCTATGTCCTGTCCGATGTTATTGATAGCTTGTCCTGTTCACCTTCTCCGAATCTCGCCAGCTCGCCAATGATGCATTGATCCCAAGAAAAGAAAAGAAAGCGCTCCGGAGGGTTTCTGGGCCGATTCCTCACTAGATCTATCGTCTAAAGCACCAATACCTAACGTGTTATCACCCAGAGCAAAGTGGAGACGTCTTGTTCGTGGCTATTTCCCAGTGAACAAATTCCACATGGGTTTCTTGATAGGTCGTGACCAAGTCACAGAGGATGAAGGATGGGAAAGTGAGAAGAGGATGAGATGACAGTCAAAGCAGATATCGTAGAAACTCTCATCAACATCCAAGCATGGCAACCATATACGCACCCCGCTACGGCACCATCATGTCATACTTGGAAACTAGCTCCTCAATCTTGGGTATTAGCTCCGGGATGCGAAATGGTTTCGAGATGACATCATCCTGTTTGCAAGGTTAGCAATATGCAACGAGTCAGGTGCTAGTTACAAACTCACCACACCGGCGGCCTTTGCATTTTCGATCTGCTCAGGCCGCGCATACGCAGTGACAGCAATGATGGGAACATGATGCGTAATGACACCCTCATGCTCTAAACGCCGAATCTCGCGCGTGCAACTCATGCCATCCATGACAGGCATCTCGAGGTCCATCAAAATGACCGATATGTTCCGTTTGTTCTCCTTGTTGTCGCTGCTGGGCGGCCCCAGTGCAGGAGGGTACTTGCTCTGCGCGGCGGCCTCCTGACTCCAGAAACGAGAGCGCCGCAGCGCTTCCAGTGCTTCGCCGCCGTGGTTGGCTACTTGAGTGCTGTTTCCGGAAAGCTGTAGTTGCCGTTGCAACACCTTTTGATTGACTAAATTGTCCTCGACTATCAACACGTCCAAGCATCTGCCGTTCCTGTGGGGTGACGCTGGGATGTTGTACGCGCCCCCGGAATGGAGAGGTCCGCTGAGTTTGGGCCTGACCGGCTGGGCTTGCACTGCATCATGTGAGGGCTTGACCGGACTCGGCTTCGGTGTCGGGATCGAAGCGGAAAAGTCGGTTTGGGGTTGCTCTGATTTCCGACTCTTGATGAAGAATGCAAATGAGCTGCCTTCGCCCTGTACCGCTTGCACCCCAATCTGGCCGCCCTGCATCTCTGTCAGGATACGGCAAATGAAGAGGCCGAGTCCGGAGCCGCCGTATTGAACATGGGTCCGGGGGCTGGCCTGGGAAAAGCGCTGGAAGAGGATCTTTTTTTGCTCATCGGCCAGCCCAGGGCCAGTGTCAGCCACAGTTAGGTGGAGATTGAACTTCTCGCCGGCACCCCAATCTGGCTCGTCCGTGATATCATCCTGGTCAGTCACCCGTGGAGGAATGTAGGGAAAATCAACGGTCGAAGGGTTTTTTGATGCCCCAAGACTGATGCAGATTGTGCGCGTCGGTCGGCCTTGGGTGAATTTGATGGCGTTCGTCATTAGGTTGATCATGACCTGGCGAAGACGCGAGGGATCCAGTTTCACCCAGTTTATAGCCATGTCCCGGAAAGATTGTTCAACGCGGAAACTCCCCTTGATGTCGTTCGAGTTGAGTTCGGTTTCGAACATTTTCAGCACGTTCTGCACTACCACGATGGGCTGCACGTCAACCGGCGTAACTAGGAGCAAGTTTGAATCAAGCTTCGACAGGGTCAGGATATCGTCCACAATCCGCTTCTGGTGGCTCGCACAAAGGGAAATCGTGTTGGCGGCCTCCATGCAGCTGTCTATCAAGATGTTCAGGGCGTCGGGAGAGTATGAAGAGATGTTTGCTGTCTTGTACCGATTGAGACACGAAGAGATCTCGTCCGCACACTGAAGGATGGCGCTCAATGGATTCCGCATTTCGTGACTGGTGATGTCAATAAAGTTCTCTTGCTGTCGCTTCAGCTCCACAGCCTCGTCCCGTCTCTGCTTCTGGAAGTCCTCCGCCCATTTTTGCTGCGAGATGTCTGTGATGCAGCCAAATATGCTCTTCAGCCCACCTAATTCGTCCTTCTCAGGAAATGCGCTCATCAAGGCCCAGGTATCGACTGAATGCCCGTGGATAACCTGCCGAGAACCCTTGAACCGGAACTCGTGGGTTACGGGCTCCTTTTCTTCAACAAGGCGGCGCCATACGCTCTCAACACTCTTCCTATCCTCGTCTCGGATGCTCTGCATCCAGACATCGAGCGTGCTCGGGCCCCTCTCATGGCCGGAGATTCTCCACCACATCTCATTGCAGTAGTTGATATGACCGGAATTGTCAGCGATAAACAACCCCACCGGCCCAAACTCGGCCATCCTTGTGAAGCGATATTCGCTCTCGACGGCCTCTTGGGTCCGGAGGTGAAGCTGGATCGAAAGCTGCTGCCGGTCAAGGGCGGCCAGGCGTGCAGCTCTCTCGCCACGCTTGATTTCTGCCTCGACCAACACCACTGAAGCCATTGAGGTCGCGAGCTGGCGAGATAGGAGGTTGACAAACAGTCGGTAGTCATCGTCGTATTGCCGCCGGGGGTTCACGCCAAGCACAATGAAGCCGACAACCGAATCCCCCGTCGTGGTCGGGTGGACGGGGAACACGACAATGGTCCGGCACGGATCCCCAAAACCCCTCCACGCGAGGCCATGCAGTAGGTCGCTTGGTAAGGTTCCATCATCGTCTGTAAGGACGATGGGAGAATCGGCATTTTCCATTGACTCCCTCATGTACGGGGCAAAGCCCTCCACGCCCGACCGCAAATCCATCGTGGCAACGGCACTAGGATGTCCCTTAGGAACGCCCAGGAATCCTTCTAGGACAATCTGAGGAGCGTTGACGAGACTTCCCGAAGTCATAGACGCACAGTCGTTGTCGCCGCTTTCGTCAACCGAGTAGATGAGTGCAAATGGAACGTCGAACTCGTTGTACTCGAGGCCCTCCTGAACCAGAGCCCAAAATTCCTTGATGTCGCGAGCTTGTGATGTTTTAACGCCCAACTCGCGAAGGGTTAGCATTCGGCGCTCACTGATTTTTCGCCGCGTGTTTTCAAAAGCCGGGTTATAGATGGCAACGACGGATCCGTCACCTCCGACAAGAGGGATGAGTCCCCAGTTGAAATAGGTCTCCTCCACAAATCCGTTGCGCGTGAGGAAAAGCAGGTCGTCGTACTTCATAGTCGCATTTCCATCGTCCCAAGCACCATCCAGCACAGGTCCTATTTCGTCCCAAAGCTCAGCCCAGGCGTCGCTGTACTTTGTTCCCATCAACTGGGGATGCTTCTGGCCCGCCACAGACACATATGCTTCATTGTAAATGGCAACGTGGTCGTGGCCCCAGTACATGGCTGCCGGGTGCGGGCTTCCCATGATCATATTGGACATGATGCGCAAATCCGAAGCCCACTCCTCAACAGGGCCGAGCGATGTCGAGGCCCAGTCGACGGATCGAGCAAAGCGATGGTGGGCACCGAGATTCGGATCATCGAGCGGAATTCGTGTCCAATCGAAAGTGGTCTGCATCTGCGCTGACAGGGTTGATGTGAGGGACAGGTCCTCGATGGGCGGGATGTAGTTGTCTATCGCCGTCCCGCTGGACCTGCTGCTTGGCTCTGAATGCTCCGCGGCGGCACTCGAAGACAAGTCTTCGACCACCCCAAAGTAGTCCTCGTCCGGGGTGTAAGGATCACGGTTTGGCATCGGCCCCTTTTCCCTGGCGCTTGGTGCCAAGTGTGGTTGCGCTAGTATAATTGGTGATGTCGGGGTGATAGAACCCACGCTAGCGTTCCCGCACACAAACCGGAAACGCCTCCTTAGTGTCGAGCACGTCCAGTCGATCCCACCATACGACATTGAAGGAGCATAGGGATCCCTTGATTCCTTGTCCGTCCCGAGACCAACAGCCCATGCCTTGAAGCGGGGAAATTCGGGAGTGGACTCCGGATCCGCCGTGTCAGGCTGGAGCTGCTCAAACAGATCGCTTGTGCTCCGCAGGGAAGTATTGGCGTAGACAATGAGGAATGAGTCGGTGTCGAAGTTGCTCGAGTCGTTGAGATCAATGACAAATGTTGGCCTCTCATCCTGCTCCAGAAACTCGACGACACCTATGCCATGCAGAAGTTGCACGGGGGATAACTGAGGTCGGCCGACTGGACTTCGCATCGTGGTAGGGGGTTCGGTAGAAGGCCAACTCCCAGGGGTACTCGAAGATCTTGGGGGGCTACTGACTTGGCTCTTGGGTAGGCGCAGAGTGGTGATCCCGCCGGACGCATCGTGGTCGACCATCATGGTAGCTGCTGTCTCAGAGGCAAAGCTAGACTGACGAATCGTCATCGGCTTAGAAGGCTTCGAGAAGAGCAGGGGGGTAGGAAGATCCGGTTCACCAGATAATAAGTCCCCTAAGATCCTGGGGGGAGGGATATGCGAGAGGATGCCGGGGGGGACTAGTCGGGGTTTCTTGAAAGGCGATTCAAACGAGCGTGATGCAGACCGTTCCAGTTCGGACGGCCTCTTCCCAACGTTACCAAAGGAGCCTGCGGCACCTCCGATTACAGCCTCGCTCAAGGGAGCTGTCGCGACAGGTTGCTGGGAGTCGACGGCCGGTGGAGGCGGGGCAACCGCAAGTGAATCGCGGGTTGCGGGGGGAGTGGTCGAGTTCAAACCATTCCGACTAACTTCAGATGTCCAGCCGCCCACAAGCTTCTTTTCGGCCTTTCTAATGGGCTCGACCGACGGACAGCGGCTGGTACGGCGGCGAGTAACAGAACAAGCCACGGAACCCGGGGCGCCGGGAGGCGAGGGGTCGGGTAACGAGCGAGAGCTAGGAGCTGAGGTCGCGGCGGGGGGTAAGGCGGTGGCTGGCGCGGCATCCGTAGACGGGAGCAGAATTCGGGGCTCTGCTCGGTTGTCGAGCGTCATGAAGGAGAGCGGGGAGGGTCGTGTCTAAGACGAAACGACCTTGAAAGTAGGTGGTGCTGGGGGCGATTCGCAACAATAGAAGCCAAATGCTCGAGCTCAGCAAGCTAGTGGCTCCAGGATTTCCCTCGATCGACCGACAGCAGCCGGTTTGACGGCGCGGACAGGGGCTCATGCACAGACGGAGCCCAGCACAAGCATCACAGTGGCCATTGACGGGAACCAGAGACTGCGAATACCGAGACGGGTGTGGCCTGGAACGAAGAAAGAAGCGAGCAGCTCTCGTATCTAGCGCAAGGAACCAGTAGACAGGCGAACAAATCAAGATCAGGAGCTGGGACGGTTGAGCCGTGATTTGTGTGTGTGTGTATGTGTGTGTGTGTGAGAGAGAGAGAGAGAGAGCAAGGGGGTGAGCTAGGCTAGGCGTAGGGAGGTGGTGTTGGATGAGCAAGTGAGGCAATGTGAGCAATGTGACGTGACTGTAGGGCGAGCGGCGAGAGTATCGAGCGTGAGGGTAGAGTTTGATGTTGTGTGTCTTGTATCTATCAGCCTAGCCGGTCTGTTGTCGTTGTAGGATGCGTGCTGTTATCTTGGTAGCCTGCTCCGCCCAGGTACCGCTCACTCCTGGGCCTTGGGCTCGCTCTGGCTCTGGCTCTGGCTCTCGAGCTGGCTCTCGTTCGCCGGTCCTGAGCACGGCAGACATTCGGGACATGCAAGAACGGGGCCGGCAGTGGAGAGACTCGCAAGATGTGACAAGTGAGAACCGTGGGAGGCTGTTTGTTGGAAGCAAGAGGCCTGAGAGGATGCTGAGAGGATGGATAGGGTTTGCGCCGTCGACAAGCCAATCTGTGGGCCCAGTGCGTCCTCCTCAGTGTTAAGCTCGCTCCCCGTAGCTTGTAGGCGACTCCAGCACTCCCAAAAGGCTTGCGGGCTTGCAGACACTTGCACCTCAGACTTGCAGACCTGCAGATGTAGGCGACCAGCCCGAGGCACCGCTACACAGCACGCAGTACGCGATACGCAGTACTTAAGAAACGCGGGCAGAGCAGTAATGGATGGGAACCTTGCGTGGGGGAGGCGGGAGAGTCTAATCCAGCGCCCTGGGCGTTTTGAATTCTGAGCAACCCGAGCAGTCTGAAGTTCCAAAAATCCGAATCTAGGCTACCGACTAGGTAGTTACCCAACGAACTCCTGTTCACCGGCTGGGTCACAAGATGTCCACTGAAGGCCTTCGTTCCGTTGTCGACAGGCGCAACCCGGCCAGAGCGCAGTCAGAGGCGAAGCGCGGGTGGGCTGATGAGTGAACAGAGGACAGGGGTTGTTGGTCGATTGAGGTCTGGAGCCCTCCAGCGCCCCGTGCAATTTGCTGTTTCTCCTTGCACCCCTGCAACCGCACCGCACCGCAACTGCAACCGTAACCGCAACCGCAACCATGACCAACCACAGCTCTTCGGCAGGCACTTCACTGCCATCTCTCTCTCAATCCTCAACTCCCGTCTCAACTTCGGAAATGTAAATATTCCAGCCGCGGGAGACAATGGGTAGGTTCCTCGAATCGCTACCCACAGAGGCGTATTTTGGGCCGCGGCGGACTCGTCTCCATCGAACCTCCGTTCTTGAAACGGTCTTTGTGCAACCTAGCCAGCATTCGTAAACTTTGGCACTCGGGGTTGAGACCTGGCGGGCACATGTCGATCTTGCGGTCTCGAAGGGCCTATTTCTGCGCTGACTGTGTCCAGTCCAATCACCAATGTGCATCCTAACGACCAAAGCCACAGGCAAAAAGATGGCCTGATCGAACGCGTAGGGTCATCTACCAGATCCCATGCGAATCGGTTTTGCAGATTGACAACTACACTAGTGTAAAACACCAAGACATCAACCTCACTAACCATCACTGCTCTCCTTTTGCTTTTGGCACCACCAGGCGCGCAGGGGCTGTCTGTTTCAGCCCAAGAATCCATCGGCTCGTTACTAATTTGCTGCTTTTGTCCTTACAGCATGCCTGCATTGTTCATGGAGGTTCGAAAATGCACGCCCTGGCGTCTAGAAATGGAGCCTATTGACCCCGCAGCCGCCAACCCAGCAAGCAACCTCCAACCAGTTCCCATCAACCACCTTAGCCCTTCCATCACAAAGTCATCACAAAAATAACATTACGCGACACCGACATCTATACCGACATCGCTCACATGGACAGATCATTCAACAGTAGCCTCTGAGCTAGGCACCAGGACAACCGTCAGATTAGTCACCACCAAGGCCTTCTGGAACCTTATTAACTCTACTAAGAGACTTTGACGTTTCAAGGTAAGTAACTACTATATTTAACCACTATGTTACATACTAATATATATATATACATAGATGTTTCACCCCAAGACTTCAATTAACTTGACTAAGAGAGAGAGCTTCGCCGACGGAAAATTCTGATTCGGCGATATAATGCCAAGGAGCGATTTCTCACCGTCGTTATACCAGGGATGCCTCACGAACGACTTCACCTATAGCTCTATCATGAAGCGAGGGACGAAATTGTCTCTATGGGTTTAAAAGGGATAGTTGGAACAATGATGGTACCACAACATTTCCCCAGCGACGACCAGGTAGTAACCGTGGGGAAGGAGATTCGAGCGGTAGCCCGGACCCCCAACCAAATAGAAGGAGCTGGCCAACATTGGCCATAGAGGCTGGAGATTCATCGTCCTTGGAAAAGTTACGGGCGGATATGAGATGGTGGATTTCGGAATCTGACCACCAGGTTCAGATTGTTCTCTTGGCTAAGCTGGATCGACCTGGAAGGAGAGTCATTTTGGAGAAGTGGGTAGAAACGACACCGCCTCCTCGCCCAGGACCGATCACCAGAGCCGCCAGAATCGCCAGTATACCTCAGCCAGACTGCGTCCAAGAAATTACTATCGATTGGACCGATGGTACGGCGGCTGAGATTCCAGCATCGAATATAGTTACTAGAGGTGACCTGCGACTCGAATTCCATCTCCTCTTCCTTCGGCCACCCGAAGCCCCAAGAGAACATGACATTCTCATCACCATTCAGAGACTGCAGGTATGGGCATCTAAGGTTCGGGAAGCTGTGGTTAGGTTGCAGGCGTGATGAACAAGAAGGGCTTGACTTACAGATACTATACCTCAGGAGGGTTGCTTTTGCATCTCATCTCAAGGGAGAGCGAGCTGTCATCTCTAGTGACAAGCTCGTCGCCGTTACATCGCCCCAAAGGCATTCCGAAGTTGGCGCGGCCTGACAACACACGTCCCCGCCGCGCCGGTTTGTCGTAGGGAAAATGATCCTC
This sequence comes from Lasiosphaeris hirsuta, assembly GCA_030549175.1. NCBI lineage: Eukaryota > Fungi > Ascomycota > Sordariomycetes > Sordariales > Lasiosphaeriaceae > Lasiosphaeris > Lasiosphaeris hirsuta. Next base: position 6,483,654 of record JAUKUA010000001.1, read on the forward strand.
TTTGGTCCTTGGTCCCCTTTCCCCGAATCGCCCGCCCGTGATGTCGCGCATCTCTAGCTTATCGCTAGACCACGTCTAGCTGCCTCTGGCTTGCCAAGACGAATATAATAAAGCACCATGATTTGGCGCGCCTGATCGGGCCTCGATGCTGCTGTGATGTGTATATATGTACACTATGTAAGTATTTGTGCCCTGCAACCCATCTCCGCTGCACTGATCTCCTTTGCATCCGGCACATAGATGCCGAGTCTTCTCAGATATCGGATTCTCGATTTCTCAGGGGAGATCCCCTACTGGCGAAACATCCAAGTGGTTTCTATAAACGAAACACTGAAACCTAAAAAAAAGTCGGCACTCTTCACAGGATGACTTAGTGTTGTTCCAATCATGTCCCATCATGTCCCAACAACGGAAGCGACCCCACCCTCTCTAGTCCCATAAATCTAAGCTCGAACCAATACTCTAACAATTTCCTGGGTGGTGCGCGTGTTCCTGGGCTCCTCACCTGCTCGCTCCAGCGTTATCCGTCGTTTCCAGGTTCACTACCTGGGACCTAGTGGAAGTTACCCCGCACACCCGACGCTGCCAATCCATGATACGACACAGCAAGCGGAGCCAAGAGCGGGCACAGTAAGAGAGACAGTTCTAAACTCCGGAAACTTGGGCCGGTCAGACGGCCGGCCTATTTTTGCGGCCACGAACCTAGGACGACCTACGCTAGGACGACCTTCAATTCGACCCGTGGGTAAAGTGATAGGGGTGTCACTTCTTCATGCGTTCCAAGGCAGCGCCTGGTGGTGCAGCCACGGGAAACAAGGCAGCGGCTGCTGCAGCGGCTCGAAAGTGCAATCCATGGATGACGGTTTGAACTTGCACCAGCTTGACACGAGGGGCCTTCTAATCCTAATTTGGCCAGCGAATCTTGCACAGAGATTCTCAGAATCCAGAAATGGCTCGTCGTCTTTTTTTGCCCCACGTCGAGTTTGTCCCGGACCGTATGTACGGCATGTCCCGTGGGCAAAATTGTCGCCGTCGACATTGGCTGCCCACCCTCTGTGCAAGCAGTGAGCAAATCCTCCGGACTCGATTGCGGACCAGGGGCCAACGGGCGATCGAGCCGACCAAACTCGCATGGCCACTGCTTGCGATGGCGTGGAATGTGGCAAGCGGGAGTGGTAGCACAGTGTGGACGGTCAGACCAGCAGGACCAGCCGTCCCTCTGTCCCACACCGTAGCCATTTCTGAGCCATCTCAGCGCCCGCGTGGATTCGCTGCTTCGCTGCCAGTCGGCCCCAATCAGGCACCCTGGTCATCCGCTGCCGCGTATCGCCCTCTCGATTGGAGGCCATCGGGCGCTTACACGCCGCCGCGGTGATACCACTCCGACCCTCCGATTGGGCGTCGCTCTGTGATTGACCACCCGCCTGCATCTTCAGGCTGCTCGGCATGGCCTCTCGCACTCGGGCGGCAGTGCCAGTGGGTGCAAATTTGCCCAGACCTCTCTTAAATCGCGGCTGATGGCCCCCTCCCTCTGACTCCTGACTTTGCGAACCTGGTGAGAATTGAGTTATGCCGCCCTGCTGTCGAATCTATCGTCGATTGTCGAAAAGTGAGCGACCGAGTTCAATGTAAGACGTTTCCAGCAGCTGCTGGCAGTCCGTTCAGCGCATTCCCCGACCCATTTGAAGCCGCCGTGTCCAGAGCGGCAGCCGACTCCCAAGTGAGGGGACCACCCCCCGCAGACCCGACCGGGCAAAGCCAGACGGACGGAGGAAGTGGACGGAAAAGAGCCGATAAACCAAGACCCGTGAGGGCAACATACACTCACGATGGCGCGCACATATAAGCTTTTACACCGGAGGTGGAGAGTAAAGGCACCGCTGTACTGGGGCATGATCCCGGAGCTGGGCGCCGTCATCGCCTGCCTCGTCCTCTTCGGTCTCCAGCAACCCGATATGTATCGTACGCTCTTCTGGAAGATCGGCTACGAGAACCAGCTGAACTCCAGCCCAAGCATGATCCTCTACGCATACGCAAATCACAGGCCGCTGCCAACGATCCCCTTTGTATGGTCGCAGGCGTGAGTTTTGTCTTTCTGCTGCGCGGCACAGCACGGTTTACTAACCAAGACCTTTCAGACTGACCAATTTTAACGTGGCCATCTCTATCGCCTCCCTTTTCGTCCTCTTGGCGAAGATGATCGGAACAATCATGAAGGTTTACTACCCCATCATCGGACTCGTCGTTAACATCGCGATGACGGGTCTATACGCTGCAAGTGTCTACGGCCAAGCAGGCCCTGACTACGCGGATCCGCGGTACCCAAGTCCGGTTGCGTGGTATATCCGCATGAGCTGCGGCATTGCAAAGCCGTATAACGCCGAGAAGAACTGCTACATGGCCAAGGGCACCTTTGCCGCTACCGTCTTTATGCTGTGAGTTTGACTTTGTTGTGGAATAGCATCTCATACTGATACGATCTTCAGTGCTCTGTACTTTGGTAACCTGTGCCTGGCCATCTGGGCCATGCTGCCCAACAAAGAGTTGGATATGGAGGAGTCGGACGACGACGATCATGTGACGGACAAGAACTGGGAAATGCAACCCACGACACCAGGAGCGCCAGGCATCGTACCCTTCACTCCAAGGACGCAGGCCTTCCACACCCTCGACAGGAAACTACCACTTCGCGGCGGTGGCTAAACCAAATTACCTATTATATACCGACACAGCCATATAAAGCGACAACAGATTAATGCTTTTCTGAGCTGGACAGATGGGATTGTCATACCCATCATCCATCCTACCTTGGTGGACAGCCACGGGGGATAATTGAGCTCCGGGCAGAACACACGAACAGATCGTCTTCAGTTAGGTAGAAGATATTTTCTTCTGCCTTGTACATCTCTCCCACTATTTATTGTTTTGGGAAGCGCTCATAGGAGCCAGGTCAAGGTTTTCGTTTTGACTTGGATGTTTCCTTTCCTTGTCTTGCTCTGTCTCTGTCTCACGCCAACAGCCGACACTGCTATTAGATGTGGCATTATGCGACGAAGCGTGGTGGTTGGGTTTTACATTTTCCCTCTGACGGAACCGTACCCATGTGTATGAACGCTGAGATAAGAATTGATGAAGATATGTATTGTTGCATTATGGGGCGAGCCTCTTGATTAAAGTACGGGGATTCGTGATCTCCGACAATCGTTTCTACCTTTATCACACTTTTTCAGAATATGCTCTCTCTTGCTTTTACCCCCCTAGTCTTCTGCGCCCCCTCCGCATCTGGCCTTGCCAGAAGCTCCAAAACTACGGCGCTCGAATGTGGCACCGTGATCGTGACGCCCCCGTCCGCATCTATCACGGCGGTCTCCCATACCGTCACATTCTTCAACCTCACCGGTCGTCCCTCATCCAACTCGTGGTTATAACTCCACCCATCCCAGGTAATCCCCGTAATCGCATCCGATCCGTTCGCCCACAGCCGTTGGATGCCCACCACCGTCCCTGGGATGGGCAGCTTCGCGCCGGCACTGCTCATCCCCGCAACGGCGGCAATGGTAAATGTATAATTCACAGCTCCCCGCGCAGGGGTCTCGGGGAGGGGAACCAGCCCCGCCCCGTCAACTGTGGTGTTGTGCCCGTGCATATTGAGCACAATAAGCCGAGCCAGGGTAGTTCCAGCGCGGGTGTAGGCCGCATAAGCAGACTCGTAGTTCCCGCGCCCCGGGAGCGAGATCTCGACGACCGTGCTCGGCTGCTTGGCAAGGTTGCCGAGGAAGGCGGCCGCGGCGATGTTGCCGTAGTAGGGCGCCTTGGTGCCGATCGTGGTCCGGTTCGTGGCGATGGGCTGCCACGAGGCGTACCGGTAGTCGGTGCCCATGTGCAGGTGGACGCGCTTGAAGCCCGCGGAGGCCGAGTAAAGTAGGAAGTCGACGGCCCAGAGGGCGGCGCCAAAGGTGTTAGAGAGGCCCGGCCGGCCTTGATTATAGAGCGAATTGCATTCGCCGAAAATGAGCGGGGTTTCAGAGGGATCTTGTGTTCGGAGGGTGGTGTATTCGGCGATGTGGGCGTCTACGGAGCGTTTTGTGACAGCGTGGTTGAGGAGGGTATCTTGCAGCGTGACACCCGGGGAGGCAGCGCCAGAGATGTAGCTCAGGGCATGTTAGTGATTGGTTGATAGTCGGTGAGAGGCGGCGGCATGGGCTTACTTATGTGTTGAGAACAGCTCAATGTTCTTGTCCGAGTTGATGCCCGCGGCCCACGCTTTTGGCGCCTTCAGGCGGTTGTTCACACCGCCGAACGCCGGGGCGAGATATCCGTAGCCGTTGAGAAGTTCTGGACAATGCTCCTCGATCAGGGTTTTGACCATTCTTGTGCCGTTGAGCCATTGCTCAACGTATGTCGCCTCATCCCAGCTAGACGGTCTCACTGGTCCTTGGGCAGAGGTTGAATACAGGTCTGGCTCATTTCCATATTGCCAGGCATACAGCTTCCCCTTGCCCAGGGCCTTGCAGACCAAGGGCACCGTGTCCTGTAAGGACCGCCACCCCCTGGAGCTGTTCCCTCCGAGCCCGAGGTTAAGTCCGTGAGAAAATTTGACATGCTTCCATGCGTTGTAGGACTCAAAGTAAGAAGGCCCAATGAAGATGGTGGTTGGGTAGTCGCCAGAACGTCTCAGGTCATAAGTCCCGTTAAGGGCATATGGGAGGGAGGCATCATAGAGTGCATAGTCCTGGGTGTTCCCCCCAACCCGGATGTAGGGCTTGGATCCCATGTAATGCCCGAGGTTCTCCAATAGATTGTCTGAGAAGGTGTTTGGGTGAGAGTTGTTCCCTGTGTGGATTGTTCAGAACGAAGCCCGGCAAACACAAGTGGTAGCTCAAGCAAGACCATACCTGCAAAGTCTGGGAAACTCGAGAGCTCTATGCTATAGCTTACGTAGCCGTCAAATACTTCTTTGCCGTCGCTTGTGGAGCTGCTGACAGTAAACTGGCCAGCCCCGGCACTGGGGCCAACAAGGCTACACAGAAGAGTAGTAGGCTTCATATCAAGGCAAATGTTGGGAAGTAGGAAGCTGGCACTGAGAAGGGAGAGGGGCACGAGGGAGGCCAAAACCAATACAAAAACACAGAGTCGAAGGCGTGCTGTACGCCTCGACCTGCCTACCCGCCGATCCTCAACAGTGAAATCGTGCGCATTAGCTGCGTCGAAGTCGAGCAGGCGGGCCGACTCGTCATTCTCGTGCAGATGCATAGTGATATATCAACGACAGGCCCTGCATGGCACGCAACAGGACACAGCAAAAGCTAGGACATGCCTTGGGTAACAGGCAGGTAGGCTATAGCGAGGGCCAAATAATATGGGATACGATGAATGGCCGGGTTTTAAGCCTGGATATTGCAGTGATCGACATTAAAGATCTGCCCCGCAAGAAACAGAAGTTGGGTCCCGTCTGATGAAATTGCCGTGAGCTTGAGAGGCTGGAAGTGAGACACGAGACTGGTGACTGCCTTGTCATGCAAGGTACATGGCAACATGGGTATCCCACATTCCTGGCATACTGTAAGAGCGCGAACGTGAAGCTGTGGATGATTGATAAGCGTGTTATAAGAAAGGGAGGTAGCCGAGGCACGGGTATAAACATGACCTCCTGGCTCTCCGGCACGCCAGACCTTCCAGTTCAATTCGCGGTGCTGTTGCCGTTGCCGTCAAATGAGAGGGAAAGCTGAGTCGTGTCCGTAACGGAGCAGGAAGAGGAAGCTAATGGCCCGTCAGCAATGGCCAATTGACGGAAAGAGCGGCCTGGCAATAACTTTGGATGTGGTGAGACGGATGAAGCTGAACAGAAACGAAACAAACAAGAATTCCATTCCAGGCCCGTTGTCAAACATCAGATGTTCTTTACCTCCTAGCTCGAGAACCCCGCAGGCCAAAGCTGCTTATTAGTGCCGATGTTAGGCGCTTTAGATCGCTGAACCCCACCCCCGCAACGCAACAGTGGAAGGGAGCTGCCGATGCGGAGGTCGTCTGATGATCACGCTTGGCTGCTGCCCACATCCAAGCACTGTGGATTGTCCGCTGCCGCGCCTCGACTTCAGATCTCGACGTCATTACCGGTTTAATGTGAATAATCCCAATCCGGAGGGAACCGGAAAACGCTCGCGACGAGCTAGTTTGGAGATCACACAGCTCACTGTTCGCCAATATTTTGGTGACACTGCATCAACTGTCTTGTGTCGTCTGCTGTCGTCTGTTATCGTTTGCCGCTGGCCCGTTGTCGTTCAATGCGCGTGTCGGCAGAGAGAAGACGTCTGATTCAACCAGTATCCTGTTAGCCACCACCACCTCCTCCTCGCCTCCGCACCTAGGTATTCCATATCTCCGCACTCCATCGCGGCTCCTCCTTGCAGGGTAACCGCTGGGATGGCCCCGATACAAAAGACCATCGTTTCCCCTGTCTCCCGGGCGGCGACGAGATCTCAGTTCCGAAGGAAAACACTACCCATGACCGTACCACGAATCTTCTTGACTCACCCCTACATCCGTCTGGCATCAACAATGGTTCCCAAGGTTTGCGACGGCCTCATAACCACACAGGTTCTCCACTCCATCTCACTGATACCATCCAGCTCAAAGACCCCTCCCTTTTCAAGCAACATGTCTGCTATGTCAATGGCGAGTGGATAAAAGCCAGGTCGGGTAAGACCTTTGAAGTCAATGGTAATAATCCATCTCACTCTCCCTCTCTCGCCCAAGAAAGAACCTCAGCTCACCTCCCGCCCACAACACCAGACCCAGCCACGGGTGAGCTCATCGGTACCTGCCCCGACTTCGATGCCCAAGACACGGAAAACGCCATTGCTGCCGCCGATGCCGCTTTTGAGCCCTTCCGCAAGACGACGGGCCGCAGCCGCTCTAAGCTGCTGCGTAAGTGGTATGACCTCATGGTCGAGAACGCCGACGACCTGGCCACCCTCATCACCTGGGAGAATGGAAAGCCCATGGCCGACGCCAAGGGCGAGGTGACTTATGCAGCGAACTTCTTTGAGTGGTTCAGTGAAGAGGCGCCTCGCATATACGGCGACACCATTCCGTCGTCTACCCCGGGAAACCGGGTGTGGACCATCAAGGAGCCCGTCGGTGTCTGCGGCCTCATCACCCCTTGGAACTTCCCCGCCGCCATGATCACCCGCAAGATTGGGCCCGCCCTCGCCGTCGGCTGCACGGTTGTCTGCAAGTCGCCCGGCGAGACCCCATATACCTCGCTGGCTATCGCCGAGCTCGCTCACCGTGCTGGCGTTCCCGCTGGCGTCGTGAACGTCATCACCGCCCTCGACAACACCCCTGAAGTCGGCAAGGTCCTGACCACGAACCCAACCGTCCGCAAGGTCTCCTTCACCGGCTCCACCCCCGTTGGAAAGCTTCTCATGCGCCAGTGCTCGAGCACACTCAAGAAGCTCTCCCTCGAGCTCGGTGGTAACGCACCCTTCATCGTCTTCGACGATGCCGATGTCGACGCCGCCGTCGCCGGCGCCATCATCTCCAAGTTCCGCTCCTCGGGCCAGACCTGTGTCTGCGCCAACCGCATCTTCGTGCAGCGCGGCGTTTACGACGAGTTTGCAGCCAAGTTCGCCGCCAAGGTTCGCGACTTCACCGTCGGTAACGGTTTCGACACCTCGGTCACCCACGGCCCTCTGATCCACCACCGCGCCATCGACAAGGTCGACCAGCACGTGCGCGACGCCGAGTCAAAGGGCGCTACCATCCTCGTCGGTGGCCAAAAGATGCCCGACCTCGGCCCCAACTTCTTCCAGCCCACCGTTATTGGCAACATGACAACCGACATGGCCATGGCCTCGGAGGAAACCTTTGGTCCCGTCGCCGGTCTCTTCCCCTTTGACACAGAGGGCGAGGTGGTCCAGATCGCCAACGCGACGTCCGTCGGTCTCGCTGGCTACTTCTTCAGCCGCGACCTCGCGCGCGTCTACCGCGTGGCCGAGCATCTTGAGGTTGGCATGGTTGGCGTCAACACGGGTCTCATCTCAGACCCGGCCTCGCCGTTTGGCGGCGTCAAGGAGAGTGGCTTTGGCCGCGAGGGGTCATTGTATGGTATTGGGGAGTATCAGGTCACAAAAATGGTCACATATGGCGGGATGGGGTTACCATTGCAAAAGTAAGTGATTTGACGCGAACCGAGCGCCGTTGGAAATGCTGTGTTATTTGTCAAAGATCTGGGCGGTGCACAGTGGCCCACAAACAAAATTTGTAAGATTTGGTTCCCTGTGATGTCACATCTCCGGTAATGATTCGGTAGCCGTGGCTGGCATAACCCACAGCATGTAAAACAAGAAAAACGAAAATAGGGCGAACTCGGCACCGCGAGAGGTATATTAATTAGCTATTAGAAAGTTTCTTGGGCCACTTGGTTGACAGTAGGTGTCAAGACAGGAAACCCTCCCCCACACTCCATGCATCCCTATTCCCCGACACCTTCCTCCCCAGGCCACCCCCACAGCCGCCTGTCTTTTTTGGTAGGTTTTCTTGTCTTTTTCTTTTACTGCCCGCCTTTCCTGTATCTCGCTTCTCACCTTCGCTCCTCCTTCCAATCAACTGGGCCTCCAACCAGATAACCCTTAGGTCCGTAGCCTAGAGACTGTCTTCTTACGGGGTATACTTGGGTATCAAAAACACCAGAAATATACAGCTTTCATGTACCGAGAGATCTGAAACGATCAAGAGAAAAGAAAATAAAGCAGTGACGCGATGAGGGGGAATCAAGGTATCCGACAAGGAGAGCTCAATGACGACTGTTGCAAAAACAATAATAAAAGGAAAGGAAAATGGCGTAGCGTCGGCAGCCGGGTCGACGACCCGGAAACTCGCTGTCTGCTCAACGAGGGTATCAGAGAACCAATCTCGGCAGGGTATCTTGAAATGCAGATCCGATTCCGACTAAACCCAAGGGAGGTGGGGTGTTGTGTATGTTGTGTGGGCGTGTCCTCTCAATGTTGGCGTGCACTGATAAGACGATGTCGTGAGTTCGCTCTATTTTAGGGAATTTCGTTTCTAAGTCGACGTCGTGCCTCATAGCCGCTTGAGCGGCTGTGTTGATGACAGCGCTTTCTTCTAGGCGGCAGCAGTCACAACAGGAGCCGAGACCGGCTTGGGAGCCTCCTCAACAATGGGAGCAGCGACCTCAGGCTCGACGGGCTTGGCAGGCTCCTCGGTGGTGGGCTCGACAGCGGCGGTATCGGTGGGGGCGGCAGCCTCCTCGGTCTTCTCCTCAACCTTCTCGGTCTTCTTGCCCTTGATGGTAGCACGGAACTTGGAGAACCGGGAAGGCGACTTGGGCTTCTCGCCCTCCTCGTCGGAGGAAGCCTTGTCCTTCTTACCGAAAGCGCCGACAAAGGGGAGAGAGCTCTTGCGCTTCTCGCTCTTAGTCTCCTTCTTAGTCTCGCCATTGGTGGCAGGGACGGCCTCGACGGCCTCAGCAACATCGGCGGCAGGAGCAGTGACCTCAGTGGAGAGGGGCTCGGTGGTCTCGACGGCGGGGATCACGGGGGCGGTCTCGGCAACAGCCTCAGTGACAGGAGCCTCCTCAGCCGCAGTGGGCTCAGGGGACGCGACCTTCTTCTTGCCGAAGGAAAGATTTCCGAAGATGGACGCGCGCTTCGCCGGTGTAGGCTTAGCCTCGGTGGTCTCCTCCTTCTTCTCCTCAGCCTTAGGCTCCTCGACAGTAGGCTCGACAACTGGGGCAGCAGCCTCGACGACGGGCTCTACGGCGGCCTCGACGTCATCAGCGATCTCGACGGCGGGAGCCTCAGCCTCGATGGCGGGCTCGGTCTTCTTCTCCTCCTTCTTGCCAAGGAAGCTGCCGAAAATAGAGGCGCGCTTACGGCTTGCAGAGCGGCGCTTAGGCTCCTCCTTCTTCTCTTCCTCAGCCTTGGACTCATCAACCGTAGAGTCAACAGCGGGAGTGACCTCGGGAGCCGCCTCGGCGGCAGCCTCCTCGGTCACAGGGGCAGGCTCAGCGGCGGGCTCAGCGGCCTTCTCCTCCTTCTTGACAGGCTTGAGAGCTTCGAGTGTCTTCTTGTAGGTCTCGGTCTCGGTCACGGAAGCGGCAAGCTCCTTAGCCTCGGTGATCTTGGCCTTGAGCTGCGCAACCCAGGCATCGCGCTCAGCAGCAGAGCTGGCCTTGAAGGAGTGCTTATGACCCTTGGAGGTAAAGTGGAACTTGCTAGTGCCCTCGGTAGCGGGCTCAGAAGCTTCGGCCTGCGGAAAATAAGTTAGTTTCTAAATCGTATTTCCGAGAAGTGGATTTCCTACTAGCTGGATGGCACCTTGCGGGGCAGACTTGTCGGTCTTCTCGCCAAAGAAGAGCAGGCCTTTGCCAGTCTCGGCAGCCCACGCGGCAACGTGGTGGGCAACATCGACAGCCTTCTCAGGCTTGAAGGTAGGAATGGCCTTCACGTCAACAGGCTCGACTCCGAACCAGAAAAACTTCTTTGAGTGGATCAGGTTCCTGTGGAACAGGTCAGCTTCGATTCAAATGGCGAAGAAAAAATGCGACATACTTAGGGAAGTTGGCACCCTCGCCCTTGTGGGCGAGGCTGCCCTCCTCAACGGGCTTCTTCTCCTCCTCCTTGGGCTCCTCGGCAGCGGGTGCCTCAGCGGGCGTCTCGGCAACAGCCTCGGCGGCGGGCGCAGCGGCCTCGGCGGTGGGCGTCTCCTCAACAGGCTTTGTCTCGGCGGTGGTCTCGACGGCGGGAACGGTCTCCGCGGGGACCTCGATGGTCTTCTGTGTGGTATCGGCCATTTTGAATGTGGGGGGAAGCTGTAAAGCTGGGTATCAAAAGAGAAAGGAAATTGGGTATTGGGTATCACTTAAATTAGAGAGCAAGAAAAAAGGGAGCTAGCTCTTTATGCGATGAGGAGATCACGAGATGCTCAGGCACTGGTCTTCGAGACGCTGTGGGTAGGCTGGATGTGAGAGAGAAGAGAGAGAGGGAAGGTGGAAGAAGACCGCGTGATGGCGCCTGGGGGTACTTATTGCGGGAGGGAGGTGTTCGTTTTGCGGGCAGACTGGTGGACTGGGTGGGCTTTCGAAAACGGTAGGACTATTGTGCGATCCGGCCACCAGCCCACAACCTGCCATCCGCACTGGTCTTGGTCTGGTCCCAGTGTGGTGCACTGCTCGAGCCGAAGTTGCCTTCCAGGTTGGCCCTGACTTGCGGGTAGTTCCCTTGCTTCCCTTGCTTTGCTGGGTGGTGCTCTGACGCCCTGGCTGGTTCCCAAAACGGGGGCCCTTGGCTCCTGAAGCTTCGTTTCCCCTTGGGCAGTCCTTGTCGGTGCTAGCTTCCTGGTCAGACAAAGGCGCGAGGGTCGGGCGCTGCTTGGTCAATGTCCAGTTGCTGGGAGAACACGAAATTGCTTCAACCGTTTTTGGACAAGGATCGTGATTCTAGCATGCGTGCACGCTGCGAGACGCTGCAGCCACTGGGCAGCCACTTGAGCTCGGCACCCCACCCACACTGGGCTGCTCCACACGCCGCACCGCACCCACCACTGGCCAGTGCGTCCTGGCCGCTGAGGTTCGTCTCTTCAGCCTGGGGGGTACTTGGGGTACTTCTGCCCCAAGTACTGACATCTTGCTGCCGCGCTACTGCACCACGGCACGCCATTTGCTCACTTTGCTCTCTCCTTTCACAGCGCCTGGGCTCCTGCCCTGTCAGCAAGCCGTCTGCCTTCTGTCTGGCATCCCTCCAGCATCCGCCTGGCTGCCGCACGCGCCCATGTGACTTTAGTCGCGGGTAGCTTAATTAAAGAAAACGCTCCTCCTTGTCGATCAGGGCTCTTGCTGCATGTCGTCGATTTTGGCAGCAAGGACCACCTCGCATCGTGTGGATCCCGTCCATGGTTTACGGATTACCTACGTTTGATTCAAATCGTCAATGTCGACTTGGCAGTCTTCAAAGACCCTCGACACTGTCTGCTCTACTTTTCGCTTTTCGTGGCTCGAGGACGCATGCAGCAGTCCGCCATAGCCTGCCGCAGAAATGCTGTGTTCGCTCCTGCAATTTGTTCCAAGGTGTCCCGACGCCCAAGTGCCGGCCCGGCGTGCGTGCGTGATTCGGCGCCTGGCAGTGACAATCACAAAGAGGTGCAATTCAACAGGAACCCGTCCCGGTGTGGGTACTTCGACCATTGGTACTCGTCTCCACTCGCGTAAAATTTGGTGCATCTGGTGCAGACGTTATCAATTTGTGAGGGTCCACTGTTTCCACTCGCCGTCCGCACTGGGGGCTCCAGCTCGCCCCAGGCCGTCAAAGAGGTTGTCACTCCACCAATAGGTCATCTCCTTGTCATAAATCACCATTGCGGCCTGCCGAGCTCTGCTCACAAAAGCTGGCACGGCGGATAGGGGTCTGATTTATTTCTGCTGTGTTAGTGTCTACTCTAGTCACATCTCAGTGGGGCCGATCTCCGTCTCCAACACGGTGCCGGTTCCTGGTAAGTCGAGGGCCCCGTTTGTCTCGAACAGACGGCAACAGACGGCACGGCGACCCTTTTTTCACTTTCGAGAGGCACAGCAAAACGGCCTGGGAAAGGGTCGGCTTGGCATCATCACGCATCTGGGCCGACCACCTCTGTGCGACATGGCATCAGATCCCCAGATGCCGCAAAGCAACAAAAAGGAGGCAGGCGCGCAAGCAGTTTTGTATGCTACACTAAACGAGCACCTGCGCAAGGTTATGCCGCCGATTCACAGTGTCAGATCATCCTGACATGCGAGGGCTCCACAGGGGCCACAGGAGACTGCCCGATGCAACACATCGCAACCTGGGCGCTCGGTCATTTTCAGGGCGACAACGCGCTGTGATATCTGAGCATTTTCGTTTCGAGGCTCTTGATGTGTCCGTAATAAATTCTCTTTCACGACAAACATTCCAACCCCTTGCCTTAGGTCTGCAACCCTACAAAACCATGGTCTGAAGTCGAGCACAGTTTTGCTGCATCCAGTAGCTTCACCAAAATGCTTTTGCATGCTTTTAGATTCCCAATCGCCTGTGGTTTTACCTGGCGCGGCAGTCACAAGTGCCTACCCCTTGTCCTATCCGCCGAAAAGCCGTCTGCCGAGAGCTCGCGGGTGGTTTTTGGCCTGGCTGCGATGTTGCAGCAGGCAAGCAGGGAGTTTCAAACAGCCCAGCCTCACCATCCGCCATCGGTCATTGATAGCCATGTCCGATCAGCGCCTAGACTGTGGATTCAGACGTAACATGTGTGTCGGTCTAAGCACACGTGCGAGTGCCACCTCTAACCCACCACCACATTATCAAGATCTTGCTTCCTGTTTCTCAGCCCAGAGCAGCAGCTGCATCGACTGCACCGACTGCACTGCTCGGACACGATGTGTCTCTCGCCAGTCAGCATCAGCATCATCGACGCGGCGCTGCTGTTGGCCGTCGCTTCGCCCATCAGAAGCCTGTTGCAAGGCAGACTCGGCCACTAACCCCTCTCATGGCCTCTCTGGGCCGACTGGTTTCCGCACATGCAACCACCATCGTGCAAATCGTCACGCATGATTCCTCGTTGCAGCTTGTCCCGGGTGGGGTCACGTTTGGAACAAAGTCTTGTCCCATCAATGGACCGCGGCCACCCGTTGCAGTCCGGTGCAGCCCACCCCTCATCGTCGAGAGGATGCGCCGCCAGAGAGCATGACTGGGCAATGATTGGTCTTGACCTGTCAAACATGCGCAGTGTGGGCAGCATATGGGAGCATAGCCAACTCTTTTGGCGCCTTCGCTCGCAGCTGCCTGCATAGCGAGTTCGACATTTGCCTATATTCGTCCCGTAGTGACTTCTCCACCACCGGGGCATCATACGTCAACCATCGGAGTCTTGAAGTCTTTCAACGAACAGGAAGCGGCAGGTGGTTATCGCCAGGCGCCGTCGAGCGCATGTAAGTCGGCAGCTTCTCCCGGTGTGGCCTGGCTTGGCTCGTTTATGGATCATGGGCCATACAGCCGGCCGCCCGTGAGGCTCGCCCTCGTCTGCTTGGCCTGTTTGGCCTCCCTTTGCCTGCCTGATGGGATGCCCTTGACCAGCGGTCTCAGACCGACGGCCCGCTTTGCCTCTCTCGAACACAAGCGAACACATACAGCTCTGCCGAATGGGACGGTGGATGGGGGTTGCCACTGGGTGACTCTTTGTATACATGCGGTGTGTGTGCTTGGCTCGCATCTTTCCCCTCACCCACCAGCGCCCCGATGGTCACTCAACCATGTTTCAAAGCGGCTGCGCGGTCGACGGGGGTGACCAGGCTGGGCTGTCCTAGATCCTGCCAGGGTCCTGTCTCAGGAAGGAAAGAATCCATTCAACCATTGTCCACCTCGATAGCCTTTTAGACAGGTCTGGCTTGCTGGAATCTGCCGTGCCGCCTTGCCCTGGTCCAGCCTGACGACATGCTCGCTCTTCCTAAATGCCACCATCAGGATAAATTGCCAAGAATATACCAGATGGCTGGCTGAGCAACATCGGATGGTTTCATCTATCTATGGCATCGATATTTTCCATGTCTCTATCCTGCCGTGGTGGTTCTCGTCCAACTCGAAGGGGGACTCAACTTTCGAGATTGTGTTGTTGGAGCCAGCTTGTGGGCTCATGGAACCTGAACTTTTTAGTTGAAGGGTCCCTGCAGACAAGCGCCTGGGGCAGGCATGGTATTCGCACGTGGGGCTTAGAGCCTGCATCCTCGCCAAGAACCTCGGGCAATAATGAAACGTCAACTGGCGTCTTGCTTGCCCGCTCTACCCACTCTGAACTGTTACGCACCACCCAACTACAGCGTGCTTTCAGAGGCATCCATGGCCTCCGTCGTGAGTCACGGGAGATTCGGAGACCACAGACAAAGAAACCCCAAGATGGCACCCAGGATCACGATTTCACTTTCTCGGATTGCGACATCTCGCAGCAGACAATCAATTCGAGGGACAAAGATGACGAAATACACCCCTCCATCCCCCTCGCTCGGGACTCGGGAGAGGTTGAAATTTCTACCAATACATTGGCCATTCTCGCCGAAAGGAACCAAGACCATAAACCTGACGCATGACTAGGAGAGGTAACCACATTGCCGCGAAAATAGGTACCGTATGTACACCTCTACAACCGTGACAGCTGCTGGCCGCCCACCGCCCTTTTTCATCCCCTCGTATTGCAAACTTGTTGCCGGCTCGTCTAGGAGAGACCAGGGCCAGATCTCGATCTTGCGATGGACTGATGGACGTCCGCTTCCCGTCTCTGCGACGACAACGGCGACTGCGACTGTGTGTCACTCTCCCATGTATCTCTCAATTTCTCACCAATCCAATCCTGCCCACCACACCGTCGACGATCCTTTACCGATCTGTCTCCTCTGTCCTCCGCTCGCCATCCCGATGTAAGGAAACCCCCCGCTTATTTTTTCTCTTGCGGGCTCTACGAATATTATCCCAGACTCTGCCGGTCCCGTGAATTTTCCTGGTCGAGCCCCTCTCTATCATATGCTCCTATCTCCACGGCGTTGTTTCCATTCTGGCTTACCGGCTTTGCATTCACCTGACCTCAATGTTTTTGCCCCCCGTTTCTCCATCTTCCTTAAACGTTCATGCATTGCATACAATCCCCTGTCTTGCTGCACAGAGACGGGGCAACTGACTGCTCTGCAGCCAACTCTCTCATCTTTTCTTCCTTGTGCTGTCATCCTCCCGCACCTTATCTTATCTAGTGTACATGCGCCATGTAGCCATGTATGTAGATACGTGGGTACCTAGGGAGCAACGAAAGATCAGGAGAGGATCACGTTCTCTGGTGATCGCTCCCCAAGCGGGAGTTGGGTCCTGTTTTACTAGGAGAGGGGGCAAAAAGGCGGGGTGATCGCCCTCACAACTTCGTCAAGCAGAACAACGGCAAACCAACGAGTTTTCCCGACTGCGTCGTGCGGCCGTCAAGAGAAGCGGCTGCACAAGCTGCTAGCCCGGAGGTTGACCACAACAACGCACGCGACCTATTTGACGCTGCGGTAGTGCGGGGAAAGTATGTGTTTTTGGTGTGTGCATTAGCTGTTCTGTGTGGGTGTGGGCCATCCCGTTGGGGGCTGTCTGCCTACCTTATCCAAGTAGGATATCTCACATGGTTGAGGGCGGGTTGGCGGTGAGCACCTCCTGGGTGTGAGGACAACTAGTAGCTCGCACAGAAAGCCCAGGCGAAAGGGCCGGATGTGCAGTGCAAAGGGAAAAGTCGACCAACGTCTTTTGCTTTTGCCAATAGCGTGCAGGAGGCTTATCTGAACTGTGCTCCGCCCTCCGGCCGCCTCTTCCCCTCAAGTCGGCAGGCTCGAGTTGCCCCTGTGGTTGTGTGGTTGTGGTCGGCCAATATGCCCGTGAGATGATCGTCCCCAACGGCACGCCAGGTTTGATCGGAAAGTGCCATATGACCACCATGCCCGCCCAGTGAGAATGGGGCCACGACCCCGATTGGTGCGCCGTGTATGCACTTATCGGAGGAATAGAGGCCTGAGATTGCCGACCGACGTGGAGGCTGGCGTCATCGTCATCCGAATATGGTTCAACGCTCGTTACTGGCACATACTAGTAGTAACAGTGCCGGATTACCCCAGGTACTACTTGCCCAAGTACATGTTAGGGGCGTGTGTTTGCCCACCCTGGATTGCATCTACATGTCCTGCCCCATCCGTGACTGTAGGTAGGGTAGGGGTAAGCAGCGACTCCCAGACTCAGAGGGGGGCTGGGTTTGTTGAATGCCGCATACGACTTTTCCATGTCGCCGGTCCACAGTCGGACCAGACACCCTCCCCCCCTCAGGCATCGGAAGTGGTGATGGTGGTTTTGATGCAGGAACGGGATCGGGTCGGAGTCAATGTGACGCGAGGGGTAGTGGTGGAGGTTGATTGCCCTTCTTCAGCCACCAGCCTGGGTGCTTCTAGGTTGTGACAACTGGAGGTTGATGCCATTCTCCCCTTTTTAGCGTTTTGGACACCAGCTCCTGATTGTTTGTGTACTATATAGTTAGTACCTTGGGTTGGGTGCGTCCCTTGACCTAGTGGGTGCTGCGCTTTCCGAGCTGGGTTATAAGTCTGTTAGTCTCTACCAATAGCCAAGTATATCATACTGAAGTTGAGCGCCAATGTCTCCTGCCGCCTTGGATTTCGAGGTGCACCAGCCTAACTTGGAGTGATGGCATTTCCCCTCGTTCCCGTAATCTAATTTCTCACTGAAGTATTTTTTCGCCATCCGATTTCCTTAAAGTTAGCCCCGTTTAGCAAAGTCGTTCCAGTCTGGGCACATCATCTCTCGACACCATAATGACCCCCCCTTCCCTCAAGACTGAAGGCAGCTGCGCAATTCCAACTTGCCCGTTCACAGTTTGGACTGCTTCATTCTCTTGGAATTGGTCATCTTGTCTCGTCTAGTTGCTATCCTGGTGCTAGTTCGGCTTCCGAACCGTAATATCATGGCTGCTTTCTCCCTCGGTCAGCCTTGATCTGTTTGATTTCGGACGCTCGGGACTTTTCAAGGTCGTGGAGGGCTTTGACGGAGAGGCGCTGATATTCAAATCCGCATGGCATGGTGGCTCGAACGAAGACAGCTGGGATGAGTTTGAGTGATATAGCTGGCCCCTTCCGACTTTAAGTGCTCCGACTCGGCTCGGCGCGGCGGTCCCACTTCAGACATCAGACGGCGGCCGGGGCGCCATTCGACCGGCATTGTGCTCCAGATCTTATCCATACCATTGTGTAAATTGTCTGAATAGGGCGGCATCGCCAGTGAATAGTCGCTTGTTCACGGAATCGAGGCACAGACCGCCCTCTTTTTCCTTTTAAATTCTCGCTCCCGATCCCCACTCTCACCTCCAACCTTTCCCTCTCACAAAGCAAACTGCTTTGCAGCACACGCCTTGCTTTGGTCTTCTTGCTCCCGCACATCCTGATCTCAAGGAAAGACCAGTACCCTCTTCCTTGACACGCAACAATCGCCACAGGCACTCCAACATCGGCCACTGGCAGTGGTTTATCACGACTCCAAGGTATGTGGCAATTCTGAATGTTATCACAGCTTCCCGTCGAGATGTGGTTAGGCTCAGCTCTGAAGATTCGGGGCATGGGCCGTGCTGAAGCGAACATCTTGGATTCCCTTTATGCCTGAACCTTAGCTGCACTGCACCTTCCCCGGGTCGTCTGTCCCGTCCCGAGCACCCAAGCACCCAACCAAACACCCGAGAGCTTGACTCACCCACATACGAGTCCAGAATACAGAGAACACAAGGAATACAGGGAATACAGCGACGGGCAGCATCTGCTACGGCACGGACACTGCGCTGGGCCATTCTTTTACCCCTTCCTGCCTTTTCCCAAGCGCTCACTTGGCTTTGCTTCACACATTTTTCTGGACCCTTCGCTTATACGTCATTTCTCAGGCATCCCACTCTCCTCTCCTCCTCACTTCCTAGTACAGCTCCTAGTACTTGGCCAAGATGGCGAGAAACAGAAGAAACAACGGCAATGGCCAGCGAGCTGCTGGCTCTAGTTCCGGCTCTGGTTCCGGCTCTGGTTCCGGCTCTGGTTCTAACCAAACCAAATCGCCGCAGCTAACGAGTCCAGGCTCGGCCTCATCCAAGATGGCCCAGCTAGAACTCCCTGAGGGCTACGTACCACCCAATAAGACCAAGAATCCTAAGAACAATCCCAACAAAAGCCAAAGGCAAAAGGCCAAGAACCAGCCCGGTCAGCTAAGTCAGCCTAGGATGGCTGGTCGCGCCCCTCGTGTTGAGATCCCGAAGCCCTGGGAGATTGATACGTCGTATACTGGCACGGACAAACCCCTGACCGGGCTTACGGGCTTGCGCCAGCTCACGTACAACTACAACCGACAGTGGCCCTCGTTCAGCGTGAGCGATGACAAGGCTGGCGACGAGCTCGCCAAAGAGCTGACCAAACAGCGCCGTGCGGCCTTGCCGTTTCTCTACAAGGACTGTTCGCCTGAACTGCTGGAGAAGCTGAAGGAGAGATACGAGGCCGCCGGTGAGTTGGACCTCTTCGAGAGAAGACTGGCTGCGCGCTATGTGCCTCCCAATAGTCGTCTCATTTTTGCTGTAAGTCATTTTGACCTCCAGTCAGTCCCATCAGTGCTATGCTGACGCAGCCTAGTCCCCCCTCGCGTCTGGCAGCCAGGATACCTGTACTTTCTCGCCCAAGAATGACGACAACCCGCTCATTCGGTTCCTGTCCATGCCCGAGTTGGCCACCCGTCTGCTGAAGCTCCTAGCCCCCAGCATCCGCGACCTGGCTTCGCTGGCTGCCGTCTCCCGCGGCGCCGCTGTTGTGACGGCTCACAACATGGAGCTCTGGGATGTCGAGACGGGAAGCTTCTTGACCGACGATGACCGTTTCCAGCCCCGGACGGGCTACAATGGCAAGGTGGTCGAGAACCAGGGTGTGCGCGCCAACATCCTCGTCATTGCGCCCATGGGCATCAGCGAGACCAATGATGAGTCGCCGTACCTCGCTGGCTGGTCCATCATGCAGAACCTGGTCCGTGGCTTTGTCCACATTCGCAACAGCTTCCGCGACATCATCATCGACCAGCTGCCCTGTTTCGACACCCGCCTATTCGAGATGATGGTCCAGACCATGCCGAATCTCGAGAGCGTCGGCATCTCGCGCTGCCTCCTCCTTGACGTCAGCAAGCTGAAGCCGCTGCTGGAGATTGTCAAGCAGCATCCCCAGAGTTACCCAAAAGGTAATGCGCGCCACATCCGCCTCGACTTTGCCCCCTACTTTTTCGAGGGCCCCAGCCATAGTCAACGTGTTGGTAGCTTCGGCGTAACCTACCACGAGCCGACGTTCCATGTCCCTAGGGCTATTTTTGGCTCCATCCTCCAGTGCGAGCGCCTTGCTCGCGAAGTCGGCATGGACTTGCTGGGCGAAGGCTCGTCTTTCTGGCGCTTCGTTCGCCGACTTCCCGGCCCTGATGCGCTCTGGGCTATCAAGGCCCGCGATGCCATCGTCACTCGGGACCGCGACCTGGCCAGGGCCAAGAAAGGCTCGGCGCCAGGCCGCGCCCAGAGGGTAGCCGAGGCTCTCGAGACATTTGCCGACAACATCACCGCGGCAGTGGCTGGAGATAACATCGAGCCTGTCCCTCTACCGTATCTGGCACAAGCTCAGTTAGACCTAGATCGCCACGCTTATGGCTACTGGCGCAGAGAGAAGGAGTGCGAGCGCTGCCATCACATCTTGCTCCACGGTTTCTTCAATTTTCATGTCAAGATCTGCTACCCCTGCAAGATGCAGATGTTTGTCGACACCATGGACACGAGTCACTTCCGCTACCGCATCCAGGGCGCTCTCAACTACTGGATCGGCGACCTCGATGTGACCAAGTCGACGCTCATGGAGCTCTTGGAGGGCGTGGGCCGAGAAAATGCTCTGGCAAGGGCCGTTCTTGCCATCAAGGACACCGATAATGCGTTCAACTACCACCTGCGATTCCCTACTGGCGGTTTCGGAGATGAACTAGCCGCCTATCCCGAGCTGCCCAACGCCTCGCGCGAAGGTGCTTCACTGCGCCGTTGGATGGTGCGACAGGGCGGGATTCCCGCTACCGACTTCCGTCAAGGCGGTCCTCAGCGACGGCACCCGTGCCACGAACAGATGTTGCCATCCATGCTCATCCACGAAAAGCATGGCACCGAGTCAGCCAACCACTTCCGCCAGCGGTGGCAGTGGTCGCCTAGGACGGAGGAGGTTCTGGCCGAGGCCCTCCGTATAAGCCGTGGTCTTGAGGACCCCAGCCCGCACGACCTCAGCCAGTACCTGGCACGGGCTCGCGGCAATGACGAAGAGCTTCGCTTTGCCATGAGGCTGGAGTATCGCGACCAAAACCAGTATGACTACAACGTCCACCTGCACCATTACAGTCGCATTGAGGTCATGGTCTTCTCGGACATAGGTCCTGGTCAGCGTTCCTACAACCTCGACAAGATGATCGAGGAGAGAAACCGGCGGGATTCGAGCCTCCATCGCAGGTACCATGATGGCAGAACGGTCTAAGCCTCCAAATCTACTTGGACGTCCCCTGGACGGGTTTGATCTCCCAACCTCGACAACCGGGTTTATAGATGCTTCGGCGTCTGATTCACCTTTGGCGGTTGGCTCTGCGGTTTGGGTTGGCTACTCTCTGTCCTCTGCCGCCCCCTTTGTGGGGACTGATTGGATCGCGATCGCCTCTCTGCCTTTCTCGACCCTGACTACAACTTCATCTACATCATTTTTACTCTCGACCATCGGTTACTCTCGACCACCGGCCTCCAACTCTCTCGGCAGCATTTTTTTTTATTGCGGACCTGATCTGCACCGACATGGTTCTCTTTCTTTCCGGAGAGCGTCAGCAGAGCCTTGACAGCCCTTCTGAGCGGTTCCACCACCACTCGGCTCGTCACCATTCCTGGTTCTCGCTCCCGCACCAATGATACCCGAAACATACTTTTCAACAATAATTTCCCTAGGCTTCCCTGTACCGTACCCAGAAGAGGCGGATAGATGCTGGGGAATCTGCGTCATCGGCGTGCTTTTGAGGTCGCGGCTTGCGGCTTCTGCGCCTGGGAAGCGGATCTCTCGACTCCCCACTGGGGGAGGTGCATGGACGGCAGGGTAGTCTAATAGATTAGGGAAATAAATATATAGACTTGCTATCTTCTCTGCGTGCTGTCCGGTATGAGTGTTGGGTATGTTTATTACGCGGTATTTGCTCCAGACGTAAGCCGGGATGTGGCCAAAACAAGACGTTGAAAGGATCGAATATCTATGCTCTCTGTAAATTCATTACCCCCCCGGTGTGGTTGCTCTAGGCGCACAACCCCTGCTGCAACCAGTCCCGGGTTGCAACGGCCACAGAGAACCCCTAAAAGACGCAAGAAGCCATCACATAAAAATGAGCACTCGACACTCTGGTCATAGTCTGTGTATCATCGAGGTATCTTGCAAACAAAAACCTCCCCTAGAGAGCCTTCCACTCCATGGTATCATATACCACTCCCGTACCAGATACAACAAATTGAGATGCCCAACGCCCCAGCCAAGGAGGATGAACCACTACCCTACATGATGCCATAACATGCATATATTCTAGATCAACCCCAACCCACCCACCTCTCAGCAAATCCCCCCCCTCTCACTGATTATGAATCGTCGTAATGCTCTCCCGCACAATGACACTGTTCTGCTTCGTGTCGCGCTTAACTCTAAAAAAGTCGTCGCAGAAATCACTGCACTGCATATGCTTCAAAAACTCCTCGTCGTGCGTAATCACAATCAGCTGCAGGTTCCCTTGCGACTGCCTCGCCTTGATGATGTGGTGCAGGCTCTCAGCCAAGCTGCGAATATTGTCGCTGTCGAGGTTCGTCGTCGGCTCGTCGAGCGCAATCAGCCCACAGTTGACGCCAAATGACTCGGCCAGCGCCAGCCGGATAATGATACTCGCCAACACCTTCTGACCGGCGCTGCACCGACCGCGCATGTCCATCTCGGTGTCGCCTTTGACCATGGAGACGCGGTAGTTGTAGTTGCGGCGGCCTGTGCCACCGACCCCTTCAACGTCGGACCGGATCTGGATCGTGTCGATGTCGGTACCTTGGTAAGTGCTCTGCCACAGATCGCCCACGGTGCGGTTGATCTCCTCCATCTTGAGCGAGTGGTATTGCATAATGGCCGTGTCAAGTGCCGAGGTGCCCACACCGAGATCGCTAATGGCGGCTGTGGTTGTGCCGACCTTGATCTTGGTCTCCTGGAATTTCGCGTAGGCGTTCTTCAGCTCAATATCGTACTCCTCGCTTAGCTGCTTGAACTGTTCGTCCTTGGTGGACATGGAGCCCATCAACCGCTCACGGTCCGCCGCCAACTTGCTTCGGCGCGATTCCAGAAACCGGGCCTCTTCCGTCAGTCGGTCGTAGTCCTCGTGGGCGTTGCGGGACTCAAGTGCCTCAATCTCGGCCTCGATGATATCGCGCTCGTGGAGATTCTTGCGATACGTGAGGTTGTCGCTAATGTTTCTCTTTTTGGCGGCGCTGTTATCAACATCTTTATTGAGCTTGTTTATCTGGATGGTAAGGTCTTTCATGTCGTTTTCGAGGCTGGCAATGGCCGTCTCCAGGTTGGCGATGGCACGCTGGTTCGAAACAAGAACCGAAAGGCCGCCACGGTCGAGGTAGTCCTGGACCTCCCCGTTGATCATCTTGAGCTCGCTGACCGTCGTTGCAATCCCGTCTCGTTCCCCGGCCAACTTCTGTTCCTTATTCCGCCCCGATTGCCGAGTCTCCTCGGCAGCCGTTCGTGCACTCGCAATCTCTGGCTCAAGGCCCTCAACATCTCTGTCGGCCTGCCGAACAGCTTCGCGAAGCTGGTTTTGCTCTTCCTTGGATCTTCGAATGAGCTCCTGAAGGCTCTTCTTTCGCTCCAGCTGCTGAACAGCATTACTGATCTTGTGTCTTAGCTCGACTCTTTCCATATCAAGCTGACTAGCCAAGTCCTTCAGGCGCTGCTTGTCCGAGGTCAGTTTGCTCAGCTTGGTCTGGGCAGCCCTGGTTTGTTCAGAGCACGTCGTCTGTTCCTCATTGATCTCCTCGGCGCTGCGCATGGTGATGCTTGAGGACTGCTGCGACCTCTCAATTTGCCGCTCAGAGTCGGCAATGTCCTTGTACGTCTGTGCAATTTTCAATATGCTCTTGCCTAGGGAATCAATTTCTTGTTGCTTTTCTTCCGCCTCCCTGTAAACCGCATCCTTGTCCTCTAGCCGGCGAACTAGCTCTTCCTTCTGAGATGTCGTAGACGCGATGTCTTTGCTCAGTGACGGCAGTTCTCCCTCCAATCGCTGATGCGTCTCGTACTTGGAGCGCACAGCGCGGAGATTCGTGAGAATCTTTTTGTTGTTGTCGATGTCCTTGATGAGAGCTTGTTTGTCCGAGTCGTCGATTCTCTTCGAAATCTTTTCCAAGAGCTTGGATTTGATGGCGTGGTCATTGCCAAAGTCACGGCTGCAAAGGTTGCACCTATTGAATTGCGTCGCTTGATCCTGCGCCTTTTTGTAGTACGACTTCAGATAGTCGTACAGCGACAGGTCGGTCTCATCCTGCTTCAGATATTTCTCAGTACTCTCGACCTCGGCAGTATAGTTGTCCAAACTGGTATCCTCAGCTTCAGCATCCCTGAGAGCCTTGATCACGGCAGCTTTGCAACGATCCTTCTCCGCTGACAATTTGGTATGTCTGTCGCGTGCGGTAGAGAGCTTGAACTCGAGCTGCTTCAACTCTTGCTGGGTCGAGTCCTTTTGCTTTCTGCACTCGGCGACAACACTATTCTGCTGCTTGAGGGCATTTTGATAGTCGGACTCAATCGTCTCCGGCCGCCAACCTGTTCCAATAACGGTTGAAAGCTGCTGGCCCCACGTGCTTGTGAGGATCTCCAAGTCTCGCCGTCGCTCGGTCAGTTGCTTCTTGCGTAGGTCTAGCTGTGCTCGCTCGGATGCGAGTCTCGTGCAGTCAACTAGCTCTCGGCTGAGTTTTGCCGCCTGGGCCTCAAGTTTCCAAATGCTGTCGCTCGCAGCCTGTATCTGGGAGTCTAGATCCGCTGTTTGCTCTTCAGCCTTTGCAGTCTCGATTCGGGCCTCGAGTTCGCTCATTTCGGTGCGGAGTACCACCTCGGCACCCTCGTCAATATCCAGGGCGCCGAGCTCGGTCTGGATGTTTGCCACGTCTCTGCTGATTGTGCCCACGCGCTTGCTCGCGGACAACCGTTCCCGCTGGAGCGACGCCTTCCGAGCCTCCAGCTCCGCTATGGCGGCGGTCTTGCTGTCGAGCTCGGCAGCGTTGTCTCGCTGGAGGCGCTCCAACTCACGTTTCTTGTCGCTCAGTGTCTTTTGGATGCGTTCGTAGAAAGCATGGATCTGCTGGTCATCTAGGTCGCTTTCGTACCCTCGAACTTCGTGGCGCTCGGCAGCATCCTTGATCATGCGGCTTCGGACGACGAGTTGACGTTCGTACTTGTCCTTGTCAGATTGGTGCCTTCCCTGCTCGGCAGCCTTGGCTGTGTGCTTTTCCCGCGACCGCTTGAGCTCTGCTTGGAGTTCATGAAATTGGCCGGCCTGCTGGTCTCTCTCCTGTATGGTTCTTTCTGTTGTCCTCTCATACTGATCTAGGATGTCCTTGAGCTCCTGGTCGGGCTCGTCCATTTCCACGATGCGGCCCCGCAGTTCCTCAATGGCATCGCGTTTGTACTCGAGCTTCTCGGTCTTCGTCTGGAGCTCATTTACGATCTTGAGAAAGCTGTTGGCTTGGGTGTACTTGTCCTTGATCGCCTTGGTCTCTTCATCCATCTGCTGCTGCAGCTCGGTGCACTTGCTCCGTGACTCCTCGATCTCTCTCACTAAGCCCTCCATGAGCTTGTTGACTCTATCGGCCCTCTCTTTGTTTGCCGAATCCTGGGTAAACTGAAGCTTGAGCTCCCTGAGCTCCTCGCCCTTTTTCTTGCGAAGAACCTTGAGGTTGTCAATGACCTTTGTGTATTTCATGGCCTCGAATATCTCGTCAAATCGCTTTTTCAGGGCCGAGGGCTCGCTCATGGGCCACAGGGACTCGTCCTGGTGGCAGAAAATGACGGCGTCGAGAACGGCCGGGGAGACGCCAAGCTTTTCGGGGACCAGCTTATCGAGCTCCATGACCCTTGTGGATATCTGATGGCGCTCTCCATTGTTCCTAAGAACCAAGCTCCCCTCCAATGTCTTTTGTGACCGGGTTGTCTTCTTCACTAGGAGCTGTATATTTCGCGTTACGACGTACGACTCCCCAATGGTAGAGCGGAACGAGACCTTGACCTGGGCGCGGACATCTTTCTCACCAGCAAGCTGAGAGCTGGTTAGCTCGGGTGCCAGAAGGTAACCTGGAGCGGTCTACAATTGAGAAAAACGCACATTCGGATCGTGGATAAAGGCACCGCCCTTGCTGTTTGGGGGCAGCTCGCCGGTGGTGGCATATTTGAGGCACTCGATGATGGTCTAGTGCGGAGAGAGTTAGCGCGGATACGATGATGCAGCTAGCAGGAGAGACAACGCACCGTCTTGCCAGAGCCGTTGTAACCGACGATGAGGGTCAGGGGCGTGTTGAATGCGATTGTCTCCTGGTGCTGTGGCCCAAAGGAGCGTACGCCCATAATGGAGAGCTTCTCGAGCTTAGACATGGCGATGTCTGAGGTCGTCTGCGGCTCGGCGCGAGGGTTCAAAGGTCATTCGCAGCCGGTTTTGCGTCGATGGCGGCGGCGATGCAGGGTTAGAGGTCGTGGTTGGGATCGAGAGTGTGACGAGACGAAAAGAGAGCATGGATTAAGCTTTGGACCAATGCTCGCACCCGAAAAAGGGGTCTGGCAATTCAGAGTTGTCGCACGAACGCGTGGTCGTCGCGGATCTTTTTAAGTGGAGGCACCCACGTTCTATCACGTCCTCACGGGACCTGCTAGCGCCTTTGCTGCCGAGCGCCAGGGTGCTCTTCCATTGATGGCTCATGGAAGGCACCACCCGTGGACATGGAATGCGGGGTCCTCTTCTGGGCTGCTGCACTTCAGCTTACCACGAATCGCCCACAAGCCCAAAACCATCCACATGGACGTACTCACGCTGGCACTCACGCTGTTTCGTGCGCCCGGAACTCATCCGTCACCCTCGCACAGCATCAGAAGCAGATGCGGACGCAGACAGGCAGACCCAGGGAACAGGGTACCAAAGGCTGGCCTTGATGGGTAAAGTGGCAGCTGGAGGACATCTAGGCCCGCTCTGATCGTATTCAGACAATCTGCGACGGGGGTCGCTCTGCTGCTCTGCTGCTCTGTCCGCTGTGCTGCAAATTGCCCTGTGCGATGCTGACTGGACTGCCCGGTTGTCTCTTGCTGTCTCTCTCTGGGTCGCCCGATCAATAATTCGGGGGCTCTTGGTCCCACAGAGCCACAAAGCTGCCGCAACCCTTTGCCTTGTGGCTCCCGATGATGTCAAGCCATGGGTGTCAAGTTGCCAGAAACGAGCGCGACCCTTGGAAACCCCCCTGTCGTCCTTTTCTTCTGGGCAGGGTTGGCTAACGGCCCGCTTCAGGTTTCCTCTTGCCCTGTCTGCCCAGACAACTTACGCTGCAATGCTGGATAATAACATGGACTGGGCGAGTTTGTCGCGCTTGGCATATTCCAACCTTCTGCTGCAGCCGTCTTTGGCTGTTGGCGGGCATTCTGCCTCTGACTGTGCACATTCTACATTTGATTTGTGGTCTACACGCCGCATCCCGCGACAGCCGACTGCTGCCGAGGGGAGCGTCGACGACCAAAAATACCTACCTAACACCGTGGCTGCCACCAAAATCCCTCGTGTCAAGCTTCCACCGGGTGAGCAGCTGCGCGCCCATCCAAGCCGTCGTGTTCGGCATGGCTTCTGAGTAGCGTCATCGCACACACCTAGACACCCAGACACCATCCACGGCTGGATCCCTACATCCCTGGCCACTGCTGGTCTGTGACGTTGCCCTGGCTCCTTAGATTGAAGCTCAGGCCAGGTTGGGCCAGACAGGGCCAGAGGCAATCCCGCTATTCGAGCCGATCCACTGCCCAGTCCACAGTTGCTTCCGCAGTCTGTCCCCGTCTAAGTCCAGCGCGTGCGGGTGTGTTGTAGTAGTGTAGCCACTGGTGGGGGTTGGAGATTCCCATGCTCAATTCGAGAAATCCCATCCTCCTGAAATACCTATACCTATAACGGCCCCGCGACACTCAAACCCAAGCAACCAAGCAACCAGGCCCAGACTGTTCTATCTGCTTAGGTCGTCTATCTGATCGGCAGGCCGCCTTCTAGCAGGATCTGAATTGACGAGCCGCCGCAACCACCCTCCACTTTACTCCTATACTGCTTTGGCCCGTTATTCGAGATAGCTATAGCTGTCTGCCTCGTTATCCAACGCCCCCCCCCCCCCCCCTTCGCGGGCCGGCAATGTGCAGTGCGTGTCCGGAGCGCCGTCTATGCCCCCCTCGGTCGATGCGCCGCGGCGTACACACGCAGTAGACCTAACTCCTCGAGCTCCCCTAAGAAGGCCCCAGATTGTCGGCTCGCAGCAGCAGCAGCAGCAAACGCAGTCGCAGAACCACCCCCCCTGCTGGGCGAGCTCCCGATGTCTCACGGACCGCCTTCGCACATGGCCAACATCTTCGGCTTTGGCAGCATGGGCGTCGGTTCAGATATGTCACCGCCACAGGTCTGCTCCTCCAAATTCCTCAGTGTTCCTATCTCTTTCCGTTTCCTTTCCTTTGTTCCGCGCACGAGTGGTTGAGTCGCAGCGCGCTCGCCTGACCGAGAGCCCAAGCGCCTGAGAGGTGAAAGGCCCGAGAGAGGGTGAAAGAGAGGAGGCGCGCGAAACAAAAAAAAAAAAAAAAAAAATCAGGCGAGCCTGGCGAGACTGGAAGGCTGGAGAAACTGCAGGATACTAGAGAGACAAGCCCACACGCTGACGCCGTGGCCGATTGGCCCTGCAGATGAGCGCTGATTCAAATGAAATGATGTCGCTGCTGGACGGTTCCCTCTATTTTGACGGCATGCCCATGAGCATCGATGTCGGCGACGCCATGTCGCAGCCGTACGTCTCGACGCCAGCGCATCCGTCGTCGGCCGCCTTAGCACCGCCCTCGGAACAGGGCTTCTCGCCCGACGACCTTGACAACAGCATGCCCGGAGCCGGCCCGCTGCCCGTCTCCAGCCTGGCGTCGGCCGCCAACGGCGGCGGCAGCACCCTAACCGAGTTCACCAAGAGGCGTAACTGGCCCGCGCGCGTCGTCGAGGAGCTCATGGACTTTCTGCAAATCCTCGACGCCAACGGCAAGGTTCGCCACGTCTCGCCCAGTGTCGAGCGTCTCACGGGGTACAAGCCCTCCGAGGTGCTGAACCGCTTCCTGCGGGACTTGATACATCCCGACGACGTTGGCGTCTTCAACGCTGAGTTCCACGACGCCATCGCCTCGGCATCACCCCTGCGCCTGTTCTACAGGCTGCGAAAAAAGGACGGCACATATGCCATCTTTGAGACGGTCGGCCATGCCCACATCGCCGCCGCCAAGTTTGCGCCGAACCCCAACAATCAAACCGCCTTCTGCCAGGCCGTCTTCATGATGGCTCGCCCCTATCCCACCAAGAACGCCTCTCTCCTGGACTCGTTTCTGGAGCACAAGATGGAGAACGAACGGCTCAAGCGGAGGATTGCCGAGCTGCGGAAAGAGGAGGCCGAGGAGGCCGAAGAATCACAACGAACATGGCGGCAGAGCCAGGAGGGGCGGTCCGACGCAACACCCTCCGAGGACACGCGCACGGGTGCCACGCCCTTCTACCCGCCAACGAGCCCCGACAAGTCAGCGATGCCGCCGCCAGAGCGGCCGGCGTCGCTCAACATCGCGCTGACGCGCGAGAACCTCGAGGGCATCGCGGGCGGGCGGCCCGACTCGATCCGGGAGAAGATGGCGCGCTACGAGGGTACCACGCACGCCGACACGATCGAGATGCTGACCGGGCTCCGGTACCAGGAGGGCGAGCGCAGCCGCGGCATCACGACGGGCAACGCCAGCCCCACGCTAATAAAGGGCGATGCCGGCATCGCTATCCCCATGGACCGCGACCCGCGCACGGGCGAGAAGAAGAAGAAATTAAAGGTCGCCGAGGAGTATGTCTGCACGGATTGCGGTAGGTTCTTCTCCTTCACAACCTTCTATACTTTTGGGACTCTATCCGCTGACTCTCTCCCCCCAAGGCACCCTTGATTCACCTGAATGGCGCAAAGGGCCCGGCGGTCCCAAGACGCTGTGCAACGCGTGCGGTCTTCGGTGGGCGAAGAAGGAGAAGAAGAAGAATGCCAACACGAGCGGTATGGGCACGTCGGACAACTTGACGCCCTTGGGCGACCACATGGGGTAAATTATGGAATAGTTCCGCTTGTTTTCAGGAAGCTAGCTTGGCGAGATCATTATCAGATGGGCAAGTGGCTACGATGCGCAATCCCAACCCCCTCCCCCTCTCCGAGAGCGCTCCACCAGGTGGCATGAATCAGGTTTACGGAGGCTTCTGGGTCTTCCACATTTATTCAGAGCGGATGAGCGATCATTATATTGGCCAGCGGGAGATGGCGTGTCTTCCCGGCAAGGCTTGACTAGAAACACGAACGAAGGATACCCCATCTTTGGGGTGGCAGGATAGTTGGTTCGTAGAGGAGGTGCTGACAAGCCAAGGACATAAATACATGGAAGTGGAGCTTTGATAGCGGACAGAGTAAAGAGTTATGACCTTTTCACGATATCCTAACCGACAACCGTATGTATGTAGGTCTCATTTCAAAGGGGGCCAAAATGACCAGGCAGAGTTTGCGCTGGCTACTTGACTTGCTTCCAGTTTGCGTCCCCGTGACAAATACTATGGTGAAGAACAGGGCCATCGAGATGGCGAAGCATGTCGAAGGAGACGTGGCAGAACTGAGGGGTATCTGGCAGCTGCGGCATCCAGGGTGTTTTATGCATGAATGCCTTTCGCAAGAGTCACCTGGCTTGCTGCCATTATCGCCGACCGGAGTAGATCCAATTTGGGGGGTTGAGGGTAAAAGGGCAGGTGTTGCGCGCGCTTACCGGTCGGAACAAAGGCACGAGGAGCAAAAATGCTATAACCCCCCCCCCCCTCCCCCCCTCGGATGAAAATTTTCTCTTCTCATCTTCGAGGCCCATACTTCCTCCAAGTGCTGCCACGCTTTGGGGAAGGTGATGGACCTACCTCTCCATAAGGGGCTTTTCTGGCCAACATGGAGCTCTTGTTGAAGAGACCTAGTGAAACACTCCCGCTCATACCGTCGCCAGAGAGCAGAGAGCAGAGAGCAGTGAGCAGAGCCTACGGGCTAAGAAAATGTCTTCGATTGGGGAAACACTAGCTAAGGCAGATATCTGGCCCTGGTACCCGACGCGACCGTCTCGCACTAGCCGAGGATATCTGAACGACACGGCTACTGCGCAAAACAGGACCCTGAACCAAAGTTCCAAACCGGGGGTGCTTCCGGCGGCTGGGGCGCCAATGGTGCACCAGTTGCAATTAAAAGAGCGAGAGAGGTAGCGAGAAAGGTGTAGATGCGCTGGTTGGGCCTGATTGGGTCTTTTGGGCACGGGAGACTTGGTGACCTAAAGCAGCTGAAAAAGGGGAGAGGGGAGAGGACGCAAAGAGGGGAAGGTTTCAGACTTCAGCTCAACTGACCCTACCTTACCCCGCAACGTCTGTTTGCTGCGAGTGCGTGTGTTTGATGGGGGCCAGTGAGAGACGACGGAAAGGCTGCTTGTCAGAGCTAAGCTCATGGTTAGGCAGGACCGAACCCCTCGGATGCGCGTGCCTGTCACTTGCGTTCTCTTTTCTGACGTAGAACGAAGGTTGATCGCCATTTGTGCTGTCTTTGGATATCACCGAATCGCTTTGCTGGTGATTGATCTTGTTGCTCCAAGAAGTACGGCAGCCTACCAATCTGTGGAACTCGGTAAGACAGCCCAAACGAAAATGGATTTCCTCGGCAAGGTACTTGACGCAGTTGATGACAAGCCTCAAGGTGAGTACAGCCGAACATCCGTGCCTCAACACCGCCGTAATACACTCCCTTGCCCCTGGCCGGGTTGCAAGCTCGCCATTCCTCCTTCCCACCTCGGGCCGTCTCTTGCAGGCACCCCTTTCCACACTAACAAATCCAACAGTGACGCACGGCGGGAGCTACCCAGCCGGCGGTGGCATTCCATACGCCGAGGATGACGACCTCCAGAATGCAGCCCACCACGCGGCGAACCACGCGCCGGAAGACTCGAGCTTCTTCTCCTCCATCCTCGGCGAGATAGGCCAGCGCAAGCACCAAGTCGCCCAGGAAGACATTGATGAAGAAGGTATAGCCCCTCCCCACCCCCTTGTGGCCCCCCACCCAGCTCCCTAACATCCTCCCCCTCCCCTCCTCCCAGACGCCGTCTCCTCTCACAAGCAATTCTTCGGCGCCTCCCCGACCCCCGAGGCTACCTCTTCTTCCATGGGCTCGGCGGCCGCGCTTCAAGCCCTGAAGCTATTTACCAGCGGCAGCTCCGATACCCACCAACCCCAGAGCCAGAGCGCCTTCATCGGGCTGGCCATGTCGCAGGCATCCAAGCTGTTTGACCAGCAGGCGTCTGCCGGCAACGTGGCCGCGAGCGCGGACAAGCAAAGCGCCGTGACGAAAGCTGGGGAGATGGCGTTAAAGATGTACCTCAAGAGCCAGGCGGGTCATGGTGGTGGACTCCCGGGGGCATCGTCGGGGGGTGGGAGTGGGAGCTTGGGTGGTTTGTTGAGTCTGGCGAGTAAGTATGTGCAGTAAGGGGCGGGCGGGTATGAGAAGGGATGGTTTTCAGTTGCCATGGACTGTAGCTTCCGGATGTCGCAATTGAGAGGACGGGAAAACACAAAAAGAGCATGATGTGCTGCGACTTGGAAGACTTAGCGCTTTGCTATCAATGCAATGTTGTGGTTGATTCAAACTGGGACCGGAATTCCCGGCCGCCTAGTATTAGGTGTCAATGTTTTTGACTTTTACTATATTTATATGTGAAAGGGTACAGGTATGACTAGACCAGTTGCCCCCAGGCACAATTTTGTTTTACCACTCAGCCACCTCTCCGGCCTTGGGCTTCTCAACACGAACAACCTTGTCGCAGTTGAGCAGGCACAACGGATCGAACGCCATTTTGATCTTTACAAAAGGATTGCATTGTTAGCAATTGTGTACTTCAACGGTTAGGAACAAGGAGTGAACGCCTACCTTTCTCATCGCATCCACAGTAGTCTCTCCAAGCTCGTGAGGCAGATAGTCCCTCTTGACTAGACCAACACCATGCTCACCCTAGACAATCATTAGCACCACCCACCCATTGATAGTGAAGCAAAACTCACAGTAACTGTCCCCTCCATCTCAACAGCCCGCTTCACCATGCGGTGGACACAGTCCTCTGCTAGGGGGCGCTCCTTCTTGTTATACAGCAAGATGACTACCACGAAATCAGCGCTTCCACTCCAAACCAGGCTCATATCTTTCATTCAGGGGGACACTAACTGTGGAAGTTTCCATCTCCAACATGTCCCACAATCGAGCTTGTCAGGCCTGACCTCTTGAGATCCCCCTTGGTCTCCTCAATAATGTCTGGCAGTCTACTCATCGGCACGGCGACATCGCCCGTCCAGACGTGGTCACCGGGACGACGCGCGGCCATGGTGCTCCACAGGGCCTCCTTGCGGGCGCTCCACAGCTCAAGCTGCTCCTCCTTGCTCTTGGCAAAGTCGAATGACTGGCCGCCAGCGCCCTTGGCGATGGTGCGCACCAGTGCTACCTGCTCCTTGACGCCGTTCTCGGTCCCGCTGAACTTGAAAAAGAGGGTAGGGGCCTCCTTCCACTGGCGTGAGGTGGCGCCGGCGCTGTTGATGAAGCGCATCTGGTCGTCGTCGAGGATCTCGACGGCCGCGACGGGGATCCCGTCGCCGACCACCCGCGCCACACAGTCGGCGGCTTCGCGGATCGACTTGAAGCTGGCAACGGCGACCGAGCTGGATGCCGGCTTGACCGTCACCTTGAGCGTGGCCTCGGTCACGAGACCCAGGGTGCCCTCGCTGCCAATGAATAGCTTAGTGAGGTCGTAGCCGGCGCTGCTCTTGCGCGGGCGCTGGCGTGTCTTGATGACGGTGCCGTCAGCCAGCACGACCGTCAAAGACAGTACCCACTCGCGCATAGTGCCGTAGCGGTACGCGTTGGTGCCGCTGCACCCCGTCCCGATCATGCCGCCGATCATGGCACCCGGGCCCGGGTCCGGCGGGAAGAAGAGGTTGTGATCGGCCAGTTCGTCGTTGAGCGCCTCCCACCCGACGGCCGGCTGCACCACAACGTCGAGGTCGGCATTGTGCAGGGCGATGATCTTGTCCATGCGGGCAAAGTCGATGCAGATGCCGCCTCGTGTGGGGGTGAAGTGTCCCTCTAGGCTGGTGCCGCCGCTGTAGCCCGTGACGGGGATGCGGCGGGCGTGGCAGACCTTCATGACGGCTGAGACTTCCTCGGTCGAGGCCGGGCGCACGACGCAGAAGGGCTTGTGTTCTGGATCGGACTGGTGCGAAGACCACTCCGAAGTGGCGTGCTGCTTGATGTCGTCCTCGGCCGTGCTGACATTGCCCTGGCCGACAATATCGATGAAGTCGGTCCAGGCGGCCTCGAGCTCAGCCTTGCCGGTCTTGTGCCTGGGCGAGTGTGTCGCGGCGAGAGGAAGGGTCGAGGAAGGGTCGGGGTCGCGCGGGAACTTGGTACCGAGCAGCCAGGAGGCACCGCCAACGAAGAAGAGCACTAAAAACATGCGTGGTTAATATATTGCTTTCCCCTAGACAGCTATCTGACCGGTAGGGGGGGCCGTACTGAAGGTGATGGCGTAGTTCCGCCCCGCGCCCGCCTCCTCTCGCATGTTGCCCATGCGCTCCTGGTCCTTCCTCTCACGGGCCAGACGCTGTGAGATACTCTGGACCATCTGGCCCTTGAACGAGGGCCCGCTACCGGGGCGGGGGTAATTCGGGTCCGGGCCGTTCGACGCATAGCGGGCGGACCTGCTGCTGGCGAGGGCGAGACATGTTGTCGGTGTTCGCCGCGCTGCTGTTGCCGTCGTCAAGCTCCCCAAGCTCCTGGGCGCCTTGCCCGCGAGCTGCGACATTGTGTAGACGGATTATGTACTCAATTGGCTGGGATAGGCGTGGATTCGGTCAGATGGGGCGTCATGTCGGGTTGGCAGCGAGGTATTGGGCGTCGGGGTCGTCGATTGCGGAATTCTGCTTGATTGACGAAAGACGAGCTAGGAGATAAGCATCGGACAGCTGGTGTGGAGGCAGACAAAGCTCCCTAGTTTCCCCACCAAATAGCGGCAGCGCCCGAGCTCAATCATCGTTGCGCGCTTCGGCTCGGCCAAATGGGTACCAGGTGGGGGGCCGGGTTCAATCTGGGCAACTTGTGGTTGACAAAATAGCAGAGCGCCGAACGTCGGGGCACAGCACCAATCATTCCTTTCTTCATGCCGTCTATATATTATACTATGTATATGCCTTCTTTAGAGCGCCATGACACACAAATACCCCAAATTCCCTCTCCAAGATAACCAGCGCTGAGGCAATTCACAGTTTACATTATACCCATGACTTAAAACGCCTTGACGAACACCATACCTAGAACGTATCGCCAGAATTTAATGCTAAAATATTACATGCAATACCCCCTTTTCCTATCCACAGCCCTCAGCAACCGGCCTCACACCCAGTCCCTCTGGCCTGCTACAAGCTGCACGCTGAACGTAGGAGCCCCCACGCCCATGCCCTGGAGGTGCTGTAGATATGTCTCCAGCTCAGCATCGTCATTGATCGGTAGTGGAAGCTCGCCACCCTTCCCGTCCTTGATGACGCCCTCGATCGCCATGCACACGACATCGGTGAATTTCTCGACCGCGGTGCTCCGCAGCACATCAATCGACCGCGCGCCTAGCGTCGAGATCCACATAGGTGTTGCAGAAGGAAACACAGTGGACGCTGGGTGCAGTCGGAAGTAGACGGCGATCGTTGCCACTGATTGTGGCGGCGGTGGCGGCTGATGGTGGTAGACGGGCGCCGCTTGGGCATTGTGAATGTTGTGGGTATTATGGTCGTGAGTGTGAGGGTGGGCAGCTGTATAGCCCTGCACATATTGGTCGCCGGCAAAAGGATTTTGCGACTCGGACGCAAGTAAAAGGGAGGCGCCCAGTTGGGCGTCCATCGCGGAGAGGTCGGGTTGAGGCTGCTCAATGTCTGACGGCGGAAGGAGGCGAGATTGCGTGTGAAGCACCGGTCCAGGCGGCGACCGCCCCCGTTGCGAGCGCCGAGTTGACGACATGGCTACGTTAGCTCTCGGCTGTTTCTTGGTCTTTGGATTTGACTCCAGCGCAAAGCCCGAACTAGGCGTTGGGCCGTACACAATACCAAACGTTGCTGGGGGTTTGGCCTTCCCTCTGCGCCTCGGTGGTGGCTTAGGGTTTTGGTCATCGGGGGGTTTGTTCGCCTTTTTATTTTGATCATCTCGATACCTGCGCATAACATCGCGTGCTAATAAATCGATCGCCTTGGTCATCCTCCGCTGGTCCTCCTCGGATCCTATCGGGGCAGCAAGTTGGCCGAGTAACTCGGATCCCGCCAGCCACTTGCCCTTAAGCTCTTCCCAATGTTCTGTCCCTTCCTCGTGCCTGCAAGTAAACTGATCTTCCATCAGGATCTTGTAAAGAGAGCCGCGAATCTCTCTCCCCTGCTCGGGGTTGAGCCCGAGGATTGTCTTGGCTTGGGCAATGGTCATGGCTGAGCTTGCCACCCTCATTCTCTTGGTCACATCACAGGCAATGATGTCGATGGCTAGCCTCTTTTGGTCCATGTTGTCTTGGTCCCACATGACAGCGCGGAGGTGCATACTGTCGCGCACCAGTTGGTTTTTAAGAGCCTCCCACTTCTCGGGGCCGGCAATGGTCTTCTTGATGACGCCGGCTTCTTCGCATATGCTCTGAAACTTTTGTCGGACCATCTTGTAGGCATCGTTTTCAAGTTGCAGAGCAGTTTTTGACTCTTCGAGAGTCATCTCGGACGGGAAGCGAGGAGGGCCGGGAGGATCAGCGGGAAGCCCGGCATATGCCTTGGTCCTCCGGCGCCGCTTCTTGGTAGCGTATCTCTCTCTAGACTCGGCCTCCAACACTCGTCTCCTCTCCTCCTTCCGGGCCAGCTGCGCCGGGGTCAGCCCCACGTGTTGGGAAGGAACGGCAGGAGACTGAGACTGATCTCCGGTCGCAACCTCATAGCCATCAATAGACATGGTGCTCTCATCGTGACCACCACGACCATCATTCCCATCCTCCTCCTCCTCCTCCCCCTCGTCTGAATCGGATGAGTCGGTTTCCTCTTCCTCGTCCTCGGTCGACTTTTCTCGGAGTCCACCAAAAGCACCTACGGTCTCACGGAGACGCATCTTATGTTTGGTCCGCAAGGAAACAAGCTCGCGGGCCTCGAGCTCGTACCCCTCCTCTTCGAGCACGCTGAGCATCTCCTTTTGAGTGAGATTGCGCTCCCATAGCTCGCGCACCCTAGCGACCAACTCATCATTCTTCCAGAGGCGCTTGTGTTTAGGCGGGAACTCCCAGCGTTTGAACTGGACCTGATATGCGCGGCGACTGTGAGGGCTGGTTAGTTGGGTTGCAGCATGAATGTGGGCGTGGGAATGTAAGTATGAAGTATTACATAGGCAAGGACATGATGAATGAAAATGGAGAAATACCGGCGCGGTCTGACGGGAATGTGGATATGGTCGGCCGGAGTACGGAACGAAGGGGGGGGGGGGGGGGGGGGCACGGCGGAGTACGGCGAGCCAGAGACAAAACAAGGCAGACACGGTCGGCCACGGCAATCAAAAACGTACCTCGCGCTGAAGTTGTGAGCCGCGCGCAGATAGTCGATCACATCGTCGAGCGACTTCCGCTGCTCGATAAACAAGCTGTAGCATGTTTCCCTATGAGGCTCCCAGTCATACACCATTTTCGGCCGGCCCATCCTTTCTCGATGGGTTCATGTCGCTCCAGGTTGTTGACGGCGAAAGGTCAAGACTGCGCATGTTGTCAGATGGGCAGATGGATGGGCAGATCGGCGTGTCGGAACGGGAGGCCCACACAGTTCGGATACGGGCTAAATATTGTATGTGCACTGTGCTCCTGTAGCTTCAAGTTAGATTCGCTTGTGTGCAGCCAACATGTCCCAATTTATTTCTTATTCATAAAAGCTTGAACAGCTGGCCCAAGTTGCCCTAATCGACTTTGACGTACACAGGCACATATTCCGAATACACGGCATACATAAAACCCACCATCTACTTACACACACCAAAATATTCACACTACCGTTCGCACTCAATCCTTCTCCCCAGTTTCCCCCTCCGTTCCTGCCTCCGCCCTCGTCACATCACTTCCCGTCTCGCCAATCTCCTCATCCGCCTTCCCACAGGCAGTCCCCTCTTTCGCTATACCAATGACATCTACCCACCCCTCTGGTCGCTTCCTGCCCTCGGGGTACATCTCGTTAAGATACCTCTCGGCATCCCTCGCAAATACCAGCAGCTGCTCTTCAGCACCCCACTCTCCCATAGCCATCACTCCCACGGGAAGTTTTCCCTCGCCTTGCTGCGGCGCAACATAGCCCGCGGGACACGTCACGGCTGGACATCCGCTGGTGTTAGCGTACCACACATACATCATGCTGCGAATCGTCGTGTTTCCGTCATTCACGCCGTACTTGGCGTCGCCAGAATGAATTGGAATTCCCGCCTGTGGTGTCGTTGGCGTTACAATCAACAGGCCAGGGTATTTCTCGTACAGAAACGCCAGATGCTGCATGATGACCTGGCGGATCTGACCATACTTCAAATAGTCGACGGCTGGTGTTTGGGCGCCAACGGCAAGTTGCACTCTGTTCCCATGGTTGACAAGCTTCAGCCAATCGCCCTCGTTGACCACGCGGCCCTTGGCGGCATCGGCCGATTCTGCTAGGCACGTTGGGGCATGCGCGAGTTGGCCTTCGCGCAGGAAGGGCAGCTGGATCTCGACGAGCTCGTACCCGATCTTGGCCGACGTCAGGTGCGTGATGACCTCGTCGAAGATGCCACGCACCTCCGGGTCCGAACGCGCGATCCATCCGGGGCAGATGCCGAGGTACTTTTTAGCCGATAGCTCCGGCGGGACGGACATGGCAAACAGGTTCTGGCCCGGGTCGGAAGGGTTCGGCTGTGACATATGGCGGTAGGCAATGGTGAGGTCGGCGACGGTCGAGGCCATAGGGCCTATGACGCACATGGACGAATTCACGGTGATGGTACGGTTGTGCGTTGGCTTGAGGCCATACTGACCACAGAATGCTGGTGGGATGCGCATACTGCCGCCTGGAGATTGTCAGATCATGAATCGGGTAGCTCTTTGCTCAACATACCTGCGTCTGTCCCTACCGCGATGGGAATAAGGCCGCTGCTCAAGGCGGACCCGGCGCCGGCGGATGAACCGCCAGTGTAGTACGACTTGTTGTACCAATTGACCGCAGTTCCTGTAGATGGCTACATACCCAGTCAGCGCTAATCCACTCCTCTTGCAACACAGAAAACCCACATTGCACCCCGAAGTCCCTATCTCACGTTAGCCAGATCTGCACTCGTCCACTCTCCGGCTCGGGGAAGCTCACCCATCCCGATCTCATCCTGGTTCATCTTCCCCATCATCAGCGCGCCCGCCTCCTGCAGCTTTTCCACCGGCCACACGGTCTCCTCCTCCGGCGTCCTGAAGTACTCCTCCCCCACGTCAACCTGCATCCCCATGGTCGACACGAACCCCTTGACGGCCGTATCATCCTTTACCCCAAACGGCACGCCGTCCAAAATCCCCAGCGGCTCCTGCGCTGCCCATCGCGCTGTCGACGCCCTTGCTGCCGCTAGCACGGCCTCGGCATTTGTCTGGATGAAGGCCACGGCGTACCCCGACGCCGGCCCATAAGCGGGGCGAGTGATAAGCGGCAGCAGGGCCTCGACGACCTGCAGCGGCGTGGCCTCGCCGCTTTTGTACAGGTCGTGGTAGTCCGCGATCGACGCGAAGCGGCCAGCCAGCCCGGCGGGTTGAGGGAGTTGCAGGTCAGGAGTGAGGGGAAGCATGGGCTCGGTGGGGGAGGGTGTGGCCGGGAGGGGGATCACATTGGGCTGCATCCGCCACAGCTCGCCGTCCAGGCCGGGAGTGAGCTTGGGCTGGCCGAACTTGGCGTTGGACCAGAGCAGCTTTTGCAGCCACGGCACGCTGCCGATGCTGGTGCGGGTGTTAGTGACTACTGGCTGGGTTGCGGCACGGCGGAGCAGAGGGATGAATACATGGTTGAGGCCACCACCAGTGGTAGCCCGCGCAGCGCCGGATTCTTGTCCTCTTCGGGCTCATAGGACAGCGCGCAAGCTGATGCCTCCTTGGTTCCGGGATGGTTGGCGAACCGCCGAGCCGAAGGCAGCGGTGTTGGAGTCATGATGGGGATGGCCTTTTGGTTTTGGGAGCGAGGATAGCCAAGCGGGTAGTCTTGGCTCCGGACGCCGGTCGCCAAGTCCCGGTTCTTCGGATCCGGTGCGGCACGGTGGCAAACCTACCAATTGACTAAGCACAGGTCACAACAACTCCAGATGCTGATATACGGATGGAGTGTGGGACTGATTGACGATGAGCTTGAGAAGGAAATCTTGGCTTTCTTCTCCCAGCCCATTTGCGAAGAAGGGGCCCAGGGGCCGTATGTGCCAGTCAAAATTTGGCATAGTAAGCCTAGCGAGCTCCTATCGGAAGCCACACGGCAAGCCCCGTAATTCCGACTCTCCGTGTAACACAGTATGGCATGACTATCGCGTGCTACCACTCAAACCATAGTCGGCTCCGCAATTAATGTGACTGAGACAAGCCCCCCTGTTGAGTGCCAAGGCGTGGGTGATAATGGACCTCGGCACAGTCTGGGCTGCTATTCACCAGCAGAGGGGCTATCCGGCAACAGCGTCATTTTCATTTATTTAGTGTATACAACCGGAAACCATTAGGAATCTGGAAGTGGCATCTAGC
Source organism: Lasiosphaeris hirsuta (assembly GCA_030549175.1). NCBI lineage: Eukaryota > Fungi > Ascomycota > Sordariomycetes > Sordariales > Lasiosphaeriaceae > Lasiosphaeris > Lasiosphaeris hirsuta. The sequence goes on from JAUKUA010000001.1 coordinate 6,524,443, forward strand.
TAGGAGACACACAATGCCGTCGCTTTGGGTCTAAATCTCTTCCAAGGATCGTAAAAATGCAACCGAGGAGAGGAAGCAAAGGGCCGGAATTCAATCCATTGTTTCTCAAAAGCCCCGAGGTAAAACAACAAAATTTCACCAAGCCAGCCCGGAGGCTCTCCTGAACGGAGTTGACGCCATCATCCAATGACGATCCGGGTTCCCAAGACCAAGAAAAGAGCTCCCCCCCCCCCCCCTCCCCAAAAAAAAAAACCAAAAAAAACCAAGAATCCGCAACGCCAATGCTTCCATTCAGAGCAAACGAAAAACTAGTCTGTGAGAACCAAGTCCCATAAACCGAATGAGTCCATCCGGGATTTCTCCCGTCTCGAGATGCTGCCAGGTGGGAAATGAGCACCTTCCCAACACCAAACTTAAACCCGGAAAATCTGCCTCTAAGAGCTGAGGATAGAGAACACTTTACCCCCATCTCCCGATAAAAACCGAGAGCTCGACAATTCCTTCTTCCACCCTCCCCATACATATCCTGAAGAAAAAAAAATGCAAGTCATAACGTCGTAGCCTGGTATCATTCCCTTGCCTGTGCCTTGGCTTGCTGTGCTGCCAAGTGCCCGAATCCGTCCCGTGCTCCGATAGTTCCGATAGTTTTGCGAGTGAATTTGCATAAAAGTAGCAAATCGATAACGTCCTCCCTCCCAGCCTCTCCTGGTCTAGGTTCCGTCTCTTTGTTTTTTGGTTCCCGCCGTTACCATTGTGATGTGGTTGTTATTGTAGGTCGGTTCGGCCCAGAATGGTTGCCGTATTTTCGGGGGGTGTTGATGTGAGCTGGCTGAGCGGTAAGCTCGACACCCTTGCTCGTCCCGTCTAGGATTCCCGACGTCCAACTCTAGTCAAGGAGAGATCGAGAAACTGACAGCTTCGGTATGCTTTTCGGCACCCGCCTGATACTGATATCAGATGCTGAAAGTCACCGCCCACCGCTCATCCTCAATATCTTAGTTCTCAACCACAAGATGAAGCCCTGCCAATAAGTCTGGGTCCTCCGTTTCGCGTTACTCCCTCTTCTTGAGCGCGTCTCAAATCGAACCCCCTCAACGCCAGACCCAATGCCCGGCCCAAAGGCCGGCGGTGCCGTCTGCCCGTCCGGCACACTCTCATACTTGCGTGCCGCAAAGGTCATCTGCTTTTCGCCCACCTCTTCGGCCGCCATGCTCTTACGGCCAATCAAACTGAGGTCGTTCCTGGACGAATTCGACGCCCCACCGCCGCCGCCGCCGCCAGCCCAAAAGCCCTTGCCCGTGGTAGATGCCCCGACGGGAGTCGAGGAGGTCGACAGGCTAGTGGGAGTGGTCTTGCGCGAGGCAGTGGGCCGAGTCGCCGAGTCGCTCATGCTCGTCTTGCGCGACTCCTTCTCGATGCGCGCAGCCCGCTCGGTGTCGCGGCGCTCGCGCTTGCGAATCATCTCGCGGTCATACTTTTCCTCCTTGGCACGCTCGCGCTCCTCAAAGCGGCGCCGGGCCGCGCGGATGTTCTCGGCGCGAGCGGCCGTGTCGAGCTCGGACCGGCTGCGCAGGCGCGGGAAGCTGGCCGCCTCGAGGGAGCTGCGCAGTGGCGACATGGGAGCGGCGGACGAGGTGGGGGAGACGACTGGGGGTGGTGGGGCAGGGACGGAGCCGGTGGCTCCAGAGGGTGTTATTGGCGACTCGAGACTTGTCAAGGCGAGGTTGAGATGGAGATCCGAGTGGCTTGCTGTGCTGATACTCCCATGTGCGAGGCGTGAGGTGGTTGCTGGCGTGGAACGGCCCGTGTTCACGCGGAGCGGGCCAGCTGGCGATGTGATGTCGGAGAAGGAAGCAGTGCGCTGGCTTGCGAGGGAAGGGCGGCGAAGATTAGACTGTGACAGGGTGGGGAGCGTGTGGTGAATGTGGTGAGAGTTTGCGCTGGGGGTTGCGCTCGTGGTGGTATTGTTTGATAGGTTGTGCGAGTCGAGGAGGTCGTCCTCGTTTTCTGTGATCGTGGGCGAGTAGTCGCGCGCATTGTCAAAGGAGGCCAGTGAGTTGGCGTACGATAGCGGCGGGGTCGAGGTGCGTGGTGTCTGCTGGAAGGGATGAATGAAGCCCCCCCGAGAGTTGCTGCCCGTCGAAGCCTGCGAGGCAGAACGGCCGTGCTGGAATTTTGTCCGAACGTTGCTGCCACCAGCACCTACTCCCACGCCAACACCCACAACACCCGCGCCCGCCACGACGACGGCGGCGGTGCTCCCCACGCTGCCGCTGCCACTCCCACTGCCGCCGCCGACTCCATCGCTCGCAAAGGCAAACAGCCCCGTGGGAATGGCAAAGCTCACGTCCCTGGCCGAGCTTGATCGCGAGCCGTAGCCGTCGCCCCATCCGTGGCTTCCGAGCGGACCGGGCTGTCCCAGCTGCTCGACCGACTGGTCCTCCCACCCGCGGTCGAGGTCGAGCGAGTTCTTCTCCGAATGCGAGTACGACAGCTTCTTCAGAATCGGCTTCACCATCTTGCCCCTCTGCTTGGTGATCTTGTTGGGCGCCGAGTGCCCGCCAAAGGACGACATGGCTGAGGTTCGCTGCTCCTGGCTCCGGCTCTGGCAGGCGCAATTGACCAGAACCAAACCCAGGGCCAGAGGTTGGATTTCGGTCTCGATGCTAAATGAGGAGGTTGACGACCGGAAAAGGCGGGAGCGGGGAACCCGGATAGCACCTGCGGGCGCTCTGGCGCTATCGCCGTATCACGCACGACGAGCGGGGAGACGAGACTGCCAGTCTGGATGCATCTGGTGCTGGGCCTGCTACTCCGAAAAGGGCAAGATGGCAGCCTGCAAAACCTGCAACACACCGTGTCTCCGTGTGTGTGTGTGTGTGTGTGTGTGTGTGTGTGCCTTGTGCCCGCCCACGACACGGCACCACCAAAACACAAGACAGCAAACAAGGGGAATAAATGCACACGCAAACACGCAAACGCACACGCAGCTGCTGCGGCAGGCTGCAATGGGAGCGATGCAATTGCAGAAGGCGGACGGCGGACAGCCTGCGGTCACCGGACAATGGCAGAGGCAGCGGCCAAGACGGGAAGGAGGAAGAGGAGGGTTGACGGACGATGATGGGTTGGTGGATTGAAAAAGGGACTGAAGCCCCAGCTTGTTTTTGCGACGGGGGTTCGGGTCACCGCCCAGCACCGGCCAAGCAACAAGAGCGCAGGCCGCTCGCCGCTCCCACTTAGCACTGATTCAGCCTCATTCCTAGCTCAATTACACATCTCACGCATACTACGCAGTAGTATCTCGCCTCGACATGTGCGTGTGGGGAGGAGGGGTCCGACAGGGATCCGCCCCGGGGCTCGACCCCTCCAAGCCCACTCTCCAGGCCTCTGGGCCGCTGGGCCTCTGGGCCTCTCTGAGGGGATCTCGAGATGCTGACCTGGAGCTCCAAGTGGACGGGACTAGAGATGGGCAGGCTTTGGAATGGGCCATTGGGCGGCTCACAACACGGCCCCAAAATCAACAACACAACGCGCAATCAACCCCAAACACGAGGGTCGGAGAGCATTGCCTGGGCAGCCTCTGTTGTTTGTTTGCTACACGGTCCGACGGGCCAAACAACGGGCTATCAATCCGAGGCCCCATCAACACGGCGAGCTTCTTCCCTGCCATGGCAGGTCAGTTTTGCAGCCGTTGCCAAAACACAGAAATTTCAAACCTACGATTGAAAATGGCTCGCCCGGAGCCACGGCGACCGCGGGGTGTCCGGCATCATCGATCTGAGCCCATCCGAGCCCACCAAAAGCGTGTCTGAGCCATTCTCAGCCATTCTGAGCCCAGGCTGACTACGGCCAGCATACGAGCAGCATCATCGCATTATCAGCCGGACCATCGCCACCTGTCTCCTCCCAGGCCCTCGGTGTGGGATGCACAAAGCCCCTCCAAGCCCACAAGCCCTCTGTTAGCTAATGGCCGACTTGCCCTGGCAGGGTGCGGTGGCAGCGCGCTCCCATGGTCACGGTCGATGGCTAGCACCCGACACCTTGGGCAGTGAAACAAAAAAAGGACAGCGTCAGACCTTCTAGAATTAGAGTCCAAGAATGACCACGAGACAGACGCGCGACACCCATTGCTATCTCTTGCCTTTTTTTCTTCTTCTTCTCCTGAGGCTCTTTTGCACCTGGCTCCTGTAAATTAACAATCAGCATGGAATAAGGTATCCAATCCCTGCGAACCAAGTCTGGAACAAGCCCATTCCGGGCCACCTTCCACACCCGACACCACACCTACAAACACCCGACACAGACACCCACACCTTGCGACGGATCGCACACCTTCACCCACCTCGCAGCTTCCCCGCGCCGCGGGAGCCAACTACGTCCGGCGAGGGACCCGGCCGAAAAAGCGCGGCCTTTTATCGCTCACGCCTTCTCAATCAGTCTTCTCCAAGCTCACCTTATAGGCCCGACCCATCATCACACACAATTTAGTCAATCCAAGTCCCACCCGCCCGCTCAGCGACCCCCTCACATCACGCCTTGGCTATGCCGCCTCGGTCGTCCGGTCCAGTCCGTCCCCTCCACCCCGTTCAACCACCAATGAACCCCCTTCCCTCCCCATCTCTTACCCTCGGTGACCCCAAAAGTTAATGCGCCCGTGGGGCTGAAAAGCGACAGGAAAGCTTGAAGAATGGATGTCCACTCAGGAAGGGAGGGGAACCATCCTTGTCTAGCGGCTCCTAAGAGGCTAGCAATCTTCACCGATGGCAAAGCAAAACCATCGAATCGCTCTCCCAAGACAACGGGTCCCACTGCGACGCAGCCTTGGCAGCTTCTCCTCTCCTCTCGGTGTTCCCCCCACCCCACCTCACTCTACCTCTATATCTAAAGATCTGGGCCGCCTGCATCACCAACCACCCTCATGATCTAGCCAAGAATCCCTAAAAGTGTCAATCTTTCTGCGTTCTGCCGTGCTGCAAACCTGTGCCGTTTTGCCCAATTCTACATCTCGTCTTTCTGCTCAACTCTACCTCCAGGAGAGAAAGAGTTTCAAGTTGGGAAGGCAATCAAAACAAAGCAATCCGTCGCTTACAGTGCTGACATTCGTGCCGATCCAACCTGCATGACCTTTTTGCTCGCTCGTTGGTTGGGCCAAGGCCTAAAACTTAATATCGCTCCTCCCCACAGCCCTACTCAAACAGGCAGGTATAGGCAGTTGTCCTCCACCCAAAGGCACGAGTACCCACAGTCTGCCCAAAAGGCAGCCTATGCGGCTTCAACCGCCAGAACAGATCCAGGGCCGTTTTCTCTCTTTTGCTCCCATTGCCTTGCTTTTTTGTGCCCTCTCTCATCGCCCGTCGTCAAACCTAGCCGGTTGTCCGACTTGAGAAAGACGTCCACGCGGGCTGGCTAAACCTTGAGTCCTCATGGGATTGACCTAAACTGCAGCCAGGCTGGGCCGGAATGTAGGCCCCGTCTATCTCTGCTTCTCGTCCCCTCTCGCTTGATTTCTCGCTTGTTTTCCGTACCCAAAGGAAAGCCTGATTTCTGTTTCGGTTATGCTGAACACACGACTGAGCTTGTCTCGAAAAAATATCTCTCCCTCTTAAGTCCAGGTCAGGCTTGATTGGGTTTCCCTAAACAAGTCAAAGTCTCCTTCTCTCAAGCAAATGATTCCGACCTCTCTTCTGTCTGTCTTAGAATAAGGGTACGCCCTTCAGGCTCGAATGATGCTATTAGGCCACAACAAGCTCCCGCATGGAAGCTGACTCACATGGTCAAGCCAACGACAAGGCAGCGCGCATCACGAATGACACCCAAATTGCGTCTTGTTGATGAATACAAGGGGGCGGGGGAGGGGGGACCCCTCTTAGCCGCCCCATCCGCAACCATGTCGAAAGATGGAAAGGCCCGCCCCGTCCGCCTTGGCTAGCCGTTGCCGCCTCCCCGACTACCAACACAGCAGTAGGCGGGGCGGGACAATCCAGCCAACCAGCGTCACACAGAGACTGTGAATCTTCAAGCTAGGAGCTGCCGGCATGTCTCCCTGGTGTGATAGCATCTCTTTTCTCTCTGGGGGCGTGTGATGGCTGTTGCAGATGGGGGTGTGGTGTGGAAGGAAGAGTTGATCTATCGCCAAAGGGGCCAGCCTAGGTTGTGAGTTGCTGGGAGGAAAAAGCAAAACGTTGACGGAGTATATCGACGGCGGCCGGTAGCGAAAACGCTCTTGCTCGAGCCCCTTTTCGATTCCGTGGTAGTTGTCGTGGACTTTCAGCCAGCCAGTGTAGCCTTCTCCCTTGCCACGCCTCACAGATAGGCTGGCAGATGCACTGAAGTCGACCAGTGCTGCTTTCGATGAGGGAAATCAAGGGGTGTCTTGTGCTGCTCAACCATGCCCCCAAAAGGTCTGCGAGGCCATGCCTTTATACCGCCAAAAAGACCCGGCTGAGGCGAGATCAAACTAGTTGATCGTTCGGACCTCGCTCCGGACAATGTCACCGTCTCTCCACGACGGAGTGACCGGGTAGGCAACTCGCCTCCGAGCAACTAGCTCCCTCGAGAACTTGCTTCTTCGAGCTTTTGTCACACCCAGCCCACTTCGTCTCCGCTCCTTCGACACTCGAAGGACACACCGAGTACCGCCGTGTACTACACAAGTCCCCTTCACACACCACCTGACATCCGAATTGTGATTGATCAGCTCCATAAGCCGCTGGGCCGTCGCCGAGGAGGCCTAGAACCCAACAGAAGAGCGGGGTATCACAGCCGGACGCAAGAAGCAGCACTCGAAACTCGGGGATGGAGGGGGTTGAGTGGCGACGGCCGTGTTTGCAGCGCTCAGCAACGGCACTCGGGAGGAGAGGATAGGCAGGCAGACGCGATGAACAAGGGCCGAGTGCAGATCCAAACGGGGCCAGCCGAGCTTGGGATGCTGAGGACAACAGGGAAAGAGGCTGCTCGGAGTTGCTTGAGCTTTCAAAACGATGCCTCATCAGGCCAACTAGAGAGCCTAACCCGACCTTGGACAGCATTCTGGCAACAGCTCGTGACCTTCGGCGCTTGCGGTTTGTCAGATGATTGTCTCCATAAGGTAAGGGGACCACTCCTGGAGGGCGATGATCCCCCCCGACTTTTCGTCATGCCTCGATGACTAGCTGGACCATGCAGCGGGACGACCCCCCCCCCCCCTCGCCAGGCGCAAATCAGAGGCCATCCAGTCATCAAAGAGACGCTCGAGACTCTCTTCCGGCGACAGGGTGGGAGGGCGCATGGCCACGAGAGTCATGTGCGGTGTGGCACTTGCCACGGGGGAAGCATGGGACAGCGATAGAAAATGTTCATTGACGCAGTCCGCTGTCGGAATCAGCTTATCTCGTCGAGACCCCCCTCCCCCCTCTCAGGGCGCAGCACCCGTACCGGCTTTGGACAAGGAGAGACAGAACCTAAAATCGCCTTCCGTCACCGCTGTGAGAGGAGTCGGTCGGGAGGCGTCGGCGGAACCAGTGGACAGGGGCAAAAAACAAGGCCTTCAGCGCCCATGGCTGTGATGATTCGACGGCGAGCCGGTCGGTTTGGCGGAAAGGCTTGGTTATTCGACGGGACAAGGCCTTGACCGCCAGTCGAGCCAAAGCGGTGCCAGTCGTTGGGCTCGACAGGACAGGCCCGCACATTCAGGGTCTTTGCCAGCCTTTTCAACCGACAGCCGCTGGTCTCCGGCCAGGCAGCTGGTGGGCACGAGACGCTGTGTTCCATGGAAATGGCAGAAAAATTCTCCGGGGCTGAAAGCTCCTCGGATGAAGCAGCCCACGATTCTGGTTGTAATGCGTATTGTAAAACCATTTGCTGCCCTGAACCCTGTGTGCTTGCATTAGACACTGGGACAACGCACAGTACCGCAACGATATGCAAACCAGAACTCCCAGGGCATACCGTACATATGCAGGAGAAACGCGTCATAACAGAGAGCCTTTCGGCTAAGGGAGGAAATAAAGGGCAAAAACCCTCTCGTCTGCTCACCGGCCGCTCGGGGTAGGCCGTTTTCGTTTCGTCTGACGTCCCACGCGCGGATGTTGGGTCCAGGAGGGCCAGTTTATCCAGAAACAGAAACAGGCCACATTCGCCGAAGGCCCTGCGATGCGCATCATCCAGATCGTCCGCGGCTGCCGGAAGAGACATCCTGCTTCCCCGGGCATGCCCTCCCGCTCGAACCGCTCTTGGAACATCGCTTTTGCCCGTGGGTTGGGTTCCATTACAGCGACAAGACGCTTCGCCTGGATGCTGCCCGATGCACAAGCGAGCGCTATCGTCGCTTCTGACCCGCACCACGCACATCAAGGCCGCACAGCCCTGGGCAGCCAACCCCCGCGTGCGAGCACTGGGGGCCCTATGACGGCAGTGGGACCGTCTTGGGTACCTGACCAGACCCAGGGCGTGGAGCGCGGGTTGATTTGCACAGACAACGGTATTGCGTGCAGCGCGGAAGAAGAAACGACAAGAGCGACAGCCACGGCGTTGCTCTGCAGCCATGGCAGCGCCATGCTCTGTGAGTCCCTAGGAAAAAAAGCGAATCGCCCTCAGCGATTGCGACGGTTGTTGGAGGCGCAACGTTTTTTTTCTTCTATGTCTTGTTTTTGCTTTTCCCTGCTCTGTTGGGGTTTTGGCAACGCTGAGCCGCGTTTATTTAGTGCGCTGTGGGATGCGCGACGGAAGTAGCAAGTGTGTATATAGCTGTGTGTACGTACATGCATACATACACAACCTACATACGCACATACTTACCTCGCAACACTTGGCCGGTGCTTGACCCCCCAATAGCCTAGTCTGGCTAGGTCGACGTCCGGGTGGTAGAACGAAAGGGAATAATTCCGGGAGAATTGGCGACAATAGGGAGGTCGCAGTGACGTGCATGGATTATTGGGGAGCTGGCTCCAGGGTGTGTTGGGTATTATTGACTCTGCGCACAAATGCCAGTGGCAGGTTCTGGTCATGTTGATCGTGATCAGGAAGCCGTCGATGGTGACAGTGGTTGCGCCGTGTAAGTCATCAACCCAGCATGCCGCAAGTTGCAACCGCAGCGTCCGCAGGCACCGTCTATTCCTACTGTCTGGTCTGTCTCCCCGCCTCTGTGCGACGGCTTGATCGTTCTGACCGTCTCGGTAGGGACCTGAGCGGCTGCGTGGCTGAGGCGTCGTGACGTTTTCGCGGCTCTAACAAGGCGGCGAGTGGGTTGTGTGGGACCGTTTCTCCAAAACCCCATGTTACGCTACCCCCCGGCCTTGGAGACAGGGATGTTGGGGGTGTGGAAGGGGAGGGGACGGAGACCGGGACAGTTCGAGTTAGGAGGCGACGAAATTGTCGATGACGGAAAACGCCAGAGAATGTATCTTTTCCTTGACAGGGCGGCCAGTCTCCAGCACCGACAACAACACGGGAAGATGATATTCAATAGCGACAAGCTGGCCGTGCCGTCCGGATTGCACAATGGCCGAACCAGGATAGGGCCAAATAAACTGATTAGCTGCAGCAAGTCGTGGCCGAAAGGAGGTATTGGAATGGCCAGGGAGCTTGCCTGCCCATAGCTCCGTCGAGACTCACACACCAATCTGAAGCGAAACTTGTGCCCCCCCGCCCGGCATCGTGGAGCTCGTTCTGCGCAGGAAAGCGGCCACGTGCAAGAGAGCGAATCTGCGAGAACGATGCTGCTGATCTCGAGAGATGCAACACACCCTCTCTCGCTGGTGATCTGTCAGGGTCCGGGACTGCGCTGGCCTCGCTGCGATTCGGCGCAGGACCTGATTTGTCGACAGGCAGATCCCGAATGAGCCGGCCAGGCTGTCCGGTACCTTGCCGTGAACGCTCCGCTCATCCAGCCATTCCAACAGCAGGGTGAAAGCTATCTACCTACCTTTGGTATGTGGAGGCTAATTTGTGACGCGGCAGCCCATGGGTGCTCAATGTGTGCTCAATGTGTCTTGAAGTGCGCTTCCATGTCTGCAATCTGCGCAGCCCGTAATGGTGCAGACAGCCGGCTGGCAGCTCTTCCAGAGAGGAGATTGACATTTGATATTGAGCAAGCATACTCCGTATTCGCAGAGGTACGAGCTCCCAAGCACCGTTGTGGACCAAATGACAAAAAATGTACGCCGGGAGCCTCGCGTCGAGAAACATGCAGCTCGGCACCAGCTTCTAGAGCCGGTTTTGTTGAGAATCCTGGGAGTCATGCAGACGGGGAGCATGGGAACATGGGAGCATAGAAGCATGGCAGCATGGCAGCATGGTTTTGGCGACAGAGCCCGTGGTGTCTGGGGTGTGAACCGTGTCTTCGACTGACACTCGACTCGCACAGACCGAATTGGCTTAACCCTAACGTCCGAACAGCCGAACCCTAAGCTCGGGCACTTCTTCTGCTCTTCCAGGCACAGAAGCCGCGCCGTTTCCAATGCTTCTCTCAAAGTCAGGTCATACATACTACGAAAACCCGTGCTGTTATGCTTTACCTATTCAGCTTCCATCGTGCCAGCCCCCAGGTCATGCTGTGGAAAGACCCCTGCTGCAGAGAGTTGCTGTTGGAGCTGTTGAAGCTGTGGGTGTGTCAGTACCTACGTAGCCCCTCCATTTGTCAACTGTCAGCCACTGATTGGCGCTACCACCGCTACCACCCACCCCCATTCCACAATCGGCTCCTGCAGCAGACATCCAACTCGCGTTCTTTTTTTCTCGAACGCTAGATCGAACATGTTCAAATAAAAAAAATTAAAATAATTTAAAATAAAAAGACACGACCAGTTTCCCGAGCCTGATCATGGCTAATACGATGCGACTCAAGCCTACCTCGCGCCACCGTTTGAGCCTTGTCGCGTGCGGAACGGATCTCGACGGCAGGGACTGTCTCTAGGCGGTATGACAGGTCAACGATGAGAAAGCCATGTCGCAGATTCTGACCGACCTTCCAGCACATGAGATTGCGGGATGGGCCTTGGCGCGTGGGTTTCTCCACAATCATGGTGGGTTCGATTCGTGCACTAAAATTCATTAACAGTGGGAAAAACGGCGGGTGAGGGGAAGGGGGGGGGACGAGGGGCGAGGGACACAAGGGGGGCGAGGGGGAGTGGGATGGCTCCATGGCTCGTGGGGCCGCGCGCTGATGCTTGACATCGAGCAAGATCGGGCCTGTTTCGGGAGATCGTCATGCCAGCCGATGGTCGGCGACAAAATAAAGCAAGACAAAAACAAAGGGACCTCAGCGCTCGACGCGTGCTCTGGCTGGAGCAAGATGAAGCTGATGGAGCTGACGGGGCTGGAGGGAGCTGGAGAGAGCTGGATGAATCGAAGGCTCTAGCTGGCTTGGGATGTTGGGCTGCTGCTTGTCAGCACAAGCAAGCAACAAAAGTTCCCTTCACTGTCGCAAGTGCAATGCGCTTTTAGAGTCGCGCTTGTTGCTGCCGCTGCGGCCGGCCAGTCTTCCGTTTTGATGCCATCAAATGCAGCGACACACCACGCCGCCCACCCGCCCCGTCCTAAGCACGACACAGGACGGAAACCCCGGTGGTGCCAAGTGTAGGGCGCACATTCGGCGATAGAGCGAGGGCGAGGGTGAGAGGTGAGAGGGTGCCAGTCTATCTCTGATGCCCTGATACCCGATTGATGTCTACTGTTGGTGAGGACACGGGGCAGTGACGTCTTCCCACGTCGAGAGCGGACGCGCCGGCAAACCGTCGCACAGGGTAGGCTTTCCAATTGCCTTGAGAAGCACACGACTCAATTGACGATGACGGCAGCAACCTCAGCGCAGAAGGCGACTGGATATGTGGCTCGTCATGGTGGTGCCGAAATTGTCAAACAGGGAAACGCGACTTAACCGACTCGGCCGTTGGCCATTTGCCTCTCTCCTGGCCAAGGCGGGTTCAACCGTCGCAGAGCCATCGGCTCCAAAAACAGACAAGTGCAGGGGCCCGTCGTTTGAGTTGGTGATCTCCTGCCTCGCAAGTGGCACCTCGTACAAGTATCTGGTGGGCTGATGAGCTTGGTGGTGATGGCGATGGTGATGGTGGGCGGAACGTGGGCGTTGAGACTTGCGGGGAGATACAAAGTACCGCGAGTTGCGTCGCACAAGAGATGTGTTGGCAGCCTTACTCGACGATGGCTCAGTTTCAGAGACAAGATGGAGGGAAGCGAGGGCGCTGTTTGGATCGCCGGGAGGGCCCGGGCCGAAACCGTCGTGTTCCGCTGTCGCTGAGGCCGGCGTCCGGACTTGAGATAGGCTTAGGTGGTACGGGTACCTCAGTTGCTCCGTGTAGGTAATCAGAACCATCCGCGTATCCCGTTGGCTCCCAACCGTGACTACTAGCGGCCCAAGTGATCAGAGCCGCTCTCCGCTGCAGAACAAAGCAGCAAATCGGACGGTCTCTGGCCTCCGCACGGGATCAAACAACCACTGTGTAAGGCCTTTCCGCCATGTCTCGTGATCAGTGAGACAGCGAACATGGCTCTCGTTCGAGCCACGGCTTGCGTACTGAAGCCATCCCGACACAGTCCTCATCTAGCGCCAACACACATGATGCCCGGCGGATCGCATCAGAGGCAATGAAAATGAACAGTGTCGGCCAAAACAGTTTCAAGCAGCGACCCCGATGAGAGTCGGATGGATGTGTGGCGTTTTGTGCTTCCGCCACATGCTTCTTGACTCGCTCGGGCGTCGTCATGGCTTTGCAGCTACTTTCTGTCGGCGCTGTTACGGTGCTCTGGGTGGTCGGGCTGCAGGGCATGGCGGAGCAGTATGTGTGTGATTGCATGCTCCTCTCATGTAGGTCATAGCAAGGGATTTGGGGGGGTTTTTTTTCCTTCTATTTTATTTCCTCCCAGGATGCAGGCTGCAGGAGGGAGCCAGGTTTCAGAGCGGTGATGTCGGCATGGAAGACATATTCAGACTGGCTGATTGACACCCCCGATGTGGGTGATGCCGACACCGCAAATCGCAATGAGCGTGCACCTCGGTACTGGGGGTTCGGCGTTGGTGCTCAGGGGCGGCGACGAGGGCGGTCCACGGGTCGGGAGAGCTCGGGCCCTGGCCGTGCTGCAAACGCGACGTTTTCGCAGGCCCCGCCTAGGTTGTCGTTCGTCCAAGACAGCACACAGTTTGGTTCTGGTCGGATTGATGCTACTGTTAGTCTCGACCGCTCAACCGCCCAGCCGCCCAACCATGGATTTTTTTCGGCCCCTCTGACAACCGGGAGCGGGCAATCGCTTCCTTACAGGGCACCTCGGCGACTTGTCCGTCCGGTCCCCATACCCGCCGCCAGGCAGGGGTCCTGGAGCAGCCTGGACCTTGTTGACTTGGCTAAACGTCTTCATCGAATGCCAGGTCCCTGACATAAACGCTCACCGAGTTCGTGCTGGACGTATGTGCGAGCCACACGGGCAGGCGGTTGTAACATGATTGCAAAGCAATTTTTTCCCTCTCTCGCATGGTGATTTGTCGTCATGCCGGCGGCAGCCATCCGCGGATTACGCCTAGTTGTCTTGTTGGGGGTACGAGATACCGTCCTGTCAAGACGCCGTACGGCGACGGCGTACCTGCATAGGAAGGGAATCCTGGGCGGGCCCAACCCGCGGACTTCAATATCCCTTACCAAATGGCATGGTTGATGAAAGGACGGCCGTATCGACCGGCTTGTGCACCACTGCAACGATGGAATTTCGGCATCCACACTTTCTCCTGCCTGCCTACCACCGGGAGCCATCCCGCGTTCGAAGCTCTCGGGAATGGCTCTGCCTGACGCCCTCGTGCCGTCCGTGTGTCCCGTGTACAGCACACAGTGATTGACAAAAATCGGCAGAGCATTGGCTCACCGGCTTCATGTCTTCGTTTTTAACGGCTTAAGGAGTTTCTTCTTGCGCAATCATCCCACACGCCCCCTTCCGTTGGACGACGGATATCTAATCCGTTTTGCAAAAATGGGGAGAAGGCTGTGTGTGGACCATGTTTCTCCAAAACTTGAGCTCCCCCCCCCCCCTTCTCCCCCATCCCCCAGGGGTCCTCCCCCAAAGGAGGCGCCAGGTATCGCGAGGTCCTAAGCCTGCTATCAGTGAAGTGTCATTACCCCTTTGGTCTGCACTAGAATCGATTGCACCAGCCGACCGCCATCAAAAGTTCCCCGGCCATCGTTTAATGAAGGAGGCCTTCGCCGTGCGCCGCTTTGCATCCGTCGAAGGTGCAAAGAGACTCAGCCTTGCAGGGCCCTTTGATAGGGCTATTTGATAGCCTGCCACCTCAGCGACAACCCTGACTTGCTGACTTGGCCAAGGACAGATGCTCAAAGGGTGGGTGGGAGAGGACATGCCACATGCCGAGTACGCGGTATGCTGTTGACTAGTTGTAGGATCTCCACCGTTCCGACTCCGTCTGATTCGCCCCCGCTGCCGCCAGCGCAGCGCTACTGCGTACGGTGCTGTACATAGATACACGGCCGCAACTGCGCGTGCGGCGAATCCACTCATGATTGTGTGTCCCGACAACAAGCCGACTCGCGAGATTGCCGAGCAGAGATCCATGGAGGATTGCTGGCTGTTAGACCCTCCTCTGGAACCCTGTTAGACCCTGCCGAGAAGACTAGGAGATCGATCGTCGGCTCCCCGTCGCGAAGCACCAGGTCTGACTCGTGGCCAATGGCCGGACCGGGAAGGCACTCGCCATGTGATATCACTCGCCGTGCAGCGGGCAGTGTACAGGTCGCTGTAGTCCCGTCACGGGCCGCCGGTGCTGGATTGGGCTCTATAAACAGAAGTCGAACGATCTTGACTGCGGTCTGGCCCGCCCGTGACCCATAATCGATCGACCATGTGCAGGCGAGGACTGGCGAGGCGCGAGGCCAGGAGGAGCTGGATGTATGTTGGATCCTCAATGATGGACGCGAGGAGCTGAATGCTGGCTGCTGGCTGCTGGCGGGCATGAGGGGAGCCATGAGCCACGAGCCAGGAGGCATAGCGAGGCCCCGGAGTGTGAGTTCCTTGATGTACGGCCAAAGTACCGTAAAGGTACCTAGGCGGACAAGGACGCAGAACGAGTCCAGTCTGAGTCGAGTTTGGGTCCATGCAGATTGGCTGCGTGGTGGAGCATCTCGACGACCAGACGACTTGACTCCGCACGACCATCTAGCGTCCAGCCAGCATCCAGCCCATTTTAAAGCCTCAACCCAGAGTTATCCCACATACTACTAGCCCACATAGTTCCGTATGGAGTGTATGCGCGCGCTGCGGTTTGGTGGGGTGAGATGTGCGGAGCGGGACCAGTGAACCGCTGAACCGCTGAACCGCGCGCTGCAGCACCGTGTCCAGGCTCCCAGGATGTCTCCAGGCTATCCAAACCGTCCAGGCTGTCCATGGAAGCTGTCCAGACTCTGTAAGACTTGTCGACCGAAAGACCTAGGCTTGGCTGCGGCCCTTCTCAGGTAAACCATGTGTGCCAAAATCTAGGGCGCACGCAGCGGTGGAAACAGGGACGGGACGGCATATGCGGCTTCTTGGCGGTCGCTATGCTCTCACGAGCACTGGCGACAGCTAACTAGGGCGTAAAAAGAAACAAGGAAAGAAGGCTGTAATAAAATGACAGAAACCAGAGCGAAGACAACGGCAGCAAAGCTGTGAAAGTGCAAGTGCGACTGACTGCGACTGTCTGCAACTATCTGCAACTGTCTGCAACTCACTGCACCTGAGCGCACCTGAGCGTAACTGAGCGCATCTCAACGCAACTGAATTGCGATGGAAATGCAACTGCAAAAACGCAGGCAGGAATGGGTAACTGCACAAGAAATTTTGCTCTGGGGCACGTCAACCGTGTAGCGGCTTCCGTTTTCCATCATGTCTGGCTGCACACCCCTCCAACATGCACCTTCCCCCCCAAAGGAGGGCCCTTGCCCATGCGACCCTGGCAGAAGAGACATCTACTACATGCACCCCCAGTCATTCCTTCCGATTGACGTCCCGTCGTCGAGCTCCCGAAGCACCTGGCTGCAAGTGTGTGCACTCCTCTACGTACCCGCTTCTTGCCGTATGGGGTTTCCCTCCACTTCACCTTGAAAGCGCGCAGCAGTTGCAGCAGTTGCAGCAGTTGCAGCTTGCACCACACACAGCAGCAGCCAGAGGCAGCTCGTCGAAGCAGCTAAGGTGCTCTTTTGAGGTACACAGGTACCTGGCTCTCAAGATTGCTTTCCATTCTCTTGCATTCTCCATCTCTCGTGCAGCCAGCAGCCAGGTACCGAATGTACGGGGCACAGTGCTGCGAGTACTTGCCCGACGTGGTCGTCTGGCCTGCTGCCGACGTCCAACACAGTACACCGCATGTACTGTCGTCCCAAATCCAAAGTCGAGCGCAGTTTTCCCTCGTTTCCATGCAGTCGATGGCGCGCTGCCATTCGTCCTCCATTCGTCTCGTCCACATCCCCCGGGTCGACATGTCTACTTCGCGGGACGTGACAAGGCCTGGCGCATTGCGCATCTCCTGGGCTCGCTTCATCTGCTACTTCTGCTACCTCTGTCTTCCTTACCACTCTCTCTGAGCTCTGTCGGCCATGGCTATATATCCTAGCTCTCCCTCCTCCTTCCCTCCCCCCCATTCTCTCGAGTCTAGAACCCCGGCACGCGCTACAGCCTTGTTTCTTTTTGTCATTGATGTTTTCAACGGCCAATTGGTCCTAGCAATGGCTTTATTTCCTTAAAGTGCCTCCGTCTCGTGTGTACAACAAGCTGGGACTCTTTGCCGAAAGGTACATCCTGCGTGTTGCGAAGGCCACCTCCGCCTCCATCAGTCGTTTTGTTTGATTTCTGTCGCCTCTCACAAGAAAGGCCAGACGCTACCGCAAAAGACCCATTTTCCGTCCAGCTACGCTCTCCCTAGACAACCCAGACGTGTCTCTCGCCTCCACCCCTCCTCCCCCAAGAGCCCGCGCCAGTCCACTGCTTCCATGCTGCAGCCGTGCCGTCGTTCGGCTACACGACCCGCTGTCCTCTCCGGTTCTCGCCCAGCCCATCTACTGGCCAGAATATCGCCATCCCCGGAACGCCGAACGCCCTAAACAAAAAATTATTCTCTCCTCCTCCCCACGCTTAAATCCTTCAACTTGGCGGTAGCAGCCAAGGAAGGCTCCTCAACACACCACATTCAGAAGCACTATCGGAAACTGGGTCCCCCTTCTCCCCGTCCCCTCGGCAACAACAAATCGCAAGCACTCTCGTACTAGCTACTTGCTAGTCGTCATCAGCATGGCTGGACTAATGGATATCGTAATTCCGAAGCTGGACTTCCTCCAGTCCGTGAAATTCTGGGCAACATTTCACACCGTTTTCTGGTATGGCCAACACGCAGAGCTTCTCCTATTTCCTTCAGAGCTAACAGCCTCGCCAGGATCTGGCGCTACCTGCGGCTCATCGTGCACTGCATAAGTCACTGGAGATATAAGTCGATAACACCCCCTGAAAAGCCATCCTATACATCGGAGGATGTCACTGTCATCATTCCCACCATTCACAACCATTTTCCGGATCTAAGGGGCAAGCTTGAGAGTATTCTCGCCTGCCGACCCGCGAAATTGATATTGGTAACCACATGGAACAAGTATGATCAGCTGCAGAAGATGGCTGCAACGCTGAAGTCGCCCGCGGCCGCTCACCCCACCGTTATCGAGGTGCTCCACGTCGACAAGGCGAACAAGCGCCTCCAGGTGTGCGAAGCACTCAAAGATGACCACGTTAAGACGCGGATAACGGTCATGGCCGACGACGATGTAGAGTGGCCGGTCACGCTGATGCCCTGGCTTCTCGCGCCCTTCGAGGACGAGCAGATGGGCGGCGTCGGGACCTGCCAGAGAGTAAAGCGCGTCGATGGCGATCTGACAACGCGCGTTTATAATTGGCTCGGGGCAGCTTATATCGAACGACGAAACTTTGAAATCTCAGCGACGCACAACATCGATGGTGGCACTTCCTGCATGTCCGGCCGCACGGGTGCCTATAGGACCGAGATTCTCAAGTCCTTCGATTTTATGGACGGCTTCAAAAACGAAAAATGGGGCAAGTATATTCTCAATGCGGACGACGACAACTTTGTCACTCGATGGCTGGTGGCCAACCAAAAGAAGACTTGGATCCAGTACAATCCCGAATGCGAAATCGAGACCACACTGGAGACCAGCACAAAGTTCCTTTACCAGTGCTCACGCTGGGCAAGGAGCAATTGGAGGAGCAACTGGACCAGTCTGGTGCAGGAGAGATATGTGCTCACGTGCGTTTGGCCCCCCTTCCCCACATCGGCCAATCCTTGTCAGTCTTGTTGGTCAGTCTCACTAACCGCAACGAACATAACAGTCAGCAGCCATGGTGTACCTACGCCTTGCATTTCGCTACTTTCACCTCGTTAGCATTTGTCACCGACCCGCTCCTGCTCTATTCGTGCTGGCGGGCTACGGAGAACTGGGCCTCGACGAACCGCCATACCCTCCTAGCAGCTGAGCTCATTTTCATGTTCTGCTTTACCAAGGTTGTGAAACTTGTGGGACTGTTCCGCAGAAACCCGAGTGACATCGTCTTTCTACCTGTCTCGATCCTTTTTGGCTACTTCCACGGCTTCATCAAGCTTTACGCGCTCTTTACACTCAAGCAGGTGAGTCCCCATGTTATCCAGTCGGCCTTTTTCTGGGGCAGTATATGCTGACCAAAATGTAGACATCTTGGGGCAGCCGAGAGGATGGTGACGAGCACAACCAGTTCAGACTACAAGAAAAGAATCTTCCTCGCAGTCAGAGTATGGCCATACCGTCCGGGCCAGATATGCCCGACCATGTGAGCCCGCAAGCACGCCGAATGACCGCCATTTTGCAGAAATGCGAATTCGGTAGTCCTGTGTGTGCAGACGTTGGACGTCCTGTAACGTTGAGGAGTCCGGTTCCGTAATGCACTACGGTGACGTGGGCGACACTCCTGCGAGGTTTGCCATTGTCAGCTCTTGGCCGGCACGATCACGGCGCATGAAAATCACGATTCATATGGCTGAACAATCCGGATTTTTGTTTCTCTCGATCATCATTGATATGGCGCAGGGGTGAGGTAAAAACAGGACTCCCCACCTTTCAGGGGCGGGACGGCATTTGGATATTTTTCCTTTCAATGTTTGGACGACTGCGGCATGGCTTCAAACCGATACTGGCCATTTTGCTCCTAATAATCCACGGTGTGTGTTTTTCTTTCTTGAACTTCTGGGCTAAAATACGGCGGTTCGGCTCGAGCTAAAAGTTGTTTCATTTCTGGACTCCTGTTGGGAATTATGTTTCGGTTCATGTCTTCACCCGGAACTTGGCATTGGAGGGATGGGTCACCGACACCAAAAAATGTAATGGTATAACACTTGCAAGCGCAAAGTGGTGGGGCGGGGAAGCGTGTTGGTCGTCCCTCATCCCTCGCCGGGGCATAGAGAGAGGTTTCCGGCGTCTTCTTTTGCGGGAAAGAGAAAAGCGAACGGGGAATCTCCAGGGTAACTTTCAAGGGCATAACAGCTGGCTCACGCAAGTCTTCGAAATTGGCCCAGACAGCCAAACAAAAGACGCATTAGAATGGGATCCGTTAGAACTAGGGTAGATAGACTGACGGAGACAACTCTCATCAATGGCGAAGACTCTTTACGTCTCCTCAGCAGAACTGGGTACAGCTGTGAAGAACTGAATTTTGAAAGGCCCAGGGCGAGGGCCGAGGCTGTGACGACGCTGTCGAGGGCGAGTGTACCGAGATGTGTGGCCAATCAGCAGGTAGTTGGTGTCCCAATCTGGCTACTAGCAGCGGCCATGGAGCCAGGGGTAGCCCGTACATAGGTAGCAGCATCTACTGCTATCAGGTAGCACGGCAGGCCGATGCACGCCATCGTGCGTACGGCGTATTCCTGGAGCGCCAACGGTGAGATTCTGGCTCTTTTTGGCCCCTCTCACGGGCCGGGGATGGGCAAGATGTTACACGGCATTTCTGACAAGGCGGGCTGGGACAAGTCGATTCGCCGGTCACTTTGGGAAATACATGGATGGCATACACAGTACGGACACCAGAGTCGTACAGGTCGAGGACAGGGCCGACAGGCCTGTATGTATGTACATGCTGCGCCGGCGCCAAAACGGCTACATGGCTACATGAGTCCTACAGTACCATACTTATAGTACCTATAGTACTTCGTACTTGGCCCACACGATTGCGAAATGTGCCGCCGGCACGCCGCCTCGACGACGTCTGATCAGGACTCTGTCGGAAATTTCTGATAGGCCCATCTCGACTGCATGTCCCAGCAAATACGGCCGGCACCCATGGATGTGTACTGTTTACATATACACATACACGAGCTACATATGCAGCCGGGTACATGACAGCACCCAGTCTCTTTCATGTACGGCTCTCCCCGCAGCTGTTTTGCTCTCCTTCTCTCCCTCCCCCGGTGGCCCGTTGGCCCGTTGGGTCTTTCGAAGCCACCGGGCTCTGTTCCAAAGAAGGGCCCGACCACGGAGCGTTGCCTCCCCCCTCTTTTCACCCCCTGGCCCCAAGTGAGGCCGCGGGTACCAATTCCACGGGTCAGCGACATTCGCCCGCACTCCGGGATCGATGGGAATGGCATTGGAATGGCGACTTGGTCAGCCAGTTGACGTTAGGCTGCGTTGTGTGTTGCTAAATATTATCAATTACTCCCAGACGGCCTCCCGGGTTGAGCAAACACGGACACACACGGGCCAGCACGTCCTTGAGCTTGGGAAGGCATCTTGAAGAATTTTCATGTTTTTTTACCCTTCTACCAATGAGAGGCTCCGAAACGTCACCTAGGTGAGCTACCTGCAGGAGCCCATGCCGTCGATGCACACAACGGAAGCTGCAATTAGCAGCATGGGGGCGGCACCTGACAGCCATCAAAATTTAATGAATTAATTATCCAAAACTCTTCGCTAATGTGGTAATGTGGCATCGAGCTTTTGCACACTTTGGTTCTCAATTGCCTCTTCTGTCGCCAAAACACCCTCTCCCCACCCGAGACCCTCAGATATGTCAACGAGGCCAAGAGCCAGAGGTTCGTGATCAAAAGACACTGTCTCCCCTTCCAATCCCGTGCTCCGCGCCTTCCACAGAGAAGATCAGACGACCCCTTCGCATTATCATCAATTCCACTTGGGAACCCTGATTCGCCCGAAGCAGTGACAGTCTGGGGACCATTCCGGCAAGCTGATAGGCTGCTCAAAATCGAGGTGGATGGGCCGTCGTGAACTTTGCCGTCGCCGAGGTTCACGGCAGTGCTCGATTTCATCACCCACCCATGCGAGCCATCCGGGATCGAGCCGGTATGGTCGATGGACTCGCCCTCCCCCCCTATGACATAATGACTAATAGAGCTAACTAGTCCGCATCGAAACGACTACACACCAATGTTGAATGTTGTACATACATAGATGGGAGACGTTGGATGTGGAGGGGTCGCATTTGCCAAGAGGCCGATTTGGGAAGGGTCTCGATCTTGACGAACATACCCCCGTCCCCAGGCCAAGCCCTGCCATGCCCAGCGCTGGGACTCGGGCGGGCCAGCAACTTGATTCCACGGCCACGTCAAGCACAAAGCAGCGCGTTAGAGAATCGACCGAATCGTCCCTGTGCATTTCTTAAGAGTAGCTAACACTGCTGGCCCGGCCGCCTCGGGGCGGCCACTCAATCAGCGGTGCACTCAATATCGAGCCCGCCGGAGTCCACAGGCAGTTCGTCCGACAGGGAACAGTCTCGACACCCCGGGTGGCTCCTCACCCGTCCACCCACCCACCCTCCACCATGCCACCATACCACCATGCCCTCCCGCCGACCAGGCTCGCCAGGGGCACGCCCTTGAGGTGCGTCCAGCGGCATCTCTTCCATGCCGTGACAATCCACCCCTCCCCCTTTACATCACCCGCTGCATCTAACCACATCCCCTTGGACCTGCGTCTGCTGGAGTTAGAGGGTGGCACAAGATGCTAGACACTTCACGTTAAGTTCGGCATCAAGACGTGCTACCGAGTCTACGATGATGCTGACGCCCCAGAACGCAAGTTGTGAGTGCGCTGGGGGCTTGGACTAACCGGAAGCAGATTCACACATGAGCCTATTGGTAACTGTCTCACACGGCCGCCAAGTGGTGGGAACCGTTCGCTGAGCCATTGCTCATCGCCTCCTTAGGTATACAGATCGTCACCGTCCAAAGTCACGATTTGTATGTCAACACGGATTTCAATGCCCCCAGGGAGACGATAAAAGGGTTTTCCTCGAGCGTAGGAATTGCCCATGAGCTTCAGCCAAGGCTTATCTTTTTATGATGGTCCACCATTGTCCGTCCTCTGTTGTTGAATTACAGTTGAATTCGAGCAGCAATCTGGTATCCAAAGCCCTACCTTTTTTCTTCTTCTTCGATATCAGTTACAACGCTAGCGAACAAGCTACACTAGATGTGGGTTGTGATATCAAATTCTAGCAACCTGGCTACGCTAGCAGTTGGTGTTCCGGGAATGCACATGAGCTCAAGGTCAGCATCCAGCTGACCAGCCAGTCAGGAGTCATCCTCGGTCTGAAGGGCTGCACACCTAGGGTGGCGAGGGGTTGTTCTTGAGAGAGGGGGTAGAGGAGGGAGGGGTGAAGGCTGGAGAGTTGACAGGTTAGAAAAACGCCCATGCGGAGAAGCAAGCTGGCCATTTTCCTAACCCCAAATGGAGAACAAATACGCGGTTCTCTCTTCGCGAATGTACGTATGCTGCGTCTACTTCGACGTCAGTCACCAAGCTGCTCAACCTCAGTACGCCTCGGCAAGATGAGTCGGACTTGTTTTTGCGAAGGATCGACTCGCCGGCTGCCGTGCAGGAGGGTGCATGTCGCGGACATACCGGATATCGATCCCGTGCGTCCCAAGAGATGTTGCTCATGACGCCGATGGTATCTGATATGCCCTCTTGCATTCAGGGGGGGGGGGGGGGGGGGGGGTCACTCATGCAGGGCTTCCCAACGTGGTTCCATCGACATCGTGAGCAGATGCAAGCCCACGTCTGCCATAGCCAGCGAGCAACATGGATAGCCAGCACGGCAATTTTGGGGGTTTTTATGACAAAGGCGAATGAGAAGGTGTCGATGCGGCGAGCTGACAGACCACATCCGCGGGGCAGCTAGCGGACGATGGACTGTATAGCATGTCGGAAGCAAGCCAGGGCGATGCAGGGGACGCGGCAGTAGCAAAGAGCAGAACCGGAGACGGGAATAAGCAATTCGGCGAGAGGATTCTCGAAGCCGCGAGATCGGCAATTGAGACGAGGAAACATGGCATTGGGAATGTACAAATCGCCAGCGAATCCGGGCCAGCTGCTCTCCATATTCGACCTCACATTATTGTGGAATATCACGGCGGATGCTTTGCGGGTGTAACGAACACGCCATATGGCTGTTCAATCATCAACCACACCCATCATGGTTAACAACCATGGAAGAGCTGACGCAACTAACACTGCTATCCTACGATTATGCCGGACCGCGTAGGCGACAGAGGTGGTAGACAGCCATCCTATGTGATAAGCGCGGGAAGCGACTAGTCGACTTGGCCAAAACAGATACGGGATTTCGGGCATTGTGGCGCTCTCGGCTTGGTTAACATACCTCAGCCTGGGCTCTGCTACTAGTGGGGATCCTTTGACCTTCCAACATGCGCATCTGCTCGCCCTGTGACTTGAGAGGTCACATTTGGCACGGCTTGTTTGATGTGCCGCTTGTGGGGGCGATTTTTGGGATTCTGACGAGTAGCCGCGAGCTTCGGCTTGGACTGTATAGCTAGGCGGCGTCGTCTGAAGAGAGGGAAAAAAAAAAGAAAAAAAAAAGGGAAAAAAAAAAAAGGGAAAAAAAAAATTCGGCGACATCTGCCGCGACTGCGGGGGCGCGCTGCCGCCGACAAGACAAGAAGTCGCAGCGGGCATTGGATGGCTGACTAAACTTTATTAGGACAGGCCTATCCCGCCCGCCCGCCCCATCGAATCGATCGATGCAGGCCGTCGTTTCAACGCATCCCTGTACACTACTACTATTCTCGACCAAAATCTCCAATAAGCTTATCAGAATGCCAAGGCCTTCGCGGGTCCCAACAACCAAAGTAGGGTTAGTGGCCCCGATTCGGCTGCCGAAGTCAGGAGAGGACGCAGCCATGAGCGAACTCGATTCTCCGGCTACGGAATTGATGCTCGAGACCACCACCAGCCACCACCGGTGTCTCAATGATGCGTCCGCTGCCGCTGCACCTCTCGCTGGACCGGGAAACTGCAATCTCGCGGCAATCTCGACCGAAACAACCATTCTATGTAACCTGGTCGGTCTCTCTTGTTCCCGGCTGTTGGGGGTCACCTCACATCTGTGGTTTGGCGACGAAAGGTTAAGTGCCGACCAAAGGCGGCTGTCGACGGCGGCGTCGCCATCGGCCACCGTCAGTGTCATCGACATGGTGTAGACAGCAGCGCCCATGCCAGCGTCATCATCGCCGACGCTGTCGGGCTGGGTGGGCTGGTTGGTGGAGCTGACGGTAGGTAGGAGATGCACTACGACATTGGCGTTCCGTTTTGCTCAACCTCTCCGGCCGCCGAGGCCGGAATCCGGACCGGGAGAGGATTTGTTGGGAATGGAGCTTTCGCAATCGCGAAATGGGTCCCGAACAAGAAGGCAAAACGACACAAAAACGGCCGGAGGAGCCAACTTGGCAGCGGAAAGGGTGTGAGTTTAGTGTCCCTCGCGGCGGAGACCAGAGGAGACAGAAAGAAGAGGGTTGTGTCGATTTGATTTCGTTTGGACGCCACGCCGCGTCTGAGAGTGCATGATGCACGCAATCGCTCTGCCTCAGCAGTGCGGCGGAACCCTGAGCACGCCATGACAGCCCGTAATTGGCTCTGCTGGGGCGGGTTGCATACGGTGCCTCGACTGCAAGTACCGTCGCAGTCCCGCCACTGTGTGTCGACTGTATCCGTAGGACCCCTCGTGTTCGAATGAGGCCCTGCACGGGGGTGCAGTCTCCGGTTTTTATTTTTGCATCAATTCGTGTTGTGTCGTTTTCTACTGAGGTTTTGGAGTCAAGAGCGAGCTGTTGTGGATATGACTGGGGGGGGGGGGGGTTGGGGTTGGGGTTGCTGGAGCTGTTCGGGGTCACTTGGGGGTTGGATCGAGGGAGGCCGATTGATGGATGGGGATGGTGTCACCGCCATGGAGTAGGCCGTGGTGGGTCCGAAGTAAATAATGGGGTATTGCAACGTCTAGTAGACATGTCGAAAGGTAAGTGGGGAGTGTTGTGAGGCGAGTGTACTTTATCTGATGGCGGGAGTTTATTTATTAGGGCTGTCCTAACTGGGGGGTGTTAGTGATGACGGCTTAACAACATGGGCATGAATATGGGGCTGGTTGCTTTCTGAAAAGACAACGAAACCTAGGTATTTAGCCCCCTTTTCCAGTCAACCCTAGGCATGCCCATATCAACTATCTCTATATACCACCGCATGTATAAAGGACAGTAGCATCTTTAGATACTGTGTGACGCTTACCCAAGGGAGGCAAGCTTCTCGTTGTTTCCGTGCAGCGAGGGGGATCGGCAGGATGTCGTATGATTGACAGAGGTGGTGGTACGAAGCTCTGCCAAACGACATGCCATCGCACATCAAAACCACTCCTTGATCCGCCCCTTGCACCACTAGTCGTCTAGCTCCCGCCCAAAGTCAACGAGCCGCAGTCTCTTGGCATCCTTGGGATGAAATTCTGCCACCTTGGATCGGACGAGAAACCTTGCAGCCGCCGATTCCCTGGCGATCCTCACATAGGCCGCGGAGCTGTCCCCGCCTGATTCCGTGGCCCTGTTGAGTAGCTGCTCCGTCAGGTCGCGCATCTCGGCACCTGCGGCCGACGCCTCGTCCCCCTCGCGCTTCCTCTTGCCTCTGCTGCCCTGCTGGTCCTGCCCATCGACACCACCCCAGATATCATCGATGCGCCGCTGCCGCTTATCCTGATTTGGGTTCTCTTTTGCTTTTTTGAGTTTCCCCTGTGCACTGAATCCTGCACTCAGCTCGTCGGGCTCGATCTCGGTCAGCTCTCCGACGATCGGACCGCCAAGCTCCTCGGCGGCCAACATGGGGCCAAGGTGGTTCTCGATGAACCAGTCGAGCTGCTTCATCACGGCTGACGTCCGCTGGTCAAAGTCGGCTTTTTGCTGCTTGAGCTTGGCGGCGTGCTCGCGGGTCACCTCCTCGGTCGTCTTCTCGTCTTGCGTCTCGAGGCCTTCTTGGAGGGACTTGAGGCGCTTCTGCAAGGCAGCCTGCAAAGCGCGCTGCTCGCGGACCTGGGCCTCTTCCTGCTGGATGCGCTTGTTGGTATGCTCCAGCGCGTCTGCTTGGGCTTTGACATAGTCCTTGGACTCGGCGGTCGTTTGCTGTGTTTGGCGCAGGGCAAGCAACGCGGGGAGGATGGAGCCTGGGTATGGCAGGAAGGGCTCCGACTTGGCGGCCTCCTCATATGCTTTGGTCATGATAGCCATAGAGTCTGTGGCTGTGAGGTTGACGTCTGGATCGCGGCTCGAGGCTTCTCTCAGCTGTTGGCTGTCGTCAGCAAGTTCGCGCATGAACAGCTCGCATTGGACCAACTTGTTTCAAGGCGTCCTCAATCTCCTTTTTCATATTGTTCAGCTCTTTCAGAGTCCGATCAACCTCGGCCTTGTAAAGGTCGCCTGGAAGACTTGAGACACCCTCCATAATGGCTGGTTTATGAGGTTGTAATATTGAATGGATTGGGAATGGGGATGGATGGCGCGATGTTTCCACGTCGCGCGACAACGTGCGGCCACGCTTTCTGGCAGGCAAGAAAAAAAGAAACGTAAACACAAATCGCATCAAGAGATATGCGGTCTTCCAACACAGTTCAGACAACGTAGATGCGCGACAGTGTCTTAAATGTGGGAATAGCCTCTTTCATTGATTGTACATGTTTGATCCAAGTCATGACGCGTCTTGAGACCAATCATTTGGCCAGCTAGGGTCGGCGCCGCACAGCTGTTTGCCTCCGCCAAAGAGATGCAAGGGATTCCCCAGCACTCTTGCACCGTGCCTCGCATTCCCCGAAAGCAGCGTGAAACCTCACACCGACTGATTCTCTGTTGTTGGCATTGTGGATAGTGCCGCGTATAGGAAGTAGGAGACTTATCGATTTATCATTGCTTGCTATCCGATGCTTCCAAATTAGGAAGCTATGAAGCAACATGAAAACGAACTTTGTTGAATGCAGGGCCGGCGGAAAGATGCCTGCCGGAGTTGGGGAAAGCCTCACCTCAGGCAGGCTAGGGCTCTTGTTCAGGGCAAGGCCAGGCTAAAATGCACCGATCTGACAGGCCCCTACCCTCTTCACGCGCCAAGTTGGGAATTGCCGTGCCTTGCCGTGCCTTGCCGTGCCCGACTGGCTTGCACCAGCTGGCAGAAGCGGACTGCCACTCCGCCCACAGAAGAGCGCGCACCTGGCAAACAAGGCTGCAGCAGCCCGTTGATCTTTGCATCGGTTTCATCAATCTCCTCTCCGCAATTTCAAACTCCTTCGAGACAACGCATCCCCCCATCGACCCCTTCCTTCGACCCTTCGACCAAACATCGCAGGAGATCCATCGGCTGCTCCTTGTTGCTTGGCTTGGTATTCCTTTGGCACCTTGTCAGCGCATCTTTTTCTTTTCTTCGTCTTCGAGATTTGATCGGCTCGTTGAAAATATCAATTCGGGTGCGATACCACGGCTCAGCTCGACACGACGACGGTCAGCCTCACCTACCTATCCCTCACGCGACGCGCAGCTCAACATTCCGAGAACCTTCCACAGAAATTAAGGCAGCTCCCATCAAAAGGGCAGCTGCGCTAAAGCTAACGAGGGCTTGGACGGGTGATTTGAAAGGAAAAAGCCCTGGTGTTTGCCAGCGTTTGACGGGCAAAGGTTTGAGATACCAAGTGCTTCATCCAAAAGCTGCCTCCATCCGCCCTTTGACTCCCATTCACCATCCACAAACCCACCTGGTTCTTGACCTCAATCTTTGCGCACCCTCGCTCGGCACAACCTTGTCTCTGCATTTTCTTTTCCTGCCCGGCCCTTGCGCGCCACCATCTCTCAACCTTCCACCAACATCACACCTCCACAACGCAGCACATCGCAGCTTCCTCTGCGCAGCGCTGAGCTTCACTCGGGATCGGATCTCCTCGTAATTTCACTCGAGCCATCTTGCCATCATTTGCGCGTGGTCTACCCGAGCCCGATCTGTCACTTCCTCGACCCACCCCGAGCTTAACCTTCAGAGTGCGAACCCGACCCTTACCCGACCCAACCACTACACCTGCACGTTTTCCTTCCGAAAACCCCCAAGGTGTAGATAACAAAGTCGATAAATCAATTGAAAACCATCTCGGCAATTGAGCAGTCGGTCCGTTCGAGACGTGAAACCCTCACATCTAGCACAACATGTCTGCCTCACCTCAGCCCACCCACTCGGCCAAGCGCCCTCTCGAAGAGGCATCCTCGCCCTCCCGCAACGATCAGCCCGACGCTAAACGCCCGGCACTAGACAAGATTCTGAGAGAAGAGGAGGAGCCCAAGAAGCCTACTGCTGATAGCAATGGCACCAGCGCCCCGGCACCCGCCGCCACCACAGCCCCAGATGCCAACGGCACATCCAAGACCAATGGAGAGAAGCCCGAGGTGAAGGATGCCCAGGGCGATACTGTCGTTCCTGATGCGCCTGAGAACAAGCCTGCTGCGGGTACCGCTGCCGGCGCCCTTGCACAAGCCCAGGCCGCGAATGCGCCTTCGTCCACGGCCACCCATGACGAGACTGCCTGGATCCACGTTCGAGCTGTTATTTCCAGCCCCGAAGCTGCGACCATCATCGGCAAGGGCGGCGAGAATGTCTCCAAAATTCGCTTGTCGTCTGGCGCCAAGTGCACGGTCAGCGACTACCAGAAGGGTGCCGTCGAGCGCATTCTGACTGTCAGCGGTGTTGTTGATGCGGTCGCCAAGGTACGTGGATTACCCGAACCGTTTTTGTAGCTCCCAAGGACTAACTTTGCCAGGCCTTCGGTTTGATTATCCGCACACTCAATAATGAGCCCTTGGAGGAACCATCGAATGCGCATTCTAAGACCTATCCGCTTCGTCTGCTGGTCCCTCACGTCCTGATTGGGTCCATCATCGGCAAGGGTGGTGCCCGGATCAAGGAGATCCAGGAAGCATCAGGTGCCCGTCTCAACGCCTCCGATTCTTGCCTTCCCCTGTCCACTGAGCGCTCGCTTGTTGTAATGGGTGTTGCCGACGCTGTCCACATTGCAACGTACTATGTTGGAAGCACTCTTCTTGAGCAGCTGAATGAGCGGTTTGGAGGCCCTGCTGCTTCTGCGTATGCCACTCGCAGCGGCGGCCCCGCAGGCGCTGTCCCCGGCGGAATGCAGGTGATCCCATATGTTCCCCAGCCTGCTGGCGGCAACTATGGAAACCGTGAGCAGTACAACCGGGGCCGACCGGACCCCAGATCTCACCACTTGCCGCCCAACAACCCCTACCCTCCTCAGTACACAACCCACCCTCACCAAGCGCAGCCCGCTGCCGCTATCCCCATGCACTATGGCGCTCAGGCTGCGGGAGGTTACGGTGCCGCGCCTGCTCCCCACATGCAGCCGCATCATGCCGGCCCCCAGCAACCCCATGCTGGTCCTCATGGACAGCCCATGCCCGGCGCTACTCTTCCTGGTGCTCCACTCACTCAACAGATCTACATCCCCAACGATATGGTTGGTGCTATCATTGGCAAGGGCGGCCAGAAGATCAACGAGATACGCCAGATCAGTGGCAGCGTCATCAAAATCAACGAGCCCCAAGACAACAGCAATGAGCGTCTGGTCACGATCACAGGCACGGAGGAGTGCAACAGAATGGCACTTTACATGCTGTATTCGAGACTCGGTGAGCTTGGATGCCTCCGCTACATTAACCCCCCGTCCTATCACTAACACCTCTTTCCTCCTTGCACAGAATCCGAAAAGCACCGGATCTAGAACCCCTCACCCCCAGCCGGGATTGCACTCGGTCTTGCACTCACTTAGTTCCGGAAATCTAGGAGGTGTTTAAGCGGCGTTTGGGATTGGTATGGTGAAGTGGGAAAAGTTCTTTACGGTATTTTTTGCGATTATGTCCACTGCACGGGTCACGAATGGTCATTCTCCGGTTCATAGTATTCACCACATAAGGCCCTCGTAATGACACACTTTCACTTCTGCTCTTTCCCTTGCCCTGGCCTGGAAGCACTCTTGCATTGTTTTCTATCATTTTTTCTTTCGCAAGTAGTTGATACCTTGCCCGACTGACCCAAATGACTTTCCGAGTCCACCCCTGCCCAAGTGCTCGCTGAAATCACAAGACCTAGCACATCGATTATTATGATCCCGGGCAACCCATATTGACCTTAGTTGGCAAGACCCCCTGTCCCCCTCCATTTACCACTAACACTGCTTGCGTGGTGATATATGATGGCATTTCGATATCCTTTCTGTGCCGCTGGCTGCGTGGCTATCGGACTACGTGGTGGTCAAACGGCATGCTAATGTTTGTGTTTTCGTTTCTAGTGTCGACGATGAAATGCCGAGACATGAATCTGTCCGTCACGAAAGCACACCGTTTTGGGGACCTCGACAAGGTATTATAAGCTTGTGACAATCTGCTAACCTACACTAGCGCCCCATCCATTTGTGCTACCGTTATCAAATCCGGAGAAACAAACTAATAAAGCAGCCCTTCAACCTACGTTGCTACAGCCCTATACGTGGCAGCTCGAGGAACAAGACAGCCACTTTTCCGGTATCCTTACAGTCTCCCTCGGTTTCTCGCGAACATGGCCGTTATTGCTCCTCTTCAAAATCCGAACCGATGCGGTCCTCTCTTAGGTCGGCCTCCTGACGCCCGGCTGTTTACCCATGCTTTCATGGCGGGGTTGTTATGTCGCCCACTCTACTTTGTGGTGCCGCGAACCCAACTACGAGAACAGGACATTAGCAATGTTTCTGCTGAAGGGCATCGGAAGGGATGTTAGGTTAGACATACTTGTTCCACATCTGGCCAATGAAGCCGACACGAGGCCGCTGCTCGTGGAGGCTCTGGCGGCGGGCGAGCGAGGCAGGATCGTTGCTACGCTTCTGGGCCGTCAGACTCTCGAACAGGCCGTGGGAGGCCTGTATAGGAGACTTCTTGTTAGTTGGTGTAGATAAGGGACAAGGTGAGTAAATGGAACTTGCCCGTCGGGGTGTGCTAGCCGAGCCAGCCGAATTGGCGGAAGAGGTTGAGCCGGAGCGCTCGTTGCGGAAGGCGGTGTCCGAGGTGTCTGCCATTGCTGGTAGAAGTGTTGTTGTAGAGGTAAGTGGTCGACAATGTTACGGGGCTAGTTGAAGTAATGTCCTTGATGATCCTGCGATGAGTGGTAAGATAAGGAGAAAATCCCTTCTGTGTCGAGATGGAGAGTCTATGAGATGGAGATGGGAAGCGGGGTTGCCTCCATGACAATGGGAATGGATGGGGATAAGATCGGAGAGTTGCTGTTGGGCGGGCACGTAAGTGAGGAAAGACAGGCACTTTTCCGATACGCAGAAGGTGCAACTGTCAGAAAAGTGAGCTACGGTAGGTCGATCATGGTGACTTCACCAATGGGGACGGGGAGAGGCAGCGGGATCTGCATGCCGGTCCGAGGTTGATGGATGTTATTCACAGTAAGAGTTGGCAGCTGTGATGCTGTCTCTGCTACCAAGGTTACAAACAACGTGAAACGACGGGCGTGGCCTGATGATCGACCCCGCAGACTGAACTCCAGGGATGAGAGGTCTAGGAGTCCTCGATTCCTCTGAGGATTGAAGGTCGCTGTCGGATCGAGAAGATGCCATGGTCTCGCCCCTTCCCTGATTCCCATGACATCCACATTGGGCGTATTCCGTTCTCAGAAGCGGCCTTTCTTTTCGCCAATTTCATTTAGGATTAGCGCTAGCTATTGATGACGCCGGTGGATGAGGCCGGACAAAGACGTAGCCGGGAGACTCTCAGTGGCAGTGGTGACGTTGGCGGCCCATAGCTGATTGACAAGGGTCCCTTGTGTCGAAAATGCGGGGGTGGCCCCAGAATCTCTTAGCGCCTTGTCCACAAAGCTTGGCCCGCTTGTTACTGTTCAGGTCAGATCCAGAGTTTCGACCCCAGGAACTTCAAGGTCGTTTCAGACATCCGATCCCTCTATAAAAAATATGGCCGTCGAATTGGCGAATAGATGGGAGCAAACTCTCTGCAAATTGGCATTGCTGTCTGCTTTCAACAGATGTTGAGCTGCCCATCCTTGCCCTGGCTACTTCTTGCCAAGCATGGCTTACACCAGGCCGCCCAATGGGAACAGTGCCATGCAGACAGTCAGGCGTAGTTTCCATGTTTGTGCTTTAGACGCAGGCTCATCAGGCAGGCAGGACGACGCGGCATAGTCGCTACCTCCGCAAAATAGACAGTGGCAAAACCACCGTCGAGGTTTTGATAGAGCAAAGTCTAAACTCATAATCCATTTCTTGGACCTCCCACAGAATCTCGACATCGTGCCAGAAGTTGAAACACGCTTCCAGCTCCCAAGATGGCGACCAACACAGGAAAAAAGATGTTCACCATCCTCGGTACCACTCCCCTTCTCCCACTCTCTACTACCAGCTAACTCCTCCCCCCTATAGAAAACAACCCGGAAGTAATGAACGCCCTGGCCCTCAAACTCGGCCTCTCCCCCACCCTCACCTTCCACGACATCTACTCCCTCTCCCCGGCCGACCTCACGCACATACCCCGACCCGCCCTCGCCCTGCTGGCGATAATCCCCTTGACCCCCTCCTGGGCCGCCGACCGCACCGCAGAGGACGCCGCGGGCACGGGTCTCGCCTACCACGCCGCCGACCAGCCCTCGCCCGCGCCCATCATCTGGCTCAAGCAGACCATCGGCAACGCTTGCGGCTCCATCGGGCTCGTGCACTGCGCACTCAACGGGCCTGCAGCCCAGCACGTACTACCGGGGAGCACGCTCGCACAGCTACGTGACGCGGCGGTGCCGCTCGCCATGGAGGAGCGCGCGCAGATGCTGCACGACAGCGACGAGTTTGAAGCGGCGCACAAGGCCGTCGTCGAGCTGGGGGATACTGCACCCCCGACGGTCGAGGGCGAGGCGAACGTCGGGCAGCACTTCGTCGCGTTTGTCAAGGCGGAGGACGGGCATCTGTGGGAGCTTGAGGGGTCACGGCTGGGGCCGATCGACCGGGGCGAGCTTGGGGCAGACGAGGACGTGCTCAGCCCGAGGGCGCTGGAGCTGGGGCTGGGACGGGTCATCAAGTTGGAGGAGGAGTCGGGCGGTGGGGATCTCAGGTTTAGCTGCATTGCACTCACAACAACGGAAGGCTAAGAGAGGAACGGTACCTAGGATTGGGCTACAGGTTGTTGTCGCGGTTATTTCAGCGCTGCAGTCTGTTAGTCTAATCTGGCATGTATAGAATTATGGTGTAATCCTGTTCTTAGGGTCCAGTCCCTAGCACTGTGGCTCGCTGCCTGGCACCCCCTTTTCCCTCCAGGATTAGCGCCTCGGTTTAGACACTAGGCAACACCCGAATAGGTCGTGCTGCTACAAAAGAAACCCCGACGTTCACTCCCTTGTCAAAATCATCAATCACGGTCCCGTTTCTAGCATGGCTGGTTGATGCTATAGATTGTCTATCCCCACGCGCTCCAGAAACCTAGGCAAGCCCCAAATCTGGATGTCTGTCAGCACATTTCTTCTCGGGCGTACTGTTCAGACGGTGTACGAAACGAATACATAAGCACAAAGGCCAGAGCAAATACCACAAGGAGTGTAATGAAAATGCAACCGCTCTTGAATTCAGAACTGCAACTCGTCTCGCTTTGGCTATGTCGAGTGCGCGGCTCCATGTTCGCTGTCCCCTTTTATATACACTGAATGGCAGATCGCCGCCTTAACTACTGGTCCCCGTTTCTACTGCCATCCTGGTCTACCTCTTGTATTGTTGGCGGGACCACCGGCGCGCGGGCCGTCGCGCCCGAAGTTGCTGTCGACATTTGAGGCTAAGGCAATCGGATTTCTTGATGCATGTCCAACGGCGTTGCGGCCATCAGAGACTGCGGCAGTTGGGACAAAGGGCTTAGCGAGGGGGTTGAGCTTGGCTGCCCCTAATGCTGGTTCACGGGTTTGAGGGGGCCGTTTCTCCGAGTAGAGGGACTGACTTCGACGCCGCCGTCATCGTTAGCGCCATCGTAGCTCCTTGGTATAGGGGGAGGGGCACCAGGCTTAGCGATCATTTCAAGGGGCAGTACTGACTCCAAGGGGTCGACCTCTGGTCGTGGAGGCCCTTCGGGTTTGTAGAGCACCTGAAGGGGATGTCCCCATGTGTTGAAGCCCAGGTCATCATCGCTTACTCTCCCACCGCCGTTGTTCTAAATGTTGGCAGGGGGCTGAAAATGAGACCCTCCAGTGTTGCCAGGTTGTTGGTAGCGATGGTTCTGGGTGTCCTCGCTCTGGGCAGGTGATTTGGGAAGACCCCAAGCATCATACGTCTGGGAAGTAGGCTGTATATGACGCCCCAGAAGTTTATCGGGACTGGCAGGGGTTTGGTGACCTGGGAGTCTCGGCCAATTGTCAAAATAATTACTAGGATATCCGAGCTGAGCGGGAGTTTGAGAATGCTGGTAATGACCCCCAATATTGTCGGGTTGAACAGGGGGTTGGTACGAAGAAAGCATGCTTAATCCGTTTCCTGGAGTTTGACCCATTTGGGTTTGGATCTCGAGCGTGGAGGTGGCTAAGAAACCGGGTTCTACCGTTTGGCTCCAGACTGGCGTATCCGGTAGACCTTCAAGTTGCCAATTGAAACCGCGTTCTACCATTGGGTTCGAGGCTGGTTGCCAATTTACTATCCTTGGCCTTGGGATGGTAATATCGTCATTCTGTAGATCCTCTGTAGGTTCACCCAGCTTATGGGATTCAACCCCCTTTTCCAGGTGAGCAGTTTTTCCGGGTCCCGCCGATGTGGAAGTGAATATGGAGCCATCGTCTCCTAGCCCGTCCATAGTAAGAGTATCGTTCTAAGAATGTGGCTCTGCGAGGCTGCAAAGGGGATATAAAATGGACATTTAAGGATTTGGGTGCTGGAGAAACAATGTAGAAAGCGGTCTTCTGCGTGAAACCAGTGTATGAGAGCGAGGTCATGATGCGAGGAGCACCAAGCAAACAATTTTCGGCTCCCATGGCCCTACTCTGGGCTGGTTAGGAGGCTGCCCGAGGAGTGCACCTTCCTCGTGGAGATTTCTACTACCATGGGTAGCAGGTGCCTCACAAGTTCCACCTGAGTCGGCAGGGGCCATCGCAATCTTGCCCCATCAATTTCTAGGCTTGGAGAAAAATCTCTGGGTTTGTGTGTCGCAGGCCAAATGTGGAGCGTTCTCATTCCTCTCCGGCCGAGTCGGACCGTTCCACCTGCTGCTCGTTGACGGCATGTTGAATGGATTCCGGGGTATCCTGCTCGAAGGAATGTGGCCCGCCAGTTCATCAATTCCCTAGACGTTCCACTCCCTTGAGTAAGATAGCAGGGCTTGCTTTCCCAAATTCTCATAGCGCCAGTCAAAAACCGACTGAAATACTGTTGGAGAAACAGTGTTTCGTGCCAAAACATACCAACACCGCCTTGCGATGACATCGTTGCAGAGCAGATGGCTCACCTTGTCCATCTCAATTTCTGCGGTCTGTATCCTCGGAATTTAGAGCGCCGAAAGTCAGCCCGAGCCCGCCGCAGACTGTGGTTGATCACAAACAACAAGATCGTGTTGAATCACCTATAAGTATGACCGAGTCTTACTCCTTGGACACCGAATTTCTCTCACCCCATCACAGCAGCTTGAGCCTTCGACACTCATTCAAACATCCGAGCCTCTTCCTTACCAAATACACTCTTTCATTCAAAATGAAGACTCAAGCTTTCAGCCTTCTCTTCCTCCTGGGCGGCGCCCTAGCTATCCCTACCCAGCAAGTGTAGAACGCCAAGCAGGTCGCTGCTGCTGCTCCCGAAAGCATCAATGAAAACATGATGGCCTATGAGCGCCGCGATAACACGCCCGCCGTGCAGAACAGTGCGGCCCTAGCTGAGTTTGGCAGCATGGTTGCCTCGGTCCAGGAGCAGGTTCAACAGATCCGCGAGTCCCATTATAGGTCTTTTCCAATATTAGATGCTGATCTAACCCGCATTTAGAGGAAATCATTCAGTCCAAGAATGGTGACCAGAAAGCCATTGCCGATGCCATCGTCGAGCCCCTGACGCGCCTCAACCAGACCATGGCCGCCGGTGTCAGCCGCATCAGCCTTCCCGGTCTTGGTAACCTCGGAGGTCTGGGCGGTTTGGGTGACCTGGGTGGTGGTCTCGGTCTTCTCTCTGGTCTCCTCGGCACTATCACTGGCCTCATTGATTCGCTCCTCAGCGGAACCCGTAAGTCCATAGATCCTCACCAACACATAAGGGAGCGTTATCTAACATGAGCTTTGTCACTGTAGCTGTCGGTGGTGGCCTTGGTGGTGGCATACTCGGCCAGGTGATTGGCGGAACCGGCCTCGGCGGAACCATCGGTGGTCTTGTCAACGGCTCCGGTGGTGCTTCTGTCGGTGGCCTCACTAGCAACATCCCCAACCTCGTTGGTGGTATCTTGGGTTCGGTCGGCAACCTCGTCCCCATTGGCTCGCTCGGCGGACTCCTTGGCTAAATATCAGAGCCTATTGAGCTAGCTTACCGCACACACATCACATCGGGGTTGAGACGGGGTGGAGAGGGGGCTCGTGATGGATGCATCTCGCACAGCGGAATGAAGAGGGGGCTCGTGATGGATACATCTCGCACAGCGGAATGAAGTGAATGAGTACACGAGAACTTGGCTATGTATTGTTTTGAGTGTGCTTGGACGACAGGTCTTCCTTTTTCGGGGTTTCCATTTCCTATGGTAATGAGATTAGTCATGAAAATTGTCAGCTATGAGTTTAGTGATAGACTTCTTGGTTTCTCCTAGGAAACTTGGTTGAGTGTTGATAATGACATATTTGCTTCATACTGAGAGTTTTCTACCAAAATAGCAAAACAGCATGGCCGAATTCGAGGCGGGATTTCACATCGTACACACCTGGTTTGAATGGGGCTCATTCAAGGTGGCATTCTTCTTTTTCAATAGATGTTTGACGTCTATTTGCAGGTATAGTGCCTCCGTAAAATAAGAAAGGCAGCCCCCAACAAGACCCTTTCAGCGATATTGTCTACCATCAAATAAAATCAAGATATATAAAAAAACAATTAGTGGAAATGGCAAAAGCTCGCCCGCCTAGCCCCCCTTGGCGGTGGTTACCAAAATCCTTCAAGATTTCCTCGGACGAGAATCGGACGGTGGGCCTGGCCAATCAATGCCTCGATAGTCGTGGTTGTCATGCGGCGGACCGCACCCCCGCCGCTGAGCCTTACAGCTCAGGACGGGTCAGTTGGAACTTGTACATATACCCCTCGCATCTCAGGCACCGTCAAGCACTACAGCAACGCACACCTCGACAACCGGTTGACACAAGCACTACCCATACACAACCATCCCGCTTGGAAACCAATCCTCAATCCTTCCAGCCCGCCCTTTTCGCGTACCACTTGACCACATAGACCAGCCCTAGCAACACGGGTACTTCGATTAGAGGCCCAACCGTCGCTGCCAACGCCTGGTCCGAGTTTGGCCCGAACGACGCCACCGCAACAGCAATAGCCAGCTCAAAGTTATTACTCGCCGCGGTAAAGCTCTGTGTCACTGCGAATCCATACTTGAACCCCATCTTGCGCGCCGCAACCAACGTTGCAAAGAAGACTACGGCAAAGTAGACCACCAGTGGCGCCGCTACCCGCACCACAGCGACAATTTGATGCACGACCTGGGCGCCCTGGGATGCGAACAGTACCAGGATGGTAAAGAGGAGCCCGATGAGCGACCACGGGGCGGCGAAGCGCAAGAAGACGTCGTGATAGAAACGAGTGCCGGCGAAGCGGAGGAGGAGGAGCCGTGTCATCATGGCGGCGGCGAGGGGGATGCCGAGGAAGACAGCCACGCTGGTGGCGACGGTCGAGTACGAGATGGTAAGGGTGGAGGCGCTGGTAGGACTGAAGACGCGGATGAAGAGGAGGGAGATAGGGGCGAAGAGGACGATCTGTAGTAGCGAGTTGACGGCGACGAGGATGGCACAGTAGTCACCATTCCCCCCAGCCTAAAAAAAAAAAAAGGGTTAGGGGTCGAGTTTATTTACTTCAGGGGTAAGGGAAACGAACCAGGTTGTTCCATATCAGGACCATGGCGATGCAACGGGCGATGCCGACGAGGATTAGACCTTGGCGGAGTTCTTCTTTATCTGGGAGGAAGGCCCATGAGAGACCAAGCTCGTGGTACGTCAGCCTTTGAAAAGGGGTTGAACGGGTGAGGTCAAAGGGAAGGGCGTTTACCATGATGAGTGGGGCAACAATCCAATTGACAACGATGCTGAAGCCGAGCTGAACCCAAACCTGGCGTTCGCGAAAGACTTCATGCAATTTCTCGTACTGAACTTTGCAAAGAATTGGATACATCATAACAAGCAAGCCAATTGCTGGGGGCGCGTTGTCAGCAACAGATTTATGGAAGCTCCCAACGTGGTTGTAAGCAACGTACCAATTGGCAATGAAACGCCTACAAATGTGCCCTTCTGTAATGCTGGGCCGACGTCCTTGACAAAATTGCCAAGCAGGATGCCAATGAGCATGGCTAGGAATATCCATAATGCGAGGAAGCGGTCGAGGAAACCGAGCGACTTGAACGCGGACAATCTGCTGCCGTTCGGCTGTTCTGGAGTGATGAGTGTTTTCGAGCAGCCAGGCTGATGATGGTTTTGCCCCTCGACATCGCTATTTAGTTTTTCCGTTGCTTCCGTGAAGCTCTTTTCACTGATTTTCGGTTGCGTATCTGGTAGATGAATGGGGTCATTTTTGGGCGAAGCCATTCTTGTGGCCGGTCGTGTATTTAGGGAAGCAGGTGTCTTAGTCCTCTGTGGTGGGAGAGAGTGACTGCAAGTTTTGGCAATCGGGAAATGGAACTTGCCTCGGTTGGTTTATGGAGAGTCCTAGAATCACCATAATGAAAGTCAGCAAATTGATGTTGCTTTTAATGCTCCCACTTCGGGTCTTGAGTTTGTCTGTTGATCTAAGTCGATGCATGGCAAACCAATAGCCACGAGGGAGTATGTCACCCCCTCTAGGGCGAGCTAAGCCGTGGACGCTAAACCCGCCACTACGCTAAGAAATCGGGCCAACTGCCACGCGGCCAATCAGATCACGGGCTTCTGACCGTTTTGGCAAGGCCTTGGTGGGGCCGGGGGACGGGGTCAGGAACTTAGGTCCATCACACCTCGAAATCCATCTGCAACGACATGCGATACCAGCACATCAACAGCAACAAGTGTGGAAATTTACTTGTTGCTCATAAAACGGTCACAAGCACATTGGATATCCTAGCACAGCTACCCCGCTTCCTCCCCTCGTCTCTTCATCTTGCTGCTTTCGAAACGGCCCGCACATGATGTTGTGCCGAGGTCACGCTGACTGTTTGATGCGATGGGGGTCAAGATGCTGTGCTTGGCCGGATCAAGCGATTTGGCTATTTTTCTTGCCGATATCGAAGGAGAAGAGACGGAATTCTCATCGAGATATTGGGCAGGACCCGGTCCCAGTGCGCATCCAATAGTCGCTCGCTTGATTTTCGCTCGCTTTTCGCTGGTGCATCGATTGGATCTATCCCGCCGCTTTGATTCCGAACGCCGAGGCGGCTGTCACAGGTCCTGCAACCACCGTCTAGAAGCCATCCATCAAACGTCTTTACGGCCACTGCCTGCATGTCCTGCGGTGCAACCATCGCTCTTCCAGGGGCAGTATCAAGCCAATAGGGCTTGGCGGGGTTATACCGCGGTAATCGGCGTCTTCGACCGCGACGCTGAAATGGCGAGGGGCTGCAGCATGACGATAGCCTCTAAGCCAATGGCATTGCGGAAGTCGACTGACAGTTACTCAGCGGGCGTCTCTGCCGGCCCTGAACCATCTATCAAGTTCGGCAATACATTGGCGCGGAGAAAACCTCGGCACACATCCCGTGGTGTGGCTGCGGCTAACATCTCACCCCATCTGAGCTGCATTTTACCCATGCCCACGTCAACCCAACCTCGTAGCCTCACGATTTGCTTCTAGTCCCGCCT
Source organism: Lasiosphaeris hirsuta (assembly GCA_030549175.1). NCBI lineage: Eukaryota > Fungi > Ascomycota > Sordariomycetes > Sordariales > Lasiosphaeriaceae > Lasiosphaeris > Lasiosphaeris hirsuta. The sequence goes on from JAUKUA010000001.1 coordinate 6,564,837, forward strand.
CCAGCCATGCCGACAAGTCGGACGTTTCGCGCAGGTTTCTCCCGTCGACAGCTTCCGAGGCCAGTGGTCATGGCCGTCTTCTATGCGGACCGCGGTCCTGGCTGTCTTGTCTTGCCATGTATAAAGAGAGAGCATTTCCGTGGAGATGCCGAGTTTATTCATCACATCACTCAACATCGACACCGCCCACAATAGAGTACAGACCACAAAAGCCTAGGCCCTGACTCCCCTAATTGGCTACCCCTTATTTGATCGCAAACACCATTGCAGTAGCCACCCGATAGCCGCTCCCACCAGTCAAAATGTCGTGCCCCTTCCATCAAACTTTGGCTACTCGGCCCAAAGAGGAGTCAGAGCCGGAACAGGAGCCGGCGCCGGTCGATGTCGGCGAGGGACTACCAATCCCTCACCCGCCCGAGAAGTTTATCGTGGGGAACCTTGGCGAAATCGATCAAACTTTTGCCGTGAGCTCCTTCTGGCGTCTCGCAGACATCTACGGCCCCATCTTCTCTCTCAACCTCGTAAAGCGCAAGGTCGTCGTCATTTCCAACTACGAGCTCATCAATGAGGTTTGTGACGACAGCAAGTACGAGAAGTTCGTCACGGGAGTCCAGGAGAATATCCGTATTTTCGTCAAGAATGGGCTCTTCACCGCCTACGGGGACGAGGAGGTATGCTCCAGCACACGCCGTGTCTCACTGCAATTTGATGCTGATGGCTTTAGGAATGGGGCATTGCACACCGAACTCTAGTTCCAGTGTTTGGCCCAGTTCATGTCCGCACCATGTATCCTCAAATGGTAGACATCCTGTCCCAAATGGTGCTCAGGTGGGACCGGTTCGGTCCTGATCACGAGATCAACACCATGGACGACTTTACACGGTGAGCCTAGGTCTTAATATTGTGAAAGACTTGACAGCTGATCTGGATCCAAGACTTGCCTTTGATGTCATCGGCTTGTGTGCCTTCAACTATCGCTTCAACGCGTTCTACGCAGACAACCTGATCCCGTTCGCTCAGCAGCTCGGCGAAGTTCTCATCGAGACCGGAAGACGGACGAATCGATTAGATATCTTCAACAAGATCGAATATCGGAGCAAGAAGCACATGATGGATAACATCCATGCTATGTGGAAGACGTGCGACGATATCGTAGCCGAACGCAAGGCGAATCCACGCCCGGATGTTAACGATATCTTGAATGTCATGCTGGCGGCCAAAGACCCTGTCACAGGCAAGGGGTTCACTGACGAGAACATCCGGTACCAGATGGCAACCTTTTTGGTAAAGCAATTTCCATACTCCCCACTTTTCATGGCTAACTCATCGGTACGAAGACTGCCGGACATGACACATCGGCCGGAACCATGATGTTCTTGTTTTACAATCTCCTCCAGCACCCAGAGGCACTTCAAAAGTGCTATGCTGAAGTCGACGAAGTTTTGGGAGATCGACCACTGGAGCTCGACGATATCAAGAATCTGAAGTACATCGAGGCTTCCATCCGTGAAACGCTCCGCTTCCAAGGCCCCATCCCGGTCATCAATCGGCACGCCAAGCAGACAACCTTGTTGGGGGGCAAGTACAAGGTGACGCCCCAGGATGCTATCGTCTGTAATTTCAAGGGTTTGCACAATGACCCAGCCGTGTGGGGCGAGGATTGCCGCGAGTTCAAGCCTGAGCGATTCCTCAATGGAGGCTGGGAAGCTCTACCGGCGAATGCCTGGAAGCCTTTCGGCACGGGTGTTCGCGCATGCATTGGTCGGTACCTGGCTGAGCAGGAGATTATCATCACCATGGCTATGGTTCTCCAACGTTTCATTGTTGAAATGGCCAACCCAGAGTACGAGCTGAGTATGCTTCCCTTTGATGGAAAGACCCAACTCCTGGATTGTTACTAATGGTCTGGAATGGCAGAGGTCAAGTCGACATTGACGATCAAGCCAGACCATTTCAATATCAAGGTCCGCCGGAGGCCTGGCAAAGACCATCTTTTCACTTTCACCGGCTCCCCAGCCCCGGAAGCCAAGGCCGCAAAGAAGGTTGCGAGCGACATTGACCAGTCGAACCTCAAGCCCATAGACGTCTACTTTGGCGGTAACACGGGCACGTGCAAGTCCTTTGGTGAGGACCTCGAGACTGCGGCGCCGAACTTCGGTCTTGGTGTACCCAACAAGGTTCGGAATCTAGATGAGGCGGTCGAGAGCCTCCCCAAAGACCGCCCCGTCATCATTATCACATCATCTTTCGAAGGTCTCCCGGCTGACAATGCCAAAAACTTTGTTGCTTGGCTCGAGACACGCGCCAAGGATCCCGCCAACAGCAACATGCTTGCTGGCGTGACCTACGCCGTCTTTGGGGCCGGTAATAAGGACTGGGCTGCGACCTTTTACCGCATCCCAAAGCTGGTCGATGAATTGATGGAGAGGCTGGGTGCTACTCGCCTCATGACTGCCGGCTTTGTTGACGTTGGCCAGGATATTGTGGGCCCGTTCGAGGACTGGAAGATCAAGCTTTTCCCCAAGCTGCGTGAAGCATGCGGTGTTACAACTGAAGTCAAGGAAGGCGAGATGACGGTCGAGATCACTCATCCCGAAGCCCCGTCCAAGCTAGCTGGCGAGGAGGTCTCGGAGGGCCTCGTGTTGGTGAACAAGGTCGTTGTCAACAAAGGCACCGGCCCGGAGAAGAGGCAGATTAATGTGCTTCTGCCCCCTGGGGTCGAATATAGCAGTGGTGAGTGGCCCTTGAGTTATCTATCACATTTTGTACCGTGAGCTAACTCGTTTCGCTAGGTGATTACTTGGCCGTCCAGCCTTTCAACCTACGGACTCAAGTTTTCCGTGTTCTCTCCCAGTTCAACCTCCACCCCGATGACTTGGTTACCGTATCGGGTACTACAAAGGAACACCTCAAAGTGAGTTGACTTTTACCCCTCCTGCGCAGCAAGGTACTAATACTAAACTAGTCTGAAACTGGTGGCCCCATCACTGTTTTCGAACTGATCTCGGCCCGTGTCGAGTTGGCTAACCCAGCCTCGCAACGCCAGGTAGCCACCCTCGCCAGCCTTGCTAAGGGCCTCGACGCCGAGCGTCTGCATGCGCTCGCGGCCGACGAGGAATACGCCAAAGAGATTCTAGTCAAGCGATTCTCGATCATCGACCTGCTGGAGGACTTCCCATCTTGCTCACTCAGCTTCGCGGCCTATCTCGACATGCTTTCCCCCCTCTCGCCCCGCCAGTACTCCATCTCCTCTTCCCCTTACGCTCACGCCAGTGTTCCTGGGACTTCAACGACCTTCTCCCAGCCGCCGACAACTTCCGATAACGAGCCCAAAAACAGCCTGACCGCCTCTCTCACCTACGACGTCTACGAGAGCCCTTCCCTCGCCCACCCAGACACCCAGGTCTTCCACGGTGTCGCCTCGAACTACCTCGCCTCCCTCCTGCCAGGCACCCGTCTACGCTGCTTTGTCCGCCGCACCAACATCCCATTCCGCCTCCCGGCTGACCCAAAGGCACCTGTCATCATGGTCGCCGCGGGCACTGGTCTCGCTCCCATGCGTGCCTTCATCCAGGACCGCGTGGCCATCGCAACAGCCCGGCCCGGAGGCGCCGAGGCGAGTCTGGGACCTGCAGTGCTGTACTACGGCTGCCGCGACTACGAGGAGGACTATTTGTACAAGGATGAGCTCGCCGAGTGGGAGAAGCTCGGCGTGGTCAAGGTCCGCGCGGCGTTTAGCAAGCGTGCGTCGGGTGGAGAAGAGACGGGACATGTGGACGACTCGATTTGGAAGGATAGAGAGGAGCTTAGGGGACTGTTTTCACACCCAGCCGCGAGGATTCTTGTGTGTGGCAGTGCCGCAAGGCTAGGACGGAGTACGGCTGAGGTGTGCTTGAAGATTTACGGAGAGGCGCATCCCGAGCAGAGCAGAACGGAGGCGGAGGAGTGGTTGATGAAGATGAAGGAGGAGAGGTATGTCAGCGATGTTTTCGGTTAGGCTTTTGGGAGGGTTAGGGTCATTGTGTTTTGAATTGAGTTTTCCTTGGTTTGAGAGTGTAGATTCGGGGTCTAAGCCGTGCTTTACGACGTAGGGTAAGAGATCCTCGGCTGGGGGTTTCTTTGACTCGGAAGTATGGTTAAGGGTTTTAAGGGTTTAGGGGTCATCTGCTTGAGGTTCAGGGTCTTTTGGCATGAGGAGGCTGATACCGATGAGTGTCGGTGAGGGGATTCCCATTGGTAAAGGGGGGAGGGGGTTGGGATTATCTTAGGGGGCGGTGAAATGAGCCCAGTTGTTTGGTTTTGGAGTGAGACAGCACTGCTTTTGTTTTCCGAGATATGGCACGGTCTGGTCAGGAGAACGCACCACACTGGAGATAAGATTGAGAAAGGGGCCGTCCATCTTTACTCTTGACCGGACAAGGTAGACTATACAGATCGGATAGCAATTGATTGGATATATTTGCTTGAAGTTCACACTTGATAAACCGATGACACCATTCGTGACGCGCAGGGCTGATCACTTCAACAGCTTTCGAGAGTCGATTCGCGATTGTTGATCTTAGCTCGCCGGGGGTACGCGCTAGCCCACCGACTTTCCCAGTATCCTATCCCGCTTTCGTCTTTGCACCAGTCCGCGTCAATGTGGTCGGGAAGGAGAGGGTGGAAACGGTGTCTTAGTCCAAGACGTTTTCTTGTTCGAAGCGGCCCGCTTTTGCTGATCGTCGGCGAGGTGAGACATCCGGACTCACACAGAAACACACGCACACATATCGACGAGGCAAGGCGAGCTGTGTGTCTCGTCTTGCTCTGTGTAACTTCCGAGACACAGATCCACACTGGTGAGTGCTCGCCTTCTTCCGTGGATTTGCACTAGTGTAAAGCTATGGAGCGATCTCCAACCAACAAAGACGTGATCGCTGATGGCGAGTTGTGGGGACGTCCGGGTTGGGACATCATACCGACGGGGGATGTAAGAGACGCGCGGTTGAGGTGAGGTTTCACTTGGCTGACGATGGGATGTTTTCCTAGGGAAGGGGCTACACTAGCTGATGCAGGAGAGATTCAGTAGTACATTACATGGCAGTTCCTAGTATGGGTACGGAGTTCGTCGGCGCTTCCTGTCCAGAGCTACACTACGTAGTTCGTCGCCTCTTTGACTTTCTGGGTTCTCTTGACAGGCACAGGGAGGGTTCCTGGAGAGCAGGCGCTAGATTGGCCATTTCTATCAAATGTGTCAGGTAAGGCTGGGGCGCTTCGTGGGGATTTGGTGAGCGAAAAAGGGGGGGCCTGAACTCGTGTATTTATTTATCTTTACTACGATTTAGATCCTTGGCGTGCACTGTTTTCTTGGCTGCTTTGCGACTTTGCGATTTCGCGATGGGTGCCAGCGATTGGGGACGGCGCTTTCTCGACCATGGCCTCAACGTTCGATTCCAACGCCGTCCTGGCATCTTTGAGGGCTGACAGAAGAGGGGGCCGGTGAGAGTGAGCATGAAAGAGACTGCCGCCACCAACCCGCCCCAAGTTCTGGAGGTGGCTCTCCGGCACATGGTACCGTGCAAAAGGAGGCGGTCAGCTTCTGCAGCCTCGATGCTGTTTTCAGCTAGATATGTCTCAAGGCCAGCACACCGCGCAGCAGTAGTCTCCTTGGGGCATGGTCGGTCGTTCCTTTTTCCAGCTGAATCAAAATCCCGTCCAGCCGTCGCGAAAAAGTGCGCAAAGAAAGTGGTCGCTGGAGGTGAAGAAGGGGAAGAAACTGCGTTGCCCTGCGCTTGCACTTTGAAATTACGGTCATGGCGTCATGGCGCTGTAACGTCGTGACGTCGTGCAGACGACGGCAGGCACTTCCCGTTCCATTCTTACCCAGGCTGAGTAGTCGGGAGGCACAACAGGGGTAAGCCGTGGTTTTCTGAGTCTCCCCCACGCGATGTGACCCGCGCCCGCGTTTGATTAAGAGAATTTAATCTGTAGGCCGCCTTGTCGCCGCCAACTGCCCCTCGGATCCCCCCTCGAAGAGGGGGCAGAAGGGCCAGAGCTTACTTCGTACATGCCATGGCGCGCAACCCAGCATTGCGACACCCTTTGTTCTTCTTTTCTGCTGGTCTCGGTTCTTCTTATCCTCTACCACTGGGCAGCTTCCAGCCCGAGCACGCCCAAACAGCCCGAGCCTGACCGGGAGGTCTTGTTTCTTTTGGGGATCGGTGGTCTTCAGTTGTGGTAGGTGGTGCAAGGGATTGGATGGAATTAGACATCAGAGGATGCAGTTCTCGGCGCGAGGCCACTGTCACAGACAGAGAACCATACATGGCGCCGGCCAGGTGCGACTGCTGGAGTGCATGCACGCCGCGCACACACTGCGATTACGAGTTGCTGAAGACAGAGGAGGATGAGAGGGATTACCTCGAGGGATCGAGGGAATTACGAAGCCCACAGCAGAGACTGGAACATGACCAATGCCCTGCTCCATAGCGGTCCCGATTACACGTGGCTGTCGCACTTCGCGTGGTCAATCAACGGGCTGGCTCCAGGGCTGACGTCCTTTTCCAGAACGAAAGTCTCTGATTTCAACCCCCGACCTCCGACCTCCGTGGCTTCCGGGTCCGAGACTTAACTGGCTGGCTGCAACTTTTCAGCAGCTATGTAAACCACAGCCTGCGAAGCTTTGTTCCGATCCAGGGCCCGTGCTATCGGATTCGGGGAGTGTTTGAGCGACGCTTTGATCGCATGCCGTCCGTCCGTCCTTGTCTTGCCATTCATTGGGTTTGCGTTTGGTTGATGCCCGTTATCGAGATTGAGTGCCAGTGTTGATGTCGGTCAGCTGGTGCGCATACATATGTAGAGCAGACGCACCGTGGAAGTGCCGGATGCTCGATAGCCTCGAGATACTCAAGATGCTCTCTTGTCTTGCCTCAGTTGGGTCCCACCAGCAAGTGTTGCAGTCCCTTGTGGCAGATCAGTCGCCAAGCATCGTGCGATTGGCGAGGCCCAACCACTCACCAAGCGCTGCGAGCTTGCCTCTTTTGGATCAAGGCTAGCCGGGCTGTTACCATTCGTCGTGATTGCATGGGGAATCCTAGAAGCAGCTTTCTCGTCATTGCCCCTGCACAGAGCTGACCCAACAGCAGGCCCGCCATCGTCGGCTGCTATCGTGGAGCATCTGGCGCGGGCGTGCTGGCCGGCCGTGTTTCGCAGCCGGCACCGAGGCTCTCAGCTCAGCTGGGCTGGCATCCCAGGCCTTGGCACTGGAGGACGAGCGTGAGGCAGAGCCCCTTTCATTTGCGTTCAACATCGCTCTCGCCTTCACCTCCATGGGTGGGAAAGAAACCATTTTCCACGGATTGCCATCCCAGGGTCAGGGGTTATTATATACGTACAACGTGTGTAAGCCGCAGCCCCTGAAACTGGAATGTCGAGTCCTCGACGTCGAAGCGCCTCCTGGAATAGCGTCTTGGAATGATGGTCGACGTGTTGCCTACTTTTGTTTTTTCTTTTGGCGTTGTAATAAAAGCACCCGAGGGGCGGCAGCCATCGAACAACCATGGCAGCTAGTTGACGCCTCGGTGGCCGCAACAGGGCCGCTTGCGCTAGTCGATCAGCTTGAACTGGAATCGGCGTTGCTCAAGGTGTGGTCACTGGTCAGCGTTGTCCCCCTCTAAAATCTAGTGTGTGAAGTGGGATCGAAAAACCGCCAGCAGCCCACCCGCAAGGAATGCCAGGGACACCGTCAAGAGAGCGGCCGGGGACAACGCCCCTTCTGGAGATCAGATCTGCTTGAGCACTCAGGATGCCCGTCGCGTTCGTGAATCGTGTGTTCGTCTCGTGTTATATACCAAGTTAATACCTGAGCCCCCGCATCTAAGTGTTTCGTCGTTCATCTTTGATGGCTCTTGGAACCCCTCCGGATTGGAGCTTGGTTGTGAATCTGGGGATGCAAAGGTCCCCGGGTCGGTGGGTGATTTTCTCTCAGATGAACCCCCCGGCTTCCACCCGTAACATTCCATTCACTTCATGGAACCCCCACCCGCCAGTAATTCTTTTTACAGACAGGTTGGACGAGTGGATGGTGAGGGCCCAAGGGGCGGCGCAGGCGATCGGCAGCATCAGCTGCAGTCTTGGGACGTCTTGGACGCCTGTTAGGCCTCCTGGCCACCCGCATTGGCCATTTTCCTCGTCCAATTTTTGCATCATTCTGCGGTCAAACAGAGCGCTTGACCCTGTGCCCGCCTTTCCTGTCACTGCGGTGTGCCTGAATAGAGCCCGCGAATCCGTGAGCCCACTGATGACCTGGGACCTGTTGTCAAGCCATACCTTGATAAAAACTCACCTACCCCCCCCAATACGGGCCTGCCCGGGCTTACAACCCGAATCTGGTTGGGACTTGAAATCTCTCCTGCTGTCCGTCCTCTTTGCCATCTATACTAAAACCCGAACCCACTACCATACCTACCCTTGGCATCGTGCCTTGCAGCTACACGATACTAGACCCGCTTCTCAAAACACCCCAAGGAGCGAACGAGAACGGGAATATTTCCAAACGGTCGTCTGATCCAAGCGTGCTGTGAGTGACAGTTGCTGGCGAGAGCAGCAGTAAGCAGGCGGCGGCGGCGGCGGCGGCGGCGGCAGCGACAGCAGAAGGCGGCATAGCCAGCTTTCCCCGCCCGCCTGCGTGTTGCCAAGTTTTGACGGTTACCAGGAAAATGTTTTGAGTGACGAAGCGCACCAGCACAGTCGCAGCCCAGAAGGGATTCCCTGTTTGCTGCCAGGATCCGGCAGCAGCGGCACACACACCCCCTGCCTGTCTGCGTTCTGCGGTTCTGCGCTGTGCTGAGTCGCCGACCACTCACTCGGAGCAGCCTGGCCGCTACCCACTGCCGCTGCCGCTGCCCGCTCTTAAACCCAACGAGGCTCCATTGTACCAAAATACACATTGTATTACCTGCGAGCCCGCATAGCAGTGCCCCGGCCCAGCAAGCCAGCAGCAAGCTGCCAGCCGCGCTGACGAATTGCCTGAACTGACGAACCATTTCTTACCACGAGAAGATCGACGGGGCACCTGGGAACGCAGTGCTGGACCGTCCTGCGCTGCTTGCCATGCCATGAGTGGCCCAGCTCTTGCGATGGCTCTGGCTGTCGACGCAAGCCCACCATTTCACCGCTCGCACTCAACACCGGCCTTGCTATCTGCCCTGCCAAAACCCCCGCCCTCACACGCCGATATCCCCTCCGCACGCCGCGCGAATAGCTTCAAGAGCCTCCCGAGCTTGCCTGCATTCGATGTTCCCTCCTTCGACATAGCCGATTTCGAGTCGGCCCTGGAATTTGGCACCAAGCCCGAGCCTCGTCGCCGGCTGGTTACCCAAGAAAAGGCGCTCGAGGTGAGGACGGAAACCGTGGCCGCCAGCTCTCTTGCGCCATCACAGGACGAGCGACTCGGTCGAAGCAGATCAATGATTGACCGGCCCCGTTCGTGGCTGCCGAGTTCAAAATCGAGTCCCAACATTCGAGCTGCCCAAGACCTGCGCCCAAAGCGGCTGCCAAAGGACAATGTAGGAGGAAATGTGCCCGAGGACTCGTCCGACAGGCCTGCGTCGCCTGCACCTCCACGTCTGGAGCGGTCCCGAACGGTAGAGTCCTTTGCCGACTTTGCAAAGCGGTCTTGGATATCCAGCTCGAGGTCTCCGTCGCCGCCCAGCAAGGCCGACCGAGCAAATGGCACGCAGAAAAGCAGGTTGGGCCTCAGAGCCCGATCCAACTCTGCCAGCCGCCTCGGCCCAGACGGCGATGCAAACCAAACTGCAGACTCACCGAACAGCACTGGCAGCTCAAGTAGCACGAGCCGTGCTTTCAACCGCGCAAGTATTTACTTGACCAAGATCAAGCAAAAGCCCCAGAGTGTGTTCTCCAAAAGTACATCGTCGCTCTCGTTGTCAGCCTCGGCGTCACCCAGGGCCCCCAAATCCGTCGAATCCGAAAGCACTGCCCCGTCAGCTTTCGGCGCCACCGCTACCGCCAGCACCACCGCACCCTCCGCCCCCGCCGCAGCCGCAGCCGCAGCCGCAGCCGCACCCGCATCCGCAGCGAAATTGGCCAGCTTCCCTGTTGTTGCTGGGGATAATGCTTCTCGCAGTAGCGTTGCCTCATCTTCCACGCCCCGAAACTCATCTCATACCGCTTCCTCCGTCGACACGACAGCCGAGAACGCGTCTCAGTCTACCACGGACACCGGCGTCACCATGCCGCACCCAACATCCCGAGATCCGTTATGGAATACATTCCGAATACTCGATACCGATTATGCCAAATTCACCACTAAAAACTCGACTTCGGCACGCATCGGCGTAGTGCGGCTGACGCTTCTACCGTTCTTGCGTAGTACGTCCCATCACCCGTCGAATTTCAATCGGTCAATCCTGAGCCCCGAGGATATCGAGCGCCGCGCAATAATATTGGACCAATGGTGGAATGGCTTGCTGGAGATACTGGATCTCGGCCACACGAGGCCCTTCGGCAGTAACTTTGGGCAGATGGCGAATGGTGCTGCCTCGAATCAGTTCTCGACGGCGATGAATATGCAACCCGTCGCGGGTGTCGACCGGCCGACACTACTGGAGGCAATCGCCATGGTTATGGCGCGGCCCGAGTGGAGGTTATGCACCAGCTCTTTCCAACCACTGGCAGAGCGCTCACCAGAGGAGAGAGTCCGTGCAAGGTCGGGAACTCAGTCAACCATCGACAGCGATCAGGGCTTCCTAGCCGAGTCGGCTGAGCACAACGTCCGCAACATGTTCGTGACCAACTTGGTTGCGCAGATGGCCCTAGTTGTCGACAAGATGTCAATGCGCCACGCACCCTTGAGCCTCGTAAACTGGTGCGGTAAGGCATGTGCGTATGCCTTCTTCTTCGCTCCAAACGTCGCCGACGTTCTCGTGCGCCTCTGGATCCTCAATGGGGATCTGCTTCGCCGGGTTAGTGACGAGTTTGGACTGCCACGAAAGAACAAGGGGGAGAGCGAGGATATCGTGGCACTCTTTCCACCGCATCTAGGCAAGCTTGGCTGGTCATCAGTGAAGGAGCTCGGAGATAGATTACGATTGGCGACAAAGCTGCCTCTGACGCTTGCTAAAATCCCATGGCACGGCCAATGGGTGTCGAGGTGGCGGGGTGGTGATACGGACCTGTTCTTCATCTTCAGCAAGTACTACCATATCCTTGCCGAGGAGTTCATGCCAGAGGGCCTTCCCCTACTCGAAAAGGCCCGCGCCCCGGCTTTTGTCCTGCTTCACTCGCAGCTTCTCTCGATCCTAGACAGCACCATCCACCGACAAGCTTCTATCGATGCTATGATGGGCCCCCCTCTCTCCGACTCGCTGCACGGCGCTGACGCAGCACTGACGGGACTCCCTCTTCCTAGCAATCTCCTCAAGTCGATGGACGAGAATCGGCTGGTCATCCTCCTCAAGGATATGCTTGCCGAATCCTCTTCGGGCGTTGTTGTTTCGGGAATCAAGCACACCTTTGCCGAGGCTTTCGTGCGCGTGCTCAAGGCCGCTACGAAACGGACGTCACGATACGAGCATGCCGCTTGCTTTACATTGTGCGATTTCCTCGAAGTCGCCTTGATGACGCTGGATTCGTATCAAAACAATGTAAACAACAGCATAGCGACATCGCCTACACAAGACACGCACGATACTTTCGCTCTTGGGTTACCCAAAAACCCACAACCCGTCGACTACATTGACTGGCCGTTCTGGTTCGATGTTGGCAAGATGATTATGGGTTCCAACAACACAATGTCTGAGATCCGTATCATATCCTTCCTTTACTCTATGTGGGATGCTATCACCGCCGATGCTTCGCGCAAGGAGGCGCTATGTCTTGACTGGCTCCTCTCAGAGGAAATATTTGAGAAGTTTTTCAACAATTGGTGTCCGATGGTTCGGGCCTACTACATGCGCTTACTCTGTTGGCGCGTATGCAGGGACTTGGGCAGCCCGAACGAGTTGGACGTGTAAGTAACCATCTCCACTGGTTTCTGGGTGTCATGCTAAATCAGACCCCCTTGTAGCAAAATCTTCCTCACCGTGTCACAGCGGCTGAGGACTGTTTGGTCGCACTACCTTTGGGGCAAGCAGACGGCCGAGACACAAGGTCGCATGCCTCCGTCCACCGCGCCATGTTACCCGACACCGGGGAAACGATTCCTAATCATCCGTACCGAGGTCCCGCCAATGCAGCCCAACATCCTGCCCGGTTTCGACTCATTCTCTACCTCCCAGACGAATTCAGCGCCCGACTATCGCGGCCTCTACGACTCGAATGTCGACAACTCGGTTGCCAAAGTGGACCCTGACTCGGCTGCCTATAAGAAGAAATGGTCACTCCTAGGCAAGGTCCTTTCCTTCACAGCCCAACAGGCGAATGCCGGCAATGGGGCTACTGGCAAGCGAACCTGGGATGAAGAGCTAGAACAGGCTCGCCGTGAGACGGCGGCATCGAGAACGGCGGCCGCGCGCTCTGGCCAGCCAAATCTGTTGCAGTCTGCAGGCCCTCCTCCTCCACCTAAACAGAGACCATCACACACATCTACACCATCGTCCGATTCGGGCTCTTCAACGGGGTCCGCGCCTGTATACGATGCCGCAACGTATATCTTTCGCTTCTCTCTCGCTTGGCAAGGTAACGGTCCTGGTTCCGGCAGTCCTACACGAGATCGGATCTTGAGTCGGCCTCGTCTTCCGGCCCCTGCGCAGGCCTGTGTCAGTACCCGAGTTGCCAATATGAACGGCAATGGTAACCTCAAGGGCGGTGTAATTTTCCGCAGCGAAAGCCCGCCTCGTATTGCCGCCGGGCTTCCGCCCGTGACCAGGCGCGTCAGTGGAGTCATGCAAACAGGCCTCGTAAGCGAGGCCCGGAATGCGAGGCCTCTGTCCATGATGAGTGTGCCAAACACGACAGACTTGGACAAGTCCGACTTCAAGCGTCTCTCACTTAATATCAATGTCATGTCGATCCGACTCGACGACGAAGCAGTCGACGATGACGGGTCAGATGTCCGATCGCCAACGCCAATGTCGGCAACATTCGAGGGCTACGAGTCTGATCGCGGCATATCCCCTGATTTCGAGTGCGAGAGAGTGCGACCTCCGCCCCCGACCGTTCGTGCGTTGCGTCCGGTCGGCATCTACGCCCAGGGCGCCGTATATGCGGGGCGCGCTCTGGCGGAGTGGAGCCTGGTGGTGGGCGAGTGCAACAGTTTTGTTGACCGTCGACGAGATGAAGGTGTCTTGGGACTGAGCGACGTCGAGGTTCCATCACTGTCAGTCGAAGGATTGGGGATAAGACAAAAGGCTTAGAGGTCGACCCGGCACCATCACATCAACATCACGTCTTCCTATTTTGGACAACACTTTCTTACGGCGTTGGGGTCTTGGGTGGCATAGACACAACACAGCAATTCTCTTTTTTCGTGGTTCAGCATGCGGGTCATATCCGGCGGTAATGCGTAATCGGCTTTGGTTAATGAGCATTTGAAGCGACTTTCAGCGACGACGTCACTTGATGTCTGTTACTCGCACATGGCAAAATGTTATCCGGCTATTTCTTTCTTTCGGTTTGCAAAAAACACATCAACGGCGTTGGCTAGCCCGGTCAGGCTAGGAAGGTTTTGTTTGGAGGGCTTCACATTTTCAGTTACGAGCATATTTGGGAATCCTGGATTTCGTCTCTCGTCTCGCGCATATCTGCCCGACACTTTGCTTGCTACATCATGATGGCCTTTGGCATGAAACTGGGGGGAGACAAATAGGAAAAAGACAGCCTTGATTGTAGCCAGTGGTGGTGGACATGTTGGCTATCGCATCCTTGCCTAATGCTTTTGGTGTTTGGGATGCGGGGCTTGGGAATTTGGAAATGGATGGGATATCCGAACGAGATCTGTTTCAGAGACAGACATATCTGTACCTTTATTGTATCATATTCCACATACCAGCGCATATGGCGAATTTCACAATGTGTTGCGTGATCGTTTTGCAGCACTCTGACAGCGTCTTTGTTCACGTTACATGTCTGTGCCTTTAGGTATGGTGCGGTCCCAATGTAAGTCCCAATGTAAGTCGGTTTCTACTGCACAATCAAGATATCATTTCCTGCCGGTTCAGCAATGGATCTGGAATCGACAGGATTTCAGCAACTGGTTAATGACGAATGCCAGCTACTGGAAGTGTCGACGCCGCACCAGCGCTGGTTAGATAGGTCGCCGATGCCCACGGCGTTCGCATCACGGCTCCACCCCGACGACGTCAAGGGCTTGAAAGTCCCACAAACGGGCCGTCATTCCAACAATTGAGTAAAGCTCCTTGTGGTGTAGTTGGCTATCACGTTCGGCTGTAATTGGAAGATGGACATACCGAAAGGTCACCGGCTCGATTCCGGTCGAGGAGACTCGTCAGATCTTTTTGTCTCTCCGACTCTTATCAAATCGGATGTATGACCTAGATTTTCTTAGGTCCCCAAATGATGCAGTGCTCCTCGTAGAACTGGAAGAAGAGGCTTTTTTATTCATAGTATTTTGTGGGTTTGGGTCGCTCATACGCAAAACTACATTCCAATGCAAAGAATATTATTGAATGTGAGTAATGTATGGGAAGGAGTTGGTTAGACATCAACAATATCTCAACGAGATGAGAAATCGGGTGACGGAGAGGGAAGAGAAGTTTACCCAGGAGCCAAAAAGATGATTGTGTGATCGCACCCAGAATTGAACTGAGGACCTTCAGCGGAAGTTTGTCAACCTGCTGAAGCCCAAGGGGCTCAAGCAATTGTATGTTAAGCTGACGTGATAACCAACTACACCATGCGGCCGTGCTTGCTTGTCGAAGTTTCGGCATCGAGGTCCACGCCATGAATGGGGGTTGGAACATGGAGCTGTGAGTTTTCATCGTGTGGATAGCGGGCTTGCTGGGACTTGGTTCCCACGCAAGTGGAGTTAGGGCGGGTCTGGGCAAGTTTGTGTGCAGTTCCGAGGGGCGATACTTTAGAATAGAGTTGCCTTTGGCAAGGCAGATCTCTCTTTTAAAGGACCCTGGGGCTTGTTTTGCCAATATGCAAGAACTTCAGCATTAGAAACTGTGAACCATGTTGGAGTTTGTTTACACCCCTTATTCATGCATGCTCGCCTAGCGGCTAAATGGCCACCACCTCACGCCCTTCCAAGCTGTGACCGTTATCAATAATAACCGACCCCCCTTGGCAGCGCTACGAGGAAAGAGCCAGAACTCTTCAGTTTCGTCAAACATATCACTTTTGCAATGTACGCTTCATTCATCGTGAAAAAGCAAATGCTGCGCCTGATGCCCTCTACCGGCCCCAAGGAAAGCTCTATCAAGTTTATGTGGCCAGTATGATACTGTACCCAGTATATATCTCCCATACCCCGTTCCGTTCCGTTCCGTTCCGTTTCCGAGTCCATTTCGCCCATTTCACCCCGTACCTACATATCTTATATCCCTAGTTATCCCCTTTTTATGTCCCTAAAACCCATTGGACCCATTGAAACCGTTTCCGTTGACACCGTTGCCAATCTTGGCTGTCTCAGCCACCGCACGCTCAAGGGCTTGGAGAACATCCGCTCGGAGATCCTCAGCATCCTCGACACCGCAGCTGATGCGCACCAAGTCGTCGAAGACGCCGACGGCCTCACGCTGCTCCTTCGGAATACCAGCATGTGTCATGCTGCTGGGGACCTCGACGAGACTCTCAACGCCGCCGAGCGACTCGGCAAGAGTGAAGATCTTGGTGAGCTGGCAGAAGCGCTCGGCGGCGGCGTGGCCACCGCGGATGCGGAAGGACACCATACCGCCGCCCATGCCGTTGCGGTGCTGCTTGAGGGCGATGGCACGGTGGGGGTGTGAGTCGAGGCCGGGGTAGTTGACGGCAATGACGTGGGGGCTGGCCTCGAGAGCGATGGCCACGGCGGTGGCGTTGACGGTGGCTTCGCGTGCACGCAGGTGCAGTGTCTTAGCGCCGCGGTGTGCAAGCCACGAGTCAAAGGCCGAGGGAATAGCACCAATGGCGTTCTGTAGGAAGGACAGGCGCGCAAGCAGCTCGTCGCTGTTGAAGGCAGCCACGCCCATGACGACGTCGCTATGTCCGTTGATGTACTTGGTCACGCTGTGCACGACAATGTCGGCGCCGTGATCAAGCGGGTTCTGCACATAGGGGCTGAGGAAGGTATTGTCGACGACGACTAGGATGCCGTGCTCATGAGCGGCGGTAGCAACGGCGCGGATGTCAACCAGGCGCAGGGTCGGGTTGCTGGGCGTCTCGATCCAGACCAGCTTGGTGGCTTCGGTGATGTGCTCGCTGATGTCGACCTCGATTTCGGGCGTGAAGGTGACCTTAACGCCGTGGGCTTTGGCGACCTGGGTGAAGTAGCGGTGGGTGCCGCCATAGACATCGGACACGGAGATAACGTGCGAGCCCGCGGCGAGGGACTGGAGAATGTTGGCCGTCGTGGCACTGCCAGATGAAAAGGCAAGGGCGTGCTTAGCATGCTCGAGAGCAGCGATGGCAGCCTCAAAGTTACGACGGTTGGGGTTGCTGCTGCGGCTGTACTCATACTCGCCGACGGGCTTCCCGACAGCGGTCTGGGCGAAGGTGGTTGACAGCGAGATAGCCTCGATCACGGCACCTGTCGCGGGGTCGTGCGGGGACCCCGCATGGACGGCCAGGGTGCCAAAGCCGTGAGTGGGCGACGGCGCACGCGGCGGCGTCGCGATGGGCTGGTCGCTGTGAGCCGTCATGGCTCTGAAATCTTCGTAATTGGTGCGGGTGACCAATAAGTGCGAGGTGTCGATTGGACAATTGCAGCAACGGGCGTTGGAACAGTGCTGGAACGTGGGGGTCTTATGAGCTGTTTGAAGATGGCGAAGGACTCGGTTTTGGTCAAGTTTGGCGGGGCTTTGGATTGTGCGATAATTTTCGCCGATGGTGCAATTTCTCTTCTCTCAGGTCCCGCCCACTCGCAACGCGACATCCACACCCTGTTTTAAATATGTTTTGCGCCTGCCACTTTGCGCCGGATCAACGCCGAACTCGCTCCGGCTCCGACTCGAATTATTAAAACGCTGCTTCCAGAGGGTGCGGTGTGTGCGCTCTCGTTGGGCGTCGACGGGCGGCCATGCAACGACGTGATTGCTCATCGGGACTGATTGCAAATGCTGGGAACGCATGTGGAATCAAACCTTGTCGCCTGGATGCACGGCACGCGCCTTCCGCCTACCCATCACCTAACAGCACGCCTTCCAACTGGACCGTCCTCTTCCGAGGCACATGCGGCACTCCATAGCGCTCCGTTTTGAAGAAGAAAAAAAAAAAAAACGCAGGGCCCAGAACGTAGCTTTGCCAACAAAGGAAAGCACGACGGGCTGAGGGTGCAGATGACTTCACCGGATTCTCCAACATGTCCACAATATCACGACGATCCCCGAGCTCAGTGGGTATTCACTCACATGCCCAGGCTGTTCCAACGGAAATCGACAGACGGTGAACGGATGGCGACACCACATTACTCCATCCACTCGGGATTGGTATGCTAGGTCCGTTCCGTGGCGTGACAAGCAACCGCTGCGTGAAGGATGGGCTTTGAGGGACCCGAGGACCGGATGCGGTATGCGCAATGCGCAATGCAATTGGGAGAATGCGGGGTAGCTTCGGCGACTCTTCAACGCGTCCAACGATTCGGCTAAAAATAAGATGGATGGCGCCTTGTGGCAAGAGGGAGGTTGCGTCCATGAGGATGGAGGCAGATGGAAAGATCTGGGGCAGATCTGAGGCGGGAGGACCGGCCGGCTTATCGTATCTGACCATGCGGTACGATAGTAAGCATGGTGGCATCATAATGACTTGGCAATGCGACGGGCTGCGGCGCGACCTGGCAACTGCCGTCATCAAGTCGCGGTGCCTGACTAGGATATAAATTTCCCATTGCTTCATGGGTTGCGAGTCAGTCTTGATGGGATGACATTGCTCTCGGTCCGGACTTTGGACGTTGCACCGGGCTGTCGGATGAGAGCAAACGCGGACGGGCCGCAACCCGGAGCCGTGGCTTGAGAACGGGCGGTCTGTGCCCCTGGCCAAGATCTCCATGTCCCGGCATCGCCTTTGGCCACGTGATTGCTTGGTTTCTATTGTCCCTGAAGTGTTCGTATTGCGCGTTCCCATGATGCGTAGCCATCACCGACCTCTTTGTCTGTCTTGCTGCTGCGGTTGAGCGCTGCCAAAGAGTGATGCCGTTCGCGGCAGTAGTGTTAGCGTCAGGAGCATCAGTGCCCATGTCGCGCTAACAGGGGACCTAGAATCGTCCCCTGCCGAGCCAACCCCACCTAGCACCGACACATGCCATTGGTCGCAGTCGGCCGCGAGGAGGAGGGTGTTGAGGGATTCGAGGGATTCCTTGTCCATGGTCGAAGAGAGGCCCTCGCCGCCACGCACTCTTTGACGGCTCCGTGATCGACGAGTCGACTGCGCCGCCCGCTCTCATCAACTACGACCCTGCCTCGCCGCTGCACATCCCAAGCCGTGTCCTGGGGAAGCAATTGACCAGCTCCCTGTCTGTGCCGCGGGCGCCGACTATGGAAGCCGACGACTGCTCGCGCTGCCACCAAAGGCCCTAACCACCCCGTCGGTCGAGCGAGCCAGCAAGCATGCCGCCGCGTCGCTCCCACAAGAAGTCGAGGGCCGGGTGCCGCCGCTGCAAGTCGCGCAAGATCAAGGTAAAATTTCCCTCCAGCTCCAGCTCTAACCAAAGTATCCGAGATGTCCGGACAGGTAGGACACCCAGCTGACAAACTCCATCGCAGTGCGACGAGATCCACCCTCGATGCGGCAACTGCCTCAAGCACGGCGTCGACTGCGACTTTGAACACCCCGAGGTCCTCACCGAGCTCCAGACCGCTCCCTCTCCATCAACGCCCGCCAGCTCCGCCGGCTTCCGGTCGCCCGTCGTTCGCGCATCCGTCCCAGCCTTCTCCTTTGCCTCGGCCGCGGGACCGTCCTTCGCAGCGCCGCAGCTGTGTCGCCCCCCGGCCACTCCTACCATGTCCTTGACGACGCCGGCAGGCCACCGACTGCTGGAGCTGCGCCTGATGCACCAGTACACCGCAATGACGTGCAAGACGTTTACCTTCACCGCCCCCGTAACTGAAGATATATGGAAGATTACTGTGCCAAACCTCGCCTTCTCTGGATCGCAGCACTTGGCCGACGCCATCCTCGCCGTTGCCGCGCTACACTTGCGTAGCTTGACGCCCAACGATAAGGACCTCGTCCGCGCATCGCATGCCTATATGGCGGCCTCACTTGCCGAATACAGTGCGACTCTCACTAGGGGTATCGATAACACCAACGCCGAAGCGCTCTTCCTGACAGCCGCCCTCATTGCCTTCCAGTCTACTGCAACCCGTGTTTTTATGAAAGACGAGTTAAGTCTTGGTAGGGGAGGCAATGTGGATGGAGAGGAGCGGGAGCGTAACCCCGCCGCAGGGTGCTACGCCATCCCCTTTTCCTGGTTTCACTCGTTCCAAGGTGTCAAAGCCATCACGGCAGCTTCGTGGCAGTACCTTCGCGCCAGCCCCGTCGTGACGCAGGTGATCAACTCCCAAGTGGTCCTACAGCTCGACTTCACAAGCGGACCCGAGACCTTCTTCGGTCATCTCCTTGATGGCCTCGAGGAGGAGCTAGCCGCCATGCGCCCCGCAAGTCACAACAACAGCAATAACCCCGACAGCCAACCCCCGACCCCGTCCGTGAACGACGGCAACGGCAACCCCCCTCTCGCCCCAACCCCGGAAGCCTTCAACACCACCCACAATCCCAACCAAGACCTCATCACCTCCACGCGCCAAGCCTACCAGCACGCCGTCGCCGTCCTCAACTGGGCGCACAAGATCCCGCACAAGGGCGCGCCTCTGGCCTTCCCAGCAACCGTCTCGCGCCGTTACATCGAACTTCTCGAGGAGCGCCAGCCACGCGCCCTCGCCATCCTCGCCTGCTTCTTTGCCCTGCTCAAATCAATGGACGGAGTCTGGTGGCTGCAGGGCATGGCGCGGCGCGAGGTCCTCGGCGTCGTGAGCCTGTTCAACTCGGACTTTTTCGGCCCCGACGCGTATGCGCGGTGGTGGCCGCACCTCGAATGGGCGATGCGGATTGCGCTGTACGAAGACGGGAGCGGCGGGGGGTCCGGCGGTGTTATCCCCGCCGAGGTCTGGGGTGCCGATTGGTTCGCCGAGGAGGAGGCGCTCGCGGCCGAGGGGGTTAGCCATGGAGGGACCGACAGTTATTTCCGGCACATCGAGATGTTGAGTCAGATGGTTAGTGCCGTCCAAAGCATACCGCCAGTTCCGGAGTAGTGTTTCTCTTGTTCTTGTTTTTAGTACTGTGTTTTCTCGGTGAGGGCATAGGATGGTATTATCTGGGCGTGTTTATTGTTAACGGATTGAGGCTAAACTCTGTTTTTTTTTTTTTTTTTTTTTTTTTTTTTGGTGGTTGAAGACCAATGGTCTTGCGGGGCTTCGCTAGAGCAGATGGTCGACGGGTGCCTCGACGATAAAGACGATTAGGACGAACATACACGATGGATAGCCGCGATGGGGCTGAGAGGCGTGACAGGAGTTAGGTTTGCGAAGGGACCCATTCGATCGAGTGCCATAACCGAGGTCATTGTAGGTGCCAATTGGCGGAAAAGCCGATCTAATCAATCATGTATACGCTATAGCCACCATATGGAGCGATTGAGGGACTACTCAGGAGTCAAAACATGGTCAGGAACGCATGTTACGCACGTAACAGCCACAGATAGTTGTTTGCATTCAGCAATGGATGGAAGGCTGCTAGGTAAAGAGACATCGGGTATCAAATGGGGGCCTAGGGTAAAGGATCGCGGCATTTCTAGCAATTGTCCAATCATACATACACGGCAACCAAAGGACGGGTTTTTTGAGCTCGAGAGGTATAAGGCATGTGGTTTTATGATCATACAATAAAAACAAGAGACGTTACGCCGATCTTTTCCCGTTCCTCGTGAAATGTAGCCCTCCCCCCCTCCCGAGACGCCTTAGATGTGTGATGGTTGCATAATGGTTGAGAAAGGAAAAACGAAGCATTTAGAATTTTCTCTTCCGCTTGGGCGCCTCGTCGATATCCAGGCTTCCCATGGCCACATTATTATCCGCGTCGTCGTCGAGCAGGTGGGGGTCGCGGTCACGCTTGAGACCCTTCATCTTCCTCGTCTGCAGCTCGCTGAGGTCGAGCTTGCCAGTGTGGATACGGCCGATCTTGTCACCCATGAGGTCGGTCGAAATATTCTTCTTGGTACGCTCCTCGGACGTCTTGGCCTTGCGCATGGCCTCCTTGAGAATGGCCTCCTCGGGCTCCTGAATGCGGCCGAGGCGGAAGTCCATGCGGGGGCCGTGCTCCTCGAGCTCGACGCGCGGCAGGCGCTGGCCCGATCGCTTGGTGCGGATCAGGTAGACGCGCAGGTGCAGCACTGGCTTAGAGGCCGGGTCCGACGGGTCCGTGGTGCTGTCTGTCGTCGGCTCGTCGGCGCTGACAACGACGACGTACCGCAGGCCCTCGACGTCGATCTTGTCAACGTTCTCGCCGCGGAAGAAGTCGATGAGCATCGACTTGGCCATGGTGAAGGCGTTGGGGACGGGGCTCTCGCTGGGTTGGGGGTATTAGGTATGTTCAAAAGTGGGAGGAGCCTGGGGCATAGGGGAGGACATACAAGGCGGTGCCGGCAAAGACCATCAGGGGGCGGGTGGCTACGGGGATCTTTTGGGTCTTGAACTGGCTGATGCTGCGGTAGGTGGCAGCATCGAGGTTGAACTCGAGCATGTCAAGCATCTTGTAGTCGAAGGTGCGGGCGAATGTGATGGTATGTGGGCGCTTCTTGCTGCTGCTCGCGAAGAGGACGAGACTGCAGTCGTTCTTTTCCGAGAAGAAGGTGAGAGAGCTGGCGTCCTCGAAGGGGTGGACTGCGGCCAGGTGTTAGTCACTCTAGGTTGTTGTGGGAGGTGAGGGATCTGACGTACCAGGGTTCTTCTTGTGGAAGCGCTTGCCGTGGACTTGCCTCATGGCGTAGAGGTCTGCCAGCGCATCTTGGGTCTGTAGGGGGAGTCTTAGCAGAAGCTCTAGTATTATGGCTGGTCCAAGGTAATTGAGTGACGTACGATCTGGCTACATGTTGTCCCCCGGAGGAACAGGGCCTTCTTTGGGTTCTCGACGGCCTTCGGGGCCTTCTTCTCGAGGGCTCTCTTGGAGCGCGCCGTCTTGGGTTTTCTGCGGGGAGAAATGTCAGCGGCTGCGTGTGAGATACATGGTACATTGAACACCATGGGGATTCTTACACTTGGCGCAACATTTTTGCGAATTGATGCTGCAGACAAGGATTCGCAGATTGTGAGGCGGAACTTTGGCGGTTTACCGGTCTGCCGTTGCGATTCAAATCCTGGCGCAATGTCACTGTCGAAAAGAAAATCAAGATGGTGGCTTATCGATAAGAGAAGCTTGGACCATTCCAATATCTTCTTGGTGGGGATTTGAGAAGTGGGGCACTCGACCACTGTTTGGCAACCCCACCCCCTGAACCCCTTTTCACTAGTTCTTGGTTTATCAACACTCGATTGTCTTTGATGCATCTTTCCTTTTCGCTTCTGGCCAACATACTGAGACATATTTCCCACCCCAAACATGTTTCTTTTACCACCTAACAAACTTCCTGGTGAGCAGCAAGATGCAAGTCAAGTTATACGGAAGGCTCATTGAACAAGGAACCACAATGTTGTGTTGGGTGAAATGATGGTTTGGTGCTAAGTTACCAACAGTACCTCTGTCTTCGGGAATGGTGCTGCATGCTGCCGTGAGCTAACGTCACAAAGATTTGGGCTTCATAGACTCTTTTTGAGTTCCGTAGCTGTTGGATTCACACTCTGATAAGTGAGACAAATGGTCAAACCAGGTCGAGTTGCTTGCCTCTGATTATGATATCTAATCCATCCTTGCGAGTTAATACAGTTAAAGACTCAGCTCCCACTGGCAAAAGAAACAAGATCGAGTTTCAGTGAAGGTTCCGAAGTCTTCCGGGGTCTTCCGGACAGACCGGCCGCTTACACGCCGGCACAAAGAAGCGGTCCTGGCAAGTCCCCAACACGGGCCCGCCCGCGGGTCTCACACAGGTCTCACGCGGGTCCAGTTCGCGGGTCCCCTTCCCGCTTTAAATCCTTCTTCCCCTCCTCCCACATCCTCACCACGAAAAACTCTTCCTCCTTCTACCTCGCAACCACATCTCCCACCTTCTTCACTTCTCTCGCCACATCTAGACCAGCAGACCCCCAGCGGCAACACCAACACCAAGGTCAATACCAACAGCGAGATCAAGATGGGTAAGAGAACCCACAAGAAGAAGGGCGGCGTTGCTGCCAGTAAGGACCAGACCGCGACTGAGGCCACGCCCGTCGAGGCCACACCAGTCGAGGCGTCTCCAAGTATGTACGAACCCATTCACGCTTTCGAAAGTGCCTAACACGGCCATCCAAGTCATCCAAGCCGAAGCTTCCAAGCCCAATGAGGCCCCTCTGGAGCCCAGTGAGGCCTCTTCGGGTAGGTACACACCTTTCCGCGCTTTTGGGAAATGCCTAACAGGAAAACAGCCCAGGGCCAAGCCCCCAAGCCTGATGCAAACCCTGAGGGCATCATATCTTTCAGCTTCCACCGCAAACACCGTGGTAAGTCTTTCCAAGGCCGTTGAACGCCGCACACACACCTTTTACCAGTCCTACAAGGCCTTGAAGTGCCCTCAAAGGCCCCACCAAAGCCGGTAAAGACTTTGCTAACAACTTCTTAGAGGTTGGCAATGAGTTGAACACGACCTCAGACGAGCATAAGAAGGACTGCATCATGTGCTCGAAGCCTGGCACCATGGCTTGCAGCCGGTGCCAGCAGGCCAAGTACTGTTCTCGCGAATGCCAGATGAACGACTGGCAACTGCACAAGCAGTTTTGTAAGACCTTCGCTGGCAACGATGGCACCCCCGCTCGCCCCTCGCCAGACCACCACCGGTTCCTCTTCTTCCCGGCGTACACCAACAAACCCCGGCTCATCTGGGCCAAGTCTAAGGCCCGTGGCTCTGGCGAGGCTGACATGGTCGTGCTGCAGCATGAAGACATCGCGGCCTTCATCGAGAAGACGGGCATCACCCCCTCGACCTCGACCTGCATCTTCCCCACCGATAACAGACCACGCAAGGTCTGCGGCTTCCAGCACAGGCTGGTCTTTATCATGCTTCGCGATGACGAGGAGCACCGCATCACCGACGCCAACCATGTCAACCGGAGCATCAACGGCCTTGCCCAGCCCGGCCTGATCTCGCCGCTGATGGGTCCCGTGATCGCCTTCGCCTCCGACGACCTCGAGTGCTCGTCTGACACAGCCTCGGCCTTCGTCGACATGGATCCGCGGTACATCCGCCACGTTGCCGACTTCTTCTACCTCTGGGACCAGAATGCCTGCGTCCCCTTCCCCAAGCGCGTCCGCTACCCGATCCTGCCCGCTATGAAGCTTAGCGACCTTAGCGAGCCCTTCAACGTCGCCATGGGCATCACCGAGACCTTCCAGCCCGTCTGGGTCCCGGAGGCGGCGCCGTTTGGCGGTCCCCAGCAGAACTACCCCATGACGCTCGCCTTCATGGTCGGTCTGACCTGGTACATCCGCCAGGCGAGCCCCCGCGCCGTCATGGAGTCCATGGCCGCCGAAAAGAGAGGCCACCTCCCGCGCCGCTGGAAGGGTCCTAAGCTGCTCTGGCTCGGCAACTGCGTGGCCCTAATCAGGAAGGAAGAAGGAGACTTCGACATGCGCTTCCTGCAGTCGAACCACCTCGTCGGCAGCGCCATCTTCGTGCACGGCAAGGGTGCGGCGCTGCACCATTTCCACGTCGACGCGCTGGATAGATATCTTGATGATGTCTATAAGAAGAGAATGGCCCCGACCAAGGAGGGCTTTGCCGAGTTTTGGACTCGGTACGTGGAGAAGTGTGTGGGCCTGGGCATCATGGAGGCCGGCAAGGAGCCCAAGTCGCCGTACGAGCTGGAGGAGGGCAGTGAAGACATCCTTGGCTGCAATACCGAATACGTGGCCAGCCTCATAAAAACCCACCCGAGACAGATCTGGGCGGGTATCGTGGGGGATATGAAGGGCGAAGACGAGAATTAAAAGTCATGTTTAACACCTTGTAAGCCCCATTTGACTCATTTCAAGGCCATTTTAAGATCCAAAGAGGCCTATTTATGGGTGGTCTGGGGGTCCGGGGGAGTTAACGGAGGAGTAGTTGATCTCTTCCGAGGTCTTTTTTGTCTGGCCTTTTAGGCCTAATTTGATGCATTTCCCTGCCTAGTAGCCGAACCAATATGCCTTTTCATGTGCCCAAAATGCATTTTCCAGGTAAATAAACCCCCTAGTGCCCCCCAACCTGCCCCTTCGGCAGTGGCGGGATCCACGACACGCCCAGACTGACCGCGATATGAATGATACCCATCACCCAGAACCCCTTGGCGTAGTTCGTCCCGTGGTCCATAAACCTGAAGATAATGGCGAAAATCACACCTCCAAGGTTGCCTCCGGCGCCCGTCAGCCCCGACAAGATCCCGTTCGCGAAAGGGTGGACGTGGGGTACAAGAGAGAAATTGGCGCCATTCCCAGCCTCGAGAAACACAGCCATCACCGCCACCAAGCCAAACATGAGCCCCTCGCTCCGGGGATCCAACTGCCCGATAACCAGGAGCAACACCCCCGTCACCACGCCGCACAGCACGATCCACCCCTTCTTCCACCAAAGACTGCCCCCGCTCATCTTATACACCAGGTCGCTGACGACACCGCCCATGGGCCGCGTGACAAAGTTGAGAAAGCCAAACATGGCCGCCCAGTTGGCCGCATTTGTCTGGCCTAGCCCGGGGAAGCGCGAGGCGTAGTACGACGCCAGGATGGCGTTGATGGCGAGCTCGCCGCCAAACGAGTTCATGTACGTGAGCACGTGGAAGGCGGTCTGCGGGGAGACGGCGACGTGCAGGGCCTCGTGGAGGGTCGGGGCCACGACGACCTCGCTACGGGCGGTGAGGAGGATCTCGGCGGCGGCGGGGGGTCGTGTGGGGGGAGCTTAGGGGGGAGAGTGGCTTCATGGGTGCGCCCTTTTCTTCGTCGGATGCGATGGAAGTGGGTGCGAGGGGCGGCTTGTCGGTGATGGCACCGGGGAGGGTGACGACAGTTTCGAGGTCGTCGTCGGCGATGCCGTGCGAGACGAGGTTCTCGTGGACGTGGAGGTGGCGCTCGGACCAGGGGCCCGTCGGCGTGTCGGGGCAGAGGAGGAGGAGGGCCAGGCCGGTGAAGACGACCATGATCAGCGGCACGATGAAGGTCAGGCGCCAGGCTTGGCCGGGGGAGTGACCCCGAGAGACGAAGGAGTCGTAAACCGCTGGCATAATGAAATAGGTGATGCCACCGCCAGCATTACCGAAGCCGCCTGTCAGAGCGTTGGCTGTGCCGACCACATTCTTGTCGAAGAATCCGGTCGACCACACTTGGCAGGGCACGAACGAGCCGCCGAGGATACCGATAAAGAAGCGACTGACGTAGAGGCCTGAGGCGCTCTGGACAAGAGGGGCGAGACCGAGGGGAATAGAGCCGACAAGCAACAGACCACCGAAGACTTTGCGGGACCCGAATTGGTCGCATAAGGGGCCGGCTACGATACGGACAAGGAGACTTGTACTCGTTAGTTACTGTTGACTCTTTCTTGGGGGTCTATGATTAAGCACTCACGTGGCTAACAGTGATACGATATTGGAGTTGGCGACTTGGGCGGGTGAGAGATGCAAGTCGGCCTTGATTGTGTACGTCAACTAAAACGGAGGAAGTGTCAGCAGGGTAACAATTGGTACAACAGTTGGCAGTATACACTTGGGTTGCTGCTTACCAAAGGTGGGAATGTGTACCAGGCCCAAAAGGCGATCATGAAACCAAACCAGGAGAAGAAGAAGACACGGCCGTAAACATTGATCGGGTTGAAGAAGGGGATGGCCCGGGCCTTTCGGTTTATCGGGTTGACCTCCGGAGCGGAGTACAAATCTGAGAACTTGAGTCCCATGGTGACTGATGAGCTGCTCTTTTCGCTCCCTGGTTGGTATGATGCCGCTGAAGCTGCCGAGACAACATCCTTATTTTGATGGAAGCCTGTCATCTTTTATACCCACATTATCTCTAATTGCCCTAATACCGAGACATGATTCTCAGCGTCCCCATGGGGGCCGTGACGACCATGGCTTCTCCCCGGCCATGTGCGGAAACGCACGACACAGATGCCACTCGGCTGGATTGGGCGAGAGGGAAACGGCCCAGGCCCAAGGTGCGGGTTGGAGGGAGGGAGGCGCCGATCCCTGATAAGGAGCCGCGGGTCAAGGGGGTGGGCGGGGTGCCACAGGACGCGGCCGGGACCAAGAGGCGTTGTCCCAGCAGGCTGGAATGGCAACTACACTACCACCAATTTCCAAGCATACGATGTGTCGGGTTTCTAAATTCGTCGTTCTCTTAGGAGTGCCGAATATAATTGCAAGTTGTAGGTAGCGAGTTGAAGAACCAAGATGCTGCTGCCGCCAAGGCCTGTATCGCCCTCATTCAACCCCTAGCTTTGAAGTCAGAACTCCGTATAGTGGTAATCGACGAAAAGATGCCGCGGACTGTGGCAGGCTTATCTCGGACTCCTGTGCTGTCTGTGCCTTGCTCTAACCGCGTTGGTTTTGCGAACGAGAGATAAGGAAATGCAACGCCAGTGGATGGTCGCGTTCCCAACACGGGACTCATGGCAGCTCAGGGCAGCTCAGGGCACATCAGGCCGTCTCCGCGGAAAGCAAATATGCAATATCGACATGTCCATGTTTCGAATGCAATGTTCGATGCCGCGATCAAATGTGGGTCATCAGCTTTGAGGAGGCGCGCTGGGGAGCCCAGTTCTCAGTCAGCCCCCACGCCCCCAACTTTGGGAAGGTCCAGGCCCTGAGCCGCACCTGACTGTACTTCGCCAATCTGTGATTAATTTTCCGACCGGAAATGCCAAACCCAAGTCTTCACTCGTTCTGAATCGCCTCCCCACCCCCCATTCAATCGCTGCTCCCGTCGTGATGCAGTTGCTGAAACCAGCCGAGCACAGACCTTATGCTCCAAGATCTCGACCATGGCGTCGGCCAAGCATTGGGGGCCGATTGCCGAAGACCCAAGCTCGGGACGACGGGACGCTGAGGGCTGAGTCCAGACCACGGTGAGTCCCGAGAACAAGGGTTAGGGTTGATCAGAGGCTGACCAGACCCCGGCTGTGAGTTGACACCATCAATACACTCGTCTCCCTTAGTCAGAAACCACAATATCCGATTCTCATAAAGACTCTTGAGCTCACTGATACGGCTCTGTGGCGATGGTTTGGAAGTTCCGGTATTTGGGTCACGGCGGCAGAGACCGGCGGAAGAACTTCAAGTTGAGGATGGCTCATTCTGCGACTCCCGCCCGATTAGCACGGAGCTGATACCCAACAAAGTGCGACATGAAGTTTGCATCACTTGATCATGACCTGGCAGCGACTTCGGCCTTTCAAAACGGAACACCCGCTCTCAGTTTTGAATTTCGGGACGGAGCCCATGTCTTGAATAGTTCAGACAACTTGGCGAGCTTCCATCTTCCGCCATTAAGCGGTGAGAGAAGAAAGCCTCTTTCTTTGAAGACAAACATTTGACTGATACCAAGAAAAAGTCAAAGTGTAACTGGCAGCCGGGATCTTGTTGGCGAGTCATCCCACCGCCCCCCTCGGTTGTCGGCGGCTGTCGGTTCTCAACCCGAGCTGGTGGGCCCTAGGCTGAAATAAATAGGATGCAGTGGAATATTTGCTCAAAACCGGCTTGAAAAGCTTTGAGAATTGGCTCCCTAATGGCTTTCAGCGAGAAATTCGGACTTTTCTTGTTTTGCAACGGACAACGGAGTCCTCAAATCTCCCCTTCCTCGACCGAACGACCGGGCGGACCGACTGCCGGGAGGTGGATTCCATTAGACCCACTTTTACCGCTGCCGGTGGCCGGCCCCTATCTTGGAGCTGGTGAACATTACCCGATGATGAGGTCACAGCGGTTATCTGTGTCACGAACAGGTACCGGGACGGATCCAGCCAACAGGATGCCTCAATTGCTATCTCGTCCTGGGTCCTGTCGCATCGTGACCTTGGCGGCGACATGTTGTCATCGCTCCCCGATCCGCTTGTCGGCGGCTGGTGAGACTAGCCTTTGCTATGTTTGACAACTTGTTTGACACTTGGCCAATTATCGGGTGCCAGTTCGGAAGAGCAATTGGCAAATAGTTGGCTAAGAACGGTGCAACCTAAAGGTTCCCCTTGCGACAGCAGCAACTTTGAGCACTCTTCTGCGAGGGCTCCGCTCTCGCTTGGCTTTCAAGGCGTCGCCCCGAGCCCAGCGCCGCTGTCCACCGGAGTCGGGTATCGGCGTGGATCCCATCGATCATGGTTGTCCTCCTCTCGGCTACGCCACCCAGTTCTTGGGTAGTTCCTGGACACTGGACGCTGCGAAGCAGGAAAATTTTTCAAGGGATAGTGACCAGTTCAAATCTCGATCCGTGTAGTGTCCATCATCCCCAACCCATAAATGCTACAAATATCCCTCCCAATTGATCCCTTTCTGCTCCCATGTTCCTTTTCTGAGTATCGTACCCTTTCCCACGTCTCCAATCCTCCTTGCCTACATCCACACTGGCGTCGACTAGGCCCGGGTCAATCCATTAGTTTATAACTCTGCAACCCCCACACCCCATACTTTGCCATTGCGTCAATTGCCCTTGGCCAAAATGGAGTCTCAAGAACACACACCGGCTAGCAGCATTTACACGGCTAGCCATGAAGCTGAACAAACTCCATGCAAGACCACTCCCCATCGCCCGGCGGGGGTCTGGTCATATCTCAACGAGAGCGTCCGCCCTTCAGGCTTCGCCGAATTCCAACTCATACTCTTGACCTTCTGCGTCGGCCTGCAAGGTAAGTCTCGCCCCCTATGACATCACCTCGGTGTAAGTTACAGAAGTTGCATATATGCTAACCCTATCCAGACGCCATCTCGTTTCCCGACTTCCACTGCTTCGCTTCCAACCAGACCGGTAATACCGTGTTCCTCATCCTCGCCATCGTCCTCCCCGAAATGAACGGCGAAATGTTCATCACCGCCAACATTGGCGTCTCCCTCGGCCTCTTTCTCGGCTCCGCCTGGTTGACGGGCCAAATTGGTCACCTCGTAGGCCCGCGTCGCCGCCTCTGGCTGATCTTCTGCAACCTCGTCCAAACCGCTCTTGTCTTTGGCGCTGCCGCCCTGCAGTACACAGGGAAACATAAAGTCGTCGAGTTGACCGGGGCGCGGACCCTCATTAGCATTGGGCTGCTGGCGTCCGCTGCAGGCAGCCAAGTAGTGCTTTCGAGGGCGCTGGAGATGACCGAGATTAGCACGGCGATGGCGACGGCGGCCTGGCTGGATTTGGTTATTGATCCCAAGCTGTGTGCGCTCAACAACCGGCCAAGGAATCGCCGCGTGGCGTTTCTTGCGTCCCTGGTCCTGGGCACGATGGCCGGCGCGTTTGTGTATAAGACGATAGGGTCACCGGCGGCGGTGGCGATTTCTGGAGCCGGGAAATTGCTGGTAACGAGCATGTTCTTTTTCAACGGGGCAGATGTGAAGAGGGCGGAGGAAGCGGAGAAAGAGGTTGTTTGAGACATGGAGATGGGGTAATGGGTTATGATAGATGATTTGACGACAGGTGTTTGGGAGGGGTGCTGCATTCCAGTGGCAATGCTTGACGCCCCGGATGGGTTTGCTGGCATTCCAGAGGACGAGTCTGCATTCCAAAGGCGTTCACAGACAAGCATAGACAAGATACTGGTAGCGATATATACGATGCCTGAATGATAGATAGCGACCGCAATAGAGAGATAGAGTTAGGTAATTACACAGGATAGGAGTTCTTGCCTTTTTATCAGGCGTTTTTAGGTTAAATCGATGCCTTTGATGGCATACGGAGATTCCTGGTGTATTTCTAAGAACAATAACTGCATTTTTCTTTGAGACCTCAGTTGACAAAGTTTGAAGGCCTCAAGTATCAGTTGAACAAGCTCGAAGGCGTCCAAAGAAGATGCTATATATACGTGGAAAATATTTGCAATACTGTGCCACAAAAGTCTGAGGATTCCCTATTTGGAACGTTATGCCCAGCCTTCTTAAGCAGGTAAGTCTTTCTCTTTTTTATTACTCAAAGGGCTCCGGTCACTAGGTGGCCTAAAACACTACATTTTACTCTATACTTCCAAGGTCGCGTTGCCGGATTGGCGCCGCGTGCGGCCTGGGGAGTCTCTAGCCTGCATCATTTAGCTCTCGCAAACTTCAAGTTTGATAAGCTCAAATTGCAACCCGCGCACATCATCTCTGCCTGTCTACGAACGACGTTTCCCAACGACTCGATCGTTGAATTGTCAATTTATCCCTTATCTTTGTTCTCGTCCTTGTTCGTCCCGCCTTTCAAAGATTTGGCTGGCTCCGATGATAGGGATGACTCCGAGTCCTCGATCAATGCTTTGGACGAGATTCGTCCGTCCAAAAAGGGCCGAGCTTTGCCCGCGACTGGCCGTGAAGACTTTGCCGGAAGATATATATGCAATGACCTTCAACACTAATAGTTGGGTGTTTGCTTGATATGCATGGTAGTTGCTGCTGACTTATACATTTACTACCAAAGTTTGATTCTCATAGGGGAAAATCAGTGTTTTGCCATTGGCTGACAGCGCCTTCAATTACACTATTCCAAGCTCCCTTATTTATGACCGACTAATAGTTGAAATTTGGTCATTTCGCTCAGCATCATGGCCTTTTGGAAAATGTTGGCAACTTGGCGCCAATATTTTGATGCCATGGCTGGCTGGCGCAGTGGCCGTGTCTTGTGGGGCAGGCATAGGGAAGGAACCGGCGAGTTCCGGCAACAGCTCTTCTGTGACACACAGGCCAGCCACAGTGAGGGAGATGATCTTCGTAACGTAAAGTGGTAGATGGCAAGGGAGGTGCTGATGTAGGGAGATGGAACGACGTCACGGAAGATAACAGACGATACTTCGTAGTTGTAAGTCAATGAGAAACAGAAGGGTTCATAAGGTTGTATTACCCCTCAGCTTCACTGAAGTTTAACTGATAATCTTTCTAGGTCTGTTTTCTAAATAGGACTGGGGAGCTTCTTCCTCTCGAGGATCCGTCACGGGGCCCTCGTCTCTTTTATAAAGGCTATGTACAATATATAAGAATACTAAGATACATGAAGATCCTTCCTTAGCCGCCCGTCAGCCCGGGGCCTTAGCCGCCCGTCTCTCGCACCCTATAAATTAGGGTTCAATCTAAGTGCTGTTGGCCTTCCTTCCAATGGTCCACGGCCGATATCAGTACTTACTTCAATATTGTAGTGTTCACTACCGTGAAGGTTCCTTCACGTCCTCGGTACTTACGTCGAATGACGACGGTTCCCTTTGTGACTTATGGAGGCCTCGTTGGGCTTGGCTATAGCCACCTGTCACCACTAAAGCTAGGCTCCGGAGAACGTCAGGGTTTAGGTCTTCCATTAAAGCTACTACGATAGCTAGGAGGCCTTGTCATTCGAAAGTCCTACTGAAATATCATGTGGGTCTTCTGGCTAACTAATACAGCTCCGACTACGATGCCGAGGTTGAGAGTGGCCGTCCATGATAAATCTGAAGTCTGAAGTCTGGTGACATTGCCGATTGCGGGCTAGGTCCACTGGGTAGGCCAACCCGTCTTGTTAGTGATATCCGAGATCCCGGCTTGAGCCGAGGCCCTGCCCGAGGATCCATTGCCATGTGTGTGTGGTGTCATAGACTGGGACAAAACCGATTGGCTTATGTCCCTGCGCAAACCAATGGGTTTATTGTGACACTGTAGGCCCTGGTCAAGGAGGTGATACACCTTGTTGACCTTTGGTGAGCTCAGCAGTGTGACATCTTCTGATTTCACCGGTGCGGCCAGGTTTTGAGTGTGGGGCCGGCCATTAAGTGGGGCCAGAGCTGGCTTGTGCTCAGCCATTCGATTGTTTTATTTTCGGGGCTAGTCAGGAACCAACCTTCCTTCCCCACACACCCACTTCCACCCACTGTGCCAGAGCACATGACCACGCGTTTCTCGTAACACGAGATCCCAGCTCCCCGCATCCTCCTCGCCAATTGCCAGAGTTCCCGAATATTCTCAATTCGCAAAATCCCAGCTAAGACTTTTCTCGACTGGCTGTGTCGATTCGAACAACAGCCCTCTATCACTCCTAAATCGATCATCTTCAAGCAATTGGAGTGCAGCCATCTCGACCGGCCGCTGCAATCGAGGCAATTCGGCCTCCATGACCCGCCACAACGTCGACCAGCACCTCGGCTGGTTGCACGCCAGCCCTCCACAACCCGCGACTTTCTACCCGCCGCCGCCCGCCCTTCCTTCTCGAACTCGAACTCGACTAACCGATCGCGAAGACGCCGAGACCCGAGAGAACCATCGCGATGACCACCGCGATGCCCTCGCCGCTGCTGCCGCCGCCCTGACTGCTCCAGTTCGCCCAGCTGCCCCTACCTCGCCTTTCCCATCTGGCCCCCGCCTGCGACCGCGCTCCCAGTTTGCTTCCTCGACCACAACGTGGCAAGACCTCATACCCTCTGTCGCCTTCTCTGGAGCAAACAAAGCTTTAGAAGCAGAAGCCCCATTTGTAAGTTGTGTGCTGAAGCCTACTCCTTCCTCAATGCCTTTCACCCCAACAACGTCTTTTGCCCCCCCCCCCCTAATCCCCTCCCAAAAATACCTTTCGTCTGAAAAACAAGGGATGAAAAACTTAAACCGCAGTTTCACACTACCCGGCGGTATCCTGAGCGGCAACAAAGTCAGTCACCGATACAGAAGCCACAGGTTGCACAGCAACGACCAAAGGCGGGGTGAAAGGCCCGAGATTCCGCGAGCAACTTCTGTTCGCGACTTCCCTAGCGCCTGAAACAACGTCTCGGGACACGCGAGAAGAAGCTCCAACGCCCCCATGAACAGCCCTTATTCGCACCTCTCTAAAGCCTGGATACGCGGTCCGCACCCTCTCAACGCGCGTCAAACAGCCTTTAAATATGCCTTCGCAAGTGAGCGAAAAGGCGTCTAGCAATCTTTGATGAGGACCGTTGATAGCAAGTGCTAGGCACACCCTTGTTCTCTCGTATTTATTTCGACTTTACCACGAAGGGATCTCAAGCTGACTCATTTCTTAGAAAAACACCACTTCACGAAGGCACGAGGGCGGCCAGCTTGAAGATGCCCAGAAATCTACCACCTCTCGACCAGTCAACACAAGTCGAGAAGGATATGAAGTTACGGCAGACCTGGGGACTTCAAAATTGCAGCGACAGCAGCATCTTCCGCCGCCGGTGAAAATGTTGCAGGCTAGCGACATGGGCCGCTTGCAGCGTGCATATTCCGAATCACTGGCGGGTGATACGCCTACACCTTTATTACCCGAAGACGCTGCCCGCCCTAAGCACGGAGATGACTTTGCCGGCCGTTTAAACGCCTCTCCTGGGCATCCAAATGCGTTTCTTAGGCACTCAAAAGCCTCCCCTGTTCGTTCAAACGCGTATCCTACCGACAAAAACGCCTTCTCGGTAAACGAAAACGCCTTCTTGACGACCGAAAAGGCCCGGCCGGTAGCCGTGGAGGGCCTCAGCAGGCCAACCGTACACTCGAGCCCGTTCGAAGAAAGCAATCCATTTTCAGAAATGGTTGATTTGACTGAGAGTTCAAGCCCAGGAATGGGGTTTGGGGAGGGTGCTCGGTTCTGGCAAGAAGGCTTTGCCGGAAGGCCGGAGCCGCTTATAAAGAGCCCAAAGGCCTGGGACGATGATTTTGGCCCATTCCCGGATATTAATACGGTCCGGACTTCCTCCACGCCAAGGCCCATGCATGCTTTTGGCGGGCCTTCTGAGAGCCTGTGCGCCCCTCCCGGTACTTCTTTCGAGCGCCAACGAGGCTCATTTGAGGTAGTGCCCCGCTCAAGTACTACGGATAGGCGCAAGAGGAAGACCCCATCCTCCCCATCCTCCCCTGAACTACCTCTGGCTGCTGCTGCTCAGGGTGAATTTGGCAATAGCTTATATGCCAATAACCAGAAAAGATCCAGGCGGAGCGGTGTCACACTCGATTCCGATGATGACATTTTTACATCGCCAGCACAGCAATTGCCACCTTGGTTTGTGCAGTGCTCTCATCAAGGTGTAGCTGGCATGAACTCCACAGAAATGGACATTGACCAGCCTGCCAGTTCTGTCGAAACGCCATTCAAGGATATGCCGATCCCCGCAAACGATTCACAACAACGGAACAAGTCCATTCTAGACAGGCTTATCGAAAACCCCATTGTGGCAGAGAGACGCCTTGCCCTGATCAGTCAGAACCTGGCACAAACCCGTGCCGACCTTGCGAGACTTTTTTCTGAAGGAGGCCGGTGCCCAGTGGACCAGCGTGCTGCACTGCTTAAAACACATGACTCTCTGGAGGAAAGTGAAACGGCCACCCAACGGATTGTGCAAGATCTTGGCAGCTTGACCAAACTGATGGCAAAGCATGAGAGACAGTGGGAAATGTTCGCAAGAGACTGTGCGGCATTGATGAGTGCGGATTTGCCGCCCCCTTTGCAGGATAATCCTGATCATCTCGAGGCTCTGAGAAGTGAGATCGTAGCCCGGAAAGAAACCTTGCTCAGCAATGTTGTCGAAGCCGGCTTCGAGGACCTGGAATTCCTTAAAGATCACAACGACTCGCTAGTTGACTCTGAGACCCCAATGTCGCCGAAGAAGACAACTGTTATCCCAGAATACAACTCACAGAATCAGAGTGCTGTTGTGCGGAAACGGGAGCCTCCAAGCGCTGCGAAAAATGTCATTTCGGTATCACTGGAAACGCCATCTTCCAGTGCACAGGTACAGAAGCCGAGCTTCCAGAGGGTTGTGGATTCGGCATTTCGTCAGGCGTCACCCAGCCCGTTCTCCCACACCAAGGTTTCGGTGGCACAAGACAGCTCAATGGGTAAGAACCATTTGAACAGAGGGGCAAATCCGGTTACCAATTCGAGAGATTACGACTTTTATGACGAGGAAGACGAGTTGCGAGAGTTGGAAAACCCGGTGCCCAAGGCGCAACCAAGGCAACCGAATCACCGCAACACCCGCAACACAAGTCCGCCAAAGAGAGGTCCAAATCCGGTTACGGAAGAGGCCGACTACGCCGATGATTTTGGTAGTAGCGACGAGGAAGAGCTTCTTGCCGCCATGGACATGGTTGAGAAGCACCGCGTGAGATCTGTCCTGTCGGAGGCCACTGGTAATGCCGGTCCCTGGATCAAGCCCAGACCCGCGGCAAAACAGGCTGCACCGTCGAGAAAATCCAAGACTAGCAGTTTCCCCCCCGAGCTCATGAAGTTCCCATGGTCGAAGGATGTAGCTAAGGCGCTCAAGGACCGATTCCGGTTGAGCAGTTTCCGAACCAACCAGCTCCAAGCGATCAATGCAACACTCGCAGGAAAGGACTCTTTCGTCCTGATGCCCACTGGAGGCGGCAAGTCGCTTTGCTACCAACTCCCAGCACTCATCGCAAGCGGCAAAACCCATGGGATAACTATCGTCATCTCGCCATTGCTCAGTCTCATGCAAGATCAGGTTCTTCACATGGCAAAGCTAAACATTACAGCAGTGATGCTCAGCGCAAAGGTCCCGATCAACCTTCGCAGCCACATCCTTTCGGTTTGCGAATACGAGGACCCAGAGCACTACATCCAGATGCTTTATCTCACCCCCGAAATGCTGGCCAAAAGCAGAGCGCTGAACGAGACGCTTGCTAAGCTGCACCGGAAGAAAAGTCTCGCGCGAATTGTCATCGACGAAGCCCACTGTGTGAGCGAATGGGGTCATGATTTTCGTGAGGACTACAAGGCGCTCGGTGCCATGCGTGAAAGATACCCGGGCGTTCCCGTTTTGGCGCTGACGGCAACTGCGACGGAGAACGTCATTGCCGATGTGAAGCACAGTCTGCGTTTAAAGGACTGTCAATTCTTTTCACAGGGCTTCGACCGACCGAATCTTTACTACCAACTTGACCCGGTGCCCGAAAGTTTGAGTCGGCACATTGCAGATCTAATCAACGAGAACCACAGTAATGAGTCGGGGATCGTTTACACCCATACCAAAGGAGGGACTGAAAAGCTTGCAAAGGAGCTTCGTGGCCTCGGGATCAAGGCGGAGCACTACCACGCAGCTATCCCGGGTCCAGACAAGGAACGCATCCTCAAGCAATGGCATTCGGGCGAAATCAAGCTCGTTGTTTCGACCACGGCCTTTGGCATGGGTATCGATAAGCCCGATGTGCGGTACGTTATGCACCACCACATGCCCCAAAACCTAGAGGGCTACTACCAAGAGACGGGCCGAGCTGGTCGAGATGGCCTGCCTTCCTCTTGCTATCTTTTCTTTGGCTATTCGGACTACAAAAAACTCCAGGGCCTGATTCGCAGAGATGAGGACCTCGACTGGGAGTCGAAGAAGAGAAAGCTAGAGAGGCTTGAGCGCGTTATGCACCTTTATGAGGACGTGCATGTCTGTCGCAGAAAGCATCTCCTTGCATACTTTGGAGAAAAGTACGACCCTTCTCTTTGCAAAGGCGGCTGCGACAACTGTCGGACTGGCAGGACTGGCAGGGCGGTCGAGATGGAAGACTACTCGTATGTTGCCGTGGGGTTGATACGGGTTACGAAGGAGCACAACGATGGCATCACAATGTCCAAATTGGCCGATATTGTCTGGGGCAAGGATGCAAAAGCCAGCAAACACCTCCCCGGCTTTGGTGTAGCCAAGCAGCTGAGGAAATGTGATATCAACAAGATCATTGTTTACCTCGTAAACGAAGGTGCCCTCCGAGAGGAGCACAGAGAGTCGGGGAGGTTTCACCACGACTATCTCCATGTAAGCACACTAGACTTTGCTTTCCTTTGTCAAGCATGTGTAGCACAGGCTAACTACCATTGTACCAGCTCTCCACAAAGGCCCAGCAGTTTCTCGCTGGGAAGATCAAGCTCGAGCTTCCAAAGTTCTTTCAAGGGAACCAAGGACCAAAAAGGAGGACCCAGAAGAGTTCCTCGGCCAACGTGGTCCCATCGACGAATGTATCATCTCCGGTCCGCGTTTCGACAAGGAATAAGCGCAAGCCACCCGCCATCCCTGCTATCAACGAGGATTTCGACGACGACGACGACCAGTATGGTGCTGGTGGCGCCGGCTATGACGGCGATGATATTGACGAGGACGACGCCTTCAATCCTGTGCCTACTCGCCATCGACTGCCTCCCCCCCGTCCACAGAATTATCGGAGCCACCACAACGTAGAGGATCTGGGACCCCCTATTACCCGCGATGCCCGCTTGGATGAGGCCGGTATCAACGACATCCACGAAATGATGATCGGTCACTTTGTTGAGGAGGCAAAACAGCTGGACGAGGAGATCCGAGGCCATTTCCACATCAGGAGGGCCATTTTTAACGAGAAGGAACTCCGCGAGATGGCGATCAACTGGACCACGACCGTTGACAGCATG
Source organism: Lasiosphaeris hirsuta (assembly GCA_030549175.1). Taxonomy (NCBI): domain Eukaryota; kingdom Fungi; phylum Ascomycota; class Sordariomycetes; order Sordariales; family Lasiosphaeriaceae; genus Lasiosphaeris; species Lasiosphaeris hirsuta. The sequence continues at coordinate 6,603,630 of JAUKUA010000001.1, forward strand.
TGCATGATCCGGGGCATCGACAAGAACCTGGTTGACAAGTATGGCGAGCGTTTTGTCCCATTGGTTCAGAAGTATCAAGTCACGTATCTTAGCATGATGGGGTCCACTGATGCCGATGCCGACGCCGAGGACCAGGACATTATTGATCTCATTTCTGACGACGAGGATGGTGATGAAACCGACGAAGACCTCTCGGATGAGGAGGACGACGGTGACGATGATGTTGGGCTTGAGGAATCGCCCTACTTTGCGCCCGCTCAGTCCCAGAGCGTGGATGCCTGGCGCAGACAGCTCAACCAGCTGGAGGCCGAAGCCGCGAAGCAAGCGGAAAGGGAGACGGTAAAAGAAGCTACCAAAGAAGCTGCTAGGGAGGCGCGCGGGTCAGGGTCGGGGGCAAGGGGGGGCAAGCCGCCCCGTAACGGCAAAAAGTCCAGCCGTCGATCTTCCGGCAGGTTCTCTGGTGGCGGCGGGGGTGGCCGCGTCTCCAAGCGTCGGTCGGGTGGTGGTGGTGGTGGTGGTGGTGGAGGGTCAAGAGGCCCATCTGGTGGTGGGAACCGGAGCGGTCGTGGTGGTGGAAGGAGTGGTAATGGAAGGGGCGGCGGGGGGTCAACGATCCCTTTGATGCCCCTTTGACGGGCGTCTAACCCCCCAAGGGCGGCATTTTCGGATTGTAGAGTGTGCATGGTTTGGGAGTTCTCGAGGCCTTATTTTTAGAGCGGCAAGCGTCTTTGCGCGCATTGGCGGGCGTTTTCTCTGGTCTTAAGTGGGGGTTTTCCTATGCTAAAAGGCCCCCGGTAGACAACTACGGGCCCGGGAGGGCATGGAATGGCGTTTGCAGTTCTCATTTCCTCTTGATACCACGGGAAGCAAGGCGTTTTTATGAGGACAATGTATGTTTACGAATGGGATGTTGGAGCATTTACTGAAGCAATGAGACCATGGACGTGAAGAATATCCATCCTTGGGAGCAAGACTCCCCTCCAAGGATACCTCTGATTCTTACTTTCTTCCCGCCTGGTTGATTTCCCCTGTGCTTTGAGGCATTGGTAGGTCCTTTTTGGTGGTGTGAGATGTGTTCAGGTGCTTGAGGTCAGTCAGAGATACCCCTTTCTTATCTTTCCAAGTCCGGGCCTACCCGCATCCCTAAGCGTATCGTGTATTCCTTGACTACTCACACAGCTAGGACTTTGGTATTAGATGATAGCTTAGCTGCGCCCCTAAAAACGCCGGCGAACGGGATATTATCGGCCGGGATGTAACCATCTGTCGCTACATGTGCATCTTCGGAGCGACCTTCGGTTGTTGGTTGATGGTTACCGCTATTCTTCCTCTACAGTCCTAGAGCTGGGCTCTCAACAGACTCTCCATCTGCGTCCTTCTTTTTTCTCTACCACGCCTCAAGAGCCTAGAAGACAGGGCAAGAGCTGTACACCAGGCATCTTAAGCATTGAGGACTAGACTGGGCCAAACTAGTAAGAATGGAATTGACTCGAGTTGCAACTCGTTTTCTCACGGCATGGTACGGGGTACTTCTTCGAGATGTCTCGGCACCATGAGTACTTGTACTTGATGTCACAAACCAACGTTTCAAGTTCCCAGAAACACCACCACTCAAACACATGGCTTAAGAAACACTACGCCTTAATTTGTATGCTATGGGGTATATGTAAACTAGTTTGAGAGTTGGGGGCAACCCCACGGGCTGTCCCACCCATCTCATTCCAAATGGTAACTAGGAGCCCAACAAGAGCTGCCAATTATCCATCCTTCTTGTTGGTTTTCTGAATAAGCAGGTAAGCAAAAGAAAAATCCTCCATGCAAAAAAAACTTGGGGCGACAGAAGTGATCCAGAGGTTGCGCTCAAGCCAATTGACAAGGCATAAGACAAAACCCTCCCCTAAAACCCTATTCCTAGTGAAATATGCAATGTAGAATTCAATGGGAAAAAGGGGTGCCGAGAGGCAGAAGCAAGGTAACCATCATATCATTAATCTTTTCAGTCATGTCCCCGCCCGAGCTAGCTTCAGGCCGGCTCTCCCCAGAAGCCGCTCTCGGAGCAGACTGAGTGCGGTGCTGAGATAGGCCAGCTGGATTCTTGGTGCGGCAGAGAGTCTAAGTTTTCAGCTCGGTCGCAATCTCCTCTCTGACTTTGCGGCACCACTGGAAAATAGCTTCCTCAAAGTCAACCCAGGCTTCGGGGTTATTGTTATATTGGAGACCCAATGCATCGGCCTTCAGTAGCGCCTCCCAGCGGAGCTCGGCGGCCTTGATCCAGTACCGTAGGTTGTCAGCAGCACGATATGGCTTTTGTGTGTCGGTGTGGAAGGTTGGAATGGTGCCAAACCGCCGTCGGGATCTGCGAACGGCGCAGTTGTGCAGCTGCACGAGTCGTATTCCATTTTGCAATGCTGCAAGGAACGGCGTGGGCAGTGTCTGCTCCGCCAACGGAGTTTTCCGGTTGATCGGAGTCCACGTTGGCAGGGGTGTCATGCCTTCAACGGGATCAGAAGTACCCTCGAGCATGGATCGCATGAAGGCTTCCTCGCGAGCGTATTCGCGGCCCTCCCAACTTTCATGGCTCAACCATGTCCAGCCGGCCCGTTCAGCGACCTCGGTGGCCTCCATGGCATCTTCAGTTGCTAGCATGTGGCGCAATCTGGCAATCCACGCATCCATAGTGCTGAATTCGTCGTCGCGCATGCCGCCAACAAATCCTCGCGTGGCCATGCGCTTGAGAACGTCCATGACAGAGAGCAGCTCTCCGCGGAGCTCCTTCTCCGACTTGATGGCATCTAAACGGTCCGGTCGGTCATGGGTCGTGTAGTAAATCTTGGCCGCTCGGATAGCCAGAGTCATGACATCGAGGATATGCATACCCTGAATCTCATACCATCCAGGAGCTGCTAACTTTTGGGAACCGGAACGCTGCCTTGGTGGCTCGGGAGGAGCGGTATCTGGATCAGGGGACCTATTCCCCTTGGCCTCACTCAGTGCCTTTGTCGCCGAATCCAGAGAGTTAGTGAGATCTGCCCTCATTTCGGCCATGGATGGGGGTTTTGGTAATGGTTTCTCTCGATAGTTGTAAGTGCTGACTGTGGGCGGTAGCATATTGGGATCTGGCTCGTCAAAGCCGTCCGAGTAGTACTCTTCGTCATGCCCCGGGTGGTTCGCTTCGATTGGTGATTCAACGAGCGACCCGGTTCCTAGACTGCCGCCGAAGCCGCCATGTGCGGCCAGATCTGGGCTACTCCCCATGGACGCATAGCTCGAGTCGTGATCGCTGCTCAGCGCCCTCGGTGACAAAAAGGAGGTCGTATCCAACGCAGAGAGATCGAGGGTGTGTGCTTTCTGTTGCCGCTTCCGGGCTAACTGGCCGCCCTTGCCATCTAGCAGGCCTGTTCGTGCAAAGTAGTACTGAAGATGTGCGATACTGCCGAGACTCAGGACGCTCTCGCGGGAGCGGGCGCTCGCCGCAAAATCCGTGCCTTGGGGCCGCATGTAGCCTCTCCGTCTGCTTGCGCTAACAGACCTCCCCGTATTCAAACTTCCCGTAGACTGTCGAGTTCGGAGGGTATGGCTGACGGTGCTGATGTCAGAGAGACGGGAAGACTGATAGCTTCCTGAGGACTGGCGGGAGAAGGCTGATATATCACTGCCGAGAGACTCGCGAGGATGTGAGGCATCGGTAGTTGCAGAGCCCTGTGAGATGGACGAAGCAGTGGAGACACAGCGTGCAAGTTCTCGACGGTGTCCTCGGGCTGGCCTCGGCGTCGCGTCGGGTGGGGGCGAGTCGCACCTTACGGTAGGCGGGCCGTCAGGGGTAGCAGCCATAGTGGGCTCCAGTGATGCCGTATGCCGTGATGCCGTGATGGCACGGGGCGCAGTGCTCTGTGACAGTTTTATGTCTTCCCGGCCGATCAACCCGATGGGTAGTTTGTGTTTAGCTGGTACCGGACGCTGTGCGATGTGGTGCGATGGTGCGTAACCTGGCAGAGATAACGGGGTCCAAGCTCGGGCTGTGGCGAGTTCGAGGAAGAAGACAGCGGACGGCGAGTAAACAAAGTCTGGTTCCGGGAGCTGGATCTGGCGGATCGATCTGCTGTTGCACGGATTGGAAAAAGAAGACCGCACAGCAGCTTCTGGAAAGACGAGGCGATTGTTGTGGACAAGGGGCGTTCCTGCAGGTAGAAATGAACGAGGGATGGGATCCTAACGTCAGGCGGAAGAATTGTTATGACACGGATTTGGAGTGTCGGCTGGCTTCCGGGGTGATGCCACTGCCAACTTGGGCCACACTGAACGACCGGGGATTGGACTCAGGGGTGTAGGTCAGGGGTGCCTTTAACGGTTCAGTGCCAGGGCCGCGACACGACGGCCTTTCCCCTCGCGTTCAGCCACTTCGGAACCCTAAACTTGCTAGGCTTCAACACCAGATACCACCAGTTGTTGCCTTGGGGCGATAGCGTGAAACCCACACTTTGGGCGGCGTCGACAGTGCTTTATTTGGTTATCAGGGCTTCACTGAGGTACTGTTGTCAAAGCCAGCAGGACAGCAAACATGTATGGAAGTTGACGGATGTGTCAAAAGCCCAAGAGGTGCATTTGCGGGCGCATTCTTGCGAGCGAACGTGATGGGTGGTCGCTGGAGTAACGGTGAAAACAGATCCTTGGAGGTGATGTTGAAGAATCGAGTAAAGAATTGGGGTGCTAATTTCTCAAAATGTTTCGAACCCCTCTGTTGGGATCGAAAAATGGTAGGTGCAATCCAGCATCGGTTGACATCATTCTGACCAGGCAATCAAACCATCAAACCCTAAAAACTGGCCGCTGCCCGACCGAACCTTGCGTGTCTTTGCGCACCTTTTCTGCAACGAAGCAGTCGAGCATTCGAGCACTCGACATGGGAGATGGAGGGGCACAGGAACGAGAAAACGCGGGCGGAAACACGGGAGGGCGTTTGATGTGCCTTGAAGCGAGGCAATATCAACACCCAATATCGCGGTACTTCGTGCATGGCTTGCCGTGTCCTTGCCTGCGCGACCAAAGCTGGGGACACTGGGGTACTGCAGTCGGGAACGTGCAGCAGCCCTGGAGGACGGGATGCATGTCTCTCGCCACACTTTGATCCGCAACTGCCAGATACCTCCCCGCCGCCAGCAGGATACAGCTGACAGCTCGTTCAGAGAAAAAGATCGAGGCAGCCGGAAAGCAGCGGCGGTTGCGTTGCCGCCAAAAGGTCTCGGGACCTTGGTAAAGTTATCAAGCTGATCGTCATCTCCCCGGGGGTAGAATTTGCTGGTCACCCGAGCTCTATGCAATCCCCCCTAGCTCCGCCAAACACCTCCCGGAGGACTCCCAGAGGGCACTCGGCAACGGCCAGCGAGTGGACGTAGGATCGAAGGACAATCCGAAGCAGCAAAGCCGCCAAAAAGACCCAGAAGCCAGGCGCCCCGAATGTTTGGTCCAGAGCGACGTGGTGGCTGGCTCGGCGCTCCTGGCTATGCTGGAAAGAGGGCCAATTTGCAGCAATCCCTGGGATCTTGTACAGGCCCTTATGCTCGCCCTGGCCAGTCAACTACCGTTGCGGAATCGTTACTGCGACGCTGCAACTTCGCTTTCTCTTGCAGGCGGGGGAAGAGAAAGAAGACGCTGAGGAAAGTGGGAGACGCAGGCGCCGTTGGGAGGAGATCGGGTGCCGGCGCAAACTGAGCTAGGCTTCCGTCAGTGCACTAGCCATCTCCATAGCACGGTGAAGGAAAGAACAACGATACACAGCAGATACACAGCAGCACGTCGTTCCGTGCTCTGCGGACGGCCGGGAAGACCTGGCAGGCCACAGCTACCAATTAAGGTTCTCCGGGAGCTCCCAGTGAATTGTTTCAGTGTCCCTTTTACCCCCCCTCCCCCTTCCCACTGTGTGCCTGTGCCTGTGCCTGTGCCTGTGCTGTGCCGTGTACCTAGACAGTACTAGAGACCGAAGACTAGGGTAGGGATAAGCTGTTAGCTTTCTGTCTCTTGGTTTTTCTTTTGCCAGCCCAAGCCGTGGTTGCTTTGCCACAGTGCTTCCAATTTGGTTCAAGACTTGCGCAACGGGCGATTTCCATCCTGTCCCCGTGGACGCGAGCTGCTCTTTCTCCCTGAATATCACGAACATCCCTCCAGACCTCGCCGACATCAGCCCAGTACGCCTTGCGCCAGTTCGATTGAACTTATCCAGTCCCCCTCCGGCTGCGGGTCCTTCAGGGGAGCAGAGGCTCGAAACACGGCATCGTCATTTGCTCGCTTCGTTGCTGGACGCTCACTCGCGCGTCGGCCTACTGCAACTGTCTGCACCTGTCTGCAAGCGCATGCTCTCCCTTCCAATCGCAACTGCAACCCGCCCCAGGAGCCTTGCAACGGCCCCCGTCCCAGCATGTCATCGGAGGAGCCAGAGCAGTAGACGAGCTCCAACAAGCTGCGCGTTCGAGGAGGCAATCCTGACGGCCGAGCCTGCCCGCAGCCGATTCGCGCATCGCTGCCCGCTGCCCGCTGCCCGCCGTTGCTGATTCAGGCAGGCGAGTAGGAGACCAGCGACCAGCAGGGAAGGAGGGAAAAATCGGGGTCAGACGGGGTCAAACGGCAGACGCGAGATCGAAATCCCAGCCGTCCCAGGTCCCATACATAATAACAAAATAAGTCACAGCAGGTCAAGGGGCTCATCGCAGCAATAAATGACCAGTCTATCCGCTGCTGCTCCAGGCAGTAGCAACTGCAACACCACGGCTCCTGCATCTGGCATTGTGGAGACGGGCGTGCGAAGTGCTGGACGCAATGACGCTGTGGTCCTGACCTTTTCCGACATCCCAAGCGGCCTTTTCCAGCTGCATTCGTTCGACGCCAGCAGCCACAACGTCGACGACCCCAACTTCTCATCACCACATCCACAACTCCAGCCGCCACAACAACAGCAACATTCAGACCAGCTCTCAGCAAACGACGCGCCCGCCCGCGCCACCACACCAAACTCAACGCCCGTCCACCACCCACGGAAACCGTCACCCGGCCTTGCAGCGCGATTAAAGGCTCTTGGATTTGGCAGCGCCCGCAAATCCACATCCCCGCCGCCCTCCCATCACGAGCCCGTCGGTCGGCTACCCGAAGAGCAGCTAAGAAAACTCGACCAGGGCCACCAAGCAACCTCGGCACCTCCTGCCGTCGAGCGGCGGGGTCGCCCGTGGAAGGGCATAGCCCGCATCCCTTCGCGGTCGAGCTTGAAGTCCAACAAGTCACCCAGCAAAAGCGAGTCGGACGACATCATCCATGACGCTGTAGTAAGTGAGGTGAAACCCGAGTTACTGCCGGAAATCGCCGCCCCCCAGCCGCTAGAAATGGACACGCACAAGTATCGGCTGCCCGATCACACAAATGGGAATGGTGTCAAGGCCCAGCTTGAAACCCGCCAGGAACACATCGCGAGGGACTCTCGGCCCCTGCGAACACCAGAAAACCCGCCGCCGCCCCTCCCCAAGGACACGCCCCCCTTGCCGCAGGGCACCGCGAATTCCATCTCCAACGATATCTTCAACCCCGATGCCGTTTCGTACTTCAACCCACTCGGGCTCCAACGGCCCGGGTCCATCTACACGCTATCGCGCGCCTCATTTGCAAACCAGCTAGCCCAGTTGACGTCAATACAGCTTCCAGATGCCGAGTCCCTTTCCAGCAAGGTTTCTGCCATTCCGACCGCCCAGTCCGCCACGAGGGCATTGATCAGCGCCGCAGATCAGATCCGCGGCTGGATATACAAGGCATCCGAAGTGATAGGGGGGCTCGAGAGCGACGACGACGTGGAGTGGGCCGCCGCGGGTGGCCGTGAGGGCGTCGAAGAAGTCGAGAATGCGATTATACGATTCGAGGAGCTCATCAACGTTTATGTTGGCGCCATTGAGGAGCTACAGGGGCGCGAAGACATTATCCACGTCCCATCCGATGACCTCCGTAGAGCGGTGGCACAGATGGAGGCCATCATGAGCGAGTGGGCCAAGATGCGTAACACCCTACACAGCGTCAAGGCGCAGGTCGAGATCGCCATGGAATGGGAGGAGCTGTGGAATATGGTTCTAGGCGATATTCAAAACGAGATGGACGAGCTCAGTCGGCTAATCTTTGAAATGGAAGAACGGCGACATAAGTCAATTTTGGGCGTAGCTACTGGCGATGGAGTCGACCTAGGAGACCTAGAGACGATCGTCGAGGAGACGCCCCCGACCGCATCACGACTACAAGCCGCCAACAATCGATTCAGCCTTCCCCCATTTCCAGCCAGCCCAAGCTCGCCCTCTCCGGGCGCATCGAGCATGGCACAGGACGACTCCAGTCTCCTAGCATTGTTTGCGAGGATGCAACCCCTCAGAGCATCGCTTGACTTTTTGCCCATGAGGCTATCTGTCTTCGAGGCGAGAGCGGATGCTATATTCCCTACAGCGTGCGAAGAGCTCGAAATGAGGAGAGTTGGCCTCGACGCAAGCTACAAGAAGCTCGAGAAGGATGCCGAATCACTCCGCAAGGAACTCGGTGAAGACCGTTGGGTCTTGGTGTTCCGTGGCGCTGGGCGCCAGGCCCAGAAGATGTACGAGTCGGTAGAGAGGAGCGTCGCAAGGCTCCATGAAGGGGTGGACTCGGGGATGCACCTGACCAATCAGCCCATGATGAGCAAGAAGATCGAGAACTACGAGGCCAAGAAGACGCATTACGGCCCAGCTATCGAACGAGTATTGTCCATCATTGACAAGGGGGTCAAGGACCGCTTGACTGTCAACGGGGAAATACTGCGTTTGCACGCCGAGATGCAAACAAAGTGGGCGGAGCTAAAGGAACGCATGGCGGAGCTTGACAGTGCTGTTGAGGAGATTCAAGCCGACAAGAAGAGCCAGCAGCTGCGAGACTCCGTCTCAAGCATGCTCTCTAACGACAGGTCTACAATCGGGAGCGGGAACGAGACGCCGCAAAGCTCGCCGCCTTCGTCCGTCATTATGTCGAGCCTGGGTTTCAGCAACAGCGGAAGCGCCAAGACGGCAAAGCAGCGGTCATCGAGTCTTGGCAGTAGTCTGCCCCAGCCTTCAAATCGGAGACAGTCAGCACTCCCGGCGCCGTCAAACCCAGTATCCCGCAAACCCCTTACGCCACGGATATCGGCGCTCTCGACACCGTCGAGGGAAGGCTCCACTACCCCAACTGGCAACCGTTTGCCACGACCCGTGTCGACCCTTGGTAGCAGACCGAGATGGAATGGCTCGACAAACACATCGGATGTCGACACAGGCCATAATTTCAAGCCGCTCACCCTTACCACCCCAAGCCCGTACGCCAAAAAGACGCCGACCCCTGTTCGCTCCGCATCAGCGTTGACCCCGTCCTCTGGGTCGAAACTCCCGACACTACGGAGTCCTCTCGCCCGGGCAGCAACAGCGTCGCCTGTTCCCGAAGAGAGTAATACCCCCTCAAGACTCGCCTCCAACCCAGCCCACTTGTCATTCCGGGAGCGGCTCACGTCCCCAGGACCCAACTTGCAACAAGCTCTCCCTAGACCCCGCCTTCTGAGTCAGGCTTCCATGACGGGCCTCAGCAACAGACGAGCCTCATTACAATCGCCGAAACCCCTGGAGTCATCGCCGGACGCCGCACCACGCCCTGCCAGCTCGCTATCCACGAGTAGGCGGACAAGTCTACTGCCGCAGCCAAAGACAAGGTCGAGTGTTACAGGGAGAGAAAGCCCCCAGGCTGTCGCGGGTGCGCGGTTCGCAATGCGGAAGAACAGCTCGTCGTCTTCGGACACCAAAACTAAGGACGGCAAGCCTAGATGGCGAGGTTGAGATTGATAATTTTGGTGTTTACGTTAATTTTCCACGTTTACATACCCTTGGTAGGGTCATGCCCTCGCTTAAGATTCCCTTGGTCGGTTGATGCTGGCCGGCTCATATTCTATCGGTGCTTTTAAGGGGTTTAGTTTTCCTGGACCGTGGCGAAGGCGTTTGTTGATTTTGCTTTGTGGGGCCCGGCGTTCTAGGACATACAAATCACGGATGGTGGCGCGGGCTGGTAGGGGGTTATTCAAGTCAGGGAATATGCTTCTTTTTTATCTTCCCCCCCCCCCCCCCGGCACATAGTCGGTTTTATTCCCAGTGTCTTGTTGCCTTTCTTGAGAAGGACATATTACTCCTATGCTTGAGACGAAGGGATGGAGGAATGGTTTGACGTAGGGGACGTGTTTACGTAGGAGCAGATCAGGCAGGACGGCTGGTGGTTAAGAGATGAAGATTTCTTCCAGCTTGAAGTGCCGCGCTGCTTCTATCTCCAGGTGAGAGGGGTGCGTTCAAGTTGCGGATTGGTATTCTCTGCTCTTCTGATATGGATCGGCTGCCTGTGGCGATGAGAGGGCCGATGGGAGACGGATAAGATGAAAGTGGAGGAAAAGCCTTTATACCCCTAGCTTGCAAAAGAAAAGGTTCTATTTGTTGTTTTCTTGCTGTAGGATTATTCAAGTAGGATAGGACGGACGTCGATGGAGGATGGAGGAATTGACATGGATCAAAATATACTTGATGTCAGTGTGATGATGCAAGTGACTGATGGATGATAAAGGAAACCAGAGCATAGCGTTGGCCTCGTCTGGGGGGAATGAGATGGCATGTGGAGAGACAGGTTACTTGGGTAGGCATCATCGATGTGTACCATATATGAATACGACCTCAACACGACGCCTCATGGCACGAATTGCTGAGGCGATTGGAAATATATTACACAAAAAGCAGTCCCTAACCGAGGTAATAAACAAACATATTCGTAGCTGCAGGATGCAGCACAGCCCATCTGCACTCCTGAAACAATCCCAAACCTGCACTGCAATTTTTGTCGCGCCAGAGGCCATCGTGGCGACCCAGAGCTCAAAATACCGAGACACGTGTGGATAATCCCGTTACTGTGTAGAGTAGCGCCGCTGTAAAAGTAAACCGATGACAATGCCTTCAAATCCGGAGCAAACGAGGCGATACGTCAACTCGAGTTCCGGATCGCCAACTTGTCGAAAAACTGAATGGGAATGAATGATAGCAGAAAAAAATACAGAAAAGTCTGGAAATTGGCGACGAGCTAACTCGCCTGTGTTGGAAGGTCCAGATCTGCTAGATGAATGTGACCAAGACGCTTTTATTGCTTCAAATAGCTACCAGATTATCTGGTTTGCGTTGGATGCTTGGCAGCCTCTGGTGCCCTCAAGTTTGCATAATTCATAGATTTTTGTCCACAGCGAGATAGCTTCTCGTGATACATCCCATCCATCACCGGGATTTCGACCCCTCTGGGCGCGTCTAAGGCTTGGACTGTTACCTCGTATACCTAAGCAACACCATCTGCAAAACACAAAGTCAAAGGTTCTGATGCGATGCCCAGGATCTTGTCTACCAATGGCGAAACTACATTTTCTACAATTTCAAGACATCAACATAACCTCAAGAACCAACAAGACACATCATACCCGTCATCAATCCGTCCTCACATACTACCAGCCCTGCCTTATCATCTACTCTCTCAAGCCAAGCACTAATCATTCGTTTCTTCCTCCTTATCCTCTTCTAGATCCTGCCAGGCATAGTTGTCCTGGGAAAGCTTCTGGAAAATGACATCAGTCCCGCGCTTCGAAGCCTTCTTCGTCTGCGGCTTTGTTTCATCCTCCTCACCCACCTCACTCCCCTTATCAGAACCATGGACGCGGAACTTATACCGCTGGCTCATGTGCTTCTCGCCTAGCCGCTTCGCAACGTCGTTGGCCTCATAGAGGCTTACCAACCGCCTCTTACTCTTGGGTGTACCGGCAAGACGCGCCACCGTCTCCTCGCATAGGCGCCACGCCTTTGCAATGTTGCAAGTGTCTTCGTGCTCCGTGCCGAGTTTCTCATCTTTCCTGTCTTGCAGGAACTTTTCAGGTGAGCGATCTGGCCAAGTTGAGACCGAGTCGTCTTGGCGATACCCTCCAATCCGACGCAGGACCATCCTGTGCGCGACGAAGCGATCATGCGCGACCTCGGCGGGGGTTCGGCCGACCGCGTTCTCGCGAAGAAGTAGTGTAGGATCAAAGTCGACGATGGCGCGGGTGAGGGCGAGAGAGAACTCTAGGTCCTTGGAGGCTGCTGTATGCAACGGCGTATCACCGGCGCCGTCGATCATACGCAGCGCGCGCGAAGAAGCCTCGTGTGAGATGTCTACAAGGATCTTGAACACCTTCAACATGTTCCCCTTAGTGTCGTAGTTGTTCAAGACCCAAGATTGCGTCACTCCCGCAACAAAACTGTGTAGAGGTGTTCGGCCTTCGGCCTCGAGACAAGAACGCTCCCTTAACATGCGTGTGAGCAAATCACGCTTGAGAAGCGCCAGGAAAGGCTCCAATTTCTCGGCCCTCGGGTTTCGTTCAAGTATCAAGTGTAAGAGATTCTTTCGACTCTTGTCCTTCACGCTTTGGTCGGCGCCGGTGTCAATCAGAATTTTGGCGATATCAATGCGGCCGAGCATGCAAGCTTCCATCAGAGGCGTCACGTAGTCTCCCGACTTGACATCGAGGTACTCTGGGCGGGTCTTCACTAGATAAGAGACCACGGCATTGGACCTCTTGCTAGGGGGTGCCATGATCGCGGCATGGATTACCAGGTCGCCTATTCATTGTTAGTAACAAAGAACAAAAGCAAAACGAGCATAGTGAATACTCACTCTGATCGCCAAGCCACTTTGAGATTGCGCCCTCGAGACCCCCTGGAACCTGGCCGAGGTGCTTCAACCGTTCGTCCGCTAGAGCTCCCTCAGACTTGCAAAAGTCAAGGTAGTGTCTCGAAGGAGTGTCGCTCAAAAACCACTCGACACTCTCAATGCTACCCGCCATGGCGGCAATGAGAAGAGGAGAGGTTTCAGTACCGCTTGGCCGTGAAACTACATCGCGACCTTGAGCTGCCCAGTCCTGTCTAAATCAGATGTTAGTCCATGACAGCAAGGCGTGTAAACTTCAATCTCTTCAATATACCTTTTCTTTCCGTACACAGTCAAGCCTTGATAGTATTTGGGCTTGTCTTTCAGCTCAACACCGGTCTCCTTGACGAGATTCTCTAAAGGCAACCCCGCGCCAGTGCGTCGTATGATCTCGGTGAGGAGTTCAGTCCGGCCAAACTCTATGGCCAGCGTGAAGCAGTAGTCAGGGAAGAAGTAGAAGCCGGAAGTTTCGTCTTCAGCGTCAAGTTTCTGGGAGCTATAATATTCGCCTAAGTCAAGGAGAAACTTGAGGCCTTTGATGTCGTTGGTTCCGATGACATGCTCCAATGGGGAGGACACGTTTCCCGGCTTCCCATCGTCATCAAGAGATCTGCAGCTCCCCATAGCGAACTCCAGCGGTTTAGTATGACTGTTAACTTTCATCGAGACTTTCCCGACGTCCTCAATGGTGAATTCCCCGCCAACCAGTTCACTGTAGATCCTCGGCTCGGAACTTTCACTGTCTTCCGAGCCGTCTTCATCTGAATAGTAATCTTTGTCGTCCATTCTGTAGCGGGCTTTCGGCTTGTCCGCAGGGGAATATTGTGCTTGCACGATCTCGAGGATGGCCTTGGCGACGCTATAGTGACCACGGTAGAATGCCAGAGAAAACGGGGTATTGCTGTTGCTATCAGTGATACCAATCTTCAGAGGTCCCTCCGTCTTGGCGTCATCCCAGGAGGTCAATGTGAGCTTCTTGATCTTTTCAATGTCACCGTTCCACGCAGCCTCGAACCTGGAAGTCGTCAGTACAGCACACAGGACTGTTATCCTATCAACTTACAGCTCGATATAGGCAGGCAGTCTTGCCTCGGTCACATCCGTCGTATCGTTGACACGGAAAACAAATGTGTAGGGGTCTGCTATCTTGTTGTCGGACGAATCGTGTTGATTGTTTCTGAATGGGTCGTTGTTCCTGTACTCGGGATAGAGGTCGTCGAACGTCTTGGCTCCCTTGGATACCATGACTTCCCTGATCTTCTTCATAGTCGCAATTGCCTTTTCGATAGCGGCCACCTTTTCAGGAATACCTGGAGCATTTCGCAAATCGGCTTGATCTTTCTCATAACTCTTCGTTTCTCTGCGGTGCGACTTCCGTATCTTCTCGATCTCGTGGAAAACAAGCCAATGCTGATAGGTGCCAGCCTTGAAGCCCTCAAGGCAAGAATCAAGCCCGTCGCGAAGCTGAGGTCGAGTTACTCTTGAACTCTCCCCCTTGTAGCCCTGTAGCGCCTTGATATGCCCGTTGACAATGTCGAGGGGAGATTGAGCTAGGGCTCTTGAGCGCCAACTGCTCTGCATGAAGTCATGGGCACCCGCGCTGACAATATTCACATCCGCGCCAAGCTCCAACAACAAAAGAGCGGATTCAGGTCTGGGAGATTTTAGGGCAACAATCAGGGGTTGCTCCATTGATTGGTTGAATCGCCTTCGGTTTTCCTCGAATGTGCGGAGCTGGTCCGAGATGTTGGATTGCTTTGCTGCCTTGAGCCTGTTGACTTGTTAATTGCTTTCTTCTCTTCAGGACTCCTCGGAATAGAAGGCGAGTCGAGGTTGAAATACACACCAAGACTCAAAACCGACATGTGTTGCACCGCCTTGCTCAAGCAGCTTGGTGACTATTTCCAACTTAGCTTCCCGGACAGCAATCTGCAAAGGTGTTGATGCCATATTATAGCCGTTGATTGCCACATGGTTGATTGCTGTCTTGGAGCCAGTTTTATCTACCTCGATCAGGGTCTGGAGAAGAGATTTGGCATCACGTTCAACGAAGTGCTGGAATGCAGTAATGCCATTGAAATCACCCTGGCTCGACGTAGCACCAAGACTGAGAAGCAACTTGACCATTGATACGGCCTTCTCCAAAGGAAGAGACATCGCAAGCACTAAGGTCAGTAAAGAGCCACTGGGATTGTTGTAATCAGAGCCTGTAATTTTCACAGGCAGGAGGACGTCCGCTCCGTATTCCTACAGTCCTCTGTTAGTGTCTCCAAAAACATGCCAAGGAACTGCGGCCTGGAATCTCGAGGTTGTTCACCTGGCATAAGTTCTTGACAATATCCTCGTGTCCCTCAATGATGGCTAGGTGCAAGGCTGTGCAGGGAGTGTCCCATGCAACAACATTAATATCGAAGAAGTCGGGTTCCTCCTCGTCGTCCACTGGGATTTCCTCCACTTCGCTTGTCTTCTTGCGGCGCTTAACATCAACAAATGAGCCAGTTGCCATGCTCCGTGCCTCGACATCGGAGTCGTCATCGACCAGTTCGCCGTCGGAGTCTTCTTCATCAACAGACTCTTGATCAGATTCCTCGCCAGATCCCTCATCTTTCTGCGCTTCCGGATTATTCTCCTTGTCTGCACCTTTTGCTTTTCGGCGCTGGTCTTGCTTCTCTTCAAACTCGGCCTCGTTTGAAACACTCTTCTCCATAATAATCTTGAGGATTTCAAGATCACCCCTGGAAGCTGCAAGATGGAGCGCTGTTCTCCCATCCGCAAGGCGAGACACAAGACGTGCCCCGCCATCAACTAGACGCTCTACCACCTCAGGGGTAGAAGTCATGACCGCAAGATGGAGAGGGGTCCTGCCGGTGTAGTCTCTCGTGTCGGGGTTGGCACCTTCCTGAGAAAGCCAATCTTCAACGTGCTCAACGTCTCCGTCCACTATGGCTTGACACAAGCGAGCGGTGTTGCCAACATAGGCCATTTCGGTCCAATCATCATCGGTGAGTGGGTTGAAAGAGCCGATTTGCTATGTTCCATGACGATTCAGCGGGTGTCGAGTTTGAGTCACAAGGGAGAAAATGATTACCTGTCTTCCGGGGTCGTCTCTGATGAACGAAATCTTTCCGGAAACATAGATCTTGCCTTCCACTTCTGCGATCTCCTTTTCTTCTTCCGTCTCCGCAACTGGGCAATAACCGCAGCAATCGTGGATTACATCCTCAAACCGGCCGAACTGTTTAATCAGGTGTCAATGGGACGGAAGCGTATGAGAAGGATAGGGCGGTTCGTCTTACAAAGGCTGGATGGCGATGAAGGTATACTTCTCTTGTTTCCGGCTGATTCCACTCCGCATTGAGCACTAAGGAAGAAGGGCAGTTAGCCAGGGCGGAACATCTAAGGGCTCCAGACATATAACGTACGTAGATCTCTTGTGTAGCAGAGCTTCTCGATCTTCTTGGCGCGAAACCGCTGTCCATATGGGATAGTGAAGGTGTGGTAGTTAGACACCTCTTCTTCGTTAACCCAGTCTGCGACTTCATCCTCGTACTCCTCCTTGATGTTTCCCGAAAGTATGTAGAGATAGCGATTGCGGCGATCGATCTGGGGACGGCCTCGTTCCTGACGGCGCGTGTCGAGATATGAGTCCCGCGCAGATGTTGTTGGAAGTCGTTCAAGAACAAGGAGTCTTGCAAGACCGAGAGTCCTCTGAAAACTCCTCTCGAAGATGGTTGGGTCAATGCGGTCACGGTTCAGATCAGGCCAGTAGACCTCAAACCCCCTGTGGCTGTATTTAGAGAGGCGATTCTCGTAGGAAGGGCTACGGCGGGTGAGGTCGATGTGGTTGATCTGAGAAACATACGACTGCAAAGCTCGAGGAGTACAGTATACTTGTTTTCCATCGTAGGCAGCCCCCGAACAATCAATGTCAAAGCCAGTCAGAATTTCCGAGACAGAATTGTAGATGCGGAGAACAATCTGCTGCGAGTAAGTATCACATCACCAACGGTAAGGGGAGATATTGAGTACCTGGATGTGACGTGTCGGATACTGGCTGCCTGATAGGAACTGTCAGAATATGAGGGTAAATGATGCAACCGCCGCGCGAATACATACAGATTGTGATAGCATGCTTGGTCCGGACGGTAGTTGTCTCGGTAAGAAGAACATCACGGACTCGAGTTTCAATTTGCCGGATCTTTTCGATCGCCTCCGCTTCGGTGAGACCGTACAAGAACAAGTCAACATCAGAAGCCGGGCAGAACTTCTCGTGGTAGAACTGTCTAAGGCTACGCTTGGAGCCGGCGTACTCATCGGGAACGGGGAGGAGACAGTTGACGACAGAGGAGCCAGCAGCAACAACGTTGTCCCAATCAAGTTCAACGAGTGACGACTCGGAAAAGACATTGAAGTTGCGCTGAAAGTCTTTGAAGGTCGGGACAATGGCAGGCGAGCGGTCTAGGCGGCGGACATCTTCCGGCAAGGGCATGATGTACTTGGCCTTCTCCTCATCCGACTCTTGGGCCAGATCGCGGGCCCGAATCTTGATATCAGCAGCACCATCGGTGTAGAGGGGTATGACATTGACATAGGGGTCCTTGAGTAGCTCATTGTCGAGATCCTGAGCAAAGGTCTGACGTAGGTGAGCTTCAAACTTGCGGAAGGGCTCAATCAGCTCGGTCAGGGAGGTGTCGGGGTTTTGGTCGAGGTGATCGACCAAGTCCTTGAGAGGCACTGGTAACTTGGGAAGAGCGTCAGAACTCATGTTGATAATCAACAGAGGGACAGAAGAATGAAGACGTAATGACGATGCCGTTAGCTGCGGTCGATACACTGATTTTTCTGGCAGGGGAAGCACTGAATGTCAAGGCAACTGAGGAGCGAGGCCTGGAAATGGAGATCAGTGAATCTGATGAAGGCGACTTTTATAAAAGTCGGCACCCTCATGTCTGGAGGCACCGGCGTACAGGGTTCCATTACCTCCAATTCGAACCTGCAAACCGTCGAAATTGTGGCGCGGCCTGAGGGGATCGCGTCCAACTCAAAGTCTAGTTCAGCCGTAGCGGTGTGTGCTGCCTTGGCTGCCGAGGCCAAACAAGGGTGTCCTCAACGCGACGTCTGCACAAAGCCTCGTGATTCTGGGGAAGTTGGCATTCGACGAGAGAAGAAATTTGTGACAATGTGTCACCCGAATGGTGCCTGATGGTCCGCTCTTGACCGACTTGTTTTGAAGAAGGAAGGAGTCAGTCAGGGGTGGATCGGCCGCCGTTTCCGTCATGTCAATGGTTGAGAGAGTAGCGTAAACATCACCCAATCAATTGCCATTCTCTCCCTGCCAATGCAGCGAAACCCAAGAGGGGACAAAAGCAACGCAGCATACCTAGAGCCCAACCTCTTTTGTCGCGCTGTTGGACCTGAGGTGATCGTTACATGTAGTAGATAACGTGCTCTCGAGTCCTGCCTAGAGATCGGGGGACTTGGGTAAGCCACGCCTTCCAATCTCATCCAATACCGAAGAAGCGAAAAATAATGTAATTGAACATATGCAATAAATAATAGAGCTCGGCAATGCGCTAAATCGACTGAGCTAGCATTAGCATTTGCTGCTGCCATGCGTAAACCCCTGACCAGGCACTCGGGGCGAGAACCCGAGAGTGCCAGCTCAAAGCTGCAACTCCCGTTTCCTCCATGTCCTAGGGTTGCTCTGTACCAAGGACAAGCCTAGACATAACACAGTCCCCGAGCCCGGGAATAGGAGACCGTTCGTAAAAGATCCGCCCCGCCCTCGTCCCACCTCTCCGCCAACACATATTCTGATGCCACAGGTAATTGTACAGCACCCCTCGCCATCCCATCGGGGTGGAAGCGATGCGAAGTCTTCCAATTATAATCCTAAACGCCGTGGTTCCATGGTTCTAAGGCCCAGCTGTGTGCCCTTATTATAGCGCAATGGCGCCCCTTCGGCTCTCCCGTATATGCAACAGGCCTTGGAATCCGCAGAAGACGAGGAAGCCCTGCAAAAAGTAGAAGAATTAGTACGACTCTTTGGAGGTTGAGTACACAGCAAGATATGAATGAACTCACAGCATAGACCATGACCGCAATAAAGACCGTTGCCGCGACTTCCGGCCCGTTCTCCGGGTCCTCATCGCCTCCAACAAGCTCGGGGTGATTCGCCTTGAACAATATGCCGAGGACCGAGAGGATGATAATTGCGAAGATCGAGATGACGAAGCTATCGGGGATCAATTAAGGGGACAGGCTTGCAGTGCCCGAATGGGGGTGATGCGTACCAAGACCATGCTTGCATGGCACCCACAAGCGGCTTCATCTTGACGACGGTTGGGGCCAACGAGCCCGATTGGCGACTTGGGCGAAATGGGGCAGTATTGGATCAAGAGTGGCGGCACACTCCGGGCGGTGCTTTCGTTTCCTCGGTTTGTTGACGACGCGGATGGCTTATCGCTGGCCTGCGGGAGTTGATGTCGTCGAGGCTACTCGATTGCACCAAGTGGAAGGTAGCCGCTCAGGTGCACAAACTCGGCCTTGTCATTTAGGCAACCATACAGGGGTTCTGATAGGGTTAGGGTTAGTGTTACGTAACCAGCTCTATGCTCAACCATCACCGAAGCATCGCTTCCCTTTCCACATCCTGACAAGCTGCAATGCGCTCGACTTCATTGCAAAGTATCAAGGGCTATCATATTAGGTGACATCATCACAATCTTGGTTATCTACATGAATCTACCATTTTGGCGCGCCCCCTATCCAGTGCTGAGAATGGAATCTGGGTATCAATTTATCCTAGACGGACACCATCAGTTTTGATTAGCCGACTCATCGACTCATCCATCGAGCACAAACACATCCAAACGCGAGCGGACAGTGCTCGAAGGCACGGAAACTTTGCCAACTCTCACCTTACTTTACATAAGCCTTTCGGATTTTACTGGTATTGGGAAAAGACGGCATTCGCCCATGGAATAAGGATGGGACAACTATAGAATGTGACATGTTGGTGGACTCGCGGAAAGGTGGAACCCACTCTCCAAGTTCCACAGCCTGTCAACTTTCAACATGTTGGGCAGGCTGGCTCCCGTCTATACTGAATACAAGGATCACCGTTCTTTTGCTTCTCATCACAAGCTGTCGACGCAGAAAGCCTTCAACATCACTGATAATTTGATATCTTAGGAGTGAAACGCCAAGCCCTGGTCCGATTCGAAACAAGCTTGGCTGCAAGCTGGTCTGGGAGAGGCCGCAGCGTGCTTCCTCACCCAACCCCTCGTGGTCAGGTTCTGGCCCTCCAGCCCTGCGAGATCGATCGTCGCCCGGGTGTGAAGCACTGACCACACAGTGTTGAGCTCTGGCCCATCCTACCACGCTACTTACTACCCATGGATAGTGTGTCGCAATCTCGTGTCTTTGGAATGTCAAAGCTCTCGAGTTTGAGGATCTGCAAAGTACACCACCCTATAACGGAATACGAGATTATGAAAACACTCCCAGCAAATAACTGGCAGAATGTATGGTGACATGAAGAAAAATAGAGCATGGAGCGGCAGCATTTGGCTGTCAATGTGTATTCCATGATGTTCAACAACCGAATCAGTAACCAGCATGGGCCATGGCCGTTTCACAGCCATATGCATGCGGTTTACGGGGCACATGGGAAGAAGGATTGCAGAGGGCTTGCCCGTTGAATCATGGCGTCAAGTTAAGCGCGCTGGTCAAGAGCAGGATTGCAGAATGCGGCTTCAAGCCAGGAGGCATAGCAGGGAAACCCCGCCACCCCGCCAAAAACCCGCTGGCTGGTCCCCCAGAATGCATCTTTCGGGACCTTTCCCACGACGACACACCCGATTGGGCACATGGATCAAAAGCAGCATGCACCAACAAGAATCCCCAGCCTCACAACACGTTCTGCCGGAGAATCGGCACTTCCCTGTCGTCACCGCGGATTCGAACCCCGATCTTCCAAGAATCGCTCAAATGGCGGCAATCTCCCGTAATATGGCAGCCCACATTAGCCGTCTCGCGACCGCCTGGGTTTAGGTAATGTTAGCCACGGCATTGGAACCCATATGAGCTCAGAGACGACAGCAGGGAACGTCGCCCTTGCTCAACGGGAAGCAGGTCATGGCTCGTAAGCACCAAACCTAGGGCAAAGGAATTTCCAAGTCAAGAGAGGGGGCTCAGTCATACTGGGGGCGTGGTCTTCCGAAGAGATCAAATCCCCTTCGAGGTAGGTTGAGGTGGCTGTGATATCTGTGAAAGCTGTGAAAGTGAAACCGGTTGGTTCAAAATGCAGTTAGCTGATAGCCGCGCGACAGTTGTGCGCGATGCAGGGCAGGAGGCAGGAAGCAGCTTTCCCCATGCACCCGACCCCTCCGCCCCTCCACTACGACCTGCCTTACTCCGTCTTTTCATCCGTCCACTACCTTAGCTCGCCTTTGAATACCTGGGAAGAGCACACCCATTGGCCTGGGGCGCCATAGATGACACCGGCTCTGGGCACTGACATTCTTCCTAAGCCAATGTCTGGATTAAGCACACTCTCCCAGCAGGGGTTGCCTTCCCGTGCGCATCGCACACGTCGTGCAGGTTTTTGTCCCGAGAGATGCCCTCGGATCTGCCCAGGCCTCGAACATCCGGACCCCGTGGCTGCTGGGGCAGGACACAACTTGAGCAAACATGAGGAGACAAATAGACAAGAGAGACGGCGAGAGACAGAGTACATGGTTCACAAGTACAGAGCACACAGAGTGTGGCAAAGGAGCCCGGAGCTGGAGTCAAAATGCCGGCGTGACCCTAGCGTAGTGTTTGTGTCGCTTGCAATGCTAGCTTGGTCTTCCATATTGCAGACCTTCTTGCCTTCGCCTTGGCTAGATGGATCTTTCCCGGCCCCCTGTCGGCTTGTCATACCCATTCATCTAAGCAATTTGACCAGAAGCAAACGAGATCGCTGCAAGGTACCATCACACAGCAGGGTACGCCCTTCCGGACGGATGCCCCCCTCCCTTCACTACGAACAAAGAGGGTGCTGGTATTACTGGGTGGGTCAAACCCAGCGTGCATATTGGGTTCGTGTGCCATACCCAGTATGTTCGCCTCGGTGTTCACTCTCATATAGCAGCTGTACCTAGCTTTCTTTGCCTTATGCTTCACACATGGCACCTCTCCCCCTCCTCGCATGTCGTTAGTATTATAATAAGATCTGCTGGCTTCCCCACCTGCTGTTTGCTTTCCTCGATCACATCTTCAGGACCACTCTCCGAACCAACCCCACACGGGTAGATAACAGGGAAGGAAGGTCCACTCACGTTACCCTGCCTGCCTCACCTCACCCCGAGTCCACGTCCACCATTCACTCTGTCCATTACGCTTTCCTGTCGTGGCCTTGTTCCTGCCTCGACGGTTATTTAAGCAGTTCAATATCCTGGCTGCGGATTCAACCTTACGAACTCCAAGTTGCACACCTCTGAAGTACCCTTTTGAACGGCAAATTCTCCGTATCCGCCCCTCGCGACGCAGACACAAAACACCAACAAAATGCGTGCTACAAGCGTCCTCTCGCTGCTAGTCGCGGCTGTTGGCACACGTGTTTCTGCCCAGACATCCTCTACGTCTAGCGCAGCTCCATCGACCACAATCACCCCCGAAGGCCCCGTAACAGGCGTATGTTTACCTTCGACCCTGGCGAGTTGAATGGAAGCTGACAGAAAGAACAGAAACTTGGCAATGCCACAGTTGTCAGCAACAACCCAGCTGGAGTCGTGTACAAAGCAACCTTCCCAGAGGCCCCCTTCTTCGCCGCCGCGTATCCCGATGGCGGAAACCTCAAGGGCTCAGTGATTGCCACAGCCAGCCCTGATGGCAAAGGTGTTCTTTTCAAGCTGAGGCTGAGCAACCTGCCGAAATCGGGTGGTCCCTTTAGTAAGTTCATGGCCCTATCGAGACTCCAAGTTTCCAGGCATAGAGCATATGCTGACCCTTGTGATAGTCTACCATCTCCACGTCAACCCCGTGCCCGAGAATGGCAACTGTACAGCAACCCTAGCCCACCAAGATCCCTTCGTCAGAGGTGAGGACCCCGTCTGCGACAAGAATCTCCCAGAGACATGCCAGGTTGGCGACCTCAGCGGAAAGCATGGTGCCATCCCGGAAGGCAAAGATACTTTCGAGGCTAACTACCTCGACTTGTTCGCTTCGACACACGAGGGCATCGGTGCCTTCTTCGGAAACCGCAGCATCGTGTTCCACTACGCCAACAAGACAAGAGTCTCTTGCGCCAACTTTCAGCTTGTGGCTGATGGCGGCGGTGTCCCGGTGCCAAGCGCAGAGACGTCGTTTTGCTCGAGCAGCATCCACCCTCATCCCACTGGCGCCAATGCGACTCGGACGACAACGACAATCCTCTCGACAGGCGCAGTAACCCCCACCTCCGTGCCCATCTCGCCGTCTGCTAGCACAGTGCCCATCGCTGCCGGAACAGGTGTGCGCGTGGGAGGCGCAGGCATTATCGCGTTTGCTGCCGCGATCATGTTCATGCTATGACCTTTCTTCGGATTCCGGATAGGCGTCGATTTGGCTTACCCTGAATAAAGAGGGGGCGTTTGGGGCGTTCGGCACGGGCAACCACAACCCCTGATTTTTTTATGCATGAAATGATTCCCAATTCCCGACACTTTGCATGAGGGGACTTGCGCGCAAGGATGACAAAAAGCTTGGCTTTGAGCTTGACGTTGATCTTGGGAAGGATAAAGGCAGAAAATGGATGCGACAAAATAGCCCAGGAAACTAATTCTGTGTAAATGTAATATAACTGAGGGGCTGAGGCGGGCAAGACGAGCGGGTGATGTTATCGAAGGACTGGGGACGCATTTTGGACGATGTAATTTTCACAACCGACACCAGCTCTGTAGCCTTCAGATTTCTTGGTGGATTTTAATACTTACTTTATAAACCTTCGCCTTCTCGGACTCTATAATGGTGATGGCTTGATTAGGATTCGGAAAGCACAGTTTGAGCTTGAAGATGGCCTTCTAGGGGGCAAACGCCACCCACCCGACATCCCATCCCCGCCACGTGCTTGCGCTAGGAACTCCAGCTGGCGCCGCTAGGTGCCGAGGTTATTTTAGGGCGCTGCTAGCGCCTGTCACAATCTTAGGGCTCACCTACATGTAACTTCAACGTCTCTGCCTCGATTTGACGCGACTTTCCCTTGGCTAGTACTCTCAATCCAGGAGACTCGTTCCCATGAAACCTCGGCAGACTATCCCCCCAGGATGGTAGATATCCTTTCAGTTTTTACCAGTATCCATTTCTCAACGGCTCCACTGGCCAAGGGCGGTGGGTTGGGCGACTTGCGAGAAACGTGGAGCTTCCCTAGCAGCTAGGAGAAAGCCGGGCTGAGGCGGATCGTCGCCGGGATGAAGCGGGGCCGAGCTCCCTGCAGCCCAGGGGAGCCCCCGGGGAACGCCCTGGCCTATGTACACTAGCAGCAGCTCAGACGCAAAAGCTTCCCCGCCAAAGCCCCTCGACGTCAGCCCTCGACGTCAGCCCTCAACGTCAGTCCGTCCTCTTCATGATGGGGCCGTCACCCAGACGATGCACGCAATCCATGAGAGGAGGGTTACGTGCGTCATCCCGTCTCACGGAGGTTGTGATGTCCGGATAACGCGAACTCCCCCGATTGGAATTCGTTGCTGAGGTTTGCTGGGCAATGGGGTTTCACTGCGTCGATCATTGTCTCGTACCATCTACGCTCCCTTCCCTCACTTTCGGATCACGGTCAACGTCTTTCCGGCCGGCTCTCCTCCTGAGAGTCTCTCACCACGCCACTGGCGGCGGAATTAGCTGGCCATGGGCGAGTCCGAGACACTCAACCCCACGTTTGTCTGCTATTGTCGGTCTTGATAAAGCAAGTGCACAGCCTGTTGTCGAACCGCCTAATAGGTTACTAAGGATTCCTTACGAAGATGCTGCACCTCTGGACGGCAGCTCGCGGCGCCGGTCGACGTTGCCGCCGCGTCCAAGACACGCAACCTCGTTGCCGAAGACGCCACTATCAAAAACTCTTGTCGCCAACAGTGGTCGACTAAACTAGGTCTAGCAAGCAACTTCCAACAATGGTTGCGGGTACCTACGCACCAAGTGGCAAAGCGTACGCTCCCGATATCCCAAAAGGGTTATATTGCTTGCCGACACCCTATCATATCCGGACATGCCTTCTCAAACTCGGCGGTATTGGTCACCCAAGGCACCAGCTGCAAAGTACTGCGTCTTGTTACAACCCCGAATCGGGGCAGCAAGACGCTAATCGCCAGCACCATTGAACAACTATACTGAAGATAGACACTGCAATTTGTAGGAAACTGTCTCATATGGATCACGGATTGAGCTCGGTCCGTCTCCGATACCCGGTTGCTTGTCTCTGTAATCGATGACTCCATGTCCTTATTCTGATCTAGACGTCAATACCAAGAGGTTCGTCTATGGTCAGCGTCGTGGAGGTACCTGGTCAAACATGTCTGCGAGTGCATGGCCCACCTTTACCAAGCTACCGCCACATCTCTCGCAGGTGACCCTAACGAGGAATGAGAACTCATCACACCTGCCAAGCGGCAGAAATACATCACCCATCATTGCGATCCCGATCACGGACATGGGAAGTTACGTCTTGCACGTCCTACGCCTGAGGTACTGTCTTGCCAAATCCTTCAATAGGGCGAGGCCATATGTCAAACTCCGTTTTGTATTTCTATTCGGAACGCATGTAGGCCAGGGTCACCAACCTGGCTTTGGGTTACCACCCTATGCGACGTTGGTATTACGCGACTAGTCTGCGAGGTCGACATGACGATTACTGCTTAAACATCCCACCTATAGAAGTAGGAAGGCGTTGCACGGACCTAGGCTCAAAATGTTGCCTACAGATCCAAGATATATACGAGCCCACATGGCCCAATGCTAAGCATTATGTCTTGCATCTATTGGGGACCTTGCATGCATACCTTGCCCTTCTTGTCCTACCCAACCCTCAAACGCATCTGCGACCACTGGAAATATTTGAACCTAGCATGCTATGATGCGGGATTTGCCTCAATGTCTGACTGCCAACAAGACCTAGGTATGGCATGGCGAAGGCGTTCCGCTTGGAAACGAGAAATAATTCGAGTCAAAAGTTGTATCTCGGTTGGTTCCGCGGCAGGCCCGGGGGGAGGACTACTCCACAGAACCCGCTTCTGGCACTACCCTTTCTCTTCCCCATCCGCATCACCGCATAGGTATTAGCACTAAGATTCCTCTGTGAGGAGCCGGAAAAGAATCTATCAGAGGAATAGAGCAAGCGGCCAACTTGAAGCAGCAAAATCATGGGTTTCTTGATACACAGGAAGAAGTTGTGTAAAAGGGAGTGTTCCGACAACTATCAAGCGGCCGTACTTTCATTTTCCTCTGGGAGGTATTAGTTCGATTGGCGATTTCATTAAGAGATATTTCGCCATGAGTCGGCTTACGCTGCTTGTTCGAAGGGGACTCAAGCGCAGTTCTGCCAACACCACGTCCGTCACGCCGGAATCGCGAGAGAAGTCGCTAGGAAGTCGGTCCCACAACTGTAAGCCCAGAATAACTCTGGTGTGGTGTTCCTGTCAACTTGGTCTGTGATGGTGAATAGCTGCATATGCAAAACAATGTCTTCGAGCCCGTCTTTCTATAGCAGACCGGTCAAGGTTATTCGCGAGGAGGAGTATCCGCACATGAGCAGTGGCGAGCTATGCTCCATCCCTATCTGTCATTATTTCTCTTTTTCCCTTTGGCCATTCCTCCCCCTTCTGTTTCCACGGGTGCGTCCCCTCGAATTATCATAGACATGCTCTAACACTCATAACTCATAAGAACTTACCTCGGCCACTCCGGTACCATCCTCTACGCTAACTCGACCATCACCCGCTTCGCGCACAAGATGCAGTCTCTCCTCCTTGGCAACCCACGTAGGTAGCACCCTCCCTCCCCCCCCTCCTTGATCCAAATCACTGACCTGAACCCAGACTCCATAAACGCCCCCGCAACTCTCTCCTCCAGTATAATATCCACTGTCCGCGCCGACGCCCTGCGTTCCCTCGGCGCCGACCCCGCCCACTTCGACCTCGTCTTTGTGTCCAATGGGACCTATGAGTCGTATGCGGTTGTAGAGAAGGCAGCCAACGAGAGGGGTATCTACATCCGGTCCGGAGGTACGTGTCGCCGAGGTGGGAGAGGCGTGCGGGCTTGCTGACGTGGGGTCTCAGGGATTTGTTGTCCAGGGGGTGTGTACTCTGCTCTGCAGTATGAGCCATGGCATCTGAACAGAGCGAGATCCGCGGGGCATCACTGCGGTATGTATTCCTCTCGTGTCAAAGTGCTGTCGTTGCTAACACTGTATCGCAGGATCCAACGGCTTGAGTGTTATTAATGGGCTGCCAAGTGGGTAGGTGCCAACCTTCTCGATGCTGTTGATATCATGGTCAACCAAAGCATCACCAGCTAATGTTCACTCAGCGTTGCCCATATAAAAGCCCACCAAGTAATATGCAATTATTATCTTCCTTTCCCTACGTTACTCAATACTAAGACACACATGTACACACTGTCTATAGGGGGTTCGAGTCTAAGAAGCTCGCCAATATCTGGGGCACAATGCCCTATGAGAAAAGAGTCAATCCACTCGACAGCCCACCGTACTAAATACCCAACCAAGGTGGCAAAATCATATGAACCGAATCACAAGGCGTCCTCCTCCTCACTTGTTACTTCCTCTGTTGGGCCTCCAGTCCTGATTATCTCCCAAAGACTCTCATAGCCCTCAAATCTTGCCACATCTCTCGGGCCCATCTGGTCCGCGACTCCGTCAACGCGTGATCCAAAGTCAATAAGCAATTGAGTGGCCGCAAAAAACATCTGGATACGGCAGGTCCTCGATGCTGTGTCTGGCATGGCTAAAAAGATGTTGCAAGGGTAGCTTTGATCTCCTCCTATCCCATAACGTGACCCCACTCCAACCCAGAGATTTTGCGTTCTGGACTTCTCCATTGGGGTCTACGCCGTGCTCCAAAACCAGGTGTATCATACCCGGGGATACACGCCACTTGATGGTGGAGAGGCCGACAGCGATGTGCAGACTGCTACGTGGAAAGGTGTCCAGCCAACGGGGTCGGCAAGAGTCACATCAGCAGGAAAATACCCCTTTGACAAGAGTTTGCATGACTTCGATGTTACCAGTGAAGGCAGCTACATGCGGGTATGTGGCGCCGGGCCCAGATACTATGTCGTTGAATACATCTTGCCCCATGTCGAAGCAGAGCTCAAGAATCTCCTTCGTCATCCATAAGTTTTCGTCTTGGATCGCTGTGGTGAGAAGTTCCTTCCCGCTTTGTCAATCGGAGTATTCGCCAGTATACTAGTCCGGCAACTTGGTCCATCCCGATCAAAATACCCCTTGGTATATACCATTTTAGTGGTGTCCCAAACTGCGGTTTACACCGGCATGCTATAAGACTTGAGATAGCAGCGTCTTTCCGCACCCGGCTGCTGCTTTTAGGTCAATGTTTTGCCATTATAACAATGACCATACGTGGACCGCAAACCCATAGCAGATTCTCCCCGTAACCGTCCCTCCAGTTCATATACTCGCTTAACTCCAGGATCGTCTCCCGAGTGCCCGGGCACAGCTTCTCGGCGACGGCGTCAAGCGACACACACGGTGAATCGAATTTTGGTTCGAACCAGCTCAGGAGTATCTCAAGCTCTTTGACTGTTGCAAGCTTGTCAGATACCACCCCGGTACGGTTGACAGTAGTACAAACTGTCTTTCATGTCTGTCAGTTGGCGATGGTTGGCAATTGTGACGCTCCTGTAAGATTGAGTTGAGCGAGTGCTAGTGGAGGACATGACGATGTAGCTCACAGATTGTCGGCACCCAACGATGAGCTAAACAGGTTGGCAAAGCGATCTAACATTTGCACCCTCGCCTGCGTGTCTGCTTCCGAGAATGGCCAGGTGAGCATCCCAATCTTGCCGCGGACTCCTGGCTTCAGTAGCTTTTCGGATAGAACCAGTCAGAGCTTGCTCAGCTCGCCTTCGCATTCTTGGAGGATATTGGGCGATATCCCAGGGCCACCGAGAAGGGCTTGCATGTCGGGGGCACAGGCCGCCTCCGAGACTTGCTGGACCTTCAAAAAGAACTGAGGTAAGAGCAGAGAGCCCCTGGGTCTACGAGCTCCATGTCTTGGTAGAGCCCTTCACGGCTGACATATACTGGAAGCTCAGCTGTGATAGCTGGACGATAACTCCAACTAGGCCAGCTACGGAAGGGCTGCTATGCTCAGCGCAGCGGATCAGCCATCGAGACCGAGAGTATCGCTTTTGGCACGTCTTAAGACGATGAAGAAGAAAGATGGAAGGTGGGGTTAAGAAAATGAGGAGCATTTCGGGTGCATATAGCCATTTCAGGCCAAGCAATCAGACATCACGGAAGGTACGTTGCCTAAGTTTTGCGGGGTGTTGGCAGATGAAGCCTTCCCCAACTTTCTACTACCATTAAGTCCAAGCGACAATGCGGTAGGTTTCGCTCAGTGGGCCTTTCAATACGAGGCCGGATTTAAAAGACATTCCTCTCCCATACTGCCTCGAGCTTTCTTGGCCTTGACAATTTGTGGTAGAATTAGTCACGTCTCTGCTTGAGGGGCTGTTCTGGTGCGAAGATGGCGCCTTCCCCGTCATCAACAACGCGAATGACTGGCTTGGTTGAAGGAATCGGCATAAGTTGTTGGGCAGCAACCCCGCCGGAACTATGAAGGGCCTTCCTGTTATGGAATTACATGATATCAATATTGGGATTTCCCCCCCAGTTCTTTCCTTCGGCTCCAAATCCCATCTTCACACTCCCTACTTGGAAAGATTCTAGGGGTAAAAATATCACATACGACCATAGGTACTGGAGAACTCAGGATCCCGTACACTATCCTATCGATAAGCTAGTGACCGCTAGACTAGTAGTTGGTTCGGTGACGACTAGCGAATCCCTGGTGTTGTATCTTTTGGGCCTCCACCTCTTCCCATTTTGCTCCACCATCTCCACTCACCCAACCCTCCCGACATCAAACCTTCCAACCCACCATTCAGTTTTCGGTGATTGTAATGCATCGTGTCGATACAAAATATTTCGCTTTCGTTACAATAAGCTAAACCAGAGTTTGAGGCATGGAGCATGGGTTGGCGTTGAAAGTTGTGGTGTCACTCGGGATAGCATCATCCACGCTTACCCATCTCCACTACCATTCTTCTATATAACAGACAACTGATGCCTTTGCTTGTCTTGCAAGAAATGAAATCTTCATAGTGTAACTATACCCGGAACGACAATGCTACAACTCTCGTGGCTGTATCTCGCCGCGTCGTAACTCCTGGCAGTTGTCTGTTCGTGACTCTGGGCGATATTGTCTGGGGTATATAAATTTGGACATCCTACATGATGAATAAAGTGGCAGGCAACTGAACGGTAATATGCAAAAGCACTCTTTGAACTTGTGTCTTGAAGAATGGGATTGGCATTGCTTACATCAATTGTGAGTCGTGGGTCAGTGGTCCATCAACACAACTTCATCACAACGTCTACAATATACCAACGTACCTCTTTCAGGGTGCATCTCGCGTTTATAATTTATATATTTAAACAATACCGACACCATCACTTTATCTAGTGATAGTCCTAGACTCAAAACTCATTTCCCTCTCCAAAGGGTAAGGTATCGCCAAAGCGGATACAACCCTGAAGACCCCCTTTCCGGCACACTCGCACACCTCACTATTGAACCAAAAAGCCACCGACCAGGAATCCGGAAATCGGAGATCGCCCATATCATTCGATTCTTTTGTGAGAAATGACAGAGATGTGCGCTAAGAGCTGCCTAGCACGCCCTATAAACCAGCCCAGCAAGCCACCATGACAGCCCCCCCCTCTCCCCCCCTCCTTCTCGCAGGCATCTCCATCCTCTCGAGCTAGCGACTGCCTTCCTCTCGAAAAAATGCCGCCTCGAGTCACCGAGCCTAGCACGTATCCAGGCGTGCAGGCGTGCAGGCGTCCAGCTGTCCATTAGTGCTGAACACAGCGTGAGGCGCGACGCGTCTTCTCCTTGTTGGGGGGTGAGAAGTCCCAGGGGAGGCAGCTGGATTGGGGTAATCACAAAAAGCAAAGCTGCATGCCGCACGAGATGGGAAATCCTGGAATTCCAATGGCTGATGCCAGAATTGGCATGTATCGCGTCCGCCAGACTTTTGTGTTTACGGCAGTCAGCCGTGCTTCGTGATGCGACTGGACAGTTGCGCCTCGCCACATCTATGTATATAAATACACAAGAAGGGAAGACCTGTCGCTGCCCAATCCCCAGAGCCGCGCCGGGTCGAAAGACCACGAAGGCTCGGTTGGAGTAAGCCCGAGGGGCTTCCTCTCGTGATATTGGAGATGAGAAGTCTGAGGGGCAATCTCGTGGCGCTTTCGTGGCTGCCCACAGGAATGTCGTCCCTTGAACAACGACACGTCTGTCGTCATTGCGTGGGGCCTGCAAATGCATGTCTAAGACACATATTGACGGTGGCGCGTCCTAAAAATGGAATGCTGTCTGTCTTAGACACGTCTTGCCCACATTCCCAGCGTCTCACCGCCGTCTCCAGACGCTATTTCATCCGCCTGGTCACATGAGGCCGATTGGATCTCATATTTGCGCCTGCGCTTTGGGGACTGTGGGGCTCAATACGAAGTATGAGCGCAGCTGCAGAGAAAGGAAGACACTATTTAGACACGACGAGCTGCCCAGGGTCGTCGTGTGCGGGCCGACCCAGTCTGGCATCTTTGGCGTCTTCTCATTCGCATTCTTTGAGAGTGCATATCTGCCTGAGCCAGGGTTAACAATCCGAGTCTCTAGAAAAGGGGTCAAATGGGCGTCGAATCAGAGAATCGAGATTTTACAAACTTCTCCTACTGGTGGTTTAGATATGTACGATTGTGTGGGGGTCACGGGCTGGCCTCGGCACATCTGAATTACACCGTCGAGATAACACCGTCGAGACCGGTCTCGAGCTCCGCAGGGAAGCGCAATGATACCATCGCATGTGAGAGGATGATGTCGCCACCACAAGCTCGAGTCACAGAGTTTCTCAGGCCGGGGTAGCGTTCCATCAGCAGACCCAAGAGCTGCGAGCTGTGATGGTGAGATGCGATGTAACAGCTGGCAAGCTTCTCGGCGGCATGCGGGAATTCCGCTTGAGGCTCTTCTTGCCCGTCTTTCCATCCCGCCATTTGGAAATCCCGCGTCGCCACTGAATTGGGGAAAATGAGGGGAGGGGGAGTGTGTTGGCTATCTCCAACCCAACCGGGAAGTCTTCTAGAATGATGGATCTCCTTTCACGTTGTTTTTCTGCCACTATCATCGCGGTCCGCCTGAACAACTCGGGCGAGAGGTTCGGCATACGCGAAACCATCCAGGCCAATTGTCTTGCTGATTCAAGACGTAACCTGAACCGGCAATTTCGACAGGAGGATTGCTCTTTAGAACCTAAACAGGCGTTAAAGGCACACGGGACATATCGCTTCCGCCGAGCCAAGTGTAAAGTGAGATCTCGTACAGGCATGGTGATCTGATGAGCCCTGGCCTGGAACCGTCCTGTCTTGCTGCACGCTTATTTGCCATGTGGTTGCGAGTTGGGGTCGTTAGGGACAGCTCGTCACCACTGATAACGCAAACAACAACAGCAGTCAATTTTTTCCGAACGAGCAGCTGCACGATGCTAGGGTGGTTAAAACCGGGCCGGGGACCGATTTTGCCAGATTCTAGTCTCCAGTCGAGCACTTTACAGCGAGTGGGTACAGGGTAGAGACACTTATCGTAGCATTCTGGCTAAAGGAAGATCAAACATTCAGAGAACTAGCTCTGGTATCGGCCCACAGTCAACCATGGTGGAATGACTCCAGCTTCGAGAAACCAGAGCTCTCCGGTTTCCGGTGTGTATAGTGCTCGAGTCGATAATCGCAGACCACGGGCCCCACTAAAAAAAAAAAAGTCGGCGGGTCTCGCTCGCGGCTGCATTGACGGATTGCCGTCGTGAAGCACTGGGGTTGCCAAAGAAGGCCTGCCAACCCCTGGCGAAGCGCAAGTATCCTTTGTCGTCTGCTACAGGCTTGACCCAAGTTCATCCGAAGACCCGAGACTAGGAAGACGCTTCGAGAACGTGCCGATAATGCAATTGAGCATTGTTGTTGAGTAGTGCAGACGAGTGAGAGTCCTCGTCCGCAGGTAACTGCAGGTAGCGCGGCGGTTTTGCGTCTGCAACCTTACACAGAATCCGGAGAGATACTAGACCGATAGTAGCCTTAGAGTTTACCTTAATTGCGCGTCGACAATCATCAGCGGTAGCGGCTCAGGTCTCATTGTTTCCGTGCGACAGGGCTGAGCCGAACCGCTGTGGTTGCAGTCGGGGATCGTGCTGTTTTCTGTTCAGTGATTCAGTTCAAGTTCCATTGTATACCCTCCTCGGTTCTGATAATGGCAGACTTGCGGCTGGACTTTGGGGATCATGGCTTGGAAATTGAAGTTAGAGATTCACCTTTGCCACCTAACCTACTTTCTTGCCGAGTTCCCGACTTCGATGAGATAGTACAACGGGTTTCTCCCATGACGACGAACTGCCAAGCGGCGTGCCTGAGCAGTAGAGTTGAATTTGTCCGAGAAGTCCACATGTCTAGAACGTGCGTAGGCTGAATTGGCCTCGCTGCAGGTGGTGCATCGTTGCACAGCACTTGGCCGCCCGAGAGGTGCATATTTTGCAGGGGATTCAAGAGGCTGGACTGAAGAATTGGCCAACTGAGTGTGGCGCGCGAAAGAAACCCGCAGGGTGCTATGGCCAAGATTAATCTATCCAAGACCACGATGAAAACAGCCTTGTCCGGCTCGAGGGAGTTGCACGTGGCGGAAGGAGCGAGTTGAAACCTCCGTTGACGGACGTACTTCCGTCAGAAGGGATAGAGGAGGGAAGCTTCCACAGCAATTGCGCGCGATATGGACCTGCCGTGTCTTGGTGCACCTCATGTCTGCGGCAGTACCTCAGCAGATCTCTCAGCGCTCGCACAGCAGCCTGCTACCCCCGCACTGGCCCCATGCATGGTCGGCAGCGTCACTGGAGTTACAGTCGGCGCCGTTGAGACTTGGAGAACCATGGGATGAACGATTCTGCGTATCAGGCATCTCCAATTTTGCATCGCAATATCGAACATGGCCGAATTAACCTTACTCTCGGCCCTATTGGAAAATAGCAAACAAGGGCACACAGGTCTGGCTAGGAAGGCGCGTCTGGTGATGCAGCGGAGCCGATCTGCAGCCGACCTACTCATTTCATCTGATCTTATTTTCCGCAGCAGAGGGTAGAGAAGACCCATGGGGGTAACCGAAGTTCAAGCAGTTGATGCAGCATGCCATCACCGTCTGGAGACACCGTCTGGCATCATCTGCCCATCTTCCACTCGGCTTTCTGTTTGATCACCTAGATCCGACCCCATTGAGGGTCCCTGACCCTAGCATTGGCGATGCGCTTGCGGAAGAATTGCAAATTCTCGACTGATCTCTTCAAATGTCAAGGGGGATCCGGCATCCTGGCAGAGATCACTACCTGATCGACCTCGAACACCCAGCAACCCTTTCTGGCCCGCCTGGACAGATCCAGTTCATCCCATAATTGTCTCCCTCCCATCAACCTTTTTCTACATCCAAGTATCGCAATCCCTGTGATCTTCGGGATGTCAGACATCCCGGCGCGGGTTCCGTGGGCTCCCTGACTTACTAGTCGGACCGCGGCCGGCTGGTCCAGAGTGCCGGGCTTGCTTTGTCGTACGGGGGGGCTATGGGGGTAACGGGGGTCGCACCAGCTCGATGACTCCACGTGGGGAGATACAGCTCGCGTCACAGCTCGACTGCTTCCTCAAAGCTTCCAGAAGCAACCCCGGCGATCATCCCAACTATAGACCGCGGTCCTGTTGTGGAAATCTAGCTTGGGTTTCAGTAGTTCTGGGAAGTGGATTCAACATTAGCTATACTATGGACAGCACACTTGGCGGTCGTCGGATAGAGACATCAAATGGCATCCATGACGATACTACCTCGCAGACAACCCTTGACACCACGCCAATCTGCTGGTGACTCGCAGCCTGCAGCTTCAGATACCGGCAGTCGAGCTCCGAGAGACCCTGGAAAACCCACGTATTACTACTGTGCGACGTAGGGCACTGAATGATACGTGCAACGGCCGACGCACACACAGTGGTGCAGCGTTGTATCATCGAAGCGAGAGATTTTGGGCCTTTGATGGCTCAAAGCACGGCATCCTGGGGTCCAACTAGAGTCTAGCCGGCAATTTACCAGCTCATCTGCCAATACTGCAACAAAAGATAGAAGAAAAAAAAATAGACGGCGGTATCTTCGGTATCGCTGCGCATGCCGCAAATAGCCAATATCGACAGTGCACATCGCTGCGTCGTACTGCAGCTCTCACAAAATGAAGGGGCCCCGTTGTTGGCGGCGTCTTGGAGGGATCGGGCCAATGCCATGATCCCTACACGCCTCGAACAATGTGACGCTCTGGGTGAACTCGTCATCCAAATCCCAGTGCTCGGCGTCGCTGTCGGCTCTGACCACCCAGTTTCGATGCAAGGTACCCGGCCATCGCCAGTGCCCGTCGACCGCCCCACGGCCTGGCCGGGCTGAGGGTAGCTACTCTGGCACGAACTGCTGCAATGGCAAAGGCCGCGCTGCATGACGGGCGCTTATTAGTGCTACGCTACTAAACACATCGCATTTGTCCCCAGTCAGTATTTACAAGCTGAGGGAGCTCAACACTCGGCTTCAAGTGCCGCTTCCTCCTCCCATGACCAAAAGCTTGGCCGGTCATGTTCCGGAAGTCTACTGCATCCTGTTCCTGTTCATGTCTTCTCCTTCTGTGTTTACCGGCCCTTTTTTGAGTGCCTGAATCGAGGAAGAAGAGGAAATGTCTTCTTCCAAAGACCCATATCACTGGCTATTGGTTAAAAAAGGCAACGAGCACGCAAACTAAAGGCAAAAGGATAATAATAACAGACAGGTATCCAATTATAACAACGAAAACTTGTAGCCCAGTTTTGCGCAACTCGTGGCGGGCAGAGGCACGGTGCTAGTGCGCGACAGAGACCGCGACATGGACAGGGATGGTGTGCGACAACGGCTTCTGGCCTATCGAAAGCGCTGGTATGTGATACTTGGCAATTATTAGTCAGGGATCCATGGACGTTGCCAGAGGTCGGCAGGGGCTGCATTCTTTGACAGGGCCGGCGCCCGAACCTAATTCCTCATAGAAACGCAGGGCAGGAGGGCAGCAGCCAACGCAACGCAAGACGATGGGGTCAGTGGATGCCTGGTCTGCTCTCGGACTCTCTCATCTTCCCCAGGCACGGAATGAGCGCGCACTGTCGCGCTGCTGCCCAACGGACATTCGGCGCGTCGCAATGCTTGCACATCCAACTGACGCCTGTGGCATATCATCTTGCTTCCCCATGGGATAGGGGGAAAGCCAAGGTGATCCGCCGTGCGCACAGCGCGCACCTGGACTCGAAGGCATTCCACCAGCCTTCTTGATCGCCTTCCGTGCCGATTCCTCAGGTTCCAAGATCGGATCTCCTCCATGGGGCTCGTTCCCGGCCGAATGCCACCCTTGGGCGCATGAAAGATTACAACCTTGGACAGGGATTCAGCTTCTCGAGGTCGCCATCTGAGCCAAGCGCTGCTGTCCCAAGACGCCCCAGGGTCTCGCAAGCCCCCCCCGCTCCCTCGAGCTTGAGCTCGAGCTCTAGGGCCCCTCCTCGGCGTCCTTGCTGGTAGTAGTGGTAACTAGTGGTGGGTGCTCTCAGTGGCGACAAAGAAGCTTAGGTCGTTGAGGCATGAGCCAACGCCACCTAGCCTGAGCTCTGATAGGCAAAGCTGTCATTCGTCACTCATACTCCGTACACCCAGCGCCCCTCAGCGCCCCCTCCTCTCCAGCACACACCCAACAATAAGTATATCCAGCCAACTATACTATGCGGTACCTGAGACGTGCGGTATCTAGGATTGGCAGTATGCGTACCCGGCGGCCTTCGGCAACGCCTGCTGTCACCCACTTGGGACTTCGGGACGGCAGCCGGGGTACAAGCTGGGTATTCATGGCAGAATGTGGCCTTAGAACGGGTACCTACCTGCCACACACATGGGTGAATGTGGCACTATGCCTGTTACATACCAGATCGGTTAATCATCTAGGGAACGACTAGTGCTGTCGGGGTGTTGTCGTAGGTCGTGGAAGCCATGGAAGAAAATCCGCTCTTCTTTCCGAAGAGCCAAAGCTGGGCAATGCTGGCAATGCTGGGAGCAGTGTTTCAGCCTTTGGCAATGATCAAAGGATGAATTGGGCCAAAGTCCCCAGCCGCCATTTTTCCAAGTTAGCCCATTGAGCCCATGGGGAAGAGATGGGGAGGGGGTGCCTGTTCGTACCCAGCCAGGTAGGGGAGGCACGGTAAGTCAGGTACGGTACAGGTGTGGTAGGGGGGATTGATTGACCCTCGCATGGAAGCAGATCGATGTGAAGCCGACTTTGACCAAGCTCAAGTCGACAGAAGTAGTCCAGTTTTTAATTCTCCGACTTCTGCTATCCACACACAGACTTCCCAGACACAATACCAGGCGGTTGCTGGAAATTTGCATTTGCATTTGCATTTTGGCTGCAAGTAGACTGGGACTTTCCTTGTCCGGCCGCCCAAGTTGCTCATCCATTGTGTCGCCGTCTGTCCGTCTGTCCGCTTGCCCCCGTCTGCACCTGCCAGCGGAATAAAGAGAAGGCGAGGCGAAGAAAGTGCGAAGGCGTTGTGCAATATGTGCTCCTTCTTTAATTGATATTATGACAAGTGCTGGCTTTGCCCGGTCTTTGCCCTTTCCCATGCCCTGGCTGGCGCGTTGCCACCCTTCCATCCAAGACACCCTACCCTTACCTTATCCCCATACCTCTCTCCCTATACCTCTCCCCTGCCTACGGGCCAATATCAACGTCGTTGTCTCTTATAAACCTCGCAACCACCCTGCCAGCCCGCAGCCGCTGCTCTCTTCGATCGATATATCGCCCGTTCCACTTGCACCTCGCATCTGGAACCGTGTCTGACACTGGAGATTGTCCTCGCATAGTCGACCACACCAACGCCATCCTTGGACCTTGGACCTCTCCCCGGCCGCCCCGACTTTCGGTCTTTCTCGGGGAAGGATCAGAGCAAGAGAAGTCGACAAAGACGTTGAGTGCGCAAGAGGGGGGGAAAAGAAAGGGAATCGAGGGCAAAAAAGTAAAACGTCGCTAGACACGCATTCCTGTCGACGCCTCCACCGCGGTGCAGCATCCCGGATTACATGGAATGGTCCCGGGTCGCAAACAAGTTCGCCCCTGCCGTTCGCCCTCAACGTTCCCATCCTAGTGGCGCATCAGCCATTCCCGTCACTACCGTGCCTTTTTGCTTCGAGCCTCACACTGACTAGAGGCTGGGCAGAGAAGGGGAGGAAAAAAGAAGGAGGATTGTGACGACCTGAATGGCCAAGACACTTGTTGTTGCTTATCCTGCAATTCAGCAATAGCAGCACGCCGTCCGCCGCCCGCAACCAACACAACCTTATTAGCCGACCTCGCACCCAGTTGAGACGAAATAAGTAATCACTCACATACTAATAAGGCGGCTCGTCCTGCCAGCGCCCCTAGCAAGCCTTCAGACGGCCGGCTCTTAAATCAAGCTCAACCCTCCCGCGCGGGCCCCCAACCTCCCCCACAAGCACCACTGGCACCACTAGCACCGTTGGGCCCTCGAATATCCCGATTATACAATCGTACATACGCTACTTTCCCAAATAGTCAGGACGACTGATCGCATGCGCGTGCGCTCGCTCCCGACGGGCCCGATCTTGATCTCGTCGTCAGCGTCAAACGCTGCCGTGCAGGCGGCAGACCACTGACAGCCCCGGAAGGTTGTACAGAGGATTCCAAAAACAGCAACTGCGGGATCCCCCTGCACCACATTCGACCATACCTCTATCAGGTACAAAAATTTGGGGTGCGAGCCGTGTCTTCAACGCGGCCTACCAAACTTCCTCTGGGCTCCGGTTCCATTCCAGCCAGCACTCGGTTCGTTTCGTTCGTGCACTGCAGCATCTCTCCACACTGCAGCCGGCTGCCCACTTGACACTCCCTCCCCAGGCGAGACCCCCCCCCTTTCTCCTCGACCAACCCTCGCAGCATCCATCCATACACGCACCTCTATCACAACACAGTCTCGGGATTTTGCGCACACACGCACAGCTATACTCACGCTCACATATAGCCCGAGCTCCTCTTTGCCGTCTCAACCCTTGCTAAAGGGTTGCCGTTGCCGCTGCCCACCCCCAGCCTACCCAAAAGACCCCCCCCCAGAACACTGGCGGTCCCAAAGGGGGTGTATTTTAGTTAGTCGCCAGTCACATTGTCCGGATCCTCGTCGCCCCAGGTGCCGCGAATCGCAAGTCCTTCATCAACTCCATTGGCCCGTTCGTCGCTCGCTACCTGCCCTCTGTCCCGTTCGTCTCTTGTCGCCTTCCTGAAGCCTTGATCTGCCTTGGCCACACCAGCATACTTTGGGGAACCACAGAAACTCTTCAGCTGTCTCCCATCCCGGACCGCAACCGCAACTCGCACCGATCCAGGAGGCCGGCCACCCCGTTGTCAGACAGACAGAACCGCCAACCGAGTACCTCTTCTTATAAACCATGCCACAAGAAACATAGCCGTTGTCAATACCAGCAAACAGCGGTTGTAAAGGAATAGCTTGTCATAGTTTGTGTACCTGGAACTTAGTCGACCAGAAGCCCACAGACCCGCAGTAATATTCGCTTGCCGTCTTGCCACCACTCTCCTCGCTCATCCGGTTCCTCAACTCGAGCCCCGGTTTTCTCCTGTTCCTCTCAGACGCGACCAGAGCAATACTCTTTCATGGCAGTCGTTGCTCCACCACCTTTCAAATCGAATCTGGACCTTTGGGGATCAAGCGACTCCGCTATATATCCTTCTGTACCACCAGCGCCCATGACAGACATAATGTCATATCAGTACCCGCCGCCGCCGCCTCAAAACGGCGCCGACATGGACCTCCCGCCATCTGGCTACATGCCCAATTATTCGGTCCCGCCGCAAACGCCATCCGGAATGGACATGAGATCCGGCCCGGACTCGGGCATACCATCAAGGGACCGCTCAGACTCCTTTTCCAAGTCGATGAAGCTGAAGCGGTCCCTATCGACGCCAACTGTAGGACCGCCGCAGTCCCAGACCCCGACGCAGCAGCAGCCGCCCACGCCACAGCAATCAACCACGCCCACACAGGCCGAGCTTGCCCTTGCTGGAGAGAAGAGAAGAAATAAGTTGGGTTATCATCGGACATCCGTTGCATGCGGTAAGTTTTTCCACTCGGAACGCTGAGGGTAGTCCATTCTTGTGGTGGACGGTGCAGCTGAGACTCGTAACAAAAGGCCACTGCCGCCGGCGAAAGATTAGGTGCATCCCATCGCAAAACGACGTCCAGGGGCGCTGCGTGAACTGTATTCGCCTCAAAAAGGAATGCAGCTTCTATCCTGTAGACCAGCAGCCGCCGCAGGATACGCGACAAAAATCGGCGTCTCGATCCTCTGTCGGACCCAAGATCGCATCCGCCTCGTCGTCGCCAGCCCTGCAGACAGGACTCCCCTCTGAGATGCATGGGCATCCACCCTACCCGCAACTGACGATGCCATCCATTCAGAACATGCCGCCACCTATGAAGCCGTCTGGGAGCGAGAGCTACCCGCCTGACTCTAAGAGTAAGTTAAGACCCCTTTCCCTGAGGGAGTTGTGGCACCGTTCCAAAGACCAGCCTCCTGAGACTTTCAAAGTGCCCACGAGCGCTTCAAGCAGCCGGCCCTACGAATACGGACACCAAGGAATGACAAACTGGATGTCGGCAGACGCTAGCCCAAGCTCGTCTAAGCCCAACGATTTGAACGCGACCTGGAGATCTTACCCAACAGAGTCGCCAATAACGCCCGCTTTCTCCCCCTATACGCCTCATGCACCACCACCGTCTGCCACTTGGTCAGCATCAGTGGGTTCCGAATCATCATCGAGGGACGACATGGGATGGTCTAGCTATCCCGCTCCACCGCCTAGGTCATTATCCTTTGGCTCCGAGAGCGTCGCAAGCCACCAGCCATATCCTTCAATCTCCCAGATGAGTGGCCACTCGAGCCGCCCTTACGAACGCAAATCGAGTTCGATATCGAGTGAAATGTACCCACCGCCTATCGCGACAACGATACCTGGAATCGAGACCGTTCCTGGCACGACGCTAGAGCACAACGTTTCGCTCTCGGCCGGAGCTGTTCCCCCATCCAGCTATGGATCATGGCAGCAGCCATACCAGTACTCGAAGCCCGCCGAAGGCTATGGAGGATGGTACGGAGACGCCGGGGCCCAACAACATCTTGGATCCGGGGACCACAGCACAGCTGAACATCCTCATTCCGGATACTATGAGCGATAGCGAAAAGGGTTCCCTTGCCCTGTGCCCCATTCCAGTACGCTTGGTGACGGTGATGAAGGGTTAATCTCGAGCGTGACAGAGTTGACGGCAATTTTGAAGCAACAGTTCCGGGCTTGTGGCTTGCTTCGATCCTTGGAAGGGAAAAACAATCGTCGATAAATCGATGCGAGTGCAGCGCCATAAGTAGGAGATTCGACAATGGCCAAGTCGCAGCAGCTCATATATTGTCAAAGCGACGGTTGCGAGCTTTCCCGATCTGGCGAATACTGCACGATGCAGCGCATTCAATTGGGAAGTTGAGCCTGAGCGCAATGGTGCCCCAGCGCCGAATTGGGGGATTTGCGACACCAAGCTCCTCCACATGAGACCTCGGTTGCGTTCGTGTCGATTGAAAAGAGCGCACACCGCTCACAGCTTCGCGGAAAATAGATGGCCAAACAAACAACCGTCGGATCGCCACTGGGCTAGCCAGGCTTGTGG
Source organism: Lasiosphaeris hirsuta (assembly GCA_030549175.1). NCBI lineage: Eukaryota > Fungi > Ascomycota > Sordariomycetes > Sordariales > Lasiosphaeriaceae > Lasiosphaeris > Lasiosphaeris hirsuta. The sequence goes on from JAUKUA010000001.1 coordinate 6,645,550, forward strand.
CTTACTAGAGGTCTGCGCACAAGCGAGAAACACATGAACGAGCAGCTGTCAAGTCTTGCCCGACTTTTCAGCCGACTCGTTGATCCGGCACCGACCTTGACTACCTCTACGACGTTCCATTTATGAAAAAGAAACAACTGTCATCGCGATTCAACAGGAACAAAGAAAGCCTCGTCTATGTTTTCCATTGAAGAGGTCGACAGGGGACTGGGCCCTTGGCCCCGCACAACACCAAGACGGGGAGATCGTTGCACTTGTCATGGCTTACACCCTGCGCTTAGGGAAGAGGGACAGCAATATCGATCAAGTACGACAATACAGAAGAACCAATGGTGTCGCGCAGTCAGGTACTGAAGGCATTGAGGACCAGGCGATCATAACTTTATGAAGCCGAGGGTGGAATGTAATTGCAGGTGGAGGACGGTGGAGGTTCAAGAGGAACAGTCGACAACGAGAACGATACCCGGCGGGCATTTCATCATTCATCATAGGCGGCGGGATAGAGAAACAGTGCCGGACCGGATCGGGAACCATCGCCAAGCATGGCTTGTAGCCGGTGGCACGCATCATTCACTAAAAGTGTTCAGGCGGAAACAAACGAGAATACGAAATGGGGGTGGGCTGGAAGAACGGGCTGCATACATTACCTTTCATTACGGCAAACACACCGACGGAACGGACAGCCAGCGGCACATTGTGAGGAATGCCCTTACCCCCTTCCACCCTCTTGTGCTTGATGGCCGCTTTTCTTTTTCTTTATATCGCAGCAAAGTATCCGGTGGGCAGCACACAGTTCGTGGCTTTTTTTTTTTTCGGGTTCTCCTTGCATGGCTGGCGGGTTTGGGGTGTGGGTTGGGGTTTCTGAGACCGCGGGGGCGGCACGGCACGGCACGGGAAGGAGGGTACGGCTCACGCGGCGTGTTCGGGGACGGGATGAGAAAAAGGGAACAAGAGGATTGAAATAGAGGTTGTGTGTCTGCCGTCCCGTCTCCGTGGCCCGTACCACATCGGCGGATAGCCGCACGATCTCGTTCCCGCCGCCACCACCCGTCGTCGATGTTACACATGCGCGCGCATATACGAAATGTAACCCGGGCTAAGGCGTGGGGATTGAGGCGACAAAAGAAACTGTACCTACTGGATTGCCTTGGTTTTGGGAACTGGGACGGCGGCTGGGTTGGCTTAGGATGGGTAGATGTGTGAAAAGAGGGAATCTGGACGACTTACACTGCATGGGCGGCTGGGATGGAAAACGGTGGTGGGATACATGTGTGATTTCTCTTTTGTCATTTGTTGTTAAACGTTTGTGTTTATGTGTGTGATGTCTTTTTAAAATCTATTTCTTTTTGAATGGTCTTCAAAATGGTAATTCTTGTATCCCTCTGTCATATTTTCGCTGCACGCATGATGCTTTTGTCTGTCTTGCTCTGCGCCAGTGGAGGCAGATTGGGAAAGAGAAGAAAAGTTTATTATTATTATCTGTCACTGGTCTTTCCTCGGCCTTTTATCTATCTCCTCTCTTTTGCTGTTGTCCGTTTCTCGCGTTTGCATGCTTTAGGGTGTACTGTACTTGACATATCCCCTTTGCCGTCCGTCTCATATACTATGCATTTTACACTCGGGAGGCTATTTCGTTGTTGAAGGGGTATCCTGGTAATGAGGGGAGACTAAATGCGGTGTATAGAACCAGGCCAGTATGGTCTTGTTTATATATATTAGCTAGTCTGCATATTATGCTATTCGTTATATGCCTAAGTGCAGCAAGTGTCAGGTTGGCAATGAGATGTGTAACTGCCGCACGTGTAGGACTAAGTGGGAGAGCATGTGACAGAGTATACGGGAACAAGGGTAGGGTTGGTAGGGACTAAGGTTGGAGTAGGAGACAACACTACCGGGTAGTATAGAACGTCTGGCTCTGGGGGCAACAGGGGACTTGGGGCCTGTGAGATCTCGGATAGAGTCTGCAGCGCATTGCGTTCGTGATTGCGACCACCTTAAATCGACGTGTAATGTCCCATCAACCCCGCGAATGGGATGCACCTCGCCCAATCCGACAGAGGCACCGGGCTGGTGAAGTAACCTCGTGGCCAGTTGTTGGCAGTTGCTATAGTCTCTGAGAAGCCCCTACCTAAGGGGAGGGATGCAAGTCACTAACTCGCTTCTATGCAGACAGCCTGGACATTGGTCACGGAGAGTAGCACTGAAGTCTAGACTCGAGTATAACAAGAGAAGGAGTTATCTCCCCCTCCATTGAGACTTGATGCATCATCTATGCTACTACCACTCGTCATCTCCAAAGCATAATGTTCCAAGCCAACATGACGTCCGATTTCATCCAGGTGCATCGGGCGTGGCTTGCTTGCTTTGGCCTTTGCGGTCGTCGTCATTTGCGTCACTGGTCGCTCCATCCAATGGTTTCGGGCCCGTGACTGGGATTGATGCCGAAAAGGGGAGGAGGAGGAGGAGGAGGCTGGTGGTGTTGTCCTGTCAAAGTCTATGCGCCCTGACCCTGAACGGCCAGCCCCAAAAACCCCAGAACGAACGACCATTGACGCACCTCCAAATAACCTCCAGACCCCGCCTTTTTTTTTCTTTCCTGCCGTCCGTCCATCGCCTCCCACCTGCCCCCCCGCAATCGAAGTCATGCGAAATGCCTAACTAGACGTGAACGGCCCTCGTAGCTAGCTGACCTCGGGACCACCGCCCCCGCCGACTTCAAAACAAATGCGGGGCCGCGTTGCGTGTTGCGCGTGGGCTACACCCCCGCCCTCGCCCCCGGGGCTTCCGTGTTTCACTTGGCCGTTACCATTGTTTGCCTCTCTTTGTGTTCCCCTTAAGCGGGGAGGGGAAAGGGTAGGTGGTATGTACATCACGGCGGCCCGTTCATCAGGTCAAGGGGTGTCAAAGCTCGAGGGCGGCTCAAGTGCAGAACAGGTCCTAGATGATAGGAGATGGGGGTGTGTTGTGCCTGGTCCCATCAACAAAATAAGGTCGGTCGTTTGAGGAACTTGCCGGGTTTGTTTCCCCCGGCGCGAACGGTGGTGCTGGCTGCAAGCGCACGGCCTTTCGCTTGCCTTCCTTCCCAAGAACCAGGACCAAAGCCGGCGATTCTTTTCTCCCCCTCGCACCTACTCACGGTTCACGTGAGGTGCCACAGCAGGACAACGAGAGTGACATAGGAGCTAAAGCTCAGTACGACCAGCAGGGCCACGCTGTTGCCGCTGGTGCGAAATTTCTTCTTGACGACTTGAATACGGCGGACAGAGCGGACGGTGCCGCCGGCGCCGTCGCTCTCCGAGTACGACTCATCCTCGCTCTCGACCTTGTCAAAGAACTGGCGGTTGCCCTCGTAGCGGCGGAAGATGGCAACGAGCATGATGGCTGCGCCGTAGACGGCGAACAGGGCGCCAATGGCGTAGAAGTCCGAGTTGAAGATCTTGAGGATGATGAGCGAAAAGGAGAACTGGCCCAGGGCCGTGCGTAGGTAGGCGCCCTCAAAGGTGCGTTGGGCTGCTCGTAGTTCGACAAGTCTGTTGGCAAGCAACCCCCCAATGGGAGGGCTCGTTTGGTAAGTTCTCGTGTTACCCTGAGGGTACACATACTATGCTATGTGGGGAATGGGGAGGGAGGCAGGCGGCGACGAGTATAGACATGGGAACCTGGATAATGGGTGTGGAGGAGGGTGTAGGATGCGGAATTTCCCATAGGTCGCTACGGCCCAGACTGGCGTGGGAGCTGCCACGTCTGAGCGGCGACTTGATCGAGCCTCTCACGATGCTCGAAGAGGCAGGTTTGGCTCTGATGTGACAGGCTGCAGAGTCCGTGTGTGCGGGTGAGTGTTCGACATGGTGCTCGACATCGCAGGCCGCGTGCGGGGGAGGGGGTAGGGGGTAGGCGGTAGGGGAAGGGGGGAAGGGGGAGCTGGGCAGACAGCAATTCGGAGATGGACAGCGGCACAGCAGCACGGCGGCGGCGGCGCGTTGTATCTCGCATGTTTTGCAGGGAGGGAGAACACCGACATACTGCCGGCCTCGGGGACCAAGATGGAAGACGACATGAAGCCGAAAATAAACATGCAGCCCGGCCATTGAATAAAGGACGAGATATCGGTACTTACTCCTGGCTAGTGAGGACGACTGATCGTGCGCGATGAAGCCGCAGGACTAGCTGGTCCTCCGGGTTCGGATGGAGAGCCTATTAATACACAGACTATCAACACCACAGCACTTGTTGGACTGACTTGCGGCGGTTTGCACATACCGCGAACATGGATGCCATGCTGACTGACTCGTTACCAATTGGCACACAGCTCCACCGCTCGACGACAAGAAGTCTAGGTATCTGAGTTGCAGCGGGATGCCGCCTCGGTTCCTTTAAATAGACAGCAGATAGATAAACAACAACTGGCACAATAGAGCGACGCCGTGATGGCTTCTCGGCGAAATAGAAGGGGGTTGGCGGTGCAAGAGCAGATTCACCGCGAAAACCGGAAGGCAAGAAAGATTGAGTTGCGAAAGGTTGAGCGCAGCAACCAAAATAGACCGGCACCGGCCAGCCCAGGACGGCATTAGCAGCTCCATCCAATCAGCACCCGGAAGCCCGTTGCGAATATATCTGGCCAATCACGTAACATGGTCTGTCTTTCTCTGGGCCGGCGCCCCGGCTGACAGCTGTACGATCCGCCAAGGCTGGCGGACAGCTGCCGTGCGCGCTCCCCTGTCTGGCGGCGGTGCGCACCTCGATGAAGCTTCGTGGCCCGTTTCAGCAGCTAGCAATTGGGGGTGAGCTAGCAGCCTTCCCGTCCCCTGGCAGAGCAGCGACGTGACCTCAGCAGCCAGCCCGCCCGAGAACCTCGACGACGATACAAAATCGACCCGCGGATATCAGAACATCAACGCACACACACAATGGCCAAGTCAAGAAACGTGACCCCCGCGCCCGCTGCAGCAGCAGCAGCAGCAGCAGCAGCGACAACGGCGCAACCAGCGGCTCCGGCGGCGCCCGTAGCGGCCACGCCGGCCAAGAAGACGACGGCGGCGAGCAAGCAGAACTGGGACCAGTTGTTCAACAATCTCGTCAGCTACTACCAGGACTCGACGCCGCAGCGCACAAAGCTGATTGACGCCTTCCTGGCCTTCCTCGCCGTTGTGGGCGTGCTGCAGTTTGTGTACTGCGTGCTGGCAGGCAATTATGTGAGTAGCTGTCGCAGTATCAATAAAGGGGCCGAGAGACTAATAGAGACCGCAGCCTTTCAATGCCTTCCTGTCGGGCTTCTCGGCGACGGTCGGCCAGTTTGTTCTTACAGGTATGCGCTCCCACCTGCTGAGCTCCGGCTGAGAGATGTGGACTGACGGGCGTGCTAGCTTCTCTACGGATCCAAACAACCGAGGCCAACAAGGCCGACTTCCCCTCTGTATCTCCCGAGCGCGCCTTTGCCGATTTCGTCGTCTGCAGTTTGATCCTGCACTTCTTCTGCGTCAACTTTATCAACTAAAGAGAGGAGCGTGTATAACAGTGACAAGCACAAAACGCGAGATGGCTGTTGGGGGGCTGGTTCTAGAGCCGGACGTCACGATGGAAGGAAAGAGAAGGGAGGGATGGCCCAAAGCAAAATATCTCGGCTGATATTCCCAGAGCGTGGCAGCAACTTCTACCAGTGTCTAATCTATGACATGTTTGTTTTTGACTGTATTGTACAGAGTATGTTGGGATTTTATGGCCTCAAAACAGAAAGATGAGAGAGAAGAACGGGAAAAGCAACGCTAGATGGGCGGGTTTTGGGCGTGGTGCTACTGCGGCATTACAGGAGAAAACCCAAGTCTACAAGTTCCTAATCATCGTTTCCCGTCGCTGCCCTCGACAATGGCCGGGGCGGTGGTGAACCGATGCCCCTTGGCGGGCCCCTCGGCGGCCCTCCTCCTGCCTTGGGAGGCGGCGGCAGCGGCGAGGACCGTCCGCTCGGCGCATTGTCCATCTCCCTACTCTTCCTCTCCTGCTCCTTGAAGTAATCATCCATAAGATTGGCCGGCGCGTGATGAACATGTCTGTCCTTCTTCTTTCCCCGTGGCGGTGCCCCACCTCCTGGCGGGGGTGCCGTCCCAACCAGCTGCGCCGGCACGAGAAAGTCAGCGGACGACGCTGACGGCGGCAGCGGCGGCGGCGGGGTGCCTGTCGTGGCCGGTACGAAGGCGCTCGGGGTGGCGCCGGCCGCGCCGCGGGAGGGGCTAAAGTGCGTCTGCGTGGCCGAGTCGCCGTCGAACAGGGTCTCACCCGGGGCGTGCACCGGCTCGCTCAGGGGCGCGGGCAGGCGGTGCAGGGCGCCGTAGCCGAGCACGCAGCCGAGGGCGCCCTGGCCGCCCCAGTCGCGGCTCGGCTGCATCGTCACCTCGCGCGTCACGTTGTACTCGTTGTTGTAGACGTAGAGCCGCAGCGGCCGCCCTATGTGGTCCTCGACCAGCTCGCTCAGCCCGCCCTCGCCATGCAGGACGCCCTCGGGCGTGCCGAGGATGTAGTCGCTGTAGGGGAGGAGCCCGGCCAGGTCGGCAGGCGAGTTGGCAGGCACGTCGAGGACGTGCCAGATGTTGGAGACGACCGAGAGGGGCGTCCACTGTAGCGTCAGGCCGAGCGAGGCCGTGTCGGCGGGCACGGGGATGTGCAGCGCTCGTGTCCGTTGGCCCTGTTGCCGCCTGTCGTCAGTGTTTATCCTCTGGGCAGGCAGGGGGTGCGCACCTTTGCGCTCCAGAGCCCCAGCATGACGGCACCGCCAGCGCAGTTGCGGATTTCTTGGGCGAATAACCTTGGGTCCGAGTCGTCCTGCGGGGTGGGGGACCAGGTGTTAGCCTCCGGGGATGGACATAGAACTTCAGCCCAGGGGGTATGTGTCTCGTACAATCATGCGCCCGTTGATGCCCACAACGAAGTCGAACCACGGCTCAACGGCGAGCTGTAGATTCTCGTTGCGCAGCACCTGGAAGCCGAATGCGCCATGGTTTTCCTTGGCCGCTGACGGCGCGTCGCTGTCGAGCCGGGATATAAAGCGGTTAAGGGCGTTAAACATTGTGTTGATGATCCCTCCAGCTTCTCAAGTGTTAGGGTGTAAGGGGTTATATGTGTAGCTTGGTGCCTGACAGGGAGAGGGTTGGCGCTGTCGGCTGGAGTCTGGACTTTGGCGACACAGACGTGCTTGAAGCAACCCTGGAAGCAACCCTGGCATGTGCAGCTGCACAGTGCCTAACCCTGTCGCCTACGGCGACCTAGCCCTATCAGGCCCTCGGCCTGTGGTGTGGAGCGCAGTTACCTAGAAGTGGGGCGATGCAAGCTTTAGCACTGGAACTCGAAAAGGCTTGGCAACCACCAAGGTGCTCACTGCTTTCATAAAGTCTTGAATTTCATGGCGACTTGACACGCACTCTCAGCCTCCACTCACAACTCATACAACCATTTCTCATAACCGGGGCTACATCTCACGCAATTAGGGGAGCTATACAACAAGATTTCAAAACAAAACAAACAGACACATCCACCATGGCTCCCACCGTGCTCAAAGACAAACTCCCTCTCACCTCCACCTGCCACCACTACGACGACCTCAGCGAAGTCCCCTGGGACCTACAAAAGTACCTCCCCCCCCCCCCAAAACTCCCCTCCACCTCTCCAAACACTAACCCTCCCCCCCACCTCAGATACTGGCACCAACGCTACTCCATCTTCCAGCACTACGACTATGACATCCGCCTGACAGACGACGCCTGGTTCGGGGTTACGCCGGAGCCGGTGGCGGCGCAGATCGCGTGGGACATGTCGCCGCGCACGCCGGCCAACGACACGCTGATCGACATATTCGGCGGGGCCGGCGGCAACAGCATCGCCTTCGCGCTGTCGGGCAAGTGGCAGCGGGTGATCGCGGTCGAGAAGGACGCGGCCACGCTGGCGTGCGCGCAGCACAACGCCGAGGTGTACGGCGTCGAGGACGGCGCCATCGTGTGGGTGCACGGCGACTGCTTCGAGTTTCTCTCGCAGCTCAAGGCGGGCGGGGACGAGCTGGATCCGGCGGTGCGGTGCGAGGGCGATGACCTGGCGGAGACGACCACCATCTTTGCGTCGCCGCCGTGGGGTGGCGTGAGCTACCGCGACCACGACGTCTTCGATCTGGGCCAGATGCACCCCTACACACTGGCCGATCTCTACGAGGCGTGCCGGCCGATGGAGCATGTGCTCTTCCTGCCACGTACGAGCGACATCCGCCAGATTGCGCGGCTCGCGCCCGAGGGCAAGAAGATCGATGTGGTGCAGTATTGCATGGAGGGCGCCAGCAAGGCCATGGTGGCTTTCATGCCGCCGCTGACAGCTGCCAACTCACCATGAAATTAAATCAACTAACCCCCCCCACCCCCCCCCCAATGTCATGTTATCGCTTGGTAAAGAACCAGATATCTCGTTGATTTTGTGACCGCCCCGTTTTACATTACTTTTCACCTCCTCCCTACAGCGCCTTGACAATACTCCTTTCATCAAACAAGTCCCTCACCAAGCCCTGCACACACCACTTCCAATCCAGCGGCGCCATCGCATACGTCGACTCAAATGCAAAGATGCTCAGTTGCCCAAAGAACGGCCGCAGCACCTTGGCCACCAACTCATCCTTCCGGTCCAGACTCACCTCATCGCTGATCCCAGCCCCCAATAACGGCCTCCTGACCCCGCCAGTCGCCGCCATATGCGCCGCCGACTCCGTCTGCACGCCCCCCGCCGACCCAGATCCAGCCCCCATCTCGCTCGCTCCTAGCTCCTCCGATACCTCATCGACAAGCGCGACGGGCTGGTACGTCGGCGGGCGATACACGGCGTCGATCGTGTCCGTGACAAACAGCCATTCATGCAGCTGAAAGTCATCGGGCGCCGCGCACACGAGCAGGTCGAGCAGCTTGCACGCCTGCATGACCGACGGGTTGCCGTACGTGTCCGATGGTGCACTGTGGTCGGGCGCCACCACCGACGATACGGCCGCGTGCAGCTCCGCATTGACTACGGGCCACAGTGGTGCCAAGTGGATCGCCCCCGTCTTGAGCACGAGCGCCCGCACCACCATGTAGACCTCTGCGCGGGTGATCGAGGAGGGTGATGACGTGGACGTCGCACCCAGCAGCTCGACGAGCTTGTCGAGGATGGGCGACAGGTCTGCAACGAAGGCGTCGGGGCCACACGCAAGGATCAGTGTGGCGATGCGTCGTAGATTGAGCTGCGTCTTGCGGTCCGCCTCGAGGCGCGCCGATGTTGCGCCGACACCGAACACGATACCTGCCGTCGTAGGCGGTGTGATACGCCCAAGAATCTCGGGCATTCGCTCCTTGTCGGTGACAGTCCACTGTTTTAATAGGGGCAGCCAGTCGATTTGCACAAGAGCAATGTTGGTACTGAAGAAGCGGGTGTCATTGAACGCGTCGGCGACGTCCTTCTTCCACGATTTCTGGTTGTTGGGCAGCCGTGAGAGCTCCTGGAGCAGCACCAACGTATTCTTGGACACCGTGTCAGGGAAGGACTTGGAACGCAGCGTAGGGCCGATGACGTTGGCCGAGATGGCAGTTGCCGCCGTCAGGATGCGGTCGTTTTCCACCAGGATCTTGGGGAGGTTGGGGACAATGGTGGACAGGATACCCACGACATCGTCGGCCCGGTCCGCAGGTAACCTGACGATAGACGACTGCCTGGAGTCAGCGGGCCGCTTCTCGGATAGGTTCGATGAGCTGGCGGTGGTGTCGGCGAAGTTGGTTGGTCTGGTGGTGAATATGGCTGTGAGGAGCCGCAGGAATAGATCCTATCCGATTGTCAGTTAGCGATCAACATACAAAATAGTACTTGATACCGTGTATAGGGGTGGTGAATTGTCATCAAAGCACACAGGGCGGGGATTCTTACTGCTAGGTCCCGCCTCATCTTCCTCTGCTCTCCAAAATTGGTATTGTCCACCTTCTCTCCCAAAACCGCCGCAAACTCGAGCAAGCTTGGAAGCGTCTGCCGATGCGGGAACGGATTCCCCAACAAGTCTTTCAAAAAGGCCGTGCAGTCCTGCCATATCTCATCCATAGCATCATCCTCTAGCGAGCGGGCGTAGTCGACCAAAAAGATGACAACGTCTGCGTCTTGGAGCTCGATCGTAAGCGTCGACCGCCTCGACGGATCCAGCGCCGCCGGGTTCGTCCGGCTGTAGATGGCGTTGAACAGCGCCGGGATCGTGTGCTTGGGTCGCGAGCCGTCGAGCGCTGGGAGCAGGTTGAACACCTCGGCGTGCTTGGACGGGTCAACGTCGTCGAGCGAGCCGCGCCAGATGCCAATCACCGTCTCGAGGCACTCGAGCGTCTCTGCGGCGAATAGGTGCTCCAGCAGCCTCCTCGCGCGGTTCCTCATGCGCAGAGACGTATAGGTGAAGGAAGCGCCCGAGGTAGCGTCCTGCAGCGCCGAATCGCTGCCCTGACCCCAGGACCAGATGCGGAAGCAGATACGCACCGCGTCCTGGAACGCGAGCAGCACCGTCAGTCTGTCGTTCGCCGTGGCACTCCTGGCCTGCGGGGCGTCGGTCGAGAAGACGCCCGACACCATGTTCCCGAAGAAGCCCTGAGGCTGGTCTGGACTCTTGACAACCTGGGCTCTGGCCTCTTCAGCCAGCAGCCTGTCGTGTCCGTTGGCCAGAACCTGCTCCAGTCCGTTCAGGAGGGAGATGAGTGTCGTTTCGGGCCCAACGGCGCTGTGGGCAGCCGTCTGCTCGGGATCGCGGAAGAGACGTTGGAGACTACTGAAGGTGCTCCCAATCTGGCTACAGAGCGTCTCCACCAGCGGTATCAGGACCTGGAAGATCGAATCCGAGTACAAAGGCAGGCATTCAGACAAGAAACTGACCCAGCTGTCCAACACCGGCCGGCTGCTGGGTGAACTGAGACCAGCGAGGATGCACTTCAGTAGTGTCGCCGGTGTCGGCTGCACAAGAGGCGGCTTTTCTCCCGTCAAGGACAGACTAAGCCCCTTGATCGGATCTGCACTCACAGCACGCTTTTCGTTCGTTGGCGAGGAGGGAAGTTCAACGGAGAGCATCTCACGAAGCTTCAGCGAGGCGAAAACCACATCGAGAAGCAGTACTTGTACATAGGGGTCAGGACCCTTGAGCGACTGCATTAGCTTCTCGATCAGGAGTGTTTCTAGATGGAGCTTAGCAAGCGGCTCTGCATAAGGATTGAGGAGAATTTGGTGAAGAAGGGTCAAAGCCGAGCGGGAGAGCTGGGTTACGCGCTCTTCGAAGCCTTCACCCTTAGGAATTTCGTCGCAAGCCATGCACCGAAGACAGGCGTGGAGGAAGAATTCCTGGAAGGTTACGTCCTCATCCGTTCCAGCTTTGGATTGTCAGTCAGGGCTCGTAGGATGGAGACGCAGCGGTTGAACATACTGAATTCAGAAAGCGGCGGGAAGTAGGCAGTCGATCTGATGGACTTCTTTGCGAGGGGCGCCCAGACGGTATCAGGAGCCCACCGAAGCACATTGGACAGAGTCCGAATGTAATACAGTGCCAAGTCAAGATCGTCATCCGGGGCAAACTGAGTGTCGCACTCCGAGGAACCTGTATCTGTAGAAGCGCTTCGCCGCCTCAAGAAAGAGAGTTCTGCAAGCTTTGAGATGAATATAGTAAACAGCCTAACGCGAGGTTAGTATTTCACAGCATACTCTAAACCAATCTGCTTACTTATCCATTCTAACAAGGGTATTCAGCCAAGTTTTTATAGTCATAAACAGCTGCGTTCTCTCGTCGATGAGAGCGTCCAGCATCAAAAGCAGCGGCCGGGTGAGCATGACCTCGTAATTATCCATCCCCCCGAGACGCGGAGGGGCCTTCAAATCACCATTTGGCGTTTTTGGACCCCTTCTGTCTACCCCTGAAGGGTTATCCTGCAGGCTATGAGACCACAGGACACAAAAGCTTCGGCCGGAGTCGGAAGGGCGCTGGGAGAATGTCCCAACAGTGTCTTTATCGAGTACAAGCGCGCAGATGGCGGCCTCGATGTCACGATTTGTAGGCGACAATGCAGTCTGGAGCACCCAGAGGCTGCGAACCGTCTCGACGTGATACTTCGGCTCCGCTGCGGCGAGAAAAGACCAAGCATGCCGAACCAAAGGGGCAACAAGTTCTGACAGGCCAACGGTTGCTATCCGGTTAGCCGAGTGCAGGTGAGTGGAGAGCGATAGAATTGACGAGTATGCCGTGAAGGATAACGGCGCGTCTGAGGATAGACATTCCTGAAGGGACGTAAGGAGCGGCGTAGTGTCAAGGAACGACTCCTGAGGAGTCTTGGAAAGAAGGACCATAAGAACACGGCTCTTGACAGCCACATCGGCGCCAGACTCTCTCCGGTTGAGACTTTGGTAGTTTAGGTTGCACGCCTTTTGCAGCAGAAGCTCGGCAATATTCTGGGGCGCAAAGGGAGGTGAAGTCGCATCCAGATTTCCTTGGTCAGCCACGTAAAAGTTCTTGATCTTCTTGAGCAACTCCATATTTGGAATACCGGCTAGAATCCTTGGCTCAATGGCACGCGTGGCCATCCCTGTGGAATCCGCTGGAAATGCCCGCTCAGGAACGAGCTCCAGTAGACTTGCAGCAATATCGAGCGCCTGCGTCGATACTAATGAGCTAGCAGTCGGAGACGCTGTCTTTGTAGATTTTTCTTTCTCTCTCGTTTCCTCCATCATACACAAGATGGATAGGACGGTCAGCGGGGCGTGAATTGTTATCATCTCTTCCTCTCTGACATTAAAATACGTCAATATGAACTTGACAAGGTCGAGTTTCGCACTGCGATCCGCTACCGCGAGATCACCCGGACTAATGGCCTGAGCTACGAGGGTAAGGAGTTCACTGTAGATCAGGCCGCTTTCGACGCCGTCGAAGAAAACACTTGCGCTGCGCAGCACTTCGGTGAAATCCGCCTTTGTCGCAGCTTTGGCCTTAAAGTCTCTGACGCTGTCCACGATAGGGAGAAACACTTCGGGGACAACTAAGCCGCCAATTTCCCATCTGTCCATCAAGGAAAGACACACGCGGAAGGGCCTTGCTCGCTCAGACGGGTTGCTGTCCGCGCTTGATTTTATCATGCTGAGCAGAGCTTGGGTCAGGGGCTGCAGGCCGAATTCCTCAAAATAGCTGGTCCTTGAGGAAAAGAAGCCTTGTGCGTGGCTCGTGTTAGATGCTGGGGACTCTAAACCGGCTTCTGTTTCCATGGAGGCCACTGGTTCGGGGCCGAGCAACCAGGTCCAAAGTCGTCTGTTGAGGCTCATATCTCGCCGGATCGTGACTCCTACGGCCGATTTGAGCAGTAGCTCAAGATCATCAGACTTGGCTCTCGTCTGGAGGACCTTGGAATGCAGGGGGAGATGCGTGACCAGCAGGTCTAGATAACCGCGCTGAATGAGGAGCTGTTCATCAGCGAGACCAGCAGCGAAACAACGTATGAGTAAACCCGGCTCGGGAGAAGTGACTAGCTGCGATAGCTCAATCGCCGTCTCAGTATCTACTCCACTTCGAGAATCACCTCCTTTTTGCGATTCTTGGTGTAGATTGTGGCCTAGCTGTGGGAGAACGCGCACGAGGTACGCAAGCGTACCTATTCTCCTGCTGTGACCGGTAATGGCCGCCAAAAAGAAACACTGCCAAAAGAAGTCGTCGCCAGAGGAGTGGACAGGTGTAATCTCCTGGCTGGTAGAGGAGCGGATGGCCGCCTTGAAGCGCTCCATCAGTTTGAGAGTGCGCTCAAAGTCTTCGCTGGTCTCCTCCTCAAGACCTGGTAACAGCGCTAGCACGATGGACTTCATAGCGGGACGCAACGACCGCGGGTTGACATCCAAAAAGTAGCGCTCCATAAGGGAGAGAAAAGGGGCCCTCACGGAAAGCGAGGCAAAGGACAAGACCGAGGCAAGGCCGGGGAGGTATAGGGGTAGGTCTTTGGACAAGCCGTCTTTCCCAATGACGGAGAAGACATAATTATAGACCTCCAGCGCCTTCTGGTGAACGCCCGACGGTAGGGAGGGGTTTAGGCATTGCGACAGACGCTTTGCGACGGTGGCCTTCGCGGGGATAGTCGTGATGGTGGACTGTCGCGCTTGAAGAGCCTATAACGTGCAGGAATCAGAATTCTATCGCGCAGGTATATGGGGAGCTCGGGGGTGCGCACCTTAAGGAGGCGATTCAGGAAGGATATGTAGTCGGCCCATTCTTGAAGGGCAGTGTCGAAGAGTGAGAGGGCCCTGTCAACGCCAGACGCATATTTCCTGTAGCCCTTGTCTTTGGGCGCCGTGTCCTCTGCAGAAACGATTTGAAGGTTAGTCGCGCAGCCGGTATTTGGCATTGCGGATTCGTGATCTCACCACTTCCCAGCTGGTTCCTCCATTGTCTGGGAACAGGTGACTCGCGACCAGAGCTGTCTGGCGAAATGGAGCGTCGCCTGGGTTCAAGGGCCATGGCGACGGCGACAAGACGAGAACAGGAAGTTCCCTGGTGCTGCAGCTGCGACGCTACAGCTCATTGCCGACTCGGTTGCTGCGGTATGCTGCTGTCGATTTGCTGCCTGGGATCCGGAGGAGCTGGACGCGTGTAAGCTGTAGGCATGGAGGTGAGGCTACGTTGTTCGCAGCTTTGTCTGCAGGCTAATTGCTGTTGCACAGCACTGACACAGCTCAGCGATTAATTGCTGCAGGCAGGCCAAGAGCACCAGCTCCACTGCGCCGCCTAGGGGGGAGACGAAGCAGCTGGGGGCCCTGTGATAGGCCGATTCTCCCCCCCCCCCCCCACCTCCCCGCCATTATGGCCCCTGTCCCCTGGCTCCTTTCTACAGCGGGAGCAATTGCGGTAGCTAGGGCTGCTATCTTATCGCCAACGTCATTCTCCCCAAGTCTCAAGTCCCCCCAAGTCCGACAATCCATGACAGCGCGTTTCACCTCGCTCTTCGAGATTCATCTAGATCCTCTACAACCACCATCTGATCAGATATTTCCTTCTGTTATATCACTTTTTGAAATGGAATGAGAACATACATCATTCCAGACGCAGGAAGAGGCCTTGATTACTCAGAAAAGCTCACGCTTGCGCGGTAAGCACCACAATAAGACAATGCACGGCTCGAACGGGAGGGCATCACCATCAGAATGGCCCCCCCAGATAGAAGTTCAGATGCAAACCTCGACCCCCCACCACCTCCCTTGCCGCCACGTCGAAAGCAGTCCGGCGAGGTGTCTCTGCAGGTAGCACTCGCCCAGCCACGGCCAACCACGGCCTTATCGTCAATTGATATCTCAACCCTCTCGTTTCCCGATGGCTCACGAGGAACGTTTCCAACAACTGCCATGAGGGTTGTATCATCGCCGATTCCTAGCGCAAGCGGATATGCGACACCAAGCCGTGGCGGTCTGAGCTCCGCTAGCGATGAGCTGACCGACTCGATGAGCGTTATGAGCTTCGCTCACACACTGCGACCACCACGCGATCTAGCTAGTCTCGTCGCTGGTGAGATGAACAGGAAAAGCCGCGCCTGGAATCTACTTAGGTCTCAAGCAACGACTGTCCAGCCTTTTGAATGCTTCGACGCCGGCGCCCCCGATGATCTCGCAGGCTTCGAATATGAGTTTGACAATATTCCCGATGCAACCGCAGAGGGTGCCAACGACGAGCAGAGGCTGTCACTCTGGAAGTCCAAAATGAAGCACTACATGATTCTCTCGTCGGCGGGGAAGCCCATCTATAGCCGGCACGGCGATTTGAGTCTCGTCAACTCCTTTATGGGCATCATACAAACCATCATCTCCTTCTACGAGGGCGCCAGTACCCCCCTTCTTGGATTCACGGCGGGTAATGCCCGCTTCGTCATTGCTACCGAGGGGCCCCTTTACTTTGTAGCTATTAGCAGACTAGGCGAGAGTGATGCCCAGCTCAGGGGTCAACTCGAGGCCTTGTACATGCAGATTCTGTCTACATTGACTCTGCCCACGCTCAAAAATATATTCGTCCATCGCCCGTCCACGGACCTCAGAAAGCCCCTGGAGGGTACTGAATCACTTCTCTCATCCCTCGCAGACAGCTTCAGCAAGGGCTCTCCCTCGGCCCTCCTGGGCGCCCTGGAGTGCCTGAAGCTGAGAAAGTCCCAGCGAAACTCGATCAACAACACATTCCTCAAGATGCGGTGCGACAAGCTTCTCTACGGCCTCATCGTCGCTGGCGGGAAGCTCGTCAGCGTGATTCGGCCACGGAAACACTCTCTCCACCCGAGCGACCTCCAGCTCATCTTCAATATGCTCTTCGAGTCGGGCGGCATCCGGGCCGGCGGCGGCGAGAACTGGGTGCCGCTGTGCCTCCCCGCCTTCAACAACCGCGGCTACCTCTACATGTACGTGAGCTTCTTCGACGGCAGCCCCGACAGCACCTCGGCCTCGCCAGCCCAGGAGCAGCACCCCGACCCGCTCGAGGACGAGGTGGCCATCATCCTCATCTGCCCCGACAAGGAGAGCTTCTACGACCTGAAGGAGATGCGCGATAAGCTGGCGCACCAGCTCACCAAGAACGGCAGCCTGGCCATCGTCAAGGCCGCTGTCACCGAGGGCCGCCCCCAGATCGCCGCCATCGCGCCAGGGGCCCAGATCAGCCACTTCCTCTACAAGTCGCGGGCCAACGTCCAGTTCTGCATATCGTCGCTGGAGCCCGCCTTCAGCGGGATCGAGAAGATGGTGGCGAGGCGAAGGCTGATGTCGCTGTACCATCAGCTCCACGCTTCCATGCATATCAAGCACTCGCACCTCAAGGTGCTGCACTGCATCAGCGAGGGCGCGGCGAGCTTGGCTTGGATCACGCCCGTGTTTGAGTTCTACTGCGTCACCGGGCCTAACGTGTCCCGGGAAATCATGACGCAGGGCGCCAACAAGATCATACAGTGGGCCAAGCGGGAGGAAGAAAGACTATTTATCATTGGCGGCGGCGTGTTTTAAGAACCTAGTCGCTAAAGGGGCTATGGGCTATGAACGACACCAAATACTGGGGACGGTGTCTCTGCCATTCAGAGCACCCCATGTCCCTTTTTTTCCGTTGTTGTTATTGCGGTTTCCTTTTTTTTTTCTCTTTTTTTTTGAATACTACCTAAACAGTACACGCAAAGTATATGCCGAGCGATGGTGATATCTTCAACTCGCTGTTTGATGCATAAACCCCCTTTTGTTGGTCGGAGGGACGCTATCCCAAATAACATAAGCCAGGCACTCATAAACATAAGAAATATTCCAACGCTGTTGAAAATGATAGCTTTAGCGCAAGCCGCCATCCGATAGTCACCATGATTCCACTCCAGACGCCCCGTGTTCTTTGCTCATGCTTCGTCACGCATATGACCTGGTACCAGGGCCGTTCCTCAACCCACCGGCCCGCGAGGAGCCCGCGGCAACAGCTGGGGAAACATTCGATGCCGGCCCAGCACCATCGCCTTCGCCCATGATCTGATCCATGGCATTCGTCCACCACGCCTCAGGGATCAGGCTGTGCAGGTTGTGCAAGCTCGTTAGGGCGGGGCTCATGATTCCGTTATCCTCGTCCGAATTGTCATCCTCTACCGTGACTCTCCTCACCGACGTCGCTGCCGGCTTCTTGGTGTTCCTGTTATTATGGTTGGAGCGACGTTGCCCCAGAGTTCCTGTGCTCTTGGCATCCTCCCTATCGTCGCCGTCCATCTCGACGGCTGAGTCAAATGTTGTTGGTTCGGTTACCCGGCTCGCGATTGAATTTGACTGCGCGGGGGCTGAGAATGTGCGTGAACCTGAGCCGAGGCCGCTGACGGCAGAGTCATATCCGCCGCTTCCGTTCGCGTTCTTGTTGGTGTCAACTTCCCCATTGGTGTTCGCCTTGGCGCCCTCGCCAGCACCTCGGCGGTGCTGAGTAGACGGATTCAGGGGGGAGGGGGCGGTCCGCGAGGCGGGCGAGGCTTTCGCCGCCGGCATCACGCCCCTCACCAACTCGTTCCCACTCCCAGTCCTGACCAACCTTGTCTCGCTCCCACCCCCGCCGGCTACACTCGGCGCCCGGCTGCCTCCCTCCCGTCCCCGCAGCAGCTCCCGCATATTCTCAAACAGCCGGATCCGTGGCGGCCCTGGCAGGTCGTACGGGTTCCAAGCAGTCTTTCGGCTGTCCATGCTCGGGCACGCCGACAGCCGTCCGCCGCCCAGCGTCCACCGTGACCGTGGTCTCCACCGGCTGCTGAATCGCTCAGGGATCGCCGGGAATGGCTGTGCCACCTCGCACCGCCATTGCTCGTAGTCGATGGCCGTGAGGCCGCCAGCCGAACTCATGGCTTGGCGGAGGACTTGTGGGTGCTGGTAGGGTGCTGGATTGGGGAAGCGAGGTTGAACTTGAGGGTGATGTGGGATTTGTGGGTGCCGTTGAAGATAAGGATTGTATTGAGGGCGAGCCGGCAAGGTGTTATTGCTGTCTTGAGTGGGATAGGTTGGGTTGGGCCATTCTCGCTCACGAACGGGCAAGGGGTTTTGCTGGCGGTGGTGTGTGAAGGGGTTTTCAACCGGGTGGGCTCCGGGTAGTGATGAGTCGTGAGTATCTTTTTGGAAATACTGGGAGGGCATATCGTAGACATGGTCTCGGCGGGGTCTGGGGTCGGTGCTGGGTGGTACCACGCTCGTCAGCTGCTGCGGCTGCTTGGTCTTGGGCGGGGAGCCTTTCGACGGCTTCAGCTTTCTGCATAATCGCCGCAGACCGCTGCATTCTTGACCTGTCTTTCCTTCGTTGGAATCGACTTCTTTGATCTTGACATTGTGTCGCCCAAACTTGACCAGGATGCGATCTACCGTCATGGCTACACGCCTGCGCAAAGGAACCCGTTGCCTCTCGGGCTCTCTTCCGCCGCCGTCCCTGGCACCCGTCATGGTACAATCCCTATCGTACCTTTGCAGCCATTGCCATTTCTCACCATAGGTGTTTTCGTCCATATTGCCGTAAGGAGGATATTGGAACTTGCTCTGGGGACCAAGGAACGGATGAAGATAGCCATTTGGGACTTTGGCCAGCGACGCTTTTGTCAGCTTGTCCCCGGTACCACATCCGTTTCTGTATGTAGGGTCTGATTGTGACTCTCGAGGATTGGGGGGCGGGATGTTTCTAGGGTGTGTGCTGCTGTTTGTCCTGTGTCCCTTGTTCGCCATGGGCGCTCTGTTTGGTGTCGAGGCCACGGTCGTCCCTTCCATCTGTCGCTATTTAGGTCACAGTCCAACGGTCACGGGGCCACAAGCCGGATGTGGCTCTCTATGACGTGACGGGACGGGGGTGTGGATGGGTGGTTGACGCCTCGACAATGTCCCGGCCAGTGCCTTCTCGGCGAGAGCGAAGGAGCGCCGAGGTCTCGTTGTAAGCCGTCTTCGAATCCAGCGACGTATCTGGCGCTGTATTTTCCCTGTGCCCTTCCGCCGAAGAAGCAGCGCCGCCGAATAACTATCGTAGAGGCAGAAGTGACTGTGAACCCCTAAAAGAAACAATAGTATCCGTGGGGGGGCACAGCGCCCTGGATGATATGGATAGAGAGAATCAAAATAACAAAAACTTGTTTGCTTTCTTCGGCATACAACCTACGAACTTTTCGCAGCGGCGAGGCGATATGTTCAGCAGAGGCAGAAACCGGCCGAGTAAGGCACCACGGCCTATGGGTGCCCAGCTCTTTCGAAAAATCTTCCTCAACGCTTTGGGAGTACCGGAGACACAAGAACTTTACGAAGCCAGCGGCTTCGGACACGATGGTTCAGTGGCACGCCTATGCCGAAGAGACAAAGTTTAAATACGAAACGAGAGCAGGGCAACAAGCGGCTTCTTGTATTACCGATAAAAATGATCGTGCCCGCGGTTCCGATAAAGATATAATGCCACCCCTGATACAGGAGCAGGCTTTTATCAGCTATTCGAGGGTACCAGCCGACTTGGCCTATGGACAAGTTGGCCGTCAACTGCTACTCCTTAACCTCCCTTCCCCGTGCCAATAACACAAATTTTCGGGTCCATTCGAACTCCATATCGCAAACTCACTCCCAGGCCCCAAAGAACTCAGGGCCAGAGGGCTGCAGGCAACACCAACCAGACTTTGAATTCGAACAGTGCATCCGAAATGGTAGCTAAGCAACGCTACACCACCAATGCTGCAGTCGACCTTACAGTCATCCACGTTTCCTGGAGCCGGTGCACGCAACCATAACAGCATGTCTAGCCGCTCTCATCCACCTGGACACACGGCCTCTAAATCCTCTTGTTTGCAGCGGCTGAGCATCATCTGGCCCGCCATGGCTTTTAGGAGCCACCAAGTCCTCTGCACTCTCTGCAGGCTTGGCTTCTGGTGCATGAGGTGATGCAGGCTCGGCGGTGCTGGGACCCCCAATCTCGCCAGCTTTGGGTGACGGCAGTTCTGCGGGCCGTGTACGAGGCTCCGCCAACCGGATCCGGAGGTCGGAGATACGCCTCCTCAGCCCTCGAGCAGGTTGGCCGCTTGCGCTACTCCTATCTGAGAATGAGCTTCGAATCTCAAGAGAAGTAGCCTGGTGAGCTGAGTACAGCGGTGTTAACGGGGCAACATCTGGGTCTCGATTCAAACACTGATCTCCCAGACGACCTGGCAAGGCTGCGGTTGGCGTGCAGGGCGAGGGGCTGGCAACAAACGCGTTCTCTTGTTCGCACGTCCCAGAGTTTTCTTTTCGGCCGAAGTAGTTATCATTATCCGCCCGGATTGAGATCTGGCTTCTGTCAACTGGGGAAGAGAATTCTGACGACCCTGTGAACCTTTCCAGCAATACGGGAGACTCAGGGGTTAGCTGCCTTTTAGCAAGGATGGTTTCTGCTTGCATCCTCGAGATGGCGCCTCTGGATACCTTCAGTTTCAGCTTGAGATTTCCAGATCTTGGACTTCTTGGTTCGTCCCCAGAGTCACTTCTCGAAAGGGGGTCACCCTCTTCAGACTCCCTACGGGCGCACCGCATACAGGGAGAACTGGGAACCATGCGGGCCTTCTTCTCCTCTGTTGACTCTGGCGTGTCCGTGACGTGAACCGCCGCAGAACGGCTCTCATTCGAAAACACAGGCTCAATTTTACCTCTCTTTCGGCTGCTTGGCGCTGCGATTGTCAAAAATTTGAATGGTGAAAACCTTGTGGGGAGGTTGGGGTCTCCGGTCGAGATGTTGGCAATGTAGGAATCACTCCTCGTCGAGCCACTGGGTAGAGGTGGTAAGGCCTTCATCAGCCAAGGTATACTGCCCTGTAACTCGAGGCGGTCTACCGGCGACTCAGGTTGAGCCGCAAAAACGGGCATACCTGACCGATCCGCAGCAGGGGCCGAAGCTAGATCGGCCATTATGGTTAACTGACTTGTATTTATTTTTGGAACGGCGAGGTTCCTTTTGTGCCCACGGCATCTCGGGAGCTCCCCGCAAATTTTCTCGTCGTCGCCTTTTTCTAAGTCGAGCATACCAAATTTGTCGAGGCAAGACGCATGGTAAGTTTCTTCCGCATCCGAACTCTCGTGGGCGATGACCACCGGGGACTGCTCTGGGAGTTCCAGAGAAGTGTCAATAGAACCTTGGCTCGCCGACCCTACAGCCCTGTCAAAGTGTTGTACGAGTGATGCAAGATCAGCAAGGCCTGGATCGATTGAGTAAAACTTGCTCTGGCGTAAATGGCCGGTTAACGTAGATGAGACTGACTCCCTTCGTTGATGAGAAAGGGGTAGGGTTCGATAAAATCCAACCCGTTCCGGACTTGGCAAGACTTTGAAGTCTACCGAGCCTCGCGTGTCGCATCCAAGTGGTTTGTACATGTCCGAGTCTAAGGAGCCGGGCTGGATTTGATGTCTGAGCTCAATAGTTGCTGTCCCAGTCTCGCCGCCACAGGCCATTTTCTTTTCCGCTTCCATAGCATCTGGCCCATGCAAGGGACTCCGGAGCAACTCTACACTTTCCTCATTCGAGTCGGGCGAAGAATCGATGCTGATACGCCCCCTTATTCTCGACTCTGCCCTCGCTTCAGGCGGTGCTTGGTGGTGTCTCTGAAGCCTAAGGCCCTCTTCCTCATAGTCAAATCCTGCCCCTTGCGCCTCTGGCTCGAGTCCGTCGCTGCCAGCGACACCGCCACGTGGTAAATTTCGGGATTTCGCCCAGGTTCCCAACTCATCACGGTATACTTCTCCAGAGGAAGTCAGTTCAGGAAGCGTGGTGAGATTGTGATCATTCGGCCCCATGAAGTGAACATCATAGCCGTCGTTGAGAACAGTTGCCCGGCGAACACTCGGTGCTCGAGTTGGGATAGGGGCTAAGGGTGGCGGTGCCACCACCACACCCTCCGAAGGGTCGCCGAAGTCCTCTGAATAGTCGTAGTAGAAACTTCCTGCCGTGTAGGGCCGAGCGGGGTAGCTCTGCACTGATGGAGTGCAGGATGGAGGGCGGTACATATCGACAATAGATGTTAAGCTGGAGGTCCTCAAACTCTGGTCCGACGCGCTCCCGTCAAGCCGGCTGTTAAACCTGTTACCCCATACAGCAGGAGCGCTTGAAGACAGACCGCGGGAAAGTTGTGATGCAGAAGGCGGCTCATAGCGCGAAAATGTGTACCCAGAGCTACTGGGGCCAAGGCGGTTGAAGCCGTTTGCTAGCCGGCGCCCATGTGGAGGATACACAGGCTTGTACGATCCGTGAACAGTCCGCTAAGTATCTTCAGATGCGTAAACGATGAAAGGGAATAATAGTGCGGCTTACATGAGACACCCTATCGATCCCAACCATCCTACTATAGTCAACGCCTCCATTTTCAGTCAGCGCTGGAGAAGATGGCCGTACTCCAGGACGCTTAAGCCTTGTCGGATATGGAAAAGGGGACCGAGGCCGCTGCAACATGCCCCCACTGGACTGGCTCTGTATTGTCCCATTGGACTTTTGGTTTGGTAGCGGCCTTGAGCTACAGCTTGTCATTGAATAGGAACGGTGGCCCAGGTCGTCAAATGGGGGGGAGAAAGAGCTGGAGGCCGATCTCTGACTGTCTGACCCATACATTGAAATAATTTCCGAGGTCGTGTCCCGATAGGAGGGAAGATGTTTGCGGTCATCTCTGAAAGCAGAACTGCTGATGCCCTCGCTGGTCGCCGGCCTGGGAAAGCTAGCCTCGGAAAACATGGGCCTGGGGCGAGGAGGCCTATAAAATGCAGCGGGAGCACGAGCCGGCCGGATAGAAAACAGACCGATATCCCCTGTTTCGGTGGTAGTCTTCAGCATGCTTGCTAGCGGTCCTGGTGACGCAAGGAGAGATGAGTTCTCGTTGACACTCCGGAGGGGGCGTGAGGAGCGCGGTGCCATTCGGGGGTGAATGCCGGCATTTGCCGTGTAGCTCCTGTTGAGAGACCCATGGCTGGCAGATCGTCGTGCTGTGTGAAGCTGATCCATGGGGGCAGACCCGACTCTGGAGCGATCAGGGACAGTTGACTTGATGCATGGAGTTGATGTCACGGTTGCCAAGAACAAAACCCAGAAATATAGATCTTGAATACCCTAACCAACGATGCGATGGGGTGGTATCAGGGGCTGCGTGATGATGAACCAAAATACGGACCGCTGCTGGCAGGCTGGGAGACGCCGTCCAGGTAGAAGCGTGTAAGTCGACTGCGGGCCAAAACTGGCAGTTTGGGGGCCACTTGATGGGAGCCATTCTGACAGGAGTCGCTTGACTTTCTCGGCGGAAATCTGGAAGCAAAGACCCAGTGTATGCTGAAAGTCAACCGGGGGAAGAGCAATCCAGGGCCGTTGGTGGCTGACGAGTGGAAAGGACAGCTGGAAGGTGCGGGCAAATATTGGCCCTTAAACCGAAATCCTATGTACAAAAGGGCAAGCATAATCCAGGAGAATCCCATCAACTTCCCTGAGAAGAGCATTTTTTTCCCAGCAGCTTGCAATGGGTGCGAGAGGCCGCTTGCCCTTTTGATAATTGATATCTCTGGTAGCCGGCTCGAGTTGACGCTTGTTGAGGGGACCGGGGCTTGCTCACATTTGCTAGGTCTCTTGCCATGCACAAATGGATTTTCAGACGGAGGGCATGTCCATCAAACCTACCCCCAGGAAGGATGTAGAAGCCCAAAAATAGCAAAGACAAATCGCGTCTGCTATCTACTAGTGACTCCGAATGAAGTTGGTTACTGATGGTCTAGCGGCACCGGTTTCGAGGCCTTGGCAAGCGCAATAGGGGGCAAGTGTCCTGTACTGTGCATAGCTCGGATTTCCCATTGCGGGTTCACCTATGTACGGTACCTACGGCCGACGGAAGGTGGCACCCGGATATCGTGAGTCTCGAAGGAGTGGGCCATATCAACTGACAAGACGACACATATGCACCCAGACCCCTGTCACCATCCCGCTGAAGGCAACGTCGTTTTAAACGTAGCGCTTCTGCAGCTGCGGACCATACGGCTCCTAGCAGGCTTTCAAGGTGGGTGTGCCATATAGCCTAGGTCTGACATGAGAAGTCAGTGGTATTGAAACACTGGCGATCTCGCATATCTGGCCTCTCCCGTCTCATTCTCAAGGGATTGCCAGCGTGGTGACAAACGTAGTGTGGAATATTTGGGATATTCGAGAGCTTGATAATCGTAAGCTCTCTGGGAGGCGTAGGGACCATGGTAGGCACACAAATCCCCACGAAGTAAATAATAGATTCCTAGCCCGGTTCTGGTGTGGTCCATGTGCTGCGATGTGGCAACCAAACCATTGAAGGCCCCGCCTCATACCTCCTTCTGTGAGCCGCATCCCGAGTCAATGCCACACAGGAGCAGCCACCCGAAAAGAGACTTGGGGTGGGTTTGCATCAAAGGGCTGCCTGACAATAATTGATTATAGCCTTGCAGCCGCATTCTATAATGTGTAATCTGGATATTGGATTAGATTTCGCCACACCAGCGGCAACAACCTTTGTCCTCCTTGGAGGCTGTGAAGAAGGCAAGAACATTCAGTAATCCTCAATCAGCCAATGGCCGAACGAGCGAAAACACATACACATGTAGTATTGAAGACGAAATTCGACGCTCGTGGCGAAATACGGAAATGCGCATGCCGAATGCATTTGACGGTTTATACTTGCGGAGCACAGATTGGCGCCTCACGGCTAGAGCTGGCTGGGTCGTTGTGGTGGTACCTGACCAAGTCCCCAAGGTTCCGAGTACCTTGACCCACTCGGAACCTTGGCGCCGCCCTGTTCCCCCACATCTAGCCTAGCAGTTGAGGTCTTGGCTGTTATCAGTGCTTTTCATCTTGTGCCCGCAAACTGTTTGAGATAGACATTGAATGTGGCCATGGCCTGAGAATATATGATCTCAAGACACTGAAATCGAGTATCACATTAACTGCAAGATATCTGCATGGAAGAAACAGGCATTGCCGTGGTTTTGGATGGCAGACAAGTCGAGGTACTTGCTACTTGTGTGGCATGGTGCATTCAGCCCCAGGGGTCTGGCTCTTGCTGGTTCCCCACCATCCTTCAATCGGGCCCCTTCTCAGCGGGCGCTGGTCAAGCCAAGGCTGGGTCCTGGTTAGCCCGTGGATTCGAAAAGACACCTGTTCACTCGACCCTGAAGTAACAGATCGCTTAGAAATTGGAAGTGCCGGCCAAGATAAAAGTAGCCACCAACTCTTGCATGCCTTCTGTGAATTTCCCATTCACACTCCTGCTATTTCAATTAAGTAGGGACTCGTGAGCTGGGTGGCATTTACTTACCTACTCTTTATCGTTCTCCCGTTTCCCGGTGTGCTTTTTTACCCCAAAAGTAAGTCTCTTTGTTACCGCCCCAACGCAAGCTCCCTCGCTCCACCCTCCAGCCTTTTCTGCCCGCCCAACTGTCGGAGTAGACAGCACCATACAATCCCCTTGTCCACCTCACCAGACACTGACCATCAACCTTCAGGAGCATCAAATTATCCACGATGCACACCGTTCAGAAACTCGCCCTTGGGCTGCTCGCAGCCGCGGCAGTCGCCAGCGCGTCCGACGTCGAGCAGTTGACTAAGGGCAACTTCGATGACTTCGTCAAGGCAAATGACATTGTCCTTGCTGAGTGTGAGTTTGCCCGCCTACATTAATGGCTACCATCCTGTCGATGTTCTATACTAACGAGTTGGACTAGTCTTCGCCCCGTGGTGCGGTCACTGCAAGGCCCTTGCGCCCGAGTACGAGGAGGCAGCCACAACGCTGAAGGAGAAGGACATCAGGCTCGTCAAGGTGGACTGCACAGAAGAGGCCGATCTCTGCCAACAGCATGGCGTTGAGGGCTACCCGACACTCAAGGTCTTCCGTGGACTTGACAATGTCACTCCCTATAAGGGCCAGCGCAAGGCTGCTGCGTACGTTTCCCAACCTAATCTTTAGCTACGAGTGAAGGCTGACTTACGGATAGCATCACCTCCTACATGATCAAGCAGTCTCTGCCTGCCGTGTCGGCCGTCACCAAGGACACCCTGGAGGAGTTCAAGAAGGCTGACAAGGTCGTCATCGTCGCCTACCTTGACGCTGCCGACAAAGCCTCGGGCGAGGTTCTTGAGAAGGTTGCTGAGAAGCTCCGTGACAATTACCCCTTCGGCTCCAGCACCGACGCCGCTCTGGCTGAGGCGGAGGGTGTCACCGCCCCCGCTATCGTCCTCTACAAGGACTTCGACGAGGGCAAGTCTGTCTTCACTGAGAAGTTTGACGTTGAGGCGATTGAGAAGTTCGCCAAGACCGCCGCCACCCCCTTGATTGGCGAGGTCGGCCCCGAGACCTACTCTGACTACATGTCGGCTGGCATTCCTCTTGCCTATATCTTCGCCGAGACCCCCGAGGAGCGCAAGGAGCTTAGCGAGCTTCTCAAGCCGATCGCTGAGGCCCAGCGTGGCGTTATCAACTTCGCCACCATTGATGCCTCGGCTTTTGGCGCCCACGCCGGCAACTTGAACCTTAAGGCAGACAAGTTCCCCGCTTTCGCCATCCAGGAGACCGTCAAGAACCAGAAGTTCCCCTTTGACCAGGAGAAGGCTATCACTCACGATGACATCAAGGCCTTTGTTGATAACTTCGTCTCTGGCAAGGTTGACCCCAGCATCAAGTCTGAGCCCATCCCCGAGACCCAGGAGGGACCCGTCATCACCGTAGTTGCCAAGAACTACAACGATATTGTCCTGGATGACACCAAGGATGTTCTGATTGAGTTCTACGCACCGTGGTGCGGCCACTGCAAGTCCCTTGCTCCCAAGTACGAGGAGCTTGCGGCCCTGTATGCCAAGAGCGAGTTCAAGGATAAGGTCGTCATCGCCAAGGTTGACGCCACTGCCAACGACGTTCCGGATGAGATCCAGGGCTTCCCTACCATCAAGATGTACGCTGCTGGTGCCAAGGGCGAGCCTGTGACATACTCTGGCTCGCGCACTATAGATGACCTGATCAAGTTCATCTCGGAGAGCGGAACGTACAAGGCTTCCGTTTCGGAGGAGGCTGAGGAGTCGTCGGCCACGGCCGCGGCTACCGAGTCGACCTCTTCTGAGGCTGCCAAGGAGACTGATCACGATGAGCTCTAGTGGAGTAGCGCCCTGTATTTTAAGCATTCTTCGGTTTTTCATTAGGGACCCGGGCAAGTGTAAGCTCTATTTTTCGGGATTGGGAGCAACAAAATACCTATGCGCATCTTTCTAAAGGAATTGAGGCTCTGAATAAAGAAAAGAAAAAAAAACCTACAAATTACTCGGGCACAGTATTGTGATGGTAGAATTAATTGCATTGCATTGGCAGGTAGCCTTTCTATCACCGCAGCCCTGCGTGCCCCTTTTCCCCACGTGCATCAGTGACCCTGCAATCAGAGTGCCATTAGGACACGTTCAGCTGGAGGAGTTGTGCCGGTGGCTACCGCCTAAATTTCTGGTATGCTGTCATTGGCTCAATTCCAAAGCTCGAGCCAAGCTCTGTGTTCATGACTGAATGGCGCTGGAAGCCCCACGACACCTTTGAGTCTCCATAATAATTACAACAGCGTGTCGCCCCCCCCCCCCCCAATAAGTCACGCCACGGAACCGCGACTGTCCGCCTCACAACACAATCAGCCCGAACACCTAAAATGGCCTCGAGAATACTATCAGCTGGGGCTCGCGCCGCTGCGCCAGCCCTCCGATCGGTCCGCAACTTCCAGACTTCAGCTCCTCGGCTCGACGCCGTTGCTGCCGCGCCACTGCCGGCGCGCAAGCCCGTTGGCGCTCTGCGGGGAGGGTGTGTGTTTCCACTCTGTTTATCCTGTGCGTCTAGTTAGGGATGATGTGCTGACTTGCGGGTGTGTCCGCGTGTAGGCTCTTCGGCTTCTTCTTCGGCAGCACCCTGGCCGGCGGTGGTGTCTACTACTATGCGCTGCAGGAGTATAAGGCGTCGAACGAGCTGCTGACGGAGGATATTTATGTGCGTTTCTGCATTTGAATTTCCATTCCTGTCTTTGTATTTTTACAGCGTAATTATATCATCCCTCCCCCACCCCCTCCTTCCCTGAGCGAGCGAAAACTATTCACTGCCCTATTTACCGCGTACACATGGGGAGGGGGGAGCAGGTGGGGGTGGAAGGGGCTGCGCTTTGTGTGAATTCCGGGAGAGATGATGGTTGCTGACGTTAAGAACTAGGCTCTTCAGAGCGCGGTCGATCGGTTGAGCAAGTACGTGGGGACGCTCGAGGCGAAGATGGAGTCGTACGAGAGGAAGAAGAGATGAACATGAGGAAAATGAATTGGCTAGGATAGCGGTGGTAATAGGGGACTACGGGTACATACAACCGCAATACACGAAGCTAGGAGGTCAGGGGACACAGTTCTTCTGCTGGGGGGAGCGAGCGTCTTTTTCTGTTTCCTCCTCGAGGAGACTGGACGACCGGGGCTGTACAATACAACATTTCATAATGTTTGAGGGCTACGATAAAGACAAAAATAAACGGAGAAGCTTGGGCTGGTGTTTGTATTACCCTATGAGACACAATGGGCGTGTTCTTCGGAGTCTTCAACAGAGGTGACCGAGCGTTGGTGTATGGCTTACACAAGACCCATTAGTCACCTTTGGCGAGCTACAGACTAACGGTCATCTTGCATTTTCAATTTCTTTAGTTTACATTTGGGCTGTAGATAAGTGCTTATCGGGAGCTCTTGTCGATTGACGGGGTAGTTCCGGTGTAGCTTGGTCTGGATCGCAGGGTGTTCCTGGTCCTAAGAGGCCGGCGCGGTACTTCATACACGCCACCAGGCTCGGGCCACTAATAAAAAATTTGACCCCGATTAAATCCCACTTTGATATCCCCATCCCCCAATCCCCTTTCCCCCACCCCAGCTTGATCCTTAACACCACGGCCTGAAGACACACGATGAATAACTTTGGCGTTGTCGAGCTTGCCAGCGCCAAAACAACACACGCGCCAGGATGGGCGTATGTACCCGACACAAGGCCCGCACCGGGCTCGGCGGCCCTCCCATCAAACCGAAAGCGGGCTGCCCGGAACCACGCCGGCCTCAGTCTCTCCGATGCCTCGGCGCGTCAGGACGCTAAAATCCGCAAGGACTTAGAAGTCCTTGACAGAGACACACACAAAGACGCAAATATTGCGATACCGCCTAGGACCGGCGGGAGCAGAGGTGCGCAGGAGGAGCTGGGACATGTTCGCTAGCTGAACTAACTATTATTCTCTTGCAGCTCAAAACAAACATACAACCAACGTTCGCAAGATCCTACAGTCTCAAAAGACATTTGCCAACCACCTCGACGACTACCAAGCTCTGGTCGCCCTCGC
The DNA here is from genome assembly GCA_030549175.1 of Lasiosphaeris hirsuta. Classification (NCBI taxonomy): domain Eukaryota; kingdom Fungi; phylum Ascomycota; class Sordariomycetes; order Sordariales; family Lasiosphaeriaceae; genus Lasiosphaeris; species Lasiosphaeris hirsuta. The sequence goes on from JAUKUA010000001.1 coordinate 6,675,406, forward strand.
AGAAACCAATCCTGCCGCCGCCGCCGCCCTCAACCCAGCCAACGCCCAGCCAAAGCCGGCCCCACCACCGACAGCTCGAAACTCTCCTGCGCCGCAGCCCACCCCGAGCACGACCACCAGTAAACGATCCGCAGCAGCGGCAAAACGTGCCGCTGCGGCCGCGGCAAAAGAAGAAAAGGAGCGCAAGGAAAGAGAAGCTAGGGAAGCCGAAGAGGCAGCGGAGGCGGCAGCGGCCGCCGAGGCAGAACGCAAATCCACCGCGGCACCGGACGATAACAACAACAACAGCAGCGACAACAACTGCCCCCCCACCGCGCCGCCCGACGTCGAAATGGCCGACGCCTCGTCCCTCCTCCCGCAAGCCTACCCCGCAGACGGCACCATCCTGGCGGCCTACGCGAAACCGCCCCCGGCGCCGCACGCCGGCGACGCCGACCCGCTGCTCGTCTCGCATGTGCCGGCGTTCCCGACCGACGACGAGCTGCACGCGCTCATGACCGCGCCCCCGCTCAGCTACCTCGAGGCGCGCGCGCGCTGGGGCGACGACGAGCAGCGGTACCCGGCCCGCGCCTTCTGCGAGGTCTGCGGGCACTGGGGCAAGGTGCGGTGCGTCAAGTGCGGGGCGCGGGCGTGCGCGCTGGATTGTCTCGAGGCGCATCGTGAGGAGTGTGTTACGCGGTATGGGCTTTGAAGGGGCTTTTGGGAGGGGGGTTGTGCATGGTGGTTGAAGGTTTTGGCATTTTGATACCCGGGTTCAGTAGGAGTAATGGGTTGCATATTAGCTAGGAGCAGTAACTACAAGTTGTAGTTTGAATTATTATGATTGAACTTTTAGAACAGAGGTCCATACCAAACGTACCTAGGTAGGTAGGCTGGCCGGGCTGGTCGTGACCCTGACGGCCCGTCTGCCCTTCGCTTCTTGAGTGAGACATACCTAAGGGGTGCAGGCCTCTTGAAGAACTGTTTTGTTTCGGGACCAACTTCCATGTATCAAATATGGCCACGGCTGTGTCAAGTTCATACATGACGGATACCAGCGTATTGTTTATTTTTTTCTTCTTCTATCCCTAAGCCTCATGCTGAGTTCTAACGCGGGTCTCGTAGCTCTGTGGTCCTCGAGGGCACCCATGCACCATTAAACCCATGTTGCAAGGCACACCTCAATCTACCCAACAATCCACACAAAACAATACTCTTCCCATAGGTCTCAAGGCCCCGCCGTCAAACTAAATGCCACGTCTCCGCTACTCGCGCCCCCACGACACGTCGCAGCCAGGCTACCCGTAGGACAGACCGCCCTCGCCGCGCGCACACATTGCTCCCAGCGCTGCTTGGACAGCGTGATGGTGGCGCCCTCTTGCAGGGTCATGAGGCTGAACAAGGCGCTGCCCGAGCGGCCGACGGTCGCGGACACAGGGGGGCCGCTGCACTTGGTGATGGCGCCGGCGATGCCGCCGCAGATGGCGAGCTCGGCGACGTTTTGGTCGTGGAAGACGATGTGGCTAGAGCGGGAGGTTCAGTGTGGAGTCAGAGGAAAGGGGGAGGGGGAACGGACGCTTTCGGGTCGATACAGGTTGTGTCGGTGATGGCGCGGGGGTTTACAGAGGTGGAGGCGCGCATCTTGAGGACCTCGTAATGGGAGTAGGGCACGATTACTCGTTGCTGCATGTGGTAGGGGGCCGCGAGGCAGAGGGTTGTGAGGGTCAGGGTGACGAGGAGGTGGAGGAGGGCGGCGGGTGAGGAGAACATCTTCAGTGTCTGTATCGTGTTTCTTCTCAAAACTTCCTAAGGGCCGTCGTAATCAAGAGGACAGTCCAGCTCGTCGGGTATATAAAGAACGGTCGGGGTACGGGAGAAACAGTCGTCAAGTCGCACAGCGAAACGAGGGAAAGGCGTAACTGAAAAGAAAACAAAACGAAGCCCGCAATACCACAGATCTCGAGACCAGCCGCAAGAAATGGAAAGGGACACACAAATGGGAATCGAGATTCCCGTTTGTTCGGGAACAAAGCAAACAGGTGGAAATGGAGGAGAGGGACAAGCGGTTTTCTACAGGATCTTGAAGCTTTACTCCCGGCCTGCCTGTCCCAGCCTACCCAGTCAGTCAGGGGGGGGGGGGGGGGGGGGTTGGCTGCATGGTCGATCTGCATGCAAGCCGGGCAGCTGGTGTTTTCCTGCGAGGGCCTGCTCTTCTGCGACAGCCCGCCACGGTGGGCACCCCAGCGCGCGGCGCCAACTTGGCCATCGCCAATGGGACGACGCTGGAGGCTGTTCCAGAAACGCAGCACTCCCGGGCCGCGCGAGGCATAGAGCAGATCGGGCGGATCTTTGCTGGGCATCAGCGGAAGAGCCAGGTTTCGGGGTGCTCTCCTGGGACCTGCCTGGCCCATGGTGGCGTCTTTGGACCAACAGAGGTGAGAGTGGTGAGGGGATGAAACACAGGCGAGCCTTGGTCGAGGCTCACAACTCAGCGCGCACGCCGCTGGTCATTGGCCAATGGGATCCACCGTGCACTCGCAAACCCCTGTCAGCGGGCAGAGACAAGCACCGAACAAGCAATCCGCTGTGGGTACCTTTTTGGAGGGGCTGAGGAGGCCGCGGGGCTAGGTCTTCCAGGTGGAGCGACTCCTGACGGCTGCGTCCACCATCACCACAAGGTGCTGCGATTCTTCCACCTAGGGCTGCCTTTGACTGGACACCTGCCCGCTCGATTACTGCAGGTACATAATAACTAGTTGTTGATGGGATCTACCCGTTTCCCGCACTCACCCCTGGCTTCTCACGTGACCCTGAGCAAACGCTTTCATTTCTCACTTCAGACCAAAGTCCCAATTCCCTGAACTGGAGCTTATATGGACGCCGTGGCAGCTGGTTTATGGTAGCATCAAGGGCTGCCTACTCGATTACGGCACCAAACCAAAGCCACTTATCCCTGGAACTCTGACAGATCAACCCAACGACCAGGATCAGCACTCTATCTGGTGTGCCTACTGCAGGAAGGTCAAGCAAACAACCACTTTGAACAGCCGTTGATCCCACGTGGAATCGTTTCCAACACCCAAAAGAATACCACACATTATGTAGACCCTGTCCACCTGTATATTCGTAGTCTATCTCAAACCTGCCCTCCCCTGCGCTCCCCGCACACGCCGCAAACGCCGCAGTCGTCAGCGTTGCGATAGCTGCTTCCTCGGCATGCCTGGCTGGTACACGCCCAAGCTTTCGGCATGATCTTGGTGTTCAGAACATTGGCGCACATGGGGCAAGTAGGAGCCAGTCCTTCGTTGGTGAAGGAACACACCGAGCATACGTTGCTGCCAGCGCTATCGGGCCCAGGAACTTTCTGTTTAAGTGATGTTGTCGGCGAGTCTTTCGCTCTCGTCGACTTGGAACTCCCCATGAGCGCCAACCGGTTTCTCGGCGTTGTGGATCTCTTCGCGATTTTGCGATCAGGAAGCTCTAGTTGTCTGCCCTGTTCCCCTCCTTCCAATTTCATATTCGGGATGGTGGCCGACCCCTTGTTCGTAATCGCCGCCGGTATCGCCTCTTCATTCTCGACTTTGACTTTCACCGGCGTCGAGCTGAACCCCTGTAATTCCAAGAGTTCCCTCTGCGCATCCTGATCTCCGGGATTCTCATCCTCGCAAATCTTGATCATACCCCTCCCCTTAGCATCCAACATCCTCTTTCCGTCAATGTCAAGGGCGTCAGCGCTTGAATCGCCCTTGACATCGTCGTAATCTTCCCCACTGCTCCCACTCTCATCCTCACTTCCCGCACCCTCCTCCTTCACCCCCTCCTTCATCTGGTCAAACCTCGCCAGCGCCGCCGCCGCCCTGAGTTCCCTCCCCCTCGCACTCCCCGCGACGCGCGGCTTGGCCGCAATCTTGCGCCCCTTCTCGAGCTTCTTCTTGGTCTCGGCATCCTCGCCAAGGGCCACGCCGTGAACCCCGAACTTCTTGAGGATCCGCCGCTCCTTCTGCTCGCGGTACGAGAGCGCCTCCTTCTTCGGCCTCCGCTTCCTCCGGGATTTATAGGTCCCGCCGCAGAGGTGCTCAGGCAGCTGCTCTCCCGGCTGCACGGCGTTGTCCAGGAACAGGCCGGTTGCCAGGTGCGCGCCGCGGCCCCAGAGCCCCTCGCCCGTGAAGCCGCGGGCCCAGAGGACGCGCATCTGGTCGGCGTACTGGTTGCGGACGGCCCAGAAGGCGCGCGAGTGGTTCATTTGCGTGCAGTGGGCGAGTCCAGGGTGTGTTAGCTCGGGGTGTTGAGGGGGGAGGGAGCGGGGAACGAACTCGTGCATCATGACCATTTGAACGTAGTTGAAGGGCAACCAGTGGCCCGAGCGAGCTTTGAGGACGAGCTGGACCACTTCGCCGGCGTTGAAATTACGGCCCACGAATTCGTTGTTGAATGGAAACTCCTCGAGAGACATGACCGCGAGGTGGTCGTCCCTCATAATCGGCACTAGGCGTTCAGTCAATATTCAACTCAGCTCCGAGAAGAGGTCCCGAGTGGCACACTCACAGCATTGCGCTGCGATCTTCTCGAGGAAATCGCGGGCAATATCCTCATCGGGGCCCTTGAGCGGCTTGATGAAGACGATGCGGTCATTGGGCTGCGACTTTTTTACGTTGATGCGCTGGATCCCGAGGGGCATTTTGTTTGCGATTGAATCATTCCCGGATGTACAGCAGGAGAGAGTACAACTTGACCAGAATTTGGTCTGGAAATCAAATGGTGAAGCAATGGCTGTCGAGAGGTAGCTGTAAGGTGAAAGGAGCCCCGCCACGCGTCAAGAACAAATTCGCGCCGAGGGGCTCTGTACGGGACACGCCAAGTCACGTGGAAGTTATGTCGCGGTTTGTCCCCAAGTCTGCTATGGTTTTGCATGGTTGATGTTGCCATTACTTTTCAATTCATTTTTCTTCTCAAACTCCTTGCACATGCTCATCGATTTCTATCACACCTCTTCACTTCTCAGACTCGCTCGCAGCCATTTCTTGGAGGAAGGGTTAGGGTCACGGGTTGGAGCGGCGCATGCGGTTGCACCTTCCGTGGTTAATTCGGTGGCTGTGTGCCCCTTCCCATCAGCCCCTGAAACCGCTGCTCCTCGGCTGCAGCAACTCCCCCTTTCCCAGCGCTGGTCGAAAATACATGAGGTTGACGAACACCAGCCCTCGCTGAACGGCTGCGTTCGCGAAGCAATCTTCCACCAATTGCCATATTGGTCGGGTGGCGCAATGGTAGCGCGTTACTTTCCGGTGTTCTGAATATCAATAGTTGGTAAAGGCTCTGGGTTCGAATCCCAGCTCGATCGATTCTTTTTGCTGCTCCACCAAGACCTCAAACATCCCTTCCTGAATTCTGGAAAAAAGGGTTAAGCGTGCGAGACAAACCCTCATTGAACTTTATAGCTGGGCTTTGTAAGGCGGATGGATCTCCCTCTCCGCCCCGAGGTTCAATGTCACAAACAAGGGTTGGTGGGCAGGTCAAACTACTCAAGTAGATAGATAGGGGATATGCCAAGGGGATCACTTATCTCCTCCTCGGCCCACCTCCACCAGCCGCCCCGTCTCGCCCCTATCCGTGAGCGACACTCCTCGCCAATGCCGGCAGCCTCCTGCTCATCCTCCAGTGCCGTGATCTCCTCTCTGCTGTCCCACCACTTCTCCTCGCTCAACTCAAATGCCTTAGCCTTGATCTCCTTGACCGTCAGCGCCTCCGGTTGGATCCCCTTCCACCGGAGACTCGTCATGAGAGCCTCTTGCCACTCGTTCGATGTGCGCTGGAAGAAGTCACGACGGGACTCAAAAGGCTATGGAATTGTTAGCTCGGTGACCTCACATCAAATGGTAATACAAAGAGGGCGATTACCCTCGGATGCGGAAGCCCATCCTCCACAGCCACACTCCCAGACTCTGTCTCAACCTCCTCCAATGTGGTACTTGGTGGGTTTGTTAGAGCTGCTTCGGCACTCGCAGCTTCATTTGCGGGCCCTTGCTTCTTCTTTCTCTTGGTCGGCGTAAACAGCTGCTTAGGCACCTCGTCCGCCATCTCAATGTCGCCATCTTCGTCTTCGTCGTCTTCAGCTTCCCCCTCGTCTTCATCTTCATCGTCATCTTCATCGTCATCTTCATCCTCGGAAACCTAACCCAAAATGTTAGCAATCAATACTCAGAACCGATCGATTGACTCACAACCCAGTCCTCAGCCGGTCTGCTGAAAATCTCCTTGCACCCGTCCAACCTTCCCAAATCAATGGCATACATATCATCAAAGGTACACTCCCTATCCCCCTTTTCAAATGTACCCCCATAGATATAAAGCACATCACCCTGCACCGCCAAATGCGCGTTGAACCGCAGATGCGGCAACTCCATCGATACAGGCATCTCCCTCCCTATCTTGCCCTCTTCCTCCTCTTCCTCCTCCTCCGCCTCCTTGTCAACATCCCCTCCCCTTCCCAACGCCGCCAGCCGCCTCAGCAGCTCCTCCTCATTCGCCCTCCCCCGGGCCCTCCGCCCGCTCCTCCCCCCGTCGCCCCCGGACCCCGCCTTCCTTCCCACCGCCGCCCCGGCGGCCCGCCTCCTCAGCCCTAGGGGAAAGAATCTGTTCCGCTCCACGTTCTACGCAAACAGCTGGTTGAAGAACTCGCTCTTGATGTTCTCCTCTATCTCCTCGGCGCCGTGCACCCCGCCAAACCAGATACCCCTACCGCGATGGTACGCCATGGTCGTACCCGCGCGCGCCGGGCTCGGCGTGTTCGCCGGCCGCTTGCACCGCTCCCAGCGCACCGTCGGGGGCGTGCCGGGGGGCGCGTCGGCTGGCGGCGCGGCGATGCGCAGGAAGAAGGTGTCTTGGTGGACCACGGGGCGGAGGGCATTGCCGCGGGGGTTGCCTCTGGGTGGCTGCTGCTGCTGTTTCCCCATGGCTGTGGCGGCGGACGTCTTGACGCGCGAGAAGCCGCCGTAGAGCACGGCGCCGGCGTCGTGCGGGAGGAGGGTGAAGGAGGAGCGGGGGTCGGGTCGGGCTGCGCCAGGGGCAGCGTCGGGCAGTGCCAGAGGAGGGTCTGGGTGTCGTAGAGCCACAGGTCGCCGAGGTACTTTGTCTGGTTGGCCGTGTCCTGGAAGCCGCCGAACAGGACGATGTAGTTCTTGTAGTACGTCATGCGGTGGCCGCTGCGCGCGGGGGGCGTCTTCCCCCTGGCCTCGATGCGAGTCCACTCGCGCGGCGACCCGCCGGCGTCCAGCCGCCAGAAGTCATTGTAGTGGTAAAACGTGCCCTGCCTCGGCGAGCTGAACTCGCCCCCGAATATGTACACTGAACCCACTTGGTTACCTGCCCGGGTCCACGCGGCGCCGCTCCGTGGTAGCGGCGCGTTCGGGCTTGTCACCGCCCGCCACTCGTCCCGGTCGATGTTGTACACCATCAAGTCATTGGAAAACGTAGCCAGCGCCCCGTTGAAATACTCGCCGCCAAACAGTAACAGCTGGTTCCGGTCCGCCGGGTTTGCGAGGAAGCACGCAGTGGCTCGAGCACGTGGGGGGGGCCTCGACGACGGTCTTGGTGACTTTGAGAAATAGCTCCTGCTGCCTGCGGTACTCCTCCAGCACGTCATCCAGATCAACATCCTCGACATCGCTGCTGCTGCCGGCAGCCTTGGTTGCCTTCACCTTGGCCTTCTCCTCGGCCTTCTTCTCCTGCTTCTGCTTCTTCTCGGCCAGCTTGGCCTTCTTGCTATCGGCCTTAGCCTTCTTCTCTTTGGCCATCCTGAGCGGCTGACTGGATTGCGCTGGTGTTGACTTGGCTTCGCTTTACTTGAGTGCGGTTCGTCATTGGCATGTCTGTTACACTTAATTGCTGGCTGTGGCGGAGGGGCGAGTGCGGAGAAGGGTTGCTTTCAGCGGTTGCGGAAACCAGCCACGTGCAGGGGCATCGTCCAAGAGAGGCGGGCGGAATACTTCACCAACTAGTATTGGCCATTTGACTTCAGGTTGTGATCCCCGACGCTATTTGACGAAAGAGAGCAATAAAAAATCATCTTAGAAAACCAAGGATGGTTAGGTCATTTTGGGGCATCGGGTGCCCCTTTATTTCATTCCATCTACTATACACTTGCTCGAGGTATTTGCAAAAGCCAGGGTCATTTCAAGGCTTTCTTTCCTACCAGCAATTTTCTCGCCATTTATAGCCGATGTGCCCTACTGCCAGCCGAGTCTCTCCCTTTGGGGGGCCCTGGCTACTTCGTCAGATCCTGGATCCGATCGTGGCTCTTTCGTCTCACGCACCATATCCGTTCTCCTTGACCCAGGCAGCCACATCGGCCCGGTCACGCTCCAGCCACGAGATCTTGGAGCGGATGGCATCCAAGCTCTGAGCCAGAGACTGGTCAAAGCCATTGGTGCTCTTGTCCGCAAAGAACTTCTGCACCTTCTCAAGCTGCTCCTTCTTGGTGAAGCTTGACGTGAAGATTGTCACCATGGTTCCGAGCATCGACAGCGCAGGCGGTAGCTTCTTGACAAGTTCATCCCAGTTGTTTACCATAAAATCAAACAGGGCCTCAATGCCTTCGGGGTGGCTGCGAAGACCAGCCGTCGGCATATAAATGTCCTGATCCTTGACCTCACCGCTGAAAAGCAGGCCTAGGGTTCTCTGGATGAGCTCAGGATTCTTGGAGCGGCCGAGGCAGCGCAGGGCCGTGTTGCGCTCGTCGCTGTTTGTCGATGTGCGATAGAAGTTGAGGATGGCATCATACTGCCGCTTCGGTTAGCTTCAGGGGCCCACAATACATAGGAATCTGCAACATACCTCTTCCTTTCCGCCGTGCTTCAGGGCCATGCTGAAAACACTGCCCCGGATGTTAGGGTGGATAGCCGACTTATCCCCAGCCATGTACTTGGCAAACATCTCCTTGGCTGCCGTGATAATAGCCTGGTCACCGCAGATACCGGCATTCCCGAAGAGCATAGCCTTGAATTGCTGCTCAATGTGGCCGTCGTTCTCCGAAAACTCCCAGCCGAGCTCATGTGCCTTGTGGCTCACCAGATCCCGCTGGAAAGCTTCCAGGCCATCGCGAACCGACTTGTCTTCGAAGATCCAGGCGCCCTGGACAGATGCAACCCGGGAGATGAGCTCGTTCCAAACAACAAACTCTGTCTCCGAGTTGAATCCCTTCAGAAGGCTAAGGACTCCCGAGGTCTTTTGATATCCCGAGGTAGCCAACGCACCGGCATCGGCAATTATACCGGCTCTATCCTCAACGCTGAGGAGACCCTGCTTAGCCGCAACACCGAGCTTTCCCAACCGCTCCGGGGAGTACGATGTGCGGTATAGACCAGTGTGGTTTGCGTTAAGTTTGAAAAAGTCGTTGTTCGGGACAGCGAAGTCACCCTCGCGGTTGCTAAGAGTCAAAGTCTTATCAACACCATCCTTGGTGCGGAGACCAAGGAAAACGGGATAGAGAACCTGGTCCTCCTCGGGTTTGGTGTCTCCAGTGCGCAGGAATCGGTTTTGCTTCAGGTGAATGGTCTTGTCATCTTTCTCCTCAACCGTTACAACGGGGAAGCCGATGTTCTTGGTCCAGACCTGCATGACCTCCTCGACCTCCTTGCCGCTTGCTTCAGCAAGCGATGCCCACAGGTCGCCTGTTTGCGTGTTTCTGTAGGCGTGCTTTTTGAGGTAACGTCTCACACCCTCCAAGAAGACGTCTTCACCCAGGTAGGTCGAGATCATCCTTAGAACGCAAGAACCCTTGGAGTAAGAAATGGCGTCAAAGATTTGGTTAATCTCGTCAGCCTTCTTGACAGGAACTTCAATTGGGTGACTGCTGCGAAGCGAGTCCAGGGCGAGAGCGCGCTGGAGGTTATCCGTGACATAGCTCTCCCACACCTTCCACTCGGGGTAGAAGACGTTGCAGGAGTACCAAGAAGCCCAAGTAGCAAAGCCCTCGTTGAGCCACAAGCCATCCCACCAGTCCATGGTGACGAGGTTGCCGAACCATTGATGTGCGAGCTCATGCTGGACAACCTCTGCAACCCGCTCCTTTGTGGCCGCACCGCTGACCTTCTCGTCCAAGAGAAGGTCGACGACGCGGTAGGTCACAAGACCCCAGTTCTCCATGGCACCTTGGGCAAAATCGGGAATAGCGATTTGGTCCATCTTTGGCAGCGGGAATTCGATACCAAAAACCTTTTCGTAGAACTCCAGGGTCTTAGCAGCCAGGTTGAGAGAGAAATGGCCATGCTCGATGTTCTGTCCAGGGGGGGCATAGACGCGGACGGGGACTCGGAAGTCGTTAGTCTCGATCATGTTGAGCTCTCCGACGATGAACGCCACGAGATATGTCGACATCAAGGGCGACTTATTGAAGGTGACAGCCTTTCTGGTGCCTCCGCTGATCGTGGACTGTACCTCGGTCTCAGAGCCGACATCCATGTTGCTCAAACAGGTCAGGTTCTTGTCGGCAATAAGGGTCACAGTGAACTCGGCCTTCAGGGACGGCTCGTCGAAGCAAGGGAAAGCCCGACGCGCATCGGTGGGCTCCATCTGCGTAACGGCCAAGATACCTTCGGTACCGTCAGGGTTCTTGTAAGTCGAGCGGTAGAAGCCGGCCATCTTGTCGTTGAGCACACCGGTGAACTTAATCTCCAGCTGCGCATTGCTCCCCTTGGAGACGGTGTTGTCAAAGTCGAACTTGCTGACCTGAGTAGCCTCATTGTACGTCACGGTGGGGGAGGAGCTGATAGTCTGTCCACCGGAGGTGATCTTGACATTATGGATGTCGAGCTCAATGGTGTGCAGAGAGATGGACTTAGAGTCGTCGACAACGTCAAGGTCAATGACCACGGCTCCCTCGAAGGTCAGCTTTGTAAAGTCGGGCTCGAGGGTGACATGGTAGTGGCGCGGGATGACGTTGGCGGGGAGCAGTTCTCTGGCCTGGATGTTGACCCCGCCTGCCACTTCAGCAGTAGCTTGTGTGCGGCACATGTTGTGACGGCGATGCGAGCAATACCGTACCGGCGGGTTGGGAAGACGAATCAATCGAGAACGAGAGGCTGTTGGCAGTGTTCTATGCCTGGGCGCAAGGTTGAAGGTTGGTGTAGAATACAACTGTCGCGAGCTTGAGTAACTGAAGCGGGGTGTGGTGGGTTAGCTTCACTCGGCAGAAAGGCATCGAGGACTGGGAGGGAGGGGGGGGGCAGGGGTGGATCCAGCTTGGGTGCTCCTACCTTGATGGAATTTTCTTCGCGGTTTGGGCGATCAAAAGAATTCTTTGGGCTCCTCGATAGGCAGGCCGCAGCGCCAGGGACGAACGAAACATGGCCAAAAGAGAACGACAGGTCAAAGCAGAGAAGACCTTATATGTACAGCAGATCCAACTATCGTACACGGCGCATGCGTCTTGCGAGTTCCCTTACGTAGAGTGCTCATCAGGAGGCTTCATGCAGACGGCGACACGGGCTCGCGAATTTGCACTGGCATTTCGAAGGTGGCCCTTGCCCCTAGCTCGCATCCCTATAGTACAGCCCTGCTTCGTCGGTTAGTGCAAGACAACGCAATGTGATGATAAAGCCAAAGGAAGTCATCCCCATGGCTCCCTAGAATACCGGAATCTGCATAAATGTAATCAAAATTGCTTTTGGGCCTCAGAACCTTTATAGACTATATTTTGACGTCGAACAGTGGTGCTATGGTATCTAATGCAGCTTGGGATATAGGTCACACGCTATCAATATCAACAAACCAACTGCTTGGTCGAAAGTCAAGCCCCCCGAGCTTTCCCCTTCACACCTTGACCTGCCAGCTGTGGATGGAAGTGCCCAATTGGCGCCAATTGTAGTTCCATTTTGGGCAGGCGGTCTGATAATCGCCTCATTCTTTCACCCCTGTGGCCACGGCTCGTGTGCGGCTGGCTGCTGCTCGCCCAGTGTTGGTGTTGGTGTTGGTGTTGGTGTTGGAAATTGGTTAGAAACAAGAATGCACGCGGTAGTAAAGGCCTGTGCATGATATTCGTTGACGAAAGGCCTCTCTGCGTTGGAATCACAGCGCAGATGGCTACTCTCGGCAGGTGCTTAGTGGATGGATGCAAAACGCATTTGACATCAAGAGGGCACTCGCCTACTAGTGTAGTGTTTCTAAACTGAAGTTGTCGCCAGCCCTTGGCATACAGGCGCCGGGCACCGGGCACATCCCGGGAGCCTATTGCCCAGCACGGCAGATCGATCGATTAAATGCGCATCACCATCGCATCGGGTTTGGTGCGTGCCGTGTAGTTACGGGAATTGTGGTGGAAGTCGGTTGCGGGACTAGAGCGATACGGTGTCACAGCAGCAATCAAGCCGGCCAGGTAATCTAATCTGCCCGTCCGTCCTGCTTCGATTCGAGCATAACCAACGAGGCAACCTCAACTCAACCTCTGTTGCCGCGAACCAGGTCATCTGTCTTCCATCGGGTTTGGGTCCAGGCCCGGTCGCTTCCATCACAGCCCACTTGATTTGGCGAGTGTGGATCCATGAAGAGGTCGTAGCTCCCATCCCAGCCCGCAAAGGGTCCCAAGTTTGGCTGCGGGGTAGCTATGACCACCCACGATGGAGGGGCTCAGAAGTGTGAGTTCTCGCCAAAGCTGGTCACGGTGGAACAGCAAGTAAGCCCTCGGAAACATCAGCTCGGGGGCTGTAGCGGAACCGGTGGGGAAGTTGAAGTCAGAATTACTTGGTCATCAATTAATCAAAAGAAAATCTCAACTGTTCTCAAGCGTGATAAGCAGGGCAACATCAGGACGTCCGATTGCGTATTCGCGGATTCGTGGATTCGCGGATTCGCGGATTCACGGACTCGCACGCAAGACATGCAAACAGATCTCTCACCTATCAAAGGGTTTTTTTTTGCACCTTGGGTGCTTGGCCAAACGGCGAGTCCGGGTCCCGGCTTCGCAACGTGAGTCCGGTTGCAAGTTCTCGTTGGGTTTTAGAGCGGCAGAGGTAGACAGTACTCTGAGGCCGGTCCTTCCCAGGCGAGACGAACAGCTCTGGCTATGACGAATCCTGACAGTCATTAACAGAGTGCCTGTCCCGTCTACCTCCAGGGATCACCCCACCAAATAAACCTGCCCCTCCTCCTCTCGATTCTCTGTCGAAGTCCAAAAGCTTCTTCAGCGCCAAGCAACCCATCTTGATCTTCTCCCTCCTCTTCGCCTTTCCAAAGCACATCCCAAGGCAGCTTTTGAGAGTATCACCCAAAACACACTTTAACCACACAGCTTGACCTAAGGTATGTATCCGATGTGCTATCTCGCTCCTCCTCCCAACCATCTCCTGTTTGTGTTCAGGATCAACCCCTCCTTGCGCAGCAAACCCCGCCGTCGCTTGTGTCGAGAGATTTTGTGACAATTCTTCCTTTTCTTGAGGGATATATGACATCACGCTGCCCAGCTCGCAATTGAGCGAATTTCGCTTGATAAAAGCTGGACAGAATCCTCCAACGGAAGCATACGCCATGTTGCATTTCTTGTCATTTCATTTCCTGAACCCATCTGGCACCTCCCAGATTGGGAGACAAACACCCAGCCCGATCTTCAACAGCTTCCGCTCCCATCCAAGCCCGGTGGCACGCTTTTGCCATCCAACCACTAACACTGATCAACCACAGAACCATCCACCATGACCATCTCTAAGATTCACGCTCGTTATGTCTACGACTCTCGCGGCAACCCCACCGTCGAAGTCGACGTCGTGACTGAGCTTGGCTTGCACCGCGCCATCGTTCCCTCGGGAGCGTCCACCGGTTCGTGATGTCAAAATCTGCCTCTAGGAATCGAACTAGCCTAATAACGCGGTGGATAGGTCAGCATGAGGCTTGCGAGCTCCGTGACGGCGACAAGACCAAGTGGGGTGGCAAGGGTGTCCTCCAGGCCGTCAAGAATGTGAACGAGGTCATCGGCCCTGCTCTCATCAAGGAGAACATCGACGTCAAGGACCAGTCCAAGGTTGACAAGTTCCTGATTGATCTCGATGGAACTCCCAACAAGACCAAGCTCGGTGCCAACGCCATTCTCGGTGTCAGTCTGGCTGTCGCCAAGGCCGGCGCCGCTGAGAAGAGCGTTCCCCTCTATGCCCACATCTCCGACCTTGCTGGCACCAAGAAGCCCTATGTCCTTCCTGTGCCATTCATGAACGTCCTGAACGGAGGGTACGTTATGTCATGATCTCTCGCGGATGCCCTCAGACAGCCATGCTAACGCCATTGGTAGCTCTCACGCTGGTGGTCGTCTGGCCTTCCAGGAGTTCATGATCGTCCCATCGTCTGCTCCCTCTTTCTCCGAGGCTCTGCGCCAGGGTGCCGAGGTCTACCAGGCCCTCAAGGGTTTGGCCAAGAAGAAGTACGGCCAGTCCGCCGGCAATGTTGGTGACGAGGGCGGTGTCGCTCCCGATATCCAGAACCCCGAGGAGGCCCTTGACCTCATCACTGCTGCTATCGAGCAGGCTGGATACACTGGCCAGGTCAGCATCGCCATGGATGTTGCCTCTAGCGAGTTTTACAAGGATGACGTCAAGAAGTACGACCTCGACTTCAAGAACCCCGACAGCGACCCGTCCAAGTGGCTCACGTATGAGGAGCTTGCCAACCTTTACGGTGATCTGGCCAAGAAGTACCCTATCGTCAGCATCGAGGACCCCTTCGCTGAGGATGACTGGGAGGCGTGGAGCTACTTCTACAAGACCCAGGACATTCAGATTGTCGCTGATGACTTGACTGTCACTAACCCCCTCCGCATCAAGAAGGCCATTGAGCTCAAGGCAGCCAACGCGCTCCTTCTCAAGGTCAACCAGATCGGCACCCTGACCGAGTCGATCCAGGCTGCTAAGGACTCGTATGCCGATGGCTGGGGGGTCATGGTCTCTCACCGCTCGGGTGAGACTGAGGATGTGACCATCTCTGACGTCGTTGTTGGTATCCGTGCCGGCCAAATCAAGACCGGTGCCCCCTGCAGATCTGAGCGCCTAGCCAAGCTCAACCAGATCCTCCGCATCGAGGAGGAGCTTGGTGACAACGCCGTCTATGCCGGCGAGAAGTTCCGCACTGCGGTGGAGCTCTAGACAGACTAACAAGATCCCGGGAAGTAGTCATTGATGATTGGTTGGCGATCCTGTTTACTGCGGATGAAAAGCTTACTGGGCTGGCTGGTTTATGAAAACGGCAATATCAGATAGAGTCATTAAACAAATACCAAGATTCCTCCATAAGCTACGCTCCTACTGGGATATACCAGGAATGTGCCATTGTCAATTGTTGGAGGCGTCCTTCATTAGCTTTGTTTAAAGCTAGAAACGGTGGATGTGCGTAGTACACAGTTTGAGGGCTGCTGGCGCGGTGAATGCCATTATACCATACTCGAAAGGCAGGATTGCGGTGGTAGGCGGTGTCATGTGGGGGAAGACATTGAAGACGTTGGTGGTGGATGTGGGGTATCAGCTTGGAACCTGATTAAGCGGAACCGCCGGGACGTTGCCAGCTGGTTGGGTTGCCACGGCGACCCGCCTAAATATTTTGTAGACAGGCGCGGAAATCCTGGGCGCCGATAGCAACCCGATGCAGCAACACCCACCTCGACCCCTCCTGAAACCCGGAAGGCAGAGTCGACTTCAACGCCCCCCATTGTGTATAGTCAGTCACTGCCCGCACTGGTCCTTGAGGTAAGCCCGCAGACTCAACGACAAACAACAACGACAGCATCTTCGTCCAACTCCACACCGCCAGTTGCGACCTTTTTCACTCTGCACTTTTATCGATCGACGCGAACCAGGCAACATCCTGCGCCATGGCGTCCGACTTGATCAACTTCGATATCATCGAGGGGCAGAAAGAAAACATACAGGCCCTCCCAAGTGGCCGATCGGCCAAGAAGCTCGCCGAGCTTTTCTCCCCTCAGCCCCTCCACAAGCCGTCGTCAGATACGAAAACCATTCACGACTGCATCCGCGCCGAGTACGAGGCCGAGATTGTCGCCATTGCCGAGTCAGACGATCCCCTCGACGTTTACGATCGTTATGTTCGTTGGACACTAGACTCCTACCCCTCGGCGCAGGCTACGCCACAGTCTCAGCTTCACATCCTGCTCGAGCGCGCTACCAAAGCGTTCGTGAGCGCGCCGACGTACAAGAATGACCCACGGTACCTCAAAATATGGCTGCACTATATCCGCTTCTTCTCAGATTTGCCACGCGAGACATTCGTCTTCCTTTCGCGCCACTCTATTGGCGAGACACTCGCTTTGTTCTATGAGGAGTACGCTGCGTGGCTCGAGGGTGCCGGGCGCTGGGCGCAAGCTGAGGAGGTGTATAAACTGGGGATTGAGCGCGAGGCACGGCCTACATCGCGCCTGTTGCGCAAGTTCGACGAGTTCGATCAACGCCGCGCGCAATTACCTGAGGCTGAAGTTGGTGGTCCCTCATCGCCGGCCCTGCCAACGGTTCGGCCAGCACTAGCTGCCAAAACTGACCCCTTTGTTGCGGTAGCGGCCGCGGCACTCCGCGACCCCCAACCCCCCCGACAAACTAGCGGGATCGGAGGGCAAGCGGCAAAGCCCGCGCGTTCAAAGCTGGCAATCTTTTCTGATGCGGACGCTGTTGCGCCCGCACTTTCAGCGGCGGGGCCAGGGTCTAAGGGGTGGGATAATATTGGGTCGCTAGCAGATCGCAAGAAGGAAAACGTCATGGAGGCAAAGCCGTGGGCTGGCGAGACGTTGAAAGCGGGCGGGAAGAAGAGCACTGCTCCAAAGTTGGCGGTGTTCAGAGATACGGTACGTCACAGCCTTTTCTCCCCCCCCCCTACACAACTGTATGTTGATCAATATAGGACTAATTTGTTGGCGGTCTGGCGCTTTTGTATTTCAGTCTCTGTCTAAGCAGTTGTCTCAATCACACATTCCAATTTACCCCTATCAGGCACAGGTGACGGTGAACCCGGCCAACGGCAGAAAGGAGCGAGTTTTTGTCGATTTGGAGGCAGTGTACCCAGATCCTGAGGAGCCAGGTGCAGAGCTAAGTTTTGAGGAGATATGGGCTGCCAACCAAGGTTGGCTAGACCATGACTATGAAGATGAGGTTGAGCCTCAACCGGAGCCTGAATTCGAGGCCGAGGCCGAGTCGTCTCAGTTATCGGCTCCCATGATGGACGAAAATAGTCTTCCGGATATGAACGTCCCGGCCAAAAAGGTGTCTGAAAAGCTTGCTGTTCACCATGATGTTATCAGACTCGATGAGAACGGTGCTCCTATCTACCCAAGGGAGAACAAGCCGAGGAAGAAGAAAGTTATTGAGGTCAATGAGACACAAATCAGTATGCCAACGCCTCTTGAGTTTGATGGGCATAGCTAACGTTTTACAGTCAAAGCGAAGCTGGACTCACCCTCTAAGCCAAAGATGAGGAAGAAGCACTCGGCCGATCCCACAATGACGCTGCATACCAAGGCAGCAACAGATGATATCTACGACATTTTCAACGCACCAGTCAAACCAATGACGGGGGAGAGTGATGATGAGCATGGTTACGACACAGATGACTATACCAGTGGCGCCGAGAGCACCGGAACTACCAGGAATGTCTCAACTAGTGAAGCAGGTGACGAAGACGGAGAGGCCGAGGAGAACCCCGACGAGGAGATGTCGGATGTCAAGAGTATCAGCGAGTGGTCTGATTTCTCAACGCGGAAACACATCCCTAATCTCGTGGCTGGGGGCGATGAAGAGCAAAATGATACCCAAGTGTCTGATTTGATTGACATTCATGATGATGAGGTCGAAGGGACTGCTTCGGAGCGTACGGACCAACAAAACGAACACTCGGAAGATGAAGAAGATGAAGAAGATGGCGTAGTCACGCCAGTGTCTGACGGGCTCCCGTCCACGAGGACGTCATTCGTCCCCATTCCCCCAGAGGATTATGTGCCCTCGAGGAGGCCATTTCGGGACCCTGTTGAGGCGGCTAATAATCGCCTCCCCTTCATGACCCCTATTACGGAGCGGACGGAGTCATCTCTAGACATTACATCGGACCAAAGCGATATCCACGCCAAGACTCCTTGTAAGAAAGATGATGGAAGAAAGTTTACTGAAGATGAAGACTCTCTCGAGCTGGACCCGCTGAGCAGTCCCTTAAGGGAAGTGATCGAGGAGGAACAGGCCAAAGGAAAAGTATCCCAACCACTCCTACCCAAGGCTAAGGCGCCAATTGCGATCCTAGCCGATAAGGCTTTGGCGCCGAAAGCTCTTGCACCCAAAGCACTTGCGCCAACAGCCCTCGCACCCAAGGCTCTCGCACCCAAAGCTCTCGCGCCCAGGGCCCTGGCTCCCAAGGGTCCTATTGTCAATGACGCCCAATGCAACCCGGTTGACGACAGTGTGCGGGCCGAGATCCTGGCCAATATCCAACCCTCACTCAACTCACACGAAGGCTTCTTTGACCACCGTACGGAGCGCTACGAGAAGGGCGCCGAGGTCCGCAAGTTCATCAAGACAATATCCAAGGGCAACCGTCAGAGCACCGATAGGACGTTGAGCCTAGCATCCGCTGTGCTGCAGTTCCCCGACACGGAGACGCAATACACCATCCGCAAGGAGCTAGGCGCAGGCGCCTTCGCGCCTGTTTATCTTGTCGAGAACTCAGCCCCAAATGACAGCTCCTCCTCTTCTCGGGAGAACAACGAAAATGACGAGAATGCCAGCGGCGGTATCGCAATCATGGGCCGCAGAGCCTTTGCTAGCGCACATAATCACCGCCATGAACGCGAGGCGCTCAAGATGGAGCAGCCGCCGACTCCGTGGGAATTCTACATGATGCGGCTGGCACACACCCGCCTGGGACCTTACCACCGCGCCACGGCATCGCTGTCCCCCGCGCTTGAGATGCACCTCTACCAAGACGACGGCTTCCTCTTCCTGCCATTCTTCCCGCATGGCACGCTGCTCGATGTAGTGAACCTCTTCCGTGCCGAGCCGTCAGGTGTCATGGACGAACTGCTGGCCATGTTCTTCAGCGTAGAGTTGCTGCGTACCGTCGAGGCGTTGCACGCTAAGCAAATGCTGCACGGCGATATCAAGGCTGATAACTGTCTGCTGCGGCTCGACGGCAACAGCATCGGCGGTCAACAGCCTCCGGGCGAGCTGAACAGCCAGTGGCGGGCGGATGGTGCCGGCGGGTGGGCCGCTCGCGGTGTCACGCTGATTGACTTTGGCAGGGCCATCGACATGCGTGCGTTTGTGCCGGACGTGCAGTTTATTGCCGACTGGAAGACGACGGCGCAGGACTGTGCCGAGATGCGCGAGGGCCGGCCGTGGACCTGGCAGATTGACTACCATGGCCTGGCGGGCACCATTCACTGCTTGCTGTTTGGCAAGTACATCGAGACGGTGCGGTGCGATGCCGGCGGTCTGGGACTGGGGAGGAAGTATAAGATAAGGGAGAGTTTGAAGAGGTATTGGCAGACGGAGATCTGGGCCGAGTGCTTCGATGTCCTGCTTAACCCGGGCTCGTTTGTTCAGCATGAGGACGGCGGGCGGATGCCGGTGCTGAAGAGTATGCGCGGGGTGAGGGAGAGGATGGAGGTGTGGTTGGAGGCGAATGGCGAGCGCGGAGTGGGACTGAGAAGCTTAATGGGCAAGGTTGAGGCTTGGTCGAGAGGCAGGAGGTGATGTTATGAAATTGGTTTGCTGGGGTATTTTGGTTTAGTGGGAGGCTCGCGTGGAGAGGGGGGCGTTGGCTTTGTTTTGGTATTTGGTCTCATACGAAGGTCTGCCAATCTTGCATAAGAGGGCGCCTTTTAGCTTGTTTTCTCATTTGTTTACTTTACACAATCATACCCCTCAACTCCATAGTTGTACACACTACGCCTGGATGAAACGCCTGGCTATCTATGCAAGAAGCAATGATTTATCTTTAACTTCTCAGGCGCCGACTCAATCGCTGTCGTCTCCGTGATCACATTCGTGATCCTTTGCCTTGGCCTTTTTCTTGACTCCGCCCGTGGCGCCCTTTTTGGCATCCTTTCCTACCTTCTTGTCCACCTGATCTTGAATCTTCTTCCGCTCGTCCGCACCTCTGGCCTGGAGCTCGAGCTCCTGCGCCTGGAACTCCTCACTTTTAGCATTCTGCCCGATTAAGCCCTCGAGCAGTTTGATCTCGTCAGCCCAGATCTGCTTGTTCTCGACGGACTTGCCGTCCGGCCCCTTCTCGTCGATGGGCGTCTCGAGCACCATGGGAAGGTTCTGGAACGGCTCGTGGTTCATGATGTTGTGAAACGCTCGCAGGCCGAGAAAGCCGGTGCCGATGTTGGCGTGCAGGTCGCGGTGCGAGCCAAAGGGCGCCTTGCTGTCGTTGAGGTGGAAGGCGCGCAAGTACTGCATGCCGACGATAGCATCAAATTCGGCCATCGTCTCTGAAAAAGCTTCGGGGGAGCGCAGGTCGTAACCGGCGGCAAAGGCGTGGCACGTGTCGATGCAGACACCGACGCGCGACTTGTCGTCGACGGCGGCGATGATGTCGCGCAGCTCTTCGAAGCGGGAGCCAACGATGTTGCCGCTGCCGCACATGTTCTCAATGAGTGTCACGACCGACTTGGTCGCCTTGTGCGAGCGGTTGAGCTGCGCCGCAATACGTCCGCACGCGGCCGCCATGGTATCGCCGCCCGTCGACCCCGGGTGGAAGTTGTACAGGCCGATGCCGAGGGCTTCGCACCGCTGCAGGTCGTCGATGAAGTTGTCGTAGGCCTGGGCGGCCTTGGTCTCATCGGCCTGGGCGAGGTTGACGAGGTACGAGCCGTGCGGGAGGACGAACTTGGCGGCGTCATAGTTGTGCTGCTCGGACAGGGAGAGGAACTGGGATTTGGCATCAGCGGCAAGCGGCGGACTTGTCCACTTGCGCTGTGACTTGAGAAACACGGCAAAGGCATTGGCGCCGATCTGCGCCGCGTTGATGATGGAATTTTGGACGCCGCCGGCACCGCTCACGTGGGCGCCAATGTACATGGCTCGTGGCAGTGAGGCCACGGCCGTCCTCGCTGCGAGCGGCATGCTGCCTTCGGCTTTCTTGGCGGTGGGCTTGCGCTTTGCGGCGGGCTTCTTGACGTCCGCCTGTGCCGACTCCTTTTTGACGGCTGTCTTTCGCTTCTTGGCGGCGGGCTTCTCTGCCTCGTCTTCTGACGAGGCTGGACTATCGCTATCGAAGTCGTCCTCCTCGGAAGCGGCACTTGCAGCTTTGCGCTTTGGAGCAGTGGTTTTCTTCACCTCGACCTTGACCGCGGCTGCCGTGGATTTCCTACCGCTGGTCTTGGCGACAGTAGTTTTCTTCTCGACAACCGCTGTTGGCTTGGATTTGGCAGCCGGGCGGACCATGGTGAGAAGGCGCAGTATTCCTTCCTTGGAGATGCCTTGATGTTTTTGGTGCGTTGTTTGGTATCAAAATAGTCTTACTGCCCGTGTGTTGCCGATGTGTAGATGATTTCAAAACTTGGAAGAGGTCATAGGCGTAGGCGTGGGACGCGACCCCGACACCGCGAAGTCACGTGACTATTGCGGGTGTCAAGGTTCAGTTTAGCCCCTGTCAGACTTGGCGACCTTTGCAGAACCCGGCGCCATCTAAAGTCGCATTTCACCCGAGATATTGCCAGCTTCGAACAGAGAAGGATTCTGGAATCCGAGTTCGTCCCTGGGACCCTTGATTCAGAATAATCAGAGCGCTGGGTGCTTGAAACACCAGCGGCAGCACCACCGCCCAATGCAGCACCTTGATGCAGCACAACCCCTTTCAAACAATGAATAATGAATCGACTTGGGGCTAAGGCAATCACCCCTCGAACCACTCGCGCCGCCGAATAGGAGTTCGCCTCCACCCATCGTATTCAGAAGTCCTCGCGGGGTGACACCACTAGAGGCATACTTGCTGCGTACTGTAATACTACGGCAGTACGGGTATATCGTAAAGGCGCGGTATAATATGACTGCAACTAGTCCGGATCGAGCGTCTTGCTGACACTTTGTATCTAACCGCCATTTGCTTTCTGACAGATGGCGCCCCAAACAAACGTCTGCTTTGTGCTCCAGTTCCTCCAACCCCAGTTCAGCCCAGCGTCGCCAGCCACAATGAACTCGGGAGGCACACCCCCGTCCAATGGGGGAATTCGCGGCATGGTCGCGCCGAGGTTGCTTCTCGTTCTATTTTTACCCCCGAAGCTTGATGCTTGGGGCAAAAGTGCCGTGCAAAGGTTTTGCACCTTTGTCCTCCGTAACAAATGGGACGGAGATGGGGTGGGAAAAGGGAAAAGGGAAAAACTCGTTTGCCGTTGGCGGCTGTCGCCGGAACTCGCTCCAAATCGGCTTGGCTCGCGGCCACTTGGGACGATATCGTCATGATCTTGTCTCAGTGACGAGCCGTCTGTGGTGTTATTACCATTGCGGTGTCGTATGTTGCATGTCGCAAAGTTGCGGAGTCTTGGCATCGCCTGTCACCCAGTTCAAGTCACCCCTCCAGTGCTGCCAAGGTTGGGTTTCCCTCGACTCGAGACATTGAGCAAGAAACCGGGACAGAACAAAGCAGGCGAAACAGCAGAATGCAGGGTGAGGAGCTTGAGTGAAAATACTAGCCAGTGCAGTCTCTTATCACAGCGTGCCGCCCATAGCATCACGGCTGTTGACGCCGATTGTTCAAACTCAAAGCGCATCCAATGCAGAAGGAGACGCAAGCAACAACCACTTCCTGCTGTAAGCACGCTGCATCTTCCTGCTGCGATCCTCTTGGTTGCTACTATCAGCACAGATCCGGAATCCTCCAATGCTACAAGGCGGCCGGGCGGGGTGGCTGACAAAGACCAAGACTGACCCGGCCCATGCTCTGAGGCAGAGGCACCACGGCCCCAAGAGAACCCCCCGAAGCCAGCTGCACAGACCTATTAGGCCCGCCAGGGCTGCTGCACTAGGGCAGGCCGCCAGGCCTAGCCCTACCCAGTCGGTAGGGTACTAGGGGCAACAGGGGCCATTGATACCAGCAAATGCAGGCAGATATACTCAGCCCCAAGATTTACCCGGGGCTTGCGTTCCCTCTGGTCCCTCCAGCGGGCTCCGGGCTGATGCGGGATCAATCGTTCCAATCGTTGTAGTCGTCGCCGCACGCTGGGGGCTGCCTGTTATGAGCCAGTTGAAAGTCGACCCAACTAGGTATCGGGTGCAGTGGCTGCCAGCGCCAGCTCCTAGTCCAGCGCCAACCCTTGGACCTTCGATTCCCACTCGCCGAAGCAGCGTGGAACAGGGAAGGAACCAAGCAACCTTTAGGCCATCTGCCGCAGCCCCCCATTACACAAGAGCCTGTACGGCGACGCACACCGACCAGGACACACACACAGGACAAGACACAATGTTACTTAGCAACAACAACCAGCCGTCGTGATCGAGACCGAGACCGTGATCGTGATCGCACTCCAGCCCGCGCGCCGTCTGCAATGGCGACCATCGCCCGCGGAGAGCGCCCTCGCTCCTCCATCGACAAAAAGCCCGTGAGAATGTCCGCCCACACGGACACGAGGCCGGCCTTCGAGAGACTGCCCGATGAAATCATCCAGCAGTATGGCGCCCTCGCTCACTCTACCCTCTCCCCGCTCCCTCCTAACTGACGATCGTGACACAGGATACTCCAGGCGACCGATTCGAATGGCTTCGCGTCACTGGCTCTGCTCAACTCCACGTGGAGGAGCGTCGCCCAGCAGGCACACCTCTACGCACTCCACCTCTCCAACTGTCCGTCCTACTCCATGAGCCATAGCACACCGCCGCCCGCAAGCGAAGCCGATCTACCCCGACTCCGACGACTCTTTGCGCGGGAGGTCAAGCGCAATCTGTTCGAGGCCTACCTGCGGCCCAGCAAAACCGTTATCAAGGTCATCTCAAATTCCATCAGTTCCTCGTCAGTACCAGGCGGCGAAGGCATACAGTTCAATCCGTCGCCCAAGGGCCAGCATGTGCTGGCTTACAATTCGTCCCGCATACATGTCATCGATGTCCGGGGGCCACAAGTTATGGTTAAGCGCGAGTTTAAGATTTTGCGCCGTCCTGCTGCGACATGTATCAACGACAAGGGTTCGCTGCTCGCCGTTCTGCTCACTGAGATGCAAGTTGATATCTATGATCTCACCTCGGTTCCACCCAGACGGTCGCAGTCCATCATCCTGGACAACAGCCCCCGCGCCATTGCTCTCTCCCCCTGCGGCTCCGTCCTGGCTGCTGCGTACGAAGGAGGCATTGAGGTTTCGTCATTGACGTCCAACGCGTTGGCTACGGACAGGAGAGCGGTCAAGTGCGATGCGGTCGATGCCCTGGCCTTCTCGTTTGACGGCACCCAGATACTGGGCACCACGGTGCATTCCTCGCAGCCCAATACGGTGATACTAACTGCCCCCTACTATGACCCGGGAAGTCAGATGGCCGACGACAACATCAGCGCACTGTGGACCACATCGATTTTGTTTCCGAACACGAGTCGCGATTGCAGCCACGCCGTATTGCTACAGAATGGCAAGCATGAGGAAGCCAGCTGGACCTTTACTTATGACCGCAGCTTTGAGACGTTCCGTGCGGTCCGGATTGATGATTTGCGCAATGGCACCACTTATTTCACCGGGCCAGTTCCCAGTCCAACATCCCAAGCCAAACTCATTCCCTGTACCCTGCCGGCCGCTTCTTACTACGGTGAGCTAGTCACAGCGGGCTTCCAGGGTAAGGAGATTTGGCTCTATGGCGTTCCAGAAGACCTGGATGCGGTTCCTGCAGACGCAGCAAATATCGGCAGCGATCATGGGAGCGGCTCCAACGCAAACAACCTGGCACGCCGAAACAGCGGTCCGTCGGTGCGTTCCGTCTCGAGAATGCAGGAGAACAGCGAACCGGCGAGGGTACCCCAATGGCAACTGATCAGTGACAAGCTTCGAAATACATTCGTTGGGGGTTGCAAGATTGGCGAACTTGAGGGCGTCAACACGGTAAAATGGGTCGCTAATTTTGGAGATTCGCCAATGAGGGAACGGCTTATTGTTGCCGCTCGCAATGTCTCGCCATCAGTTTCTATCACAGACGACGAAAGTATCGACTTCGTAGACGGTGGCCGTCTCACACTCATCGACTTTGACTATGGTGTTAGGAATGGCAGGGAGATTGAGCTAAGCGTTGAGGTAGGGACAAGAGAGCCCGAGGTCCTAGAGGAGGAGCATCGGGACATGGCCACCGAAGTTGCGATTGTTCGGCGGCGGACAGTCGCCCAACAGAGGGGCACTCGCAGTGCTGTTATGCGCAGCGCAACCTTGGCAAACCGCCCCCCACCGGTTCCCACTCAGTCCTCAGCACGGGAGAAAGCCGAGGATGACGACGATCCCTTATTGCCTCGACGGGTGGGAGTGCCCGCCATCAGGACGGTGGAGCCCCCGGCAGCGCAAGAGGGTGGCGAGGCGGAGACGGAAACAATTGAAGAGCAGGAGGCGTTGGACGCCCCCTATTCGCATGCAAGCCCGAGATCAGGGACCACCCTTCGCCGCGCAGCTACTGCTGCGGCAGTAAACCGCCGGCTGCATCCGCCACCCACAGCCACCGGCCCGGCCGAATACCGCCGTGCTGATGGCCGAACTGAGCACCCTCACGAGAGCGACGCGGACAATTGGGTTCCTCCTCCCCCGCCCTATCAAAAAGAAGACCCCGGCGACCTGCCAGACTTTATGCGCTCTACTCTGCCACCTGTCACTGTTTCTGACACCGATGGAGCGCAACAATCGCCTTCAGGGGCGCGCATGGCCACAAGTACATCCCAGCAGTCGCCACGCCGCAGCCAAACCGTGGCAGCCGTTCCTCGAAGTGCCCCACCGGTTTCCGACATACCGCCAGTGCCTCGGATCCCGACGATGCCACCGGTTCCACAACATCCTCTTCAACCGCCGCCTAGCTCTTGGCACCGACGAGGCGGAAGCAACTCGTCGATCCAATCCGACGAGAGGCTTCAGCGCCCAACCTCTAGCACATCGCGATATCTAGGAGATGAAAATATCTACGACGTCTCGCCTCCCGATTCGCCTGCTCTGGGGCCAAGAAGGCCGGATAGGGTCAGCTCGCTCCACCCCAATGAAAGCCGAGCAGCGAGCAACCCCATTGCAGAGAGTAGACGGATGGCGATGCCGCCCCTATCACTTCGCACGTCAAATCCACAGCCGCCACCGAGTCTCCACCGGATACAAACAGCCCCATACCAGCAGTCGGTTGGCCCCCCTTCCCTCGACCTTCAAATACCATCTCCGTCACTTCATAATATCATACCGCCGGGGTTCAACAATCCGGTAGCCGCCAACAGTCCCCATCTGAGGCGACTATCGAATGCTAGGACATGGCCAACGCAGCCTAACCCTCCGACAATTACTGGCGGCACATCGGGATATCCATACTCGGCCCCTCCTATGGCCGCTGACCCCAACGCAACGCTGGCGCAACTGCCCCCTGCTCCAAGTGCCGACCAGCTGTCGAGTCTAAACAGCCGTGTTGAAGCCCCAAGACGATTGTCAGGTGGCTTCCAAGTCCCTCGTGTACCCGTGGGCAGTCGCACCAGCGGCGAGTACAGACGTGTCACGTACCAGCGACCGCTTTCACAGCAGCAGCAACACTATCCGCAATACCCGCAACACCAGCCCCAATATGAGCCTCGGCCAAACTCTCAACCGCAGCCACTGTACGGGCAATTTCCTCCTCAGCCGCAGTATCACGACACACGGACTCTGCATCCGTCGGTGACACCAGGAACCCCTCGAGAGGAGATACCCCTAATTATCAGCACGCCCAAGGGCGTCTCGGGGGCGTACGACCTGCCCGACCGCCGCATTTCGGGCCGACGAGCGGAAGCGCCTATTTTGGCCCCCGTACCACGCCACCCGCGGACAAACGCACAGGCTGCTGTCCTGCGACCGCAGGTTGAGCGTCTAGAAACTATTTACAGCATAGCATCGTCTAGCAACAACATGCAACAGCAAAACAGCCTTCTCGTCCCCGCTCCGGGCGCGCCAGGGTCCGTGTCGTCGGGGGCGCGCGTATCCAGCCTGAATAGGAAGCAGAGCCGTGCAGAGCGCAGCGCAGCCAAGAACATCGCGGACGCGAAGCGGCGCGGGTGGACAGGGCGCACGGGGCGGCCCAAGAGTACCAAGAAGAAGAAGAAGCAACAGAAGGAGAGAGACTTTGACACGGCAAGCAGCGCGGCGTGGACGGATGTCACGACGGCGACGACGTTCAGCCATCGTTCAATGGGGTTTGGGAGGGGGAGCGCTGCCGGCCAGCATCTCGGACAGACGAAGGGGGATAGGAAGTGCATTGTCATGTGATGGGCGCGCTCGTTTTGGACGACTTGGGAGGAGGATAATGGGAATAATACTTATCTGGACAGTTGTGTGTCTACGGGCGTCGGGGTTTGGATAGCGTCAGCTGGTGTACAGGACAGCGGATGATTCGAGTAAGATGTTTGCTATATCCGTAGGGCTTGAACGATTCCGTTTTGGGAATGTATGTGTTTATTTTGCAAGCAAAGATATGATACCAGATAGTTATTTGGGACGGGAAATGAATAGTGTGGTGAAGTTGATTTACTTGCTCGCTCGCTTCTGCACCCTCGGTCTAAGTCATACAACTATATGACAGCGACCACCAATCACAAAACAAACAAACGGCACAGAAACTAGCCCCGCCGCGCAACCTCGCTCCGCGCAAGCCCTTCCATCTCGCGCTTAACTTCCTCCTGCACCTCAGGGACCCCGCTGGTGTCGGGGTGCGTGTCGGTCTTGGTCGGCGAGTGCGAGGCCGTCGAGGCGTTGGTCGTCGTCGTCGAGGCCGAGTGCAGGATGTCGGCTTTGGTGGAGGGGGAGAGGGGGGGCACGGAGGTCGAGATGGGCGGGCCGTCAGCGGCGGCGATGGGGTTGCCGCGGGAGGAGTTGGTGGCCATGGTTCTTGGTTGGGTCGGTGTGAGTAGTTTTGGGTGGTATAAGTGGTCGTGTAAGTGGTAGTGGAAGTGGTGTAGGTGGGGAGGGGGGTATAAGTGGTTTTTGGTGGTGATAGTGGAGTTTGAAGAGCAAGTGAGAAAGTATGTGATCGGGATATCTGCAACAGTTAATAAAAGAATCCATTGCGTAGTACATAGCTGTTTGCACCTTCTTCATCGCCGCGACGTGGGTTGATGATGTCACAGGAGAACCCTAACCCCAAAGGTGCACATGTGGCGGTGCCGTTCCAGACGCCAGACGGAGGGACTGTGCTCACTCACCGGGATCTACAACCCTCAAATTAGCTTCTGTCGTCTCACACCTTTCGTGTTGCTCGCTCGCAAACCCAATTGCGTTCGAGTTGGAGAGGATGTGGGCCCAACTCGTCATAAAGTCAAGGGGGGGTTTCTTTTCTGCCTCTCGCCCTGGGTTTCCCCGTGTTGCCAGTGTTGCTCATGCTGCCACAGCTGCTGGAACTGTCAGATATTCCACGTCTAGCAGTACCAGTTTTCAACTTGAGCCCTCGTGTTGGTCCCTGACCCTAAACCCTGACAAGCTCACCGAGGTGCGATTCCCACTACCAGCATTTCAATGCTCGACTAACTGGCGGAGGAATGTAGCGGGAACTCGTCGACGCTATTTTTACAGCTCGGCCCTGGGCCCTAGATCAGTCCAAACCCAAACATTGGCCGGACAATGCCGCCGTGGTACTAGTTACCAAGGGCCTTGCTCGCCTCCTTCAGGACCAGGAATTCCTCGAACAACTGCTCAGACATTTACGTCCGAATAAGAAAAGCAAGTTTAGTCTCTTATCTGTGGTTGTCGATGGGATTCCTCACGAAGGCCACTGCGACATCCCAGGAACCCAAGTAGCCCAAACCGTGCTGAGGGACTCGAAATATCTCCTATCTTCTGAAGGCATCGCCGTCCTGTCTGGCCGCCTAGACTCCATTCTCCCCGGGCTATGGGACCCCGCCGAAGCACCACCAGCGGTGCATCATGGCGATGCCGACAACGCCCAACCCGCCCTCGAGTTCCTCGTTCCATCGGTTGCGAAGCGAAAACCGCTGCGGGTGACGGTCCCTGTTGCCAATACCCTTTTCACCAACGGCAGACCGCACACCATGTGTGCAACCGAGTACGAGTGGAAAGGCCAAGACGGGGAAGAGCCCGTGTTGAAGCAAACCAGGCTCGTTGAGAGGGCGAGGCAAGTCGTCGTCCCCTCCACCTTCGGCGGCTGGAGGTACAAGAACCGCTTCCCCCAGACCCGGGTGCCGCTTCTCCCGCTGACGCCGGCGCGGAAAGTCGTCAGCGGCCTAGGGAACATCCTACGCCAAGTCGAGATCAATGGGACGCCTATGCCGGCGTCCAAGGAGTTGGAGGAGCTTATTCCCAAAATCATGGATTATCGAACCCATATTTACGGCATCGAGAAGGCCGGTGTATCGGTGGGTGTGTGGGCCGTGATCATCCCCGAAAAGGTTATGGCCAAGCGCGCGGGGCTAGCACCGTTCCTTGGGGAGCCACGGAGAGCTCATATGACACCGCCTATCTGGCTGCCCGAAGCTCGCGCCGTCTTTGAATGGCGTTACTCACAGCACTGTTCGCAAAAGCTGTCGATCGCCCCACTTTTGGAGGCGGGCTGCCAGGTGCGCAAAGTTTGTAAGTAACTCGGCCCTTGGTGTCCTCTCGTAGCTGGCTTCGCTGACTTTGGCCTATAGTAAGTGGGGGCGGAGGTTGGGGAGAGAAGCAAGGCTTGCTGTCTCTCGATCCGCAGACTCGGTACTCGACGCCAGACCAGGAGGATGTCGAGAAATTCATCCTGGCATTCAAAGGCGAGGGTGGCACCGCGTCGGGAATCACTCCAGGCTCTTGGATCCAGTTCGTTTATGAGCCACTGGGTGGCCCCTTGGAGCTAGCCAAGCCGGTCTCTATGGCCCGCTTGCCCACATATGATCCGGGAAATAACAGAATCATTGTTGGGACACGGAGCACGCACTCTTCAAGCGACTCGCCATCCCAAGTAACGGTCCACGAAGGTGCATTCGGCGCCACCGCTTCGCAGGGCTTGTATGTTGCGGCGAAGGGAATCGCGACCAAGTTGGACACGGCAAATTCATATTTATCGTGGGGGAAGGCAACAAGGGGGCGGGAGGATAAAGGAACAGATGACATAGACCCCGAGTACTGAATCTGTATTTATAAACTACCTATGGATGTATATTTTCCTGTTGGCATTCTGTATCGAGGGCCGTTCTGGGTATAACGCCGAAATTGAGCACGCAATTGCGGCCCCGGATTTTAGAGAGGCGCCCAAACCTCCGCCCCTCCAAGTCATTATCTCCATGTCCAACGCGCAAATTCCCCTCGCCCCGAGCTTCAAGCTGCTTTGGGTTGCGACTTGTGATTTCTTTGGTTCTGTAGCACCTTCCCAAATAGACCGGGGGCTAATCAATTGACTTGCAACTCGCGAAAATCTACTCACCTCACCATCTCATCACTTTCATCCTGACCTCGCCTTCATCTCACAGCGCTCATCACCACCACCACCCCGCAGCCCCCAACATGGCCGAAACTCCAACCCCGCGGGCCACAATCGGCATTATCTCCCTCGGCGACATGGGCAGCGGCCTAGCACGCCTCCTAGTCGCCCACGGCTACGCAGTCGCCACGAACCTAACCGCCCGAAGGTCCGCCCCCCTTTCCTTCCCTTACCACACACATATATCCCACCTAACCACCCCCCCCCCGCCCTCAGCCAAGACACCATCGCCCGCGCCGGCGCCGCCAACGTGCTCACCCTGCCGACGGATGCCGCCCTGATCGACGTCAGCTCCCTGATCCTCTCGGTGGTGCCCCCGCGCGACGCCCTGGCCACGGCGCAGCGCATCCTCGCCGCCCTACCCCTCGCCTCCGCCCCGCGCGCCGCCCCGCTCTACTTCGCTGACATGAACGCCGTGTCCCCCGGCTCCGTCAAGGCCATCGCCGCGCTCTTCGCCGGCACGGCGGTCCGGTTTATTGACGGGAGCATCCTCGGCGGGCCGCCGGCGCCGCCCAAGCTTGTCGTTCCCGCTCCCGTTGCCGAGGGGGCGGTGGTGGATGCTGGGAGGGGCGAGGGGTGGGGGGAGTGGGTGGGGCTGGGGCGGAGTGGACGCGGCCGTTGCTCCCGACCTCGGGGCCGTGGGCCGTCGCGGATGTGGATGGTGGGTATGGCACCCATCTGGCCGGGGTGTTGCGGGCGAAGCATATCGGGCCCGAGGTCGGGGCGGCGTCGGGGTTGAAGATGTGTTTTGCGAGTTTGAGTAAGGGGTATGCCGCGATCGCGGTCCAGGCGGTGACGACGGCGAGGAGGTTGGTATGTTGAGCTTCTCCTGATGTCTATGAGAAGAGGGGGCAGTTGCTGGGGAGCTGTTACCAGAGAATGACTAACAACTAGCCAGGGTGTGCTGGACGACCTCAAGGAAGCGCTTGGCGAGCTAGCGCCGGGCAACCTGGAGCGCATGGAAAAGGGCGTGGTGGGTATGGCGCCCAAGGCTTACCGATGGTATGTTTATCGTTCCCCTTGACCAAAGTAAACTAACACCCCCCAATAGGGTTCGCGAGATGGAAGAGATCAGCGCCACGCACGCCGGCGAGGGGGAGGATCAAGACGGCGGCTTCGTGCCCGAGTACATATTTCGTGGCGCTGCAGAGGTGTTCCGGACCGTCGCTGAAGACACGGTGCTCGGGAGGGAGAAGGTGGGCAAGCGGGAAAGGGGTACAACGGCTGACGACGTCGCCGATGCTATCGTGGAGGGCTTAAAGGAGAGGAAGAGGAGGAGGACGGAGCAGACAGACGGCTCTCCCTATCTTGACCCCGTTTCCTGATTATATTTGACTGGTGTGCCTAAGAGACTATAAACTTGAGCATAGACTCCTCGCCATAACAACGAAAACCATTTTTGTTATGCGACCAATGCTTGGCCTGTTCTTTCACGTCTAACCGAGGAAAACAATACTATACTCCGCTTGTTTTGAGAGAAACCATACCCTCTGATATCCACTGCAAAGCCGCCGACTCGCTGATTTGTCACTCGATCATGTCAATGTCCTCAGTAGGGGGCGCATTAGCACTGGCCCCGTTACTGGCAGATTGCTCGCCCTGCTCCGCACCACCACCACCGTTGAAGTAGTCCTCCATTTCGGCATCAAGCTCTTCTTGTGTCTTCTTAGGACGTCCCTCGCGAGGGGCGCGATCCCCTCTCTCGCCTCCCCTATCGCCTCCCCTATCGCCTCCCTTGTCTCCCCGTCTGCCTCCAACCCCGCCCTCGCGGCGCGCACCCGGTCTGCGACCACCCCCCTCCCGCCGTCTATTGGGCAATGGACTGCGAGAGCGGCTGAGTCTTCCGCCAGGACGGTAGCTATCAACCCCCTTGCGGTCATCATCCCGATCACGGCGAGGAGACATCGACCGCGACCTTGCGCCGGGAGCCTTCGTGATACGTTCTGCCAGGGGTCGTCCAGGCACGACGGCGCTGTCAAATGGGTTCCGTCTCGGGCCACTCGGCATAAGGGTGAGACGGATGGGTTGGCCTGGAACCGTCAGCGAAACACTCTTTTTTGCGACAGGGCTGTAAGCCAAGACGTACCGGCGGCATTGGCGCCATCAAACTCCTTGATGGCCTCCTTGGCATCATTTGGAGATTCGTACGTGACGAATGCGGTGCCCTCTGAACGGCCAGCGCGGTCGTACTTCATGTCGAGCTTGAGAACAGGTCCAATCTTCTCAAAGAGGCCCTGGGAACAGTCAATATGGGGTGTATGCCCGTGGCGAAGCTTTCCAAGCTCACCTCGAGGTCCTCTTGCGTCAGCTCATAGTGGATATTATCGACACGGATCTTTGAGCCGCTGGCACTGCCGGCATCGGGCGAGTTCCGGCGTCTTGGGGCAGATCGGCGGTTTCCTGGGGGGGGGGGGGGTCAACATTCAGGTCCTCCTGCTGTTCAATCGATCCTGTCCGTACCACTGTCTTCGAATCTGTCGTGGACCCACTCGCTGAAGTCGCAACGTCAGCACGTCCGTCTTCCTCCAGGGGAGCAAACACGGCTCGGTACGTACGAGTCTAAGTTTCTGGGTGCATCATCTCTGAAAGACTGTACCGCCAAACAGATCGGGCGCTGGTTAGCCAGGGTTTCAACCAACTTAGCTTCTTCCTCGGTCGCGATCCGAGGCATCGAGCACAAGTCGTGGGGCATGGCTGCGTCGACATCTGGTGGTGACCGAAAAGAAGCGTGTTCTAGGGGGGGAGAGGAGAGGATTGAACCTGGTCGGCGAGCCGAGTGAGGCAGGGCTAAGCGTGTGTTCCCGACGCAGGGGACGGGCAGCGCGTACCTTTCTAACGCCATCGCGGGGGTATTCTGGTCTCTCGCGGCGGCGGCCGGCGTTGTTGCCTCGATTGCCTCTTCCGGAGCCTCTGCCGCTCTGCAGCCTCCCGTGTCAGCGAATGCCATGCCATGACTGTCTCCATTTGCGAATCCACATACCTGTTTACGATCGGCAAGAATCTCGTCGAGACTGCGGTCGAGAGCGCCTGACATTTTGGCCCGAGTATGTATTGAGTGTTGAGCGGTGGGGTTATGCTGGAGAATGCTATGGCTTGCGATTTCGAATGGGCGTGGTCGAGGGGAAATGCCGAAATGCTGTACGGGTTTGCTGTTCCTGTCGCTACGGTTCTGCAGTCTAGGCCTGGGTTTGGTTTGGATGGACGCGGTTGGACAGGTTCGCCGCACTGCAAGTCACTCGTTTGGTCCTAGTGGGGCTTCGTGTAACAGCCCGAGGGACATCTTCAGGCTCAGTGCTTAACTAAGTTGACCAACAGCCGCGGTCCAGCCGCCACAGATAAGTATTTCAACTCTAATCAAACTCATCACTATGGCCCAACATTCTCCTCCCCCAGTCTCGTCACTAATCGTAGTCGCCATTCAAATTGTAATCAAAACAGAGATAAGGTAGAGATTCTTCATCAAAACTAGTCTCTTGTTCAGTCTACGTTGCATTTTGGTAAACTTTCCGTGGTACTAGCTACAGAGGACCGAGAAAAAGAAAATGGCAAATGAAAAACCCGCCCTGTTAAAGGCACAAAGCACCAAGCACCATCCAAGGAGATCTGATATGCGGATGCTAATCCCCCTAATAAGCGCTTTTAGTGAGTAAATATCACCAGATGCCAGGCCTGCGAAATTCCAGGTCCAGTAGTTCTCTCCCGCTCCCTCTATCAGAATCCGGAACACAATGCCCCCCCTCGTCGCCCCCTCGTCGTTATTTTACTCGTGGTCGATGTCGTTTGTGGAATGTGTCTTTGGGTATGCCGAGAGAAAGGAAAAGAGGTCCAGTATGAGCGGGTGTTCTTAGATCAGGTCGGCCACATTCATGGGCATTTCCTCGATCTGGGTGCTGTAGAACTGCTCGATTTCGCGCATCATGCGCACATCGTCGGCCGTGACAAAGTTGATGGCAACACCCTTGCGACCGAAACGGCCACCGCGACCAATGCGATGGATGTAGTTCTCGCGGTTGGCGGGGAGGTCGTAGTTGATGACCAGCGAGACCTGCTGGACATCGATACCACGGGCGAGGAGATCAGTGGCGATCAGGACACGCGACGAGCCGGAGCGGAACTCCTTCATAATCAGGTCACGTTGACCCTGGTCCATGTCACCGTGCATGGCCGAGACGGTGAAGTCACGGGCAGTGAGCTTGTCGGTCAGCCAGTCGACCTTGCGGCGGGTGTTGCAGAAGATGACAGCCTGGGTGATGGTAACGGTCTCGTAGAGATCCGACAGTGTGTCGAGCTTCCACTCCTCCTTCTCAACAGCAATATAGAACTGCTTGATACCCTCAAGGGTAAGCTCGTCCTTCTTGACGAGGATGCGAACGGGGTCGCGCATGAATTTGGTCGTGACCTCGAGGACATCCTGGGGCATGGTAGCCGACAGAAGGACGACCTGGGTCGACTGGGGGAGGAGCTGGAAGATGTCGTAGATTTGCTCAGTGAAGCCGCGCTGTTTGGAAAGCGGTTAGCGGCCTGTACCGAACAGGAAAGTCAAACAGACAAACTTACCGACAGCATCTCATCGGCCTCGTCGAGAACAAACATCTTCATCGACTCGGTCTTGAGGAAGCGGCGCTGGATCATGTCCTGGACACGGCCGGGGGTACCGACAACGACCTGAGGACCATCCTGGAGGGCCTTCATATCGTCACGAACACTGGTACCGCCAATGCAGGCGTGGGTCTCGATCTTCATGAAGTCACCAATGGCAACGACAACCTTCTGAATCTGCTGAGCCAACTCGCGAGTGGGCGCCAGGATAAGGGCCTGGGGCGCCTTGAGCTCCGGGTTAATGCTCTGGAGGACGGAAATGGAGAAGGTAGCGGTCTTGCCGGTACCAGACTGGGCCTGGGCAATAACATCGCGACCTATCGCCTGTTAGCTACGGGTGAAGAGATGAAAATGGACCAGTTGTCCTTACCCTCAATGACCGGCATGATAGCACGCTGCTGGATAGCGGAGGGGCGCTCGAAACCATAGGCATAGATACCTGCGAAGGGTCAGTGGCCGCTTTTTGTCGCTTTGTACCCATGGCGTTTCTTACCGCGGAGCAGCTCCGATCTCAGCTTCATGTCATCGAAAGAGTCGACAATCTCATCGTAGTTGGACTCGATCTGACCTGTAATGCGAGTCCTGTCAGTGATGGTCCCTGATGTTTGGTTTGCGGCAAGCGCTCAAGCGCCGTCGGTCCTGCGCAACCCGTGAGGTGCTATGCGCCGCGCCCAACCATCTTTGATGCGCATGCGGCAGAAGAACATACCTTCTTGGAGATCCTCCAATCCCTTGTCGGTAGCCATGATTGCGGTGACGGTTCGTAAAGATTTCCAGACCTAAGCCCTGCTTAGATCTAGAAACTGCAAAGTGGAAGGTGGGGCAAGCGGGAGAAAAAAATCCGCAGGCGAATCGTCGGAGTGCTGTAGAAGTTCTCGAGAAAATTAGATTATCTGAAAGGAAAAGATTCAGTATTCACAGTATATTACTGAGAGCGTCGAATCTACGAAAATGGTCGTAAGGTGTGTTGGGCTGTGCTTGGTGCAGGTGTGGTGTGCAAGAAGAAGAGAGAGTCTGGGCGGGAGGTGATAAAAATTCATTTTGGGCCTCTGCCAGAACAGAATTTGTTGACGCCTCAGGCAACAGCCCCTCCCAAAGCCAAAATCCATTGCGGCAGGAGAGAGGGGCAGGTGGGAAGGTGGGCGAGGTGGGGCAAAGCCATGTTTCTTCCAGGGGCAACACCTGCCTTACGCTGTCTCTCAATGCCAAATAAATTTGTGCCGAATTTTTCTTCTTGCTTTGGCGGGGTTCTGTCAGGTTTTCTGAACTATCACTGGCGGCACGGTACACTGCACGACACACGCGCATCCTTCTGTGGTGGGAACCAAACTGAAGAGCCTCAACTTGACCGGTTCAAGCCCTTCCAAGCGTTTTCAAACCTTGACTCATTTTTTGCCCAACAAGTTACCAAGGGTGAGATCTTGGGTGGCCACCCCTCACAACCCTATTCCCGCCTCCCAAACCTAGTTCCTAAAAAATCTTCCTTTACTATTGGTTCGCGGACCGGTTTCCTGGGTTGTCGAAGATGCTTCTCCCCAACAACCAACGACATCCTCCAAAACTCTCCTCTGACCCAAATGGCGCTGGGAGTTGCCGACAGATGACTGATGACCAGGATGTCTTGAGCATCGGGTCATCCATTCCCACACACCCACTGGGAATCAAGCCGCTGGGCAACAAATATTTTGCCAGTGGCAAAGATGCTCGGCGGTCCCTTGGAACTTTACAGGTGTTGCCTGATGAGATGCTCATGCAGCTTCTCGAGTATCTTGGCCAGCGCACTCTGAGGCTTTTGGGATACTCCTGCAGATTCCTTTTTGCCAGCTGTATCTCCGACGACCTCTGGAAGTCGATATTTCTAGAGTAAGTCAACGTAATGTAGCTCAGGCCTGTGTGAGGGGACACATGATACACCTTCCGTCCGCCGATGGCTTATTAGCTTTTCGTGATATTGGCTTCTTGAAGACTAATGAGACTTCAGGTCCGAGCTCCGATGCAAGTCTTCGTTTGAATGGAGGGGGACATGGAGAGCGACTGTTCTGGGTTTCTCCGCCGACCAAAAAATCCAGATCGACTGCGGCAATGTCTTCTCTGACGTGTTGCATCGCCCGTTCGTCTGCAGTCACATATCCCTAGGCCGCTACACAATCAACATCCCAGCAGTAAACGCGATTAGCCGCTTTGAGGATCTCACATATCAAGATTTTGCGGCAAAATGGAGTAACAAGCCGTTCATTCTTACAGAGTGCATCAAGCCTTGGCCAGCTTATCAGTCATGGGATACCCAGAAGCTTCTGAAGCTCTACTCGAATGTCAGCTTCCGGGCAGAGGCCGTTGACTGGTCATTTACCACATATTGCCAGTATATGTCTGATAACCATGACGAAAGCCCTCTCTACCTGTTTGACAGGAAATTCGCCGAGAAGATGAAGCTCAATATCGGCAACGGCGAAGGTACGGCATATTGGAAGCCAGAATGCTTCGGCCCTGACCTGTTCCAGCTGCTCGGGGATGAGCGACCAGCACACCGGTGGCTCATTATTGGACCTGAGCGGAGCGGGTCTACCTTTCACAAGGACCCCAATGCCACAAGTGCGTGGAACGCCGTGATCCGGGGCGCCAAATACTGGATCATGTTCCCACCGTCGGCGTTAGTCCCTGGCGTATATGTGTCCAAGGACAACAGCGAGGTGACCAGCCCTCTCAGCATTGCCGAGTGGCTTCTCGAATTCCACGCGGAAGCGCGACAGCTTCCAGAATGCAGAGAAGGCATTTGCCAAGCAGGCGAGATCCTCTACGTGCCGAGTGGGTGGTGGCATTTGGTGGTCAACCTCGAGGCCGGGATCGCCCTGACTCAAAACTTTGTGCCCAAGTCTCACATTGCCGACGTCCTGGCGTTCCTCAAAGACCGTCCAGAGCAGGTAACTGGTTTCAAGAAAGATGT
The DNA here is from genome assembly GCA_030549175.1 of Lasiosphaeris hirsuta. NCBI lineage: Eukaryota > Fungi > Ascomycota > Sordariomycetes > Sordariales > Lasiosphaeriaceae > Lasiosphaeris > Lasiosphaeris hirsuta. Next base: position 6,713,527 of record JAUKUA010000001.1, read on the forward strand.
TACCGATCCATACGGTCTGTTTGTTGACCGACTGAGAGAGGAGTATCCTGGTCTGTTAGAGGATGGGCTCAATCAGCTGGCTGAGAGACAGGCACAGAAAAAGAGGAGATGGGATATTGTGGTTGGCAAGACCACTGTTGAAGAGGACCAGCCGCAAAAGAAGAGCACAGGATTCAGCTTTGGATTTGGGTTTGGGGATGATGAGGATGAAATCCCTTGATAGCCAGTGCAATCAAAAAGGGTGACAAATTTTGCTCTTTGTTGTGAGTATAATTTGTCCTGGACAAAGCAGAGTCGGAGGAAAGGAAAGAGGATGGCAACTTGAATCGCGCCGTGACTCGTGCATCACCCAATCTGTGCACCCCTTATCCGTATCTGCAGACGGGCGCTGTGGCTGATACACAGCGCAATACAGCCAGGGAGAGACGGGGAGAGGGGCGTGCGGCTGGATACAGACAGCATCGATTCACTCCATCCATCTCGGTTGGGACTAAATGAAGGGAGTTGTGGAGCCTATCATCTTGGTCAGAGATCAGAGATGCACGATATGTCGTGCTGCGTGCAGCGGCATTTGGCAGTTGCTCATGTTTTCGGCCTGCTGTCCCGCATCCCGAGTAATGCTGGCTGGCTATGCTATTGCACCGAAAGTAAAGAAGTGTGAGGGTGTGAAGTGTGAAGAGTGAAGAGTCCAGTAAGCGAGTGCTCAGTGAGTGCCCGCGATGCGATGGCTCGAGGATGGATGCCTCTTTGTGACCAGTGGTGATCGACGTACGCCAATCAGCTCGTTTCGCCCGATCCCGGCTAGAGGGAGCCATCATTGCGGCCCTTGCACCGCCCGGTCAGAGCAGAGTGATGCCCAATCAGATACGGCGAGCTCCATCCATGCAAACCTGAGCTGCGATTACTGTACCCCCCGACCCCACGCCGCCTGCCCGCTGCCCGCTGCTGTCCGTCAAAAGGAGCCCACCTGAGAGGTTCGCTCTCCCCCCAGGCGCTCCCCGAGCCCCTCAATGCCCCAACCCGACCTGGACCCAGCGACCTAACTACAACTGAACTCGACCTCTCTCCACAACCACTCTGCCGACCTCCCGACCTCCAGCTGCCCGGCTGCCCAGCTCCCCAGCTGCATCATTCTCCCACAGTCCTGGTCTCCCGCAGCACCACCAGCACTGCAACTACCTACGCTGCGAGCTGTGAGCCTGCGACTTGTCTCCGGCGACCCGACCTTCCTCGCGGGACCTGGCAACCTGCACTTGAACCGCAGCTGAACAATCCGAACTCCCGCAGCTGTCGCAGCCCCGGCTCACCTACTCCCTCCTTTCCCTACTCTTACTTGACCTTAGCTTTTGGCTTTGTTTCCTTCCTTCGTCTTTTCTCCGCTAGACGGCGCTGCTTGTCGTTCTCGCCATCACGCCTCGAGCTGGATCGAACCTATCTCCGGAAGCCCCTTTTGAGTTCTGCACCCAACTGCGGTTCCGAACACGCTCCCCATTCACCCGCACGTCCAACACGTCCACGTCCAACACGTCTCCCACCTTCACCACTCTCCCCAAGACCACTTCGCCAGGAACATGACAACATGCCACTAGACGCCCTTTGTTGTTCATTCCGCCAAACCTTATGACCCTCAAAGTACACCGACCTCGCAGCCCTCTAGCGAACCCAGCTGGCTGCTTCAACACCGACCCCCCCCCCCCCCCCCCCGCTTCCATAAATCTACAAGCCCCCGCGTCTAACTTGACCTTTCCAACTCGCCGGGATCTTTTCTGAGGGCGACATAATATACTTCTTTTCTCCGCCCGAAATCTACAGTGACCAGAGCTCCCTTGCCTGCTTGCCATACCTACCCAACAGCCCCGCTGACACCACTGGCCTGCCTGCCTGGAGAAGCCTCGCCCACGTGCCAAGCGCCACTGATCGACACGGTCAACCACCACAAAGATGGTGTCCGACGAGACATACGAAATATGCCTCCCGATCCTTCAGGACTCGAGCCTCGAGGACGAGGACAAGACGGACAAGCTTGAGGACCTCTTGCGGGAAAAGACAAACCTGACGGGTCAAGGTCTTGAGAATGCTGTGCTGGATGCCTTGTGGAGATACCGAGAGGGGGGAGGGAACGCGACCTCCCCTCCGCCGATACGGCAGACGATTCTTCGTCGGCCATCGCCAGCTCCGTGGCGCGGCTCTGCAACCCCTCTCTCGGGCTCCCCACGTTTGGGCGTCAGTCCCCTCGCCCCGCCGGGTTTCGTGCCGACCAACTTCAGCCGGACAAAGTCGTCAACGGCCTCCCCCTTCGGCTCCCCACGACCTTCGCCGCGGCTCGCCTACGCCGCCCCCGTTCCACATAGCCCGAGCCTGAACGCCTACCAGTTCGCCACAGACGACCCTTCGCAGGAAGTGTTCGGAGAATTCCAGGCGGACAATGTAGACTGGCTTGTAAGTGACGACGCGGCTAGCGTAACGTCGTCTATAGGTGGCTCAAGTGGTCTGAATGTCGCGGCTCCCGAGTTCGTCTCGTCGCAGCAGAACGACATGACCCCATATGATATGCTGAGATCGATTTTGGGCCAGTCCAAGACGGATGAGGAGATTGGCGCTGCCCTAGCTAATCATGGCTATGACTTGGGTGCTACCGTCGCAGCCATTATGGACGGGCAGATCCAAGATAACCTCGCCTTGGCTGCTCAAGCGGCTCAGGCTGAGGAAGCCCGAGTTGTGGTTATTGGCAAGTCGATGACCCCTGACGCGCGTCCCACAACTCCAGCCGAGCAGGGGAAGTCAGGTGTGATTTGCAAGTTCTTCCTATCTACGGGACAGTGCTTGCGATCCGACTGTCGGTTCAGCCACGACTTGAGCTCCCATATCTGCAAGTACGTTGATATACCCCTCCCATGATATATTTCCTGGCGCGCACTACTAACGGACCCTGCAGGTACTGGGTTGCAGGCAACTGCCTCGCTGGTAGCACATGCATTTTCTCCCACGACCCAGCGCATCTTGTTAATAGGCTGCACATTGACGGTTCGAATACGCCGCCGACACAGCATGCCACAGTCAATGTGCAGGATTACAACAGCTTTCCAGCTCTACAACCTGGCACTCCGGAACAGCTGCCCCTATTTGCGGCGGCGGCCAACTATCCCGCAGTAGGAATTACTCCCCCGCCGGGTTTCAAAGGGCACCATGCGTATCCTGGAGAACGGCCCAGGTCTCGGCCGAGTAGTCGGCACCAGCAACACAAGGAAAGCACGCCGGCAGCGCCTTCACTGGACGATGCAGATGCTTTTCCTTCGCTGAGTTCTGCCTCGGCCAAGCAGGCCAAGAAACATCATGGAAAGCGGGGCGGGCATGGCCACGGACACAAGGAGAACTTTACGCCTAGCACATTGGCAGATATTGTCAAGATGTCTCCGTCGCCCAGTCCCGGCGCCTCGCGGCAGGACCGCAAGATCGCTCGCAACGGTAGCTCGACCAACATCCGGAACGGCGAGAACAGTGCGGCTGCACAGGCGATTCCCAACCCCAAGCACATCCCATGGCTTGAGACAGGAGATAGGGCCAACAAGGACTATCTTAAGGCTCGCCAAGAAGCGATCAAGCATGGCGGCCTTAGGAACAAATTTCTACAGAGGTGCGTGTGATTCTTGCTGGCAACCGCGGCCGCGGCCAATTGCTTTTACTGACATGTGTGCAGTGCTGCTCAAGCCTGGAATCGCAATGATGCCCGTGCAGCCAAGGCTCTTAGCCTGCGTGGCCAGAGCGAGAATGAGCAGATGAGGAAAGCGCACCGTGAGGCGGCCAACCAGCTCTACGAGCAGCGCAACAGGGAGAAGGCGAATTGTCCTGAGGTCTTCGTTGATTTGCACGGCCTCCATCCTGATGAGGCGGTCGAGTATCTCGAGGGGGTATTGATGGAGAATAGCGCGGAGACGCGGCCAATTTACGCCATTACGGGCACGGGACACCACAGCAAGAACGGCAAGGACAAGGTAGGCAAGGCCCTGCGGGGCTTCTTGAACGAATGGCGTTATGCCTATCGCGAGTTCTCTGTTCCTGGCGACAGGAACAGCATGGGGGGGATCCTGGGTATCGACGCTCGGAGCTGGGACAAGTCCCTGTCCAAGGACGGGGTGACACTTTCCAAGAAGGACGACCAAGGCAGGGAGGAGGTGGATATTCTTGCTCAAGGTGTCGAGATCGGCGACGGCAAGGTCAAGCTGCTTGTTAGGGACACGTCGGTGTCCAAGGAGCCGCCGAAGGGACCGTCTGGAAATCGAGGCAGGTGACGGTTGCAGGATAGGGGATCCAGAGGCCGCGGAATTTGAGGATGCCCTGAACTGACACCAACCTACCTACCTTCCTTGCCGGTATGGTGGCCCCAATGCTTAGCCTGGTAGATTAGAAAAAGTAAAAAGACAACGAGGATGGGCCTTTGCTTCTCTGATGAGAATATGGGGCCCGTCGATCCGTTGCTTCGTCGTACCTTGTGTTGAAGATGCCGCCTTTTTGTGCCGTGGTGAGGGCTTGTGGGTGTTGGTTGGCAGCTAGAGTGTTTGGTAGGTAGGTGATGGACGGGTGGTGGTAGGTTGTGGTTTAGACAAGCTCAGGCCTTTGCAATTATGCATAACCCCAAACCCCCTCCCCCTCCCCCGGAAAAAGGCACAGTGCCAAACGGTCAGGTGGGACTGCGACCTGCGACCTGCAAGAGCTCTACCCCTGTTATGACGTTTTGCAGAAGCACTCGTGCATTTTGCAACATGCAACATCGAGTACCTTTGACTTAGTATTCGCAGAATTACCAGCTATTCTGATCAGTGGTTGTGATGGATTAGTAGCCTTGTGGCGGCTGCAGCCCATCACTTTGCGGGCTATCTCAATCTTGGATGATGCCTCGCAATTCTTGTATAAATCTCAACAGATAAAGTGTGTCTGCCGTTTCGTAAGCGTGGGCGAGGTCCGTTGGTGGCTGAGGCTCACCCAACGGAGCAGACCTCCCTGTTTCGTCTCACCGACCCCGGCTTCGAGCGCCGAGACTTGGAGCTGACAAAAAAAAAGTCGCGAACGGCGAAACATCATCTTTTCCCTTGCTCCTTTTTCTCCTTATCTTTTCTCTGCATACAAACATCAACAACGGTGGAATTCGCAACCGGTTCCCACGCGACTACAAGCAATTCAATGGCAATGGCAGCGACAAGGTAGCATCGACGAGTCACGCACCCGACTGCAACCGCAAACCGCTAGACATAGTGCCTGGAGACCCATCAATCAATCCGCTATCAACCGACGAGGCCGCGAATAAGGGCGTCATCTTCACGCCTGCCCCATCACCGCTTCCTCCCCCTTCCGTCTTCCACGATGCCGTCGCATACCGAAGACTACCAGCTCTCCAGCCCCCTCTCCCCCACAACGGCATCGCCCTCGCTCTTCACGCCGGCGTCCAGCACGTCGACGACAAGCCTGGCCGCCTCCGCCGCCTCTAAACGCCCCAACTCACCGACCTCTCCCCACCTGCCCTCGCCCTCCTCCCAAGCCTCCGTCCCCCCGTGGGCGTGCCGTCCGACGCCCACCACCCGCCTGTCCACTCGCCGCAGCACCCCCTACGCCGTGTCCCACGACCCGCCGCTGCTAGAACGGCTCACGACGCTCTCGTCAGCCATCTCCCGGCAGGCCCTACGCCTGCTGCTCTCCCTGACGCCGCTGCAGCGCCTAGCCCTCGTCGTCGCCGGCCTTGCCGTCCTAACCCTCACCATCCTAGGACTGGTCTACTCGCACCGCATCTTCGCGGCGCTGGGTCCCGTGGCGCAGAAGTGGCGGCTGCTGCCCGGCGGGTGGGTGCTGGTGTGGCTGCTGGCGTTTGCGTGCGCATTCCCGCCCATGATCGGGTACAGCACGGTGGTGACAGTTGCGGGGTTCGTGTACGGGTTCCCGTGGGGGTGGCCGATTGTGGCGAGCGCGACGGTGGCCGGGAGCACAGCGGCCTTCTTCACCAGCCGGGGCGTCTTCTCGGGCTATGTGCACCGCCTGGTGGGCAAGGATGCGCGCTTCGTCGCGCTGGGCCAGGTGCTGCGGCGGGACGGGCTAGGCGTGCTGGCCATGATCCGACTCAGTCCGCTGCCGTACAGCCTGAGCAACGGGTTCCTAGCGACGGTACCGAGCATCCGGCCGGGGGGCTTCGCGTTGGCGACGGCGTGTGCGACGTATGCTTTCCCCTTTTTCCTTTCTCGTGCTGTAACTAACGAGAGCAGCCCTAAGCTGGCCGTCCACGTCTTCATCGGCTCCCGCCTCGCGCTCCTTGTCGAGAGCGGCGACAAGATGAGCGGCGCCGACCGCGCCATCAACTACGCCAGCATGTTCTTCGGCGGTCTCATGGGCTTCACCGTCGGCATCCTCATCTACCGGCGCACCATGGCGCGTGCCGCCGAGCTCGCCGCCGCGGGGGGTCTCGAAGAGGGCGAGGGAGCCGACAGCGATATTGAGCGTCAGGCGGGTGACAACGACGAGGAGGGGGGCTACGCCGACGCTGAGAATAGCAGGCTCATTCGCGGCAACGCGGCGATGGCAGGAGATGTGGATGCCGCGGCGCTAATGGATGACGATGACATCTCGCTGTGGGATACGGATGGGATTGATACGAGCTATAGGGATAGCTGGGATGAGGAGGAGGCTGTTGGAGGCGGGGGCAGGAGTAACGGTGATGTGGTTGCAAACGGCGTCAAGAGGTGAACCTCGGCAGGGATTTTGTTTCATTTCAAGAGAAGAGAGTTACAAGGAGTTAGTTGGTTAGCATCGAGCGGCGTTTTTGTTAAGTGGACTGGCGTAGAGGTGCGAACGGTTTTCCTCCGCCGTTTTTGGGCATGTCACATCAAGGGCAATATGGACATAGATGGCAAGACCTACAAGACAGGTTCAACGTTGTATTAAAGATTCATTCGTTCATATCGCATTTGCCCCCCCCCCCGGGGCGCCCGTGAGGTGGCTCCACTCGTAAAGTAATTGGTATCAAGTCATCATACAAATACGGCATGCCATAACATGTCCCGTAACGTCGTCAAGAAGTTGCCCAAAACTCCTCGCTAGCCCAAATCAAATTGAAAAAACTCTCCCTCTCAAGCCAAGCTCGCAAAAGTAAAACAAAAAGCAAGGCTCACGGGCCTTGGGAACGCTGCATAAATTGCATGGCCTGCTCCATGGGATACCCGATGAAGACGGGCCCGGAGATGTTGAATATCATCTGTGGGGGGCCACTCTTTCCACCCTTCTCTGGCTGGGGAGACGACGCTATGCTAGCCGGGTTTACAAATATCGGCTGCGGCTGCGGCTGCTGATGCGGTGGTGGACTGGTTGGTGGGACGCGGTTCTTAACTGGGGTGAATGGTCGCTCAGCTTCACGATCAAAGTCCCCGCGGTTCGATGTCTCGTCCACCTTAGGGTACGAGGAAGGGAATGGCAGTTTTGTATGATCGAAAGGGCACTTTATCGGAGCCGCCGTCTCCTGCAGCGTATCTAGAGGACTGTGCATCGTCACGGGCGCCGGAGGGGGGGATTCAGGCCGCTGGACGTCCTCCGGCTGGAAACCTGCAGCCAGCGGTACCGATATTCCCCACGGCCTACTGGGAGATTCGCCCAACCGAACGTCTCGCAGAGGACGGTCAAAGTGACTCTGACGATCATCGTCGTGGGGCGCCTCGGCCACCTGCTCAGGGTCACTGGTGGTGACCTCCTGCGCCCAATTCTCTACTCTCTGGTTCGAGGACCTGTCCACCTCTTCCAAGTCCGCATTTGCTGCCGAGGGCAGCATAGGCTGGTGCAGATGACTCAGGTCGTTGATCATGCTAACCAAGTTCCCGTACTTAGCATCGAGCTTCCTTATTTGCTCCTCGTTCTTCTGGTACCGCCTGACGCAGACCTCATGGCTCCGGGGGATCTCGTGTTTATGTGTCTCAACATAGTGGGCAATCTCCTCTGGAGAATGCTTGTCAAGAAATCGAATCGGGCACTTAGAGGCACCCTGGGCAGGTGCAGACATGGTTTCCTCTTGCATGGCAGCGCATATAGGATCAGAAGATTTATGGGGTGTGATGTCAACAGTTGTGCCAGTCAGGTTTTGTGAGTGGCCCCTGTGTTCAGGGCTGCGACGAGATTCCACCGCCTCCGGTTTGGCGGAAAAGGGACAGGCCAGAGAACCCTTTCTGCCCTCAACGGTAAAATCTTGCTCGAGGGCGGTCGAGGTGGAGGTCATGTTTTCGGTCACGGGAGAAAGCGATGACGTTTCCTTGCTCGATCCACCGTCCTTGCTCATATCCACCATGCCGGCGATGAGCTGCTGTGCGGCTTTCCTGCCCTCCCTGATAAGCAGCGCAATTTGATGCTGGGCATTGCCAGCTTGACTGCGCTTCGGTAAAGGTATAGCTGAAGTGGCTGTTTGGGGCCGGTGTTGCAGATCTGGGGGAAGTTGTAATTTGGCTAGCGTCTCAGACACTTCGGGTACTGCGGGCGCATGTTTGTCGGCAAGGTACTGGTACTGGGTGGAAGGGAGCAGAGTTAGCTACTCTGTTCGCCACCGGATTGCAATGGTTGTGAAAGACATTGGACAATAATCAGTCATGCTAAAGGTTTTATCTCCATTCGCCGCCGTAACGGCTACAGATCTAGAGCTAATTGATCATCACGAAAGTCCAAGGAGGAGAAAGGCGGTGTGAATGCACATGACCTGAACGTACCTGTTCGTGCGCAAAGCGCAGCTTGTGCTCCAATATTGTTTTGTGATCGATCAGCGCCTGTACTTCATTGGCAAGAGCGTTGAACGACTCTGTTAGAGTCTGTGTAAGGAGTATGTAGCTCATCCCATTGATGAAGCGGGGATGGACCGAAATTTAATGAGGCGCAAGAGCAAAGGTTCCCGTGTGCTGTGCCCATGAGCTGAGCTGGTTAAACTCGGTTGTGGAACTAGAAGGAGAGAATTGGTAAGCTTTTTTATATTCGCAACGAATCGATTCTAGCGGAACCCGGGTGTTCCGCCCCACCCAGCTCAGTTGAAAGTTTGGCCGGTTCCGGGCTCCAGCAGCTGCCCCGGGCGCTGGATGCAGCGGCGCTCTCCCTGCAAACATCCTGACGCGACTCGGTGCAGCTTTTTCCGTTTGAATTCCGTGGTCCCTCTTGAAATGCAACAGTGCCTCCTTGGGACCGGCCTCCGCTGCTTTTCCCGAGCAGCAAACGTCAATGAGGCACACCCATCGTGCCGCAGAACCGACATCGTCGTTCATCTTCGTCCTAAGAGCAACCAACTGTTTGACTAGCAGCTTCAAGACTAGCAAGATGCACGATACACACGAGGCGGGCACCCAGATATAACGTCACATTGATGGTCCCCGCAACCCTTTTCGTGCTATCAATACTCAACGCTCGAGGACACTGCATATGGCAGCTCGGCAGGCTTCGGCCCAAGATCCACGATCTGCGATCCACGATCCACTTGAGGTCTTGAGCTATCATCCTCTTGTTGGTCGGACCTCCGCAGTCGCCCATCGTTGTCTTGGCCTTGGCCCCCACGCCTTTATGAACAGCCATCTGATACGACTAAGCTGCCCATGATACTAGCTCTGGCGCACATCAAGTGACTGCCAATTCAGCCCAACATCTCTCCCCCGTCTCCTCTCCCACAAGACGTCACCATGGCCGCAATCAAGCCGGCACGATTGCTGAGCCGAAAGGCCCATCTCGTGCCTGGTACGTGCCCTATCTCACTGATCTCGCCCTCTCTGACCTAACCGCTCACTAACACGGCCAGGGCAACTACATGTTACTGAGCTCTTCTTCGAGGTGCCCAAAAACTACAGTAAACCCTCGGCCGGTACCCTCAAGCTGTTCGGCCGGACCGTTAGGAAACATGAGGCTCCCATTATCCCTCACTCCCCCAAGGAGCTCGAGAGTATGGATAAGCTACCGTACCTCGTCTTTCTGGAAGGAGGGCCGGGCTTCGGAAACCGGGAGCCGCAAGAAAGCCCTCTCACTCGGTATGCACTCAATCGCGGGTATCAGCTTCTCTTCCTCGACTACCGCGGCACCGGCCTCAGTACGCCCATCAATACCAACGCGATGCGCAAGCTAGGCGGGCCCCAAGCTCAGGCCGACTATCTCAAGCTGTTCCGCGCCGACAACATCGTCCGCGACTCGGAAGCCGTGCGCCTGTGTCTGACCGCCGACCTTCCCGAGGACCGGAAGAAGTGGTCTGTCTTCGGCCAGTCCTTCGGCGGCTTCGTAGCCCTCACCTACCTGTCCAAGCACCCCGGGGGCTCCGTGAGGTTTTCATGACGGGCGGGTTGGCCCCGATCAAGCGTACAGCCGAGGAGGTTTACCGCGCGACGTATAAGAAGACGATCGAGCGCAACCAAGCCTACTACCGCAAGTTCCCCGAGGACATTGAGGCTGTCTACCAGGTAGCCAAGTATCTCGCCGAGCAGAATGGTGTTGCCCTTCCCAGCGGAGGCGCCCTCACCGTGCAGCGGCTGCTGACCCTCGGCATCTCCTTCGGCACGCACGGCGGCCTTGACTCGGTCCACGCCCTCATCCTCAAGATGATCACCGACCTGGACCAATTCTCCTTCCTCACCCGCTCCGCCCTGACCGCCTTTGAAAACCACCTCCCCTTCGACACGAACCCCATCTATGCCATCCTCCACGAGCCCATCTACTGCTACAAGCCCGGCCTCGCCTCCGCATGGGCCGCAAACGCTGTCGGCCTCTCCCTCCCGCTCTTCTCCTGGCTCAACCCCACGCTCCCCCTCCCCTCTACTATTAGTACCCCGTTGCACTTCTCGGGCGAGATGATCTACCCCTTCCACTTCGATACGTACCCCACGCTTACCGAGCTTAAGCCCGCTGCCGAGATCCTGGCCGCCTACGACGCCTGGGACTCGCTCTACGACGAGGCCCAGCTCGCGCGCAATGAGGTGCCCGTCTACGCTGCCAGCTTTATCGACGACATGTTTGTCGACTTTGAGCTGGCGCGCGAGACGGCCGCGCTCGTCAAGGGTATCCAGGTTTTCGAGACTAACAACATGTATCATAACGCGGTGCGCGCGCGAACCGATGAGGTCTTGGGGCAGCTCTTTAGGATGCGCGATGATTCTATTGATTGAGCGAGTCTGTGCGGGGTGATGAGATGTCGCTATCTAGGTAATCAAGTGTGGGTATTTGAAGTGCCCGTTGTCAAGTTGGACATCACGGATGAGCTCGGTTGCCCTGTTGACTTAGCAGGGTGGACGATGACATGATGTTGCGTATAGTTTAGAAGCAGAGCGATATCCCCAGTGATAGTCATGCCAGCGGTAGAGAGCATGAGCGTAAATACAAAGTCGCAATTGAACACTGGTTCACCAATCTCGCCGATGATAGCGCTTAGCTCACTTCATCTCATGTTTTTTTTTTTCTTCTTCGCATTCCGTCCCCTATCCATATGCATTTTAAACGATAAGAGGCATTTGAGACCACCACTCCCAACATTTATCTCACGCATCACATTCGGGGCTGCGGAACCACCGCCCCCCCCCCCCCCCCCCCCCCCAAATATAACTACCCATGTCACGGATAATAGTGACCTCGAAAGATTTTATTTATCAAGTATCCTTTATGCGCTCCACTACCAGGCCAAAGGACCGAGTCAGCCAGCGCGAAGAAAATCAAAATTCGCTTTTCTCCTCCTGCTCCCAGGAAAAGATGAAGACCAAGCCAAGCCGGATGCTCCAAAAACATCTCTCCACCGAAAGTAACCGAGAACCTAGATGATATCATAAACCCAAACCACAAACTGTACCTTTAGTACCTATGTCCGAGCCCAACCTCATCCGGACCAACCCAGTCCGACTAACCGTTCCGTCCAGTCGTCCTTCGCAACTAATCTCCATCCCCAAAAAAAGTCTAGAAAGACGAGAAGAAAAAAAAAACAATTCCTTTCCTGGCGACAAGATCACCACCATTCAAGATTCCTCCGGCATAGCCCCCTGCCTGAGAACCGTTTCACACTCGAGACCATTCATCCCCATCACTTGTGCTCTCCCTAGCACACATATAGGCCCCTGCAACGAGAGAGATAATGCCGTAGCGGCTAGGGAGGTTATCTGGAGGGTGAAATCGGGGAGGGGTGCTGTGGCTAGAAGCCTCTCGGTTTCAGGTTACCATCGTCGCTCCTACCATCTAGGTGGCCCCCGATATGGGTGATAGTGTGCTGCGCGGTACGGACTAACAGGATCCATGGCTGGCGGAAACCACGGCCTCTCCATGCTGGGCAGTGCTCTTCCATTGAAGTCTTCTTCCCTTCTTGAAGCCATCTCTTTGAGCAATAGGGGGGCAATTTCAGGGTGAGCTACCAGAAAATCTTGTGTCTCATCCGGCGCCTGCCGCCATGGCTGGAGGAAGCCCACGCGAGCGAAAATCATCTTTAGGAGTGGATCGTTCTCCGGGAGGCCCTCGTACAGCTTGTGGCAAAGGAATAGAACCTTGGGAACTGCCGCATCAGCGCCAGCTGTCTCGAGCATGTCTATGGCAGCACGCGCGATCTCGGCCTTGAATCCTTCAAGCAGGAACTTGTTGGCCAGGATGTAGACATCAATGTTGAGCTCGTAGGCGAGCAGCCACGTGCGCAGGTCTTCACCCGATATCCTAGCGCTAGAGCCATCAGGACCTGTGCCCGTAGCCCAGTTGCCGCCCGGTGGAGGAGGCGGTGTCATTGGTGGCGGGGCTGGCATGCCGTGGCGTCTCCTAGGTGGGCGGCGCGGTCGCTCCGGGCGTCCCGTGTGGATATCGCGCTCGATGACAACAACACCGGGATGGTGAGGCATTGGGGCCGGAGGAGGGGGGGCGCGAGGTGCTTGGCAGTGCCAGCAGGGCGGGCCCGAAGTAGAGAGGCACTGTGGGCATCCGCAGTTGGGCCGATGGACACCGGGCCGCTTCTGGCGCATACGTTCCCAGTGGCGCTCCTCGCGACGACGGCGGCGCTCTCTTCTCCGACGGGAGACAGCACTAATGTCTGAGCCGTACGAATCCACCGAGTCGTCGCTGTCGGACTCGGCGCCTGTCTCTTGACCGCCATCTTTGCCCTTGCCCTTGTCTTGGTCAGGAACTAGGGAGTTTGTCAGCGCGCATTCGATGGCTAACGGGAATTACAGACAGCATGTATAACTTACCCAGCACCGATGAAATTGGCTTGAGCGGGTTATATTTTTCCTCGTATAGGTATGCGATGAGAAAGTGGAAGATGGCGGGGTTTTCCTCGGGCAAATCGACCGACTGTGTGTGGCACTCTTTGAACTCCCCGCAAAGCGCCTTTTCAAAATACTCCGACTTCAATAGGATGTGCTTGTGTACCTGTTTACATAATTAGCGTATTCCTAAATGGCGCATAGTTGTTTACTTACGTAGAAAGTCTCCATGTACGGGGGCACGCCCACGCGCAGAGGAATGACCGGTGAGCTGAAACGTCTGTTTGTCGCGCATGTCAGTAAGACCTTTGCAGTTTATTGGTTCCTAATGAAGCAAGTCATATTGGCGCCAGCAATTGAACATGCGCCCGTCATCGCGATGCAGTTGGGGGCATGATATTGAAGTTGCTACCCTGAATGCGGCCCTGGGCGCAAACCTCCATCCAGGTGAAGTTGCGACGCAAGCGACAGCGCCGACACCATTAGGATCGGTGAAAGAAAAAGAAAAAAATGACCAGGAATCGCAAGAGGAAAGTGCGCAGAGACTCACCCATCCGCCGTCGACAGCCAAAGATCTTCCTTGGGGTCGAGCACCTCCTTACGGTTGAGGCCCTCGGGCATGGAGTCCAAGACGACGACATCCGGGACCGTGGCTGACGGGGCGCGCATGACGTCGTCTAATGTGCGCTCCCTCTGGTGACTACCATGTCCATTCTGGCGGCGATCTGCATTGGAGCTGAAGCTGGGCTCACCATTTCCGTTGGCGGGCTCATTGGCGGGCTCGTTGAAACCGCTACCGGCGGCGGGTGTTGCTGAAGCGGAGGCCGATGCCGAAGGACGTCTGGCCCCGCTGGTACTGCTTGCGCCGGACATATTGCCTGCTCTCTGCTTTCTCCCCCGTCGCCACGTTCTCGATTACTGGCTTGCGAGTATGCGCGCCGAGGCAACTCGTGCTCTCGAGGTCGGTGAGGGAGAGACAGGTGGGATAATTACGATGGCAGGTGCAGTGCAGCTACGTCAAAAGAACGACTTTTGTTGCTCGGACCTCCCGAGGGCGGGGATGAGAGGTGGGATAAAGGTGAGCAGGGTTGGCAAGCGGTAAGGAAGGGTAAGGTAAAAGTGTTGGTTGGGGGCCTTAGGTAGGTGAGAGAAGTAGCGAGGCAAACAGCAGGCTTATAAAATGGGTATGGTGTTGCGGCGAAGGCGCAAAAGGCGGGCAGAGCCAGATCCAGCCCTTTTCTGTTTTGAGGACGGAAGGATCAAGCACAGCAACTGGCTGTTTGGGGAGGGGGAGGGGATGAAGGCGAGGTAGAAATGGCGGAAGGGATGGAAGGAGAAGGGGAAAGAAGAGGTAGCCGAAAGAGGCTTGACTTAATGGCGCGCAGTCCAGGCAAAGTCGGGAGGTTGAGGACGATGGATGTGAGTGAGTGAGTGTGTGTGTGTGTGTGTGTGAGAGAGAGTCCAGCAGTATGGGTGCAGCGTGTGCTTGAATGGAAGGGGCCGTCGCCCATCCCAAATGGAAACGCAGGCAGCCAGCCACACACTAGTTTGGTCTGTCAAATAACGTGCGCCATCGGCAGAAACATGCATATGAGACCCTTCTCGACAGCTCGTGTATCGAGCACTGCTCTCCCGACTACGCAGTAGTATAGTATTCAGAGTGCGTGTGTGTGTCTATGTGTGGTGGTGTGTTGGGCAAGTGCGGGCCGCTTCTTGCTCAACGGACGATTGACGACAGCCGACGATGACGGCCACTGGGGATACAGGCGGGGCGTGCGGCTGTGTACACTGGACCTTCATAGCCATTGGACCCTTTTCAGTCATCTTCAATCATATCCTCGTAGCTACGGCATCCTGCGCCGCGGCCAGGCAATCCAGGCAGTGAGGCAAGCAGCTATGAGGACAAAGGCGGCAAACCACCTATCGGGTTGAGCCATGGGGTGTGTGGGCAGCGAGGCATGAGGTGGACAACGTCGATTGCCGTTGCCGGAGTGGGACGCAACACGACCAGTGGCAGAGCAAGGCACACACACACGACCACCCCATTCTCGCTCCCCAGTCCTCCTCCCTCGCTCCCTCTGCTCGACAGCATGCTGCTTTTCGCTGTTGCTGCGACACCCTGCAACGCACTGCAGCGGACAGAAGCGCGAGGCAGCGGGAAAATCTCTGCGGGTCGTGGTAAGGGGGGAGGGTCTCGCGCCTAGGGGGCCAGAAACCAGAAGCCAGACGGGGGGCATGCGCATCGCTGCAAGGCGCTCTCGACATGCATGCGCAGACGACGCCCTCTCTGTTGGGACTCTTTTTGAATGGCTGAACGCGGGACCCTCGAAGGTGCCGGCCCGCCAAAGCTTGACCTCCGCCTTTTTCTTTGTCTGTCTGCACCAGCCAGAGCCAAACAAAGCAACCTACCCCTCAACTCTTCTCTAGGCGGAAAACGGAGCCGACAGCTGATGCCACCCGCCTGGTGCGTCCTCGACAGCCATGGCGTGTGTACCAATCCTCAAGCTTACAGGGTACGGGTACCTGTCGAGCCACCTCAGACGCCACGAGGAGAGAGACAAACTCAAAACCAGCCAGCAATCGGGTTGCGCGAATAAACCCCACAAGTTCAATCAGACAATTGAGGCGGCCGAACCTGTGAGACCGAGCATGCACGAAACCTGCCTGTTTTGCTGCAGTCAAGCTCCGACTACATATGCGGCCGCTCACCGCACTCATGTTGGGCCCAGACATCAGGAGAGCCCAATACGGTTTGCAATTTCTTTGTCGTCTCTAATCATTCGGGTAGCTCAAGTTGGGCAACCACGGTTGGTCTCTTTATTCTATCCTACATACGACGTTGACGAGACGTCCTCGAGAGTTCCCCTAGCAGGTTGCCGTCAGCTTCCCGGTCTGCCAATTGATTGGTGGCGACAACGGCGACACTGGCGGCTGGAGTGAGGGGTACCAACCTTGCCCATCGGGAACATTAACCGGCGGTCAAGAGCCCTGATTCCTGATTCTGGTTTCATGGCGCGAGTCTTCATTCCTCCTCGATATCTTGTCTCATCTCAATCTCTGAGATTTTTCTTAGCTTAGCTCGGCACACTTGGGCAACAACAAGGCATCTACAGGAGCACTCACGCCATAGCCGGTTGGCCGATTCTGCAATAATCCTTGCTTTGGCGAACAGTTTGTCCCTGTACTTTTGCTCGTCCCTCGCCTCTAACCTCGCCTTGTTCGGCTGCGCTTGCATTAGCACGGGCAGGAGCTCGTTGGGGTCAGCATTGGCAACGGCGGCAACGGTCTTGAACCCGTTGTCCCAGAAGATGCGTCTGACTAGCGGTTAGCTGAGGCTCTGTTCGGGCATTTTGCATGTTGGGGTAGTCATACGCAGTCCGACTCTTCACGAAAGTGATCTTAGCAAGGGCTAGGAGGTCCGACCTTGCCCCCGCCTTCAACCTATCGGAAAAGTAGTCGAGTGCAGCTGCCATCGCACTACATCGGCAGTTAGCAGACCCGTGGAGAAACAGACAAGTCAGAGAAACTGACCCCCAATCCATGCATTCGCAAAACTTGATCATACCAGCAGCGAAGCCCTGGCACGTTTGAGCCAACGTTTGAACCGACCCACGGGGCATGTCGTACTTTTGTGCAACACGATGGATCGGGACTTCGTTGCAGAGATCGCGCAACTGCAATGCTAGGTAAAATCGGTAGTATCGCCTCGCGATCTCCCTTTCTTCAGGGGTATTCTCCTTAAGCGTGCCGCCGTGGAGCCTAGTCTTGTTAGCACAAGTCCTGATGCCCTCCTGGAGTAGGAAGATTACTACATCTTGTTGATCATCACGGGCCTAAGCCCTAGAAAAGTCATGACCCTAAGCCCGCTCTCGTCCAGCTCCTGCATTTCGTTCCAAAACACACGCCAATTTACCGTGACGGTTGATGTGTCCGGGATGGGCGTAAAGTTGTAGAGCACGTGCATCTCCCCGTCTAGCACAAATGCCTGCAGTGCCTTCTTGAGCTCTTCGTATACAAAAGTACCATCTTCGGGGTCGAGAGATGAAGCAACGATGGCCTTGCCAAGTTTGGTGGCATTGAAGTTAGAAAAAGCATCAACCGTGATAAATTCCATCTTCTGCAAATCCGCGAGGCTCTCCTCGACATGTTCTTGTATCAAGATGGGGTCGGCGGTATAAGCAAGCATGGTTTTACTAATATAGTCGTCTAGCGACTCTCGACCGGTAGCCAGCCTGATAGCAATGACCTCAAGCAATGCCCTCTGGATGCGGCGTTTGTCTGAGATAAGGCAGCTCGAGATTTGCGGCAACTCGGCGTTTATCAAGTCGACGACCACCTCAAGATCGTCCTGCTGACAACACAAATATGTCTCGCCGACTTCATCTTTGCCCTTCCGCCCGGCTCTCCCCCTCATCTGTCGAAGCATGGCAGGTCCGACGAGTTCTCGCCCCATGCGAGCATTGTGCAAAATAACCCTCCTCGCAGGAAGGTTGATACCAGCAGCAAGAGAGCATGTAGCAACGCAAACCTTGAGCACTCCGGCGTCGTAGGCGCCAGCGATCAGCTCTCGCTCCTCGGTGGTGAGGCCAGCGTGGTGGAAGGCCACCCCGGCTGGGATGGTCTGCTCGAGTTTCGGGTCGATCCCCGAACTCAAGCTGCGGAGGTCCCCTAGCAGGTCTAAACGCCGCTCCTGCACAGCTGTGGGTGCGTCATGGAGTGCTGGCAACACGCGGCTGATTAGAACGGCATCTGATTCACACCCAGCGCGGCTGCTGGAGAAGACTAGTACACCATAGCCGGCTCTGGCGGTCTCGTTTGCGAGTGCTACCACGGCATTCGTGACCGGATCTTTGAGTTCCTTGTGATCCGATGGACTAATGGTCCTCATAGGTAGCACGGAAGACTGGGTGGCCTGTGTCCTGGCATCTAAGTGGGTGAGTGTTTTAAGTAGGCCAGCAGTTGTCGCTGCTGGGTAAACGTTCCCCTCGTAGACGAGATGCTCTTCAATGGGAACCGGTCGGTAGTGTGTCTCGTATGAGTGACCCTGGAGCCATCTTTTTAGTAAGTCGATATTCTGGTGTTGGTCAGTCAGCCAGCCTATGTGCAAGCGCCGGGGGGAGGGGGGGGGGGGGCACACCTACTGTCAAAGTTGCACTCATGGCGACGACCTGAATTTCCCGGCCAAGACATAACAGCTTGGTGGTCAATAGCTCCAAAAGATAGCCCCTGAAGCCATCATCTATCATGTGGCACTCATCTAGAACCACTGCTTTCAGCTTGGAGATAGAGCAATCGTCAATGGCCGTGTTTATCAGCGAGTTTGCCTGCTCCATTAATTAGGCCCGGCGATGCTAATTCACAATGGGAAGCAACACACCCACCTTTTCAATAGTGCAAACGGCAATATCGAAATCTGCCCATGTCGCTCTGACCTTGCTCCCGCCAAAAAAGCCAACGACCCTGATGGTGTCTTCATCCGCCCTTGGCGCCCACAGTTTCTGGCCCTCCGGCGGCGTCTGGCTGAGGTCGCCGGCGCGGGAGATGCTATTGACAATATTCCGTAGCCAGCGGACCTTCTCCTGGACGAGGGCCACGTAGGGCAGCACCAAAACCGCCTTGGCATCGCGGTCCTCAAAGACGCGGCGGAGCATCAGCACATCGGCGACGAGCGATTTGCCGCCGCCAGTGGGCGCACTGTACACCAGGTTCTTCTCTCCCCGGAGGAGACCTGGGCCTAGAAGGCACAGCTTCTGCCATGGGTAGATGGTCTTTATACCCTGGGAAGCGAAGTTGGCTACGAGTGGCTTTGGCAAGCCATAGATGGGGTGCGAAAGCGAGAGCAACGGGTCAGCAGTGGACGTCGGTGTTGCCGCAATCGCCCGCCGCTGCGAGTATTCCGAGGGCTCGCCGGCTGAGACAGAGCCGTGTGCATGCTGGATGGTACTCGCCAGGAGTTTAGGAAGTTCTCTGGAAAAGCTGACGCCCTGGCGGTGAGCTGTCGCGGGCCGCTTGTTGCTCGCTTCCTCGGCCCGCCGAGGTTGCTTGGGTATGTGGGGTAGCGATTCATGAATGCTGCGCTTTTGGCCAGCGACAGCTGTCGTCTGGATAGACTGTTGATGGTCCGCTGCGGACTGCAACGTGGTCGTGTGCCAGATCCCGAGTCTCGAGGGTTGTGCCATGACGCAGTGGCTCACAGCGCAACGCGCGAGCCAACTTTCATCTGTCAAGATGGATGTAAGATGGGACGCGAAGCAAGTTTGATTGGCCAACGGCCACCCTGCCCTGCGTTCTCAAAAGCCGAAGCAAGTAGTCACCAAAATGCTCTCCATGTGCCCAAAAGCCACCGGAGTGCTACCTGGTGTTTTGTTTTGGATTTTCCTTGTTGGCGGCTACGGGATCGAACGGGATCGAAAGGAATGGGCGGGCGCAAGTGCCTGGCGCCTATGAGGCCATCGCGTTCGACGTCGGTTCACCGCCCAATACTTACCGGCCGTTTGGGAAAAAGCCTGCACGACAAACCTACCCGCCTTGCCTTCTTCGGTGGAGACGGGTCGTTCCAGCCCCTGCACTCGGCAATCAAGTAGCGCAGAAGTGCCTGAAACCTCTGAGGGCCCCTCTCTCACCACCCGCAGCTGCCCGTCAAGTGCTTGTTTGCCCCCACTTCTGCGGTATCCTGAACTTGGGCTCGACCTCAGCGCTGTTTCGGCTGGGCGCGAGCGCCGCCAACTTTGTCACAGCCGCCAGAAAAACGACGTCGACCCGCCCTATGCCGGCGTCGACTTCCAGACTCCTGCCCATGTCTGGAACTTGGATATCGACCACAATGCAACGCGGTCAATTCCAGCACGGGTATCTGTCTGGGACAAGTACAGGGCCGCAGAGAAGCACGGCTCATGGCGATCCAGCCAAATCTGATCTCTCGATCGCAGCTCGGCTCTCTCGTCCAGGTTCAGTCCGATGTCCTTGGGCCGCGCTCAATCTGCCCGCTGCTGCGACCCTGGTGGGGCCAATCGACATGCGGCAGCGCGTGGAGGAGCCACGCTCTCCTCATTTAACCCCCACAACGACACAAAAGAATATATTCGCACCGCGGGCGGAATGCGAATGGGTGGGTATTGGCTCACGAGCTCTCGCTCTTGGCGCCCTCTGCGCAAGAGGGAGAGATATGCTGAGAAGAGACGACGACGGCACTGCTTCAACTCGACTGCCGCCAACCTGAAACGCATCCTAGTCCTCCTTCGAGATCCGATGGAGGGATACTGACCGCGGCTGTCAATCAATGGAAAGCGGGCCCTGTGAGGTACTTGAGGCACTTGAGGCGCTGTGGTACCTCAAGCTCTGGGTGGGCTTGACATCGAAGCTGAAAACCTACGAATGGGGTATGTCGGTCGCACCAGCCGACCAAGGCTCGCCTCGCTGGCATTCCTGGGCCGATGACATTGCCGCTCGTCATCGTGTGCCTGACAGAGCGACCTTCCAGGGCACGGTGTGCTACACACTGAGTGCTGGTAATTTGATGATTGACCGTGATGGCCGAGGCTTGTCTGGTGAAGGATGGGGTGAGTTTCGATGTTGCATGCCCCCACTACGAAAGCTTTGATCTTAAAACAGATGGTGAGCTGCCGCTGTATTGAGGTGCACGATGGTTTTGACAACTGAGCGCAGAGGCCAATCTGACGTGAACGCCTGCTACCGAACCAGGGCCATGGGATCGCGCACTTCGTTCCCCAAACAATTAGGGATCTGTGTCCTCGACAGCACAGCACAGCGGCGTGGTTTGCCAACGGCTCGCATATAGAAATACACGTTGATGACGGTATTTGTCGGGAACAACGGCTACAAAATCTCGCGGCCTGGCACTCATCAGAAGTCTCGATCCACAGCGAGTGGTGCCGCTACTGTGCCATTCACACCCTTAAACCCGTCACTGTGCACGAGCTCCTTGAGCCCGGGCGCAGTGCCTGGCAATCCGGACGAAGCCCGGGGTGCCAGTCTTCCTAGGTTGATTCGTGGGGGGAGGGGGAGTCTTGGCCTGCGAGACATATTTCCCGACATCGATGGGATCTCGCGAAGAGCATGCTGCCTACCCAGCCGTCTCAGATAGCCGTCCGAAAGATGATGGGGGACACACTGAGTACGACTGTCAGATAAATATACCAAATTAATCGTCGGATCGCTTAACATGGCAAGTTCGTCGCCATTGCGGGGGCCAGACCAAAAACTCGTCGTACCGTACACGCACCGCTACCTTGAAGCCAGTGTGTACCATTTCTGGCTCGCACTGGGGAGGGGAGGGAACCTCATTCCTTTCGTTCCATCTCATTTCTCTCTCCCTTCCTCCGTTCCTGGCGGGCTGGACACCATGTGAAGATACGGTTCAGGTCAGCACCATTTCACTCCCCCTAGTGGAGAGATTGGCACATTGGCCCGATATACTACAGTATATGCTCAATCGGTATTCGAGTTATATATCGCTATGTTGCCTCCCACCGGGCGAGCGAACCAGAATGGCTGCACAGTGGCCTAAGTCTGGTCTAGCGTCTGCTACCCGCCGTCCGCAAATGGGGAGCCATGATGACGACGGCATGGCGAGAGGTGTGATTGACAACGCGCATAGGGAGCCACGCGGACGCACTCGTGATGCCCTCGGCCTTCTTACCACTCGGCCTAGGAATCCAGGTGTTAATTTCTGCTTCTCGTACCTTTTGCAGTTGCCTGTCATGCCTCTCTGCCTACGGATTACCTGCTTTACCTTGGATGCTGGCCAGCGGGCTAATATCCGTGGGGTGCAAAGGTCCAAGACCAAAAGGGACTAATAAGGTACAGAACTGCTACGGCGAGCGGCACGGGACCGGCAAACCAAACCACTCATGTCGTCCGCCCACCTAATTAATACCCTTTTGGCCCTGATCTTTTCGCCCCCTGCTTTTGCCAAGCAACAGCACATCAACGTACAAGTTTGAGCTTTGAAACGGGGAGACATGGAGCGCAGCGTGGGCAGGCAAGCCCAGCTCATTCTTTTCCTTTTGTTTCCCGGACCGTATCCTGGGGCAGGCTTGGGAAGAGAGCGAGACAAGGAGAAAAGCCACCCGTTCACTCGCCCTCGTCCCCCCAATCTTTATTTTGCGTCCAGCTTCCAACGGCTGCCGACACCCGTCAGGTCGGTAGGTCGGTCGGTCGGTCAGACGACGACATGCCATCCGCCGGTAGGTTTTGCAGGGCTGCCTCTGGCACATGGGAGCGCGAAACTGTGAATTGTGGAGCTGGGTTTGCTACCTAGGCAGGTCGGCGATCGACAGCTCCCGTGGTGGGCGAGAGGAGGGAGGTGAAGAGCGCCCAAGCGCAAGAAAAAAGACACACATACACAAACGCACCGGCACCGCAGTGATTGATGTAGGTGGAATGGGACGTCGGCCTTCGCAGGAGCCGACCGTTTTGATAGGGGGGTCCGTCCCTGCCGGCGTACCCCCAACCTCATGAAATGGTCATCGCATCCGTGACGCATCCGCTCTACAACGTCCTCAGGCCAAACACATTCAGTTGATATCGGATTTTTTTGCATTCGTTGAGGATGAGTGAGCAGCAGATAGGCTGCCGGTTGGTCCTCACCACACGGACAGTGGTGCGGTACTCATAGGCCGGCTGGACGGTGGGCCTAGCCTACGCCAAGACGTCGGGGAACATGTTCGATGCCAAACCTCTGGACTTCATCGCCGATCAAGCGGCCCGACACACAATGGGCCACCATGTCAAACTCACGATAGGACAGGCGAATGGTAGCCCTATAGACCACCAATATGCTGCGCTCTCGTTTTCTCGGTGTATGCAGTGACGCGATGGCGATATGCTGGGCCAACTGTGTTGTTCACCGGCATGGGGAGGCAGGGGGCCAGACAAGGAGGTGCTTGGTACGGATTATAATCCTCATCCGCAGCGAACAGATGTGCCTCGTTTTTTACTCAGGGACCACATTCGGGCTTGGAGAGCAGGCTTGCCCCTTCCAAGCCTTGTTTGGTTGCAGCCTTACGCCGCAGACGGACGGGAACGGGGTGCAGCAGGCTAGGGGAGAAATAAGAAAGAGAGCGAACAAGGCAAATGCAGGAGGGCGCGCGCAAAATGGACCTCAAAGAGAGGTGATATAGAACATTGGACAGGAGTCGGCCACATCTGAACTAGACCGCCAGAATGGCGGCTGCGGGAACAAAGAACGCAGATATCTCGTCGGTGAGAGGGAGAAGGGAGGGGTATACCGGCAGGGTGGAGAGAGAGGGAGAGAGAGAGAGGGACGAAAGAGTCAGCAAGCGCACACACGCATCATGATGCGTGAGGTGTTAGGAGGGCGGGACGTCGGGGTGGGAGGGGACCCTGGGGCTAATATCCCAATAAGACGGCAGTACTTGGCGGAAGTATCCATCATCTCTTGTTTCCCACTCCCATCGAGGCCGTGGGTGCCGTCGGCCGATTCCCCCCCAAGTGCGAGCATCGTGACCTAAAAGGCGCGGGTCCCTAGATATTGGCACCTTGCTGGGTGTCGTTGGTTCATGACCCATCAGGGCTGCCATTCCTGCCATTTCCGTACGCATTTTTGGCGGGCGCGCACACACCCAGCTTTTTTGCCCAACCTTGACTCGGATAGGCGAGCCAGAGATGCGTGCATCTCCAGTTTTGGTCAACGGCCGACTAGAGCGAGCCAGCGGCATCCGGCTTTGCCAGAGCGGCGTGCAATGCCAGCCTTGTATCGGCGGGCGACCACACACGGATTCTGTGCCTGTGCCTGCGATGCCTTGATGCCTGCGACATCCATCGCAGCATGCACGCGTCTTTTTCACCTCTCTCCACCCTGGGTCTCTTGGCCCCTTTTGAGCCTATGCAATCGGGTCCCTCAATCTGTGGCAGAGAAACGGGCGGGCGTGCAACAGCGGTGCGGCAGGGCCTGGAGGTTAGAGCGAGGGTGGAACGGGGTGAGGAGTGAGGTTGACGAAGAGGTTTTCGGGGCCCAGGGTTACCAGAGGTTACCAGAGGTAGCGCGGAAGTATTGGCAAGGTGGCTGCATGGGGATTTGCCGACGTTAGAATCTGTATGATGGCGGGAAAGGCAATCCCTGCCAGTACGTGAATGATACCTCATGCTCCACTGGCAGCAATGGGGCCCCACTCGCCCAAAGGTGTGTTGTGGGTTGGCTGCCGTGCTCTCGCTGTGTGTGCGTGCGTGCTGCCCTGGTGCGGGTTGCGGGCTGCGGTGCGGTACGGTCGGTGCCAGGTGCTCGAAGGTTGATGGAAAGTCCTGGGCCCTGGGCCTGGCCTGGGGGGATGGACATGGACGTCTAGGCATGGCGCCGCCTTGCCCCAGAGCAGAGGTGCGCAGGTGCAGGGCCAAAAGTAGACGGGACGTACCAAACCCAGCTTGCCTTGCCTTATTACCTTTCTTGCCATTTGACGTTTCTCGCTCGTTTCTCCATTATTACCTTTGCCCACATATCTCTCCCTCC
Source organism: Lasiosphaeris hirsuta (assembly GCA_030549175.1). NCBI lineage: Eukaryota > Fungi > Ascomycota > Sordariomycetes > Sordariales > Lasiosphaeriaceae > Lasiosphaeris > Lasiosphaeris hirsuta. The sequence continues at coordinate 6,738,214 of JAUKUA010000001.1, forward strand.
CTTCCCCTTCCACTCCTTACGATCTTTGATCTTCCCACGCTTTGCAGGACCACGGCCTCGGCAGCTATCTGGGCCTTGTGCACGCTCGCAGTTCGCAGCTCGCATCCTCCATCTACGCCCCCGACCTGATCGGCCCTTCAGTCCCCAGCTCGCCATTTATATGCCGTCTAGTGGCCGCCGCCCTGGTACGGTTCCTCGCGTCCTCGCTCCGGCCACGCTCCCAACCTGACGCTCTCTCCCTCTCCCCTTCTCCATCCCATCACCACCTCACCAATCTTACCATCTTTCCACTTCTCGCGCCAGCTTTGTCTGGCCCCGCCGCACCCCCCCTGCCATCCCATCGCTGGCAGCCTTGGTTGAGGGCCGCGGCCAACACTTCAAGCTGTCTGCCACGGGGCGCCGGCACGCTGCCGTCCCCCCATCGTATGGACCATCCCTTGGCCCGTTGTTGTTGCTGCCATACCTCCATGTCCTTCACATCCACCTCCCTCGCCCTCTGTTCTCAACCACAACCACGATTTTGCGAGGACACCGACCGCGTCCACATTCTCTGACGCGCGGAGCTGTCCATCCGCTTGTCTGGGTGCCGTCGCCATGAAATCTCAAAATGTGAACCAGACCGAGGACCACTCAAACCCATCCTCTCGTTCCTCATCCGCCAAGGAAGGTACTACCCCAGTGAGCTCGAGCAAGCAGCCAGCCACCGCCGCTACCACCACCTTGTCTGCCTCGGGCTCCATATCCTCCACCATTCTTCCCAGAATGTCAGACCCAACACCAATTTCGACCAGCGCCTCGGAATCCCCGCAACCCATGGAAAAGTCGGCCTTCACGGCCGCGCAGGCCGCTTCCAAAGATGCCGCCGGTGGGACGGCATCACCTTACGGAACGCGCTCTCGGAATCGCACCAGCGCTGTGCGTCCCAACTACGCCGAGGACATCGAGATGGAGCTCGATGAGGTTGTCCCCGAGCGGCGAGAGGATGATTCCGCCAAAAAGGCGTCTACGAGGCATTCGCTATCATCAAGTGCAGCCGCTGCCGCTGCCCCGCGCGCAGTGAACGGCTCATCTCGAAAGCCGCTTCCTTCGTCGGATGACTCCAAACACGGCGCCTCCCAACACAACATCAAGGAACACCATCGCCAGTCGCCAGCAGTGACATATGCCGCCAGCGGCCCCACCACCAATGGCCCTATTACCAAATCCAAAAAACGCAAGGCCGAGCCTACGTCTACTAACAGCGGCAGCCAGACGGCCTCGGCACCCACTACACATCCATCAGTGGTGCAGAAACGGGGCGGCCACAGCAACCATACTGCCGGCAGCGGGAGCGGTGCCAACAGCAGCTCGAGGAGCGGCTACGGCGAGACCAACATGCTCACGTTCGAAAGCTGCGGGGCCCGCCTCACAGACGGCAAGATGGTAGCCGACGACGGCACAGTGCTCGAGGTGAATGGTGAGTGTTTTTTTTTCCAAAGTTTTTTATTTGCTTTGGCTGGGGGCGCTGACATTGGCTGCAGATCACGTCTACTTGGTATGTGAGCCACCTGGGGAGCCGTACTATCTGGGGCGCATCATGGAGTTCTTGCACGTCAAGAACAACAACGCGCTGCCAATCGACGCGCTGCGCATCAATTGGTACTACCGTCCCAAGGACATCGGGCGCAAAGTGCAAGACACGCGGCTGGTTTTTGCCACGATGCACTCGGACATCAGCCCGTTGACGTCGCTGCGCGGTAAGTGTCAGATCCGGCACAAGGCCGAGATTCCGGACATGGCGGCGTACAAGCGGGCGTCGGACAGCTTCTGGTACGAGAAGCTGTATGACCGCTACATTCAGAAGAACTACGAGGTCATCCCCACGGCGCAGATCATCAACGTGCCTGAACACGTCAAGAAGGTGCTTGACGAGCGCTGGAAGTACATTTTGGTGGAGCAAGGCCGGGGCAAGGAGCTGACCAGTGCGGTCAAGACGTGCAAACGATGCAGCGGCTACTGCGCCAGGTGAGTTCTTGCAGGTCTTGCAGTTCTTTCGCTCCTTTAGCTGTCATTCCCCAAATTCCCTGCCTTGTCAGTGGGCGGCGGGCGGAGCATTCTGATTTGGCAGTCATCTGGCGGCCCGCCAAGGCCAAGGGCCACAGGGCCGCTCGCCAAGCGATCCCTTTTGTTACCCTTGTGGTGGGGCTACGCGCGCTGACACATCAAATAGCAACGATTCGGTCGACTGTGCCGTGTGTGTACACACGTACCACATGAACTGCGTTAAGCCACCCTTGCTCAAAAAGCCGTCGCGTGGCTTTGCATGGTCGTGCGCCGCCTGCAGCCGCGCCCAGGAGCGCAAGCTCGAGGCCCGCAACACACCCAACGTGCTTGATCCCAACCATGACCCGGACGAGGAGGAGAACCTCGATGATGAGGAGGACGATGTCGCTGGCATCGAGACGGGGCGCACCAGCCGCACCAGCCCCGATGATGACGCTCACCCGCCTGCCACCGCCGAGCAGATCTACCACGCCAGCCTGTGGCCCTACCGCTACCTGGGCATCCATTGCAAGGTCGAGGATGCCCTTGACTACGATGATCGCATATTTCCTCGTGCGAGCACCCGCCTAGGCCCCCGCCACCAGGCCATCGTGCTGCCTTGGCCGGGCCGCCCGGTCGAGTATGTCAAGCCGCTGGAGATCAAGAAGTCGGGCCGCAAGGACGGCAAACTTAACAAGGAGCAGCAGGCCGCCCTTGAGGCCGAGCGCGCAAAGCGCGAGACCCGCCCGAAGTGGGTGCAGGACGAGCCTCCCGGATGGGTCCAGCGAGGCGGCGACGACACCATTACCCTGCTATACAAGCCCCCCGAGGAGTGCGGCGTCCAGATGTCAGGCGAGGCGATTGACGATTACATGGAGGCAGCCAAGAAGATAGCAGTACCCCTCGGATTGCCCCCGCGCTCGACGAATCTCCAGGACATCGCGCGGGACGTACTATTCCGTAATCAATTTGACCCTGAGAAGTCACTCAAAGAGCTCAAAACGGTCCCCAAAACCGATTTCAAGGAGCCGGAGCTCACACCAGCCGAGCAAAAGAAATTTGAGGAGGGTGTCGCGAAGTTCGGCTCAGAACTGCACAGCGTCAAGAAGCACATCAAGACATTGGCTCCGGCAACAGTCACCCGCTACTATTACACCTGGAAGAAGTCAGATCGGGGCAAGCAGGTGTGGGGCAACTACCCTGGGAGGAAGGGCAAAAAGGATGCGAAGAAGGCCGAGGCAGCAGCCAATAAGATGGCTGATGATGTGGCCGACGACCATGACGACTCTGCTTTCGACACCGACAAGGCACAGGATAAGAAAAAGGGCTTTATCTGCAAATTCTGTAGCAGTAAGTCGTCCCGCCAGTGGCGTCGGGCTCCCAATGCATCCGCGACCCTAATAACGGAGAACGGGGGCCGCAACACCAATAAGGACAAAAACGCACAATACATCCAAGCATTATGCAGGAGATGCGCCGAGCTGTGGAGACGGTATGCGATCCAGTGGGAGGATATTGACGAAGTTGCAAAGAAGGTTGCGCAGAATGGTGGGCGTGGGTGGAGGCGGAAGGTTGACGAGGAGCTTTACAAGGAGCTCTTGGCTGCCGACGAAATGATGAGCAATATGCGGTATCCCTCGCCCGACCCTGTTGTTACAGCGACCCCTGCAATCACGCCGGTCCTACAGCAAGCCGGACAAGAGCCCCCTCGAAAGAAGTTCAAGGGTATGCCCGAAAAGGATCCCGATCAGACTGCCTCGGAATCCGGCAGCGTATCTGGCGCGTCTCATCCTCATCCGAAGAAGAAGGAGAAGGTGGTCGAGAAGCCACCGCCGCCGCCTCCCGTTCCCGAGATCCCCAAACCCCGGACGCTGCCCTGCGCCATCTGCCACGAACTTGAGCCATTGGGCGATCAGCATCTATCATGCAAAGAGTGCCGCCTGGCTGTGCATCGCAACTGTTATGGCATCATCGATAACCGCGCCCCTGGAAAGTGGACATGCGATATGTGCTTGAACGACAAGAATCCCCAAGTATCAATAGTAAGAATCACCGTGATCATATATATGATGGCTTTCTAACCTGTAATACAGCACTACAAGTGTACCCTCTGCCCAGTTGAGCATACCGAGCACGACTTTGTTGAGCCGCCAAAGATCTCTCACAAGAAGAAAACGGAAAAGGAGCGCGAGCGTGAACGTGTGGAACGCGAGGCCGCGCAAAAGGTTGCTGATCACTACCGCCAGAAACAAGTGGAGGCGAACCGACCGGTAAATCCTCGAGAGCCTCTGAAACGAACAAGCGATAACAACTGGGTTCATGTTACCTGTGCCGTCTGGACACCCGAAGTGAAATTCAGCAATGCCAAGGCCCTGGGGCCGAGCGAAGGGTTTCCCTTGATTCCTCGTGCTAGGTTCGCGGACATTTGCAAGGTATGCAAGAAGGACGACGGCGCTTGTGTGAGCTGCCACCATTGTCGCACTCCCGTCCACGTCGAATGCGCCCACCAAGCCGGCTATGTGCTTGGCTTCGACATCACCCCTGTCAAGGGCTCCCGGCGAGATCAGTTCAACATCGTCTCCATCAACGGTGAAAGTGGCGTCATGTCAGCAGCGGTTTGGTGCAAGGAGCATATTCCCAAGACCATTATGCACCGCATGCAGGATATTGTCGATGAAGGTGGTATGAATGCTCTGCAGCTTTACGTGCAGAACTTCAAGCAGGCCGACCTGGCCCTAACAGGGTGCGCGAGGAAGGCGAACCAAATCACGGTGGCCACCAAGGCGTCGCCGACTACCTCACCCACAAGACGATGCTCGACAACGACATTGGTCAACGGTGACCATAGGGACCCTTCTCCAACTGCCCTCTTCCCCGGTGGCAAGATCTGCCTTACATGCAACGCAGAAGTCAGCCCCAAGTGGCACCCGATTGACCAGACACAAGAGCGGGAGCTCACAAACGGGTATTTTGGGAATCTCGGTGCCGAGGCGCAGAAGTTTGTCGAGCAGCGGAGTTTCCAGTGCCACAAGTGTAAGAGGGCGGGACGGCAACCGAACCCTCATCCGCAACCCCCAAAGGAGCCAACACCTCCCCCAGAGCCTGTCCGGCAGATATCGCAACCTCCTGTGGTCGTTCCCAGTCCGGCAGTCGGACCAACTGAGCCACGGCACTCGAACAGGGGTCCATATTTGTGGTCCCCTCATATGCAGGCCGTGCCGATGCCATCGCCGGCTTCCCAGCCTGTACCGCTCCAAGCTCCTATCGCACCCCCGATAGTGCCTCCCGCGGCGCAAGCTCCACCGGTAGCGCCCCCACCACTACCGCCTACCATCGCGCCGCGAGGACCACCCATCCAACCACCCCCGTCATATGGGCCGGCTACTAGACCGTATGAATGGCATCGGCCGCCAGCCGGCCACGGTCCTCCCCCAGTGCAGCACCCTCGCGAGATGAACGGCGGCCCATCCCCGCCGCCAGGTGCGATGCCACCTCTGGCCCCCCCTAACCACTTGCGGCCGCCGACACTCTCCAACACCTCACACCCGCCACCACCCACACAAAACGGGCACATGGCCCAGCCAGCATTCGCAAATGGAATGCCGCCATCACCACGGCGTATGAGCGGCCCCCCGCCACCACCGAATGGTGGACCTTATATGCATTCCCACCACAACCAAAACCACGGGGGGCCGACGGACATGCGATCTCACCATATGTCGATGAACCAAATCCCGCCGGTTGTCCCCGGACCCGGACCTATGGCGCCGGAGCCTCAGCCGTCTCTCAACTACCTCCGACAGCCATGGAACCACCCACCCCCCCACCATCAACAGCCTCACCATGCTAGCCCCACGCTGCGTGAGAGCACCCACCTGGTCCGGGAACCGAGCCTTCCTCCCCCGCCTCGAGATAATCACCGGCAGGCTAGTGGGGCGAGTGCGAGTCCGTCACTGCGAAACCTTCTTTCCTAGGGTGTGAGAAGATATGCTCGATGAGTTAGGCCGCAATGAAATGTGATGGCGTGTAAAGCGTTGATGAGCGCCTCGCCAGGTCAACTAGCTCTGTATGGCTGTACGATAAATATGTATTCTGGGCATTTAGATTTTCTGTTGTTTTATTGTTCCATGACGCCGCCCGGCACACTCATGCTTTCTGTCAGGGTCGGGGAACTCGGGTATAAAAAGGCAAAGGCATACAACAGCCTCTGGGAGTTTAGGAAATACGGCGTTTGAGTTGTGGTATTATCCAAATCCATGGTATCATGGCGGCAAAGGGCTCGCCGCCCACAGCTAGATACAAAAGCATTGCATAATCATATTATGTCTTACCCGTTCATCGTCGTGGTTGTGTCTCCTTGGAGTGGACGCGCTCCTCGACGCCAATATCTTCGTTCCTATTGCCAGTTTCAGTACACCCTGTACATGCATGATACTAGTCAATGGTGACGAGGGAGACGTACCAAAGCTTAGGCTTTTCGCGAATAAACCGCTCCATCAGCGCCACGCACCCCCCGTCGTCGAGAACGATTACTTCAACCCCCCGCTGCCGTAAGTAGGCCTCGCCGCCGAGGAACGTCGTGTTCTCGCCAATAACTACCCGCTCGATACCATACAGCAGGCACGCTCCGGTGCACATATCGCAGGGGGAGAGAGTAGTGTACATAGTGCTTCCTAGTCACGGGGTTGGTAGGGGGCAAGGGTCAAATAAGGGGGGCCGTATATATACCTCGGTAAGCCCCGGCCGGAAGCCGGCCCGAGTTAAGGAGCGCGGAAGTCTCGCCGTGGTGAATTGGCGAGCCGAGCTGCACTCGCATGTTATGGCCACGGCCCAAGAGGGTGCCGTCTGCGGCGACGAGGGCGGCGCCAATCTGGAGGGTGTGGATGGGACTGGGTTAGTGGTGTCTACGAGTGCGTATCTGCCTTTGTGTTGCTCGAATGCAGCAGACTAGGACGCTGCTTTCGACATGTCCGATATTCTAAGCCTACGGGAATACTTGGTGAGAAAGCGAGCGTGACATACAGGGATCCCGCCCTCTTCGTAGGAGGCTTTTGCCTCTTCAAAGGCGATTGCTAGGCCGGCGGCGTCATCCATCATGACGGGCGGGTGTCTGGTGGGAGATTGTGGACTTCACGATGGCGTGGCGATAGAATACGGGAGAGCTGGTGACAAATATGGGTTATCCCAACTTTGCTGTGGCTACCGCACACACATGATGTCAAACAAACCTAGTTGCCTAGCCCCAAGGTGAAGTCAACCCCAACAAACCCCACCCATGCAGCCGATAGGGCACTGCAGGTTTAGGGTAACAGCAGGAGGGCCAATGCCGTCCCAATCGGGAGGGTTGGGAATATGGAATGTAGATATGTCATGAAATCTCGAGGTGTTTATTATTGCTATCGGGTGGGTGTACAGGCTTGGCAAATAATGTTGCAACCAAAGTTCAGATCAATGCCCTCGGCACTCCTAGCTAACCCAAATTCTCACCTCGGAGCCATGTAGTCAGTACACCGGCGCCTAAACGCCATTTTCCCAATGGCGACGGCGCCCCGTTGCCAACTCCGAGCAGCTCACTGGAAGCAACTGCATATGCCGTGGCACACTGTCTTGTCATCCAACGGGGGCGGCACGGGCTAGCCTGAAACGGGCGACCATCTATGAATCTATAGAGGCGTGGGAGGTAGCCAGGGTGCTGGCGGTTGGGTCTATAGGGGTGAAGTAGGTAGTCAGGGTGCTGGCGGTTGGGTCTATAGGGGTGAAGTAGGTAGTCCACGGGTTGATTTGGTTGGGTTTCGGGCACCATGTTGTGCGGGGACATTGGGGAGGTAGGCATCTTGCGGCTCCCCTCAATCCGAGCTGACTAGCAGGGCTTCAGTGGCCGAGCGAGAGTTGGACACGGCCTGATGCTTCGAAATGGACCTAAACACGTTTCGGTGTAACCTGTTACCTCGGCCACAAATGCCGTCGCCCAAATCACGTCCAAACGGAGGTGGACATGACTCCAACGCCGATAAGCCGAAGCAATAGAGTCGCGATGGAAATAGAAGCGAGTGTCATCCCGCACCATACCGGTTAGCGCATGCTACATAATGGCCGAGTCATTCATTCAGATATGTGTCTCACGAAACTCGAGGCGAATTCCAGATTGCAGGCTAGGTAGGTAGCGGGCTGCAATACGACAGGCGATATAGACCTCTGAAGCTGGTGTGCCTCTCCAAGATCGCCTATGAAAGCCGAGATGTAGCTGCAGGAACATCGAGATTCGCGTGGGACGTCTGGGAGCTGTGATATACAACTAATCCATGTTTCTTTGTTAGCGCACGACCTCGAAGCTGCGAAAGTGAGAATATGTCACGTTGACCTGCGGTGACCTCTTCTGTGTCTTCTTGATCCCATACTTGGGAAGATCAAGGCCTTTTCGGAGAGAACATATGCCTTTCAAAACACCAGAAATGCCGTTTTTGATGCTGGAGAAGCCTTCTCAGGGAATCAACCTCGCCCGTTGAGTGTCGCGCGCTAACAAACAAACTAGGGCTAGAGTGTGAGACTGCGAATTGACAAAGCTGGGTTTACCTGCGAATTGGCACCAAGTAATTGCCAGGACCCTAAGATTGCCTAGGCCAACCAGATAGTTGGGCAGACACACAGGCATCTTCGAGTTGTTTGTTAGCCTTTGTTGGGGTCTGTCGGCGTTGTGGTGTGGCGGAGAGACGGTAGCGCAATGTGCCTGGCCCTGGAAACCTGAAGAAACTGCTAGCAGGCTGCAGCCAGGGAGAGCTCGGAGAGCAGGGACTTCAACCCGAACCACATTATACAAAACTCATTTTCTTTCTTCATGGAGCAAATGAATGATAGCATGATACTGTCGCACGACTGATAAAAGTAACACACTGGCAGCTTATAGAATTAGATGATCACTTGCCTTGAATTTGGCTGACATCTTGACGTACTGAAGGTACCTTACCTTAGAGTAGAGAAGTAGTGGGGTGGGCACTAGCCACGACTGACAAGGGCCCCCAATCTTGGTTGTTGGTCAGGATTCCATGTGTCTCCCCTGGGGCCCTGGGGCTAGGCCGGGCCGGGTGGGCGATACAGAGTGACCTGGAGAGACTTTGGTGCTGTGTGGAGAACCTTGCCGCTGCTGCGATTTCCCTGTGCGCGACATGGACATCTGTGCGGCCTGCGAGCAACCACAAAAGTACCCCGCTAACCCTCCAGCCACACTCTAGAGTCTTCGATTGCTTTCCATCGGGAGGGGCTGAATGCGCAGGTGGAGGGAAGGCGACGAGTCGATTGGAATCCCGAGAATTTCAGCCTCTTCACCCACTGGCCCATTGCGCACCTGCATTTTGTAAGCTTCCCCCAGTTACGTCGGCCTACTATTTGAACTTTTGAGCCCTGGGCACGACAACTTCTACAGAATCTTCATTGACAAGCAGCTTCTGAGACCGCACACATACCAGACTGCACAAACATCCTCGTACAGCAGCAGCGCATTCTCCGCGCAATTATCCGCTTTACGCCTTGGTGAGTCCACTTGCGCGCCCACTTGCGCTTCTTTCCTCCTGCCTCTCGCGGCATCCTGTCGGCCCTCTTTAGTCTACACTGCACTGTCACTGCACCCACGCATAGCCGCCTTGAAAGCTGCACACCCCGTTCTCGGCTCCCTCTCCCAGCGTTGTTGGGCAACCTTGGCTTTCCGACACCCCACTCGTCATTTTTCTTCCTCCAGGCTCAGTCACTGGCAACGGCATCATTGTCGCTAACTTCCTACCTCCTCAGCCAGATACGCCGATAGTGATCAGCTCCATCCAGGCTTCTGTGACCATTCCGGTTCCCGCCCTACCTCCATTCTCATAATCCTCCCCCCCTCGACCAAATCACCAAACCCTCCAAAATGGTCAAGGAAACCAAATACTACGATATTCTAGGCGTAAGAAACCCCCTTACGAGGTACCGTTGTCATGCTTGACTTGTACGGGCTTGTTAACAGGCAACCAGGTTGCGCCAACCGCCACAGAGCAGGAGCTCAAGAAGGCCTACAAAGTAGGCGCTCTTAAGTATCATCCCGGTATGTTTAGAGACCCTCTCTTTCGGCTCTTTCTTCGAGGACCCTATTTAACCTCATCTGTTCAGACAAGAATGCGCACAATCCCGCTGCCGAGGAGAAGTTTAAGGAGGTGTCACACGCGTACGAGATCCTATCGGATCCCCAGAAGCGCCAACTCTACGACCAGTATGGCGAGGCCGGACTAGAAGGCGGTGCTGGTGGTGGTGGCATGGCGGCCGAGGACCTCTTCGCCCAGTTCTTCGGTGGTGGTGGTAGCTTTGGTGGTGGCCTCGGCGGCATGTTCAGCGGCATGAACCACCAGCGCGGTCCCCAGAAGGCCAAGACCATCTTCCATACTCACAACGTCTCCCTCGAAGATATTTACCGCGGCAAGGTCTCCAAGTTGGCATTGCAGCGCTCTATCATCTGCCCGAAGTGCGAGGGCCGTGGTGGCAAGGAGGGCTCGGTCCGGAGATGTAACACCTGCGACGGCCACGGTATGAAGACAATGATGCGCCAGATGGGCCCCATGATCCAACGCTTCCAGACTGTATGCCCCGACTGCAATGGCGAAGGCGAGATTTTTAAGGACAAGGATCGTTGCAAGCAGTGCATGGGCAAGAAAACAGTGGTCGACAGGAAGGTCCTCCATGTCCACGTCGATCGTGGTGTCAAGAGTGGTACCAAGGTTGAGTTCCGAGGAGAAGGCGATCAAGCACCAGGCATAATAGCAGGTGATGTAGTCTTTCAAATCGAACAAAAGCCCCACCCCCGATTCACCCGCCGGGACGACGACCTGCTCTACCACGCCGAGGTAGAACTTGTCACGGCCCTGGCTGGTGGCACTATCTTCGTCGAGCATCTGGATGAGCGCTGGTTGGCCGTCGAGATCCTCCCCGGCGAGGCGATAGCACCTAGTAAGTACAACAGCTCGCATACAAATATCGATTTGTTGCTGACCATGACCGATAGATGCCGTTAAGATGATTCGTGGACAGGGCATGCCGTCGTACCGCCACCATGACTTCGGTAACATGTACATCCAGTTCACCGTCAAGTTCCCCGAGAAGAACTGGACACAAGACCCCGAGGCCTTTGAGGCCCTCCGGAAGATTCTCCCACCCTCTTCGCTTGCCATTGTTCCTCCCAACGAGAACATGACCGAGCCTGCGGATCTAGAGGATGTTGACGGCGGATCCAAGGGATTCGGAAGCGACGCTATGGACGAAGACGAAGACGCCCAGCCTGAGCGCGTACAGTGCGCATCTCAGTAAAGCGCCCACCCTACTAGGGAACAGGCGGGGGATTCGGCGTTTGCTCGCGCCTATGGAGTCGGCGGCGGATAAATATGGCACATCACATCCCTTCGCCGTATCTGCCGTCATGGGAAATGCTACCGTTTCGTCTGCCTAGCTAGCTTGAGCTTGCTTGGTTGTCAGAAGCACACAACTGGCCGAGGAGTAATCTCGCGCACCTAATTTGTTACTGGTTTGGGTTGAGTGAGAGAACGAGACCGGAAAGTGAAGGGGGGGGGGGCCGCGGGAGACCTGGCAGGGTAGAGTACCACCCCAGCGTTGTGTGTGGAAAGAAGTACAGGGTTCATCACATTTGAGTAAGAGGGAGGAGCATGCATTCGAAGGGCTTGTCTCTGGCTCTTGACTTTTCGCAAATCTTTTTTATGTCAGTCTTTTGCGGCTTAGGTGTGTGTATGTGTTTTTTTTTGGTGGCACATGAAACTTTCACTCCTGGTAACGTGGCGTTCTAGAGGATAGAGGGGGCGAGACATCTGGCATCTGGCCTCCCTTGGCAGATGGTAGAGGGTTTCCTGTACTGCCGCTGCTGCCGCAAAGTTCTTTGTGTAGCGAAATGATTACGGGCATATTAAGGGTTTTATGATGGATCCTTGAACCAGAGTCCCTACTAGTGACCAGTCGGTGTAAATTCATGGCAATTCAACAAGCCTGGAAGTGATCCAACCCAACAACATAGGGGGTTGGTGGTTCCGCTTTGGAGCTTTATCTGTATGTAGGCTACGCTGGTTGCATGTTTATCTACCCATGCATTTATATTTTCTATTTACTCGAAATCCGTCGTTTTTCGTAGACTTTCCGTCGTGTACAAAATCTTGTGCAAGTCCTCCGGCTTGAAGGTCGGCTCGTCACCCCCAGCCATCACCGGCGTCTCCTGGCAGCTGCGCAGCCGCCAGCCCAACGCCGCCTCCCAGTCCGCCCAGAACAACGAAAAGCCGCCTTGGCTTTCGGCCAGGGTAATGGTATCGACGGCGAGAAGGAGGCGCGGAGAGGGCGACGACGAGCCCGACTCTACGTTGGTCACGTCCAGTGGGTTTCCTGGCGTAGCAATCGTGGCGTGGTAATAGAGTGTATTACCCTTAAACTCGAAGCAGAAGAGGGCCGGAACGCTGGCGAGGAGTGTTAGTTTCAGGGGGAGGGGGTGCAAAGGAGGAGTGGATGTACCGTTCACAAACGACAAACACCAACACGCTCCCATCCTCGCCGTGGCCCGCAGGGCAGGCGTAGATGCGACTCACGGCGATGTTGCGCTGCTGCGGCACGACGCGCTGCACGTGCGCCAGCACACTGGCCTTGGAGAGCAACGCACCCCGGGTCCAGTCCCACACGAACAGGTGGTCATCACCGCCGCCCGATACCAAGACCTCGGGCCGCGCCGCCGGCGCCGGCAGGCACAGCCGGCTGACAAAGTCCTCGTGGCCGAGGCAGAAGGTCTCGATGATGTGCGCCTGCGCCGGCGCCCCGCGCGACACGCGGATGTGCTCGTCGCGGTCGCCCGTCACGATATAGGACCGCCGCGTCGCCGGGTGCACGCCGACGACGACAGCCGTCAGCATTGACACGTGCCCGAGGAGCAGAGTGTGCTCAAAAGCGGGCTCCGCCGGCTTGTCGGCCCCACCCTTGGTCTGCAGCCCAAGCTTCTGGTTCTCGAGCGCTCGCAGGTTGCGCTTGGTGTGCACTGTGAACTCGTTGGCCTGCGGCTTGAAGGGCTGCGCGATGGTGGTGGAGGAGGGGGTTGCGCTGCGGACGTCCGGGGCTGGGGTGGCTTCCTTGGACTCGGCCTGCTGCTGGTCGGCGGCGGACTGGAGGAGCGGCACGGCGTAGACGTCGCCAAATTTGTCGGCGGAGAGGATGGTTTGGGAGTCTGGGGTGATGGCGATGGAGCAGGGGCGTTTAGGCATGGTTCTGGCATTTATTAGTATATGCAGAATTCATCACAAAGCGTCTCGAGATGTCTTGTCTCACCTTGAGCTGAGCTGCTTGAGATTGCCCGCTCCGTCGTGTTCAAACACCCAAATTGTCTTGTCTGAGCCAGTGACGGCCACGACGTAGCGCCCGTTTGTTGTCGTCGTGATTGACTGGATATACGGCTGCTCGAAGAGCCGGTGGCTGAGATCCTGTACCTTCTTTTCTTTCTTTAGCTGCTTATTGCCCTTGGCATTGGGGGCATCGCCCTCTATAGCGTGACCGTTCCCGTTAGAATCCTCCTCTTTACCGGGTTCGACTCTCCTACGCTTAGTTGGAGGCTCTTCTGGCACGGGAGATGCCTTGGCTTCTAAAGACGAGCCGTTTGCTGCTTTGGCCTGCTTCGCTGGATATTTCCATGCTGAAAGATGTTGCAAATCTGGGCTGAAGGAGTAGATGTTTCCTCCTCGCGCAGCGAATATCACCCTCCCGCACGCAGTGAGGACATGGTAAGGCAGCGCCATGATGGATTGTTTGGTTCTATAAGCGGACGTCGCCCAATGACATGCTCTGCAGTTGGTAATTCTTGCAGACCAAAAAAAGGTATTTCGTGAGCTATCTCAGCTTTACACTGTACGGAAGCAGTCCGAGTCCAGAGGAAACTCAATTTGGATTGGTTGGCTGTCACTCGAGTTAGTCGATATTCGAATAGTCAGGTTCAGAGGCAGTCTGAATGTGTCACCCCTGAGGAGACTCGGAGTGCATTGAAAGAGGCGAGGTGGGACTACTTGCAAGCAGGAGTTTCGGTCTTCGTATGGCTTCCACTGCGTCTTTCAAATGGCGGACCCGAGGCTTAGATACAATATTTGAACGGCAGACCCCTCAGTAGATCAAGACGCTGCATTCATTCACTGGCGCCGCAAAACTGTAAAAACAATAGAGTTTTACTCGTCAGATCCACTTGTCGTTCGTCTTGTTCCAGGTACCCCCGTACCACCCCACCAGAAACGTAGTGGGGCATGTAGCTCTACCTTGCGGGCTCTGATTGGCCATAATTCTCAAGCCCTAGATCGCAAGCACACCCCCACACAGACAGGTGTAGTCAATTCCGCGAAATTTCGGACAGCTTCAGCAACTTTTCCGCCAAACTTCACCAAACAACTACCCGCCCTTAAACATCCTAGCTTCAGCAGAAAGAAGATATGGGGGGCAAAACTGGAAACAAGGCTGGCTACTTCGACAAGCTCAAGGGCTTGTTGCAAGATTACCAGTCCATCTTCATTGTCTCGGTCGACAATGTCTCGTCCCAGCAGATGCACGAAATCAGACAGTCCCTCCGCGGTGAGGGAGTTGTCCTGATGGGTAAGAACACCATGGTGAGTTACTTCGAAAATTGACGCGAGGAGGATTGCAGAAGCTGACGGGCGGTTTTTCGATCACCAGGTTCGTCGTGCGCTCAAGACCTTCATGGCCGACATCCCCGAGTACGAGCGTCTGCTGCCCTTTGTCCGTGGCAACATCGGCTTCGTCTTCACCAACGGTGACCTCAAGGATATCCGTGACAAGATTCTCGCCAACAAGGTCGCGGCCCCCGCTCGTGCTGGTGCCCTTGCGCCCACTGATGTGTGGGTCCCTGCCGGAAACACCGGCATGGAGCCCGGCAAGACCTCGTTCTTCCAGGCCCTAGGTGTCCCCACCAAGATTGCCCGTGGTACCATTGAAATCACGACCGATCTCAAGCTCATCGAGGCCGGTGCCAAGGTCGGCCCCTCCGAGGCGACCCTGCTCAACTTGCTCAACATCTCTCCCTTCACCTACGGTATGGGCATCGCTCAGGTCTACGACCAGGGCAACGCTTTCCCGCCCCACGTGTTGGACATTGGTGAGGAGCAGCTGCTGAAGGCGTTCTCGACGGCCATTACCACCATCGCCGCTGTCTCGCTGGCCATCAACTTCCCCACCCTTCCTTCCGTCATCCACTCGCTGGTCAACGGCTACAAGAAAGTTCTCGCTATCGCCATCGAGACCGACTTCAGCTGGCCTGAGATTGATGAGCTCAAGGACCGCATTGCCAACCCCGACGCCTACGCGTCTTCGGCGCCTGCTGCCACTGAGACGGCGGCGGTCACCGAGACCAAGGCTGAGGAGAAGGAGGACTCCGAGAAGGAGGAGTCCGACGATGATGGTGGTTTCGGCGGTCTTTTGTTGGTACCCCCTGACCTCGATATATGGACTTTTTGGCTAACACGTTTGACAGCGACTAAATGTAACGACCTTATGACGGTGTTTAACGGCTGGGTGGATTGGTTTGGCTCTGGTAAAAGGTTTAGGTTCTTTACCTACTACGTAGATCATTTGCTCGCCAATCAAGCACCATGCATTCGGTGGACTGATAAATTATCGAAACTCTTGCTGAAATGTGATGGCCCCAACCATATCACGTCTTTCAAGTCCGAGGTTAGTACGTTTTTCTTATCACTCTTCTCTTTCGTATCCTGCCCCAACCCGTGTCGATGATTATATTAAATGCAAAGAGCTTTTTAACCCTGATCTTGTTGATGAGAAACCCATAAACACCGTATGAGACACAAACCACCCATATTTCCATTTCTACACAAACATATATATATATATATATGGGGTATCATGGCTGACTTGGAAATACAGAGTCGCAGAGTCTCATCGTATATCATACATCGTACAATTTCCGCCGTTTATCCTGTAGTCTCCGCCGTTCTATGTGTTATCTTGCTGTGTTCCCGTGATCCCCTGTCAACCCCCGACTTTTCCAGGACCTCTCTTGCAACCCGTATAGCCTGCTCCGGCAGCCCAGCCAACCTCGCTACCTTGAGCGCGTGACTCTGCCGGTTGATGCCCTTCCTCAGCCTGTGCACGTAGGCAAAGCCCCCCTGCCCATCCTCCTCGACATCGGTGCAGTACATCTCGACGGCGCCCACGGCGCCCCCGTCTTCGAGCCGCATGCGGTGCTGCGCTACTAGGTCCGCGATGTTGTGGAAGTGCGTTGCGAACAGCACCCGGCACCGGTTGATGTGTAGCAGGTGGTGCAGACTCGCAAACGCCACGGCGGTCCCGTCCTCGGGCGTCGTACCGCGGCCGACCTCGTCCATGATCACAAACGACCGCGCCGTCGCCTGCCGCAGGATCGCCGCCGTCTCGAGCATCTCGACCATGAAGGTGCTCTGGTTGTGGAACAGGCTGTCGGCCGACCCGACGCGGCTGAAGATGGCGTCGACGATAGACAACGACGCGTGGTCCGCCGGCACGTAGCAGCCCACCTGCGCGAGCACCGTGATCAGCGCGTTCTGCCGCAGGAAGGTCGATTTGCCGGCCATGTTGGGCCCCGTGATGAGCCAGGCGCGGCCGTGGCCCGGCGCGCCGACGAGGCAGTCGTTGCGCTGGAAGGTGCGGCCCGCCTCGGCGAGGCCGCCCTCGACGGTAGGGTGGCGGCCGCCGATGATGATGGTCTGCAGTGAATTGGGGCTGGCAAGGGAGTCGTGGAGGACGGGCCGGGTTAGGTTCTGTTCGGCAGCGAGGCGCGCGAACGAGGTCGCGATGTCGAGCTCGTCGAGGACCGAGGCGTTGCGGCGCAGCTTGACGAGGCAGTACACGACGTGGGCGCGCAGGGCGCCGAAGACGCGCTGCTCCTCGGCGCGGATTTGGAAGCGCGCCTTGTCGATGCGCTCGCCGAGGGCGGTCCACTCGGGCTGGTGGATGGAGCGGGTGGTTCGGCTGGAGGAGAGGGTCCTGACCGGGGCGGTGGCAGTGTCTTCATCCTCGGCGGCTGTCGGGCTGCGGCGCGCGTCCTTTCCCCTGAGGTGGCAGATGTGGCCGAGGCCGGGCGTCCAGCGGAGGGTCAGGGTGGCGGCGTTGAGGCGCGCGCGGAGTGTCTCGGTCAGGGCGACCTTGTCTTGGAGGAGGGAGGCGAGCTCGGCGTGTAGGCGGGCGAGGACCGGGGATGCGCCGGGCTTCATTATCCAGACCTCACTGTCTTCGCCGTAGAAGTCGCGGAGCGAGGTCGGCTTCTTCCTGCCGCTGGCGGCGTTTGTGCTGGCGGCTTTGGCCATCGCCCCCTTCGGCAGTAGGGCGGTATCCGCTTCGCTGCCCTCGGCCTTGACGATCTCCTGGGCGAGGGCGAGCATCTCGCCCGTCTCGCTGTCTTCAATCCGGTGCTGCTGTACGAGGCCTTCCTCGTCGATGGCGTCCCAGATGCGCTTGGCGAGCTGGAGTGGCTGGTCGAGTCTAATGCGGCCGATCATAGTCGAGAGGCAGTCATCGTGCTGCGCATCGGTTTCGGGGGACGGTTGTGAGGATACTGCGCTGCTGAGAATGCCGACGATGTCTTCAGTTGCCTTGATCGTGCTAGCCAGTCGTAAAAGGTCGTCTGGCTCGCCGCGGTTGAGGGCGAATTTCTGTACCAGACGCTGGGAGTCGTGGCTGCGGCGGAGGAGGACGATGACGGCATCTCGGAGGTCTTCGTTTTGGAGGAAGCGGAATACGAGATCTTGCCTGTGGTTGATGACTTCCAGTGAGGTCGAGGGGGAGCTTAGCCACTCGTTTAGCAACCTTGCACCGCTCTTGGTCACCGTCCGTCTGATAGCATGCAGCAAACTCCCCTTGAATGCGCCATCTCGGTTTGTCTGCTTGATCTCGAGAGCTCGCATGCTGTTTTTATCAATGTTCATGACCTGTAAACTTTCGTGGCGGACTGGTGGCTGCAGCTTCATGCTGAGGCCCCTGAGCCGGTCACCAACATAGTGTAACAACAGACCGCCGGCTTTCACCTCGTTGTCAGTTAACTTCTCTGCTGTATGGGCAGGAATTTCTGCCTCGAGCATGGACTGCCAGTCGGAAAGCTTCCGCAGCTCGCCTGGCGGTGAGTAGCTGACAAGGTATCTCTCTTCTTCCAGGACGGACATGATGCCGTGGTCCCGCTGCGACTCCATCTCTTTGTCGAGGACTATCTCTCGAGGCGAGACCCGCGACAGGACAGAGCCTAGCGACGACAGTGTTGTTGGCTGGGTGAAGAAGTAGCCAGTCGAGAGATCAAGCCATGCTAAGCCTACATCTACTTCCTCGGGAGACATGTTCGCTGGCTCGATTGGGGGAGGCCCAGACTCTACCTCGGCCGGCAGATGGATGGCCATGACATAATTGTTCGCATACGGGTCCATGAAGTTCTCGTCGATTAGTGTTCCGGGGGTGACGATACGGGCTACTTTGCGGTCGTGCAGCAAGCCGCCCGACTTGACCTTTCCGGCGGCATCATTCGGAAACTCCTCTGCTATGGCTACGTGGCGATTGAGGTCTTGGACCAGAATCTTGAGGAAGCGATCGAGTTGGAAAAAGGGGAAGCCGGCCTGGTAAGACACGCAACCATCAGAACAAAGGGCCCTCAACAAGACAACACTACTAGTGACCGAGGGCACAAGCAAAGCAGAGCAATGATTTACCATTGACACAGGGCCGGCGTTGGTCTTCTTCTGTGCTACCTTGAGATTGAGCAGCGGGCCATACTCTTCGGCCTGCTCGAAGTAGAGCTCGTAGAAGCCGCCAACGCGGGTAAGCAGGACACAGCCGTCAAACTTTTGCATGCTGCGGCGGGCCTGCAAGACCACTGTCGGGTAGGTAGGCTCATCATCCTCCAGGGGCAACGGCTCTGCGAGAATGAGGCCCTGGGGGAGCTGCTTTGAGGCGGCGGGAAGGGGAAGCTCGCCCAGCGTCACGGCCGTCCGGGTTTTCTTGCCGCGAACCTGGCCTTGGGCGGCTGGGAGCGAGGAGCGAGAGGTCGGTACCAGCGCAGGCCTGGGCCTGGACCGGGACGTGGCTCCAGCGGACGTGGTGGCAGCAGTGGTTACATTTTGAATACTCTGGATAGAGAAGCGGGCGACGGTGGCGGAAGTGGGTGCGAACAGCGGACGAGAAGAAGGACCGAAGCACGCTATCCCGAGGCGCGGAACGGATGGCGAGCGCGCAGAGAGCATCAAGAATGGCCTGTTATGTCCTCACGTTACGGAGACCTGCTGGATTACCTGCTATGTTAGCAACCCCTTCCCCACACAAACTGCAAAAAATAGGATTGTGTGGGTGTCGTGGGCAGAGCGATGACAGCGATTCATATCAAGGCGTTTTTCACTCTTGTTTTGACCAACGAACGTTGACAACGTGATCGCGAGAAAGTCAAGGAACCAAATAATTTGCCAGGTGGTGGCACCCGTGCTGGCGGATCTCGCCGCGACAGGGGGCTTCTCCAGGCCAAGAGCGCTGAGGCGGTCCCCGTCTCCCACTCGGAGATGCAGCAGCTGCGGCTTCTCTTTCACCCTTGATTCTGCTATGTAATATTATCCCGCGACGGAACGCATTCGGATTCCGTTGCATGTTGACGAGATGCGGATATCGCCAGCGAGCCTGCGTCAGCCCTATGAATGCCAATTGGCATCCGATCCCTCCAGAAACCCCCATTCATCAGATGCGGAGCCCAGGTTAACATTCGCGCGGCTAGGCGACGTAGGTGTGGGCTCCTCTCTTTCCCCTCGCTCTACTCAGACGGAACAAGACGAGCACAGAACATGGGGCCATTCAGGACGCGCATCGGAAGGTCGTTTATGAAGCCCAAGACAACCATCATTTTACGAATCATGCATTCCAAATTCAGGTTCTGCCATGTCCCAAGTGTCTCTTCAGTCTCCCTCGGTCTAGGGCAAATGAAACATGGCGACCACTGACAGCATGGAAAACCCTCGGCGTCCTGATTACCGACGGCGGCCGAGGCGAGGCAAAACCTTTTGAAAGCCACTGTCATCAATCCAGGGGCTGTTGGCGAGCTCGCGCCCTAGCCGCCAGAGCGCGGCTCCCACGCTCCGTGACGGTCGGGTTGCAGTAATTTTCAAGTTGGATCTGAGCCGCTGGCGTTGGATGCAAACACAGCAGAGGAGGGCCTGGCAGATTGACTCGCCAACTGAAAGCCGGGGGGCCAATCGCGCGGCGCAATAGGAATGGCTGATGTGGCTCGTTTTGCGTTCTGGCATGATTCAAGGGTGGCTCGATTTGTTTTCTCGCGCCTTGGGGTGCCCAGGTGGCCATTTGCCAGAGCCCGCTGGAGTGCGTCGGCATCGACCGATTTCCGTCCGAGTTGGGCCAGATCTGCCACCATTTCCCATGCTTGCCGAGCACCTCTCAGGCCATTTTCATCAGCTCCGCCTGCCACTCCGAGCCAACCCCCCTGGTCTCGCGGAGCTTATCTCCTGCTCGCCGATGGCACTGCACTCTCCCATCCCACACTCTGGACCACATTCTGGATCCGGGACCTGCTTGGGCTCCCAGGAATCCTCCCAGCAGCTCCACGGCTCTGTCTCTCCCGGTTGGCGCCATGTCTGAAGGTGCTGACGAACCCACATCGGTCGTCTGCTGCTCGTCCGTTGACGCTCGTCCCGTCACTTATATGGAAGCCCCATGTCATGGACCCAACGTCACTTGATGGTAGTTTAAGTTGCTATATAATAGCCTCATATCCTCTCCCCCCACCTTTGAGGGGCTTATCTTGAGCTTATTACTGCTACTCTCTGCTCCTCGATTTTTGCTTTGCACTGGTGTTGATATGCACCACCATCCAACCCCTTTTTGTACCACAAACAAACATCACAGCCAAAACCGAGCAGACACGAAAAAGCGCTCAGAGTGAAACAAACCGAAGTGACAAGCCTTTCCAGAGACTAATTTATACCCAAATTTTCATGATGGCGACATCCGCACCATTCTCGTTCAAGTCCCAGGTCCCGGTCACTCCTCCGCCAGATCAACACATGTTCCTCAAAGGACCGTTTTTTCCGAAGCCTCCTTCCACCCGCTCCAATTTTAGTCATTTGGCCTACGAAGCAACTGGCGTTAAACCGTCACAAACCCAACACGAGCACAACGCTTCGGCGCAGCCGGGCGCAGCGCCGACATCAATGTCGTCAGGGGGAGTAGGGGCACCACCAACACCAGAGGCGGGAAGGCCCCCAACAGCCTCTAACGCCAAACACAACAGCAATAGCAATATCTCCGCCAGCAACTTCCCCAACTCCTCCGCTATCGACCCTCGATACCTGACCATGGTCTCGCGCATCGCCGCCTACTACCAGCAGCGATGCCAAGCCGTCGCCAACTTCCAGCAACAGCGCTGTCAGGCCTGGGCCAACATGCAGCGGCAGAAATGCCAGGAAATGACACAGGCAGCCATGCTCGTTGTGGCATGGTACATCCGTGACCGCATCCAGCGGCGGCACAAGCGGCAAAAGCGGACCTTTCGGCGGGGCCTAGAGAAGAAGAACCGGGTGGGCTACGGAAGGGGGAGGGTCACCAAGGGAGAAACCGTAAGGAAATGGGTCATGGATGTCCCGATGGTGACCGCCAAGACGACAACGCCGCCATCGCCATCGCGAGGGAATAACGGCGGGGACGACGCGGGGAAAGATATACCCCTGGACAAAGAGGAGGTTGAGTTTGAGATGGATAAGGAGACGACGCCGGACAAGGACGCGCAGCTCTTTAATATTGCGGACAATCTCATCAAGAGCCAAATGGGGCGGATCGATGTGCCGCTGCTGGGGTTGTTGTCGTTTGATGAGAGCGACGACAGCGAGAGTGAAGAGGAGGACGAGGACTTGAGGGACTATGATGATAACGAAGGAGAAGAGTATGAGGATGACGAAATGGGGGATGAGGATGACGACCAAGGAGAAGAGGCGGTAGAAGAAGGCGGGTCAAAGAGCGTTCATCTGGACACATCGAGTAAAGGGAGTAGACGACGCCAGAAAAGCTCCTGTGCAGCATGACATACTGGGGAAATACAAATGTTTAATGATGAATGACAGTGGTCCAGGGAGGAGCGGGTGGTTGCTGGCGGAGTTTGTATAGAACCTCATTTACAGGTTCAGATTATTCCCCCCCTTGAAGAACGCGGGCTGGTGTTTAGATCGGTTGGTTTCCTGCGTGCTTTGATAGTCTCAACTCGGTGTTCATTGCCCGATACTCTCTCGACTGTCGAGATAGATACCGCCAGCCTCAAACATATATGGATCATTAGCTATCATCTCATGTCTTCGATAGTCAGCAACAACTAGCATACTATGAATATAGGCTACTGTTACCCTTACCAATACTTTCCTACAATCCCGAAAGTCAAGCCTTTTTGTGTGGAGTAGCCAGTCGAGCTGAGGAAAATGAGCATGAGTTGAACTGAAATCCACTTCACAACTTTCATCCAGATCGCTCTGAACTGGAAGTACTCGGCCCATCGAGGAGTTCGAGGAGATCTTTTTGACAATGCAATGATACAGTCGGTGAGCTTGAGACCCGTGGCTTGATTGGTGATACCTTCGGGTCTTGGATCCGGACATTAGGGAGCCGCTGCTTTCGTTGGCTGCTGAGAAAGTGTGACCCGGGACTTGCAGTCGGCGTGCAGTTGGGGAACCCTTGGCGTGGTCGAGTGACCCCCCCAGTGACCACTACTCCCCAGAGATTCTGGCCAATTACCCCGCACTTTAGCGGCTGACCGCCGTCGAACCGCCCCTGGCACCCTGGTAGCTGGTTGCTTGTACATACCGCCCTGGCAGCTTCCCTGGCAGCTTCCCTGATCACCAGCCATCGATCACCCGGCCCTTTCAATCTAATCCCTCCAACCTGCTTCAGCTTCTGAATTCACCGCATACCTTTGTGACTACCCCCGTACAACAACAAAGTGGCCGTGACCTGCCGTTGTATTTTCTGGTGATTTTATCCTTCTCTTCCAATACTAGCTGGGTTCTACATCAGCTTCGCTCAACTCCGAACAACTGGCTTTGTTCCCTGCTCTTATTGAACCCCCAACCAAGTCATCGGCAGCGGCACCAATTGGAAATCTTATCCCGACTCTCCGAGCTCCAAACTCCGGCAATTGACCTCTGATTCCCCAAACCCAAGACTGCCGATAGACGCATACGTATTCCTCCCTTTTGCCCACGCCATCACCGACAGACGGACACGATGGGCGGCGAAACATACACCCAGAAGAAGCCCCGGAGCGAGTACCCGCTCCGGGCGCCTAAGCCCGTCGGCCAATTGATCTCGGGCATCTACCGGGATCGCATCAGCCAGTTCTACTCGCGAGGGCAATGGGAGCACAACAATCTTCTTGCTATGATGAACGAGGGCGTTGCCTCGGGTGAGCCCCATGTCCAGCTCTCAGTCTGGGACGCCCCCGGCCAGAGTCGCCCGAGCTTTGATGACGCCGTGTCTCATGAGTTCAAGAAGACATCGGTCGGCTCGTGGTTTGGCCCCTCGTGGTCTACCCATTGGTTCAAGGCCGTGCTCAAGGTTCCCGAAGACCTCCGTGACAAGAGGCTGTTGGAGCTCCACTGGGATGGAAACAATGAGGGTATGGTATGGTCAGAGGACGGCAAGCCGCTGCAGGGCCTCACGGGCGGCGGTGAACGCGTCGAGTGGGTTCTACCCGAGTCCTTCCGCGACGGAAAGGAGCATACTATTTACGTCGAGATGGCTTGTAACGGAATGTTTGGCAATGCCCCCGGTGGCGATTCAATTCAGCCCCCGGACCCGAACAAGTACTTTCAGCTCAGCCGTGCTGAGATTGTCGCTGTTAATCCCGATGCCCGCCAGTTGTATATTGATATTTGGATCATTGGTGACGCCGCGAGGGAGTTCCCTTCAGATTCGTGGGAGCAACACAAGGCGCTTACAACATGTAACGGCGTTATCGAGGCCTTTGAGCTTGGCAATAAGGAGTCGCTGAAGACATGCCGCAAAATTGCTGAGGAATATCTCGGCTCCAATGTGAACTCGGCCAAGGTGTACGATAGTGGCAAGGAGCCCGTTGTTTTTGGCATCGGCCACTGCCACATCGACAGCTGCTGGCTGTGGCCCTTCGCTGAGACCAAACGGAAGGCGGCTAGGTCCTGGTCGAATCAGTGCAACTTGATGGACCAATATCCCGAGCTTAACTTTGCCTGTTCGCAGGCCCAGCAGTATAAATGGCTCAAGGAGTTGTACCCCTATGTCTTTGAGCGAGTCAAGAAGAAGGTCGTTGAGGGCCGCTTCCATCCCATTGGAGGCAGCTGGGTTGAGCACGACACCAACCTGCCGAGCGGAGAATCGCTTGTCCGCCAGTTCCTGTATGGCCAGCGCTTCTACGAGAGCAATTTTGGGGCTCGTTGCCAAACCTTTTGGCTGCCCGACACGTTTGGGTACTCTAGCCAACTTCCCCAGCTTTGCCGCCTGTCTGGCATGAACCGCTTTCTTACCCAGAAGCTGAGCTGGAACAACATCAACAAGTTCCCCCACACCACCTTCAACTGGGTTTCCCTTGATGGTAGCCAAGTCATCTGCCACATGCCTCCCGCCGAAACATATACTGCCGAGGCTCACTTTGGCGATGTTAAGCGGAGCATGTCGCAACACAAGTCCCTGGACCAAGACAATACGTCGCTGTTAGTGTTTGGCAAGGGTGATGGAGGTGGCGGCCCTACCTGGCAACACATTGAGAAGCTCCGTCGTTGCCGTGGTATCAGCGACACTGTGGGTCTCTTACCACGTGTTCACATGGGCAACTCAGTGGACGACTTTTTCGATAAGCTCGAGATCAAGGCTGACTCGCTTGTGACGTGGTATGGCGAGCTATACTTTGAGCTTCACCGCGGAACATATACGACCCAGGCGAACAACAAACTGAACAATCGCAGGGCTGAGGTAACACTCCGGGATCTGGAGCTCTTGGCTACCGTTGCGTCTGTCAAGAATAAGTCCTACAAGTATCCGAAGAAAGAGTTTGACGATATGTGGGAGTCAGTTCTGCTTTGTCAGTTCCACGACTGCCTTCCTGGTAGTTCGATCGAGATGTGTTATGACGACTCGGATGCGGTAAGTTCCACACTTGTTGTGGGAAATGCAAAATAGTTACTGACAATAACATTAGATCTATGCTGAAGTATTTCAAACTGGCTCAAAGATTTTGAAAGAGATTATCAAGTCTCTTGGTGTTTCGGAGGTCAAGTCTACCACGGTCGCTGAGGGCGTTGCTATCAATACCCTGCCATGGCACCGTAAAGCACTGATTGACATCTCCGAGAACGAGGCAGCTGTGGTCTGTGGAGAAGGCTCGCTCCTCAAGTTACGGAGATTCAAGACCTCGGAAGAGGAGCCTGGAGCAAGGCTCCAGAAGCTGTCCGACGGAGCCTTCCTGTTGGAGAATAGCGGACTCAAGGTCAAGGTGGAGGCTGGCTGTATCACTTCGCTTTATGACAAGGCGGCTGATCGCGAGATCATCCCCAAGGGCCAAAAGGCTAATCAGTACGTCATCTTTGATGATAAACCGCTGTACTGGCAAGCCTGGGATGTTGAGGTTTACCACCTCGATACCCGCAAGGGGCTGTCCTGTGGCGAAACCAAGGTACACGAGGAGAAGAACCACCGCGTCAGCGTCGTGACCGAGACCAAGATCAGCGACAAGAGCTCCATTGAGACGGTCATCAGTTTGTCGGCTTCAGTCGCTGGCCAGCAGTCGTACGTTGAGGTATCAAGCAAAGTGACGTGGCACGAGACGATGCGCTTCCTAAAGGTCGAGTTCCCCGTCGATGTCCGCAGCAGCGAGGCCAGCTACGAGACGCAGTTTGGCGTCGTCAAGCGCCCCACACACTACAACACGAGCTGGGACATGGCCAAGTTCGAGGTCTGCTGCCACCGCTTCGCCGACCTGTCAGAGAACGGCTACGGTGTGTCCATCCTCAACGATTGCAAGTACGGCTTCGCCACCCAGGGCTCCACCATGCGCCTGTCGCTCCTGCGCAGCCCCAAGGCCCCCGACGCCCACGCCGACATGGGCGAGCACCACATTCGCTGGGCTATCCTCCCACATCAGGGTTACCTCGGCGCCACTACGGTCCGCAAGGCCTTCGAGTTCAATAATCCCCTCCGCCTTGCGGCACCCATCGCCGGGAGCAGCGTCGCCCAAGTCGTCGCTTCCGAGCCCCCTGTTCGCCTGACCTCCGACTCGAGCACCTCGCTCGTGCTCGACACGGTCAAGCGTGGCGAGGACGACGAGGACGTCTCTCGCGGCGAGCTGCCCACCAAAAAGGGCCGTAGTGTCGTGCTCCGCATCTACGATAGTCTCGGCGGGCGTGCGCGTGGCACGGTGGCGACGACTTGGGACGTCACCAAGGTAAGCAAGACGAATCTGCTTGAGGATGAGCTCGAGGAGGTGGTGATTGAGGACGGAAAGTTTGCCATTGACCTGGGACCGTTTGAGGTAGCGACGTTCAAGTTGCAGCTTGCTTAGCGGTTTTAATCGTTGGAGTTTTGGGAGGAGTAAGGCAAATGGTAGCGCGCCAACAATAACGTTATGGATTGAATGGATGATGGGAAGGAATATATTGTTAGGGACGACACAGACAACAGCATGTAGGACTATTAGCAGCTTAGGAGCCATGGGAAGTATTATCACACTCGAGTGAAGTTTTACGCAAAAAGTTTATATCCCACGGTATCTATGCGGATGACCCCCTCCCTATCTTGATACTCGACAACCCGAGAGCGAAAATCCCAGACCCAACTAAGCCCAGACGTATCGCAGCAATGCATATATACAAAGCCAACAACCAAACAGCGACCCCAGCCAACCGGCTACCTCTGCGCCTTGGCGCGGTCCTTCTTCTGCTGCCGCTTTGCCTTTTCGCGCTCGTATTCGTTGGCGGCCTGTCCCTCCTGGCCCTGGATCTCGGACACAAGACGCTTGTACTTCTTCTCGTAGGCCGTGTCGCGCTCCTTCTTGACGCGGAGGTTTTCGCGGGCCATAAAGTGGGCGTCCTTGCGGAGCTCGCGCATGGCGCCCTTGCGCTCGCGCTTGTGCTCGGCCTTGAGCTTGGCCATCTCGGCGCGCTCGCGATCCGGGTCGTAGTGCTTGGTCGGGTCGAACGAGTCCTCGAACTTGGGCACAAAGGTGCGGATCGCCAGCGGCTTGTGGTGGTGGAGCTCAAGCGGGCGGCGCGCGAGACGGGCCTGCTCCAGGAGCTCCTTGATGAAGGCCGATGCGCTGCGGATCTGGACGACCAGGGTCGGGGGCAGGTGCGCGCTGTTAGCCTTGGAGGTTAGGTGGTCGAGCACGCGGACGGCGGGTGTGAAGGTCTCGTAGAAGGCGGCGGCGCCAGACCATGTCTCGGCTGCTGTCTTGAGGATTGAAGTCGTGGTGCTGAGGATCGCGACTTTAAGGGAGGTTTCCTCTGCAGCGGATAGGGTTGTGACGTGCTCTGACCGGCACTCCGCGCAGTTGAGCTTCCGTATGGGTGTTTGCGTAGCTCGCTTGATGCGAATACCCGCAGCTGGCTCGTGCAGGGGGAAGAGACCGAACGCTTCCCGGGGCTTCTCGTGGGCGAGGGCGCAAAGTGTGTTCAGGCAGAAGTTCATCAGCTCTGGTACGTAACGCATCGAGAACTGCTGGTATTGAATGGCGAGGATCGAGAGATATGTGCCTGTGGCGTAGTCGGCAACGTTTTGTGGGATTTTCTGCCCCAAAAAGCGGGCAATGGAGAGCACCGCGGGAGTGACCACCTGGTGGAAGTGGTCAGATGTTGGGAATGTCGTCCCAATACCTGTCAAGAGCACCAAGTCTCCAACTGTGAGACCCAATGGCCGATCTTGCTCCATTTCCTGGATAATTGCCCGATAACCCTTTGATACTTCGATAGGGAAGCTCTTGGCCAGGGAGTGAATGTGACGTAGCAGACTTTCGAGGGCAGGGAACCAGTGTGGCTCGAAGTTATCGCCCAAGTAGGCGACATGTCGTACCAAGGCCTGGGCAAAGTTGCCTAATCTCTCCTTGTTACCGCTGTCTAATTTGGGGTGATATAGAGCTCTAATCCGTTGGACAGCCACGGGTAGCTCGGTAATGTCGAGCCCCTCGAATGCTGCGAGCATTTCGACGTGTGTTTGGGGACAGGGGAATGTATATGGAATGCCATCCTCGTCATCGCCTTGTTTACCCGAGGAAGCCTTGAAAATGGGGGGGTTCTTTGCCTCGGCCTCTGTGAGTATCCCCTTAGTGAATTCGTCGTCGTCCGAGTTTGGCTCTATGTCAGAACCATCCTCGTCGCCCCCTTCACTATCCATGTCGTCGCTGTCAAGCTCCAGCTCAGCTCCACTGGCAACTAGGTCGTCGTCGATCAAGAAATCGTCCTCGTCATCAAATCCGAGTTCGGTAGCGGTTGGCCGCACTTTGATTCCCTTCCCGAGACCGAACTCGTCCTCATCGTCCTCATCAACCGCGTCGGCTGGGTTGAACCCTCGCCCAGCACGAACGGCAATCTTGTTGCTGGGCTTTCCTTCATCCTCGCCGACTTCTTCATCGTCGGATCCGTCGTACCCTCCGCGCATTCGTTTTTGACGCTTCTCCTCAAGTTCCTTCAACCGCTCTGACTCTTCCTTGACTACCTCCTCTTCCGTCTTCGTCCTTTCGGCTGGTTGCGCCCGCTTGCCCGCGGCCAGCTGCTTCACCCGAATGTCGTAGTCCTTGTCGAGAGCGGCCTTGTCGACTCCTGCAATGACAGCTCCCTTTACCTCCTTTGACTGCGGCTTCCCCCTTTGGAAAAGGAGAGCTTGCAGCTCTGGTAGTTCCTTGTCGAGTTCGGCCCTCAGTTCACCATCCTCCTCCTTGGCCGCTTGCCGTTCCTAAAGGCTGTTAGAATGCCAATGACTAGTCAACAGCCATAAAATAAGCTTACGTATTTATGGAGTTTGGACTTTGCCATGATCTCGCTGTAGATCTCCTGTTTTGTCTTCTTTTTATCTGGCTGGCCGTCGTCCTCTTCCCCCACGGCGTCTCCTGCGTCGGCTTGATCGGCGCGGAAGCGCTTCAGCTTCCTTCTCGCCGCGTGTGAACTGTCAGACTCGCCGTCAGAGGACATATCCTCGCCGTCGAAATCGTCCTTCATGGCCATCTCCTCGTCAAAGGCAATAATCTTGCCGGCGTGTGTGAGTTCGGCCATTTCCTCTACGTCATCCTCCAAGTCGAACATACCGCCCCTCTTGTGGCTCCTCTGCTGCTCGCGGGTGAAGCGCTCGATCATCTTGTCCTCTAGCGTCATGTTGGGGTCGTTCTCTCCGAATCGTCTATCGATAATGCCACCAACCTTGTTCCGGCGCTGCATCTCCACTAGGAGGGTCTGGCGCCGCCTCTCCTCACCGATCGACTTGGCCACCCCCGGACGACCACTGATGCCCTTGGATGTCTTGTCGTTGGCCGGCTTATTGGTGGTGACTTCGAACTTGGGGCCACGGGCATTCGTCTTGAACTGGAAGGGGTTGAACTGCTCGCGGATGCCCTCCAGGGCCTCGGACCGCTGGAGTCGCTTGTCGCCCTTTCCATTCTGGTCCTGGGCATTCTTGCGTCTTTCCTTCTTGGACTTCTGGGGGCCAATGATTCCTTGGTCCTTTAAGGAGGCTTTGAGCCTCTTTAGCTGTGACCCGGGCATGTTTTCGACCGCTCGAGATGTGTAGGGATGGGTGATTCGGATTCAACAGTCAAAGGCCGGGCGAGGTAGGATTTGGAACGTCAGTTTGCGTCCCTCAATTCAGAAATTTTGGGGTCATTATCTTATCAGCGCCCCACCCTTCCCTTTGAACGCCATAAATTTTTGGCGGTGAGGGACGGCGCAAACAGGGCAGCTGCCTGCGGCTTGCATCCGCCTGCGGCTGTGGCATTACCCTACCAAGGTGCAAGCTCCAAGCTTCAGTTGGCACCCCCATAGCACACTCACTCAACAACAACGATTCCCGCAATAGATATGGAACCAACCCCAAACAACAATCCCCAAGCCTGACTACAGCACGTACCGATATCATGTCTTGGCTCAATGCATTAGTCCGCGATGACCGGGTCATTTTTGGGGGTCTCGGGATGAGCGCCGTGGCGATGGTGGTTATGATCCGGCTGCTGCTCGAGAAATGGCGCGAGGAGTCCGAGATCAAACCCGTACAACCTAAGACGCAGTACATCACCCAGGACACCGAAGACTCCCTTAAGCAAGGCACACTCGATACCCTACTCGGCCACTACAACTACGCCATCAGGGAGACGGCTGCGAAAATCGTGTGCGACAGGGCAGTGAACGACGGCACGACGATCGAGCTGCTGTTGTGGGGAATCACCCGCAAGGACTACGATGAGCGCATGAGGAACCTCCGCGCCCTTGCTGTCATCACGGACCCTCGTGAGTCCCCTCCTCGGAGACATCCTCTCCACCATTCCGCCGGTGCGGGAGCTGACATGCCGTAGAATCACTTCCTTTCCTTCACACGTGGAAAGCATATGCCGCCCTAGTTAGGTCGCTCGAGTTGTCTATTGATCCTGAGCAGGAAGTTCTCAACGACGAGCACTGGGACGAGTACCCAATGCGCGATATGACAGAGAAGTTGGGGCTCATGTTCATCAGTCAGCTCATCAGCCGCTATGATGCCGAGAAACTTATAAAGGCCAAGTTTGTCGAGAAGTGGCTAGTTAAGCAAAACTGGGGCGCCACGACGGAGGAGCGGCAAGAAAACTTCATGAAATATCTACAGCACAAGAACAACCGTATTGCCGACATTATCAGTCGCATCAAGAATACTCATTCGGGATTCGACGCGTTGAAGAAATCAGGGTTGCTAGCTCAGGACTTCGGCCCTAGCGACGAGTCGGAAGAGGATAATAGCCATTTGGTTGTTGCTGACCAGTTCAACCTCATCCTCCGCGCTAATATGGGCGAGATGCGCGAGGAGGACACCACTCGATTATTGGCCAGAACTCTGCGAAACCTTGAGGATCAGCGACTTCGGCAACGAAACCGCGAGGCAATGGTGCTGAACGACGGCAGCCGGCCCCTCAACCGCGACGACATCATCCAACGAGACATTGAATAGCCGTGATCCCTTTATTCGGCAAAACCTAGAAAAGAGCGTCGTGTTATTCGCTTTTACCATTGGAATCGGAACCACAGCGAACATTACACCATATTGGATCGCGTCGCGGCCACGCGATTTGCTGGTGGCGGCTTGCATTCAGAACTCGCGAGGCTGGAGATATCCGGCTCGGAAGAGCGAGACGGCTGACAGTTGCCCAAGCCTCGGCTGATCCGGGCGGATATCTGAATAGATATCGAGCTTGTCAATAGTTATGGGTCTGGCTGAATACCTGGCCCTGAGGGCGAGCGAGCAGACACGCGACGGGTAATGGCAAACCGGGGATGACCACGGCCACGCGCGGCATACTTTAGCGGTGCCTTGCAGCGAGCCGAGAAGTGCTTTGACACGGGCGGGACGGAAGGCCGAACGGGAGCGTTCAGAGTGTGACTCTAAGCTTCCGGAAACGCCCAAGAAGGCGTTCTTTTGCAGTGCTGAGGGTGTGGAAGCCATTATGCATTCCATAGAACTGGTAACTTTATAAAGATACACATCTGGAGAATTTGTTTGGTCTCGGAGCGAGAGTCGGTCACTTGCATGTGTTGTCACACAAGCCCCTGACAGCAAAATCGTGGAGATGCATGTTCCTGGGGTCGCGCCCCTCTCCCCCACACTTTAGTGCCTTTCTGACCAGCTGGTTCCGAATCTGGCTGGCACTGGACGTAACTGGAAAGCCGGCAGATGCTAAGCTCCTCGTGGCCTGGATTTCTCTCCTCTCCATCGGACGATTGACGTGAGAGGCGGCGGCACAAGGCTCAATGAGGAGGTTTAATGGATAGCCGAATAAGATGTATTATCCGGGTTTGACAGATACAATTACACAGCGGAGAAGATGGGAGCCGTCCAAGTCCCCTTGATGAGATTGAGAATGGCTGACGGGAGGCACTTGTGAGTCTTTCCCAGGCTTGTGGGTCCCGTCACTGGGAAAACGCCGGCAATGCGGGATCCCGTCAAATTCCATTGATTGTCCGAGCTGGCGCGTGCTACCCTCTAATTGAGTTGCGGGAAGACGGGAGATGTCCACAACAGGATGGTTTACGAAGCATGTGCCTTTATGTGATGCCTGGTGTTGTTTTGATGCGTTGTCGCTCGGTGCTACCGCAGCAGTGTAAACACCGCACTGATAACGTCAGGGCGGGCGCTGACCATTCAGCCCCTAGGCGATTCCTTGCGCATGCTCTGCCTTAGCTCCGTGTCAGCGTTGCAGCAACCCTGAACCAGGAAAAGGAGCCGGCGATTGGGTGACACTGGGAATTGGCTTTTTGGCGTGTGCGCCAGTGTCGCGCGATGTCGCCATGTCAATATCCCCCCGATCTAGCCGAGCCGGACAAGACAAGGGAACACGGCGGCCTGTAACCGGGAAAATTTCAAGGGCAAAGTGAAGCTCCACGTGCAATACCGTATTGTATTGTTACTGTATTTCATCCCGCAAAAGACGTTGTCATCCCCGCGTCGCGCGCGGGGGGAGGACTCGCTTCTCGCTAGTAAGGCCTTATCATCCCCGGTAGATCTCGAGCGCTCAGGGATTCTGGTCTAATTTGGTGTTTGATGGCTGGCGGCATCCGAGCTGTAGGTACTCGTGGTGGCTGCGACGGACAGCATCAAGGCTCCTTTCTGAGCGATGCCAGCGGCCGAACCTATGGCGATGGTCGAGGCTGTTTGTTTTGTCCGTCGTCGTTGCGCTGGTTGTCATTGTTTTCTTACCAATCTCGCCAGGCGCGGCGAGGGGCATGCACGAGACGGGCACGACGGCATCAGATTGGAAGAAATATACTGCGGAGCAATCGAGTTACCCACTCTCTTGCAGCGCTTGCACAGCGCGGTTGCAGAGGCCGACCAACCGATGACGGCTAGGGAGACCACAGACCACTTTTTTTTCCTGTCTATGGTTGACGCTTGTGCAGGAGCCAGGAGGGGAAACGAGAGCAAAGCCCAGAGTGCCCGCAAAGCCCCAGGAGAGACATCCTGAATGAAGCCAAAGTGTACTTCGCAGTGTAGCCAGAGTGACAGGACAGCTCATCAGCCTGCTTGCTACTTCCCCCCTGTTGGGTCGAAATGGAGGCAGAAGACGGAAAAGACGGTGTCGCCCGTTGGCTGGCTGGCCTCTTTACTTTCCGGGGTTCAAGGTCCTGGCTTGCAGCAGCTTCTGCTGAGCATTGATAAGTTTATTCTGCGCCTTGTCTTTCGTCCCTCTCGTTATCCATTCTGTCTCGTCTTGTCCATCGCAATCGTTGCACTTGTTCATCCCATCTTCTCTGGACCACCGCCGTCGGTCCGTTCCCCTCCTTTGCTCAATCGTTAATTTCGCTGCTGGCCCCTCCCTTCCTCTTTCCTACCCAGTACCAACACACCGACACCCCAGACCGCCAGGGCAGGAAGAAAAGAAAGGAAACTCGGCGAACAGCAGGCTTTGCGTTGCGCTTCTTTGTGGTTGCATTAATTTTAGAGCCAACCTTTCAACTCTTTTAGCGGCCGCCTTTGTTCAGAGGAAGAACCAAGCAAAGCAGCATTCAGGAACGCAACGCAAAAGACACGAAACCAAGGTTCGGTCAGAGACAGGCCACTACGCTTGCTTTGCTCAGCTTTGCTATCGTTGACCATTGACGGTCTGACCGTGGGAAGAGGTGTATCGGCCAGAAACAGTGGTCCTCTAGACCGATCGGTGGGTAGGTGTGGTCGGTGCAGCAGCGCGGCACTGCTAGCGGTGGCCCAGTGCCTGTCCCCGTTCCCCCAGTGGTGGAGTGGGGTTTTTTTTTGGCGTGTGTCAACAATAATAAAGCGTGCTGGCGTCGGGTGCCACAAGCTCACTTCGAGATGTCTTCCACAACAACATCCACGTACACTACTACGACCCGACACACGCTGTCGAGGCGAGCTGGTCGACTGGGTGGCATCGCAACTGCATCTACGCCAAACCTCAATCAGCTGTACTCTTCGCAGAATTCGCATTCTTCCCGCCTCGCTCACGGACCGCCTGGGCTGACGCGCAAGGGCTCATTTGCCGCGTTGACACAATCGTCGCTTGCCTCGATTCCCGATGACACCGAAGCCTACGCCTTCAACTCGGTCCTGACCAACGATAAGATGCCCGGACCCCTTACACCGGGGCGCCTTGCCCCGGCCGACGACATTTCGGTCGGCGACGCGGTCGATGTCCCCGGTAATATGTCTGGCACCGTCCGCTTCGTCGGATCCGTTGCTGGCCGGAAAGGCACTTTTGCTGGTGTGGAGCTGCACCGCGACTTTGCTGCACGCGGCAAGAATAATGGCGATGTTGACGGGTAAGAACCCGAATGCTTTTTTCTCTATTTGCTTTGATTCCGGGGCTGGTATTGACTTTTCCGACAGTGTCTTCTACTTCACCACGACGCAGCCCGGCGCTGGAATTTTCCTGCCCCTGTCCAAGGCCGTCAAACAGGCTTCCGGATCTGCAGGATTTCCCCTGACGCCTACTGGGCCTATGCCGTCGGGCGGCCTGAAGATAGGAACCCAAAACTCCACAAATTACACGCCTCCTACGCCCTCCATGCCAAAGTTCAGCCAGTCCGTCGGTCCCGGCCGCGCTCCAAGCCCCACCAGCAGGAGGCCGCGACCCTCACTTCCGCGACCGGAATCGCCGATGAGAAGACTCCAAATGACACCTGCGCCGCGACCGTCTATGACGACCCCCGGTCCCAAAACCCAGTCCCGGTTCGGCAGCCCGACTTCAAACAAGTTTGCGCAAAGTGTGCGCGGCACGACAGGTGACCCGAGCAAGAGATTTCCGGGGCATGCACGGAAAGGTAGCATCGGACCGCGTAGCGCCTCGGCTCTCGGGAACACCTCGTCATCAGGCCCAAACTTTACCGACGACGAGACGACACCCGTGCAACGAACCAAGACGCCCGGGAACCTGGGGCATAATGGGCCCATGGGTCTGACGCTGCGGCCCCTGTCAAGGGCCGTGTCTCGGGCCGGCACAGTCAACGATGAGGAGATGGAGAGGCTCAAGTCCAAGCTCGACGACCGTGACCGACAGCTTAGAGAACAGGCCTCCACACTGGCCGAGATGGAGAGCAGCCTGACGGAGCTGCAGGGGTTGATAGAAAATTCGGACGGACCGCCACAACAGCAAATACGAAGAGGTAGTATGGACGATAAGGACTCGGCGCAACTTCGAGCGATTCTCAGGGAGAAAAACGAAAAGATCGCTATGCTCACAGCAGAGTTCGATGCGCACAGGGCTGACTTCCGGAGCACCATCGATACCCTGGAGATGGCCAGCACTGAGACGGAAAGAGTCTATGAGAAGAGGATTGAAGAACTTATGCAAGAAACGCAGGAGCTTCAGGAGAGAACTGCTGATGTGGATACGGTTGCTACGCAGTTGAAGCAGCTGGAGGAGTTGGTACAAGAGCTCGAAGAGGGGCTGGAAGACGCCAGGAGGGGAGAAGCAGAGGCTCGTGCCGAGGTCGAGTTTTTGCGTGGAGAGGTCGAGCGGACACGATCTGAGCTTCGCAGGGAGCGGGAAAAGGCCCAAGTTGCGATTAACGGCGCAAACGGCTCTCCGAGCGGCGGTTCCATGTCCAAGGAGCTCGAGCAAAAGGAAGACGAAATCAGGGGCCTGAAAGCCATCATCCACTCGCTCAGCTCGGTGCCAAACGATAATCCCGAAAGGGCACCGAACCAGCGTAACTCGTCATTCCGCTCAAACCAGGGTGAATCCATCGAAGAGCGACTTAACCGTGAGAAGCTCGAGCGGGAGCTCTCTGAGTTACGGGTTGTCCTCGAGAGCAAGACTAGCCGCGAGGAGGAGCTCGAGCGCGAAATAGAAATGTTGCGGAGAGGAAGCGTAGTGACGGCGAATGGTCCGGGCCACCGAGGCAGTGCCATGACGATCGGCAGCACCAACGACCGGAACTCATTCCGCGACTCGCGCGGCACTGTGGTACTTGCCCCACGCAGCCCCGAGGCGCCGCATAAGACTATGGCCGGCCTTCGTCATAGCCGTGGCCATACTCTCGATACCATGCCCGAGAGCGACTCATATAGCACAGCGACCGAGAATAGTACCCTCTGGTGCGAGATATGCGAGACCTCGGGACATGACATCCTCACGTGCACCAACATGTTTGGCTCCGAGCAACAACAACAGCAGCTGAACAAGGAGGCGACCGGGAACGGCGAGCGTGAGGCTGCCCATCCAAGCCTAGGCGTCCCCAGTGTGCTTGATGACATCAAGCCGGCACCTCTGTCGCCGATTAAGACCAAGGCCCCATCTTTTGGACCAGCGACGGCTATTAGGATCATACCGAACCCGATGGACCAGGGCCCTGTACAGGGCAAGGAGAGCGGCATGGTCGATGCATCCAAGTGGTGTGCTGTGTGCGAACGCGACGGCCACGACAGCGTTGACTGCCCGTTTGAGGACGCTTTCTAGACGGCTGATCTGCTCTCGCTGCACCTAGACCTCACGCGCCCCCACCTCCTACCTCATACCTCGGCACTTGCATCCCTAATCGCGTACAAATTTTGTAATTCCATGACGTTTATTCAAATACGATATCGAGGGGGGCAGAAGGGAGTGTGGCGGTTATGGTGGCGGTTTATTCGTATTTTGGTTCCTCTGTGGACGCAACGCGACCTATGCGCTATGCCCATTGCAATGCCCACGCCACGACTTGCAAAGCCTTTTTTTGTGTAGTCTATTCGGGTTTCTTGTTACTGTACATACATAAAGATTCTTTGGTGTTGGGAGGGCTAGTGGATTGGAGGAGGGGGGGGGGGGGTCAAAGAGGATTTGACCCTACATGACGGGACAGAATGGATGGGTGGATGGATCAGTTGAGGGGGTGGGCAAGGGGAAAAGATGATGAGGTGTTGATTGAGTCAATGATACCAGTTCCTGTACTGCGCTGTGTTTTGTATTTTGATGTAACGAGAGTGTCTGTTAGTCTGTGGTTGGTTGGCCCGGGATGTATTGTCCAGAGAGGAGCCTTTTGTAGCACCTCGGTTCTGTGAGATAGCTATGGCCATTAAGATGCCTTGAAAAGGGGCATGTTTGATGTTGTGCTGCGGCCAAGTCAACTTGTCGTGCTGACAAAGAATGTTTTGGGGCAGCATGCGCGGCCCCAAATTTAGCCCTGGGAAGGTCCCTGGAAGGTGGGTATTCGTAGGGTAGGGGAGCCGCACGCGGAGCGCCGGGCTGCTGGGGTGCAGTGTGGCGCAGACCTTCTCTCGATCCTCTCTCGTGCATTCGCATCGTGGCTGGCGCCTCGTTGTCAAGCTGGCATCTTGTCAGAAAACTACTTTCACTT
The DNA here is from genome assembly GCA_030549175.1 of Lasiosphaeris hirsuta. Lineage (NCBI taxonomy): Eukaryota > Fungi > Ascomycota > Sordariomycetes > Sordariales > Lasiosphaeriaceae > Lasiosphaeris > Lasiosphaeris hirsuta. The sequence continues at coordinate 6,775,776 of JAUKUA010000001.1, forward strand.
TTTTATCAACGAGACATTATTTGTGACTCTACCGCGCCTTTGATACCCAGACTTTTTAGAGGCGTTGAAACTGGTAGCCAGAGCAGCCATCCGCAACCAACAAACCCAGAGCCGAATTCAGAAGGGCATTCTTGGATCTGGAACAGAAATCCGGAACGGGAGCTGCCCCCAGCTCAGACAATCTCGCGGTTGTCCCCTGACAGAGTGAATTGGCAATCGCAGTTCCATCACAGCAACTACCCACCATGGCGCACATTTTCTTCGACATGCTGTCGTCGCTGGGAAGCTGCCTCAACTGCTTCCCGAGCTCGCCGACGCTCAAGATCAACAGCCGCAGCTTCAAGATCCTCCGACTCCTAGGCGAGGTACGTCCGACCCCCCTCCCCCTCCCCACCGGCCCAACTAACATGTCTCCTCCCAGGGCGGCTTCTCCTACGTCTACCTCGTCCAAGACACGTCGACAGCTGAGCTCCTCGCGCTTAAAAAGATCCGCTGCCCCTTCGGCGCCGAGTCGGTCGCCCAGGCCATGAAGGAAGTGGAGGCGTACAAGTTGTTGGGCGGGTGTCCGGGCATCATCCACAGCGTCGACTACAGCGTCGCCGGCGAGCGTAGCGATCCCCAGAGCAAGACGGTGTATGTCCTCCTGCCGTACTACCGCCGCGGCAACCTGCAGGACCTGATCAACGCCAACCTGGTCAACCACACCCGCTTCCCCGAGAAGCGGCTGATGCTGCTGTTCCTTGGCGTGTGCAAGGCGCTGCGCGAGATGCACCAGTACCGGGGCCCCGGGGCGGGAGCGAGCGCCGAGAGGATGGAGGCGGGCGGGGCGAATGGCGCCGGGTTGGGCGTGGATCGGAACGTTGCCGCGGCGAAGCGCACGGCCAAGAGGCCCGATGCGGCGGCGGGCGCGGACGAGGATGATGAGACGGAGCAGAAGCGCCCGCTCATGGCCGAGGAGGAGGGCGTGCACACCGCGGGCGGCGGCGTGCGGAGCTACGCCCATCGCGACATCAAGCCTGGTTCGCCGTCCCAACACCCCTAACACACATCCCATTACTAACCCCCATCTACCAGGCAACATCATGATCTCCGACTCGGGCTCGGAGCCGATCCTAATGGATTTAGGCTCCATCGCCGAGTCGCCCATCCCTATCACCAGTCGCTCGCTCGCCATCCTCACGCAGGAGACGGCCGCTGAGCACAGCACCATGTCGTACCGCGCGCCCGAGCTCTTCGACGTCAAGACGGGCACTGTCATCGACACAAAGGTGGACATATGGTCTCTCGGCTGCACCCTCTACGCCTGCCTCGTCGGCAAGTCGCCGTTCGAGATGCGCTCCGACGAGACGGGCGGCTCCCTCAGCATCTGCGTGCTCTCGGGCGACTGGCGCTTCCCCGACGAAGGGCCCGGTGCCAAGAAGAACAAGAACAAGGGCAAGGGCCCCGCGGCTGCGGGTGCGGGCGATGCTGCCGCGCCGCCGCCCGATGACGACGAGGCCATCAGCGAACCCATCCGCGAAGTCGTGCGCAAGTGTCTCAAGGTGGAGCCGAGTGAGAGGCCCGATATCGATGAGCTAATTGAGTTGGTGGAGAGGGTCGTTGAGGAGCTTCCCGAGGATGGGGCGGCCTGAGAGAACTGATGAGACATGACTAATCTGGTGGTGATATTGTTCCAGTCTCATCATGTAGGCCGTGGATTCTGGCGTTTTGGGAGGGACATGGCGTTATTTTGGGGACTGATATAACCTCGACGTTCTTGTAGCATATTTGCATTTCTATTCTTCTTCTTCTTTCGTAACGAAGACCGTGCTTAAGTTGGATTGCAAAGGGGGCCGATAAGATCGGACAGCCCCCCCCCCCCCCCCCCCCCCCCCCTTCAAAGCGGAAACTGGCAGTGGGAGTGTGGCTATAGAGTGTGGCTATATTGGATACGCAATTCGAGGCGAGGCCCCAGTGTCCCTCACATTCACACTCAAGGAGCCCCTTTCCTGTTCCGGTAGCTCGTTTTTGTTGGCCCCGTTAATAGCAGTGAGAACATGGCAGTCGCCAAAGGCGCTATGGTGTTAGTGTGGCGGATTTGGCCACTGCACACCATCGAATACATCAGAGCGTGTGGTTTAGGGGTATAATGTTCGCCTTTGTGAAAGGTCCTGGGTCCAATTCCCAGCTCGTCCATCTGTATTATTAGAGTTATTAGGTATCCATCTGGCAGTTATATTTTTGCGCTTGTAGTCCTCCTGTGTGGAGCCTTGGTTGCCACGGGAGGGCGAATTGATATTCGTTGTAGTTGGTAAAGGTGCATCGTTGGAAGACCGAAGCAGTATCCAAACGACACAAGTCACAGGGCAAGCCAGTTACCACTTTAAGGGGTGAGCTGAGGGGAGCAAACACTCAGCCAAATCCCCTCCACCTTTTATTATCCTACCAAACCCACTCGTTCAAAAACCCCTCTTGCCTCCAGATCATCACCATTAATATACCCGCCCGACATCCCATCGCCCAAACATCAACCACTCCCAACCTGACCGACTCCGAGTTCGCTCGATGCAGAAAAGGGGCAACGCTGGAAGGCCCAAAAATGTCCGACTAACCACGCTGAAAAGCCAGCGAGAATGACAAACTAGTTGTGGAGGTAAAAACAGCGGCTTAAGATATATGTGTGCTCTTCCAGACATTATCAGTTAGGAAACTAGCCAACGTACTAAACGCAACAGGCAGGGGCAAGCGGATATCGCATCTGCTCAAGATGCTGAACCCGGGGTATCTAATGTACAAAATATACAGCTTTGCTTGCAAAAACAGTAAAAAAGGAAAACGCTCAAGTGTATGTCGCTATGTGTTACGAAACTATCAAATAAACCGACCGGTGGGCGTAATGGGTGCCAACTCGCAAGGTTCATGGTATGGTTAGGAGAAACCAGGACAGGCATCCGAGGACATGTCTCGTATGCGTCGTCAAAAGCGAAGTCATCATAGCGCAGCGGAAAGCATTGTCCGCCATCATATATGCGTATGCAGTCCCTTCTTCAACGTCAATTGACTCAGGCTCAGAGTCCTCGCGGCCTTTTTGCGTTTCGGATCGTCCTCGCCCTCTTCTTCATCGTCCGGGCGCAGCTCCTCGCCGAACGCCCCATAGTTATGAGGTGGCTGGAGGTCCTCCAATGGTGTCTGAAAATCCTCGGCGATATCCTCATCATCCACCGCCTTAGGCTTATGGGGGGTGCTTTTCACCACCTCGGACTCTTCCTCATCGTCTGTCTCAAAACCGGATAATGGCTTCGGTATTTGGGCCGATGGGGGGACAAAGAGCGTCTTTGGAGGCTGCAGTAGCGGCGAGTTTCCGCCTGCCGAAGAGGTAAGCCGTTCCTGCGACCGCGACTCCGAGGGGCCACGAATCATCGCAAACATGGTTGTGGACAGGGCATTGAGGCGTTCCGACAGCTTTTTGACCTGGGCCTCGAGGGCCTGGCGTGCCGCACGCTCCTCTGCAAGTTGCGCAACCAGAGCGGCGTATGGATCGTCACTACCACTGACATCACGGCCCATAGATGGCAGGCTCGTAGTACCGCGCACGGTAGAATTGGAAATCGGGCTGGGAAGTGGGTCAAGTGCGGCAGGTGCCGTCGCAGTGAGCGATTGGGGCTGCGTCGCAGAGGAAGAGGGTGGGTGCAGTGATCCGATGAAAGTTGGCGCCTCACCAAACGAGATCTGGGACTGTGAATCGCTCTCAGCCGAGTGGTGTGAGCTCGGAGGCCGAGGCGGTTCTTTCGGGTCTATCGATATTGGCTTGGAGAGGGAGGGTATCACAAGTGATGTGGTAGTTACGCCCAGGGATGTGGCGTGGTCACCAAAGCCAGCGGCTGTCTCACTCAGGGGCACCTTAAACCCTGGCACAATATGACACAGCTGATCCACGACCCGCTCCAGCTTGTTAGTACGCGACTCCAAGGTCCCAATGCGAATGTCGATGCTTGCCGCTTGCGTAATCTTCATGCCAACCATGTCGTTCGTGATGTTGCCAAAGTTGAAGGGTTGCGGAGGCGTGTTGGGCCGTCTCTCGACTGCGGGGCTCGGCGGCACACTGGCATCAAGCATAACCGTGTCGTCCTCCGGCGCGTTCGATGAAAGTGGCGACATCAGCCCCGGGTTGTAGGATTCGCGCCAGAATCGGATCTCATCGCTTCGACGTCGACCGCTGGTTTGAGCTCCCACAAGATCTTGCAGTCCCGAAAGGCTCCGAGACCGCCGCCGCGCGCCATTCCCGCTGTCGCTCGTAATGGCACGACCAATCTCATTCGGGTCCTCAAACTCGCCGGGTGCTATCAACCTGCTGCCACGACCATGCGTACTGGCTGGTCGTGGTGACAGCCCGGCTCCCCATTCCGGATTCCGCATCCGTGGCTGGAGCAAAAGCCGGCTCGTCGTTGTAGCTGCGCGCCGCCGACCTCCCGGCCCTATGGCGGTATTGCTTCCCCTTGCCTCGGCCTGTAGTGAATTACGTGCACTGTTGATGGCCAAGATATCATCAGGGCCAATCGAGTGCGAGCGGAGCGGGCGGTCGTATTCTGTAAGCGGTAGAGACGTTGAACGCTTCGGCGATCTCTCCTTGGACCGGCCTAGCGCAGTGGGGTCCTGGATGTCGCCCATCATTAGTCTTGAGCTATTGAGAAAACATTGTGGGTTCGGCACAAGCACGACGCTTACACTTCGGTGCTGCGACGAGCCCATGAGCCCGGACTCGCGCCCCGATGTAGCACCACTATCCTGCGAGCTTGTGCTATTCTTCTTTTTGCGCCCAAATAGACGACCTAGTGCCGACCGCAGTGTCGACTTCTTCCGCGTCGGGCTATCCTTGCTTTGGTTCCTCTGCCCGCTGGGAGCGTCGCTGATGGTCGAGTAGCGAATTGTGCTGAGCGGGGGGTTGGTTGACCGGGCCACCGAAGGTGACGTCCTTGCTCTGAAAGGCGATGTCCTCGGCGGCGAGGCACGTTGTGGGGAGGCTCTTTGCGGGGGTCCTATTTGCGGCGGTGTTCGCGACGCCGACCGGCCAATTGATGCGCCCGAGCCGGAAGGGGGGGCCGGGGGTGGATTCGTCGGTGCTTCCGGCTGAATGTCCTGTGTCACGTCCGTGCGACCGCGATCCGGAGCGCCGGCTGCCGAAGTGCCGGTCGACGCCGGAACTTGCAGCAGGTCTTGCTCCTTTTCGTGCTCGCCCGAGTTCATATCTGCGTTTTCGATGGGTAGTTCATGCTGCTGTTCTTGTTGCTCATACTTGGGCTCGAGCAATGTGACAGCGGCCTCGGGCTCCGAGTCGGGCTCGGTCGGCGGCACAGCGGTTGCGATTCCGGTGCCCGGATTCCGCATCGGGAACTCGTCGTCAATTGTTGTCATCGCTTTCGCCGATCCCGGGTTTCGAATCGGAAACTCGTCGTCGTCGAGGACGCTTGGTATTGGAATCGGCGCCGAAATGGTGCCGCGGATCGATTTATGGCCCGGCTTGGCACGGCCGGCAACAGCGCCGGGTTTCCATAAGCTCGGCATGGTGTTCGGCTCAGCCTGACAAGTCCGCTATCTGCTATTGCGGCTCGGCTGACAAGTAGAGTTGGCCGAGATAAAAGACAGCGATGGTTGATAAGACTGTCAAGCCCTCCAAGCCATCTGGCACAGCCGTCGAGTCAAAGGCAAAGGTTGACCGAGTCGTGGTGTGCCGTTGGCACGACTTGCTTGGATGATCCCAGGAGGATATAGCTCCCTCTTCAACGTCTTACCGTCCCAAGTTCCACATGGCCAGCAATGCGGCTCCTTGTTCTCTTGGGGTGTGGTTGGCAGTTTCGAAGCTGGTTGGGGCGGCTGGCCCAAGCCGGTTGGTGTCGTGTGCGTGTGCCGTTATTAGTCTATAAAGGGGGACTGGTCCGGATAGGCCACGGAGTGTTTCTGAGGAGCGACTACTGTATGTCCGGTTGACCTGCTGCAGGAGGAACTGTGGGCGGTTGTAGCGAGAGGAAATCCGGGCTCGGAATATGGTGCGAATGGTGCAGTATAACCATGCAACGAGTGGATGGCTTGTTCAGCAAGACGGAGCAGACGGAGCAGGCTAGCCCACTGCGTCAGGTATCATATTCGACGCTCACCACAGGTTGGTCAGGACAGAGCTGCACAGGAGCCGGACCAGCAGCAGCAACAGCAGTAAACAGTATACGCAAGCGGAGACGGCCCCAATCAGACGAGCGAGTAGTGCCAATGGTAGATATTAATGTCCAACATGCTGCGCCGAAGAGGGAAGCCAGCAGCCAGCAACCAGCAAGCCAGCAAAGCCCGACATGTCCAAGCTGCGCTGCAAGAGCAAGGATAGGTCGGATGCGACGGTGATGGAGGGGACATGAGGGGTGCACATTTGGGCCCGCAGGCTGGAGAGTGGAGAAGGGGGCGTGAGCCTTGACTCCCCTGTTCCCCTTGCACTCGACCTTAGCCCGGGCTCTTTGGGGGGTGGGTTGGTGTTGCTGCCACTCCTGCTGCTGCTGTGTCCGTGTGTTTGATCTAAAGTCGCGGTGCTCTGGGACTCGGGCTCCCCAGGGGGGGTAGCCTCAATCCGGCAGCCGTGGAGGCGGGACGCGGAACTACTTGGACACAGCGAGATGGGACGAGGCTCGCTAGGCCCGACTGCTTGCGCTTGCGTTGTACGATGGAACAACAGCGCCCTGCGGCCCTGAATCCCCGGACGCGTCGCGGTGAGCGTTGACCGGCGACTAGCAAGCGAGTGACACGCCCGATGCAGACTTGCGGGCGCGCCTGCTTCATGTCTCGAACGACGAGCATGACTAGTTTGAGCGCCATCTCATGGCGACAAACCGAGCCAAGGTAGCGGTGGGCATGGGCGTGGGCGTGGGCGTGGGTCGGTCCTCGGCGCGGGTGGTGCTGCCGACAGAATCATGACGAGACCTTGGATCCCCTGAACTATCTTCGCCGCCCGTTTCTGTTGGCTGGCTCCACCTGCGCGGGGTTGCTGGCGAAGTCGCCACTGCGTCACAGAGCCAATGGCCAGTGGTCGAGCTGTATCTTGCGCGGCTCGTTTGGCGCATTATGGTGCAACCTAAACGCTCCCCTAGTGAAGCTCGTGCCGCTTTGTGATTTTATGCCCTTCGGCCGCGTTCATCTATTTGACGAAGGCAATTCCACATCGTAGGACTTGGGAACACTGGAAAGACCCAAACCATTCTCGTGGCGATGCCATGGCTTCTCGAAGGCGCTACCTCGGCGCTCATCCTCTCCTTTTCCCGGGAGTATAGAATATTGTCCCCGATATGTCCCCGATGCTCAGAGGCAGCCTGCGTTATGCTGTGCGCGATGTTGTGTGTGTATACTCGTCACCTTCACCATAACAGCCGCCCTCCCAGATCAAGTATGGATGGGCAGCCAGGTATGTTTAACGGACCTGGCCCGAAATCGACCCTGTTCCGGAACAGGTAGTGTAAGCTTTTGTCAAATTGCCAGTGACGGCTGCATGGCGTTGCACCCCACATCCGGTGGTTTGCGGTGGGCCCCGGCTGGTGACTTGTCACCATCCACCAAGCTGAAAATGGTGACAGCGTGTGTCCGACACTCAGCCCCGGCCTAACAGGACGACGCATCCACATATACCGCCTCTTGTCAAGCTCGGAGTAATACTAGGCAGTCAGTATTATGTGATGCGGAGAGCAAGGCCGCTGCTCTGCCATGCATTGGTTGGTCGCGAATCGTGTCAGCTCCCTGGCAACTTGGAACTGCCCAGTATCCCAGACACTCGCGTGGCTTCGTTCCCACACCGCAGACGGAACATTGGTACCTAGTCGGGCCAAGCCTGGTTCAGGGGGCAGGCGTCGTGCTGACGGAAGCAGAAACCCAGGGAGGCTTGCGGGGGGTCAAAATAGTTAAAATAGCGCCTGCAGGGGCCCATGGCTGGCGGAAGGTGGGCTGGCTGTCAAAAGCAAAGCAAAGAGCAGCAGAGCCATGATGGAATTCGATAAAAATTACGGATATTTGAATGGCGTTCCGAATTCGTGGCCATTCGCAAGGTGATCCCCAATTCGTCAACACTAATTCGCCAACCCATTATTTGCCCGCCGGGTCACGGGTGACGTAGTCGCGACCCATGCGCTGAATCAGGTGAGGAAGGCACGATTGGCCTTGCAAGAGAGCCAGACCCAAGGTCGACGACGAAAAGGTTCGCTCCGCCTTTCGTCATCTTCGTCCCGCTGAGAAAAGACGGGAAGGGCCATCCTTCGATCCACGATCCATCAGGCGAAACCAATGTGGCACAATTCGAAAGTCGAGAAAAGCATCAAAGCTTTTTTGCAAGACACGCCCCCTTTTCCCTTTCCCTCTCTCTGCCACCCTCCGATCTGCCCGTTGACGAGTTTGACCTACCCCATCAGCCGTCATCCGCATTATCGTCGGGGATTCTGTTTTTAAGATCTCCCTGGCATCCCTAGCATCCCTCGCATCTCTTTTGGGCGTTCTGGGAAGCCGGGCCCGGCCATCCGTGCAAGCCGTGTCATGGGAGAAGGTGTTATATCGCCAAACCACATACGTCGTATTGCTCAGCCCGCGAAACATGCTCCGGGGGGCCAGCGTCCAGTGCATCGAGATGACCGTTTGCAGTGTTGCTGTTTTACTGGCTACTGGCCTCGCTGGCCCTCCTTGAGACGCGACCGACATAACCACATTGCACATGCACGCCGAGCAAGGCAGCTTCATTCATTTCCAACCAGGATAGCACAGAGATTGGAAAGAACTGCTTCAGGGAGGCCGTTCGGCTTCAGTCAAGGTGGTGCCTGGTTCGAACTGCTGCATATGCATACTGCACCATCGCATCGCAGTGCAGCGCCGTGCAGCAGCGTAGCGTCGCGCAACAACGGATTGCGAGCGACACATAGCCAATGGGGCACGGAGCTTGCGATGTTGTTTCGAGCCGCGGCTGTCGACACGAACCAGGAGCTCACACTCGCATGCTGGCGTTGTTGTGTTTTGGAAAACCGCTCATCAATGATTCGAGTGGCCTCGCGCACAGGCTCAAATGCCCAAGAAAAAAACAAATGAGTGACGGACAGATACGAGGTCGATGATACTGTCGACAGCCATGCCGAATGCTACGCAGTATTTGTACACCCGCTCTTCCCCGTGCGGCTTCCCCCTGTCGCCCACGAGCTGGAAACGGTCCCATTGTCACTGCCACCCAACGGGGGAAGAGCAATCCTGCTACTACTCAGATGATCAGACAGGCAGGTCCCTCGACTCTCGCTTGAGATCCGATTTCGTTGCGCACGCAGTAACCGAAGGACCAAATCAGACCAGCATTGCGGAGTTTGCTGCCGGCATTCATGCCATAGTATTTGGTGAAATCTTTCGATGCCGTTGGAGGTTAAAGACTGCAAATCTTCGACTTCCACTCGGAAAAGGGGGAAGAAAAGGCCACCCCGCCTTCCCTTGTGGGGGCTCCCTTGGGAGTTGTGGGAGCCTCTGGGGTGGCACTGTCCCCGCACTCGACAATCTGAAACATTCAAGGGCAGGGGTCATCCAATCCACACACTCTTGCTTGTCCTATCTTTCGTCAACACTAGTACTTTCTCCCTGTCCACAACACCACACTCAATACCTGTAACACTCCAACGCCCTAGAATTTCCCTTCCGCCTTCCATACTTGGAGTCGGCCGAGTGGCGGTCTCGTTAAAAACCTACGACCGGAGGGCGACGACTGACAAGGGCCTGGGCAGTTCCATGGTTCACAAACCACCATGTTGCGCAACCAGACAGCATGGATGAGGATCAGAGCCCAAGGGCCTTGAATTCTCCGACAGGCTGGCCCGAACCAAGATGTTCTCGCTGAACCAAAAGAAAGTTGCTCGTGGTTATGGTCTGTTCAACATTCCGTGTGGCTTCTTCGAGCCTCGTTCCGAGGCTTCGGTCCGGCATGAATGGTTAATATTACTCTTCCACCCTATTCCATTCTACCCGTCTTCTGTCTCTATTCATACTTCCTGGGCCAAGGAGGACACATCTGGGTATCTCAGATCGGCGTTGTCCTCGAGGAATTCCATCCACTTCTTCAGGAACTTGCTGCCTCTGTGGCCAGAGCGGGAAAGGGTCGAGTCAGTCAGTCAGACGTGAGAGGTCTCAATACTTCTTCAAGGCAGGGAAGCCCCTACGAAAAAGAAACAACCAACTTACCTCTTTACTGTCTCTGAATCGCCGATGACGGTCAAAGAGCGTTTCGGTCGCGTCATTGCCACTGTGCCCTTGCATTAACAACAAATTCCCTCTCTGTCTTCTGCAACCACGCCTCTTGCGCACGGATTATGTCTGCGCAACAACGACCCCGACGACTGCGAGACGGATAGACCAACAAGGGGTCCAAGTCTCGAAGTCTGAGGGTTCTCCCGAACCCGACAATTGAGCAACATCATGTATAATACGATCAGGTATGTATACAACGGCTGGGGTTAGGGGAGGAGGGTGTAGCCGGTAGCGTAGTCGCAAAACTCACCATTGAGACGCCTTTTCTCGCCCAAGAAGCCGACTTCCCCGCCGGGGTTGCTCCGAACGAGGCTGACGATCACGGCCTCTTTTTCCCGGCCTTGGAAGCCGTCGACACTGCCTAGCTCAATGCCGGGGAAGGCCTCCTTGAGCGGGGCGAGGATCGCGAGCTGCTTTCGGTTATCATGGTTGCCCGTCATTTCATCCCATCTCATGCCAGGAGGATGAGGTCCCCGCCCGCATGAACACCCCATTAAGTCAATGCCATATGCCTAGTACGCTCCCTCCCACTCGTGCTTGCGAGCTTCAGGCTGCAGGCTCGGCTATCATACCCAGCCATGGAGCGACATGGGAACTAGCCGGACGACAACCACAAGACAAAAGGAATGAGTGGCTCACCTGCGCATTGTATGGTGTCACGACTGCAATATCTTCGGGCCGCACCCCGGCATCGACGAGCCGCCGCACGTGCTGACGCACCAGCGCCGCCTCCATCTCGTTACTCTTACTCTCGCCAAGGAGCCGGCTGCGGATTCGCTTCTTGCCGTCGTCCTCATCATCGTCCTCGTTGCGCTCGGGAAAGTCGCCGCCCTGGGTGTCGATGAAGACAAGCGGCTCCGTCGTCTCGTCGGTCTCCTCGACATCGTAGGGAAGGTCCTTGAGCAGCCGGTGGCGGACGGCCTCGGCGCCTACTAACTTGGACTCGTAAAGCTCGTCGGACGGGAACCGCATGATCTTGTCGTGCATTCGGTATTGGGTCGTAAGCATCCTCTTGATGGAAGGGCCGTGGAGGGCGAGGAGGCGGTCAAAGAGGGTGGTTTCGAGTGTTATCGAAGAGCCCTTGGCGGTGGTAGTAGTAGAAGCCTCCGTGGTAGTAGCTTCCTTAGTTTCTTCAACCTTCGTATCCTTAGCCTTCTTAGGAGGCGGTTTACCCTTGGAGTTAAGTGACTTGATCGTCGGTGGCAGCTGCAAGTGGTCACCGGCGCAAACAGCCTTACGCGCCGCCAGCAGCGGAACCCAGCACTGGGCCTCCAACGCCTGGCTAGCCTCATCAATGATGACTACGTCAAAGTCCTCGTTGCGCAGCTGAAACCCGCCGGAACCGTGCAGTGTGGCCAGAACGACCTTGCTGCGTGCAATCAGTCCGGCGACACACCGCCGCTCGCGCTCGCGGTACTCCTTGCGCAGCTCCTTGAGGTCGGCGTAGATGGCCTTGCGCTCGCGCCCCGTCCGCGTCTTGCGGATGGACGCTTGCTTAGCGTCCATCTCGGCGCGAACATCTTTGGCGATGGTTCCCGCCTCCGACGTCTGCGTCAGTACGTCGAGCGAGTGGTTGAGCACCGAGGGTAGGAGGCGGGCCGGGTGACCTAGTCGCAGGATAGGCACCTTGTGTGGGGCAAGGCGCTCGACGATGTTGTCCACGGAGATGTTGGAGGGGCCGCACACGAGGACGCGCAAGTCACGTTTGAGCATCTGGAGGATTAGTTCGATCAGGGTGTGGGTTTTTCCCGTCTGGTCAAGGTAAGCTGGCTGGGTGCGCAGGGAATTGAAAAGGGGCTACGTGCGCCAGGGGGGCCGTGGATGAGGGCTATCTCTTTGGAGGCCAGGGCGAAGCGGATGGCGTCCTTCTGGGAGTCGTTGAGCGAGGGATCAACCCACTCGATGTTCCCGAACTCGGGGTCTACGCTCATATCCGGCGGGACGGGCGAGGGGGTGGTCTGGCCGAAGAGGACGCGGATGAAGTAAGAGTGCTCCGAGTCCGACATCTTCTGCAGCTTCTCCATAGTCCCGTTCATCCTAGACTGCCGCGTCAGAACGCCCCCGGGCAAACATAAACAGTAGCAAGCCTCACCTCCGATACGTGACATCATCCGCCAACTTGACGATCCATACGCGTCCACTCAAGGCCGCAACATCCTCCCTCTCCTCATCCAGCGCGACCCCAATCACGCCCCTCGCAACCCTCGTCACGATCCCCTTAGCCCCGTTCTTCTCCAGCTCCCTGGCCTCCCTCTTCTTGGCGCTCCCCGCGGGCTGCTCGGCCACAATGACGATGTCGCCCGTGCGGATGCCATGCTCGGGGAGCTCGGCGCCGCCGCCCGCGCCGCCCGCGTCGGCCGTGGCGGCATCGGGCCCCAGCTCCAGCACCGTCTTGCCCCCCAATCCCGTGCGCTGCGCGCTGACGACCAGGTTGGTCACGGCGATGCCGGCGCGCTGCAGGCCGGCGGGGCTGTGGCCGCTCACGAGGGTGCTCGTCTCGGTGATCTCGGCGTCGAGCTCGGCGAGCAGCAGCTCGCGCTGCGCGGCCGCGAAGGCGGAGATGTCGACTGCCGAGGGTGGCATCGTTGCCTCTGGTTTTTTTTGTCTGCCAAAGCCAGTTTGGTTTGGCTGCCGCGTTGAGGTGGGCAGATGGAGGTGGGCAGATGGGGCGGGGCGGGGGCGGGGCGGGGGAGATGTGAGGTCTAAATGCTGTTTAGTGGAGGATGAAGAAGGTTAGGTCGCGTAACCTGGGGATAACACTGAGCAGGAATGAGACAGGATATCTACGGAAAATGCAAAACCACACACACATTCTGATGATACACAGCTAAAACATCTCCTGCAACTCAATCATTAGCTCATCGGCTAACTTGCATCGCTTTTTAATGATATCACATGAAAAAAGTAGACATGTATCTTAACCGCCATGCAACTCATATTCTACGGATATAACTGATATGATCAGATATATCACAGCGCCATCCATATCACAACTTCGACGTAGCAATATAAAAGAAGTGAGGAAGGCCCCACCCCCCCCCCCCCCCCCAAAAAAAGGTGCGATTTTTATATTGAACGCCCAAAGATAGCCTGTCTATTTTCTTCGACGATGTTTATGAAAAATCGCACGCTAATTTTTCAAGCGTCCCAGCCGAGAATCGAACTATCAGCTTGCCCAGGTGGCGGGCAGCCCAGTATCGACAATCACATGCCGGGGTCTACACCCTTACCACTGCGCATCCCTTAGGCGATTTTTCTTCCCCTAGTGGTGGTTGTTGGAAAGGCGTCTGGGAAGGTGGTATATACGCTTCAGGCAAGACTCCTCCCCTCCCATGAGCTCAGGCAAGCCGCAAGGACGGACGGACACGGACGGTCATATGTGCACATCCCGAATAGACCATCGCCTCATCACCTAACAGCACCGGCCCCAATGACATGGACTGCGTATCCCGGACATAAACAGACGACCGTGTTCCCGTTCACCTAACCAAACACTTAACTACTTTGTTGAACAGCAACGACCACAATCAACGACGCCACCGTGACCGCAAAGGCGATAAACGACACTAGCATAATCGTGCCCCTGCTCGCTGGGAACTTCCCCTTGATGATCCAATACTGCGTGGATAAGTAGCGCTTATACCCCAGGAACAAGATTAGAATACTGATGCTCAAGAATGTCGCTCCCAGCGGCTTGCCGAGATGCCGCAGGCTTGCCTGCTTCCCCTCCTCGGCCAGCGATGTGTTGAGCCGGAAAAGCTGCGTAATAGCGATGCCGATCGACGCAAACGCCAACGACGTCCTCAACCACGCAAGGAACGTCCTCTCTGCATCCAAAGTCAGCAAACCCCCCTGACCCCCACCCAGGAAGACAACCTTACCCAGTGCCAGATGATCTCTCGCCACACTCCCTTTATTCTCTAACTCAATGCTCTGAAAATACTCCAACCTCTTCTTCCACCCCTTCTTCACATCCCCTCTCACTACCGCATCAAAATCCCCCGGCCCGTCCTCCGTCGGCGCCACCGACGCTACCGACGCCCTCCGCGGTACCGTCGACCGCCGTCGCGGCGACAAGCTCGTGTGCGTCGTGTGTGGGCCCTGGTAGCTGAGGGCTTGAAAGCGGTCGGGCTGGCGCGTCACGACGCCGCCGCCATCGCGCTCGTCGCCGCTGCTCTCCTCGGCGATGGCAGGGCTGGCGCGCCCGCGGAGGCGCGGCGACCCGGGGAAGGTGTACGAGGTGGTGCCGGCGCCGGCACCGGACAACAGAGGTTGCAGGCGCGGGCTGCCTTGGGCGGAGGGGTTCTGGCTTAGGGAGTCGGCGCGTTCGCGGGCGCCCTGGGGTGGGGGGGATCGGGTGTTAGCTTGAGGATACTTCATTTTTTCTTTTTCCAACAGACGTGTCCGGTACCGGACTGGGATGGGCAGAGAGAGCTAAGGGCGGCGCGGGATGGCTACGAACAGCAAGGGTGAAGATGTCATTGACCAATGGGTCGAATATGGACTCGACGACGCGAGACATGCTGAATGGAGGTCGGTCGCGGCTGTGAAAGGGAGGGATCGCTAGGAATAATCGAGGGTGTGATGGGTTGGGAGAAGACCGGGGAGAGGGGGGGGGGGGGCTAAGTTGAAGGAATGGGGAGCTTTTGCTCTGCCGAAAGCTACCCCTGACGGCTAATAATAGAAACCTTATTCAATGGTAACCTGAGAACTAACCTCGAGAATGTCATTGATCCTTTCCTGGGTTGATCTCCTGCGCGGTGACGGTTGTAAGGTTAGGGAGCCACGGCGTTCGCGTGATGGCCCGGCGGGGGGTGAAGCTGCGATGGAGGTAGGGGCTGGGGGGATCGGGGACCTGACATCTTGGGCCATGATTCAACGGGCGTTCATTGTTTTAAGATTTAAGCTACTCCGCGAACGGTTGATTTGGAAGCATTGGCACTGGCAGCGTCAGAGTGGTTGTGAACTGCGACGGACCGTGTCAAATCGCTGGTATGACAACTTGCGATTGATGGCGTGAGAGGATGACGTGAAAAGACGGCATGCGACTAAAATGCTTGTATGCTATTCGAATTGAAGTCGAGCTTTGTCAGGTGTTCTCTGCAAAGAGCCCAGCTGTTCGCGTCATCTTGCATCTACCTGGTCCGTGCGGTATAGATCTGGATTATCTATCGACCAGTCAGGCTTCAACAATCACTTCATCTAATCGCACAGTCTGCGTCTCCTACTCGTCATTGTCAAGGTACCTTGCCTCTCACCCTCTCTCACTACAATCCAACTTGTAACTCGCACCATATATCCATAGAGGCACTGCATATCTCGGCATCTCATTACGTTCATATCCTACAGTATGTACTCATCGCTTCGCTTGGCCGTCTCGCAGAGAATCACAACGTACCACCCCCAATCCATCTTGCAGCCATCATCGCCTATATTGCCGCGGTACATCTATCACACACCCTCAGAAACACGCACATGCACCACCGCATGCATAAGACCTCGAACTGCCAACCGATTGACTACCAGCTGCAGCATACCCGATTCGGGTCCTCCCCGACAGAAACATTGTGCCTCCCTGTGTCCCCCTGCAGCGAGCTCGTGTCAAACGTCTGTCTTCATTTCACCCTCGACAAATGGCATCACAAATCATCATAAAAATGACCCGCCTCAAGTCTCTACAATTTAGCTCTATCAAACAAGGAAGTAGATAATATGTACTAGATAAGCTAAGCGTGGTGTTTGGGAGTGTAGCGCATCCCATCTCAATCGTTCCCGGGGTGTGGATTTCATTATCCCGGCACCCCCTCGTCATGAAAATCGTCATATACGGGGCTTTTATCGTCTTCAAGGCCAACATAACTCCAATCTAATCCCGAGCCACCCATCCCCGAAAGCCAAAACACACAACTGTTGCCTCTGCTTCCCAAAGCTAGCTAAACATCCTCAAATGCGAGCAGTAAGCCTCAATGTCGTGTGGTCATAATCATCATAAAACTTTTCATCAGGAGAGTCGGCCGTGACATGTATAGCCAAGCGGGAAACATTCCCCCTCCCCAAAAACGAGAAAAATGAAAAACAGAAAACAAACCCCCTCTCCGTCCAACAAGTCCCACCTACAACATCCGAGATCAAACTCAGCCCACCGAGATTATGAACAGTCCCAAAATTGGCTATGTTCGGCCCCATCAGTAGGGTATTTCCTCTCACATCATAAGATAGCAACGTATGCCGCCCATGATATCCAAATGGTGGATTCATGAGGTCATCAAGATCATGAAAGAAAAAGAAAAAACATAAAGCCCTCCTCAAAGAGGAAAAAAGTCGAAGATAAACCAGTATACAAGAATTGAAAATACTATGAGCAAGGGAATAAACTCCGGCCGTCTGAAATGCAAAATGGTGTTACATGGGAGACTCCGATCGCCGACGACCGTCGCGGCGATGGAGTTCCTTGAGACGCTGGTCGATATAGGCTAGACGACCAGCTAAGGTTGTGCGTGTCTGGGGCGCGCTTGACTCTGTAATTTGCTGTATTGTTGCAAAAGGCCGACCAAGCATACCCAGATCGACGCTGGCGCCTTGCATTCGATGCATCCGGTTGGGAAAGCTGAAGCTCGAATTCGCGGCCGAGAATGGGGATCCAAGTCGGGGAGGTGGAAAAACCGGGGGACTAAGCTGATCCCCGACGTTGGGCATGCTCGCAGACGATGCCAAAGCAGGTTCCGCTGGCGCCCTTGGGATGAAAAGCTCATCCATACGATTCGATATGGTGGAGCTGAACTCTGTGGCTTGGGTTATCTCAGCCGCAGGACCCATTCTCAGGCCAGGATCAAGCCAAAGATCAGAGCCAATGCTGGGCCTCTTCCGAGGGTCGCTGGACTGTGTATGTCGTCGCTTCTGGGTGCTTGACCTGCTGAGACGGACCGGCGATTGAAGCGTCCGACGTGGCCCCACTGTATGGGTCAACCTGCGAGGCATAGGGCTCCCCAAGCCCAGTGTTGCGGCGAGGGAGTTGGAGGAGCTCGGCCCATAGCTCCGTGCGCCGAAAGGAGAACCCAATCGTTGCCGCTCCGCAAAAGAAGGCTCACCCTCAAATGTGCCGAGAACGGGACCTGTCAGGCCGGGCGAATTGCTTGGGTCAATAGGCCCTGGACTTGAGCCTGTGAGTTGAGCCAAGGGCCCTTGTGGCTGCATAGTATCCGATGTGCTCAGGGCTAGAGACATGGACATGTCCTGAGTTGCAAAGGTAGAGGACGTTTGACCCGGAGTTGAACGCCGGTTCCAATGGCGAGCCGCTGCTTGGCTAAATGGCGTTGTGCTCCGGGACATGAAGTGGTGGCTCTTTACTCCGCCGGCGGCTTTTAACTTGCACAATTCACGCAGATGCGCTCGGGTGGCCGCGCAAGTATGCGGCCATTGAATGAAGGTGCCCGAGTTTTCGGCTGTCGGGGTGCTGCTTCCGCTTTTCCGACCTTCGACGGGGTTGACGACCTTGGCCAATGCCTTGGAGCCCTTCCAGCTTCGCTTCGCCTCTCGTGCAACACGAAGCAAGACGCCGTGGGGGGGGATACAGCTCTTGCCCATGCGGAACGGTGTGACCTTAGGGTCCTGAAGATATAACACAAATGTAGACCACAAGTGGTCACTCATCGCCTTAGTCCATGGCGCTTTTCTCGACTTCCCCTTGGGACCCACGGGGCCACGAGTGTGGAAGTCTTCGTCAGGGCTGAGAACATATCGATCTTTAGTATCGACATCGGAATTTGCACAGTGATCGTCATCCGAGAGATGCGAAATTCGGCTAAATAGCGAAGCACTGGTTTGTGTTGACCTCGACGTAGAGGGTCTGCTGGACTCGTAGTCAGGCGTCGACTCGATGCTACTGCTGATTGCAGAATCAATTGTCCAGTTGGGATACCGGGTGGGGGATAGAGATGGCACGAAACCCGGCGCTGGGGTCTTGGGTGGAGAGAAAGTCCTGCCGCGAGGTCGGAGCAAGAGCATATCACCGTCGTCGTCGTGAAACGGCTTGGAGAGAGCGGGGAAGGCGAAGATACCGCTCATGTTGGAATCCTGAGGGTCGGCCTCGGGCTCTTCGATGCTTGGTATGGGGACGTCGGCGGCGGCTACGGAAGCCAAAAATTGTTGCGTGGGCGCGGAGAGCTGGGAGACAACGCGCCTCTTCAATCTCAAGCGCGGTCGGGGTGGCGATGGGATCTGCGGCATCTGGACTTCTTCATGCTGGGAGGTAGGCTCGGGTGTCCTCGGCGCGTCGAAGCCAGAATACCTGAAGCCCCTTGGGAGGGTCGCAGCACCGGAATGTTGATTCATCATGTCTTAGGACAGGAGGGAATAGGGGGAATGCAGGGGCGTCATGAAGGGACGGGGTCTTGAATGAAGGGATGCCGAGTGCACAGATAAAAGCTCGGCGTATCCAGCCAG
The DNA here is from genome assembly GCA_030549175.1 of Lasiosphaeris hirsuta. Classification (NCBI taxonomy): domain Eukaryota; kingdom Fungi; phylum Ascomycota; class Sordariomycetes; order Sordariales; family Lasiosphaeriaceae; genus Lasiosphaeris; species Lasiosphaeris hirsuta. The sequence continues at coordinate 6,794,487 of JAUKUA010000001.1, forward strand.
GCCCACGTCTTTTTCGAGATCGAGGGCTTGGGGGTCGCGGGTTGCTTGACCGGAGACTCCGCCGACTCTGGTCGACAATGCACGAAAGCAACAGCTATGGTTGCCAGGTGTATTAAAATTGTCGGTCGGATGGCAGATGGTAGCACTCGTGTTAGTCGCGCTTGGAAAGCTAGTTATAGCTTCTGCGCACCACGCGATAGCCGTTTGACAACTGGCGGGCCGGTAGGCTAAAGCGGATGGCTGGCGAGGCGAGCTAGCGTCCGATGTAAAGAAGCAACGACTCGCGACTTGGACCAAGCTCCTGTGAGCTTGCTGTTGTTCAATCGACTGAACAGGACCGAAAAAGGGGGCTGCAGAATAAGGAAACCGTCGTCGGGTAGTTGCGCGCGCGTGGGGGGACGCGGTCGTCTAGCCAGGGGAGAATGGGAGATGCAGTGTCGTAGATGCAGCCAGAGTCTGTCGTGGATGTACGTGAGGCACCCGAGACTGAGACCCTGCGCCAAGCGCGACCCGTAGTCAATTGGGTCGCAAAGGAGTGACTGGGCAGGGAGAGAAGAGGAGCAAGAATACAAATAATAAAGGGGGTGATGGGGAAATATGTAAAGGGCTTCCGGGTAGTCGTTAAGGTGCAAGAAATGGCAGGGAATTGCCAGGAAACGAACGGCCGGGGGGAGGGAGTGCGGGCGGGCGGCGAGCAGGCAGTGGAGGAAGCTCGGAGCTCGACGGCCAGGGCGGCTGCTGGGTACTGGGTTCTCCACTGGTTGGAGAGAGACGAGAGTGCGCGCAGAGTGGCCTGGACCCTCACCAATGCAAACCCCCGCCAAAAAGCAAAGTGCAGAGCAGCCAGTGAACAGCAGCCACAGAACCAGGCGGGCTCAACCCAAGTGGAGACGTTGCAGGGGAGCCGAAGGGGGACCTTGTCGGTTCTGTTCAACAGAGGAATCCAGGGTCCGCGGCGCTCAATCTCGATGGTCGCAGTCGAAGTCGCAGTCGCAGTTGGGTTCGCCCTCGAGTGCTGCGCTTGGGGTGCGGGCGCAGGGTGTGCCTGTTGGCGTGTGGGCGTGTGGGGATTGGGATGGAACGGCTGCAGGCGATACGCAGGCGGTGGATTCGTGGACCTCGCAGAAGCAAGCACTTCGATGAAAAGCCCTGTCGACCACTGGCCACCGGTCAGGCGCAGCCAGTCTGCTGGCAGCGACGCGTCGAAGAATGCGAGACCGCGACCGACCTAGGCTCGGGTTGGTCCGTCGAGAGCAGACGGCGCGTTCCAAGAGAGCCTAAGGCAGTGAGGTTATGCCAGTCGAAGGGGTTCGATGAGGGGGCAGGAAGAGGGTCCCCTGCCGTTGCGGCCCTGGAGCAGCGGCCTTCTGAGCAGTCCCGGTTGCGAGAGGATTCAACGGCGCTCGCTGCAGACGAGGGACAACCAGACGCTAAAACGCGCAACTGGATCGGCTGGGCACCAGTTTAGCTTCCAAGTGCCAGAGTTCGACAGGTCGGCGGCGCCTAGTGCTGGATATAGTGTACACTAAGCGGGCAGCAGGCGGGCAGGTGGAGTCGGTCGAGCCGAGTCAAGCAGCCCAAGCGACGGCGCGGGGTTTGCAGAGTGGGCAGAGCGCAGAGCGGACAATGAGGCAAGGTAGCAACCAGCGAGAAGCAGGCGAGTGAGACAGACGGTTTGTCAATTCGCGAATACCCTTTTTCGATGAAGCACGCGTTGCGCAGAGAAAGAGTGCTCAGTAGCCCGTGCGCCGTAATCGAATGGCTCTGGGCTCGTCTGGATATTGGGGCGAGAAAATCGAGAGGCTGGTAAATTCTCTCGTGAGCCTGTGATGCGCAATGTGTGATGCGTGGGTGTGGAGCGACGTGCAGCAGCAGAAGAAGCTGCTGCAGCGTACCGGCGGGACTGCGGAACTTGAACGCGGGCTTGACAGACCCCTCACGGCATGGGCGTTGGCGTTGGCGACCTTTGGTTGTAGAGAGACAATCGAAGTTGAGAGATTTTCTACATTTACGCAAATTCGTTGATCGACGTAGCAGCTCTAGCCTGAGTCCTCGGTCCTCGTGATGCCTGACTGTAATTAAAGTCGAGAGCAACAGAGGTTGGGAAACCACAGCTGGGAGGCCAAAGTGCCTGCCAGACTTTGTCATGCCCTCCCCTCCCACGGGGAGCTGGGGCAGTCAGACCGCGTTTTTTCGTGTTTGGGAAACGCGCTAGTGGGGCACGACTTTTAAGTGGCTGCTGCTCACGAACCTCCCACCACGCCCTTGGTCGCATGAAAAGGTGTGACGCAAGGATTGAAAATCAAGGATATCCTCACTGTAACACCTCAGTGACCGATATGATAGTGAGCTGCGATATATCACCTGTTGGCGACTTCATCAGCGATGTCTTTTTCTGATAGTTCCGGCCGTCAAGGTGGCATGACAAAAGTTCTGTGTAGTAGTGTATAGCCCGTCGCCAGTAGTCGCGTTCAGTTACTTGAAACTGGAGCTGAGAGCTTGGAAACCCAGCTGGAAGGAGCCCGATCACCGCTCGCGCAAGCCCATGTCTGTGCGAAAAGGCGGAGCTCGGATACGTGGCAGGGGATTTCGTCACTGTCGCATTGCGCATTTTTTGGCATTACTTTTTCGTTCACCGCTCCCCGGGCGAGGGTACGAAGTGAACTACCAAACTACCTTAGCTTCTTACGGTATGTGGTGTAGATCCAACCTGACGACAGTGGGGTTTGGGAGCTTCGGCCACGCCTCTGGACACCCGGTGTGGCCCCGGAGGCGGATTACTCTTCCGTGCACTCGCCGCCCCTTCTTACTGGTGGATCAACGTGTCGCCATGGCTAGCTGGGGCGGACGAGCTGCGCGCACGTGCAGTGAGCTGGCAAACCAGGTTCCTGAGTCTTGAGTTGTCTCGGCGCGGCACTGCTGAGCATCGCTGACAGCCTGGGGGATGGACCGAGAACCGAGCCTGCAAGTCCACGATTGTCGGTCGTCACCTTCACATCAACCGGTTGTCCGAGTACAAAAGCACAAATATCGAGTCAGCCCAGGTTAGCCATTCGTCTCCTTCTCCGGGCCTCAGTTAACGTTTTCCGGGTAATATCGACATCCGATGTTTCTGTCTCGGGTCGCAGCAATGAGACCCGTCATTCCTGGCCGGAGTGTGAGCGGGAATGCTTGGAAGACCCCTGATGTTGAATGCCGAACCCGTGCCTGATTAACCCGCAATATCGAAGCGGTGGTTCTGCGTTCTTTTAATCCTTCCAGGTTGGTCGTACCCTGCAAGCGTCCACTGCAGGGTCAAGCTCAGTTGCGAGCCAAGTTGCAGTTGGCAGTGTAGCTTTGGGGTTTGACGGGTGGCGCAGCCGCATCCTCTGGCATGTTCTGACGTTTGTTTACTACACTTTCCATGTTGCCTCAACTATACTTGGTAGTCCTACCTGACGAACTTCAGTCGTAGCTTTGAGATGAATCTCAATTCCAGGGTGAGGGTCGCGGCTTGTGACAGGAGCGCAATGTGATTCGATCTTTCCGCTGGTTACCCCTGTGGCTTGAGCCCAGCCAATAATTCACGAGACTATGCCTGTTTTGGCCATAAGGTGTCCATCTCTTGGAGCGCTTAACAAGAACAATCGGTAACTCATTTCATGGGTTTCTTTTTCTCTCTCGACCATCGACTTCAACTCTCCCCTCGCGTCACCGTGTTGACGACCAAGGCTTGCCCCTCACTTATCTAGCTGCCCATGTAGCACGAACGACCGCCGCTATGTTCGGCTCTCCGAGGGTCTTCCAAATCGTCAAGATTGCCGCGCCGTTCTTGCTCGCCGTTTGGTTTTTGGGATACGTCATTTCGTACAAGTCGGCGTACAACGGTGTCGTGCGCCAGTTCAAGGACGAGCGAGACCTATTCCTTTCTGATTTCCTCGAACATGAAGTCGACGGTAGTCTCGACGGTCGGGGCATCGCCGAGCTGTGCGCCGGCAAGCGATGGTCCCCCGGCCTGATGTTGTCGTGTGAACCGCCGTCGGGTGGTATTGGTCAAGTAAAAAATGCACACTTGAACTGCATTCGCTTCGCCATCGAGATGGGAGGTAAGACATCGAAAGCTCTTATCGCGACCGGTCAGCAACTAATTTGCGCCAGCGGAACTGGTGACACCTCGAATCATCAAGCGTTCTGAAAAGGATATCAAAGTCGTAAAGCCGCACAACGGTAATGGCCCATACAAAGGAGAGCCTCTCGACTACTTCTTCGATTTCGCTCATTTTAACCAAACGATGTCGAAATTCTGCCCGCAGATGAAGATCCACCGATCGATGGATGACTTATACCAGGTCCCGAGCGTGCTCAACGGCTATGAAACCAACCTAGAAAAGCTGCACACCCAGATAGTTAACGGCTCTGTCATTACTAATGTGACTGTTTGGTCTGGCCAACTCAAGAGCTTCGTAGACGAAGTATCACCGCCAGCCAAACGGACACACCCTGTTCGCTTCCACTTAGATGTCACAAACTGGGCGTTTCCCACATCAGCCCACAACCCGACGTTTGTCCAGCACTTTGGTCGTATCCTCCGCATTCGCGAGGATGCCAGACGGGTTTCTGCATCAGCTTTGTACAACATGCAAAAGCGCTTTCAGCTCCAGCTGGATCCGAGACACGGGCTCAAGAGCGACACTTTCGCCGGTCTGCATCTCAGGACAGAGCGCGACGCAGAGCATGTCTTCCCCAGTTTTGAAGATCAGGCGGCCTATCTCCTCGATTACGTCACAAGTTCGAAGGCGAGAGTCGTCTTCATGGCTACAGGGGCAGATGAGTCTAATGTCACGGCATTCGCGGAGCGGGCAGCGGACTTTGACGTGACTGTGCTGTTGAAGAAAGATCTGCTGCAGGAGGAGGACCTGAACGTCTTGAAGGGGTTTACCTGGGATCAACGGGCTTTGGTTGACTACGAAATCATGCTGCGGGCTGGGCTTATAGCTGGCCCGTCTCAATCGAGCTTTGCTTGGAACATTGCGCTGAGGAGGAATTACGCCGCCGGGGCGTCTGAGGGCACGCTTCAGGTCAACACAAGCGCTCATATCCAATGGCAAGATGGCCATTCGACCATTTTTGGGGACTCTGAGATGGGACCAGTCTTCAGGGAAACGGTTTGGCCATGAGTCACGTCGGACCATATTTTGCTGTTCCTTTGGTGGGCTTTTTTTCTTGAGCAGTCCCGGGGGTGGACTAGCCTGGTTGTAGAACCAAGCTTGAATTGGAGGCTGTTTGAGCTACCTGCTCGCTGGTTCGATTTGGAAATATCGGTTGGGGGGCAGTGACATCCAGTCTTGATTGGACAACAGTAGCGCAGCTTGGTTACAAGCTATAAGGTAGCAAAGAAAATGAGTCCCGCTGATAATCTCAGTGCCGGATGGAAGAGCCCAGCATGGCTCCACATGTATTATAGGTGCCCATATTATATCTGCCCTCCGAGTCTCTATCCTTTGGAGGGGTCAAGGACTAGGCTCCAGAACCATAGACAACACGTTTTTGCATTGCTTGGTGCTGGCTGTTTTGTTTGCTAGGGAAGGATCATTGTCCTTCGATCCTTCTTTGGTGTTTATAATCTACCGTTGGGCCGCTATCGGACGGGCCACTTCTTTCGTTCCACCAGGCCTGTCACGAGACGCATCCCCTCGCCTCGCCGCACTTTTGACACAAACTCCCTCAAACACAGCTAGTCTGCCCACATTGAACCTGCTGCTATCATTCATCGTTACCTCCCAAACGGCTCTTTCAGGCATCAAAACCCTCCCACCTCATGCAGCGTGCGTGTTGACTCATTTGCTCCGTTTCTCCCAGAACCAGTCGATCCTTGCCTCGTTCCACAATGGGCTCTTCAGCTGACATCATCACCCTCGATAACTTCGAGCATAAAATGCCCCGATGGGATCCCACGAGTCCCTCCCATCTCTATGCTCTGGTGGACATGGGGAGGTGAGTTTACGCTTTTTGACAATTTCCCCCCGCTCCCTCCCCCTCCCCGTCCCCATAAGCCATCAAAAATAACATGTGTTCCCCCCTGAAGCAATGGCATCCGCTTCTCCATATCCGATCTCTCACCGCCACGCACCCGATTGCTTAAATGCGTCTATCGGGAGCGCGCTGCCATTTCACTTTTCGACGCACTCAACAGCCAGTCTGACACGCAAGGCGGCCTCCCCCTGACCTTTCCCGTCGAGATTATCACATTAGTTTCGCAGACTTTGGCTCGGTACAGGTCTATTGCTATCGACGACTATGGCGTCCCTTCCAGCCAAGTCGCAGTCTTTGCCACGGAGGCCATGCGGCGCGCCCAGAACGCTGTTGCCATGCTTGAAGCTATCAGGGCAGAGGCCCCAGATTTAGTTGTGCACATCCTAGCACCAGAGGTTGAGACGCTATTCGGCGCCGTAGGAGCTAGGTCCGGCTTCGTCGACGTCAGGGGTCTCCTCCTCGATCTTGGCGGCGGTAGTGTTCAGATGACGTACATGGACTCGTACAGCGCCCATGCTCGCAGTCGGGATGAACCCACCGTTGGCTATGAAATCGCTGCAGCGCTTGCCGGGCAGAGCCTGCCCTTTGGTGCTGCTCGACTAATCAGGGTTCTTGAGGACGCCGATGCCGTGGTGCAGGCTGCCGAAATCTCGAAGCTGCAGAGTGGAATGAGTAATGCATTCGAAAAACTGCGCGCCAAATTCCCATCTCTAGCGGAAACTGTTGCCGCAAGTCGGGAAGACGAGCAGTACAGGGGGGGCAGGAGGGAGGCGGGTATCGACATCTACCTTTGCGGTGGAGGGTTTCGTGGCTACGGCAGCATTCTCCAACATTCTGACTCTATTCAACCCTACCCGATTCCGGCAATAGGGTCGTACACCGTCTCGGGCAAGGCATTCGTCAAGACGAAAGAGATGATGAGGCTCAACATGAACTTTGATGGGAAGATATTCGGCATGTCTAAGCGCCGTCGTGCACAGTTTCCTGCCATTGTCACAGTTGTCGACGCACTCATCGCCGCCGTACCACGTATCCGCTCAGTCACCTTCTGTGCTGGTGGTAACCGCGAGGGTGCCTTGGTCATGAAGCTCCCACGGGAAATTCGGGAGAGCAACCCACTGACATGCATCGAGGCTTCTGTACCGCCACCTCCTATCTTCGCGTCGGTTCCGAAGGCTGCTGGACCTCCAGTTATCCTGGACACTTTATGGTCTTCGCTTCCCGAGGAGTTTGATTTGCCCAGTGCAACCACCATATTTGGCCTGGGGCTTGGAATCCTATACACCAGTCAGATCTGGGCTCGTTCTGGAGAGGATGCCGATGCTAACGCATCTGCTGCCTTGCATGATGCAGTGACACGAAATTCGGGCTGTCCCGGGCTGACACACCTGGCACGCGCTGTGCTGGGACTCACCCTATGTGCACGATGGGGCTCGAATCTTGGACCCATTGACGAGCAGCTTCACGACGGCCTACGAGCCTTGGTCGATCGCGCTGACCCCGATGCGTCCTTTTGGACGGAATATATTGGCGCTGTGACAGCAGCATTTGCGATGGTTGTGAAGACTTGGCCGCGAACCAACGAGACCGTGGTAGACAATGTCAAGTGAGCTCTCTTGCCGTTTGGTTGCTCGAGCATATATGCTGACATAAAGAATAGGTTTCGGTGCGTTCTTGGGAATGGGAAAAGGCTCAAGGTCTTTCTCCACGTTTCTCTCAGCGAGAAGGCAGCCAAGGGCATTGTTGCCCAAGACTTGATCGATGTCTTCAAAGATGTGAATAAGCTAAGGGACGACAGGAAGGTTGTTGTCAGCCTCAGTCGGCTACCCTGAGGAACGGAGTCGGCCCATCTTACAGGCGATTGGTTTTGTGGTTTTGGAGAAAAAGTCGACACTGGGGGCTGCAAACTTCTATCACACGATACTTCGCTGTCGGAAGAATGCCGATCAACGGCGTCTCATGATGTCTGAGGAGAGTCTTCTCGACTAAAATACATGGCCTGGTTTGGGACTGCCGAAACATCCCGATCAAGCCAATAAATAACCCGAGGCACCACGTGGACTACCGCCTGTTACTGCAACGTCTTGCAAACCAACGTAGGAACCTGCTTCGATAAGCGCTTTTGAATGTACTCTCCACAAAGACGATGAAAACGCAAGGAGCGCGCTGCCCCCCTCCCAACAAGTCAGGTACGCCATCCTGGGACTCGTACAGAAACAACCTCTTACAAAATCCGGAATAAACAGAAAGAGACTACCGCGCCATGATCACTTGCGTTTCCTTGCGAGTATTTTCTCTTCTTTTGCAACGATGTGGGCTTTGATTAACTCGTCGCCGGTGGACATCTGTTGAAAAGAAGCCTGTTGAAACCCGTGGTCTAAGGAAAGGTCAGCGAATCACTACTGGGGCGGAAGGGCGAGGGTACGACATACAGAAATCCTTATGTGCTTCCCAAGCCAATTTGAAGGCCCCCTGCAAGGCGGCATCGTTCCTCAGGCCTCCCGGGCGCGGATCCTTGAGACTGTCTAGTATTTTTCTTGTGCGGAAAAGCTCCGAGTACACGACAACGACGCTGTGAAACAGCTGTGTTGTTGCTGTTCGGAATTGGTTCCGCTTGAGGTTCTCCGAGGCCCCTATCCAGTGAGTTAGTATGTGCCTTGCTTTTAGTGGGGATGCAGTTGGACTCACCGTCTATGAAGACCGGGGCAGGGTATCCTGGCTGATCAATGAGCATTTGGCTCAAGGATTGGCGATATATCAAGATGAGCTGCCACATGGACACCCATATGCTGATATTTAGCGCAGATTGGAGATATCGATGCTCCCCCTTGATGCCGAAGGGAGCCAAAAATCTATCAATGCCCTCAAGAACAGACTTCTCAAGCGACGAGATTGCATGCTCGGCGCGCCGGCGTAGGTGGTCTTGAATAGGTTGAAGAACGGGGCTGGAGGTGGCTACCATCCCGTGGGACGCGACTCGGATATAAAACTGTTTGCAACGCCAGACCTTCCACATACTCCTCATGTCCAGCAGCTTCTTCATCCAAGTTTGTTGATCCTTGGCAAACTTGGCGGATGCGTCGTCAGGCTTTCTGGCCTCGAGGTTGAGAGCTTTTTGCAGCCCGTCGTTTTGAACAAAAGCTAGGAGGAGATTTTCAATACAGGACTCGAAGGATTCATTCCTCTCGGCCCCCATTTGGCTTTTGGCCCAAAGAAGGATGTCATCTTCACTGGGGCTGGCTTCGGGTTCAATGCCCCAGGCTTCATGACCGCCGCTGGTGAAACGACACACCTTGAGCTCAAGGGGGGGGCCGATGGCAACCTCGGAAAGGAAGACAAAGATGGACCCGTGCTCTCCAGTGAACTGATCGCGACCCGTGGTCGGGTACGAATCCCAACACCACCGTACTAAACGATTCGTCAGCGTTTATAAGGTAGGGCCCCAATGGTGGTCAGGGGGGAGGCATACTTGCGGAACCCCCAATGATCTCGCTCGGCGATCTACGCAAGCACATCTTTTGTGCATGGGCCTCTGCTGCCGATGTGGTCGCTAGAGGACCCTGCAATTTGCCGCACTCTTCTTTACATTTGGAACACACTCCGTCGGCGGTACACTGACAAGCAAGTTAGCACATGTGGCTGAGATGTTGGCTGGGTCCAGAAGCGCGCTTACCGCAACTCGCCTGATTCGGCAATGGAGGCATGCGCCATTCTTCCGCACCTCGCTCGTCTTGTCAGAATCGGGCAGACATCGCGCGCGGGAGGGACGGGAAGAAGAGGTGTTCTCAGCGGGTGCTATAGTGGGCGCGATTGAGATGGTCTGTGACCGGGGGAGAGGTGTGTCGGGGATGCCGGGCCAGACCTGGATGGGGTGAAGATCCTGGGGGGCATAGTCTGGCATGGGGGTGTCCTTGTCGGCCTCGTGATTATTACCAGCCGAGGACGGGGTGGTGAGGGCGGACGAGGGGCTCTTTGCCGAGCCGGTTTCTGAGAAGACGTCTGACATGGTGGTTTCCTCGGTTGTGACGGCTTCATACAGGGGCCAGTCAAAATAGATCTCGGAGGGGTCAGAACTATCTTGGGGGGACCCGGGGTGCTCGGGGTTTTCTCTGGAGCGAGAATCATGACCAGGCAGGTTTAGGGGGAATGCATTTGGGGTACTGCTCCCAGTGCGTTCGTAAAAAGTGGTGCTTCCGGTGACGAGGGGGTCGCGACGAGACATGATGGCCGTGGTTGGTTCGGTCTGACGCAGGAGGCCAGCCATCTATTGCTTCTTGGGTTCCGATGTACCCAGGGCTGCGTAAGGAGTAACAGACAAGCAGCAAAGGGCAGTCCAGCGAGTACGGGTTCAGACAAAAGACAGAACGAGGCGTCTAAGACAGCAAAGGCTGCTCGCGGGTAGGCACCGTCACCGAGATCTCTAATGATGCTTTGGAGTGTGCTACTCGAGTGGAAGTGAAGGTTTTCAGGCGGCCGGATTGAGGGCTTCATGGCTAGTTTTCTGTGTGTCTTGCCGGCACCACCTGTTGAGCCTCTCTCTTACACACAAGGCGAGGCAGTCATGGAGGCTTGGCCCCATTCCCTTTCTCGGTGGTAACTAGGGGTATGATTGGCCAATCCAGAAACCGGGACACGGGTCTGAACCAATCAGGCACACTTACTTTCACCGAGAAATCGAGATTTCCATCACCCTGGTGTGGAAGCTAGAGACAAGGGGGTCCCGCGGAGCGCTGTGCATCGAAGTGCGCATGCACGTCGGACAGCATCCGGATCGGCGGTGCTGGCGCTGGTCTGCTCGGATGAGCGATGGCAGATAGAGTCAGACACATGGCTTCTGGCTGTTTCATTGCTCCTTTGCTCATCCGCGTAAGCGAATCGCGAAGCGGACGGGGATGGATGCGCACCACCGGGTTGTGTTGCGGTCCGCGCACTTCCTCTTTGCCTTCTTTCCGTTTTCTCGCATCTCATCTCGTCTGGGGCCATCTCGCTGACGCGGATCCAGCGCCATGGAAGCCCTCGCTCCGAGTGCCAGTCACACGCACGGCCACGGCCGGCACTCGTACATACTCTGAGGACTGCGCTGCATCTTCTTCTGTGGGCGCCCACAAGGCTGGGCCTGCGGGGGGGGATGTGGCACTCTTGGCCTTCCGTTGGTGTCCTTGCAGCATGCCTGCATGATGCGGCAGCGCAACGCTCGGCGCAAAAGGGCACCTTTGGGACCTGCTCATGGCACGATCTGGCGCAACCTTTTGCTCACCACAGGTCCCAAGAGGAGTCTGCCCAAGGCCATGATTGGGCTCGCAATGGGGGCGGACCGTCTGGCTGACCCGCGGGCTGTTTCTCTTGTGTCTGCAGTTCTACGTGTTGCGCGCTGTGTCGTGCGGCCTTCGAAGAGGACCTCTGTAGCTCTGGATAGTGGTGTAGACGGCTATGTACGTCTGGTAGCGGTGTTGGGATACCAACTGCCAACTCAACCCCTCCACCAGGTACATACCAACACCTCACGCCTCACTCTCACACACACGCGCACGCACAATTATACCCGCGGACGGCCGGACGGCAGCCAGAGAGGGCCGCGAAAAAGGGGGGAGTTGGGGCCAAGTGCGTGAGACGGGTAAGATAGCAAGGATGGCGCACGCAGATACGCGCCCGCGGTTGCGCGAGCGTGAGGAGTCCAAGACTCGACGGAGAATTGCGCCGGCAGCCCATGAGGCAGAACAGAGCGCAACAGCGAGCGCAACACGCTGCGCGCGCAAAGCCGACGGTTCATCGGTCCCAGGGCGCAAAGATCGCGCGCGTCGAGGCGCGATACCACCTTGGCCCTACCGCCATGGCACCGCCACGCCTTATGCCACCTCACCCCCCCCCCCCCCCCGCGACACGACGCGCCCATCGAGGAGACATGGCGAGATGAGATGCGGTGTGGGCGATCGGCCCTGGACATTACTAAGAGCGAAAGAAACGGTGTGTGTGTTGTGTTGGGTGTGGGGAAAGGGAAAGGGGCTTGTTGCCAGCGCTCTTTCGGGGTGGTTGTACAAGACTTGTGGGGGAGTCACACACTCACACACACACACACACACACACGCCTCCATCCCATGTCCGCAACGGGGAAGAAGAGCATGGGGTTTTGCGCAAACCCAACCCAATGCGCAAAAGACCGGGTAGATTTTGATTTCTTTCAGCTGCGCGAGCTTTTGCTCGACTAAAGTCCCGATCGCCTTGTTGACGAAAGACGCGTCAGCAAAATGGCCATGATTTTTTTCTTTTCTTCTTTCGTAATATTACTCTTTTTTCGTCTCGTCTCACACCCCTTCGCAAAGGTGTTGAGTGCCAACGAGGCAAACGTTTGCGCAAAGGTGCCCCTACAGTGGACGGTGGGGTCGGAACGGGATTCTACCTGGGTCCAAATGTATGATACAGATTGGCTGGCGGCCATTTTGGGTACGCCTAGGTCCTCTACCTTACCTTCTTTTATATGTGGGACCTATAAAACATCAACTTTTACAACATCCCTAATCAGCCTGCTAGCACGCGATAGGTCGAGCCAAGATGAATTGCCAACCTCAACAAAAGGGGACGCCGTTAGGCAAAATTTACATTTGCTCGCTTGTATCACTCGTATCACTCACGCACCCCCTTCATTTCAGACTTCTCAAACCTGGCATCTGCATGGGGCCCGGATCTTGTTGTAGTGCGCCCAGCGAGAAATCGACCAAAAAATAAACAAGAAAAGAGAAGAAATTGAGAGAAGCTCCCATTCCACCAAATAGACCATGTCCGACGGAGATACCGTCGATCCCACCAGGTCTCGAACCTGGAACCTCCTGATTCGTAGTCAGACGCTCTACCATTGAGCCAGCGGACGTCGTTTGTTGCTTGAAGGTGTTTCCACTCTTGCAGCCTTCCTTTGTCCGCGGGACTCTTCGTCAGGGTTGTTGCCCGGCTTCGACCAGTAAGTCGCGGCCAGGTCCCATCATTTCACATCAGCAGCTCTGAACCTTCGTATGTGGCACTTCAAATATCTGTCCGGAAAATAATATGCCTAGGCAGATTTCCACCATCTACCAAATTCGGGACTGTCGTAGGTTACCCCCCCCCCCATTTTGTCTAGACCTATCTATGCAAACACTCCCCATTCTTCAGGACTTCGGCGCAACCTGTGTAGCCTTATGGCCATCAATACCAGAGCGGGCAAACATCTCTTCCGATCGCAAGCGATACTCGAGAAGACTACCATGCTCCCATCGACCTCGGCAAGAATAGGAAAAATCTGAATATGCACCCAATCTAGCAACACACACCACAGATGCACATGTGGTACCCAACGTCGTTACCAAGCCATGCAACCCTCGAAACAGAAAAATGCGACCTGGGCTTGCCTTTCCTGCCTTCTCTCCACACCCGACTCCAACAAAGACCGCTGTTTGCAAACCGATGACTAGAAAGAAGAAAAATTACAGACAGGGTATCGTATCATCTATATCCATCCAACCTAAGAACTAAGTTAGATGGCAGACGCAGATTGTCTCAACTGTAAAAACTAACGCTGCTCCCAACATGCCCGCAAGCAGTGCTCAATAATCCCATCAGAAGAACGACTTCTTCTTGACCTTCTTCTCCTTCTCCATCCCCTTGAGGATATCGTCAAACGTACTCCCCTCCCCGAACAAAGGGCTCGGCGCATGGCCCTGGCCCGGCGGACTCGCGCGGCGTGGTGGACCATGCTCCGGCCTGAGGTTTGTGACCGACACACTTCGCTGACCGAGCTGGTATATCGGCGGTATCCCGGAATTGCTACTCCCGGGCCTTGATCCGCCCACACTGACGATCCTCGACCCGCGGTCCCCGGGGACACCACCCAACTCGGGAAACGAGAGTGGTTCTAGCCCCATCGACATGCTTGAGTGGTACCTGTGCCCCCTGCGCATGCCCGTAGGCGACGTGTTGCGGGGCATCAACAGAGGCGAGCCGGGGGCCGAGCCTACGGGTGACCCTCCCGGCCCCAAAAGGGGGTTCGACATGGGGTCTAAATCCTGGAACACGGCCCGGGGCGGCTCGAGAGGGGATGGGCCGATCTCGCGGATCGGGGGCGGGGGTGGACCGTTGAAAGACCCCGACCCGGTCACCAATCCGGAAGCGAGGGCAGGGCCGGACTGAGACGGTGTAACCAAGCGCTGCTCTTGCCATTCCTTAGCAGCAAGCCAGCAGTGGCTACGCATGTAGATGCCCTCGACGCTGAACATGATCACGTCGGCCGACAGCTCGACGATACCCTGACCGGCTGTCTGATACCACATCTTGCGCACTTCACCCGCATCCTCTATCCACGGGGCGTTGCCCTGTGGTGCCTGGCAGAGGAAGTACTCGACGCCCTCAGTATAATTAAGACCGGGTGCGTCCACGACGAGCATGGGAAGCGACTGAATAACAGCATGGAGGAAAAGCCAGTAGCCGATACGCTGGTCAGCCATATCCTGAGGGTGCACACTTTTCGCTTCCTTGAGTTCGAATTCCTTAAAAGCATTGAGGAAAGGCGTCTGAAGTGAGTCAGTGTCGATGTTGTGAGACTTGATGAAAAGAAGCAGAAGCTCATTGGACTGTAAAGTCTTGTCGAGTTTGGCTTGCTTCTTGGCTGACCACTGATTGTAGTTCCCGTGGATCGCCGTCATGCTCGGGAGCTTAGGAATGTCGTATGGAATTGGAGGAAGGACCGGCGGCGAGGAATGATCGAACTCGCTCAGCATCTTGCGCAATGCAGTTATCGAGGGATTGGCACCATCGGCATCCTCAAACAGCTGGTCAATGGCCCGGGGTGTCATAGATTCTCGATCGACCAAGAGGTCATAGAGCGCGCAAAGATCCGAGTAGAGCATTTTGAGGCACAAGCGGTTGAGCCCGCTCCGTGAGAAATGATTCTTCTTGCTCTTAGCCTTAGGTGGCCAGTTGCCAAACTTGTCCTTGTAGTATCCAAGGACGAAGTTCCTCATCTTGGCGAATGAGTTCCTCCATTCCTTGAACTTAACGTTCCGGTATTCCTCTCTTGAAGTTGAACTAGCGACGCCCGCAAAGAGCGACGGGAACTCGAAGGTTTCGAGCCGAAGATGGACGTTCGATTCGCGATTGATCAGATCGAGGTGAGCACGTTCCAGCCGGTTCCGCGTGCTCAGTGAGATGCTTCTGAATAGGGGCGAATTCAGGCTGCGAAGGTCGTCGTATTTGCCCACAGCATGAGCAAACGCTTCGTTGTAGAGGTTCCATGATTTCATTTGCTCCGCCAGGACGAGAGCCTCAATCGTCTTCGTCCGACTAGCCCGAACATCCCCGATCCCAAACTGATCGATGAAAAGGTCGAACGCTGCATCAACATCCTCGCCAAAGGAGGACCCATCGTAGCTGCTGAATCCAAACTGACGAAGGAGTGATGATATATTGAGAAGGGCTGCGAATACCGTGGGGTTTCCCGTAGTTCCTACTAACGGCTGGCTTGTCAGGAACGCAAACAGATTCCGAGCAGCCACAAGACTTTCAACGTCGGTATTCGCTAGTGGAAGGTATAGACACGCTTTCCCCGAGCTTGCCCGCATTGAGCTAGGGGGTAGCCATTGGGGCCTCGTGGCGTCGTCGGGGGTGAGAAGATGACCAGGTCGGGAGTTAGGGGAGAAGCCCTCCGAGGTTAAAAGTTCGCTCAGAATCAGCGATGATCCGACAACATGGTCGGCCACTCTGAAAGACGGCCCAAGACCACTCGGTTTCGGGTGTAAATAGACGCATACATTCCCGGGCTGGTTCCACAGCTCTGGCACCTATTAACTGTGAGCAGACGTGTGACGGCTACACAAACACGACCAAATACCTTTTCACCATCGACCAAAGCAGCGGTGTTATAATCTGCCAGGTTGTCTGGCGACATAATCCAGGCCCCCGTGCCGATACCTGCTTCAAAGCCTCCCGAGTTCGACCTTGATCGGCCGTGCAGCCAGCTTTTTCTCAACTTCTTTTCGCCATTATGCGGGGGGCTGGTGCTGCCATCACTCGAGGTTTTAGAGTTAGATCTCACATGGACAGGGTTCGGGACAATCCGAGGAACATCAGCAGAGGGTTGGCGGTCTCTCGAGGGCTGAGCCGAGCTGCTACGACCCCGGGACGCGGGAGAAGCGTGCTTGGGCCGTAGTCGGTTTGACTGTAGCTTTGCGCCTTCTGGCGTCCGCAAAGATGATACGCTTCTTCTCCGCTCCCGACCACTCCTTTTTGAAGGCGGAGAAGCGTGTGTTGCAGTGACGGTTGGCACGTCCTTCCGGGGAGGTGGCGGGGGCAACGTCTGCGAATGCGGATGTTGGGGAACCTTCTGCACCTTCTTCAACATCATGGTGGGCAGAGACAGCTTGCGGGTGTATTGCTCGGGGAGACTCTTTGGTGGAGGCGGAGGGGGTTGCTCGTCGAGCACTGGCGGGGCGGTCGAAGGTATTATACCTAGGCCGACAGGAGACGAGCTACCGGTTAGAGCGTATGCTGGCTGCCGGTAGGTTTCGGGGGACGGGAGAGGCGGCACCGGCTTGCGGTGGAGTGACTGGGACAAGACGGTGTCTGTTGGAGAAGGATATGTAAGTATGGGGAAGAACTTGAAAGATGTCAACACGTCCAGTCGAGACTTCCGCCGTTCTATCTTGGAATCCGCCGCGGATTCCATATTGGCGTCCCAATGCTTCGCCTCGTGCATGCAGGGTGGCGGTGGTGACACTGGGCTGTCGTTATCCGTGTCGGCGCCGCTCGAGCTCGATGGCGCGTCTGCCCGACTCGTAGGGCCTGGCGCTGAAGGGCCCATTTCGCTGTGTGGACCAAACGAGGGAAACCGCAAAGTGAGGGCGCTCTTCCGATGCCCGAGAGATAACTTACTCGACGCCATGTTACGTGACTAGCGAGCCAGTCAAGCCACTTTCAAGTCGTCCAGAACTAGAAGCCAGATGGTCTTCCCAGAAATGGACTTTCCCCACGCACGCTCTTATGCTCCTGTATCTCGGCTCTCGCTAGGGCGATCGAGGGAGAGCCGGACTTGAGACAAAGCGTTCAAAAAAGGCGAGGTTGTCGGGTGCGCAGAAGCAGAGCCAAGTGGGCCCGCAATACGAGGGGGGGGGGGAGGGAGGGGGGACAGGAGCGTGACGAGGCAAGAACCACAAAGTTTGTCAAGGGCTCAGAAGCAGAGGGAGAGGGTTTCTTATTGCTTCACGTTGTGGACTGACGCACAGAGGAAGTAGAAGAAGCAGCAGCCGATGCAGAAACGAGCACGCGGGTGAAGAAAACGTAAGGGAAACCAGCGAGGTGCACGGGACCTGAGTGGAGGTCGACGCAAAGAGCGATGACCTCGTCCCCCGTTCCAAAGGTCGGTCAATGGTTGGTTGTTTGAGGTGCAGGCCAGCTTCCTCTTGTGGCCAATGGATACCAAATCTCTCTTCTTTGTCCTATTTGTGGCTGCAACTCCTGGATGACCCATGTTCTGAGGATAGAGGCGAGTTTGCGCGCTTCCGTCGGGACTCTGGCTGGCACCTGCAGCGCCCAGTGTAGTGTATCCATCTTCCTAGCTCAGAGCGGATTCTCAGATTCTAGCGACCCATTCCACAACCAACAATTCATTCCACACATCTGCGCGCTTACAGGCGCCTCCTCGCTGGTGCTAACCGCTATTGGGATTTCTTCTTCTCCTCAACTCCCCCCTCAGTTCCCTAAAGCGAAGTCGAGGCCTCGCGTCGTCGTCACAGCTTGAGACACGGCGAAAACCAGGCTTGCAGTGCCAACGAATAACGTCATATATTCTCCTGTTCCCGGTAAACGGCAGCAGCTCAATCCTCCCGCAGTACCCAGTCAGAACCCGCCAAACCCTGCATGACTTCTCCCGGCTGTTTTAGCGCCTCCTATCCGTTTCGTCGGGGTTGCTGGGGGGCTTAGCTGAGATCTGCATGCACTTCCCGCAGGGGTCGTGATCCAGGGTTCCGCAACACTGGTCCAACATTTATACGAGAAAAAAAGCAACTGAGTATGTTGTTTACTTTCGTCTCATAACAAAATAGGAGGCAGCCCCTTTTCGCTTCATTTGGGAGATATGAAGATCTCAAAAGGCCGGAAGCATATCTACCCATTTGCACACTCGTCCACAGTGCGCGGCATCTTTCGCTGACAAGTCTAAAACCAGCGGCGACAGCTTGAAGGTTAACAACCTACCTCCATCTCAAACCAGCTGCAGTACGTATGTATACGGACACTTGCGCATAACCACGCCGACACCGCGTATACCTACTGCTGCATTCTGCTGCATCTTTTGCCTCCACAGCAGGGTAGCACCTAGCTGCTTCCCATGGGACTCGAACTAAAAGACCTGTTGTTTATTGGGTTCGACTGACTAAACAAGCGATCGTCTAAGAGACATCTCGGGCGGTTGGTCGGCAACGTCATCATCTATAACAAAGCCGCGCGAGATAATAATATACTTGTGGCTCACCAACACCTCATGGCCGGCCAACATCACGACATATTGAGCCACACACAAAGAGCCGCAGATGGCCCCCAATACCAAGTCCATTGAAATTGAGGCACAGCTCAGCCGGGCGGGTGCTCCTGCTCCACTAACGCACAAAGAAACATGGCTGCAAGCCACCAATCGTCAATTTTATTCGACAAGTTTGCTAATTGCAACAGCCTGAGGGTATCACAGTTAAATACAACTGGACGATGAGAACCTTAACGTAACCTCCCCCAACCCAGTCTCACCAACCACCCTTGAGCAACACTCCACTTACATGCCCAACCACCACTGTATGCCCTCTCTTACAAGCAAGGAAACTACCGGCCCGCGGACTCTTAAACTTCACCCTTGAGGAACACTGTATAACCTCATGGAGCAAATAACACCCAAGAAGCCCCCCCCCCCCCCCCCCCCAAAAAAAAAAAAAAAAAAACCGAACTAGTCTGAGTCGAGGAAGTATCATGGCATGCGTACATGGTATTATTCAGAAAAAGACGCAAAACGTAACCTCTTTTTGAAGTTACACCACCAAACATGTCCAACTATGCCTTCCTCCCAGTGAACACATCTGTGTCCTGATGGGTGTAAATCCATGCTTCAGAAAACGGCATCCACAGAGATCATCGACCACGCGGGGAAAGCTTGCTTCAACTCCACACTCCTCTTCCTCGCCGCTCGCTCCGCTCCCGAGACTAGCGCCCGTATGTAACAATAGATCTTCGGGCGTGGGGGGTGGGTGTCATATGGGTGACCTCCCAAACACACTTCCATGACAAAGCAAAAACAAACACCATCTATATGATGCGCAAAATCATCGCCCTACTGACTGTCTGTTCGACCGGCCGAGTGAATCCGGAATGTCAGAAATTTCAACTACCACCCACCCTGTTGCTGCTGTGACCCAGACGGCGAGTACGGCTTGTACCCGGGATATGCCGCCGGCTGCTGCGCCTGTGGAGGTGATGGCTGACGATATCCTACGTTCGGGCGACTGTACCCGGAGCTGAAATCAAAGCCAATATCAACCGGTGGGTGTGAGACAGGTGTGGGCGCGGGCATCGCATCACGCGTGTACTGGCGCTGGGGTGCCCGGAGAGGCCGTGCCGACTCGGTCGAGAATCCACGATCGTCATACCCAGAGTTATCGTATCCGCCATAAGCACCTGCTTGCGGGGCAGGTGATCTGCGGACCGGCTCCTGCTGGCCGTAGCCGCTGTTTTGGGAGTAGCTGTTGTCCGCTAACTCGTTGGGAGGGGACCTGCGGGCACCCATTCCGTAGTTGTTGTCGGCTAATTCGTTAGGCGGCGATCGATGGGCTCCCATTCCGTAGCCGTTGTTGTTCCCCTGAGCGCCGTAATTGTCGTAGCTCGCTTGCCTCCCTGCGCCGTACGTATCAAAGCTGCCCTGTAGGGCTGGCGCCGTAAACCCGCGACCTTGGCCCTGGCCGTAGCCAGTATCGCTGTAGCCAGTGTCCCCATAACCACGCGGCGACCGCTGTGGTGGCATTGCACCTGCAACCATACCCATGGCTGCAGCGGGTGAATTTCGACCGTACCCACCTGCAACCGGCGGGTAAACTTGTCCTGGTTGTTGGGCATAAGGGTCTGCTTCCAAGGTGGAAGCAGGGAAATACCCATTCGAGCCTGGGTTGCCGCCAGGTGGCGGCCCATAAGGACTCCGGTTGTTGCCCGGAGAGTTCATGGGACTTACTTGACCCGGAATCGCAGCCGCAGCTCCATTCAGGAGGTCGGGGTCCTGGCCACTGGCCTCGGGCTTCTTCAGCTGATCCATTTCAACCTCCTCCTCTTCGACGAGGACTTTTTTCTTCCCGGCACCCTCCCAGCTGGGCATCGCGGGCAACGCGTCTTCGTGGGCTGCCTCTCCCTTCTTGCTGACATCGAACTCGGCGTATTGCGGCGGTCCAGTTGTAACGCCTGTGCTCGCCGGCGTCATTGCCGGAGCAGCAACTGCGGGCGTCATCGCAAATGCTGGGCTCGAGAACGCGGGGTTAGAAAACCCCGGGTTCATAGGCGGCTGCGCCTTGTATCCCTGATGTGGCGGAATGTACGGCTCATCGAGGTACTTATGCTTACCCCTAGGAGGATCGCAGCAACCACAGCAGTTGCCGCAGCACTTGAGGCACTGGCAGCACTCGCAGCAGCAGGAGAGGCCGCAGCAGAGACACCGGCCGATGCACCAAGCAACCGAGAGGACAATCAACCCCCCAACTATTATCACCGCAATGACAGGCCACCTGGCAACGTAGAGTAAGCATCCGGCGCAGTACCACCGGGGGAGAACCTTCAACCTACTTGCAATATGTCGCTTGCATGCAATTGTCCCAGCTAGAAAAAGATGTCTTCACGTCGTTGACCGATCCCTGAAGGTCGCGGCGCTCAAGCGCCGGTCGCAGACTGGCCACCAACAATTCTACAAAACCCTCCTTTAGACTCCTCCCCATCCTCGCGTCGACCGAGGCCATATTTGCTGCGTGATCGTCCTTCCTCTTGACTGAAAGGGGGTCGGCAGCAGGGCCGCGAATAGTTTTTCAGGTCGGGGCTAGGATGCGGTTTGCACGGTTGTGTCGGTAGAGGAAATAAGGTTAGACTTTTGGAAAACGAAATCGAGTAGTAGCGAGTACTACAACTCCATTCTGTGCCTCGGTTTTCGAAGGTGTGTGATCGCCGGTTGGCAGGTGGGTGATTTGCGTTTGTACAGATAGGCTAAAACCAGGCGCTCTGGGCGGACTCTGGTTGTCGGATCCTGCTGTTCGATGTTCCGGTGGGCGGCGTGATTGTTCGGTTTAAAGGAGCGTATTGAAAGTAGTGTTGGTGTTGAAGTCGCAGTTGGCGATCGAAAGCGGATGGCCACTCCCCAGGGCCTGAAAAGGGCGGAGTCAAACACGGCGGCAACGAACAAAAGCAGAAAAAGCCTGGAGGAGCGAAAAGAAAGGCGCGGTCTACCCTTTGGGAGCGTGAGGGAGCACAAGGAAACAAACGGTGGCGCAATGCCAGGTGAGGAGGCCAGGTGAGGTACCAGACAATTGGCGCTCGAGGGATGTGCTTGATTCCCTGTTCGGAGGACGCCTCAGGGATGAAACAGCTGAGCGCAGACAGGCCCTAGAGGAGATTCCCAAAGATATGGGTTAGGGAGTTGGAGAAGGGGGAAAAGAAGAACGGGAGCCGAGGGTCACCGTCGCGCATTGACCTGCCACCCTAGTGCGTTGCGTATTCGCCGCTTGCCAACCTGTAGCAGTGGGCTGCTTCCCCCGAGGCAGGCCTACTGCAAGGAACGAGGGGTATCAATCGATCAATGCCCACTCTCAGAGCCATGTTCATGGGACCCCCACGGCCGCCGGCAATGGAAGAAAAATAAACAGGCTAATATTATGGATGGCGTGCAGTCGGTGTCGTGGTCGCCTTTCCTTTGTTCTCGAGGGGGCACAGCCTGCGGCCCGCTGGCACAATGTCCCAGTCAGTTATTCTTACACGTGTGTATGCGAAAATAGAAAGACAATCAATAGCAACAGCCGAGATCAAAACGCAGCGAAAATGAACATTGCGACGGAGCTGCTTTTCCCGCTGGAGGGGTGCAAAACTGGGGATCGCGGGATCCCCGTCGAGGGAATTTGAGAACTCGAGGGCGGCAGAGTGCTGGTGGGCACCGCAGCCGCGGTCTGAATCAGGTTGTCAGGTTCCGTAATTTCAACTGGCGGGCGGTGACCCCAGAAGATCGGCTCGACCCACTGAAATTCGGGGGGAGCCCGTGGGGAGATCGATGGTCCGTCGGGTCCTGAAACCTTAGGAATGGATGTCACCGTTGGGTGTGTGGAGAAGCACATCAAAATCGGGTTTCTCAATGTTGTACAGAAGCGAGCATCCGCGCTGCTGTTGATTGAATGTCATGTTATATCTTTGATTTTACGCGCGTTTAACGGCTGCTCACTCTCACATGTTTTCTCGTCACACCGGAAAACAGCAACCGCTCCGTATCTGCTGATGCCGAATCAACAGTCTCAAGACAGCTTGCAGAGGACACCACAACCGCATCTGGAGATCATCACCCCTTCATATCAGAGTTGTAATAATGGGCAGCTCACTACGGGACTGGATGTTGAGTCCTACTGTGCACGCAACCATCAGCAGTTCCTTCCAATTCGGGCTCTTGAGCAAACGAGGAATCCTGAGGTAGGATCACGTTGTCTCGAAGACTGCCCGGGCGATGGCATGGCTGTCGTGATGACCATGACAAATGCAAAGCTCTGCTCAGCAACCAAAAAAGGTCTGCACAAGGTTCCGACTCGGAGATCAGCACCGATGGAGACAAAATAAAGTCTAGCCACCAGTTCACTTGTACGTATCTTTCAATTAGGTTTGCAACTGGCGATGCCTGTTCACGTCTAATTGATAACAGTAAACAAGTTTTACATTCGAAATATTATCGCCCGGACATTGATAGCCAGCTTGCTGAAATACCATGACCTATCTCCGCCACTCCCATCTCTAATACCATGCCTTGGGCGGTAGATTCACAAAACCAACGCAAGCAAACCGTAAACGCCACCCCATGTAGTACCCCCGTCTTCGCCTCATCGAAACCCATTAGGGCGATGCTAAACCCCTTTCTTTCATCACATTTCCGGCGATCAAGTACGCTTAGGCGGAGGGCCCTCGGGAGGCGCGTAGACCGCATCGGCATTGTTCTGTGGCTGGAAGGCTTGCTGCGGCTGGTACGTGTTTTGAGGCTGTTGAAGTTGAATGCCCTCCTGGTTTGCGTAGTATCCATCATTTTGGTTGAACTTTTGGCCAGTGGGCTGGGGATAGACAGGCGGCTGGGCCGTGTACTGCGGGGGCGGGGGATAATAAGGAGGGGCGGGAGCTAGCCAGCCGGTTCCTCTCAAGGGAGCGACTCCCTGGCGACGGCGACGGCGCGAGTTTCGTCTATTCACATATTAGTACACAACGTAATGGGATGCCAGGCGCGGAGACCAGGAAGACCTACGCAAGAAGGAGCATTATCGCGACAACAAACAGCACGACGATACCGGCAAAAACCCATCGTCCCCAGCCGTACCACGCAGAGTTGCGGTAGCAGAATCCGTTACTCGCGAGATAGTATCCCGATGGACATCTAGAAGGATGTTAGGCTGCGCCCATTCTAATCGATTGATTTGGCGGCTTACATCGCGCGTTTGGCCATATCGGCCTGTTCAAAAGGCGCCATTCAAATTTCGGTGCTTTCCCCTCGAATGAGCGTCTGCAATTGTGATGTCGATGCAGAGTCGATCGGCGGTGCGATTGATGGCTGGATGTTGAGAGATGAAAGGTTTGGGCTCGATGGGGGATTGGAGTGGTCCGTTGAGAGTGAGGGAGTGCTGACGACCAAAGGAAACTGGGTGGTGACGTCCTGTTTAAGGTTTCAGCACTGTGGGGCTGGGTATGAGTGACACAAAGCAAAGTAAGGTGCGCAGAGGCCTTCCAGAGGCGAGAAGGCATTTTCCAACCCCCTGGCCACGGCCGCACCGTGTGGGATTACGTTGTTTGTTAGCGTATTCGAACGTTTGGCCTGCCGTAGCTGGTAATCGTGGGATAACGTGGTCCAATGTGGCTGAGCAGAGGTCACGGCCATCAAGGCGTCGCCCAGCCTATGGCAGAGGCTGTGGTTTCAAGACAAGACCAATAGTGCGACAGGAGGCAGTCTGCCAAGATGCTTCGATGTGACCAACACGACGACATCTGCCCGCCCTCGGGAATAAAAGGGCGTATTCCACCCGCACCTATAATGCACTGCGTATCCACGACAAATACTCCGTACTTGTGGAATCATTTGGCATTTGGCTCAGATATGTTTAACCCAGCCACAGAGGGATGAGAACTTGAAGCGAACGTGGGAAGAACACCTGACTCCGCCAGCGTATAACAGCAAACGCGCTAGCAGTGCTCCGTAAGTCGCAGGCAATGTGGTTCATAATGCATGACGGCGATGATGTATGTGGGTGGCAATCTTGCCCAATGACCGAAAGTGCTTGGCTGCGGTCCGAAGAAGCCACCACCCCTACCTTGGAACTTTCCATTCTCCGATTCTTTGAGGGTTTGAGCATTGCTTTGTCAAGAGGACGCCGAACGCCGACGATAGGGCCAAGGCCGGCTTGCCGAACTTCCGGCTGAAGACCTTAGGCACCCGACATCCAAAGAGCAAACAATCAGGAAGTTGACTGCGCCATCAAATGCCAGAGCGCAACTGATTTCCACCCTAATTCAAGCCCCATCAAGCTAGCTCCCGGGTGTGGCGCCCAGAGCAGTATCCCTGTGCCCCTGTAAGTAGACATGTCTTAACACATAGGTAACTAGCAAACTTGCAAATAATCATCATGGTGACTGTTAAGATCTCAGCAGTAGCGCTCTTCAGTATATGTTCAGCCATTTTGATAGTCGGCAGCAGTCTCGCACTACGAAGCATATCAAGTAATACATGTTCAAAACTTTTCTTACTTACGGGCACCATTTTGTTGAGAGTTTGCAAGGCAGCTGTCAGCGCGCCCTGGCTGCCGAAGAGCACCCGCTCTGAGGTGGGTCCATCGATTTCATCACTCCAAATTTCAGCCCTGGGCCAGCCGCAGACTACCACACGTGATCGCACTAGCCCCATCTCCTTTTCCCCTCCCACACAACAAATTTCAGCACCAAAGGGAAAATTCAAGCCGAAACGTCAAACAGGAAGCTATCTTGTCATTAGTCAACATGGCGGCACCACAAGCAGTCCAAGTTTTCGGCAAGAAGAAGAATGCTACAGGTATGAATACGCCCTCGTCTTTGCCAGCAAAATCTCAAAAACCACGAAATCGACTGCTAACTCGATTGCAGCCGTCGCGCGCTGTGTGCAGGGCAAGGGTCTCATCAAGGTGAACGGCGCGCCGCTCAAGCTCTTCGCCCCCGAGGTCCTCCGGGCCAAACTCTACGAGCCGATCCTCATCCTCGGCCTCGATAAGTTCACCGGCGTGGATATCCGCATCAAGGTCACCGGTGGTGGTCACGTCTCCCAGGTCTATGCCGTCCGCCAGACGGTGAGTTTTTCCTCTCCTGAGGGTTGCTGCGCACACGTGCGGGCAGGCGACAGAAACGACACTTTCAGGGTTGCAGAATGCTGACCAGAGATTTCTTTGCGATTGAACAGATTGCCAAGGCCATTGTCGCCTACTACGCCAAGTTCGTCGATGAGCACTCCAAGAACACCCTCAAGACTGCCCTCATCCAATTCGACCGCAGTCTCCTAGTCGCCGATCCCCGGCGCTGCGAACCCAAGAAATTCGGTGGAAAGGGTGCCCGCTCCAGGTTCCAGAAGTCTTATCGTTGATCGGTCTTTTTTTTGGGACATGCTGGGAGGTGGATGGCTTGCGTGGACACGGATGGCGTTCGGCATTATATTGCATTGGTCAGATATAGGCCGATATCAGCTTCTAACGACGGCCTGCTAAGGTGCCGCCGTGCAGCTTGGCCGAGATAGGAATCAGACTCAAGTCCATTTGTGGTCCCCGCGATCCCGAGCACCCAAGACATTCCACACAGATGCTGTGATTGAGGGCTGTGATTTTCAACTGGCATTGATAATGGTCGAGGGTGTGGGACTTAGCAGCCGTGAAGGACAAGCGGTGTCGAGCTGCTGGGTCTTCGCCCAACTGCTGCTAAACGCGGGTAGGCATTGATCGACCGTCACACAAGCTAATATCACACTAAAAACTGTCTAGTCATAAACAGAGAACGCACCCGTCAATAGAGCACAAGGCACCAGGACAGAAACCTGGGTTTGTTGTGAGCTATCGTTCAACGGCATGGATGCGGGACTCATATGATCTTTCAAACAGCACGGTTTATACAGAAGCTGGCAAAGAAGCTCTACTGTCAAGGGCACCTCGAACAAGAGGTGATAATGAAAGCCTAACCCTACATCCCGCATGTCTGTGCCTGGAACACTGTTACTTAACAGCTGGTGGCACTTGGCAACCCGCCGCCAGCCAAGTATGTTTCGTGAGAGCCATTCCCGATCATGACAATCAGCAGATCAATTCAAGTGCCGGATAAGAGAAGCATGAGAACATGTCTTAGAGCCACGATATCAGCGATCAAGAGACTCTCCAAACTGAGCGTTCTCATGGATATCGCGTTTGCCGTGAAGGACCAGCCCGGGCAAACCGGCACTCGCGGCGTGGACCGAAATATTCGCAGAGCAAATGTGTAGGAGAGCAGAAAGAGCACGGCAGAAAAAAAAAAAAAAAAAAAAAGGGAATCTAGCTAACGCATGCGCGAACACGTCAGGCACCTCGGCACCCATGGACGTAGCCATTGGGCGGGAGGGAAAATAGAGGGGTCGTCTTCTGTTGCGCCCGAGAGAGCAGAGAGTGCGCGCGCCAGGAACGTGTGGAAAAGAGTGAAAGAGGGACAAGACCACCAAGCGTGTGTCGTGTTTCGCTGTGTGCCCCTCCGTTCCGCGACCCTTTGATTCGAATTGCCCAGTCTTGCAGCCAATCAGACCAGCACACGTCAATGGTCGAAATATGGTCTGTGTGTAGTTGAAGTATCAGGTCCCTCCTCGTCGCCCTCAACATTTACGACTACAGCTTCCTCTCTCTCTCTCCTTCTCGTCGTCTGGTGTTCCTCTCTCATTGCTTGAGATCCCCCTTCAATACTGTTTGCTAGTTCCAGAAAAATTTGGAGCTTCGCCGCCGTCTCAGCCAGATTGCGCCCCAGTCAGCATTTATCGCGATCACAAACGTCCGGGCAGGCCTTACTGCGACCCGAAATGCCCCCCTCCCCCCCCTCAATTTCTCGAGTCCTCGCGCAGCAAGCCTGCACATGAGTAGCACGAACTATGTTTTCTTGTCACAGTTCCCAGTCGCGGTCAATCAACAGTCTACTCACTGTTTTCAAAAGCTTCGTCGTCATTGTCATCAAAATTAGCTGATCTCTCTCTCTTCTTCAAAGACACAAATTATCCAAAATGCAAACAGATAGCCAGCGCATCCGGGCCTCATGCTCCACCACACTCTCTGTACTCCAAAACTGCCCTTCAATAATATACTCCCGCTACTGCAAGCTGGCCAGTGCCATTTCTAGTTGCTGCTGAATATCATACCCGGCCATGACGGCTCTACCATCGAGCTCGTCCAAAGTGAGACTGGGTTACAGTTTGGCGCCCGTGTCAAAAAACGTATATCATGATATGCTGTGAGGAGATGGCTGAAAGGCGGGCCCCGAAGAACTAATAAACGTCACAGGTCCCCGGTCCCAATATGCGCAAGGGGGATCAAAGGTGGTCGTTGCCGGCCGAGTGTCGAATGTCTTTTTTCCCAGAGGCACCAACACACGAAGGAGAAAAAACCAATACAGGCCGCATCAACAAATCAATTCGGCATCTGGGTTGTCGAGCCGAACATCGCTGAGGTGTTTGGGTATACGCTAAACCAGGCCACTCATTCTCGACGTGCGGTTTTACCTGTTGGCGTACTTCACCAGCCAATGGAGGACGGCATCCAGATTTGTCTCCTCTCTCGCCGATATGCCGTAGCACGACACCTCGCGATTCGAGACAGACTTCAGGTCCATTGCATCAATCAGCTCGTCGACCGTGAGCTTATCCGGCAGGTCAGATTTGTTCCCGAGAACCAAGAGGGGAATGCCAGCCAGGGTCTGGTTGCTCATTAATGCATGGAGTTCTTCTTTGGCCATGGGAAGGAGGGCCATATCGGCAATGTCAACGATAAAGACGATCGCGTTGACACCACGGCAATATCTCTCCCACATTTGGCGGAAGCGGGGTTGGCCACCCAAGTCCCAGCACTTGAGTGTCACATGCCCCTTCTGCACCCGCTTCATGTTAAAACCAACAGTTGGGATGGTGCTGCAATCAGAGGTCAGCCGGGGCTGGCAAAAATGGGGAGGGCACACAAAAGTTTTGCATCGCATCAATGGGCCAGGAAGGGGGGAAGGCTGAAGGGGCCGCTGCTTACTCGATCTCGAACTCGGCGCCCTGGCGACAATAAAAATCGGGTCAGCGTTTGCGACTCGCCACCTTGGCCGAGGTTTTACGGCTCTACTCTTCACTCACCGAAAGCACCCGAAGAAGTGATGTTTTGCCCGCATTTTGCAGCCCAACCATCGTCACGTCCATTTCTGTTGCCCTGCGAACTGGTTAGCCTTAACCTCTCGGCGGTCTCGATGGTATGCGACTCGGTCAAGGGCGCTCCGATACGGTCTAAGTCGGCGGGACACACGTTGTTCGTCACTCACCAGAAGGTTCTGAGCAACCAGTCATATAATCTCCGGAATACCCCCGCCATGGCTGCTGTCAAAGGACCCGTGGCCGCCTGCGGTGAATCGGTAGGTAGCCGGGGGGGGGGGGGGGGGGGTTCCTCGGCGATGATAATGGCGTAGGGGAAAGTCGCGCACGCTGGCGCTGCCCAAAAGGAAAGAAGAGTCGGTGAGAAAGAGATGGTGGATGAGTCGGGATGGGGAGGGTGCGTGGGATGGAGGGAAGTGAGTCTCTCAGTTCAGAGTGGTTTAAATATTTGCTGCGCTCAGACTTAAATGTCGGCACAAAATTTAGGAATAAAATGTCCCGTATGACCTGAACCCGTCGGGTTCTTGCAATTTCGCGAGTAGACAGAAATCAGAGTGAATTCTTGGTGAATCGGTGAGAGCGAGCGCGGGGCAGCGCGGGCGAGCGAACAGGCCCACCAGAGAAGGAAGATGGATGCCACCGAGGGAACACAATCTAGCTGCTGTGCAAGTTCAATGTGGTGTGGTCCGTGCCTTCGCGAGAGCGATGATGTTGAACAAGACAGCGGCTAGGACCAGGGTTTCATTCGTGTGCAAGGCTGGGGTGCAGCAGCTGGATGACGGGAGCTGAGGGCAGACGTTTATATGGCGAGATGATCGTCTGTGATCATGGGCGAAAAGGGCGGCTTGAGAGCCAGGAACAGCCAGGCTTAACTATGTTGAGGTTCCACGTCAATGCAGAGCCCTGGCGGCGGCGGCGGCGGCAGTGGCAGCGGTAGCGGTAGCGGTAGCGCGGATGGGAGACGACAGGGGAGGAAGGTGATGGACGTTGAGGCACGTCGTATCGCGCATGAGACAAGACACACAAGGCGAATGGCGGATGGCAAGGAGCAGATGGCAGATGGTGGGATGGCTGATGGGAAAGGTATGCGGCTTTGGGGATCGCAAGTTCCAGGTTGTGCGTTGCCGTTGCCTGTGGTGCTAAGTTGCGGCTGCGGATGGATGATCCAATGCTGCAGGGACTGGATGTGTGCTCTCCAACTAACAGCTTGCTTGCTGCTTCCTGCTAGCGGTGGGTGCTGGTGTGCTGCTGTGCTGCCGTGCTTTGCTCCCGTCGACACGATCTGATCTGTCGAGGCGGTATGTGATGTGCGTGCCCGCCGATGGACCGGGGAGGTACTCGTCACGCTCCGGGCCAAGATGGGCTGCGATGTCTCTTTTTTCTCTATCACAGAGCTCGAAGCGCGCAGCCTGGGCGGCCTGGGATGCCCGGATGCCTGTGGTACTTATCTGAACGACACACACGCTGGCTTGTTGATCTGGGCGTGATCGCAGAGGCCACCAAGGCCACCAACAGCGGGGTTAGAGCTTGAAGTGATTGGGCGATCAAGCTTTCAAGGGTTCCCCACGCCGAGAGACCACACCAGATTACACGGCACCGGCGCAACAGTAAGAGAGGAGCAGGTATGACAGTCCACGAATGAAGGCGGCGATGAAACTAGACAGAGCGCGCGAGGGTAGCAGACTTGCAGGCTGTTGAGACGACGGGACAGAAGCAGCAGGAACAGCATGGATGGAGAGGTCAAGTCAGCCCGGGTCATCTGCAAGCTGAGGTGCATCCAGGGCAGGTCCCCAGGGCAGGTGGGGAAACAAAGCTGGCAGGCAGCTGCAGGGCAGGCGGACCACGCAATGGGGACTGATGTAGGTCGAGGCAAGTTGGGCTTCAACTCGTCGTCTGCAAACTGCATGTCGTTTTTTGGAGCACGCTGGTTCGGCCGTGCTGGTCCTGGTTGGCTCGGCTGGTCTGGCAGGGTTTGGCTGTTGGTTCCGCGGCCAATTTTACTGGACAACGGGCGAGCTTGTCTAAAACTTGGCCGCGAAGCCCGGCCGCAGCGCCGGCCGACTCGAGCTCCCCTCATTGCCTCGGCGGGCTGTGAGCGAGGAACTGCCGCATGAGGGGGCCTGATGAGGGGCCGTGAGAAGGGGCCGCCAGCCCGTATGAGGGGAACTCGACCTGTCCTAGAGCTAGAATACCTCGAACGCCTGCCTGCCTCCAAGGTACCATGCTCCTGCCAGGCTATGCAGCAGCACACGAGGGCCTATCCACGCAGCTCAAGAACACCAGCAGGCTGACGGCGGAAATGAGACCACCGGCTGGGTGACGTCGAGGAGCCCGGTCTACCAATACAAAACGGCGAAACGTAGGCGGGCCCTTGAGCCGCGACCTGACCGGCTTGGTCCCCAGCCTTTCATGAATCGACTTCCGGCCTCATGTTGCTCAGTGATCAGCTCCATCCCAGACGAGCAGCGTCTGCCGGCCCGTAAGAGACGGATGCTAGACTGCAGTGCAACACCACCCGTCACGAGAGGGAAAAGGCGGTTGTGTTTGTTGCAGTTCTGGCCCCACACCCACCCTGGGCTTGCACGCTAGCAAACGCTGTGGGCTAGCGAGCTGCTGAGAGTATCTACTCCACAAATTCTGCTTCTAACCCCCACCATTTCAATCAATTCCCACCAGCTACCTCAGGCCTTCTATGAGGGCATTGCCGAAACGGGTATGATGGCATCGCCCGATGCTATTATATCGGTATCGGCATCGGCATCGACCTCGGCATCACCTTCGTCAGAGACAACCATTTAATTTGTCACGATTAAGGCCTTCTGGAACCATATCCGCTCGACGAACAAAGAGATCTTGACTTTTCAAGGTAAGTAACTACCTCTACCCTATATATTATATAGTCATTCTTTACAGATGTTTCCCTCCAAGTTCTCACCCGACTCTATGAAGAGAGAGGACATAGCGGACGGTCTATTCGCTTCCGACGGTATAATGCCCGGGAACAAATCCTTATCGTCCTTATACCGGGATCGCCTCACGAAATCCTTCACCGAAAGCTCAATCAAGAGTATATCAGGGAAGTTGAACTTATAGGGTTAGAAGATGGTTGGACCGATCTCGGCTCTACGACATTTCGGGAACAGGGCCACCCAAACGGAGATGGTGGAGAAGGAGACTCAACTGGTGCTCAATGGCCATAGCGTATAAAAGGCTGGCCAACACTTGTAATTGAGGCTGGAGATTCACAATCTTTAGAAGCACTCGGAATGGATATGGAATGGTGCTTTCAGCCATCGAATCACCAGGCCAAAATCGTTCTCCTAGCCAAATTGGATCGACACAGAAGGAAAATTACTCTGGAGAAATGGGTGGAAACACAACCGGCGGCATCCCTCCCAGGACCTAGGATGATGAGATCTACCACTACCCTCAGGCCAGATTCGTGTTCAAGAGGTTATTATTACCTAGGCCCCTAGTTTGGCCAATACTCCCACATCGCACACAGTCACTAGGGGGGCTTTACGACTGGAGTTTTACCTTCTCTTTCTTCGTCCCCCTGG
The DNA here is from genome assembly GCA_030549175.1 of Lasiosphaeris hirsuta. Lineage (NCBI taxonomy): Eukaryota > Fungi > Ascomycota > Sordariomycetes > Sordariales > Lasiosphaeriaceae > Lasiosphaeris > Lasiosphaeris hirsuta. Next base: position 6,826,686 of record JAUKUA010000001.1, read on the forward strand.
CCCAGCAGAAGGTGGCTTTGTTATCACCGTTCCCAGATTGCAGTTGTGGGCATCCCGGGTTTGGGATAGTGTAGATTAATGGACGGGGTTTGACTTGGTGCCTGGGGGCTGCGGGGTTTAGTGGATCAGTCATAAAAACCAAAAAATTGTGGAGGACTTTCCGATAAGCGATAAGGGGAGGAAAAAAAGTTCACAGAGCTTCACCGTCGCAGCGCAAGCCGCCTGTCCTAAACTAGTAATGACGAACCATCTCCAGTCGCGGCCAATTCACGACCACATCTTGTAGCCGAACAAACACAAGGATCTTGATCGGAATACCATGAGAAAATAAGCCCGGGGCTGCAGGGAGGGCGTTGTTTGCTTCATTGGGCGTCATATCTCGAACCCAAACTCGGCCAACACTATCCAAATCATCCAGACCCCACAAACGCGATCCGCGAAGACAGAAATCTGTCCCGCAGAGATGGCTCCCCAACCCACCAAAACGACGTGGGATCACGAATACGATCTCGTCCGCCGGGAAAACCTCTTCCGACACCCTCCCACTGATCACTCAGCCTACCCAGCCCTTCAGCTCGCCGTCAACCCCCACATCGAGGCCTTCAACGCTCTCTTCCCCGGGGACGGCAAGCTAGGTCTTATCGACCATGCCCTCGCTGAGATCGGCACCAAGATATTCTTGGACGGCGATGAGAGGGCAGCACCGGCTGGTAAGAACAAGCTGACCATTCGATTCAAGAATGTCACCCTTCAGAAGGCACAGGTGCCGCCAAGCAACAAGTTCGCCAAGAACCGCGAGATCTTCCCGGCCGAGTGTAGGGAGCGCCATGTAACCTACCGTGGAAAGCTTTCTGTGACGCTTGAGTACCAGATCAACAACAGTGAGCCTCGCGAGTTCGTGCGAGAGCTTGGGCAGATGCCCATCATGGTCAAGGTCAGTCATCTTACAGTCAGATTCGTCTTTTTGCTACTCTAACCCTGTGGACAGTCTAATAGATGCCACCTGGAAAACAACTCCCCTGCGCTTCTCGTGGCTAGGAAAGAAGAGTCCGAGGAATTGGGCGGATACTTCGTGGTCAATGGTATTGAGAAGATCATTCGTTTGCTGATTGTCAACCGGAGAAACTTCCCGCTGGCTATTATCCGCCCGAGTTTCGTAAATCGAGGCCCTGCATACACGCCTTACGGTATCATCACCCGATCAGTGCGGCCGGATGAGACTTCGCAGACCAACGTCCTCCATTACCTCAGCGATGGCAACGTCACATTCAGATTCTCATGGAGGAAAAACGAGTTTCTTGTCCCTGTCATGATGGTCCTCAAAGCGCTCGTCGAGACAAATGATCGCGAGATCTTTGAGGGGCTTGTCGGGCCACCCAAGTCCAAGGGCGTCCAAAACACCTTCCTCACGGACCGCGTCGAGCTTCTCCTCCGCACCTATAAGACATACGGTCTCTATACCAAGACGCAAACTCGCGCATATCTAGGAGAAAAGTTCCGAGTCGTGCTTGGAGTACCGGAGGCTATGTCGGACTACGACGTCGGGACAGAGTTCCTGCGCAAGATTGTTCTCGTCCATCTAGGATGCGTCAATGTAACCGAGGCCCAGGATGCGGACAAGTTCAAGATGCTCCTCTTTATGTGCCGGAAACTATACGCACTTGTGGCCGGCGATTGCACAGTTGATAATCCAGACGCTGTGCAGAACCAGGAAATTCTGCTGGGCGGCTTCCTTTACGGCCAGATTTTGAAAGAGAGATTAGAGGAGCTGTTGACTGTGTCGCTGCGCGTTGCTTTGCGCGAGTACTGGAGGAAGAGCCCGACGGCGTCTTTCACATCTGCCACCTTCGCAAAAGACTTCCCCAACGCCATTTTCCGAAGGACGAGCGAAAACCTGGGCAACGCCATGGAATATTTCCTATCGACGGGCAACCTAACAAGTCCTTCAGGCTTGGATCTGCAGCAAACATCTGGCTTCACCGTTGTGGCGGAGAAGTTGAACTTCCTTCGTTTCATCAGCCATTTCCGCATGGTCCATCGCGGTAGTTTCTTCGCCCAGCTCAAGACCACAACCGTCCGCAAATTGTTACCCGAATCCTGGGGTTTCTTGTGTCCTGTACACACCCCTGATGGTTCGCCCTGCGGTCTGTTGAATCATTTGGCCCACAAGTGTAAGATCATGACTTCGTCTGTTGATGCCTCGGCCGTACCCGCTCTCGCGTTCGAGCTCGGAGTCGTCGACTCATCGTCAGCTTCGGTGAGTGAGAGCGTTGTGGTAATGCTCGACGGAAAGATTCTCGGTTTCTGCACCCCGGAACAGTGCAAAATCGTCGCCGAAAACTTCCGATACTTGAAGGCAGAGGGCGGCCATGGGGTACCAGTACACCTCGAGATTGGCTACGTACCCCCTTCCAACGGCGGATCTTATCCTGGACTCTACATGTCCTCCGGGCCAGCCAGGATGATCCGGCCGGTCAAATACCTGCCCCTTGGGAAGGAAGATTGGGTCGGCCCGCTAGAGCAACCCTACATGTCAATTGCGTGTACCGACACCGAAATTGTACCCGGCGACTCAACCCACGTGGAAAACGATCCCACTGATATCCTGTCCATCTTGGCAAATATGACGCCGTTCTCTAATTATAACCAGTCCCCTCGTAACATGTACCAATGCCAGATGGGAAAGCAAACGATGGGAACACCAGGAACGGCGCTCATGAATCGAACGGACAACAAGATGTATCGAATCCAGACAGGACAGACACCCATTGTCCGGTCGCCGCTGCATAACACATACGGCTTTGATAACTTCCCCAACGGGACCAATGCCGTGGTTGCCGTCATTTCATACACGGGTTATGATATGGACGACGCCATGATTATCAACAAATCGGCACACGAGCGAGGCTTTGGCCACGGCACCATCTACAAAACAAAGAAAGTGAGCCTTAAGGACGATACAAGGACCCGCTCTGCTAAGAATGTTGTCAAAATGTTTGGTTTCGCTCCTAATAGCGCCATCAAAGCGTCCGTTCACGATCAGCTTGATGTCGACGGGCTTCCATTTGTTGGGCGCTTGGTCCGAGAGGGCGAGGTTCTCTGCGCATGGCATACTGTCTCGGCCGACTATAACGGGCAGCTGATCAACCGGGATGGTATCACGCACTTTGAGAAATACAAAGACTCGGAAGATGCATTTATCGAGGAGGTGCGGGTGATTGGATCCGACACTGGCACTGAGCCACTCCAGGTCATATCTATCAAGCTGCGCATTCCTCGATCGCCCGTCATCGGTGACAAGTTCTCGTCTCGTCACGGGCAGAAGGGTGTCTGTTCGCAGAAATGGCCTGCCGTAGACATGCCCTTCTCCGAGTCTGGAATCGTACCTGATGTCATCATCAACCCGCACGCTTTCCCGTCGCGAATGACAATCGGTATGTTTATCGAGTCACTGGCGGGCAAGTCTGGTGCTCTGCACGGCCTTGCTCAGGACTCGACGCCATTCAAGTTTGACGAAGAGCATACAGCAGGTGACTACTTTGGTCACCAGCTGATGAAAGCGGGCTACAACTACCATGGTAACGAGCCAATGTACTCGGGTATCACGGGTGAGGAGTTCAATGTCGATATTTACATCGGTGTTGTCTACTACCAGAGACTCCGTCACATGGTGAACGACAAGTACCAGGTCCGAACAACGGGACCTGTTGTTCCGACGACTGGTCAGCCGATCAAGGGTCGTAAAAAGGGTGGTGGTATTCGTGTGGGAGAAATGGAACGCGACGCCCTGCTAGCACACGGAACGGCCTTCCTCCTTCAGGATCGCCTTCTGAACTGTTCGGATTATTCCAAATCGTGGATCTGCCGTGACTGCGGGTCTTTTCTGGCGGTGCAGCCAACAGTATCTCCGTTCATTGGAAAGAGGAAGGCAGTCAACACTGTTAGGTGTCGCAACTGCGCAAGCCGGTTGGACGAGATGGAGGATCTGGATTTGATGAGACTGGACGGCGAGATCTGGGAGGATGGGCAAGGTGTGCAGTGGATTGGAGGTGAGAACACTACTATCGTGGTTGTTCCAGGCGCGTTGAAATTCCTTGATGTGGAGCTTGCCGCGATGGGAGTAAAGCTCAAGTACAGGGTGGACAAGAGGGACGCGATGCTCAGAGGGCCGCTGAGGCAAACAGCGTTCAAGCCTCTGCAAAACGGACTGACGGCTGCTTGATAGCGGAGCGCAGATCTGATGATTACATTATTGTTGAAGAAGATGTAGATAAATATCAAATGCATTATGTCAAAAGCTGCCTGTTTTGGTGATTTGAGCTGCCCAAGGCAGGGGCGTCTTGCCCTGATGGCGTTCCAAGTGCAAAGCAGCCATGATACCTGGTCCGAGACGGTGTGACAGGCAGGACTCTCACAACTCAAATCACGAAATCGGCACCGAAGCAACACCTACCAAGCCCACCCCGAGCCAGTCCAGTGCCTGGTCGACACTGACTCAGAGCGTCGGTGTAACGCGAGGGAGATGATTCAAGGCCATGTCAAGGGCCGACCCTGACACCGAAACACTTTCTATGCCGACGGCTAGCTGCTGTGACGCTCTATATCATGCAGTCGACCGCCTTCCCAGCTGGTGTTGTCTCGATTTCTTTTTTGCCAGCAATGTCGGATCGGCTCACACAGTTGACTCGACGGCAAATAACAGCTGGCAACCTAGATCCATCGTTTGCTTCTGTCTCTTCTTCGGGTTACCAGGGAAGGCGTAATGAGGCAAACACCGCTCTTTCCCAGCCAGGAAACCGAACCACCCCGGGCCATCCCATAAATCAGGCCCCCTAAAAAGTAGAAGTTTCTCGTGGGCACTGACCTGGCCCTCTTCCCAATCCTTTCCTTGTACAGTCTGTTCGTTCCTCTAGACCTACTCGCTGGCTGACATACACGCGGCTTCTTGGGTCAACTTTCTCATGTTTAACCTGATCTGATACTCTCTTTGATACTACCCCCCCACCCCCCTCCCCCCACTGTCCTCCGCCCACCGGTCTCCTTCGCTTTTGCTACCATCTGCCGCCCGAGTCCCCCCATCCTCCGCACATTGCGTTACCTAATTCGGGTTGCTCTCGATTGCTTGATTTTGCCACTCGCCTCGACGGCCTTTCGTCGGATGAACTGAGCAAGGGGGGACGTCCAGCGCAACCGGCGAGCGGCATGGCGCCCTTTGGGTTCTCTGCCCTCATGCTTGCCCTCTTGGCGTGCTCCGTACTGGGTCAACACACCTCCTACGACTATGGGTTTGATGTTACCAAGCATGCCAAACGCGCGATCGCGACACCGCTGGTAGTGAGGGGGGAAATCGGCGGAGATATCCAACTGAGGCAAGAGATACGACAACTGGAACAGGACCCTGACTTGTGGACGCTTTACATCTTGGGGCTTAGTTTGTTGCAGTTTACCGATCAGTCGTCGCCCACTTCATGGTACAGCCTCACAGGTTTGCTTGGCCCACCACACCCCTCCTTACTCGACGGCGGTAGTAGCTGATTGGGTTGAAGGGATACACGGGATACCTCACCAGACCTGGGGCGGCGTGGGACCAACCCCCGGAAACGAGGGCACGGGTTACTGCACCCACTCCTCAATCCTCTTCCCGACGTGGCATCGGCCCTATCTCGTCCTCTATGAGGTACCACAAAACTCTCCCTTTTATAGCATGACACGTATTCGGAAATGCCATGTACTCGTCTCCACGCTGCTGACTTCCCCTCTAGCAAGTGCTTTACACTCTTATCCAAACGATTGCAACTTGGTGGCCTGAAGGTGAAGAGAGGGACCGCTATCAGACAGCCGCCACCAGATTTCGAATTCCATACTGGGATTGGGCTGCTTCTCCGCCATCAGGGGAAAGTGTACTCCCATTGAGCGTTGGGGGAAGCCCATATGTCGACATTGACGGCCCAAGTGGCGTGCAACGGATTGCAAATCCATTGTTCAGCTACACGTTCAAGCCCCTGAATGCCACGGCGTTCCTACAGCCTCCCGTAAGTGTAACGGTCATATCCGGGCCTGAGCCGGCTTACAGAACTGAGTCAGTGGAACATTTGGACTGCCACAATTCGTAGTCCAACGACGAACGATGCCAGGGCGCAGTCCAACAACTCACTCGTCGCCATGAACTTTGACCAGAACCTGGCATCCCTCAGCCAGCGTCTCTACATTCTCTTCTCGAACTATGGAAACTACAGTACCTTCAGTAACAATGCTTGGATCCCGCTGATCAGCAATGCGTCGTACGACTCCCTCGAATCACTGCACGACACGGTGCATAACCTTGCCGGCGGCGGTGGGTTAGGGCAACCTAACGTTCAAGGAGGCCACATGTCTTACATACCCTACTCTGCTTTTGATCCCATCTTCTTCTTACATCATTGTATGGTGGACCGCATATTTGCTATTTGGCAGGAGTTAAACCCTGAAACTTGGGTTATCCCGCAGGTTGCGGCTCTGCCGTCGTACACCACAAGCAAAGGCCAGGTTCAAGACTCACGTACAGCTTTGACTCCATTCTACGCTGGTAGCGATGGCACTTTCTGGACATCAGACACGGTGCGTGACCATACTCGCTTTGGATACACTTACGCCGAACTGGCGAGCGGGCCAAACAAGAGCAGACGAGCGCGAGCAAATGTCAGGATAGCCATCAACCGTCTGTACGGGACCTCAAGCCTGGCGAGTCTGTTCATAAAAGAGAACAAGGCCCTCGGCCTCGACCAAGACCGTCAAAGCAAACCTGGAGACAGAAAAGGGAGAGTAAAGCTGCCCCAGCCTGACTCTCCTCCTGCGGGACGCCTCAACGATGCCGTCTTTGCTGGCGGTTCTTACCGCGAGTGGATCGCCAATATCCGCGTCGGGAAAAAGGCTCTCCCCGAACCATTTGCCGTGCACCTATTTCTAGGTGACGCACCTGCAGACCCGAGAGACTGGACTCTTGCCCGAAACCATGTCGGTACGATGGGGGTATTCTCAATGCTGTCAAATGACGCATACGGCATGGCAATGGATAAGTTGGACGTGTCGGGGACGGTGCCCCTGACGACAGCATTACTTACTCGAATGGGCAATGGAGAACTAGCCAGTCTGAAGCCGGCGGATGTTGAAAAGTACCTTAAAAGTGCTAAGGGGCTACAAATGAGGGTCGTCGGGAGTAGTGGTAGCGGGTATGACCCCAAGAGGGTGAAGGGGTTAGGAATGTCGATTGTAAGTTCGGTTGTCCAAGCTCCGAGGACAGAGGAAGAGCTGCCCGTGTGGGGGACGGTGGTGACGCATTTTGAGATGGGCTGAGTGGTCTTTGGAAGTTGGGTCTGTGGTTGGACTGGGGGCTGGAGACAGGAGACGGGATGGGTGGGTTTGGGTGAGGATCTTTGCATGCGACGATTTTGTTTTGCTTTACTTGGCTGGCGGTGACTGTCGAGAGGGAGAGAGCCGGAGCTAGGTGGTTATTTTGATTTCATGCGGCTGGGTTGCTAACCTGTAGTTTATCCTATGTTCTTAGCTTTTTGGAGGTCAAAAATGGCATGGAGGAGGATGGTTTTATGTTGATATGAGGATGGAGGTAATGTAATCATGGGCACACCGATTTTCAAACGCTCCATACACCAGTTCCCGTGATATCTGTTGCTATGGGCTCTGTTGGTGAAAGGGGCACTCCTTGGAGGTAAACGGGCTTCGAATGTGCTACGATTAAAGATCGATATCCTGCGCATCGAGTATAATGTTTTCTATTCAATGGATCAGGGTCAACCAATCGCTATCGGGAAGGGTTATTTGACCCCTATCTTTTATTTACCACCCCCTGTCCGCTACCCAGCAACCCAACAAAGTGGGACACGCCAAAACCCATCGGTCTGACCAACACCACTCCCGAAACCAATCGATACCGCACCTATCTCCATCAACAAACTTAACAAGGGCCGCTGGTCTAGTGGTATGATTCTCGCATAGAGTAATACCCTATAGCAATGCTTGCGAGAGGTCCCGGGTTCAATCCCGGTGGCCCCTTCTTTTTGTTGCGGGGCCCGGCAACCTCCGGTGAGGAATGCGTGCCAAGACGGCACCTTGCTAGATACAATCACAGCGTCATTTTGAAACTCTTAAACATGGCACACTGACACATGAATATATCACTGGGAAGGTTGCTGCAAGATGGAAGCCAGTTTGTTGCGAATCCTGTCTATGTTCCACCCGACCACTCCGCGCTCCCACGCCATGTGAAGAATCAATGAAACTCAACCATCAAACACCTGACAGCCCCGTCCGGCCAACCCCGAAACACCACTGATGGGTACAATGCGCTAAACATTAAATGAGGACGCCCAAGAAGTTGAGCGGGGATGATTCTTCCTCTATCGCTCCTCTCTTCTGATTTCTGTTTTAGTCCGAACCTCAGCATCCCAAACCATTCCATCCCGGCCCCGACCTACGTGCGTGTGAGTTTGGTATCCGAGTGTATGCGTATCGTATGCCGATGTGTGATTGGAAAGAAGCGAGGGAAAAGGAAATACCTAAATGATGCCCCATGTCCAAGTGAAAAAAAAAAAGCCACAAAGCAAAACAGGGCCGTGTATATACAAATCGCTGCGCTCCAAATACACAGTAGCCCAGACGAAAAAAGGGATACCGGTCTACTCGGGCGGGATCAGCTCCTTGGGCAAGTCCCCTCGCCCATTTGACGCCCGGCTCGAGCTGCTACCAATCACCGTTTGGCTATCTCCATCTACGTCAGGGTCGTACTCGCCGTCCTTGGGCGGCGCCGTGTCCCTCCTAGCTAAGCGCACATGGCCGCCTCGAAGTTGCTTATGAGACTCGGCGTCTTCATCGTCGCTCGCTTCGTTCTCCGATATTGACAGCTCCTCGTACACCACCGTCTCGCCCGGTACGGAACTGTCTTCGGATAGGTCGCTGCCGTCGGCGCTTGTGTCTTGCTTCTTGATGTAGGAGTCGATGATATAGTACTGCATCGCGTTCATGATGAGAGGAAACAGCATCATGACAAAAACAATTTGCAGCTCCTCGTTGCCCTCGGTCCAGCCCAGTGCCCAGTCGCCAACATGAGAGATCCAGGGGAACATCATGAAGAGCACCAGGACGCAGAACTTCATTCCCATCAGGCCGCAAAAGTAAATGACGCTCTGCTTGAGCCACCACCACGCATTGGGTGGGGTGCCGTAGTTGCCGCTTTGAATTGACTCAGGCGGCTGTCCCAGCGGGGTATACGCCACGAGTTTTGTTGTCATTCGTACAATGATGATAAGCACGGGGATGCCGAGCGTGGTCTTGTCGCACTGTCAGTTACACACACTCAGTCTCTCACGGGAGGAAGAAAACTCACATCAATCGCCAGGTTCAACAAATAAAACGAGCACGGATTCGGCACATATACGTCCTCCCTCCCTCCCAGCCCCAAACCCCGGCTAATTACGGTCGCGACCGTGGCCGGGTCTACCTTAATGCTGAACCGGCCGCTCGTCAGCAGCGACATGAAGACATTGGCCATGTGAACCAGCACGCTGCCGAACACCTGCTTGGACACGTCAAAGAACCAGATCTTGACGGGCCGCTGCGGCCGCTCCCTCCAGCGCTTATAGACTAGAGCCAGGAGCGCGAGCGCCCCAAGAGCCAGCTGAACCAGGATTGCAAAGGACCCGAGCAGCCGACACTCGGTCGGCTTGTCCGCGTGGGGCGAGCCCGTGGCCGTGGCGGCGGCAGCCGGGAGTTGTGATAGTGTTGGCGAGGGCGTCATGGTGACTGATATGATCTGGTCGTTATCGGTTGCGGGTGCCGGGGTGGTGGTGCTGGCGGGGGCGGCCTCGATATCCTTATCGTCTGATGATGTGGGACGGTCGATCTCGACCTCGTCGGCGCGGGGCGGTAGACGGTTGAGGTGGAAGTGGTGGTGAGACGGCAAGCTTGTTGCTACCGCTGCGAGTGACGTGGGCACGGCGGCATTTCGAGCAAGGGCGGCAAGAGCAAGTGATGCAAGGCCAGGCTGAAGCAGCATTTACAGGCTATGACGGCCTCAACTGGAAAGGGCGGGTTGGTTCCCTTTGCGTGCGGTTTGGGCTTCCTCCTCCTCCTCTCTCTCTCCCTATTGGTCTGTATTCGATCGGCCAAATGGTAACAGTCAAACAATTGGCGATATCAAAGGGGGTGCGCGGACTCGTTCTTGGTTTCAGCTGACAGTGAAACAGTGGAACGGTGCGTGGAAGTAGATGTTTCGCGCAGAAGCTATGGGTGCTAGTGCCAATGTCGCTGTCGCGGTGATGTAATGAAGTGCGGCGTTTTGCCTGAAGGAGGGAAAGAAAAAGAGGAACAAACAAAATCGAACAATGTGGACAATGGTAAAGAAGAAACACGGAGGGGTGGTGCCTAGAATGTGTCGTTCTGCATTTCTGGAACCTGGAGCGAGTCTGGGCACGAGATGCCTCTAGAGGAAGAAGTGGAGGCGCAGAGAGGCAGACGATGCGCGGAGCATTGCATGCAGCCGAGAGGGCGCTGAGACACTTCCGATTGGCCGCCAGCCGTCAAAATCCCTGCCAGTTGTCTTGCAGCCGCTTGACGGTTCTGCCCCCCCGCCCGCGGATCAACTGCTGGAAGCCCAGATCTCCAGTGGAGTCCAATACGCTAAGCAATACCCGGGAATTGGACCTTGACGGACTGCCAGACCGCCCACAATTTAGTCTAATTGTCGTTCAAATGAAGCATATGGTTCAGCCAGTCCGGCTTCCGTTCCACGAAAAGTCGCCCGTCCGCGGGTATTGCTACATCCCGCGGTTTGATAGGACAGCTTGATGCCAGTACTACCACGCGCAAATAAGAAAAAAGAGACTTGTAGGTACTGGCACGTAGTATCATCTAGGATAGTAGCGCACTATCTCATCCGCCTTCGTATCTGTGGATGGCGGGAGAGAGGCTGGGGAGCGTTACGCCTACGACTACCGTCGGCTACCAGGCATACACGGTTCTAGTAGGTACTTCACGTGCCAGCACACAGAAAGTATACAGCTTTCAAGTACGCACTGCAGATGACATAATGCACCATGCCAGGGTGTCAACATCAATACTATTGCCTCCCCAATAGCAAAACCGCCATGCTGGCTGTCTGTCGTGGTCAATCCCCACGCGATGCCGCATAGAAGCCATCACGTCGACTGCTGAATTATGTTCAGCACTGCCCAGCCCATGCTGTGAAAAATCAAAGTCCATCAATCCCACAAACCCCGCAAAACCCCGTCCCTCCAGAACCGCAAACCGGAGGGAACCCATAAAAATCCCTTAAAAAACGAGCAAAATCTTGTCGCAGTAATATCGTGAGTGGAGAAAGAGGGCAGGTCCAGCCACAGCTGCTGAGTCCCGCTTGGTGTGTTGTATGTGCCATGGGACGCCGTCACTGATACCGGCTTGGTATCCGTAATGTCGTCAGGCGCACTCGGGTACCGTGGGAAGTAGCTTACGCACGAAGTGAGGAACGTGGCTCCTGTGGCCTCGTGCGGGCGCGGACTTCTTTGGCCCCCCCCTCGTAAGCATCGGTTTCGGTTTTGGCGCTTTGGCCGAAGCCGCCTTTTGCTTGGAGGGGGAGGTTGGTGTCGAAAGAGACGGGCCTCCAGACGGTCGGGGTTGTCTCTGAAGGCTGTCCGTAGGCCCGTCTAACTGTCAATCGATACCGTGCTGCTTCTTGAGGCGTTCTAAGTTCTCCTTGCGCGCCTCCAAATCCTCTTTTGACCGGGCCATCTTCTCGGGCTGATGATAGAGCACTGCACGACACGCCGTTAGCTCCTGAGAGATATGTAGGCTAGCGGGGGAGGTCACCTACCAACAAGGTAACGGTTCTGGAAGTTGTAGCCGTTTAGCTTGTCGCAGGCCTGCTTGGCATCCATTACATCCTCATAGACGACGAAGGCAGTGCCCTTGGTGTTGTTCGCGATGCCCTGTCGGACCTGACTGTATGGGGTGTCAACACGCGTGCAGAAAAGGAAAGGGCGAGGGGAAGGCATACCGGATAGGTCCGTACTTTCCGAAGAGGTCGAACAGCTCCTCTGGAGTCACGCTGTAGCTTAGATTCTTTACGAACAAAGCTCTGTCCATTTTTATTGCTATGGTCAGCCAAGAGATTCGTGCTACCGCGAGGCGGGTTGAGCGTGATAGGTGGGTGTGATGGGAGAAGCGGCAGGGTCTTGGACCGATGGTGGAGCACGGATGCGAATGCAGCGCTGGCAGGAAAATGGCAAGACTTACCGATTTACCTCCGGGCCAAGTTTGTTGGCGCGACTCATATCTCGATATCGATATCGGGGATGGACGACACAGTTCTCTCAATAAGGAGGTCGTCGATGGGGAGTGAGTGGTGGGTGTGTGAAATATCGAGTCTTTGAGGCTCAAGCGAGGCGAACGGGTTGACGCGGGAGTGATGAGGAGAAATATCGAAGTTGGGAGTTCAGGTGGGTGGGGCACGGTCGCTTTCAGCAGCGTGGGCCTTTCCCCCACGTGATGCAGTGTATGTCTCCAATGCGAATCCTCTCAATCTGTCACGCAAGACAACGCAAGAGCGAACCAGAAAAAAGCACAAAAGAGCACACGACAAGTTCACGTTATTTGTGGATTGGATGACACAACATACATATCCCGACTTCCCGTCCGGTCCGGCGCCGCTTAGTCCCCGCCGCTGGTGTCCTTGGGAAGCCGACAATGCATCCCATCCGTTCGAGATGCCGGGCGGTTCAATTTTCTCAACGCCCCGAGGCCTCAAGTCCCCTTTGCAAATTCTGTGTTAATATCTCATTTCTCATATTACACCCCTTTGCCCAGTGTGCCCCCTTCGAGATGTGATTGGATAAATAGCTCAATAAGTGGCATACCGCAGACACCTTCGCTGGCTAGGCAGTTGGTTCCCCTTGCAACCTGCTGCCGCTTTGGTCTCCTTGCAGCATTGGATCGATGCACCATCGCTTCGCTGGTCGCTTTCGTAGCAGCCCTCGACGTGTGTGTGTGTGCTAGGCTTGGACTGCGAGTGGTCCAGCCAGTGGAGCGAATCGCAGCTGGGGGCCTGGGCTGCCTGTATTTAGGGGGAGTATAGGTGGAAGGGTGTTGGGGCCACAGGGCGTCAGAACACTCTACGCGACACTAGCTGCCAGTGGCTCCCATGGATCGGGCAGTGGCCACACGAGCCACACGGCACCCGAGTTCTCCGCCAAGTCGCCCTGTGCTCTGTGCTATGATCCATGCCTGTGGGGATCGTGGGTCGTCAGCAAGCAACTTGCAACCTTGCAGCCTCCCGTCTTGACAACCTCGCCTTCACTCTCAACATTCAATGATCGCTCTTTTCCCCATCACCAACTTCTCCCCATCACCAACTTCTCCCCGCCACAATACTCTTACATCTATCGCATTCTGCCTAGTTCTTCGCGGGGGCATGCCCCCTAGCTCATAACCGTCGCATCACATCGTCCTCGACTCCATCTATATTGTTTCGACGTCGTGCAGTGCAGTGCAACCATGCCGTCCGTTGCCCAAGAAACTCCCACGGTGCCGTCGTGCAAGAAGCGGAGGCGCGATGATATCGAGCTTGCCAACGCTGGCATCCCACTGTACGCCGCGGGCCCATTTTCTCGGTCAACGCTTCCCGTCTCTAACATTGCCTCGTCGTGCAGCTCTCCCTCGCATCACAACAACGCCAATACCCGCAGCATCTACTCAGACAAGACATTCGAGCATGGCACCATATTCCATCACCACCACACCCACCACTCCTCCCCCTCCACACGTAGGATGATGCCGCTCCCTCCTACCAACAAGAGACAGCGCGTCTCAAGCGGCGACAACCCTGCCGGCCCATCCCAACAGCGTCAAATAAAGCAACCTCGGGGGATGAACGAGGACATACAGCAGCTGCTCCAAGAAAAAAGCGCCAACAGCCGCGCTCCCGCAACACCCATACGCACCACAATCAGCAACTCCACCACTGCTCCAAACCTGATGAGCCGCTGCCACATCTGCTTCCGCAAACCGAGCAAAAAGTCCGACCTCGACTCCTTCGCTGATTGTCAGGCGTGCGGCCAGCGAACCTGCTATGTGTGTATCCGCGAGTGTCTCGGATGGCGGCCTGGCCTGATGCAGCCCCCTCGGCAGTCGCAAGGAGTGAACGTAAACGGCATGGGGGGCCAGCAGCAGCAGCTAAATTCACCGCCCAATTCCGACTTGTCTTTCACCATGCTCGACGCCGACGACACGTCAGGATCCGGATCGGACATGAGCCGCGATGAAGCGCACCGGCAGGGTAGGCACCATCGTCCCCAAGAGGAGGATAGCTGGAGGGGTCGGCACACGCAGATGGTATGCAGCCGCTGCTGTGTTGAGAGGGGACAAGATGGAGACGTGGTGTGTCTGGGCTGTTTGCCCTTTATCGAGAGCTGAGTCGATTGTGACTGAGATATTTCTGTTCAAGAGAAATTGCTGGGTTATTGGACAACATTGTGAGGTATTATTACTGGGAACTCGTCAACCGGCCAAGGAGTCCAAAATAAAGAGGCCAGGATCGGATCGACTAATGAATCAGCGGGTTAATACCCCTACCGGGAAGGGATGAATGGCTGGCGTTCGGGACATGGGAATATGACGGGACGGATTACCAAGAGCACTGCCAGCCTTGAAAACATGGGCACAACAGCACTTCGCCTACACGGTTGGCTTCAGTCGGCGATCCCCAACTTCGGCAGAAGACGTAAACACGTTGTTACGAACAAAGGTCACTTCGCAACACAGCCCTGAAAACCCAGCACTTCCACAGCTTGTCTGGATTGAGGATGCAGACAGTGGCTGATTTGTTTACAAGAAGCCCCACATGGCGAAGCAATCGGTGCTAGACGGCGAGATATACCCGCCTAGCCTGCAAGGCGGCACATCGGACTAATATCAAGGTTGCCAGGTCAAAGAGGAGCAGTTGTCCATTTGGGGATGGACATACAGATGGAGATATCCAAATCAGCAGAAAGAGAACTCTTCCCGCGCCCCTTTACCTCACTCAAGAAGGGATTTTACGATTCGTATGAATGAGATCAACCAACCGTCTTTGTAGCCTTTCGCAGGTATCATGTATACTAGGGTTTTAGTCTATAGTCACGGTCCAGGGGAGGAAAGCAGGCGTCCGGATGAAACATTGAGATACTACATTCCCCATGGCCGCCCGTTGTATTTTATGTATTATAAACATTGTCGGGTCTCGGGGGAAGAAAGAAGACCGGTTTAGACTTTAAAGGTATTAGCCCAGCATTCATTATGTGGGAAACCATGACTCTGTTGATGGGCAACGCTTCTCTCGATGCATCACCTTGCCTGGGTAAATATCAACTAGCAAGCAACCCAAATGCAGCCGGGTGGAAACCTCATCTATCATACATTGTACACTGACAATTCTACGCTGCGCCACATCCGTTGTCCCGCAACCCTAATACCACTCCCCTCCAAGCCCTCTTTAGTTATACTGGGCATACGCAGCCGTCGAGTTGAACTTGAGATTGCCCTTGATGACCTTGTCGACGGCGCTGAGGAAATCCTTCTCGGTAGCTACCTTCCTCCGCGCGCGGATGGCAAACATGCCCGCCTCCGTGCACACACTGCGCAGCTCGGCTCCTGTAGCGTTGGGACACAGGCGTGAGATGAGCTCCCACCGGATGTCGCGCTCCACCGACATGCTCTTGGCGTGGATTCGCAAGATGTTGGCGCGACCTTCAAGATCGGGCAACGAAAACTCGATCTTACGGTCGATACGTCCAGGTCTCATGAGCGCGGGATCCAGCGTTGAGGGCCGGTTAGTGGCGAACATGACCTTGATATTGCCGCGCGCGTCGAAACCGTCAAGCTGGGTGATAAGTTCCAGCATAGTTCTCTGTACCTCGTTATCACCACCGGCACCATCGTCGAAACGCGCTCCACCAATGGCATCGATCTCGTCGAAGAAGATGATGCAGGCCTTCTTCGTCCGGGCCATCTCGAACAGCTCGCGGACCATCCTGGCACCCTCACCGACATACTTCTGAACCAACTCGCTTCCAATGACGCGAATAAACGTGGCGTCCGTCCTGTTGGCCACAGCGCGGGCACAAAGAGTCTTTCCAGTACCGGGGGGGCCATAGAGCAGGGCACCCTTGGGCGGGTCAATACCTAGGGCGCCGAAACGCTCTGGCGAGAGCAGGGGCATCTCCACAACTTCGCGCAGCTTCTCAACCTGCTCCTTGCAGCCGCCCACATCGCCGTATGTGACGTCGGGCTTCTCCTCGACCGTCATCATGGTGACACTGGCATCGATCTTGGGTGGGAGCGGCAGCATGATCTGGTACTTGTTACGGTCGACGCCGACTCGCATGCCCTCTTCGATATCGGTCGGGCTGACGCGCTCGCCCAGCTGGACGACAAACTTCGCAATTTGCTTGACGTTAATGACATACTTGCTCTTGGATTCGTCCTTCTCGTCGGGGATGATCTTGGTGCACCTCGCTACCTGAAGAGGCTGCTCTTCTGACATCCGTTGACGATCGGCCGCCACGTCCCAGAGATGGGGTGGCGCAAGGCCTGTGTCTGATTCCTGTAGCGGTAATGTCAGCAAGATATCCCCAAGCTCCCTAGCATGCTGGTGTGAATTGTACCTTTACGCCAATCTTCTCGTCCACGCTCTGCTGCTTCTCCTTTATTTGTTGCTCGAGCTTCTTGATGGCGGCTCCGTAGGGAGCTGCGCCGTATGTCTTGAGGACCTGGATATCCCTTTGCGCGATGTTAGCTACTTGGGGTGGTGATGCGCGCGTCTCGGTGTAAAGCTTACTCATCGGATAGCGGCGTGATCTTCTTCTCTTCTATCTCGTCGTCGGCGAACTTTTTTTGGTACTTCTCCCAGTTGGAGCCTGTGGCAGAAGGCTACGGTTGGTTAGCAACAGGGCGCTTGCGGATTGGGAGGTCATCGGGGTGCGTACCATGGCTGCGGCTGGGAATGCGGAATCCCGGGGCAAGAAGGTGTATTGTTCGCGGTTTATCCGCCAGCAATAAAAGCAGCGATGGGAAAAAGAAGGTCGGTGTTTGGCCGCAGGGGGGTGTTGTGTTGTGTCGTGAAGAAAGCTTGTGGGGTGGGTTGGGAGTTGGGTGAAGCGTGAAGTGGATGATGGTCTGTTCGTAATCCATGCTGCCTGCCTTGCATGCCCAGCGCCCCAGTGCCCCAGTGACCCAGAGCTCTGCGAGGCTGCTGAGAACGGCCCTAAACCGCAAGAGGCTAGATCTAGCTACCTTGGACTGCAGTGGAGAAGAGCACGAGCCACTCTACCGAGGAAGAACTCCAGGGCCCGACAAAAAATTGCCTGTCCCGCAGTGCAAGTAAATCGTCACCTGGAGGGGAGCTCGCTGCCTGCAATCTAAAACAGAGAAATCAACACACCGTCGCAACCAGTTCACCACCCGCCCTTCTCAACTACACCCGTTACCCGTCTCAACCCCCCCCAGATCCGCCAATATGGCTGCCGTCCAGCCGTCCGTTGTCGGCGGAAACACGACTTTTCGCGTACGTCTGGCGCAAACAAAAGCGAGTGGAAGCTTCGTGCAGCAACTTGCTGACCCCTCAAACAGGACAAGGAGAAGCCGATCGCCGTGCGCTCTTCCAACATCGTTGCCGCAAGAGGTATGCGCCCACCCGGGATACACATCATACTCCACATCATATCATCCTTGCTAATAGCTGCACAGCCGTTGCCGATGCGATCAGAACATCACTGGGGCCGCGAGGTATGGACAAGATGATCCGGAGCGGCAGGGGCGAGACCATAATCACCAACGACGGCAGCACGATGCTCAAGAGCATGGCCGTGATGCACCCAACAGCCAAGATGCTGGTCCAGCTCTCCAACGCTCAGGACGTCGAGGCTGGTGACGGCACCACCTCGGTCGTCGTCATCTGCGGCAGTCTGCTTGGTGCCGCCGACAGGTTATTGTCCAAGGGCATCCACCCCTCCGTCATCTCCGAGTCGTTCCAGAGAGCTGCCGCCGCCGCCGTCCAGGTCCTCCACGACATGTCACAACCCATCTCCCTCTCCGACACCTCTGCCCTCCTCACCGCCGCCAACACTTCGCTCTCGTCCAAGATCGTCTCCCAATACGCCAACCTCCTCGGCCCTATGGCTGTCAACGCCGTCACCAAGACGATAGACATCAAGACAGCAGAGAATGTGGATCTTAGGAACATCCGCATCATCAAGAAGGTCGGCGGCACCATCGAAGACAGCGAGCTGGTCGACGGTCTCGTCTTGACACAGCCGGTCATCAAGCACGCAGGAGGTGTATCAAGAATGGAGAAGGCAAAGATCGGTCTGATTCAGTTCCAACTGAGCCCCCCTAAACCAGATGTGAGACAGCCCTTCTTAGTACCCAGACCAAAGCCCGTCTAACCTGCTGGCCTCGCGTAGATGGAAAACACAATCTCTGTAAACGACTACCGGCAAATGGACAAGATCGTGAAGGAGGAGCGCATGTACCTCCTCAACATGGTAAAGAAGATCAAAAAGGCCAAGTGCAACGTGCTGTTCATCCAAAAGTCGATTCTGCGCGACGCCGTCAACGACCTGTCGCTTCACTTCCTGCAGCGCCTCGGCATTCTCGCCGTCAAGGATATTGAGCGCGACGAGGTCGAGTTCATCTGCAAGTCGACCGGTTGCAAGCCCATCGCCGACATTGACAGCTTCACCGAGGACAAGCTCGGCTCGGCCGACCTAGTCGAGGAGGTGCAGAGCTCAGGCAGCCGCATGGTCAAGGTGACGGGTACCCGGTCGGCCGGCAAGACCATTTCGGTGGTCGTGCGCGGTGCCAACAACCTCATCCTCGACGAGGCAGAGCGCTCGCTCCACGATGCCCTCTGCGTTGTCCGCTGCCTCGTCAAGAAGAAGGCTCTCATCGCCGGTGGTGGCGCCCCCGAGATCGAGATCGCCGCCCAGCTCAGCAAGCAATCCCGCGAGCTGACTGGCACCGAGGCCATCTGCTGGAAGGCCTTTGCCGATGCCATGGAGGTCATCCCCACCACACTGGCCGAGAACGCCGGACTCAACAGCATCAAGGTCGTCACGGCCCTGCGCCACCGCCACGAGATGGGCGAGAAGAACGCCGGTGTCAGCATCAAGAGCGGCGGCGTCAACGCAAACATTGCCAAGGAGAACGTCCTGCAGCCCCTACTCGTGAGCACCAGCGCTATTGAGCTGGCCGCTGAGACGGTCAAGATGATTCTGCGCATCGACGACATTGCGCTGAGCAGGTAGACGGGGAAAAGAGTAAAGGCAGCGAGTAATGCATAGATATCAAAAGCAAAACTGTAGATGGGTTGGCAAGAGAAATATGCTGCAAATGCTCACAACATATTGCTGTCACTGATAATTTAAAGAACTGTCAGTATCAAATGAGCGAGGGACCACCAGGGCCGGCATAGACCCCATCCAGATCCAGGTACCTTGAACCGGTTCATGAGAAAGGCGGTAGTTAGGGAAAAGCGGATGTGGAGGTAGCTGCCTCGGTTTATACCCACCCATATACCACTAGAAGTGTCAAGACCCAGGAGTAGGCCACGAGGCAAGTCAGTCAGGCCCAAGACATCCGAACCTAGATGCATGAAGTGACATGTTGCCATATACCTTGTGTTTGAGAATGGAACGCACGATCTCGATGGCTACGATAGCAGTGTCAACGAATAGCAGGACCGCGTTTGGGTCTGAGCCAACTGGCCTAGTCTACAAAATGGAGCAGATCTCCTATGGGCTCGTTCCGATGCCGACTCTCGGAAGACAACGCGCCGTCGGGATGGTGCCCCGTTCGCACGGTGTGTTGAAGAGGCCGTTAGCCCGCGCCGCGCGGCGGAGCCCCGATCCGACGGTGGGCTGGCTCTTAGCGACGTGGCTTTTGAGAGTTGGGAATGCGGGGAAGCAGTACACCCTCTTCTTGGCTGGCTCCATTGGCTGCATGTGAAGAGATCGCTGGTGGAGACTACGGGGCAAGGGGGTGGGATGGTAGGTCTAGTTGGAGGGAAGGGCATTGTGATGTTGACGCTGATGTTAGCTTACAGGGTCGGCGTTGAGATGTGGATTTGTTGTTTCCCCGGGGAATGGGTTCTTTCTTTACTGTCCGTAAATCAGCAAAGGTGACGAGAGTCCTTTGAGAATTGTCTTACCTTCTTCATAGCTACCTTAGGCAAGCACGGGCAGTAGGTTCCATCCCATGCTCGCTACCTAGGTAGGCACCTAGGTAGTTAGTTACAAGCCGGTGGCATCTGTCATGATCTAGGGTTAGTTATCCCCACGTTCTGTGATGGTAGGCAGCCATCCACTGTAATAATTTTTAAGTTATTTCATCCCAATAGTGTCGTAGAAAAGCAATGGCACATTATGTGCGCTCCCTGTTTTATATTCCCAATTGGGGAGGTAGGAATGAGTCCCCTCCATCAGTCTCCCGACGCACTATACCCCTTGCTTAAAACTTCTATTTCGTTGTTTTCATGTATGTTGACCGAAACCAGTAACCCTGCTCAATACCTCAGCTAGGTATGAGGCCCGACTTACGTGACTCTACTCACAATAGCCACTAAAGTTAGCCCATGGCTTTGGCACGGAATATTTGATAATGGTAAGCTGACCGTTCCGGGGCCTGACGAACCGCCCCACCATTTCCAAACTGTAATTAACTTCCAATCACCCACGACAACAACATTATCAGGACAGGCGCGCACGACCGATACGCATTTTGGTGTTACGTTCCCAGGCTGGGAGCACCAACAAACAACATGAAATTGTCTGATAACGGTTGTTTCCCAGCTGCTTCAATTGGACCACCACCCCACCCCCCCCCCCCCTGGCAACGATAAACTTGATAGGTGACGGGGAAAGAGAGGGGAAGATGCCTCGGTACTTGGGCCTGGTCGTATGTAGCTTGGCTTGGATCGAACGGCCCCCTCTTCTCACAAGTACTCTCCGGGGCACCTCGAGGCATGCCATCCCCCTTGCGATGGCCGCATGGAACGGGGTGAATGTGAGGTTTGGTTTCTCTTCCATTCTTTCAAGTTATGTCCTGTGTCCTCTCTATTCTAACGCCAATACCAACATCGTGGCTCGTTTTTCGCCTCTTTCGAGCAAAAACGGCAAAGTTCTCGATGGGAAACACGGTATTTCGGCGTATTTCAGTCGGTTCGTGAAGACCTGCCCCTAGCTTGATCCATCCTGGAAGGAGGGTGGAGAGGTGTGCCATCGCGGATCACGCTCGCCTCTGGGCTCTCAAGATTCACTCTTGGCACGGGGTCCGAGGAATGCGAGAGAGCCCATGCTCCTCCATATCAAGACACTTACACCTTTCCCATTCTCCCGTAATAATATTTAGGGGTGCCCCTCTATCCCTCCATCGCTACCACTCCACCACCCCTGTCCAAAGCCCGCCCACTTGTCAACTCAACAACACATCTGTTACCAAGGCACTCATAAGGCACTCATAGAAACGTTGACGTCTCTCACCATTGGCCGGTTTGGGTCACAGTCAGCTCCCACCCCCTGAACGCTCGTCGGGGCGTATATACAAGTCATTTAAGGTCTCCACCGGCCCTCAACTTCTCCTTCCCAACACTCAAGATGGGTCTGGTCGAGGAAGTTGTGGCCCATGGCTCACTCAAGAACTTCTTGATCTTGGCATCCGGCCTGCTGGCAGTTCATGTCGCCGTCCAGTTCTTGAAGGTAGCCGTGCAGAATGCCAGGCTGGCGACAAGAGGTCCTCGGGCAGCCAGGGTCCCATCCAAACTCCCCCTTGGTAAGGGGGTTCTCATCTTTGCCCAAGCCAAGACAGCAGCCCCCCTAACCCTGCCATAGGTCTCGGCTTCATATACGGCACCATCAAGGCAATGATGGAGCACTCGAACCTCGCGTACTGGCGCTGGATGTTCAGTCACGTCGAGGGGTGGACTGTTGAAACCCGTCTCATTGGGCGCCGCATCGTCTTTACAGCAGACCCCGAGAACGTCAAGGCGATCCTGGCCACGCAGTTTGGCAACTACGGCAAGGGTAAGCCCTTTCACGATGAATGGAAGGCTTTCTTAGGTGACAGCATCTTTACCACCGACGGAGACCTCTGGCACAACAGCCGCCAGCTCATCCGGCCCCAGTTTATCAAGGACCGTGTTAGTGATCTGCAGTGCTTTGAGGACAAGATGCAAACTCTCTTCCGCGCCATCGCGAACGGCGGGGCCCTTGACGGCGAGGACCAGCCTGTCGACATGGCTGCGGGTAACGGCAAGCCGGTTGATATCAGTGACTTGTTTTTCCGGTTCACGCTTGACTCGGCCACTGAGTTTCTTTTGGGCAAGGACGTCAAGTCGCTCAGGTGAGCTTTTCTTCAGCTCGCCATTTCAGAGACCTAACTACTGACACTTTCTGTCAGCACTCCCCGACAGGCATTTGCCGAGGCCTTCGCCGAAGCCCAACGAGTACAGAGCATCACCTCGCGTGCCGGCCCCCTGAGCCCCCTTATGCCCCGCAAGAAGTTCAACGACGCCATGAAGGTAATCAACACCTTCATTGACCAGTACATCGACCGCGCCCTGGAGCTCAGCCCTGACGAGCTTGCCGGCAAGACGAAGTCCGACGCCGGCTACACCTTCCTGCACGCGCTGGCCGGCTTCACGCGGGACCGCAAGGTCCTGCACGACCAGCTGATCGCGGTCCTCCTCGCTGGCCGCGACACCACCGCCTCCACCCTATCCTGGACCCTCTATGAGCTCGCGCGTACCCCCGACGCCGTGGCTAAGCTGCGCGCCGAGATCCTCTCGGTCGTCGGCCCCGACCGTGCCCCGACCTACGACGACCTCAAGGGTATGAAGTACCTGCAGAACGTCATGAACGAGACGCTGCGCCTGTACCCCTCGGTCCCCTTCAACGTGCGCCTCGCGCTCAAGGACACGGTGCTCCCGCGCGGCGCCGGCCCCGACGGCTCGCTGCCGCTGCACGTCCTCAAGGACACGCCCATCGGGTACAGCACGCTGGTGATGCAGCGGCGCGCGGATCTGTACCCACGCGCAAGCAACGACTTTGCCGAGGTCGAGGTCTTCTCGCCCGACCGCTGGGCGAACTGGCAGCCCAAGCCGTGGCAGTACATCCCGTTCAACGGGGGTCCGCGGATCTGCATCGGGCAGCAGTTTGCGTTGACTGAGATGGGTTATGTGCTCACCAGGCTGTTTCAAAAGTACGATCGGGTCGACAACCACATGGGTGAGGTGGATGGGGGGCGGCCGACACTCAAGGCCGAGATTGTGTTGCAGCCGGGCGATGGCGTGAGAGTGGCCTTGTGGGAAGCGAAGTGGGGTTAATGGGCTTTTAAGCTCTGGAGTTTGGGTTGGGAAGATGGCGGTATGTTCGTCGGGCTTGGCTGGTGTCGGCGGCAGTCTGTTGTTGGTGACGAGGCGTATGTATACCCTTCTGTGCAGGCCGGGGTTGGGCAACAATACCAAGCATAGGAATCCCGCAGATATAAGCAAAAAGGACCACCCACACATCTTCATGCAACAAGCGAGGTCCGCTGGCTCAATGGTAGAGCGTCTGACTACGAATCAGGAGGTTCCAGGTTCCGAGACCTGGGTGGATCGACGTACTCCCCTGGACCATGTCCGGGTGGATTGGGATATCAACTCCACGAGACCATTTCGCCCAATTTTCAATGCACACCTTTTTCAAACACGCCCTTTATGACCAATACACGCATGCCCAGTTTCACCTTTATTCACATCCCGTAGCTCTCCCGAATTGCCGCCCCGAGCCTCCCGATAGCCTCCGTCATATTCTCAGGCGTCGCCGCCGCGTACGTCGTGCGGAAGAACATGTCGCGGGGCGCCTTGTCCTGCTCTGCGCGGAACCACGACCCGCGGCCAACCAGGACACCCTTGCTGATGCAGCGGTTGAAAATGTCCTCCTCAATCTCCAGGATGGACTGCTGCGGGAAGGACGGGTGGCGGGTGTGGTCGACTTTGAGCCAGTGCTGTTTTCGTGTCAGTTATCTGCGATGCAGCGAGGGGGGGAAGGGGTGCAGACGCACAAACATGCCCGCGGCCGGGGCGCTCCAGGTGACCACCTCCCCGGGCAGATAGGCCTCGCAGGCGCCGAGGATGACGTCCCGGCGCTTGGTGTACTCGCCACGCAGGTTCATCAGCCAGCGCAGGTAGCCCTCGTGGCCCCACTGCTCGTCGAGCAGCTTATGCAGGATGACCTGCGAGAAGCCGCTAGGGCCTTGATTGCACACCTCGGCGTGGCGGACGTAGCGCTCGATGATCTGCTCCGAGCCCGTGACCCAGCCGAGCCGGGAGCCGGGCACGACCACCTTGGAGAAGGAGTCCATGCGGAGCACGCGCCCGTCGACGTCCATGCTCAGCAGCGACGGGATCAGCCCGCCAAGGAACTCGTCCACTGGCATCGTCGCCGCCGCGGCGCCGGCTGGGTCAGGGTTACTCCGGCCGCCTTTTTGGTACGGCGCCATCTGCAGAAAGTAGTACGGCTCGTCCTCGAGGATGAAAACATCCCACCGCCTCGCGACCTCGTAGATCTCCCTCCTCCGCCTTTCCCCCTGCGTCGCGCCCGTCGGATTCTGGCCCGAGGGAACCGTATACAGCACATGGGGCCGCGGTCCCCGACTCGCATCCCACCCTGCCAAGATGCGCTCCATGCTCTCGGGCAGGAGGCCTTCCCCGTCCATCTCAACGCCGACCACGCGCACCCCCAGCGGCCCCGCCGTCTCGATCGCCGTCGAGAAGGAATACTCCTCCGTCAGCAGCGCTTCGCCCCTCTCGCAGAGCATGCGCAGCGCCTGCTCCAGCGCGGCCGTGCTGCCCACTGTCAGCGCACACCGCCAGTCGGCATACGGAGGGTCGCACACGAGCTCGGTGTGCTCGGTGACCCAGCGCGTCATCTGGGCGCTGCCGTTCGCCTGGCCGTAGTTCAGCGCGATGCTCAGGTCGTACTCGGCCACGCCCGCGGCGACGTCGTACTTGCCGATGCGCAGGTCGGCGCCGCCGCCGGGGGCGCGGGTGGCGGTCTCGGAGAAGTGCGGGGGCGCCGGCACGCGCAGCGACAGCGACTCGAAGGGGAAGTACTCGGCGCAGGGCAGGCCGCCGCCCAGCGAGATGAGGCCCGGGTTCTTGAGGTGCTTAGCGGCCGACTTGAGCACGCACGGCTCGCGCACGGCGGATTCGGGGGATAGGTGGTCTGCGGGGGAAGTTTAGTTTAGGGGCTAATGAGGGGGAATGGAGGCGTACGATCCCAGCGCTTAGCTTTAGGTTTATTTGTTGTCTGCCAGCGAATTATCATCAATCAGTACAACTACCCCTTTTCATCACCATCGCGAGATGGTTGGTGTCAGGGTTAGGGTCAGTCAAACTCACCGGCCCTTTGAACATGTCGCTGTCGCTATACGCCGCCGTCAATGCAACCAACCGCCCCGCCTTGGCCCGCCTCTCTAGAATATCCTCGATTGAGACCCGCGTAGCCCCATTAGCCGCTTCTTTGTCAATTACCGCCACGAGGGCTTCTGCATGGTCACCTCGGGACTTGGAGTGGAAGAATGACGCACTGTTGCGTCTGCCGAGGGAACCCCCCACGGCGCGGCTCCGATGCTGTGTGGTGTAAACCAGCAGCGGGCGCGGGAGTGGGAGCGACAGGCGGCCCCCGATGGTGGCGGAGACGGCTCTCCGCATCTTGGACGCGGGAACAGGGAGCCGAGGCGCTTAGAAGCCCAAACGCAATTTCAATCAAGTAGAACACCCAATCCAGGTCTTCTGTTTTGCTAGAGAGAGCCAGAATTGCAAAATGTACAGAGACGAGGTGTGATATATTCAAATGAGAGGGGACAAAGCATCGTTCCAGCGGTGTTGATAACGGCCATGTACCTATCCGATAGCCGTCCGATTGGCGCCGCTCGGTAACTATCCAGGGACCGATGGCGGGGGCCGACTCCCTTCCCGACCCGCCAGTAGCCGCCGGTAGCCAGCCATCAACCACTTGCCTTCGGCCCATCCCCGTCAACGCATACTATACGGCGCCTTGTGACCGCCGTCTCTTCCTTTGGGTACGTAAAAACCCAAAGACAGCCGTGATTCTTAGGTAAAAATTGAGCATGCCCCGCCTAACAACAGACCTCCATTATTCCAACTCCGAGTCGTGACGCCGCCAACTGCCTATATACATCGATATCCTCTACCTCCCAACAGTAGAGAGACGAGAGGGGAGTTGCGTTATTGTCGAGTATCCCCAGCCTTGTGAACGCTCTGCTTTTCGACATGTGCCGGGAGCCTCCGCCCCCCCCCCCCCCCCAAAAAAGCAGGAAAAGAGCGCTGCCGCCTTTCTAAAGTGAAATCTATCCATATGACCACCGCTTTTGCAGCTAACCCGAGGAGAAAACGTATTATGCGCCGCGAATGCGGAAAAAAATCATCATCCATCTAACACTGGCTACACAGCCAACAGGAAATTGCTCGCTCTCCACCGAGCGGGCTTCTGTCGTCGACAGTACTGGTCGATTCGTGGCCTGGTGAGGAAGTCGATGGGCCACTGGCTTGGCCCTGGATGGCACGACGATGCTTGTTTTGGTATCACGGGTACCAGCGGGCCAGCCCATTGTCGTGAAAAAGAGATATCCAGAATTAAGTCGCGTGCCAACTTTTGTCCAAAAACTCCGGAAGTCAAAAAAGGCTATGTCCGGTCCTGGTGTTCGGCGGCTCAAGCAAACGAGACGGTCTGTGTCCGAACGGAGGCGGCGGGAACGATGAGCTTCAAAGTTCAATGCCACAACCTACTGGATGTAGGTATCACCTTGATAGCTAGGGCATGGCCAAGGCCGAACTTTGCCGGTGTGATAAGAAAACGGTTGCTGAGAACAAGCGAAAGAAAGAAAACGTGTAGATAGAATCCGGAGTGTCCACGGAGCGTTGTGTCCTTTGGTAGTCCAGGGCCTGCCTGCCTTTGTGCCGAGATTAAACACAATACGCTCAGATCATACCAGCGAATGAACTCCAACGTCACAGCGGCTCAAGTAGAGGCTGGTCAGATCTCACTGACAGATCCTCCAAAGCCAGTTCCTGGTCAGGCACTTCAGAGCCAATCCCCGAGTCCAAAGGGGCGTGAAAATGTTCCTGCTGTTCTGTGGCTGGCCGATTCTGGTTTCTTGGGAAAAATCCTCGTGTCATCGAGTCCCAGTCGGACCGGGCTTCTTCCACTCCACCCGATAGGGAAATTTCCGAGTCACCAGTTCTTCGAGAGTAGTGGGAGGGAGGTCCATTCTGGGAATAATACAAAGGGTCGAAGTGGCTGGACTCGGCTGCAGGCCGACTATGCCGCCCATTAATAAACGTCCCAACTTCACCGGAGCGGTTGCCCAATGTGTCAATAGAGACACCCGAGAAGTCATCCATCAAGACAATCGTCCTCCGTCGGACGCTGAAACGTCTTGATACCTCATGAACAGCAACTGTAAAGAGGCTGGTGAAGGCAATGAAGAGTGGTAGCCAGGGAACGAGTTCTGCCCTTGGAGAGCCGGCAGGCAGGACTGAAAGCACTAGAATGAGAAGCGCCAATGGTACTGTGAAGGGGCCGAATCTGGAACGACGGTTAGCACATACATCAGCCAGAGGGGGGAGGCGGACGGAACAGGGGATGACTTACTCGACAAATGGCTCCGTGTGAAGGCCGTGGAAGGCCAATCCCGTTAGAATAAAGATGGAGAGTGTGCTGGGTCTGGGTTAGCACCCCAGGTGCCCAAAACACAAGAGCGACATCTTACGCTGCTCGAAACCAAAGCGCCAACGCGTTGGCGAGAGGGAATAAGATGGCAGTTCCAATCATGCAACCGCAGGTGAGGGTTTTGGCCTGGTCCCCGTACGCGCTGAGGAGATCCTGGAAGGAATCCATGGCAGACTGGGTGGCAACGAGAGAATTGGTCTTGGTCAAATGTCGTAGTTTCCGCAAACCACGCAAGCAAACCTGCGAACTGCTCTGAGAGTTTAGGCGGGTTTGATGATTATATGAAAAGACACAGGGCAGGATGCGGCAGCCGTGAGTGTTATCAAAGTGCTACCACAGTGCTGCCCCAGATTGGCCTGCAGTGCCGCGCATGCGCAACGAACACTGCCTCGTCCTCGTGCAGCGGGCAGAATGCCGCGGTATTGCGGGGGAAAGCCAATGGGACGAACGACTGGCTCCGGCGGAAACATCAGGATTCCAAGTTTGAGAAAATCGCTGCATGGCGCGGTACGGACGCGGGGGGGAGGCTTAGGGGCTCTGAGAAGGCTGTGGGCGGGAAAGAGCGTGAGGTGGTTCGCCATGGTGTGCCAGAGATGAGGCTCTGCACGGGAAGCTGCAGGATTGGCCCGATTTCTCGGTGAACGTGGTCAGCCCTGCAAGTAGCCTCGCGCATTCAAGGCAACCATATGCAGCCATCTGATGCCCAACCAGTCGCCTTGGGCCCCAATGCATGAACATGAGATAAGATGACCCATTTCGTTACTGATTCGGGGGTCCGCCGCGTGTCCAGACCGGGCCTGGATACATGTTGATGTTTCGATTCGGGCGTCGAGGAACATGCAGTTTGCCCGACCGCCCCGTGCCACACTAGGCAACCCGAGAGGGGGGGGGGGGGAGGCAGCATGATGGGTATCCCGAGATGGGGGCCCCGGCTTTGACAAGACGATGATATAACTGTCATCCTCACCATGCAACATGATGAGGCTCTACTCCATATGCCCCTTATGCGATCCCACGGTTCTCTCCTCGGTTTCCTAGCTAGTTCCAATGAATCTGCGATGCTCCTCGATTCTGGAATCCGAAGAGAGGTGCCAAACGACCGGGCCCTGCGGATGGGTGGCCGAGACCTTGGAAATCGGTATCGGAGTCGTCTGCGGTGTTATAACATGGAGGTTCACCGTCCAAAGCGAATCGACACGCGAATTCGACACTGTTTGTTGCAACCTCTCCCGGAACCTCAATTGTGGACGTATGGCTGACTGTGCTTCGGTCTAGCTACAGGAGCAGCAAGTCGCAGGACCTCAAGCTAGCGGCCTCTTTTCCCATCCTTCTCCCGAGCTCATGCTCTGCTCGTGTTTGGTTTTCGGGTGCTGCGTGTCGTCTTTTGCACACCGCCGACAGGACAAAGACCATTTCCAGTTTTTAATATATATCATTTTCCTTGCCGGGGCCGTAGTTGTCGGCTATGCCTTCGAGGCCAGTGCGAACCTGATACTGCTTGGGTACCTCCCCTGGGCCATGTGCGCGGCCATGGCCTTCAGTCTTTCCGGACATAGCCTTTACAGATGGCAGAGAATTGGTAGTGAATACGTTTTGGGGGACGACTCGGAGAAGTTTCAACTTCTTGGGTGAGCTGTCTGGGGCAAGGATTGCAGAACATGCATCGAAGAGCGCGGCACTTCTGCTGGGAACAACCATCGTCGAAACCCGGACAAGGCGATGGGGGGATGCTGAATATACGTTCAACGGAATACCTCGATGGCGGAAAGCGGAACGCGGGCACAGGAGGCCGGTTCGCTGGGTTAGATTTGCGGCCTATTAACTCCGCATGAGATCAAAATGCCGTCCCATCATTATTATATGATACCAATAAGAAGCTGATTTTCGAACTTTGTTGTGTTTGGGTAGTCGATCCGAGCACACTGGCAGACTAGGCCTCTCGCACATCATTTTGCAGTCGAGCACCCTGCGAGCGGATAGCTGAAAATTGGCTTTGCCTGTGTCCCGGAGCCAAACTGAAAGCCCTGATAGATTTAGCTGTTCGTTGATGAGAACATAAGTCCAGGAACTGAATCTCAAGTCCCAACGGCTAAGGGACGTGTTGTTCAGGAGTCAGTTTGAGGTGCGGACGGTGGAAATTCGGAAATCAAGAAACAGGAAACCGTTGATACCAAAGGAGAGTTTGGGACTTATGAGATGAACCTTTTAGAATCCAGGCAACCTTACCATCCCACTGGGAAGGAGCTACCGCAGACTACTGCCGAGGGAGCGTCGGGCGGCTACCCCGTGACATGACGTGAGAATTCGAGCCTGAGGCGTTGTCGTGAGTTGATAGGGTGGAATTTCAGGGGAATGGGAACACTGTTAAATGCAGTCAGCTCAGGTGTCGTCATTTGCTTTCGCAGTCTTGAGACGTGGTGACGATCTAACTAAGGTGCATCGTGAAATGTGTGATGTAACATTTCAAGGCATATGGTACTCAACAACCCAAATCTAGACTCAATCTTAGGAACGTTTCGCTCCTTTGAGCAAAGCGATGAACAGACGTGGTCGCTTGAACGGGAAGGAAACCAATAGTCCCATTGACCAATGCTGTTCAGTGGTACGAGATCGGGTGGGGCGATAATGGAGTGAGCTGGCCCATCACCAGCCACCTAAAATCCACCAGCTCAGACCTTGGCGCGGCGCCAAGTCGCTGGCTGCGCTGAACCGCTGTGGCTCATTGGCGTCCGGACCACGGGGCCCTCGCCCAACCTCGTCGACAAAACAAAAAAAGGTGAGCCCGACGCAGAGACAAGCCTGCCCGCAAACGTACCCCTAAGACGCAAAAGGCCAATCCCTGCCCTGACTTGGCCGGGAGGGTTCACCTTGCGCTGATGACGTTTTCCTTTTTTCGCGCTCTCTTCTCGTTTGTCAGAGGTTGGGATCCCGGGTTGCAGGTTTGCGTCCTCGCATCTAACCCATAAAACCGCGAGCATTGGCTCCCATGCAGCCTCCCGCGTGCCCGACTGCCTCACCCAAGGTTTCATTGTAGATTGCTCTGAAGAACCCGGAACTGGACTTCGAGCACTTGTCCGAGTGCCACATATATTTCCATCCGCTGATTTGCTCCCACCATCTGAGCATCTGAGCGAGCAGAGGTTCGTTGCGTTCCCCGCTCCCGCTGCTTCGAACGAGTGGTCCCGGATTTCTCCCGCCTGCAGCCCTCCAATCCCAGACCCCTCCACACCACTAGTTTTGTGTGTATGGTACCGCCTCGTTGTGCCTGCTCTCAACCCATCGTATTGTGCTCGGCCAACTACAAGTCTGAGCTTCACTATGGTGTCTTATCTCCGGTGGAAAGCTGCAGTAGCAGTAGCCGTAGTTGCGGTATCGTCATTGAGCAGTGTAGCCATCGCGCAAACATGGTCGGCGTGCAACCCACTTTATACAAGTAAGTCAGCCTCACTCGAGCTCGATCAGATCAATCGCTAACAAATTCATAGCATGCCCGGCAAACCCAGCCTTAGGCATGACCATTGACGTGGAGTTCAGCCAAGGCTCGGTGAACTCGTTCGTCGCGAGCGGGGGCACCCCGACCTACGATTCTGACGGCGTCACCTTCAGCGTGGGCCGGCAGGGGGACGCGCCGCAGCTCATTAGTGTCTTCTACATCATGTTCGGCCGCGTCGAGGTAACCATGAAAGCCGCGCCCGGCGCGGGAATCGTCAGCTCGCTCGTCCTGCAGTCCGACACGCTCGACGAGATCGACATGGAGTGGCTCGGTGCCGACAGCTCCCAGGTCCAGACCAACTACTTTGGCAAGGGCCAGGCGGAGCCCTACAACCGCGGCCAGTTCAACCCAGCCCCCAACAACCAAGCCGAGTGGATCACCTACATCATCGACTGGACCCCAGACCGCATCGTGTGGTACGTCGGCGGCACCGCCGTCCGCACCCTGACCTACAACGACGCCAACGGCCAGTACCCGCAGTCCCCCATGCAGGTTAAGTTTGGCGCCTGGTCCGGCGGCGACCCGGCCAACCCACCCGGCACCATCGCCTGGGCTCAAGGCCCGACGGACTACTCGCGGGGCCCCTTCCCGATGCGCGTCAAGTCGGCCCTCGTGTCGGACTACTCGACGGGCAAATCCTACTCGTACGGCGACAACTCGGGCAGCTGGCAGTCGATCCGCTCCGAGGGCGGGGCCATCAACAACAACAACGGCGGCTCGCTGACCGTGACGGCGACCGCCGCCGCCGACACCAACCAGCTCTCGCCCTCCATCCCGCCCGGCGGTATCGGCGCCGGCCAGGGCTCAACCTCGACGCAGACAGGCTGGCCGTGGACCGGCACGGGGACGGCCGCGGCGAACCCCATCCCCGACGGCTGGATCATGACGCCCGAGGGCAAGATTATCCCCGCCAGCGGAAACATGGTCAAGCCGCCTCACGCCGCCCTGCTCGTCGGGCCGCTCCTTCTGGGCGTGCTTACACTCGTGATGGGCCGCTGGCCGTGAGTGGTGAAACGATCTAATCACATGTGCGCTTGTACATACACACTTCGCCCTTGGTTTGGTATTTTGTTTTGATTTTCGGCACAGGTTTTGATAGGAGCACCGGGATGGCGGGGCTATTTGATTTGCATCGCAGAACGGCGTTTAGAGCCATGGGTTGGGGTTTGGTACACACGATACCGACATTTGCATGTTCCGTCCGGCGTTCAATGGGGAAGTGGTGTAATGGGTGCCATCTGGCCTCACCACCTCAAGGTATGCATGCAGTTGACAGGATGGGATGACTTTTTTTTTCTTGCGGCCTTCCGACGATAGATCGGTCTATGATACCAGGATGATTTGCCATAAGAGTGCGAGGGTCAATATAGATGTTAGACGGATACCGGTCTGAATTAATGGAATGACTGAACGCAATAATATCGGTTTGAGACCTCGATACTAACCTTTCACAATACTACAAGTCAAGAAACAAAGCTATCGCGGGGTTAATAAAATCTTTAAGTTATGATCAAGGGGCAAAATGTCATATCGAGTAACCAAGGCAAACACATCGCATTGAACTATATAGATGAAGGACGATTTATTTCATCTATCTCATCGCTTCCTAAATATCATCATTGCTTGCCTTGCTGTGCTTTTGCTCCAGCTTTACCGCTCTAGTATCAAATAAACTGCCTGCCACAGCCTCCGCCGCGGTAGGTTAACGTCTATGACTAAAGAGCCTGTCGGCGAAAAAAAACAGTTGAGCTTTCTCTGCATTCCGATTCCGTGTCGCTCGACCCATTGATATCAATCCGGGCAAGAGTCAAATAATGCCACCCTCGTTCGATCCCTTAGCCTCATGTAGGGTTCCCATATACATGTAAATGCCGAATCAACAACGCTTGGTCCATGCATGGAAGGCCTAGAATGTGCGCGAGTTAAGCAGACGCATATCAAACGTGGCTAGCATATCCTTTTCCGAGATCCCTGAAAATAAGACGAAAAAAAAGAGCAAAACGCCAAATGACCAGGGTGTCAATCAAAACTCCCATGACTCGTCATCGCCAACCGACTCGATGGCCCACTTGAACTTGTCACGGAGTGTCTTTGAGAAGAATTTCTCGATGGGCACCTTGGCCTTCGCCGCGAAGACGACTGTGAGACGGGGATCAATGTAGTTCTGCATTGGTAATGTTAGCACATACTCACGAATGGAACATCAAGGGGAGGTGCTTACGATCTTGGATGTGCCCAGGGCAACCTCTTTGTTGCCCTCACGATCGGCAGACTGCAGCTCGAGGTTGCGAATGCGGTCATCAAGCTTCTCAACCTGTGCCTCGAGCTTCTCGACGGAAGGGCCCTTACCCTCTGCCTCCACCTTCTTCGTCTCGTTTTCCTTCTTGAACTTGGCTCTGAGCTCATTCACTGCCCCGAGCCGCTCCGTGAGTTCTTTGGCAGGGAGAGGCTTTTCGCCTTCAGCCTCAAGCTTCTCATTGTCCTTCTCAAACTTCTTGGTGATCTTGGTCTTCAGCTCCTCGACAAGAAACTCCTGATGCTGCTTGATCCACTCTTCATCAAGCTCGGAGTCCAGCTGAAAGTACTCCTTGCCCCTCTGCTTTCTTTGCGTGGAATCGACGTCTAGAATCATCATCTTGGTCCGCCACTTCTGGTACCTCAGACCCCTGATGCGATCGCCGAGCTTTCCCATCAGTGCCTCATGACCAGCACCAACGCTGCGCTTGTGGTTGCAAAGAATGGCGACTTTCCGGTTGCAATCATTGTAAAGCTTGATCTTCTCAGCAATGGAGATATTTTTGTCGATCTTGAGCTCCTGGAGGAGGGAGGACATGGTCCACGAAGCGTTGTAGGTACGGAACACCTTTGCCGTCAAGCCAGTCATATAGCTCGAGAGATGCTTGTTCAATTGCGTAGTCTGCAAAATATGTTAGCGACCAGACCAAGTTTCGCTGCTGGTTGGTAAAACTCACTGTCAGTCTGTCAAAAATGTCATCTCCCTCCTCCTTGGGCGCCTTTTTGAACATCTTGAGATTCTTAAAGACTTGCCGGTCCACTTTGAACTCATTGTAAAACCGGATACTGTCTTTACCCAGGAAGTCAAAGATAACCTTGTCGGGGTCTTCGAGAGTGACATGCTCAAACTTCAGAGAGCAGCAGCCCACCGTCTCGGCTTCATTGTCGGTGTCTTTCTCATTGCCAGCTCTCAGAGCAAACTTGTCAATGAGATACATGGCGGTGGCGCGCTGTCGATCAGCCATGACCTCAGACCTCAATTCCTTGGTGTAGTCGGCACGGATTCGATCAATATGCTTCTTGAGCTCACGGGCTTTCTCGAACTTCTTGAAGTCTGCCTGGCCTTTCACAGCGCTGTTGGCAGCCAACATGATGTACTTGTAATTGCCATTGACGTTCTCTTGCCACATTGCTAGCCATGTTGCCTTATTGTCATGCTGGACTGCCTTCCACTTGTGACCCTTGGGTGGAGCCGGTATCGGGGCATCTTTGCCGATATTGATTGTGACCTGCTCAGGCATGACACGCTTCTTGACGGTTCCGGTCTTTGGGTGTTCTCCGCGACCACGGAAAAGACTAGGCGGTTCCACACGAGGGTTGCCAATCTTCTCCTTACGTCCATCCCACTTACAGAACATATAAGGTGCTTCGATCTTGTCTCTTGCCGCCTTCTCCGCCTTCTTTTCAGCAGCTGGTCGTGCCTTCTTGGCGTCACCAAGAGCCTTGTGGTGCTCAAATATTTTGGTGAAGTCGAGTTTGTCGAAATCCTTGATATCAACCTTCTTCCCCTCGCTGTCCTTGGCACCCCCTGTCTTCTTCAAGACATCTTTGAAGTCATTCAAGAAGTTCTTCTGGAATACGGGATTCTCGACATTTTGCGTAGAGTGAAGCATGGAACCGAAGAATGTCGCTACCTCTTCGGCCTCTTCTGCGAGATCAACCGACTTGCCGTCGTAATAAAGCTTGACGTTCTTGGGGAGGCGTTCATACGGAGGTGGGAAGATGACGCCATTGTGCTCAAGAGTTGTCCACTTGATGCTGTCGTCTTCCTTTTTGGGAGCGTCCCACCAACGGAACTCCTCCTCGTCTTCTTCTCCTTCGCCGCCCTCCTTAGAATCCTCCTTCTCAAATTTGGCAGACTTTTTCGCAGCTGTGGCCTTGCCCTTGGCAGCAGGTTTAGCGGCAGATTTGGTGGTGGTAGCCATGACCCTCTTTTTCGTGGCGATGGGCGCATCCGAGTCAGAATCGGGCTCCTTCTTGGTTGAAACCTTCTTAACACCATTTGCCTTTTTCGCAGGGGTCGCGGCACCGTTCGACTGTCGTTTTTTGGGCTTGGCAAGAGGTTCGTCGTCGGATTCTTCCTTGATGGATTTTTTAGGTATGGCCTTTTTCGCCTTGGCATCACTGGCACGCGCAGCTCTTGCTTCCTTTGCGGCAGCTTTCTCAATGCTGGCCTTCTTCTGTGCAAGTTTCGTTCCTAGGGGCTCGTCATCGTCATCTGACAGATCACCGAGGTCGGTTTCCTTGATTGAAGGCGGGAGTTTGCCATTTTGCTTCTTCTTTGCGATCGGCTCGTCGTCACTGTCGGATACCACCTTTTGGTGCCTGGCTTTTTGGCGCTTGGCCTGTACGAGTCAGCTCTGTGTGCAACAAGAAATGTCTACCTTAGACCCCCCGAGGACACTGTGGTTGCCTACCATGGGTGCTCCTTCATCGCTGTCGGAGTTATCTTTGTAGTTAACAGACTGGCCAAGCGAGCTTCGTGACTTCCGTTTCGGAGCCCCGTTGGCTGATGTGTCTATGTCCATAGCGTCGTCATTGCGAACCGGCCCGTTGCGAATAGACACGCCGGTAGGTCCGGGGCGTGACTTGGATATCGACTTGTCCATGGCGCGGTCGGCGGCCTTCGATATTCTGGGTGCGGAAGCTAGTAGTGACATTGTTAGTGTTCGGAGCGCGTTAAACAATGTGCTGAATGGTGCAGCCTCGCAGGGAAGGCGGGCGGACGTTTGGTGTCAGATATGACACGTCAACCCAGTCGCCTCGCGTTGGGGTGGCACGGGAAAAGAGCACAATGATGCTGTGGCGAGCAAGCATGGGCGAAGGAAGGGTCGGGCGGTGCTTACCATGGCCGTTGGTCCTTGCAAGAGGCACATCGTCGTCAGAACTGTCGGAAGCCATGATGATGGGGAGCTGTGTCGCTGTGGTTGTGGAAGGATAAAGAGCCGCGAAATTTGCGGCGCGGAAAAGCGACGAAGCTGTAAAGGATCGCAATTTCGGCGGGCTCGATGTCACTTGTGGAGCCCAGGGCGGAAGGACGGTGGCGAAAAGAGGGAAGGAGGTAGTTGAGCTAAGAATTCGAAGGGGCAGATGCGCGCCCTCAGTGCAAAGTTGATTTTACGAAAGAATGTGGGAAAGAGGGTGGCTGCCGTAAGGTGATGGGCAGGTGTGGAAAAAGGAGGGATTCAGCGCTGGAAGGGGGAGTCGGGGAGACGAGGTTAAAGATAATCCTTGGGACTCCACTTGGCAGCCTTAGCCTCATCAAGTGCAGACTGGTACCGCGCCTCCGCGTGCGCTGTGTGCTCGCAGAGTTGAAGGCCCAGCCCAGAGCCTGTCGCCTGTCCTGTCGCCTACGCGGTGGGTATTGCGGGCCAGTAAGAACGAGGTGCCACTAAAGCAACAGACTGGATGGCCGCCCAGAGGAAGAGAGCCCTGGCGGGAGCAGGGGCCTTCGTGAGCCACAGCCTGACTAAGCTGTGGGTGAACCAGCAGCCAATCGCCAGGAGCCGGGAAAAGGCGAGCCACAGGCAACAGCAGCAGCCGCCAGCATGTAGCAGCCAGCAGGGAGGCCGAGAAGTGGAAATGGAAATGTGGAGCCGGACCTCTCTGCTCAGAGCAAACCTCTCACGCCTCCACGCCAATCCAATTGCAGTTCCCGTTTCAATTGATCACAACCCCCCGATCAATTGACACCGCAAGCAAGAACGTGGTCAATCGGGGCCACAGCCAGCAGAGAGGCACTTCTTCAAATTCACCACACACCCTTCACAATGCTGTCAAGAGCTGCCCGCCCGGCTTTGAAAGCCGGAGCTGCCGCCTCGTCCCGGTAGGTGTCCCCAGACCTCCTCGTCAATTGAGCATTGAGCTCTCCCGGGCGACCGCCCCATCTCGACGAGCATAGTGGGATCTAGAGACGGCGAGATGCTTGAGTCGGCACGGTACTAGTGACTGCAGATGGGAGCACGGCTGACGATGAATTTTTGCATTCAACACAGAGCGGTAGCAGCACCGAGCACGACGGCCACCTTCGCGACCCTGCGAGAAATTGAGGGCCGTCTCAAGTCGATTCGCAACATCGAGAAGATCACCAAGACAATGAAGATTGTTGCCTCGACCAAGCTCACCCGTGCCCAGCGCTCCATGCAAGAGTCGCGCAAGTACGGACAGACCAGCAACGAGGTCTACAACTCGGCCGAGACCAAGTCGATCGAAGGCGAGGGCAAGAAGAAGCTCGTCGTGGTCTGTAGTTCCGACAAGGGTCTCTGCGGTGGTATTCACTCTGGCCTCTCGCGCTACATCCGCCGCCAGACCGACACCTTCGACATCGTCATCATCGGCGAGAAGTGCAGGTCGCAGCTCGTGCGCACCAACGCCAAGGACATCGTGCTCAACTTCGCTGGCGCCGGCAAGGACGTCCCTACCTTCGCCGAGGCTCAGGCCATTGCCGACCAGATCGTCCAGCTCCCCGGCGACTACACCGAGGTCGAGATTGTCTACAACAAGTTCATCAACGCCACGAGCTACGAGCCCAGCACCATTGCGGCATTTTCCGAGGACGCTTTCCTCTCATCCCGTGAGTGCTTCATGGCCACTGCCCACACTAGCGTGTCTCTGGGGGCTACCTGCTGACTCTGCGCTTAGCCAACTACTCTGCCTTTGAGGTTGAGGAGGATGTGTTGCCCAACCTCCGGGAGTACGGCCTGGCCAACTCCCTTTATTGGGCCCTGTCCGAGGGACACGCCTGCGAGATCTCTGCCCGCCGCAACGCTATGGATGTAAGCTCTCCCCGTCTTACTTGTAATCATGAGCCAAAGTATCGGTTACTGACCTTCATCCCAGAACGCTTCCAAGAACGCCGGTGAGATGATTGGCAAGTACCAAATTCTGTACAACCGCACCCGTCAAGCCGCCATTACTGGCGAGCTGGTTGAGATTATCACTGGTGCCATTGCCTCGGAGGACATGTAAAAGGTGTAGTTGTAGAGTAGCGAAAGAGAGAGATGGTGACGGAGGGAGGGGGGACCGAAAGAGCTAGTTACTTTACCCTACTCGCCTGGACATATAAAAACCCACGCACCAATCAAAAAAGGAGAGAGGGTGAGGGCAGGGCCGCGTTTTCCCTTTGTGTACTACCAGAGATATCAAAGAGCTGTTCTGCTGTTCGGCGACCCCCACGTGTACAAAGCCCGTTTCCACAATAAACTTAGTTCCGTATCAGCCCGAAACCCTGTCGATAACCTATGTTTCTTTGGAAGTCTGCCTTGAGGTTTCCCGGGAGGCGTCCCACTTGTCTTTTGTTGTCTGTTTTACCACCATACCAGCAAACGGCACGCAGACGCGCTCACGCAGGTGGTGTTGTTAGTAGATTGGAAGAGGCCGCCCTTTCAAATACCTGCTTTCCTGAGCAGTGGGTCCCTTAGGCGACTTGGGTCTTGAAACATGGACTTGCTCACCCAGGGCCCATTCGGCAACACGCGTTGGGGATTGAGATGGAGACGATGTGAAGCAACTGGTCCAGATCTTATTCGGCAACACACATTGTGAATCTAGATGGAGATGATGTGCAGCAACTGGACTAGATTTCATTTGGTAACTCATATCGTCAACGTACAACACACGTGTATGCGAGGCCTAAATATCATGGTGTTTGACAACGACAATACAATTCTACAATCCAACCCTTGTTTGTTTGTTAGCGCCGGACTTCAAAGCCCGTCGTGGATATGGGAAAGGCCTTGTTTAGAACCAAATAGGCCTTTTAGAATGCCAAGGAGGCCAGGTTGAAGCCCAAATAAGCCTTTCGAAATGTCAGAATGCCGTTTTTATGCGATAGTGGCCTTGCCAGGGCTTCAATATCCATCACTCTTGTCTGGAGTGATCCGCGCTAACAAACAAATCACGGTTGGAGTGTAATTTGCTTGTTAGCGTGTGAAACTCTTACCAAAAAGAGGTACTGAACCCCCGATAAAGCCTTTGTATTGTAGGCTTTTTGGTATTTCATAAGGCCTTTTCCCATCCTGGAAAGGGTTGCTAAAATATCAAATATACCCTTTTAAGTGTCGAATGGTGCTGTTTTTGCTGCTCGAAAGCCCACCAGGGCTTCAATATCTCTCTCCCCTGCGGCCTTTTGGGGGAAGTCACACTCTAGCAAACAAACCTGGGTTTGACTGTGCAAGCAGTTCCTCAGACAGGCAAAGGAGATGACTCCTAGTTGGTACTCATCCCGCAGGGATGAGATACCCAACTACCTCATGCAATTCACATTTTCACCGTATCCAAAGAGCGTCTCATTACTTCCATACCATCTCATCAATCCTATATTACCCTTCCCTCAACCGAGTGTTCTCACCAGATGCATATATGTACAATCCCCAAAGGGTGAGTGAGGTATTGATGATATATGTGATGAGTGCCAGCGAGCATAGAAATTCGAGAAACCCACCAGCCGCGATAAAGAAGCTACCTAGGTATCTTTTGATATAGATA
This sequence comes from Lasiosphaeris hirsuta, assembly GCA_030549175.1. Taxonomy (NCBI): domain Eukaryota; kingdom Fungi; phylum Ascomycota; class Sordariomycetes; order Sordariales; family Lasiosphaeriaceae; genus Lasiosphaeris; species Lasiosphaeris hirsuta. Next base: position 6,866,772 of record JAUKUA010000001.1, read on the forward strand.
CACTTCCGAACCTCAGAACCCACCACCGAAACGCCATCCCCGCCCATATGAATGCCGTGACAACGGCACACGAGTAGACGAATACTAATATACCGCCATCCAGCATAAACTCTCTCAACCTCTCCGCTTCAGCCCTCCATCTCGACGTCACTCCCCTCACTCTCAGCATAGCTCTCCACCCTTTTCTTACTCCTCCTGTCCCCGCCACTCCCATCCCCTTCGCCATCGCCCGCCCCAGGTGGCGGATGCTCTCCCTCATATTGTGCTCTCAACCCTGTCGCCTTGGCATCCCACTCGCCCACTCTCGCCTTCCATTCGGCTACAGCCGCCGCATACGATCTCTTCTGCTCTTCTGCAGCCTCGATAAACGGGCGCCGCCCTTCCTCGGGTGTGTCCCGCCACATTTTGGCGCTCATGACCCTGACCTCATTGGCACTGGCCTTGCCTTTGCCGGGTCGCCTGCCCTCCTCTAGCTTCTTCCTCGCATCTTCATAGTGCACCTTGCTGTAGAATATGTATGCATTGGTTGCTGGCTTGGCCGGTGCCATAGGCCTTGGATCGATCTGCGCTACAATGTAATCCCACATCTCAATCTCGTACGCTTCACGTGCGACACAGGCCGGGTCGCGGCTTTCACCCGCCTTGCGCTTGAGCGACATGGACGTCTCTTTAGGAACAACAAGGGGTGCGGGGACCTCGATGGGGCCAAGCATGGCGTCGAGAACCTCTGAGGCAGCACGGAGCCCGGAAAGGTAGGCGCCGTGCACCGTTGCGGGGTGCGTGCCGGAGGTATGCTCGCCCGCAAAAAAGAGGTTGCCGATTGGCCGAGCCATGGCGTCATAATCGTCAGCCTTCATGTCCGGGCCTGCTGACGAGTAACTGCCGCGGGCAAACTTGTCCGATGCCCATCGGGTGACCACAGCTTCCACTGGTTCAGGTACCTTGGGACCGTATACGTTGCGGAGGATGGCAGTTGCTTCCGCGGTCAGGTCGTCGTTGCACGTCTGCTCTGTGTCGTATCCAGCGTCGCCAGCCATAAGTGCCAGCAGGACTGGTAGGCCGCTGGTCTTGGATATGTTAAACCACTGGAAGAAGCGGCCCCGTTGCGAGGCATAGTCCTTTTGGTCCAAGCTGTTCCGGTTGGTCGGATTTCTCAGTACACCAAAGATATCTCGTTCCTCGTCCCAGAACGGCTCCTTGTACACTAGTATGACTTTGTTGAGAACACCAAAGCCAAGACGGCCAATGGCATCCGACTTCCAAGACGGCAAAGGCGGGTCAAACTGTACATTTCCGTGCTTCAGCACCCCCAGGGGCATTGTGTTGATGACATAGTCGGCTTTTATCCTGTAGCCATCCTCGCACTCGACAGTCGCCGTGCCCGTCAGGCTGTCAGAGGTGTACGTGATCTTGCTGACGGGAGACTTTTGTCGCACACTCAGATCCGTCGGAATGTGCACGAGACCCCGGGGTACATTTTGATAACCGCCAATGACCATGCTATGGCTGCCCTCCCATTCATTACCAGCGTCAATGTCCCATCCTTGAAGACTTAGCTGGTGGTAGTTTGTAGCATTGCTGTACTCGAGATTGGCAATGTGCCAGTTCATGAGCCTGTAGTCCTGGGCAGTCAAGTCCACCATATCTTTATATTGGGCAATGACCCTGTCCGTGACACTCCCGAGCGTGGCGTTGGGCTCCTTGGTCGCTGTCTCAATGTCGAGGTCTGCATCTTCATTGACGCCCTGCTTCAGTGCCCATCCCATAATTTTTGCTTTGTGAGCTGCTTTCTGTGCTCCAGGTGTTCCTGGCTCTGTATGTATCCTGCCGGTGGCCCGGTCCGTTGACACTGGTACCAGGTTTACCTGCGGGGCAATGTTCTGTTCCGAGACAGATGGTGCATGCGGCTGCGCGGCGACCGCCTCCTCGGTTTGTCGTATGGTCCTGTGAGTCTCTGCGGAGCTATCCTTGCCCTCGTCAACCAAGTCCCTGTTCCCCTCGATCAGTTTTGATGATGGCTGCTTGAACTTGTATTCGCTGACGCGGTCAAGGCAGTCATTATAGAGCTTCTCCACCAGCTGATCCCGCTCTAGGTCTACAGGTTTTCCGTTGGAGTCGTAAAGGGTTGTGTCTGGTCGGAGTGGTCGGTAGGGGAGACCTAGCTGTCCTCGGACGAGAATATTCAATGGATTTCCCCTATCAAACCCAGTGATTATCATCCCCCCCATCTCTGCCGTGAACCGCTTCTCCTGAAACTGTTCAGGCGTATCCTCTGGTCTCGTTTTGAAAGACTTTGAATAGACCCTGCCACCGATCCGATTCCTGCCCTCGAGGACAACAACCTGAGGGGGTTCTTCGCCGAGTTCTCGGAATTTCTTAGAAAATTGTAGAAACAACCCTTCAAGCTGCCTTGCGCATCCAAGTCCAGACATCCCTGCCCCGATGATTACAACCGTCTTTCGTTTTCTACCGCTAGGCGAGTCCTTGCCGACGTGTTTGCGGGACGACCTAACTTCCACGCAGCCGAAGTTGATGAAGCCACTTCGTACCAACCACTCGTGGCATACACTCGCCACGTCAAACCACCGAGTATCTTTCGCGCACCCAACTGCCTCCTCTCGTGTGACAGCAATCTGGGGGTTCCTGACCCAGAGCCTCAGAATTCCATTCCTGATGTTCAAGTAGGTCGTTACCTGGGCATGGCTGATGTGGTCCCGCAGAATCAAGTATTCTTCTTGGTGTAAATGATAGGGGTTGAGCCTCGACGCCTCGGCGGCCGCGATGCACTGCATTGCATATTCGGCAAGGGGCAGGTCTGGCGGTATTGAGACCTTGGGTCGAATGTCATACCTGCGTCTCGGCGTGCCAATTGAAGTGTTGTTCATCACGCTACTCAGTGTACTGCTGGGTTGTTGACTTAGTCTGGGAATAGGCGCCGGTATCTCTTTCGATGAACTGTCTATGTCGACTGGAGTGGTAGCCTTGCTCGATTGTGACGGTGGTGCGGTGGACAAATCGGAGTGTTCTGACCTGACGGAAAGTGACGAGGCATTAGATGACTCTTGCTCAGCAGCAAGTCTATCATCATCCATCGTGATCTCAACTGATACAGGTAGCGGAGCAGTCAGTTCAAGAAGCGGTGTTGGTATAGGCGTTGGTGACTGTGGTGTTGGCACTGATGTTCTGGTGAATCATTAGTGTACGCCAGAAATTGGGTGGGTCGGACAGTGAACAGAGTGAGAAGAGCCGCATCTGAGCAGACAATTTTTTCAGTGTGAAAGACGCGATGAAAAGGGGACCCATGAAAAATGAGCACACATACACAACGTTCTCTGGCTCAAGCTCGGGCTCAAGCTTGAGTTCGGGTTCAAGCTGTGGCTCGACACCAACATGTAGCTCTGGTTCGGGTTGAAGAGGTGGCTCTGCTTCTGGCTCGAGTTGGGGTTCTGGTTCTAGTTCTGGTTCTGGCTCTGGTTCTGGTTCTGGTTCTGGTTCCTTTGGCTCAGCTGGCTCTAGCTTCGGCTCTGGCTTCAATTCCAGCGGTAGTTGTGGGATGTACTGAGGCGCAGGCTCAGGCTCAAGCTCCAAATCCGACTCCAGCTTCATATCAGGATCTACGTCCAGCTCCGAGGCCGGGGTCAGTGACCCCGAGCCCAGCGAATCTACTACACTCATGGTGTCCATGGCCTCAGTCCATACAACAATTTCGGGGGCAATGTCCTCGTGGCTGTCGCCTGGGTTGTGGCGGATCACGTCTCGGTCTGATATAGTGGTCGCAGGCGACAATGGCTTGGCCGAGAGACTGTTCACTCCGCCGAGTGAGGCGCGTTTCGAGCGACGTGAGTCGAGATCCTTCAGACCCTTGACGGATTCCTTTCCTAAGCCGCCACCACTACCACCACCACGACGGCTACTGGTGCTGGTGCTCGTGCTGACTTGTCCGGTGCGAATCCGCGACGTGGTTCCCATTATATCGAGATGGCGGACCACCGGCGGCGACGGGGATAAGGGTAAGGGGGTTTGAGTTGGGGATATATGGAGAGGGGTGTGACAGCAGTCGTTGTCGCTGACGCCTCGCTCGACCTTCCATAGAGCACCTGACGAGACGATGAGGTATCACAAGCCGGGGGGACTCCCAAATGGGGTTTTCTGGTGGCTATAAGACGAGCAGCGCCCGGATCTCTGTTCGAACTCATCAGCATGTTGGCATCGCGCAGATATCCCCCGATCCACATGACAAGGAAGGGGAAATGGGACGACTGAGTTGCTAACAAATCTCTGTACCTTGAACACGCATGTCGCCCACCGGCCCCGTCTCACTTGAAGTTAAAAGTCCTGCAGTTGCGTGCACGCTTGAAATTGTGTCAATTGGGTTCTGGTAACGAATTGGATCATTAGGTCTGCGATCTCGCGACGCCGTCTATGTGATGTGCAGAGACAATCTGGGATACGGATAGACAATATCGGTCCCACTGCACAGGCGCATTGAATAAGTCATTTGGGGGAATGGAATGGCCCCATCACGTGAGTTTGAGGGGAAGCGCCGTCTACACAGAATAATGGTCCGTTCGTGCAGCACCCCGCCCGTAGTTGCATGTTTTCCTGTCCAGATAAAGTAATTGCCTGGTCCATGGAGCCGTAGGTGGTCTGAGTTCTCAGCTCGTCAATGCTCTCTCGCCCCCAGACTCGACTCGATGTGACACTTTGAAACTCTGGAGAAAAAAAAAAAAACGAACTGCCTCGCTGATTGTAAAAACCACTTTGAAGGTTAGCAAAAGCTCACAATATTATTGTCTATCCCCTTTTAATATATTAGGTGGCTCTTATAATATCTGGGAAAGGCTTGCGTTTTCGATGCTCAAGAGGCTGTTTTCGAGGCTTCGAAAGGTGCATTTGAGCACTGCCGAGCAAACGAGGGCTGGAGATACAATGCAAAACAGCTTTTCACCGAGTTTCGTTGCGTTTTGCTCTGCGAGACAACTCTGCATGCTTGCTTCAATTGGGTATAACTGAATACAACTCACAACCACAGTGGGTCTTGGTCACTCACCTATCTACGGGAGCACCTGGCGCAATTTCCCCGGCAAACGTCTCCTTCTCAATCACCGCGTCCATCATCCTATTCCCGCTAATAATCGATGTTGTGCAGATGACGATATTTCTCTTCCCTTCTTCCTTTTTCGCAATAAACCGCAGCGCCGCAATCTCTGTAAAGCTGATACCGCCCACGAATACTACAAACACCGTCTTCTTATCGCCCCCACCAGACAGCAAAGCCCGTGCCTTGACGGCCTTGTCTTCGCCCTTCTGAACCTCATCGAACGTTGGGCCCCTGGCATGTTTGACGGCATCGTCGAACCCGCGCCATCCCTGAGCTCCGCTGCCAGGGGCTCCGGCTGTGTTGGTCACACCATTGCCCCGCGTTATCGAGAGCAGGTACTGCTTCTGCAGGATGCATTGTACCAGTCGAACAGACAGGGGCGCATAGCCGCTGTACACATAGGCAATATCGTTGGGGTCGTGCTCATTGACCTCATCGACAATAAGGCGTAGCTGCTTGCGAAGGTACGTGTAGTTTGTTTTCGTGCCGACAGCGCCCGCCGCCGCCGTCATAGGTATCATCGAGGCGAGCGGCGAAGACCTGGAGAGGAGCATTTGCAGCTTTTCGAGATTTTGTAGAGTGAGAAGGTGCTGGTAGCCGTATCCCTGGAGAATAAGCCGCCGGAAATGATCAAGCTCTTTGGTTTTGATCCCGCCAGAGATGCATGAATAGATGCAGAGGAGCCTTAGAACCTGGGGCAGCGGTGTGTCGCGGGCAATAAGCTCCTCTATCGCCTCAAACTGAGATGACGGGTCGGCTCCGGCTGCTAGATTCTGCTGAACCTCCAATAGCTTATTGAACTGTTCCGCTCTTGTGTGCTTCATGATCTCCTCGGCCATGCCCGTGTGAATCTTGAGGCTTTGTTGCTCCGCTTGGTACCCGGGGAGCTTCTTTACAAACTCCTTGAGTTCCGCCGTTGTCTTGGAACTATGTCTACTCTCGTAGTCACTCTGCAGTCGGCGGGCTATCTTATTTAGTAAACTCCCCACAATAGCAAAGTTCGCATCGCGAAGCTGCTCAAACAGCTTGTCTGATGAGTCGAGCTGGATCTTGCGCTTGCGTGTCTGCGCAGCGTTTGCCGGGGCAGCCGTAGCAGCAGCAGAGGCACTCTGAGCAGCAGGCTGAGCTGGTGCGCCGACGATAGTGGAGTCAACGTCGGTTTGGTTGTTCTGAATCCCAAATACCTCATCTATCAATCCTTCGTATGTCAACTGCGTAAGTAGGGGCGTGACAAAGTCAACTTCCCTGTCGATGATGATGACGCTCTCGGTCGTGGTGCTGGGGGTCAAGCCGATCTTATCCGTCTCGTTCACATCTTCGCCGGCGAGTAGCTCCTGCCTCATGCGAGCGAGAAGTTCAGCAACTCGCTTGGCGTTTTCGCCCTTGCCGATGATGCGAGGGAACAGGCCATGCTTCTGCTGGATCCCCATCAAGGCGCGAGAGAGGAGGAATATCGAGGTTGGGTCCTTGGCGAGATACAGGTCCCGAAAGGAGTTATCCAGCTCTAGAGATAGTAGATCTTTCTCGAGGGGGAAGAAGTAGAGGGGCAACTCGGCGACGTTTGTGTCACCCAAAACACCGGCCTCCTCCAGCACCTTGTCTGAGAGGAGCGTGCGTCGAGGTACCCAAAAGACATGGAATTCGTGATTCGTCTGGCTGTCGCGCTGGAGACGTCTTATCTGGTCTGGAGGGATGTCAGCTGGCTGGCCATAACATGCGATGCGACAGTTAGGCAGCGCTGACCTGCGATGGCCTGGGTATGCCCAGCAGACTCGCCCCGCGCAATGAAAATGACATTGGTCTGGCTTGTGTCGGTGTTCTTGTTCTCAAGAAAGAAAAAATTATCAACACCGTAGTCGCGCAGGGTCGAGGCCTTGACTATGACGCCCAAGGGGCCAGCTAGGCTCTTCTCAATGACGAGGTTCTTCTTGCCAGGAACCTAGATGTAAGTGGCGGGCAGAGCGCCGCTACGGTCAGCTAAGCACGTTCGGGGGAGCATGGGCGGACGCTGTTCACCTACCCCTTCGAGGAGATATAGGAGGTCTTTTCGGGCTTTTTCCCTGACCTGTTCTGTGTCGAAGCCCGCATGAGGAGCCATTGTTCATGAGCTCTCCATGCGGCGGTTGGGTGTGTTGGGTGTTGTGTGGAGCCTAGAGCTCAGCAATTGAAGTGTTGTGAGGTCACCTCAGCGGGCTTGGCGCGCGCCGCCGCGAATCTCAGTGGGCTCAGGTCCCAGCCGATCGGCATATCGGTGTGCAACTTCACCGAGGCATCCCACTTTCCAATCCCACGGCTAGGCTTGGCTTTTAGCGACAGACTTGGGGGCAAGCCTCCTTGCCTTGCAGAGCTCCTGCAACCTCTGGAACCAAAGCTCTAGTAAGTAATAGATTCTTTATAAACTGCATCTCACCCTTGTTTTCACGCTCATTCAACAGTTCTTTACGCTGCATAGGTTGCTCAACCTTTAACTCGCAAGTCAGTAACCACGGCAGTCAAAGGTTGAGTGCTGACAATCCAACCTGGCCCGGCCCGTATTGGCCTTGTACGAACGGAGCCGCAGTGGGACCTAGAAGCGCCAGGCGCATCCCCGGCAAGTGGTGTATGTGAATCTGTGAATATTGAGTACCTATGACACACTGGGGCTTCGCTCAACTCCAGAAATTCATAAAACAGAAACAGATGTGGGACGCAAAGTAAGTGTTTTATGGTATCTCATTTTCGAGACTGTTATCGGTGCTATTCAGACACTACTCGCCGCACTGTTCTGGATAGGCCGCCGAGGAGGGAGACACTGAGCCTCTACTACAACCCCTACCATCTCGTAACCCATATGATCCTTCCTGCCCATGACACAATACGAAAGGACCAGTCGCGAAGTAAAAACCGCAGCCCAACCCATGTGCCATGCTTTGTGATCGACAGTCGTGGACCCGAACCGCCCCCACGCTTCATGACTTCCTTCCACTGAATGCTGCTCAAAACTCCAGATCAGAACCCACCCCAGACGGTTGCTGTGTGATGCAATATGCCCATAGTCCCCTAGCCACCGATCAAATGAACGCCCGAATCCCCAAGCCCCAAGTCAAAGCAAAGTACCGAGACACCACATCTAACTCGAAGTGTCCTCACACGTTGTTGTCGTGATAATAGAAGTCGATGTCCTTCGGGCGCAGCCGGTTCCCACGGACAAACTCCTCATCGCCCGGCGGGCGCTCATTCTTGGTGTTGCCTGTCAGCATGCTCTGTAAACTCATGCAAACGCTCTCGACGTTCTGCACAGGGCTCCATCCCTGCTGGCCCAAAAGGTCAAGACAGATGATGCCGTTCGAGTAGATGTGGGGGTGGATCGGGATCGGGCGGTCGGGAAGCTTGACAAACACCACTTCAGGAGGTTCTGCGAGACATCAGGTCAGCCGGCACGTCTACGTTAGGGCGCCCAAGCGGCAGTGCATGGACAGGCGGGCCGCGGATGGAGGGGGACGTACCAATGGGGTATGACGAGCCGAACTTGAACTTGAGTCTGTATGTCTGGCCCATGTAGAGCGGGTTGCTATCCAGGACTTGAATATCCAGGAGCCATTCCTCAAAGTTGTCGCCTTGGACAAGGACGATTCCAGCCGGTAGGCCCTTGCTAATCTAATGACTGCGTCAGTCGCGAGCACATTGGTTCAGCGGGGTGAACTTGATTGTACCTTTGTCAGCTCCTTTCCTAATCTCTTGGCCGCGAATTGCGCCCCGGGTGCCATCTTTTCCAATTGTCTGTCTGCTGCTGCTACCGCCGGGTTTCAAAAATCACAGAGATCGAAGTGTCACGTCAGACGGGTGGGAGAAGCTGCCAGACTGACGCGGGCTGCGAGCAACAAGGGCGGCGTCGTGAGTGGCGGGGTCAAGCGGGGGGAAGCTTGCGGGTTCTAGAATCAAAGGGCGGAAGCGCGTCGCAACCTGTAACTCGTGCCGGAACTTTGCTCAGCACAAGCTTGGACAGAAACAAAAAACGAGGATTTGGGCAGTCAAAGAAGTCGGCCGTGGAAGCGTGCAAGGTCCCTGCGAACTTTGGGAGCTGAATACTCGGCGCTAGCATCGATGCGCGACCAGCGTTGGACTCTTTAAAAGGAGATGTCAGGTGTTGGGTCTGCTTACCGCCAACTGGCGATATCCAGCAGGTATACATAGGTAGGTACCTCAATCCCAGCAGGGAGGAACCGAGTCAGGGAACCCAAGGCACCAGAGACAAGCCTGGCCATTGGCCAGGGCAACTGGGGAGACGGCTGAGCACATCCCAAGTCAGTTCAAAGTGGTTACCGGTATATGTCAATCAAATGTCCATCAACTTCCACCGCATCTTGTTTGTTTGATTCAGGCCGGGCTTTCCGTCACGAGGACAATGGACTGGGCCTTTTATAAGATTGTTGTCAGGTTGCCTCTTTGTCAGGGCAGGACGTGGGCTAAAACCCGATCAATTAAATGGAAATCGCAGCCTTCCCGCTGGGCGTCTGTCAGCGAGGCAACCTACCACAACGACCCGCGTGTCGAACTCCCTTCCCAGCAAGGTTGGACAGCGAGGCTGAGTCACTGAATATCCATGCTGTGGTGCCGCCGCCGTCTCGGGGTGCTGGAGGGGCTCGAGGCGGTGCATCGGTCAGTACTGGGTGCCGTCGGCACACGCGAGATAAGTGACTGACAGCAGCGGCAGCCACCGGGTCAAACCCCTCTGGAAGACTGACGCAATTTGCCAGCCAACAGACAACGGTGGAAAGACGGAGTGATGCACGAGAACAAAGGAGAGCGAATTCAAGACGGTTCGAATCCAGCTCCACCTGCCGACATCCAGCCAAACGAATCCGAGCACTGTCTTCTTGCGCGAGCGTGAGCATGAGCAGAGACGCGCAGATCCGGATCCCAAAATGGCACCCAGACCCCTCCAAAGACCCTCCAAGCACATACTACCAAAGAAGGCCGCCAGCTGCCCGGCCTTTCGTTGGCTCGTGCCCCTGGCTCCCTTGAAAGGGGGGAGGCCTGTGTCTTTAGTCGCAGGCTGAGCACCAGAGTCACAGCCATAGCCCAACCGACCGCGACCTTGGTGGAACAAGCAAGGCGTTTTCACATTGCAAATTAATCCATCCAGCCTCAAGAAGCAGCAGTATTAATACTGGAAGTTGCACGAATTTGTTTTTGCCCTCTAGCTCTTGCTCTTTGTTTGGGCCACGACTAAAAGCAGCCTCCCGCCGTGCCGTCTCTTGTCGCTGTCTCGTTGCGCCAAACGCTCCCAGATCCCCAGCTCCTGCAATCGGCGGGGTAATTGAGTGGCTCCATAGCCCCTCCTTTCGTCTCCTTGCGCCTTCGTCCAGCCCGATTGCTGCCAAGCTTCCAGTCCGTCTGTTTTCTCTTGTCTCGCAGCCCATACCTACCTGAGGCGTTGAGGGCTGTCAGCTTTTCAGCCGCTTCCTGCGACAGCAGTCTCTGCGATCCTTTTCTCTGCAACCAGCCCCGATACCCATAACCTTGAGGGAAACGCTTCCGTCCGACGTTACCTGCTGCCCCAGCCTTGTCATCGCACCTCGAGCCACTTCGAGGTTGCAAAGGCGAAGACCGCGAGTTGACCAACTAGACCCGTCCAGCTGTCCTCCGTCCTGTTATATCAGACCGCTCGACCCTTGTGCCACCATTTCCCTCTAGGAGCTTGAAACTATGAGCTGTAAGTCCCTCTCGCTCTAGCGCGCGATATCAGGCACCAGCCAGTGCCCTCGGGAGTCTGCACCCCCCATACCCTAGAGGGCGTCTCTTGGCCGTTAAACCCCCAGAGACCACGCCGCGTCGCTAACGATGAGGTTCCTGCCCCGCTCAGTTTCCAACATGCTCAATCGCCTCCACGGGCAGCCAGAGAGCTACGATAAGAAGTGTGCTTCCTCCAATCCCCCCTTGCCGTTACCGGCACTGACGCGCCCGGGCGCAACTAGGGCGAAATACCGCTTCGGCCGAACCCTCGGTGCCGGCACATATGGCATCGTTAGAGAGGCCGATGGCCCCGACGGCAGAGTGGCTGTGAAGATCATCCTGAAGAAGAACGTCAGGGGCAACGAACAGATGGTCCTCGACGAGCTCGACCTGCTCCAGCGCCTCAAGCACCCCCACATTGTCAAGTTCGTCGATTGGTTCGAATCGAGGGTATGTCCGCCACCGCCACCAAACACGCTCGCTGTGCGTATAGCCAAAACTGACAACGAGCCCAACGTATAGGACAAGTATTACATCGTCACCGAGCTTGCTACTGGAGGAGAGCTGTTCGACAGGATCTGCGAGCAGGGAAAATTCACTGAGAAGGATGCCTCGCAGACTATCAAGCAAGTCCTAGGTGCCGTCAACTACCTGCACAGGAACAATGTTGTCCACCGAGGTACGCAGTCCGATCGGCACCCTTGAAAGCGATGCTAATCTCAACGCATAGACCTCAAGCCCGAGAATCTTCTCTACCTCACTAAGGCCGCCGACTCAGACCTGGTTCTTGCCGACTTCGGCATTGCCAAGATGTTGGACACCAAGGATGAGGTTCTGACTACTATGGCTGGGTCGTTTGGATATGCGGCACCCGAGGTGATGCTCAAGCAGGGTCACGGCAAGCCCGTCGACATGTGGTCGCTCGGCGTCATCACCTACACCCTGCTCTGCGGTTACTCTCCGTTCCGATCCGAGAACCTACAGGACCTCATCGACGAGTGCAGCAGCGCCCAGGTTGTCTTCCATGAGCGATACTGGAAGGACGTCAGTGACGACGCCAAAGACTTCATCCTCAAGTTGCTGCACCCAGTTCCCGAAGAGCGGTGGTCAAGCGAGGTAAGCTCAAACCCCTTCGTGTATCGGTCGAGTGGGCTAACAATGTATTTTTTTTTTCTCTCGCTAGCGCGCCCTAGCCCACCCATGGCTGAGCGGCGAGAATGCCACTGACCACAACTTGCTGCCCGAGATCAAGGCGTACCTCACCAAGGCGCGCTTGCGGCGCGGTATCGAAATGGTCAAGCTAGCTAACCGCATCGAGGCGCTCAAGATGCAGGAGGATGATCCAGAAAACTCAGACATGCCAAAGGACTCGACGTTAGCAGCCGACCAGTCGCGCCCAACTCCATCATCGCAGGCTAACGAGACCAGCATCGACGCTAGCGGTCCTCGCGAAAAGCGCTCGCTGTCCAAGACCATCAAGGGCGCCATCTTCCGCGAGGTTGTCCTCGCAAAGGTCCGTGAGATGAAGGAGCAGGAGCAGACACTCAAGGTGACGGAGGGGGCTACCTCTGAGGCCGACGCTAAGAGGTAGGTAGAGCCTGAAAGGTTGAATGAAAAGGGGGTGTAGGTGGGGTATCGAGAGTGATGTCAGAGGAGAGGTTGTGTGTTGGAGGGGAATACCAATTGAACAAGCCAGAAGGGAACGGAAATATCGTGGCAGAGGAAAAACCGCGTGATTTGCTCAATGCATACTGCGGACTGGATTATGGATGGATCGGTGAGGTATCTATGCGCTCACATCTTCCGAGCGACTGGGGAGGCGGGATCGGTACTTGTTCTTTGTATCGTATTGCGTTTTATTACCGTAACATGAGATGCGAGTATTGTCTTCTGCGTTGGCTGTAGACTGCGAGCTGCGTGGGTGCGGCTGGGGAACATCGATTCCATCTTCACCCGTCATGTTAATGGTGCGTGCGTACCGAGGTCGAACGATGGATGGATGCTAATTGTCGTGTCCGCTTCGAGGAGGATCGTACATACCGTCGGGCGTGGGTCAAACTTGACGTGGAGCGGAATACGAATCGATCGACAGGTCGAGATGAGGAACATCCAAGGCCATCTGGATTCTGAAGAGCCGTGGGGCATGGCACCGTGTCATACGCGAAATTGGCGATGTTCGTCTAGTTTTGTGCGGACGCGTCGGCTTGCAGTCGTTCTGTGTGTTCCTTGCCGTGCGTTTGATGAGTATTGGCTTGGGGCATGACGAAGGAAGCGGCTGGGGAAATGGCACGAGAAGTACGGCGTTAATTCTCGGGTGGCGGCAGAGCTATTTATTACAAGATAAATAGGAAATCTTGGGATGGGTAGGGGATGAGTGTCTGGTAGCCTACCGCGTTTTGTAGAGGACGGTACCGCGTCCGGGGTCAAAGTAAAAAGTTTGGGACGCGGGTTGCGGCGCGATCTCAATTACAACGTTCCCACGGTTGCATTTTCGATAGTAGTTGTCCGGGGTTGTGGGCGATCCGTGTGCTTGGTTTGAGGCTTAGGGGACAATCAAAGACGTCAACAACATCAATGTTGATAGAGAGTCGGCGTCGAAAGTGTGCAGAATCTCTTCTCTTGATTCTTCACCACCACCTCAGGGCTATCTACCACATGTACAAAAAGCGTACAGAATATAAACAAGTTGACAGGCTGTCCTGTCTTCGTCACGCAGTCCTTGACTGCGTCCGCAAAAAGGGGAATCAATAAGCCATCCCCCGAAATGAACCCTCGAGAATTAGAAAGACAAAGCTCGAGTCGTCAAAAACTCCCGCCACCTGGTGCGCCGCCACCCGAGATTTCCCACCAAAATAAGACCTTGACACCGCATCCCAATCATAGTTCCCGATCGTTGCCTCCCGTAATATAGTTAGCTGATACATTATAATAACACCAATTCTCCCCCATATACGTCATATGTTCATGCGATATGTCCCCTTTTATCGTGATTCCTCCTTTTAACATCAGCCGCCATGATCGGCCCGGCCCGCAACCGGTACCGGGTAGGTAACACAAGTGACCTAAGCAAGCTCTGACATGACAGCATCGCACAGTTCCTCGTACCGCCGCCCGTCAAAGCGCTTACGCTGCCACCCGTTCTTGCGCAACCGCTCAATACGCGCCTGGCGGTCCATCTTGCGCAGGTCGTCCATCTCGCCGTCAACGCTGGGGGTGGATGGGCGCGACATTGCAGACTCGATAAGCAATGCCGCTGTTGTCTGTGCCTCCTTTGCGGCGATCAGCTGGTTAAGGTTGGCCGAGTGGCGGGCGAGCTGCTCGCGCAGCCCAGAGAGATTCTCGCAGTAGCGGTCCACGGAGCGCGCCATAAGGAACGCATCATCTTCAGGGATGAGCTGGAGTTGCTCGCTCTCAGTGACTGTTTGGAGCGGGAGCTCTATCTCTTGGAACTTGACAGGAGCGGGAAGTTCTGGGAGGTATTGCCTTGCGGCAGGGCCAGAGTGGAAGTAGTCGTCGTCGAATCCGAGGGTGGGTGAGTCTGGACGGACAATTGGCTCGGGGATTCGGAAGGGTGGGTCGGAAGGGAGTGAGAATGACACCTTCTTGACGCGCTTCCCACTGTGAGGCGGTAACCGGGACTGTTGCTGTGTCTTTGCGTTGAGATCTTCGAATGAGCAGACGGAATTTGTTGGTGATGACATGTGTGTGTCGGGTGTCCATGCCCGAGAGCTGATGGATCCTGCGGGCGAGTGGCAGCTTGAACTCCTGGAGCTGACGGAGCCCGTTCTTGCTTTCCTAACTACCGAGTCCTCAGCAGCATCGATAAGTGTGGCCGCGCAGTCAAAGTGGGCGCGCGCCTGTTGGAAGAGACTGGAGCGTGCCGGTGAGATAGGGGGTAATGTTCGTGCGCACAACTCCATCGACGTTGCCGCGTAAAAGTGAAGGTAGATGGTGTAGATGGGCTCGACCTGTGACGCATCCTTGATATTGTCGAGGATTTCATTGCATCGTGCCGCACACGCGCGGTACCTCTTGCTGAAGTGCTGACGCTTAACATCGGAAATGGCCCGCTTCCACTCGGCTGGCGTGTACGGTAATACCGGCAGAGAGGATGGTGCCGAGTACGATAACCTCTTGACCATGGGTTTTGGCTTGGCCATCAGTGCAGAACCAGTGCTTAAGGACCGCGAGTGAGAGACAGGGGGTGGTGCCAGGCTCGACCGGTTGCCAGTTGCGAGCATCAAAGGTATTAGTCCGCCCATGGCTGGAGTGTGGTGAAAAAGGACGCTGTGCTAGGAGGAGGACAAGGTTTGTTGTGGTGGGTAGCCCAGTTTTGAAAGCTTCTGCTTCGGTGCGTGATGTAGTACAAGGCGGTGGGCTTCCCGTCGTCATGCAGGTTGCCGAGGCTGGAAGTCAATGATCGACGAGTAGCGACAGCTGCGCAGCTCGCTAAATGAAGGTGGTGTTGAACAAGTCACACCTCAAATGCGAAGCGCTCGACAGACGAGGGGGCTGGCCTGTGTTTGTATGCGTTTTTTTTTTATATTTTTAATTCGGGCGTGGTTGCGACAGTTTCTCGCGATCCTTCTCGAAATCCAGGAAGCTACAAGCTTGCCGGGCCCGTTGTGGAACGGAGCGGCAGCACAGAAGCCCCTGTGATCGTCCGAGGGGTGAAACGAGGCCGATCGCGCACGACCCGGACTTGGATACTTGGGTCAGGAGGAGTGAACGGTATTAGGATATTAGCCTGATGGGTAGGCGTGTCTCCAAATGGCTGATGACCCGGAGTCCAAATGCCGACAGACTGGTAAACTCGAGGGCGACGTGAGGACAAGCTCCGGGCAGGGGAATGACCAAACACCCAAACACGGGCCGGAAGGTGTGCCGCAGCTGAGACGGAAAACGGCGTTCAGGCGGGTGAATAGAACCGCGTGACAACAAGGAGTGGACGGATTCAGTGACGACTGACGACTAGACGTTGCGAACGAGAGTCTATGCGGCGAAAACCAGCAGCACAGCCGTAGTGTACACAATGTCGTACAAAAATGCATATACTGAAAGACGGCAGGGGCGTTCGTCGACAGTTGGGACCGAGAAAGCAGAGCGGCGGAAGGGACGAAGGAGGGTACCGGCGACAGGGCACAACACACAGCAGCCGCAACGAACACACAACCTTGAAAGTATCACCAGGAAGAGAGAGCGGAGGGAGAGCAGGACGAGAGGGAGGCTTTTTCTTTAATTGCTCCCGGACGGGGAAACATGAGCAACCTCCAGGGTCCTCGTGGTGCGAAATCCCAGCAATCCAACGAGAAAAGGCTAGCCCGCCATTCCTTTTGGCTGCATGACGCCAGCGGCCCAGTGCAAATTTCGCACGCCAGTGATGGCGGAGAGGCTAGTAGCTAGGGTGCAGGGAAGAAGAAGGAAACCCACAGCGAAAGACAGCGGCAGGCGGTGGGCAACAGTGGGCAACAGTGGGAGAAGCGGAGGCTGGCTGTGGCCGGCCTGCTCGTCGATTGCCAGGGATCAGGGCTGCGAGCGATGGGAACAAGCCGAACGCCCACCGACGACACTCAGACCCTTGACACCCGGCATGGGCGAGCAAGGGCCGCAGCATGGAGCCAGCGCAGGGCTCGAGCCTCTGGGTGCTTTCCCCCCCCTACCCTAGTGCCTCACAGAGCTTAGCGCACCTAGCAATCGCAGACAAACCTCCCACCTCAAGGCAAGCTCACGTTTTCTGGGACAAACAGCGTCTCCTGTTGGACGAACGGCCGCTGGCGGCTTGCATGGCTTCTCCCCTCCACCAAGCTCGAAACGGCCCTCCACACCACCCCCAGTGAGAGCACACACAGATACCATAGATACCACACTAACACTGGCACTGCTGGTGGCTAGGTCTACAAAAATCACCACTGCTGCAGCGAACAGACACAAACGTGACCTCCAAAAGAGTCTTTGACCCCTTCTCAATCTCTGAACCTCACCCTCTGTCTGCTTCGGTTGCCGCTGTGCAGGAGAGAGTAAGCAGCTCCAATGCACCGAGGCGTCGCTGTGACACAACCCCTCATCAAACTGCTGTCAACTTCACCACCTGACGTCCGTGACCTTCTCGCATCCATCGGGAAACAGTCAAGACACTTCTCTCAGCCCGTCTGGGGGCGCTGGCAGGGCAGTTAGGGGCGATTGTTTCTCGCGTTGTCCACTTTTTTATCAGCCCTTGTTTACCATGCATGTCTCAACGAATCGTCCGACGCGGGTCACCACGCGGCATGGAAACGCGCTTATGAAAAGCGTCGATATTATTTCTCGAAGGTGTGCAAAATCACCGACGTCTCTCAAGTTCATGCGAAATCCGCCGGGGGATCGTTGATGTTGATGGCCAGGCACAAGCTCAGACCCGCATGTCCTACGCCTATCACTATCATAGGGTATCATCCCGGCATGCCCTCCCCTCAACCCCATACCCATCACCCATCAACCATCAGCCATAAAAAAAAATTAATCCATCCCGTCCCTTTCCCTCCCGACCGCTGACTGCGACCTCAAAGTAGCACACGGTACGACGGAGGGGAGCACTCCCAACCCCGGAGGTCGGAGCGGGAAGAAGCGTCCGTCCTCCTGACACTTGAACCACATTCACACCGCATCCGTGGCTCGAGCCACATTTGGAGCTCCAGAGAGGAAAACAATCCGTATCGCATCAAATCCCCCCTCCAACACGGAGCAAAACAGCACGCGCAGCGCGACTCACTTTCCTTGAAAACAAACCCGCCCAACAATCACGTAGAAAACAAAATTACATGTCGCCATGAGGCTTAAGGCTTGCGCCGCCGCACACAAGCCAACCTGAGTCGACGAATGGGACGCATTGAAACAAGCGGCCCTCGGATCGTCCATCCCCCAGGTGCACTCCATGCCATCTGTCTTCCCCCCCAGTAGCCCACAGACACCTCCCGCGCACGCACACAGTGAGCACACAAGAGAGAAAGAAAAAAGCTTTGACACTTTTGGCTGCAGCTCTTGGTTGCACTCGCAAGCCCCGCTCTGACAATTGCCAAGCCACCGTCGTGTGTTTGATAGTCAAAGAATACAAGGATGTTTAGGACGAACAGCCCATGAATCCTTGAAGGCATCGAAGCACTCAGGCTGTTAGCCGTCGATCTCAACTCATCACGTGGAAAAGTCCGGGGTAAAGAAAGAGGTCGAGAGAGACTGAGCGCGTGGCCGTCGAATAGTCTATCAGGGGAAAGTAAGTCTATGTGTTGTTCAACAGGTGCGGTCCATAGGTCTTAGCTCCCGAATTCCGTCCTCGAGTTAGCCATTCCGTTCACTTCTCCGCTGCAGGAGCAAGCGACTCTGCAACCTGTGCTGCTAGCACCGGCTCGACTGCAGGCGCGGGAGCAGCTCCGTCCGTCGCTTGTGCCATAGCGGCAGGTCCAGACTCGGCTTCTAGCGCCTTCACGTCCTTGATGCCGTGAACAACTCTCAGGCCCCCCGCCTGCTGCGTGATCGAATCCAACTGCTTCTTCCCCGTAAGCCGTTGCTGCACCTCCTCGGTAAGGTTCTCGAAGCTGATGAGCTCGCCCTCCTTCAACGGGTGGTCGCTAGCGAGACCCATCTCCTTGATCCGAACCTTGCCTTGAGCAAGTTCGTCCTGAAGGCCAACGTCAGCATGAGAGAAACTACATAGGGTAGCAAATAAACACGTACCTCTCCCAGAATGAGAGCAAACGGAACTCCATTCTGCTCAGCAGCCTTGAACTGGGCCGGAAGCTTGGGCTTCACTTTGTATAGGAACTCGGCCTTCCAAAAGCGTCAGCACGGGTCAAATCGTTGGAGCCTGCAGATCGAAACGGCCTATGTGCACCTGCAAGAGGAAACTAACCTTGATCCCCGCATCCCACAGACGAGCACAGACTTGACTTCTCTCCTTGAGCAAGCCCGTGAAGTCCTTTCCACCGCCAAACGCCATGACATACACATCGACATCAGTTTTCCTGGGCCTCTCGATGGTCTTCTGGGCCGCCATTCTCGCCTTTGTGATGGAGAAAATGCGGTCAATACCGAACGAAATACCAACACAGGGAACTTGAGTCTTTCCGGAGAACATGCCGACAAGGTTGTCATATCTATTTAATTTCAGTAAAGAGAACCAAGGTAGAGAGAGTGTTTTGGCCAAGTAATATTCTCATGGCTCTTCAAACAAATAGTGTGCACTAACCTGCCACCTGCCGCAATAGAGCCTAGACAATGTTAGGATGAGCGGCATGTATTATTCAGCAGGAATGCTCACCAATGCCAAGAGTAGGGTCATTTGAGCGGTCCTCATCAGGGTCTCCAGACTTGCCGGCCTTCTTCTTAGAGGGTCTCGCCGCAGCCTGTGCCGCAGCTTCCGCCGCTGAGACCGCCGGAGCGGAACCCTCCGTGACGACTTCGTAGATAACTCCCGTGTAGTCTGCTTAGGTTAGTTCCCGGATCATAATACAGCCACAGTTTCAAATGCTTACAGTCGAGTCCTGTTCCATTAGGATTATTAGCAAGACTATCGTAAACAGGAGGCTTGTTTGTATTGCAAGACGTACCTCTGGCAAGAGAAAGGTCAAATGACACGGTATGCAGTGCATCAAAGTACTCCAAAATGGTGAAGAGGAGATCCAGATCGGCCATGCCTTGTGCCATGGACGGATTATTGGACAGTTCCTCATCCTGTTGAAGCTTCTCGAGCAGGTCCCGCTGACCCTTAAGCACAACCCACTTGCCTATCATGATGTCAGTACACCGAGCAGACACCGCCCATCAGTAGAGACTCACCAATCTTGTCAGCAATGGCTGGGTCTAGCCCCTTTTCTTCGACCATCTCCTTCCGGACATCTTCCCAAGACATCTTATCTAGCTTGTCTACAGCAGAAGAGATGGGACGGATCAACGCCTCAGGTACACCGCAGACCTGGAAGATACCATCAAGGATCTTGCGAGAGTTAAGCTTGATTGTGTAGGTTCCCTTCCAGCCAAGGCTGTCGAACACCTCATTGATGATCCGGATCTAGTTGAATAGTTAGCAACGCCGAACCAAGGCGGGGTTGGGACACGCACAATCTCGGCATCTGGAATCATAGAGTCATATGTGCCCTAATCATTTTGTCAGTCCCAAGCAAGGCAAAGCCACTTTCAAATATCATACCGCGATGTCGAAGTCGCATTGGTACTAAGAAGAGTTTATGTTAGTCAACCGGTCTGTCATTGGAAATAGGGGCAACACTTACAAACTCTCTCATCCGGCCCTTGCTCACTGCAGGCTGATCCCGGCGATAGACCTTGGCAATATGGTAGCGCTTGATTTGTGTGATGTCCTTGTTCATGGCCAAGTACCGTGCTGTATGGTAAATTTAGTATGGATCAATTGAGCGAAAAAAAATTACATACCGAAGGGTACTGTTAGGTCATATCTCAGGCTGCACAGCTCGCCTCCTTGATCGGCTAGGTCGTACTACACAAGTTCAGGATTAGCATAGCCGGACACATAGGAAGAGACATGGTAAACACTAACAATGAGTTTGCTATCCTCTCCGTATTTGCCTATCGTGGCACTGTCAGTGGGATCCAGGACCAGTATGCTAACGTGTACTTCATACCGGCGAGAATCTCTAACGATTTAGTTAGCAGCCAGCCAATAGTATATACAGACTAGAGAAGCCACAAACCCTTCAACTCAAACACGGGAGTGTCGATGGTTGTACCGCCGTGACGCTCTGCCAATCGAACCAGTCAGAACTAAAATCTGATAGTGATTTCTCTTCCACTTATTTAATACGCACTGAAGACATCGGTTATGGAAGAAAAGATCTTCTCTCTGACCAGCATGTCGACACCATCCCCTATGTTGTGTTAATCTGGTTGTTTGAGACATCAAGTTGACAATGCGAACTGTGGCGGCGTACAGTCTTTGGTGCCCTTGGGGGTCCTACAACGCTCCAATTAGCCCACGAACTATAACTTCAACCCTTTGACGCCTAGTGGTGATATCTTGGAAAGTGGGTTGGTGTTGAGGGATCGGAGATTGATCCCGGGGTAGCTCGAAGCTTGCTGCTCGCCCTTGTGATGCGACTTGGGCAGCGCCCCTAAAATTTTTGCCATAGTCCAACCCGGGAAAAGGGGGGGGGAAGGGGATATGTTGTTCCAACCCATGCGCCGAAATGAATGTATCGACCTACTTGATATCGAACTTGGGGGCCTTGGGCGCCATGTCTTCGAGAGTGCTGTCGAGCGGGGCCTGACGTCGGTGGGTGGTGACTGTGAAACGTCGTTGAGAGTCAAAGTTGAGGAGCGCAGGGCAGCAGCAGTTCGGGTTCGGAGGGCGAGTTGTCAATCGTCGTGGTGGCCGAGCAGACCGTGTGACGAGTGTCCACGAACTCTTTGACCATAGAGTGGACATAGAAATCCAGATGTAGGTGACTCAATCGCGCGCCTGCCCGCATAGGTCTTGCGGTTGGGGAAAAATCAACCCGCACCCGCACCCAGAATCCAGAATGCGGGACGACTTATGCGAGGCTGACGAGGCTGACAACTAGAAATAACCCAATTGGCTAGAGAACCACCCTTGCTTCTTGATCTTCTTCGCGTCTTCTGCATCTTCCTCTGCATCTTCCTCTGCATCTGCCATCTCGATTTCGTCGTTTCACCGGGTCTTGTCTGATGACCTGCTTTTCAACCAATGTGCAATGTGCAATACGCCAGCTCAACGGGGGCCATCAGCACTCTTTACTCGGCAATTTTTTTAAATTTTTTTTTCTTGGCGTGCACTATCTGAAGCAACTGCCCAGCAGGGGCGTTCCAATTCCAACCTTACCTAACGCGTCGTCTTCCTTCAATAACATTTGGTGAAAACCTGCGCCGTGCAAAAATGTCTATGTAAACACCACGCACGGTAAGGCATGAGATCGCAGTGTCAACGCTCCTAACTGTGTACTTGCCCACTTGGGAATTCACGGGCAGTCAGCAAAATAAATAAACAAAACAGGAAGCATGCAGTATGTATGTGCCTACTGCCAATGGCTTGCCGCAGTTCTTCGAAGTCACGCAATTGTCGCTTGACGTCAAACCGATCATGGCCTCAAATTGGCAAGTGTTCCGACCAGAGCATCTCGCCTCAATATTCCACTCAGATTCAAGCAAGATAGAACCCTAGGCGTGAGTCATCTCAGTTGTTATAAGCGATTGCCTTTCGCTTCAATTCTCCATCTTTGAGTTGGTCCCTACCGCATTGGGAAATACCTATCCCCAGCACAAAGGCTTCCTGAATCCCGCGGGCTTCCAGGTCGGCATCCCGCTTTAGCCTGGTCAAGCGAGACGCTGTCTTGGCAGGATGTGAAGCTCAAACGCGGCAACACTATGGACACGCTATGGACGCGTAACCAAACCCGTTGGCTGCGCAAAGGCATGTTAGATTTGTACGTAGGATCTGTAAACCGGTGCAAACCTAATGCAATTCTGCTGGGTAAGGTTTTCGGCGATTGGGCATCTTTTATGATATCAGATTTAACAACGAATGTCAATACTTGCCAACGTCTGTCATAAAAATATAAGACTTCGAAATTGCATGAATCAACCAAGTCATGAATTTGGCAATGTGCTGAGAGTGTAAAACAGATGACCCGAACAGCACCTCCAAAGTCGCATTGGTAGAAGCCTCTTGATCCCATCGTGGAAAGCAAGAAAAAGGTTCTGACTATCTCGAGACTATTCATGGCGTCAACTCCCGTCGGCTGCATGAGGTTGCACCAGCGCCTCGCCAGCTGTTGGCTAGCGGCGACCACGCGGCGACGGGTACCGGGGTGAATCATCCCCGAGCTGACCCGTCCGCTGGACGCTATGCCAGGGCTGGAGCGCTGGTGGTCGGAGGCGTCGAGGGCGGAAATGGCAATTGAAAGAACCCAGGCAACAACTTCTTGGCAATATGCCGCGAGACAGGGCTGTACGTATGTCAGTTGTAAAAATCACGGCGCGCCATCGCAACCTCAGCTTGAAGTTCAAATCTGGCCTCACTTCTTGTCCCATATTTGCTCTCTGCATCCCCGCGGTATATATCTCACCAGACTACACCTCTTTTAATGTTATCCCTTGCTTTTACTCTTGATAGTAACTGCCCAAACGCTCTCCGAACCGTGCGTTCTTAGCTCGCACCCACACGCCTCTGCTTCAAGACCTTCACCAGGCGCTTGGTTGTGAAGCCGTTGTTGTTGAAAGCTTGTGCCACTACATATTTATACCACATCCAACCTGTGCCTTGGTCTCGTTGCTACATTCGCAGGTTTCGCCTTCCATCAACGTCCAAACTATCGGCGACGCCCCTTTGCTGGTCTTTGAGGCGGGCCTTGTTGTCCCTGCTTGCCCATTCACAGATGGAGGCTCTTTAGTGTCTGCCATCCCTAGATACACCTTAGCCCTATCAAGATGGGGCTCCCCACGGGGGACGAGATCGAAAAGTCACCTAAGACGCAGGTTGACGATGGCGACAAAACATCACAGCAGGGCGACGCTCAGCAAGCAGCCGGCACTCGCCCCGAGAGGGAGGCCAACTTCAGCGACTATGTGCGCATCTTTACCTACGCGACAAAATGGGACTTCGTTCTGATGGTTAGCGCTACCATTGCCAGCATCGGTGCTGGTATCACGATGCCTCTTATGAACATCCTATTTGGTCGTCTCATAGGCGACTTCAATGCCTACGGTAGTTCAAACCCCCAGCCACAAAGCGAATTCGATTCGACGCTTAACCGTATTGCCCTGTACATGTTTGCCCTCTTCATTGCTCGCTTTGGGCTCAACTACATCAACAAGTTCTGTTTCCGCATCATCGGCATCCGCATGTCTGCAGCCATTCGCATGGATTACCTCAGGTGCCTCTTTAGCCAGACGGTCCACGTTCTCGATTCTATGCCCTCAGGGGCTGCCGCCACCACCATCACGGCCACTGCGAATACTCTACAGCTTGGCATCTCCGAGAAGCTTGGCACGTTTATCGAGTACACCGCAACTATTATCTCAGCCATTATTATTGCCTTCACCTGGAGCTGGTCCTTGACTCTTGTGACGTCGTCTTGCATACTCTTCATCGCCGTCGTTTTCTCCATTTTTGTCCCCTTTATCATCAAGGGGCAGTCCAGAATGACCAAGGCCGAGGCCAAGGGAACCGCAGTTGCCACCGAAGCCTTTGCCGGCATACGGATGATCACGTCGTGCGGCGCTGAGTCCCGTGTTGCTAAACGGTACGCCGAATGGGTCCACAAAGCCCGGGAAGCCACCCAGTTCACCGCGCCCTTCTTCGCCGGCCAATTTGGTCTCCTCTTCTTCGGCCTCAATGGGTCATTTGCGCTAGCGTTTTGGTACGGCATGCGCTCCTTCGTTGAGGGTCGAATACACTCTGTCAGCGTCATCATCATCGTGTTGATGTCTGTGATGCTGATGATTATTTCCATCGAGCGCACTTCGACCCCCCTCATTGCTGCTTCTAAGGCAATGGTTGCCGCTGCTGATTTCTTCTCTGTCATCGACGCGCCAAAGCCCAAGGCCGGAACGTTGAAGGACCCCGACGTGTCGGCCAACCAGGATATCGTCTTCAAGGATGTTCATTTCGCATATCCCAGCCGCCCGTCCAAGAAGATCCTAGACGGCTTAAATCTGAAAATCGGAGCCAACAAGAACACTGCCATCGTTGGACCCAGCGGGTCTGGCAAGAGTACAATCGTTGGGTTGGTGGAAGGGTGGTATACCTTACATCAGCAATACGTGATCGCAAAAGCGATAGAGAAGGATAAAAACAAGGCCAAGAAGAATAAGAAGGGCAAGAAGGGCAACGATGAGGAGGACGAAGATGACGAGGATGTTGTTGCACCGATCAATGCCGAAGACACTGGTCCTCCGGTTGAGCTCAGGGGCACAATCACTATCGGCGGAGTCCCACTCAACGACGTTGATATGAAGTGGTGGAGGTCACAGATCGGGCTTGTCCAGCAAGAACCATTTCTCTTCAACGAAAGCATATTCTCCAATGTCGCAACGGGTCTAATTGGGACTGAGTGGGAGCACGAGCCCGAGGACGTCAAGAGAGAGCTCGTCAAGGATGCCTGTGCCGAAAGTTTCGCAGACGAGTTCATCGATCGACTTCCTGATGGATATGACACTCAGGTGGGAGATTCGGGGACCAAGCTAAGTGGCGGACAGCGGCAGCGTATTGCCATCGCCAGGAGCATCATCTCGAAGCCTAAGATTCTCATCCTGGATGAAGCAACGTCGGCAATCGATGTCCGCGGAGAGCGCATCGTACAGGAAGCACTCGAGAGAGCGTCCAAGGGCCGGACCACCATCACCATCGCTCACCGGCTGTCCACAATCAAGAATGCCGATTGCATCTGCGTTCTCCAGAATGGCCAGGTTGTTGAACGCGGAACTCACGAAGGCCTGCTTTCCAACGATGAGGGTGCATACTACGGCCTTGTGCACGCGCAGAAATTGTCGCTCGGGGACGATGACGGAAAAGACCCCATCTACGAAGAAGACATCGGGGCCGTTCTTGCCCGTGAGAAAAGCGCTGCGAAGTCCGAGGCGGGAACGGCCAAACGCGGCGCTCAGTGGAAAGAGCGAAACCTCTTCAACGGCTTTGGGAAGCTCCTGTACGAGCAAAGAGCGCGATACGTGCTTTTTCTCCTTGCCCTCGTCGGCGCCATGGGTGCTGCGGCAGCGGTACCGATCCAGGCCTATCTCTTCGGCAACACCATTGTCGTCTTTCAAGAAACGGGCCAGGCCATACTCGATGGGGCCACATTCTGGGCCAAGATGTGGACTGTTCTTGCCGTGGGTGTTGGCGTTAGCTACTTCCTCACGGGTCTGGGTTCGACACTTTTAGAGAGCCGAGTTGCGGCCGCTTACCGACAGGAATACTTTGAGTCGATTCTTTTCCAAAAGACGGCCTACTTTGATGACGAGGGCAATTCGACCGGCCAGTTAACAGCACGTCTCACAGGCGATCCGCGTGCCCTTCAGGAGCTCTTGGGTATCAACCTGATGATGATGCTGGTTGGAATCTTTTCGCTCATCGGTGCGCTGTCTATCTCGTTTGCCTACGGTTGGAAGCTGGCCGTTGTTGCTCTGTGCGTGACGGTACCGCTAGGTGTTCTTGCCGGCTTTTTCCGAGTTCGTTATGAGCTACAGTTCAACGCCATGAACGAGGCCGTGTTCAAGGAGAGTTCCAAGTTTGGGGCCGAATCGATCGGCGCCTTTAGGACTGTCAGCGCTCTTGTCATGGAAGATAGCATCTGCCTTCGATATGAGCGGTTACTACGTAACCATGTAATGGAGGCGTACAAGAAATCCCGCTTCACGACCCTGGTCTTCGCCTATGCCGACAGCGTCAGCCTCGCCTGCCAGGCTCTGGTCTTTTGGTATGGCGGGCGCCTTCTCGCATCAAGGGAATACGAGGTTGTCGCCTTCTTGGTGACGTACATGGCGGTTATTCAGGGAGCCGAGTCCGCCGGCACATGGCTGAGTTTTGGTCCCAACGCTGCTCAGGCCTCCGCGGCTGCCAGTCGTATCCTCGAGGCCCGCGAAAGCCGCAACAGAGATACGGTCTCGACTGACTCAAGCATACCGCACACAGAAGGCGGTGTCAAGATCGAGCTGCGGGATGTGTATTTCAAGTACCCGACGCGAGATATATCTATCTTCAAGGGGCTCAACCTCACAATCCAAAAGGGCCAGTTCGCCGCTCTGGTTGGCGCCTCTGGCTCGGGTAAGACCTCGATCGTCAGTCTCTTGGAGCGTTTCTACGACCCCACACGAGGCCAAATACTGTTCAACGGCAAGGACATCGCTGAGGTGAATGTGTACGAATATCGCAAGTTGCTATCGCTGGTCGCCCAAGAACCCTCGTTATTCCAGGGCACCCTTCGGGAGAATGTTCTTCTTGGCGTCGATCCGTCCTTGGTAACAGACGAGGAGCTGCACCAAGCCTGCCGCGATGCTAATATCCACGAATTCATCATATCTTTGCCGGAGGGCTACAATACCAAAATTGGCAGCCGTGGAGTCAGTCTTAGCGGTGGGCAGAAGCAGCGCGTTTCTATTGCTAGAGCACTCATCCGGAACCCAAGAGTGCTGCTCCTGGACGAAGCTACGAGTTCGCTGGATTCTGGTAAGTCGAATGTGTGAGAATCGCGATCCGAGGCCTGCTAACAAAGCAAACAGAAAGCGAGAAGCTTGTCCAGGCGGCGTTCGAGAGAGTATCCAAGGGCCGGACTACCATTGCCGTTGCCCATCGGCTGGCGACGATTCAGAAGGCGGACATCATCTACGTCTTGGGAGAGGGTAAGGTGTTGGAGCAGGGTAACCATAATGAGCTACTGAAACTGAAGGGCGTGTATTGGCATATGGTGAGTTGTCCTTTGTTATCTTGTTGTGTTTGATTCATTGCTGACATTCGATTAGTGCCATAACCAAGCTCTTGATAGGTAGTCGTGCTGTTGTGTTGCTGCTGTTGTTGTCGTTGCTTGTATTGATATCCTGGAAGTTAATATGGCTGCCGCAAGGCGCAAGCATCCCGCATGTCATCATGTACTAATGGGATGCGTTGGTCTCGGGGTTGGTGGTTTTTGCATTGGTACATTTAGATATGACCATGGAGATAGAGTCTCCTTACAGCTCATACTTCTTTTTTTCTATGTGTATTTTGATTGTCCATCTCCATTCTGGAAAAGAAGGAATCTCAAATAGTGGTTGCTTGGGTGTTCAGTTGCTGGGTTGAGGAGGATGTTGCATATCCGCGGGAGGGGGAGGGGGTGTTGTACCGTACCTCGTAAAAGTACAATCAGTTTCTTCCAGCAAGTAGACCGGTACAAATTGGCCATTTGTAAGTTTTACGTAATTTGTGACACTTCCAGCCGTTTCAAAAAACAATGCTCCTAAAGGGAGACATATTTTCCCAGCTGTTTTACTGTATTCGGACATTCCCCAAACAAAATTACGAGCTCGAAGTGAAATGTTGCTGCGAGTCCGTCCCTGTGGCGGTCAAATGCGGCGGGTGAGCAAAAGGAAGGAGGGGCGAGGCACATGAATGGCTCGTTTCGGGTTCAATGATTTGGCAGCAGTCCCGGCAGCGGGGCTGCGTGCCGAACTCCAGGATGATGCCTAGACTTTTGGACAGTACATACTACGCACCTTCACGGAGTGGATGGAATCTGTGGCTTGGCTCTCTGTTGGAGGATTCTTACTCATCACTTTTTTCGGGTCTTGACTTATACATTTGTTCAGGTTTTTTCTTTCGTCCGAGACAGAGGAAACAAAGTTACGCCGAGGCGACGGGTGGGTAATAAGCAGACGGGCTTCCAAAAAGATTAAGAAGGGGGAAAGGGACCGACGAAACCGCCGCCCGCTGATTGAGTAGCAACCTCCCGATTGAGTGTGTGTGTGAGAGAGAGAGACAGTGGGGAGGCGGGAGCGAAGAGTGAGAGACGCGAATATGGCCGACCAGGAACCTGCTCAGCAGCCGCTAGACACCGACGACCACAACGATTATGAGACCAACAAGTTCGGACTCGACGAGGTGGTGCAGGAGCTAGTGGACGAGACCATCTCCCGCCCGTCGTTCACCTCGTTCTGGAAGCGCACCAAGGACGCCCTCACCCCGCGCACCATCACGTTCGTGCCGGCTGGCGGGACGGCTTCGACGCCTGAGAGCTTGAGTGGAGGTGAGTTTGAGAGTTTTCCTATTTGATTTCTCGTTGGCTTGGGGGAGTACCGCATTTGCCATAGCCATTTTCCGGGCCGTGGGGTTTGATGGATGAGTGAGTCTGCAGCGCCAATGGGGAGGGGGGCATGATGTCGCTGCGGCTGCCGGGGAGCTGATTTTGTCAACTCCTCGATGCGACCCGTAACGACGCACCACAAGTGTGGGTGTATGGGGTCAGCGGTGGGTGAACCCTGCGGGAGCCCAAGCGGGCTTGCAGCGACCAATGTCGATATAGCGAATAGTAATCTATCCGCGTGGCAACGCATAGCGAGCAGTCCTCGGATGCTGACTTGTTCAGGGGTTTGCTGCCGAGGTGCCTCTTATATACCTACTTACTGAATAGCGTCTGCTCTGTTGCTTGGTCTCGATACGCCTTCTTCTTTTGCTAGCTTCTCATATTACCTTGAACTACATGAGCCAATCACAATGACAGCCATAACTAAGACATGTTGTTTCATAGCCAGCAATGCCGAGTCGGCAAAGAAGACGTCGGCTCAAGAGAAAGCTCAAGCACGCCGAGCTCAGGTACGGAAAGCCCAGATACAGCACCGGCAACGCAAGGAAAACTATGTCAAACAACTCGAGATGGACGTTGCGGAGCTCCGCGCGTCAATAGCCAAGGCGCAAGAGGAAACACAAGCTATCATGCGCGAGAATGATGCCATACGAGCTCAGATCCGAAGCCAAGCTGCTGCTGCCAGTAGCAACTTCCTGGCCACATCTCCAAACCTAGCTGTCACTCCTCGATCAGTACCAGGTGGTCCTGGCAGCGCCGCCGCCAGCGAGATGGATCTCGCACTAGATCTCGGGTTTAAGCTCGATCCTCAAGATCTTGACGACATCACGATGAGTCTCGCCTTTGACGAAGCCATGGGCCTACCAAGCTACCGCGTGAGCAACTCACCATCAAGTCACTACTCAACGCCAAACACGGCCCCCTTGACCCCGGACCCAACTGCTCCAGCCGGATGCAGTCTAACGCCCTCCCAAACCCAAGAAGCCATCAACTTCATCCTTGCGTAAGCCCCTTTTCCCTTCTTCACAACCACCCGCTAACCCCCCGCAGCCTTGAACACAACTGCCGCGACCACTTCCTCCCCTCCTACAATGAACCTTCCACAGACGACCCCTCCGCCATTGAAACTGGTCACGTCCTCATGGCCACCTCCCTCGGTCTCCGCACCGCACCGGACCCTGTCTTCCGCGAAGCCGCGCGCACAGGGCGTGGCCCGTGGTCGCCGGTACAACGGCCGGACCTGTACAACGACGGCATCAACATTGCGGCGCCCGTCGAGCCGATCGCGTGGCAAGCGCCGGATCTAACCCTGCAGAACCTGTACGGGCTAGCGTGTGCCGTCAACAGCGCGTCGGAGCTCGAGATCACGCCAGTGCAGGCGTGGTTTGAGCTCGCGGATAGGTTTCCCATGGAGGTCTTGTTGCGGAAGGACGTGCTGGAGGCGCTGAAGAGGGAGTTTGTCGGGGTGGTCAAGTGCCCGCACTATGGCGCGCAGATTGAGAGGGGGGCGTTTGAGAGTATTGTCGGCAGGGTGTTGGGGTCGGTGATGTGAGGGAGAATGTGGGGTAGCGCTCGCGGCCAGCTGCGTGCTTTGGAATCATTTGTGTTGTGGCTTCTCCAGATATCTACACCCCCACTTGGTTCCTCCCCCTGGCCTCCAAAGCGGCACTTTCCTAGTGATAAGGGGAAGGGTGTTCTTGCCTCTTAGAGATTGGCATATTTTATCATCACCCAGTTCCCAGCTCCCAATTCTGTACTCTAGTTCTCTTCCACTTTCATCATCAACCCACATCACTTTGCCGTCATTGCCACGGCCCGTCTATCCAGTTTAACCCCTTCTCTTGGGATATTTCATTAGTATCACCACACTCTATAGCTCTACTCTGTCTGCTCGCCACCACCATGAGGACGCTCCAGCGGCTTTCTCTGGCCGCCTAGGGCGCGGTCTTTGTGTCAACCCTACACGCCTCACCGATAGATGTCCCGCAGCGGGCTCTTGACGATCCCAAGACGGAGCCACCCCATGTGCAAATCGGCAACGTGAAAATTACGGGCGAATACAGTGTAAGCCCCTGTCCTCCACCCCATTCCCGGCCACGTCACTTACAAGTAACATCAGGAGGATGGCTTTTACAACTTCTCTAACATCCGCTACGCTTTGCCACCTACTGGTCCCAGGCGCTTCCGCCGTCCTGTCGCTCTCACGTACACCGACAATGACCCCACCTTCAACGACACGGGCTTTTCTCCCATACCTCCTCAGGCCATCCCCGACTGGCTGTGTGGACTGGAAACTTCAGTCATCGGCGAGGATGGAAAGAGAGTGCCACCCAAAAAGGGCGTGCTTAAGCAGTGCTTGGCCTTCTATGAAAAACCGATGAAGGACCGTCGGCAGACTGAAGATTGTCTATTTCTCGATGTCTTTGTACCAAATCGCGTCTTTGAAAAGGAGCCCTGTGCAGGAACCGGAACCACCCTCGGTACAGTCAACTTGAAACTCGGCTCCAGTGATATTGTGGGTCTGACTTTCTAGCAGCTCCGGTGGTGGTGACGTTCGGCTCTCACCCCTTTATATTTGGTACGTATCAGCGAAAGGGTATGCTGGTCTTCGCCGCTAACCAGGAACACAGGATCCAAGAATGGGGTCCATGTTAGTAGTGACATGGATTGGGCGGCCTTGACCCGCCATGCCCCATGGACGGCTGCTTGCGCATCTGACTTTCCGATCTCAGTCTCCATCAACTGTATGTGCCCCAAGACAAACACTCCTCTACACTGCATATTCACAGCCACAGCACACTGACCATTGATGAATAGACCGGCTTGGTCTCTTTGGCTGGTTCAGCGACGACCCTGCGTCGGTAAACGCTGGGCTTTGGGACCAGAGACTTGCCCTGGAATGGGTTCAAGCCCACATCGAGAAGTTTGGTGGAGATCCCAGTCGTGTTACTGTCGTGGGGCAAGGTTCAGGGGCAGCATCTATCATGGTATGTGTTTTGAGCCTTGTTAACGCTTTCATTGTATTGATTTGGCCATGTCTAGCACCATATCACGGCATTCGGTGGTAACGTCAACCCGAATCCTTCCCCTTACTATCCGCAAGGCACCACCCCATTTTCCCGGGCCATACTCATCAGCCCTGAATGGCTGTTCACCCCCAACATGGTCGCTACCCAAAAGAACGTTCTTTTGGAGGCAACAAAGATAAGGATGAGGGCCTACACATACCCTGCGAAGCTGCGCAACCTGGACTCGGCTACCTTAATGAAAATCAATCGGGAAGTGGTCAAGTCGGCGCCTCCCCATCTGACAATGTTCGGTCCCATTGTTGGCGGCGACTTTGTCCCTGCTCACCCTGGAGTCCTGCTCCGAGATGGTAAATTTAACCATTCGCTCACGGTCAGTGTTGTTTCCACTATTTGTTCCGATGAGCTACATATTTGCTGACGATTTCAGTTGGTCGTCGGGCACGCCGTAAGCGACGGGACCATATATGTCCCTGTTGCCGCTTCAAAGCAGGAAATGGACTCACATCTAGCCGTGATTCTACATGGGTACTCGAACAAAACCCTCGATGTTATCCGCAGGGAATTGTACAATGACAAGGTGCGAAGCGATCTCATATCGCTCACGTCCATGAAGGGGCGGACGAAGTTGCCACTGCAGGGTATACCGCCGCTACAAAATGCCGGTCCCGAGTGCCTCTCTGCTATTCGTATGATGGGAGAAATCATGGTGGGATGCAACATCAGAAATCTCGCCCGTGCGCTGCCAAACAGTACATATGTTTACGACTCGCCTCTCTACCTACAGGGTGCTCTGAGGAACCTGTACTTGGATGTTCCAGACTCGTTCCACCCAGCGATTCACCCCTTTTTGGAGTTCCGACTCCGGTTTCTGAGCTTCATCCACAACGGTATTCCCAACAGACTTGCGGCCAATGTTCTAAGTTGGCCAAAGTATGGAGGTATGAGCATTGTTTGGGAGCCGACCGGGCAAGAGGCACAGAAGGGAATCACCATGAAACGGGATATCTTTGATAACGGACGCTGTGAATGGTGGACAAGAGAAGGATACGAAACATTGCAGGCTGAGTCGGGTGCCGATTGGTTCAAGCGACTTGGCCATGAATTTGATGTGCCACCACCACCACAGTAAAGGCTGATCAGGTGGTAGAAAGCCACTTCAACATGGTGGGAGAAACGGCCTTGTCGGCATTCACGTACTCCTCAGACATTGCTTCATAATAGCATAGAATAATAATATTTCTCATTCAAGTATCAACTTTCCATGCAAATCGGTTGTGTTGGTGCTTGGTGACCTTTGTGATTCAGAAAGCAAAGGCTGGTTGGTAAAATAATCTGGGCTACTCGACCCCTGACGATGGTGCCCCCGTGTAAAAACTCTCGTTACGAAGTACTGAGATGTATGTCATGATCACAGTAGGATAAAGGTCAACACTGGCAACTGGGGGTTACACTACCACACGAGAGGGGCGCATATATAGGGAACTTGGCGGGAGACGGAAAATGTTGTGATATTATTGTTTTATTGAGCGCTCATATATAAAGAGTGAGATACCCTCTAAGAATACATATATAGGGTAGATATAAGGTATTTAAATTAACGTGCCGACACAGGGGGAGGTACAGGGGGTTGCCGTGTTCCAGTTTTCTCGCCATCTTTAGATGCCGGGTACCGTGAAGTCCGGACCCTGGGGCCAGTCTCCAATTTGCCCTGGGTCGCTGCCAATACGGACGTAAACGCCGATGGCGGGGATACCGCCGTCGAGCACAAAGAATTGGTACCAGCCAGGGGGGCAGACGAAGCCGTCGGGCGGAGCGTCGACCAAGCACGAGGTGCCGGTGCAGGTGACCTTGGGCATCAGAGTGCGGCTTCCCATGGCGTTGCCATGGGTGCTAGACACCGCGCCGAGGAGGGTGACGGTGGTGGCGCCGTTGCGGGCGGCAGCGCCGAGAGAGAAGGGGATGTTTGTTTGGCCCCAGGCCCAGTCCTTGTTGGCGATGCTAAAGGTGGGTCGCGGCAGGCCTGAGAGGAGGTACGGGGGTAGGAAGACCTCGACGCGGTATTCTTCAATATTCTTGCCGTCCTCGGGGTTGGAGCCAGAGACGAGGACACGGCCGTCGAGAAGCGTGATGGCCTCACTGTGGTACAGGCGTGCGATGGTCGTGTTGTCGGCGACGGTGAAACGGCGGTTGAGAGGCTTCTCCGGGTCGTAGAGGAGAGCGTTCAAGTTTGGACCAGTAGCGAGACCAAACCCGGCAACGCCGTGGTGAGCACCGCCACCAAGGAAGTAAGTTCCATCAGGTAGCGCAGCCATGACGGGCATAACACGGAACGAAGGCATGCGCTCAAGCTTCCACTCGGGGTTGGGTGCATCGGGGTAGATTGATACGCAGTTGTCCAGGGCATTGGCAACGCCGATGGTCGATCCACCACAGATCAAGACACCCAGGGGCTCGGTGTATGGATATCTCTGGGGTAGTAGAACCGAAGCGCCCTCCATGGGATATGTACGGCCAGCCTTGGGATCATTAACAGCGCCAGGAGCATTAGGAAGCAGCTTGATGTCGTCAAAGGTGTCCTGAGAAATAATTCTAGCTTCGTTCCAGTAGGCGACGAAGATGCCTCCGCTAGGCAGGATGGCGACGAAAGGATACAGGTTGTTCGGGTCGGTACGATCCAACCACTCTCGGTAAAGGGGCTTGGTTCCAGTGTAAGGAAGAATCTCGATCGAAGGGGTGGCCGCAGCGTTTGATCCAACCTCGCCCCCAATAACCATAACAGAACCGTTAGTCATAACCATCACGCTCGGATACCAGCGGCCGGCTTGGAGCTTGAGTACATCGACATTCTCCTGCCAATCGTGAGTTCCCTCCACGCCGGGCGCACCATCGGGCCAGTAAAGGCGAGTGCCATATGTCGAGTCACCAGACCATCCTCCAACCATCAGCTGTCTACCAGCCTTGTCGGGGAGGATCACACCGGCAGCGCAGAATACGTCGGTTTTGAGGTGAAGCGTACGCCAAGCAGCATTGAAGTCGTCGGTAAGAGAGAGGTCGAGCTCGTACGCACCAGTCTCATTTCCAGGGCCCGTTCCGGCCTTGGAGATGAAGGAAACCTTGCCAGTGATAGTCTCCATCGTCATAAGAGGGATGGTGACACCGTTGATGAGGAATTCGTACTTGCCAGCGCGGTGGTCTTGCGGAGCGGTCCACTCATAAAGGGGTGTCTCGCCGGTCCAGAAGTAAGTAGACTGACGTCCGCCACCACCGCATATCGAAGAGGCGTTGCCCGGGCAGACAATGTTGCACTCTGACTCTGGGCGGAAAGTGGCACCCCGCTCGGCAATATTGACCGGGTCACCACAGTAACACTCCTCGCCATATTCAAGGGCCGCCGCGGCATATCCAAACGAAGCACACCGGCTGAGGCACATTGATGGTGTCATAGTACCAGGGAAGAAGCTTTGCCACCAGAAAACACGAGCCTCGTCGACGGTGCTCGTGAGACAGCCCTGGTAAGTCCACGTGCCGTTGAGCCCGCCGGTCTGGGGGGCCGGAGGGGTGTACTCCTGGGGCACCCCGTCCGAGACGATACTCAACCTGTCGCCGGCGCCGCATTTTTGGGTAGTATCACCAGGGCAGGAAACACTGCACTGGCTCTCGGTTGTCTTGAGGGCTCCATTGTGAAGTGCGTTTCCGCAGAAGCACTGTACACCATACTCGGTCCCTGAAATAGAGTATCCAGCGGCCTTGCAAGAACTGGCACACAAGCCAGGAATGTTGAGCGCGCTATCCGGAAGCTGGTGGGGAAGGGAACGTCCAGTTTTGCCCTCGACCCAGCACCCCTGGTAGGTCCATCCCTCAGGGAGACCGGTGGCGACAGGGGTTATCCTGGTGGGTTCAGCTGTGGTGGCCGTGGTTGAGCTAGGTGGCAGGGTGCCGTTCCTGGCATAGACTGACAGGCGATTTCCAGCACCGCAGTATTCGAAGAGTCCGCCGGTGCAAGTGAGACTGCAGTCAGCCGCGGGAGCGGGTACGGACCCGACACTGAAAGTGTTACCGCAGTAACATTCACGGGCGTATTCGACGCCAAAGTAGGTGTAGGCAGAGCAAAAAGACCGGCAAGACTCAAGTGTCATCTCGTCGGAAGCATAGGTAGCAGCACTGAGAGCGCGGGCCCCTGTACCCTCGGTTTGGCATCCGTAGAAATCGTAGTTGCCAATCGTGGCAGGTTGGCTAGGGCCGGTTGGGACAGGACCAGCCGAAGGTGAGATTGTGACAGTAGTGGGGACTGCGGTAGGTGCTTCCGTTGTGAGACTAGATAGTGTTCGTTAGCACTATGGCTATATGGGATGAAGGTATTGAGAAGCACTTACATGTTGCTCGCCGAGGTGATCAACGCTACACCCGAGCTGTAAACATCGAGGCGGTTACCCGCGCCACAGTATTCACTGCTATTGCCATTGCAAAGCATATTGCAGCCGGTAGCGAGCACAGCACCGTTGCTGATGGTTTTGCCACAGTAGCATTCGCCTCCATATTCAACACCAGCGAGGGGATAGCCAGCTGTCTTGCAGGCGGCAGTGCACTTGGCCACAGTCAACTCGGAACCAACGATTCCGGGAGGACCGAAAGTCAAGGCACGCCCGGTAGTCCCTTCGGAGTAGCAGTCCTGGTACACGAAGCCGTTGGCTCCGGGGTTAGTTTGTGGCCCAGCGATGACCAGGCTCTTGAAAAGGTTGAGTTTCCCGCCTGCTCCGCAAGGTTGTGTTGCGTCTCCTGAGCAGGCCATGTTACATTGAGTGTTGGCAACCTTGACGGCAGCGGCAGTAATGCTGGACCCGCAGAAGCACTCGACCGAGTACTCGGTTCCGGCGTACGGGAAACCGCGAGCCTCGCAGAAAGCGAGGCAAGCCTGGTTCGTCATAGCAACCGGGTCCGCATACGACGCGGCACCGATAGTCCTCCCGGCAACATCGGTCCAACATCCTTGGTCTTCCCAGGTTGCCGGAAGGTCGGCGGGAACGGTAAGCTGAGCCAAGGAAAGAGAGAACTATAGCCATGTTAGTCATACCCAGTATGGTTTATTACAACAGACTCACTGAGGAGAAGAGGAACGAAGTAACGAGAGTGGACCTCATGATGAGGGTGCTTGTACATCCAATGCCAGACGTGAGACAAGCAAAGATGTCTTAAACGAGTGACAAGGTCGGGGCAAACAGACACAAAGAAACAAACAACGACGGTGTGGGGAGCGGCAGTTATATATATCGGCCACGAGGAAGCTACCGGGACATGGGCCGCGGTCCCTCAAGGGCTACCAGGGAACCCATTGAACCCAGGGGAGGAACCGAGGGTGGAATGTAGTAGCGATACGAAAGAATCTAGCGAGCACCGACAACGCGCATCCGCCTCTTCCTTGAGAGTACGTAACAGGGGGCTAGTGACCCTTCATCTAGCCCCTCTAGCAGTCACGCCTGGGCCTGTCCGGGCCTCTAGGGCTGCCATAATTCCGATCCGAGAATGAACGAGATTGCAGCGTGGACGGTGGTGTGGGACAGGGGTGTATCGGAGCAGCCACACGAGTATTCCTGCCAAGATATTCGAATGGGAAAATGGAGAATTGAAGAGCCGCCTAGAGGTGTATGGGGAAGTGCAAAACGCCATGGTTCACCAGTAGTGCCGTTCGAAAGGGAGAGGTGGGAAGCGCAAGACCTCGTTGATCCGCTGATGGCGGGGATGTGTCAATAGGTGACATTGCAGATATTTGCAGCAATGGTCAACCTACTTCTTGAACGAGGGAGCCCATGGACTGAGCCTGTTCGCTCTCTGGTCGAAGTTTCTTCCATCGTGGTCTTTGGGCCGGCAGCGGCCATTGTGCCGACTGATGGCGCAGATGGGAGGCGGAGGAAATAAATTACCAAGCGTGAAAAGTCTGGTAGAGTCCCTGCTTGGACTGGATGCCTGTTGAGGTAGGTCACTGTGCCCGGTCCCTGCTGCAGGAACGGGGACCTGCCGACCCTGGAGCGCATCCATTCCAACGATCTATCAACAATCCATCTTGGTGAATTGCCGTCGCTGGAAGCCTCGTGCAACCTCGATACGAGAGCCCGAAGCAGTTGGCCCGAGTTGTATCTCTCGCCGTCCCTTTCGTAATCCTCTCTCACCCGAACGCAGCCTGTGCCTTGACGTTTCTGTTCAGATCGGTCGTCAATCGGTAGTTGTGATGCGTTCTTCTGGCCTGGTTGCGATCCTGGTAGTCCATGAGCTAGGATCCACGCCAGGATATGGGATGGATCTTGATTAGGTGCTGACGGGGCGCTCACCTGACACGCCACCAACGATTTTACAGCGGGTACATCCCCAATAGCTGTTTTCTCCGATCTGGCTCAACCTTTTTCCTCCGACTAATCAATCCCCTGCTGCGTAATCTCAAACACATGGTCCCTCCTTCCTTGCTCGCACTCGTCCGAGACGACAGCTAAGAACATGAGCCTAGGACATGGCCTGGCAAGACATGGCTCTTGCTTTGCGACTCAGCACCCGGTCATTCTTCAACCTATTTCTGATTGGCATCAGGGCTTGATGACAAGTCTTTTTCACACATCTCACACCATGAAGGAGAAATACGGCTGAGTTGAGTGGCCGTTACACTATTCAGGTCCGAATGCCCAGAATATTGTTTTCGGCATCAAATATGTGATTGATGCCAAAGACGTCGCCATGCTCACTACCTTAGACTCCCCGCCAAGTCATGGCTTGCCCGACCATGCCAGCAACCGAAGAGCTGGAGTCCATGTCGTTGCTTGTCATCCCGCATTTCCAGAAATCCGGCGTCGCTTGACAGGGATAGCACCTCGCGGGGAGTTTGATAGCTGACCGAACCCTGGTTCAGCTCCTATTTTTGGCAGTGCATTCATTGATTCATTGTATGACATACCCAAAGACGCCGCCTTCATAGTTCCTCCAATACCGCAAGGTAACTGACAGAACCCAGTATAGGAGTGTGGTACATGGATAATGTCCGTCGGGCCATCTGATGTTGGCTCAACACCCAAACCCATACCCGCCACACCTCCACTTACAACAACCCTGCTTTATTACGGTTTCTGCCTTCCATTATATGGTCGCGCTGCACCGAACCTTCAACATGCAGCCTTCCAACAGCCTCTTTTGCAGGCACAACAAAGCCGACCACTTATCTCGCATAACGTCTAAATTCTTGCATCTAGCGAGAAGCCAGAGAAGGACCTCTCAATTCCGACCAGACAGCTTTGAAATTCTCTCGTTTGGATTCAGATCCAACCTGCCGTCTCTCTGTAACTATCGATATGGAGAGACAGGTATCCACAACCAACTTGGTGCTGCAGAAAACAAGATTCTTAACTCGGTAATGAGACTTCAAGCAAAGATACCGAGGCTCTACTACCTGCCTCATGAGGACAGCAATCGAGAAAACATGATGTAATTCCGATTCAACTTAACCCACAGCGGCCCATTGCCGCCAGCCCTTGCAAGCTCGACACTGGTGAGCCTCGCCGAGCACCTTTTCCAGTAGTATCCGCATTGCGTCTACAACGACACGCGATCCACTAGATCAGTAACAGTTCAAACCGAAACATGACCCGTCAAGCTCATGTTGCATCTACCGAATATTATTACCACTGAACTCGGTCGTCAAGACTACTGAAGGCTAACTCGCATATCTGCAAAATTCTCTAACAGCCAAGCATGATCTAGCGGTTCCCGAGCTCGTGGCAGCAATACCTTACCTTGTATCATGCTATTCAGGGTCAGGGGGAGCCCTACGTGACGTGGTGACATATCATTAGCTTCGAAGTAACTGTGTTCGGCATTCAAGAGACCTGTCATATTGTCCTTGAGCCATCGCCCCTATTTGAGATGGTTACAAGGCAAAACCAGATATCACCATTCACCAATAAATATTGTAAAAAAATGCCCAAAAATCTCAATCGGCTATGTACCAATCGACTACATGTATACGCCATGTCATGTCATGACAATGAAATGTAAAACCGACAACGGCACATCAAGAAGACCCATTGACCCCCTTTCCATGTTCCCATCCCCGTGCCGAAACTCCAAACGTGAAACCCTCATTGTCGAGGGAGGTAAAAAAAAACACCGCTTCAATGTATAAACAGTTCCGTTTCAGCAGTCCATTGCGACCACGCAGTCTTACACCACTCATCAATCCATTCCCTCTTGCTCCCGCTGCCACTCTCGGGTTTCTCCAAACCGATCACGCCAAGCTTAGTGCTGTTGCCTCTTCGACTCATCAATATCGGCCCCCAACTCGGCCGGTCGTCTCGGGTCCACGTACGCAGACAGGCGTTCATCACCCCAACGCGCGCCAATCGACACCCACACGTGTTTCGCTGGAATCTGCACGTTCCTGGTCTCACGGATGCCTGTCCACCGTAGCCGCTTCTCGCGGCTCATATCACTGTTTCCGATACCACCGTTGGTGTTCCACTCCTTGATGATATCGCGAATGAACTCCACCTTGCGGCGGAAGTGGTTTGCCGCTGGAATACCTTGCAGTTCAGAGCTAATCTCGGGCCGGCGCCGTGTGGGATTACTCGTGCTACGGGTTCCTGCACGAGGGGCCGGTTGCTTTGCCGGAGTGGAAAAGTTCAGGAGCGTCTGTAGGGGGTATGAGAGGACTGTTCGTCCATCCAATGCCGACTCAGCGAGAGACCCTGTTCCTTCGAGACGTTTCGCAGCTTCCTGGGGGAGGTGCCAGAAGTGGCACCATGTTCCTGTCGAGTCAATGACGATTTTGGTATGGTCAGGGAAGTTGAACTATGAAGCATGTTAGCGAGGCCACACCTAAAAAAACCAATGACGGGAATGACTGACCTGCATATGTCCATCACAGAACATCCAGCAGCCGACATCCCCAAAACGTTGGTAGAACGTGACGATATCACTTGGCGCAGCGGTTGGGTCCGTAATGGTAGGAACGTGGATCGGCGCCTCTTCTGCCTGTCCAGGGCTATCCATTTCTCGAC
The DNA here is from genome assembly GCA_030549175.1 of Lasiosphaeris hirsuta. Taxonomy (NCBI): domain Eukaryota; kingdom Fungi; phylum Ascomycota; class Sordariomycetes; order Sordariales; family Lasiosphaeriaceae; genus Lasiosphaeris; species Lasiosphaeris hirsuta. The sequence continues at coordinate 6,907,441 of JAUKUA010000001.1, forward strand.
CATAGGCGATCATGTAGTTGGCGAACTTCTTCCACAACACGATCCTTTCTCTCTTACGGTGCTCGTAAATATCCTTGCCCGCCGATAACTTGCCTGTCGAGCCATCTGGGTATACCGTAAGGTGGAAATTCTCCGGGGCAACTCGCACACGCGAGAAACCATCTTCACCATTGTTTTCGTAGAATTGCACGCTGTTTGTCATGGGCACAATTTGGTGTCTATCAGGGTAGTTCGGATCTTCCCTTCGCTGGCAGTGTCGCTCCGCTCCGTGAACGAGCATGCAGGCGGGGGGTAAGATGCCGTCTTGAATCCCACCATCCTGGGTTGGAATGCTTCGAAGGATGCACCCGACGCTTCCATCGTTGAGAATGTATCCCAAACCAAACTTGTTGGTATAATCAACCCATTTAACCACGATGTGAGGGGGGGATGGCGTTCTGTCCCTGGAAGACAGGAGGGCCATGGAACGAGAATTTAAAGCCCTTTCGAGTTCAGCCTGCAACTTCTGCAGGCGGTCCAGAACGACGTCCGGTCGGGTGCCAGCAACAGCTTCTTGATATTCTGAAGGGCTGAAGAGCGATAATCTCTCCTCCTGTAGCTTTTGTTTCAAAGACGATGGATTGGATGGCTTTCGTTGAGGAGGTGGGATGGTCCGCTCAGCTGCGAGAACCATCGGCTCAGTTTTACTTCTCGGAATAGCATTGAGCTCAGTTTTGCTTCTTGGGACAGCCGTAAGTTGGCTGCGAAGGCTTCGAGTTGATCCCATGTACGGCTGGGCCAACTCATCTGGGGACTGCTCGCTGGCACTTGGCACCTCCCGGGTGGATCGGGAGCGGAGGCTCTTTTCTGAAGCTGCAGTAGGCTCCGCAATAGGCTGGGCTCGGTAGATACTCGCAGTGTTGGTTGGCCTACCCTGCGCTCTCTGCTGAGCAGCGAAACTTTGAGGGGGGGCGCGTAGAAGGTTTGATGGGACTCTCTGGGTCGCTTTGCTTTGGCTGAGAGTGCTGAGTTCAGTCGTCTTATCCAAAATCTGCGATGGTTGCTGGGCCTGTTGAGCCTGTGTGGCAAGGCGAGCCTGCAGTCGCTGTTCGTTGCGAACCTCATCGAATGGCCGGTAGACGATGCCCTCTGCCAAGGGAATAACGGGGGTTAGACCGTGATGCTCCTCTTCTGCCATCTCTCTCCAGATGTTCTTGAACACGAGCTTAGCCTCGCCCCAGGGGCCGACATTGCACTCTCGACACATCTCCTGGACATTGCGAAGGTTGAGCGCTGCCATTTTTGAATCCATAGGCTCGTAGAAAGCAGTGCTTTGTGGTGCGGTGTCCCGGAGCTTTGATGTGATATCGGTAGCTACCGGCAGGTATCCTGAGGTGAAGAATGGATGCGCCACGATAACATCAGGCTCTGGCCTGCTGTCTGCATCCTGAAGCATTGTCGCGACCAAGTCCTTGGCTTCCATACTGATGTATTTTTGGGACGTCTCAGGCGTTGGCCATTCATAGTCCCTGTCTCGTGCGCGACGGTAAATCTCGTCCGTGGTTGACGATTGGAAGGGGGGTTTGGAAGTGAGCATGGCATATCTAGCTACTGTTAGCTGTGTGGGTCATCATCGTTGGCCAAGAGTTGACTTACAGGATAATTCCCAGGCTCCAGATATCGACCATGTGATCATGACCCTTCTTACCCTTTTCAAGAATTTCAGGGGCGATGTAGTTGGGTGTGCCACACAAGGTTGTTCGCCGCATGATCTGCATATCCTTCCCCGTAAGGAGGAGTGCAGCCAGGCCGAAGTCCCCAATTTTGGCGTTCATGTACTTGTCGAGAAAGATGTTGCCCATTTTCAGGTCCCGGTGAATAATACCCTTGGCATGCATGTACTTGATTGCTCCTGAGATTTGGATGGCGTAAAATCTCACCTCAGGTTCTGTCAAGCCCTTGCGCCGCTTGACCATGTCCATAAGTGAGCCATTGGGGCACAACTCTAGGACGAGGTAGGTGCAGTTCTCGAAGGTGAATGCGCGATGGAAGTGGACGATATTCTGCTGTCGCATCTTGGAGTGAATCTGAAGCTCAGTCTGGAACTTCTGTTCCATCTTGGTGGCCATCTGGCTCTTGACAATCTTGAGCGCGTATCGCTTCGAAGTCCCAGCCAGCTTGCCATCGTAGCAAATGGCGAACCCGCCCTTTCCCAAGAGTTTGCCGACCTGGTAAACAGCGCCCTCTTTTCGATCTGCGCTCGGAGGCTCGGTGACATTGTTGGGGGGTGGTAGTGGATGCTCCTTGTCTTTGACGCTCTTAAGCTGGGCTGCTGCCTTAGTCTTCAGCTCGTTCGCTCGAGGTCGCTGGGCATTCGCATCCCGTGGTGATAGGGCTTCCATATCAACGCCCTTAGCTACCATTGCTCCCTAGGCGCCCGAGCAAGAAGGAACACGGTGGAGTTCAGATGCAAGTCTGCAGCCTCACGGGTGGTTCAGATGTGATGTGCTAGGTCTACAAATAAGTTAGGAACAAGCGTAATGGCAACATATAGAAAGTGCATTGGCCAGCAGGGGCTGCAGTGAATGGAGAGCAGTGAACGAAGAGCGGTGGGCGGGAGGTGTGCAGAAACTTACGGCCAACAAGATCCCTGGCATTCACCACGGACGAAGTTTGACGATGTAAATCGGCAATTAGCATGAAGATATATCTGTGCCGATAAACAATGAATGGATGCAAGCTGGGCGATGGCGAACAAACAACCCGTGATGAGGGCTCGGCGGCGCAAAAGTGTAGACAGCACGTCGCTGTGGTTTGGTTTGTCCGGTGGATGTGTGTGTATGTGTTGAAAGCTGGAGCCGACCGAGATTGCGCGGGACGCCGAATCGGCCTTGTTTGTCGCTTCGCTCGTTGTCAGAGCAACCGTTGCTCGTAGCTCTCGGACGAACCCACCAAGACAGAATTGCCAGTCTTTGATTGACCAGCCTTGGACAGGGGTCTCCACACAAGCTTCTCCTTGACCTGCCCACAACTGTCTGCTAAGACGCTATTGGCTGCACACCTCGATAAGCCCTGTATCGAATTCTTATCGCCGGCACTGCCGAGGGACCCTCCACATTGAGCTCCGACTCTCTCACTCACGTCAACACGGAGCGATCCGACAAAACACGACCATACAGGAAGCGGGGCGAGCTACTATCTCAACGTTTCGGCGTTGCTATTTTTCTTTTCTTTTCAGGGCCGCAGTCGAGGAATGCTGAGGGCGGCGTCAATCAGCTGAGAACACCCAAAGTAGTGGCTTCAGCTTCTTCGTTCCCCCTCAGCTCCTCTGCTAGCCTCGTTGGCCGAGGCTCACCGGCAGCATGGTCCCCTTACCTCTTTTCAAGCTTGCAGCGCTCTTTGTCCGGCATGTGTCCAAGTATGGCGCGGTTAGTAGTGCATTTCTCGTCGATTCCTCGTGCGCTCATGGCTATCTGAATTAACACAGCTTGTGCGAGCAGAACCAAATTAAGCACCAAGCCCATGAACATGTGCGCTTTAGACAGTTTGCCGCAAAGTACGGCCAGATGATACACCAATTGAACATGCGAATGTCGGTCGCATTACTTCGGAACCCCGATGCGGAATTACGAGCAAAGGAAAAAGCAGAAGCACCGACAGTGAAAACAAAAGAGCAAATCGAGCGCGAGGCACAGCTGCGGGTAAAATACGGCGCAACACCCAAAGAATCACACCCAATTAAAGAGATACCTACAAGTGTTTGGAGGAGGAGGTTTAGGGCTTTACCCGAGGCGAAGGCTGTTGATCTCTTCGCCGACGTCATAGGAGATGGCTTCATCTTGCTGATCGCAAGTGCTCTTGTCATCTACGAATACCAGCGGTCATCTTCAAAACCCGACCAGCACATGGAGAAAATTAAAGAGTTGGATGAGAAGCTCGACGAGCTGAGGAAGAGAGAGGAGGAGCGAGAGGATGTTGAAAAGGCTCAGCAAGCACGCCTGCATACAATTGAGGAGGCGCTGAGGGCGTTCAAGGACCCCAAAACGAAGCTGCCCCTTCTGCCCACTCCGGCAGCTTGAGGCAGGCCACGGTTGAAAGCTGCAAGCTGAGATACCCCTTGACCGACTCGGGAGTTGGCATGGGATAGAACTGCCAAAGGATTGAGAGAACTTGATCACAGTCCAGCGTTCTTGAACCGTCTGTGTTTTTTTTTTGTTTGGCGATTCCCAAAACTCTCCCACCCACCACCTGTACGATGATGTAAGTTGCTCCAATATATCCCGTCTTGGGTAGTTGGATGACCGGGTTGGAAAGAGCTCGTACCCGGTATTTGGGATTCAGGGGAAGGAGCGACAGTACTGTGCTACTCACTGTAGACGGCAAGAAGAGAATACCAGACTCCCTCCTCAACAAAAATTCGGATGAAGACGATACCCTGTACTTAGAATTTCATGAAACCCATCCCCCGATCTCACGCCTTGCCAGTGCATTCGGGAACTTATAATGGATCATCTTGATCTCGAGCCAAGCGCAGAAAACTTCATCTGTTCGAGCCTCACGCAACGTGAGCCATGGGGGCCTGTCGCTACGCAGATCCTGCAGTCTGGCGGGAAGCTTTGGAAGGGTAATGTTCTGTCTCAAAAATTACCATGACGCTTAGACTACTAAAAAGTTGACACGCTCCTCAGAGACCAACCTTGAAAGCCATGACATCGCTTTGCTGATACCACGGGAGTTTCAAGAAGGCAGTCAACACTTTCAGTTCCTCCTGCTTTCTCCAGTAGACATAGAGGACCGTGGAGCTATCACCCGAATCGAGCAACTCCGCCATTTGAGCGGGGACGCTGACATGGCGGTGGTCTTTCTCTTCGATGAGGACAGGGATGAAGGTGCTACGGCATCTTTCATGAAGCTTCAGTTGGGGTAGGTTGGCCAATCCCACACTAGCTACTCACAACCTGGAGTTACCTTGTGTGGATAACTAACCCACAACAACACGCAGCATCGTGGCCGGTGACATCCTTGAGATTCCCATCATACCGCTCTCCTCGCCCGAAGCGCTCACCACGACCCTCCAGAGCTTCATGACTTCTCTGGTCAGCTCTAGAGCCGCACGAAGCTGTCCGGTAGATGCCACCCAAGATCTGCTGCCCTACTGCACAGTCAATGCACCATTGTCTAACCAGAGCTTGGGCGTCCTGGGCAATGACAGCTTTAGCTTCAGGGATTTGCTTGACGGGGTGGCCACGGAGGAAGGCTGCACCAGGATCGGTGATACCATTGGGCAGGCAGAGGCATCACGCATGCTCTCCTTCTGGACCCACGAGTTCGCCATTCCTTGATCCCATCAAGTCTCCGCGCCGCAGTAGTGCAGCAACGCAACCATCTGGCTTATCATTGTGGGCATGTCGAACCGGATGGGAGCAAAAGGATTCTTCTCTTGGAGGGTCTGACTTTCGAATAGTTGGTCCGATGGGGTGATGTGCGTGCCTTGGTGGACCTATGTCAGGTTCTTCGCTCTCGTTTGCCCAGGAGCTGCAAAGCAACGAAAGGGGCTGAAAGATGTCTAGTCTACAGACTCATCTCGCAGGATAGGGTTATTGAAGCACCACCACTCCCAACTGCAATTTCATGAGTGGAACAACATTAAGCCTCGGCGGTTCCCCTCGCATGACCGATACGATACCGACAATGTGGGTGACCTAGTAGGGCGACGGTGAGGTAGGTCTTGCAGTGCCGATCCGGATACCCTCTCCGCTCCACTTGGATAGGGAAGCTCAGGCAGTTGCGAATAAGATAGTACCGGTTCTCTGTCCTGTGTCGACACGTGCTGAGGCAACGCACGACGCAGATAGGCTCGACTAAGCGCGGCTGCGAGGTGCAGCGTGAAGGTGGCTGCGTCCCTGCATCTCTCGACAACTGCCTTCTGTGTGGCAGCAAGTGGAAATGATCAACGCTACACCACCACTGATCCCCTTGCTCAAAGCGAGGCTGAACTGAATCAACTACACATGATGCACGCAGTCGTAGCCGCCGCGTATGCGGAAGTCGCGGCAACAGCGCATGGGATGGCCATCTGGGGTTGGCCGGGCCTCGAAAGACGGCCATCGCGCGGCGATGCTATCTCCTCGCTGCACGCAAGATCTCACCATGTTATCATTGAAGGCGGAGAGCTGGCTCAGCGGAGATCTCTGATTACCGCGAAGGATGTTCCCCTAAGATGTACGTGGTTACCGAGGGTACTCTAGGGTGACCACACTACGTACAGTCCAGCATCAGCAAGAAGCCCATGCTCGATAACTGATTCCAAGCACATCATCTATCACGGCGCAGTATCGAATATTACCGGGGCGGCATATTGCCCTGTCTGAGGAGGCCATTCACACGATGCAGCTAGGACACAGTGACGAAATAACAGCTGGCTAACAGGGCACCAGATATCACATCACATCATGGATCAGAATGGTTGGGGGGCCGGTTGGTGGCGCTGGGAGATGCTGCATGTATGTGTGGTGTTGGCGGCGGTGACTTGGGTTGGGGGCCCCGGCATGGACTAGGCTGGGCTGAGTGGTCCGAAAGGGACACTGCGGGGTGGGCTATCCTCCTTCACGGCAGGCAGCGCAAGCGACGGAGCGACGGTGAACCGGGGGCCGGAGCGACCCATGGCAACTCACCTCAGGTGAGCATTAGCTGTGGTTCCCCAGAAAACTATCTGGGGATTAGGTCCGGCCTCGGAAAACCAATCGGTGACTGTCATTCGACGGTGGATCATCGTTAAGTCTTGTAAGCCAACGATTCCATCGCGAGCCGACGAAGGAAGAATCCAACGGTGTCTCAATCTCTGTGCGGCCACGAGCTTGTGAGCCACTCGGTTGACGGAGGTCCAAAACGGTGCTATGTTCATCACATCGAAACCGAAATCATAAAATTCCCGAAGCCCGATGCGAAAGGCCCTCAAGCATGGGCACAACGCGTGATGTGATAAGCTCACTGGACAAGGACGTGGGCGAGGGTTTTCAGCTTATCGAACATCCCTGAGTCGATCGATGCTGTCAGTCGTCAACGAGAGGCTCTGAAGCGGGGTTCTGCGATGCGTGATACTAAATCACATCACAACCCCAGGGATTCTTGCTCAGACCATTATGCTGCTGCGGTATCGCTCGTCCGTATATTCGAGTAGTAATTTATCTGGTTTTGCAGAGGCCCATCACCATGCAAGTCAATCAGAGCATGGAAGGGCCAGGTCAGGGTCACGTCGAGCATTCCGTTGAAAGAACTGTGGATGATGGCTTCGACGGGCTGGAGTGGCTGCAGTGGTTGCAGTAGCTCACTTGGCTGCCACGGTGGGGGGCCGGCTGACGGGTCGTGGTTGGCTGGGTGGCGTGCTGGGGAACCGTGGTACCCGCAAGCGAGGCCAATTATTCTGACGTTCCAGCCGCCGGGTGAGTGACGGACAAGGAAGGATTTTCGATATTACATCGAGCTCTCCACACACACACCTGCTCTCTCGCACCGCAAAGTTCGATGCGTACATGCAAAAGGTGGCTGGGAGCGGGCCGGATAATGGACAAATGGCGACGAATTGCGTTCGACTCCGACTCAGGGACACTTGACAGGAAGTGGCCGTCCCGCGTTGCCGCCCGCGCTAGAACTGACGACTGCGCGTGGACATTCCACATGAGCATTCCACAACGGGGGATCGCATCGGCGCCATTACCGCATGCCTCGCTTCGCCAAGCCGATAGTATTGGAGCGTCCGGCGGCAGCGCTTGGATTCCATATGGCTGTCACTTGCATGCCCTCGCCAGTCGAAGCTGTGGAACATGCTCCTCGGTGCCCTCCGAATGGAGTTGTTGGATAGAACGTGGCATCGCACCACTAAAGCAGGTGCATCGCGCGGGTCAGCATAGGAGACTGATCATTTCTAATGATGTGCTCTGATCAACCTGATCGCTGCCTTACCCAATGCGCTGAGAGAAACGCATCGTGAAGGAGATCGTGAATAAGCCTACTCGGCGGCAAAGCAGGAACAGCACCGTGAGATCAAGTTTGTCCAACTGCCATGGTAGCGGACCGCGCTTGCGGCTCGCGATCCTGCCGTCGCGGCTCTCGGGAGGTTTTGCTGTGGTGACCTTGATGGGCGGAGATCGCCACAGAGCCACCACCACCACCACCACCACAACGCCGCTCTGCAGCGCCGTTTAGAGGCTCTCGACCGTTTACCGCCGCAGGACGATAGTCGAAGCCCACTGTGCTAGCTACTACACTAGGCGGTACCCAACGATCGAAAACTAGCGCCGTGTAGTGCCGTAGAGTGTGGTGTTCTGAGGGCGTACAGAGATCCAGCGCAAAGGGTGACAACACGACCCTGGTTTTGCTGCAATCAATCACCCAAGAGGCAGACCTGGGAAGATCGAGCAACTGTGCCGCCTCATCACATTTGCTGTCAATAGTTGGGATATTCCCGAACATGGGAGAGTCTGGTACTGCAACTGCAGCTGCCGAGTCCTCCGCTGTGCTCTGGGGGCGTCACTTATACGCAGTACACTACGGGCGCACGGCCGCTTTGCGAGTCCCAGCACTTTAACCCCGTGCTAGCGAGCTCAAGGGAGAGAGAGAGACTGGCATGGCCCGAGCTCAGCATGATAATCTTATCGCCCCGTCTCCCTCAAACGGCTTGTGCCTCAGCAACCCCCAGCGTACCCCCGCCAGCCCGCCCAGCGTACCCCAGCGGCGAGGGGCCAGCCTGATCGTCGTCGCAGAGCTGGGATGGCGGGACAGCTGGGGGGTGTTTTTGCCGGAAAGCTGCGACGAGCAGAGTGTTTTGACTACACAACACGAGCGAGAAGAACAAAAAAACTGCACGGCAGAAAAATGAAGGAAGGTTGCTCGAGCCATCAAGTTTCACAGCTCTTAGCATCGAATACGGAGTGCTCTTGGGGATAACTGACCGTCAGATTCAGTGACGACGCCGCCTGGAGTTTCTGAAGGAATAACAGTTCTTCTGAGTCGCGATTGGCGGCGACTCGGTCTTCCCAGACGGTCATGAGAGACGGGTTTGATTCTCTCCGGGGACGTCGAGGTCCATACATGCTGTCGTTGGCCAGGTTGGAGAGGGAACGGGGGGAGAGTCGAGGGGCCTCGTTTGTCACTCGACACTGGTGAAGCGCGGAGGGGTTACAGGAGGGATACATGAGACCCCGGCCCCCGCATCCAATGCATCCAAATGCTCAGATGCGGCAGGGGGGGGCCTGTCGCGGACTTTCGCTGGCTGCTCTTGCTTGCGAACCTGTCTGCTGCAGAGTGCAGAGAGACGAGGCGGGTACTGACGTGATTGGCCCCTCGTCTGGCTGTAGCCGCCCACGCTACGCCAATCACGCGGGAACAGCCATTTGCAGTTCGACATTCCCAAGCTCCCCAAGCAGTTTGCCATTTCACCACATTTCGCTTTTGCTGCCAGTGCCCAATCCTCCCCGGGCCGCCGCCCCAATCGGGCCCAGTGCAGCGCTCGAGTAACCTGCGAGTCTTGGGCATACCCAGTCTCTGATGGAGACGGAGCGAGATTCTCGTAATGGGAGAGGAAATAGCGAGCAGGCAGAGAGAGAGATTGCCGCGGCCGGGGGCCGTGCTGTTTGGTCGTCGATGCCAAGGCCCAGATGCGAGACGGCGAGGACTGGCTGCCAGTTGCCTGCCCAGCGACGCAGAAGGGCGGTCTCGGCCGTGGCTGGCACACGAATCTCTGTCTCGAGGCCTTTTCTCCGTTTTCTCGATGCTATTTTCTCTGCGTCCTCTGCAGCCAGGTCCCCTGCTCCCCCATGTCCCCCATGTCCCCCATGTCCCCCATGTCCCCCATCCATGCCCGTCACATAGCCCCATCGACGAGCTGCATGTGGACGATGTACGCTACCGGTCTTGGCCTTGCGCGCTCTCGTCCCTAGCCCTCTCTGCCCGCCTAACCCGCCTCGTCTACGTTGCGCTGCCCGCCTCGACCCTGTCGTGGACCTGCCCTGTCGCTTCTTAAACTCGCATGGTCCCAGATGTCTGGCGATCAAGCAGCCGTCCCTACTCCGCACATGTCAAACACCACACTGTCTGATCTCCACCCTGAATTCAATGCCTCGAGCCTAGCTCATACCATACACCAAGCCCGTCCTCGAACCTCTTGCACACCCCAGCCCGCATCGGGCCTCATCCGAACAACAGCCTAGCATTAGATTCCCTCAGGTCCCTGGAAACCTCGATGCCGCTCGGATGCCAGCTGTTGTTATAGACCAACTCAGCAGAACTTGGATATCGAGGCACTGCCTGCCCACTATCAAGCCAGCATCAAGCCAGAAACATCCGACACACGCCCCCACTGCCTCCTGACACACGAGCTTCCGGCCCCTCGGTGCAGCCCATCTGGGCCACTGCGCCAACAAAGGGATTCCCGCCTAGCATACCCGGATCTGATATTAGTCGACGTGATCCACGCCAGCCCTCCCACTCTTGGTTTCCTCCTCTCCTCTCCTAGGCCAGCGCTGCGCACTCGGTCGTCGATAGCCTTCTTTCATATCGACGCTTTCTTCTTCTCGCTTCGTGCTTGTTTACCCACCCGCTGGTCCGGACTTTACTTCGTTCCTTCTACTACGCCCTGTATTACTTGTTCATACCGTCTTCACTTCGCACGCCCACGATTGTTTGGAACCGAGTTCGAGCTGCATTGGAAAGCGTTTAGCGTGTATTCTGTGGAACACGGCAAGAGAGACAGGAATCTTCTCCGCGAGGCAAAGAAAAGGGGACACGACGGGCCGACTCAGAGAACCGAATCGCCGACCAACCAACCATTCTTAATTCCGAGGACCTTGCTCGTTGCTGTGTAATCAGTCGCCATGGGCAGACTTATCAAGAACCACTGGGCGAGGCTCATCATCCTTGCCTCGGCAGTCTGTACGTGCCACCCACGATCTCTCGCGTAGGACGCGGAACGCTAACACGCAAAAGACCAAGTAGCTGCTGCCGTCTCGTGCTTCTTCTGGCCCAAGATATTTTGGGACTTCCTCACAAAGACGCTAGACCCGGCCATCAAGCCGGCGCCTATATTACAAGTGATAAACTTGCTGTTTGGGCTCGTTCTCCTTGCGTGGGAGTGGCCCCTCGGCTTCATTGCCGGGAGCAGTATTCACCGCAGCCTCGAGGCCCGCCTGGCCTTCATCCCGCTCACAGCTCTGGCCGCCGCCCTCATCTATCAAGGCACCAATGCCGCCATCTACCAGCTGATTGGTCTCGGTGTTTATTTCTGGGCTTATAGCGAGGGAGAGGTATGTTGGAGCATTATCACCGATCTTGGACTACGAGACTAACAGAACACAGATCATCTGCGCCAAGCCGTGGACTCTACCGCAACGGGGTGGCCGAACTACACGTGTCTAATCCAAGACGGAGACATGGTGCTATGTAGAACGAGAAAACCCCCCGAATACAATACCTATATTACCCCCCCTATCCTCAAACAATCCACCAAATGTACAAATCTTTCTTGCGGGTCTGAAATATAGGTATTACTATACAAGACTCTGTGCCTGCTCTACCTGAATTCTCGGTTCTACGTCGGTTGATACCATCGACAAATTATCTGTCGACACATCATTGACCTCATCAACATGGATGACAACCGAAACCCCCAGGCAGAGCGAGGAGAGGCATATGAGCGCGGGGTATACCCAGGAGGGGGCTTCCTCTCTCCGGCCAGTTGTTTCTTCTACAAGGGCGGCAAAGCGTGGTTCTCGGATTTCTTTTTCTGTATGACTTGGGTTTCTCTGTTTTACCATTTTATTTATTTCCATGACTGCAATACGCATTGTTCCCGTCGAACGGACCAGAACGACAACTCAAAGAGGGGGAGGAAGCAAAGCGGGGTCCAGGCAAAGCATGGCGTTGTCTTTTTTGGGGGTTGGTAGCAGGGGCAAAGAGGAGGAACGAAAATCATGCAAAAAGTCGGACAGCGAAAGATGGGGGGCAGACGAAGTTTCGATGATGGGCCGATGCTGAAGGGGGGTTGCATCAGGGTCGCGAAGGCCCTACAGATGGGGGATGGATTCAATGGGCTGGTCTTAGCAACGGGTAGAAGGGGAAAGAGGAACATGGCCGAGCCGCACACGGCGGGACCTAACCTGTGTCGCCGGGCCGTGATGGACGGGGGCCGATGTTGTTGAGCTAACTGAGACCCCAAATGCCGTTGGATTTTTGTGTACTTGTTCCCAAAACAGGGGGTCCTCCATATCTCATGCCATGGGAACGGGAATAGCATCGAAGGGATCTGATGAGCGATCCCGTAATACCAATCAAGATGGAAACAAAAACCGTTCATTTCCCAAAACCGTGCTCCGTTTCTCCGTTCAGCGGCTACTGCTACTAGCCTGGCCATCATTAGTCTCCATGCTAACACAGCCCTCATGATATTCGGTGCCGGTTTTGGGCCTGGAGATGACGTGTCTTGAGTTGGGGTGGATGGTGTGGTCTTCCAGAAAGGTCTGGCTCATCATTAATAGATGAAATGAGTCTTGGATGCTATTTTTGAAAATAAGAAACGGAATGGATGGGGGGCTTTCTAGCCCGCTGGGCGGTTGACGACACAAAGGCGGCCCAAATCACGGCCCTGGCTAACATATTCACGATATTCGAGACGGTAGGCAATCTCGAAGCCTCAAACACGCTCCAGCCATGTCCAGGGGCTACAAAAGGGGGCTCACGGGTGTGGCCCAGTCACGTGCTGGCACAAACAACCAATCACCACCTATGCATCAAAATCTGGAGCACATGTGAGACACGAATGTTGGCGGTTTGATGGAGGGAGCACAAAGTTTTCTATTTTGTTGCTATTTTGTCTCTGCGCCGCCAAGAAACGAGGTAGTAGCCTCATTGTTGGCCGCCACAGCACAACGTACGCCCTAGCCTGGATGCCTTCCGGCAAATCCTCGAGGGCTACCATCAAATGTCGGCCATTTTCTAGTCGTTTGATGCGTTGAGAGGCAGCCATAAGCAAAAGGTATTTTCGTTCCGTCCTAATCGGTCCGGCCTGGGGGAACATCCAGGCCAACCATCAGCACTGCCATGTCCGTCGCAGAATCTCATCCCTCGGGGCCATACACGGCCCCACTGCCACTAACAAGCGTAACGAGTCGATGAGAAAGAGGAACCAAAGCCTCTTTAGTGGGCAACCATGCCGCCTTGCGAGTCGTTCTTTGGTCCTTGACGATCAGCCATCTGTCAAGTCATAGTTAGCATTCGTTTCTGAGGATCACATCAAGTTGACCACTGCTGCTGCTGCAGCTCGGAGGAAGGCTCAGCCATGGCCGTCAACCGACCAGACCAGGAGAACCCCAGGAGGGCATCCCCTCCTGCGTCAACAACAGCCTCGACTCCGTTTTTCGTCCACGGTGACACAAACAGTTCCTCCTTTTCCTGCTTGCTTGCGCAGTCGTGAAAGCAATAGGCATCTAGCTGACCAACAGCGGCCACAGCCAGCTGGCCCTCTCCCCCGGCAGCAGCAATCAAAAACATCCCGGCACGTACCTGAGACTCCTGGAGATTGCCCTTCTCCAAAACCTTCTTGATCACCTCATCCTCATTACTGGTACCGAACTCCGCCTCGAGCGCCTGCCTGGACGCCGCGTTGAACGGGCCTTGGGCACCGTGCCTATAGGAACTTGTCAGTTCCTATGCAATTACCGGCCACGAGGTATTGGCGTCTAAAGATGAGGGCGTTGCAGCAGCCGGTTTTCTGCCCATCCACGCTGTGCAAACGGTAGGTGCGTCGGGTGGGAAGAGTGGTCGGCTTACTTGTGCGTCACAAAGACCTGGAAGGATGACACGACCTGGGCCAGCGGAACCGACTTGTCAGCCAGCCACTTCTTGTAGTCGTCGGTGCTGTCGAGGAAGACGACAAAGTCCTCGTCGTTGCCCTTGAGGTGGACCTTGACCTGGGTAGCTTCGCCGCGGACCATGATGGCGGTTTGTGTGTGGTTTCGTAAAGGTGGTTGATTGGAATGGGCAAAGGGTAGCTGAAAGTTAATTTTTCGTTTGGTTGCCGTCAATGCAATTGCTGGGAGATGAATGGGTGGTGGTGTTGGAGGCTGCTATGGCAGGGGAGTTAGGAATTGGCCTGAATAAATACGACCAAGGAGATGATGACTAACTTTATTGGATGGCAGAGAAATTTGTCTTGTTCGTCGTAAGTTCGATTTGGTTGTTTGTCACTGATCTGATGTTCGTCAGGAGCTTTCTTCTGCTTCTTGCCGTGGGGCGTCCCATATAAAGGAGAGGGACCTGGACGACTACGTCATAGGTGACGGATGTGCTGAGCTTCCACATCCACAGCCCCACCGCGGGGGAACGCCATGCCCCACCACAACAACAGCTGAGCTGTTTGTCTAGGCTCTTGGCACTGTGTAAATGTGGGCATCAGACCTCCTGAAGCACCAGGAACGACAAAGAAGGAAGCAGCTTCTCTCCGGAATGCATCATTTCTCAAACAACTAATTCTGTATCCCAAAACAAACCCATCACCAGCCAAACATCAATTCCAATCCTCCCAAAAACTCCGCCAAGCGAAAGCCTGAGCATTGGCGCAGACCAAAACCTGTATTCACACAATAATACTCCTTGCTTAGTGTTCCTGCAGCTGTGGCGTGCTTCCTTACGTCACTTCGACCACCAAGCAACCCGGGTGCCGTGTGACCATGAGATGAGCATCAAAAAAGGCGGGAAAGGCTTGGAACATACATGCTCATCTTAGGCATCAACGCTACTCTGGATCCACTTTGAGACTCTCATGTTCCACTGGCTCTCGCAAAGTATCTAGTGTATAGAAAGTGTATAGAAACACGCCGAAGCGGTTCGATAGCTCGCTGATTACTGACTGTCCCAAAGCCAAAACATTTCCTCCACTGTTTTGTTTTCCGTTCTGTTCCCGTTCCCATATGATACAGCACACACCGGGTATCTATATACATGCAATTCCAACAGGCACAAGTGCCGCGCCCGGTATCCGTGATATTCCAACTCCACATATTACACTAGCACAACTAGCCATGCTCCCAAACCACCATAAAGACAATGAAAAAGAAAGGGGTATCAAATGCTGTTCCAAAACCAAGACCAAAACCATCAATCAAAACCCTTCCCATCCTAGTCG
Source organism: Lasiosphaeris hirsuta (assembly GCA_030549175.1). Lineage (NCBI taxonomy): Eukaryota > Fungi > Ascomycota > Sordariomycetes > Sordariales > Lasiosphaeriaceae > Lasiosphaeris > Lasiosphaeris hirsuta. Next base: position 6,922,595 of record JAUKUA010000001.1, read on the forward strand.
TACACTCCCTCAGCGAAACAAGTTCCGAATACTCTGCACAACCGCCTCCCGATGCAGCACCCCCACCTTGGCCGCCAACCGACTCGACAACCTGTGCGGCCTCGCCTTATCCGACCCCCGCGGCAACGGCGAGTACGCATTCTCCTTTTCTATGGAGCCCCTCGTCGATGGCCGACTAAAGCTTGACCCCTGAATGCTCAGCGACATCGAGCTATTCCCCGAGCCATGCTGCAGCGCCGGCGTCAGTGGACACGCCGCCTCGCTATCCGTAGATCCCCATGTAGTGGCCACGCCGCCGCGACACACTGCCCCTGCAACCTCCCCTGCTCGGTCCCTAAAGGTCCCATGTAGCGACGGAGTCCCGCGCTCCGTTTCGTCCGGAATCACCGACAGCAGCGACCTTCCCGCGTCCTCCGACCCCTCGACCGTAATCATTCCCGCCGGCACCACTTCTTGGCAACTCCTGGCTTCGTCGTCGGCACTGGCCTTTTGCTGTAGACTCGCTAAACTTGCCGAGCGTTTCGAGAAGCTACTCGTAATGCTCACGACGCTGAGTTTGCGCATCACCGACGATGCCGACGCCCGCACAAGGTGCTCGCTCCTGGATCGGGCCGTTATCCCGGGGAATGGGAGGATGTCCCGGGTCCAGATGTCCGACAGGAGCGCCTCGAGTCGAGCCCTCTCGCCCCGGGACGGAGCAATCACTGGTATCCGCGCCGTTGTGGTCAAGAGGGACTGTGATCTGTTGATCGGAGAGCCCGTCCCCGACCCCGAGCTCGGCGCATCTTTGATAACGCTGGTGTTCTTCAAAATGACTTGACACAGGGGAGACTTAGGTCCAACCGTGGTTGCTCGATGAATTGATATCCGTCTAGCGATGGTTCCTTAAACTAGTCAGCAACTTTTATCGGCCCCAATTGGGCAACCGAAGGTGGCATACCTGGTTTTCTAAAAACAGTCCCCAGTGTCTTGATATTGAGTGAAAGCGAGCTGAAGGTGGCCGACTGTATCTGTTCTTGGCTATTGGCCGTTTGGTGGAAGCTGAGCCGTGTGCGCCATTCATTCTCCTCCCTTGGGGTGCAAGCTGTCAAAATCACTTCGTACAGTTGGTGATCACAAATGAACACAAGCTTCCACGAGTAGGGCGCGGTATGACATTGGAGTCCTGTCTCGTTATCAGTGTCATGTGGAAATGGCCGGGAAAACCATGGCATACCTCGACCATTATCCACCTCTTCTAGCTTGATATTGTTCAAGGCAATACAGGCCTGGATCGTATAAATCTGGTCGGTCCTGCTGGCAGTCGCAAGACACAGCCACTCTCGGTAGAGTAGAGCAACCATGTACTGCCCACTGACCCCCTCCTTAGTCTGCCAACAAACGTGCAAAGCACCACAGATCTGAAGGTGGCCGAACGAGCGAACTCGGTTCTTCGAGGCTGCATCAAGTTGCTGTATTACTAGTCAGCATTGGCTAAAGAAAATCTCATTAATGCTACCGACTTGGTTTGGAAAAACAAGGCGGTCCTGAAGAATCCACGTTTTCTCCAGAACCGATTTAATTCGAGCGTCATCAGTGGCGCGGTTGATTTCAGCAGTTGCCTCGCGAAGTCGGATAAGCGTATTCTCAATCTCCATGTGTGAATAGGGGCAATCGACGACGGGTGTGTGCTTCAGCAATTCCGCAAAGAGTAAGGGGTATTTGCACACTCGTTGAATTGGCTGGCATACGTTAGCTTGCGCGTATCCCAACTGAGACCTAGGAGGCTCACCTTGACAAGAAGATCGCCAATTGTGAGGCTTTTCTTCGAGTGGTCATCCTGGCTATTCACGGATTCTAGCGACGCGGCCAAGACCTCCAGCCCCTTTTGGTATGACTGCCACTTGGGCATCGTTCTGTGGGCAGATGCCACATCCTTGATCATCAACTCGTACTTTGCTCCGTATTCCTCGTAGATAAAAAACCGGTTCATCTAATCAAAGAGTCAGACACCGATCGAGCCCAGTGAGCCTCGGGGGCTACTTGCCTTTTTCGAAAATATCTTGGCAACTTCGGCGGCCGTCTGAGGCTCGGATATCATGCCTGGCATTTCTTGGAGCCAATCCTTGTCTTCCGGGACCGCGTCCAGGCTTCTCCATCGCTGGTGGCCACACCCCCCGGGGCCGACTGGGCTGATTGGCGGCGGAAGCTCGAGCTGGGTGTATTCGGAATCAGGAACAGCGCGGTGCAAATCACCGAGCATCTCCTCATGTAGCTCTACGATGTCGGTGAGGTTTCGGTTGATCGAAGATCGAAGACCAGGCGGTAGCGTGGGAAGAGAGGCGAGTATGGTGACATAAACCTGCTTGATGTTAGGGGCCTTGTAAGGAGACACGGCGGGCGAGTACGAACATTCATCAGGAAGCGCACATCCCCAATGTAGCTCTCTTCGGTGTTGATCAACTCCTCGAGGATTCGGCGTCTTTGCAAGGAGCGTTCCATGACGGCAGGATCCAGCGTGACCTGCCGGTCCAGACAAAAGCTATCTTCCGACAGACGTGCCCCGGAGACAGAAGCTCTGCTGCTGCGATCGGTCCTCGAGTGGCCACGAGATGATAGATGTGTGTGCCTCCGCGACCGAGTCAACACGCTGGCACTGGTGAGTGATACGCTGGCGCTTCTCACCGCCGTCACAAACCCGAAGGATGATCCTGAAGACGACTGCCTGTGGTGGAAAGACCCTGTGATCGAGCTTCCTCCATCCATATCGAGGTCATACGGCATGGGATCCCTAACACAGTCCAGCATTTCTTGGCGACGAATGGCTCGTTTATGCAGCGTTCTCATCCACTTGTAAAACGGCTTGTTCGACTTCGCTACGGATGTATCGCAGTCCGAATCTCCTTGGCTAGCATCTTGAGAGAAGTATTCTGTATTCTCTAACACTTGTTTCTGTGCACCGGTATCCTCAGACGAGGTCGCGGGCATCTTATCCAAACTGGCCCAATCCTCGATGCCGTCCATAATTGAAACGGGGCTGATATCGATTCCTGCATCGTCTTTTCCATTGACACGGCGGGAGGGTCTGTCCGGGAGAGGAGGGGTGGCGGTGTTGCGACCAGGCTGCCGTAGTCCCTGCTCGGAGATGGGGTGGGCGAGCGAGGAGGGCGATTGTGTATCAGTGGCTGTGGGTGACATTATGCAGCGATGAGACCAAGAAACAAAGATGCAAAGGGGGCTGTTCCAACAAGCCCAGGGGCTCCGGCACAATAAGTGACAAGTTGTGCGGGCCAATTCAAAACATGATGATGCAAAGCAACAGTGAGGCCAACGATGCAGTACTGAGGAGACGGTTTGATTCCAAGAAGACCAAGAAGACCAAGACCCAAAAAAGGGAAGCAAGACGGTGGAGGCAAAGAAGTGAAGCTGGTTACCATGATGCAGTTTTGTCTGGGAGGAATGGGCAACGTCCATAAACAATAACCCAGGAGGAGTTTGGAGGCCGGGTTTGGGTCCTTGCCCAAGAAATCCATGGCCGTGGAAGAGTTATGGAAGCCGCATTCCCTGCTTAACGCATCAAGCAGCAGCGTTGGCAGCAGAGAGCCCTCCCAGCCGGGTGCGGCCAACCTAGCCCCAAGGCGTGATGATGACTGCCACGACTACACAACGGCACCGACAGGGACGCCCGTTGGCCGATTGGATGCAAATGCCAGAAACAGGGCAATTGGGCACCATTCAGGATGACGAGTGCGGAAAGTCGGAAGACGGCGAGAAGAAAAAGGCGCCGGCGACCCAATCCCAGCCATCTAAGCTATCCCGACCTCGGAAGTTGCTGAGACAGCTGTCGCGGCTCTGGCATCGGGAAGTTGCAGAGACCCTGTACCCCCATGTTTGCAAAGCCGCATCCAATCCAGTGTAGAGGTGAAGCGAGCGCGATGGATGTTTTAGGAGCATCGATGTTTTGGGCTTTGGAGCACCTGCTGCAGCTGCTTGCAAGTGGTGGGCTCGTGGTGGGGGAGCTCTTCCCGCCGGAACGGGTCGCCTAGGCTAGGAAGTCCCCTCATTGGGCAGGGGAGCTGGGGCGGGGGGGCATCAACCTACCCCGCCATCGTATTCCAGAGCTCCCCTCCAAGCAGCCATCCGCCGAACGCGTCATTGGTTGGCAGGCTGATTGCGAGAGCTTCATTCCTCAGACGACAAATCGGCCCATCGTTTCTCTCTAGAAACCACGAACAATATGAATAGAATGAACAACCTCCATGCGCCCACGATCCCTTCGGGGCCAACTACCCGGCCGGTCGCAAACGGCGGGGTAGCGCATCTCACCTTTGCCGAGCTTCAGCGCAAGAAGGATAATGTCGAGGCAGAGCTGAAGGCCCTTGGAGGCGTGCTCGACTCGGTTGGTGGCTGCTATCCTCGCTGATGCCGTGAGAACGCAGCTGATAAGAAGGTCTAGCATGGCGTCGATATGAATACTAGCCTCCTTACTCCAGATGGCTTCCCCCGAGCTGACATTGACGTTGCCCAAAGTATGGAGGTCGTGCTGCCCAATGGCCTGGAGAAGCGAGGCTGACAGAGACAGTCCGGACGACGAGATCGCGCATTATCCATCTTCGAAATGACTACAAGGACCTAATGGCTGTGATCGAGAAGCACCTCCACGAGCACTTTGCCAGTCTGCAAGATGGCGACGAGACGGTCGCAGCCGCAGCAGCAGCGAATCCCGACTCATCTATGCTGAGAGATGCGGTGCCCGAGCCTCTGGACCAGCCTTTCGCGAAAGTGAACACAGTCGTCGAGAATAGCCCAGCAGAGACGGCAGGGCTCAAGGCAGGCGATGTTATCCGCAACTTTGGCTATGTCAACTATTCCAACCACGACAACCTGAGGAGAGTGGCCCAGTGCGTGCAGGGAAATGAGGGAGTGAGTCTTCTCCACCCTTCTCGGCTTGTGGCTTCAGGAATGAGGAGAAAATTCTTCAAGGTTCGATGCTGACCAGACACAGCAAAACATCCTCGTCAAAGTTTCGCGAGGTAGCGGCAACCCGCAGGTTCAAGAGCTCCGGCTGACACTGATACCTCGTCGTGACTGGGGCGGCAGGGGGCTGCTTGGTTGCCACATCTTGCCGCTGTAGAGAAAACCTCGGCCACGAAGTAAGTATGCGAGAGCTGGAGCGATGGTTTAGAATGACATAGGGGGAGCATTGGGCCTCACTCATTAGGCAAAAATTGGCCTTGGCCAAGTGAGGCAGCTTTCGGGCTGCTTTGTAAAAAATAATTTGGGCGTATGAGCCGTAATGCAGCGGCTCCCATGTCCGCAAGGTGAATGATCGCGTGCCTGAATGGAAATGAGCAAGGGATGGCTGTGACACGTGTAGGAGCACGGAAGGCACCCAAACGAATGAAATCAGGGAGCGATGTGGTAGGCCTACAAGCCCTGGAAGTCCTGGATGTGCGTATAGATGACCAAAACGTCTTTGTCTTGCGCGGGATATTCCCGGCATGGCATATCCCAACAGAGCTTCGTGTTTCCAAGTCCTGAGCTTGAGCCTGGTTCTTTGATTTTCCGTGAGAACAACACAGGTTGACAGAGCAGCTCTTTCTTGCCCTGGCCCCCACTCCATTTCGCCAATTGTATCGCTGCACGGGCCAAATAGGTCACGTGCCACCGTCACCCCGCCGCCCAACGAGTTTTTCGTCAAGGCTGCTGCTTCCAAAGCAGTTGCCTCTGGAAAACAACATCATCTTGCACGCTGTCTGAGGTCCACTGCATCCTTGCTGCCCGACCATCAACCGTTTCCCCCTCACAAAAGCGAAGGTACGTCAGCCACTCCCTTTTTCGCGCAGGGCCGGCCTAGATTCCCTTCGCCTGAACCTCTGCGCCTATAAAGTCGACCCCTCCTCTCACTTCGCGCCAACCGACTGACATTGACCGTGCCAGGCAGGCTTGTTTACCCTCACTTCATCGCGCATCTCAATCAACTACACATCATGGCTGCTCAAGTCACCCCAACTTTCAAGCTGGTCCTTGTCGGCGATGGCGGCACAGGCAAGGCAAGTCAAACCATCTCTCTTATCGTTGACGGCCCAGCGCCCATCTCGTGCCAACTGCGGGGCTGCAGGCGCCAATGCCTTTTTTTGTTTGGCTTTGGGCAGCATGCTAACATGACGATGTCTTGTGCAGACCACCTTTGTCAAGCGCCATTTGACCGGCGAGTTCGAGAAGAAGTATATGGCCACACTTGGTGTCGAGGTACACCCCCTCGGTTTCAGCACGGTAAGTTGAACTCGGCGCTCGACCAGCTCGACGACTCGATAACGCCGACCGGACTCTAATGTGCAATAGAACTTCGGTCAAATTCAGTTCGACGTCTGGGACACCGCAGGTCAGGAGAAGTTTGGTGGCCTCCGTGATGGTTACTACATCAACGGCCAGTGCGGCATCATCATGTTTGACGTCACCTCGCGCATCACATACAAGAACGTGCCCAACTGGCATCGTACGTACCACTGAAAAATATCGTCGGGTGCTATAGGCCGATTGCTAACAACTGTCTAGGTGATCTCACCCGCGTTTGCGAGAACATCCCCATTGTTCTCTGCGGCAACAAGGTCGACGTGAAGGAGCGCAAGGTCAAGGCCAAGACCATCACATTCCACCGCAAGAAAAACCTCCAGTACTACGATATCTCGGCCAAGTCCAATTATAACTTTGAGAAGCCCTTCCTCTGGCTCGCTCGCAAGCTCGTTGGCAACCCCGGCCTGGTAGGTTTTTATTTTTTTGAATGGAGATTACATTGATGACTGACTTGACCATTAAGGAGTTCGTTGCTGCCCCCGCCCTGGCCCCCCCCACCGCTGTTGTCGATGAGGCACTTCTCCAGCAGTACGAGGCCGAGATGAACGCTGCCGCCCAACAGCCCCTCCCCGATGAAAATGACGATGACCTTTGAGCGGCCGCAAGGTTCGATCAGGTGCGTTGTGGGGTGGTGCTGCAGCTTGGTAATGCCCGTTATGAAGGAATGGTGGCATCTTGCAGACAGCCTCGGGTGGCAAGATGGAATGGCAATGGAATGGGACTTGGGCTGGATTTCAGAGCGAGGCAGGAATGGCCGTCTCCTCAGATATTGCGCAGGTGCTGCTGGCTGGTCAATATTCATTTTGATATCTGGTGGACTCAGAACCAACTTGACCAAAGCGCGGGAGGTAGATTTGATTACTACTGCAAAGCAGTACTAGGTAGAGTGCATACTAGTCAAGCGCCCGGACAGACTCTAGTCTCTGTTGTCTGTCCCAAACATCCGCGTTCCTCTGGGCATTATGAAGGTGAATTTTCTTGGAATCTTTTTCTCTCGCCCTCCTACGGTTCGGGCTTGAGGCGGTGAAGCCCCGCGTGTTCGGATTGGATGACCAGAGCCCCCCAGCATGACAATGACATCAAAAGGCAGCAAGAAGCTTGCGTGCTTTGTCAGCAGCATGAATGTGGCTCTGGTCATCCAATCCGAACACTGGTTCTTCAACACTTTCACCGACTGCATATCTTTCTGTGGAAGCACGGCATGTGTTGCGTTGCAACTTTGTTTGTGGAAAATCCAGCGATACTGTGGAACACAATTTGGAGACTGAGCACCCAGGAAGTCTAAAAAAGAATCTCAACGAATCGATTGCAAAATCGTGCTATGTTGGGGGAGGTAAGGATGTCCTGGGTTGGCTCTGAAGGATCTAAGGAAAATCTGTCCGTCGGCTCGGGAGGGAATGGTGATCGGGCCGGGTCCACCTCTGCTGGTCCAGTCGGGTCCAGACTGTCGTTTTGAACTTTATAGTAGCTTTATAATAGCTTCCTTTCTTATCACGGATCTCATGCTGACGATGAAAGAAAAATACCATGTCAAATTGGAGAGGTAAAAGGTTTGTTTGCCGGGAGTGAGGTTTTCTTTTCAATTCTTTTCTTTGGTACGGATACTGGGCCTCCAAAATCACTAATCTCACCATGTTTCGTGCTGGATTTGGCGTTATGAGGCTGAATTTGAGTTGTAATTTCCCTAAACCTCACTTTGACTCGTTTCTCCCGACCGATTTGCCTGGGGCAAATCAAAGACTCTCTCTCCCCGGGCTGCCTCAGATACATCTTGGTCCGCAGAACCACCAAAAGGCCGAGTACACCGAAATCTCTGACATCGCAACACCGAATAACCCCCAATCAAACCTATCCTTCCAAATCCCATCCACAAGTCCCCTCGACACCTACTCCCAGCCTCCTCACTCCCAGTCAACCTTGACCCGGACTCCCTAAGTCTCGTACCATTCCTCGGTGATCCTCCCTAACATGCGCATCGCTTCATCATCCCTCAAAAACTTACACAACTCCTCCGCCGCCCCCAACACCCCCCATCCCTCATCATCCTCATCCCCCTCGTCATCCCCCTCGTCATCCCCCTCGTCCTCCTCGTCTTCTCTCTCATCCTGCTCCCCCTCGTCCCGCTCCCCAATCCCCTCAGCAACCGTCTCCGCCCAGTACGTCACGTCCGCCATCAGCCTAGCCCGCGTCGACGTCAGCAGCGCCCCCCGCGGCCACAGGATCCCGCAGATGGCGCTGGCGTTGGCCACGAGCGCCGAGCTGCCGGACGTGGGGTAGCGCGAGTAGGGCGGCGGCGGGGAGCGCTTCGGGTGCGGCGTCCGCGGGGGGTAGGGCGCGAAGCGGGTGCCGCGGCGCCGCGGCGGCGGGTAGCGCGGGCACGGGTGGGTGCCGTAGCTCGTGATGAAGCGCTCTGTGGCGGCCAGACAGATTTCGTAGACCTTTTCGAGGCGGCGGGGCCAGTTGGTTGTGGCTGTGTCGGTTGTGGCTGTGTCGGTTGTGGTCGTGTCGGTGTTAATGGTGTAGGTTGGGGAGGGGGTTCGGGGGTGGGTTGTGGTTATGGGATTTGGTTTGTAGACGAAGAAGGATGAGGGGTGGGTGTTCGGCTCCGGAGGGCGGGGCACGTATCCCATGCACATATTGCTGAAGACTGGTGCCGGGCGGGAGTTTGGCCCCGGAGGGGGAGGGCTCACGTCTGTCATGTGTATGTTGTTGAAGATTGGTGCGGGAGTGTGGAAGCCCTGGACCGGGCTAACCGCCGGGCTTGTGGTCCCGCGCTGGGAAGACGGCTCCGGTGCCATTCGCTTGCTTCTTCTTTCTTCCTCCAAGTCCATCCTATGGCGTAGAAACCCATGCGGCATAGTCAGGCTGTGTTCGTCACGAGCTGGAGAACATTGCGCTTCTGGGTCGGTTCCGTAGTCCGGAAGAGTTCTCTGCCAGTTGATAGGCTGCCAGTTGATTGGTTTGAAGTGAGGTACAGCCGAGGGTATGGGTGCCATGCTACGGCGTTGTCGAGACATTGATGGGGAGTCCGGTATGTCCACATCATGTTGATAGGGGCCTGACATGGGCTTTGGCGTTGGCGGGTGATCCTGCTTCCCTACCATGTTTGGTTCATAAGCTCGTGTCTGGTCGCGAACTGGTATTGACATCGAAGATGCAGAACTATCGCCTCTCGGCGCGTAGATGAAGGCACTGGGCGACCTTTTCTTCATCTTGGACATCAGCGGAGATCGTGAGACAGATCAGTGTATGGCTGAAATGGATCCAGGGCCATCTGCATTCGGCGATCCTCTACATTTATAGACATCATCAGGAACATGAAAACGGACGGGACTCAGGCAGGTCTTTCCGCCGACCAACCGAGACCGCGCTAGAATGAACTGCTTCGAGTTGGGCCAGGGGTAGGTCAAGGGACAGGTCAGGTTCTAGAAACAATGTTGAAGCCGCACTCAAAGACGCAAGTCAAAGCCGTTGTCTCACACGGCTTTGAATCATCCAGCGGAATCTTATTGATATATGACTGAGCGCTCGCTATGATAGAATTATGTATTCCAAATGACAACTCTTCCATCAACACCGGTTGCTGGAATCTAGGGTTAGCGGGCCCGGAACTGAGAAAAGGCACAACATAGGGGAACTCACAACTAAACTTCTTCACCGAAGCGCCAGAAGATTCATATGGCCGGAGCGTTGTGATGGTGTTCTGGTGAACCGTCTTGAGCTGTGTGTCGTCCTTTGCCTTGCCGCGCAAGTCCATCTGCCTGAACATGTTCAAGGCCGATTCCTCGCGGCTGTCGCCCAGACCAGGCCGGCCCTTGGCCTCCAGGGTCCCGCTGAGCTGCCATCCATCGACTCCCCCCTTGAACCTGAATGCCTCGCAGTCATATCCAGCGGCGATGATCTCAGCCTCACCATTCCAGATCAGGCTCATGAAAGGCAGCAGTTGGGTGTTAATGCTGACAATGGCCTTGGGCGGCTGATCGGGACCGTTCGGGTAGACAACCGTGATGCTGCTGTCATGCGCGGCATACGCCAGCGCATCTCCGCTGGGCGAGAAAGCGACAGAGTGAACCCAGCCGGCTGAGTTGTTCAAGTACTCGCCGCAGACGGTGCCAAAGGGGAGGCGCTCGCCCCAGACGCCAGGCTCGGGGCGGGCGTCGACACCCTTGATGAAGCTCGAGAAGACGCGGGCATGCGCATCCGTTGATCCGGCGGCGAGTAGCACCGAGTTGGGGTGCCAGGCAACGGTAGTGATGGTGCTGCGGATGGGCTTCTTCAGGTGCTTCGAGACCCACCAGTCGTTCTCCTCCTCAAAGTAGCAGATGGCGATCAGCCTGTCGCCGGAGCCAACGGCGAACTTGGTCTCGGACGGCGACCAGCGCACAAAGGTGGCGGCACGGTTGATGCGCAGGAGAACCAGGGTGGGCTTGTATCCCGTGGGCGAAGGCTCCCAGACAAGGGCATTGCGATCTGGCGGGATGTTAGCGTTCGCTCAGGAGCCACTCCGCGCCGTTTCCCTTTTGGCGGGGACTTGCCCTGAGAGCACGAGACGATGCGTCCCGAGTTTGGCGCAATATCGACGCTCGTGACGGTTTTGTCGTGGCCCTTGAGCTCGTCCTTGAGCTTGAAGGCGCTGCCGACCTTGGCGTAGAGCTCAACCGTGGTGTCTCTCGCAACTGCCAGCGTCTTGCGATCGGCCGAGAACGAGTGATCCGCAATCGGATTGTGAAAGAGGTGGTGGACCTCGGGGGAAGCCATTTTGAAGTTGAGCGCGATAGGAGTGAGTAGCTCTCTACTACCGCCTTGTGTGTTGCTTGGGGAGTTGTCGTTTGGTGATGAGCGAGCAAGGGGTAACGGCAGGGAAATGGAGTGGGACCCTGGGGAGCTTACGCATGGGGGGGTTAACAGAGAGCCAAGCCCGCTATCGATAGCCCTGCCGCCACGCCCGGGTTGCTGTTAGCGATTCACATTCGGATCAGTCCCCAATTTTCTTTGGGCGTCACACGTCTAACCTCTTGCAAAGACGCGGCTGGCGACGACCACACGACCTGCCACCGCCCACAAATTTACGACGATACCTCTGCGCGCCCAATTCAGTCGAACCACCGCACACACATTTTCGTGGTAGAGCTAGCACCCCTAAAGTGACGACACAATGGCCACGCGCGGTGCACCACCAGCGAGTCTTCCAGCAAAGGTGGTCTCGGTGCCGCCAAACCAGACGCTATACATCACCAACCTCCCCTCGTCTAAGATACAGAAGGAAGACCTGCGCACAGCCTTGTACATGCTGTTTTCCATCCACGGCCCCGTCCTCGATGTTGTGGCTCTCAAGACAAGTAAAATGCGCGGTCAGGCACACATCGTCTACAGGGACATACAAACAGCCACACAGGCACTACGGTCACTTGATGGTTTTGAATTTTTTGGGCGCCCAATGGTACGTCGATTATTCCAGATATCAGCGCCTCGAATTGCTTCTAACTGGGAATGCTAGAAAATCTCCTATGCCAAGTCCAAGTCCAACATCGTCGCCAAGCTCGACGGTACCTTCAAGATTCCCACCTCTGCTGCCACCGTAGAGGTCACGGACCTACAGCAGAGCATTTTCAATGCTCCTGTGCCCGGCGCAACTACATCGGCGGCGGCACCACCCGGCCTTCCCACTAAGCCGCCCAGCGGCGCCGACCACGTCATGGCAGACGCCGGAACCCCCGAGAGTCGCGGAACGAAGCGGCCGAGGGACGATGGCGACTCGGACGAGGAGAGCGACTCGGACGTTGCCATGGAGGAGGACAGTGACGACGAGTAATGCGCCACTCACACATGCGGTTGTGTGGGAAGCCGCAGGGAAGGGGGGCGTCCAGCCGACTACTCCTCCCCCCATTTTCCGGCTTAGAATCTCTAGGGCTCGAGGGCCATTTCCTTCGGTACCCACAGACCGACGCAGCCTCCGACGAGACCGAGCCAAACCATCAGGTATGTCTCCTTGGAGCAGTCAAACCGCGACATGGCGTCGCCGAGGAGACACGGGTGGATAAAAAACGAGGGAACGCCTGTAACTGGGTGATACTGGAAACCCCAAAAAGAGAGCAGACAAAATGGTTTGTTAGTCTAGACCTATTTGGGCCATGCAGCAGAGTCGCTAGTTAACTCCTTTGACAGTTTAATGAAGAAAGAAAAAAGTCATAAAACGTACATCAGCTGAGATGCCGCCAACTCCGCCGGCGGCGCGGAGTCCGTCCTTGTACTGGTCTGGCACCAGACGTCGGAAGACCGTGTCAGTGCTGAAGGCCAGCTCGTCTACGGCGAGATCATGTAGACTAAACCAAAGACAGGGCGCCTGGTAGGTTGGGTGCAGGTGTATCTCATACGTGACGTAGCCAGCGTGATTATCCGGCCTTGGTCTTCTGGGCAACGCGGACTTTTCTTGTGTGAGACTAGAGATAATGGTGCTTCACGGCCTAGGTTTTCTTCTATGACATACCTCATCCTCCTCCGCGGCAATCATATCCTGATCTGCCTCGGTATCCATCGTGCCTGAGGGCGGCGGTGGATCGAAGGAGAATTTCTCCAGGCAGGACGAGAGGTCCCCATCGTCGAGCTCATTCTCGAGTGGCCGGACGACCTGGAGGTAGGTGTTGTATTCGGAGCCGAGACCAAAGGACGTATTGAAGGCGGTGCACACCCGCAGTTTCCATTGCCGCCGCACGGGGCCCAATGTTGCTTGGCAGTAGCGCCGGTCTAGATAGTGGCATACTTCGGCGAATTCCTCGCTGGTGAGGTTGGGGTAGTTTTTGAATACCGAAGAGGCCATCGAGACAGGTCAGGGGTGTTACTAGTAGTTATCGTTTGGGTTAGGCAGCTCCTAATGGAGGCTTGAAGGGAAAGGAGGCTGCTTGGCGAGACTTTTCTCTTAGCTAGTTGAAGGGAAGAACTTTATGAATCTATATGCAGTTATGAATATCGATACAGCTATCAGGGAGATTTGAGCAAGTTTGGAATTTTGTCATGTATGGACGAGGCAGTCCTTCAGTTACAGGTGATTTGGGTTGAATTGTGTGATGGAGCTCGCTCTCACACTCCATGCCTTACCGGCACAGGGTTGGGGTTAGGGCTGGGATCTACAGGCTGCCAGCCAGGGGTCCACATCAGCCCGTGTAGTACCTAACAGCGGCAAAGCTGCCCTTTCAGGTGCCAAGGCTGCGCGGCAGACAGGTGACACAGGTGACAGGCGGTACGACAACATGCCACGGTAACCTATAACCAATAGATTGCGCCTGGCAGAGCTTCAGATAGCTGCCGCCTTCCTTCAACCTTTCGTCCGCGGTGCGTGTTTGTCAGGAAGTTGTCCTGGACAGCCTTGCGAACAAAGCAAGGAAGGGTCACCTTGCGAGTGGAAACGCCTTCTCTGTATACTATTCTTACACGTTACTGTCTTGGGTACGATCCTTGTAGTCCCCAATTTTCTTTCGATCCGACTCTCAACTCGTCCGTCTCTACGTTCTTGGGACCCGCCGTTGTATAAGCCACCTCGCCCTGTCGTGTATCTTCCTCACCTTACCCTCGATCCCAACTCTATCTCGACATCAACCCCCCCCCTTTCATTCGCCGCTACGCAATGCACCTAGCATAACCAGCCGACGATTAGCCCTCTACGTCTCGCTCTCCATCCTGCGCCCAGCCGACTGCAACCCCCAAGCCTTGAAAGAAGCCCCCAGTCCAGCCGGCGCCCCGGCGCGCTCCCGCTCTCTTTCTCAGGCGAACCGACCAACCCCCTGTGGTTGTCGTCCCCATCTCGCCCCTCCCGGTCGGCGCGTCCTAGACGGCCATGTCGGCGTTTTCCATACCGAAAAATGTCCCCTCGTTTACCAACCCGCAGCGACAGCTAGAGGACCGGCTGTGGGCATCGTCAGGCAGCGTATCCGCGCGGCCCGCGGGCGTCCGGGGAGGTGGTGCCGGTGCCGGCGGAGTGCTGGGCGGCGTGCAGGACCGGGTCGACGGTTTCCTCCACCCCAACCGGGCCGCGCTCCCCATGTATAAGGACAAGCCGTACGCGTATGCGCCGTCGGCGCGGGTGCGGCCGCTGTACAGGAAGAAGAGGGTGTGTGGGTTCCTGGGGCTGTTTGTCCTGGGGCTGGTCTGGTGGACGGGCATGTTTGCCGAGCACCATGAAAAGGCGGTTATCAAGCTCGGGCAGTGGGGGTGGTTGAACAGTGATGTCAAGGCGAGGGGGAAGGCGGATTGGTTGAAGAGGAGGAAGAGGGTTGTTGAGGCGATGGAACTGAGCTGGGGCGCCTATGAGAGATATGCGTGGGGTGTGTTGCCCCGGAAAATGCTCCTTTTTCACCTTGCTGGTTTGCTAATATTGGATGTTTAGGCCGTGATGAGTTCCATCCCATGTCAAAGGACGGACGGTATATGGCACCAAAGGGCCTCGGCTGGATCATTATCGATTCATTGGACACGCTGATGTTGATGAACATGACCACCCAATTAACACACGCCCGAGAGTGGCTATCCAAGTCGCTCACGTGGGACCAGGATCAGGATGTGAACACGTTTGAGACCACGATCCGCATGCTAGGCGGTCTACTGTCTGCGCACTACCTTTCAACGGAGTTCCCGAACATGGCCCCGATACCGGATGATGATCCAGGGAAGCCGGGTGAGGACCTGTACCTGGAGAAGGCGAAGGATCTGGCCGACCGGCTGATGGCGGCGTTCGAGTCACCGTCGGGCATACCATATGCTAGCGTCAACCTCGCCAAGTTCCAGGGCATCACATCCCACGCTGACAATGGCGCGTCCTCGACAGCCGAGGCAGCGACATTGCAGCTTGAGTTCAAGTATCTCGCCAAGTTGACAGGCGAGAAGGATTTCTGGGACAAGGCCGAAAAAGCGATCAAGCTCATTGACGACAACGGGGCTACTGACGGGCTGGTGCCCATCTTTATCTACGCCACGACCGGAGAATTTAGGGGAGAGAATGTTCGGCTGGGTAGCCGTGGAGACTCATACTACGAGTATTTGATCAAACAGTACCTTCAAACCAACGGGAAAGAGACAATCTACCAGGATATGTGGCGCGAAGCTCTCCATGGTGTCAGGAAGCACCTAATCACGTATACAGAACACTCTCAACTTACCATCATCGGTGAGCGCCCGAGCGGACTAGACAGCGATTTGTCGCCCAAGATGGATCACCTCGTCTGCTTCATGCCAGGAACCATTGCTCTAGCAGCCACGGGCGGGCTCACAGAGAAGGAGGCCCGGAAACTTCCGACGTGGACGAAGCAGGACGAGGCCGACATGCAGCTGGCGCGCGAACTGATGCAGACATGCTGGGGTATGTACAAGTACATGGCGACGGGGCTGGCGGCTGAGATCACGTACTTCAAGATCCACGACCCGCCGCTGCCCGAGTCGGCGCCGCACATGGCGCCGGCCGAGCTTGATGACGACCCGGACGCGAAATGGCGCAAGGACTTTGACGTGCGGCCGTTTGACAGCCACAACTTGCAGCGGCCCGAGACGGTTGAGAGCTTATTTTACATGTGGCGCATCACAGGTGACGTCAAGTACCGAGACTGGGGGTGGGAGATGTTCAAGAGTTTTATGAACTACACGACGGTAGAGGAGGGTGGGGGGTTCACGAGTCTGTCAAACGCCAATGTTATTCCGCCCGAGACCAGGGATAACATGGAGAGCTTCTGGCTCGCCGAGACGCTCAAGTACTTTTATTTGCTGTTTTCGCCCGACGACCTGCTGCCGCTGGACAAAATTGTGCTCAACACCGAGGCGCACCCGCTGCCGCGGTTCGATATGGGACCGCTGTTTGAGACGGGCTGGGCGAGGTCGCCAAGGGATAAGGACGGGAAGCTGGTCATCTCTACGCGTAAGGATGATAAGGCTGCGTAACGTGGTTGGGATGCATCCCAGTGCAGGCTTGTGTGTTCACCGGTGGGGAGATAAAAGTCTGGGTCTAAACAGATGTATGGTTGGGGCTATTGTCGTTATGTATATAGTCGGGTATTGGCGGGCATTCTTAGTAGGTGTATGTGATATGAAATCGTTGATGACTGACGGTCTGTCGCCCAGGGGCTGGCTGGTGTCAGGGGCGGAACACTTGCCGCGGTGTTTACCTGCCGTTGTGGTCATGGTGCTGCAGCATGTATCATGCGATGGATGCGCTTCCTTGGCCACGGAATTCAACGGTTGATAAGACAGGGAAAGGGGTCACAAAAGCAAGCAGGGAGGGGTGGGGGGATAAGGTGAGACATTTTTTCTTTGGTTCGCTTCGGTAGCAGTAGCGATTGGATCCAATTGCCTCCCCGGAGGTGTCTCAGTGTGGCGATGGAAGCTTTCTTGGAAGAAAAGAAGAAGGCAAAACAAACGTAAAAGAAGGCTAGCGATGCGGGAGGGGGCAATTTTCGGTCTTTAAGTTAGGCTAGTTTGTTGCAGCATCACCACCGCGACCCCCGTTAGGTGTGTCAGGCTTATCAGAAGGCTGTGTGCATGGGCCGTTGCGATGTCGAGGTGTTAATGTGGTGGTGGGGGAACGAGCAGGTGCAATCCATCTCGGTGCATGGGCTGACAAGGGCACAGGGCTGGGTGGACTTATCGAGATGGGCCACACCTGAGGTCTATCTGCAGACAGGTTATGGTTATGCGGACATGGGAATGGGATTCCGTCTAGCGGCGATATATTGCTTGACGGGGACTGGACTGCCACGTTGGACGTCAGCCGGACAGACCAGACTCCCGGAAATTATATAGAGTATAGGGTCGAAGGGTAGCATCGCAGCACGCTGCGGTGCAGCGCGTGCTGCATTGGGTCGATGGTACGCGGCAATCCATTAGTTATCGCAGTATCGTTGCTGTTGGCTGGTGTAGAAAGGAGCGCTCGTCGCACTGAAGCTACCCCACATGCCAGATAGCACGCACCACTGACGGATCAGTGGGGAGAGGGCAGGCGAGATGTGGGCGATGTGGGAGTGTGGGAACAGAAGGCACGCCCCTGCCCCCTGTCCCTGTCGCAAATCAATCCTCCTGCTCGTCTTCATCCTCTCGTAGCCATCTGCCCATCTGCCATCCTTGGGCCATCCCACAGCCTCAGATGGCCATCCTCCCGTGCTCCCGTGCTCCCGTCCATTCTCCCTTTCCCGGGGCACGGCGAGGAGCGCTATATATTATACCCAGCCATAGAAAATACAGCGGATATAGCAGATACGGTCCCAGGCGCCCATGATGGATGCGCTGTCACACCTGGTCCAGGCCAATCAATGAGAGGCCCGGGGAGGAACCCCCTTCGGCCCCCCAACCCGGAAACACAAGACCCCCAAAGCCTGCCGCAACTCGCAAGCCCGGGGACACGCAGGACGCAGGCAACACAGGCCCAGCTGCGAGCGATAAGCCAAGTCCGGCCTCTTTTGGGCCAAAGGGGAAAAGGGCACTCACACCACGCAGCGCGCGCACACGCACGCACACACGGCAGCCATCAGCCCAGCCCCTGTTGTGTTTGCCTCCTTGATCGGTTTACTCCTTCTTTTCCTTTTTTCTTCCTGCTGCCTCTCTGATGTCCAATGTCTCGCTGCGGAAGGCCAATCCACTCTCTGTCGAAACCCCGCGCCTGTGTAAACCACCATCCAAAAACAAGGGACGACACAACACGGCGCGCCAGCCAGCCCAGGATGACCATATGATGCCGCCCTGGCACTGAAATGAGGAGTTTACCCAAGAAACCAGTCCGCTACTCTCCCGAATACATCGACGGGCTGTGTGGTCGTACCCAAGCGCCAGTGAGCCCCACGAACGAAACCCAGAAGCAGCGGTGTTGGTGGGGGTTGACCAGCGCAAACTGGGGAGAAATAGGAGGACGTTGACAACGGCCACGTGTGGCGGAGCGGGACAATGGCTCCAGACCGCGACGTTGAGATGAACCGGCTAAGTCTCAAGGAGGGCTCACTGGCCCAGGGGAGCAGCTGGAGCACACCGCGAGGACCCTCATACCTGTACGATGAGGGCCGACCCCGGCGCGGGCGGCGGGACCGCGGCCGCGATACCGTGAACCGCTGGATCGATTCGTTTCGGCGCGACCCGAACCAGCGCATAACGCCAAAGATAGTCGCAAGCACCTTCAACGACCGGGACGGGGACGCCCTCGGCCATGACGACGGCATGGAAGTGAGGCCTGGCTCGGGCGACGTCTCTACGAGAAACCACCGCGGGGCCCATTACTTTGATCTCTACGCCGCGACTCTCAATACAGTCAACACGGGGCTGTCGAGGGAGCTGAAAGGGCGACATCTTCAGATGATAGCGATAGGAGGCTCTATCGGTACGCCTGCTTCCTATGTCAACATGTTGACTAGGAGCCCCTATACTGACATTGCTTGAATATACCAGGCACGGGCCTGTTTGTAGCATCCGGTAAAGCCCTCAATACGGGTGGCCCGGCGGCAATACTGATCGCGTACGCTTTTATCGGCGTTATGCTGTACTGCACCGTCCAGGCGCTAGGCGAGCTTGCTGTGACTTTTCCCGTCGCTGGTTCCTTTTCGGCCTACTCAACCCGCTTCCTTGATCCAGCTTGGGGGTTCGCCATGGGGTGGAACTATGCCATGCAGTGGCTCATAGTCTTGCCGCTCGAGATTGTGGCGGCATCCATAACAGTTGGTTATTGGAATAGCTACTTAAACCGGTCCATATTTGTGACCATCTTCCTCATCGCCATTGTCGCCATCAATCTGTTTGGCGTCAAAGCCTATGGCGAAGCAGAGTTCATCTTTGCTATCATCAAGGTCACGGCCGTCATCGGCTTCATGTGAGTGCCCTATGCTGTAACCGTTATTAGTTCCGGTCGCTTACCTCAGTTCCGTAGCCTCCTGGGCTGCGTTATCAATATCGGCGGCTTCCCTGATGAGGGCTATATTGGCGGAAAGTACTGGACTAACCCCGGGGCCTTCCATAATGGCTTCAGGGGGTTGTGTTCCGTCTTCGTCACGGCTGCCTTCGCCTTTGCCGGTACCGAGCTGGTCGGCCTCGCCGCCGCCGAGACGGTCAACCCACGAAAGTCGCTCCCAACGGCCATCAAACAAGTTTTCTGGCGCATCACACTCTTTTACATTGTCGCACTCACCCTCATCGGCCTCCTCGTCCCATACGATCACCCCAAACTGCTCGGCGCAAGGAGCGTGGCCGATGCCTCAGCCTCCCCCTTTGTTATCGCTATCGAGTCCGCCGGCATCGATGTGCTCCCCGGCGTCATGAACGGCGTCATCCTAATAGCCGTCATCTCGGTCGGCAACAGCGCCGTCTTCGGGAGCTCGCGCACTCTTGCCGCCCTCGCCGATCAGGGCCAAGCGCCCAAGATCTTCGGCTACGTCGACCGCCGCGGCCGGCCTCTCGTCGCCATCCTTGTCGCCGCGCTCTTCGGCCTGTTAGGCTACCTAGCCGACCTCGAAGCGCAGGCCGACGTCCTCGACTGGTTGCTCGCCGTGTCGGGCCTCTCCTCGATCCTCACCTGGGGTAGCATCAACCTCGCGCACATCCGCTTCCGCCGCGCCTGGGCCGCGAAAGGCCGCAGCCTCGACGAGCTCGCGTTCCGCGCCCAGGCTGGCGTCGTCGGCTCCTGGATCGGGCTCACATTTAATTGCCTTGTGCTCATCGCGCAGTTCTGGACCGCTGCCTGGCCCGTCACCTCCCCCGCTGCACCCGGCTCACGTCCAGTCAGCAACGACCAGAATCCAAAAAGCGTCGTACAGCACTTCTTCTTGCAGTTCCTGTGCGTGCCTATCGTCGTTGCAACGTATCTCGGATACAAGCTGTGGTTCCGCACGCCCTGGATCAAAGCCAGGAATATCGATGTCGACACGGGCCGCAAGGAGTTTAACCTGCCGATTCTAGTGCAGCAGGAGCGTGATGAGCGAAGCGGATGGCCTGCGTGGAAGAAGGTGTACAAGTTTTTGTGTTGATTTTTTTTTTTTTTTGGCTTGCTTGCTTTCCTTGCAGATAAAAGGGGAGGGGGGGAAAGAAACCGCGGTGTTGGGTTAGCGTATTGCTTGCGTTCCGCTCTCGAGAAGATCGGATGGAAAATTGGGCTAGCGGCGGTTTGGGATTGTTCACACAAAGGTAACAAGTGGACTATTATTGCGAGATACCACGGCTGGGGCTACTAATGTTGGCATGACTCTTTTGGGATGGCGATTGGGCTTTGGTTTACTTCATTTTGCTCCGCTCTGCGAAAGATACCTAGGGTCCGGGTCGGGTGTTTGGAATGTGATTTTATCCAAAGATCACCATGGGTTATAATGGGGACGTTTAGATCTCTGAGCATATCATGACGCCATGATAGAATTCGATTACGTTATTGCGGATAACCTTGAGTTTCTAAGTTGACGATGAATGTGGCTGTCATTGGGACGCCAAACTTGCTACAATAGTCACAGGAATTCCAGGATTCTCCAAAGAAACCCGGAGGCTTGGTTCTTGTCAACACTGGCTATCAATTTCAAAGCACGGGGCACGTGTATATCTTCCCAACGACTCTCGCGGAGGTACAATAAAACCGAAAGCCCGCCTATTCCTATTCTACGGGATAGCCCGAGATGATTCGACAAAAAGTACCAAGTTTGGTGTATAGTACACCATAGCCCAACATCAATAACAACAGGGGCAGAGACCTCGTCTGCCCAGAATCAATATGCTCTTTTCTCTTCTCCAACAAGACTACCGAGGCCTGGCGAATAACCGAACTCTCAACGAAGGAGATATACAAGATTAACCAGTGCTGCTGAATAGACCCTGTAGGCGCAAGCCAAAGAGTAGGCCGACAATAAATAAACAGACGAAAAAGAAACTCCGGGTGGATGTGTCTCCCTAAATCAGTGTTTTCGGTTGCTGTGTATTTCTTCTTCATGAATCATCGAGCGGCATGTATAAGACGTATAATCATCAAAAGAAGACTTTATCCGCGGTCGTGTCTCTTCAAGCAGCCATCCATCCCTCGTCGGATCTGACTGGGGTTGGCGCGCTAGTACTCCCAGAAGTTGTCCGTCTTAGCCGATGGGCCCTTTTGTTGCTTTCCGGGGACGGCGTGCGGTGTCCCGTCGTCGTTCTCGCCGCCAAAGATCCAGCCGCGCGAAGTTCCCTTCTTGCCGCCCATGCCGTCGCCAGCAATGACAATGCCGCGGTCGTCGCCCGCCTTGTTGGGGTTGGGTTTGCTGTTCTCCTTCTGCGAGACCGGAGACACATCATATGACGACCAGTTGCTCTCCAACATGCGCACCGCCTTCTTGCGGTCATCGCCAACCTTGGCGTTGTCGGGCTGCGCGCCGTTGCCGCTGGATGCTTCATCGGTGATGGTGAAGTGCGGGTCAAAGTCCTTGTGCCGACCACCCAGGTTGGTTACGTTGGTCAATGGCAGGGGGCCGGGCGTCGGTACGGTACCGTCCTCAGTATGGAGATTGTTTTCATACAGGCCAAGTCCAGTGTTGTGGGCAGTGCCGCGAGGGCGGCCTGCGTTGCGCCGCTCGCCCTCCGGCCCATCATCGACAAAGTCGAAGTGGGCCTCGGCGTCGCGACGCCCTTTGACCTGCCCCGTCTTCTTTTGCGGCTCATCGTCAACCACATCCTTGTCGCCCTCGTTGCCCCAATGGCGCACGTCGCGAGCCTTGTGTAGAACGCGACTCGCGGTCGGCTTCTGCGGTGTTACGAAGTCCTCAAACGACCAGTTGGTGTCGTGCTTGGTCTTTGGCTTCTTGTCGAAGCCCACGCCGGCCTTGGGTGCGTCTTGCGGGTCGGTTCCGTCTGCGAAGTCGAAATGCGAATACTTCCCGGGGTTAGGTTGCACATAGCGACTGCGAGCCTGGTGGTTTTCATGCACGTCATTCTGAATTTCATCACCCTCCTCGGTGTTAAAGAGGCGACTTGGCTGGTAGTTCTTTCCGGCGCCAATCTTTGGTGCAATGGCCTTGCTGGGCGACTGTGACCGCTCGCGACCTCTGCTCGGCGAGGTCGACTCCTCTTCGACAGGCTCGTCTCCAAGGATCTCGGTAAAGGACCTCTGGCGAGGGCGGGTGCCAGCGTACGGGGAAACAACGGCGGCCGGAAGGTTGCCGACGTCCTCGCGCGGCGCAAAGAGGGCCAGCGATGCGTGGGGATCGCGTAGGACGTTGTTTGAGTTCCCGCGAGCCCGGGTGAGACTCTCCTCAGAGGTGGGCGGGCCGCCCGCGGGCTTGACACACCTAGCAATGAGGCTGATCTGGTCCTTGCTGTCGCGAATGGGCCAGTTACGACCAGATTTTCCAATGACGTCGAGCTGCTTGAGAAGTGATCCCTGGTCCCAGTTCTGGCGGATCTGTGTGATCCTGCCCTCGCTGTCAAATGTGACCATGTGAAGCTGAAGAGTACGGCTGTGTCAGCAGAGCCGCGATCGCATCGGGGTGGAACTTGAGACTGGGAGGCTTACAATCGGGAGATAGACGGTGCGATCAGACACAAAGTTGTCGTCAAGGCCGGGGAGGTAGGCGCCCCCTCCTGTGACGAACTCTAGAGTGGTGTCGACCTCGAAAGCAACCGCATTCTTGCCCTCAATGACAAAGAGGGCATCCTCCTTCTTCCTCTTGACCTGGCTGCGCAGCGTGGCAAGGTGCTTGATGATCTCGGTAGCGCCAGCGAAGCTGGTGGTGGTTGTGATGTAGTGCAGAGTTGCGTTTGGTGTCAACGCCGCCGAGTTTGGCGAAGCGAGGAACCGCTTGTATGCAGTCTGCAGCGCCATTTCTTGAGTGGGCAACAATGGTGTCGCAAAATATCCAAGCGGGCGGTTTGGGGTGTGAAGCAATCCTGTTGCCAGAGCAGGCAGAGGGCAGATGGGTGGAGAGCGAAAGTTTGCTTTCAAAGCTGGTGTTAGTTTGCGGGGTGTGCAGAGCTGAGGTGGAAAAGGAATGGAAGGAGAAGAAAAAAAGCTAAGACGGGGCCAGAAGGTCAGAAGAAAGGGAGGCACACAGATCTCGGGACGCGTTTCTCGTTTCTCAAGGAAGGACGGGTGCAGCTGCGGATGCACGAGCTAGGGGCAACTTGGCAGGGCACTGCAGCTGAAGGACATTTCCATGGGCATTCATCTGCAGGGCACGCTGCAGGTCTGGGCACTACTTTCTGAGGGCTCACCTTCTGTTTATTTCGTTACTTTTAGTGCACTCCTTCCTCATCACACATGGACCCTTGTTGACAGCACCATTGGCAACCAAAAGCGACCCAACAACACTTCACCAAGCTTGCCTTTTCCATGACCCCGCGATTTCGGTAGAGTCCTCGGTCTGAGGCCCGGAAGTGCCTCGAAACTGTAAATCGACATTTTGATACGCTAATGCTTTGAGGAGATAGACCAAGGTTTCCATGATCCCTCCGTCTGATCTCCCGCATCGCAGCGTCGGATCGATCGACTCGGAGATATCTGTGATTTCTTTTTTCTTTTTCTGCGCTAGCAATCAACGGCGCCAGCCGTTGCTATAGGCACCACGGGGTGATCCCTCCAGTCCCTGAAACAAATGTAGGATGTGTTCTAGGAGAACAACCAGAACATCCCGGTGTTGTGAGATGACCTTGAGGTGCGCAGCGGCGTTCCTGATCCAGAAAAATAGCCAGCTGGCAGGCGAGTGGATGTACACTAAGGCAATTATTATTGTTTGCATTTTCATGCGCGTGAGCCCCGCAAACCGTTTTGTTTCAGAATTGCCATGGGGAACCACACAAGGTTGGACAGGGGTACGCGTTTCAACAACGCGCTATGCCCAATTGTGTCCGTCATTCACCATAACCAATTGCGGACGCGGTACCCACACCACCGCAGACAGGTCTTGGCGGCCACGACGGGCAACAGCCTCTCTTTCTCCAACTTCGTTTTCATCAATCTAAGCTGTTGCTGCCTCATGCACTCTCTCAAGTGAGAGTCAGCCTTCAAGTCGCGTCTCTCCCTCGCCCCGGCGGGCCACTTCGCTTGGAGGCCTATTCCGTAATCTTTTGTCTGTTTACTTTTCCACCCACCAGTGGATGCTTCTGCCTGCATCTTACTGCATCTCACTTGTCGTCCCGGCCAGAACCCTGGAGCCAGGCGATTGGTTTATGCATGGGCTGCCTGTCTTTCTCAACCCACTTGCGATGTTTCGCGATGCGGGCAAGGCCTGGCCAGAAGGTCTAGAAGAAGGCTCTACGCAATCGATGATCCCTATGCAGGTCTTGCGGTAAACCAGATCCAGAGATTTCACCCAGACAAAGGCAGCAAAAGGCAACGAGCAAATGCCAGCGGCCATTCGTCCCCGGGTTTAGCTCGTTTCAGGTCAGAACACTGCCGTTCTCCAAAGCCTCACCGTCGGCTTCCTCCATTCATGAGCGGTGCCCGGATGCGCCTTTAAATGACGATGCACCAACCCGATCCTCGAACCTGTCGGCACGTCAGCAACGTCAGCCCTGCTGCTGCTGCTGTCCGGCACTGCATCTTGGAGGCCACCTGACAGCGCAGAATCGCAGAGTGGACGTGGCCGGTTGGCTCGCCGTGTTTTTCATGCGTCGAAACCTTGCTTATGTGTGAAAGTCGTCCGCATTCCACAGCCCTGGACCTTTCCTGGACCGTTACGGTCCGGGTTCCAAGCCTGTTTATGATGTGAATGCCCTGGTTCGCTCTTCGCTTTCTCATATCTACAATCGTCGAGTCCCCCCTCCCACACCACGGCATACAAAGTGCGTGTGCGCGAGATAAACAAGGCGCTGTGTGGCATAGCGGCCTGTTGTTTTCCTTTTAGTTCTCTCAATATTTCCTCGACGTCCGAATCTCGAAGTCCGAAAGTTGTCCCTCCCCCTTCCAAATACTCTTGGTACTTCTCCTTTCTTGCTTAAGATATCATCACCTCCCGGTCCTCCGTCCAGAGCCGGCCGGGCCACCGACGCTCTCCCTCCCAGTGATGTTAACTCCATGACGCCTATTGTCGCGATTTGACACCAAGACCCCCACCTAATGCGCCAAACCCCCAAAAGCGTACATAGAATTCCAAGTCGACACTCTAGAATTCTACAGTGGATTATAGATAGCCAGTCTTCCACAGCCGTGACTCTTATCCTCCCACCCACCTCACCACGCCGACCACCACCACCCACCACCACCCACCATGCAAATCAAGCCTTCACCCATACCGGCGCTCCCCAGCAAGCCTCAGCTGCACTCCCACAAACACCACCACACCTACAACGGGGTCTGCCACATGCCCATCGCGACGTGCGTGAGACGGTCCTCGTCGACGAACCAAGCCGCGGACGAGTGCGGCCCGCGCCGCCGCCAGGACCGCCTCTTCGAGGTGACGCTCTACTACGAGCGCAACCGCGCCTGCATCATCTACCGCTCGTGGGACGACTTCGCCACGCTCGAGAAGAACCTCACGCCGTGGCCGTCGTCGCAGCGGTGCCGGACTGCTGCCGGGAGCAGGATGGATGTGTACAACCTCCATAGGTTCCTGCGCGAGGCACTCGCCAAGAGGCCGCATGAGTGTGCGATGGAGTACTTTCTGAGGAGGAGGATGGGGGATTGTGGGGGCGGCTCTTGAGGCTTGTTTCTTCGAGATGCCGAGGGCATTATTGATGACAGGGGATCTACGACCCTCCGCCGACACTCATTCAACACACACGACACTCTTATTCTCAACTATATCTTATCATCCGGCATTCCAGCTTCGGAGCGGACTCGATACCCGGGGCATCGGTTTTGGGGGGTTATGATATTCAGCATCACGGGCCGGCGAGGCGTTTCTTCCTTTTGTTACAGCATACATGGAGCAAGTTCATCATCTGCAACCTAACGGCCTTGAATATCTCTTTTCTTGATTCAACGCTATATCTCGGGGGGGGGGGGGGGGGGGGCTGTGGAGGTAATGAAACGGATGGCGGTGCCCAGCTTAGTATTCGTACTGAGAAGACATGATGGAAGGGCCTGGTTGGATATGATTTTCTAGGAACGGGAGATTTGGAAAGGGGGGAGGTAATAGCTCATGCGACGATAAAGCAACTAATCAATAATACTATTTTCTAATAATATCTGTCTTTCATCTTCCATCACAACGTTCAGGCCACGACTGTTTCTAACAGACCGAAAAGTTCCCATAAACCAAGATAGGGCCCGGGCATCCAAAGCCCATAACCTATAATATCCTACCGAGTTTGGATAATGCTTCTCTCCGGATATGCCATCGTCTCTTGGCGCTCCCCGTTACACGACGATTGTTCATGCCACCCATCCTCCATGGAAATTCGGCCCGCCTCCCGCGCAGTGGCACAACAAAACATAGTACCTCCCGAGCGGCACTAAAACCCTTATGAAGTTCCTCATGCCATTACATAGTACTTATACACACGTACTAAAAGCAATCACAGACCGTACACCCCTTGCACTTCCAGGTCGCACATTGCAGTTTTGCCTACGCCGAACGGTTCCAATACCTCATTGGACGTCACTGACGCGCAAAAATAGAACATACAGCATGGTACACACTAACATCAAGCCATCAATAGACCCAGCCATCAATTCATCGACAAGCTGCGTCCCTTCGCGTCTCTTCTCAGTCAAGAAAATCGATCCTAGATACAAGAACAACGCTCTAGGCAAGGTGACTTGGCCTGGCGCAAGTGGTATATACCTCTTTCAATGTAACAAAAGATCCTCCAACCTTTAGTATCCCAAACGCCAAACAAAGCCAAAGCAAAATGGGTATCTTCGACCCCAATAAGCATATAACATCCTCCCGTCCTCTACTTTTCTAGTCCCACATATCTTTTCAACCCCCCATCCCTACTCCCACAGCCCAGGCTGCCCCGCCCAGCTGCTTCAATAGGTAAATGATATTCTCGCTGATGGGCGGTAAACTCTCTGGCCCACCCGCCACAAAGTTGACACGCAGCACCTCTTGTGCGACATCCATACACCCGCGGGGGTCCTTCAAGAAGCTTACAGCGGGTGGCGGAGCTGAGGCGTCGCGTGCCCTGTTGTCAAGGCCGCGGATGGCCGCGCGGCCTTGACCAATTGCAATGAATCGCTGGACCTCCGGTGTGTCGGCGCCATCTAGGAAGACCGTTTCCTCTGCCCAACCTGGGGGATTTTGTTGTTGGTGATGTTGGTACTGGTGTTGCTGCTGCTGCTGCTGCTGATGGTTGTGGTGTTGCTGGTTTTGGTGCTGACCGTACTGGGGCCCCTTGGTGACCACGCCATGCGTCCATATGCATAATGCGGCGTGGTGCACGGCGACGGCGTAAAAGTCTTTGAGGTGTCCTGGCGGGAAGAGCTTACCCTGACGGAGAATCTGGCCTGCGTGCCACAATGCATGACGCGCTTCAGAAGTCTCAGACCAATACCTGAGTGTTGGGTAGGCGCTACGTGCTTGCTCCTCGCCCTCTTTGCCCGAGAAAAGCTGCAGGTCGTCGAGGGACACGTGCAAGTTCATCAGAAGGAGGTGGAGAACTATGCTCTCCTGAGCTGAAAGCATCTCATGCCAGCCAGAGGTGACGATCTGGAAGCTTTTCAGCAGATTGCATAACTCCTGATGCCGCGAGTTTAGCAGCAGGCTTGGGTTGATTGTGAAACTGCTGGATTGTACCGTTGACCCGTAGACGGAGTTGAGCTGTCGATACTCCCAGATTAGTGACCAAAAGCCATGGAGATACACCGATATGGCAAACTGGACGTCGAGCTGGTTGTGACACTGCGATAGCTGTTCAATGTCCCGGAAGAGGTCGCCGAGCGATGGGGTACGGTTGCCCTCAGCGACTCTGGCTTCAAGATATCTCATCTTGAACTCCTCTGCTGTGCGAGCGAACCAGAGCTCCTTAGAGCAGGGCAGAGGAAGTGTAAGTTCCGAATATGACATTGAAGGGTTGCAGAACTGTGTCATTGAGACCTGGGAATCCCTCAAATACGCATGAAAGACAAGTCTTGAATAGGGGTCAGCAGCTGTTGTTCAGCCGGCGCTGGACAACATACCTTTTCCAAGACTCAAATTCATACCAAGTCTTCCACTTGTCCTCGAGGATCTTACCCTCGTCCGAGGGGGCGATGACAACACTAGGGTAGGCCGATCTCTTGAATTTGCCCCTGTAGCGCATCATCTTTGGTATTGTCAGCAAGTACGGATCAAAGTGGTCACTATACTTCTTACTGCAATTGGTATTGACAAATCTATAACCTCGTTAGCCATGCGACATGATGTAGTTTTGATTTATAGAACTTACGGCACTCTGCAATCTCCATCTTTCGTCTGTTCCCGCTCCAAAGGCCCACGTCTTGCACCAGCATCAGCGCCTGAACAAGGCCGATATCTGCAATTTTCTTGTTGTTTTCCTCAAACTAGCAAGAGTTAGTACGTTGAAGAACTGAGCTATGCGTTGGACTCACCCTCGAAGGTATTGTGAGACCTATGTAACGGAATTAGCTTAGCTCTTTTCGCTGGCACTCATCAATACTCACGAACTGCCTCCTGAAGAGCAAAGCCGAACCGTCGTAATGTGGGGACGGGAGCCAGCACAGCGCCGGCGGATGCGGCGATGGCGAGCCATTCTGGCCATTGCGTGTTCAACGAGAAGGATCCATAGTGGATCCATGCCGAGACCTGGCAGAGGTGTGAGGCCAAGAAGATATGAACCCATGAGTCCATGACGTCTGCGGATGGAAAGGAAGACGCAACCCTCCCTCGCATGCTATTTTCGTGGCAAGTATTTAGGACAATGGCCAATATCTTGTCTCGACTTGAGGTGTGGAGCTTCTCTTGAACAACTCGATCCAGCAGTTTCCCATTTTCATTCAGCTCTGTTCCATGTATATCTCTGGTAGACAGAGGCAGATTTGACTGTTCCGTATAGCCTGTGTCCGTCTTTGCAGGGCTCCAGCGCCAGGGCGACTCGGTCCAGATCTTGACCAGCTTCGACCGCATCGCCGCCAGATCTACGGACTCGTCTGGACCGGATTGGTTCACCTCAGGGATACGCAGCGCGCCCTCAACGTTCCAGTGATCTAGGAGGCCAAAGTCGATATCCTTCAGGTCAAGATTGGCGTCATCGCAGAAATCCAAGACAGCTAGGCCGTGAGCTTCGGCCAGCCTGTCAGGATCGGCCATAGACTGGTCGTAAAGGACGTCACGCAGGAAGTCAGAAAAAGGGACTTTGGTCGCCTCGACAACACCGTTGCTGGGGTAGGGAGGTTGATAGCTGTCGGGGTTGCTTTGGTCCATCAGAGTCTCGGGCGTAGGCAGTTGTGCTTCCTCGTTCACTGGGGCGTGCCCGGTATACACAGGGGCTTGTGTCACGGATGAGGCACTCAGAGGAGGGGGGAAGGAGTTGGGGGATAGCGTCGCGGCTGGCGGGGCATGTTGGCTCTGGCCAATGGTCGAGTGATGTGGGGAGGAGGAGTAGGGGGACTCCTCAGGACTCGAGTCTTGCGACTGGTCTAAGCTGCGAGCCCCCGCTGAGAGATGGAGAAGGTGCATAGCGGCATCTTCAGAGGAAGCGTACTCGCAACTCAAGCCACGATTCTTGCAGCGTGTACACCTGAAACCAAGTTAGCCAAGAGGTTTAGGCAAGACGACAGGGAGACTTGCGGTTTCATCTCCTCACACTTCACCCTCGCCTTTGCGCAGGCCTGGCACGCATGGGCTACACGGCCAGCACCAGGGGACGAGTTCACACGCCTACGCTTAGCGCCATTGTCATCTTGATGATTAGCACGGTGGCGCTTCAGGAGGTCAGCACGCGAGAAGGCTTTTGAGCATATCTGGGGTTTTGGGTTAGTCTCAACAGACGACAGACACAGCAGAGAGAGAAAAACATGCATCGCAGGTGAAACGCTTCCCAAGGGTATGGGTCGCAATGTGTCTCTGAAGACGCGTCAGCAACATGGTTACACAGGATGACCTCAAGTTTCAAGTCGGAGAGTCGGGAGTTGGGTACCTGAAGGTGCTCCGGCCGCGAGTATCGACGGAGACAGTCGGCGCATTGGTACAGAGACTGGGTGCTGGCATGGCCGCGGGGGGGCTGTTGTGGCGGGGCTAGCGAGGCCGACGAGGTCGGGGGCGCGGGCACGGAGGGGGGTGCGGTAAGTGGAGCCAGGGCCAGGCCGGAGGCCGAGTGGATCGGAGCGGAGAGGGAAAAGGATGAAGCTGGCGGAGGAAGTGGAGGCTGATGTGGAGGTAGATGACCTTGAGGTTGTGGATGAGAATGGGGATGCGAGTGGTGATGTGGGTGTGGATGCGGATGCGGATGAGGATGCCGACCCAGGATGGGATCGGGAGGGTTGATGATGTGGCCGATGGGACTGGCCATGGAGTGCAAATGGGAGGCCAGTCGCGATGGCGACCTGGCGACCTACGATTAGCGACCCAGCGACCGAGGGCGATTACTATTCGCGATGCGTCGTCTGTTGGGGAAATGGTGAGGCAGCGAGCCGACAGCCGGGAGCCAATCGCTGTCTGGTCTCAGTGGCCTCGGCCGGGAGAGTGGGAGGACGACGGCGCGCGCACCCGGAAAGTTGATCGAGGAGACCGTTGTGTGTTTCGATGATTGTCGATTCCGAGCCCACAGTCGTCACAAGTCACCCAAACACTCGCACTTGCTCACCACTCACACACGCCTTCCACTTTCTTAGCCTGTTCACCGGTACCTGCCTTGCTGAGCTGCGTGCCGGCTCATCAGTATCAGTGCGCTGCGCTGCTACGCTGAGGAAGCGCAAAGCTAAGACCGCGCACTGAGGGCCTAAGGGCTCCGCTTGGCGCGCCGAGAAGGGATTAGGCACGCAGACACACACCCCACCCCTTTCCCCCCCCCCCCGCCTCGAGCTTCCGTGCGTTTGTATTTGTCGATTCAGATTGTTCCCCGCCGTTTATTTTGGGCCATGCGAAATCAATTGTCGAATGAAGAGGGCGGGAACCATGGATCCTTGCTTTCTTACACCACACTTCGCCGTCCTGTCCCTCGTGTTTTGGAATTCCAGGCGTGTACGTTCGCCGTGCACGGTATATCCTACGTCCCATATCCAATCTCGCATGGAATCTCATTAGCACCCAAAGTAGAGTCTGAACACAACGTTCCACTGCAGTTTCCGTGTCAAGATGCGATGTGGGGGGGGGGGGGGTCTCCTTCCCCGGTGTTGCTCGGGATTTCCATGCGCAAGAGGTAGTGGAGGTACGCAGTAAACAGGATCTGCATATCCGTATGACATGTCACACTGCCCACTCGAGGTACCATCTTGCTTAGGATCGAGTGTGGAGACCTCGAGCATTCGCGATTATCAGGACGAAAGACGGGACATGTCTTAGAATGCCCCTCCTCGCTCCTCGCTCTGCCTCGTCCCTCACCATTGCAGGCCGCTCACCACAGCCAAGAAAGGTTGGGTTGCCGACGTGCAGGTGGGTACCGAGACGGGCAAGGGCAGATGATGGCACTTGTCATTTGATGCGCAGCGCGGCCCGCGAACTGTGTACCGGGAAGGCTGCCGATTGTTGAGAGCCGAATCATCAGGCACCTTCATGCCTCAGAAGTCTTCTAATCCCACACCAGGGCCAAGCAATCGGGGAGCTCTTTGCGGCTGTTTTCGTGTTTCTCTAGCTCTGGTGCGCACTATTTGTCTTACTCTGGCAGTCCAGCGCCAAGCATAGGGACACTGGATGCATGGGGTTCGATCCGGTTCTCCTTGTGGCGCGGCCGCTAACTCGTTTGAATGTCTCGAAAACCCGTCGCGACCTGTTCATATAGAGATCGCCAGCCCGAGAGCTCCATGAGAGTGTCCTTTCTTCCAAAGTCTTTCCAGAGGGCAGAAACACCAAGCGTCCCATCGCAGTGCCATCACAACCTCCTAGGCCACGCGGCTCGCCTATTTATCGTACGTCAATCTTATGGGAGGCGGAAGCTTGGCTTTACAGATCACAGCTAGCGACATCTCAGCTAGCAGCCGTCCTTGGCCGTGCTTAGCTAGATCAGGGCATATTACCCCAGACTACCAGACTCTCATCCCTAACTCCAGGCTTGGCCAACGAACTGCGATCCCCTCGCGCGCCTGGACCTCTGTCCCCATCGTTGCAGGGACCCAGGGCCATCGCCAGGGTCGGGAGGCTAGGGCTTAGTGTCCCGCCCAGCTCGAGAACCTGAATTGCTTGGTCTCAGTAGATTGTGGGCAGGAATTGTGGACATTGTCGCGAACAGATGCACTTAGCGGCCAAGGCTCTGTGCCGTCCTAGGGACCGATCCCAGCGGACCCCAAAGGGCGACGTCGCATTCATTTCACAGATAACCACAGACAACCGTAACACACTCGCTGCAAAGGTTTACCACCCAACTGGCCATTGGTGCTGAGCGTCAAGGTTAGAACACGGTTCGCCAACCACGAAAGGCGGTCCTGCGGCGTCCGACAAAGTTGGAGGCCAGTTGGTCTAAAATATTGACCTTCCATCCCGACCGGTTGCAACCTCCACCCCTGTCCCGCATATCACCACCCTTATGCTTATTGTTGGAGGGTCTGCCCGTCCCGCCTTCAAGCATCGAAGCTGCCGACTCTTTTGGGGAATCCCTGAGAGAACCCACCCATCAGTTCAGTTTCTTGTCGACGCCAGCCAAGAGATAACTCTGCCATCTCTTTCTCTTTCTCCCCGCCCATCGTGGCAGCCGGCGCCCCAAGGAGAAGTGCGGTCTTTTGCCTATCAGAAAGGCCGCCTTCTCATCACCTTCACCATGGCCGAGGTTGCTGATAACCCCCGTCTAGCCGAAGCTGGCACCAAGGTAGAACGCGTCGGCCACATACAGAAGAGGACGCTAGGAAACGTTCGCCTCCGACACCTCGACACTAACAAGATCATTCTTATACCGACGCCGTCTTCAGATCCCAATGATCCCTTGAATTGGTATTGACCCTTGAGTCCTGGAAGACGAGTTGAGAAGACTAACAAGGACATAGGTCACAAGGGTACAAGTACTATATTACAGCGGGTTAGTGCTGTCCTAGTGTACTGTAGCATAGCTCGATCGCCGTGTCAGAGTACTCACCCGTCGGCAGTAATATGTTTTGCCATGTTGATGTGCAACTTCTTGGCCGCCGGTCCAACGATTGCCATGGTGTCCACCGCCATGGATTTCTTTCCGGGTGCCAACCCCGCCACCAATCCAGCCTTTTTTGGTGAATCTGTTGCCAAGGTCGCCTTCTTCTTCACTGGAACGGCTCTTTTGCAGGGCATGGGAAACTTCATCTGGGTGCCCATCGCAAACAAGTACGGTCGGCGGCCCACATATGTGCTGAGCTATCTCATCTACACCGTAAGTCGATCAGATCCGGCTACCGCGAGCGCGGTTTGATTAACCGCCGGTAGGGCTGTGGCATATGGCTGTGCTTTGACCACTCGTACAATGGTTTTCTTGCCGGCCGTATCATGATGGGATTCGGCGCCGGTGCTGCGGAGACGATTGGTATGTCTCCCGTGGAAAGTAGCCGGCAAAGGATGAGAATTGACATCTCACTCATATAGCGCCCATAACCATCGCAGACGTGTTCTTCCTACACGAGCGCGGGACGGTGATGTCCCTCTACACGTCCTTCCTATCCGTCGGCGTGGCATTTGGTGTCATCATCTCGGGGTTGATCACAATCCACCATGAGTGGAGAGTCATCTATGAGGTCGCAACACCCCTAGTTGGCCTTGTGCTCTTGATTTCGTTCTTCGCGTTCCCGGAGACGGCCTACATTCGAGACCACAAGCAGCTGCAATCGCAAAGTGATAGTGACCCGGGCTCGCCAGGCCCCTTGGAGAAGTCGCACATCGCCACATCCGATGTCGAACATCACACACCATCCCCACCGGCCGCGCCCACAAAACCGAAGCTGACGATGAAGACTTACCTCGAGGCTCTCAAGATCTTCCATGGCACACTTACGGATGAGAGCCTCCTCAAGCTCTTCGTCCGCCCCATTGGCCTGATCTGCCTCCCGCCAGTTCTGTGGGCCGCCTTAGTTCAGTCGGTCACCATCGGTTTCCTTGTCGCCGTCACGTCCAACGTAGACGTGGCTTTCCAAACAGCCTATGGCTTCCAGTCGTGGCAGGTCGGGCTGTGTTTCGTGGCTGCCATCATCGGCTCGCTCACCGGCATCCCCGCGGGCGGCCACCTAGGCGACAAGGTGGCCGACTGGTTCACACGGCGCAGCGGTGGCGTGC
This sequence comes from Lasiosphaeris hirsuta, assembly GCA_030549175.1. Lineage (NCBI taxonomy): Eukaryota > Fungi > Ascomycota > Sordariomycetes > Sordariales > Lasiosphaeriaceae > Lasiosphaeris > Lasiosphaeris hirsuta. Next base: position 6,957,151 of record JAUKUA010000001.1, read on the forward strand.
GTGACCCCGAGATGCGGCTGCCGGCCATGATCCCAAGTCTTATCACAACGCCGCTGGCGCTGATTCTGTACGGGGTTGGTATTGAGCATAAGCTGCACTGGATGTGTCCCACCGTGGGCCTTGGGTTGAGTAAGCCTCCTCTCTTCCCCTGCCGCCGCCTTCCTTGAATTGGTCGACGCTAACCCAAGGGATGAATAGTTAATTTCTCCATCGTCCAGGGAACCAACGTGTGCCTCGTCTACGTCATCGATGCGTATCGCCCGGTCGCGGGCGAGGTGACGCTGGCTGTTATGGGCTTCAAGAGCCTGTTTGGTTTCCTCCTCTCGTTTTACACAAATACCTGGGTGGCGCAGTCGGGCTACCAGGACGCGTACGGCGTCATGGCGGCCATCGCGGCGGCGGTCATTCTTATGTGGGTGCCACTGTTCGTGTGGGGAAAAAGAGTGCGGCATGCGACGTGGTCATGGCCGGTGATTTCATATATCCACTGGGATGATGATCGGGAAGTGGGGGAGTGATTTTTTTGGGTAAGCGCTTGAATGGCGTGTGGCTAATTGGCTTTCGGCTTGGAGTTGGCGTTAATTTGTAACTTGGATATGGGATACCTTGGCTGGGGCTGGATGGAAAATAATTCAACTTATTTGCTTGGATAGGGTGTTTGCATAATACCTCAAGAATGCTGTGATAATAATTGGATGACATGGTTGCCGGCTGGTTGTTGGTTTGTTGCAATGAATATTGTGACTTAGTAGGTTGGAATATCTTACTAAAGTTGAGGAAGTGGGATGGTGATATTTAGTCCCATGTCCCAAAAAAGAGCTATCAAAGAGACATCCCACCGTCGATGACGGTATTGGCTCCTATCATCTCTGGTCAGTGGCTGGTTTTGCACTTGTGAGATGTTTGGATCATTGATAGATTGAGATGAAAGCTAAAGGAAGATGGTTCATACCAGTGACACTCTTGCTCTTAATGAAACAGAGAACCTGCTCCGCGACATCCTATAGCCGTGGTCAGTAGAATGAAGGGGGTACCCCCCAGAGCGATACTGAGGGGGTCGTACCTCTGCATAGCAAGACGCTTCAGCTGTGTGCGCTCTTTCATCTCTTCTTGTTTCCCAGGTGGAAACTGGAGGCCCCAATCCTGTGATGGAGTTTCAGTATGCCATCATACTCAGTCAGAGAGAGTCGTGATCAAAACCATACCGTGAGTATCAACCCTGGCGAGACACTGTTGACCCTAATCTTGGGCGCGGCCATCGTAGCCAGCCCCTTGACTAGATGGATCTGTGCTGCTTTCGTCACAGCATATGCCTATCCTATTATTAGCGAGCCATTGCTGGAAGAATGTCTTAGGGGTAAACTTGCCAGCGAACTCCCGCTGAACTTGACGCCGGCCAGTGACGCTGTCGTAATGAAAATACCCTCGGTTTCGTCCAGGTACGAGCGAGTAGCTTTCATCAGCCAGAGGTGAGACTTGACGTTGAGGTTGAGGCAGTGGTCCTAGTCGTCCTCGTCGACATTGTCATCAAGGTTAGTAATGTCACGAAGACGTGTCCCTAGGTAGGCAACTTTGTCAGTGTGCCAATTCCCTTTCCTTTTTAAGAAGAGTAAGGTTATAGGAAGTAGTTTCGCACAGCCGCCGTTCGAAAAGACCACATCGAGTCGGCCCATACTTGTTATGGTGCTGTTGGCGAGGCGGCCAATCTCGTCGCTTTTGGAGAGGTCTGCCTGGTAACTACAGAAGTTCGGGCTCTCGATGTTCAGGCCGATGAGGAGTGGGCTCTGCCTCTGTAACGTGGAGATTCTTGTGAGCTCGTCAACAAAGGCTTTGGCGCGGGTGTGGTCAGAGTTGTAGTTGACCACGACGCTGAAACCATTCCGTGCGAGGAGACGCGCCGTGGCGGCGCCGAGGCCAGCTGTTCCAGCGGTAATAAGGGCAACAGGTACATCCATTTTCTCACTATTTTCTCCTTTCCCTTGCTTGGTTTTGGGTAATATGGGTAAGGGAGTCTGGAGTCCGGAGTAGGGAGACTCGGGTGGGCGGGGGACGTCGGGTCCTGATATAGACCGACTTTGGGGCGCCAAGGGGCAGGGTCAGGCCGGGTACGGGTGCAAATGTGGGTGCGGGACCGGTGTTTGGCTGCGTCGCCCTGCGGTCCCGCTCGGAAAGACGGGGCCGAGGTGGCAGTCAGTCCTACACCTGTTTTCTTCTGTGCTCATTTTTGTGATGGTAATTCCGATATGCCATCCGCAGTCTGATATTGTCTACGCCCGTAGACGGCCCAGCCCGGCCGCCATTCGTGCATTTCCCGCTCTTGCCCACCTTTTGACAAGTCTTATGAGATCGTCGTATATGTACCAACGAGAGCAGATGGTTGGAACGCATGACAGGGAAGGCGCCCTCGGGACTTTATTAGAAATGAGACGGCATGCTGCGGGGAGTCACAGAGAGTTGGGGACGCCTGGGGGGGTCCATGTGGCTAGGCTATGCATGCACCTCCCCCACCTCCCGCAGTGCCTTGGCCGGTCTTAGTAGTCTGTAAATGCGGTTGACGGGTTGCAAAAGTCGCAATGCTAGGCGCATGCCAACCATGACAACTACGTGACAAAACGGGCTTCGTCGCCCCCACCAGCGCAACAAAGATCCAATAAAGCCAATCTCGTCCAATCTGGACCCTCTGACGCCCCTTTGGGGTCTCCTCGCTACCTAGATACAACCATGGACATCCTCACCTATATCTTAACTGGAGAACCATACTGCGCACAAATTGTCACCGAGCCGCGCCCCTTTTGGCTGGCGGCTTCTACATTTGCTGTTTGCTCAGTTCTCACTCCTGTTTCCGCCCTCAGTGGAGGCGGGGACATCCAGACGACCCAAGGCCATGGTCAAGGCTGTGTTCAGTAGGCCCCAGGGATCGATACTGGGGATGCCCTGGGTATCTCCTGGGCATTACCGTATTACCTACTGCGTACAGTGATGGATGAAGCGTAGATGCTGTTCGGCTCGGCTACCAAGCCGTCTCTGACCTGGCCTAGCAGCGTACTCTTGCCGTATCTCGCCGGTATCCTAACCACCTGTCTCTATATCCGTCTCTATAAGGTGTGTACTTATAATACCGGCCCCTATCAAGCCACCAAGCACCCATTTCCAGTTTGCTATGCGTTAGTCCATCCCGCCCCAAAAGCCTCGCCGTCTGTCTCGTCAACGCCGTATAAGTGCCTGGGGCATGCCATGACGCCCCCCCCCCCCAATTCCCATCCCTCTTCTCCATCTCCGTATCCATCCCACAACCTCCCATCATGGCTAGTATCCCGACAATCACCCCGCCTCCTCCCAGGGGGGCTCCCAACCCGACACCGCGAGCCCCGCTCAAGATCGCCATCGTCGGCGGCGGCATCGGCGGCATGAGCGCCGCCGTCGGCCTGCGCGGGGCCGGGCACGACGTGACCGTCTACGAGCAATCGACCAATTTCACGGAGCAGGGCGCCGCGATCCACCTAGCGCCCAACGCCAACGGCATCCTCCGCCGCTGGGGCATCACGGCCGAGTCATTCGGCGGCAACGCCATGTCCCGCCTGGTCGAGCACGCCGCGGACGGCCGCGTGCGGAGAGATGTGGATCTGAGCAGGGCCAACGAGCGCTGGCAGCACCCCTGGCACCTGGTCCACCGGGGCACGCTGCATGTAGTGCTACAGGCGCAGTTCAAGCAGAGCGGGGGCGTGGCCAAGACAAAGGCGAGGGTGGAGGGGGTAGAGAGCGAGGCCGGGCGGGTGCTTTTGGAGCGAGGGGAGGGGATCGGGGATGTGGTGGTGGGGGCGGATGGGATTTATGTGAGTTTTCCTCTTTCTGGGATGGCGAAGGGGGTTGCTGATGGCCCGCAGTCGACAACGAGGTCGTTCGTCAAGGATGCGAAGTTGTTCAGCTCAGGTAAGGCGGCGTTCAGGTTTCTGATACCTCGACGTCTGGCCGAGGAGGATCCTGTTACGGCGCCGCTGGTGGAAAAGAGAGATGCCCTTCACATGTGGTACGGCGAGGACCGTCGGATCGTCATGTATCCTTGCAACAACAACGATGTGCTCAACTTTGTGTGCATCCACCCAGATACTGAGTCCTTTGCTACCGAGCGCGATGGTAAGGTTTTCCATCGGCAGAGGGAACAGGGGGCTAACCTAACAACACAGAATGGGGCAAGCAAGCGACCCTGTATCAGTTGCTCGAGGTGTACAAGGATTTTGATCCTGTCGTCAAAGCCCTGATGACCAAGGTGGCCCATCAGCTTCACAGGCTCCAGGTTTGGCAACTGCTCGACATGAAAACGCTGCCGACGTGGACGACAGGGAGGTTGGTGTTGCTTGGGGATGCGGCGCACCCATTCACACCCCGTAGGTTTCTCCCAGGATACCCCGGAAACTAGCACTGACATGTCGAAGACCAAGGACAGGGCGCCGGCCAGGCAATCGAAGATGCAGCAGCACTTACCGTCGTCTTGCCCCTGGGCACAACCCCTGACGAGGTTCCAGAGCGACTTGCGCTATACCAGCATATCCGGTATGAGCGGGCACATGTTATTCAGGAGTATTCGCGGCTGGCAGGCCGGGACTGGGTGAACGGCGAGCCCACCGTTGACAGTGAGGCCACCCCTACCTCCCCATACAGTCTGAAACCAATCCTAACAACAGACCAAGTGATGGCCTATACAAACTACAACTTCGGCCACGACGAGCTCGACCACGCTACCAACATCTTCAAGCGCTGGCAATGGGCCAAGAACCCCGACGCGTACCGCTTCTCTCCCCAAACACCCACCCCCTTCGGCCCCTTTTCCCTGCCCGAAGCTTGCTCATCCATCGAAAAATCGAACAGCACTCTCTCCCACGCCCGGCTCGAGCACCCCCGAACCAAGACAATAGCAACCCTCAAATTCAAAACCTCGCGCACATTCCTCGAGACCCTCCTCCCGACGTCCCAGTTCCGCTTCACCGCCCCCGACACCGTCGCCACAGCGAGCTACGTCACGACAATGACCCACCACCCCAACGGAGCAGAAACAAACCTGCGGCTATACTTCCACGGCGTGCAATACACGAAGGCGGACGGGTCGGTGGTGGCAGGGAGCTACCTCCCCGCGATATTCGGCCCGTCAACCGAGGGGGAGGTCGGGGTGCCGAGTGTGCCGTGCGAAGTTGCCATGGAGTGTGTGAAGGGCGGGACGTGCCGTGTTGTGGTGAGTTGGGAGGGGGTGAAGTTTGGGGAGCTTGGTTGGGAGGGGGTGAAGTTTGGGGAACTTGGTTGGGAGGGGTTGGAGGAAGGGAAGCTCACCGGAGAGGAGGGAGATGGTGTCTTGATGTACCAGAGGGGCGGGGACGGGGAGAAGTGTGTGGTTCTGCCCCATGCTGGACAGACTGGGACTTTCGTGTCGGTGTTTGGCGGGAAGAAGGCAGCAGAGGTGAAGTTTGAGGCTAGAGATTGGGAGCAGCTGCCTACGTTGCATCATGTCGTGGCTGTGTTGGCAGATATACCTGTGCTGGAGGCGTTGGGGGTGGAGGTAGCTGTAGTGGGAGTGTAGAGACAGGGAAGATGTAGATACTAGGTAGGATGTGTTGATACCCATGAATCATATTTAGCGCTCGGAACGGCAGCAGACAATCAAGATGTTTTGCTCGGAGCTTGCAATTTTTTTTTCAGTTTGAGTTGGTTCTCATTGGACTTTCGCCAGTTTCGGGTTTGTGTTACTTGATAGACTTTTTGGTCTGTTCCAAGCCGTTCTCTCTCTCCTCTCTATGCGCCCCTCCTTGGATTTCACTTACATTATCAAACTGGTTCGTCCGAATTCAAAGATATCGCGAACTTCAAAAACTCGACTTGTTCGAAACAGCGTCTTGTTTGTATAAGGCATCTTAAGAGAAAGCACTTGTCTTTGATCCAGGAGGATACATGAAACAAAAAAAAAGCGGGCGCTTAAAAGGGGAAAGGGCTCTGCAACAACAGGCGGGAAACTGCTAGACTGCAAAGTTGGGATCTCGCAAAGTTCATGGGCTCACGTGGGTTCCCTGTTTGGAATGTCGCCCCTGAATAGAACAGGCCCCCAACATGAGATTCGCCCGAAAGTCTCAATTTGCCCCTGAGACAACCTAAAAGGCTTCCAAGCAAAGCGGAAAGGAGAAGGTGTAATATTTGATTGATCAACAGACAACTGAAAGTGACGAATACAGAAAGATTATGTTCAGCTGGAGACAGTTGAAGCCAGTTGAAGCGGTAGTCATCGGCTCCGGGCACGGGCTGATTTGACTGGAACCCGGGGGCTTGCCACGCTAAAATGTCGCTTGACCAACCACGGCGTGCGAGCGTGGGGATGGAGATAAGGCAACCCCGTACCACCCTGGACGATAAGGCGTCCCAGGTGAGCCGACAGCCGAAAGGGAGCAGCTGAGGTGCCAGTGCCACTGTTTGTACCACCGCGAGCCCCTCCTCAACTGTGAACCGTAACTGCTCGCCTGCTCTACATAAGACAGAAACCGGCCCATCAGTCCATCCGCCATTTGCAAAACTGCCTACTGCACAGGCCGAGAGAGAAGCTCCACCTCGCGGGACACAACGAGGAGTCGACCTGCGAACCCACAACCCACCGACGTCTCAGCTCGAGTGACGACAGTCACCACACCGTCCGAGGAAGTGACGAAAGCCTTGCACCTTTTTTTTTCTTTCTGCGCAAGCCCCTCTAGGTTGACAGCTCTCCGCGCAGCCTTCTGATCTAGCTGAAGTGTATGTTTGCTCTCTTTTCTCCCCACTTTCTTCATTATTTTATATCGTCGCCGACTTTCCGTCTGGGTCCCATTGTCTAACACGCGACCAGGCCCCGCGGTCCAACGACCTCGACCCGGTCTTCCGACCCTCGAGACAGCCGGCTCCCAATGTGCAGCCATGGCGACCCCTAATGGTGGAGGCCAGTCCAGCCAAGCACCTATCGATGTGTCCAGCGACTCCGAGTCTAGCAGCTCCTCTGCTGGCAGCGGTAGCTCAGGCCCGCGCAGCGCAGTGTGTCGATTCCGAAACATGCAATTTCACGACCTAGAGTGCTCGCGCTACTTCGACTGCCCATCACACGTTATTGAAAGGGCACTGTCGGACGGCGGAGAAGATGGCGAGGGCGACGCCATAGTTCACAGTAACGATGAGGCTGAGAGGCACGAAGCCGTGGGGATACAATTTGCTGCAGCTCGCGCCGACGTGGGCGGTCCATCCCCACCAAGCATAGACAGGGGCGATCAGGAAGAACAATCATCTCCCACAACGGCTCCGTTGCCAGAATCTCCACTGGCCGGTGATGCCGAACCGCCTCTTCCCGTTGCAGGGAGCAGCAACGTAGCGACACATGGCAGCCCGACTGCCACAACACCAGCGGAGGAATTTGGCCCTCCGGTTCAGGAAGGACCGCCAGCCGGGAGCGCGGAGAACCCCATCATTGTCGTTGACAACCCTCCGGAGCACAACCAAAGACAAGAGCCGAACAACGCTAGTCGGCGCGAAAGCGGCGGTGTGAATGCGGACAATGCAGAGCCGTCACTGCCCCGGTTCAATTCTGCGTCGCCAATCACCCCTTTCGTGAGGGAACCCGAGCCGGGACCAAGGGCCACTCAACGTATCCTCTCTGAGGAAGCCGCGCTATATCCCTATAGATTGCCAACCAGTCCCCTGGGGGAGCACACCCAGGTTCCTGTAGTGATGCCGGGCGTTCCCGCGTCTGCGGACCTCGTGTTGCCCCGATGGCAACCGGACGCAGAAGTGACATATTGCCCTATTTGCCATGCTCAGTTCAATATCTTTGTTAGGAAGCATCATTGCAGGTATGTTTTACAGCTTGCCTTGGAGTTGGTACACCGTGCTCACAATCATAGGAAATGTGGGCGTGTTGTCTGTAATGCATGCTCGCCACATCGCATCACGATTCCATATCAGTACATTGTGCAACCACCTGGCACACCCCGGATCTTGGCCCCGAGGTATCCAAGTTCTATGCTGATTGGCGATGGAGGGTACCTGGACTTTGGCATTGTTGGCGGCGGGGAGAGGGTCAGGCTCTGCAATCCTTGTGTTCCAGACCCAAATATCACTCCGCCACAAACCCAAGGAACGCACTCGAGATCTCACAGCAGCCTGCTCCAATCTGCTCAGCCCGAAGCTGCTACCCCATCCCCCAACAGATGGAGCTCCTATTTCGGTGCAGCGCATGCTACTGATGCTCATGTAAGGAGCAGGAGTGTCACAATGGTACGTGCTTCCTGTATCTCCACATATGATATCATAGCTAATCACGCCTGGTACATAAGCAATCCGGCATTCCGCCGTCATCTCGGGCCCTTGGCAACGTTTCCCAACATCCCCAGTCCACGGAAGACCGCATCCTCTCTGGCACGCCCCCGGCCTACTACCGCCCGGGCGGATCTTCTCAGCGTCACCACCCATACACGGGAACGGCGACCAGGTACCGCTCATTGCTCGATGCGGGCTCTTCGTCATCTGCTGCGGGCTCTTCTTCGGGTGTCAACCGCCGGCTACCACCTCTTCCCCCACCTCCGCCGCAAATTGCCGAGGAAGACGAGTGCCCCGTGTGTCACCGTGAACTCCCTCCGCGCAGCCTCCCTAACTTTGAGGCACTCCGCGAGGCACATATAACCATTTGCATCACGTCGCACAGCACATACAGCGGGGGCGTCCCGTCGACAAGCACAGATCCGAACGGCAGCGGTACCGGCAATGGTCCGCCGCTGCCGCCCATGCCGCCGCGGCGGACGGGCATGTTCCCGTATACGGCGACGGAGAAGGACTGTGTTGACTCGGCCGAATGCACCATCTGTCTTGAGGAGTTTGAGGTGGGCGTGGCCATGGCCAGGCTCGAGTGCCTGTGCCGTTTCCACAGAATGTGCATCAGCGCTTGGTGGGAGAGGCACCCGGGGAGGTGCCCGATGCATCAGCATGACAGTTTTGGTTACTAGCTTGGCAAGAAGTCAGCGGTACTTTACCTACCTCTAAGGACATGAGCGTTTGGCTTTCTGCAGCGTTGACGGGTTGGGAGTTAGTTAGGTTTGACATGCCACGTTAATCTTGATGCTGGGCATTGCTTGCATGGATTTTGGTCAACCGGTGGAGTTTGTGTTTTTTTTATGTGTCACGGCGGGAACAATTGTAGAGTGTCGAGCATGAGCATAAGATACCAATTCCAATCTATCTAACAAGAGTATTGCTATGTGATGCTCGCGCCTGATGCACCCATCCTTGCCCGTGAAAAGTATGCCTAAAGTCGTGAGACTGGTTTGTTGACTCGTTTCCAATGGAAGAGACTAAAACGCCCGCCATGCCATGTAATTACTGAATGATAACTGTGCCTTTTTGCTTTTGAGGGTCCCATGGGGTATCTTCTGTGTAAGGTCGTGCGGGGCCGATTCAAGCTTGCGACGGGAACCCCAGCGCCTCAGGGCCAAACGACATGGGGAGCAGCTGTTCCACCGGCATTAGCACTCCTTCCCACCTAAAAGGACCGTTATAAAGAGACAACTCACCTCCTCAAGCCTCATCACGGAATACCCACCGCTCCCGTCAAACATGACGACGGGCACGCTGGGCTCGCAGAACTCGCGGATGCACTGCCGGCACATGCCGCACGGGCTCGCCGGCGGCGAGATGTCGGTCGCCACCGCCACCGCCTTGAACCCCCGGTGCCCCGACGTGATGGCCCGCCCGAACGCCACCCGCTCCGCGCACGTCGTCACAGGATACGACGCGTTCTCCACGTTGGCCCCCGGGATGTACGCCCCCGCGTGCGTGAGCAGCACGCAGCCGACGCGGAAGTGCGAGTACGGGCAGTAGGCCGCCGCTTTCGCGGCTACGGCTTGGGTGTGCAGCTCGGAGAATTCGGTCGGGGTGAGGTTGTAGAGCGCGCAGGTCGCGGCGATGGACGTGGGTGAGGCTGTGGAGTGGATTTCCGGGGCGGGCATCTTGAGGGTTGGTGGAGTTGGCTGGGAGAAAGGGCTTTGGGAGGGAGGGCTTTGGGAGGGGAAGGGGGACAAGGTTTGGTTGAGGGATTGGGTGGTGTTATGTACGCTAGAAGAGTGAGTTGCACGGGCGAAAGGTCACTCAAGGGAGGTGAGGCCTACGGATTCCTCATTCCAGCAGCCAGGATAGGAACGAGATGTGCAAGCTGTTTTTGCAGCCGCCCGACTCAGGGAGCTTCCAGATTCATATAAGCTGCGATTGAGAAGCTACCCCGCCAACCCGCCACCCCGCAATGCCGGCCTTATCTTATCGACCCCTTGTCGCTACATAAGCTTACTGTCGGCACAGCAGCCATGAGGTAGGTCACTTGCTATCCCCTGGGAGCCGTCATGGGAACATGGCTCTGTCGCGGTCAGTTTGCGGGTCCAATCAATGGGAATGGGTAAGGAAGCAACGGGGGTGAAACTCACCAAGACGCCCCACCGTCCACGACCAGGTTCGCCCCATTCACATACGACGAGAAGCCGCTGGCCAAGAACCCAGCAACCCTGGCGATCTCCTGCGGTGTGCCGGCCCTCTCCTCTCCCCCGGGACCACCACCATCACCTCCCTCCCCGCCAACCCTCCCCATCCCGATACAATTCACCCGGACCCCGGACCCTCTCAGAGCCCCCACCCCAGCCCTGACAACGCCCAGCGCCGCGTGCGCCGCGATGGTCTGTACCGACCCACCGCTCCTCGCCACGACGACCACGATGCTCCCGTAGACCTGGCCTTTGGGCGCCGCGTTGGGGTAGTTCAGCTTAGCCGTCAGCAGCTTGGCCATCGCGGGCGGGGCGTGCTTGAGCGCGAAGAAGGGCGCGATGGCATGCGCCCGGAGGCATGCGTCCAGGTCGTCGGCCGTGGTGGACGCGAGAGGGCCCGGGGGGGACAGGGAGGGGGCCGGGGGCGCGCAGATCCAGACGTCGAGACGACCAAAGGCCGCGAGCACCTCGTCGATGAGGGTCAGCGTCTCGTCCTCGGCGGTGACGGGGAAGGGGTAGGGGATGAGGTTTGTGTTGGGGTGGCAGGTGGCCAGAGTGGTTACGAGGGGTAGGTAGGTGGATGGGATTGTTGCTTTGTCGCAGGCTGATTGGGGGGTTGTTGTTAGGATGGGGGGGCAGGATAAGGCGTAGAGGAGGGATCAGGCGGACCATAAATTGAGGCTGCTCCATGGGCTGGATGGGGTTGGTAATGTTAGTTTTGCCGTCGGCATGTAGGTGAGGCAGGGTGTGAGCTCACCAGCAAGCTCCTTGATGATAGCCTGTCCGACGGGCTGCGAAGCCCCCGTAACCACACAGACGAATCCATGCTGATTTCATTCGTCAGCTAGTATATCGTAGCGACTTACACGAGCATCACAGACCAATTTGCCATCCGAGCGGTAGGGACTAAAGTCCTCGGTGGTATCCATGACTGCAGCCTTCCGTTTGCCGATATACACCGAGAGGGAAGTTGTGAGATATTCAATGACAAAAAGAGGAGTGATTTGTTTTTATTTAACGCTGCGAACCTTTTGACTACCTGCCAAAAACCAAGTTTTCCCCTTTGCCGATAATAGGGTGGGCATCCATAAGGACAATACTTTGTTCTAGACCACGGCCATCGATCGGCGCCGGAGATGCAGGAATCATACTCTGTCCAGCTCTCTACACTGGCTCCAAATAGCCTTTTTCCGAGGCGCGCCGTGGTGAAAGCTGGTTGGAATGGGGGGTTGCTGCAAGATAAGAAGATAAGAATTGCGCCGCTCCCGACTATATGCTGCTCTAGTCCACCTGGAAAGGCATTCAGTCCTACTTCAGTTACCAACTGATGTGGAATTTATGGTAACTGAAACCGGGCTCGATGAATGTCATTACCGGCTTCCGTATTTGGCTCCTTTTTAGCACAGGGAGCAATAGCAATGTAGTCCAAGTCACTACCACGACTAAAAACATGATAAACCAAGGAATGACTTTACTAGTTAGTAACCGCTACTTCCAGCTCCGGCCACCTCTTCACAACCAGACAGCCACGACGAAGATGGCCCGGCCCCGAAATTATATGCCGACATCCAACCCCTAACACCGAATCAAACACCCCACCGCAGAGACAAGGATTTTGTTCGCCGCCTTGCCGACCTAATCAACGCACACAAAACATTCCAATGCTCTTTTCCCGCCTGGTATCCTCCGACCAATAGACGCCAGTAAAAACAAGACGAAGCGAAAGCATGCTGCACCACCAACCATGACCACCTAGTCATAGTTGCCCTCGTCGTCGGTGGCCGTATCCTCTTGGATACTCCGGCCATCGGCCTCCCCCTCCTCATCATCGTCCTCATCATCCTCTTCCTCTTCCTCGCCCTTGCTGAGAATGGTCAGATGCTGCCACGAGATGTAGCTATTGGGCAGATCGAGCCAGCGCTTGGAAACCGGCAGCTGGAAGGGGTCGAACGGAAAGCATGTCTCGAGATGCGTCCACTTTTCATTGTCGCACTCAAACCCCGAGTCTCGGAGGGCACCGCCTGTTGCGTAGCTACCAGTGAAGAACTGGGACAGCTGGACGTTCTTGTTCTTTTCGATCTGCGGGTAGCTGTCTCGCACTGTGAGTGAGGAATCAAGTGAAACCGGGTCGGAGAAACAAACATGTAAATCAGCCGAAGATGGTGAGACAGTCTCGCAAATTCGTCGACGATGAATGGCGAGCAGCACTTTAGCGGATTGAGCTTGTTGCTGATGTTGGCTTGCAGTCGTGTCCTCAGTCCAGCCATCCAGGGAAGATCCTGGCCGATGAAGGACGCCGGGTCATCCCAATCCAGAGTTGGAGGGCATAGCTCGCGGTCAATCAAGTCTCGCCATCGGAAGCAGAATATCTTCAAGTCACTTGTTAGCATTCATCCTGTGCACGCTGTGGAGGGGGATTGCCAAGCCAACAGGCTCCGTGAAGGACCTACATAGAGTAACCCTTGAAAGTATGCACTACATAATGGTTAGCAACCTCGGATATGCTATTAATCAGAATCATCCACTTACTAATATTGACCATACTTTCGCACATCTGGACCACGGCAGCTAGTGTGGGTGGCGCGGAAGTGGTCGATATAGTCCAAAAATGTTTGTGCTATCTTTTGCACTTGCTCACGCTCAACCTTTGCCCCTCTTGCAGTGAAACTCGCCTGTGCTGTGTGTTAACGAAGAGGCCTGAACAAACAGCGAGAGAGTCTACTGACCAAGTAGGAAACTGCTGCCTGCTTGACAACGGGCGGCCTCGTGGACTCAAATCTGTAGCGGGTTAGCATGGGACCAACAAAGGAATACCAAGCTCGACTTGCGCTATGTTGAACAGGGTGCCAATAAAGAGCTCCACGAGCTGTGGAGACTTCAAAGCGAAGTTGAAAACCAGATACTGGGTATGGCGAGATTTGAGATGCTGCATCCCAGGTCAGCCTTCACTCCTCACTCACACCAAACTTTATATATGCGCATACCGGTAGAATGACATTCGAAAAGTCACTCAGCAAATCCTGAAATGACTCGACCGCCTCTACGCTGTCCGGGTTCTCGAATACGGGGTCATAAATCGAGAAGAGCAAGTCGAGAATCGCATCCATGGTCTCCAGCTTGCTCTTAAACAGGAGGACGCGCCGTGTTTTCTCATCACTGTCTTCCTCATCGCTCATCACCGAATCGTTATCGCTATCGTCGCCGTCGTCGCTCTTAGCGTCCGACGCTTCAAGGAGGCGTATAACGGCGGCCGTCGTCTCGTCGTCATCATTCTCCAGGTCAAGCGTCATCTCCACATCGAGCTTCACTAGCCGTGAGAGAATCAACTCCATGATGTCGCGGCCGAGCTCGGGCCTCTCCGTTTTGAGCCGTAGGAGGTGGTCGATGTACTGCATGTGTGCCATCTTAGAGTCCTGGGAGTAGGGGAACTTGGCGTCGACCAGCTTGAGAATAATCTGCTTTCCAGCTGGGAATAGCTCAAGGAGATACCTCAACCCCAGATGCAGCCGTTGCTTCTTCTGCTCAGCCGTCGCCGGCTCAAACCCCAACACACTCGACGACGAACTCCGGATTTCGCTAAACTTGTCCACCATCATGGAAAGCACCTGCGCAAAGTAACTACCTTGCACTGACGAAAGGGCCGCCAGCAGCTGGATGTACGCGCGCGAAAAGTTCTCGTCGCGCTCCAGCCACGCGCACTTGAGCACGCTCTTGATCAGTCCCGAGCACGACTTGCCAAGCAACGGGGCCTGGCTGGTCAGCGCCATGACGTAGATCAGCAGGTCCTGCGGCTTCGAATCATCCTTCTCCTCGTCGTCCTCCCCGGGTGAGCGCTTGCGCCGCGGGGCAGGCGCGAACTTCTCCTTTAAGCTATCATAGTCCTCGTCGTCGCCGCGGCTGTGGCCCTCAAGGGCCTGCTTCACCTCGCGCTTGGCGTCCTCCAGTGTCTTGCTGCCAATGTCCTTGACGACGTTGAGGTTCTCGCTAAACATCACCGTCTTGCGCTTCTTGGTCGGGCTGCTGGGCAGAAGCCGCGACAGGTCCATGATGTCGATATTCTTGTCCTCGTCGTCGGCGCGGCGCTTGCCCAGGACCGAGGGTGTCTTTCGCAGGATCGGTCGGATAGTCGAGGGCGGTGGTAGCCTCGGCTGCTTCTGCGAGAGAGGCGTGACGGCCGCCATTGTAGGTACGCAGGGGGCCGGTGCCAAGGTTGTGTCGGTCAATCTGGAGCCCGCCGCAATGGCCGATAGTTCGCCGTTTCCACGGTCGGGTCGGTCGCTTGGGAGATTGGGCGAAGATGAATTCGTCGGGGGGGCAAGATCAGGCACAGGTGGGGTATGATTTGTGGCGAGGCAGGTTTGCGGAGTCTATTTGGCCAGACATAATTGTCGCCCTTATTGAAGTCGGCAGCCACTGAATACTCTCTTCCTAGTCCTTTTGATGGCGGAATCAACCTTATCGGAACGAAAAGGTGTTGACATGAATTTCGTTGAAAAATTAAGGGTCGATTCCCCACCGGGTGGCACGTGCGCTTTAGGCTCTGCCAGATTGGGAAGGCGGTCAGACATTGTCGCTGGGCCAGTTTCAAAAGCGCGTCGCAGTCCCGGGCTATGCTGATTGGTTTGAGTTCTTGATCTTTGGAAACCCAACACTACGTAAGTTGTGACTCTTTTTGTTTTCAACTCCATCTGCACAGATTAGGGATTAGGGGAGTTCCAAACACCAACCTATAGTTGCAGCCAAAGTGTTTGACAAGTTGTATCTCATTGTGGGTCATTCCAACAAAGCTGTTCCCGGTTTGCTCGACTCCCCAGTGATCTTTTCCGTTAACAGGGGAAACCAGGAAGAGTGGTGCCAAAGTAGGTCACGGTATCCTTAGCTTTCCAGACTATCAATACCACCACCAAAACACCCATCCTCAGGCAGCAAACACAAATTAATCAAATCACTTTGATAAACACATATATCGCAGGCTTGCATTTTCACCACCTAATATACCGATATACCGCCGCACCGCTACCTCGACCATCCAGCCAGTAAACAAAACACAGCGCTGGGTGCCGAACTTATCAGACGCCGCCCAGGACAGCTCCCGGGCCGCACGTCGAAAAAGGGGGGGATAGAACGCCGGGGGAATCTACTACACAATAAACCGTGAAAAAAACCGCAATGACGACCCATCCGTCCATCCATCCCAAACCAAGTATTGCTCAGGGCTTTCTTTTTCCCTACCCAGTTTCCCTCAATACCGTAAACCCGCATATACTCTTCGCCCAGCGGGCAAGAACTCCAGTCCCATGAATGAACCCGAGCCTCCGACCAAGCCTGAGCCCGTACTTATACACACTCGAAGAATAAACGCTAGTCCAAGTTTGCAGAAAGCCAAGCAAAACCAACCTAAGCACACCAGCGGCGAGACTAGTAGTCGCCCGCCGCCCCGTTGTGCCCGCCTTGGGCACCGTAGAGCGAATAACCTCCTTGGCCATCCGCACCTTCTTGCTGACCGCCAATGTCACCACCGGGAAAGGCCCCAGGGCCGGCATTCGACCCTCCAGGGGGATAGCCGCCTTGGCTGTTGGGCCGGTTGCCTTGGTTCTCGCCCCTGTTGGACTGGGATTGCTGCTGTTTCTGTTAGTCAACTGTCTGACAGAGACCGAGGAAAGATATGGAAGAAATAAACATCACTGAGGGATGGGGGTGAGATGGTGCTGGGAAAATACTAATATCAACTTACTTCTCGGTACTTGGAGAGATAAATTTTGAGTGCTTCGGCGTAGTTCTCGAACCCAAGGGACGTCATGGCAAACAGAATGTCCTCGCCGTTGACTGTTTTCCGCTTTTCCTGGTGGCACTTTTCTGAGGCTGAATGTGATAGGTTAGTACTTGTTGGCCCCAAGAACCACAGGATAAGCTTACCCTCGCTAGTAATGAAGGAGATGAACTCGCTCACACACTCCTGCATGCATTCCTTTGCCTCCTTAGCAATCTTTGCATTTTCAGGCAGAGCGTTCTTCATAATGCGGGCGACTGGTGCAAAGTTCCGTATGTTAGCATCAAAGGCATCGCAACGGTCGGCCTTGGAGGAGACGCGAGGCGCTTCCGGGGATTTGGAGGGCGAATCGTGAGACATGGACTTGATGCGATGCGCGGCTGTCTTAGAGGCAGAACAGAAGCGACACCAGCCAAACACGGTCTCGTCGCCATGCAAGCGCAGGCCTCAATGACAGAACACCATGACAAGCGCTCACGAATCATGGTGAGGAAGCAAAGAGAGACATGACATACCATTGGCTATGGGCAACCACCGGTCCTGCTCTTTTACCTCGAACTCATAGGCGAGCCCGCTCGAGTGTGGGTCCTGGGGATCGTTCATTTGTGCGTCGTCGTCGGGTGACGGTGCACCTTGTTCGACATCCTTTGGATTGGATTGGGGGGAGTCGGACATATTTGGCTACCTGCAGCGGCTGCTGGCTTCTTGTAAATTCCTTGGACTGTGCCAGCTCGCACAGCTGGGGGACAGAGTGGATGATGTGTCGTTGGACACGTTGCAGGGTGGTAGGGCTTGAGACTTTTTTCTTCTTTGGCGCCTTGGGAGCTGCAGAGAGCTGCGTCAAGCGTCAAGTGTACCTTTTTTTTTTTTTTTTTTTTTTTTTGCGTGTCGTCCCAGGGTTATTCCCGAGCTTCTTACTGGCTTCCGTGCCCGACCTTCAGGCTGTAACGGGATGCCTGGGGCTGGCGCAACGTCAACGGGGGGTAAGGGGTGGCGATGAGCGAGACGGGAGGAGCCCGAGTCTGGGTCTGGCAGTGGGCAGCGCGGAGCCCGAAGGGAACCCTGATTTCTGACTGCGGCGGGACGAGGGGGGTTGGATGCGCAACTGCGGGTCCTACCAGGAGTGGGCTCTAGCGTTCTGTACTCTTGCGTAGCTCTCCTGTTACTGCTTGCCGCTACGGCTGCCGGTGGTGCTTCTGCTTGCTAGATCGCCCTGCTGCAGCAGCATGTACTGTCGTCGTATACAGGCGGGGCCAATGCTGGTCGAGTGCTGGTCCAGTCAGGGCGCGGGGATGCGATCTAGCTGCCAGCTGTGGGTTGTCCTGTAGGTATTCCGTGTCCCCGGGTTTCAACGACAGCTCCCCGTTGCCGTGCGTGTCTCTTGTCTCTGTGCGCGTTCGGGTCGCGGTTACACCAAACGGCGGTACGATGGCAGTGGTTGGCTCAGTCTGACTGGGTCGAGGCCGGCAGAGGACAAGTCGGTGCTGCGTCGCGATGCGATGGCAGTGGGGGAGCAGAGGGCAGCAGATTGGCTGTGCTGTCTGTGTTGCCACGGCTGTGATTGCGTGCCTCGTGGGATGTGTCTATCTGCAGAGTCGCGTCAGAATGGGAAGCTCAGCGAGTGCGTTCCCTTGGCCGAGCGGGAGCTGTAGGCGGGGACAAGGGAGCATGGGAGTATGGGAGCATGGGAGCATGGGAGCATGGGAGCCCAGACTGCGCGACGAGTGACGACGATGCCCGGGGCAATCGCAGGCATTCGCAGAGCGTAGAGCGCAGAGCTGCGTCGTGCAGTCTCGCACTCGCGCAGTCAGCTGCGGGCCAGGCCAGGACCGCCAGGACCAGGACCAAGACCAATGCAATGGGGATGCAATGCGCGTGGCTACGTACCTACCGAGCTGCCAGTGACCGTCACTGACTGCTGCGACAAACGGGGCGGTTTCGTCGAGTCCACGTTGGCTGGGCCGTCTGTAGCTGTCTTCCGTTTCTGGTCTTCCTAGTGGGTGTCTGAGTTGGCGAACCTAGTGGCAGGGCAGATGGATTGGCAGTCTTTCGTCTTGGGTCTGTGATGCATGGAAAACGCAAGAGGGCTGCAGGCGTGGGGTTGAGTGCTGTGTGGAAGAAGTCGGGTGAAAAGAGATGCGGGAGAAGCGGGTCTTGTCCAAGCGCGCCCCCGGTCAGTCCAGCACCATGACAACAAGCTCCATCGCCAAGAAGTAGCGAGCTGTTATCGATAAGTTGGCGTTTGCCATACTAGGTACTGTTTACACCGCCCTCACAGCGCTTCGCTATAATTTGCCCGCGCTCCCCTCTGCTCGAGTGTACCGTGTACCTGGATCCAGCATCACCTCCAGCTGTTGATCTGGGCTTGTTTCCTTCTCGTCACGATCTTGAAACGCCATATCGTGATAGATGCTTTCTTTTGCCGAGCCGCAAGACGACGCCGCCTTCTCCCCAGCACACCCTGGAGCACACCCTAGTCTCATCTTTCAGGATGTGACAGTGTGTGCTATACCCTTCCGCAGTGCAGCCGGCACACAAAAAGCAGACGTCCTCATCCCCATCAAGCATGCCGACACATGTCTGTATGTAGGTATGGATGTGTATGTATGTCTGTACGTACGTACATGCTGCTGGCTGTCCTGGAATCTGCCGTCCGTGGCGGGGGAACTACATTGAGAATTGGAACACCCGCCCTCCCCCATATTCTCTCCCAAGAGACTACTGCGCATCCCTTACTGTATTCCATGTACGCATCACCTCACGAAGCAAGACGAGGTAGGCCAGCTAGGCAGTGTGCGACCTTGCATGTTCCCGCCCCGGGTCTTGCTGCTGCAACACAGACTACTCCCCGACTGACACTGCTTCCCCCCCTCTTCCCTGCTTTTCCGTCAAGAGCGGTGAAAGAAAGTTGAACCGAGCCCGTCGACCTTTTTTCGGCACTTGCTCGAATCTCCCTCGCTTGCGCGTTTTGCTTCGATCTCCTACACGGGCATTTCTGGCAAGCAATATGTGATGGGAGTCTGGCCGGCCGCGGCGTGATGGCCCACTCGGCAGCTTGTCACAAAAAGGATCGGTGGTGGTGGCCGGTCCAGTGCAACGGGACCAGTGTGGGTAGTGTGGGTGGGCGAGGCGGCAGATGATTCGACAATGGCTCGTTGCAAATAAACAGCGCAGGCAGGAACAAGAAGGCTGACGAGAGCCTGATGGGACCATGGGACCAGACGACGGCCGTTTGGGCCCAAAGAGAGGCTGGGCTTTGTGAGGCCGGGACGAGACTTGGTGATGACTGGCTGGCGCGTTTCCATCACGGCACTGAGCATCAATTGAAGGTAACACCCCCCAGACACGAGGCTGCAAAGAGCTGCGAGACCTGCAAAGACCTGCACGACGGGTGTGAGTGGTGGCCTAGCTTGGTCTTTTCTGTCCAATCGCAGAATTCACAGCCCTCTTTGCCCTTCAATTGGGGGGGATTGCACACCAAGGCCGTGCCCCCCGTTGGCTCCCCGTTGAGTACCCCATTTGAGGCGGAAGACGATCGGGCGCCATCTCGGCCACTGGCTTGCTCATCTGCCATCGGCCATCTTCCAACCCCTCGCCGTGCGGCTCCTCCTCCGAGAATTATCAGATCTCAAAAATAAAGACTTCACGGCTGGCAGATTCGACCTGCAGTATACTTCACACATACTTGGTACTGTGATCATGATCGGTCCTTAGAATCGACGGATCTGCTTAGTAGACGTCGCCGCCCCCCGCAGCAATTCGCCCGGAGAGCCAAGCCAGCAGCCCCGCGTTCAAACCTTTTCGTGCAAGCGGATGCCAGTCCAATCGAAGCCCAACCGGCTTTCCGGCCTTCGGACTGCCGGTTGGGCACCGTGACGCCCTTTGCCGCTAGGCTGCAGCTTGGACAACATGACTTTGTACAACTCATCAACACACCCACCCTCAGGTCCAAGTGTGGGTTTTTGGTTTTTTTAGGCGTCATTAATCCCTTTGACAAAGCAGATCTGCCATTTCTCCTTCTCGTATCAGATGCTCGCTGTAGACAAGGGCTAGTGTCTCGGTGAACTCGATAAACCCCCCGTGTGCCCATGGCATACCCCCTTGAGATAGCCGGCAGACGTCACATCACCGCCAGCATGGACGTGTCTGCTACTATTCCCACATCCCGTGATCCGCATACCTACGTCGACCACACCCGGGACAACAGGGTGTGCACTGATGACATGGCATATGCCCTGTGGTGTTCAAGGTGTGTGTTCATGACTGAACAACCTGGACATTATTCTTCTTCTGCCGAGGGGGTCAACTCATGGAACTAGACAGAAGATGGAAGGTCGAGAGGGGGGGAGAAAGAGGGGGGAGGGGGGGTTTGTTGGCTTACCTTCCACTTCTCAAGGTCTTCTTGCTTGGTCTTGTATTGCTTAACCAAGTCGTCGAGGACCTTCTTCAGGCCCTCGGCATTGGTCTGCAGGGCGGGGACGATGTCCTTGACGGTCCTCTCCACCAAGACGCCATTGATCATGCGGAAGCACTTGCGGTCTTCCGGAAGTGGCCCTAGGGTTTCGAGCACGAGTCTGTTTGAGATGATCGTGATGAGCGGTGAGTCCTAGCAGCATAGTGCGAGTGATGAGGCGGTGTGATGATGGCAGAGCCAAGCGCGCGGAAAGGGATCGCGCGGTCTGTTTAAAAAAAGAATGACGCTTGCCGTCATGGGATCCCGAAATTCTGTGCTTACTTGTGTTCCTCGGCTTCTTGTTCAACATCACCGATTTTCTGGGCGATCTGCTGCAGCGTGTTCTTGTAAGTGGTGTATTGCAGCTGGAGATCTATGAAAAAGTCAGATGCCCACGGCCTTGCGACAATGTCGGCGGCGGCTCACCTTGCTGTCTCTTTGCTGGCACTGCTTGCGACGCCATGATGACCGGATTCTAGACGAGTCCTAAGTTTGTCTTGGTCTGTGGCAGCAAGCAATATCAGATGAGATATGCTGGAGTCAGAGATGATAAAATAAGAGACTAGCCAGTGTCGTGAAATCGGGTCGTGCGCCCTTTGGCGGCCTAGAAGTGGTCCTAGCTCCCGTGCTGGGGAAGCCGAACTTTGATAGGGTCGACCTGGGGAGCCGTCACGACGGATTTTGCCATTCGCCTTGAATTTGGAAACTCGAACTTCCGCTCAGAGCAAAACCAGCACTCGCAATCCCTTAGTCGCTGCCAACAGCCAAGGGTGTTATCACAATGCATCCGCATTTGCACACCAAAGACAATGTCGGTAAGTCGGCCCTGTTTGGCCTCGGCCCTGCATTGCGCGTCCGCAGTGCGCATTGCATCTCCGCCGTCCCTCGGGCTGACAATCATTGCTCCCAGCGTGCGAGGAGGTGATGAACGCGCTCGAGGAGTGCCACGCTAGGGGGTTCATGTGGAAGGCTATTGGCATGTGCAACAATGCGAAGAAGGACCTCGTCCACTGCCTCCGACAAGAACGTGTGAAGAGCCAGAGCTTCAACCGGAATAACGTCCAGGAGAAGAAGGATGTCATACGGCAGATGTGGAAGGAAATCGACGAGAACTCATGAGTTCTCCCTGGCTCTCTTCTCTACGGCTGCGGGGCTACCCGCCACTCTACTTGAGCCGCAATGCGGTTTACTCGCGAGAATAGCACCATTCCGGGCCACCCGCTATATCCACACGATTACGCATTGTACACGAGGAGACACGAGGCATCATACGATACCCCAGCGGCACTTTACAACAATTGTGTAGGTTAAAATAAGATGGCTAGAAACAAGCAGGTCTGCAGCATTTTATCAACACGGCGTTTGGCATAGGACATTGTAACATCTCTGTTTCGAGAACTTTTTGTCTTGACATAGGCATTCCACATTTCCCCCTCTACAGCGTGCGACGGAAGGCATCTCCGAAAGTGAGCAAGCCGAAGCTGGCGAGCAGCGAGAGGAAAATAGGCACTGGCTTCTTAAGTCGGATCGCGCGGGGGATCGAGGAGCCGCCAAGCACAGCCGACGCAACGAGAGCCAGCTCGACACCATACGGCTCGCCGGCCTGGATGCGGTACGCGCCGAAGCCGTCTGGTTCCCAATTGGCGGTTAGCATCACGATGTATTGTTCTCAAGCTGCAGAGACCAGGACGGAGGACTCACAGAGGACGCCGACAGCGACGCCGGCAATGATGCTAGGCTTGCTACCAGTCCGCAGATAGCCGGCAATGCCACCCGACGCCGTCAAGGCGCCGAGGATATAAGCGGGAAGTTCTAGACCCTAGCCAGGCGTTAGCAGGAAGCTTTCAACAGCTGCGCCCGAGGTTGTGTACCATTTTTGTGTGTAATCGGTATTTGAAGAGGTGATGTTGTTCTTGCGACGTGCTGACAAGACAGCTCTCGGACCTCTTGGTGGAGGGCACCCGGAAGGCCAGCAAATGACGAACCCCGAGCTCCTAGTGAGGCACGGCACCAGCCGAGGTGTGGGGTTGACCAATAAGAGGGCTGTGTTGAGGGGTACGCTACCGCCTTGCCAAGTTTGTGCTGCACACAATCTCCAGGCAGGAGCATCCCGATCTTGCACATCCCCCGGCCGGTAATGTCTGCTTTCCAGTCAGGTTATTCAGGCGGTTTGTTCTCCAGGCAGCTTTTTTGGCGTCCACGGTGAGATCTTGGAAGAAACTGCCGCCTTGCCTTTCTACCAATGCCCCATACCGTCATGAAGCTTCTAGAGAACTTAAGGTAGAGCTCCATGTTTTGACTCCATAAGTAGACTCTGAAAGGGAGAGTCTCCGGCATAGCTCTTGCCTAACAGTTTAAAAGGCGGTTACAAGTCACTACCGTTTATCTGGTGAAGAGTTGACCTCCAACGCTGCTATTAACACGAATGTGATCAATAGCCTAAATGCTCGAGTCTATTATTCTCGAGTGCTCCTTTTCTTCAACCTAGGAGCTACATCGCCAAAGTTCATCAACATTCAACCCAAGTCCGTCTCACTCAGTCCCTCGTTGAGAAGACCTAGCAAGGTCATTCTGTTTCCTACACATGACGAACGCTTGTGGACGGATTTGGAAGCTTGCCCCAGACATAATAAACATGGCCTCCTATACCGGAAGCTGAAAAACTTCAAGTTGTCTCCCGTACTCAGCGCCACTGCACTCGGGATCCGAACTACTTATCGTGTATCATAATTACGGAAGCGAGTATCGTTGTGTTGTCAAATAATTACCAATGGAGAGGCAACAGCCTTTTTTTTTTGGGGGGGGGGGGGGGGGGGGGGGGCTGAGACAATGGATACTTATTGATTGTTGTAATACAGGATACAGGTATATAAAAGTCTTAGTGTTGCAATTTTTCATGAAATCAGCTGTCATGTTTTCTTGCTTTCTTTTCTGTTCAAGAACGGCAAGAAGGCGATAGATGGACACTCAGCCCTATCAAGAGGTAGGCAGAGATCATAGCGCAAAGGGCGCTACGAGTGTCTTCCATTTGTTGGATGATGTGCGCCCTATGGAAGCACATGATACCAGGATACATCCATACCCGTAACCTGGATCCGAGGAAACTGAAACTGTCTGTAATTTAAATATTTGATGAACAATATAAAGGTAGTTTCCAGTGTTCTTCGGGTTGAGAGGCCCTTTAGGGGGGAAATAGTATATGCCACCTGGCTTCCAAGTGCCCGGCCGGAGAAGGACCCCTGTCTAACCCTTCAAATACAGGGTCTCGACAAGTAGGTGAATCTCCTGTCAAATGGGCCCCATATGTGCTGTGTCATTTCGCTTTCAAAGGATTTGACAGGAAGGTCCATGATAAGGTGCCCCTATTTCCCCCGGGGGAATTACCCCCTATCTAGACACTCTTTCTTATGTATTATAGCTAGGTATTTTAAGCCTGGGAATGGCCCTGTATCCAAGAGGAGTTTCTTGTTGACAGGCCCGGCCAGTTTGGTCACGGTGTCAAGATTTGAGCATGGGTCAGGCCACCCCCACCGCACTCCTCCCGCTACTAGGCGGGCTTCAAGTGCTATTGACAAAATGGCCGATACTTTCAAAAGAAACCACAACTATGAAGGGATTATCTTTACCTACAGGTGTGATATCCAAAATAAGTCGTTTCCGGAATACTACGGCCGCAAGTCGTCCCCGCCATCCCTCCTCGGTCAACATGGGAAACAGC
The DNA here is from genome assembly GCA_030549175.1 of Lasiosphaeris hirsuta. Taxonomy (NCBI): domain Eukaryota; kingdom Fungi; phylum Ascomycota; class Sordariomycetes; order Sordariales; family Lasiosphaeriaceae; genus Lasiosphaeris; species Lasiosphaeris hirsuta. The sequence continues at coordinate 6,981,609 of JAUKUA010000001.1, forward strand.
AGTAGACTAAATGGGGCATTTGCCTCAGCTGTAGGTAGCAATGGGGCACGGGCAATTACCCTCGATGCTGGCAGCCAGCTGGGAAGTAGAGGGGCATCTAGCTGTAGTTTGGCGCCTCTGACCGGATCATGAGAAAGAACCCAAAGTACAAAATGAGCATCATTCCCGGCGGTATGGAGGTGGCAAAATGGAATATCAAACTCTCCAAGGAGCCTTTGTAGACTATATCTGTAAACGAGCTAGAGTGGATACTGTGCTGCTTTGACTGTATCGATGATGTAGCGTGGGTGAAGATCAATGTCGAGTTGTTCAAGGAGTTTGAGCTCCCGAAGCATCCCGTGGCCGACGAGGATAATATTGCGGTGCGAAGTTATGGCTTCCAGTCTTGCTCGGAGATCGGCGAGAGACATAGCCTCCTCAAAAGGCCTGAAGAACTTGTTGGACTTTCTGCGAGAAAACTTGGGACCTCCAACAACGAAATGATGTGACTCGATCATCTAGGTCTCGGGTCTCGTATTTGATGAGCGAATGATAGAGGTTTGCAAAATTCGAGTATCAAGAAGGGGTACACCAATATGTAATTGGTGAATAACCTGCTCTTTATACTGTAATGAGTTGATGTTGATACCGAGAATCTCACGTCCCTAAATCCCGTTTTTCAAAGCTTTATACCGAGGAAGTAGGGGACCGAAGGACTCAACGATGTATCAATTTCGCAGTACCCAAACAAACGTCAAAGGGTTATCGTCTCACCTCTGAGGAGTCCCTTATTTGGTGTGACATCTAGTTTCTGCTTTGTCGCTTCCATGGCGGTTGATGGGGCCTGGGATATTGACGGGAACAGAGATTGTGCAGAGCCAAGCGCAGGAGGGAACCTTGGGAAGACCACGTGCTGAACCACAATGCTGGGCCATGGCAGGACTGGGCCATACAACAATGTCAGGCTTTATTGTGAGCCTACCTACACCAGCGAACCTAAAAGCCAGACACCCGGTGGAATCCCTGACCAGGCTTCCCCGACTTCAGGTCATCCATTGGACCCCGCCATTCCATGCTAACTGATTAGGTACCGATTAACGGCCACATGAAGGTACTCCTCGTAGTCATGGACGACTTCTTCTCCGAGAAGTCCGACTAGAACATTCACTTGCGCTCCAAAAAAATAAAAAAATAAAAATAAAAAATTGTTCCAAATGCTCCAGAAAGATACCGATGCGCAAGCCACATTATTTTGATTTAAAACCAGTGCAGGGAAATATTGGACTGTATCCTCGTCGGAGCTGCAAAAACGCATCGACGCATTTGCTGTCGCAAGTCAACCGACGAGTAGTCTGCACACGATCGCGTTGTGTGAATGTGAGCGCCACGAATCCCTGCCTTGCATGCGACAGGGATCATGGATTGAACATCGGCGTTAGCGGTGCCGCCAATGCAGGCGATGACGGTATCCGCACAGCTAAGCCTTGCAGCTCGTTACATAAACCTGAGCTCACTCAAGGTGTTCGTTGTGCAAGCACTGGCACCGAATGAATTGTTTCAACTTTGAACAAAAATTGCAACTTGGGACGACTCCAAATTGACCAGCAAGCCAGAACGAGTTGAAACCGAAGTGAATGGCCCGTGCGCCGGGTACCTCACTAACAGCCCAGTACACGCTTATCCCTGATACACGGTTTATCGCTCAGAGACTTTCCCCTCCTCCCTCTGCCAACCCAGCCCAACCAAACCAAACTCGGGAAAGAAGAAAAATACACAGCACCGAGCCTTCGCCCCTCGTCACCAAATGGGCTACTAATTCGGCGCTCACTAGTTTATCCTAGTGTGATCAGACGGGAACCCGAGTTTTCCAAGTGGCTGTGGCCGTATGGGTAACAGATAGGGGAATCGAACCCCCGAGACTAGCGTTGGTTAATGAGGCTCAACAAAGGCGCGCTACCGATCAGCCTCCTGCAGCCTTCAATGCGGACGATAAGCAAGCTATCGGGGGATGGCTATAAACCACCCCCCTTAACAAGTTACTCCGCAACTTCGGACTTTGTTGGTGTTCCTGGGACCTGTTGAATGTAACCTCAATTATTTCCCTACTTATGCTCGCCTTCAAAAGTGGGGCTTTTCAGCAGAGAACTCGGTGCCCCAGCTTCATCTGCCAGCTCTTTGCCCGCGAAGACCAACGGTTTCCTCTGAGCTTTTCCTGGACAAAAAATGCAGCTTTGAAGAAAAATTGACCTGCGATTGCAGCTATCATCGCCGACTATATTCTCCCATAATACTATTTGGTGGTGCGCAGCTATTGTACAGCGCTGTGACAGCGCGGCAAACCCAATTGTTTCCGCCTCCAAAGCCACCGCGAACGGGTACCCCAGAACTGCCATGTTCTACCTCGGTCATGTATGCTCTTCATCTCTCAAATAACTTTAAACACTAACAAAGTCAACGTATGGAACTACCACTTCCTGCATGCAGCGCGAATGTATTCTAGCGGGCGGTGGCAAGAGTGAGGGCGGCACTGCTCTTCAACCTACTTCAGCATCAGTTGAGAAGTTTCGGCAGAACTTCTTGATGCCACTAACGAACCCTGTTCGGGCATTCTTATCACCGAAGCCTGGAGTAACTGGCCATTTCTCCGTCAACCAATCCATCAAGTGTTGTGTTTTTAGAGTAATACCAATATCAAGGTTACCATCTCCCGAAAATTATTTTCATGGTGCCCACTGTCAGCGTGCACCACCCAACTCGTGCAAAATCCTCAACAACCCCTAGTTCTTAGGGCCTCCATCCTGCCCAGCCCCCACTGCTGGCATGGTCGACTCAACGTCATTACGGTAGCCCTAGTAGGCGTGGCGGTCAGCCCCCGTCAAAAGACACGAAGCCGCGGTCCTAGACGCCCAGATCGTTAGCTTCTTCTCGAACGAAACCTATCTTAACACCGCACAAATGGAGGCCCCAGACTCGTAAATACCATCACCAACTCCGCCAGGAAGCTCGCACGAAGAGGGACAGCTGCCCCCGCACCAGCAAGACGTACCTACATCGACACCTCAGACAGCACTGAGGATGCCTCATAGGCCTAGAGGGCTTCAGAGGGCCTCATGGGCCTCTCGCAGCTCCAGCAGCAGGGCACCGGCCTCACTTCCATCTTCAAGCCTCATTCTAAGTCAGCAAAGAAGGAACATGAGGACCATCGAGTCTAGTCCGTGTGAGGATTTTCAATGGCAACCTAACTATGGCCCAGGTAGACCTGTTATCCTGCATAATCCTTACAACCAGTGACAGTACCATACATTACCAGTCATCTAATGCCACACTGGCACTGGCAGTCAATACAGTCATTACACACCACAGTTCCTATCCTGCGTTTCTGGGTCCCTCTTCGCAGTCTTACTAGGACACTCTGTACGTACGACACACCCCGAACAAAGCCCTTCGCGCTAAGGGCTAGCATCATCAAGCCCCTAAAGTACTCCCCGAACAAGATCCCTGATCTTAGCGTCACCAAAGCGGGCTTCGCCGTCAGAGCCGACGCCAAACTCACACGGCCTCCTCGAGAATGAGGCAGGGATCCTCCGGATCTATGGAGACACTATGATAAGACCTAGCAATAACTACCGCTACGCGGTACAGAAATCGCCCTACTCACCCAAGGATTGTAGATTACTTACGACTTGTGTTGGTTTGGCTGTATTTGTGTTTTTTTGCAACCTATTTCTTATCGTTCGTAAATGGTCATCTCATGATCCCACCTACTAGTAGGCCGTGTCCTTGTCCTTTCACCATGCAAGGCTTCCACTTAAAACGTCAAAGGCAGTTCCCTTGTGGAAAGTAAGGACCACTCATTTCAACCTCGTCCATCTAATTGTTTCTCTCATAACCAGCTCCTGGCCCTTGACATCGACCCCCTACTTGCTCAGACTCTGTTCTCATATGACTCCTCTTGACAAATATATACACATATATATATATATATATATAATGGAACCCACCCCTTCATCCCCCGGGAACTACAGATCCTCCTAGAAAGCCGCGAACGGTGTAGGTACATCCTCTCTCCCATTCGATTGCGTTACTTTAATGGGCATTAGTAATAAATGGCCATTCACCTTCCTGGTAGTTTCGGGACAATGCTTGGAGACCCAACCGGAGGCACAACAAAGAATTATAAACTCTTGTATCTCTATACCCTTATAGCACGTAGACCTCGCCGCAATATGCATATGCAAGACGATGGTTAAGTTCCGCATCTGAGTGAGGGATGTGAAATAATAGCCATATTAACCCAGTGACGTCTACCACATTGCAGCGAGGCAGAGTATTGCCAGAAAGCCATGTGCCCCACGTTTGACATTGAGTAGGAACATGATCCATCAAAACATTAGGCGACATAACCTGATAGCTTGCCGTGGCGACATGTTTTGTCATGGTATGGCGTCAAGAAATCCTCCGGCTCTATGACCTCAGGGACGGTAACACCTTCCGGCTTCCCTCCCGCAAGTCCCGAATAGGATGGGGGTGTTGGCGATGTGTCGGCACCACGTGGCTGAGCACCGTTCCCATCCCGAGCGCGGACCAGAGACCTGAAGATGTAGTCTGCCTTGGACATGGCAGATGGCCGGGTTCTATATGGCACAGCGTCCCAGGCACCGAGATACCTACCCCTTGCGGTCCGATCCTCGGAGATACCCGATCGTCTGACCTCTGTGGTATCACAAATGCGATGGCTGTAGGAAGCTACTCGCGGGGGTGGGCACTCACCGCGGGGGGGGGGGGGGGGGGTGAGTATCCATCCGACATTGTTGGCTATCCAGTAAGTGGCAGTGGCAAGAGCGGGATATAACCAATTATGCTACTCTCTGGGTGCGGCGCAGATGCGTGCGCGCTATTAGGGACAGACGGACGTGAGCACTAGTCGAGGGTGGTCAAGGATTCGAGATAGGCAAAACAGGGCGGCTTGAAGTCTGGGGGCACATCAATGAGGCGAAGGTGCTACGACTGAACCATGATGGACACTATGCAATCAGCCAAAACTGAAGAAAACGGTGTAAATTCACTCGGACTTCTGGGCATCTTCACCCGAGTCAGGTCGGCGATGTGGTGGTAGGACCGCCGTTGTTCTCAGGGCGGGGGCGCTGGCATTGACGGGCCAAGAAACGGCGTGGCTTATTGCTATCACCCCATCTCCTCGTTCCTGGGTTGAATGGATCAAGTGGATCGAAGAAGCCGCACTCAACCTCCTTGTCCAAGCGGACAGCCAGGCCTAACAGACACGGGCCGGCTGCAGGTCCAGGGCTGCTCGAGAGAGGCACGGGTCCTTTTGTTGGAGTTTGAAACCAACAGCTCTCCAGCATGCGTGCTAGAAACACTCGAGAGCCACCTCTTGGTAATCGAGATCTAGAGATGCGTTAATCCTGGTCCCTCGACAGCCTCGGGCCCTCTCCCCACGTACCTGCCCTGGCATGAAATTCGGGCCTGGCGGGAAATGTCACTTGACGCCATGGCTGGCGACTTTGGAGAAGGGGCGACATTTGGAATGGCATGGATCTGGGGAAGGAGAAAGCAGCCTTGGCAGCCCCCAAACCACCCGTGCACAGACAGTTTCTGGAAGCTTTGAGCTGCCGCGATTTCACACTAGCAAGGCAGCACCTCTTTTCCGCACTCTTGTTATATTTTTCTATGCCCACGGGATACCGATCATTTATTGGGCATCATATGAGCGGATGCCTTTGCCGCACACAAGTCCCAGGCAGCGGATATTCATAACGGCGGGCTTTAATTGAATATCGATTGATCGAGCGGCCCATCTCCACACCCCAGAGATGCTGAGAGCGCCCGGCATCGAGCAACGGCTGCCGTGTGCCGACCAGACGAAGGAGATGGGCCAGATGTTAGTTGGACAGAATACAAAACTCAACCTGAGACCCCCCAGCTCACGGTATTCGAATCCTTCCAGTTGATCGAGGACGGAATGGAAAGTGGCAGGCGAGCAGGCACAGCTCGCTGGCCGAAACACTTGACCAACAGCGTTAGACCAATCTGTGCAGCATGAAATTCGAGCGTCGGTGTGCACTGCAAGCGCACGCTGCAAGCGCACGCTGCTTTTGTCATCAGACGACATATGGATAGACACGATGCAACTCACCTCACCACAGAGTGGTGATGGAGCGTCATCGCCCACCGTTGAGCGAAAACGCCTCGTTCTCATAGCACGATTGGCGATGCCATTGGATGCCAAGAAACATCGCGGGGGCTGTGGCAGTCCGCCTTACAGGGTCGAAAGTGCCTTGTGGACACCGAAGGTCTTGGGCAACATGGATGAGGCATGGTCGCCAGAATGAGCCGCAGGTGTGCCCGCTCTACCGCTGCATGGGTGCTTACCTGGACGAATCGCCGCTGCTCCCAGTGCCTCCCACCGCAGCGTGCAGCACTTGGAGCCATTTGGAGTCTGCCCAATGCTCAGGCGGGGGGACAACTGGGACGCACCGCCTCGCTCAGAGTGCCACTACGACATGCTCACCAATCACACGCCACAAAACCCAACTATATTGGCAAGACAGATAATGTTTCTTCTCCCTACCTTTTTGAGCCTCGAGCTCAAGGCGCCCAGGCAGACCCCTTTTGGGTGCTCTGGACTTTCACGATGCCCACAATGTCAGGCATGGCATCAAACCAGTTAGGTGACGGCACAGCGATTATGCGATTGCCCTAGCGGGTTGTGCACTCGCCCTAGCAAATCGACACGTGCGGGGGATTTCCATCACGCTGCCCGGAGCCCGGACAGGGGTGGTTTCCAACCTTCTGTCGCCCTGAGGCCCTGAGGCGGAACGGATGGCTTTCTCAGGATGCGGTGTGGCTTCACACTTGTGGAGAATTATGCGCCCTGAGGCGGAACGGATGGCTTTCTCAGGATGCGGTGTGGCTTCACACTTGTGGAGAATTACGCGCCCAGAGATTCTGTCGCCTGCCCGACATCCCGAGGGGAGGCACTGGGATGAACTCCGTCCCGAGCTTCCCCAATGACGAAGGGGTCGTTGCCCAGGCAGTGGTTACCCCCACCATTCATCGATTGCTAGACTGGGGAGAGGGAAAGGGGTGTGTTGCAGGCTGCCTCGCATGGAAGTCCACCTTGTGTGCTTGCGATCAGGACGCTGTGTAATCCAATGCTCTACAACTCCTGGCTTTCTACAACTGCTCCGTTTTCTCGAGCTGTCGCGATCGCATTGCTGCTCCACCAGCGCACCTAAAAGCCGTTGGTTATGGTAAAGAACTACGCCTCCAGCGACCTTCTCAGTCCGCCTGTTACCTTATACCCGACCCGCCCGTAGTTGCTTCCATCCAGGCCAGGCTCGGAACCGCAGCCGCCTCTGCGCCTCGCCCCCAATTTCCCGCGGCGTCACAGTCCCCAGATCCCCAGGGCCAGCTTCCTCGACTTGGCTGCACGAGTTAAAGAAATCCTACCTTTTCATCCACAGTTTCTCAATTCCAGCCGGCTCTTCTTGGATCACCTTCCCACTGCAACTCACCCCTCGCCCGAGCCGTATTGAATGGTAGTCGTCTCAACGGGCGCCGATCTGTCGTCACCAAAAGCACCCTGTCGAGCCGTGAACCGAGAGCTCTGAGTGGACACGCCGAGCGCAAGAACAAGTCAAGACGCACCTGGAGACCCCGCCACGCAGCCGCACCGCAACGCACCGTATTTTTCCCTTTCCAGAACAGAAGGCCATGACTGCCTGCCCACTCGCACGCTGAGCACGCTGAGCCATCCGGGGAGTCGCGCGCGCACCTGCTCTTCCTACCATATCCATGGGGCGCCCCCCCCCCTTGACTTAAAAGTCTTTTACACACACAGAGCCACCTGGTTCTTTTGCGATCATGTCTTCGACTTACACGCTATATCCGTCGTCCGTCGCCGACTCTACAACCCGGCGAGACTGGACGAACGAACCCCGCAGCTTTCCGCCGCACGACAGCCAGCACCACATCCAGCCCACCACACCCGGCTCCGGCGCTCACCTGTCGGCCTTCTCTCCCCAGCTTCGCCTCCGGAGTAGCTCATCGTCGCCCGCCCTCAACACACATACGCCTGCCGACTCCTCTACTCTCAGCATCAACTACCAATCCAGCGAGTTCAGCGAGTCCGAGGACCCGTTCTTTGGCGTCAACTTTGGTGCGCTCGACGGCGGGTCGCCTACTTTCCTCGATGACCAGTATCCTCAGCTCACAAACGATGCGCAACTGATTGACCCTCTCAACGCCATCGATTTTATTGACCCTATTGAGCCTATCAACCCCATCGAGCCCGTCGAGTCCATCAATCTCCCAGCACCCCAGAGGACACTTGACAGCACACCTCAGCTGCCCCAGGATGACGGGTACTTCCCGCTAAGCCCTGACAAGACACCATCATTGCATACCACCTCACCCAGCGGCGGGAGGAAGGGAGACCGCGCCAGGTTTCCCCAACTATCCCACCACCCTGTTGCGACTCAGCTCCCCACTCTCGCGACGCAGCCCTCACTAGAAAGTGAGCAATCCGGATATCAATTCACTCCGGAGACTAGCGGTAGCGGGCGTTCCAGCGACGACGGCCTCGCGCCTGCGGCAGCTATAATGTCTGCTCAGAGCCCCCGACTCACTATCTCCATGTGGGGAAGAGACGGCGCCTCAGTTCCGTACCCGTTGGACACGGACCACCATCAGGGGAGCTTTGTTGACACCACGCAGAACGTCCCTGACTATCGGCGCCAGAGTCGTGATATCTCAGCTTCCTCCGGGATACGTGATGGTACGGGTCGCTGGATTCCGGATCAGACCACGGGCCAGAGCGGGCTGGATCCAGAGAACCGCCCCCCTACCGAAGTTCCCAGTATGAATGAGCTTGCCGCCAAGCGGACGGTCGATGAGCGGAATCAAGAAGTGGACGATTGGGTTACCAGACATGGAACACCGTCTATTGTGCCTGTCTCCCCGGCCAAGCACGGCTCTCCTATTCCAGAGCAGCCTGCTCCGAAGCCTAATGATGTGGATGAAAACCTTCCCCGGCGGGAAATCGAATTTGGCGCGGAAACTGAAAATAACATGGTGTCTGGTCAATTGTACTTCACCGGAACTGGGGGCGAGCTCACGGAAGAAGACGTGGAGCTCATTCGACAGAATCGAAACTGGGGCGATGCGCCCCTATTCCCTAACATCTTGTTTTCCGACAACCCTTCCAGCCGCCGCCAGCCAGTGAGCTCTCAGGCTGCGATTGAGAAGTTCAACAATATGTGCAAAGACAATGACTCGATCGTGTCAAGAGCAGCTACGTGGGGGACGCGACGCCGCAGCATGCCCAGCATTGCCGACTTTGAAGGAATCACCAGTGGTAACTTTCTGAAAAAGCTCTCCTTGAGCCGGGGAGACACTCGACGGCCAAGTATCTTACAGGAGATCCGAGGCCTCGTCAATAAGAAACCGAACACTCCGGTCAACAAACGAGTCCGTTCTGACAACGATGAAGTGGGCTCTATTGGAACAAATTCTTCCGGAGACCAAAATCGTAGAGAGCCCAATCTTGCTCCGCCTACTCGCACGCCAAGTTGGAATAAGAAACAAGGTGTGCCGAGCATCAACACGGCGCTTTTCGCCATGGGGAATGGGATGGCCTCTATCGGCACAACCCATGCCCGTAGCGGTTCCGTCAGCGCATCGGCTACGCCGAAGAGCCCGAGCGGTTTCTCCCTCAGCGTGAAGAAGCCCCTAAACCGGATACGCAGCAAGTCGGACCTCACCAAAACCCAGACCTCTAGCCTTGCCGACATGTGGAGGAAAAATGGCGGCCCTCCTGTTGCATCTTTGGCCAATCACACCTCGAGTGTTGCGGATGCTGATGAGGACGACGATGACGATGACGAGCTTTATGAAGACGCGGAAATGAAGACCGAGGCCAACAAAATATTTGACGACATCACGCCAAACTTTGAGGGCTTCAAGCAGCATATCCTGAAGCTGAATCATATGCTCGCCACTACAAACACATATCTAGTCGACCGCATCGCGCATCAGCAAAGCGTTCGGTATAAGAGTCTCCTCAACGCCAGAGTAAAGCATCTTCAGTGCACCGCAGTCAACAACTGCTCGTGTGGTCCCCTGTGTATCGATCTTGGAGGCAGCGCGAATATCCTCGACCCGAAGAACGACCGTGGCATTGACCCCCTCTCTGCAAGATACGATGGCTCCGACGGAGACATTACGCCGCTGGAAGGCCCTGGGGTGATCAGTCAAGAGAGCTTCCCTCCAGACATTCCCATGCCGCCAGCGACCATTTTACCCGCAGAATTCGAATGTCAGCTGTGTTTCCAAGCGAAGAAGTTCCAAAAGCCGTCAGACTGGACCAAGCACGTGCATGAGGATGTGCAGCCCTTCACATGCACGTGGGATCGTTGCAGGGACCCGAAAATCTTCAAGAGAAAGGCGGATTGGGTGCGTCACGAAAACGAGGGTCATCGCCATCTCGAGTGGTGGGACTGCGATGTCGAGGACTGTCGCCATGTGTGTTATCGCCGAGACAACTTCCTACAGCATCTTGTTCGCGAGCACAAGTACCCCGAGCCAAAGGTGAAGACCAAGGCTGCCATTAAGCGCGCCGGTGGAATGGACCCGACTTGGCAAAAGGTGGAACAGTGCCACATGGAGACGCGCGATATGCCTCACGCCGAGTCCTGCCGGTTTTGCGGGAAGTCATTCCCGACCTGGAAGAAGCTGACGGTCCATCTGGCGAAACACATGGAACAGATCAGCTTACCAGTCCTCAAGCTGGTGGCGCGAAAGGATCTCGAAGCCGACACTATCATCAGTCCCGTCCAGGAACCGCCCCCTCGAACCTTCCCAGCCAGCTTCCCGAAATCCGAGCCTCAGTACGATCCGTCCCCGACGGTCGCCCAACTACCCATGAGCCGAGGTGGTAGCCACATCATGTACCCGACCACACCTCAGCAACAACAGCAGCCGCAGCATGCCTTTATGTATCCCATCGTCCCTCCCAACTACCAAACACCCATCTATGGCAACAATTTTGCCGACATGTCACCGACTATGGGTCAAGCCATGGGCCAAAACCTCGGTCATAATATGGGGCAGAACATGGGACAGGCACCGCTGAATATTCAGACATCTAACCATGCTGTCAGTCATGGGTTTACCAGCCTCAATATCCCAGCGTTCACTGGCGGCATGCCAGTGACGTCGGGTGGCTACATGTCAACGCCTCAATATATATCGGTGACACCGGACGTCGAACAGCAGTTTGCCATGAATCCGCTCGGGCTTCAGGATGCCAACGTCAATGTGTACAGCAACAACATGATGGATCCGCATAGCGCCGGAGGCGATCAATACACGCCGCAGGGCTCCGTGTCGCCGTATGCGCACTCACCGCATCAGCCACAGGGGCAATTCTATGGCCAGTAGCCTGGAACGGGAGGCTGATTCGGCGGTGATATAAACCTGGATATTTCTTCTCGGCAGTTGAGAGGCGTTTGATACCCGATTTTCTAATCCAAAACTTGGAGATTTGGTTGTTTAGTCGGTCGGGTGGCAAAAATTTGCTTCCTCGTGACAATTATACCCACGTATATACACTTCTATTTTTTCTGTTTTCCTTTGCCTGGGGCTTCAATCGGTCGTTGATTGGGATGGAATTGACAGGGCCGGAAGGCGCAAATAAACTCACGCGGCGTTTTACAACTGTTGTTTTCTTTGCTTCTGCCGTTTTCCGACGGTGGTGCATGGAGTTGAGATCCTACCCCCTCCTTTTTGCTTTCGTTCAAGCCTCGTGGCTTTTTATAAAGAGGTTATGGACTTGTTTTTTTTCTCTTTCTTTCTAGGATATGAGACGAAGATATGAACCAAATACGGAAGTGGGCGCTAGGGTTCACAATGGTCTCGGGATGGGGGTGTCTTTTGATGGAATGGGATGGCTGCCCAGTTAGGGCCAAGTGACAACGAAGTAGGGACTGAATAGAAATGGTTGGTTTTTGTTTATTTGCTTGTTTGTGCGATGCTTTCGGTTGAGAATGATCCCTCTTTTTGCTCTCCACCCGGCGGAGTGTGAAGCCGCCTCGTCTTGAGCTAGACTCCACGCAGAGGTAGGTCTCTGTGAACAAGTTCAATAAGCGCCCCTGGTTTAGTGATAATCCATCGATGCCATAAAACAGCAACATCGATGGGCCCCGCGTTCGATTCGCGGCTGGCGCATGAGAATTTACTCTTCTGGTGGATTGTTTGCTTTTGTTTGCTCTGTTTCGCTCTGGTTTGTGATTTTTGCAAGGGGCATTGGCCGCCGCCTGAATGCATGACGGTAATGGGACGGCGACCCGGCTTGCCGGTCGTCGGCGTGGTTGGCAGGAATGGGCAGGGTTGGGCCCTGTTGAGTGTTTTTGTTTTCTTCCGGTTTTGGGTATTCATGTGATAACGGGGGGATGTGGTGCTGTGATATGGTACACAGACTAATTTGTGATACTATGATGGGAGATCATCTTGAGGTGGGGGAAGGAGGATTACGGCTTCGCTTAGGTGGGAGGGGTTGTGGTATTAGCATTTGTCAATTGTGAGGATCTACGGATTCTTTCGTTGTTGCGGGCTTGGGTAATTGTGATGCTATCACGGCGAGTGGACCCCGCCGGGTAGGAGAAGTGAAGATACCCAGGAATGAATGACGGATAGCCTGGTGCGTGAGGGGCCGGACAGATTTCTATATAGCCGATGTTTTTTAAGGTTAATGAAGGACTGCTATGAAGGAGAAGGTTTGCTGGTAGCGGAGGTGAATCTGTCACTCTCATGGAGGGAAGGGTGGGCTTTTGTGCATAACGCATGGCGGCCGGGCACGGGGCAATGGAGATCTTTTGACCCTTCGAACGGGATGGTAGATATTAGGTAGGCGAGCAGTGGGAGATGGGATTTACGTTAGCTTTGAGATGATGGGGAGAGTTTTGAGGAAGTCTTCAATCTGACATTGAGATGGTAAATGCATTGTGTAAGTGACTCTACTCGGCGACGAGGTGTGTAAGTGGCCGGCAGGAAGTCGATGCTGTCAGCGAGACCAAAGAGATGGGAATCTTCGATGGCGGTTCGAGAAACAGCTTGATAGATTGAGAGGAGGGAGACTTCAGGGCGGAAGCCGAAAAAAGCACACGTTCCCGTGTAAGGTCCCTGCGGCTGGGTCTTTGGCTCGCGCATGAACCTGACGCACTTTGTGCCTCGCGATCTCGACCGGGGGGTCACATCCACTGGCCTGGTCCGGAGATGTGTGCGTGTGTGAACGCAGGGGAGGAGGGGTTTTCAAAACAAGAGCACAGAGCTAGCGTGATGTAGGTAGGTCGTACGCTGAGAGTTGAGAGATCTCGTCTTTCTTCTCGTTGCCCCCAGTTGATCGGGAATCAGAAATCCTGCGAGGTGACACAGAAGATGCAAGTTGGAGGCTGGTTTTTGGGTCCGGGGTTGGGTATACGGGTGCAAGCAGAAATGACAGCTGTCTGAGAGGTATGCTATTGGGCCTGACGGTGACAACGAACCCCCACCTGTGAGTTCGTCAGAGGAAAAGAAAACAAGACCAAGACATCATGTCTTTGGTTTTTTTTTGTTGTTCGTCGAGTTTCATGTGGCAATGGACCGCCCAAGACAGATGTCTCCCGGTGGCGCCTTCGCTACGAGCCCTTTGAAAAGACGGCAGGGAGCCAATGAGAGGCGGCGGAGAGGGAATGGTCTTGTCACAGAGCCGCCCAACCTGGCGGCCCCTAACCCCAGTGGCCCCCCCCCCCACTTTTCGCACTACCGTTTCAGATGGTCTCTGTTGGGAGGGCTTTCCTTGGCCGACATGCAACCCCTCGTAGCTCTTTTCCTGTGCTCGTTCTGGCTCGTCGCCTCCCGTGCCTCCCTCCCCTTGCATATACCAGCGACCGACTGGCTTTGGAAGATCGCTGCAGCCCCTGCTTTCTCGCGGGTTGCGCCACTGGCTGCTGCAGCACGCTGTCGTCGATTCGCCAATTGGAGCCGGACACACTCGAATGCGGCCACGGGTCGATTCGATTCGGCGCTGCGCGGCGAGGGAGCCGAGGGGAGGCCAGGCGTCGTTCGGATGGCTCTCTGGTGGCGGCTCTCTGGTGGCCCTTGGAACGTTTCCTCGCCAGGGGAACCCCTCCCCTCTCACCCCCTCCGCCACGCGCTGCCACCGACTGACCGACTGGCATCGCCGTCACTGGCACACTGGCACCCCATCGAGTCCCGTTTCAGATACCCGCTGGGGGGGGGGGTGCCCTTTTACCTTGTCGTGCCCTCTCTTTCTGTCCGTCCTCTGCCTTTTCTAGTCACCCTTCTTTCGCTTCTCTTCGGGTGTTCCTTTTCTTCAACAGCTCGTAATCAGAGTTGATCTCGAGATTTGTTGGGAGGTGTTCGAGTGAACGGCAACTTGTTGCCTTCTTTTCCGTTCGTTCCAGGTTGATCCTCGGCCGTGTTCTTTCTTCATGATTTGATTCTATTTACATTCGGCACTTAGCCCCTCGTTCTCATTGCCGACCGGATTCGAAGACTATTTTCCATGTCTTGAAGACCAACGTACATATCAACGACTGGAACAAAAAAAAACCAAACTCACAGGAGGACTTATGAGGCGGTGATATTAGAAAGAGACAGGATAAACGCAGAATTGGGACAAGGGCTAAGTCAGCCCGGGGGAGGTCGATACCCACGTCATATTCAATCAACAGTTCCAAGACGGATATATTCGAGGGTGGACGGAATGGCGTTTCGAGGCTTCAACGCCCGTCTTTTGGGTGCGGCATTGGCTGGGTTGGCAATGGTCGAGGGTGTTATCGGCACAGATATCCTCCAAACCGATGGCTTCAGCACTTGCGCCACAAACGGTACTCGGGCTGCCGTCTCGGTGCAGAGGGTCAAAATCAGCTACAACAACGACAACAAGACAGTCTCATTCGACGTGGCAGGGACGAGTACTCAGGTACAAAATGTGACGGCGATGTTGAACGTCACGGCGTACGGCCAGCAGATATACTCCAACACATTCGATCCCTGTTCACCAGGGACTTTGGTGAAGCAGCTCTGTCCCGGTATGTTGTTCCAGTTATGAAACTCCTCAAGGCGCCTACTTACACTCGGTAGTTCCCGTCGGGACATTTGCTGCCAAGGGAACACAGGCCATTCCTGCCCAGTTCGCAGACTTGGTTCCCGCCATAGCATTCCAGATTCCCGATATTGCGGCCATGGCTACTCTGCAGCTTATCTCTAAAGATACGGGTGTCAAGGTTGCATGCATTCAGTCCGCCGTGAACAACGGCAAGACAGCAAGTGTACCGGCAGTGTCCTACGTCGCTGCTGGTGTGGCCGGCGCGGCTTTGGTATTGACGGGTGTCTCGGCAGCGGGAGCCGCCTTTGCCGGAGGCAGTGCTGCCATCGGCGGGAGCACCACGGCCGGTGGTATGGGAACCATCAGCCCGAGTTTTACCGAGGTCTTTGGCTGGTTTCAGGGTATGGCTATGAATGGCATGATGTCGGTCAACTACCCTCCCGTTTACCGGAGCTTCGCCAAGAACTTTGGCTTCTCGACGGGTCTGGTTCCCTGGAATCAGCTGCAAACATCTATCGACAGCTTCCGCGCCGCCACCGGAGGCAACCTCACCAACATGAACGTAGGCTTTCTAAGGAATGCGACCCTGGTCTACGCCGACGGATCGACAAGCACCATCAAGGTTCGGAGAGCCGTTGACGACTTTCTGGTCCTTGCTTCACGGCAAATCGAGACTAGCGTAAACGCAACGGCAGAATCTGGCGGCGGTATGCAGTCTCCGGAGAGCATCCGCGTGGCTGTCTCGGGTATTCAGGCGTATGTGCAAGAGCTCAGCATCCCATCAGCAAACACATTCATGACTGTTCTCCTGGTCGTCGCCATTGCCATCGCCGCTATCGCGGTAGGCATCCTGCTCGTCAAGGTCATTTTGGAGTTCTGGGCTTTGTTCGGCAGTTTCCCAAAGGCGCTGACCGGCTTCCGCAAACACTACTGGGGCTCTATCGGGCGTGCAATTACTGCCCTGATTCTGCTGCTCTACGGTGTCTGGGTACTTTACTGCGTTTTCCAGTTCACCCAGGGCGACTCTTATGTTGCCAAGACGCTGGCTGGTGTTACGCTCGCTCTATTCACGGGCATCTTGGCCTTCTTCTCGTGGAAGATCTGGAGCACGGCGAACAGGCTGAAGAAGATGGAGGGTGATATCACCGGTCTCTACGAGGATAAGAGCATCTGGGTCAAGTACAGCCTGTTCTACGAGTCTTATCGCAAGGACTACTGGTGGATCTTTGTGCCCACCATCGTCTACATGTTCGCCAAGGGCAGTTGTCTCGCCGCTGCTGATGGGCACGGTATGCTCCAGACCATCATCCAGCTGATCATTGAGGCCATCATGATGATTCTCCTCATCTGGAGCCGGCCGTACGAACACAAGTCAAGCAACGTCATCAACATCGTCATCCAGGTAGTCCGTGTGCTGTCTGTGGTTTGCATCCTGGTCTTTGTCGAGCAGTTTGGAATTGCTCAAACCACTCAGACCGTGACAGGTGTAGTCCTCATCGCCGTGCAGTCTGCTCTGACGGGTATCCTGGCCATTCTCATCGCGTGGAATGCCATCTCGGCATGCTGCAAGGAGAACCCACACCGTAAACGGCGCAAGGAGATGGGTATGTTGTCTTGCATCACTCAGTCAGTCCGTGATACTAATACCGCGACAGAGAAAACCCAACAGCGCGATACGCTCACCTCCCTCGGCCCGCGCAACTCGCTCCTCATCGACCGCACTCAGACGGGGTCTTCAACCGAGACAGCCGACTCCTTTTCTATCGGCAAGACGGGCTATGGCGTCGACACTACGTCGTCCATGCCGCCCCTCCCGTCGACCTCGCCCGACCGCTTCTCGCCCGACCGCTTCTCGGGGGCAGCGACCCGGAGAAGGGTGCCACAAACCTGAATCCCATGTTTGCAGCCCGCGCGGCCAACGCGAACGGGGCCGCGTACCGGCCCATCACGCCCGGGACGCCGCTGGGGATGATGAGTAATAATTTGAGCCGGGAGAACTTGTTGTCTCGGCCGCCGACGGGGGATATGAGGCAGCCGACTTTGCCGACTCTTGGATTGGGCGGCAGTGGGTTTGCGAATAGTTGGGGATACGGTGGAGGGTATGCACCACCGAGGCCGCCACCGCCGCAGTATGGCCAATTCCAGGGCACTGGGTATGGAGGTGGGCCTCAGGCTGAGTATGGGTTCCGAGGGGCATATCCTGGGCCCCCGCCGTCATCAAGGGGGGGTTACTGAGTGGTGGGGAGGGGGGTGTATTTCAATTCTTCTTATACCTGCATACACGCATGAGGCGATGCGATTCCCTATATATATATATATATATATCCAAATGTATGATGATGGGAGAGGGTTGTCACATAGCAGGAGTTGTTGATTCGGGGGCTGGGAACTATATTGGGGCTGTATTACAGGCGTGGAGAGAATTGGATCCGTGGGCAACCCAGATGGGAAGGGATGGTTGGTGGATGTGTACCAGTACATTAACTACATCGGTAATCCAAAAGATACCTTATTAGTGCAAATGATGGCAAAATAAACATTCCAAGGTAAAATATAGACGACTTGTCTCGGGTTTCTATAGTGCTCTTAGGCAGTGAGGATGACAGTGTGATATTGCGGATCTACACGGTGCACCTACCGTCTGCACAAGCGTGAAAAAGCGGAAAGCACAGTGCGAGCGCGCTGAGCAAGTGGCCCAATGACTTCACTTCACCTCGCCCGATCAATCACAACACCTCTTCTAGTGTCCTTTCTTCATCGCTAGATAACCACTCTATGCAATCTACCACTTATCCAAGCACCGGCACTGCTACTATTCCCCTAATCAGTCTAAGCTGGAATTTTTACGTCTGTCAACTCCAGCTATAACACAGTGGAGACAAAACAGTAAATCTCTCTCCTTCTGACCTGAGAAGGAAGAAGAGCGTCGGGAATGGACAGACTGAGTCGGTTTACATAGAGATTGAAACTCTTCCCCCGGCTAGCCGGTGCGGTGCGCAAACGGCAGACGGGACTCATCGACTTGGGACCACACACGCCCCAAGCCAGCGATGAGCGATCTCCAGAAACGGTGGGCCAAGGCAAAAATCAACGCCATGGCCGAGTTCAACGAGCTCGACGAGGAGGAAGAGGCCCAATCCCCGGCCCCCGGCCCGACTCTGCCTGGCGGCTTCGCCGGCCACGGCACCTTCGCCTTCATGGCCGAGCTGGCCGAGAACCCGCACCACGACGACGACTCATCCTCCGCCTCGTCGTCCTCGGTTTCCTCCACCGGCACCGTGATCCCATCCCCCGGCCGCGCCCTGTTCGCGCGCCCGCAGGACGTCCCCGGGGGCGGCCGCTCGCTGGACCCGATCCCGTGGACGACGTACTTTGAGCGTGAGCTGTTCCTGCCCAGCGCGTCCGACGCGGGCCTGACACACCACGCGTACCTAACGTCGCCGGTCGGCAAGGGCCCGCTGTTTGTGACGCACCACGGCGCCGGGTCGTCGGGGCTGTCGTTCGCGCTGCTCTCGGCCGAGATTCGCAAGCGCCTGCCCACGGCCGGCATCCTCTCGCCCGACGCGCGCGGCCACGGCGCCACCGCCACCGCCGCCGAGGACGCCGTCGACCTCAGCCTGCCGACGCTGGCGGCCGACCTAGCGGGCGTCATCCGCCTCGCAGCCCGCCAGATGGGCTGGGACGGGCTCCCGCCCGTCGTGCTCGTCGGCCACTCGCTCGGCGGCGCCGTCGTCACCGACGTCGCCATGAGCGGCGCGCTCGGCCCCGCGCTGCTAGGCTACGCCGTGCTGGATGTCGTCGAGGGCAGCGCTATGGACGCGCTGCAGAGCATGCACAAGTACCTGTCGACGCGGCCCGTCGGGTTCGCCACGCTGAGGGACGGCATCGATTGGCATGTCAGGTCTAGGACGGTGCGGAGCTCAGTCTCGGCGAGGACGAGCGTCCCCGGGTTGTTGGTGGAGAAGGGGGAGGCGGGGCCGAGGCTGTGGAGGTGGCGGACGGATCTGGCGGCGACGCAGTCGTTTTGGGAGGGCTGGTTCGTTGGCCTGAGTAAGAAGTTTCTCGGGGCGAAGGGTGGGAAGTTGTTGTTGCTGGCTGGGACGGATCGGTTGGATACTGAGTTGACGATTGGGCAAATGCAGGGTTGGTGCCTTCTTTTTTTCCCCGTAAAATTTGTCGTGTGGTCGCTGGGTTTGCTGACACTCCTCACAGGGAAATATGCGCTCCAGGTCTTTCCTGAGGCTGGGCACTTCATCCACGAGGACTTGCCCGAGAAGACGGCCATTTCCCTCGTCGACTTCTACCGGAGGAATGACAGGAGCGCCTTGGTGTTGCCGCCCAAGGTGTCGGAGCTGCTGGCGCAGGGGAAGAGAGTCTAGTGCGAAAAGGGGGTTGGTTAGCCTGTTTGGCGTGACGGTTTACGATGCAAAAAGAGATACCAGCTTGTTACATAACAGTACATGAGAAGTGAGAAAGCGTCCTGGCAGCGTGTGCCATGTGACCGCGTGTTTGTTGTTATCTAGCCGCCCAGTGCCTCCGTCTGCATATTTTATTGTACAATGCCCCCGTGGCTCTAGCCCACCGGCTAGTGGATATCGTCGTGTAAAAAGCCAGAACTGCCTGTGATACGCCCATTTCCCCGCGCGCAACGCCTATTAGAATACCATTTATATGCGTCCCCGATGCCTCAGCCCGACTCCATTGTCCCGAATTGCCTGATGAGTTTGGGGTTGATTGGGCGTTCGTCGTACGGGATCGCCTTGTTGACGCCGAATGTCTTGTCCGTCTTCTTCTTCTTGTTGAGGGTCTCTTCCTCACCGCTCATCTTCCTCTTCTCGGGCGCCTTCTTTTCCCGCGCCTGCATCTCGCGCTGGTCCAGGCCCATGAGCGCGTCGACGACCTTGGCCTTGTCCAGCAGCTCCTCACCCAGCCCCAGCTTCTCAACCAGCGGCGCGTAGCTCTTGCACGACATGAGCTCCTGGAAGCCGGGCGTCTTGCCGGGGATCATCTGCTGGATCATGAACTTGGTGTTCCCCCACTTGTTCTCCACCTCGACCGCGAAGCGCAGGTAGCGCCCGACGACCTCTTCCCACGGGGCGAGCTTGACGCCGGCGGCGAAGCAGCTCGGGTTCTTCTCCGCCGCCGTCGCAATCATCGCCCCATCCACCCCATACTCCTCAACCAAGGCCTCCGCCTGCGTCCGCCCCGTCACATCCCCGTTCATCACGCACGCGACGCCCGCCTCCCGGCACACGTCGGCCACCACCTTCAGCTGGCCGCGGATGGCCGGCTCGCGCGGCCGCATAGGCGTGGTGCGGCAGTGCACCGTCAGGCCGGTGATGCCGGTGGCGACGAGGCGGCGCACGAGGGCCACGGTCAGCTCCTGGGTCTCGAGCAGGCGGATCTTGACCGAGATGCCGACGCCAAACTCGGGCGCGATCTCGCGCACCAGCGCCTCGAGGATGGCCACCAGCGTGTCGGGCGTCTGCAGCAGCGCGGCGCCCATGCCGCCGCTCGTCGAGAAGGACTTGGGACACCCTGCGTTGACGTCGATGCCCGCCACGTCGCCCGCCACCAGCCGCGCCGCCGCCACCGCCCGCGCCGGGTCCGATGTGCCGATCTGGAACACCAGCCGCCCCACCTCGTGCACCGGGTCCAGGCGGTAGATGACGTTCTCGGCCGGCGCCGACGCCGGCTTGCTGTGGTTGTTGGAGGGCATGCGCGCCCACTCGAGCATGCCCGTGCGCGGGTTCGTGCGCCGCGTGGTGCCGATCAGCGCGCGGTCGACCGTCTCGGGGCCTGTGATGGGGAGTGTTAGTGACGGGATGGGTGGGGGGAAGGGACGGGGGAGGGGAAAGTACCCCAGACGAGGTCGGCACCGTAGTGCAGAGCGAGCAGCCGCGACGGGAGCTCGCCAGAGCGGACCATGGGCGCCAGCACCACTTTTCCGCGGTAGTCGACGCCGCGCGGCGGGATGGGGACTATCGCGGGCGCGGGTGCGGGCGCGGGCGCGGGCTCGGGCATGGTGGTGGGCGCCGTGGGAATTGTGGAAGTTGCCATTTTGGCGGCGGCGAGCTGATTAGAAGGCGTCGTCATAATGGCTCGTTGCACCAGGTTGCGGAACCATTGCATTTATTTGGTGGTGGGGGAGGAGTTGCAGGAGGGGGGAACGAAAGGAAAGTAGAGAGCAGGAGAAAAAAAGAGTGTCCAATGTCTGGTCGCTGTCAAAATGCTAAAGTGTCCAAAATGCCGTGCAGGCAACAAAAATTCGGTCTTGGGGACGCGGGCCCAATTTCATGGGGCCCGCATCTGGCCGGAGTAACCCTAGCTCACGACATTTGACACCAACAGAGGCACGCAATAGGATGAGAATTTTATTTCACATGCTCGGATATCGCGGAGCCGACTGTTGACATCTTCTGGCAGCGAAGGCAGAGTATCGCTATTGCTATCGAGTTTCAAAACAAACCACTCCAGCTTCTCAGGTGTCTTCTGGATGAACCCGTCGACGAGCCGTACAAGGGCGCGCTCGCAGTTGTTTTCCTCCCCAATGTTACCAAAGTCGAGGCCGTGGATCCAGAGAGACCCGAGCGTTGGCGGGGTAACATCGCGAAGGCGGAGGTTACCCCAGTCTCCATCGATGTCGTTGGGGGGGATATTCTCGGCGTGAACCTCACCCAAGCAAAGCTTCCCAGGTGCTTATGATGGAATGAGAGCTCACCAAAACTTGTGGGGAAAACCTGACACCGAATGCCCGTTCCATGATTTTGTTAGTGGCCGCTGGGTTTAGGTTCCGACTGAATCCGCTCGTGATCGGCTGTGTGTATTTGATCCTTATTTCCGTCAGTTGGGGCGAAAGGTGGACTGTAGGGCTAGGTCTATGCCCTTGACCGAGACCGTCCGTGTCCCAAGAAGTCCAGCCGTCGGCCAGGCCGTCAGCCTCGTTGATCTTCCAAACTGTGGTGGCGGAAGATCCCCCGATGGTTGTACCATCCCGAAATACTTTGGGCGCTACCCTTGAAGTGCATTGAACCTGTCGAGGTAAGGAAACATTAACAAATTATCAGATGCTTAGGACAAGTAGGTGTTCAAAGTTTCTCAGTAGCGGGAGCTTCAAGTTGTCTTCCGAGACATCGCGGAAGTCGTCAAAGAGCCACCAACCCGACACTAGCTCTAAATTTTTTCAACGCGGGAATACTGCGCAGAGGGCTAGAGCCCATAAACATGGGCGTGTCTTCTGCATCGAAACTGGCACCGTATATCCGATCTAGATGTGAAGGTAATGTAGTAGCTTCAACCAACAGGTCATCGAACCCACGTTGTGTTGTGATGATCAATCCCATGGTAAAGCTGAGCAGTAGGACAGAATGGAGGACGCGGTACTTCGTATACACTCCAGCTGTTGGTCTGTCTGATGGCGTACAAATTTGATGCCCTGGGGTTGGAAAATGAAACATGCCGCAGGTGTAGCTTGTAATGGGAGAAGGTTCTCCGCCTGCTGTGGTTAACAACATGGTTGAGTTCCAGCTGAACACTAAAGTTACATAGCACAGGTGTCGGGGCCGCATCGTGAAGCTACCAAAGATTGGCGAAGGCATATATGTATTTAAATTGTATGTACTGGCCGACCAGTCGTGTGCACGATGCGCCTCACTTATTTTGAGGCAAGACAATAAAAACATATTCTGTCGGTGCCACGGTCCAGATTGTGATTCCAACGACACAAGAGGAATGACTCGCTTGTAAGAGCCTGTTGGTAGACATTTACAAGTCATCCAGAAAAAGCGCATTAAACTCCTAAGAGTTGTAAAGTCAGTCGAAAACAGTAGAGAAAAGGTCAGAGAGGACTTCCTCGGACAACCCACGACATAGAAACACAAAACTCACCAGTCACCCCCTCCATGGATCCCTCGGATAGTTCATCAGCCCTCCCAAGCCGACACGCGGTATTAGCCGCTGCCTCGTCCGGACCGGCACCCTTTATCGACTTGCTCGGCCCCGGCTCTCTGGCCGGTTGGTGTCCAGCTCCCGGCAGTCCAGTCTCAACTAAGTAACGAGGCACCCCTTAACCCCGGCGCTTTACCGGGAAAGAAAAGGAGAAGAGGGCTCACATCAACACAACACGTACCACCAGGCCCGGGGAGGGGTTGGTTACTAATTATCCCCTGGGTGACAGACCACATTCGACACCACCGCCGTAAGTGCAGTAACACCGCGTCCCGCGGCAAGCAGAGTCAACACGCACCCCGGCGTACCTTAACACCGACTCAACCAACCACGTTGCTCATCTCGAACCCACCTCACGGCGGCCGGTTTCACGTTTCACAACGCGAGTCGACATCTGGCGGTCCCACGTGAAGAAGCCCCGCTCCGGAGTGTTTCTGGGAGATGGGGGCTTCTGTAGGTTCCCGGCTCGTACCACCAGAACCTCGAGAGGTGGGTGGAGGGCGAGAGGCTGCCCGCGGGGCAGCACCCGAATCCGCCCCCCCCCAGCAGCGCCAGCAGGCTAGGGAAAAGGGGGGCGGGGATGTTTCCGTGGGCAGCGAGAGGAGGGGAGGGAGGGGATGTGATGAAGAGCCAAACAAAGTGATAGCCGTTGTAGTTCCTCGCCCTTTTCCCCTTCAATCAATCAACTCTCCAACGGCAGGGAGAACCAGGAAAACCCAGCAGCCGATCCGGCGTTTCGAGATGCTCGTTAGGCCTGCAGCGAGATCGCCGTGCCCACCGCGCCCACCGCGCCCACCTGACCGACTTTTAAGGGTCCTGCGTTTGCTGATTGGCATGCCGGCTGCAGCGCCAGTCACCCCCAGCAGTGCCAGTATTCTTGTCCAATGCTCTGTCCAATGTCCTGTCCGCCTGAGCAGTGTCAGGCGTGCAAACTCCATTGGCGTTGGACCCGACGACCCTAACCCTTACCTCACCGCCTGCTGCGTTGAGCTAGTGGTATGGCAGGAAATTCCCAGCTCGAACATGGCCTCGACATGGATTGACACTGTTTCGCGCAATCAATCCGTCCGAACCTATCCGGCAGTTGGTGCCCAGCACGGGGGATTTTCTTTGCTACTGTGGTTTTGTTTTCTCGCCAACACGCCTTCACTGCTGAGTGTGCCTGAGTGCCTGAGTGGCCGAGTTGCCGTGATGGTGGCTCGAAATTACGTAGCCCGTATTCTGTTGATTTCCACCCCCCTTCGTTTCTGCGTCGCTTTGCGGCTCCCTGCCCTCGCTGCCACCCACCAGACGCCAAGAGGTGGGAATCCTGCAAGTCTGCAGGCTCCGTGCCTTGGTCGCCCGTCGACTCCATCCCGAATGCCATCATATGGATCATATGAGTGCCTGCTGCGTCGCCGTGTGGACGAAGGTGTGTAGTGTTGGGCCGTATTGTCGAATGTTATGTACGCCGTCGTCATTGCCGCTGTTGGTGAGCGTATCCAGTTCATGCATTTCGACTGTTGACCTTCCGAGTTTCCGGCCCGCCAAGCGACAGGTCGAAAGCTGCTGCATTGTAGCAGACGGCGGCGGCGGCAGGCCGTGGGTGGCGTCGGCAAACCGGTATCAAAATGGTCGCCGTGGCTCAGGCGCACAGGGCAGGTGGGTAGGTGGGTTTTCCAATGCCCTGGTGCACTGCTTGCCTGTGGGCTGGCCTGTGAGCCTGCGGTGGGGACGGACGGATTCGCTGTGGCTCCTGTGGGTGCGCTGTGGGTGCGCTGTGGGTCCTGCCATCTCTACCCCAACCTGTGACGTAAGTGGCTTGCACACACCCGGCAAGTGGCAGGAGCCACCGACGATGTGGAGTGGACAATGGGCAACAGAGAATTGGAATCTGCGAACCCTTCGATTTCTTCGATTTCTCCTGAGGGGGACGAACCGCGAAATCGAGAATACGGCACAGGGCCGCGCGGGCAACAAAGAACTCGGGCGGTGCAAGGGACCATATAGGCGACAAAATCCAGAATTCCAATGCAGTCGTCGATTGACCCTGTCGATCTGCCCAGAAGCTCAAGCCACCACCTGAGAGACCTCTGGGGGCTGCTGGGACTGGGGCTAGGTGTTGAAGAGGTAAAAAGGACGGCAGACGCGGACTGGGGCCGGGTGGGAAACGGTGCGCCATGTACTGTGCAGCGCAACGAAGCAGGCTGCCGGTGTGCCGCCGCACACCCATCCTCCTCTCTCGCAGCCTACCAGCTTTCAAGCTTACCAGCTGCCTACCAAAGTGTCCAAGGACGCTGCCCAGTCAAGCCAGTCCCAGGATGGCTCGTGTTGGTCGCCAGACAAGGCAGGGAGGGAGCAATGCTGCGGGGAATGGAACCCAGACAGACCAGGCCTCAAGCGTTAGGTTGTCGAACCTTGCCTTGCGCCCGCTGACGCCCCGCCATCTGCCCTTGAGCCATCTTGTCCTCTGTTTCGCTGCCTGCCAGCTATACTAGCGTGCAACGCATGCCAACTGGTCGGTTTGACGTTTTGATGTTACTGGTAGGTCGCGGGCAGGATCCTTGTGTTTTGCCTCCCTCTAGGCCCTCGTATGGGTTAAGCTGATGACAGGGCCGATCTGGTATTGTCGTCGAGAAAATGCGGTGCGCTCGTGGGACGGCAATGTGTAAGGCGGGGGGGTAATATCCATGTCTTGCCGTCTGCTTGGCTGAGTCCTCATCTCAAAAACCTGGATTGGGCGCACCCAGACAGTGCCAATTCCGACGCGACACTCAGCGACGCAGCCCGCGTTCCTTGCAAAATACCCCTCTTCGCGGGATGCGAAAGTGAGAAAACCGTCCGCCACCACCCTAGCCCGCAGTGCCCGCCTGCTCACCTGGTCGCCTGGACTTTCGTTATGGGCTGCCATAGACCGCCGTGGGCTTTCAGGCCTGCAGAAGGCGAGCAAATAATCGGCGAGTATTATCTCTAGTTGCTATCTCGTACGGGCTAGCTGCATGCTGCATATGTGCGCGAAACCGACGAGGAGAGAGAGATGCCGCGCCGCCCAAGCTTCCCCGCAGTGCAAGGCACAAGACGGAGAAGCTCTCGGGCTGCCTTGCTCTGTCTTTGGCGTCTGTCGTCGGCTTGTCTCTGGGTGTCTGGCCATGGCAGCAGGGCAGCATGAATGGCATGCGGACGGTAACCGCACCTGTACTAGAGTAGTGTACGCGTAGATAAATACCAGCTGGTTGTTCGCCCGTGGTCTAGTTTCCGTGGCCCGTCTCTGGTTGGCGACTCTAGCACCGGGATGCATGATCTCAGATAATCCCGACAAATTCGGATACTAGATACTAACTAACTACACTACTCGACGCTGTCAACCTCAAGTGCGCTGGGCATCCTAGACGGGACGGCGAGCTAGGACGAGCCACAGTGGCAGCGGTTTTGCTCATCTTTTTAACTTTTTTTTTTTTTTTTTTTGGCGCGGCGGCAGGTGCAGTTGACAGCCCACTAGAACAAGTCGGAGCGAGATCGAAGCCGACTCGGCTCCCGCGTGCTGGGTGTCTAGGTCCTAACAGCGCACTATCAGCTGTTCGCCGCCGTAGCTGCTCCCAGCAGGCGTCCCATGTCTTTGTGGTCTCTGGTGCAGTCCCGGTGTCTCTGTAACGTACAGCCCCATACAGTCTCTTTTGCTGGCCATGAGTTCAGATGCCGCTAAGCACTAAAAGGGTTGTGGTGCAGGGTAAGGAAAGGGAGTGTCGATCCCTCCCTTGCTCGGCGGCTTGACCGACCCCCCATCTCCCCGTCTGTCACTCTGTCTCCCCAGGTCTCAAGTCTCAAAGGACAATCGACCTTGCAACCTCGACCGATCCCGCCCTCCGTCTTCCTCCTCCTCCTCCTCTTCCGCCTCTCTCCCCAACCGGAATACAGGTCCCCAAAGAGGCCCCCGGACCAAGGACCAGAACCAAGGCAGATGAGCAGCCAAGGTTATTATCAAACGAGTGCTCCGAACACCGTTCACGTCGTCTTTCGCATCCTACCGCCCGCAAATCCACCGAGCCTCGTAGGGCGGGACTGTGGAACTTTGGGACTTTTTTTTTTGTCTTGCCCTCTTTTATTTTATTTGGGCTTTCATCTTTTTTGCACCGTTTGTTGGGCCACTTTCTCCCCCCTTCTGCCGCATCTTGCAGCTTGGCGTGGCTAAGGTAACAAGCGATACGACCGGCCACCTGCCCGCCTGCTTTCTACCTCCTAACAACGCACACCCACCACATACCGCACCGTCCTCAGCGCAGACCGAGACCGACGGGTTTGCGAGATTGAAAGTTTGCTCTCCGCTTCTTCCGCCCGTCGCCCCCTGGCCGAGTCGTCTCAATTGAAAGCTCCTTTTCTCTGGCCGCATCCCGTCGCTCGATGAAGGCGCAGCTGGACCTCGACCCCTAGCAGCATCCACGGCATCTCGAGTCTGAGTCCTGATCGATTGCTCAACGCAACCCTCGGCGCTCTCGCCGTCCAGGCCACAGCTTCGTCGGCTTCGCCGGCTTTTCCCCACCAAGCCGCAGCCATGAGCGACGAAAATTCCCCCCTAGTGGCCATCTCTGTGCTCGTCCGGTCCCTTGCCATCGATCCGACCACACCCCCCGTGATCAACACCCGTGTGAGCCCCAAGATCAAGATTCCAGGCCCCGACACCCAGGACAAGGCAGATCTCGAGCGCGAACTCGCTGCCCTGGTGCTCCGCGTGCACGACCTTGAGAACAGGGTTATCTCGTCGAACCCCGCCATCTACCCCAACACGCCAAACGAGGTGTCCGACTCTCTCTTTGCCGACGACAGGAACACCTCGCCTTCCAGCTTGGGCAAGCCGCCCAGCTACAACTCCTTGAACCGCAATGGCTTCATTGACGAGGCCCTCGAGGGGCTCCGCGAGCACGTCGACGATCAGTCCAAGCTCCTGGATAGTCAGCGTCAGGAATTAGCCGGCGTCAACGCCCAGTTGATTGAGCAGAAGCAGCTACAGGAAAAGGCCCTTGCTATTATCGAGCAGGAGCGGGTCGCTACTCTGGAGCGCGAGCTATGGAAACATCAAAAGGCAAACGAGGCTTTCCAAAAGGCCCTTCGCGAAATTGGCGAGATCGTCACTGCTGTCGCCCGCGGTGACCTCTCCAAGAAGGTCCGGATGAACACGGTTGAGATGGACCCCGAAATCACGACATTCAAGCGCACTATCAACACTATGATGGACCAGCTGCAGGTTTTCTCCAGCGAAGTCTCCCGTGTCGCCCGCGAGGTCGGAACTGAAGGCATCCTCGGTGGCCAGGCACAGATTGAAGGCGTTGATGGCACTTGGAAAGAACTGACAGACAATGGTATGGTTTTTATGTGGGACCTAGCGTTTCCAGATACCTGTGCTAACATACATGTATCCAGTGAACGTTATGGCACAGAACCTCACGGATCAAGGTACGCTGGTTACCCCCCTGGTTAGCCTGCAGTGGCGAATGGCGAGTGTGACCTGACATTGCCCAACAGTGCGCGAGATCGCCTCAGTAACAACAGCCGTGGCCCATGGTGACTTGACCAAGAAAATTGAACGCCCTGCCAAGGGCGAGATTCTCCAACTCCAGCAGACTATCAACACTATGGTAGACCAACTACGGACATTCGCGTCTGAGGTTACACGTGTGGCCAGAGACGTCGGGACCGAGGGTATACTCGGTGGCCAAGCCGACGTCGAAGGAGTGCAGGGCATGTGGAACGAACTGACAGTCAACGTGAATGCAATGGCCAACAACTTAACCACCCAAGTCCGAGATATCATCAAAGTTACAACTGCTGTCGCCAAGGGCGATCTCACACAAAAGGTACAAGCTGAGTGCAGAGGAGAAATCTTTGAGCTCAAGAAGACAATCAACTCTATGGTCGACCAGCTTCAACAGTTTGCACGCGAAGTCACCAAGATCGCTAGGGAAGTCGGGACCGAGGGTAGGCTAGGTGGCCAAGCCACGGTTCACGATGTCCAGGGCACTTGGCGAGATCTAACGGAAAATGTCAACGGCATGGCTATGAATTTAACAACGCAAGTACGAGAAATCGCAAAAGTTACGACCGCTGTCGCGCGAGGCGACCTTACCAAGAAGATCGGGGTCGAGGTTCAGGGCGAGATTTTGGACTTGAAGAATACTATCAATACTATGGTTGACCGTCTTGGGACCTTTGCTTTTGAGGTCAGCAAGGTCGCCAGAGAGGTCGGAACTGATGGAACTCTTGGCGGCCAGGCCCAAGTCGACAATGTCGAGGGCAAGTGGAAGGATCTCACAGAGAACGTGAACACCATGGCTAGCAACCTCACGTCTCAGGTATGTCAATCACGCCTTTCCTGTCACACAAGCCCCTGAGCAGTGTTTGCTAACTCTCTTCTTCAGGTCCGAGGCATATCAACCGTCACACAAGCCATTGCCAACGGCGACATGAGTCGTAAGATTGATGTCGAAGCCAAGGGCGAAATTCTCATCTTGAAGGAGACCATCAACAACATGGTCGACCGACTGTCCATCTTCTGCAATGAGGTCCAAAGAGTAGCGAAAGATGTGGGAGTCGATGGCATCATGGGTGGACAAGCCGATGTTGCCGGCCTCAAAGGAAGATGGAAGGAGATCACCACTGACGTGAATACTATGGCAAACAACTTGGTGAGTTTTTATTCTCTGGTATACCTGACAATAGAGTTTGGCTAACTGAACTACCTGCCAGACTGCTCAAGTGCGAGCGTTCGGTGATATCACCAACGCAGCAACCGACGGAGACTTTACCAAACTCGTCGAAGTCGAAGCCTCCGGTGAAATGGACGAACTCAAGAAAAAGATTAACCAGATGGTGTATAATCTACGAGACAGTATCCAAAGGAATACGCAGGCCAGAGAAGCTGCCGAACTGGCCAACAAAACGAAATCAGAATTCCTCGCAAACATGTCGCACGAGATACGGACGCCTATGAACGGAATCATAGGCATGACACAACTCACCCTCGACACAGACTTGACACAGTATCAACGGGAGATGCTAAATATCGTCAACTCGCTGGCTAACAGTCTATTGACCATTATTGATGACATCCTAGACTTGTCCAAGATCGAAGCGAGGCGCATGGTCATTGAAGAGATCCCGTATACGCTGCGTGGAACGGTGTTCAACGCCCTCAAGACGCTGGCAGTCAAGGCAAATGAAAAATTCCTCGACCTGACATACCGTGTCGATAGCTCCGTCCCCGACCATGTTGTGGGCGATTCGTTCAGACTGCGTCAGATCATTCTGAACCTGGTTGGCAACGCTATCAAGTTCACCGAGCATGGCGAGGTCAGCCTCACCATTCAGAAAGCGGCCCAGGTTCAGTGCGGGCGGGACGAATACGCGATCGAGTTTGTTGTCTCCGATACGGGAATAGGAATACCGTCGGATAAACTAGACTTGATCTTCGATACGTTCCAACAGGCTGATGGCTCAATGACGCGGAAGTTTGGCGGTACAGGTCTCGGTTTATCGATCTCAAAGCGGCTTGTCAACCTCATGGGCGGCGACGTGTGGGTGAAGAGCACATACGGCAAGGGCAGCAGCTTCTTCTTTACCTGCGTTGTCCGGCTGGCCGACGGCGACATCTCGTTGATCGCGAAACAGCTCAACCCATACAAGGGCCACCAGGTCCTGTTCCTCGACAAGGGCAGGACAGGCCACGGCCCCGCGATCGTTCAAATGCTTAAAGGGCTCGGCTTGGTCCCATTCGTTGTGGATTCTGAGAAGAGCTCTGCTCTGGAAAAGGCACGGTCCCAGACCAACTCGCCCTATGATGTGATCGTTGTCGACTCCATCGAGGATGCCCGAAGACTACGCTCAGTGGATGACTTCAAGTATCTGCCCATCGTGCTCTTGGCTCCCGTGGTTCATGTGTCGCTCAAGTCTTGTCTGGACTTGGGCATCACCTCCTACATGACAACCCCCTGTCAGCTTATTGATCTCGGAAACGGAATGGTACCTGCTCTCGAGAATAGGGCGACGCCTTCACTAGCGGATAACACTCGCTCGTTCGAGATCCTGTTGGCCGAGGACAACTTTGTCAACCAGAGACTGGCTGTGAAGATTCTTGAAAAGTATCATCACGTCGTGACAGTTGTCGGGAACGGTGAAGAGGCTGTCGATGCAGTCAAGAGGAAGAAGTTTGACGTCATTCTGATGGATGTGCAGATGCCCATCATGGTAAGCGCTAATCACACTGTCCTTGCAGCTATCTCCTCTTCGCTAACATGTAAAACAGGGTGGTTTCGAAGCCACAGCCAAGATCCGTGAATACGAGCGCAGCTTAGGCAGTCAGCGAACACCAATCATCGCCCTCACGGCACACGCCATGATGGGAGACCGAGAGAGGTGTATCCAGGCCCAGATGGACGAGTATCTATCCAAGCCGCTGCAGCAGAACCACCTCATCCAAACAATCCTCAAGTGTGCGACACTCGGCGGACAATTACTCGAAAAGAACCGGGAGCGTGAGCTCACGAGGGTAGCCGATGCTGCCACGGGAAGCCGACGCAACAACGCGGCCGGTGCCTCGCTGGTGGCATTTACGAACCAAACCAACACGAGCCTCCGCCCATCCCTTACATCGCGTGCTGTTACCACCGCCGAAACTCTGCTTGGGGGAGCGAATACTCCTGCACTGGTCGCGGGGGACCAAGATGACCCTCTGAATAGGGCACGTACGAGCCTCTCCGAACCAAACATCCATGCTACTAGCTGACCAGTTGGCCTGCCTATTTTATTTGCTACAGCTTCTCCTGAGGGCTCATACTAGTTCCTGAGACCTGTTTTTGTCTGCCATTATTTCGTGCTTGAGTCGAGTGGCTGTCGATGAATGGGGGGTTGGGGGTTTCGGCTTTTTTTTTCCGTGTCCATTTCTCTTTTCTTGGTTGCATGTGATACCTCTACGCTTAGTCTAGAAGAAACAATCGGGCCACATTGGATTTGAGGGATCGTTTTCTTTGCCAAAGGTCTTTGCTCACGAGACTTTTGTCCTTGACGTACTGGAGACGAGGTAGGAAGCCATGAGTGTGTTGAGCCTGGGTGGGAGAAGGGTTTGGGTGTTTGGGCTTTTTCTCTTTCGGGCTGAATTGGGAGTGATGGGCAGTTAGGCCAGCTTGAATGGTTTTCAGTTTTTCCGCAAGTTCATCACTTGTCCTTTTGCAAGTGGTTTTGAGTTGGAGGGCGGGACCCATGAAAAGATGTATACGCGCGAAGCAAATGCATGGTGGGAGTGGAGTTGAGAGTTCCTGACTTATTGGGTAATAACGTGCGAATTTGATGGTTGTGTGTGATGAAAGGCGTGCGGTAAAGAGTGATGGTGATTGCGTGAGGTTCGTATGGGGTAAAGTGTTGCAACCCCCCCCCCCCCCCCCCCCGCCCCCCTCCTCTACTCGTGTCTTTTTTTGGTTCGTCATATTCTATCGCATTTGGATATCTGCTGTTGTTATTTGCGATAC
This sequence comes from Lasiosphaeris hirsuta, assembly GCA_030549175.1. Lineage (NCBI taxonomy): Eukaryota > Fungi > Ascomycota > Sordariomycetes > Sordariales > Lasiosphaeriaceae > Lasiosphaeris > Lasiosphaeris hirsuta. Next base: position 7,014,156 of record JAUKUA010000001.1, read on the forward strand.
CATCGGTAAGGAAACAGGACTCAAAAGAGTCTAGGGCCCACATGAGAAACACGAGACCAAAGTGTTTGCTACATTCGGTGGTGATACTGTAGCCGTTTGATACATGGGTGGCGAATGCGGGTAACTAGGGGGGTGGACTGTACAAGTTGTGTAGTGACCGCAAAACCGCGACCAGCCATACCCGACGGTGCGATTATTACCGTCTTTTCTATTTTATTTCTTGCTTTGTTATTCTTATGTTGCGTGACTACACTTGTTCCTGTATGCTCTCCTACAAGAACTAAGAATTCATAGCGACCGCAGTGAGAGCTTCGCCATCCTTCAGCCTAGCGTAGATGTATGTATCACTTACTGCAAGGTGACACGACCTTGCAAGATCAGACACTGCTGTGCTTGCACAGCTTACCCCGATGTCTCGAGACGGTACACAACATCATGTATAGTGCCAGCTGCCAATATGCTTTATGTAAATACCATTTGTAGTATACCCGTAGTATATAAATTTGTATGTTGTGTGCCCTCGCGAAAACTTTCCTATCCGCCCCCTGTGTATCACGGGCATCGGTTCGATACAACACCGTCCCAAACGGCGGCGTGCTCGTTGTGAAATTGCCTGCTGCCCCCCCTTGATATTCACTAGACACAACCTCTTTTCTCCTAGATCTCTCCAGTACGGGCAAGCCTATTCGGCGTACCTGTGACTCCATGATCGAAGAAAAATAGATATGTACATATGTTTCAACCCGCCGATGAGAAACGCCAGAGCAAATGATATCGTTGCTTCTGTTTGCCCTGGTATACCCCAACGACCGCATTCCCTCTTTTCCATGGCCGTTCCCTAGGATATGCCTTCTTTTTTCCTCGGGTGTGTTTTAGCGCGTTGAGTCCGCCTCCAGGTATAAGTTTGATTCGAAGGGTCTTGACCCGTGGAAACCGCGCATTCCCAGCCAAGGGGGGAAAGTCTCAAAGCCAGATTCAAGCCAGATACATAATAGCCGAGGGTATCCAATGCAACCGATGTATGAGATGCCAAAAAAAGAATCACTTTCGTGAGAATCAATGTCCAAACAAACTCGGGTGCGCGCACAAAATGAAGCACCCGTGAGCCTCTGCTGACAAGTGACAGCCTGTCAACAATTCATGCGCGACAGGAACCATCGTCACTGCGCTCGGCGGTCAACGATTTCGCCGGCCTTGAGTAGGGCGCTCATTCCGTCCAGATTGGGGTCCGGTTTTCCGCGTTGGGGTACATTTGCAGGAGGCACCGATACCCCATATCCTGGATTACCGTGATGGGACATCATAGAAGGGTGGGTAATACCCGACCCGTTGTGATACCCTATTTACGACGGTTAGATTGTTTATCAACATAAGTCCGGTGCGGGTAATGGGCAAACCATTTGTTGGAGGACCGACGCCATTGGAGCCTTGATGCACAAATGGCTGCTTGGGTTCTACAGGAAGAGTTGCTCCTTGGAAATAAGACTGCTGCGGGTTGTCGAAAGGGTGGCTTGGCTTAGAGTTGCTCAACAAGGCGTGAATCGGCAGCGGCCCCTCAATTGGTGTCCGAGGATAGCCAAATGACGAGCCAGAGGATGCGCTCCCAGTGGATGATTGCTCCTTTCTTGCCATTGGAGGCCTTGCGTCATTACCAAGAAGACCAGGCGCAGGCCCCGGACTAGCGGGGGCATGGTCCCGAGGAAAACCATAGCCATTGAGTTCATTAGGGCGCCCAGAACCTATCAACCTTGGGCTGTCAAAGACATCAGACAGGGAGGGAAGATGCCTCTGTATCACCGGCTGCTCCATGCGCGGGTCATCCATCCAGTTTGGGTTGCGGTGGTGCGGCATCGGTGGTAAATCCCTCGGGCTCGTACTGAAAGTTGGAGACCGTTCTACCGAGTGCCGGTCTGCGTTGCTTAAGATGGGTGAGTTAAGCGATTCTTCCGGTGAGGCGTGATAAGATGCTGGCGTCGCGGAGGTCGAATGGGGTGACCCGTTCATGGAAACGTTGGAATCATGCCTTTGCTCCCGACTGGGTGGCGGCTCGCTTCCCAAATGACCCTCATTGTCGCTACCGCTTCTACTCGTCCTGTTGGTTGTGGGGTTTGGGCTATCACGACCAAGACCACCGTATTCAGAAAGCTTCATACGCTTTGATACCTCCTTGTCTAGAAGCACAAGAATACGTCAATCGGGGCCCAGGGGATGAAGCAAAGCAAAAATCAAGAATGGGGGGCAGGTACTGCAGCCAAGTAGTACACACCTTGAGATGGAACTGTGTGCTTGGCCTTGAACTCTTGTAAGTAAGCCATGTACTTTTTGTATTCGGCTGTCTTTTTGTACTCGGCGAGGTCGCTGTGGTACCGGTCCTTGATTGCCTGTGCCTGAGACTCAAACGGCTCCTTTTCAGCTTGTGAGAGGCTTTGCCAGTTCTCTCCGACAAGCTTAGCAATCTCAGTGAAGGTCAAGTTACGACCTTTAAGCTCCTCTCGCATTTCTTGGTCACAGTCAGCTGTCCGGACAGGGCAATGCGAGGTGTCATGACTTACTGTTCGAAAAGAGAACATAGGCTGAGGGGGGGCGTTCTGGGGCATTCTCGTCCGGCTAGTTTAGGGCATCGTAGTCAGTCTCAGCCCGCGGCGCAGGAATATGGAGCAACGCGCAGCTGACCTTGGGATGTCGACGGTACTTCCGCTTCGTGATAACAATCGTCCCGGCCTCGCGGATGTCAACCCTTGGGACATCGGGTCTTTGCGAATCCGAAAGCCTCGCGTCCTCAACACTTGGTTGCGCCGAGGCAGCCAGCGACGCTTCTGGCGCGACGCCGCGGGAGTTGGCGATCCGCCTTTGGAGTTTCTGCAAACATGTGTCAATATGACGCGTTCTACACACACCAAATTTGTGAGTGAAATTGAAATCGTGAGCTTACGCGTCGATGGCCGAGCTTCACACCAAGCGCATCGAGGTCAGACTCTGTGATATCCAAAATGGTATCCCACGAGTCAAAGCCCTGATCTATGAAGGCATTGAGGTACTGGGCGATTCCTAGCTCCCCGAAGATCGTTTCCAGTCGTTGCGTCATCCAGCCCATTGACTAGTTGGCGTGGGTTTGGTGGGGTACTGGGAAGGGAACTGGTCATCAAGAGACCGCAGGCACAGTCTAGAAGCTGCACAGCGTGGGGAGTTTCCTGGTGTATGAGAATATCGGTATTCTAAAGCACTCGGATATCTGGCGACGTTGTGGCTAATTCGATTGCGCTGACCGTGTTCGTTCCACGACGAGAATTAAATACAAATGGCTGCCCGTAGACAGCTACGGTCTGCGTACCGCGGGCCCTCGAATCAGAGCAGACCGGTAGTCGCAACCGAGCGGCCTGGGCAAGTCTTTACAAGGCACTTTTGCAGTGTGAGTGCAGCAACGGTCACTGTTGGAGCTGGTGAGTGCTAGTGGGTTATGGTGAGCAGCGGGTAGCGGTTGGTGATAATGTTTGACAGTGTTGACAATGGTGGTTGGTGGTGATGGTGGTGGTAATGGTGTGTAGGTGGACAGTTGAGAAGCTCAGGTCATCTCAGCAGCCCGTTCGCTTGGTTTTGTGGACAAGAGAGCAGGGGAGCGGACCTGGGGTGGAGTCAATGGCAAAGTAGAGACGGGATTCAATCGTGACATGGGATTCTTGGAACTTGGCCCCTACGTCTTGGTGGGGTGATGGCCGAGATCTCGATGACATGCCGTTGGGGGGTTGCAGGAAGAGCAGCCCTCAAGCGTGTGGTACGAAATTGTGGTCTGGACCAAAGGGTGGAAAGGAGGGGGCAAGGGGTCCAGCGCAGGCCGCTTCTGTGCTTACTTTGCTATAGAAACGGTACTTACAGAGGAGCAGAGACGGCGTCAAGAGCGAACGGCAGCTACAAGAGGGTGCCTGGGTGGCCGGCGTAACGGTAAATGCTTGCTGTATGGATGTATGGAAAGGTATGGGGTTCGTGTGCGTGCGGACGGGGTGAAATTAAAACAGATTTCAATCTCTGCTCCCGGGTCTAGACCTGTGGGACAAACAGAGGAATGGTGCCAATGTTTCTTCCTGGGGGTCTATTAGCGCATGTATTCTACACGGATGGGCTCAGCTAGAACACACAGTGGTTGGTAGTTGGCTGACAGAAAGAGTGGCAGATGAGATGAGACGAGACGACGAGACGACGAGACGAGAGGCGCGGTGCGCGAGTGGGAGACCAAGAAGATCGGAACAACTACTTTACCTGTCGGGGCGGCGGTGGAGGCTCTCTTCAAGAGGCCTGCTGATCTTATTGCAAGGTTGCGCGTTCTAGCGAATGCTTGACCGTCTTGACCAATACACATGGGGCAAAGGTGGCAATGGGTTGTCGAACGGGTGCCAGAGGGTGCCAGAGCTGCTAGCGAGCGTCGCTCGATACCGGAGACAAGGTCAACGGTTCCTTATTAACCCAGACCTCTTTGTCTGCCTCGAACTGCAAGCCCCCGGGGGTGACGGTGGTTCAGCGCTCCAAGACAGCGCAGTTTGCGTGTGCAGTGCGCTGTGTTAGGCGCCGGGCAAACACATGCAGCCGAATAAACCAGTGCACGAGCATGGAATTTTGGGATTGGGGATTTGGAAATGGCAAGCTGTCGAGGGGTCAAGAGTCAAGACGGGGGACAGGCAGTGTTCGCAAAGTCACAAAACCAATCGAGTACCGAGGGGCAGGGTCAGCATGGTTCGAGCCTCAGGACCCGACCCAAGGCCAACGCAGGGGGAGCATCTGGGATTTTGTAGAATGCATGCAGTTAGATGGAGGGGGGGGAGACTGGAGGGCGGGGGATGACCAGAAGGGGCCCCCCAAGTACTCCCAAGTACCTTCTACTTGGGAGTGAGTCCTCCGCACGGGGGCGGCACTTGGGGTAAGTGGCGACGAGCAGATCAACGGATAATCGAGAAAAAAAGAAGCACCGCGCCGCAATAAAACGACCGCCTCCCTTCTCCACAGCCAGTTAGATCTGGCGTCAGACACCTTGAACACCCATCGAGACATCGACGGCCATCGAGCATCGATCGTCTGGGGGATGGAAGAAGAGCTAGGCAGTGCCCTTCTCGTGGGACCGCACCTAGCTGACAACTTGGGCCATGACGTGACTTCCTTTGCGCAGGCAAGCACTGAATAGCTCCTCCAGGACAGGTGTGGTTCTCGCTGTGCAAGGTAATGAGGATCTTTGTGCTGTCTGCCTTGCCCTCGCTCACGAGCACCGCATGGGCCTCAGTGCGCCAGCGGAAGCGGCAACCTAGCAATAGCAGAGAAGGAGCAGAACAGGCGCAGAATATTGTGCTGCGCAAGTTCTAGCTCCATTTTGAAGCACATGGGCTTTCGACGGCGAGAATGGGAATGGCGAATGGCCCTGCTCAGACAATTGGGTGCGTCAGATCTCAGATTACCACTCCGTTCTCGCGTCTTAGACCAAGCAAAACGCCAAAAACGTCAAGCCTACCAAGCCGATAGGACCAGGGAGGCTTGCGACGCCAGCCAGGCAGGCGAGCTGGCTGGAAGTGTGCCTTGAGGGTGCAGAAAGGGTCAAAATGCCATCATGGCAAAACTCGGATGGCGGGCGCGCGGGCAGCGGAAAAGAGGAAAGGTGGGAAAGGAGGGATCTCGATCTCAATCGATGCCACAAGGCACATGAAAAACGTACGATTATGATGGACTTGACGGGGCGCGCTAGCCAATCAACGACATGGCACCCACCACTTTCCTATGCTGGCGCGAGTTCAGAGCAGCTGGCCACCAAGCACCACCCAGCAGCAACAACCAGCACCACTACAAACAGCCATTCCCACTTTGCACGGCGCTTTGTGCATGACTGGTAGGATTGACTGTCAGGGTTGATCTCTGCCACACACACACCCGCTCAGGAGTCTTGGGACTCTGTGTACATACACTCGTGCCTCATCCCACCTCACTCATCGGCCGGCCCAAGGACTGTTTAAGGCCAGTAGACACCAGTCGAGACAGTTTGATCGGGCTGTCTGTGGTTTTTTTTTTTCTGGTTCATGTTGGTACGGGCGGTGGTGGTGTTGGGTCCCGCCTTCCCGCCTGGTGTTGTGTTGTGCGGGGAGTCGGAACCTGGCTGGCAGCTTGCTGCAGCATATAAGCTTGGGCCATACCGTGTCGACTGACCAGGGCAATTTGGTGAAGTGAGCATCGACAATTTGCCCTGGGATCGAATCTTGCCCATACCCCCCTGTCACGGTCCCAAATGTTCATGATGCTCATGTCTCTGGCCGACAATGCTCCTGTCTCACCCCAATCGTGTCGTCTCCGTTGTCGAAAACCTCTCATGCGGTTGATTTCTTTTTTCTGCAATTGTCGTCTTGAGTCTCCGGATGCTCGACGTTGACTCTTTTGAGCTCGAGAGTCCAATAGCACTTGATTGGCTCGGAGAGATTTGTCCAAGTCGTGCAATTCGTGCCTTCTGCTGCGCTGAGCACCGCCGTGGCGTTCAAGCGGCACTCTGCCCCACGTTTCGACAAATCCGCTCCGACAACTCCAAACCGGGGACTTTGGAAGCATCACTGGATTTGCTCTGCCATTTGAGATAGCTAGGATAGTTGGGGATTGCTCATGGTAATTGGCCGAGCCCAGATGCTCTTCAGCCGGGAGTAGTGTAAGCTGCCTGGATATGCACAAAACTAAGGTATCTGCCGTTTTGTAAGGTCCGTTTGTACATGAATGACGTCGTAACTACATGCCATTGCGAGAGCCTAGATGGAAGAGTTCCCGCCAGAAGGGGCCTAGACAAGCCAGAGTCTCAAACTTAATCGTGCTAACCGAGAACTATACGTACTTGTAGCGTATCTGTATCTGCTACCAAGTAATTGTTCCATCGAGATTCTGCTGCGAGCGCCAAGTGCAGAAGGGTGTGTGTGCAATCTGATATGGCGCGGCACCCTTTCCGACTGCCAGGATCGTCCTCTGGCGTTTCTGGCGTCTCGAGCAGTGGGTCGGGGCCATCGAGATGGCCTGCACGTATCCCCATTGGCCTAGGACATCCCTGGCCCACGTTCCTGGATGTTGGACGAGGGTCTAGAATTGCAGCCGATTCACAGAAGGCGGCTTCGCGGAGTCCCCATGAGGAAAAGTCGGTGCCTTGAAATGGCTCTTGGCGACGAGGTGGCACTCCGCCCTGTGTGCGAGGTCACTGCCAGCTGTGGCTTGCAGCCGACAGCGGCGCGAGTGGCTGTGTGGACAGTCCATCTGGCACTTCAGGCGGACAGCAATAAGGAAGCACTGAGCACTGAGCACTGAGCATTTCTAAAACTCTACAACGACTACTCCTCAGGTTCTCGAACGGATCGGCGTTACCTACACACGGCCAGACTGATGCCCAGGTGCTAGCCAAGCGGTGTCCAAACCAGTAAAACAAACCTGCCACGCGGGCGCTTCGCGCTCACCCAAACCACTGTAGCCTCGCTGCAAAAATCGTACGATACAACTCCCCAGCCGTCCAAGAGGGGATGGGAGGAGAGTGGTCCGTGTCCCGACCATCTACAACAGTAAGGGGATCGCTATCGCTGGCGGGCATCACAACAAATCCCGCCCCGTCTCAGCGTCCAACGCTGAACGTCAAGGAACTCGGCACCGTGCCAAGGCTGCACCTTTCAGCTTTCCAGCAGCGACAATTGTCAAGTATCGCACAAAACTAGCGGGCTTGCTCCGTGCTCCGTGATCACACACGCTCAGCACATTCAGCACGTTCCGCCACCACTGACAGCCCGGACGACCCGCCCAGCATACCTAGTACCCTCGCAACAGGCCCTGGTACTTCGTCCATACAGCAACCAATATCCCACCTAATATTTCGCACCACCTAATAGCCTCGACAGGACGCACAAGACGCACGCTCATGGCGCCAACAGGTCCTCCAAGCACAGGCGGCTCAGACGGCCGAGCACAGAGCGTTCCCGTCAATGGCAATAGAAGTGCCCCGGCGCCTTCCCTAAGCATCAATTTGACCCAGGTAAGAACGAAAAGCCTCCATGTGAAAGTTTGGAAACGGTTTCTGTCAGGCGCACACGTCCCATCACTTCGCACTCTGCTCTCTGCACTTCGTCATAGGGGTTGGGCAACTGCCCCTCTCCCTCACCTCCCCTCTTCTTCCCCCGAGTCTTCTATCCCAGCCCTACCCCACCCTCGACAATGCCCATCAAACACGTTTCTTGGCTGACATGCCCTCCTTGTCGGGGAGTGGTCTAGGCCCTTCAGGACCTTGCTAGGTATGGCACGATTTTATCATTTTCTTCGTCTCGGTTCCAAAATGCCATAGCAGAGAGTATCGACTTCCTGGCCCGAAAACACAGGCCCCGTCGCTGCATTGCGAATCCGCATGCTACTTTGCAAATTTCAGGGTCCCTATTCCCCATGGATTCGACGATGCCGCTCTTGCGGCCGTGGTTACTGCTGCTGAGCCTCCTGCTGCGGCTGGGACGCCATGCCTGTGTCTCTCTGGTGGCTGCATATCGCATTTCCTTCCGTCTTTCCCATACACCCCAAACGGTAACTTTCGCGAAAAGAGGTTCCATTGAGAATACGCAGGCCGAATTACTCTTGCCAGCCTGCGTGTTTTATGGAAATTGCCACGATCACCTAGCTCCTCACTCTCTTCACCGCCCCCAATATATATCCACATGCGGACGAGGATAGATGTTCCCTCGCACCCATTCATCCCTTCCCCCTTGCAAAAGTCTGATGGCAGGCCCGAATCAGCAAATTTCTGCGTTAGTCTTTGCCCCGTTTTGGTCATCATCTGCACCGACTTGGGCATAGGCTATAGACTAGGGAAGGACAGCGCTTGGGACCACAGCCGCGTCTCTCCTTGGCCGGGGAACCTCGAACAGCAGGACCCTGAAGATCAAATGGCCCGGGCATAGGCAGACCGGCGGATTCTGCAGGGTCCCCTCGAGCGATGATCGGGCCCTCCGTCCTCCATCCCTTGGAGCATTGCGTTTTTTCTAGAGGCCAGAGACCGGCACAACGCTCATCGGTTTCGTCCCACTCTTGCATGCGCGTGACGTGGCGCGCCGCCCACTGAGCGCTGTGGTTTGCGGCGTGCAACTATCGTCTTCACGACGTTTGATCCCACCCCCTATTCCCACACTTCAAAGTCCGAAAAGTCTCGGCTTAGAGTCTCCCTAGTGGGCAAGCAGCAACAAGATGTCGCAGCCGGAGGAAGGCTATTCGGGCTTCTCCATACGGCATATCCGGTACCGAAGCCACCCTAGTAAAGCAACGGCAGGCAGTTTTTTATTCACTATACATGTGTACGAATGACTGCTAACCTGGCAACTCGTCAACAACAATAGAGGCGAACAAACAGCCGCTGCTCTTGAACAGAATTTGGCAAGTCTGGAGAGTAAGCTGGATGAGCTTTTGGCTTCGTTAGACGTACCACTTGAAAAGGAAGGCGGCGGGAGCCCTTCGGTAAATGGGCGTATTGATATGCCAAAGGACGAGAGCAAGGAGAAGAGAACCGGGTGAGTGGTGTTGCCAGTTCTAGTAAGCAGTTATTTGGCAAATAGTAGTAAGAGTATTGCACCGGGAGAGAAGGCATTTGTAGTTGTCCCCTAAACCCTAAACCAATCGGACACATCTTGATTGCAAATTTACTCAAAACAGCATGATAACAAACCTACATAACCTCATAAGTGTTGTAGGGTATAGGGGGATATTTATCATTATCGTGAAGCCATCAAAATACACCACGCGGCCAGCAGTTTCCCTACGCATCCCGGACGCTCGCTCGTTTGCTTTCCCAAACCAGGAGAGAGGAAGACAGAAAACAAAAACAATATGTGAGACCCATTTCCCTCCCATACACCAAAATCCCCTGCCATCCATCCTATCCATAACGGCACCGCCAAACCAACAACCCACTGCCCATAAGCCTCATGCACCCACAAGATCCCATGCTCATTACTTTACATTTTTTTCACCGCCGGGCCGAGAAGAAGTTAATCACCGCCCTCGGTGATCTCGGCTGTCCAGTCCTTCCGGATCGTGAGATCCATCAGGTCAGCCGTCTTCTCAATCAACAGGCCCTTCTCGTTGGCGAGGTGGAGCACGCAGATGAAGCCGTAGCTGGTCGAGATGTCATCCATGACGGGCTTGGGGTAAACGCGTTTGAGGTCGTTCATGACGTCGGTGAACTTGAGTGTTGGTTGGTCACCGCCGCCAACGTCTGACGATGGGGGCGAGGGGAGGCGGGAGGTGTTGGGGTTTTCCTGTGATGTGTTAGATTTGCCTTGAAAGAAGAAAAAATGGGGGTGAAGTACCTTTTCCAGCGCCTCGAAGTTCATCCCCTTCCAAATCTCCTCCTTCAACCTCTTCACATCCACCTTCTTGGCCACACGCGCGTACTGTACGTACTCGGGACGCACCCGCCGGCTCTGTGTCACCAGCATCGTGCCAAACGCTAGATCCGCCGGGTTCGTCACCGTCAACCCGTTGAACGCCCCCGTCATGCCCACCTCGGTCATGCCTCCACCAAGACCACCGATGCCTCCACCGAGGCCGCCGGGGCCTGGGGAGAAGTGCTCTCGCGCGTCGGCGAACTCGTCAATGTCGTCATCGTCATCACCACCGGCGAATGGCAGCCCGTCGTCCTGGAAGAAGTTGGCGTCGTAGTCGCCCTGCGGCAGCGCCGTATCGCCATCGCCGTTGGCTCCTCTGGCGCCCGCTTCGGGGCTCTGAATCGGCGCCTTCTGCGTCGCCCAGAATGCCTCGTCTATCTGGCCCTCGGGGACGTTGTCTGGCGCGGTGGCGCCAAAAGCGCCGAAGCCACCGCGGTTGCTGCCCAAAGCGCGGCGGCGGGCACCCATGCGCGCCTTGGGCTTGAGGAAGAGGCTGAGAAGTTGGTGGGAGCTGAAGTGCTTATCGTCGGGCAGCAGGTTGCGCGATTTTGACTTCCAGTCCTTCTTGGCGAGTGTGATGCCAGTGTTGGTTGAGGCCTGGGTATAAAGAGCCTCGGCAATAGCGGGATCGAGTGGTGATGCGAAGTCGATCTCGAAGGGTGTCTTTTCCTTGCGCGCGCGCGCTGGCTCGACTGGCTTGTTGACATCCTTGATCTTGCGGATGCGCCAATGCTCGGCATTGGTCCAGTTCTTTTGGAGGGCTTGATCGAAGTAGCTGAGGATATCCTCGTGCGCTCTATCAGCCTTTTGTGTGTGCGTCATAGACACACCAAAGTCACCATTCTGGCCTTCCATCATCAGCTCGACACCGTCCACGCCATCACCCTCGGCGCCTGCACCGTCCACGCCGAGGCCTAGCCCCGCATCAAAGACGCGCATCATCTGAGGCTCAAGGGCCGCCTCGCGTGCCCAGGCCTCACCGCCCTCACCAAAATCAACGTCAGCGCCGAGATCAAAGGCGCCAAGGCCGTCGTCGTCATCGAAACCCAGTGGATTCTCCTCGTCGATGAACATGCCTGACTTGTCACCGATTCCGGGTGTTTTCTCCTTATCCTCGCGCCAGTCCTCGGGGGCACGCAAGAATGGGATATCCAGGGAGCCCGAGGGATCACCGAGATCGAACGTCTTGAGCGAGGGGCAAACATCCATGTGATCTAAGTGGCTCAGATCTGGGAAGAAGCGGGCGCCTAGTGAAACGACGTCGATTTCAACATCTTGGTCATCCTCGGCGTCCTGCTCCTTCTCCTGCTCGACCATCGACATCTCGATATCGGATTCTTCGTCTTCGTCATCTGGGTTCCTTTGGCGGGAGTCCTTTGCCGAGGCTTTTGAGATATCGTTGGAATCATCACTGCTATCAAACACAATACGGCCTTGCGAGTCAATCATTAGGTGGTTGAGAAGGAGGCCCTTTGCGCCGCCCTCATCAAAGTCTGCCGAGGCCTTCTTAAAAAGGGGGTCCACTGTAAACTCTAGCTCAAACTTCTTGAGCTGTAGCGATGCGAATGAAGGCGCTAGGGTATTTTCAGATGACCTTTGGGTCTGTAGACACAATCAATATCGCAGTCGGTAGAATGAGTATGCTAGGGAAACGTACCTTCTTCCGGGGCTTCTTCTTCACATTGCCATTTTCATCAACCTCATCCTCCTCTTCTTCCTCTTCGCCGTCGCCCCTATCCTTCTTCTCGCTATCGCGACTGTTGGCCAGGCCGCTGAGCAGCTTGCCCGTCTCTGTGGCCACGCTGTCAACTCTGCTCGTATAGATCTTGACACAGCCGTCGAGGGTGCAGCTGGCCTTTTGGAAGTTGACGCCGTCACCCTCCTTGAGCAAAGACATGTCATGGAAGTAGTCGATTAACGCGAAGTTCCAGGAATTGGCGGCGTTGATTTTGTTGTCGGTCGCCATCTTCATCCACTCCTCGAAGTTGGCCAAGATAGGGACACGCTTCATAGGGGTGACAGCAGAGCCACCGACGACAAAGCGGTCTTCATCGTCAACCAGCATGGCGTTCTCCTTACCGCTAAGCCGGGGCCGCGGAGTTCGCGGGTTGGAGGAGGGCGACGAGCCGGCATTCTCGTAGTCGTTGAGGGTAATGCTCTTGCGCGCGGGGGTGCCTGTCGCCGCAGCCTTTAGCTGGTTGATCTGTGCTTCGTGCAGCGCCTTGCGGCCGTGCGACCGGCGGGCCTTCTCCTGCGCATCATCGTTGAGCGGGATCCTGTGGGGCAGTAGTTGTTAGAGGGTTGGCATCAAATGGCAAACGCGACGCGAAAACACGCACTTAACCGGCGACTTGAACGGCGACGCGGAGATTGAGCCAGAGACAACTCTATTCACGCTTGCGCGCGGTGGCTGAGCTACGCGGGGCATGATGTCGTGTGCTGTGGTGGTGGTGAGTGGCAATTGCGCTCTTGCCTCGCCGCATCTGGATTTTTGGCAGTCTTGGTGTTTGTTTACTTCACCCCCAGTCCAATGCGCTAGCCCGCTTCCCAAGCCTGGGGTCACGCCTATCAGGCGCTCTCACGTGACGATAAGGCATGAATCCAGCAACGCCTGATGACCTAAGCAGATTGTAGGTAGATCTTGCCCTCGCTATCTTATCAGAGTCGACCCGCTTGTTTTGCTCCAGCTGGTGGCGTCATAGGCCATACAGTTTTGACATCCATCTGATCATTACTGCCAGCATGGAGTGCATGATGTATCGTAAACTCAGCTGCTCTCGCGCGGCACTGCCACCAATACACGACAGCAAGGAGACAATTCTCGGTTGTGTCTGCTTCAATGTTCGAGTGCTCTTACCTTTGAGGCGACTTCAATTGAGGTCTCGTGCTGGTGTGCCCACGAAGTCTCTGGGATAGGAAGGTGCTACCTAACAGTGTGTCTCGGCCCTCCTGACGCAACTCAATTGAAGTTAGACAGACATCTTTCCATCTCTAGGTGGAGGCCTCACCTCATCTAAGCGTTCTCTATTTCTTCCCACCCAACAAATATCAGGTGCTAGCGCCACCAGGTGGCTGTCCAGTGTATGGACAAATCATGCCAGACGTCCATGGGTGCCAGACGTCAGAACCCAAGCATGCAGTTGAAAAGATAGCATACAGTCAAACATGGTGTGGCTTTCTTCAACAGAATGCCAAAGCAGGTGCTAAAATGCCCCCAGCTTGGTTTCAGAGGACCTTGAATGTGCCCCTGCCGATAAAGAGGGAGGGGGCAACGACGGGAGCTGATGCACTTCTTGGATTCTGGGACTGGTTCTGGACTGGTCTACGCGGCCCTTGCCATTCGCCAAGACAGCACGCCAACAAACCAGCGCACTGCGCGCCAATCCGACCTTGGACCTGGCGACGTTTGCCGGTTGCAGCAGGGTCCTTGAGATAAGATGTAGGTGCGGTCACGTCGGCGGGATGATCTCATAACAACAATCAACAGCTCTAGCCATCGCTTTTCAAGCCAAATCCTGCAATATTATCGTCAGACCTTGGCATACTGCCCCTCCTGCAGGCCCGCTCCGTCACGCAGCTGAATTGATTAAGAGCTGATTAACTGCCTGTCTCACCCCCCTCCCCTCGCCGTTCGCATCATGTCCTGATACCCAGCATGCCCGTCTCTCGCTCAAAGCGGAGCCGATACAGCTCCCGCCCGTTCGTTGTCTTGATCCTACTCCTCAGTATCCTTACCACCTACGCCTTCGTTTTCCAGGGCTTGGGCACTACCGGCCGGCGCAACCATGAATCGCGACTTGCTTCGAGAGACGCGAGCGAGGAGGACCTCGACTGCCGTGCCGTCCACCGCGCTGCCGATCAGTGCGCTTTCATATTGGCCAACTGCGAGGACGACGAAGCCGGCCTCGTGCACTACCTAAGTTTCTACTATTGCACGCTCGGGAATGTTAAGCCCCTCGCGTTCGTGCTTATGGCCATCTGGCTGGGCTTGCTGTTCACTACCATCGGCATCGCCGCCAGCGATTTCTTCAGCATCAACCTCAGCACCATCGCTAAGATCCTCGGCTTGAGTGAGAGCTTAGCTGGAGTCACATTCCTGGCCTTCGGAAATGGCTCCCCAGATGTTTTCAGTACCTTTGCTGCCATGGGCTCCAACAGTGGGAGTATGGCAGTCGGCGAGCTCATTGGTGCTGCGGGCTTCATCACCGCGGTCGTTGCAGGTTCGATGGCCTTGGTCCGCGAGTTCAAGGTCAGCAAGCGAACATTTGTGCGGGACATCGTTTTCTTCATTGCTGCCATCAGCTTCACTATGGTTTTTCTGGCCGATGGCGAGCTGCACCTTTGGGAGTGCTTTACCATGGTTGGCTTCTACCTCTTCTACGTCGTTGTCGTCGTGGGCTGGCACTGGTTCACGGTCAGGAGGCGGCGCATGCGCCTTCGAGATAGCGCTTCTCGCACACATTTTCATGGTGCTACAGGGCCGGCTTCCGACGAACTCGAGCCCTACCGGGATATACCAGACGACGACGACGCAGCTCCCGTTGGCGCCCGATCAATCAGTGCCCCGGAGCCTGCCGATATCAGCGCCCTTGAACGCGCTCCTAGGATCGAGGTTGACGGGAGGGGCGTGATATCAGGATCACTCGACGAAACTGATGAGGAGCGTGACAACTACATTGCCGCCGAAGTGACCAGCAGCATGCGCGTGAACCGTCCTCGCTGGGGCCGAAGCAACACAACAATCACTCCAATCCGGCCAAGTCTGGTGGGCGCTCTGGAATTCAGGTCGGTTTTGTCGTCCTTGAGCAAAGCGAGAAATATGCATCTCGGTCCCCTTCCGGAAAGGCAATACTCGGACCACGCCAGCCAGCTATCTGGTGCACTACAGCATACCGTTTCTCTATACGACACACGGGGCCGCCCGCGTACCAACACATCGCCAGCACATATCCCAAACTCGGCGAGGGAACGAGCCCTGTCACATGGGAATTCCCCATTGAATTTGGATCATCCCGGATTCGCTCGACCTGAGCTCATATCCGAAGGCTCTCTCCTCGGATCTGAGACACGGGCAAGTTCGGTAGCCCGAACTGTTGACGGAAGGCTCGCGCCACCGTCCGGTTCTGTTTCGGCGGCCGATCACACCTCAGCCCAACGACAGTCGTCGAAGCAGTCCCACAAATCCCTAGGTCTTCAACTCCAAATACCCTCCCCTCCCGGCGGTTCAAGTGGCCGCTCCTCGCCGTCGCTATCTCCATTTCCCGGATTCACCGAGTCGCCTGGCATCTTGACCCCAATAGGAAACCACCCAGACCCAAGCCCATATGGTTTCCCAACTCCTTTGGAGAGACGGATGCCTACGATGCATGGACTTGAAGACGATTCAGGAGCACCAAAGCCGATCAGGTGGTGGCCATATCAGCTTCTGCCACCGCCCCACGTCCTCCTGAGTACAATTTTTCCCACACTTCAAGGATGGAAAGAGAAGAGCTGGTGGGACAAGGCGATGAGTTTAATCTCGGTGCCAAGCATATTCGTCCTGGTGACGACTTTGCCAGTGGTGGAGACTGAGCATGATGAAGACGATTCAGAAATCGACCTAGCAGGAGTCTTGGAGGCCAGCCAATCTAGCATTGCGGGTTTGCCGATCTCGGTACAGGACAGCGCTACCATACGGCCCGAGACAGAGTGGCAGGAATTTCGCCGGCGAACCCGGTCCATCTCATCCAAATCGCCCCGCCCCATGTCCCCCCCTCTCCTGGCTCTCGATTCCCCGCATGTCGACGGCGAAGGGCCATCGACGGAGGCTGGCCATCGGCCATCCATAGACATACTTCCACATCTGGCGAGGCCAAATCCTCCATTTGAAGTCGACCGCACAACCGCTTCCACGGAAGAAGTGGCAGGTTGGAATAGGTGGCTTGTGGCTTTGCAGCTGTTTACGGGGCCCTTCTTCGTCGTTCTCGTTGGTTGGGCCAACACGTACGACGACATGGAAAATCCAAGGAGAATGCTGCTGCAACTGGTATTGTATTCGCTGGTCTTTTCGCTTTGCTTGCTAGCTGCTCTGCTCTTGTTGACAAGCCCAGACCAAAAGCCAAAGTACCACTTTGTCCTGTGCTTCCTTGGTTTCGTAATCAGCGTCGCGTGGATATCAACTATTGCGGGAGAGGTGGTTGGAGTCCTCAAGGCATTTGGTGTGATACTGGGCATCTCGGAGGCCATTCTCGGTCTCACAATCTTTGCAGTCGGGAATTCGTTGGGCGACTTGGTGGCTGATGTCACCGTTGCTCGCCTCGGATACCCCGTCATGGCGCTGTAAGTCACACTGGCTGTCTAAGTGTTGCAGGCACCGAATGCTAACGAGGTGACACAGTGCTGCATGTTTCGGGGGGCCGATGCTCAACATCCTACTCGGCGTGGGCATTGGCGGTGCCTGGATGGGCATCTCGTCGGCCGACAAGAGACACCTGAAGCATCCCGAGAGGCCGATCCACTATAAACCATACAAGATCCAGGTCGGGGGGACGCTGATGATATCTGCCATTAGCGTGCTACTAACATTGATCATATTGTTGATCGCGGTGCCGTCCAACAAGTGGGTAATGAGCCGCAAGATTGGATGGGGTTTGATCGGGCTGTGGACCGTCGGCACGGTTATCAACCTAGTTATCGAGCTCACTGGGTACTGGTCGGACGTGTCGTGAAAGGCAAAATGAGAGAATAACGACTGCACCGTTTTGCGTAAAGGAAGCCTCGGCTTGCCCACCGTTAGCTTTGACTGTTAGTGACGAGGTAATCCCCGCCAACACAAATATGAAGCGGCCTCCCGAACCCCACGATGTCGATACTAGTCAGCTCCGCTTCTACATAGATGCGCGTCTGGGACGAAAGATTGCGCAAGCTAGAGGATCCCTTGACCGGGATCTCTCAGCTAGCGACGCCCACCTTCAGCGGCCGGCGTTCTCCGCATACCTTAGCTCGCTGATTCAAGACACGAGCGCTTGCGAAAGTCCCTCAAACCGCCACACCTCTGGACAAACCTCGGCGACCGGCGACTGGCCCGCACCACAGGAGAGAGTCGAGTCGTGCGCCGGGTCGCCGACCTAAGTGGACAGGATAGCTACGATGTCGCAATAATCGAGAACTTGGCCAATCGCAACTCCACCGTGCAAGTGACGTAGTGTCCACCGTCCCGTCGTGGCGCAGACCCTCCGCTCAGCTTGTCTGGGATTCTAAAGAGGGGTTGTTTATAGTACCTACGTCGCAATATTGTCGCAATAGCACCATAGGGAGTGTCGTGTATAAAAGCTTGTCTGTCTTCTGGGGTTGAGAGTAGTGCCCTCTTTCCCATCATTCCCATTCTCTGCCAATCACGCCACCAATACCACCTTCACTCCATTCACACGTCATCCCCGGTTAATCACCGCTACCCGTCGCCCATCATGGACTTTATCAAGCAGGCAGCCAGCAAGTATGGCAACAACGACAACGACAACGACAACCAGAACAAGGACAATGAGTCGTCCGAGAACCAGTGGTCCGGCGTCGGCTCGTCGGCCAAGCAGGCCCTTGACGGCTACCAGTCCGGTGGCAACAAGGTTGACTATACCGAGCTCGGCAATGTAGCCAAGGAGTCGGCCTCGGCCTACCAGTCGAGTGGTGACAAGTTCGATGCCGCGGCCGTCGGCAAGGAGATCTACTCTGGCTTCTCGGGCAAGGGCGGCCGCCAGGAGAAGGAGGAGAGCTATGGCAGCAGCAACAATAACGACAATGACAACGAGAACAAGCCTTCGTCCGGCGCTGGCCGCAAGACTGGTGGTTACGGCCAGGACAGCGAAGACAAGCCATCTTATGATGCCGGTCGCAACGATGATGACGAGGACAAGCCGTCCTATGGTTCCGGCCGCAAGACCGGTGGCTACGGCCAGGACAGCGAGGACAGCAAGCCCCCATACGGTCAGGACAGCGATGACAAGCCTTCATATGGCGCTGGCCGCAATGACGACGAGGAGGACAAGCCTTCATACGACTCTAGCCGCAAGACCGGCGGTTATGGACAGGACAGTGAGGACAGCAAGCCATCGTATGGACAGGACAGTGAGGACAAGCCCTCGTATGGTGGTGGCCGCAACAACGACGACGAGGACAAGCCGTCGTATGGTGCCGGCCGCGAGACCGGTGGCTACGGCCAAGACAGCGAGGACAACAAGCCCTCTTACGGTCAGGATAGCGAGAACACCACGTCGTCCTACGACCAGGAGAACAAGCCCCGCCGTGATGGCCAGAGCGGCTATGGGGGTGACGACTCGGAGCGCACCTCCGGCTATGGTCGCCAAAACAACGAGGAGCGGGATTATTAGAATAATGTAGGGAGTGATGCCATAGTGTTGAATTAATAACGTCTTGCCGATTGTACCCTTGTGTGTTTTGGTGTGGTGGTGTAGTATAGTGATTTGATCTGACTTTTTTGTTGGTGATTTGGGCTGGTGCTGTGATCTAGCACCGCTGCTATACCCCGTCGTAACGATAGACGGAAATGCCATTCTGCTGGGCGGCGCGGCGGTGCATTGACGGGCTGGGCTGGTGTCGGATTTGCTTTCATAGCGGGGCGAGCTCTTCATCTGATATGTGAGGGCAAGGAGAACACCGTTCTTATCGCTCACGTCCGAAGGGAGCTCATCCGCGTCGTGGGGAGATACTGAAGTTTGGGAAATCCCCCCAAAAGGCATTTTCAGTGCTTCAACAGGCCTTTTCCGTTTCCGAAAAGGCGTCTGAGGCATATAAGAGTGAGATAGTAAGAAGCACCTAAGACGCTAACCACAGGACAACGAGGTATGTTTTTTCCCCATTTTCGCAGCTTTCAAGTTGCACGCTAACAAACAAAAAAGGTACTGACCGAATGAGGATTATTACCAGCAGCTTCACGGTGTTATTTTAAGGTACTATCTGCCATGTGAGGCTACCACGCGGACAGCCGAGACATGACGAGATACACGTACATGTCGACGACGGCAGAGGGTATGGACATCATAACCAAGGCCGAACAACCAACCGAGCTGCAAAGTTGCTGGTTGCGACATGAGTAGGTGCGGCGGCCCAGATATACGTCGTATCTGGTTGCGCGAGGTACACCAGTGTGGCGATGGCCATTGTCTCTGTCTTTCCGGTACCCGTAAAACCTGCGATGACAATGATTCCTAGTCCAGTGTGTTGGAGGTACTTTTTTCAAATCTGGTACGAGTACCTGGGAGTAGACGGCTGAGAGCTGCGTCCATAAGACGACGGTTGGGTACGTCATGATTAAGCAGATGGTGGCGGTGGTGGGGGGCAGACCTTCAGAACAAAGTGTACATATATCCCATAGGCTTAAAGTAATTATAGGAGTCAATAACCCGAAGGGCGGTTTGATATGTGGTTCGACATCTATAACGACGGGCTGTGTCCTTTTGTATCGTGAAGTGAATATAACTCGCCTAGAATGGGATAATCGGCCAATGTCACAGAGAAAAGGGCCAATGTACCTGGGATCATCTGGGGGTAGCCTAGGGAGAAGCACTTGATGTGATGTCACTTGCTTGGCTATATCTCGATATTCGGGTGATCCCTCTTTGATGATGCCACTGTCGTCGTTGATATCACCGACCATGCACACCTCCGTTACGGTATCCTGCCGCCCGAACACAATTTCCCAGAAGCTCTGCCATCTCTCTCCTCCTCGCCATCTTTCTTCTCCTCGTCGACATCTTTCTCCTCCTCGCCGATTTCCTCTTCTTCATCCCCAACCCCCCAAAACTCTTCGTCCCAATCGTCACCTTCCCCCTCTACACTAGAACCATGGGGATTGCCATCCTGCTCACCACTTTTGCCCTCGCCCCCAGGATGGTCGCCATCCCCGCTCTCGCATTTCATCCTCTCGTACGTCATCCTCTCGTACGTCATCCTCTCGTACGTCATCCTCTCGTACGTCATCCTCTCGTACGTCAACGCCGCCAAAATGTTGCGTAACGTCGTCGCCGAGTCATCACTTGACTTCTCGAGAGATCTCCTAATGAAAGCATTCTCTCCTAGACTGCGGGATATTTTCTTTTCTGAAGCCAACAGAATCTCACTCCAAGCCTTCTTGACTGAGCTCATCAGCATGATGCTACTTCGGCCAACTAGCCGAAGGGACCAAAATCTCAAAGTCAAATGCGATAAATGCGATGCCGAGATCTCCAAAGACAGAACCCATTGCCAATGCGGCAGACACTATCTATCCAAAGGATCGCTTCTGTTGCTGGTGTGATCCTGAAAAGGCCCCAAAGAGCTGATATCCCAGAGCAAAGGCTTTGGAAGAGAAGAAACAAAAAAGACACTGCAACAATGGCACTTGTTGTTCATGGCTACAGTGGAGGGGCGTCTCCTTCAACCCCCAACCTGCTGGCGGGCAAAATGATTTGGAATAAAATGCAGAGTCAACAAATGGGATAACTGTTGTGATGTCTGGACTGAAATTCGATGGGAGCGGGAAATACAAGAGCCCCAAGAATAAACTCATCGGTCGTCATTGCGGCGAGATCCCCGACACCGTGTCTGTTGTTTGGCCACTGCCGGCCGACCTTAGCTGGCGATCCCGTCCTGTGGAAACGCGTACCTGGTTTCGTCTCTGCTAGCCCGCCCGCGAAACTCAACTCGAAGTTGACACGCCATTCTCAAGTAAGGAAAGGGCGGGAACTTAGTCAGGTCGAACGGCAAACCAGGGCGTGTGTGTAAGTGGCAGGTTGAGCGCCTCCTGTCCATCAACCAATGACAGGGCGTGTGGTTTAGGGGTATAATGTTCGCTTTGCAACTTCAGCGTTCGCATTTGTGAAAGGTCCTGGGTTCAATTCCCAGCTCGTCCATATTCATCCAGCCCCAGATATCCGTCTGGTGGCTTGCTTTTTTGCACTTTTGATGTCTTTTTGTACGGGGTCAGTTGGAGTGGTGGTGGGTTGTCCTTGACAAGATTGGGGTACCCCTGGCAGATCTCCTTGGCAGCTTGGAGGGTGGTGGGGCAGAGGATTGGCAGATGCCAGTTGAGGCCTTGTGAATCAGCGGCCCCTCCTTTGTGCTCCCCTCCAAAACGTGGGGCACAAACAAGCACCACACTGGCCTTCACCGTAACTTGGTCACTTTGAGTCTCGACTGCTGTTACTCGTGCCCCCGCTTGACTTTCATCCCACCTGTCTTGAAGCGCTGCTGCTCTGTTTGGTGGCTTTCTCCCTGCCCCGTTCCCTTGGCAAGTTGGCATTGGGTCTACCCTTGTCCCGGTTATTTAAACTCGGGGCCCAGCCCAGCAACCGCGCAGACCACAGACTAGTCGCACCACCACCTATAAGTCGCAATAATGGCCACGTACCCTCCTCTCGCCGAGCGCGAGCTCGAGAACACCATCGCCCTGTTCGACGTCGACGGCACCCTCACACCTGCCCGCGGAGTACGTCTTCTCCCCGCCTTCCCAACCCCGGTTGGGCACCACTGACACGGCCTCCGCACTAACACCTTTCCCCGCCAGGATGTCACTCCCGAGATGCTGGACCTGCTGGCGCGGCTGCGGCAAAAGTGCGCTATCGGCTTCGTCGGCGGCAGCAACTTCGTCAAGCAGCAGGAGCAGCTAGGACTCGGAGGCGTCGACGTGACGACGCTCTTCGACTTCTGCTTCTCGGAGAACGGGCTGACGGCGTACAAGCTGGGGGCGCCGCTGGCGTCGACGAGCTTCATCAAGTACATTGGCGAGGAGCAGTACAAGGAGTTGGTGCGGTTCGTGCTGCACTACATCGCGGACCTGGAGCTGCCCATCAAGCGCGGCACCTTCGTCGAGTTCCGCAACGGCATGGTCAACATCTCGCCCATCGGGCGCAACGCGAGCAACGCCGAGCGCCTCGAGTACGAGAAGTTCGACCTGGCGCACGGCATCCGTGCCACCTTCATCTCCAAGCTCAAGGAGAAGTTCGGCCACCTGGGCCTCACGTAAGTCTCTCCCTCTCCCCAATTCCACTCCCCAAAACTAACCCAACCCAACCCAACCCACAGCTTCTCCATCGGCGGGCAAATCTCCTTTGACGTCTTCCCCACGGGCTGGGACAAGACGTACTGCCTGCGCCACCTCGAGGACGAGGCCAAGAAGCCCGACGGCATCGCCTACACGACAGTGCACTTCTTCGGCGACAAGACGGCGCCCGGCGGCAACGACTATGAGCTGTACGACGACCCGCGCACCGTCGGCCACACGGTGCTCAACCCCGACGACACGTTCCGCCAGGTCAAGGAGCTGTTTAGGCTCTAGTACGAGGGACCGGAAGAGGGCAAATATAAAATAATAAAACTGCTGGAGGAGGCCAACAGACGGAAAAGCCTCGACGATCGATATGCGCGCTGGTAGATGGCGCGTTGAAGAGGCGAGGACTAGCTGAAGTCGGAAATGTCGTGTCGTATACCATCAGTTCCGAGTTCATTTTTAATGGCTAGTTTCGAATGTTATTCATGTCCCCATGCTAAGAACCACCTGTTAAGAGCACACACACAGCCACCATCCACATTTATACCCCCCTTTGCGTAAAAATCTTCATATAACGGATTGATCCATCCTCGCTAAAGTAGGTAGTATAAGTTTCTTAAAACCAAATACCCAAAAGAAGTAAAACTAAAGAACAGACATCGCTCAAAGTCTTCGTCTCATCCAAAACATCTCGTCATCTAACCCCCTTCACGCTGGGGACCCCAAGGAAGCAACTTGCGGTTCAAATAGACAGACACCTCCTTAGCCGTCCGTGTCCTCATACGCAGCCAGGCTCTCCCTCCCATCACTTAGTGGCCAAACTCCAAGTGCGGCACAATCACCGGCCCGTACTTCGTTGTCGCCGTGAACGCCCCATCACCCTGCACGACGAAGTCGACCGCCAGACTCAACTTGCTCAGCCCACCCGAGTGACCGCTTGCGACGCTGGCCGCGTAGTGCTGCTGGCCGCCCCCGGCCATGTTGTCCGGATCGTACGCGACAATGGCCACGTAGTTGCGGCGGGCCATGAGCTTCTTGTGCTCGCGGGCGGCGCCCGAGGCGTCCGTGTGGAAGATTTCCATCATGTCCTCCTTGGTATCGCTCACCTCATGCGTCGACTTGGTTCCGTTGAGTGGCACGTACAGCAGCTTATTGTTGTGAAGCATCTTGAGTAGGTAGTTGCTGGCCGGCGCCGCCACGACGGGGCTGGCAATGACCTGGTACATGGTCTTGTGGTCGCTCGGGTGCGAGGGGTCGTGCACTAGGCCTGCACCGCTGCAGTTGACGTCTGAATACCATGTCAGTCTCGGTCCAGAAAGTAGCAGAGGAGCTAGGGGATGTGAGAACTCACCTCCTGACAAGAACGTCATCCGGATGCCCTTCTGCTTGGCAATTCCTTGCAGCGTCCGAATCAAATATGTCCGCTCCAGATCCTTGGACTCGTGTGTCCAGAGGTCCTTTAGCTCTTCGGCAATATCAAACTCGCCAAATTGGTTGAGCACATTGCCCATGAGCCCGGACTTTCCAACCGCCTTCTTGACTTCTTTGAATCCATGCTGCACCATCTCCTTGCCACCAACAACGCCAGCCATCGAACTTGTTACCTTGCCGAGGATGTTGTATGTTGTGTTGACGGCCTTCTTGCCCGTCGCGAACGTGTTGGCCAGCGTCTCCACCGTCTCGAGACGAGGATATACGACGGGCACCGAGAGCATCCAAATACAGTGCTGCACGCTCGGCGGCAATGTGGCAACCTTGGGGAAAATGCCCTGGTATGTTGGCCCAGCCATGACACGCGTTTGGGTTCTTTCGGATCGACAATCAGGACCGACAACCACCACCGCAGGCCCGAGGTACTTGACGAAATGCCATCCGGATCCTGTTATGGTGAACAGGTCGATGTCTGAGCTGACGTTCCGCAGGATTTCAACGGTTGTGTGGTGTTGAAAGAGCAGATACATCTCAATGGCGATACGGCCAATGTTCTTAAATATTGCCGAAGACTGCATGTAGTCTGGATATGAGCCGAAGCCATCAAAACTTCAGAGAAGTGGTTAGTATACAGCAGCCTGAAAACGGAGGGGCCTCTCAAAGCTTACATGTCGTGGTCGTCAATTTGCAAAACATGAGGAATCTGAGCAAAGGCTTCCCGCATAAACGGCTGGTCAAAGTGACTTGTGTAGTAGTGGAAATAGGCGTGTGAGACGTCCTCCTCGTGCCTTGCTGTCCACGGCGCGCTCTTGCGGTTTTCCCTGCCCGGCATGGCAAGCCATTGTCTCAGCAGCGGCACTTCTTTCCATAGCCGGTCCCCATATATCTGATCGCCAAGTCCAAGTTGGACGTGGAAACCGCCGCACTCGACGTTCTTCTGCAGGATATCTTTCCACATGAAGCCAACACCGCCAAGCTTAGCCCTTTCGTTCTGGTTGGTTCCAGGTGCAAAGTCGTTGCCCGAGTGTGCAATCATGCGCCAGCCTGTTTCGGAACGCCCAGCCACGACGAACTCGTACCGGGTACATCCAAGATGAGATGTCACGGCATATGTCCACCGTTCGCTGCCTTGTTCGTTCATCTGAAGGTCTAGGTCATACTTGTAGAATGACCACCTTTGATGTGTATAGATGTTGTTGGGGATGAGCTGGCGGGGGTTCGGGGACAGATCCATGCTGAGGTGGATGTGGATCGTTGGCGGCTGCGGTGCGTCGGTGACAATCAGTATGCTTCCGTGCCAGATGCCCTTCTCCAAATCCATGTTCACGTAGCGTAGGTAGGGGCCGAAGTACACGCCATTTGTTGGCATGACCTTGTATACATCGACGCCTGCGCTCGGAGGTGGACCAGTGAATCCCGCAGTTGAAGGGGCCGCGGATGCCGCAACGCTCATAATACTCTCGGCATAGCCAGGAGTTTGTGGATGGAACATTGGGGAGTTGAGTCCTGCCTTGCCGCCGCCAAGGAGCGGGGAGGCGAGAGGGTTGCCATATGTCGACGCCGTCGGCGACAAAGGCGCAGATTCGTGATGGATCGGATTGGGCCCCTTCGGGAACTCCCACTGCGTAGCCTGAGTAGCAAGGTGGATGTAATAGTACTGGCCAGAATTCTGGTCCAAGTGGGCGATCCATCCTTCCGGCAAAGGCGGTGGTGATGTCGCAGCCGCAAGAAGTGATGGAGTGTGCGTCAGTCCCGGCCCGGCTTGTCCGTTTTGCGTAGATTGTGGGATATCTTGCTTGGACTCGTTGGCAAATGCTGGGTGCCCAGAATGTTGCGATTGCGTCGGAGACAGAATCGCAGCCGCCGCAACCGGCTTTGGCTTTTGTGCTTGTGCCGGCGATGAGTTGGCCAGAGCAGGATGCTGACCCAGCTGGGGAGTTGAGGAGGTGGCAGCAGCTGGTTTTTGGGCCGCATTGGGATTGGCGTTAGAGCTCGAGTTTTGCTGAGCTGGGCGTTGCTTCTCGGCCGGATAGGCCGAACCGGAGCTGAGGTTGACGCTGGTATAGGCGGGAGGGGGCGTAGAAGCTTGCATGCGTTGGAAGTCCTGCTCCAGGACGCTCACCTGCAAGCTGGTCCCCGCCGGTGCCGGACTAGCTGAGCTGGGGTTTGGGGGAAGGTTGAAGGACTGCTGCTGTGGTGGCGTTGGGCTTGTTACCACATCTGATCCCTGATACACGGTTGGAGGACCGAAGGGATGCTGGTCCGGGGACTCGGTTGGTGTCCACGGTCGAGCTGGCTGAGGCTGAGCAGCAGGAAGTTGCCCACCATACTGGGCCAGTCGCGACTGAGCCGCGGCACTTGAAGCTTGGAGGCTGGTGAGTGTTGCGGTCCCAGATATGCCTGCCGCAGCATATCGCGCCTCGATGCCTCCCCCAGGCAGCACGCCTGGCTCGGCGATAGGGGTTTCTGGAGGCGGCGGCGATCCGCGGCTAGCCCTAGTTGTCGAGGTGGACGCAGTCGACGAAAAGCGGCCCAGGTCTGAGTTCTTGCGAGTGCTGCCCCCTGGTGGCGGATAGTATGGTTTCTGTTGGTATGCATTGGATATCTTAGGCGCGGGTGCAGAGTAAGACGCTTGAGAGGACTGCGCGGGCTGGGTCGGGGGTCTTATCGGCTTTGCGAATAGCTCTTCCTTATCCAAGGTTGGGCTATCGGGACTCTGCAGAGGCTTGGGAGCTGTTCCGCGCCTCTCTGCCAGGCCGCCCTTCTTTTCGACGGGGCTCATGCTTAGGCGCAAAGAATCATTCTGAGATGGGGAGCTCGAAGAGCCAGAAGGGGAACCTGTGTAGGTTCTGTTCGCAGGCGAGGACGTTGCCTTCCTAGCATCATCAGGATATGGGAGGCGCGAGGGCTTCGAGGACTGTGAAGATCCGCGGCCGTCCTCGGGGTATGGTAGTGGTGCTGCGGAGCTTGAAGCACCGAATGGGAGCGGGAAATCCGGTAGCGGTGGAAGTGAGGTGACGGCGGGTTTAGGGGCAGACGATGCTGACGCCGACGATGGAGGGGCAGGGTACTTGAAACGATCTGCTGGCTTGGGGCTCTGTGGCTTGAATATTCTCAGGGGCTCGACTGTTGGGCTATCGCAGTCCTCGGCAGAAGGGCCGGGCCTGCCCATGAAGAGCTCGTCATCGGGGACGTTGCGCGATCGGGTCGCCATCTCGGGAGCGCCTATGTATGTGTGCGATCAAGCGATGGAGGTTCAGCCGCAGCGAGCAGCAGGCGTCAGAGATAGACGCGCAGGAGGGCGCACAGCAGCAGGTACTTTTTCACGTCTTCGATCGGAAGTTCCAAGTGTTGGTGGAGGTGAGATGACTTGGGTCACTCTGGAGCTGATCGGGCGCGGGGTGTGGACGACCTCTTGCCAAGGCCTCGACGGGTTCGAACCCCTCTTTGGTTGCGACTCGTCGCAGTTTGGCGGGGGACAGGCGACGGACAAGCAGAGCACAAGAAGCTCCGTCGTGGTAGTATGGCACAAGCAAAACAATCGCAGGACGTACAGTCTGAGGCGGAAGCAGGTGAGAAGGATGAAACAAAATTGTCGGGTAACAAAATAGTACCAGTCAAGAGTTGACTCAAGACCGGGACGAGGGGGTCAATATGCGGCCAGATACGCAGGCCACCGGACCCCAAAAAAGCAGACAGGCAGACCTCAGCACTGCAACGAGTGCAACTGCAGCCCGAGCTGGGGCGATGCCAGGGGAGTGGACGGAAAGGAGCCGGGAAGCTGGCGGCAGCCCATGGGATGCCCTGCTCAACCAGCCTGACCGGGGGCGACCGTGGTGATTGGCTTCGTGCGCCGGGCGCCTAGGAGGCTTGGGGGCGTGATGGACCATTGAACGCGTCCAACAAGCGCCTTCACAGTAGAATTGGACAGTCTCGACATTCTTCTTTGCAGCCAGGGCGGCTACTGCCCTGTGCAATGCACACAATCATTGATTCCGGCGTTGCATCGTGTCTGCCGAGCGGCAGTCCAACGGCATAGAGTCGAGGCCGTCTACGTCGAGCATGTATGTCGAGATTCAGAGAATTGGAGAGCTTGGGGGCGAAAAAGATGCCGTCTCGGGAGGCAGCTCGAGGAGCTCGAAGGCAAGTCCCTACCGCTCATCCCCCGCACCACACCACTGCACAGGGAAGTGGGAGGAAGCTGCCAGGGCTGCCTGCAACGATCGATATCGATGGCGGGGCATCCCTCCTCCACTCGCTGCTGCCGCATTGACCATGGCATCGAGCTTGCCTTCCCGCTGTTATTTTTGGGGACGGATTGCGTAAGGCACAGCGGTACCTGCACTGGGTTCTGAGTCCATCTCTGCCGAGCCGAGATGACTGATGACTGAAATACAAAAGGCTGGCCTTGCGAAAATTGAAAAATTAGACATTGCGAGGATGCGGGCGTAGGCAGCATGGCAAAAGGGAAAAATCGATTGAATGCGAGCAGCAAATCAGCCGACGATTTCCATGCCCTAGTGTGAAGTCAAGCGCTTGGGTTAGCGAAGTGTGGAGCCACCACTACTCACCAACTGCTCCGGGACGGTATCCACCCTGCGCCTCGGACTTATCAGACTTGAGAACCAATACCTTTTCGAGTCCCAGCAATTCCGACCTCACTCGATGGTTTTGTGTCAAGAACACCTAGGTTCCACAGAACCACGGAAAACCGTTCAAATACAGTCTGACAAGAAACGTTGGGGTGTGACTGTCAGGGGCTGCTGGTTAAAAGGCATGGTGTAACCATCGGAGTACTGAAAGCACACAACCCTTTTGGGCGTTCCCAGACCTAGCAGTAAGGTAAGTTGAACCGCCGTGTGGCCTTCAAATTGCTCCCCTGCGCACCGCGTGTGCGGTAGTTGCACTGCTGCCAGCTCGTAGCTACACAAGCCTCAGCATTAGCCACAGCACACAGCATGGCCGACGGCGAGACATGGCGTCGATATGGAGTGCATGGAGTGGATAAAGCACGGTCCACATCTGGACGGCAAGAGATGTGAGATGCAATGCAGAGGTGGCCGTCACCCGGAGCTGTGCCATCTCGGCAGACAGCCCAAAGGCGATAAGCTTCTCTCATTCGCTTCTTGTTAGCTCTCTTCCTTCTGGACCGAGGAGTGCAGTGGAGAAAACACAGAGCACGCAGGAATGGAAACGGCGTCCAGCTGCGTCCAGAGACCGGCAGAGAGACGATGGGTTCCTGGCCGAAATCTTTGCGAGCGTGCTTCGAGTGCGTCAGGGAATAGAGATCTCCAGCCTGCAGCGCGTCGTTCGGGCTGCAGTTCCCCGCGAGACAATGTTCGACATTGTTCGACACTCAGACGCGCTGCTGCAGCCTTGCGATTCGCGGGGTTGGCATTGCACCACCGACCTCTCACGACACGGAATGACGGGGCACATGACTTGTCGTGGTGTTTCTCCAACGCCGACTTTTCTCTCTCCCGTCGGGGAACCTTCTTGGGCAACTTGGGCAAGGCGGGAAAGGGAATGAAGGCGAAAATCTCTTCCTTTCGCACCCCGCCCCGGTGGGGACGTAGCTTGCAGGTTGGAGGCTGGGCGATGCGAGTTGCATCGCCAAGTGACAATGGCCGATCTATGGTTAAAAGGGAGGACTCTGGGAGTATCTACTAGCCTCTTGGAGCCCCGAGGGTCCTCTCTCCACATCGTGACCTCGAACCAATTCACAAACAACCAAGCCAACCCCGCTTGGAGGCAATAGACTCCCGAGGTCTCCTCTGCCTCCATCTTGACGACCCCATCCTCCCCGGGCGCTGTTGAGCTGACATCCTTCCTCTGCTTTATCTCTCCCGCTCTGTCCAAGCCTCTGCACACCAAGATAGGCCCGGGCTTGATAAGGGCCTTGTTAACCCCACTCTCCGAGCTTGGTTATCAGAGAGCTATCAATCACCCCTCCAAGAGTTTAAATCCAGCCCAGCAACCAATTGACGAACCAGGGGTTGTCGACAAGGTCCCAAGGGTCCTGGGAGGAAAAGACCGAGTCCATTGGTAGGCTCGTTACTGGTTCGCCTTCGCAACGCCTTTGCATGGAAGTGACGAACTACTAAAATCTTTCCCAACCTACCGGGTTTTGACCAAACCTTCTTCCTCCATCTGATTAGCAGGTGCTGTACCGCCCATCGTCTTCAGGTCCTTCTTTGGTAGCTTGCAGTCATGTCGCTGAACCGCGTCTCGTCGCTCGAGACGTTTGCCATCCTCCACACGGACCAGCGGTCCCGTCGAAGCTCTGATGCCTCGACACGTGCGCGCAAGTTGAGTTTCAACCCTATTCCCCAGGAATGGGACCCTATTCCGACCCTCGATGAGGTCCATGCCGTGGGCGCCTTCGAGGTACGCAAGTGGAAGCGAATGCGTAGGTCCACCTCCCCTTGTCGCGGATTCAGAGTGTGATATCATGACTTATTCCGTCTCGAGGAAAATAGTTCAGGTCGTTGTGGCAGTCATCTACTGCCTGTTCGCGGCCGGCGTCGTCTTTGGATATGCCGCCATCAAGCCCGTTCTGAAGAGTGAAGGCGCCTACCGCGAAGTATGTTCGGCCCAAACTGCTGTCAGCGTTGAGACATGCACCGAAATCCATCTCAACCTTATGTTCACCGTCGCCGCCGTTGTCACAAACGTCGCTGCCCTGCCCATTGGCGCTATCCTGGACCACTATGGCCCCCGCGTATGCGGCCTTCTGGGTAGCATCTTCCTGGCTATCGGCGCCATTCTGATGGCGTTCGAGAACCGGGTGCCCTTCGACGGCCTGCTCTTCGGGTACCTGTTCCTGGCTCTGGGTGGCCCCTTCACCTACATCAGCTCCTTTCAGCTATCCAACGCCTTCCCTCGTCACTCGGGACTCATCCTTGCTCTCCTCACGGGCGCCTTTGACGCGTCAAGCGCCCTGTTTTTGGTGTATCGGATCGTCTACGAGAAGTCGGGCGGAGCTTTCGGACACCGCAAGTTCTTCCTGGGATACCTCGTCGTGCCCGTGGTGATTGCCCTGTGCCAGTTGTTTATCCTGCCTGCCCAATCATACAAGACGGTGGGCGAGCTCGTCGAGGAGATCGAGGAGCCCTTGCCGGATGCCGAGCCGTACGATCAGATTGACGAGCATACGGCCCTGCTCCACGAGGAGGAGAGGCTGCACCGCGCTTCAGTAGTCTCGGGCGTTCGGGAGGTTCTAGGCTCAGCCAAGGCGGACAAGCAAGCGAAACGGGAGGAGCGCAAGAACGAGAAGTCGGGCGTTTGGGGTGTGATGCATGCCTACTCGGCCTGGGATCAGATCAAGTCGCCGTGGTTCATCTTTATCTGCTTGTTCACGGGTAAACCCCCAATTTCCCTCCACCTTAGAGCGTACCTGACGTAGGAACCACAGTCATCCAAATGACCCGCATCAACTACTTCGTCGCCACCATCCGCCCGCAGTATGAAGCCATCTTCGGGTCCGCCGACAAAGCCGTCGAGCTCAACAACTTCTTCGACATCGCGCTGCCCCTCGGCGGCCTGCTATCGATCCCCTTCATCGGCGTGTTCCTTGACCACACCAGCACCGTGACGGTCCTGGCCGCCCTCGTCTCGTGCGCCACCACCATCGGTTTCCTCGGCATTATCCCCGCCACCTGGTCCGCCTACGCCAACATCTGCCTATTTGTGCTGTACCGTCCCTTTTACTACACGGCTGTGTCCGACTACAGCGCAAAGGTGTTTGGCTTCCGCACGTTCGGCACCGTCTACGGCACTATTATCTGCCTGTCGGGCCTGTTCAACTTCTCGCAGTCGGGCCTGGATTTCTTGTTCCATGAGACCTTCCACGGGAACCCGGTGCCCGTCAACATTATGCTGCTGTCGCTGGGCTTGGCTATTGGTATTTCATTGGTGACGTTTGTGGGCTTCAAGTCGAAGAGCATCAAGAGGAAATTACTCGAGGAGGAGGCCGTGGGCGCCTTTTCTGAGACGAGGTGGAACGACTAAGCTCCGTTTACGCCGCGGGGTATGTTGTTAGTATCATATAATCTTGGGCTGGTGTAGAGGGGGTGAGGGACACAGGTAACATCATGTAAGAAGGCCTATTAGTCTTAGTCGCGGCGGGCGGCGGGGGTATCTCTGGGATGCATGGATAAGTTTTCATGATAGCAATAAGGAACCAGGTATGATCACTGACACATTAGGGCCAGTTTATGTATTTTTGTCAATTGCATGGTCGCGGATTACTGGATATGCGAGCAAGCGAGCAAGGTGTCTGTTAGTCATTGGATGGTACGGCTTCACCAGTGCAAAACAAACTAACGATTTTTAGTATGAAAGACTTTATATTTTCCGCTTTTCCATTTCTGACAACAGGAATTGGTATCATCTCGTGACTCCGACCTCCAGATTACCTCAAGCTCATCACGTCATACCAGACAAGCCATTTCGTAACGCACCTTAGATACACATCCCACATCTGCAAATACCGACAAAGGTATGTTGCCCGTACGCGAAATCCTCGCATCGGCGACATCTACTAAGCAAGCTCCATCGCGACCCCCATTCCCTCCTCCCTCGTCTTCCGGTCCAGCTCGTCCTTCTCCATATTCTCCTCCTTCAGCCGGGCCTCCACATCGTCGCGTATCCCGCCCAGGTCAGGCGGAATGATCCGACTCTGAACGCTCGGCGCATGGCCCACAAAGCGCAGCTGTTCGTGTACATGCATTACGATTTCCTGAAGTCGCTTCTGCGTGTTACGGTTGGCGCGGGGCTCGCCGAGGATCTGCTCGAGAGTGGGGAAGATGGTGTCGTGGATGAAGTGCTCGCGCCAAGGCGCGTGGGCGGGGATGACCTCAGGGATCTTGGACTGGCAACCGATTGCGATGGCCGTCTCGTAGGCCCAGGCGCGCGCGAC
Organism: Lasiosphaeris hirsuta; assembly: GCA_030549175.1. Classification (NCBI taxonomy): domain Eukaryota; kingdom Fungi; phylum Ascomycota; class Sordariomycetes; order Sordariales; family Lasiosphaeriaceae; genus Lasiosphaeris; species Lasiosphaeris hirsuta. The sequence goes on from JAUKUA010000001.1 coordinate 7,046,932, forward strand.
GTTGCGCGGCGTGTACCCGCCGCCGCCGAAGATGACCATGGGGATGCCGAGCGACTTGCAGAAGTTGACGCATGCGCCGTGGCCCTGCACCTGCAGGTTGAAGCGGCCGAGCCGGTCACCGGCCAGCGAGTCGGCGCCGCACTGCAGGGCGATAACGCTCGGCCGGAAGGACTCGTTCGTCTTGCCGATGATGGACTCAAAGAGCCACCCGTACTGCTCATCGGTGATGCCGTCGTTGAGCGGCACGTTGATGGCGTGGTGCGCGCCTTGGTTGTGCTCGCTCTTGGGTCCGTTGTCGTCGAGCCCCCCGGTGCCCGGAAAAAAGACTTCGGGTTGGTACTTGTGGAAGGAAACGGTCATGACGCGGTCGGTGGAGAAGAAGGCCTCCTCAACGCCGTCACCGTGGTGCACGTCGATGTCGATGTACAGTACGCGCGGATAGCAGCGCAGTAGCTGCAGGATGCCCAGCACAATGTCGTTGATGTAGCAGAATCCAGAAGCCTCGGAGCGCTTGGCATGATGAAGACCGCCGCCCCAGGCGATGGCAATGTCAGACTGTTGGTTGCAGATCTTGCGGGCGGCATCGAGTGAGCTGCCCGCCGACATGGAACAGTAGTCGTAGAGGCCGTGGAAAAGCGGGCAGTCGCTACCACCAAGGTTGAACTTGACCTCCTTGTCCGGATTGTCCACATCTCTCGGCTGGTCCTCCGGCGGGGCAGTAGCCAGATAATCGAGGTAGTCGCTCGCGTGAAACGAGTTGAGCTCCTCGTAGGTGGCGGTGCGCGTCGTATAGTTGTCCATTGCAAAGGTCATGCCATACGACGTCACCAGGCTCTTGGTTAGGGTCAGGCGCCAGGGCTTCATGGGATGCGTCTGACCAAAGTGGTGCTTCTCCATCTCGGGGTTGGCGTGGAATGACACGGTCTTTCCCTTAGGGCGCACGATGTCATACTCATGAGCGGCGCGCTTCATCTTGTTGAAGAAGATGGCATTCTCATGTTCGTTGGCGCGCTCCACAGGGATGTTGTAGTCCTCGACGATGGGCTCGTCGATCTCGACATTGTGTGGGAGGTAGTTGGGCTTTGGCGGCTTGTACCTGTAGTCGCTGAGAATATCCATGGTGAACGATGGCCTATGGAGGGGATATATGCTCGCTCCAATGTGGGGGGTGTAAAGACAAAAGGGCTGCGATGAGGCCCGGTCTGCTCGGGTTCGGCCTCTGTCAAGTTTTCAGTGTGTTCAAGATTCAAAGCTTGAGGCTGTCGCGATACAGCTTGCTTATGTTGGATATGCTGAATGTGGAACCGCTCAAACCGCGGTATGCAAACAGTTAGCGAGAAAGCCTCCACAGTCCAGCGTCCTTCAACGTCTTTCGTGGGCCGTTGATCGCGCCTGATCGTGAATTGGATTTGGAGTTGAAGTTGGTGCACGAGGCTGGCCCTTGGCCCTGACGCGGCTGGATCCATCTCGAAGTGACGGGAAGACCCCTGCAGCGAGCTGGCAAATGGGACGCTTTGTGTGCTGGTGCCATTTTGGTGTGGCGATCTCTAGGTTTCTGGATTACGCTAAACCAGATAAGGCTTGGCGCTCTACATGGCAACGCCACAAGAGGGACAAGAACGACGGAGGGGTGCTAGTCCGTTTTTTTATGGATTTTATTGGGGAGGCTGAGAAGTAGCAACCTCGACTCATCCGCGCCGTCCCACGCCGCGTTCTTGCCCGCAACAAGCCGTCGCAAATGCCCGTTCCTGCCTCCCCCACAACCACAGAAGCGAGTTACATCCTCTTCCCTTCCGGTCCAGCAGGGGGGTCTGTAAAGGGCCTCCATCTTATGAGGAGGGAACAGAAAATTTTCGAATTCCCTGCCATTCGTGAGGTGAGCCACTTGATTCACTCGGGTCGCAATCCGCGTTCACAAAAGATCTTGGCCCCCGGTCCATTTTCAGACCGAGGCTGCTGCGTCATCCACCACCTTCACCTTCTTCACTGCTCATCCAGCGCGATATATCCTCTGTTCTGTTCTCCTCTACTTTCTCCCTGTGCTGCTATTGCATCCTGCTGTCGCTGCTGCTGCTCTGCGCACTTTCTTCGCAAGCCTTCAACGCTCCCTGCTCCTCGTCTGCGCCCGCCTGTCTGTTGTTTCTCTGTCCAGTTCTCGTCACCGGCCCAGGTCCCCTTGACTCGAGAGAGTGGGGCTACCTCCCACTTCAGACATATAGCTTTGGCTTTGACTCTTCAGAAAACGTGGGGCAGCGCGCCGCGGCTTGCGGCTTGACGCGTAGGGTTCTGAATAAGTCGTTAACATGCCCAGAGACGACCTATCCATCGACTTCGTCAGGAGAATGCCGCCCGTCGACACCCTAGACCCGTCACTGATCCTGGAAGAATGGATAAACAAGACACAGAATCTTCCCGAGGAGATTCGCTTTATCCAGGATGAGATCGCTGAAAAGGACCGTATTTTGGCCGGCCTCGTCAGGGAGATCGAGGAGCGCGACAACCGCATCCAAAAGTACATCAAGTCGAACGGCAGCCACCAGAAAAATCCGAAGGAGGAAGAGCACTATGCTGTCATTCGCAAGAACTATGAGCTAGGCGAGCAACTGACCAACGAGAAGATCGCCCTCGCGCAGAAGATACAACAAACCATGGACAAGCACATCCGGCATCTCGATATCCAGATCAAGATGCTGTACGACCGCAACGAGCCCGGCTTCTCTGACCCCGATGAGCTGCCCTCCTCGGTGCGTCCAAGCGCCGCCAACCCGACAACCGCCCCTGTCATCCGTCCCGTAAACGCCACAAACCCCGTGTCATCCGTTCTCAACCCCATTGTTAACAGCACTCCCCAGATCCGTCAGTCTACAGCCCAGCGAAATGTCCAACCACAGCCACACGCTGCTGCATCTGCCCCAGCCACGCCTGCAGCGAGTATGATTCTGAACCGCCAGGCACGAGAGGGCTCAGCCGGGCCAGGCGGCAGCGCGCCCAAGCGAGGTCCGCGTTCCAACAGCGGGCTGGGAAGTCTACCGACAACATCAAGCGGGTTGGCGCGACATTCCTCACTAGGACCAGGAACTCCTAAGGGCCAGCCAGGAAGCGGGATGCCGAGGGCAGGAAGCGCTGGCCCGAGGGCCACTACAAAAGGGGCGGGTGGTGCAGTTGGCCGCAAGTCGACTCCGGGCAGTGTCGCCGGCCGTAAGAAGGGTACGCCCGGCGCAGGCAGCGGCCCCAGCAAATCCGGCCTGTCTCGTGTCAAGCGCGCCGCAAAGAACAGCCCCTCGTCGACGGCGGACAGCGAGCTATCCGACGCCGAGCTGAACAGCGCAGATGAGAGCGATGCTCAAACGGGCGGGCGGAGCACGCCGACCGCCCTGTCTCGCTCGGGCTCAAACCAGGCAAGTAACCAAAGCACCAACCCCAACAAAGAAGGCAGCCACGAGCGAGAGCCGAGCGGCCCCAACAGCGGGCCTCATAGCGTGAGTGGCAACCCCAACCATCCCCATCACCCCAAGGATACACCCGGCGGCCCTGGCGCGGGAAATGGCACCAAACCCGAGGATGACGACGAAGAAGAAGAAGAGGATGAAGACGCCATGGACGTGGACGAGGACGACGCCGGCGATGACAAGAAATATTGCTTCTGTCAAAACGTGAGCTTCGGCGACATGGTGGCGTGCGACAACGACAGCTGCCCCTACGAGTGGTTCCACTGGACCTGCGTCGGGCTCAAGAGCGAACCTACGGGCAAGTGGTACTGTCCTACCTGCACGAAGAAGGGAACTGTTTCCATCAACGGCGGCGTGGGCGGCAGTGCTATCACCACGGGAAATAATACCGCCAAGGCGGTGACGTAGAGTTGTTGGTTGGAAGCACGCTGCTATGCGAAGTCTGAGGGTCTATCTGCAAATGGCGTTTAGGGTAGGGGGGATAAGGGTTATGAGTCATGTCATGTCATGATACGGAGCCGGAGGTTTGCTTGTTTGGAGGGTTTACTTGCTTGGAGTGAGGCTCGTTTGGGCAAAAGATGGATACCCTAAATCTGGTGACAGGCTGGTTTACCCAATGTTGTCGGCATATCGCATTTGGCAAGAGCTGCAGCATCTAGTCTGCCCAACTTATTTGGCAGCTACGTATAGTTTGCCAACTTCTGCGCAATATCCCAGCAGATCTGCGAGATACTTTAAAGTCAATAATTGTCAATATATTTGTGTAAACAAGTCACACATCACCGGAATCACGTGTGATACCATCAAGAGCATGCGCTACGTTGGTTTAACTTTGTATTCGAGTCCCCCGGGAACCTAGGCAAAAAGCGTGTCCGTATGTCTATGCCCTTCCAACAGCAAGGTGATTGATCACATTCCTGATCTACCATTGCATCCCTTTGACCATTCAAGCCAACATTATTAGGTAAAGTAGGGCAAGACGAGAAGCATCCTTCCCTACTCATAGGCCGTCAAAGCGTTTCCCCGCGAGCAAAGCAACTTTCGCCATGATATTTCTAGCAAGCAAGGTAGAGCAAGCGAGCCATCGAGAAAAGGCTAGCTACATCAAGCCAACAAAAGCAAGACTTCAAACGCCCATTGATTGCCACACAAGTAGCAAGAGACATGGGCTCATGCAACCGCCCTTTCAGCCAAAAACTTGATCCCAGAGATAGGAGCTTAATGCTCCAGAAGACGCAAGCTACCCTGGACAACGACGTTCTCAAGGATGGATCCGGGCGGGACATCAATTGTCTGGCCCTCAGTAGCCACAATGATAACGGTGCCTTTGAGGGTGACGCCACGCCCGAGGTTGACGGCTCCAGTAATGGTCAGGTGGTCAAGCTCAATGATCTTAGGGATGCTAGGGATGCGCTTCTGGAAGTCTGACACCTTCTTGAAATCACCACCGAGCTTGATGAGCGGCGCATCGCCGAAGCGGGCAGCGCTCATTTGCAATTGGCCGTGCTTGACGGTGTACAGATCTGACTTGACGAGCATGAGATCTGAGCACGTCTTCACGGGCAAGAAGCGGCGGCGGGGTACATTGACACCGTGGGCGTTCTTGAAGTGCTTAATGGCAGCACCAACGGCCGTCTCGAGCTGAAGAATGCTGACATCTGACTCGCCCTTCTTGTCGCCGGGGATGGTCTTGCCGTTGGGAATGATTTCCATCTCGAGCTCGTCGTTCTCAACAACGCGCTTGATGGCCTTGCAGTTCATCCAGATGTTGTTGGTGTTGAAGTACTTGAACTTCTTGATCGACTTGAACTCGTTGACATGCTCCTTGGGAACCTGCGCGATTTCCAGAAGACGCACGCCACCCTCGTAATCGATGATGGTACCGCCCTTCACGTCAGCCTTAGTCTTGTTGGTGAGCTCCATGATGTACTCAGCATCAGTCTCGACCATATGCTGCAAAATGCGGAGATCAACAACGGCGCCAAGGTTGTCGGCGTTGGACAGGAAGATGATCTCGATTCCGCGGTTGATGAGCTTCTCGAGGATTCCGGAGTTGTAAAGGGACTCAAACACGTCACCGTGTCCGGGCGGGTACCAGTCCTGGAGGGCCGAGTCGAAGGACTTGGGCACGGGGAGGAGCGAATCCTTGAAGATTCTGGGGTAGCGGGACTGGTTGAAGGTGAGGATATCTACGTTGTGGCCCTCGTACTTCTTGATGATGGCAGCGGTATCATCATCTGTGTTGAACGAGTTCATGAGGATGATTGGCACGTTTGAGCCATAGGTGCGGTTCAGGTGCTCGACCTGGCGGACGGACATGTCGAGGAAAGACATGCCATCACGGACCTCGATCACCGACTTGGGGCCAACGCAACCCATAGAGGTTCCCAGACCACCGTTGAGCTTGAGTACAGCCAGCTTGTTGAGGAAGCCGACAGACTCGGTGTTTGCCAGGGATTCGTAGTCGACGACTTGGCCCTCAGCAGGGGGCGCAATACGGTCCCAGGCACTTTAGAATGTTAGCTATACTATAATCAATCGTCGTTCTCGTCAGGGGCGCACATACACCTCGTTGCCCTTAGCCTTGTCGTTCAGGTATCGGCGGAAAAGCGAGAAGAAGTTGTCCATCTCGGTCTCGAACAGCTGCTTCTGGCTATCATCGCTGACCGACTCAGCGAGCTTGGTGAGCTCATTGCGCATCTGAGCCGCAGCAATGTTTGTCGAGGTGTTCTCGAAGGCCTAAAAAGTTACAAGTTAGCCTGCGGCCATTTCCAGCTTGCGGGCAAAAACAGTTGAAGGTTTGGATGCCGACCATATCTGCGTTCAGGGGACGACAATATGCCATATTTGGAGGTGTTTTGATGAGAAATGTTGTGCAGGCGAACGTGTGGCAGTGCCTAGCTTCATGCTCGGCGACTTGCCCCCCGCCAACAGCTCTTCAAGTATCACGGTCAAAGCTTCAGGTCTCCATGAATGTGCTCGACAATCGACAGGTGGTTCTAAAAGCCCAGCTGAAGCTGAAGTTTTCATCACCACAGCCAATACTGCGAATGCTCAAATGGTCACTAGACCAGCCGTTTCAACAGGACGCACATGCATCTTCTCCCTTTGTTGACCAACAGCCAATTGGGTAGTAAGGCCAGGCACAGGATTGGGCAGACTGTGTCGCAAGATCCCCCCAAATTTTGGACGAAATGAAATAATCCAGCTGGAATGTCAAAAAACTCACCATGTGAGACCTCGTCTTGCCATGATGCCTCCTGGAGAAGTCACCCTCGTCGCCGGAAGGCAACTTGAGGTGGGTAGCCAGGGAGCTCTTGAAGGCTGGTGCCGCCATCTTTAATGATGTCTTGCAGATATATTTTCCCTAGGGTAGTGGTTTAATTGGCCACGGCGGTTGGCGTGGTCGAGGGACGGAGGAGATTCGATGACAATGGCGGGGAAGCTCAGGAACGTTCAGGGGACCGAGGGCTACCTATTTCAGGAACCTGATTAGCCGATTGACGTAATTACAAAACGGCTAGGAGACGCCAGGCCTGTTAGGCTTGCTGGGAAGCTTGGGAGGAAACTTGATGGATCAGCCGCTGCAGTGGAACTGCGGAACGGCGAACGCAGCAACCATACGGTGGTGGGCAGCTCTGCTGGCCTCGTCTGGTTCGGCCAGCGGGTGAGGGGTCGCCGTTTTGTTGGAGGGGAAGCTTCCAACAGACGGACTTGGGAGCTGGAGGGGGTCTTGGCATAGAACTCGAACTTACACTTGGAGAGAAGATTCCAATGCGCTGGATGACCGAGAGACTCGGCTTCGCACGCAATCGAAAAGTAGGAGCTGACAGCGGGGGGGAAGGGTGACGAGTGACGAGAGGAAGGGAAGCAAGGCAGTCGGCAGCTTTGGGGGTGTCCTTGGGGGACTCGATTGCTTTTATCGTCTGTCTCTGGATCGCCAGAGCTCAGCGGTGGGTCGTAATTGTTAATGCAGCAAGTACCCCCCAGCCCCTCAGATCAGCTCTGCAAGTGGCGTCAACGGCGGACTAGGAGGAGCCAGGCTCGGGCCAGGGTCTGGACACCGACATGCAGCGGCTGGATTTCAATGGCTCGAGTGCCAGAAGGCGCAGCACCCACCAATGGAGTAACCCAAGCAAAATCCAACAAGCAACAAGCAACAAGCAACATGGGCATGGCACGCACCACACACCACCCACCCAGCGATACACACAACACACGAACACAACCCACCTCCTGCCGGGGCTCTGATCAGTCGCCCGGATGGTGTCTGTCTGGTCGTCACGACAGCCTGCATGGTTGCTGCGCGCGAGAGCGCGGGCGGCACTTCCCAGGAGCACTTTCGGGTGTTTCCCGCCCCTCGGTTGGGCTGGCCTCCAGCGGTTCCATCCCATCCCACCATCCTCGTTTCCGCAACAAAGGAAATTTATGACAGCACGATAACTTTACGGGTCAAGACCTGCTAACCGACTGACAACCTCCCAGCCCCTAGGACGGAGGGCCGTCCTAGTGCCCGACATTCCTGCCGACATGCAGCCGTCCTCGCTCGGCGCGGTATTGTGTTGCCTCCAGTTTGCATTTGTTCGAGAGCTGAAGAGGAGGAACGATAGTTGATGCTTCATGCCCAAGCCTCCCCCCTCAAGCCCCTCTATCTGAATGAGGCATCCATCTCGACGACAAACGGATGTCTCAAGTGTGCACTGTACATCACACTGTGCAAATACATCGGGCCTTATCAGACATGGCAGGAGGGTTGCGTTCCCGTTCGCTCTCGAGTCTCCGGGGGTCGGTGGTGCCTGCGAGGAGCTGCACCGGGCTGCAACTGCGTGCACACTGCAAACCCCTGGTTGCCATGGCGTCTGGAAGTCCCAAAGAGCTAATGCGCTCAGCCCAACGGGAACTAAAAACAGACGATGGGCCACTTTGATATCACCAAGATCCACCACCTCCCATGGGTGGGAGATTGAACAGCCTCTTCGCCCCTTCTAGGAGCTGGGGCGCTCCAATAATTTGAATCTGTCCCCTCAGCCGGAACAGGTTTCGGCGGCGGCGGGAGTTTTTGAATTATGAAGCACGAGATATTTGAATATGGAAGTTGTGATAGCCCGCGTTATGTCTGCCACTAACGGCATCCCACCATTCACCGTACCCCAGCAGAGACCCAATGGCGGTGAAAGCAGCCCAATACGGACAAGTTCTTGCAAGTCGGTCAACCCAGCATCGACTTAACATGCTATCATTTAGCTTTCGGTATCGACTTCACGTAACGTCGTATGGACACCTGCGAAGGAAAACAAACCGTGAAAATATTGCACCTAGGTGACATTATCCTCCTGTTAGTGGGTGGGCTCTCGTCACTGCCGGGCCTTCTTCCCACGAGCCCCACCATTTGATTTCACTGACGTATGTATCCGTCTGGTGGTGGGCTCGGTCTACACCGCACTAACGAAACTCGTGTTCCCGTGCCAGCATCCAATTCTTAATTTCTCACCAAGAAAATGGCAACGGGAGCGATAGCTGACAACCCTTCAAAATTGCAAACAAAAAAGAACGTCGGCCGCTCCTGCTCGCATCTCAGATGCTCAGCCTCGACCACTCCCAGGACCAAGGCATGAAATGGCGAAATAGGAGCCACCGCCGTAGCACCACCAAAGCCATAAGAAAGATACCCGCCCCATGCACGTCAGCCACCCTGGTACCGCCCAATCTCACTTCCACGTGGGGGGAGGCGGATGCGCTGTTTCGCTGGCTATCTTTCTGTCGCCAACGAGGGGCACTTTGGACCAGAGGACGAACCTTTAGGGAAGTGGAAAGTGGTGGCCGACAGGATTACCCTTTGTCCCATCGTTCTCGTCGGATGCTGAGGTGAGAAGCTGAAAGCGCGCAAAATGCAACTTCAAGCGCTCCGCCAAGGGGCTCGGGCCGTCCAGCTTTTCTAGTCCTGCTACTAGTCCTGGGAGTGATGAGAGGTGCAGGTTGTTCGGATGCGCGCCGTCAGCTTTCTGCCCGCACTCCCTCACAGGGCTGAAGGCGAGCATGTCCCCTTTCGGAGAGGGGGGCAGAGCCGGAACGCCTTCCCATAACAAGGAGCTTACCTTACTTTATCGAAGGCTTGGTGCGTTTGTTTGGGATTTTCAGGTGAGTTCAGATGACGCCAGGGCACGCCCTCACCCTCCCCCCCCTCAATACGCCATCCTGCCGGTAGGTGGCCTGCAAGCCATCAGGGATTGGCTGCTGAGCGAGGGAAGGGAGGCCGGTCCCGTGAGCGGCGTGGGACCCGTCACGGAACGGGGACTGTAGCCGGGGGGGTGTCCGGTGAGGAGGAGGGTATTATCTAGGTCTTTCATATTGTCGTTAAAGCTACAAGTATGCTGTTGGTTTTTTTTCCCTTATTTATCCTATTGCTATTGTATTTCTTGACGCAGCTTATTGCTGCCGAACACCCCATGCAACAAACACTCATCCGACAAGACTCATACGACCTTGGACTGAGCAGGCGCCGGCCGAGTCACGGCTCAGGTTCCCGCCCACACCATGAGCTCCGCTCTCGGCGATACCTGGCCGTAATTTAGGCTGTTGTCTGTGAGCAGATTCGTCACGTTGAGGAATCCACAACGACACAGGTACATCATTTCGACTCAGCTAGACCGAGAGTTGTGTTGAGTCTAGTTGGTGAAAATGAAGTACCTAATGACTGAAATTTTCGAAGCCAATCTGCCATCAATATTAGGGGCATCAAAACATTTTGAGGAGTTAAATTGTTGCTTTGCAGGTGCTCCTGGACAGTACCCGAGTCTCCTCTTCCTTGCAACATCTTTGCAAGACCACAACCTAACAGGAGCAAAGTAGTCTCCACGGAAAGTCTACCTACCCCTTTATGCGTTTGTTCTGGGTGTTAGACATGCGGAAGATGAAGATATCGAGATATTACAGAGGAAGTGGTGGTGAGGTGATATATATCAGATATACGTGATGTCAAAGAATGGGTTGTAGTCTTATTGCTTGGATAGACGTGTTTTGGGGCTGTAACAGAAGTTGACCACGGGTGATCCCGTATCGTACAAGATGAAGCAAATTGCCTTATCTTGCCGGACGTGGTTATATATCCCCATTGCTTTCCCAAGCCAAGATAAAGCAACGATGCATACCCTTTTGGTATAGACCTTGCTATCAAACCGCATACAGTAAGGTCAAGCAACCAATTCGGAACAATAGGAACTAGTGCCTAGACACACTGATGCTCTTTGTGTATCCTTATAACCCAGTCTTGAAGGGTCGGATGGAGGTATTCTTCTCTCAATTTCTGACCGTAGTCGAGACTATGGACGTGATGCTTCGCTTGTATGTATTCTAGGACCGCTGCTCAAACATTTATAAAAAAAAAATTGAATGAGAAGTCGTATGGCAGAATTCACAGCGGTATAGCCAACTTTCATCATTCCATCTTCACCGGGGCCGATTCCATCTTCACTGGAGCCGACACCCCAGTTGCTCGATGCCCCACACGTCTGACTTCAACGATCGGGCAGTCCGCCAGTGGCACGGCCGTAGGCTTCTCCATACGAACGTGAATGTCCCAGAACCTGCCCCACGGCTGCGTGCCCTGGGGCTCCGTCTCCGAGTCGCAACTATATGATTTAGCAATAGTATCGGCGATGTGAATCCCTAGCGCCTCGAGAGTCTCATAAGCCGACTTCTCCAAAGTCTGTGGCTGTGTTAGCGTTGGTCTGGGTTAGTTAGGGCCAGGGGGTGCATGGGCGGACCTGGACGACGAGGGCTTCGAGCTCCGTGTAGAAGTCCTTAGGTGTCCACCCGAGCTTCTCGATGGTGATGCTGACCACGACGACCTGCTTGGCCAACCGCTCGTTATCATTAACCCCGATTAGGGTCGGCACGCGGAGGCTGTCGAGGCGCAGCGCTAAGGCCGACATGCCCGGCTCCCCGAAGACAGAGGTAGCTGTGAGACTGACGCCCGAACCGAGGAGCGAGGCCTTGGGGAACGTGATGGTCACCGAGAGCGAGCGGACGCCCTCCTTCGTCTCGGCTGAGAGGAAGGGCTCCCGGTGCACCTTGATCCTGCTCACCACGACGCCGGCGGTCGCCTCTATCGTTTTCCCGGTGAGGCGGCACCAGAGATCATCCAGCACTTCGACGGCCGTGGGCCCGCCAAACTCGTCCTGGATAGGGATGGTCCACTCCCTGATGCCTTCCAGTATGGCCTTGCTCAGGCTGCCGTAGTGCACTGTGTCGTCCCCGAGGCGGTCGTTCGCGGCGGCTAGCTTGAAGAGCTGCGCAAACGAAATCGAGGCCGAGATGAGCATCGGCTGTGCCTTTTGCGGGCGGCCCCAGGCGTCGTGGCCTACATATACGATAGATTGGAGATTCCGGACGCTGACCACGGCCAAGGGCTCGCCCGCGCGGGCTTGGACGGCCCATGTGCTGACGAGGTTGGGACTCGAGCCGCTCATTTTGGAGTCTACTTGGAGCCTTTTGACTGGTTTGGCTGCTGTTGGAGGTTTCCACACGATGGCTGAGGCGTGACGGGATGGAGCGGATTCAAGCTTCTATGAAATAAAGCTGACTTATAAGTAAATATGGGCTATAATCCTACTGGCGAGAGTACCAACCGATCATGGATTGCAATGATTATGTTCTCACTGGCGTTGTTTGCGCCGAGCAAGGTAATTTTGAGATGCAGTCGGGTGTTCGCTCTTTGTGGAAGGAACCCCACTGCACCACGGCTCTGAGCATGGTAGTCGCAACTTGAACTTCTTCTCTGGTACGTATCTAATTGACACGGACACTGCTAGGTAATAGCATATTTTGGAGTAATTTAAGTTTCCTGTTGCTCTCCGGACAGGCGAAGAGACCGATTGATGATCAAATATTTGCGCAACACTAAAATCTCATTCTATCTAAGCTGTTGAGCACAGCTGTTAGCTTTCTCTTTGCACCCTTTTCAAGGCGATAAAGAGATATGAAGAGAGACGCGACTGATTATTCGGGTTGCTTATACGGGACCATCGACCTGAATGCAGAAAGCCAGGCCACGGCATCGGATCGATAAACGACCTCGATAGTGCGGTTCCCACGAACCACGGTTCGCCCTTCGTTCTGGTGTTGAGCACCGGGGGGGGGGGGAGCGAGCTCTTTAATTAACGAGAACTCCCAATTGCGGCGGGAGCGACGCTTCTTGCCAATATCAAGCCGCCATCGTAGCTCTGTTTCAGGTTCGCTATGCGCAGCAACACACCCGCCCAGTTCACAGTCGTATCCGGCCGCTCGGTTGGTGGGCTCCGGTGCCCGGCACGGCGAGCCAATCTAGGCTATATTGATGTCTAATCAGAGCCGCAATGCTTGGTGACGGAATAGGCTGCTACGCAAAGGCGCGCTGGCTTACACCTGGGACCACCCTCGATCGGTCGGAGTCATGTGGATGCAATCCTTCGTCTGGGGCATGCTCGACGGGCTGCAGAGAGTGCGAGATGCCACTTGCGTATCCAAGCGACGTGGAGTATAGGGCGGCAACTTATTGTCCAAACGGGTGGCAGTCATTGAACTTGTCATGCTGCTGGTGTCTCGCAGGGTCCGGCGAGGATTGAGCGGGCGAGGCCCCGTCCTGTACCTGGATCGCCTCTTGAGAGTTTGGTTCCGTGACATATTGCATCTGGATCTGAAGAACGATGGAGTTTGTAAAGACAGGAGCTGGGGAACGTATAAAAGAGACGACATCCTGTCTCTCATCACCAGGAAAAGAACTCAGAAGCATTCCAGTTCGCATCGGCCTCCCCCCCCCCCTTTCTTGCTCATCTTGTCTTAGAGATTGAGATATCCCTTGAATCCCGCAACCATGTTCCGGACACTCACCGCCCTATCCTTCGCCAGCCTGGTGCTAGGCCAGCAGGTGGGAACCAACACGGCTGAGAAGCACCCGGCCATGCCCATATCCGTATGCACCGCGGTCGGCTCGTGCAAGACAGAAAGCACGGCGGTGACTCTTGACGTAAGCCCCCCTTTCCACACCACTACTATCACCACACGCAACTAACACTCTCATCTTGCAGGCTAATTGGCGTTGGACTCACGCTACGACGGGTTACACTAACTGCTTCGGCGGTGAGGGGTGGAACGCGACGGCGTGCCCGGACGGCAAGACGTGCGCGGCCAACTGCGCGCTGGACGGGGCCGACTACGGCAAGACGTACGGCGTGTCGACGCCATCGTCGGGCGCGCTGCGGCTGCAGTTCGTGACCAAGAACGACAACGGCAAGAACGTCGGCTCGCGCCTGTACCTGATGGCCAGCGAGACCAAGTACCGCCTGTTCAGCCTGCTCAACAAAGAGTTCACGCTCGACGTCGATACGTCCAAGCTGCCCTGCGGCCTCAACGGCGCCGTCTACTTCTCCGAGATGGACGAAGACGGCGGCCTGAAGCGGTTTTCGGGGAACAAGGCCGGTGCCAAGTACGGCACCGGATACTGCGATAGCCAGTGCCCGGGGGACATCAAGTTTATCAACGGAGAGGTATGTGGTTTGCTTCTGACCAAGCAGAGGCAGGATGATGCTAACAAGTCTTGCACAGGCCAATGTCGATGGATGGAAGGACGGTGCGGGCAAATTTGGCGCCTGCTGTGCCGAGATGGATATCTGGGAGGCCAACTCGGATGCCACAGCCTACACGCCGCATCCGTGCAAGGTGACCGAGCAGACGCGTTGCGATGGCACCGACTGCGGCAACGGCGACGATAGATACGCCGGCCTGTGCGACAAGGGTAAATATTACCGGCCCCTAAGCTTGACACCTAGTGTGGAGACCCCAAACTGACAAAAACACATCCAGATGGTTGCGACTTCAACAGCTTCCGCATGGGCAACCAAGACTTCTACGGCAACGGCAAGACTGTAGACACGACCAAACCCATCACAATCGTGACCCAGTTTATCACCAACGACGGCACCGACACGGGCACCCTGAGCGCCATCAACCGTTTCTACGTGCAGAGTGGCAAGGTCATCCCCAACTCGCTGACCGTCTTCGAGGGCATCGACCCCGTCAACCACATCAGCGACAACTACTGCAAGCAGCAAAAGACCGTCTTCGGCGACAACAACTACTTTGGCACCATCGGCGGCCTCGCCGCTATGGGCAAATCCCTGACCAAGATGGTGCTCGTTCTCAGCGTCTGGGATGACTACGCCGTTTCCATGAACTGGCTCGACAGCAAGTTTCCTGGCGAAGCTGATGCCACCAAGCCCGGTGTTGCCCGCGGCCGATGCGAGCCGACTGACGGCGAGCCGGCAACGGTGGAGGCGGCGCACCCTGATGCCTATGTCGTGTACTCCAACATCAAGTTTGGGGCTATCAACTCGACTTTCACTGCCAAGTAGAGTTATAGGGGTTGGGGGCTTGTTTGTAAATAGCATTTGTCATGCCGCGGCATATTTGGGGTTCCAACCCATAGAGTTGATATCGAGCACATCATGAAAATTAGGTTCAGGGACACCTGCATATATTCACGTCGGGAGAACAGACTTCCCACATTGGTCGCCTTGCCACTTACTCGTACACCGATTCTTGTCCTCCAGTGCTGTCCGCTCTCGGGCCCAGCCCGGGGTAAAAGCAAGGTGTTGAACGAAACACAAGGGCGAGTTGTTGCGTAGGGCCCCAGGCAGACATGCTCGGAAACGCTTGGCTGCATCGCCGGCGACGTCCAGTAAATGAGCTGAGGGGCAACTTCGAGACAAAAACACAACATGATCAGCGCAAACTGCTTGCTGCCCGCCTGCTGGCACCCAAAGGCTCTGCAGGCGGGGACGGGAAGCGACAGCGTCAAGAGCGTCTAGCCGCACAGATCGAGCACTCGCTGGCCGACACGTGGAGCCGAAGGGTCTTTCCTCGGCCGGCCGTCTTTTCTCGACGGGAGAAGAGGGGGACCGCTCGGCATATGAACGGTATAGCAAGTGCTGCAGGAATTGTAGAACTGGGCAGCCACAAGCCCACAAGAGCCCGGCGCATGATTGTCGAATTGAGCGGTGTACAGGACGAGTGCAGAGTGTGTGCGAGGGATGGGTGGGTGGGTGGTGAGCGCGCGCCTTGATTGATCGAGTGGATTCTCTAGTGTGCAACATGGAGGGTGCACCGCTGGGCGTGCTACGCAGTACTGGATAAGGTTTGAGGCCTCAATTTCGACAGTTGCGTACAGTTGCGCCATCCTGGAGAAGCTGAAGATAATGCAGCCGGTTGTCGGCCAATCATCACGTGGTATTAGCTGATCGCTGGGTGCGCCCTGACACTGATTTGACTGAGGGCCAGGCGCCAGGCGAGCCAAGCGGCGATGGGAGGTCGTTCAGGCCCGGGACCGTCAAGTGTGGGGATTTGGGGACATTTTAGTTCGAGAGGCAAGTTGTTGTTGTTGTTTGCATGCCACCCGCCTCTGCTGCCGTAGCTGTGGCCCCCCGTCGGCGCTCTCCTTCAATATCCCACAGTGGCATTTTAGAACTAGGGTCCCATCAGCCAGTCAACCGGCCTTCCATCGATCCAGACAGGAGGGGACATAGCTCCATCGTCTTTCCGATTGTGGCGCTCACAGCATTTAGTGTAGCAGTTGGAGCCCTACCAGTAGGCCCAGCCTCTTTTGGATGTGGAATAAACCGAACAACAAACACGACCATACTCCATTCAACCCGTCTTCGATCCGACGAAACCCCCTTTTGCCACCCTGCCGCCGTCGCATCGAGACACCACAGACCACACCCCAATGAATGGACCCTGAGGACCTCGTAGCTGTCTTAAGCGGTCTTGAATGATGCGTGAGTCCCGTCGCCGGAGCCCTGAGAGCTCCCGACGGCGACGCGCCGACCGTCGCGAGTCCCGAGAACAGCTCGCTGCCGCCGCCGCCGCCGCCGCCACTGCAGCATCTGTCGCATCCGCCGCACCCCGAAACATGGAATCGCAGTCGTCGCTCCGGTCGCGTGCCGACTCAAGCACTTCTGTCTCGTCCTCCACATCCTCCTCACTGCTGAACATCTCGCGCAAGACCAGAGGATTCGGCTTCCGCTCCTTCTTCACTCGCTCCTCATCCAAGAAAGTGCGCAAGCGCCGATCCTTTCGGTCTAAGAATGGCTCCTCGTCCTCCGTCGACAGCGACCTAGCCTACGGCAAAGGTTATATCCCCAAGAAGGCTGTACGTGATGCGCCATCTTTTGTATCTCAACATCAGCACCACCCCCAACATCTCCCACAACAGTACCCACCACATACCCAGCAACAACATTACCGTCCCCCGCATGGCGAATCCATAGTTGGGCCCGATGGACGACCTCGAATTTCACGCGACCAAACTGACGAGGAGATCTTACGCATCGGCCGCCAGCTGTCTGACCTAGCTCGCGTCGAAAATGAAAACGACCTTAGACGACACGGCAGAGAGCGTCCTTCCCGGGTTGTTTCCGCCGTTGACGCTATCAGCAAATTTCGACAAGGAAACGCCAGTCACGTCTCTCGCGGTCCAGGACCCTCCAGACCCCAGCATGGCCACCGAGATAGTGACGAGTCGGACTGGGAGTCTGCTTCGGACGACGACGACGATACCTCCAGTGACAGTGCTGACGATGGTCTCGCCTACGGCTCGGTACCGCGCTTTTCGAACACACATCTTCCTCCCCGGCCCACTGGCCCGCCAACTATCATATCTGAACGACCCCCCGAGGTAATCCGCCCCCCTAACCGGAAGAGCTCTGCTGTCGACCCTCGCATGTTCGGCCCCACCAATTCCCTACATGGACTCATCACTCCATTCGGCTTCCGGCCGGGCGAAGGCCCCTTGCCTTCCATCACCCGAGCGCAGTACTCACACCAGCCTCAGTACTCTCAACAGCCATTCCACGAGCCCATTCCGCAGCCAAGCAGCGCATCGATCGAAGCTCAAGGTCGCGATCCCTTACAGCGCGTCTACCCAGTACCCACTAGTGACCCAAGTAGGTTCGAGGTAGCCACCAGCTCCTCAGGTGTATCCATCCCCCAGGCCGGACGTTACTCGACAGGCAGCTACCCCGGTCCCGGTCCCGGCCCTGGCTATGCGCCCTCATATGTGCCCTCATACGCGCCCTCGGGGGTATCCATGGGCTATCACTCCAGTTCAGGCCACATTCCACAGGCTTCGTCTGCCCCAATCCCAATTCCTATCCCTGCCCAACAGGACCCTACCTATGTTTCGCGCCCGGCGCCGCTGCCCCTTCAGGCCCCCAGACCGCAGGTTCCCGTCTCGGCGAGCAAGATTGAGAAACGCCGAAATGACGTCGTCCAGCGCCAGAGTCCTCCGCATCGTTCTCGCCGGGAGTCTTCAGATGATAGTGTTGTGAGCGTGGCGCTCCCGGCTTTGGCTGGGGCTACCGGTGCTGCAGTGCTGGCTCAGCATGCTGGGAACGATGAGAAGAAGGAAGAGAGGAGGGATGAGCGTCGTGAAGAGCGCCATGAGGATCGCCGGGAGAATCGCCGTGAAGAATACTGTGGTACTCGACTATACGACAAGCCTATTGAGCCTCGTAAGGAACGATATGAGGAGAGGCACGAGGAGAGACACGAAGAGCGAGCCTACGACCGGGCGCAAGAGGTCATTAGACGCGACGATAGACGTGACGATAGGTCTGAAGTCAAACGCGATGATAGGCGCTCTGATGGTCGCAGCGCTGTCGAGTCTACTCTCATTGGCGGGGCTGCTGCCGCGATGCTAGCCGACCGTGTGGATAAGCACGATGATCGCCGGTATGAACGGCGCGATGACCGACCCTACAACATGCGCGATGATAAACGTGATGTCCGCGAAGAGAGGGTTGAAGTCAGGCGTGATAATCAATCTGATATTGGATCTGATGTGAGGTCTGATATTCGGTCTGATGCTAGGTCTGATGTTAGATCTAATCTTCGGCGCGATGTTCTCTCTGATATTAGGTCCGATGTTAGGCGTTCCGATACTAGAAGCGTCGTCGAGTCTGATGTCTGGTCTGATGCTAGGTCTCATGTCACGGCTGAGCCGAGACCTGATGTTCAGCGTGAGCGGAGGGTTGTCGAGACTGAGACTCAAAAAGTTGCGCCTCAGGAGCAAACAGAGAGGCGTGATGATAGGCGTGAAGACAGACGCGACCCGGACGATCGCCGTTCTCGCCCGCCCTCGGATGGAAGAAGCCATGTCGAATCGGAAGTTCGGACGCTTGTTTCTGATCGGAAGAATAAACGCGATGAGCGACAAGACGCGTCCGACAGCAAGAGCGTTGTTGAGTCTGTAGCCACTGTCGTCGTACCTGCACTGATTGGAGTTGCTGGCGCGGCAATTCTTGCCGATAATAAGGAGAGCCGCGATGAAAAGCGCGAGAAGAAGCGTCGACTCAGAGAGGACCGTGAGCGCGAACTCGAACGCGAACTCGAACGCGAAGCTCGTGACAAGGAGAACGAAGAAAAACGTCGTGCGAGAGAAGAACTCGAAGCTCGCGACAAGGAAAGGGAGAAAAGACGCCTTGCGAGTGAGCGTGAGATCGAAGCAGGCAAGCTGCGCTACGATACCGAGCTGCGTGACAAGGTGGAACGTGAGACCCGAAAGCAACGTCAAATCATGTACCAGGAAGACCGCCGCCAGGACGAACGCGATCGTGGCCGCCCCTTGGAGCAGTACCCAGAGAAGGCTGAGCGCGAGGAAAAAAAGCTGCTTGAGGCAAGCCGGGAGGCGCGTGAGATTTCAGAAAACCGCGACAAAGAGGAACGTCGCCGAAAGCGGGAAGCTCCAGCTGTTACAATCCATGACGACCGTAAGAGCGACGCGGGAAAGAGCGATGCGGGAAAGAGTGAAGCGGGATCATCATCATTGGTATCAGAGGGAAAGCGTGATGATGCGTCCGATGTTACTCGAGCAAGCAGGAGCGAGGCTGGCAGGAGCGACAAGAGCAGCAAGAGCAGCAAGAGCGACAAGAGCAGCAAGAGCGACAAGAGCGACAAGAGTGAAGACAAGAAGGCCCGGGAAGAGAAGCGTGCTCAGCGTGATGAGCTACGCCGGGCAAGGGATGAGGTCAGGAAGGCTATTGAGCGGGAGAAGGAGCTGGCCAGATTGCACCACGAAGAGCTGAGCAAGGCGAGAATACAAGAGGAAGAGGCGAGCAAGGAGGTACCCAAACAACAGCCCCCCGCCCCAGAATCCTCCTACATACCCAAGGCGCCCGTTGACCCGTTCCAATTCCAGGTTCCTGACGACGCCTTCGAGACCCCCGTCTTGACTACCCCTCAGAGGCCACTAACTCCTATGATTATCGAGGCCGCCCCCCCTAATTACGATGATGAGAAGCACGAGCCCGCGCCCAAGGCTGTGCCTGAGCCCAAGCACGAGCCCGACATCTATGTCGATGACAACGCACCGAGGGGCCGACGAGACCTTTATGATGCCGCCCTACGGCTGGCCCAGGCCCAAGCTAATAACACCACGAGGTCCACCCCTCCAGGCGAATCCGATGAGCACGGTACCGTGGCCGCTGTGGATAACGACAAAGAGCCGAGGCCACGCGATTCCGAGCCGGTTCGAGATACGGTTCAGGAAGACGCCGATAGAATGTACCGGGAGATGAAGCTAGAACGCCAGAACGCCGAACAGGAAATCCGTTCTCGCAGCGCCTCCCCGGAGCCCTCGGTGGTCGGTAAGTGGAATGAGGAAGTAGAAGACCCCGTGGTCCGCATCGTCACTCCCCCTGAGATGAAACGCCCGCCAAAGAAGAGCAAGTATGACGGGCCAAACGCCGATGTGCGTGTTGACAATTTCATCTTGCCAAGGGACCTCCACCGTTACAAGGCGCCTGCTTCCCCTATCGCGGGTCTTAAGTTGGTGCCGGTATTCAAGTCTAGAGATCCGTCTTGCGATGGCGAGAGGCCCATGCTCAATGTTGTGATGCCAACGCCAAGATCCACACCGAGTCCTGAGAAACAGCAAGAGAGACAGGGCCCTATTCCCGCCCCTGAGGAAGAGAAGAAAGCAGAGGAAATCAAACCTTCGGATGGACCTAAGTCTGTCAGCTGGGGAGAAAATGACACTCGCCGCTTCGATACCCAGAGCCCGGAGCCTTCCCAAGAGAAGCTACAAGAAAATCGTAATGCTATCCAGGCATCCGCTTTGGCCAAGCTCGGTAAGACTGGGCCGAAGAAGATCTCATGGGCCACCATTTTCAACGCAGCTCGTGCTGCACCTGGCTCGGCTAGCGGGAGCGACAAACCTGCGAGGATTGAGCAGGACAAGCCTCGTGGGCCGGAGCCTGAATCAACACCAAAGGGACCAGAACCAACCCCCACTGTGTCACCAGTACTCCAATCTATGCCCAGCAGAATAAAGACGAATAATTTGGCAAAACTCGTGGCTCAAGCCAAACAGAAGGCAGCAGAGGCCGAAGCAGCATCGGAGCCAGAACCTGCTCCTGTCGAGACGCGGAAGACACCACCCTCTTCGCCAAAAGTTATGACCGACCTTGATGATATGCCACCTCCAGTCGGACCAAAGCCTGCTAGCCCAAGCAGATCTCATTTCGATAGTTCGGTGTTATCGGAATCGACAGAGAAATCAGTTCCGGGACTGGTACGCGATGAGACAAAAGAAACCCCAACATCGCCCCCGAGGGCTGTCTCTCGTGACCTGGATGAGGTCCCCCAACCCCCCAGCCCGCCACCCGGGCAAACGTCAGGAAGCTTTGGTGATGATCTTGAATTTGCAGCTGCTGTAGCTGCGGGTCTCGAGAGCACTGGATTCAACCCGGACATTGTCATTGATGATCCTACCTACCGACGTCGTAATTCACCTCCCGGTTCTAATGAGTCGTCCTTCTACGTGCCACCATCTGCAGAGACGGTCACAGATCTTGGAGTTGATACACAGCCCTCTTACTCCGGACCCCGTGATATGGAGACAGACATTCCTACGGATAAGTGGGATACGCTAACAAAGCTCGAAAGGAACCGGGGGCGTGGCAAGCAAGACAAATCTACAAAGAGACAGGACTCAATCGATACTGACATCCGGTCTGAAGCGCTATCAGTTGTGGAGAAGGTCTCCAGAGATGTTGAGCTTGCTCAAGACGACGAGGTCCAGCCGAAGCTGACCAAGAAGGAACATAAGAAACGTGACAAAGAAAAGGCCAAATCTCTCACTCAAGAGGAAGACATATACGCTCCGCCTGAGTCACAGTCGACCGTCTCTGTTGATGCTGGCGACGAGGATTGGGACAATACTCCTTCAAAAAAAGGAAAGAAGCCGAAGAAGTCTAAGCAACCCGCTATCTCCCGGGCTGACGACGTCCCCGAGAGCTCCAAAAGTGCAGACGTGACGCCCGCGCCCGAGCCTGAGGATGAGTGGGCGCCTATGGACAAAAAGTCCAAGAAAAGGTCATCCAAGCGCGACCCAATGACTTCTGAATCTTCGGCAACTTACTCTACCCCATCTTCCGAGGTGTCTATTGCTAGCTCTGGTAGCAAAAGGAGCAAGAAAAGCCGTCGATCAAGCACCAAAGATGATTACGACATACCAGAGCAGGAAGAGCCACCGGACCGACCAGGTGATTCGTTTCAAATAATTGATCGTGATGTTGGCTCTATCAAGTCCAATGGCAGCCATGTTGGTGATGCCGATGACGCAAAATCGGTCAAGTCAATCACGTCTGTTCGCAGCAAGAAGAGCAGCAAGCACGACGACGGGGAGAGCAGCTTTGAGCTGGTTACACCCACTAACGGCACATTTGAACACGCCGAGAGCTCGATCAATGAGAATGGCGGCAATCAGGATTCTTTTTTAGCTAGTGCCGGCACCTTTGGCGCAGGTGTCGGCCCGGCAGGCGCTGCGGTTGCGATTGCGACCGAGCCGTCTCGCCCAAATGCCACCCAGGACTTTGCTATGGAGGAGACTCGGCTACAGCGAGAGCGTAGCGTCAGCTATGGCTCTCAAGTTGTTGACCCTGAGATCGTCGAACGTGCGATCAAGCCGGCCATCGATCCACAGTTTGGCGACTTACTTCCCCTCCCACCAAGCGAGCCTGGGTCTCCCAGTCCCCTTCTTGACGACGACTTCCCTACTCTTCCTGAAAGTCGCCCCGATACGCCTCCAGAGGAGCGTAATACCCGGCCGAAGACACATACCAGAAACCGTAGCTCCATCGTTGAGACGCCCAAGACTCCTAGTCGCACAGCCGTTCCGCTGCAATTCCGTCTAGGCCGGGGGTCAGTCCCCTCATCCCCAGGATTTCTAGGACGCTCATCGCCAGGCATGTCACCTATCCTGTCGTGCGAGATGGGCCTTGAGACCCCCCCGTCTACGAGACGCCCACGCCCAATGTCCTGGGAAGGCAGCCGTGAGATCAAGCCGCTTTATTTAATCGAGAAGACGAGCTCGAGCACTCTCGGCGCTGAGTTCCAACCAGATGACTTACCTGAGTTGCCGCCCAGCGGTCCTCCTTCGCGGGGTTCGCCCGGTCCGGAGCTGAGAACGGGAGACGACGATCTCGATTATCCCAACGTCGGTCTAGGCTTCAGCCATAGGCTCGAGAGCCTCAGAGATTTGAGGGTTGATACTCAACTTCCAATTTCACCTGAACATGATCTTCTCGGATCTCAAGAGGTCACACCAAAGGCTGGAATGCCGCCGGCGCTTCTGCTGGAGGCATTACCCGTGGTTAAGGATGCATCCAATCTTCCAGCTCCGCCCGAGAGTCGAGGCAGCTCGATTGCGGGAGACCCTGTTGACAGCGTCGCCGCTGAAGTATCAATGGAGCCCGCAGAGTTAGTGCCAACAGCTCTGCCTCCTCAATCGCTTGATGAGAGCGTGACCAGCCTTCCGGCCTTACCTGAGAGTCGCAGCAATTCGGTCGTCAGGCCTGCTGTTGAGACAGCGGTATCTGAACCGGTTCAGCAAGCCGATGTGGTGTCGGATCTCCCTGATATCAAAGAGAGCCGCAGTAGCTCAATCCCCAGGGCATCTACCGAAACGATGGTGACTGAAAGCCACACAGAGCCAACAGAAACTGCGGCTCAGAAGTCTCCAGAGCAGAAACCTACTGAGGAGGTCGTACCAGTCTCAGTCTTTTCTCGGTCGCTCGATGAGGATGTTTCTGTCCTGCCGGCTCTGCCCGAGAGTCGTAGTAGTTCAATTGCTAGGCCTGTTGTTGAGACTGAGGTACCCAGCCCTCGTCAAGCATCCGAGCAGGATGTATCGGATCTCCCCGCGTTGCCGGAGAGCCGCAGCAGCTCAATTTCTCGGCCCCTCTTTGAAACAGTGGCGGCTGAGATACTTCCAGAGCCCACAGTCAAGGAGATCGTACCCGATCCTGTGCTCTCTCGGTCACTTCAGGAGGACGTATCTGACCTGCCACCTCTGCCTGAGAGTCGTAGCAGCTCGATTGGTAGGCCCGTTGTTGAGACTGCGGTATCAAGCCCGCGTCAACTACCCCAGAAGGACTTGCCGGATCTCCTGCCCCCCCAGAAAGTCGTAGCAGCTCAATTGCCCGGGCTTCTTTCGAACTCGTGGTACCTACTCCCCCGCTATCCGAAGCCGATGTCTCTAGCCTTCCGCCCCTCCCTGGCAGTCGAACTACTTCGCCATTTTTGGAACCTTTCCAGCCCGTTGATGAACCAGAGGCCGCGGGGCTCACTGAAGCTACCAGACCGAGCATCCAAGTACCTTCCTTGGCCGATGAGCAGACTCTTGTTGCCTCTTTCTCGCAGGGTCCAGCTTCCCCGTCGCAAGATATTACCGAATCGTTTGAAGATCTCAAGGCTTACAAAACAGGGAGACAGACAACCCCAACTGCTGCTGATCCCCTGTTCATGGCTGCTGGTGGAGCTACTGCTGGAGAGGTTATTGTTGCGCACATGTTACAGGATAATACTCCACGTGATCTTGGCGATTTGGAACTGGATAAGTCTCGATCTCCTGTCTACAGCAAAGCTGAGAGTGTCATGTCTTACATGGATGATGGATTTGACAACGCTTCTACTATTGCAGCATCCGAAGCCCCGACCAATTATAGCTACCTGTCTGGATCAACTGTCATGGGACCGCTGGATTCTTTCAGCAAGACGAGAGAGTCGCCTAGACTAGACAGGTTTGCTTTTGTACCCCCGTCAGCTAGGAAGGGGCCGAAAACTCTTGAAATCGAATCAACAGTTCCCGAGATTCCAGAGCAACCCCAGCCTCCCACTCAGGCTGAAGACGGCTCAAGTTCTTTCGGTTCTTCGAGAAAGGGCAAGAAGAAACAGTCCGAGGATGCGACTACCGCTCAAACCAAGTCGTCTTCGGAGGAGAAGGCTCAACTCTCACCTGTTGATGAACAGCCCGAGAAGGCTGCAACTCTACAACAGTCTACGAGCACGCTCAAGAAGGGCAAGAAGAAGGGTAAGAAGGAGGTCTCTTGGGAGCCGACCGGGCCAAGCTACGACGACTGGGAAACCCCCCAGGTAAGGCGGGAATTTTTTTGCCACACATACAACGCAGCAGGCTGATAAAGTATTACAGGATCTTGACGAGGCTGTTCCGGCTGAGGTTACATCCGGCGATCTACGGGACCTTCCCGCCTCTGAGCCCGTGGCCACTGAGCAGCCTACTAGCGATCAAGCTGCTGATGACCCCGTCCTCGAGACACCAACTGCCGAACAGGAAGTACTTGCGGCCGCCGAGGCTGGAGCCGATGACCCCCCCGCGGCAACCAAGAGCAAAAAAGGGAAGACAGGCAAGAAGCCCAAAGGTCAGGAGTTTGACCAAACGCCACCGGACGCAAGCTTTGCAGAATCCGGGAGTCGCGGTGTCGTGGAGCCCCAACAAGAACCACAACAAGACGTGGAGCACCCATCCGGCCAGCCCCCGGCAAATCCAAGCACCAATGATGCCCCAGACAATTTCTCTACGCCAAGCAGAAAGAGCAAGAAAATGCCGAAGGCCAAGAAAATTGACGACAGAGTGGAGCCGGAAGTGGACCATGAGGAGCCTGAAAAGGCCGAAGCGGCAGCGAGCTCTGTTAACGTGGCAGGCGATGCTGAGTCAATTGAGCAGCAGCCTGGGCCTATTTCTCCGGTGCAGGAGGCGAGCAGCAAGATGGCGGAAGAGTCTGCCGCTGCAGTGGGCGCGGAGGACGTGGTGCCACAGGACGACCTGGCGTCACCTAGCGGCGGTGAGCTTGCAGGGAGCCAGCGATCGACCGAGCCCGAGCCCACGGTGGACAGTGCCGCTCCCGCGTCCGCAGACGCTAAACCCGAGGACCAGGATGAGCAACCTGTGCCTGTCCCCACAGAACCTGCTGAGCGCTCTGGGACCGCTGGAACCACTGAGCCCGCCGAGGCGCCCAAACAGGATGACAAGAAGGGCATGTTTTCGTCTGGAATATCGATGCTCCCTTCCATGTCAGGCGTCGGATCCTTCTTCGGTCTCGGGAAGCGTGACACAAAGCCGGTGGAGCAGGCGCCCCAGCCTTTGGCGGATGAACAGGAGAAAAAGATACGGGCAGAGGACCCGTCGGCTCGTGACGCACCAACAATGCAAAGCGCTGAGGAGCCACTATTTTCGTCTGGTCAGCAACAGCACGAGGAACTCTTGGGGTCCAGCCGACAGGGTCCGGACGTGGGGCGGCTGCAGGGCTCGCAGGAGCCCACCAGCCACGACAAATCAGTGGACGACACAACAAGCAGCACGCTAGACACCGCTGTTTCCCTGCCCGCTTCCCTGCCCAACGAGCTAGTCCCGGCCCCTGACGTCCCCACTCCCGATCTCACCGTGTCGGTCGCGACAGCGACGCCAGCCACTGAGGCCATTCGGGAATTGAATCTGGAACATAGCCAGCCACAAGTCACCAAGCTCCTAGACACTCAGCCTGACAAAAATGAGCCTTCTCCTGCCGCCTTGGACGCGTCTCCCGATTCCACTTCTATCATTGCGGTATCAGAAGAACCTAAGCAAGGCATTGACGAGACTGTCGGCAACGACGACGGCGACAACACTATCAACACCACACGCAGCACAGCAGCACCAGCTAGCACAATGGATTGGGAACAAGACACCGGCGCCGGCAAGAAGAAGGGCAAGAAGAGCAAGAACAACAAGCGTCAAACCATCAAAGACGAGACCCCGGTGCCTGTGCAGGATTTCGGCACTGGCGTGCCTGCGGATGCTGCTATCCCCGAACCCGAGTCTCCGGCCGCACCCCCCGCCCCCGAGGAGGCTGCCGCCGACGACATGTGGGGCGAGCCCAGCGGTAAGAAGGGAAAGAAGTCCAAAAAGGACAACAAGGGCGACAAGAAGAAGCAGGGCAATACTGTTGCCGACGAGGCCCCTGCGGCCGAGACAACTGGGCCCGTCTCGGAGCCCGTGATTTCGGAGACTCCCGAGGAGGCCGCCCCCGCTGAAGAGTCACCGGAGGAAACTTTAGCCGAGGCTGCTTCGGGCAAGAAAGGTAAGGGTAAGAACAAGAAGGGTAAGAAGAAGGGCGCTGCTGTTGATGAGGCTTCTGCTGTTGAGCCTATTGGCTCGGTGGAGAAGGATGGCTCTGAGGCTCCCATCGCTGAGGAGGTCGCTGTCGAAGCCCCTGTCGTCGAGGGGATTCCCGTCACTGAAGAAGCCCAAGCCGCCGAGGAAGTTGCTGCTGTTAGTGGGGTGGCCGAGCCCGTGATCTCAGAGTCCCCAGAGGAGAGCGTCCCAGCAGAGCAGGTGGCAGAGGAGGTACAGGTAGAGACAACTTCAGAAAAGAAGGGCAAGAAGGATAAGAAGGGGAAGAAGAAACAGAATGTCGCCGCTGTTACCGATGATACGCCAGCCGTCGAGGAGCCTTCTGTCGCCGAAGAGGTCCTTGTTACTCCAGAAACCCCTGCCGTTGAAGAGGCACCCGAGCTTGTGATCCCAGAATCTCTGCAGGAAGATACCGCAGCTGAAAAGACGGCAAAGGGAACTCCGGAAGAACCGATTTCGACCAAGAAGGGTAAGAAGGACAAGAAGGGCAAGAAAAAGCAGGCTGCCCCTATCACTAATGAGCCGTCTGCTATCGAGCCTACTGACCCCGCAGTCGACAAGATCGCTAAACCCGTGACCTCGGAGCTTTCGCAGGAAAACATACCGGTTGAAGCTGCTGAGACTGCTCTGGTGGAAGAGACGGCAGAGGTGAACGTGGTGGAGCTAACCTCAGGCAAGAAGAATAAGAAGGACAAGAAGAAAAAGAAGCAGGGTAGCGTCGTCGTTGATGAGACGCCAGCGGCTGCCGAGTCAGCCGATTCTTCCGAGCAGCCAGCCACTGAGACACCTGTTGCTGAGGAGGCTCCTGCGGTCGAAAAAGTTCTCACAACTGAGGCGAGCCCTACTGCCGAAGAGACCCCAGTCACTAAAGAAGTCCCCGCCACGGAAGAGGTTCCTGCTGTCGAAGAGACTCCTGCCATCAAATATTCACTCGTTACCGAGGAGGTTCCTACCGCCGAAGAGGCTCCTGTCACCGAGGATGTCCCTGTCATTGAGGACAAATCTGTCGCCGAAGCTCCTGTCATCGAAGAGACTTCGACAGCCGACGAGATTACTCCCGCCGAGGAACACCCGCCTGCCAATGAACCTTCTATTCTCGACAAGGTTCTCGCCACTGATGGGGACGCGATAATCGAGGATGTTCCGGTCACTGAGGTCTCCGAGCCCGTGATCTTGGAGACACCACAGGCGACTCCTCCGGCGGAAGAGTCTTCAGAATGGCCTGAGGCAGCTTCTGGTAAGAAGGGCAAAAAGGACAAGAAGAAGAAGAAGCAAAGTGTGCAAGAGCCGTCTGAACCCTATCCCACTGAGGCTTCAGCCGAACAGACCCCGGTTGAGGTGACCGCTGAGTCTCAGCCAATCGTCAAAAGTCCGCAAGTTGAAGCCGCTCCTGAACCGGAGGCCGATATTTCTGCAATTGTGCCGGCCGAACCTGCCACTGGCGAAACTACGGGAGACGCTGCCCCCAAAAAAGGCAAAAAGGGCAAGAAAGATAAGGGCACTCAAGAGTCATTAGATCCCCTCCCGGTCGATGCTTCGACCGAAAACAGCATATCCAAGCCAATTGACGAGTCTGAGAAGACCACTGAGAGCCCAACAATTGAAACCAACACTGCTCTTGAGCAATCGCAAGCCTCACTCGACGGCTCTACCAGCACTCCACCTGAGCCGACTGCAGAAGACGCACTCCTAGAACCAACTTCAAAGAAGGGAAAGAAAAACAGAAAAGGCAAGAAACCGAGCACCCAAGAAGTTTCCGAGCAAGCTCAAGTCGAACCCGCACCACCTAAAGAGCCCGTTGAGCAGCTGACTGAGGAGCCCGCGCCAATCGCTGAGAGCGCTCAAGTTGAGGTTATCACCGAGGAACCCAAGCCAGTTGAGCCTGCTGAACTCGAACAACCACCCCAGGAAGAGCCTACACAAGAAGATCCCTTGCCTGAGCCGAGCAGTGGGAAGAAGGGCAAGAAAAGCAAAAAGAATAAGAAGCAGGCTGCTCAAGAAGCTTCTAAATCTCCTCTGGTAGCTGAAACTCCAATCGAAGTCCCAGCAGAGCTTGAGCCCAAGCCAGCAGCCACACCAACCGAAATTTCCCAGCCTGAGGAGAAGCAAGCTACACAAGAACTCTCGGATTCCCCTACACTTGAGACGCTAATTGAAGGCGAAACGCCTTTACTACCATCGGATGTCGTCGCACCAATTGAGATCCCCCAGGTTCAAGAAAAGCAGCCAACTGAGGAGCCTCCTAGTTCTCCTGCCGACGCACCGCTCAATGAAATTGTATCGGAGCCTGAACAAGTCGTCGCCTCAGCCGAAGCCGCTGAGGCCGATCTTCCTTCTGAGGAGCCCAAGACCGTCATTATCGAACCCGACGAGCAACCTGGTCCTAGCGAGGCTGTCCAAGAAGACTTGTTCCCGGGAAAGAAGGGTAAGAAGAACAAGAAGGGAAAGAATGTCGCTCAGCCTGCTCAAGAACCGGAAACCAAGACTGAAGAGTCAATCGAGCCAGCCCCTGCTGATGCCACCGCCCAAGAGCCCGAAACTACATCTAGTAAGAAGTCCAAGAAAAAGCGAGGTCCGAAGTCGCTTCGGCCCGAAGAACCGCTCGACAATACAGCCGAGAGCTCAAGCCAAGTCGAAATCCCTATCCAACCATCCAATACTGAATCCAAAACACCAGCAACTGCCACAGACACTACGTCTGAAGCACCGGAGACGCCAGCTCGGCTCGAAACTGAGGTCGGCGTAGAAAACGTAAGTTGCAGCCACATTAGAAGTGAGCTTGTGGAAGCAAGCATCTGACAATAACCAGAAAAACAACGCTGTACCCCGACTCGAGGATGAGCCCAGCCCCCTCAGCCAGCCGGCTCTCGAAAAGGTGGACGATTGGGACCAGGAAGGGCCCTCCACAATCCAGGACATGGAAGACGCCAGCGCCAGCCCTAAGAGCCGAAAGGACAAGAAAAAGCGACAGAGCGTGGCTTTTGCCGAACCCATCGAGGAGCTCCTCAACCCTACCAATAAAGCCCAGAGTGACGACACATCAAGTACCTCGCTCGATGACCCGGCCATTTCTCACGTTGAGACGGCGGATAAGAGCCAGGCCAGCACGCCTGAAGGTGAGGAGCCAAGAGGTGAGGAAGCCGAACAACTAGCCACGGACTCCATGACCAGAGAACAACCCAAGGACTCCCTACCTGAGGCTCTTCAAACAGGCGACTCCTTTGATGAGCAAGCCCTCCCGGAAGCCGAACCTTCCCGTGCCCCTGAAGACGGAGCTTCTATTCCTCTTCCCGTTGACCAAAGTGTTTCTGAATCTGGCCTTAACACGAAATCACTACAGGAACCTTTAGAGCAAGCGACGGCCGAGACTCTGGAGCCGGCGACCAATGACGTAACACTGGCAAGTCTTCCGTCCGATGAGCACAAGGCGGAACCGTCCCATTCGACAACTCAGCACGACCATAACATTACTTCATCCGATGTGCCACTTGGGGGTGGATTGACTAGAAACGTGGGATCCATCAGCGAGCTTGCCTTTTGGGACGAAAACCAAGGCGTATCTACAATCGCTTCGAAGAAGGGCAAGAAAGACAAGAAGAAGAAGCGCAATAACCAGCCTGACAGCGAATTAGAGCCAATCGTGGAGCAAGCGGAAGCGGATCGACAAGTTGGTGATCAAGGCGAACCTTCAGCCTTAGGCGCGCAAGCCCCACTTGAGAGCACCACTGAACCGGCGACAAGTGGTGCAATCACGGCAGAGCAAGAACCAATTAGCGCCTTCGAAGCGCCCATCGCCGAAGAACTTTCCGAGCTCTCTTCTTCCAAGAAAGCTTCAAAGAAGGACAAGAAGAAGCGAAAGGGCAAGCCTCAAGACAGCCCTGAAGCTGAATCCTCTGGAGAGCAACAGCAGAGTCTAGATTCATTAACACCACCTCACACTGTTGATGAGGTGCACCCCTCACAGAAACCCGCCCTCCCCGCGACTCCCGCTCTTAGCGCTGAGACTACCGAGCCACAGAGGGTCCCAGCCTCTCAGGAGCCTAGTGTCACTGCAACCGAACCAACCAAACGCCCAAGAGCCCTCGGCCTGCAGGCAACAAAATCAATCCCGATTTCGAATGAACGTCAGTCAAGAAGCCCCCAGGCCAACACCCCCACCGACATCAAGGCCACCGACTTCGATTCTGACTCTCGGCCAATGTCTCCTCCCGAGCAAGGCTCAGGGACATCGACGCCTTACAGCATCCGAAAGTCCGCAAAGAAGGACAAGACAAAGAAGAAGAAGGCTACGCCAAAGGCTGAGACTGAGTCCGACCCATGGCCAACTGCATCACCAGAGCGTAGCTCTACCTTCAGTCTCAATCAGCTTCCCGAGATCCCCTTTGAGAGCCGCGAGATTGAGCGACTTCTCATCCAGCTCAGCACCGTCGAAGAGGAAACCGAACCCGCCACCGAGAGTGAGCTTTCGCTGGTTTCGCCGGCCAAGAATGGGGAGAGCGAGCTTGCACGCCTGCTCAAGAAGCGGAGATCGACTCTATCAGACTCTTCATCTTCACTTGTTCAAGCGTTTTCAGAAGATGGCGGCAGATCCGTCGCCACCACCGAGTTCGGTGGATTTGGTGATGATTTCGACTCCGAAGGTCACGTCCACTCGCTCAGGAATCGCAAGGCTGCCAAAGATAAAACTACCAAAGACAAGAGCTCCAAGGATAAGAAAAAGAGTAAGCGCAAGAACTCATTACTCGATGAGCCATGGCCTAGCAGTGAGGTTTCCGCTGCTGAAGACTCGGCTGCCACGCCCAAGGCCAGAAAGTCAGCCGGGGCCGAAGCCAGGTCAAGATCCGGCTCACCTACCGAGAAGTCGAGCCAAGCTGCAAATGTAGCCAAGCTAGCTGCTGCTGCGACTTCCATGAGCAAAGGTCTTCCGACTGCACGTGTGTCGGGGCCTTTGCCAGTTGTGCCCGAGTCAGTGGAGACACAAGATCCTCCGAAGCCGGAGACTGAGGATGTTCAAACACCTACCAGAGCAACAGAGGTCGTCGCTACGGCATCTCCACAAGTAGAGGACCCGCAAGTTGTAGCGGTGAGCGATCCCGAGTCAAGTGTGGAGCCTCAGCAAGTCGATATCCCTCGCTCATTGTCGCCCCGCCCGACCGATGTTTCCGAGCCTGTTCAGCTCGGGGTTGAAGACAATGTCTCCAGCAGCCTTCCAACAGATGAGCCTGTAACTCTTGCACCCAGTGATGCTCAAGCACAGGATCCGGAACCCGCCAGCCAACAAGAACCGGAACCAACCCCAGAGGACGAGGCAGATATGTTCCTAGTAAAGAAGGGCAAGAAGGAGAAAAAGAAGAAGCGAGGATCTGTGGCTCAAGATAGCAACTCCGAGCAGCCTGAGTCTGCTGAGCCTGCGGTTGACAAGTTGGTAGACGTGTCAGCTGAAGCCAACTTTGCTCCGGCCGAACAAGCCACTGTTGAAGTTGCTGACGAGCCTGTCTTCGATGCTACTCCAGCGAAGAAGGGCAAAAAAGACAAGAAGGGTAAAAAGACTAAAAAGGGTGAACAAAGCAGTGCGATTGTCGATGATGCCCCTATCCCCACCGAGGAGCCTTCCGTCCTGCAGACGCCAATTGAGGAGCCTGTCCCCGCCGCAAAGCCTGTCGAAGCGCCCGTTGCTGAGAAAGTCGCCCGTACCGAAGAACCTGAGATGCCCGCCGAAAGTGAGACAGCGCCCGAAGTTCGGCCTGATTCTATTGTCATTCCAGAACCAACTGTTGTTGAAGAGCCCGCCGTCGTCCAAGAAGCCACACCTGCAGAAGAGGAGCCTGCCAAGCCAGCCGACGTTGAAGCTACTCGCGACATAGACCAGCAAGATTCTTCCCTCCCTCAAGAGGATGTTGAAGAATTTCCGCTGACCAACAATAAGGCGAAGAAAGACAAGAAAAAGAAGAAAGGCGCAATGAAATCCGAGTCTGAGTCCCCTTCTGGAATTGCAACACCACTTTTCGGAGAGCCTAGCACCACTATCCCCGCCAAAACCAAGGAACCCGAGACTGCGGCCGACGAAGCTGAAGCTATTCCTCAAGATGACGTAGCACAAAACGAACCTTTCGCACAAGAAACCGAGGAACCACCCAGCGCAACTGCCAAAAAGACTAAGAAAGACAAAAAGGGTAAGAAGGGTAAGGCCTCCAAGGTCATTGAAGTTGAACAAGAACCTGCTGCTTCAACCTCGTCGCCTGTTGAAGAATCCACGCTAGCTGTCGAGGAGCTCGCCACAATGCCTGCTGCGGAAGAAACTATCGTGATTCTTGTCACTGAAGAGGCAACGCCGGCTAGGGAGGAGCCTTCCGTATCCGATGACCCCATACTGGAGTCGGAACACTTGGTCTCAGGGCCTGTTCAACTTGATAGCCAAACCCCTTCACTTTCGTCTGAAGTCGAACCTTCATTCGAGGTTTTGTCTGCAACAGAGGCTGTTCTGCCATCGGAAGTCGTTCCTTCCACCAAATTTGCTCCTGCTTCCGAAGAGGCCCAGTCTGCATTTGCACCTGAGGCGCAACTTGAGGCCGAGCCTGAGGCAGAAGTAGCTGACAACTTGTTTGGCATTCCTGCCAAGAAGTCAAAGAAAAAGGAAAAGAAAAAGACGGGCAAGAACGTGGATTCGGAAGCGGATTCTGGAGCTGCAACATCTGCTGTCGAGGAGCCGGCCATCGCAATGGAGGAGCCCATTGCTTCCCTGGAGCGCTACATCGAATCTTCGCCACAACCTCCTGCCGAGGAGCTTCCGGTCGCGATTGAAGAGCTAAACCCCAAACCAGAGGCACAGCCTGATGAGCCTTCGGATCTACCAGTGGCAAAGGGCACAAAGGACAAGAAAAAGAAGGCCAAGATACAGGACTGGAGAGCTGGTGCTGGTGAACTGACTCCAGTGGAGGAACAATCAACCGCGGCGGTTGAGGATGTTTCTCCTCTTCCCGATGAGTCTACCGCAACCGCTAAGCGTGAGGCTGAGCCATCTACCGTTCTCGAGCCCATCCCTGTCGAGGAGACTATCACCGAGGAGACAAAACCTGAGCCCGAGCCAGAGGAGCAGCCTGATGAGTCTTGGGGTCCTCCCACAAAGAAGGACAAAAAGAAGGAGAAGAGAAAGAACAAGAAAGGAAAGACCCAGGACTTTGAGACCGATGCCTCTGTCACCGAAACTCCTGTGCCGGAAGCTGAGCCTAGCATCACTGTTGGAGAATGTAGCTTACCTGTCGAGCACGAACTCGATATTTCACCACCTGCCTCTGTCGAGGAGCCTCCCTATGCTCCTGTCGAGGAGCCCTCGGCTACTCTTGTCGACGATCCCTCAGCTACTCCTGCTGATGAGTCTTCTCCGACTCCTGTGGAGGAACCCGCTTCTGCTGTCGTCGAGGAGATCTCACCCGCTGCCACCGGCAAGACACAGCCTGAGCCTGAAGTTTCTCAAGAAGATCAACATGACGACAACTGGAGTGCTACACCAGCCAAAAAGTCAAAGAAGGGTAAGAAGCACAAGGGGAAGGCAGTCGAGTCTGAGCCTGCCCCATCTAGCTCTGCCGCAGAGGAGCCAAGCATTGTCGTGGAGGAACCCTCGCCACAAGTCTTTGACCATCCAACACCGGTACCGGAAACTCTCCAGGAAGAACAGGCTGAAGAGAACTGGGGTCTTCCGGCAAAGAAGGGGAAGAAGGACAAGAAGGGTAGAAAGGGGAAGTCCAAGCTCGTTGACTCCGAGGCCGCTTCTGGCTCTGTCACTCCCGCCATTGAGGACCCATCAAGATCAACCCAGGATGATGAAGAAGCCAGCACCGAGGACCCGGTGGTTCTGGAGAATACCCGCGATCTGCCTACTGATGTCGCCCAGCCTGACGACAATGACCAGCCAGCTGGCCAGCCCGAGACCTCGGATGCCCCAGGGAAGAGGTCCAAGAAAGGAAAGAAAGCCAAGAAAGGTAAGGACTCCAACGTCGTTGAGTCTGAGCCCGCCACCGATAGTATGGCGCCTCCGCAAGAGGAGCCAGCCATTTCCGAGGCGCAAGAATCGGCACCTGCCACTGTGGAAGAGCTCCCCGTCATTGTTCCAGATCCCTCCGATGTCCCCGAACTCCCTCAGCCAGCTGTTACTGAACGCCTTGAGTCTGGAGCAGTCACGTCCCTCACCGTTGAGGAGCAGCCTGCCGAGTCCGCTGCTGCCGCCGAAGAGACAGGGGTATCACCTGTGGCCATCGATGGCCAGCTATCGGTTCAACCTTCTGAAGAAATCCAAGGGTCAATTGTGGGGCCGATCCTGATCGGCACCGACCTGCCAGTTATCAGCAGGCCCGCAAGTCCGCGAGTCGAGACCTTCACCCGCACGGCGTTCGAGGACACACCGGTCACAATCCCGCCGGAACCAGGGACTGATCCACCTGGGATATCTGAGCTCAGCACACCTAACCCCATTCTTATAGAAGAACCAGCCGTTGCCGATGATAATTGGCCCGCAACCGGTATTCAGGAATCCATCCCCGAAATTCTCGAGGGCAACCAGCAAGAACCTGAAATGACTTCTAAGAATCTTCCCGAAACTGCTCAGTCTTACGAGCCCGAGGCCCAACCCGAGGATTCATGGGACACGCCCGTCAAGGCCAAGAAAGGGAAAAAGGCGAAAAAGTCCAAGGGCTCCAAGGTATTTGAACCTGAGCCTAAGCCCGAAGTCGAGCCGTCAAGAACTGCAACCCCCCATCCCGAGGCGGACAGCAATTTACCTCTCGATTTAGCCGAACCCATCGTCACGACTCCCACTCCCGAGCTCGAGACTACTCTTCCCGCCACCAAGATTGAGCCGAGCGTTGTTCTCACTGAAGAGCCTGCAGAAGAACCTGTTGCAGACGTCAATCAAGATGAGCCAGAAGAGGAGCCGGCACCGCAGCCCGCGCAGAAGTTGAAGAAGGACAAGAAACGCAAGGGCAGTAGTCAAGTCGACTTTGACTCTGCCCCTGAACCTCAAGCACCCACTGCATCCCAAGACGATACCGAGAGTGCAACCCCCGTGGCCGCGTTTGAACCCAGCGTTGTGCTCGACGAATTGCCTGCAGCCGAGCCTCTTGCGGCCAATGACAATGTGCAAGAGGACGGCGAGTGGGGAGTGCCAACCAAGAAGGGAAAGATAGAAAAGAAGCGAAAGGCTAGCAAGCAAGTTGGCTTTGGGTCTGCCGCCCCCGAAGAAAACATCAATGCGCCAATCTCAGGCGATATTCCCGAGGACACTGGTGAACGCTCTCTCGAAGTTGGAGAGCCTGAGGCCGGTGACACTTGGCCGGTGTCGGAGAAAAGGGTAAAGAAGGGCAAGAAACA
Source organism: Lasiosphaeris hirsuta (assembly GCA_030549175.1). Taxonomy (NCBI): domain Eukaryota; kingdom Fungi; phylum Ascomycota; class Sordariomycetes; order Sordariales; family Lasiosphaeriaceae; genus Lasiosphaeris; species Lasiosphaeris hirsuta. The sequence goes on from JAUKUA010000001.1 coordinate 7,083,247, forward strand.
GCCACTCGACTCCGGCTTAGCAACTGCCACACCCACGGTTGCCGAGGTGGCACCCGTCGTCCCGGAGTTTGACCCTACTGAAACCTTCGCCATCCCTGAGCCAATCGCCCCGGAACCAAGCGATCACATCGAGGCTGACGTAGACGGCGATGCTTCTGCCGGTCATATAGTCGTTGAAGATGCACCACAGGACGAGGAATTCCCAGAGTTCGGTACCAAGAAGCCCAAGAAAGAGAAAAAGAAGAAGGGCAGGAAGATTGACCCGGAACTCCCTTCCGGTGTGGAGACCTCTGAGACCCAACCGGAGACATCTTTCGATACTCGGCCAGTTATTGAGAAGGGACCTGAGAACGACGAGTCAGCTGGTCTCGTGACAAAGAAGTCGAAGAAGGACAAGAAGAAGCGCAAGAGCTCGGCATTTGCGTTTGGAGATGAGACGCCTGCCCCGGAACAGCCCGCACCACTTGACGAAAAGACATTTGAAGTCCCTGAATCGACACGCGAATTCACAAGTGGGCCTGAACACCTGGAGTATGATATCCCTTCCACGACCGGACAGCACTCCAAGGACGTTGTCAAGTCAACTGGCCCTCACGATATCCTGTCCGGTGGCGACTACTTCCAGCACAAGATCGGCGCTGAGCTAGGTGAATCTTTCGAGCTGCATCCTGGGGTTGGAATTACTCCCATCGGCCTAGGTCTCATCACCAACCCGCCAGTGCTCTATCCTTCCGATGCACCCTCGCCAAAACTCCTTACTTCAGTTTACAGTCCGGTTGCTGAGCTCACCGAGGAAGCCGCTCGTCCCTTGGTTTCTATCGAGGCAGTGGAGGCTGCATTGGCGGCACAGTCCGAAGTTTCCAACAAGGGCCAATTAATCCATCATGTGCCACATGACCCTCCATTCGACTACGAAGAGCACCGTAAGAAGGTCAAGACTAGGGAGCTGGACAACACAGAGGTAGCAGAGCCGATAATCTCCGCCCGAGAAGTCGCTGCTTCATTCCTTGAGCGCGATAGTCAAGAGGTTCATTCGCATGCTGGAAAGACTCCCGAACATGAAAGCTGGGCTTTACCCGATGAGCAGATGCCGATTCCTAGCGACAAGCCTACCCAGCAAGAGTCTCGAGATCTTGCTGCTGAGTACATGGAGTCCCGGGAGCCTGAATCAGTTCCAGACCATACCTGGAAGCCTACTACTAGCATACTGGCAACTCCAGATATGGCTGCGGCAGAGTTCATGGAGTACATTGCACCGGAGGTTATTTTGGAGATTGTGAAGAAGGCTTCTGAGGAAGACATTCAAAACAAGCCGCATGAAGAAGCTCTTATCCTCAAAGCAGAAGCAGTTCACGAAGAATCTCGCGAGCTTCCGGTCTTCCATGCCGAGCCAGAGGCCATCCCGATGGCTGACGTTGAGGAAACATACAGTAAGGAAGAGCCTGCGCCGCATTCGAGACCTTCTCGCAAGGAGTCAATCAAGGTCGCTGCGTCTATACTCGAGGGCATGACATCGCACACCCCGAACGACGTCGACCCTGTCCCTAAGGACTTCCTCCCCATCGAAGAGATTACGACCAATAAGCCTGCCAAAAAGGCAGTGGCACGGGAGGCAGCCGCTTCATTTTTCGAGCGGCCACATGACAGCAGCGAGAGTTTACAGCCGGTGGCAAAGAAAGAGAAGGGCAAGGGCAAGGGAAAAAGGAAGGGCAAGGATAAGGCCATCCCAGTGGAGGATAACAAGGTAGATGAAGAGGAGGATGCTGCACTTGCTGCTGCTGCGGGCGCGCTCACGGGAGGTGTGGCGCTGCTGGCGTCACAACATGGAGGATCGACGACGACACCAAAGAAAAAGAAGAAGGGCAAGAGCATCGATAAGAGGACAACGAAAGAGGATGACATGTTTGATGACCCGGCGCTTTGGGAGGGGTCGGAGAGGAGGCCGCTTGAGGAGAGGTCGACAATGGATGTAGATGAGAATAACTTTTGGGACGTACCAGGTGAGGCGGAAGAGGCGAAGCCTGTTGAGGCTTTAGATAAGATGGATGTGAATGAGAAGGGCGTCGAGGAGGTCAAGGAGAGGGGTGTTGCATTTGAGGAGCCGTTGAATATTGATAAGAAGGACCTGGCTGTTAAGGAGAGGAGTTTGGCGATTGAGGAGCCGCCGATGGCAATTGAGAGACCGATTACACCACTGGAGAAGAGTGTGGTAGCGGAGGAGCCGGTGGTAAAGCAGATTGAGGAGAGCACCAGGGGTATGGTGGCTCGCGACACGCCAAAGGAAATCGACATATCAGAGGCACCGACAAGCCTTGGCCGCTCAGATTCAGAAACCATTCCCAAGGCAGTCAGGGAGGGCGCAACACCACAGACAAGACGGGAGCGGCGATCACGAGAGCGGGAGCGGGGACGGGAACGACAAAGGTCAGATTCGCCGGAGCCAGTACAACGAACCTTTTCTTTCCCCGATGACATCGCAGATGAAGAGGCTTTCAGCATAAGGGATGCTGGAGCCGACGACGACAACCAGGTACGAGATGTTGAGACGCCCATGATCACGATCCCACGAGTGTCGAGCATTTCCGACTTTATGAGATCTTACTCGAGCCTGCCACCGGTGCAAGAAGAGGCTTCATCAGATGACGAGCCGGTCAAGAGACAGTCGCCAACGCCCAAGCATCGATCACGACACATTACAAGAACGCCCGAGGTCAACAGGGACAGGGACAGCGGCTTTGTATCGGACTCGCCTCATGCCTCAAGGCGACTACAGGCCGAGAGCGTCCGCGACAGTGGTGTGCATCTCGAGGGCGCCAACACACCCCGACAGCGCGAGAGCCGCGAGGAGAAGCACAGCAGTTGCCAGACGCCACGATCTAGCCTGGAGAAGGACATCGATCGAAGCCCCCTAAGGCAGTCACCGATCATTGGCAGCACTAGCACCAAGAAACTTGGGCCGTCAACACCGTTCCTCAGGGAGCCCTCACCGCCGCCGCGGACGCCAGAGCCGGAGAAACTCGGAGTCAAGAAGCGGAGGACCGCTGAAGCGACTGCAGCTACAGCGGGGCCAGCTCTAACAACAGCGGGCGTTGCATCGCGGGCAACCGCTGGGGCCGTCATTGGCTCAGCGGCTGCGGCACGCTACACACCGGCGAGCATCCAGTCACAGAAATTACAGGCGCAGACGCAGCCCACCCAGCGAAGTTTGTCCGACAGCGCCAGCCAATCGACAACGCGCCTCGCAGGACACTCGCCGAAGACTTGGGTGGAAGACCCCACCGCGCGCCGATCGACATCCAATACCAGCCTCGCGCGCCTCCGCACGCCAGAGCCCCCCACCGCCTCATTTCGGCCTGACAGCCCAGGCAGCCTTCGCTCCTATACGGGCACGCCCCCACTCCGCCGCGTCGACAGGCGAGTGAGTGGCGACCTGCGGTCTGTGTCCCTCAGCCAACGAGACCTGTCCGCCAAGGCCAAGGAAGACGCTAGCTCGTCGACAGGCATCGCAGCTGTTGCAGCTGGTGCAGCCGCCCTGGGCGTTCTGGGAGCGATTTCCTTAGCTGGAACATCTCCTGCTAACAACACCACGCCTACGCCTGTTGCCAACGAAGGCCGTGTCCGCGCCAGGGACATGACCGACGTCTACGTAAGTTTTTAAGCTTTTTTCTCGTCTTGTCTTACTCTCCCTGATGATAAACATGCTGATCCTCTCGCTCGCAGGATGGCTTCGGCGAGGGCCGCATGGGCTCGCCTCGCTCACCGACTCGACCACACAGCATGCGTCGTCGACAGAGCATGCAAGTCCTCGAGCTTGAATCACGCGTCGACCAACTGCTCGCAGAAAACAGACAGCTGGCCGAGGCCCGCGCCCAGGCCGAGCTCTCGGTGACACACCGAAATGCCTCCGCCCTCAGCGAGCGAGACACCGAAATCGAGTCGCTCAAGCGCATGCTCCAAGAGGCCAACGACTTTATTGAACGCCTCAAGCAGACAAATGAGGGTCTGCGCAGCTCAACATCAGCCATTGCCGTCAAGCACCACGAGGAGGTCCGCCGCCTGGAGAATGCCAACTCCCAGACCAACAGAGAGCTCGAGCTGGCTCGCAATGCCGCCACACAGCAAGCCGGCCTCGTCCGCAATCGCGATGCCCAGATCGCCGACCTTGTCGCTCAATTAGAAGCATCCAAAGACGAGATCCGCGAGCTGCAACAACGCATCCTCGAGACGACCAAGCCTGACGATGGCGGCGATTTCCTCGATGTCCACGACGTCGACTACTTCGACCACCGCTGCCAGCAGCTTTGTGCTCATGTGCAACAGTGGGTACTTCGCTTCAGCAAGTTCAGCGACATGCGCGCGTGTCGCTTGACGTCGGAAATTAGCGATGAGAAGCTGATTGACCGGCTTGACAATGCCGTGCTGGACGGCTCCGACGTCGACGCCTACCTCACCGACCGTGTGCGCCGCCGCGACATCTTCATGAGCATGACCACCACCATGATCTGGGAGTTTGTCTTCACCCGCTACCTCTTTGGTATGGACCGCGAGCAGCGCCAGAAGCTCAAGCACCTCGAGAAGCAGCTTCTCGATGTCGGCCCACCACAAGCCGTGCGCCAATGGCGTGCCGTAACACTCACACTGCTCTCGCGCCGCCCAACCTTCAAGAAGCAGCGTGACCAGGACACCGAGGCAGTCGTGCAAGCCGTCCTCGACGCCCTCGGCAAGATCCTGCCGCCGCCGACCAATCTCGAGGACCAGATCCAGACACAGCTCCGCCGTGTTGTGCGGGAGGCTGTTGGCCTCGCAATCGAGATGCGCTGCCAAAAGGCAGAGTACATGATGCTACCTCCGCTGCAGCCCGAGTACGATGAGTCGGGCGAGCTGACCGACACAGTTGCCTTCAACGCTGCTCTAATGAACGAGCGGTCAGGCGACTCGTCCCTATCCAACGAGGACCTCGAGGCGGCAAATTCCACAGTACGTGTAGTATTGTTCCCACTCGTCGTCCGCAAGGGTGATGATTCGGGCGTAGGTGAGGACGAGATCGTCGTCTGCCCCGCCCAGGTGCTTGTTGCGAAGCCCACCACACCAGGCAAGAAGGCCGTGAGGATGGTCACCCCGAGTTCGGATGCCGGTGGTGTGAGCCTGCTCGCCCGCAGCGGCGGAGCGCCTAGTCCTGCTCCGAGGAGTTTGGCGGGAGGGAAGAGCGATGTTAGTATGGGGGAAGGATACCTTTGAGGATCTAGACGGGTAAAGGGGAGGGGGGTTTGCCAAAAGAAGGAAAAAAGTAATGTTGGATTTTTATTTTTGTGAGGAGTCACTGGGAACGATATCTTATTTTCTTTTGACCTTTGACTTGTGTCTATTTATTTGGGGTTTCGGCCTGGTCTGGTCTGACTCTTTGGGTTTCCTTTCTCGGACTGGACGGCCGGATGGGCGGATGGGGCACGGGAAACGGGAAAGCAATGAGCGATACCGGTGCATTACACATTTACACATCTTGAAGGAGTTTTTTATATTGTTGTTTCTATGTTTTTCTGCTCTCTTCATTCTGTGTGTCTTGCGTGATGGTAATATGTTTTAACCTTGATCTTCACTCTGCTGCTGTTGTTATTTATTGTTTTTTGTTAGTGTTGCCGTTCGATTCTTGTCTGTGTTGTGTCGTGTTGTACCTCAAAACCAAAACTCCTCGTGTTTGATGATTGAATGACTTGACAAAAAAAATTTCATTGTGGCGGCGGTCTTTGCCCTTCTCAGGTGGGCGGCTTTGTTGCTTCTTTTCGTCTGGTCTTGCCGTCGGGATTGCGGCTGCCTGTCTGGCATGCAATGATGACATGATTATTGACGAGCCTCTCCTATGTCAAAAAGATAGTTTCGAGTTTAGTAGAATGCAACTTGGTTGATCTATTTGTGTTCTCGTGGTTTTGTGAATGTGCCGGGATAGCTGAGCCAACGCCGAGGCGATGGACTAGGTGGAACGAGACCCGGGGCACCCGAGTCTACTACTCCTTGACTGTGTGGAAATTGTGACGACAGCTTATAAATTCAAAACCTGGGAAGAGAACTTGACCAAACTCGAGTTGAGATGAAAGTTATTGGAAACAAGTTATTAGAAAAACAACTCTTGTCGATGTCTAGTTATTAGAAACACAGCCTTCGTCAGTGTGTCTCGTCTTCTATCTAACCACCAAGACCACATGTAGATGTGTATTGCCTCTTCCTCCCTCGATCAACCAGTCAACCCGAGCCATCCAATACTACATTTCTAGGTACGATATCCATCCATCCTTCCATTACCAAACAAATAGACTACTCCCGGTAGCTAACCGCCATGCAATACAATGCTATGCTAAAAATAACCCCCCCCCAAGCCTTTCTCATGAGTCAGTCCAGCGCCTCGCCACCCAAAATACTCCTCAGAATCCCCACACCGAATCCCTCGACAGCCTGCTCCATCTCGCTCTCCCCTACACAACTAGCCACCCTCTTGTCATCACCAGCAATACCGGCTCCCGGCATCGTGCCGAACACGTCCTTCCTCTTGCGCCGCTGGCCCGGCGTCGCCAGCACCGCAAATGTGCCCGTTTTGCCGTCGACTGCGGTAATCAGCGACAGCGTCTCAAGACTGCCCACTACCTCGCGGAACTCAGAGCTCGACAGCGGGTGCAGTACTGAGTCGCGGGTGCAGAGCTGGCAGTAGGCCTCGAAGAGGGCCTTGACAGTAGGCGCCGTGATCTGAGATGACTTGGAGGGTGTCGATGGAAGAGAGTTAGCACTCATCGCGCCAGCGGCGGTGGCGCGGTTTCGTTTTTCCATTGCCATAAGGGAGCAGAGGGCGGCTTTTTGCTGGAGGTTGAGAGTCTTGAGGCGTTGTGTGGTGCCATTGCTGAAGGCGGCGGCGGTGACCTTGTTGAGGTGGCAGATCAAGACGCGGGGGGCGTTCTCGACCGTAAGGCTTTGGAGAGATTTAATTAGGGATATTGACACCGACTGAGACCCGGGCGTCCGAGAGCCGGATGCCAGGTTCCTGTTTTCGCCCAGGACCTTTCTGGACGGGCTCATCTGCAAAAGTTGTTCCTTGATCTCGTTTTCGTGCTTCATCCGCGTCTCGGTCTCCACAAGGTCGATTGCCCGGCGGCAAATCTCGAAAGCGCGACGTAGGTCGCCCATCTGAGCCGACACCTTTCGTGAGCACAGCTCAATGGCAGCTGGGTGGAAGAAGGGGATAAAATCGGGTGCGGTGGTACCCTCGGGCACTAGGCTCTTGAGGCGTGTAGTGATAATTCGCTTGACCTGGGGTGCTGTGTACGGTAGAAAGGGAAGCAGCTCGGGCTTTAAATCGCGAGACTTGAGTCGGGGAAGAAAACGGTCGGTAAGATCCAGGGCGTTGGCAATGCCCACCAGTGCAAGACGCGAAGTCTTCTGCAGTGACCACTCGAAAACGCGGTACAAGCTTTCCAGATCCAGCGTCAATATGTGGTCAACCTCATCCAACACAACCACAAACACATCTCGCGACTTTTTCTTCGCAACAAAAAGCTTCTGGAGAGCCGCCACGATATCAGTCTCTTCCATATCCGTCTCGCCGCTGAGCTGCTCGAATAAAGTCGCATAAAGGTCCCTTGACGACTTGATGCTCATGCAGTTGACATAGGCCTTCTTGACGGACTTTGACGCAGCCACCACCTCTTGCGTCACCTCGTTGACCATCGCACTCTTTCCGGTGCCGGGAGGACCGCTGACGTAGAGGCAGCCGCCAGGGCGGGCTGTGGCACATCGGTTCACGAACCCCTTCAGCTGGGCGCGTTCCTCATCGCGGCCAATTAGCGGTCCTGAGTCGGCACTACGGGAGAAGAGCTGGCGGGCCTGGTTATAGACGGTCTGCAACGACAAGGGCGTGAGGGGTGTCTGTGGTGTGAGCCGCCTCGAGATCTTGCCGACCGACATGACTCTATGGCGCGGGGTGGTGAGGGACTTGGCGAAGACATCGTAGTGGCGGGGCGTTGAGGGGGTAACGGGAACAACGCTGGCTGAACTGTGGTTTAGTGTCGTGTCTTGTCTTCAGCTATTAGTTGGAGGGTAACCTACCACTCTTGGTACTGGCTATCGAGGCTCGCCTCTGAGGTTTTGCGGGGCTGAAGCTGGCCGTTTCCCCAGAGGTATCCGATGGCTCCTGGTTCTCCTGGTCATCGACCTCATCGGCAAGAATGGCTGCAGTGATCTTGTCGTTCTGGTCGATGATGGTGGCGCTGCGGAGGGAGCGTCTCGTCCTCTTTGTGGGTAGCTCGACAGTTGGTTCCGAGGCTGCGGCAAGTCTTTGTTAGCAATTGACGACTTGAGGAAAAATCAGCAGCAACGTACCAGTACTACTGGTACTTCTTGTCCTCTTTCCCAGGGTCGTGGCCGCCATTGTTTAGACGTAACAAGAGCAGTTGACAACCAGCAAATCGACAAGTTATGTGCAGGGAAGGATGGATGGATCGAAGGAGGATACTGGTCTGGAAAGAAACAGCTACGGAGTGCAGAAAGAGCTTTGGTGGTTATTCCGGAATTGGGTCGTCCAAGGAAGCGCCGGGGCCTCGCTGTAAAATGGCGTCTCGCGACTGCCCAGCATGGCCCATGCCGAACGCGACCCGCGTGCGCGCTATGGTGGGACCCGGCGAAGTCGCGTTCTAAAGCGCGTTTTCAACTAGAAAAAGCCAGAGGCTGGGGAGGCCCCGCAGCGTAAAGTACCCCTGTGGCTATCCCTGTGGCTCAGTTAGCCAGTCACCAATTGAGTGAGGGCTATGGTGGTACTGGTACGATAAGATAGAAAGAGGGGCACCACTGGAAGGGCCACATTCATTAGAGACTCCCCCACTTTGTGGGGGGAGTAGTGCACAACTAAAACCCGCAAGGAAGCTTACGCCAGTGGAAGGGGGCGACCTCCGCTTTTGTCTGTAAGTCTAACAGCAGCTCTGGCACCGGCCGACGGCCTCAAGAACCATGAGCAGGCCCTGCCCAACCGCCACTCATGTTATCTTAACAATGCCACATCCTCTTCCTCTTGCTTCTATTTGTGTCCGCGACCCAAATGTCACATCTCAAGAGCTGCAGTCGCTGGAGGACAACTTGGGCCTACCTCTTTGGATTTGTTTCCCGTCTGTCGGTGGAGAGCTTGAGGGTTCGCTAGCACTTGCTGCCACGAGATCATGACAACGCCCACGCCTTCAGATGGCGCTGGCTACAACGCCGCCGTTGAGCGCTTTAGGGACGATGAGTATCCTATGCTGAGAGGTGAGCGATCTTTTATGGCCTCCACATCTCACTGAATAACTGAAACATGGCTATCACAGGGTCGATATATCTTGACCATGCTGGGACTACCCCCTACGCCAAGTCCTTGATGGATAAGTTCGCCCGGGACATGACAGCCAATCTCTTTGGAAACCCCCACTCAGCCTCGGCATCTTCACAGCTGTCAACATCGCGCATAGAAGACATCCGTCTCCGCGTGCTTCGGTTCTTTAATGCCGATCCCCTCGAGTTTGATGTTGTCTTTGTGGCGAATGCGACTGCCGGTATCAAGCTGGTCGTTGAGGCCATGAGGGCGCTTCCTGGGGGCTTCGATTATGCATACCACCAGTCGAGCCACACCAGTCTGGTTGGCGTTCGGGAAGAGGCTCGAAATAGCGTCTGTCTCGATGACCTCCAGATTGAGGGTTGGCTTGCCAGTAGTTCTCCTTTCCAGGGCAACGGCGAGGACGCTCCTGCCCTGTTTGCGTATCCCGCCCAATCCAACATGGACGGCCGGCGATTTCCCCTGACCTGGGCCAGCAAGGTTCGTCGTGACAATCCTGCAGGGAAGAGGATATACACCCTATTAGACGCGGCGGCCTTTGTTTCCTCTGCGCCTCTCGATCTTAGCTGTACCGATACTGCCCCAGACTTTACAGTTCTGAGCTTTTACAAGATCTTTGGTTTTCCCGACCTAGGGGCTCTGATTGTAAGACACGAGGCAGAAGACGTATTCGCCTCACGAAGATACTTTGGTGGAGGCACTGTCGATATGGTGGTTTGTGTGAAGGAGCAGTGGCACGCATCGAAAAACCAGCTCATCCACGAGCGCCTCGAAGACGGAACACAGCCTATCCACAGCATCATCGCTCTCGATACCGCTCTAGATGTCCACCGGCAGCTGTTCGGATCCATGTCGAATGTTGCAGCCCATACCTCTTTTCTATCTCACAGGTTATATGACGGACTCAAGTCTCTGAGGCACGGAAATGGTGAGCTTGTTTGCGCGATCTACACCCCGGTCCCCAATTTTCAGACTAGAGCCCCTGGCACAGGCCCCGTGGTTGCCTTCAATATCCGCAATAGCCTGGGCGCCTGGGTAAGCTTGACAGAAATCGAGAAGCTGGCAAGCCTAAAACACTTCCACGTGCGAACAGGTGGTGTCTGCAATCCGGGAGGCATCGCTTCAGCCCTTGGCCTTGAGCCATGGGAAATGAAGAGCAACTTTTCCTCAGGATTCCGGTGCGGGACTGAAAACGACATCATGGCTGGGAAGCCTACTGGTGTGATTCGAGCTAGCTTGGGAGCGATGAGCACCATCTCGGACGTGGACAGCTTCGTCGATTTCATTCGCGAGTTTTACCTGGACAGGTATCCCGCATTGAGCCTCTCCGAGCCAACGGTGCAACCCCAAGACCTGTCCCGTCTTCACGTCCACAGCATATCCATCTATCCAATCAAGAGCTGCGCGGGCTACCAGGTTCCCGAGGGCGTTGATTGGGAGGTCAGACCCGAGGGTCTTGCTTGGGATCGGGAGTGGTGCTTGGTGCATCAGGGATCAGGCCAGGCACTCAGTCAAAAGCGATACCCCGAGATGTCCCTTGTCCGGCCGATACTGGACTTCCAGCGAGGTGAGCTTCGGGTGGGATATACTGGTCATGTTCCTGCACACCTACCCAACGAGGTCAGGGTACCGCTGTCGCAAAACCCTGCAGTCTTCCAATCTTCAGTTACCAGACGCTCACGATCCTCTCGAGTGTGCGGCGAGGAAATAGTGGCACAGACCTACGCATCGGCTGAAATCAACGACTTCTTCTCGGGTGTCCTGAAGGTGCCCTGCGTCCTTGCGCGGTTCCCTCCCGGCGGTCAAGGCAAGAGCATGCGACACAACAAAGCGCACCTGCAGAAGCATCAAATGGCCCCATATCCGCCCAAGCTCCTTCTCCCAGGCTCCTTCCCCGCTCCACCTTCCCCTCCCGACTCGGACACAGAAAGAACGGAGCGGCGCATCCTCTTGGCCAACGAGAGCCCCATCCTCGCCATCAGCCTGGCCAGCGTCGAAGCCTTGAACCAAGAAATCGAACGCGCCGGAGGGAAAGCCGTGTCACCGGCCGTCTTCCGCGCGAACATCGTGCTAGGCTCGCCGCCGCAGCCGCACGACACACAAGCAGCGCCTTACGTCGAGGACACATGGTCGGGCCTGCGCATTGGCTGCCACGAGTTCACGATGCTGGGCTCTTGTCGGCGGTGTCATATGGTGTGCATCAACCAGGAGACGGCAGAGAAGAGCGAGGAGCCGTTTGTTACGCTGTCCAAGACGCGGAGGTTCGAGGGGAAGGTGTTCTTCGGGACGCATATGTGCTATAGGGGGCCGATTGATGGGGAGGGTAGTTTGGGGGCACAGTTTCCGACGGTGAGGATTGGCGAGGGGGTGGTGCCGGGATGGTGATTTGTGTGATTTCAGGTGTCGTGGGAATATGAATTGAGATGATGGAGTTCCAGGGATCTGGTCGATGATCCCCCTATAGGTTGTATACTGCGTAGGATTGTTCAAGCCTCATTCCCTTCCAGGTTGATATGCGGGGTGGGTGTACGACAGCGCATCATGAATGAAATTCATCTCAGGGAGCGACGAGTCCCATACGTCTTTTTAGTCACTCTTGTCCGGCCATGTCTCATGACACAGTGTTGAATTGACAAGTTGGACTATATACCCCTGTAAATTTCCAGCTAAGCCTGTCATCATTTTGTTCCCACCTTCCCCAAGAACACAATTGAAGTGACGCGCTCATCGTGAGACCCATTTTCCTGCCGCTCAACTCTGGTCATGAGTTCTTTATTCTCACCTGATTCTCACTCTGAGCTCTAGCAAAATTCTTCACGAACACCTCCATGCAGCAGCCATGTCCATCCCTGACACGGTACTAGTCGACCTGCCAGCGCACTACACGGCCCTCCACCGCGCAGCCTTCGAGGCCTCCCTCGCCGCTGGCACGGCCCGCCCCTTCGTCATCCCGTACACCCTCCTCGGATCCTTCGTCCTGCCCGTCCTCTACCTCAGTGTCCCCCACCGCCGGCGGCCCTGGATTTACCGCGCCCGGTGGGCCGTTGTGGCCGCAATGGCCGCGCTGAATATCCAGGTCGTCGTCGCGGGCACTTCGAGCCGCAACTTTGCCGTGGCGTACGCGGCCGGCCTGGTCGCGGCGTGGGGCACGCTCTGGGGTGGGTGTTTGGTCGGCGTTATGCGAGTGCAGTGGGCGGGCGGGAGGGTGCGGGTGAGGAAGGGGACGGTGGGGACGGCGGGGACGGCGGGGAGGGGGGTGGCGGTGGTGGTGGATGAGAGTGTGGCGTTGATGCGGCGGGGGGACGAGTATTACTGGCAGGCGTATCCTGAGGGGGGCACGTTTTGGGAGCGGTTGGAGTGGGTGTGGGATTTGTATTGTTCGTTTCGGGGGGCGGGTGAGTCTTTGTTTATTTTATGACCGGGACCGAAATAGGGGTCGGAGCAAGACGAGCTGACCGTATTGCAGGCTGGACTTTCGCCATTCCATCCATCCCCTCCCCCCCACGCCCTTTGGACCCGCACAAGGCCGAGCCCGTCGACCTCTCCAACCTCCCCATCATCTCACGGGCCGGCTACCACCGCCACCTCACCTACCGGTCCTTCTTCCGCAACCGCCTCCTCCACATCGCCTGGACCTGGCTGTTCCTTGATCTATTCACCCTCACGGCCCGCTACGACCCGTACTTCGTCCCCGGACCTCCCCCGGCCCCTACCCACCCGCTGCCCGCACTCCTCGCCGCCCTCCCGGCTCCGCTCCTCTCCCTCCTCCGCACAGCCCTCAGCGGCGGCGGCATCATCACTGCCATCCTCTGCTACTTCAACACGCACCAACTGCTCACCCTCCTCCTGCACCGCCGCACCCCGACCCGGCCTCTGTGGCAGTACCCCTCCATCTTCGGCTCGCTCGCCCCCGTCCTCGACCGCGGCCTGGCCGGCTTCTGGGGCGGCTTCTGGCACCAGACCTTCCGCCTGGGCTTCACCGCGCCGACCTCGGCCCTCCCCCCCTCCCTCCCCGCCACCGCCCTGACCCTCCTCACCGCGTTTCTCCTCTCCGGCGCCCTCCACACCACCGGCGCCCTCACCGCAGTCCCAACGACGACCCTCCCGGCGTCGCCCGTCCTCTTCTTCCTGCTCTCCTTCGTTGGTGTGATCCTCCAAACGGCGCTGTGCGCCGCCCTCCGTGGACCCCTGGATGCGCTCCCCAAGCGCGTGTGGCGCGCGGGGAATCTGGTCTTTGTGCTTGCCTGGCTGCATGCGACGCGGTGGGCGCTTATCGACGACATTTCCCGCGCCGGTATCTGGCTGTATGAGCCGGTACCGTTCTCGCCTTTGCGGGTGGTGCTTTGGGGGTTGGGATATGAACAGGAGGAGAGGTGGTTGCGGTGGGATCGAGAGTGGGTGCCTGGGTGGTATTGGGGGAGGCATTGGTGGGAGAGTGGGATTCGTTTATAGAAGTTGGTAGATAATGATGGGGACAGGGGAAAGGTAGAGGGGCATAAGGTTATTCAACTCAGTACTGAGTTAAGCGCTTCAGACTCTCGATCCATCGCACAGGCATGTCGACCTCAGGGGCCGACTTAATCAGGACACACGCTGAACATCGAAACACGTCGTAGACAAGCTCACAGAACAACAGTCTCATTTCCACATGATCACTCCCACTTCTAGTCATGAGATTCATCATAGCTCCGCCCAGTCCGGACCATGCTGCCAACTCTATGCTTGCTGCTTTGTAGGCATCAATCCCGAAAGCAAGTATTTTTTTAACTCCTCATACAGACCCTCACTCCCTAAGCCTTGCCACTGAACTGCACAGCCGGACTGTTCTGCACGAAATTGAGATCCACCTTGTGGCCGAGCAGCTCACGGATATTGGAGATACCATACTTGATCATGGTAGGCCGCTCCAAAGAGAGACCAAAGCCAAAGACGCGCATGTCCTTACTATAGCGACGGTCAGAACTATCGAGCAACATCAGAGGAGGGTACATACGGGAGACCCATGGTCTCGAGGACTTCAGGTCGGAACATGCCGCTGTTTCCAATCTCGACAATCTTGCCAAGACCAGCGTCTGCACAAACGTTAGTACAATGAGAATGAACGGGTGAAAGAAGGAGGATAAGCACGGTAAGAGAAAATCTCCATGCTAGGCTCAGTGTCTGGAATTCAAAGTTAGTAGCCGCCATCATATAGACTTGCTGGGTGGGGGGAGTACGCACAAGGGTTGTAAGCCGGCTTATACATGAGGCCAGTGATGCCCATCTTTCCAAAGAAGATATCCATGAACTACACCGAATGTCAGTCAGCCCCAACACAAAACCAATACCCCTGCCGAAGGGAGCACTCACCTCCATGAGCTCGCCCATTGACAGGTTATAGTCGGCAATGACACCTTCGACCTGGTGGAACTCGGCAAGATGTGTCGCGTCAACGCTCTCATTTCTGAAAACACGGTCGATAGAGAAGTACCGTGCCGGCGGTGGGCGGCCGTCAGGGCCCTCAACTGCCGCCAGCTTGTGGAGCATGCTCGCGCTGACTGCTGTTGTGTGTGTGCGCAGCACCAGGCGCAAAGACTCCTCACCAGACCAGGGGTAGCGGTACCCTATCGAGCCAAACTCGCCATCCTTTCCGATAAAGTCAGTGGAAGCCGTAAATAATTATTCGGTAAAAACACTAACCTGGTGGACTTCCTTGGTGTGGTTCCAGTACGCCTCGTAGTCCTTCTTGTCCTCAGGCGACTCAGCCCGCGGCTTGTCAGCGAGCGGGGGATCCGCAATGTAGAACTGAGAGATGTCAGATGTCTAATAACACAAACTAAAGAGTGGGCAGGTATACGGTATCTTGCAGATCGCGAGCCGGATGTTGTTGCGGAACGAAGAGAGCATCGAAATTCCAGAAACCAGACTCGACGAATCTAATAGCAATATTAGCCATGCCCCTGAAGTTCCATGTAGCACAGAGCTCACTTGTTTGTCGGCATCTCCTCGAAGCCCATCTCGAAGAAAATGCTCCTCAGCTCGGCGCGGACCTTGTTCAGGGGATGCAGTGCACCCGCCATCTGGGCCGCACCCAGGGCCTTGAAGTTGTAGGGCTTGAACGTGGCTGTCTTCCACGAGCCGGACGCAATCATGTCGGCCGTCAGGTCGGTGGCCTCGTCGGGGATTTCGAGCGCGAACTTGTTGCCCTTGTGGATTTTGAAGCTAATGACCTTTTGCATCCGGATCAGCTTACGCTTCTTCAAGTCGGCTAGCGTCTTGGTGTCGGGATGTGTCCTGGTCGTCTTGATGGTCTCGAGCTGACCCCTGGTGACATCTTTTATCGATTCGGCCTGTCGGAAAAGAATTCTTATTAGCTACCCAGTCCGATGCTGTGCGGTCTCTTGTCTCGGGGGATACCCACGATGGCCTTGAATTTTCCGTCTGTTCGAGTACATGTTAGCTACCCTCTCGCCGCCTTCCAATGGGGAAGGCTGTTGCGCACCTTTGGTCTTGGATATCCACTTCTCCTTAAAGGCCTTTCCTTGGCCAATTTTCACTACATTCTTGTCGCCAATGGTCTCCTCGAGCTCCCTCACTGACAGCCCCTCCATGGCCTTTTGGACGGCCTCGAAAACACGGGCCTCGTGGCTGCCGTTGGCGGCGATCTCCTCGCCTTCGAGCTCCAGGAGGGCCTCCTGCCGCTCTATGGTGTCGTAGCGCACCATGTCGCGGGACTTGAGCCTGTCGAGGGCTGCCTTGATATCGACGAAGGGGGTGGCGGGGAAGGCATCAACAGAAACGAGGGGTTCGGTTTTGTCGAGGGCCTGGAGTACCTGGGTGATGAGATCCCCCGTGGGATTTGCTGCTGAGTGCGCCATGGCGAGCGTGAGTGCGGGGCGTGGCGCAATTGCAATTGTCTCGGCGGGCGACGCTGAACGAAAAATTATCGAGAAATTGCGGCCGGGTTAGTTCGTGGTGTTTGAGTCACAGTTAGTCCCGCCTGACGCGCAACGTGGGGTCAAACCGTTAAGCCTTCGCGGGGCATACGCACGGGCCCCATAACAGCTTCAAACATGGCCATATTTCTTTAGCACGAGTTTGGTGTCTGTTTAGAAGCTTCTCTACTAACGACAAAGGGAATATGGATGCTGAGAATTTAACGACATGACCCGTGTATCACTTAAGAGCTATACTACCATTACTAAGGTTACCGAATATTCAGAGCTCGATTGGTTTGCAAAACATTTATGGCGCCAAATTATCTTGAGGGGATGCCTTCCACATTCTGCAAGAAAAAAGAAATAACAAAAAAAACCCGAGAGGAACCTAAAAAGAACATGGGATTGGCCATTGTACCGAATCGAAAGCAAATTCCGCGGGTGTGTCGGTTTCCAGAGCGCACTCCTGGGACATTTACTCCAATTAAGCCAACAACACATCTCATTCAAATCTACTAGCAGGGCTCAATGATATCCCAGCCTGTCCGGCCCGGACAGCACGACAGCCTGAGGAAGGCCGTACCCTTGCACATGGTGATACAGTCTTGTCAGGTACATGTTGAACTATAGATTTGACTCTCGAGTTACCTGATCAGCTGAGAGATGCCCGTGTAAATAATCGTCCTCCTGGCGGCATTTGCCAGTTGAAAAAAACCGTAGTACCTTGATACTTGAGCAGTGAAGTTTGAAATTTTAGGAGTCTGATGTTGTCAGACTAGGCGAATGAAATCCCCTCCAAGATGAAGTCTCTGTCCTTCCCTATCTTAGCCAATGCGGCATCTCCACTGCACTCTACTCGGGTTCCAGAGTAGTATGATCCATGATGTTGTCATCACCCTCATCATTGGATCATCATCCTCGTCTTCAGTATCAGTCCAATCATCCTCGGTATCATCCGCGGCACCGCCTCCTACAGTATGCTCTGCGGAATCCACAAAATCATCGGCCTGGTCCTCAGCGTCACCATCCCCGTCATGATAGCTGCCAGCAACCACGTTGACGTCGAACTGGCAAAGCTCTCGCCATTCACTCTCAGCCCAGCCCCCAAGCTCCAAATGTCCCCCCAGATATCTGTATTCTGTTTGGAGTACAAAAACTGGCCCCTCTCCCTGTTCCTTTCTCGCGTTTCCAACACGAGCAACACAAATGATAGATTCTCCGCGGGTATCGGTTCTCTGGGTGGAGGGTTTATCCAGTCCAAATCACTCTCTAAGAGACGAGAAATTATCTCATATGGCGTATCACCGTCCACATCCTCAGCATCAGGGTCAATACCAGCAGGCGCAGCGCCTCGGATGTAATCGATAAGCCCCAGCTTGCCCCACGACGCAGCGAAATGGAATATCGAGCAACCGTCGGTGCCGGCGTGGTCAAGACGTGAGCCAGCCTGATGAAGACACCGAAACAGGACGGTTCCAGCCCTAGAATAGGACTAGATGCCCTCGAACAGGGCACCCTGCTCGAGCGGTCCGGATTATTGGGATTCCCCCCATAATCCACCAACACTTTGACTGCTTCCCGGATTTGCGACTTGTCCAATTGCGGATCTTCGGGGTCTTTGCTGTGAGAGCGGTCCCTTACCTTGGAGGCGAATTCTAACAACACGGTCCTCCCCCATCGGTCCTGCGCGTTTGCATCTACCCCACTTTCAAAGAGCAGCTTGAGGCTGTTGGTATTAAGGATGCTATAATGTGCAGCCGTCTTTCCATCGGGGGTTCGACGGCATAGGTCAGATCTAGCTTGAAGTAAAGTCTGTAAGATTCATGTGTTGACTTTAGTCTCACTAAAGGCTGCCCAATGGAGTGCCTCCATGCCATCATGGCATCCCAGCATGAGATTAGCACCTTGAGAAATAAGAAACTTGAGAGCGTCTTCATTTTCATGGAATATAGTCCAATGGATAGGGGCCATCCCCGCTGTGTCTAAAGCATTGATGGCTGATGGTTAGCTGACAATGCAGCGTCCAGGGATAGGTTGTTTAGGCCCAAAATTGATTCATGAAGAAGAGTCGATCCCCGCGCGACCTCGGCGTCTTCTGTGAGCATCCTTCGTAAAAGCTGCTCGGCACTAGTATTCCCATTTATGTCACGGTCCGGCCCGCGACTTACTAGTTTGTATGCTGCAATTTCAACACGCCCCTAGACACGTGAAGGAATGTATAAATCAGCATCTCGGACGTGCTTTTATTCAATAGAATTACAGTACACCTCCAAGGCATATTGGCTTACCCGTAGTATTGCAATTGAAATGAAGGATTGAATCCGTTATCAAGCAAGAAGCGTGCTGGCGGGTATGATCCGACACGTAAGGAGTACTGAATCATAGTTGTGTTAGGTAGGTACTGAATGAGCGACTATGCTAACTTAGCCTCGAACAACTGATTGATTGGTACTTACTAGTAAAGGGGATTAGCCAGTCTCGTCTACAACATTTGGTGTGACGTCTTGCTCCGTAAACATGTTTTTAATTGCCCCATCTAGTATGATGCTGTATGCCGTGGTAACGCTCTATTATCGGTGGGATCTGTAAATGGAGGCTAGCTCTTTGACCCTTTAGGCTCAACCATGAAGTTGTAACATGAACTCCTGTGAGCAGAAACCACTTTGGGAAGCAATACTGGAGGCTTATCGACTTTGCACAGTCCGACTTGCACCGTGGATTATTGCAGGGCCGTGGGCTGGTGGCACTGTGGAAGTGGCTGATCACTTCGGCGTGTCTCTGCTCCGAACTCCTAGAGATATCGCCGGAGATGCTCCGTATCTCGAGTGTAGTTGCGGTGGTGTACTTGGCGCTCTGCGACGAATGGAGATCACTGAAACATATACTCAGTACCTCTCGGTCGCGGCGTATCTTATCGCCTAGCGTTGCGATGTTCCCCTTCTCCCGGAGCCACTGAACCTTGATAACTTTGGCAATAGCAATCGCTGCTTGGGAAATTTCGATGGCGCTCGCAGCTGCCGAGCTTGACGCAGGCAATAACGGAGAGAGAAAGAGCGAGTTGAGGGCAAGTTCAGTCAATGTCTGGCCGTGCATCCCAGGTTGATTGTTTGTGTGTGGGAAAACCCCACCCGCCTCGCTTTCGATGCTGGGAAAATGAAGTTACGGCAGCCAACACATGTAAGACTGGACTTCAGGTACCTAGGCAAATGATTGGGGGTTTCCTGGTCTGTCTTGACAGACACGCATTTGTGCCAGAGCCTTGTCGGGAGCGCCTCACGATCCTTTGGCCTATCAGCGGCGAATTCCTTGGAGAGATTCTCGCAAGGCATTCATGGCATTTCCAGCCTCGTCATTCACCAATATTGAAGGACACGCAGTCCCACTCAACTTACACCTGGCAACGCCTTGACAACCTTCACCAGACCCCTACAATCCAGCCCCTTTTGGTTTGACAAGTTCTGCGTCTCTTGCTCCAGCCACGAGATGACCTCCTTGTACCCCGACTGCTTCTTCACCAGCACCTGCTTGCAAGCCACCATAGCCAGCCTAAAACCTCGAGTCAGCAACCCATTTCTCAATAACACTAGAGAAACCCAACGTACCAAGCGAGCTGCGTCTTCCTCACTGTGCAATCATACCCGGGATATCTCGCCTTGCGAGACTTGCTTGTCAACAGCAGGAATGCAACTTCAACCAAAGCTTTAACCGTGTCTATTCATCCCAGACCGGATTAGTTCCAAAATTGCGTCACTGTAGTGGACGAGAACATACCAATAAGCAAACTTGAACTGGGCCGCTTCGCCTGGGGCAGACAGCGCGCGTATGCCCACATCTTGGTGGCAGTCTCGACAAACGCAGCGTAAGCGTTGGCGAATACTGATCGCCGCGAGTTGTGCGATGTGTCGAAGAACATCAGGTGAGACTGGATCTTGAACGAGTCTAGCAGATGCAGAGTTAGCGGTAGCAACTTGAGGACATTGCCAGCCAGGGGGAGATCACTTACTCAGGACTTTCCTCTTGAAGTTCTGCCCAGGACACTTTGCAAACTCCACGGTAAGCGAGTTAAACACAACTTCCCCCGTGTTAGCACATCCTCCCAATCCACCACATCCCCCAAACTTACCTAGATCCTTCTCCGTCTCCCTCTGCTTCGCAACACCTAGCGTGTCATAGTCGATCAATAAACCACAGTACGGAAACCCCTGCCCAGCCGCAGACATGGGCACCGTGACCCCATCCAGAGCCAGCGGAAAACTGACCAAGCTCTTCCCCAAACTCACCGTGACCCCATACTCGGGCATACCCTGATGCATCGTCGTGACGAACCGCACCGCCTTCTCCCGCTCCGTCGTCACCAGCAGAAAGTCGTCAATCAGCCTCAGCAGCAGACACCCCTCGGCCCGCAGGAACCCGAGATGCTTCCGCTCCAGGTCCGCATAGAAGTAGTTGCACAGCGTCGACGATAGCACCGACCCCTGCGGGATCCCGCTCTTCTGCCGGTAGTACTTCTTGCCGATGCGCACGAGGTTCTGCGCAATGTGCGTCTCGGTGAGGGCGAGCAGCTCGCGTGTGTCATGCGTCTTGTAGGCCGCGCTGTCGACGAAGACCGTGTTCTTCTTGCTCGCGGCGAGGGCGCCCTCGAGCTTCTGCGGGAAGGTCGCCGTGTCGCCGGCGGTCTGGGCAACCGAGTGCCAGCGCTTGGTGGACCTGACGCTCGCGGGGTTGTTGGACGTGGTCTCGAGCGGCTGGACTTCGACATGTTTGGCGAGCTTGTAGCGGGATTGCTTCGGGATGCGCTTGAGCAGCCGGATCATGGCTTCTTGCGGGATCGTGTCGAAAGCGGCCTGGACGTCGACTTTCGCAAAGTAGAGTTTGGGCTTGTTGTTGCCGAGCTCGGCTCTGAAGGCTTTGATCCGCTTGTAGATGTCGCCGATGGAAAACAGCGCCGAGCCGAGACGGCTTGGGTTCAGTGACCGCTCTAATTTGAGCATCGAGCCCACCGGGCCGAGCACACTGTTGATGCTCGGCCCCAAGACATTTTTACTCCCCTTTGTCATCGTCCGCCGCCGTAGGTTCATGATAGGCCGGACCGTGGCCTTTTTGGGGAGGAGTCTGATCTGGGCCAAGCCAAGGCGCCGCGACTGCAGGATGCGGAGGGCATCGTCCAGCCGGACTTCCTCGAACATCTTGGCCTTGATAGAGGCCATGGCCGGTTCGGCAACGTAGCGCCAGACGTCTTGGCGGAAAAAGAAGAGACGGTACTTGTGGACGTTGGACTCGGTGACGTAAAAGTTGCTGCGGATTAGGGGTATCAACAAGGAATCGAATAAATAGTACAGAAATTCAAAAAAGATCTCAGTCCTCTTTCGTAGGTCGGATTGGGAGCACTTTTGGTTGCTCATTCCTGGAGGCGTGAGCCATTCTATGTCTGTTATCTGTGTCGTTGTCAGCCTGGGCATTGAGGTGGGACAGTCATGTTTACCTTTAACCCCTGCATGGCTTCGTGGAGACACATGCTCTCAAATCGTCTTAAATAAATGAAATGGCGCACATTTTTAAGGAAAATCTCCTTGTTGTGCTCCTGGACGAGGCCCTTGCCCCAGAAATCATTGGGTATAATCTTTGACAGAACTGCCTGGCAAAAGGCCGAGACGCTCGAAACAGGGGTGGCCAACTCAATGAGGGAGTCATACTGCATCTCCGGTGTAGGCGCTGTTGACTGCCGGGGCTTTTTTTTCGTATCCCTAGCAGGCTTACTTTGCGACGGTTGGGCCTTTCTCTCGTTCTCGATCTGCTCGGCAACCTATATACTCTGTCAACAACAGGATGACTTGGCCCAACCTTTCTTGGCCTTACCGGACAGTAGTGTTGTATCATCTCCGAGTACGCGCAGCGGCCGTGGAGTACCTGAAGGCGCTCGACAAGATGTGGAAGGGTACCCCTAAGCCGTTTTGGGATGTGTTTTGCTAGAGGACGACCATCCGAGTCCTTCTTCGGAAACTTCTTTGCAATCTCCTCCTCCCGCAAGGTGTAATCCTGAAACCTCTGAGCGGTTTGCTGGCGATCGACCAATGACAGTGAGACATTGTGAAGGCCAAACTGCCGAGGAAAGATGTACATCATAATATGGATGACGCCGTCGTCAACTTTACTCGACTTTGGCTCGGGTTTACTAGATGGTTGGGCATCTCCTTCCGGCTCAGGAGCTCGGTGTGGAAACCGGTTCAATACATCTAAGAGCATGAGCGACTTGCTACGCCGTAACTTGGGGGGCATACATACGGATATGGCGGAGCCCAAAGTGTACGAGACCACGGGCGTTGAGGGCGGCACGAGCATACAACATTCGGTTTCTCACAAACGTGATTTCAGACGGCCGCAGCTCTACGCTCCTCTCGCTAGCGGGTGCTGGTTTGGGTTTCGCCTGCTTCTCGGCCTCTGCCGTCAGGGACTCAAGGTCCGAGATGTGTTTGCCGCTCAGCTGGCAGAGATTACCCTTACCGGCCTTCACAGCCTCAAAGATGGCACAGTCAATGAGCAGGTCTATCATGATACGCTCACCCTCCTTGCCCAACAACAGCAGCAGCTGGGGCCAAGGGGCCTCTTTGAGGGCCTGGAAACGGCGGTTGGGGTAGACCGAGAAGACGCCCGGGATGGCGCACTCCGCGGCCGGGCCCGATGGGACGTTGGGGCCGACATGCTTCCGGAAACCGTCGCAGAGCAGGTTCTTGGGCCAGGCGGCGCCCTTCTCGCGCGAGAACAACAACCAGACAACAAAGTCGACAATCTTTAAATGGCGTGCGCACAGGCCTATGTGAGTTTTTGGTGTTTTCTAATAATAACAGGAATCGGCTCGCTGGCCCTCGGCTTACCTCGGATTGTGAGTAGATGGAGCCCCGGAGCCCGTCTGAGAGCGTCACATACGACTCGTCAGCCCGCTGCGAGAAGCCGATCCACTGCTGCCACCGAAGGTCGGGCGTCCTTCTAGCCTCGGTGTCGGGAGCGGTCTTCCCTCGGCAGGCGACGAGGGTCGTGTCGAGGAACTGGCCCAGGGCGAGTGCCTCGTCGGCGGCTGTCTTCTCAGATGTCTTTTCGGACGTCTTCTCAGCCGATGGCAAGCCGACCGAGGCAATCTTGCGCCGCCGGATGCGCGACGAGGCGGGCAGCTTGGCCAGGGCATATTCGCGCAGCGTCCTGACTTCCGAGTAGTACTGGGCCAAGAGCTCATGCTCCACGCCGCTGTCAGTGGACTGCAGCTGTCCTCGATTTGCACGCTTTGCGGGGCGATCGCCGGCCTGGGGAGGTTGCGCGGTCCTCTTCGCCATGGCGATGGCAGTTTCGCGAAAACGGCCCGGTTGGGTGCATCTACGTCGCCCAATTGCCGGATTCCATTCCCCTGGGCAGGATAGATTGACGAGTGCAAAGCCGGCGAGTGTGCAATTATCGGCAGGAAGATGGGACCAAGTAAAAAGAGCACCTATCAGTGGCTGACACAGAGTCGTGACCGACTGATTGGGCAAATGGGGCGCGGGATGGAGATGGGGTGAATTGGAGTTTCCCTGGTTTTTCTCCCCTCTTCCAAGTCCGTATCTTCGATTATTTACTTTGGGCCTGTAAGGGCTGCGTGTAGACGGGAGGATGTGATGCAAGGCGCGCGTCGGGAATTTGGAGGGGGTGATTGGCAGCACGCGCGTTGTCAAGCCCCATTTTCAACCACTGGTATGTGTCTGTTCGCCGCACCGCCGCATGCTGGCGCCTCAAACGGTGTGGCTGCAAGCCGCTGGAATTACTCCTTCCGGGGCAGGGCTGGGACAAAGCTGGGACATGGACTGAAGATACCTTACCTTAGCCATCAATTGTGGTGTGCAGCTTGGCCGGAACCAAAATATTGAGTTGCTTTGTGCCCCGGCTGGCGGAGATTAGCGACCGGATGGGAAGTGGCATTTTAGACTATATCAATATCTCCATGAAATCCTCGATCCAGTCGTTCATCCGTGCTCTTTGATGTAACGGTGGCGCCGACTTCCATCGTGGGACGGCGGCTGGTAGCGGTTGGCCGGATCGTGAATCAACAAGCGACGATGGGAGACCGGAGACTTTCGCGCATCCGTCATCGATTCGCTAGAACCCGTCAGTACAATGAGAGTCAATGGTGGCCGCGATGATCAGTCTCAAAACTAGGCGCCGCGATGCGATCACGTGAGCGCCGTTTTTCCCCTTCGCAGTACGACGTACGTATGTACACGGCCGCCTGTTCAGAATTCAGATGGACGCGATGCGATGTGGCGGGATGCAATGCCAAAGCGGCGGCTGGGCGGGCGTTGTCATCGTGGACAAAACGGTTGCTGCAAATTGCAACGCAAACTGCAGTCCTCCCGGCAACATCCCGGCAAGCCCTAAGGAAACAGGCAGCCAACTGCCTAGCGAGCAACTGGCGGCGAGCAGAGAATAACTAGGTGTCCCGACCCCAACGATGTGGTGATATAAACATTACCTGGTCTATCCCCGTCGTTGCGAGGTACCCCGACAAGCTACCTTAGCTCTGAGGGCTTTTGAAGCTGGCCCGAGAAGATACCGGTTATAGCCAGTCAATTCACCCGGGCTCCTTCGAGCCTCTTTCCAATGCCCGGGGCGAGCAGGGGGAAAAGGCCGGCCCGGTGAACTCGTCTCGAGATGAAATAAGCTGGGATTCAGTCTGAGATGCTGTGAAACTCAGTGGCCACAAGCTGAACCCCGAGCCCCCTCGAGTTCGTCCGCCTTCAGGGCGACGGGACCACGTCACCTCGTCACCTAAGCTGCGCAGCAAGTTACAGAGTCGGGACAGTCAGGGTGTTGTACTGGCTCTGTCTAGAATAGCGTCAACGCCCGCCTGCTGCACCTGAGAAGCGTTTGAAAAGCTGGTGCCGGTGCTGGTGCTAGTGCGTATTTATGGTTTGGTGGAGCATGGACTGCTGCAGGCCAATACACTGCTCGTGCCGGGTGCTGTGAGAGGTGTTGCCCTGCCCGCTGCCCTTCTCCCTTTAGCAGGAAAGGGCGACCCTGGTCAACAGACCCCAGTCGCCCCTAGGCCCCCAGTTGCTTCTTCAGACTGCACCAGGTTCGACCAGCCAGTGCCAGCCAGCGCGAGCCATTCGATCCCATTCGACATTCGAGCCACTCCGAGCCATCTGAGCAATTCGATCCATTCGCAGGCCCTCCGCCAATTGTCGTGCTTGCCAGCACATCAATGCCTCCAAACCCCGACATCCCTCCCAGCTGCCCGCATGCATCTCGATGATCTCTGAGTCCCCCACAACCACTCGCTCCGCCAGAGCCGTGTGCGAAACGTCGCCCGACTCGAGCCCTAGCCCGTTGAGCCCGTCAGGAGCCCCAGGAGCCGCGGAGTGATGGTCGGGCCAGCGCCAGCATGGACGACGGCAATCATGATGGAGACGAGGCCGCTGCTTCACGCGCCGGCTCGTTCGTTGTCGACCACCGCCACGCCCTCCACCACCACCGCGCTCTCCCGCACCAGCACCAACTCCAGCAGCAGCACCAGTACGAGCAGCAGCAGCACCAGTACCAACAGCACCACAGTCAGCAGCCGCAGCCGCATCCACATCCGCAGCACCACCACTACCTCCAACACCAGCAGCACCAGCAGTTCCACCCTACCAGCCCCGACTCCTCTGACGACTCTCCCTCCTTTCCGCCGTCACCCTTTGATTCCCGTCCCAGCCAGATACCCGTCGCCTCGTATGCTGCCGCCAACGCCCAGGCTTTCGCCGCAAATGCCCGCCCCGACGACGTCGCTCTCGCTCTCGCCAACCCTGTAGAGCCCGACGACTTCTACCGTAGCTATCGAGGCGTACAGTCTGGTGATGCGGCCCCCGTGCCAGTGAAGGACCCAATGGCCTCGGCTTCGGCCATCCCAACCAGTCGGCAGACACCCTCATTGCGCTCCAACGGTAATGGCATTACACCGAAGCACCCATCCGTCACCGCTGTCGGTCGCGCCGGCACTATTCGGCCCAGCCTTCGATCCGTCTCGAACCCCGCTGACGATCGCAATGGAGGCACGACGAGGCAGCCAGGAGGGGTGGTCCCCCCGAGCGTGAAGGACCTCAAGAAGAAGTTCGACCAGAACTCCTCCCAATCGAGCTCGACCCCCCGAAAGAATGCCCTTAGACCCTCCCGAGACAATTCGACTAGCGGTACAAATGGGCGTTCGCAGGGAAGTGGGAGCAGTACGGGAAGTGCGACGTCGTATGCTACATTGAGGTCGTCGACGGCGACACGAGACACGGGGCACGAGATAGGCAAGGCATCCGGCGCTCGAGGGACACAGCGGCCGAAATATGTCGCTGAGGATCAAACCTCAGCAAACTCGCAATCATTTGCGAGTAGGATCAGCAGGCCTCGCAACCCTGTGTCCCCAAACGCACAAGCATCCAAGTCTTTGACACATCTCGATCCAGATACACCCTCGCCTGAACTGCCCACCTCCCCGCCTCTCACGGGACGTTCAAACGGCCTTCTTTTCGGCGAAATATTACCGGAGGATAGCGATTCGGTTACTGTAGGTTTTGGAATTGATGGCGGGCGCCCGCGAAGAACGTCTGAATCTAGTGTCCAACTCCCGAGACCACACGTTAGAAGCTTCTCGGACCCCGACCCCGAGATGGAACCCTCGTCCCCAACAGACTGGTATCGTGGGGCGGCTGCCGCGCAGCAGGGCCCAGATCAGCATGCCCCTAAGACGGCAACAAAACACTCCCGAGCACATAGCGATGTTGCTGGATCGAAACCGCCCGCGATTCGCACAAACCAGAGAGGCCAAGCCGCCTCGAAGCACACCAACGAACACTCGCCGACATCTCCAACATCCCCCACCTCCCGTCTGCCCGTACTGATCAAGAAGATGAACAGCTCGTCAAGACATGCCAGTCCCGGTTCCACTCGTTCAAACTCTCCAGCCACCCTGAAACAAGCGTCTGCGAGCGGAAGGACGTCTAGGCAGCACGGGACATTGGCCGCACGGGCGAGAACACCTACGAACCGCTCAAGCACTCCCACTACTGTAGCCAAAATTCCCACCCATGGTTCTAGCTCTGGTTCCACTCGGAAGGCTCCGCCTTCAAACATTGCAACGTCGAGCAATGGCCGACTCAATGCTTACGTGTCTGTCCCGACCCCAAAGCTCTCACCCAGTTTACGCAGTTCCCGTCCGCGACAGTCGGTCGCTACGGCCACAACCGCGGCGTCGAGAATGAAGGCCGTGGACCGGGCCCCGTCGCCCCAGCGGTCGAGGCAGAGCAATAGCCGGCCTATCTCTAGAGCGGCGGACGAGCCAACCACCAGAAGGCGCAAAATATCGGTCGGCCCAATTGACTTTGCGCAGCGCCGAGAAACGATCAAGCTCGCGTACAGCAAGTCGATCCGAGAGACTCAGGCGAGTCAGGCAAGGCAGGCTGCGGCGGATAGAAGGAAAAAGGAATTGGAGGTGGTTGCCCGAGTAAAAGTAGAGGCAGAGGCAGCCACCATAGCGGCCGCCGCCGCCGCTTCTGCTTCCAACACCGCAGTGCCCTCCCCCGTAAGCGATAGTGGCCGACCCCCAGAGCTGGCGATGCCGAAGGAGAAAAGGGTGACAGTGGCGGAACCGTTGAGGATTGCGACGAGTCTGCCTTCGATTAAGCAGCCCATCGAAATTATTACCCACCTTGACTCGCCCACCTTGGGAATACCGGGAAGCTTTCCTGGTGCTGGGTCCCCGCGTTTGGATGATGAAGAAATCCCGATTCCCCAATCCGCGGTTTCTACCACCATCACCGAGTTCGACCCAGAGGAGCAGACCGAACCCCCAAGGCCAGAGAGTGTGCAAGAAAGCACGGCCGCCATTGATCGAGAGCTAGAGTTCATGATACCAGTCCAAAACCAGATCGCGGCTGAGGCCGAGCCTCCCACGCAACCCCCTCTTCCTACCCCGGCTCTACACAGGAAGGCATCATATCAATATCCCTTCGACGAAGACGAGATCATCGAAGATGAGGACGACGATGTATCGATTAAAATTGCGCTCGATCCGTCTGCTCAGTCGTCGGCGCAACCTACACCAACCCGCAGCGAGTTTGACCCCGAGCCTGCCATCCCCGAGCCCCGCGAGGATGAGTACGAACCGCAGCCATACACTTACTCATCTCCAAACTACGAAACAACGGTCACGATATTGGGCCCTGAGACTGATTTCACGCCGTCGTACAAGGACCAGCCCCGTGAGACGATGCCGGTACCCGAGCTGCTTCAGGCGGACGACCCGCCAGTCATTGCGACTCCTGAAATTGTTGCTTCGGAGGTTTCGCACTCGGTCGACTTCCCTCCCGAGGAGCCCCGAATCGGGCTGGAGAATCTAGACCGCTTAGAGGATTTCTATGTTGGCTCGCGCCTGCACGACAACATTGCAGCTTTGCGTGACTCCACCCTCACTTCATCTGATGTTGACGTCTCATATGACCCCCCACCGTCATCTGCAGAGTACCAAAGAACCCCGGACACGTCGCACAGCCTAGCGGTACCTGCATTACTCGCCCCCGCCAACCGGCTGAGCCAGAATTCCGCTTGGACAGACTTTTCATTCGGCAGTGACGATCGTGACGCGGGCGCGGCAAGTTCCGTTACACGTTCCCAAGAATTGGAGTTTCGTGAAGGCAGGCCAACGTCAAAGCTCACACCCTCTGGCAACATAAATGCCCGCGGGTCAAGCTTGGAGGACCTCAACCAAAGCCCTGAATATTCGCCGCTGGACAAGCCCAGCGCGTCCCCCCATATGCTCGCTGAACTACCGCGGGACAAGCATCGACTCCCGGATTTGGACACTGGCGACGGTTTTGCGATCCTCTACCTCCCCCAGCCAAGGAGGATACCAGTCCTCCCAGATCATGAGCCTCCGCCTCCACCCGGGAATGCGTACCAGATAATAGACCCTGTGCTTGGCGCAAGTACCCGGCCAAACAGCTATCTCCACAATGAAGAAGACGAGGGTCCGGAGGTGCCACAGGCCAAGCCCACACGTGAGCCTTCCAAGAGGAAACCAGTTGAGGTTTCGGAGTCGCCTACTGCTACCAAGTCCGGGTTTAAGGACAAGGCTCAACCGGCAGTCGAAACTCCAAGCCCATTGGGTGAGGAACAAAAGAGGCTGCGACAACGCCAGCTCGTCATTCGAGAGCTTGTTGACACCGAAGATCTCTTCGTCAGAGATATGAGCGTCGTCGAGGAGATCTACAAGGGCACAGCAGAAGCGTGCCCAAAACTCGACAGTAAGACCATCAAGCTAGTGTTCAGGAATACCGACGAGATCATCGCCTTCCACACCTCGTTCCTTGCTCAGCTCAAGGAGTCGGTATCTAGTGTTTACACTCCCAAGGGAAGAAGATCACCCGTGCACGCTCCCGAATCAATGAAAGACTCGGACTCAGCAACCCTGTTCTCGACACATTCCAGGGATGCCTCGATCAAGCCCGAGCTAGATAACGAGAGAGACCGCCAAACCTCGCTCGGCCCGGTCTTTTCTAGAAATATCGAGCAGCTAAAGGCGGTGCACGAGGTTTATCTACGCTCCAGCGACCTGTCTTCCAAACGCCTCCTCCAGATACAGGAGGATGAGGGTGTTATCGTTTGGCTTAGTGAATGCAACGAGGTTGCAAAGGAGCTGACTTCCGCGTGGAACTTGGATTCGCTGTTGATCAAGCCAATGCAGCGCATCACTAAATATCCGGATATCATTACGCATTTACTCAAGTTTACGCCCGCAGATCACCCCGATCGAGAATCCCTTATTGCTGCAAAAGCTACAGTGATGACCGCAATCGAGGAGATCAACAAGACCAAGAAGAATTTTGAGCTCGTCGGGCAGATTGTTGGTAGCAGGAAGCGCAAAGAGTCGGATGTCAGAGCCGGCATAGCAAGGGCCTTCGGCAAACGCGTCGACAAGCTCCAGGTGGCCAACAACAGAACGGCCGATGACGATGAATTCTCCAAGCTCCACGAGCGGTTTGCGGACGACTACCTCAGGCTCCAAGTTGTATTGCGAGATGTGGAGTACTACACTCGGAATGTCGCTACCTATGTGCATGAGTTTCTGCAGTATCTTTCCTCCATGGAGCTGGTTATGCGGCTGCAGCCATCTAGAGAGTATGCTCATATCGAAAGCAAATGGGTGCAATTCAATGTATCCATGCGGGATATTGAGAAGATTGCACTGGAGAAACATGTAAGTGCCCAGCTCTTTTATTTTTGCATGCATTGCTAACTGAACATCAGCTTTCCGATGTACGGAAACACGTAATCGAGCCGTTTGAACAGGTTATTAGGTGTTACGGCAACCCCTCCCTCGCTTTGAAGAAGAGGGCTAAGCGACGCCTCGATTATGACAAGTATGTACAGCTTAAGGCCAACGGGAAGAAGGTGGACAAGCAGCTCAACGAGCTTGTCGAGCAATACGAAGCCCTCAACGATACACTAAAAAAGGAGCTACCCCAACTCTCGGGTCTCACAGCCAAGATAGGTAACATCTGTCTTGGAAAGTTTGTGAGCATCCAGGCTTCTTGGTACCTCATCTGGAAAGAGAAGGTCAAGGGGCCACTACAGGATGTGGTGCACGTTCCGGAGCTCTCCGAGATTGTGAACACGTTCCAGCACGAGTTCCAGTTGCAGGAGGAGAGGGCAGGTACTATTGGAATCTTGAATCCAACTCACAAGGTCAGAACCTCACAGTCAACGACCGACGACACATCGTCTATTCTTTCGAGGACGAGGTCTCGGCCCAACGATCTCGTTCCGCCTCGCGGCAGAGGCCTATCAGTCAATAGTGACAACAATGTGCCGAGCTTACCGACGCCCGACTTTGCGAAGCGAAATAGTGGCCAGTTTAGTCTGTCGCCCACGACTACGCTTCCGAGCCCGGCCAACTACTATCGTGACTATTACTCGGGTATCAATGGGCACTCGCACAAGATGTCGAACTCGCCCATTACCCCGGAAGCTTCATCCTCGTCCCGCACGATGGGTTTCGGGCGCCCTGGCACTGGGCGGAGCTTTGAATCATCGAGTATCACTCGACAAAGTTCCGAGTCGGCGGCGCACGCCGTGTCACAGAACTGGCGCGACTCGAACTCAACATATAATTCGAACTATCCCGGCCCTGAAACAAGGCGTTTGTCTGGCTTGTTCCACTCGGCCCTACCGCTGCCAGATGGTCCCGACGAGAGCCAGCGGTCGTCTCGCGCTTCGTCGCGCGAGCGGGCTGCAAACAACGGGTACAAAGTGCTGTGGCTCGCGGCGTCTCTCTTTGAGTTTAACATTGAGACGACGAAGCACGAGGCCGGGTATCCTTATCTAACATACCAGGCCGGAGAGGTATGTTGCCACTGACGATGCCGATCTGAGGGGTCCATTGCTAACTCGAGATGATAGATCTTTGATGTGATTGCTGAAAAGGGCGAGCTATGGCTAGCCAAGAACCAAGATGATCCGCGTGATGTTGTCGGGTGGATCTGGTCGAAACATTTTGCCAAGCTGGCGGATTCTTGACATTTCTTTCCTTCTTTGTGTGATGTAACAGAGGGGGGGCAACCGACGCTTCCTGGCTTTATTTTTTGCTCTGTCTGGTTTCACGACTTGCTTGCTGCGGTTTTGGTGTTTGTGCGGCGGGGCTTGAGAACAAACCATTGATTGATGAACGAACAAGAGCACGGCGTTCTGAGGGATATGGAACTCGGAGAGAGACCAACAATTGGGGCTTTTTTTTTACTTTACTTTATTGTTACTACTGGTAGGATGGGAGGGATGAAAGGGAACCAAACAAACCAAGCGATTTCCCCCCGCGAGGGGACTTTTTCTTGACGTGTTATTATGTAATACCTTACTACTACCGCCAACTCTTCTTTTTTCTCTTTTCTGTCTGTGGCTTTTTTTCGAGAGGAGCGGCGAAACAGGGAACACAAAGAGAGTGAAGCAGCGAGATAAAAATCTGGGCAGATGTCTTTGGGAGGGTGGAACATGGGAAGCATCAATGGGAAGGACTGGGAGGAATTGGGGCACTTGCGAGGGTTTGACTGAGAAAGACAAATGGGGGGAGATGCATTCACATGTATGGAACGGAGGCATGAAGGTAGTTGGTGGCTTTAGGTAGTGGGGATGAGGGAGATAGATGAGGAAATGCATCTAGGTGTCTATCTATCTTGCGAGTTTTGCGTGAAGTGTAGGGGATTTTGCCGGGTGGGCGTGGTGTCTCACGGGGAGAGCTGCGGACATTCTTGTTGGGTGTCAATTATGACGGTGGGATTTGAGACTGCTTCGGGACATGAAGCCGCACCAGGTACGAAAGAAGTATAACCATAATGACACGTCAATAATGCCGGGTTTCTGATGGGTGGATATGTCGCAAGGAATGACGGGGTTGATGGACGGACGGGGTTACGTCGACGATGGGGAAATACGGACCAAAGGCAAGGCCCGCTCACCTCGCTTCCTAGAGTGGTTACGCAGACTGTATGTCATATCAAAAAAAAAAAAAAAAGGTAGATGCCGAAATACGTCGGCGGTACGCCCCATTAGCAAGCAAGCCGGCCGTCGAGCGGTTTCGCAACCCGTCGATCATCAAGGCCCGGCCCGGGCAGTCGGCCTGCCGTGGGGCACACGCGCGTGCCTGTGCCTATGCCTGTGCCTGTGCCTGTACCTGTGCTTGTGCGGCTGCGGGTGTGGCAACCCGGTAGCCGGGGAGGAAGGGAAGGGAAGGGGGATTGGGGGTGGAGAACCGAAGGGGGCCGAATCGATGGCACGGAGGCCGCCCAAACCATGGCGCGCTCTCTCGCGGCTGCGACGTGTGGAGGACAACGGTGGCGAAGGCTCTCTCTCTCTCTCTCTCTCCCTCTGGCTTTCCACATGGGGAGATGCTGCCTCGTTCAGGGAGGGGGGGGATGCGGTGAGCGGCGCAGCCTGGGCGGTTTGAGAGGTGGAGAGAGGAGGGTTGCGTTGACAGAACAATAATATCAAAAGAAGACGAAACTCGCTATATATCGCCCGAGCGTTATATCCCCTCTCCCCACCCCTCCTCGGTCTTCAATATGGCATCGGCACATGTTGATATGGCCCTCCCTGTGTGTGTGTGTGTGTGTGTCGATATCCTCTTTTTTTCTTCATTTGTAGCATCGCATCATCTTCGCAGATCCCCAGGATTCTTAAAGTGCTTTGCATGGTCGGGGATCTCACCGATTGTCTCGTGTGTCTGTCGAGATCTCTCTGCTCCCGTCTGTGTGTCAAGGTCGGTTCGGTCGGTCGATAGGGCACCCGTCCGATCATGTGTCTTGGCGTGGGCGATCATCGTGTTCCGCATCTTCTGGAAAGAATGAGGGAGAGATCCGCAATCTAGCCTCTTTTTGCACGTCAGGCCTGTCATGACATGATTGGAATTCCTGACAGCTAAGTCGACTCGATCTCTTGATGCTTACGCGAGCAGTGATGAGCGTTGGTTGTGTAAGGGATGCCAGACATCACCAACCTAGCAATATGGTATTCATGCAAACCACTAAGCACAAATCGGGACTCCTGCAAGCCACAACATGATTGGTGGAGAGCCATGACACGCGGAGCGGCTCGTTGTCGCCAGAACCCGTCCATCATTGAACCTCACAGTGCGGTCACCACAAACTGAAAATACGCTTACCTAGCGCCCAAACCTAACTTTCAATAGCAAATCCGGAATACATAGCCGTGTATCTAACCATCTAGGCATCCAGCAACCCATCTGTTTTCAGTGCAAACCCATCTTCAGATATCCCACCAACAGCCCATCAACCCCCTCCAACTCCTAACCACCCCCCCCTCCCCCTTACCGCGGCAGTGGCAAAGGGTTAGGTGAGCTCCCTCCCACCGGGCTCGCGACAACCAGCTGCAGGAAGACACTTCTTCAACCAAGAACCTTCGCATCGCGGTTCTCTCCTTCTCACACAAAAAAGCAAGAAACCATGGTGTGGCAAGAGCCCGTCCCTGACCAAGGCATGGCGGAAACAGCCCCAAGATCGCGCTCGATCCGGCTCGGCCCACCGCAAGCCCAGGACAAGGCCTGCCACGCCTCAACGCAACGTAAAACACCGTCAAGCATTACCTACCGCTGCCTACCAAAGGCCGGCAACGTTTTCCCACGCATTCTCCCGGTACATCAAGTTTGGATATGAGCAGTTGCTTGATACCCCGTTCGTGCGTCCGCACCCTCCGTGTCTGGTATGCAGTTCGCCCACGGTGGCCAACGACCAGCAACTCTCACCAACCGGCTGCAGATTCGTGTTGTTTCAAACAAGATGTCGCAAATTCGCATCTCGAGCGCTGTTCTCTCGCCCCGTTCTCTCGCCTCCCGTCGTTTCTTGCGCCCGTGATTAACACATGTTTCTGTCAAAGCTCCTTGCTGGGGAAGAGCTTAAGGGACCCCCCCGGCTTGCCCCCCCCCAATCCTGCTCTGCTACTCTGCCCGCCCTCCCATCACGATGATGGATCCCCTTCCAGGCAAGCAAGCCGCTGGAGATCTTCCCGCGGCCAGCCACCGCAATAACGCACACGGTAGAGCATGTAAGCCGCACTCGGGCTGCCAATGCTCGTCCACGCAGTAAACGAGATGGCTGCCGCACGCAGTGGAGCTATCAAGGCCGAATAGAGTTTGGGCGGCTGCGGATAAGATAAGGGGTCAGCGCCACGCCGTGTTGTACAGCCCTCACCCGAGCGGGAGCTGACTGCTAACTCTTCTGCTATAGCCCTCGCTGTGTGGTCATCCATCGGGCGTCGTGGCCTGCGAAGAGCCCGAGCTAGGAATCTAGTGTGGTCGCTCAGTGGCCGTCACACCACCAAACCAGCTCACCATTGGGTGACATGGTTCTCCGCAGGAGCAAGACCATGGCAGATACGATACTGGTACCGAATCCGGCCTCGTTCACCAAAGTCCCGTACAACGCATCCTGTTCGCCCAAGAGAGAAAACTCCGCAGGCAGCTACCCGGTGAGGGCGGGGTCTTCTCATCAAGTCAGGATATAGTGTCCGTGAAGTCTTGTGGTCTCCATGTAGCAAAACATCTTGTGAGGATCCCGGCTTATAACAGGTCTGGTTTTTGCACCGCCGCGAGAGGTTTCCGAGATATGCCTAACGTTTGTTGCCTTTCGGCGTCAGGTACCCCGAGACCGAAACTTGGCGGTGCTCACAATCGTGTTACGATGCAGGTATCCCCGAGGACCAAATGCCGGTGTGAGATGAAGGCTGCTCCAAACTGGGCTGCTTCCCACGGGGGAGCGCCGAGACCAGGCAACATCCAGAGAGAGGAAGCCAGATCGTACACTCTCATGCTTTGGTCGTCCCACCACATCCCAAGGATCCAGTCAGCCTTCTTTGGTGACGTGGAACGACAGCATGCTGCCGCCGACATTCACCCACGGGCACGCACTTGCGCTCGGTACGGACCCCTGGTTTAAGAACAAGCTGGTACTGGAGGTGGACGTCCCCACACTGGCGAGGTGCAACTTTACACCCTCTATAGCAAAGAATGAAGGGGTCCCCTGTCGAGGTAAGTAGCAATAGGGGGCTCCTGGGGTGGCGTTGGAGGGTGTCCTGATTCGACGCCAAGGTTGGTAGGCAGGACATATGGTGGTATCTGCAGCAAAGTTTAGTGTCAGATGCCTCGCCATATCGCTAATGAGCATCTAAGACGGGAGGGAGTGGAGGCACTGTCCCGTGGGTATTTCAAATCAGAGAAAGAAAATGGAAACACTTATCAAAGTCGATTGGGCGCCTGGACCGTTGGCAGGTAGGAAGACCTGGTGCCGGTGAGGACGGTGCCGAAGCTGCCAGCCCCAAACCGGATTTCCTTCAATGCCGGAAATGAGCCCGCTCATGTTTTGTTTGCCAGCCTGGCCCAAAAGATCGCGATCACAGCCGCTCGGCTCCAGCGGTACTGTCGCATTTTGGCCGTCGCGTCCTCTGCTCTCCAGTTCTTGAAAAGGAGAAAGTCTATGGACAGGCTGGCGAAATTGTCGTCACAAATTATTCCGCAGCGCCACTCGACCCTGCAGGGTTGGACTTGTCTTCGCATGAACATGCATGGAATGGGAGTCCGCGAACTGTTTGAAGTGCACGGATTATGGAACGTCTGGAAGCCTTCCTCAAGTGCACAAGGCCCGTGAACTTGCAATTGCAGACGAAAAGAGGAGGCAGAGACACGGCGAGATAGGCCAAAGCAAGCGATGCGCAGGGCAAAAAGCGCCCCATAAGACCATGAGGTAGCCTCCCTAAGCATGAGTGCGAGGATATTCCTCCGCGACAACAAGAATTTGTCATGGGGGATACGACTGGGCGAGACAGCGCTTGGGGCCAGGACCGCCAGTGATTCCAATGCGGTGGAACGCATGGATTTGGATCAAGTACCCGTGGAACCATGGTCGCGCGATATCCTTTGAAAGCAGCCCCATGTGGATAAAGTCTTCAACATCTGGCCGGCTGGCGGTTTGACGATAACTTCAAGTCTGTTGCGCCTGCCCCTCACACTATCCGAGCCTGCGACTAAGCACCAGGGCGGTGAGGCTTGCAGCAAAATACAGCCGTTGCCGGTAGCCGATGGTGGTGCTGATACCGAGTCCTCACGACGGGCTAGTTCCGAGTCTCTCATATTTTGCGACATGCAGGCCGACAGCTTTGGTGTAGATACCGGGTCCTGTTTGCCGCACATGACTGGCGGTGGGACTTGAGCGAGCAGCGGAAAGCCACGGCGCTGATCGACCAAAGGCCACATAGATTGGTTGGCGTGGGTGTGGCCGTATGTGTGTGTGTACATGTGTACACGTATCTCATTTGTTAGACGATCCAAGTTCTCGCTGGGAATTCAGACGATGACCCTTTTGGCCTTGCCATATCGTGCCAGTGTGTTGACCTTGACATTTTGGGACTTCTGTGACTGAGCTGGGGCGATCAGCTGAGCGGACCCTGTTCAGGTTCTTGGCAGCGGGAGACCGGTGGCGCCGTCCAGTCAACGCTCACCCTGGAGCTTAGGTCCGTGCTGAAGCACCTCATCCTGTATCTGTGATCCTGGCAGCAGGCTAGCAGCGCTGGCGGGTTCTGTCGTGCAGCAGTCTGCAGCCGTCTGTCGGTGGGGGGCCTGGAAAGGCAGACCCAAGACAAGACCCCCTGGCGCCACTCTCCAAGACGTTGTTCCTCACACTGTCCCCGTCTGCCGTGAGCCCACAACGAAAAACCAGAGAGAGCGACCCGCAGCCCCAAACGGTGCGCGGCCACATGGATGACCTGCAAGACATGTCGCAGTTCACTTCTTTGCAGTCGCAAACCTAGAGCTACCTCTAACTGTCTTGCGAAGGGGAAATGTGCGGGGATACCATGGCTCGATGTTGCGCTCCCGGAATGACCTCTTCGGTCGAGATTAGTGTAGTGTTCGCCAGGGACAGGGGGCGGAAAGGGCCCTGTTGCTCTGTTCAGCTGCCAGGCTCACCATGGCGGGCAGAGAGCGAGCTAGTCACGGGACTCTTCCGGTGTGCTATTCTTGGAAAAGCTGGCGATATGCCCTTTTGTAGGCAAGTCGTAAGATGAGGAAGCTCCATCAATCTCGGAGGCGGACTCGCAGGACGCTGCAAACTCTCGAGCCCATCTGTCATTGAGGTCCCGCAGACGATCGCAAGCGTGACTCCAAAAGCGTTTACTTGCAGATGAACGGCATAGCCAGCACCTGAGTGATTGGACACCGTATGATACAATAGTTGAGGTTGCACGAATATAGCTTGACCCAGCAAGGATGTTGCCAAAGAGGGGCCAAGTTGGCTGGCGTTGGCTGGTTCCGTCTACCTCTGTTCCCAAACCAGTTTGGCAGTTCTCGCACGGGCACAGGCAGACAGAACCGCAGCCGAATAGGAAATGCTCCCAGCTACCCGAAAACCTTGCGCTGTCAGCGTGCGCCGCAAGTGTTCGTGGGTGGGCGCCGCTCCTGCAAAGTTGCATTCGACGTCTTCGGTATTTGAACTTTTGGGGGTGTGGGAGGTGAGGCGCCTGTCGCATTTCCCCGAGGCAGAAGATGGTGGGATCCCACCTCACCAGAGCAGAAGGTGTGACACCAGGCCGCGCGAGTGGATCACCGTCGAGGGGCTCTACTGTACTGCATAGTCAAAGAGGGGTGCCGCTGAAGGCCGCCATCGACATAGGACCTGCCTTCGCCGGCCGCCATAGCACGATAAACGGCCAGGGATGGTGACGGGAAGTAAATTGCGGAACATTAATCAACACCATCTTGTGACTTTGGCCCATCCAGGTGGGAACAAGGCCTGCCTTTCGAGCCGCCGAGATACGCTGAATGGCCAGTGAGTACGTCGGTGGTGTCGCCGTCCCGGCGAGGAAGCTCGACGGGGCTGCGGGTCGAGGGGCTGTCTCTGATCCTGAGTGTCTCACAACTCGGACTCGGTCCAGCAGTTGCTGAGACTGCACGAATGCTTTTCTGTTCGTTCTGCGAGCAGCCCAAGACAGGATCTCGGCATTAGGAAGCCAGCGAGGCCGGAGGCTCCACTAGGTCGGCGACTTCGATCCAAGGCCGCACAGAATACAGGATGACACAGATGGCATCAATATGGCCGGCATGGGGATGACAGGAAGGTCGAGGTTTGGGATTTAGGAGGGGGTGCTGTGTCGATTGAGGGATCCCTCTCCGTCCCAATTCAGAGATTGAGGGGTTGCTCGCTGTAAATCCTGCCTGCAATGCGGCAATCTGGAGGCTTGGTAGCTTGGATTGGCTGCCCAGGGAGGAAGTCGCGGCTGGGCAGCACCTGCCCCCACCACCCCCTTGCTTCTTTCCGCGACACACAGACACAAGGCCGGCCTCCAGCTCCCACTGTTCCCACTTCTCCCAGCGACATCGACACTGACATTGGTGTGTATCCCTGCACGCACTGCCTTTACAGTCGCCGTCACTCAGACACGATGCATGGGGTGGTACTGCAGTTGACGCCCCAGGTACCAGAGAGAGCAGGTCGCAAGTACGAAGTACTTACTGCATAGCAACCAGGAATGCAGCTCAGGCTCGCCATGAGCCGGAATCGAAGCTTCCCGCTGAGCACTCCCCCCAGCCATTTCCCATCCCATCTTCCATGTCCCCATGTCCCCCATCTCCACGAGAGGTGTCCGTGAGCATCCTGCAGCGGCAGCGGCTGGCTTCGTCTGATTGCTTTCTGTGTAGCGGAATGAGACGAAGTGGCAGGCAGATACCTGATCTGGACTAGGTTCGTGGCGCAAAATACAGGCAAACCCTGCCGTCGCAATGGTAGAGGATTAAAAAAAAAAAAGAAAAAAAAGCCCAATATGCTACCCGAAAATGATGGAGAATCACTGACAGCGGTGTTGCGGCACGGCTTTCGCCGCTGTCCCCGGCGCAAAGCCTAGAGGATGGAGTCGGGAGTCTGGACGGATGGACCAAACCAGGTCCCCGTCGAGTTCCATGCTGGCATCACCAGAACCTGGGCAGCTCAGCACCGATGCCCAGGATGATGAGGACTTGGACAACGAGTCCTGCCAACCCGCGATCCGACTTGAACCCCCCCCCCCCCCACCAAAAGTCCAAATCTGGGTAGGTGAGTCAGCCAGGAACTCGATGTAGCAACAAACCACAGCAGGATGAAGAAGTTGATTTACAGAGAAAGCGGAGGCGACAACGTGAAATTGCACCGTTGCGGCTGAGAGAACTTGCCAAGCCTTTAGACATTGGGGAAGAGGTTTGACGTGTTGGAAAGTGGGCAAATGGGGTACGGGTGGGCTTACTA
Source organism: Lasiosphaeris hirsuta (assembly GCA_030549175.1). Lineage (NCBI taxonomy): Eukaryota > Fungi > Ascomycota > Sordariomycetes > Sordariales > Lasiosphaeriaceae > Lasiosphaeris > Lasiosphaeris hirsuta. The sequence goes on from JAUKUA010000001.1 coordinate 7,123,323, forward strand.
CAGGTACGGAGTACAGTGCGGCCCAAGCCCAGCGTTAGGATGCTGCAGTCCGGAGTACGTACCTACCCTACTGGACCTACCCCGTACACATGGATCCCCCCGCTGAAAAGTCGCAAGTCGCAAGTCGCGAGAGCGCCCGTGCTGATCAGCTCCCTTTCTCCACACGCACCACGAACCTAAGTGATCTCCAACACACCGGCAGGCCCCCTCCACTTCCATAGAATCGAGAACTCTCAACATATTGGACTTAAGCTCCCGCGAATCTTGTTTCACCCTTCCGGAGAAAGCACTTGCGGTCAGTCAGTCAATACTGTCGTAGGGTATATAAGAGAAGGGCTACCCATAGGCATATACTCCTATCTCATCCTAGAAGACAGAGTCGCCAACCCCTCACCTGCCGTCAGCTACAACGGCCGACCCATCAACCGACGACCGACAACCTTCGGACTGCGGCCGTGATCGTGGCATTCACTACCGATAGCACAGCGAGATATATTTTAGCAATACTTCTGGCAGAGCTAGTCGCTTTTTCTCTCAGTGTGCTGAAAGAGATAGGAATCGTCGTGCCTGGAACTTGGAACCGCGACGAACGAGAGCGGGGGCTTCGACGGCACCACAGAAGAGACAGGCATATTCGCGACAATGCATCAACCACCCCCGTATGGTTCCTCTCAGGGACACATGCCGCCTGATATGCACTCGCATGCTCATTCAGTTCCCTACCCGCCGCATCAACTACAGCAACTCCCGCCAATGCCTCCGCCAGGGCCGCCAGGGCACTATCCGCAAGATAGCCTCCAGATGGCAGCCTCCAGTGCGCCGCAACAGAGCCCAGTGAGCGAAAGCTCACAGCAACCATCCTCGACTCAGTCACAAGAGCGCGCGCCGCTTACCCCCGAACAAATACGGGAACAGACGAAGAACCTGATTCCTTTCACGAAACATGACGATAACGGCTGGGTATACGAGTAAGTATTGCAGTGGCACATCGACCAGCCCTGGCCATCGAGCCAGTTGTCGGCCTAAGCTGACTTGTACTCTTAGACTTCGTGTCGTGCAGCAACCACAACGTGCCCGAATGTGCGGCTTTGGTGACAAGGTATGCTCAACATCAACCGTAATCTTGCCGGAGAGAGGAAAACAGGAGCTTACGACAGGATAGGATCGCCGCCCCATCACACCACCTCCCTGTGTCAGGCTCTACGTGACTGACAAGGCGACCGGTAAGGAAATTAACTGCAAGTGAGTAATCATCCACATCGACCTTGATTTGCGTGTCTGTACTGATGCTTTCGTCTTGAAGCGAGATCGAACACACAATGTATGTGTGCAATGTGGATCTCTGGGACGAGCATGCTTTGAAGGAGGTGAACCTTGTCAGACACACCACGGCAACACCTTCCATCTCGTCGACTACACCCGCTTCATACGCTGCTATGGATAATGCCACGCCTGCATATACGAATGTTTTGCCGGGGACTCGCGATGTCGGCGCATATGGGCAGCCGATGCCGTATCAGTCTGGTCCGCCCGTAAACCATTATGCTATCCCGCAGTCGCCGTATCAGGGTATGCCTCAAGGGGCCATGTCTCAGGGTATGTCAATGTTGCAACCCGTTGTGCTGTTTGAAGTCTGCAGTTTTTATGTGCTCACCACATCTTGCAGGTGGATTCGTTGGCTCGAATGGGAACAATTACGGGCCACCGTCTCAATACTACCCGCACGACTACCGGTCCGAGATGCACGGGATTCCCCAGCTTGCTTCCCAATCTCCTTCCTACGCCCCACCGCGCGTCTACGAGTCATCCTATGGTGGCCCCATGGCCCAAACCCACCGTCTTTCCATCAGCGGTAACCAGCCGCAGGGCATGTTCACCCGGAACCTGATTGGCAGCCTTGCTGCCAGCGCTTTCCGCCTTGTAGACACCGAAGATAAGAACGGTATTTGGTTTGTCCTGCAGGATCTCAGCGTTAGGACCGAGGGCAACTTCCGGTAAGCAAAGCAGCTTGCACCCCTTCCACCTTGGCATATCAAACTAACCAATCATGGTTGTAACAGCCTCCGGTTTTCCTTTGTCAACGTGGGAGCCGCCATCAGCTCTGTGAACGGATCAGGAACCACCGTCAACCAGGGCAAGGCACCCGTACTTGCCTCCGTTTTTAGCGATGTCTTTCAGGTTTATTCAGCGAAGAAGTTCCCCGGTGTTTGTGAGAGTACGCCCTTGAGCAAGTGCTTTGCCACGCAAGGCATAAAGATCCCCATACGTAAAGATGGACCGAAGAATGGCGAGGACGATGACTACGAGTAAGATTGGAGTTGATTTCGTCGATTGGCTCTTATTTAGAGGAAATTGATTGAAAGCGTTTCCTTCAGGGGGTAAGATCTCCTGTACAGAGAGGCGCCCCATTATTTATATCTAGGGGTATATATTAAAGATGAGCATTGCTATAGAATTTAATACACCTCATGCTTAGGATCCTGTTTCATCTGGGTGGCTGTGTCGATTTGAACCTTGGAGTTTGGGTGATGAACTCGGGAGAGTGTTAAGAGATAGGATTTGAAGACATGATGAGTTACACAAACCTCGTGGGCTCCCTTGATCGAGAATTCTAGAGAGGTTTGAGAACTCATTAGGTTTTAAGACAAAGGGTACCATATGTAGAGGAGGTCGGAGTAAATCTAGCAGAGGTTAAAATATGTCTCTCGATTCTGCAGTGTAACTGTCCCTTGCCTGCCGGTCGCCCAAGTAAGTCTAGTGGAGGTACGCAAGGTAGGTAGGTGGCTGGCTACCTACGCACAGTTCTCCGAGTCCACGTGGACGCCCGTCTCATGTCTCGACAGCTGGAGCTTGGAATTGCTTCTAGAACCCATGCTGGCCACTGATCCCGTCTTCCCTCCCCCCTACCCTGTCCTATACCATTAAGGCAGGCTGGAGTTCGAGGATCGTCGGCCTGGGATACGCTAGATGTTACGACATGGGAAAGGGCTAGCTGGGGATTGTCTCGGAAAACTTCCATGGAACGTTGATGGATGCGGTGCACTGTTGCTGCTTCTACGGGGAAGCGGGAAGGCGGAGAGTGAAGGGGGAGGGCGGAAAATCCAGCGAGCTGGGAATCAAGGAGGTGCCTCGTCCAGGTCCGTCCGCGTGAGGTCATGGGGTCGGCTTGTTTTTGTTGTGTCGGGACTCGGACGTGCCGCGGCAGGGTCCAGTCTTCCATTTCTTCTCTCTCTCCTCATACATTACGAAATCGGCGCTAGAGGAGCTGTCCCTGCGCCCCGGGGCCGTCGACTCAGCCTGGCTTCCCTCGGCAGCGGGCGTTGGACCCGACCCCGGTGCCCAAGCTGAATGAAAAGGGCGGGGGAGGGGTAAAACAGCCCGCCCGCTGGAACCCGTTTTCTTTTCATTTCTTTTACCCGATCGGCCGGCGTTCGCCGACCTTGCTACCTAGGTACCTTACCTGGTGAGGCTGCCCGAAGCTTGGGCAGCTCCGGCCCTTCTTTTAGCCCGCCGGCTCGCCTGTGGCATATTTCCTCAGATTGCCCATGCGTTGCATCATGATGCGCTCGCTTGTTCTCGTGAGGTTGACTAGAGGGGTGCTATACTGCAGTGCTAGTGCAGGAGCGGAATCATGCACTGCCGAAGCGACCTCTGGGTCTTTTCCGGGGAAGAGCGATACCCAAATAAGTTTTGGACGAACGCAGATAATGTCGCCTTGCAGTCAGTAGGCCAGTCAGCCAGAGCTGGGTGGCGACCTGAGCCTAGCCTGGTGCAAGACAAGTAATCAATGGGTTAGGGTCGGGTAGGCCCTGGTGTTCGGACCGAGGCCGGCATCGGGTGTTGATTCAACAGGAACGAAGAGACCAATGAGATTGTCTTGTGAGCTCCAAAACAAACCGAACTTCCAAAGAACACGGATACGAGAAATCGGTTTCAGGATCGCCAAAACCTCAAATAATGAGTTGTCTTCCCTCGCGGCTCGGTTGCCATCTAGACAGCTCCATGACAAGAGAAAAAATACATCTGCTGCCGACTGATTTGTCAGTGTGGGACTGCGCGGTGGAGCACAAGGTGTCTGACCGATTCTAGCTGCCCCTGAACTCTTCTTAGTGGCATCTGTGGACCACGACTTCAATTTCAACACGGCATGTGTGCGATACAAAACTTGCACCCCCGCTTACGTCGGATCACGGACTGGGCGCCCGCCTGCCAAAGCTAAATATATCCCCTATTCTGTATGTTTGCTCCCGTAGTGAATATCGACGCGACCCTTTGCGCGCGGAAGCTGCCTCGATCTTCCCCAGCCTCTGGACAAGACGTGACGTCACGCCATTCGCAACGTGCCCAATACCACCCAGAGAGAGCCCAAGGAGGTGTCCCGAGGACTGCTCTGGGAGGCCGACGAGCCTCAAGATGCTGAGACAGGACAATGCCAAGGTGAATGGCACCATCCGGTCATGCATTTCATCCAAGCGTTGTGGCCAACGAGGTGGATTCCCGTTACGTTAGCGACCGCAAATGGTGTCCCGAATTTTAGTCAAGCCTCGGGCGGAGCGATCCAGCTCTGGACGCCCTGGGAGTTCCCCCTGCGAGGGGTCGATGAGGGGAAGGCAGACCCTATGTGCCCGGGTGATATCAGCGCCCAGCCTCAGGAGCGGATCTAGTAGTTTTCTTGGGTCACTCTGCTGCTAGGGAGGAAGAGGAAAGAATTCCTAGATCTCCTTGTGATCAGTGTGGGAAAAAATTGGGTTTCCTGGGGCTGGTTATGCAGCTACCCGGTGAGACAGTTTTTCACCTGGAAAGCACCAGTGGCACACGCAGCCAGGCCTAAGCAGTTGGAAGAAAAAAAAACCGAAAGAAAAAAAAAGCCCCAAAACGGCCTCCCGGCCATCTATCCCACCGCTTCTTCTTGAAATATATAACCCAACTTGGGACTGCTCCATCTCAACTCCTTCGCCCCTGCTCTATTTTCTCCATCCAACCTACTCCAGTATCCTTCCGCCCACCTGCTCTCCTTCCCAGCAACCAAAACATCAAGTTCGCCTGACACTTCTTGGCCGAACCGCCTCTCCGCTACTCACCACACACCACACACAAAAGGCATCATGTCACATCTTCAGTCCTCTGGCCGCGGTGGCGCCGGCAACATCCGTGAAAGCAGCCAGAACCACCAGATCCAGCCCGAGGACCTGCAAACACCAATACTCAAGACGGCCGTCGTGACGACGGGCCGCGGTGGCACGGGCAACATGGCCAAGAACTCGGACCCTGTCGAGACAAGGCTGCGCCAGGACGTTGAGCCGTAGGTTTTCTCTTCTCTCGAGAGACAACCCCTCCCAACCAAAGTACCCTCTGGCTAACCGAGCCGTCACAGGGTTATCCGCCGCTCCAGCCATGGCGCAACCCACGTCGGCCGCGGAGGCACCGGTAACGTCTTCCACCCCAACTCGGAGGAGGAGGCGGCTGCCAAGCGGGAGCAAGAGAAGAACGGCTCGGCCGTGGATGACACCAAGGAGGCCAGCTGGGCCGAGAAGGGCAGGAATCTGCTCTTCGGCAAGAAGTGATGGGGGTAAAGGTGATGGGTTTGGGGGTGCCAGTGGTGATTGCAAATGATACCAAGGGGAACATTGGGGGCGCGCAGGGTGTTTTTGTTCTTTTAATTTTTAACCTGCGGTTGTGCGTTGTCCGCCGAGTTCGGCACGAACTGGAACCGTCGGGCCTTGGGTGTTTCGTGCTTTTTTCTTCTTCTTGCTCTCCTCTCTTTCTGACTCCCTGCATCGTGTGTGGACTCACGGTTGGGCTCTGGTTTCTCTGAACCGTTGTCGCAAGTCACAGTTTTTTTGTATGAATGCGTTTTTGATGGTCATGATCACACCCAGGTCCGGCGCTGAGAAGAAGGAAGCGAATGGGATAATTCCATTGGTGGGCAGACTAACCAAAGTTGATGAAAAGAAATGATACCTTGGCAGTATTTGGGCAGACGTTGCTCACTCATAGCTCTTATCGCAATCGGTGACAAGAGGCTCTAGATGCATGCTGACTACGCCCCGCGATCTCAACCTTCCCATTCTGTCCCGCTGCATGCGTTGGTCCCCGGACGGGGCACGCATTTGCCTAGGCACTATGGTACAATCCACGAAAGAACAATGTTCTAGAGCACTCCAAGACCCTGCATATTTGACAAAATAAGCCCCGGAACAAATGCCTGCCGGCATCAATTCCACCAAACATGACCTTCATTGACTCACACGCTGCTCCCACCATGATTGGACCTGGACGGCACCCCTGAAAACAGCCTCCTATAGTTGACCTCCCTGCGACCCCTTCTCCAACTTACCTCACCACCGCCAACACCGCCAACACCACCAACACACCACCAAACATCACCATGCCATCCCCGAAGCCAATAACCCTGGCCACCACCCCCACCCCGCCCTCCGCCCTCCTGGCCGCCCTCGCCCCCCACCTCCCCCACTCCCTCCCGGTCCTCCGCCGCCTGCAGTTCGCCCGCAACGTGCCCGGCGGCACGACCGCCACCGCCCGCGTCATCTGGGCGCGCTACGACGACGATGACGCAGGGAGCGGCGGCGACTTTGCAGCGGCGTATGTTGACCTCAGCCGGGGGCCCGAGACTGAGTGCTGGCTTTATAGTACTATCGAAGATGCGGTGGTGGGGGCGGTGCCGGAGGAGGTGAGATCCGAGGAGGTGTTGGAGGGGGAGGAGCTTGTACTGGAGGTGTTGCGCGGGGTGAGGGCGCTGGAGGCGGAGGTGGAGGCGGGGACGAGGGTTTTGGAGACGGGGTGGTTCATGGTCGGGTCGCTGCATGAGGCCGTCCGGCATCGGCTGATTGCCAGGGGGGTGCGGGTCAAGAAGACAGAGAATGTGGCCAATGAGTTGGAGTGGGAGTTTTGCGGGAAGTGGTTGTTTCGGGTGGGCGAGCTGGAGGAGAGGGGGCTGCCCGAGGGGATGGGTTGGGATGTGGCTACGCGGGCGGATGTCCCTATCATCCAGGGGCGGACGTCGATGCCGAGAAAGGAGTACGTGGTCTTGATGACGGCATGAGGTTCGGGGAGGGTCTCTAACTTGGGTATCTTAGGGCGACACTGCTTCTGGTACCGAGCACGGTAGTCAGGTTAGATGATGGGACGCCAGTGGCCTGGGCTTTCTTGGGTCGGTTCACCCCCCCTAATCCCCAGCTCTGTATTGGAGCCCTTGGAACTAACGCTGGTGCTAGGCTACGATGGGACTTTGATGACACTTCATGTTGAGGTTGGTGGCTACTCTGGGAACTAGTACAGCCTGTAGTCGTGGTACTAACTTAGCATGCCAACAGGAAAAATACCGTGACAGAGGGCTAGCGAAAGCCGTGGCGTGTCGGCTGATGCGCAACCACCTCAACGTCTACGGCGACGATGGTTGGGGTGCCGCCGACGTTTTTGACGGAAATCTGAAAAGCCAGGCTGTATGCAGAAACATTGGCGGAAAGCTCAGCTGGCCGTCGAGTTGGTAAGTGTTGACGGAATCGAGTCCTCCCGGCGAGGCGGTATCTAACAATGTACAGGGCAATGATAGACCTTTTTAGTATCGGCGACTGACTCCGTGTGAAAGTGGCAAGGTGAATGAATGCTTTTGTCTGACCAATATACATCTATAGACAGATCACCATTTTATACCTCCTTTTGGCTTGCACTGATGTCCCATCTATGCCCGTTTCTACCTCACCACACTCACTGGGTTTTTGTGAGACGATGGATCTCCTGGAAGAAGAACTTTAGGTCCTCTGGGTTGACAAAGGGTGTAATTCCTGATTGTATTGTTAGCTCGGAAATCTCTAGAAAAGGTATCCGTGACTTACCATGCCCAAGGTTGACAATCCAGCCCTTCTTGCGGGTTGCCCAGCCAAACCCGTCCACCATCTCCTGGACAGTCTCAGTTATCGACCCGCGTGACCCATAGAGAACACCGGGGTCCGCATTGCCCTGGAGGACAATTGGCCGGTCGCCGACGGTCTTGACGGCGTCTGCAGGAGCGTAAAGCCAGTCGAGGCTGACCGCGTTGTAGCCCAGATCACAAGCAGCATCGAGGGCATACCAGGCACCCTTGGGGAAGACAATCATGGGGACCGGATCCAACCCGAGCTCCTTGAGCCTGATCGGAAGGTGTTTGGCAATGTAAGCCAGATAGGGCTGCGAGAACTTCTTGAAAGACGAAGGCGATAGCTCGCCGGCCCACGACTCGAATACTTGGACAAGCTGCGAAGAAGGTTAGTAAGGGGCCCCAATCAACTACATAACGGGGTGTATACCTGAGCGCCGGCCTTGACCTGGAGTGCGAGGTACTCAACACAGAGCACGGCGATCTTGTGGAGAAGAGCCTTGGCCTCCTCGGGGTACTTGTAGACCCAGGTCTTGCTCTCCTTAAAAACCTTGGTGCCGCCGCCCTCGACCATGTAGCAGAGGAGGGTCCAAGGGGCGCCGCAGAAGCCAATCAGGGGCACTCGCCCATTGAGCTTCTTTCTGGTTAGTGTGATGGCCTTGTAGACGTAGTCGAGCTCCTTGGACACATCGACATCACGCGCCATGACCTCGGCGTACTGGCCATCGGTGGGGCTCTTCAGCGGGTTCGGGAAGTGCGGGCCCTTCTTGTCGACCATCTCGACGACCATGCCCATGGCCTGGGGGATGACGAGGATGTCGGAGAAGATGATAGCGGCATCAATGAGGCCGGCAAAGCGCTCAATGGGCTGCAGGGTGATGGTCGACGAGACCTCGGGGTCCCGGCAGCACTCAAAGAAGTCGCGGGTGCCCTTGGCCTCGTGGTACTCGGGGAGGTAGCGGCCAGCTGCGCCCGAGAGTCAGCGCGGCTGTCAGCACCTTTCAGAATGGCGATGTCTCCTCACCCTGGCGCATCACCCAAATTGGCGGCCGTTCCACCTCCTCGCCTGGCATGTGTCAGTCGTCTATCATGTCTGGTCTTTATGGATGCGACACTGACCCCAGGCGGCCCTGATGATTAGGTCATTTTGCATAGGCGCGAACGAGTGCTCCATGGTGACAGGAATTTCTGTTTATTTGCCTTGTTGGAGGTTATCCAGAGACTGTTTATGTCGTCTGATGCGATCTGGTCCTTATTCACCCGCAAAACACCCCACCCATCAAATGCCAAATGCCAAATTCTCAATTGGCCTCCTGGGCTGCAGCGGGGTTCTTCCGGCAGCGCAGCGGCAGAGTTTCACGGGGACGGGCACAATTCGCAGCCCCGTCCACATTCAGCCTGTGTGGAGTCAGCCACACCAGCCTACCCGTCACCTACCTCAATTGAGCTAGCATTGGTCTAAGCTCCCATCAACGAACGATTGCAAAAAGCACTCGAGCTTCAGCCTCTCGTGTTTCCGTCGTCATTTCACGACTCTATCGCCAGCTTTAGGATCAATTGGCCACCCATCCCGCTGTTTCCCCCCAGCGCACACACACAGTGCCCACCGATGCGGCCTTAAAATTGACCAATTGGAAATGGCAATTCCTGGTTGCAATCGCCGTCTCCTTTCCTCACGACGCCCCTGTCCGGGCTCGGGTCTTCGATCCCGACGTCAATGACTCCCCCAGCTTCCCACTGCTGCCGGGCCCTACAACGCCAGATCGCATCGCCAAGGGATTCCGTATGGATATCGGATAGCGTGCTGGCCGCCACCTTTGGCCGGTACTGCCTCGTCTCCAAGACGTGGCATAGGAAAGCGAGCAATGTTCCCGGCCCACTCGAGAGCCGGCGGCGGCTGGGGAAGCGACAGATGGGAGACATCAACGGACTGCAGTGCGCATCGTCACCTCCGAACTGGGCATTTCCCGTGCCCTTGAATCTCTCTCAGTGGCGGTGGGAGCCGCCTCAGTCTCACTCCGACCTGGAAAGGCTCCATCCCCGCCGAGCGAGCACAGATGCCGTTGCCTTCTCTGTGACGATTCCCAGGTGGCTCGGGGAGTGGGCGGCTCGAGTTGAAGATGAAGACCAAATACCATTATCTGACCTAGCCCCCCCGCCCGTCGCAAAATCGCCGCCATTTCGCACCCTCCTGGACGACTTTCTCGGGTCAATCGCGAATGCCCCTGAAGATATATTTATAACAGATGCCACATATCTCTGCCACAAGCTTCAACAGTCTATATTTCTGGGAGAAATGTCACCTGAAGATCTGATGTCGATATCCGCCGACTTATGGAGCGCTTTGGATTCCAGATTAGACAACTCATCCGACGACTCGCAGCTTTATTTCTCCCTATACTCCGCCATTGTAACCGGCGTCGCTACTTCCAAGGTGTTTCGGCCCAGTCTTTTGCCCCCCCCTTTTTGGAACGCTCTGCTGCTGCGGATGTCGAAGCTCCCCGTTGACGATGCGCTCTACGTTCTTTTCGGCAAGGTTATGGACGCCACTCATCACATTCGCAGCGGTATCGTCAAAGGGGTTGCTTCTGTGCTCGCTCGCTTCTTTTTCGCCTGGACTATCAACAGTGTCGAGGTCTCGAGGCTGTTACACGCTGCGGACTCATCACGTAGCCAGGCTGGGAAATGGCTAAGCGCCACTCGCTCCGCCTTTGCTATTGATACCAGCCTTGAGATTGAGTCTTCCATTCAGCGCGCAAGGACTGAGCTTGAGCAGGCCCGTGCCTCGCTCACGTCTGTAGACGCCGCCCTTTCCGCTCACGCTCGCCATATCGGGGCCATTTCGAAGGCAGTACGTCCTTTATTGAGGACCCTCGACCCTGGGAGTCATGGACGCCTATTCGATGTAGCCAACGAGCTTGTTTTAGAGCAGATCCAGTTCGTTCTAGAACAAGACTGGGTCTCTGCCACGAGGCAGTGCGAGCTGCGGTACAACTGGCTTTCTGTCCTAGCTCAAATGCCCCATGTGAGGCAAAAATCCCTGTTTAAAGCAGCTGAGCGACTTTGCTCCGACCCGGTGGGGACTGAACCTCTCCGCAGCACGGAGCTCTGCTCGTTGATAATTTCCCAATGGGCAAGCAGAGGCTATCTCAAGTCCGCCGGAAAGGTCCGGCAAAAGTACAAGAACTCTTGTTCTGGACATGAGGACAAAGCTCTTGCGTCCCTGGTCCTAGCTATCTTCCAAGAAGAGACCTGTCTCGACGTTTCCCGAAAAGGCCTCTACTCTAGTCTGTGGCAACTGTTGGCAAAGCTTGACCGGTCGGACGACATGATTGAGTCGCTTAGAGCTTTGTCGCACACCTGTCGAGTGCCACGGGACCTCCTAGGAGCACTTTCCGCCGCAACCCAGGATCACCACGTGGTGTTGCATCTTCACACGCTGTATAAGCGACACTTGCAAAGGTTTGAGGGCGCGGATTGGGATCCTTCCCTGTTCGAAAGACACGCAGAAAATATTGTGCTCGACCCCTCGTTACCTGCCGGCACCATATGGTACGCCTTGGATATTGACCAACTGGAAAAAAGGGTAGACAACCTCGCTCTACGACGATCCCGGCATCAAGGGACTTATGGGGCCCAGAGGGTGGCAATTATCAAGAAGGTTGCTCCTCTGCTAATGGATGCGCCTCACGTCCAAGGCAGAACAGCCTTTCGACACGCGTCACGATATGTAAGGTTTCTTGAGGAGGTCACAGGTGTCCTGCCAGCAAGCTATATCTATTCTCTCTATCGGGTCGTGACGAGAGACTTGGCAGAAGGGCAGCCGGGGAGAACGACCCGTCTCCTGTGGTTGCTCCACGTCATCGAGAGGAATTATGGCAAGCAACTCAGCCATGAGTGCCGCCACGCCCTCAAAAGATGGCGGTACAGGTTGAAGCAGCTTTGGATTATGCGTGGCGGGGGCCAAAACGGAGACACAAAGGAGCAGTGATATGCTGCACAAGTGCGGGCTGGGCAAGCAAGTATTACCTTGCTGCTTCAACTCCTGCCCTATTTTTTCGACTAGTCTAATCAATGCCGCCTAGAAACTAGGCCAAGGCAATTGTTTTTCTTGACACCCTCTCATGTCTGTTCTGTTTGTGTATGTCTAGGCATGACTCTTGACTATGGTGTTTTGAAAGTAACCTCTTCCCCACCGAACGGTAATGAGGGCTTATTTGGGGGTGGGAAATCTTGGCTTGCCCAGAACCGGGCGCTGCAAGACAGGGACTCGACTGTGTGTATGACCACCGGATAGCAGGATATGGTCCGCGTGCTGCTGTCTGCCGGGATGTTGGGCTGGATGGAGACTGGGAAAGTGATGAAAGCTGCAACTCGGTCGCACAGAGACATACCATAACCGTCACACGACAGCTTGGTTGGTTGCCACGATGCTTCCGAGCAAGGCAGGCCGTCTCGAGAGGCACACTAGCTCTACCCCCCCTCCTGCCGGGGTTTAGGAAGAGCAAGCAGAGCGAGGTACTTGTCATGGAGCCGGTTGCCTGCCTGGAGGTCTGGGGTGTCTCGATATTGCTTTGCCCTGGGTTCTGGTCCTGTGTGCTCTCCAGGTGGCCCCGGATGGCCCTGGGCGAGCCCCCGCCCAAGACAGTGCAGTGGAGACGGATAACTAATGAGATCCCTCCACCTTATCTCGATGCTGCAGCAGGCCAACAACCTCTAGATGGGACGGCATGCATGTATGTCGCGCGCACTTACATGGCTTTTTCCACCTGCTTCGCTTCCCCACCCCCCGCTGACCACCAGCTTATTTGTTTCAGGGGCCCGCAGGGCTCGCTCGCCTGAGGGGGTGGCGCTGACAGTACAGACGCCCGCTCATACGATTTATCTGCTACTACAAAGCTAGTAGACAGGCGGTTTGAACTTTAGTGCTTTAGGTCGCGGTTGTCAAGCTTGAAAAGCGGATATTGCCGGAGCTTCGACGTGGATGGATTAGGTTCAGCTTCCAACTGCCAACCTCGAAAGCCAAGGCGAGGCCAGGAGGTCAGGGGGCTGGGCAGAGAAAAAAACTGATGGGCAACGGAAGCCAACAACGTCACACAGATACCCGATAGGCTTCCCCTCCTACGGATGTCCCGATCGCCGCTGCACTGATCCAGGGCCCCGGCTTTTTCTTGGCGTCCGGGGAATGGGGAGATCTGGGAGCGAAGGTGGCTCGGTGGGTGCCATGTCGGTCATCTCGGGGCCTACCTTCGGGGCCAACAGATGGCCGCAAGCGAGCAGCGTGACGCCTCGGCGGCTCGGATCATCGGAACCAGTGACGAGAATCTCCGAGGACTGACAAATGGGAGGACCGGCTAGGAAAATAAGAAAAAAAGGTATACACACACACATACACATGCCAGCCGAGCGGAGGCACTTGGTGATGCCCATGACACCTTAGGCTCTAGGGGAGGGGGGAGGGAAGCAATGGCCCGATTGGGGAAGGGGTTTTAGGACAGGAAGCCTGCTCCAGCAAATATGTGACGCGCCTCGTCCGTACCCCCTCATTTGGGGAGGCCTGCCTGGACGACGCTAGCTGCTTGTTTCAGAAAGGCCCAGCACTATGGAAAGGCTTGTGGCACGTCGATTGGTGGCTTTCTCAATTGCTCCTCACATGGGTTTGCGACGGGAGCCGGTCACACGCGGGCTGGTGAGAAGAGAGGGACAGCAACGAGTCAACGGCGATGGAGCGCTGTCCTGGTCGAGCTGAACGGCGGGCTCGCGAGCGTAGCGGGAGGCTTAGGCGTAACTGTCTGGGCCGGTCCTGGCGAAGGTCTGAGGGCCCAGCTGAGGATGGAGAAGTGCCATGGAGAAATGTCTCCACCGCCACTGTGTAACACACCGAAAGGGCGAGGAGGCAGAGTGGTCGATGCCCGGCTCGCCCTGCCTTCAGGGCCTGGGATGGTAATGGTATGTTTGCTGGCTGGCCACGCACCTCTACCCGACCTGGCCGATCCGAAGCAAAACGCTAAGAGAGAAACTTTTCCTTGATGTGTCAACGTGTCCCCGCCCGACTGACAGGTGAAGCGGGAGGGCAGGAATTGAAATTGGTAAGCGCCTGGCTCGCGTGCTTTCTTCCACCTTGCCATACCCATAGGACGCTGCTCTGGAATCTCGCCCTTGCATCCGTGAGTCAGCGAGCCAGCGAGCCAGACCGTCAACGCTCCGGGGCCGAGTTGGCGTTGGGCCGATACAGCGACCAGGACGTTGAGCTTCGGCAGCCGGGCTGAGCCCGCCCAACCTCTCTCATCAAAGTTTAAGGGGCAAAGGTTGAAAGAGGCCCTAGCCTGCCCTTACCTCCCAACCGATCTGGCTCTCTCTCCTGCTGGATGTCTGCATGTCTGATATCTGCTTCTTCTCCCCTGTTTGTCGACGGTTACCAGCTGTGGTTCGGCTGTAGATTGTCTCTCTCCTGTTGCCAGCAACATCGTCTTCCGTCGACCTGTTTGGCTACGCTGCGCCTCTTGCACGTCCAGCACCCGCAGCCCGCAGCCATCCTTTCCGCATATCGCAGCTCGCAGCTCGCAGCTCCCTCGCAGCCCATCGGCACCAAACCCCGCAGCCAGTGGCCCCGAGGCTCGATCTTGCGACCAGACCAGACCAGGCCAGCGGGTGCGTCCAGTCCCTCCCCCGAGATCCGCCGTCGAGCACGGCCTACCCGATGCCATCTGGTGGTCCTTGCTGCCCACTCCCGCCCAGGCAGCCAGCCAGCAGGCCTATCGTCGTCCGCTCCCCGGCCCACGACCCGACCACCACCGCTCAGGTTGAGCCCCTATTCGCAAGGAGGGGGCCGTGACCAGGACAGGGGCCACAACAACACTGTTCGGCTTGGATGAATAGCGGCTGGCCGATCAGCAGCAGCAGCAGCAGCGGCGGCAGCCGTGCACAAAGAAGCTGCACTCTTTTTCTACCTTCCCCTCCAGGAACCGACGAGCCAACCCGGAAGCAGGGTCGAGTGGTGCGCACGCCAATCTATATCCCGGGAAGCGACTACTCGGCTGGCCTTCCTAGTCTTTAATGCGTTGCTGCCCTTTAGTATATCTGAAGGCCGTCTCGCTGCATCATCTGTTGTCCTCCCAACACCTCCCATCATCCTTTGTCGCCCGATTCTGTTGGGGTTTTTTTTATACTTCATCAACAGATACCTAAGGTTCAACAACTCAGGCTGCTATTCCTGCGACGGAAGACGCCAATCCTCTTCCAACTTACCGCCGAGGGAAAATAAAGAAAAAGATAGGTCATACAGATCCAGTCGATAAACGCCTTTGTGTCGGTGCACAAGTGCACACATCTTACCCCATACTCGTTTTTTTATACTGGCGGTGCGACTCAGCAGATCGTGTGTTAGGCGTGTAGCTCAACCTCAACCCCTGCTAAAGTTTCGGTATCCCTTGGTACCCAGGACAGCAGAAGCAGTAGTCTGGGGAGTTAGGTTTACCAGTCCGGGTGCCGATTTTTTGGTTTCTGAAGCGGTTGAGTCTGGGGGAATATAATGACCGCCCCTTGATCTTTCTTACGTCTTCATCTGTATCCCAACCCCCAAACTCGCAAAAAATGGCTGGCGGTGGGAGGCCAGGCTTCGGTGCCGGTCCCAACGGGCATCAACACCCCATGGGCCCAACGGGGCCACTTCACAGCCGACATGATCTCAATATTATGCCTGGGCCGCAGCACCTCCAACTGCAAGCTTTTTCCGGAGATGATGCCTCAACCGTTGGAATCCAGGTGGACGGCGCGCCCCCGGGATTGCGGAGAGTTAGCTTCGTCCGGTCGTCTATCGGGGGCGGCGACGTCTCCAACAACATACCCCCTAGCAACGGAGGCGCCCCCTCTAGCGGATCCTCGCCCAGCAGTACGACCACAAACACAAATGGCACACAACAGCACCTCGGTAGCCCAACAGCCTCTGGTTCTGCGGCCCTCGGCGTCGCCGGCGCCGCCGGTCTGCACTCCAAGCCCATCCGCCGCCGCATGCGAATGATCACATCGTGTCTCGAGTGCCGCCGCCGCAAGTTGAAGTGCAACAAGTCGCAGCCGTGCACCAACTGCCTCAAGTTCTCGCGCGATTGCAACTACCTTGGTCCCAAGCTGGACGAGGCCAGCCAGCAGCGTCTGACTGAGATCAAGGAACAGGTGGGGTCGCTCGAGAGGCAGCTTGAGCGCGACGTGGCCAAGATCGCCGCCCGTGGCGGCGGGTCTGGGAGGTACGATGGGAGTCTTGTTGGCGACCAGCAGAGACCTGTCGCGGATGATGTGGATGATGAGTTTGACTGCGAAAGGGAACTGGAGATTTCGCCGCTGGCGTCGTTGGATATTACATACGAGGACGATGTCGAGGGGACTATGGACGAGCTTGTGGATCTCGGAATCAAGGTGGGCAAGATGAGGATCACGGAGCGGATCGGGGGGCTGAATCGGCCGCGGATTTCGGAAGAAGTATGTTGTTTGTCGGCTGCTTGGGCGAGGGCTAGAGCTGACTTTGCGTGATAGATTCGCGCCGGTCTCGAGGACTCACCCGCAGCTTCGGTCGCTGCTTTGCATGCGCCGCAGGTATTCAATCCTATCGACGGCATGCTCGATCCCACGGCTCCGGCGAACAACCTCCCCGACTTCCTGAGGCCATCCTCCGCGTATCTCGCGCCCACAAGCGGCTTCTTCTTCGGCCAGGTTCTCCAGTCGCCCGATATTGTCCAGTTCCTGCCGACAACCATGGGCCAAGGCGACCGCCTCATCCACCGCTACTTTGAAGCCGTGCACCCGATCGCCCGGTGCGTCCACCGTGCCTCGTTTGAAGCGCTGTACGAGTCGTTCAAGGATGACATCAGACTCAGCTTTGAGCCGCGCGCGTCTGTCCAGGCTGCTGTTTTTGCGGCCATGTTCAGCGCTGCCGTCAGCCTGGACGAGGCCGACGTCGCGAGGGAGTACGGCTACGGTGTCACGAAGGATGATCTGGTGAAGAAGATGAAGCTGGGAACCGAGTCTGCGCTTAGCAAGGCCGACTTCCTGCGGACGACCAAGGTGGAGACGTTTCAGGCGTTCGTGATGTATCTGGTGAGTCGGTGTCTCTTTAGCAAGCAAGGGGCCGTGGGTGACTGACGCTGTGTAGATCCCGCTGTGTCGGGAGGAGGTGTCGAGAGCCCACTCGGTTCTCGTTGGCGCTGCTGTCAGGATGGCCGAGTGCTTGGGGCTCCACCGCGATGGGGAGGCCTTCAATCTCAGTCCCCTGGACACACATGTGCGGCGGCTCATCTGGCACCAGCTGTGCTTCCTGGATATACGGACGTGCGAGACTCAGGGCCCGAAGCCAGCGATCCGGCGCGACGACTACGACACCAAGCTGCCTCTCAACTGCGAGGAGAGCGATCTGACGCCGCTGACATTGGTTCCCCCGCCGGCAGCCGAAGGCTGGACGTCGACAATGTACTCGATTATGCGGTTTGAGATCAACGAGATGATGCGCAACATCTGGCTGGACAGGCGCAAGCTCGAGATGCGCAGGGTGACGCCGACCTCAGTCCTTGCCAAGATCGAGACCTTCCGCAAGCGCATGTCGGAGAAGTACGACCACTTCATGGACGATAAGATCCCCATCCAGCGCTACGCCAAACTGGTCATGCACCTGCTCACGCACCGGCTGTTCGCCATGGTCCTGCACCCGTACCACTCCAACACGGCCAATCCCATGCCGGAGCGCCTGAACGACATCTTGATGACGAGCGGCATCACCATCATCGAGACGGCGATCCAGCTCGAGCACAACCCCTTTTCCCTTGCGTGGCGCTGGTACAGCGGCGCATACCAGCAGTACCACATCTCCCTGCTGCTCGCCACCGAGTTGTTCTACCGCCCGGAGAACAAGTATGCGAACCGCATCTCGGACTGTCTCGACTACGTTTTTGATTTTTGCGCAAACGTCCCCCGCGAGCAGAAGAGCTTGGCAATTCTTGCCGAGATATCAAACAAGACGGGCTTCTACACGAGCATGCGCAAGATGCGCGCGCCAACCATGATCAACAACGCCATACCTGATAAGCATGCCGTCAAGGAGTCGCCGCCGCCGCAGGGGGGGATGCAGGGGATCCAGCAGGCTCAGCAGAGTCAGCAAGCGCAGCAGCCGCAAGCATTCCAGCAGCAAGTATCACACCACCAGCATCAGCACCAGCACCAGCACCAGCACCAGCACCAGCACCAGCACCAGCATCAGTATCAGCATGTCCAACACCACCTCCATCAGCACCAGCAGCCGCAGATACCAATGTCGATGCACGCAATGAAGTCGGAGCCCGGCACCATGATGGCCAGCCACAACAACAATAATAACAACGGCGGCATCCCCATGATGAACACCAACGGCCGTGTCCCCGACAACGGCCACACTACCAACGGTCACGCCACCAACGGCGGCATGCACCCGCCGGCCATGATGCCGACCATGCAGCAGTACGCGGTGCTGCCCCCGCAGGACAGCATGGGGTTCGGCGGCATGCCCAGCCACGACGCGCTGTGGCGTCTGCCGCCCGGGAACAACAACCACGGCAGCCCCGAGACCAGCTCGGGCAGCGAAAGCGACCACAGTCTCCCGGACGGCGTGCTACGGACCCAGCCCCCAAGCGGAGGCGGGGGGGCTATGGTGGGCGGCGTGCAGGCGGCTAACGACATGATGGACTTTGACTGGGTGAGTTTTTTTGCTCTTGGAGAGAGAGAGGCGAGCGTGCGCTGACACGAATATGTCCCCAGGGCCAACTCGACCAGCTTTACCCGACTGACCTGGCCGACTTTGACTTCAACACGCTCATCGAGCTGCGGCCGACGCAGATGCCGCCGCCGCCCAAGTGGAATGGGCCGCCGCTATAGAACAGCAGGTGGGAGGGGCTGACCTGGTCGTGATCGGGGTAGGTATGCAACCGGATATAGCATGGAGATACTACACTACATATGAGGGCCGGGGCGTTTTGGCGGGGGGTTCGTTTGGCTCGTTTGGTGTGTAGGTCTAACCCCCAAGCAGCGGTGTCTTTTTTTCTTGTTTGAACTCTCTACCTACCTCGCCACCCAATCACGGGGGGCCCTCTCGTATATGGATGGAATACAGTGTCAGGGTTACCTGGTATTTTGTCGGGCGCGGCTGCTGGGCGGATGCACAAATACTAGGGGTTTCGAGTACACAGCTTGCGGTTCCCATGGTGTTTTTTTTTTTTTTTTTTTTTTTTTTGGCTGGGTGGGATCGGCGGCTTTGTATGAGAGCTTGGATCTTCTTCTTTTTGGTGTTGGAGGACTACCTATGGGTCGGGACACGGCACGGCGCGCAGGTTCGTTGTGTTTCCTGCTTGGGAAGACTCGCTCCTTAGGAGCCATCTACGCTACGCTACCTATATATTGTCAATAAAATAGTAATATCTATTTGTGTCGTGTAGGTGGCTGTGGTTTGCTGTTACGCCAAGGGTCCTTCCTGGAGGGTTGTTGGACGATCCCTCAGCCAGAGTGAACCGCTCAGGGGAGGGCTAGGTGGTGGGTGGACCCAGAGGTAGGCATGTCATGTGTAGTAGGTACGCACCTGTAGATGCTCCTTCCTCGATAGCATACCACGGGTTTATAAGCTAGGCTAGCTGCCTGCCCTCTCAACTGAAATCGCTGAGGATTGGGGACGTCTGTGGTGCTGTGGGAGTAAGAGGACCGTTCTTTCCTTCGGGAGATGCTTGCACTAGGTTCGACCCTATCTTTTTACAGTTATTCTTTTGTTTTTTATTCTTCGGGCAATTTCAATTCTTGTATAACTCCTATTTGATGTCTTATCGACGCCGACTTCGGAGAGTTCGTGTCGTTGGCATGAGGCTTGCTCAAGTTTGCCTTTGTTGAAAGACATGCCAGTTGGCGTCCGAATGAGCTTGCTGCTGTATTCCACCGAGGAGATGCGTTATCTGGTCGCCAATCTCTATGCCCAAATAATCAAGTTTGGCGTTCGCGCCGTAAAGTGGTTCCAAGGATCCATGTTCAAAGCACGCCATCTCTTCCATTGCTCATCCATATAGCCTACGTGTCAAGGATATCGTCGATGGGATACTAGAAAATGTCCAGAGCATCGACCGGCTGGCTCTGGCTATGAGCTAGGCAGAGTAGCGGCGGATGCAACTGGAGCTTGCAGAAGCTAGGAAGGATACGGTAGCTTTGCGGAAAGACCTTGCTGAGAGCAACCAGAGGCTACTGATGGATGTCAGATCAACTTTGGAAGGCATGTCTCCCCTGCTCAGAATCTCAGGGACCATGACTAACACATACCATCATCCAGCCTTCAGCCAACTCCAGTACTCGGGCCTGATGGACACCACAAGACGCGTCTGCGAGATCCAATTCTCCTAGATCCTTTCCTTCTTCTCCTCCTCAACCCCCCCCCTCCCCCCTTTCTGCCCAGAACTCAGCTTCAAATCCTGCCTCGTAACCCCGAGCCCTCCGACGCCGACGGGAAAGAGACAGCTAAAAACCCCTCGGCCACCCCAGCGGCATCCGAAAATGGGCCGCCTCCACCCCCTCCTCCCAGATCCTCATCAAAGGCTCCTTTCGCCGCGCGACACGCAGCCCGAGACTTTGCTGTCGATGCCCTCGAGGTGATTTCCGAAGCCGGTATCCCCGTCTTCTGGGCCCATGACGCGTTGGACTCAACCAAACCCGACTTCACCCCAGCTGATTGATATCCTGCGCTACCTCATTAGGAACCTAGACCTGGTCGAACGCATCGGGGGAGAAGATAGGGGGTGTTCATGGCTCGACGAGTTTCCGCGGCTGTACCAGGCTCTGAAGGTGCGAGGTGTGGCCGCTGTGGTCAGGGCCGCGTTCATACGGACGACTCGGGGGAATGTGGCAGTTAAAAGTCAAGTGGGGAGACGATGCTCATGAGATTGCCCCTGGTTTTACCAAAGGCTAAAAGACGGCCGGCGAAACAGTGGGGAGGACGACCGAGGAAGAAAAGACGGGGGGTCATGTCTGTAATTCGACTTGGCGGTGATGTCAGTTGGGTGCTTTTTGTCGAGAGAGAGGAGAGGCTGTGTGATTCAGGGGTAAAGGTTGCAAAAGGCGAACAAGGGGGTCGATCTCAAAGGACTTAACTGTATATCTGATGTGGCAGCCCAGTATGGATCTGCGTCATCAAGCACACATCTTTCCAAAGAAGCCATCTCTTGATATTCACATTGTGACCAAAACCAAGTCTAACTAGATACTTATCCTACCCATCTATTCGCACAAGCTACACCCGGCGTCCATATCTTCTTCATTTTTCCCCCAAGTGCTCTCAGCCAAGATGGGGAAAACTTGACGCCCACGTGGAAACAAATGCGCCGGGAGGGAGGAAAAAGAGTGTTCGGAAGATCTCCACCGTGATAACAAGCCGAGCCACTATGTAAACGTAGGTAGCGAGCTGATCCCCCAAAATGCAGCCTCAGAGGTCCGGCCTTCGCACTTGTATATAGTAATGGCTGCGTTTATGCGCTTGGGTTTTGACCAGTAGATGCCGTATATGATCAAGGCGCAACACAGAAAAGGCCAAGACTGCAATCTCGAGCTGGGGAAACATCAATTTTGTTGGCTAGTCGGACGGCTATTTGGATCGTCGTCCATTGGATCTGGCATATCGCGGCCCCCTTGACCAGCCAGTCATCTTTGGGTTTGTCGAGGATGTCTTCGGTCGATATGTCACGCATGGATTTGAGAATGTTCAACTCGCAAAGTCTGAGGAGAGTGTCGGCGTCAAGATGGTAAGGATGGTGAATCATATCGTCTGAGGGATCGCCTTGGATAACGAAACCACCCATATTCGCAAAGTAGCTGTGCAAAAACGTCCATTCGACACCATCCTGGTGCGCGCATTTCTGGAAAGACGCACTCTCATGGATCCGACGTGCATTTTCGAGATCGTGCCAGGCTGTGCTGATTAGAATCTCGGGGGCAAACACGGTGACGAGCAACTACCACATGTTTCGACGCATCTGACGGACCCGCTATCGCTAGACCGACATACGGTTTATCAGCTGCTCTGGCACATTGGGATGCTGAACGCTCCAGGTGCATGCGATAATGGTGAAGAGGGAGCTCCAGAGTATGTCCAGTGTGCCTCTAACATTAGGAGACGTGACAAAATTTGCGGTTGCGTTGGGTGTTGAACAGGAGGTTGTGGTCACATTGTACGCCTCCGCTGCCGCTGCGAGAAACAGGGCGATGAACAGTATTGTTGATGTGCGCGAAAGCGACATTGTATACTGTAAAACGTGAACAGGGTGACATAAGTCAGTAACACAGCTAGCTGGGAGACACTTTACATCAACCAAAAATCCGAGATCACACCCACCTGATGCTGTTGGGATCAAGGGCTAAGAGGGTATTGGTGTCTCTGACGGTGAATAAGAGCGTCCATTGTCTGTCTAGACCACAAAAACATGGGGAGCTTGATAGCTTGGGCACCATGGTACTCAAAAATAGCTGGAAACAAGAAGTCAGAAAGCAGCCTCGCATCCGGCCACGCCTAGCTGTCACCGCATTGTGCCCAACGTGTCGTTCATGAATACGTGGGTGTAGTCCATAAAGACAGCAGCCCAATTTAGCTCCACGATGGAGTAGAGGACTGGTGAGTAGATGTAAAAACAAAACAGCGTGGACACGTTATTCCACCTTTGATTTGTGCGAGGAAAGTCGTGTTGCGAATCAGATAGTTATATGTTACCACACAGCCTTGGGCCTTCTTTCCTCCTGTGAGCCGTTACCGGGCTCTGTCTGGTGTAAGTGGCAGTGGCGGTGGTGGTCAATCTCTGACGCCTTAGCCAAGACAAGTAGTCTAAGCCGCCACAATAATGCTCGTCCCTTGCCTTTCTAATCACCGCAACATCGAGATGGGACAGAGATGTGACGAAAGCTAAGTCCACCCCCGGCGGCAGTTTCATCAGATTGAGCTATCGTCTAATCAGTAGGGACGAGCAAAAATTACCAATTCTTCCTCAAAACGTTTCATCGCATCTTTTAATGCCAGCTCTAAGCGGAATTCCCCTCAAACTAGACTTGAGAAGGTTCTCACCTAGGCCAAACACGGTTCAACGACTGTCCGAAAATCTAATGTAAATTGTCCCTACATCTATTTACACTACCCCTAAAAGACAGCCTAGCTCTGCGTCGGCATGGCCACGTCGGCCTTCTTCGAGATGGCATCTGTGCCAGCCCACAGGCTCGTGACCGTCTTGGTCTGTGTATAAAAGTTGACACCGGGCTTTCCATAAAAGGTGCTCGCACCTCCGCCAGCCACGCTCTTCTTGTTCCCCGTAAAGCTGAACATGGGGAGGGGCACGGGAATGGGGACGTTGATCCCGACCTGGCCGGCTTGGATCCGCCTGCGGAATTCCTCAGCGGTTGGCCCGCTCCGTGTGAAGATGGCCACGCCGTTTCCATACTCGTTATCGTTGATGAGATCAATCGCCTCATCCAGGCTATCCACGTTCAGGCACACCAGGACCGGGCCGAAGATCTCCTCCTTGTAGCACTGCATCTGCGGCGTCACGTTGGTGATGATGGTCGGTGCGATCCAGTTGCCGTTGGGGTACTTGGCGGGCTTGAAGCCGCGGCCGTCGAGGAGGATGGTGGCACCCTCGGCCTCGGCGCTCGCGATCAGACCCTCGATGCGGGCCTTGCTCTGCGGGCTGATGACGGGGCCCAGGTCGGCGCCGGCCTCGAACCCGGCATTGACCTGCAGCGCCTTGGCGCGCTCGGCCAGCTCGGGCAGCCACTCCTTGGTCTCGCCCACTAGAACAACCGTCGAAAGCGCCATGCAGCGCTGGCCAGCGGCGCCAAAGGCAGCGCCCGTCACAGCGTTGAGGAACTGGTTCTTGTTGCAGTCGGGGAGGACGGCGGCGTGGTTCTTGGCGCCCAGGTTGGCCTGCACGCGCTTGCCGTTAGCGGAGCCGCGGGTAAAGATGTACTCGCCCGCCTTGTTGCCGCCGACGAAGCTGACGGCCTTGATGGCCGGCTCGTCGAGGATGAAGTTGACGGCGCGGTGGGCACCGTGCACTACGTTGACGACACCCTCGGGGAAGCCAGCCTTCTGGACTAGCTCGGCGAGGATCATGGCTGCACCGGGGTCACGCTCCGACGGCTTGAGGATCAGTGTGTTGCCCGTTACGGTAGCAATGGGGATGCACCAGAGGGGAATCATGGCGGGGAAGTCTGGGAGCGGTTAGTTTGACAACCTGGCACTTTCCACTCCATGGGAACCTACTAAAGGGGCAGATGGCAGCCACGACACCTAGGGGCTCGCGGTACGTCCTGGTCTCCATATCCTTGGCAACCTCAAGCACCTCGCCCTTGAGGAGCTCCGGGGCAGAGCAGGCAGCCTCAGCAACCTGCAGACCACGCAGCACGTCGCCCCTGGCATCGGCAAACGTCTTGCCCTGCTCGAGGGTAATGCTCGCGGCCAGACGGTCCCAGTTCTCGCGGATCAGGGCCACAAACTTGAACATGACGCCCTGGCGGTACAGCACGCTCGTCGACTTCCACTTGACAAAGGCGCGCTCGGCCGAGGCCACGGCGGCCTTGAGCTCCTCATCCGTGTTCTGCGGGACCCGAGTGACTAGGTTGTTGGTGGCGGGGTCGTGCAGGTCGATGAACTCGCTCGTGTTGGAGGCGACGAACTGGTTGTCGACGAAGTAGGGCGTGTCCTGGACCGACTCGATCTTGTTGTGGTTCGTGGGGAAGCTCGTGGCGGTGGTCTCCAGAGGCCGCAGGTGGAGTGCCGTGGCGTGTATCCTCGCCGCGGCCGAGGACGACTTGTTGGGAGCAGCCATTCTCGATTTCGATGTAGGCAAGCGGGTACTGAGGGAGAGGTATCGCGGTGAACTGAGTGCAAGTCGACCCGGGGCTGCGCGGGCTGCGAGACGACGCATTGTTCGGGAGGAAGAGTCGAGGCAGCGAGGATCCGCGGGGAGGGTCGAGGGTCGAGGACACAACTGTCGGTCTGCTGGTCTCTTGCACTCTCACCCTCTAGTCTGTGGCTAGTCTTTCTAACTGGCTCGAGGACACGGCACGAGGACGGCAGGGCAGCAGTGCAGTGCAGCTCAATACCGGCTCCTATTATTACCCGCCGACTCAGATGGCACCATTGGAGTGCTTTGGGGTATCAGGTATCAGTGCAGCTTCTAGGTTGCAGGTTGGGGGAGGAGCCCTCCTTTATCCGGGGGAGCGACATCGCAGGGATGGGGACGTCAGGGAATAAGGGCCAACGGGTGCCCCATCGGCAACATCTCAACACCCGTCGCGGGGAAAAGTGAGGGGAAAGCCGCTCCATGCCGAGAGCCAAGCAATCCCGACCAATTCGCCTCTTCCATTGGCTTCAGCTCGGGGCCCCCTACCAAAACAGCCGCGTGACCAAACACCCTGCCAACGTATCCATGTAATTGACAATCATCCATCGTTTGACATTGACATGAAGTTGCACAAGTTCATTCATCACCCATTGTAATTTTGTATCCCTAGAATACACAATGCGCCGTAGGACTCCGGCCTCTCGACCTTGACGAGCAAGCAATAAAAAAAAGGGAATAAATAAAAAAGATGGCCCGCCGATCGGTGCCAGTTCCTCACGAAACACTTTCTGGGATGCCTATTTTGCTTCTCCTAATCCTATCTGGGCTCGGCTACCCTCTCATATCGTCACATCCTCTACCCTCTACGCCGCTCTAGTTATTCCGCGTAGAGCGCTTGTTGGCCTCACCCTTGGCAGCCTCAACTCCCGACGAAGCCGCCGCAGCGACCTTATCCTTGGCATCCTTTGCCTTGTCCTTCACATCGGCAACCACCTTCTTGGCCGCCGGGACAGGAGAGCTGCCGCCAGACAGGATGCTGACGAGGATGGCAAGAACAGTCACCGCGAGAGCGGCAAGACCACCGGCAATCTCGGGAACGAACTTGATCGCCTCAATGGGGTCCTTCTGCGCGAGCGTGACAAAGAGGCCGAACTTCTCCTTGATGTAGGTAACCGGGTCATCCTTGAAGTTGAGGTCGTTGGGCGACGCAGGCTTCTTCTCCTCCTCCTTGGGCTTGTCAGCAACCTCAGCAAGCTCCTCGAGAGGGTGCTTCTTGAAGAAGGTCTCGTCAGCCAGCTTCTTGGCATCGTCAATCGAGTGGCCGACGTAGATGTTGTCGAAGAGGATGTTGTTCTGCATGGTCCAGATCTCAAAGCCAATCTATTATTGCAACACGTTTAGCAATTGCGCAATCATCGTACCGGCGAGAAATAACTTACAGCACCCATGGGCTCAAAGTTGGCAGGAGTCTTGTCCTCAAAGTAATTGGGGTTCTTGATCTTGCGAGGCGCCCAGACACCCTTGTAGGCTGGGTTGTCGATGTAAGGCGCGGTCCACTTACCCTTATACTCGGGGTTCTTAGTCATGGGCTTAGTCCACGGGCCACATCCAGAGACATCGGCGCACTTGGGGTTGGGGACGGTAGGGGCGACCCAGTCGCCATCCTCCTCGTCATCCCAGTCCTCGGGCTTCTGGGCCTCCGGGTCGGGAACAGTCTGGGGCTCGTCAACGAGCCAGTCGGCCGGCTGGGTAGCCTCCTCATCAACAATCTCGAACGGAGCATCCTCATCCCAGTCCTCGGGCTTGGTAGCCTCCGGGTCAGGAATGCGGGCCTCGTCAACCCAGTCCTCGGGCTTCTTGTCCTTGGGGTCGTCGATCTCGGTCGGGGGGTTGACGGTGGGGGTGAAGTCCTCAAGGAGGCTACCCTCCTTGACCTGCTCGCCGTTCTGCTGGATCACGTAGGTGTTATTGGGATGGACAATGAGCGTGTAGAGCTCGGTGGTCTTGGTGATCTTGGCCGTGGGAGGCGAGTTGAGGTGCTTCTCCTCGTACTCGCCCGTCTTGGGGTTCTTGTGGTTGAAGATGAAGTGGACCTTGTTGGTGTGGCCGCACTTGTCGGGGCCGAACATGATGACGTAGGGCGTCGTGTTCGAGAACTCATCCTGGTGGAGAGCCTTAGTCTCCCGGAGGAGCTTGAGGTAGGCACCACCGCATTCAAGGCCGTCTGAAAGAAGGAATTAGTGAATGTTTGAGTTTCAAGTGTCGGGACCAACATACTCTGTAGCTTGACCTCGTATTGGACCACCAGGGTCTTGCCCTTAGGATCGATCTTCTTGGGGAACTTGGCCGAGATTGCGTGATGGGCAGCGGCGTTCTTCACCACGAGACCCTTGTCGCCAACCATTCCCTTGTAGACGACGGGCTCCTCAACGGCCCATTCGCCGACGTAGGCCCACTCCTCGTCACCCTGGACGTCCTTCTTGGCGTGGGAAGGCTTCCACCGCTTCTCCCAGTCATCGGTAAACTGCTCAAGGAAAGGAGCCTTAAGCTTTGTGGGCTGTTTGATAGTTCGTCAGTAACTGTCTCCAGGGTCGCAGCGCGCAGCGCATTGATGTGGGCCGATTCGACAACCAGAGCCAGACAGGGCTGGATGGTGTGCGATGGCGATTGGCAGCGGGGGTGGTACTCACTGTGAACGTCGGGAGCTCGGCGGCGGCGGCAGTTGAGGCGTCGGCAGCGGGGCTGTCGTCCTTGAGTACCTTCTGCTCATCGGCATAGGCGTTGCCTACCAGCAGCGCTGCGCTGGCAGCAGCAGCAGCGACGTTGAACCTCATTATGAAGGCGGAGCGCTGTCTCAAGCAGCTCTGCGATCGCGGTGCAAATGGGGTGCGAAGAAGTGGAAGAAGACTAGAGCAAGTCGTCTACGGAGACAGACGAGACGTATTTATCGGGCAATGGATGGCACTCCCAAAGCTCGAGGAAAAGGGGAAGTAGGGTCGACGGTTGAGGGGGGAAAAAGTGGTGAATTTGAAGTTCAGCAAGTGCAATCGGACAACGTGTCTTTAACGAAATTCCGTTTACTGAGCTCGAGCTCGGGGCTTGGCCTGCTCGCTCCAAGAGCGGGACCAGCTTTTGCGGGGGCAGTTTGGCGCGGCGGCTGGATGGGGCACAGCCAGGAGCAACCAGCCAAGCTGTCCTCTACCTTAGCTGTGTGGCCTCAGCGGAAGGCCTTCGAAACTTCCATCCCGTCCATTGGCGCGCCGGAACTACTATCCGTCTATCACTTATGCTAAGCACCCCGTACCAATATTGTAGCAATATCAAGCGAGCCACATCTCCTCTCGATGCATGTGCTTTAACCACCTGTTCACTTGGACCCTTGTGATGATTTCATCGCACCTGCTGAGTTTTGTTTCTGTTGGTTCACTCAGGGTCCTGGGGGTTCCCAGCAATTGACGCTCCAAGACATTGGGTTGACAGCGGCGAGCCGAGAGGTGGGGCTACCCACTTTGTTAGGTTCCCCAAGCACGGGTCTCATGTCGAGAGTCAAGACCTTCAACGTCGCCAAATCTCGACGACACAACGGCTGAGCGGCAGCTCTATCATCTCAAATCTTCCGATAGCTCGGGGGTCTTGGAATTCATGGCCATTTAGATGATTCACTGTCGAAACATAGCTGTTCACATCGGCTGGCCTGATTGAGTTACTGCAGGGTGGGTCACAGGTTGCATTGAGAGTTCGGTTTCACAAGGCTACAGAGTGCCCTCCTTCCGTTGTTGAATACCGATCATCGGGTGAATGTTAGGCACGGTGCTCCAGGCCAATTTCCCATGATCCTCACTGCCCGACGGTCAATTGCTGCATTGAGGTGTTTGCGGTCCACCTGGTCTCGTCTCAGCTCGCTCGTCCAAGTTGCTGGTTCAAGTTGCCTTCCTCAGCTTCCACGTGGAGCAATTGGAAGCTCGAGCTTGGCCAGCTGCTGCTGTGGATAGCCCTGGACTCCCGAGTGGATCCGGTGCCGGGGCAAGCGTGCTATGCGTAAAATCGCCGCTTGGAATCGGAACGACTCCGAGCCCAGCGTGCTTGTCGTCAATTTAGCCTCAAATAGCCTCATTTGCAATTTGACACTGCCGCCCCGTTAAAATCGCGGTAGAAGAGCAGATCGATTCTCGAGCCCCCATCAAACCCCAATTGAACCCAATTGAGCCCCATACCTTCGATACGACCGGGGACACAGCACTCTACCGCCTCTACCGACTTCTACCTGGAAAACCACCTTGGCCTCTCCGGAGCCTTTCTGCACCGCTGCTAGCTCCGCGCGCTTCGGGTGTTTAACCCCGCGACGTCACTATCCCAGCCTTGGTCCCGATAGCGAAATGGCCCCGCCATCCGATGCCCCTGCCCAGCCGGCCGGCGACGCCAGCGACAACACCAACGACCACCTCGTGCAATCCGACAACCCAGAACACCCGGCGAACCTGATCCCCTCGCTGTGCGCCAAGTTCTGGACACTGGGGTGGGTGACGGGCACCGGAGGAGGGGCTTCGATTCGTGACGAGTACGTTGGCCAACCCCTCCACCCCCCATTCCCAAGCTAACGTAGCGCAGTGACCTTGTCTACATTGCGCCCTCGGGCGTGCAGAAGGAGCTGATGAAGCCCGCCGACATCTACGTGCTCTCGCTCGCGGCCCAGGCGAAGTCGCTGGACCGGCGCAGCCGGATGTATCTGCGCAGCCCGGCGCGGTATAAGCCGAGCCAGTGCACGCCGCTCTTCCTGGCGGCCTTCACCAAGCGCAACGCGAGCTGCTGCATCCACACGCACTCGCACTGGGCGGTGCTGGTGACGCTGATCCTCGAGACGCAGGGGCCCGGCAACGACCGCGAGTTCCGCATCAACAACATTGAGCAGATCAAGGGCTTTGGCCGCGGCTTCGACCGCCCCGGCAACCTGGGCTACCACGACACCCTGCGCATCCCCGTCATTGAGAACACGGCGCATGAGGAGGACCTGACCGAGTTCCTCGAGGAGGCCATGGAAAGGTACCCCGACGCCTACGCCGTCCTCGTGCGCCGCCATGGTGTCTATGTCTGGGGCGAGACGGTGCACAAGGCCAAGACGCAGTGCGAGAGCCTGGATTACCTCTTCCAGCTCGCCGTCGAGATGAAGAGGCTGGATCTGCCCTGGATCACAAAGATTGAGCCGGTGAAGCCCACGCGAGCGTAGCCGCTGCCGCGGCCAGCCGAGAGACTTGGCAATCCGAAGATGAAGGGCGTCTCCCTTCTTGATTATTAACTGCTGTGCATATATAAAAATGCCGTCTTGATCCAGTGATTCAATCCATTACCAACCAATACCAGCCATCAACATCCCATTACCCCCATCAAACATAGGCACATCACACCCCTTACATCGCCAAGACCCCAATTAAAAAGCCCAAGAACCCCACCGTCGCCGCACTCCCAAGACCCACACTGGCGCCCGCCGCGCTCGACGAAGTCGTCGCCGCAGCCCCGCCAGTCCCCGTAGCTGCCCCGCCGTTGGTGCCGGTGGGGCTAGCACCACCAGAACCAGAACCCGAGCCCGAAGGGGCTACGTTGTCCGTGTTGGGCGACCCGGCCGCGGCAGTGCCCTGTGGCGCACCTGCTGTGGTGTAGTAGTACTTGCCGATACATCCATCGACGCAATTCTGGTAGTTGAGGTTGTCGGTGGCGGTGCCGCTGCCCTTGGGGCACGCCGCGACACACTTGTTGGTGGCGTCGACCTGGTTTTCATGTCAGCAAACTGTTGTTTTCCAGCGGTAGGGGTATTTGTTGGATTGTGGAGGGGATCGGGCCGCTACATACATCGGAGGTGTTGGGGTTAGGGACCGAGATGCACTTGGCCGTGCATGAGACGTCGCCGGCCGTGCAGGCGTCGAGACAGGCGAGGATGGCGGCTTGCTCCGAGTTTGCTGCGTTCGCGGCCGTGTTGGTCGCTGTCGCAGGTGTCGTGGTCTGCGCAGTCGCTAAGGCGGCGAGGGCACCGAGGAGGAAGAGGGTGGAACGCATTGTGGGCGGGTTGAGATCACGGTGGAGAATGTGGTCTGTAAAGGGGGGTTCGTTCGTGGTGATGGCTCAGCGAGTGTATAGAAAGATTCGTACCACAAACAGAGAGGCTAGTTAACGAGTGTAACGCTGACAGCGAGGAGGGGATGAGAGAGAGGAGGGGACTTCTGAGGGAGAAGGGAGAGAAGAAAGATGGGGGAGTGCGATTCAATGTATGCAATGGAGGCGTTCTATGTATGTACACTACACACAAATATCACCACGCCAGCGATCCGGCGCAGCTGTAACCCACATTCCTCGGCACACGCTGTCGTTTCGTTAGCCTCTCTCTCCCTCGCTCACCGGCCCCGAGCACACGAGGATCCCTTCTCGCGCGCCTGTAACCGGGGGTGATGTGTCCTGGGTCCCTGGGTGGGTGACCTCGAGACATGGCGCCAGCAGGGGTTTCTGGGGTCAGGCACTCTCCAGATTTTGTCTTTTTTTTCTTCTTTTTCTTTTCTGTTTGCCTCGCATGTTGCGCATCTCCCTGGTCCCACTCGCTGTGACCATTCGGCGCTCGGAAGCTTTGGAGAACCTTCTTGGTGGGCGCGCTGTGCGTGCGTCCAAAGCCACACGAGTCCTCCCTTTTTTCCCATCTAATTTCTGGAGGGCAGGGCAGCGACAGCGAGCCAGAGGCCCAAGAAACGACTCCAAGACAGATGCATTCCCGGCATTTACCTTGCCTGATTTGGCATCCGATCTGTCCGGGCACCAATCAGCAGGCCGCAATGCGCATCAGGCTTGACATCCCCGGATTTTCTCGCCAGCCTGTTTCCCTGTCACCTCAGTTGATTGAGTGAAACTAATACATTGCACCTCTTTTTACGCTACACAATTACTATTCTGGTGGCGTCAAGCGTGGCATGCCACGAGCATGGCAGCCAAACTTTGGACGAATATCACGCGCGCTAGCAATAATACGTCTACAAACAACATGCGGGGCACAGGTATGGCTCGGGTATGTGTCGCCAATGGCTTCGCTCGGGACCCTGGAGGCAACTGAGCAACTTCCATGGCGTGGCAGACACGAACGCTTTGCGTGCAGGTGCGACCAGGAAAACCCGAGCTGGGGAAACCCAAATGAACCCGGC
The DNA here is from genome assembly GCA_030549175.1 of Lasiosphaeris hirsuta. Classification (NCBI taxonomy): domain Eukaryota; kingdom Fungi; phylum Ascomycota; class Sordariomycetes; order Sordariales; family Lasiosphaeriaceae; genus Lasiosphaeris; species Lasiosphaeris hirsuta. The sequence continues at coordinate 7,155,242 of JAUKUA010000001.1, forward strand.
CCAGTGGCTGCTGTCGAGGCCTTGGGGTTGCAAATTTTCATTCTGCAAGAGCACCTTATCAGGGCCAACAGGAATGCAAATGTCAGCGCTGCCCGGCAGCTAAAGTCAAGGGCCCGGGGGGCGGCCTGAGCTCCGGGTCGAGTGTCTCGCGCTCAAGCGTTCTATATCCACCAACTTCAAAGCGCCACGCCTGCTACGATACCAGCCCAGTGCGTGCGTCTTTGGCCGACATCGACACGGCTCTCCAATAACAAGCATGGTCCAGCGAAGCATTGAAATTCTTGATGCGGGCCATCTCACAGATATTCGCAAAACAACTTCAGGATCCACACCTGAGTCCTGAGCCCTGACACACAAGGTACGTCACACAATAGCTTCTCTTCCCAAAAACAGATCGTCCCATACTGCATGATCAACACCTGAGAACAGCTCAAGGAATGGAGATACCATTCCATACACCCACAACAACACGAAGAACAAAACAGCAGGCCAGCAGAAAGCAATGCAAAAATATATCATCGACGCGGGCCGGATTTGAACCGACGCTCCCGAAAGAACAAGATTTCTAGTCTTGCGCATTAGACCACTCTGCCACCGCGCCTATCTGATGATTCTGCTCGACTGAGCTGCAGAAGTTGCTCTGCTAGTTTTGTCTGCCTGGATTCTGGCGGGAAACAATAAACAACATGTTCCGGAATACAATTTCAAACACCCCGGGCCAAGGCATGGTCCGGACTCCGCCGGCTTTCCATAACCCAGGTCCACCATCTGCTTCCTTCTAATGCTAAACACCATATATGCTAATTAAGTCAGGCAGCATGAACTTCATTGAAAAGAATGCGAGCTGCATGCGCGCATGCGCTACCAACTTTCAAATACGCAACCTCAGCATGATCTTCTCAAGCCCCTCCATCCTGTCGACTTCTTTGGTCCCCCTCTTCAATACTCCACTGAGCACCACCTTCCTTGGGGACTCCCTCTCCCGACCCGTCAATGCATCAGTGACGGTATCCCGAATCTCCTCACTATTCAGCCCGTCCAGGCTGCTCAGCGGTGACACTTCCCAGACACAGCTAATCGGGCTAGTCTCGCCGACACACGGCTTATTTACGCGGTCAACAAGCCGCCGCTCCCAGTCGGGGGAGAACTTGACGTTCGCCTTCCTCGCCAGCCAGAGCATGTGGTGCGTCAGCAGGACACACAGCTGCGCCTTGACGGCATCGCACACGCCCACGTTGGGCGTCAACGACTCCTGCGTGAAGACCAGCTGGTCGGTCGGGGACTCGCTGAGCCTAAGACAAATGATGGCTCCGAGGGCCACGAGAAAAATCCCCTTGGCCGTGGCGTCCGGGGGTCCTGTGGTAGCACGGGGGTGGTTGCGCAGTGTGTCGTCCAACGCGTTGAGAAACCGGTCGCCGGCCTGGGTCACGCGCTGCTCGAGCATGGCCTTCGTCCACGGCAGGTAGAGGCCGGCGCAGGCGGAGTGGTGACGGGGGTCCCACGAGTTAACGTCATAAAAATAGAGGGACATGCAGTCCCGAAGCATCGTTTGGAAGTCTGTTATCAACTGGCGACATAGGGCGTGCTGCACGAGGCGGGCGAATTTTGGAGAGCAGAGGATGCTGGCTTGGATGACGGTGTCGTCGGCGGTGCAGTGCTGCGAAACAAGCCGGTCCATGGACGACTTAAAGATGTCGTCGATGGTGAAATCAGCGCCGAAATCAAACTCGATACCTCCCACAGATCGCCTTTGCCCAGAGCAATTACCCTCCAACAGTCCTTGTTGACCAGCGGGCATTTCTGCACTTAACATCAGCCTCGAGCCACTAACAGCCCACTTGCGAAGAGACCAACTAGACGAAAAGAAGTTCATATCCCTGATGCTGACGCGGATACAGTCAATGTAAAAGAGCGTCTTCTTCTCCATGCGGAAATCGGGCATCGAAGCAAGCTTCAGACAGGCCGTACAGGGCTCGGTCTGCGAACACTGCCAAACACACGCCAGTCAGAATGAGAGAAAACAACAAAAAAGAACTGACTCTGATTTCGAGTAGTCCTCAAATCAACCAATACACACTGGGATCCTCAGTAACCTGCACCGCAGGCACGCCCCCCTCTCGCGCACGCCGCGGATCTCCTGGCGCCGCGTCTGGCCGAAGCGCTTCCGTGCGCGCCCCTGCGACGGCTTGTTGGGGTTGGCGGCGAACTTGATGATCTTGCCGGCGGACTCGTCGGCGCTGCCGAAGCAGATGTAGCCGGGAGCTTCGGGCATCTCACTCGCGGACTCGGCGCTATGTGGGGCGGAATGAGGATGTGTTGATGACGGGAACTTGACGGTGAGGTAGAGCTGGCGGCGGGGCCGCAATTTAAATCGTACAGATACTAAAACACCAAAATGGGCGACCAAACAGCCATCGTCAACAGGCTTTTTTTTTTTTTGCTAGCTTTATATATGGATACTAGTATTCGCGGGTGGCGGTGCGCATCCTGAAGCCCATCGAACGTCTAATACGGGGTCTTAAAAATGGTCTTGGCGGTGATAGATTCGAAGGATCGGATAACAACACATCTGGTCAGACTGTTGGCTCAATGAGCCGATCTTTCTCCTCCTGCTAAGCCTTGCACGGTCGCAGCCTAATAGGTCCCCATTTCCACCGTTTGGGAGGGGAGACACACACTGCTTCATTTGAAACTCGCCTTCAGCTCCCAGCGCCCAGAGGGCCTATATCAAGATACTAACACGAGTAATAGCACAGCCCGCCGGCAAACAAGCCACCCGACGCCTTGGGGCCCCTCAGCTTTTGCTCCCTTGACGCAGCCCTAATACGCCCCCAGATTATACCTCCGCAAAACGGGCAAATCGCCGGGGTCGAGACGGACAATCCCGTCTCCCGCCCTTACAAATACAAAGTACCGCACATACAAACCCCAAGATAGCTGCTGCTGCTGCTGCTGGGTACTGCTACCCCCGTCCAATGGCTGGGAGGGTCGGTTGCCCGTCGCGAATGGTGCGCCGCAACGTGGTCAGGTCCTCCTCGATACGCAAAGGTTTACGCGGCTCAAACATCCCAAGAGCTCATCCGTCGCACCTCTAGGCCACCCACGACCTACCGATGGCGCTCTCGCGACGATGACACAAGTAAGGGACTGCAAGGCTGCTGGTAAAGCCCTCAAAACCCGACCCGGCGATACCATAGGTTGCACGCCATGCTGACACATGTCAGCACTCTAATCCCCGCCTCGACCAACGCAGGGCAGGTAAACAACCTCTCCTGAACTCCTTTTAGACACAAAAACGCACAGTGGGTTGATTCAACTTGTTGCTTATTTTTGTTGTATTTGTTATATCCATCGCCACAAGGCGTCAGGCGCAAGGCACAAAGGCGACCTCCCGCACCACTAGTCTACCAAGGAATCGGCCCCTCTTTGTTCGAGTACGTCCCGTTCTCTCCATCGATACCCAGTGTCGCGAGGCGGACCGCATTGATGGCGCCAAACGAGGGATCATCGGTTCCCTGGTAGTTGTTTAGGTTCGTAGCGCAGTAGCCCGGGCAAGTGAGGCTGATTTTCCAGCTGGGGTCCTTCTCGAGCCGCGCGATGTAGTGCAGCGTCAACATGTTCAGCGCGGCCTTGGAGGTGGCATACGGCGGGACGTCGAGGCTGTGATGCCAATTCTTGGGGTCGGCCTTGTACGCCTCGCTACCCATGGTGGACGAGAGCATGACGATTCGCTTAGTCGGCGCCTGGGATTTCTCGAGAAGCGGGATAAATGTGTCGGTGACCTGCGCAACACCGAACACGTTGGTGTTGAAGACGGCCTGCCATCCCGCTCGGCCCTCGACTCCCTTGGGCGGGAAGCCGAGGGCGGCGTTGTTGATGAGCACATCGAGACGGCCGTGCTTCTCCTCGACCGCCTTGGCTGCGGTGGTGATGGACTCATCCGAGTCTTGGTTAAGCAAGAGGCCCTCGACCGCCAGGCCGAGGGCCATGAGCTTGGCTACGGCCTCGTCAATAGCCTCCTTGCGGCGGCCCGCGAGAATGACATGGTAGTCTTTGTGCTCAGTGCTGAGCTTCTTGGCGATCTCAAAGCCGATGCCTTGGTTGGCTCCCGTGACGAGGGTGATATGGGTGTAGGGGGCGGACATGGTGCAAGAATAAAGGCGTTTTTTTTTTTTTTGATATGTGTAAAGAATATGCTGGCACCTGTTGGATGAAGAAAACACAACATGAATTTTGCCGGTCGGCGGGTGTGCCTTATATGCCAGCACCAGCATTGGTGATGTATCACTCCCGCGGGTCTTAGCTGTCGGCTGTCTTGGTCGGGAGAAGTGTTAAGTCCGGTGGGCCCGCTTCTTTTGGATTAGCGACCATTCATCCCCGGACTTGCAATCTTATCGGATCCTGATGCTTGGTAATGCTAAACCACGAGAGGGGGGTCGATTCGAGAGTCACAGTCCTGGTTGGAGTCCGAGGCGTGGCCATCCGGTCCGAGCCAGCGGGTTTCGGGCTGTCTCCACGAGTGTCCCGGGCGGGTTACGGGCTCTCCCTAAGCTTGCCGTGCGGGTTACGGGTGCGCGACACGCCGCACCTACGGCACGCTTATAAACCACTGCTTTACCCGTCGCTAGATGGTTCCAGCGCATCTATACCAGTTCAGCATTACCAAGCTGTACAAGGGGTTTCGCGTCGGCCCAGCGAAGTATCACGATGTCGCTCTCCTCCATCTCCAGCCTCCCGTCAGAATCGACACCACGGCCCTCCACTAATGTGTCCCGGAGCAGACGAATGAACACGGCCGACTCGAGATCGGGCGTGTCAATCATGCTGATGTTACCGGCCGTGTCGTTGAGGTTCTGCAAGCCCGGTGGAAAGGACGAGAGGAAAGACGAGAGGTAGTGGTTGTGCAGCAGAGCCTGGTGGCGCGTTGCATAGGCCAGCTCCATCTCGGACAGGCGCGACCGCAGCTCATCACTCGAGAGGTAGTGCAGCGTGTGGCGGTCGATTTTGGCGATGCGGGCGCGTAGGTAGCTGCGGACGAGGTACTTGAAGCGCTCCAGCTCGGTCTGGATGACGATGAGGGCGAAGTTGGTCTTGGGGTCCATGTCGCCCGTCATCTCCTCGACCTTTTCGATCTGGCGCCTAATGCTGTTATTGATGCGTTCGAAGAGGCCGTCTGATGGCCAGCTGCGGGTTAGGGGGTCATCGTTAGTGCATATTCGCCCAGAACGCGCCAACGTACCGGCAGCGAGTTGAAGTAGTGTTTGCATACTGGAGGAGCTCGGGGGCAGATCGCTCGGCGACCCAGGCACGGGTCAAGTCTTGGAGATCCCGCTTCTCCCGCGGGATTGTGTGAATGACGGGGTCGACGTCGCGTAGGATGTCGTCGATATCCATATTGGGAGCTGCACCAGAGATAATTAAGACTGAAACGACGTTGTGTTTTGTTTCTCGGGAATTTGCATAGCTGGGGCGGCGGGGTTACAGAGGATTCAGTTTGTTGACTTTGGTTTCTCGACAACATTTTCTCACCAGCCCATGCATCGATCGCGCAACTGATGCGGGGCACCTTGCGACTCGCGACTGCCAATAACGTGGGGGACACCATCGTGCGACATGCACCAATCCAATGCGGGGGCTGCCCCCGCACCTGGGACGGCTGGGCCCGTGCTGAGCAAAGAGGGTGACACACAGGTGACAGTGGTCTATTTTCGCCCGACTTTCTGGGAATCTGGGAATCTGGGAATCTGGGCAGCTGTCCCAGCTTTTGCCATCCCAGCTTTGCCAGCTTTCCCCAGCCTGTCCAGCTTCCCAGCCAACCAGCTTCCCAGCTCGCCAACAGCAAGCAGCAGGTTGCCGTCTTCCCGTTCTGACGTTATCTCCGTGGCTGGGGAAACAATAAAACATGGATACGGCATGACGAGAACAGCAATGTCGACATCTTGTCACCTCATCCCGAGCCCACTACACTCCACCACGAAGAAAATAGGATTGGGGGGGGGGGGGGGGATGAGGGGATATTGGGAACTTTCGGTGCCGAGACCGAAACGGTAGCTTTCAGCTCTTCCTACCCGAGCCGATTGCTGCATTCCTCGCAGTGGCGACAGTAGCAAACGCTGGACCAGCCTAATGGAAGACGGGTGGATTGGCTGGCTCCCAGTCCAACACATTTCGCGCTTTCCCTTTCCAGCGCTCCAAAGGACCTTGGTTGACCGCCGACGACTTCCAAGGAAGGTTGCAAGAGGCCCAGAACCCGACGGGCGCATATGCACAGCCGCGGAAAAGCAACCAGTGACGTACAGGATATCGGGCCATTTTGGGCCATTTTGGGCGAATCACCAGTCTGGCGAACCAGCGACCGACGCCCTGCATCAATGGTTTGTGGTTGTGTGGGAGTGTGGTTGAGGTGGCTGGTCGGCCTGTCCTTCGGGGCCCTCTGCCTGTCTTTTGTGCATTTCGGCCTCGCATTCTGGCCTTTTGTGCCCTGTGTGCAAAATGTGCTGACGACAGCCTGACCACTCCACCATGGAGAGGTGGCAGCGCCCGGCGCTTCTTGCGACCATCCTCGCGGCTGGGACGAGCGCAGCGGTCGGCGATGAAACCCCAGGTGGTTGCTGTGGTTGCGTCGGCGCTGCGTCGACGCTGCCACGGCTCTCCGGATCTGGTTCCATCTCTGGTTCCATTCTCGTGTCCTGTTCAATCTGACTGTCTTGGACCCTCTGTGACAGCCCGCCCCGTGTCTCAGGTACCTGGATTTCTCCTGGATTTCTCCTGGATTGCGCTGCACTGGGCTGCCGATGCGCTGCACTCGGGCTCTTTGCCCTCCTCAGCCTGACGGCACCCCGCGAGCGATGCTACCAGTCGACGCCCGTTGTTCCGTTGCGCACAGTCAGCCAGCTGGGGGGCGTCGCCACTATCAGACCCCTTCTTACTGGACAGAGGTTGGCGTTTTCCTTTTTCCATCCAGCTTTCTGCAGCCACATGCCTTGGTCCCCGCTCCGTTGCGCTGTCCGATGCAGTCGATGGATTCGATGCAGTGAGTGGATCGGTGTACAGGTAGCCTTGGTATAAGTGGAAGCCTGCTCCCCCCAGCTCGCTCGCCCCCGAGCTGCCCGATGATGGCCTGTTTGCTGTTCTGCTCTTCTGGCCAACAACACTCTGTTTTCCTGGGGCACACATAATGCCATGTTAACGTCATGTCGTTTGTTCTGCGACGACTGGCGCCCGCGGTCCTGATTGTCTCGCTGTTGGCTGGGGCCGGCCACGTTTCCGCTCTGCCGGATGCTCGAAAGTCCAGTAACCTTGGCGCTGTTATTGACAATGCCGACACCGTATTCCTGAGCAACTGGGTTGCTCCCGTCCCTGGCACGAGAGCCTACGTCGGACATCAAGAGCGCGGGAAAATCGATATCGGGAGGAGAGATTGTCTGCCCAATGGAACTAACTACTGCTTTGGCGATACGGTTAATTTCTGCTTCAATTGCGGGACATGTTGCGTCGACGGCATATATTGCTGCGGTGCCGGGGGCATCTGCTGCGGAACCGGCTGCTGCGCGAGCGGACAGACATGCGACGACGGGCAGTGCAAGTCCTCGGTGTAAGTCCTCAGCAGAGTCAGCCGAGAAGCTCTGCAAGTCTAATTGATCAACCAGGAACGCTGTGACGGTCACCTCGATAGCGTACGAAACAGTCACCCGCACGGCAACGCAGGTGGCCACCATTCTCCTGGTCATAGTCGATACTTCAACCATCGTGGCGACCTCTGATGTCACCGTATCAAACCAGGCAACCCAAACTAACGTCGTCTGGACGACAACGACTGTCTTCGAGGCAGAGACAACACCCGGATCGGTCCGGATCAGGGCCGTCGATAATGCGCCCCCGGAACCTCGCTCCGCTTGGAAGCGGGCGCTAAGTGCCGCATGGACTTCGTTGACGACTAAAGATGTCGTAGTCGACGCACGTTCGCCCAATGTCGTCCGCGATCGCATTGTGCGACGGCAAGCTACCAAGGAGCCGGGCTCAGTTGCAGCGGCATCAACCGTCACCCAGTTTAACACCCAGACAGTGGAGATCACGAGCGTGATCTCTGTCACAATCACCACTTCAACCACCTCATTCGTGATGAAGACGGTTGTCATAACCAATACTCGGTAAGCGAATACGCATGCGGCTCTGGCTGGGCTGCCTAGGCTAAAGTCAGTTGCCATATTGGGGTATGTGTGCTAACAAACTTTAGAGTCTTCAATGCCCAGGCGACGACTGAAACGACGTCGACATTGACAATTATCTCCCGCCAGCCGAAAACCGAATTCATCACCACAACAGCAACTCCTATCCGTCCGGGCACAGCAACGCTGAGTGAGCCCACATCCTCATCCACCGGCTCAGGAGCCCCGGTCGTCCCTGCGAATGCGTCCAAGTCTGTCTCCACCGGCGCCATCGCGGGTGCTGCAGTTGGAGGCACTGTCTTTGCCATCATCATCGCGGCGATCGTTATATTTTTTATCCGCCACCGCAGGAGCAAGCAAAAGCCCTTTGATAATGACATCGTTCTCCCGCCCGATGCCCTGGACATGAACAACGGCGGGGGTATGGACATGCGCCAGCCGACATACCCAGCCGTTCTTCCTCACTTCGCCACCACACCCGCCCATCATGCAGCGCAATTCCAACCTCCTAACAACCTTTCGCCAAACGCAAACACTTACCTCGATCCAAGTAGCGCCGGGGCTGCCGCCGCACCACAACATCGGCGCACCAGCTCTGGCTACTCCACGCTGGTGGGTACCCCTAACCTAGGAGCTGGGGGAAAGAAGGACGACCGCCTCTCCGCCATGACGATGGCAAGCGGCACAACATCAGCCACGACACCGCCGCTTGCGACTACGCCGGAAGCTGTAGAGGCGCCGACTGAGCCCCCCACTCGCTGGTTTGAGGTGGATGGAAACAACCAGATCAACGAGGCCGATGATGGACACCATCTTGTGGATCCGGCTGTAGACGGCGGCCATTCCTCTCCGGTAGGGACGGGATCACCGCCATTGCCACAGCAGCAGACACCGCCGCAACACTTGCGGCAAAACAGCAACAGTAGCTCGACATACTCGGCCTATGGCGGCCATGATGTGCAGAGCATCAGCGGGGCTTACTTCCAGGGGTCTGTCGGTCAAGCGGTAGAGATGGGGCCCGGCGAGCAGGGGGGTGTGCAGCAACAATACGGGCAGCAGTACCAGCAGCTGGCGCCGGAACAGCAAGCATACCATGAGCAAGCGCAGCAGCAGGGCTACGTCCAGCAGTACTACCACATGCAGCCCAACCAAGACCCAGGGCGGTAGGTGAGGGAGGCGTCTGCTTATTCTGGTTCTCGCCATGTCAATCGACAGGCTACTACTGTGTTGATGAAATAAGACAATGGGGACAAATGGGGGGATAGGAAATGTCGCAGTAGGGAAACATGGAGGATAAAAAGGCTAGCGGAATCTATTTTTACGCTGCGTTGGAATCGCGAAGCAACCAGGTCTAATGAAAGGATACGACATGGATTTTCATCTCAATTTATGGATACCCCCTCGTTATTTTTTACATCCGCAGGCAGCTATACCTAAGCTAGCTGTATCGGATGCAGCATGCTGAGCTAGGACCCTTGGGTCGGCTCGTGTTGGCAGGCTGGGATTCATCCATGGAGATTGGACCAGCCAGAAACAAGATGGAATAATATACTCAATTCCAGCGCTCTTACATTGTCCGAGTTCATACCGTCCGAGTCAATATCGTCCAAATTCACATCGTCCGGGTCCACATCGACCAGGTTCGTATTCTCCAAGCTCACATCGGCAGTTTACATCGTCCGAGCCCATCCCGTCCAAACAGTTAACCATGCGGTTCATTCATTTCGGACCACTGCCGCTGTGACCTGATTCTTTCCAACCGGGCGTTTCTACCTTGACTAGAGAAGGTAGGTACCCACTCGCCGATGTTTGAACATATTCATTGTAAATCACAAGACCATGCACAACAAGGTGGGTCCGATCAGTCTCATAACAACATCTTTAGTATCAACTGCCATTGCTCAAGTAAGAAAAAGGTATATGTGACACATCGATCCCGACAGCGTTCCCCGATATCCATCTATTATACACTAAACATGCGTCAAAACATCGCTAAGCCATCTAGAATTGTTGCCATTTACCAGTCACAACCCATAACTACGATACCTTTATATACTATCCAAATACCGAAAAAGGTATATCCTCGACATCATATCCCATAATATAATTAAATCATCCACATTAACCTCGAGTTTTTGTGTGTTGTCCATCACCTGGTAGCTTATCAACTTGCTGGCGGAGCGTGAGGCTCCGTCAGCTGGCGTGTTACCGCTCATACCTAGGTAACGGCTCAGCTGGCCCTGCCACCGCCGGCTCGAGCGGCGAGCCTGCCATTGTCGACGAAGGTCCATATGTATAATTGGGTCCGTACTCTTCTTCATCCATCAACACTGGCGCAGATGGCTCAAAGGCCACCTGTGATGCCGGTGGAGGAAGATGATACGGATGAGGCGGAGCAGAGGGTACGCTGGAACTGGATCCAACGCCTCCATCATAGTCCTCGGGGAAGTCGGGTGGCGCACTCGCCTCAGCAAGCAGTCGCCGTCGCTCTAGTTCCTGCTTGTCCTCTGTTGAAGGCAGCTCAGTGCCGGCGGTCAGGTCTTCTAGTGTGGGAGCCGACGGGGCATCGAGCTGGTCGTTTTGTGTGTGAGATGGCCCTGCAATAGGGGTGGGAACGGAAGAAACGACTTGATCGTCGGCATCGTAAATATTTTCGTCGCTTGGAGCAACATGACGGGAGGGGCCAGCAACTGCTGTGCCTGGTGGCTGGCTGGGTAGGAGTTGCTGTTCAGCGCGTCTGATGCGTTCCTTTTCGGTGAGGCCGCTTTCTTCTGGAACATCTGGTGGCGGTACGTAATATGGGGCAGCTACTAGGGCAGGCGGGGCAGCATTCCAGTAAGGATACTGCTCAGCAGGCTGCGGAGGGAATGGTGCATAATCGTGCGCATAACCCTCTGGCCCATACTCCTCGTTCTCATATGCTGTAGGCCAGCCCCCCTTTTCGTGACTGACACCCTTGTACAAATCGGATCCGACGACAGGTTGAGAGCGGGTCGAGGGGGTAAACCTTAGCTGGCTCTTGCCGCGTGAGCGGCTGCTGTCTAAAGTCCCGACAACAACCTCAAAGACCACAGAGATGACACCCTTCTCGCGGCGGAGCCTGTCCGTGTCGATGATGCTTGTGCTCCATGAGGCGAGCGAAGCCGCTCCACCCTCATAAGGGCTGCCAGTCAGACCAAGCGGGCCGTTTGGACCACTTAGGACTGTGCCAGCTGCCTTGCTGGTCTGGATCTGGTTGGCTAGTTTACCCCCGAGGTCCACGATTACCTCGATTTGGTACTTGAAAGTCATCATCTCACCAGGTACATCCTTGATGGTGGGGAAAACATCCTCGGGAACCCGTACCGAGGTAGTAACACTGGCCGTCAACGTAGCCGGGTCAATGATGAGAGGCGTGAAGGCTTGTGACAAGTCCTTTCGGAACACGCTACACGACCCCGCCGATGATAAAGATAGGCCGCCGAGACCCGTCTTGGACTTAGGGTAATACTCTTCCTTTTCCAGTCGTTTGGCATCCTCTTTGGAGAGTTCCCTGGAGGTCGGAGGTGCCGAATCTATTCGGCCATGCCGATACAGGGTCACAATAACTCCGTGCATGCTCTTGATCCTTCTTATATGTTGCACCGATATCTTGACGGGCACCATGTCCCCAGCAAGGCAGCCACCTCTTAGCAACTCAATGGTTGCTGTGATCGTTCGGTCTTTCACACCCGGTGGTCGTTTCCCCCCGAGTGAAACACTGGGTGCATGGATCTCTACAGCCCTGGTCGGCCCGGTGCTGGCGCTGACGGCGCTTTCGCCACTGACACTGCGCATATCATATTGTACCGGACTCCTTGGATTGTTAGTAACCGGGTCCTGCCCGAGATCCTCTCCAATCACTGAGAGAGACCCTTCGGTTGAGTTTTCGTTGGCCCGAGTCGAGTCGAAATCGGATGCAGGTTCTGGCGTATCGGATGTGGCGGAGCCCAAGTCCTTGTCTGTACCAACCGGCTTCCTCTTCTTTGCCTTTTTGGAGATGGGCTCGAGGTAGATGGTTCGCGTCCGTGGTACGGTGACAGGGCCGATGTCAATCTTTTCCACTAGATAGATTTTACGCTCGCAGCTTGTTGTCGCAGATATTGAGGTCGGGCGGGTGAGGGTCGACGTGATCAAATATGAGATGGTACCCCGCTCGAACTGGCAGGTGTCAGCAATGGGGATCAAGGAAAGCTGGTGCGTGCTAATTCATACATCTATGCTGCTGGGCAAGCCCTTGGCTGGGAACAAAAGGTCGAAATTGAACTCGTATCTCCCCGGTTCGAGTCGGCCGTCGGAGCTGAGGACCTGCTCGTCCTGAAACAATGACGCGTAGCCATGACCCGAGTTCTTCAAACGCGCTGCGCGACCGGCGACCGAAGGAACCTCGGCGGGGTTGATGGAGGGCTCCTTGGAGGGAACGCTGGGCCCTTTGTAGACGCGCACGTAGCCGTGCAGCGATACGGTGAGGTGGGTGATGCGGACGGGCTTGACGACGGTCAGGATCACGGCGCCCTGGACATGGTCGCCGGCGCCATACTTGCGGTGGGGCTCGGCCGGGCGGATGTGGAAATCGGCGACGTTGCGGGTGCGCGACCTCAGAGGCAGGCTGAAGCGCGAGAAGAAGGAGCGGCTCGATGAGGGCTCCTCCGCCGAGACGGACGTCGACGAGGGGGCAAGGGCGGCGCTGTTGTCGGCGGACTTCGGGTAGGGGCCCATCTATGCTTGCTGGCGGGAGCAGGCAGCCGATGCTGCGCAGTCGTCGATGGCGATGGCTCGGGCGATGGTCTTGCGGTGCAATGTTGTTTGTCTTGGTCAAGGGTCAAGGGGGGCGATCAGGTCCGGGTATTTCGACGTGTCGAGTCGTGCCTTGGCTAGGGTGTGGGAAAAGGCGTGCAGGACAGCCGCTCCGACTCTCCCCTCCCATCCCACGCAGCACGCAGCGCAGCAGGGCCCGGCTGTGGGTTTTGGTCTGGCGCGCAGGAAGAAGCTTCGAGCGGGATCCGACAGAATTGGTGATAAGGAAAAATGCTGCGTGTGGTGTACAGCCAAGAGTTCAACGATTGCGGGCGCTTTCACCTTGCTCGAGTTGCATATGCCAAGGCTGGACAGGTTGCTTGGCTTTGCCAAGAGGGCGAGGAAAATGTGGGAGTGGAGGGTGCTGATGTGCCCAGCAAAAAAGGCGATGGCAGAGAGCGGAGAGCGTGAATAAGAGTGGCCCGTCAAAGCGTCCCGCGCGACCAGCAACCACCTGCGACCGGGCACTTACTTTGCGCTTGCACGCTCCATCCGATTGCACACTGGCAACCACTTCGCTAGATCCCAGCGGGAAGACGCTGCCGTGGGAGAGCCAACCATACCCCCGCCCTTCTCCCTTCCCCCCCCCTTCCCCCTTCTTCCCAATCGTGGCGGCCATGGCAGCCGTCCTTGCCGGAGGAGGGAACCTCGAGCTGGAAAGCTTGACTCGACCCCCATGTCTCAGCCCCCCTGATGCCCGCCTAAAGGAGACCGACCCTAAGAGAACTCTCGCTGCGCTCGCTTGTGTGCGCGTCCAATCCTGTCGATCTCCATTTCACGTCTTACCGAACCGGCTGGCGGCAGCGCCGCCGCCCACAAGTCCTCCGTGATCTCACATGAGCAAGCATCCGTCGCCATGATACCCGTCTCAGGTGTAGAGCCGCCTCCAACGCCAGCTGTCATCTTGTGTCAACCTGCGGCGCCCTGTCTGGATTACCTGAGGCAGAGTTGGATGGAACTGACGGCCACGGCAGTTAGGCTGCTGTGTGCTGCTGTCGCTGTGACGGTCTCCGCATTGAAAAGTACCCCGTCGGCTGGAGCGGCGGACAAAGCGCCGAAGAGTGAGCCTTTTATCTGACAGTTTCTTTGCTTTCCAGCTTTGAATCAAGGAAATAAAAAGTATGTATCAATCCAGCGAATTTTGTCGTAGGGCTGGCTGCCATGGCCCTTGGCACCTTGGCAACGCACGTCACTTCAAGATGCCGTTTTTCGGCAGCAAACCCGAATCTCTGCCGGCCCGGATCCGACAGAGTTCAGTGGAAAACGGTGCAATTGTTTTACGTGGAAACAAACCTTATGCATATGATGCGCTGGCACGCCTGACACTATCGCTCTAGATTTATAATCGGGCTGCACACGCATTGGTCAGCTGTAAGTGCGTTTCTTTTGGCAATCGTTTCACGAGCCGAGTCAGGCTACATACACCATGAGCCCTCCTCCTGCCACAGCCGCGGGGGGGGGGCAATTCTGTTGGTGATATCACCTCAGCCTCTAGAGTAAAAAAATCACACAACACACAAAGTAAACTAGTATTACATTACGATTTTTTCTTTCATATCCCTAAATAGGGAGGTAGGGGGCATTAGGCTGTACTAATAGAAATTCGACTAGTAGTGCGATGATTCTTTACCGACGCATGCAAAACCCAGCAGCAAAACATTCGAGATGGAGGGGTTACCAAACAATTTGCATACAAGTTTTCATCATACATCTCAGCAAATCTGGCCAGCGCGAGCCCGCAGCATCGCCCGCCTTGGCTTATATCGATGGCGTTGCTTGGCTCCTTCTAGAAGAATGGCAAGGCAGGCACCGTCCACAGTTGCAGCGCAGCACAGTGGTACATACCTGCCCGAAGAGGCATCCTGCCTTAAACTTTGATTCGCACCTGCACTGGACTCCGAGAAATGTCGGTAAGTCTTGGGTGCAACTCGGAATCCCTCCGCATTGTCACGGCTTAGCTGTGTTGTTTCCTTCTCCATCCCTTTGATATCTTAGTCAACAATGAAGAAGGATGGACACAGCCAACACCCCTGGCCTGAACTCCGAGTCGGTCGCCAAGCTCCGATGGCACCACTCGTCGTTGTGAAACATGCCGCGCCGTCTCCCGGTACTCTGCAGGCAATTTGCCATGACCACCCCTCATCTTCAACCTCTGAAAGCCCCTCGATGACAGCGCTCAATATCCCATGATCGCAACCTGTCGCGAGACAGCAAACCTGAACACGTACTTCCAAAATGAGAGACATTACAGAGCTCCCACATGATCTCTTCCTTCTCGTAATCTCTTATCTTCCCCCGCAGACCTGCATCCTCTCCCGCTCTGTTTCACGTCAATGGTTCGCCGCCTTCACCGACGATACCATTTCGCTGTTACTTTTGCGATGGAATTTCCCAAGATGCCGTGAGATGCGGATCGTTATCGCTGCGACCTCGCTCTCGAACTCACCATCGCTGTCCCCAGCTCACTTGGCTGAAATTCCCGCAAACCTTAGGCATGAGGCCCAGAACATCGCCGAGGGTCAGCAACTACCCGAAGCATGGGCAACTGTTCTTGCCAAGGTTGCTCGGCGATACTACTATCTCCGCCAAGCACAACCCCGTGTGGTCGAGAAGCTTGAATTGGCTGGTCACGGTACAGAGAAGCCATCTGACTTTTCGTTCTACGGTGTTGCCCCGTGGAATCGCTTCCTCCGCCTCGATGAGAAGACGGCAAATTTCCATTACCCCGATCCTGCTTGGTGGTACAGTCAGGAAGATGGTGTGTTGGTGTACCCGGCACGAGAGCTACGTGGCGATGGTGATGCCCACTCGAGTTTGAAGCCGTGTGACGGCTATGTTTATCAGGTCCTTGACCTAGCCGACAATGTCCTGATTCCAGTACCCCTCGATGTCCGCCAGAAGCATGTCCGGAGGGTTCGTTTGACTCAGGGGGTTCTGGTGTTTGAGTGGGCAGAAGCGCTTCCCTATCACCAACTCAATGATAGAGAGGTCGTGCATCGTCACTTTGTGACGGCATTCGACGTTGTCCGCGTGCCCTCCGCGGAACCCGACCAATCCTCGGCTCTTGCCAATCCGAGGTGGACTTGGAACGTCAGGTTCCGTTCTGAATGGAAGCTCCACTTCCTTGGTCTACCTCTTAATCGCTCGGATCGCTTCTTCTCAGCACACACTGCAACCCACTACGCCATCTACTTTTGGCAGCCCAACCGCTCGCTTTATCAGGATGATCCCATTGAGCAGCTGGCCGTCTGGGACATTTCATCACCAAGTGCTTACAGGCCTTCCGAGGATCCGACGGGAGATCAGCGCCCGGCACCCATCCGTACCCAAACAACCCCAAGAGGTCTATGGAGCGGTGGGAGCGGTGGGAGCGGCAAGCCGAGTGCCCAACCCTCCAAATCGGCCGATGCCATTGTTACCGAGACCAAGATAACTAAAGACATATCTCTTGCGACTGCCACCGCTGGGCCACAGGTCATCAGACGCATGGCCTGGCGTGAGCTAGATTTTTACGGCCTTC
Source organism: Lasiosphaeris hirsuta (assembly GCA_030549175.1). Lineage (NCBI taxonomy): Eukaryota > Fungi > Ascomycota > Sordariomycetes > Sordariales > Lasiosphaeriaceae > Lasiosphaeris > Lasiosphaeris hirsuta. The sequence goes on from JAUKUA010000001.1 coordinate 7,171,745, forward strand.
GCCAGCGAGCAACGCCGAGGCTTCGCAATCTTGCTCTCGACGACCGGAACCTATACGTGGTTGAGGAAGAGCACCGATGGTCAGACGGCCAACATAGCTCTCTTAATCCACCCCGAGTCCACCTCGTTCGTTGCACAGGCATCCCAATTGTCCCCACCCCGGCATCCAAACAAGAATCCCTTGCCAACGAGCAACAGTCTCTCTCCAGAATTATTGATGGCCCTGTCTTCGGCCCTATCTGGGTCGACGCTTGTGGAGCAGATGGCGATATTAATATGAGCTTCTGTAGGCGCCTCGCCGACAACACGACCGACAATGTTACCAGCCACTGCACCAGTACTTGGCCTCCGCCGCCTCTCGGCTCCCTCAACATTGGCGGTTCCGAATACCTCGAGGCCCAGATACAGGGGTCGCGCCCAGCGAGTGCCGTGGCCACCTGGCCATGGGCATTGAAACGGGATTGCCTGTATGCCCCCTGCTGGCGACACGAGGATTTCCCTTACCTGACCGTCACCGAAATGATTGACGCAGCTGCGGGAGTGCGTGTTACTGCGCGCCACTGCTTCATGCTCGAGGCGCTGTCAGTGCATGTGCGTCCAGGCATGATCTCGGTCGAGGGGAGGCTAGCAGGTACGGATGCTAGCACCGCAGAGGCGGGAGCCCCAGGCAGGGGGGTGGAGAAGAAGAAGAACAAGAAGAAGAACAAGAAGAAGGTTGCTACAAGGAGTGACGAGGTGCAGTTTCTCGATGATATGTGGTCGGAGTTGATGGCCAAGGGTCATCTTGCCGGCGATGAGCGGTGGATTATTGGGGAAGATGACGAGGGGCGGGTCACCGTTGTGCGGTTCTGAGTAGAGGAGACCTGGAGTTTCCTTCGCTTGTTTCGTTGTTTTAATCAGGGAAGGTAGCATTGGCATTAGCATTCGAGAGGGCGATACACACCTTGCATCCTGGTTGCAAGGCAAGGTCTAGTAATGAGATTAATACACGGTTTTAGATCCGACGCCTTAGATTATTGCCTCAGCCGTCCCGAACCTAACCTCCCATCTGTTCGAAGCCTGGATACCACAACACTTTCTCAAGCACCTGATTCAACCCTAACCAAGAGCGAGACGAAGCTCGACAATGAAATGAAACCCAAGAACAAAACACAGAATATCCTCTCAACTCTCCGCCATCCGCCGTCAAAGATACGCCTAGACAAAAGAGATCGGCGATGGGTTCATAGCGACGCATTCATTCATCGGGGGATCTAGCCTCGTCGCCACATGAGCCTCAAGCCGGGAGCAGTCAGCTTCATCTCGGCACGCACACCGTCTCATTTTCACAACCGGCAAAGATGTAGGAATCGTCTGGCGTATTTACCACTTGTCTCACCAAGCTATTTCCCCTCCTGTTCGTAATGTACATTGGTATCTGTAGAGCCGCACGACTGAGCAAAACCGCCGATGCATCCCATCCGTCCACCTCGTGTCTCGCTCTTTCCGGCCCGGGAACCCGTGCCGTGGCCATTCCTCATCAACCGGCCAAGATTTTCCAGCTTTCCGTTACCCAGAAACCCACAGAACATAGAAAGAATAAGAGAAAAAATCAACAGTATTGGGCCGTGCTGAGGACTGTTGATGTATGGCCCGCTTCGCTCAGTCGTTATGTCAAGGGGTAGGCTGGGTTGCATCCCCGTTTGTTCCCCCCAACTCCTCGTCCTATTGAACACTCCGCTCCCTATTCCCAATTTCCCCTTGCCATGACAGGTAACGCCCTGCTTCAAGCAAGTCGGTCTCGACGGCAGACCTTTACGGCGTCGCCACCGGGACCTGCATAAATCGATCGTAGTAGGTGTCCAGCCACTTGGCGGCTTCCTCGCCCGAATCGTCAACGCTCGAGTCCCAGCGTCCAATCGATCCGACATAACCATCGGGGCGGACGTTGACAATGGCCACCTCGCCCGGGCCCAGATTGCCAAGCCACTTGTTGGTGCACAGCAAGTGTCGCGTGTCTTGCTCCGGAATGTCGTCAAGATAAAAGGTCCAGCGGCTATCTTGGAGAAGGGCGGGGAGGTCAGTAACCTCAATGTCGCTCTTGGGCATTGTGGCTGGCTCTGATGTCAGTTGTGCGACTCACTTCAAAGGCGGACTGAGACTTACTGATGAGGGCAAAGGTAAAGAGGTGGCTGACTGCCGTGTATCGTTCAGGCCGGATGTAAATGTCTTCAGGGGCGGGCAATCGAGGCTGTTTGGCATATGAAATAGCTGCGGCGGCGGAGAGCTTGTTCACAAGCGAGTCACCAGAGGCGATCGCCTGGCAGAACGTCTCGAGGAAGATGCGCGACTGGTGCACATCCCACATCAATAGGTAGATGCGGAACTGACCCAACATCGGAATGTCGAGTTGGACGTCGACCGGGTTGGAGTCCAAATACCGTGTGACCTTGGCAGGGGGAAGGAGGCAACCGGGCTTGGCTTCGCCCATGATCCACGACTGAGGCTCCATCATGTTGACGGCGTTCTGGCTGTACTCGGCGCCAACACCCGAGATGAAGCGCACGTTGGTTTTGAAGTTCTCGGCAAGTGCTATCGCATCTCCCCCGGCGATCTGGTTCGCATGCTCGTAGTCAAAGTTAACTAGGTCCAAGGCAATCTTTCTGCGCTCTTCCTCGTAGCTCTGGAGTAGCTCCTGCTTCGCTAGGCCTCGGACCGAAAGGTTGAGCTTCCACCCAATGTTCCAAGCATCGTGCATCGAAGTGTTCATGCCTTGTGCAGCCTTGGGTGAGTGTGTGTGACTGGCATCTCCGGCGAGGAAGGCCCTCAAGCGGTTGTCGCAAAAGCGGCTCGCAACCCGCTGACCGATCTGGTAGCGACCAAACCACTCGACGTATTTCCACCGAACATCGAATGGCGCCATAATATCTTGAGCACGCTTCATCACAAACTCCTGACCGAGTTGGTTGCGGTCGGCCTTAGGACTGCTCTTCAACTCTATGTAGAATCTAGTCATGTTGCGTTCTCGGGGAATGATGAGTATGGAACCGTGCTCCTGCGAGTACACCAGTGTCTTGGACCAGATGTCGGGAAAGTCGGTCTGGAGCTCTCCATCCAGGACACCCCATAAGGAAGCCTGCGATACCCCGACGGGCTTAGCCTCTGGTATGCTCTTTCTAACCTTTGAGTGGGCGCCATCACCTATGCAGTGTTAGTTAGTTCAGGGCTCGACCAAATCGCGGTACGGGGAACCCACAGCCAACAAGATACTGAGCGAGGATGGTCTTATGATCCTGCGTGACGTTTGTCCGACAGTTGATCTGGAGCGGACCGCTCTTGCTATCACAAACGCTGTAAGAGTCAAAGGCAGTGTTCCTCCGCACTTCAATCTTGCGCTTTTTGAGGTCGTCGATGAACAAACTCTCAACCATGCCCTGGTGCACGAGAAGGATATAGGGATCCAGCACATCGATCACGGGAGGATAATGCACTTCGCGGCCCAGGCGGTGCAGGGGCTCTTCAGCCGTGCTCCGCCAAAAGGCGATGTCGTAGACCCGGACACCTCGCTGTAGCAAGGTGTCGGCCAGCCTCATCTGGCGAAACGTCTCAATCGTCTTGGGCTGCAGGCCATCTGCTCTGTAGTCGCAGCATTGGTCAGAACAAGAGGGTGGCAACGGGCGGAAGGGAGGCCCCATCCGACGGGGCCGGGAACGACTTGCCTTCCTACGGGTGTCTGATCTGCCCTGTCGTCTACGATTTCCACTCTGATGCCGAACCGACCCAGGTTGCATCCCAGCATCAGGCCGGCAGGACCGGCGCCCACCACGCAGACTTGGCATTCTAAAGGGATCTCGGGCATGCTGCGGAGATGCGTCAGGCGCTCACTGCACGCTTCGACAGGCTCCAAGCGATCGCTGGTAGTTTGCTCCTCGGCCGACTTATCAAGAGCCGCCGGCGACATCGCGACTCGACCGGCTAGGACCGGGGCGGGCGACTTGTCTGAGGGCGGGGGGTTGTGGATGAAGATGAAGAGGGACGGATGGGCTTCCTATAAGCAGGGGCGGGCAAGGGCGATGCTAAGGGGTGGAGGTGGCCCTCCAGGAATTATTATTCGTTGACGAAGTAAGGGGAGTGCTCTCTTCTCGATCGTCAGGAAATATGCGACCGGGACCGTTTGTTGACGATAGTGGGGGTGGGCTGCCGACCGCGAAGGCGGGGGATGGCACTGCCGCCGGCGACGACAGTATTTCAGGGTCCGGCTGCAAGACAAAGGATGTTGGGGGACTGTGAAAGCAGGCACGACCAAACTGCGTGTGGGCGCTGACAAGGTAAACAGCGACCTAGGAATCAGTCAAGTTCGGTCAGGTCGAGGCACTTGGGGTGGTGGTTCAGTTTGGTGGAGCAGCAGTGTAAATTGAGCAGCCAACGAAGTGGTCTCGAGGTGGTGTAAGCACGCAGCTTGTAAGTTGGGAAGGCGTTGGCTCAGCTTGGACGGAGCTGGGGCAGAAGCAGCAAAGGCAGAGTCAATCGACTGGCTCTGTTGACTGGACAAAAACGATGCATCTCGAGAAGAGTTGCGACAGTAGCAACCTCTCCAAGTTTGACAGGTGGGTGTTGGTGGGTGTCGGTGGTGGGAGGGTTGGTGAGGTGGATGGCAAAGCGGATACATTCATGCGATATCGCGATTCCGCTTCTGCTTCCAGGCCAGGGTTGAAGACGGGGTGGGCTGATTCGATGCCATGGATGATCTGATCTCGCCGTCCAGGCGGGAAGCGCCTCCACCCTTGGGAGCGATTGGCGGCTTTCCATTGGCTGCGGGCGAGTGAGCTGCATTAGTCAAACGGTGTCTAGACCCCTGGGCGACACATCGTCAGGTCAGCTTGGGAGCTGCAGCAAAATGTCGCTGGCACCACTCACTCACCCTGCCCTGCAGTTCTGCAGTTCTGCAGCCTTTCGATGCCGAATTGCGGGAGGTGCCCCTCGCCGCCCCTCGCCGGGGCCCCTGTGCCATGAGGGCTTTCTCGCCTATCCCATGATCTGCAGATGTCATTTCTCAGCAGAGCTAAAATAACAGCGGTGGGTAGCGTATCTGACATGGCGTTCGAGATCTAGCATGCACCTTGCCGAGGATACAATCGCCCGGGACGACCGCTTGACGACCATTCATTTGCAAAACCCGGTGGGACGGCGCAGGTGACTCGCGATCGCTGTGGGTTGCATCCCGAGCGAGGCACTCTCTCCATGGCGCCGCCAGCAGCAAGCACCAGCATCGGCACCGGCAGCAACACGCGTCGTGGAACCCCGCTCCTCATCGCACCAACACTTGGTCCAGGGTCCGTCCCACAGCCGCCAACTTCCCAAAGCGGAGAGTCCCGGTGTGCCTGGCGGTCTGGAATGGCGTCACATTCCTGACTCCTTCGTACGTTTTGTGCGTCCCATGGTTCGATTGCCCAGCTCCCCATCAGCAGGATATATTTACCCAGCGCCCCAAGACACAGCCTCACCCATCTATTCTTATACCGCATATATGCGACTCCACATAGCAATTGACAAAGACCATTCACATTGCATCGGAGCAGGGCATATGCTTTAAAAGCAGTCTCATTTATGAAGCTGGGGAATCTGACTTAATTATCTAAGCGAAGTTTGCGAAAGGGGCCTCATCTCATTGCTGTCAAAGCGTTGCAGCGTTGCTGTCAAGGTATATCTTGAGAAAGTGATACCCCCGACAGATGCGAGTCGAGACCATTTCGGCCCAAAAGGATCCCTGGCAGCCGAAAACTAATGCCCTATCATGCATGGCAGAATGTGTTTTTCTGCCATCTCAAGGCTTAGCAATCTGAATTCAACGCCGTGGCTTTGGGCAAAAAGGGCCTTCAGCTTTTTTGCCTTGAGGCATTGCTTTGACCTGGGCAACCCCTTTGGCCTCACAAAGAAGGTACCTCAGATTGAGTTAAAGTGGTGTGTAAAGGGGTATCCGATTGAGGTAAAGGGTAATGTATGCAATGACTTACCCTGTCAATTCTCGTTGTCCTCGACCTCTCCCTCATCCTCATCCTCTCCCTTCTTGCCCTTCTCCACAGCTCCCACCGCGGCCTTGTTATCGCGGTGCTCCCGGAGTACCACAGCCCGCGGCTTGCCCACCTTCCGGCGCTGAGCACCCTGGGGGCCCACAGACGGACTTGCCACGTCCGCCGCGTCGTCCCAGTAATGGGCGTTGTCACCCCCGGGACCCGTCAGGTGGGGAGCTTTGGCGTCGTCAGCATTCTTGACGCAGCGTAGCCAGGATGGCGTAGACGGGTGCGGGGCGTCGCACCAGCTCGCGTCGTAGGAAGCGGCGGCCTTGTCTCGTCCCGTGTCGCGTGGGGTAGCGGCGGCGGCGTCCTCTGAGACATTGTTTGCGGGGTTGGCCGAGGCAGTGCTCTCTATCTGAGCACTGCTTTTGCCTGGTGTATCACTCTGACCTGAAGCAGTGTGGCGGCCGCCGAGTCCATTGGTAGTACTGGCTGGCAAAAGGAGGTTGTCCGACAGAGGAATCCTAGCTGCTAGCAAAGGAATGTTAGCTGCTAGCAAATGAATGTTAGCTGCTAGCAGAGGAATGTTGGCTACTAGTAAAAAAGTCTTACCCGACAGGTGAGTGTTGACCGGCGGGGTCAGAACCGCGGGTGAGATGATACCGTTTGCGACTTCGTCGTCCATCATGACCACCTTGAAGTTGCCAACTGCCGTCATATCTTCATCCAACTCCATGTTTTGATTTTCTTTCATCATGGTTGTGATGTTGGTGGGCGAGGTTATCATGGACGACTGATCAATTTTATTGATTTCCGCTTGAGCTTCTTTTGTCTCAGCATTTTGATTGTCTTCAATCGTCATGGCCATCACGTTGACTGCTTGGGCTGATATTAGATGCTTTGCGTTGTCTTTGCTGTCTCTCATTGTGGCTTTCAAGTCTGTGTTGTTCTCGACAGGACTCGGAGTGGTGGTGGCACTCTTCGTAGGCTTTCCAACGCTGTCAACATAGTTGTTGAGAAATATGTTGCCAGTAGCCATGATACAGCGTGAGGTTCAGCTAGATCGAGGTCTCTCAATTAGGTAGATACTTCTTTCAGGTGGAGGAGGTATTCAAGTTGGAGGCTAGAAGCTAAGTAGTAGTAGTAGGATTGGGTTGATAGCTATAGGTTGAGAGGGTGTGAGATGAGGTGTTGTTAGCATAGAGCAGTGATGAGGTGTGGGAGATGGAGGATAATTTTTTGGGCTGCTTGCCGGCGGGTTTAAATAATTTTATTTTTCGCCTTGACCGTGATCGTGATCGCGCCTGCCATATTCTATTCACTCGGGTTTTGAACAATAGGTACATTGCTATTATTCTGCTGTATAGAACTGGGCGGGGCCTTTGTTCAAGCACAGTCATCATTCACTTGAGTTGGGATGAAAATGGCTATCATTGCTACATCAGTCACCTTCCCTCATCAAGTGACCGGTCTCCACCTGGCACACAAAGTGACTATTCCTAATCCAATAAATGGCCTCGACCTAGTCTCTTTGAGTAGAGAGCCTCTACTTGTGACTCAGTCTTATGTTGTACAACGCTTCTGCGTAGGCCACTGGGCCTTGGTGACGGCACATGTATTAGTACTAGGAATCATCTCCCCCACCATTTATTCCTTAGCGAGCACTTGATCATTTTAAGCGGCTGATAAAGACAACCAATCTCTGAGGAGGGTTGGTTGGCTTTTCATATTAATGCCTTCCATATGTAGTTATCAGTGAGAGGCACTTGGAATATTGGCTGGAATGTTGGTAGCGCGTAGCTCAACTGGAGCTGGAATGACACAGTTGAACATCACAGTCTTTTCGAGGAAGGAACTAGTCCATTATGCGAAGAAAATCTCTCACACCTACTTTCCTCCCAGTCTTCAATCGAAATCTTACCCACATCACAGTCCTTTCGAAGGAGGAATAGTCCACCGTGCGAAAAGAATTTCTCGCACAGACTCTGTCCCCCGTCTATCATCGTAATCCTACCCACTGGAGCTGAAATGCAGAAAATCGCAATCTTTCGAGGTAAAAACTAGTCCACCGTGCAAAAAATATCTTTCGCACATACCTCCCTTAATTCCCAGTTTCCCAGGACACTTGAGATTTAGCCCACCGTGCGAAAAACAGCTTCGCACATACTCCGCACACTGCAGTTTCTTTTTAACTTTTTTTTTCCTTTAACACAACACAACATAACACGACGAGGCAGTCTTTTGAGGAAGGAACTAGCCCACCGTACAACTATTTTTTCCACACATACCCTCTTCTATAACCGGTGCGACTAGCAAACAGCGAGGCCAGCCAGATCAAGAACAAACAATCAAACGTACGTCGTAAGTCACACCAATTCCGTCTAGTGGTCTATCGTCTAATCACACCTCCTTACAGACGATACTCCTGGCAAAATCTTAGCCCCAACCAACAACCCGGTTTTACTGGGTAGGGCTGTCTTCCTGAAGGAGCTTTGACATCTCTTTGCTACGTCGGTTGATGATAGGGCCGGGCCAGCGTGAGGCACTTAATCAGGACTAGTCGATAAGCCGCCCAGGAAATGACTTGGACTCGACATAGCAGGGTTATGTTTCGATCCTAACTTGCACCAACCCTTACATATCCTACTAGCATCAGAGTCTTGGACACGCACTGTAGAATACGATCAAGCTACCTCCAGAAACCTGAGAACACCGTTTTCAACGACTCCGCCAAGTTCAAGGACACTGCCCCAACACACTCTCTTCAGTAGCCTCAATTTTTATCCCGCTCCTTACACGGGACTTTCGCGGGGATGTCCTTTATCCTGTGCTCTGCGTCGCTCAACGGTGCTCCCAGCACCTGCAGCCACAAGTGCACCTGCATTTGCAAGTGCGTTTTACAATCTGATACGGAGCCGCAACTAGGATACGGAGCGGCCTTCGGCTAGACCGGCGCTCCCCTGGATTCGTAATCTGTTGCGAACACCCGAATTGCACTAGCACACTACCTTGACAGGCCCAGCCGCGGTAAGGATAGCGAGCATGTTATCGAGCATATTAATTCGGTACTAATTCCCACTCTACAAGAGCAAACAATGGGACAAATCAGCCAGTACGAAGCCAAACGTGAAGCAGCTAAGTCTGACGGTCGCGATGGAGACAAAGTATGAGGCACGAGGCAAAGAGATCGTAGAATCTCGGGTACGACTCTTGTGGAGGGTGTTGGCAGGAAAGATAGTAGTGCCACATTGGATTGCGGCTCCGTATTAGATTGCGGAGCTGTATAGGATAGCGGTAGCTGTATCAGATAGCGGTGGCTGCATGGGATAGCAGGTCCGCATGGAATAGCGGTGTTGTATTAGATCGCGGAGCCGCATCAGATCGCGGAGTTGTATAGGATAGCGGTGCGGTGCTTCAGATTGTGGTGGCCGCATGGGATTGCGGTAGCAAGGTGGGAGGCTCTGGAATGTTGCAGCATTCCTCAATGCAGGGGCGCATTCTTCACTCAGCCCTTTCCGCGGCCCGTCCCGCCCAACGTGCAAGTGAGACAAAGACACACGGGAGTGGGCAGGGATCGGGAGCAAGCGACCGTATGCATTGTTTCCCAATGCGAGCGCAGACGCCCTCGACCGCTTTAAAAACGCCGTGGCAAGAGAGTACCTGAACAGTTGCATTGTTGAACGTCTCCATATCTGTGATACAGCTCCGGGGGGGCGGTGCGCGCCGGCAGCGTGACAATATCAGTACAAATCCCCGGGACTATCGATCACTCTCCCTGGGGCTTGCTGACAAGCACCGTGCTCGCCCCGGCATCATGTCCCTCGGTCTCGGCGGCCTTCTTCTCCTCGTAGAAGCGATCCACATCCTCGACGACCTTCCTGCCCGAAAACTTGTTCATGATGCCCGCTCCCTTGGTCCTCAACCTCGCCGAATACCAATGCGGTAGGGCCGCCAGCATGGGGAGGGCGTGGCCCATGGCGGGGCAGATGACCTGGCCGCTGCGCCCGGTCAGGATCTGCTTGACGATGGCGTCGGCCACAGTGGCGGGCTCGAGGGCGGGCATGAGCCAGGGGCTGTCGTTATAGTAGCCGGTGAACAGGGCCGTCTTGGTGTAGCCCTGGTTGACAACCACGGTGCGGACGCGCGGGGCGCCGTATCGCGTCGGCAGCTCGGCGGCGAGCCCCTCGTGGAAGGCGAGCGCGGCGGCCTTGGAGGCGGCGTAGTCGACCATGTTGGACACCGTGACCCAGGCGGCGACCGAGGCGACCGTGACGGCCATGCCGTGGTCGGCGCGCGCCATGGCGGGCAGGAACTCGCGCGTGGTCCAGTAGTGCGCGAACGTGTTGACGTCGAAGGTGAAGCGGATGTCGCGCTCGCTCGCGTCGAGCAGGGTGCGCCCGCCCACGACGCCCGCGTTGTTGATGAGGATGGTCGGGTCGCCCACCTGCGCGCGGATCTGAGTGGCCACGGCGGCGATGGTCTTGGGCGACGTGATGTCGCACTTGAAGTAGTGGATGTTGGGGCCTGGAGGGGTCTGATAGGTATCATGACTTATGCTGAGGGGGTAAGCCGAGGGAGGGGGAAGGGAGAGGAAAAGTACCAGCTTCGTAGCTCAGTGGCTGGATGTCTAGCACCACGACTTTGATTCCCCTCTCGGCAAGCAGCTGCACCACCTGGCCGCCAATGCCACCGGTGCCGCCGGTAATCAGGACAATCTCCTTGTTCCAGTCATACTTGTCGTCGACCCCGTTGTTGATGACGCGGCCTGAGAAATAGCTGTTGATTAGCCGCAGCGTGCCGAGACAGAGCAGCGTCTTGAGGCGGGAGAAGGCTAGCGGATGCAGGATCGAGAGGTTCTCGCCTTTCTTGGTGAAACGGGCGAGCAGGATCAGCGGAAGGATGAGCGCCGGGTTGAGCGCCGTGTTGCGGATGAGCCGGAGCACCGAGTCGGCCTTAAGCCCCTAGCGGGGGAGCCAGCCATTGTGCATCGGCATCTTGGTTGATTCAACACGTCTAACTAAGGTATCTTTAACGCAAGGTGGTATTTTCAAACAAAGACATGGAGATCAAATGAAAGCGAGCGTCTCGGCACATCTTTGTAGTAGGAGCTCGCCATAACGCTACTGTTCGCAAGGGTGCATCTCCGCATCGACTGACATTCATGTGGAAGCAGACCGAGGTTGCGGTCACGCTCTAGGCAGGGGGGTCGGGGGGTCAGAGGGTGCGAAGGGTTGGGGAAATCTGGGGAAGGCATGACCAGAGTAGCTGCTTTAGGAAGCATCAAGACACCACTGTAGGGTTGTGCCGGGCTAGCTGAGTCGGCAGCCAGCTGTGTTTTTGCTCAGGGCACGCGAATTTGCTGCCGCTTTGTCTTTGTCAAAGGCTGCCAGTGAATTGCCCATTCATATTCTTGGTATAAACCGTGAGTTCACCATCACGTGAACGACTAAGTCTTTCATATGATATACAACCGCCGATATACAATCGCCGTCACGTGCACGACTAAGCGGCCCCAGATCTTCCAAGCTTCTAACCCCGAGATGCCATTAACGAACGGGCCACCCGAGATCACCTCAACTTTGGGTATAGATCACAAGCTATACACCTCGCCATCACGTGAGCGACTAAGTCCCCCTTGCCTTCGACTAAGTCTCCCTCACCTTCGACCAAGTCCCTCCCCTTCCCCTACCTATCCAACCATCATGTAAGGGACTAAGCATCTCCTGCAGCCTCTTCCCCTGCCAACCCCATCGCCGCCAGTCTGACCTCCCCCCTGAGCGCCCCCAGCTCCGGGCTAACCGCCTCGCGGCTCCGGAGCGTCATGACGGCCGCCCGCTGCGCGACATCGACCAAATCGACCACTCGTCCGCCCTGGGCCAAGCCCGCGATCATGACCCCGAGGAAGGTATCCCCGACGCCGTTGACCGAGGCCACATCGCCGACGTGCTCCATCGCCGGAAACAGCCGCATGTACACGCCGCCAACGGTCGGATGCCCGGTCCCGCAGCGCGCGAGGATGTGGCGCGCCTCGCGAGGGTCCCGCAGCCGGGGGTCCTCGGGGCTGAGGAGCTCCGTCAGCAGCGCGCCGTTGGCACCCAGCTTGGTGATGATGGCCGGGATGTACGGCAGCAGCTGGACCGTCTGCACGGGGATGCCGACGTCGGTCATGGCGGCGCTGGTGAGCCGCACGAAGCGGTCGCGCGCTCCGACCATGCCGAGCGCGTCGATGACATCGAACCAGCGCGGGTCCTCGAAGAAGCCGCCCTCGCGCGCCGCCGCGTACATGGCATCGAGCTCGAACTGGTTGGGCGTGGCGAGGTCGACGCTGGCGCGCGGGAAGACGCCGAGGCTCGCGACAGTTTCGGCTGCGCTGGATGACGACGGCGAGGTCACGGTGGTGGCGAAGAGGCGCGCCGCCTTGGCTGCTGACACGGGCTCGAAGGCCACACGCGCGTGGTGCCGCCGCCCCGCGCGCACCCAGATCCGGATGTCTGGCGCCGCCCAGTTGCCGTCCACGACGAGCCACTTGGGCCGCGCTGCCGCGACGGCCGAGTTCCAGTAGGCCGGGAACGAGTGCGCCGTGAAGATGGCCATGTCTGCCATGGCGAGGACGAGGTTCTTGTCGGCGTCATTCACCGACACGTACTGCGCCGTCCGTGTCGACGGGTACTCGTGGCCGAGCTGGCGAATGCAGGATATGTCGAGCCCCGCGGTGGCGAGGGAGGAGAGGATCGTTGAGCCGGCGCTGTGGGGGGGGTTGGTGTTGGTCGGAAGGGTATGCGTGACAAACAGAAGCAAATGTGAAAGGGGCCCGGGACTTACATGTCATCGCCAACCATACTGCAGAGCTTGGCCTTGCCCTCGTCGCTAACTAGGTGCGCCGCGAGAGCAACGTTGTGGCCGACCCCCCCGACGGATTGGCTAATGGCGGCGGGGTTCGAGACATGAAGGGCCGGAGACACAGCCTTGCCGCCTCCTATCGCAACACCCCCAGAGTAGTCACAGCTCAGGTCAAGGGCGACTGAGCCTGCCACAAGGATGTCTGCCGTGCTGGTGCGCTGGTTAAGTCAGCGGTCGAGTGTTTACTAGGTCCTGAGGCGAGGAAGGTCACTGTACCTGCTCCTCGATCTTCTCGATCTTGGGTTCTTCCTGAACGCCGCCTCTAAGTGGGAGGCTGGCTGGAACTTGAAAGGCATGGCTGAACCAAGCATTAGCATTTAAGTGCTATCAACGCATCACCGCGCTTACGTGGTAGTCTCGGGGGCCGCCGATATCCACTCGAGCCGCCTGGAGAGCTCCACAGCCACCTTGGCAGCACGCGCGACATTGCCCTGGACCAGGGCTATATTCGCAGGTACGCTCCGGCCCATCGTCAGCTCTTTCAGCCTATTGAGAATGTACGGCGTGTTCGCCGCGCCCGAGAACCCCTTCTCGTCGGCCTCGCGGATGGCGAGAGTGATGTGGGCATCCATCTCCTCCTGAGGAATGCCAAACTCTTCCGGGATGGGATTGGCAAAGAGGAGCCCCGACTCGATATCCAGCTGCTCCTGGGCCAAGATAATGGCTGCCGCCTGCTGCTCGTCCATCACCACCGACGGACTCTTGGAGCCGCTATCCCGCGCCCAAAAAGCTGGGAAGTCTACATCCCCCGTTCGGCCGTCTGCAAAGGTCGAGACAAAACAACCCTGAGTCTCGAGGAACTCAAGGGTGCGCGGGATATCCAAGAAGCCCTTGCATCCGCTTGATATGACAGCGACCCTAGTCCTGCCCAGCTCGGTCAAGTCGGCTGAGATGTCCATAGAATCGTGGCCGCCCCGGTGTACGCCTCCGAGGCCACCAGTCCCGAACACGCGGATACCGGCCAGCCTCGCGAGGACCATGGTACCGGCGATGGTTGTGGCGCCGTGGATCTTCTGACCTGTCAAACCCTATTGCCACACTTAGCCATGGGTACACAGTCACGGCCTGTTGGGCAAGGTGGCACACACGTGGACAGGAACGTGTCATGAACTTTGGGCAACTGAACATGACACCCGAGAGGAACAAACGATAGTATCTCCGGAACTACGCTTACCAGACCAACCAGATGCGCCAGATCGCGTCTCGAAGCCTTCTTCGCTCCCTCGTTCACCATACGTGCCACTTCATCCTTGAACAAGCCGACGGTGGGCACGCCCGCCAGGATGCCGCAGACAGCGGGCACGGCGCCGTTGCGGCGGACAATCTCCTCGAGTAAGAGGTCTTGCTCAAAGGCACCGTGGGTGTAGATGGTGGACTCGAGGGCGACGACAGGCTTGTTGGTAGCCACGGCATCAGCAACTTCGGGTGAGACGTTGAGCAGGCCCTGCAGCCCGCGCACAGCGGAGGGCTCGTTGTGGTAGAAGCGGAGGCCTGTTTTGAGGCGTGTTTGAACGGTGTGTAAACATTGGGCCCCTGAGCGGCGATCGGATATTAGCCGACGTGAGGACAACGGGTGGAGGAGCCTCAGCAGGGACAGGCCACCGGGTCCGCGCCGTGTTGCCATGGCCATTTTAGTTGCTGGGGGTTCGCCGGTGTGGTGGTGTCCAAGCCGTGTTCCTATTTCGGGTGTGGGCTACTGTATTCTACTGCCGTGTTGCCTCATGGCACACTCCAAACCTAGTTACCTGGTGGCACTGGTGAGGGGTGTTAGGAGCGTTGTGAGGTGCGAGTCGTGCTCGACACAAAAATGCTTAGTGTTTTCTTGTACAACTTTGTATGCCAATATATTTTACTCAATTATCACAAAAAGGTTAGGTAAACAAAACAACCAATAAATATTTTAGTTCTGCTGGGGCGGTTGTCGCCGGCAACAGAGTAAGCCTTCGTTGACAATGCTGCGATGATGCGTGCTGCAGGAAAGGCAGTAAACTGTCAGGAAAAGGCGGGGGGTGGGCACGGGCAGGCCATAGCAGCATGTTGCCTGTGCAGCTGACAGCAAGCTGACGGGCCTCGGGACGGAAATGGCGGCCCGCCACACCCGTACTACGGGCTGACCCGGCACCTGGCGCTACGACCAGGAATTGCACCCCCAGGCCAACCTGAAACTGGCCAGCGATGCATGACATTGCCCCAGAAGCGTTGCAACCACGAACCCTTCTTCAGGGAACATCATTCGCATCACACCTCTCACACCTTCATTGCCCTATCGAAGTCATCCTGGTCCTGCCAAGGGAGTTTCAATCGACAGCTTGTCCCTCTTGTCCATGGGCCATAGCTCCCATTTCCCCTCCAATCTGTAGACAGAAAAGACAGCCAAACTCGGTGCACACCTCATCCGACGAGCATCGCATGACAGACCCAGACAAGATGGTGCCCATCGCCCGGTTGGCACACCTCGCTTCCAAGTCTGCCCCAAGCTGCTAGCACCCCCTTCCTGGCCCGTCGCCAATCTCGCATCCATCTCGAGTGCAGAGCCGCCATGTCGTCTGCGGCATCCCATCCCCAGTCCTGCTTGTGGACCTGCGTGCCTGGTTCTAGCGAGACCATCTCCTACGATGCCCTCTCAGTTGTTTCCTTGTTTCTGAATCCCCCCAATGAACGAGAGATGGCCACCGGCTGCTAAATACGCTGCCCCTCCCACACCATCCATGGCAACCTGGGATGGCTGTCTTTTCTCTTTCTCCCATCCACTATCCCCAAGAGACCAAACAAGGTTATTTGGCTAAATGATAGACTCTCCAATGTTTCTTCGCCTTATGTCGGTGCTGCTGTTGTTTGCTGTTCATGGTTGTTGCGCACTGGACTTCACCATCGCTGGCGGCCAGATCTTTACTCCCGGTTTGGTCATTCTCGATGCCCCCCAGCCAGGCACGCCCCTAGGAGGAGGTATGTAATTCTCTCTCATCTCACCCCAACCAAGTTCCCACTCGACTGACGTGCCGCGCAGATCTCATAGAAGTGGCCCTCGATGTCTCAACAAATGGCAGAATGCCTCTGCCTCCGTACGCCCAAGACAGCCCCAGCCAGATCCACAACATCACCATCTTCCTGTACAGCTACGACACGGGCAAGAACTTTACCATCACCAACGGGACCGCCTCATCCAACAACGCCAGCCTCGGCGACATCATGTTCCAAGAGCCCGGCAGCACCGTGAAGCACGTCAAGTGGACCTGGCCCGACTGCCTGGTCGGCGACGGGCAACCTGTCGAGGTAGACAGTCCACGCGGCGTGTACAACGTGTGTTCCACCCACCCCTTCACCCGTCTGCTCAAGACTCAATTAACACGGCCCCAGATCTCCATTCGTCAAAACTTCCGGCTCAACGGCCAGGATCACTACACCATCTTCGACCTGCCCATCCTTATCACCAACCGCATCGATCAAGACTTCTCGCGACCCTCCTGCGACGCTCTCAACAACCCGCTGCTCACACCCGAGCAGATCAACGCTACCGCTGCCAACAACATTCCCATCCTGTTTGCGCCCGGCGACGCTACCATTGTGCAGTCCACCGCCGGCGCGGCGACTAGTGGGGATGGTTTGGGGCCTGTCAAGCCGGATGGCACGGCGGCGAATGGGCTCGGGAATGCGGCGGGGAGATTGGGAGTTGACTTGGGCTGTGTTTGGGTGGTCGGGTTGGTTTTGGCATTGGTTTCGCTTTGAACAAGTGAGTGAGTGAGAGTGAGAGCATTTATTATGATACCCCAGGAGTGACGAGGCGACGCCGTCTTGACTCCCGATCGAGTCTAATTTTCTGGTATGCTTTTTTGGTCAAAATACAATTCAAAGCCTATAATTTTACCTGAAAGTCAACCCATATTAATTCAAATCCCTCAGATTATTCGAAAAAGTAAAAATGGAAGCTTGAGTTAGGTAGGTTATATGTGATTCAGCCCCGTATCTCGGTCTATTCAACCACTATGGTAAGGGTTAGGGTAAAGCAGAGCGTGGCGCTGTGGGACACACCTCACTGGTGGATCAAACCAAGCCTGAAGTGGGGGATGCATGCGTAGTGGGGCCAAAACTGCCTGCCGCTGCAAGGCTATCCAACGAAGAAAAAAAATCCCAAAGCATGGAATCGAGCTGCCGCGGGCCACAGCAAAGCGGTCTGCCCCTCAACCACGCAGTTCCAACACCCCCAATCCAACCAGATATAATGGCAGCACGCCAACAAAACGATGAGTCGTCAGACGAGTCCTTCGGCGGCTTCGGCAGCTTCGACGGCGAGAACGATGCCATGTCGATGAGCGGCGACGACGATGGGCAAACACAGACGAGGATAGAACCCACCACCACCCTCTTTGACGACGAAAAGGATTCCGACGAGGAGGAGCTCGAGCGCTTTGTCCTCGGCAATCGCGCCAACTTCCGCGAGCGGCTGTTCCGCGATGACCTGCTCGTCACCGACTCGACCGCTCTGGTAAAAGCATCCGGTGACGCAGCCAACACCGCCAACCAGGACGACCTCGACGATGCAGCCCTCTTCTTTATCGACACAGGCAAGGACGCTGACGCCGCCGAAAAGGAGCGCGCACAACTGCCCACGGACCCCGAGGAGGCCGAGGCTGCCCCCGCGTGGGAGGACAGCGACGACGAGCGGCTGATGGTGTCGCTAGCCGGCGCCACGCGGTTGAGGAAACTGAGGACCACAGAGGCCGAGGACACCGTCAGCGGCACCGAATACGCACGGCGGTTACGGCAGCAGTATCTGCGGTTGTACCCGCTGCCAGAGTGGGCGCGGGATGCGGCGGCGAGCGGCAAGAAGTCCAAGGGGCGGCGGAGGCGGTCGTCGGCCTCGCAGGGTGGAGACGGCTCGTCCGACGCCTCGTCCGGGGACAGCGACGACGAGATGTTCGACGATGCGCTGCCGCTTGAGGCGTTCCTGCGCGATGCCAACTCCTTCAGCGGCGCCGGCGCACGCAAGCGCAGGAAGCTGCGGCCCGAGACCATCGACATCCAGAAGACGCGCGACATCCCCGACGTCCATAAGGCCGCCGTCAGCTCGCTGTCGTTCCACCCCAAGCACCCGATTCTGCTGTCATCGAGCGTAGCATCCATCATGTATCTGCACCAATTTGACCCCACCGCGCACCCGACGCCGCACCCGTCGCTCGCCTCGGTCCAGGTCAAGAGCACGGACCTACGGCGCACGGCCTTCCTGGGCCCCGACGGCGACGAGGTTTTCTTCGCGGGACGCCGGCGCTACCTCCACAGCTGGAATCTCTCGACCGGCCTCGTGCGCAAGGTGACCAAGATCCAGGGCCACCAGAAGGAGCAGCGGACCATGGAGCGCTTCCGGCTCAGCCCGTGCGGGCGCTACATGGCGCTCGTGTCGTCGGAGCGCAAGGGTGGTGGCATGCTCAACATCCTCAGCGTGGCCACGATGCAGTGGCTCGCGCAGGCTCGGTTCAACGGCCGCGGCGGGGTCGCCGACTTTGCCTGGTGGAACACCGGTGACGGCCTCTCGGCCCTCGGCATGGACGGCCAGGTCACCGAGTGGAGCATGCTCACTAGGCGCGCCGTCGGCGTGTGGCGCGACGAGGGCTCTATCGGCGGCACGGCGATTTCGCTCGGCGGCCGCAACGGACCCGAGGCCATTGGAGGGGATCGGTGGGTCGCCATCGGGTCGAAGGCGGGTATCCTCAACGTCTACGAGCGCAAGAACCTGATCGCGGACCCGTCGCCGGCAACAGAGGACGCGGGCAGCGAGGTGCCGGGCCCCGATATCAACCCCCAGCCGACGCCGACGCGCGCCTTCGAGCACCTGACAACATCTATCTCGATCGCCACGTTCTCGCCTGACGGCCAGCTGCTGGCGTTCGGTAGCCGCCTCAAGAAGGACACTCTGCGTCTGGTGCACCTGCCGAGCTGCACCGTCTATCGGAATTGGCCGACGGACCAGACGGCGCTAGGCCGCATCACGTCGGTCGCGTTCAGCGCCACGAGCGAGATCCTGGCCGTGGGCAATGATGTCGGCAAGGTGAGGATGTGGGAGATTAGGAGCTAGATTTGAGGGTGAGGGTGTATATAGGGAATTGATAATTGCGGTTGGGATCTTGGTTTTTATTCTGGTATCTGAGCTGTGTGATTGGATGTTTGGGTGACCCCTTTCTCCGGACTGTTGGTTCTCTCTCGAGTCTGGTCCTCCAAGTCTCTTCTGCCTCCAGACTTTTCCCATGAACCCATTGCCCCGTATCACCCCCCACAGCTTTTCCCCTTCCTCAGGCGATACATCTCAACAGCGCCTTGATAGGTCCATCCTTGACCCATCTCTTGGGGTATATCTTCCCCTCCCGCACCGAGTACTCGGCCAGCTCGCGGACGTTCCGGAAGCGGTGGACCGCGTGCCCGTTCTCGATCGCCGAGAGTAGGTCGTGGATATTTACATGGACCCTTTTGAGCGCCTGGGACGGGTGTCAATACCGGCTGGCTGGCGGTTGTTGGGGAAGAGGAAGGGAGGGGTTGTTTACCTTGCGGCACTTGGTCTTGGAGCCGAAGTCCTCTGAAAGCCCGACGTCACCGCAGAGCCGCTGCCAGTCTTCGAGCGTGCCGGCGCCGAAGTAGTCGTCGAAGCGTTTGACGATGGCGGGCTTCTTCTTGGTCATGGTGGCTGCCGGGGGGGGGGGGGGGGGGGGGGGAGGAAGGAGGAGTGTTTGGACCGGGGGGAAGGTGGGTGATGGTGGGCTTGGTTCAGGCGGCGGTGTCGTGAGACACTAGCCCCCCGTTGACACTTTTGGTGAGATGGATTCTTTGGTTCTTTATTGACTGGGTGTTTCTCACATCGTGGAAGGCGGGTGGAGGTTGGTGATTGGGGGTTTACTCGACGTACAAACGGAGGGAAATAGACACGGGGAGAATCACGGCGGTGTTCAGTCAGCCGTGGTGGCCCAGGTGTGAACCCAGTTGCGCTGCATCGATTGGGGGATCGCAAACGGCGGATGCAACTGCCCGCGGCCGTCTTGACTGCGACGTTCCATCTGGACGAAGTTTACAAGTATCCGAAGCTGAGTGAGAAAAAGAGATGGGCCCCCAGATGCGTATCGTGGTTCTCGACATCAATGTTGTCGATCTGTGAGCTGTCTATGGCACCGAAGGTCCATGGTGTTGAGTGCTTGTCGCTGTTGATGTATCCCGAGTCCGCCAAGGGAATAGGGAGGGGGTAAGGGGGTAACTGGACTGAGTCTGATATCTACAAAAACTCGGTTACTCAGCTCACCAGGTACCTTAGGTAGGCTATGTGAGCATGTCAAGTATTATCTGGCTAACGCTTACATTCTCGAGTAGAGAGATTCCACAAAGTAAACTAGCGCTACGCAGCCAACGGTGGATAAGTATAGCTGATAGGGTTATGAAGTGAAGCTAAAGAGCTGTTTGAGACGGGCCGACCCGCTGCGGCACCCCGACTAACCCGGTAATGAAGCAAACCAAATCATGTTTTGGATTCTCGAATTTCTTGAATAGCCGTAGAGAACTCTGATGATATCCCACACTGCTGCGCAGTACGCATATGCAGCAAATCACAGACAGTGCTCTCGCATGGAAGGCGAAGGGGTCGATCACGGAAATTTTGACGAACTAGAGGCACTCGATGTGTCTGGGCTTCGGCCCGCACACTCTTGCGCCCCACGTCGCCCCTCCTTGATCGAAGCTCAGGAGGCGAAAATACGGGCCTGACTGCCCTGCCCAGACCCACCGGAATGAACCCCGCAGCGCCATTTTCGGGTTTTTAGGGCGAGTGCCCCGCGCTCCTTCTGGTGGTCGGGAAGCTGAAAAAAATACGCCGCCGATCGCGCATCGCGTTGTCAGTCGGCCTGTCATTGGACAAACGCCTGCTTTCTTTTTTTCCTCTCTTCCTCTTTCGTCTCTTGCCCGCGTGCCCACCAACCCCTCAACTGCCGCTTGCTAACCGCGATGGAGCCAACCATGTATTCTCCCATTTCCCCGTCTGCCCCTCCAGAGAGGCTCGGCGGTGAGAGCCCAATCTGGGGAAGAGAAGGCGGGAGAAGCCCAATCGCAGGTGGAACCAGATAGGCAGGCAGTATGGTGTGCAGTGCTGCCAGGCGAGGAGCCGAGGGTGTGCTGTTTCGCCCGCATGGCCTTGCCGTTTCACGCCTAATCTGGAGCCATTCGTCTGTGTTGTTGCTCGCCGCCTAGGGCCGGTGAGTGGCTGCCTTGCGATGCAAAGCCCTACCCAGCATTGCAGCAGCACATTGCCTCTGGCCAGAAGAGCGTGACAGATAGACAGCGCTGGCCGGTGGGGTTCCCCCGCGACGGATCGCTGGCAGCTGGGCCGGCCACAGGCTGGTTGACGACGTGTCAGGCCATCAATCGCAATTCCTGCAAGCGCCTCCATGGTCTCACTTCCAGCCCCAATCAGGCCCAACGCAAAATGCTCGCGAACGCTCGTCAGGCTGCAGGCGCAGTCGGCTGCATGCCATATGCCATATGCCATTTAGTGTGCGCACGCATACACTTGGGCGAGGGTTCCACAGTTTTGTTTATCTTTTCCCGCTGGTCCTGGGATGACTGCGTTATGTCTTGGTTGGGTTTTCATCTCTCCTTTGCATTACCTTACTTCTGGCGCGCTTCTCGAGCATATTCAATCTCGTCAATCTTTTTTTTTTTTTTTTTTTTTTTACGCCGGACCCAAGACGGCGGTTTTCAGCCATCCCTGCCTCTTTTATTGCTTTTTCCTGCCTTCTTCCTGCCCCCTCGCTTGCGTCTGCTTGGTTCCCGCCGTAGGACGTTTTCCCTCGTGTTAAAAGTCTCCAAAGGTCCCCAAAAATTCTCCTGAGCCGCAAGGATATCCCAGGCGCGCCAGGCACAGGTGGGATACGATACGGTGGGACCCAGCCCCCATAGAAATGGCATGGTGGGACTCTAAGCACAGAAGCCCTGGTGCTTCGACCACTTCTTTAACTTCGCCTTCGTCCTTGCTACCCAGAACGCGCCTCTCTCTTGGGGATGCCTTTCCACAGCTCGAGCCTGAGCCCAGGCGGTCGACCAATATAACAATGGACCAACGGAGGGCCCTGCTCTCGCCCGTCTTCGAAGACCAGCCCGCGCTGCCGAGCACCCCTGCCCTGCTCGTGCATGTCGAGATCCAGTTCACAGATCCCGTTATACGTTCGAGATACACCCGTAGCTATGGCAGCTCCCCCGGCTTCGTCCCTAGCAAGCGCATCTGCAATGGCCTCTTGCGCCGCATCGACCGCTGCTCCCGGGAGCTCCTCACCCGCAAGGACCCGGCCGCCCTCGACATGTTCAAGGACGACACCTTCGAACGCAAGCCCCTGAGGTTCGAGATGGCCTTTTGCATCGCCCGGAGGGATAGCGGTCAATGGGAAGAGCGGACGTTCCGGTCCTACCAGAAGCAACCCCTGACCGTTGCCCTCACCAAGGAAATCATCCTGGCGAGCCACCGGATGATTGGGCTCTTTCTCCGCCGCCACGACAGGGACTTCCGCTGGCTGGACGGCTCCATTCGCGAGACAGGCCCCGAGAGGCCTGAGACGACGGTACCGTCCCACAATGGTCCTCTTGATCTCTGCTGCGTCCCGAGGTCCCGCTTTATCGAGTCCACTCAGGAGTTTGAGTCTGTTCCGGGGTACAGCATTGAGTTTTCCTTCCGGAGTCGGAATCCCCAACGGGAAGTGCCGGTATACGAGCGCGTACTCAAGGTCGACAGCGAGCAGACGGCGCCGTTAACCCTCTTCATGAGCGAGGACATGCTAAGGAAGGGGCTACAGGCCGCCAACATTGATCTAGACAGGAGGAAGCAGCGATTTGAGAATCATGCTAGGACTTGCAGCGAGCTGAAATGCCGCCACTCGGACGCCGAATCGCTCAGCATCCAGCTTCGGATAGTCAATAACCTGGGGCCTGTGTACGACCACGTCCACTGTTCCATACAAAGCACCCTCTCGACTTTTGGAAATCCCGAGTCCCGAGACTGTGACGATCTATTGCATGCCGCCACATACGCCTTTGTGTCAATTCAAAAGGAGACCGATGCGAGGGTCAACAACCTCAACGACTTTGAGCTGAGGGTCATCGAGCTGAGGGGAAAGAGGTGGTCGCTGCAACAACCAGCAAGATTCAGTGTCGACTCTTCGGCGTCGTACGGCCGGCGGACGATTCAGGCAGCGTTGGATCGCGTACAAACCGGCATTGCGGATGTTCTGCGCGGCAACGATATTGCCATTCATATAACTGCCCATAAGAGGGGCCACTTGATTCTGGATAAGGCTATTGTTGCCCATGCCAAGTACGGAATACCAAGGGAAACTTTTCCCTCGCCAAAAGATGAAGAATCGGCCTTCGTTTCTCGGCTCAAGTCGCGGATCCAAAAGGATATCGACATGGTGTTCGAAGACACGTGCTCAATTGACGACATTCCCGAAGAGGAGGAGGCCTCGGAGCCGATGCCAACCAGTGTCATCCAAGCCGAAACTCAGCGCGCCGGAGATCAAGTCGCCACTGCGCGGGGTGCCTACTCACGGAGCCAAACCGCGACGCCCCCGCTTGTGCCGACCCAAGAATCGCTCAGCCCGCGAGCTCAGCGAATACCATCACTCACTCGCCAGTCTTTCCCCACGGATACGCGGAGCGTAAAATCGGCAGTGTCTTCCAACGATGGTAACGACAGCAGCATGGCCACTTCCGTCGCTTCCGAGGATACGGCAGAAAGGTCCTCCGTGGTCTCCGAAGATCCGACACCCCTGATCATTGTATCGGCTGTTAGGCCCACTCAGCGAAGATTTCCCCTGGTCCCTAAGCGGTATTCATCAACAGCACGGGTCAGCAGCGCATCCACTTTGATTGAAGAGATCGAATTTGGGCCGGGTAGCAGCAGTATGGCCGGTTCTGGGTATGGTGCGATTCGAGGGATGGAGGCGATCGAGGGTATCAAGACCAAGATATCAGATGCCGGCCTACGGATTGATTTGGGAGGAGAACCCCTAATTAGTCCCGCTAGTAGCTCTACCTCTAACCCTGCGGCTCGACCCGAGGGCGCTAGGCACATGTCCAACCAAGCTCAGGAGAACACATCGGGTGCTGAGGCTGTGGTCCAGCCACCAATGGACACAGCTGAGGCGCTTGACTATGCCGAGGAGCTTGCCTCGGGCCCGGGATTTGATGAAATCACTAAAGTTGAAACGCCGAGTTCCTTCAATGAGACAACCAGCCCTGGAGTCGACGCATACTCCACAACCCCCTCCACACCCGCATTGAGTTCGGGTGGCGGGTCCTCGCCAAGAAACAGTATTCTGATAACGCCAACCTACCTGCGGACACTGTCGGGCACGAGAGATCCCGTCCTGAGAGATTTCGAGCCCGATTCTGAACCGGAAGAGGCCATGATAAACATGGAGGCCGAGGTAGAGGAGAGGCAACCACTGAAAAGGGGGGAGGTTGGGGACCAGCACACGGCTGACCTGCAGCCAATCGGGTCCTCTTCATTGGGCCCTGCCTTCGAGATAGTTGCAGCCCCAAATGTGGCTACAGTCGGGTCCGACGCGAGTGGCCTCGGGATAGAAGGCCAAATTGAGGCGGTGAGCTCGGGGGAAGATGCGACCGAAGAAGATGCACCAGATCCCAAACGCCGGGTCCCGTCACGCTTGCCGACTCCATCATTTGAGATGGATGACCGGGATCTGTCAACATCGGACGCTATACCTCGTGAGGAAAAACTCGGGGCCGAACATGCTGAGGAGCAGCCGGATGAATCTGGTTCGCTGGCCGCGGATTCCCCCACCCCTGAAGTCCGCCACTCGGGGACGATTTCAGCGCCGATTCTAGCCACCACCTCGGGGAGCATCTCGGCCCCAGAGGCAGGCATTAGCTCCCCGGAAGCAGCCGTTAGCCATGTGGTCGAGGTGACAGACTCGGGCAAGTGGTTCGGCCCCGCGAGCGCGACGGATCTTCCTACCGCCACCGAGCCGGATACGCAGCACATTGAAGTCACGAGCAACGTGTCTCGCAACGCACACGGGTCCGCAGCCAGCGATGCGACAAAGCAAAATGACAGCGCAGGGTCGGGGGCGGATGCACTGAGCCTCGGGCCCGCCGAGGAGGCTATTCGGCAAGTGCCCGAGTTGTCCGTCGGAGACAAGTTGGGTGAAAAGACCGACAACAACAAGGTGTCAATCTTGGAATTCAGCCCCGAAACAACACATTTTCTGGATGGTGGCAACGCCCCTAATGAGCTATCAGGTTTAGTCCCTGCAAGATGCGTGGAGAGTCCAACGGGCGCTGTCGGTCCCGTCAAGGAAGCTGTGGGTGTCCTGTCTAGCCAAGGTATAGAACCCCTCACGTCCGATGTCTCCACCCAAGCTCAGCCTGAAGAGGATTATGGCGTCGGCTCCGATAAGAAGCAAACAGGACTTGAAATTGAGGAAGCTTCCTTCATGCGAGAGCCCGAAGTCTCCGTCGGAAGCAGCGAAGTCGCGGGTGCTCGACTTGATGTCGGCCACGACGCGGAGCCGGAGTCGGGAGCGCTGGGACTCGGTGCTGAGCCCAAGGCCGTTCCTGAGAAGCCCGAAGTTTGCTTGGATGATGCATCAGCTTTCGGCTCGGGTTCTGAGGTGGCAGACGTAGAGGATGAAGGTTTTGACGATGCAATCATTGTAGCGCCTGAGATTTCGGTGCAGGACTTTGCTACACTGACACCTTCGGCATCTCTTACCGAAAACCGCGACCTTGCGGATGGCCTCGCCGCCGAAACGAGCGGGTTGCCGGAGGGGGCTGAAGGTGTCGACAAAAGCGTATTCAAGTCGCTGTACCTCTCCCCTTCCCATGATCACTCCCCGCAGAGCAGCGCAGTGTCACTCTCGGAATGGTCCGATTGCCAGCCCTGCGGTGTCAGCAGCCGTGGTTCGGTCGAAACGGTTCGGACTCCCGAAGAGAATGAGCGCCGGGCTCGCAAGCCGTCACCATCCCGATGCACCAGCCGCCCGCAGACTGCCGGCTATCTAGGCCTCCGTGAGACCCGCTTCGTCGAGATTGGCCTGCGCGGTGCTCTGGGGGACTCGCGTCGCCGTTTGAGTCTGCCACTGTCGCAACACATGATGATGATAGACCAAGACCAAGCGGCGGCTGCCGCAAGTAACCAGACGATGGCTGTGGGGTCCCCCGCGTCATCAGTGGCTGGTGGCAGGGTGAGGAAGCCCAGCAGAGGGCGGCCCGTCCGCAGCCGCAAGGAGGGCCGGGCAGCGAAGACCGAGGATAGGCTTGAAAATGGAGAGGAGGAGCATCAGATGGTGCTCCCGCGGGTGATGATGCTGCTCGCGGGCGTCGTCGCGATCAGCAAGGTATTGAAGGGGCCTCAACAGTATTAAGGTTGCTTGACCCAGGGTGTGCGTATCATTCTGACATCGTCTTTTCACATTTCTTTTCTTTTATTTGGTCACTCTTGCGTGGAACTATTGGTAATCATTGTTTTGGAAGTCAGGGCTTATGGCGTTGGGGTCCCGGGAATATACCTTATATATGACAGTATTGCATATAAAAACGGGATTGGGTTTTGGGGTGCGCGGGAGCACACGAGAAACAGGCACTCGGAGGAATACCATTTTTAAAAAACTCATGAAGAGATGCATCTACACAGGAATAAATACGGCACGAGTTCATGGTATGGCATGGGCTAGAATGGACAGATATCAAGGGGACATGGGTACATCTACGTCAGCGGCTTACAGGGGGAGGACCCCGGGTGTGGCGCTTTCAGAAAATCATTGTTTTTTCTTCCCTCAAGACCCGAGAAAGAGGAGCACATAGCTAGTTATGTAGGAGGGCCGTATATTTGAAGGCCAAGTAGAACTTGGACGCATCTACTCCTTCGAGGGATGCCAAAACTGATCGGACTTGAGTGTCCGTTTTCGTCTCTTCGAACTTATTGATCCGTTTTCTACACAATCTAAACGGTGAGTAAACTCTTCGGTCAGTAGGTTTCTTCGACGCAAAAACAAATTTCATAGTTCGGAAAAACTGTATCCAGGGACCGTCAAAAAAGGAAGAGTTTGCGATGCGCCAGCCGCGAATCGAACGCGGGGCCCATCGATGGCAACGATGGATTTTACCACTAAACCACTGGCGCTGGGTGTTTCAATTGATGATTATGGGGTTGGAAAATGGGGTTTCGTAGGGTGGTAGGGGTGTGGGTGGATTTCCAGGGGCGCTGCATGTATTTTTTGAGTGCGGGGCAAGGGGGAAGGGGGCCAAGGGGTTACGTTGTGACTTTGGGATCTTTACGAGTGGCAAGGTGGTATAGGGTTGAGGGATTGTGTGTGTATTGTTTGTAGATTGATTGTTCTGTCTAGATAAGGCGCATGTCAACGAGATCTCTGGACCTAAACTGACATTTCGTTCACACGTCAAGTTTAGCATCCTAAGATAATCAAGGGAGAGGATGTTAAAATTGACATGTGGACGAAATGCCAGTTTTGGGTCCGGAGATCTCTTTGACATGCTTATTTTCTTCAACATGCTTCCCTTACCCTCTCCAGAACCCCCAAGATAGACACTGGTCAGACTTTAAAGCGACCCTGCTTGGGAAATAGTAAAAATGTAAGGGTGGCTATCAATCACCTTCACGTTTCGCTGTCGTCCCCCCTACAACTCATCCCTAACCCTCTCCTCCTCCACCACCACTCTTACCACATCATCCCCGTCCACTCCCTCCTCCTCCCACATCCTCTTCATCGGATTCTTCTCCCCAGCCGCGGTCTCCTCCTCGGTCAGATTTGCCGCGGCCCGCTCCACATCATCCATCATGCGCCCAATCTTCTCAACCATGCCCTCGGGCTCCTCCACAACCGCCTCCCTTACCCCCCCAGCGGCTTTGATGGTCGGTACCGCGCCCTGCTCCCCAACCCCAACAGCCTTGCCGCCGCCTCCGCTGGGATCCGCCACCTCCATCCTCGCTCCCTTCCCGCTGCCGGCCAGGGACGAGGACACGCTGCTGCCGGTGCGCCAGGCGGTGCGGGCGGGGAGCCAGAGGACCCACCACAGGGGCCCGTAGAGGAAGCGGCGGAAGACGAGCCAGGACAGAGTGGCGAGCAGCACGTAGAAGGCGGTGCGCAGGTACCACGTATCGCTCTTCTGGCTGGTCAGCAGGGTCCCGACGAGGTCGCGCGAGCGCGCCAGCAGCCCGTCGAGCCCGGCGTACGTCTGCTGCAGCTCCTGCAGCGCCGCCGTGCTCTCGGCCAGCGTCTGCGTCGCGAACGCCGACTTGGCCACCTCGCCGGCGATGAGCGCGTGCGTGCGCCGCAGTGCTGATGTCACGTCGCTCGAGGCCGTAACGACGCCGCGCGCGCCGCCATCGCCACCCTTTTGTCGGAGCCGCCGGCGGTCGCGCGCCGTGAAGAGCTGCGTGTGTCGGGTCGGCGTGGTCGTGTCGTCGGGGTTGCTGTTGTTGTCCCCCTGGGAGGAGGTGGCGGTGCTAGTGTTGAGGGCTGTGGCTGAGGCGGTGTAGGAGGCGAGGAGCAGGTAGCGCTCGAGCTTCTGGGCGGCTTGGAGGTTGCGGCGGGCGGAGAGCTGCGCGCGGCGGAAGGAGGTGCGGCAGCTGTATTCGCTGTCAGCGCCATTGCTACAAAATGAAGAAAATGAATACATACTCCTTCAGCTCCCCCTCCAACCGCTGAACCCCCTCTCTCAGCCGCGTCTTGCGGTGCTCGGCCTCGCTCACCGGGCGGGCAGGCCGCAGGTCTATGATCTCCTCGCTCAGCAGCTCGAGCTCCTCCTCCTCCTCGCGCAGGACCTGGTTGATCTCGGAGCTCAACTCGGCCGCGACATTCGAGGTGTCCTCCTCGGCGGTGGCACCGATGCTGGCGAGGCTGCTGATGCTGCCGATGCTGCTGGACATGTTCATGCTGCTCGGCAGGGGGGCGGAGCCGGGCTGGAACTTGACGGCGGCGAGGCGGTCGATAAGGTCCTTGAGCTGGCCCGTCGTCTCCTGCAGCGCCGAGAGCCGCTCCTGCAGTGTTTCGAGGGACGCCATATCTGGTATATCGATGACCGTCTGCTTCCAAGCTCACTAATCGTGAGTGCTGCACTGTTGGTGCACAAGGTCAAAGAAAGGGAAGTGTCCCTAACCCAAAACCGCAACGTCATCCAATCCACCCCTGCACTGCCCCGGGGGGCCACCAGCTGCCCACGGCCCGGCAGCCCATCCCCCCATGCACTCGATTTTCCCAAAATCGCCCTCAATACCACACACAGACTCTACCCATCACCACCATACACAACCCCCCCCCCCCCCCCCGGAACCGCCAAAATGATAACCCACTTCATCACCAACGTCACAACACGCTTCAACCCCTTCTCGGCAGGCGCCAAGTCGGCACGGCTCTTCCTGACGAGCCTCCCGCCGAGCGCGCGCGCGAACGGTATGTCTATCGTGACGGAGCTGCTCCCTCGCACCTCGACCGCCGCTAGCACCCTGCGCGTCAAGTTCAGTGCGTATTACCCAGACAACTCTTTCTCTCCGGGTCATAGCTGAACAATTGCTAACTCCCCGTCCCCAGAGGACGGTAAGGAGCTCAACCTCGATTGCGAGAACCTCGGCATTAAGAGCATCGTCGAGGAGGTCGACCGCCACTCGCGCGCCCTGCAGAAGCAAGCCGACATTGACGGCTAGTCATTTGCCAATTCACCCACTCTCCAACTCTACTTTAACTGTACTTACACCCATTTATACCTGTTCCAAGGTTCTTTACCTACTTGTATATTCTAGAAGCATTGAGAAGGCGTTTTATTTGCGGATTCACGCGGGCAGGCATTCATCACGAGTCGGGACAAGATATCAAGCAGGATTTCGACACCGGACAAAATGCTGATTGAGCCCCAAACGCTTTTTAATATTCTATTCTGCCGCTATGTCAAGTTCTGAGAAGAAGATGAAGCATCATAAGTATATGGATCACGCCCAAACTTACTTCCCCCCCCTTGCCTTCTTCATCAATTTTTGCAACTTGCTCACAGTCCCTTGACTAAAAGGACTTTGCTTCGGAAAAGGTGGATTGGAAAAATTAAGACTAGCAAATGCGTTGGGATCGGGCCCATAATAACACCATGGCTCCACGGATGCTTTCTAAGCTGAAGCACCGCTGATGAAGAACCACTTGTCGATCGACGCGTCGATCGGGGCAGGTTGCAGGTTCTCGTTGGGGGGCAGCGGGGGGAGCTGCTCGGGCGAGACGCGGCTCTGCGAGTGGCCGACAGCCAGGTTGGTGCTGCATCTACGTTAAATAGAGTGGAGACAAATTCAAGGGGGGAACTTACGTCGAGATGCCACCGGGCGCCGTCTTGCCGGTGATGAGCTTCTCCCACGCCTCGTTGCACTCACGGACAACGTCCATGGCGTACCTAATCTAGTTAGTCACTTGATCATCCCGAAAACGGAGAGAAGACTCACGTCTTGTTCTTGCACTCGCCGGTGAAGGCGAACTGGTTCTCGGGCTTGCCGTCAGGGATCTTGTAGATGCGGAACCACTCATTCGTAGCGCGCAGCAGGCCGGGGAGGTGGCGCTCGACGTCCTCGACGTCGTTGAGCTTGGCGGCGAGGGGGTCGTTGATGTCAATGACAATGACTTTCCAGTCCGTCTCCTCCTCGTCGAGCAGGGCCATGACGCCCAGCACCTTGACCTGCTTGACCTGGCCAGTGTAGCCAACAAGCTCGCCAATCTCGCACACGTCGAGCGGGTCGTTGTCACCCTTGGCCTTGGTCTCGGGGTGGATTACATTGGGATCCTCCCACGTCTGGGGGAAGGCACCATAGTTCCACAGGTAGCCCTTGTGGGGGAAGCAGTTGCGGACGAAGCGGAGTTTTCCCTTCTTGATATCCTGCTTGATGGGGTTAAGGAGCTCGTCCTTGGAGATCTGTAGTGGGGTGGCACCGCGTTAGCAAACAGCGCGGGGTGAGGGGCAGAGGGGTTAATTGAGCTACATACCTCGAGCTTCGCATTGGTCCAGCGCGGGATCTCAACCACCATGTTCAGGATGGTCTGCTCAGCATTGGCAAAGAGCGGGATGTCGTGGAAGGGCGAGATGGGCACGCCATCCTTCTCGACGTAGACGCGGTGCTCGAGCGTGTGGGGAGCGCTGACCTGGCGGATGGTGTAAGGGGACGCCATCGTGCTGCTGGTGCTGGTGTTTGGAGGGTGAGACCGGCTCGACAGGTGGCGAGCGATCTGAGCTGTCCGTGAGCTAGGAATTGTGCTGGGTGGAGCGAGCGAGCGCAATAATGATCCCGGGTGCAATTGGGATGGCAGAGCTGAAGAGGGGGAAGAGGAAGAAAAAGGAGCAATAATCTTTCTCGCAGAATCAGACCCAGAAGGAGGGGGGGCTTCGGGCCCAGTGTGTGACGACAGCAGGCGCGCCTGTGATTGGCCATGGCGGGTCAAATGCAGCAGCGGCATATTGTGGGCTGGAAGGTGCTGGAGCTTAAGCTGGAGGAGCTGTCTGAACGGGTGGGCGATTCTCGCTGGCCGCGACTGCTGAACCTGCGGTGCCTGCACCAGCGACTTCAGCACTTGCCGGGGCCGCATGTGTATAAGCTTGTAATAGAGATAGAAGGGGCTAGTCGGATTAGCCCAGCCCTTATTTCCTGAGTCGCTGCGATCCGGTCGACGGCGGACTGGCTCCCTCTCCGTTCCCTTAGGCCGCGGGCTTCACGTTCAACGCTGCCAGGTCCAACGTCCCTAACGGCTCCGGAAACACTGCCGACACGAAAGCACGCCAGTGCCGAATCCTCCCGCTATCCGAGCTAACGCAGCAAGGGTGGATGAAATCCAGTGCGAGGTAATCCGTGCGGGCGGAGCGATTGAATTTGAATGAGTGCCTCTTTTGTCTGATGTCGGTGACAAAATCTTTTTTTGCTAGCCGATATGTATTGGTCGTATGTGGCTTGTGCACCGCTTTCCGTCCTAACTTCCTATTGACCCCCTGAGTCAGAAAACAGATGGGCACCCTAGATTCAAGTAAATACCTAGACACTAACACTACGTACTGCGGCCGGCTGTACTTTCATCAATAAGAAAGAGAAAAAAGCGCTGGAGGGTATTCCACGCCCCGAGAGCCAACGCCTCCCAGCCTAAAACTATGTTAAACTATTAGACATGATATCCCCAAGAGCAGATGCGGCCAGGACAAGAAAGCAACAATCAAAACTCCGTGTCAACCCCCCGTAGCAATGCTGCTGCCCTCTTCTGCACCTTCTACGTCTTCATCATCATTACCCTCGACTCCCCCCCACACATGCACGATGGCACCCCGTCTTCATCTCGACGGTAGATTATTTCGTCCATACAACGCCCCGCCAAACGCCGGCCCCGTTCCCCACCCCTGCTGATTGACACTCTGTTGCACAATCATAGCCGCCGCTTGCGTCGCTGCCATGCGCTCGCGCTGTCGATGCCGCTCCTTGAGGTATCCCTGCGCTTCGGGTCGCATGCGGAGGATGCGGAGGATCATATCGTCGCTCGGGTCCGCCTGCGCCTCTTTTCGCTTCTCCTCCTTGGCCTTGCGCATGGTGCCCAGGTTACGGCTCATCATGATGCTCTTGCCACGTCGGATCGTCCCCAGACTACCAAACCCACCCGCCCCGGTATTGAACGTCGGCCCAAACGTAGGCGGCGCCGACAGCCGGTTGGCCGCCGCCGACGAGTGCATCCGCTGCTGTTGCGCCTGCTGAGCCCGTTGCGCGTTGGCCTGTGCCATGCGCTCCGACGTGCGGATTAGGTTCTCGGTCGAGTCAAAGTAGAAGAAGTTGAGCGATGCCAATTCGTGCCACTTATTAGACTTCAGCACATCAGCCGGCACGCCCAACACCTCACCTGTGTGATCCTTGGCATTGAAGAAGGAGAAGAGAAGCTCCACCCAGCGGTACACCACATCTAGCTCGGCTTGTGTGAGCGGTTTCTGCTGAGACGGCTTGTCAGACAGCGGAGGAACCAGCAGACTCTCAATCGCCATCAACACCTCTTTCCAAAGTCTTGTCATGACAGCCAACATGGTCGCATCTGTTAGCGTCTTCTTCATGATGGCGAAATTGTCATCAAAGTAGTTGAAAAGCGGCTGCAGTGCGTTTTCAACATCTACCGGCGTGAGGGCCGGTACTGTCGATTGCCGTTTCTTCCACAAACTTGCCATAGATGCCGCAATACCGCGGCTCAGTAGGCTACGCAGAGCCTCGCGAGACAGCGAGGCATTGATGTGCGTGGTGAGCTAAACCATGTTAGCCAAGAATCTCGTCAAACAAGATTGTCGGGTTATAGCATACCTTGTCCGTAATTTTACGAACCATGTCACGCTCTGTCCTCTTCAGATGGCGGAAAGCCTTACCAAAATGGAACTGAATATCATCACGCTCGCCCTCCATGCTCACGCGGAGCAACAGCCGGCCTTGGGTATCCAGGTCTAACCAGAACTCCCTCGGCAGGTAATCGCTAAAGTGAACCGGGTCCAACTTGAGCGACGTACGACCGACGAAGTCGTGGTCGCCAATCATGTCATAGTCCCAGATAGTTGCGATAATGTTGAGCGGCCCAGTTACCGTGATGTCAACCGACTCGTCCCACCGCGGATTCAGATTAGTCTTAATAATCCTCGTCTTATGGAGACGTTTCTGATACTCATCACCCAAAACGAGATAGGGATCACTAGACCCATTAGCATCGCACGCCTTCAAATCCTCTGCTTCGACAATCTTGATGGTAAACACATATTTCGTCGGCTTCTTAATCGTCGCTTTTGGCCCATCGATCTTGCGAATCAGGTCGGCGCAGGCGTCAACTTTCATAAACTTTTCCAGCTTGTCTAGCTCCTGCATTGCGTGTTCAATGTTGTTGAATTTGACGAATGACTGGAAATAAGTTAGCTGGAAATGCGTCCAGAGGGTGGATAGTGAAAGCGGGTTGCTACGAGCCTCAGGTAAGAACTGGAAAGGCTCAATCCGTTCCTTGGTGTTCCACGCCTCTTTCGCATACTGAAAGAACTTTTCTTGTGTAGTTTTGGAGGCTGCAACCAACTCCTCCTCGGTTTGGCGGTCCATTTCCTTGGCGAACCGCGTTTCAACAAGCTCGCAATAGCGGCCGACGGCACCAGCAAACGCCCTGGCGAGTCCCGTCATGAACCGCGCGTGTTGGACCTGGTTCTGCCAGTGGAGATTGACTATCGTATCGACGGCCGACCGAAATGAGGTGAACGTATCCAGGATCGAGAAGCTGTGGCGGCCTTCGTCGCTGGCGAAGCCATCCGCATTAGCCCGTACTTCGAACTTATCACTGTTGACGGCGTTCTCGGCGAATTCCTCCACCTTGCCCTCGGTGAACTTTATGTAATCCCAAACGAAGCCTTGAAGCAGGTCTTCGACGATAAAAGCAAACGGTTTCCCTGGAAGCGAGCCCGCGTGTATCTTGCGAATTGCTACTAGCTCATGGTACAGGTCGAATCCTTCTTGGAACGGTATATCTTCCTTCTTCTCCTTGGCAACTTCAATCACACGTTTGATGAACTCCTGGGCGTCCTCTTCAAAATTGGGGAATACGGTCTCAATCAAGATCTTGTGAGGACTAGCGCCCATGACGTCGGGGTTCTTCTGGTACCGTTTCTTGATCCTCTCAGACACACCGACGACAGCTTTACCCAAAGCTTCAACGTGAGCAAACTTCCATTCCTCTTGGTTTCGCGGGATGTTGGCATCAAGGTAATCCCGATACACCTGGGCAGCTTGCTGACGCAGCCCAGTCTCAAGTTGCTGGGCATAGGCTAGTTTGTCATCGCGCTTCTGCGAAAATGCAGGGTCTTCCAACACATGATTCCGAAGCAGAGCCATAATAACGCCGATGGATGGCGGTTTTGGCTCGTAGCACCGCATCATGAGAGTGAAGAGATCCCGCAACAAGACATCATGAAGCTCCTTGAGAGACTGCTGGTAGCCCGCATAATCGGTCAGGGTCCAGCGGCTGGGATCAATTTCGGAGAGAGGTGCCGAGTACCACTGGATTGGCGGTGGCTTCTTGGTTTCTGGCAATGGTTCTTTGACAATATCAAGACAGGTATAGAGCTGCTCTGCGTCAATTTCTTGATCGATAAGTTTACGAACTGCGACCTCCACAAAGGTGATGTCACGAGAGAATTGCGGTATTCGCCAACGGACGGCAAGTTCTACCAAGAGCTCGGTGGATTCCTCGGATAGAGGGTTGTACTCTGCCTCGGGGTCTGAGTGGAGCTGATCATACGACATAGCGTACTGCACAATGACTTTGTAGACAGCGCGGGCATCGGGAGGAATGAAAGTGAAGTTTGGCTCATCCACGCTCCGTATACTGGTAGAGTCTTCAAGGGAGAGAGAACCAAGGCTGAGCGACTGGTCGAAGCCAAATGCGTTGGAATCTGGGCTGGAGAGCATCTTGCTCAGATCCGCGTAAGCCTGGTCCTCTCCATACGTGGACTGAGGGCGGACGGGGAGAGCCTTGTCGGCTCCAGAGCTCGATACCGCTTTGAGGTCGGGGCGGATGCTAAGTATCTCTGAAAAGACCTTGGCTAAGTGTGGTATCTCATGTCGTTTCCACTCCTCAAATGCGTCGTCAACGTCAAAGTCCTGCTTCCGCAGGGTTCCAGCCATATTTGCCGAGAGCCTGAGTTGATAGGCTTTGAAATCTTTTAACGCTGCTTCCTCGGTCCAATAAGACATGTTGGCGTCAAGATCAGCTTGGACTTGGGAGTTGGCCACACCAAAGATCTTGGCTACAACCTGCACCATGGGCATGTCCTTGAGCTCGTAGGTCAGGGGAATCTCCACCTCGACAAATGAATGGTCTGCTTGGCCTGTATCAAGGAACAGATTCTGGTCGTTGGTCAGGAGCTTGTTTTCCAGCCTATTCAGGCGGGCGATGAGTTCCGGCCGATCACCACCGACGTCCTTGAGGATGCTGCTGAGAAGCCTGACGAACATGGCTAGGTGCCGATCTACCAGCATCTTCCACGATTGGTCCTCGGGCGGCTTGTTGCGCGACTGGGCCTTGGTGGCATTAGAGTAGAATATTAGAATAAGCGGCTCGACTTTGCGATCCTTGTCAATAGCCCGCTGGAAGTCCTTGGCGGTGAAGGCGTTGTATGCCTCAGCAAAAGTTCGCTTTAGGACAGGATCATTGAACCCGGCCATTTTCTCAATTCCCTGAATGACGCCCATCATCCGCTTGTCGAGCGTCTGGCGGAAGCCGTGGGGCAGCTTGATGGTGTCTTTGGAAGAGCCCGTGGGCACGAACTCCTTCATCAAGTCACCGATGCCCGTGGTATGGGTCCGCGGGAGCGGTTTTGGTTTGTTGACATATTCCTTCCGCTTCTTGCGTGGCTGGAGCAGATAGTTGAGCAAGGCGACACGCAGGGCAAATGAGTAGGCATCGTCGTAGCTAACACCAACATGACGGGCTTTCGATGCAGCGCGACTCGGTATACGGCCATCTCGGGTGCTCTGGACGCTGCCGAGGCGGCGATTGAGATTGTAGCCGCCTCGCGATGAGGTCGACATGTTGGGAAGTCACGCAGCGAGGGGGGGAAGGCGCGGTGGTGACGGGGTTGTTCGGGCGGCAAGCGGTCCGGCGAGCAACAAGTCAATAGCAGTCGAATGCCTATGTCGCTCCCCTCATGTTCGTCTCCAGAGCCCGACCGGAGCGATGCAGGTCCAGATTCCTAGCGGGCGGTTACAGACGAGTCGAAGGCAGTCGAGGTACCCCTATTGATGCTCGGTGTTGGTGTCAGCGGTGTCAAGATCCTGTGGTTGGCGACGAGAATGGTTGCAGAATGAAAGGGAGATTGGTTTTGGTCGACACGTACGGGCCGGGACGAAACGTCATTGCCCGTGCGTCTCTATTGCTGGGCTGAGGCACATCACATGGACCGGGTCCAGCTGGTGTCTTTTATGGCAGACCGTCAGACCGTCAGACCATCAGCGCCCATTAGCAGCACCCTGGCCCTATCTTTGTATGCCACCCTCCACCAAAATGGAGCAGAATCCGCATTCATTGCATCAAAGCTGCATTTTGGAAATGACTTCTCATTTGACCACTGTTGTCCCTGGCTTCTGGCCACCGGATACTAGCATCCTTGTTGCCTATCTTATCAGTGGCTTGCCGACGGGAAGTGCTAGTCCTACCCACAGGACCTACACAGGACTTGATGCAGAGGGTGGGTTTCCCAAAGTTTCCCCAAACCCGCATTGTGTCTGAGCCCTACGGGGTACATGGCGATGCTGTCCCATAAGTCTGGGCAGCTCCTTTATCACACATGGTTCAATTCTCAGCGCCAAACTGCCGATAAAGGAGACATCCCTGACAAGCTGCGGAGGACATAGCCAATGGCCCGTGATGAGTGCTGAGGGCACAGGGCGGCATAGTGTAAGCCAACAGACGGGGTGATTCCATAAAATAGGCTGAGATCCGAGGCAGTCTGGCCAAGTGACGAGCAAGCACACAGCACTTTGCCATTAGCAATGGCGGGGATCTGTCTGATATATCACCATGGTGCTCGGGGCAATGCCGCCGCTGTTGCACTTGAGGAGTTACCAGTACCTAGGCATGCTAGGTAATGTATTGGCCCAAGGGAGCCAGCCCGCTACCCAAGGCGGCATATAGCCCCCAGCTGCTGAATAGGGAAAGCTCTGGCGTTACATAAGAACCTCGGGAGAATCTTGACGCAGGTATCAAGAAGTGCTTCGTATTAATGGAAACACGGAGTCCGCATCTACCAACTTGGTTAGCGGCGCACTTTGATGGATTATTCCGGCAACAACAATGGATTGTCTGTCATAAAAAGTTGTGAGTGCCCAAGTGAATGCCTGTGCGCTAGTCTGTCTTTTGTTATTCAAGCCAGCGTCTGGATAGTGTTCACGATTGAAAAAGAGAGGTAGTTCGTACTGAGTGCTGACATCTGAAAGTGACATCATAGCTGATGGTAATCATGTCAAGCATGGGCCTTCCAAATGGCATTTTGACATTTTGACATGTTGCAAATCTCAGCAATCTGTAGGTCCCTGATCATCGGCACATGGAACGATCAAGGGCGCATCCCACGAAGCTGCTTCCCGGAGCACAACTTGGGATGGGGGGAAAGGGGGTGGATGCCTAAGAGGTGAATTTTGAGAGAAGCAGTAGGTTGCCTAGGCCGGTTGGCAATAGGATAGAAATCATCCGTCCATACGCAGGCTGTGTTATACCCTGCTTGCGTTCACATTACGTCCTCAAGCAAGCGACCGACGAGCGATCACAGCTTGTGACATGGGCCATTCCTCGCCGTTAGCAGATGACCATAACCAGTGTCTGAACTCTCTGTATACCTGCCTCCCATCCATACCTACCAATGGGTCGGTGCCTGTCATCCGCAGCGCGTTACTTGCAGTACCTGCAGTCTTCCAGACTTCTAGCCTGCGACTCGCAGCTCATAGACTCATCCCGACACGACGACAAATTGACAAGTCTCGCCCCATGACGAATGGCAGCCGCAGTCGTCCACCTGGCCAGACAGCCGTTCACTATACAGGAGCCTGGCAGAGACAAGATATTATAAGGCCCAGCCCACCACATTTGCGCCAGCCCTGGGGGGCGAAGACCATATGTACCACTTCTATATACTTAAGTGTAAACCGAAGGGCGTGGTCGGGACTGGACCCTTAGATCTCATCCACGAACGATCAACATTCACGACACGAGCGGACGTGCGCAACCCACCCCTGCACCTCCTGCGGCCTCCCCAACTCCAACCAGACCCAGCGAACCACCACCCCGCTGCGCGCCCACTGTGAGCCGCTGCCCGCTGCCACTGCCCGCCAAAACGACTGTGGAGGACTGTAGAGTGGATTTCCTGCGTGCGTCAATCTGCCATCCATCTGCCAGTCTACCTAGGTGCCAGTCTGCCTGCCCACGCTGCCGTTCGGTTGTTCAGTTGTCCTGCCACCTTTCGAATGCTTCAACGCTGGGAATCGCGCCGTCGAAATGGGCAATGTCAGCAGCACGCCCGAAGAGGGCGCAACACTCTATCTTAGAGATCAGAATCGATGTAGGTTCTCCTCTCCCCTCCCCCTCCCCTGGCATCTCCAGCCGCAAGCCCGCAATCCGCACGCGAGCCGCGAAGGTGCAGGCCGCAGACAGACGTCGACGCAACCCGCAACGCAGCCCGCCAACTCGCAATTCGATTGCTGGAGATCCCAAGCTGCGATCGAGCACCCTTAGACCCGCTGACTGACTATCGCAGTATCTATCTCCTCGGTAGTTATATCCTGTCCGCGAAAGCGCACATCGATCAACATTGTTCCCAATGCATTTCCCGCTACCAGAATATCTGCGTCTCGACCGCCGGGCGACTGTTCCCCTGTCGAGTTTGTCCAGGTTCGCACCCGTGCCTCCCCCTTGCCCCGTATCATCTCCATTGACACTAGCTGTACAGGACCCAGAGATACCCGGCCCCTTTGGCGGCCTTGCGTTCTTGCTGAAGCTCACCAACGACGATGAGCTCATATTCACCTTCACTTTCGTCGTTCGCCAGTCGCAGCTGGTCGACGGGCCCAAGACAGGCAGCCCGGCCGACACCCAGATCAACGGCCTCACCTTCGTCTATGCCTCCAATCCCCGCGAAGTAGAGAACCTCGTCACCCGCGAGTTCCATGCCGACCCGAACCTGCACAAGAATGCAAACGTCGAACTTGTTGGTGTCTACTCAACCGAGGGTAGCCCCTCAGTAACTTTTGAGTGGACCTGGCGATGGAAGCCACCCAAGAACACCGAGGACAAGGGAGGTGGTTGGAGGAACTCCTGCAGCGTCAGTGCCGGCTCTCGAATCACTCTGCGCGCATCTGCTAAATCCTGTTTAGTTTGTCGAGTACGACCAGCGCGCCCACCGGCTGCATACCCTTGCGAGCTTTTCCTTCTTTGTAACCAGTAAGCCTGTCCCGCCATTCATCTTGTCGATACCCAATTCTCACATCCAATAAATAGACACCACGCCGTATCTCAGCCACCCCAGCTCTCCTTCCCCCCCTCTGCTATTGCATGCTCCGCCTAAGGTTCGAGTGGTGTCTGCGCAGTCGGTTGAGTCGCGCATCAGTGCCGTTCCAGAACTTGACGAAACAATATTTCCGCTACCACCAGCCCAAGACTCGGGTAACGGCGCCTCCACTGGACAGTTGGTCCCCAAAGAGCCCATTAGAGTCGATGTGCCTTGCCCGCGGCCCGGCGAAGATATGTCTGTGTCTGACGATGGACCCGTGTTCCGGGCGACGATGAAAGCGCTCGAACAGAAGACTGGAAACATGAGAATGCAGATGAAGAGATTGATCAAAAAGGCCGAGCAGGTTCATGCCGCTCAGCAGGAGGCCAACGATGCCTTTCTAGGATTCATGGATGCCTTGAAAGAGGTTTCTTCAACAAACGCCAACGCCGTCCAGCCCGCAATAGAACACTACTTCGACAAGATCGCCCGGGAAATTCTGTCATTTGAACGGCAAAACACCTCGAATCTCCAGAAGATCATCATTGATCCCATGAACAAGCTATATCAGATGGACATCAAACAGGCCGAGGCCAAGAAACGTGATTTCGAAGAGGAGAGCAAGGACTTTTACGCGTATGTTAGTCGCTACCTCGGACAGAAGCAGGATTCGGTCAAGGCAAAACAGAGCGACTCGAAATACCAATCCAAACGGAAGGTCTTTGAGCTGAAGCGTTTTGATTACTCGTCGTTCATGGTGGATCTTTCTGGCGGCCGCAAAGAGCAAGAGATTCTGTCACACTTGACCAAGTACGCCGACGCCCAGGCGAGATGCTTCCTCACGACTGCGAAAAAGGTGGACGACCTGCTCCCACAACTTGAGGCCCTATCCACAGAGGTGCAACAGACAGACAAGGAATACCAGTATCAGAGGCGAGAACGGGAGGAGAAACGAAGACTCCTTGAGAAAAGCAATCTCAACTACACCGAGCCGGAACCGCCCGCGACGGCCGTAGCGCCGAGCCCAGCTCCTACTACGAACGGAAACCAGGGGTCAAATTCGGACTCTGAGCTAGGCCGAGCAGACAGCACGGGCTCACAACTCAGGGCAACCAATTCGGCCAGTGCAGAGACCAGTCCGACTCCGGTAAATCCATTCAAGTCTCCTGGGAGTCTGAGCCACCACACGTCTGTTGGCAGCCCACAACAGAACTCCAAGTTCCGTGGCATCCGTGACCTCGAGGAACGGGACCCCAGCCAAGTGGTGAACTCGGAGAAAAACTCAACGCAGAGGAAGGAGGGCTTGCTCTGGGCCCTCAACCGCCCAGGTGGCCACGTGGATCCTCGATCCCTGAACAAGCAGGGCTGGCACAAGTATGGACTTCTCCATTCTACTTATTGTGAAATACATTTGCTAACGTGACCTTAGGTTCTGGATTGTCCTCGACCAAGGAAAGCTTTCCGAGTATAGCAATTGGAAGCAACGGCTTGACTTGCATATGGACCCGATTGACCTACGTCTCGCTTCCGTTCGAGAAGCCAGGAACGCAGAACGCCGGTTCTGTTTCGAGGTTATCACGCCACAGTTCAAACGCGTATATCAAGCAACATCTGAAGAAGATATGAATAATTGGATTATGTCTATAAACAACGCGCTGCAAAGCGCTGTCGAGGGGCGCGCATTCAGAGAAAAGCCGCCCGTGTCTCCAAGCGACTCGACCTTCCATGGAATGGACATTGGATCGATGCTGACGGGAAAGAGTCCCTCGGTCGGTCATATGAACCACTCCAGTCATAACTCAAGCGCGGTTCCTTCGAGGCGGACAACAGTGGGTGCCCGCCCAGGCACGTCCCGCAGCAGCAGTTTCGACGATAACCCCGACAGACTGCTCCAGATGCTACGTGACAACGACCAAGGGAACTCATGGTGCGCAGACTGTGGATCAAATAACAAGGTTGAATGGGTTTCACTCAACCTCGCCATCATTGTCTGTATCGAATGCAGTGGCATCCACCGGTCCCTTGGGACACACATCAGCAAGATCAGGTCGCTCACCCTCGACACTATTTCATATACCCCTGATATTATTGAGCTTCTTCTCCTTATCGGGAATAGAGTCTCCAATATGGTGTACGAAGCTAGGCTTGACCCTGCCATGAAGCTCACCCCTTCGGCTACCAGAGAGCAGCGACTGCGGTTCATAACCGCCAAGTACGTTGAACGGGCTTTTGTGGAACCAATATCCGCCACACTATCCAGGTATCCAACAGCCGACGAGACTATGCTTGCAGGAATCAAGAAGAACGAAATCCAACAAGTTCTTTACGCCCTAGCGTTGCGTGCC
Source organism: Lasiosphaeris hirsuta (assembly GCA_030549175.1). Taxonomy (NCBI): domain Eukaryota; kingdom Fungi; phylum Ascomycota; class Sordariomycetes; order Sordariales; family Lasiosphaeriaceae; genus Lasiosphaeris; species Lasiosphaeris hirsuta. The sequence goes on from JAUKUA010000001.1 coordinate 7,214,027, forward strand.
AGCCCCAACGTAACCGACAAGTCGAGGGACACACATGCCGTGTTCCTAGCCCTCGCAGCGGCTGATCCTGCCTCACCATCGCCGTTGCCGATACAGACGCCGTCACCAGGCACTACCGACAAGGTGGTGCCCTTCCCGGTGGCTGAGCTTCTGATTCAAAACGGCGCTGAGATCCCGGCAGCACCACCAGCGTTCCCACTGAGCCGTGCAGCACAATCCTATCTCGAGCTAAAACGTGGCCGCAGGGCGGCAGTTGAGGGGTCCGGCTCTTCTTATGATGGCGTCGGTGCCCTCCCGTCCGGCTCAACGCTGAGCCCCGGTGACAAGATCCAACGAGAGCGCGAGGCCAGGTTGCAGAAGCGTGTCAGTGCCGGAGGGCGGCTGGCTAAGACACCGATCCCGGAGCGATAGGGCGGCTTGGGAGTTGCTTATGGGGTGCCGTTCCTAACCCGCCAGCGACAACCGTAACCGCCATGTTGAATATTTAATTGACACGGAGCAAAAGCTTCTTGTCCTGTGTTTCTTTTTAACGAGGATGGTCTGTAGGATTAACCACATGTCATCCCCGACGTGGTGTTTGTTTTCTTTTTGCAAGGAGGTGGGATAGTTTTTGCTTGGATCGCCGCAAAACACACAACACGAGGCAAATTACGAAACAAGACGGAAGAGACACGGCGGGGTTTTGCACTAATGTCATGCATCTCACGTCCTCTATGGGCCTTTGCCTAGTTTACTTACCGATTTCCTCATGGAGCATGGCGTCGGGTCTGGGTAAAGGCGGGATTAGGCACTTTGGGGGTTTGGAGATTGGGAATGTCTTCTTGAAGGGGTGTGGAGAGATGTAGGGAGGTGAAGTCGGGGCGCCGGAAGGCTTTGTAAGATGGTTATTCTCTTCCGGTGTTGGTCGGTTGGCCGGATGGCGGAGAGACATATGAAGGTTGGGGAGGTGGGGCCTATGAGTTTCTCGTGGGTATGATTTTGTGTTTCTCGTGAGTCGGTATCGGTTCGTCTGGCTGGCCGGGGCGGCTTAGGTTGGGCTTGGCTAGCAGTTGGCTCCCATGGGGAGTTTTTTTTTGGTCTTTTCACCCTTTTTTTTTTGTATGAATGAAGTTGAATGGAATACTTGGCTGGCGATGGCGGCTTGTCTTTTTTTCATCTCTCCTCGACTGGCTGGCTCCCCTCCCAGTGGGGGTTATACCCGACACCACCGCTGCCGTTGGCAGAAATTGGCAAGTTTGTCGGTAACAACGGGGAAGGTTTAGTTTGACTGGGTATAGGAGCGGTTTACGTTGTCATCATAGATATTATTGGGGAGCGGATATGATACACTGGAGTAGGAGCAGGGCTGCACAAGCGAGGCCGGCAGAGAGAAAGTAGCGAATGAATACCCCTTTGGAATGGCAAAACCGCACTGCGTTAGGGCTGGGTTATGTATCTAATGGCATGGTGGGAGAGAGGCAAGACGTGATTTTAGGGATGCATTTGGATGACGATGATATAGGAATATCAGCTGGTGGTCGCTCACTAGCCGAAGCTCCCGATTCGAGATCAGCTGGGGCTGTGTGGAAGGGCTCGTTTGTAATCAACCTCCTTTTTTCTCCTGTTTTGTGAGACGACACCCTCGCAGGCCCATCGCTATCATATCCCAGCATGAAGGGAAACATGTCAATGGTGTCCCATCTTCCTTGGCTGTACTCTAACCATCTATCATATTCACCATCCTCCGCTCCTCAGCCCACTCCATCCATAGCTATTTTTTTACCCTTAACTAAAATCTTCCACGCTCCATGGTCGGGTACTATCCTCCATTAGATACCTAGAAGCAATCAAAAGCATGTTCCATAAATATCCATCACCGGCCTCAACACAACTATGTCCCCTGCTAAATACCTAAATCAGGCCCGAAAGAAACCCGATCCTAACACAGCCGAAATCCCAGCGCTTGATCAATCCCTTTAAACGTAAGAAACCCAAGAAAACCCAACATCTCCGAAGGTAGTCAGCCGGTACATGCAACAGCTCGCACAATGCAACATGCTCTCAACAAAATACAATGAATGATGCTTGCCCATGATCCCTCATATCCTCAACTCCGGCCTCTCACCCCTCCTCTGATTAGCGGCCATTCACTTTCCCTTTCCCCTTGCCTTTGGCCTTCGCCGCCTTAGCGCCATCCACGACGTCATCCTTGGAATAATGGCTCCCGGTATCATTCCCGTACAGTTCCTGGTCACCCTTACCGCCCAGCTCCATAAACTCGCGAGGATCCCGCTGGTCAGCGGGCCTCGGTTCTTTCTTGGGGGGTGCTGACGAAGCAGTCCCCTTATTCTTGGCATATATCTTCATTTCGGGCTTGTTCCCGCCCCGGGGACCCTATTGGTAACCTGGACCGTATTGATGGAGCTTAGCAGGGTGCGCTCCCTTGTGACGCCGCGGCGGTTGACATCTAGCCCAGCTACGCCGCTCACAAGGCCCATGGTGCTGTCGTTGACCGCCGTCGAGTCAGCTGTCATCCACGGATGGGCTAGGCACTGGTCCACTGTGAATCTCCTCTCCGGGTCAACAACAAGCATAGAATCAATCAGGTCAACTATGATGATTGTTAGCACAAGACTCTAATGCAATTTGCGTGTCATAACTTACGAGCCAGGTCCCCAACCGAATCCCAGTACGGGGAGGGATAGTCGAATCTGCCTTTCCGTATCTGTTGAGAAAGCGTATAGGGAAAGTCCCTTGTTGTGAGCTCGTCCGAGAACGGAGGGAACCCACACAGGCAGATATAGAGCACTACACCGAGCGACCAAATATCCACTGCCTTGGTATACTTGCGTTGCTTGGTCTCGGCAAGGATCTCCGGTGCCACATAGCTGGGAGTGCCGCATAGCGTTGTTGTGAACGACTCCTCTCCAATGATTTTGGCGAGGCCAAAGTCTGCGAGCTTGACATGCAAATCCTGATCTACCAGGAGAATATTCTCCGGCTTGATGTCCCGATGGACAATGTTGCGGTCATGCTGAGTTTATGTTAGCCATATACAGAATGTGGTCAGAGGGGTAGGCCTACCAAATATTTAATTCCTTGGAAAAGCTGGACAAAAAGCTTCCGACATTCGCTCTCTGTCAGCTTTTGGTGCTTGACGATATAGTTAAAGAGCTCTCCCTCGGATGCGAGCTCCAGGACAAGGTATACTGCGTTCGACTCGTTGAAGGTATCCTTAAGACACAAAACATTCGGGTGGCTGACACCCATGAGTACAGCAATTTCTTGCTGCAGACCCTCGTTCTTCGAGCGTTCTTCCACCCCTGGGGTCTTGGTAAACATCTTGACGGCATATTTCTGGCCTGTTGATTTCTCCACACAGAGGTACACCTCAGCGAAGTGGCCCTTTCCAAGCTTGTCCAGTGGCGTGTATTGTTGCAAGAAGGCGTTGGTGTGGCGGCTCTTGGGATACCGGAAAATGAACCGAGCCTTGTCGAGAACAGCAACCTCGTCTCCCTCCTGTAGCTCTCGCCGTTGGTTCCGCCCCACGATGGCCTCGTTGACAAAGGTTCCGTTCGCAGAGAGATCCTCAAGCACTGCGACGGTGTCATTGCCCTTGTTCTCAGTAAACAGTAGCGTGTGGCGGTTCGAAACCTGCAAATCATCTACCACAATGTCTGAATTGGTCAGCCATGCGCCTATGGCGGGGTGCTTTGCGACAGATACTTACCACACTCAGGATGCCGTCCGATCAAGTAGCCTCCGGATGGAAGGCCACCATATATTTTCTGCTTAGTAAAGCTTTCTTCCTCCTTGACCAGTGCTCTCTGTCCCCGCTTCGCACCCCTCCTTGGCCCGGACGGAAGTGCTTCGGAGACCGTTTTGGTGGTAGGGCATGATGTCCGCTTCCTCAAGACAACACAGCGACCACCGTGCCGTGTGTCCATGGGGAAGAGGTATCCCCACACACCCTCCTTGACCTCATCCTCAACATCCTCTGAGAGGGGTGCATTTGGGTCGATTTGCTGGCTGAATGGCTGACTAAACGCCTGGGTGTCTTGGGGCGGAGAGCTGAAGGCGTAGGCTTGGGAGAAGTTCTCGTCGCCGTTGCGGTGGGAGACTTGGCTGGGACGGCCCTCGGGAGGAGTTGCCGTGGCCTCCTTGACGAGCTCGCGGGTGTCGTCGCTGGCGTCGTGCGTCACAGGCGATGGGAGCTGTTGCCTGGTGGAGACAGGAGTCTTCTGTGGTTCGACTTGCGACAGACGCTCGGAGCGACGGGGTTTCTTGAATGATTCTTGCTCTTCGGCGGGGGAGCCCTGGAGTGAATGGATTAACCGACGGATCATGGCGGCGAGTATGACGCCATACAGCACACAGTTCGCATGAAGACGAGTGAGGTGGTGCGTGGAACACATATGGCAGGATATGGATATGGAGTACATACGCGAGCGCGCGGTCTCTTGAGATGGCTGCCTTCAGCGCGCGGAGCCATGGTGGACAGAAAAGCAAATTAAGGTCGCAACAAGCGGCTATGAAGCAGTGCCCGGGCTATGGTAAGCAATTCACGAATTGGGGGCGTTGTGGGAGCAAAAAGAGGGTTGCTGGTGGTGCCTGGGATATGGAGCGAGGCCTCTCTTAGGGGGGGTGGAATGGCCTCAGGGATCACCAGGACTCATCACAGACAACTTCCAGGTCCTTGAGCTTGCAAAACTCGCGTCGCCTCTCCAGGTTGCCAGTGCCAGGGAAATAGGCTCCACCGGTCGGCCAGAGTTGCCCCCCAGTACCGCTGACTCAGGACGGTCCGTATATGATCCGTAGCACACCTGCCTTCTTCTAGCTCTCACTGCCCCAAGTGCCTTGGCTACTGCAGGGGCGGACCCCTGACGCGTGCTAAGGTGGTGGGTGCGTGTAGGGCTGGTCATGCCTGGTGTCCGGGGGTCAAGTGCTAGATCCACCGAAAGGGTGCTGTGACTCTTTCTCGTCAGCTGTCATGGATGCCAGTCTTGCCAGTGACTCTTGCACCTTGCAGCATTTCCGTCTCGAATTTGGCCATTCAAACGACGTAATCTTTCAGGAAAATCATGATGAGAGAGAATCGCTTAAGATGCCGTGCAAGGGCCTTGGGAGTCCAGCTTCAATGGTGTTGAGTTCCAAAACCCAGCCCCAAATCCCATTCTTTTATCGCTGCAAATGTGGCTTTGACACCTCCATCCGCAGCCGTTCCTGCGGATGATCCCTCACTTCAAGCTACCCGCTGCGCCTTCTCCATCCGATAGAAGCGGCAATGCAGGTTCCCAAACCTTACCGCACCCACCGAGCCAGGTTTGAACAACCATGGGGCACCTTTGGTCCGCCTGCTGAACGGCTTGATTCAACAGCTGATACTCGTACAATGATTCCAGCGGATGATTGCCGACCATTCCCGCACATACATAACATGTGCTGCTTTTGATCTCATTGAACAGGTAAAGCGATTAGATGGACGGAATGGCAGATGAAAGAAGTAACCAGTTTCATAGCAGTAATATGTCCGTCAGTGGTGCCTGCTTTCCTCGTGAAAATCAAAAGATGGAAATGAAGCTTCCCTCTGGTCTGTGTGACCCCGCCATGGGCTACAAAGTCGAAACAGATAATTGGACTCAATTAGCAGGGTTAGGGTTGTATGTGCTACTTCCCACGAAATCCCCACCGTTGAATTCTCAAGCTGCCCCACACTTAACGTGGCTCGCCAAAAGTGCCATATTGGTGCTAGTGCCCTCCCACGTGATTCCCCTTTCAACCCACAATGATCGCAACCAGCGCAAAAAAAAAAAGGCCTTTGAATGCGGGGCACGGATTAGGAAGGCCGCCAAGGGTGTCAACGAGGGAGGCACCAAGAAAATTACATAACCTCACCCTTCGCCAACGTGTCACCGTCACCGATCTGACACCGACACTAAACTACCCACCATGGCGTCCCCTCAGTTGATCTTCGTCGATGGCAGCTTTGCCGAGCTGTCCCAGGAGATGGCCGACTACCTCCAGATTGGCGACCAGGTCCGGCCCTTCCTCGAGAAGGACCAGCGCGAGGAAACCCTGCAGGCCATCGTCAAGGCCTCCGGGTTCCTCAACTCAGTCCCCGAGAAGGAGTTCACCGCCGCCTACAACCTCCTCATCCACCTCGTCCTCCAAGCCAAGGAGCCCAAGAAGTTTTTGCCCACCATCTGCGGCAACCTCTCCAAGCCCATCACCTCGTCCCCGACCCACGGCTTTACCCTCGCCTCGGGTGCACTCAGTACCATCTTCAACCTGCTCGACTACAAGAACCCCCTACGGTACAATGTCTTCATGCAGATCACCCGCTTTCTGCGCCAACACGGCCAATTTGACCTGCTCAAGCCCCGCCTGAAGAACCTCGACTTGTGGTTTGAGGAGTGGGATACCGATGAGGAGGACCAGCGAAAGCTGCTTGTAGAAGTCTGCGAGGCTGCTGCTGAGGCTGGTGACGAGGAGTAAGCTTCCATTGGACAATGTCAGAGGATGTAACTAACTGGAATGTAGGGAGTCGTACCACTACCTGCTCAAGGCCCTTGCTACCTTTGACCGCGATGATGACGAGGAGATCAAGTCGGAAGAGGCTGCCAAGCTCTCGCTCCGTGCCGTCCGCTCCGCCATCTCTTCCCCGACCCGCCTCGACTTCCAGGACCTCCGCGTGCTCCCCTCGGTTCAGGCCCTGAGTGACTCGCACCCAATCTACTCGCAGCTGCTCGATATCTTTACCGAGCAGGACCTCGAGGACTACAACGACTTCAGAGAGGAACACGAGGGCTGGATCGAGAAGGAGAAGCTTGACCACGAGAAGCTGCAGCGCAAGATGCGACTGCTCACCTTTGCCAGCCTCGCCGCTAGCACACCCAACCGCGAGATTGCGTACAGCAGCATCGTGAAGGCCCTGCAAATCCCCGTCGAGGAGGTTGAACTGTGGGCCATTGATGTGATTCGTGCCGGGCTCGTCGAGGGCCGCCTGTCGCAGAGCAAGAGGGTCTTCTTGCTGCACCGCACAACCTACCGCGTCTTTGGCGAGAAGCAATGGAGGGAGCTCGGCACCCGCATCGACCAGTACAAGATCGTCGTCGACAGACTCAACACGGTCGTACGGAAGGCGCAGACTGACTTCGAGCAACAGCGGGAACGCGATTTGCAAGAGGTGGAGCGCAAGCTCGCCAACGTCGGTATGGGTGGTGTTGGCGGCGGTGCGCGCCGCGGCCCATTGAAGCCTCGCACGGAAGACGACGACTAGACGGATAAATGAAAGGGAACAGGAAAACGGGAACAGGAACAAGACAAGAAAAAAGGAATTGGGGGTGTAGGGCGCGGGAGTCGTGACCTTTTTTAAAATCCTCCCTCTCAAACGGTTCTTTATGCTTCCAGGGCCGGAAATCATTCGAGGGGTTTTGCCTTGCTTCGGTTAGTTTTTTCTTCCCGCAAATCAAGGCAGATCCAACACATTTTTACATGGATGGGTATGGATAGGTAGGTAGATATCCCGCTGTTTCGGTAGACAGGAGTGAGCGGTGGCAAAATCCTACAATTACTGGGAGTTTTTTTCATGGGCAAATGATGAATCTGTTTTTCATGATTCTTCTACGAGCCTGCTACTACAAATATTGCATTGCATGCATCGTCGAGGGAGAACGGGTGGCGGGATGGGCAGCCAACGTGTTCATATGGTGTGGTGGGGGAGCAGAGGGGGCGTGGAAGGGGATGGATGAATAGCAGTGGTAGATGATTGTAGAAATCCAAGAGAGGAACTGCTGCTAGTGGTACTGATATCAATCCGGGGCTGCTTCGCTGTCGAGGACACCACACGGAAAGCTGCATGCACCTAATGCTTTAGTGATGATTTTAGTATATGAGTGAAAAGCTGACGTCTCGAATAACTGCCAGACTGACCGAGTGACCGGCCAAACCTGCTTTCTACTAAGCTCTATGTACCATGAATAGCACGTCTATTACCCGTTCCTCGCACTCACTCGTCCCGTCCTACGCCTCACAACTTGTCCCCCAGCGCCTTGGTCAGCTTAGCCTGCGTGTTCTTGTAGACAGCCTCGGGCGTGGGCGTGGCGTCGACCTTGACGACACGGCCCTCCTTCTCATAGTGGTTGACGACAGGCATGCTAGTCTCGACAAAGGTGCGGAAGCGCTTGCGGATGCTCTCGGCGTTGTCGTCGGCGCGGCCGCTGGTCTTGCCGCGCTCCATCAGGCGGCGCTCCATCTCGGCCTCGGGGCAGTCGTAGAAGAGGACGAGCTGGGCGGGGCACACAACCTCCTCGAACTTGAGGGCCTGGTCCATCTTGCGGGGGAAGCCGTCGATGAGGAACTTCTTGGAGGCCGGGTTCTGTGCGAGCGTCTCCACCATGGCGTTCTCGAGCAGCTGCACAGTCACCTCCATGGGCACGATGGCCCCATTCTTGATGCAGTCCTTGATCAGCGCGCCGAACTGCGAGCCAGGGCGGTCCTGCTCCTCGCGCAGCAGGTCGCCCGCCGACAGGTGCTTGAAGCCGTAGTCGGCCACGAGCCGCGCGCACTGCGTGCCTTTACCGGCGCCGGGCCCGCCGAGCACGAAGAGCACCGTCACGTCAGATCCGGAGAAGGTCGGGGTCGGCTTGTAGGGCGCCGGGAGGCCGCCGGCCGCCGGGGCCGAGGGGAGGGTATAGCGGGCATTTCTGAGGGGGCGCGATGTTAGCTAGGATGTCGGCGCTTAGGGGGGTGAGGTTTTGAAGGGGTTGAGAGCCTCGGCTGGCGCTGGCTTGGCCGCATGTGGAGGACGTCTTGTAGTATGCAGTTGCACCTGGTACTGCCTGCCGTTGGATGTGAACGGAGCTGCGCCAGGAAACTGTGCTCTCTCGTCCCTTCCTCCATGCGTTGCCGACAGCCCACCCAGCCCAAGACCCTTCGTGCATATACCATGTCATCATCCGCTCACCTTTCCGCTGCTGGGATAGCGATATGTAGGCACCCGAACTCAGGACAATCAGGACGGCAAAGGGCCAGAACTTGATCTTGTTGTTGTTGTTGTTGTTGTTCCCTCGCGGGGGAGGACGGGGCGGCGGGGTCGAAGAGCTATAGGATCGTCGTACTGCAGAGGTGGAGGAGGCTGTCGATCGGGGCGACGGTCTTACGGCAGACTGCTGGAGCCGAAGACGGGACAAAACGGCTGACGAGGGCGAAGACGAGGACGAGGCAGCTCTTCGAAACAGCACAATGCTACAATGTGCGCTGCTCGGCGACTTTGATGCAGTAGAACCACTGACGGAAACAGTCAGTTTCTGACAGGCTTGGCGATGCGCGCCTGCTACCATTGGGTGCATGACGGCCTTTTGGTTCCTGTGATCGGGTCTGCACGATGACGACCCCTCCTTTTCTTCTCTGTCTTGCAGGCGGGTGTCAGCCGATCAGGTAATTGTCCGCTCCCTCGCAGGCTTTTCCCTTTCCGTGGTGCTTTCTGCGTTTTCAAATGAGCGACTTCCAAGTTGGTTTCACTGGGGACGGTAAACCGTGATAGTGACGGCGTCGGTGACGGCCGGGAATTTTGACATCTCAGGGGCAGGGGTCCTCGAGCTTGGGGCATCAACATGCCGAAATTGAACTTTGTCAAAATTGTTAGCGTCGACCGCTCAGCTGTAACATCACTGCCGCCAGCTGCCGTCTCATTGCCCTGTGGGTCATCCAACCCATCAGCTCATCTCCTCTCAGCTGCCGCTGTCAAACATCTTCTGTCTGTGCCTAGGCCGCCCTAACGGGTCTCTAACAGGCCTCACCCAGGGTCTCGTGTGGTATGTAGACAACATAAGGCTCTTTCCGCTTGCGACGAAGTCACACTCGAGCAAGATAAATGATCGAGTTAGCGCCGCCATCTCGCAATCAGAGGGAGCCGCTGGTATTGCATTGCGCCAATTCAAACCCCCCTAGTCTTCGGCACGACGCTATCGACAACCCCCCTTCTCACAGAAATCAATGCAGTCGCGGTTCTTCAACTCAGACGATCAAGTGAATTGCCATTTTCAGCCAAAATCCTTACGTCTACCAGCTATGCAGCTTCATCCTCGCGTAATTCCACCACCCGCGTCCACAGTTTGCAGTTCCCAGTTCCACCAGCGGAATGCCTTGTCCCGCGTGTCCTCGTTATTGTACAGGGTCAGATTCCCAGCATTAAAATGTAGATTGTGCTTCCTCCCAGACGATTTGTCTCTCAAATGTCCATTTGCCTTTCCGCCAACGCCTCTGGTATTTCCCAAATAAAACAAAAGAGAGGCAAAAAATAAGAACCAGCCCAGCCTTTCTCGGCAGCTCAGCTGTCCCAATGTAGAAGTTTATATATAGCACCGCCTGTCACGCACTTTTGGCGCACAGCCTTCCCCCAGCCCCAGCTCCCGCCTACCGCGGCACATTGAAGCTAGTCTGTTGAGGAGGCGGGCTCTTGATGGCCTGGCCGGCGTAGGCGCCAGGGATTGGAACAGACTCGTACTGCTGCTCGCCCGCGGCCATGGGTGCATGATCGTTGATTCTCGGTGCGGGCGCAGAGCCGGCTGGTGTCATGAGCCCGGCGGCCTTTGGTGATGATGGTGTGGCTGGGTTAGCCTTCGGTGGTGGTGCTTGCAGCTTGAAGCCAGCCTCCTTAGGAGTGAAGGACGACTGTGGGATAACCAGACGCTTGCCACCCGGCGTGAAGGGCGAGGGGCCGTCCTCGACGTCGCCGAGGTTTTGATATGTCGTGGGCGGGAAGCGGGGCGAAAGAGCGTACTGGGAAAAGGCGGGGGACTTGGGGCCGAAACCGGGTGTGTTCGGGGCGGACTGAGTTCGGAGTTGGGCGAGGTAGAGATCGGACCGGGCCTTGTCGCGCATGTCCATGGACTTGTGCAACTTACGCTTAGACCAGTATCGGTAAAAGACAATGCTGTACAGTGTGATGCTGATAATCTCGACGACGAGCTCAATGATGATGCAGATCAGGGTCCAGTTCTGTCTAAATGTTAGCACATAGCCCCCGAACGAAACTCGACAAGGCCGATTGAGCTTACCTGCAGACGGCAGACGAGTGCGTAGTCGACCTTATCCTGGAAGAGGACGGAACGGTGGTTCTGAACGCAGGCCCACCCCCAGATATCCTGGTTGCCACTGTTGTTCCTGGTAAATTGCAGAACTCCAGCTGCCACTGCCCACATGATCATGCTGAAGATGAACCATCCGACGGCGAACATGGTGTAGTAAACGCCAACCTTCTCCGCTCTCTGGTGACCGCCACGGCAATAACCAACAAAGACCGATACGCAGATGAGGAGTGAGACGCAGGCGCAGGCGAGAACAACCTTCTGGGGCCAGGCATTGGTGTTGTGAGCCCAAGCAGGCAGACCGTTCATAGCGGGGAGGGCGCGGGTGGCGTTGAAGATGGCGAATGAGGACGAGATCATGGCCATGATAATCAGACTGCAGCTGAAGTTCACGCCACGCAGGGCGAACTTAGCCATCCGTACACGAGTCTTGATTTTCTGTGACATAGTTAGCCAATGCTCGCCGAGCTCCGGTTGCAGGCGCACTCACCAGATCTCTGGCCTGGTCCTTCTCAGTCGACTTCTCCCTCTTCTCCAAGTCTTCCTCCTCCCTGAAGGTCGGGCTCAGGGGGTTGTTAGTAAAGCCACGAGCCGGCGTGCCTGGAACCTTCATTGCGCTCTTCAAGGGTGATTTAGGCGTCATTGGCATCGAGACTGATTCCCGGTTGGATCCACCGCCGATATAGCCAAAGCCAACATCTCCAGGTTGGGCCTGGGCAAACTCGGACTTTTCAGAGAAGGGTAGGCGCTGGGGGTCGATGGGCGAGTGGACCGATGTGGCTTCGGCGAACCGTGGCGTCCTCGGGGGCTTAGCCAGCGAGGAGGATGTGGAGGAGGAGCCGGCGGACGATGTCGAGCCTGCAGAGCGGGTGCGGGCTGGCGTGAGGTTGAGGGCGATCGGCCGCTTCTTCTCGTCTTGGATCGCCATGCTGGCGAGGTTGTGGCTAGAGACCAGCAAGGGAAAGAAAGAAGAGACCAGTCTTCGGTGTTGATAAGGGCCAGAGCTATGGTGGAGGGCGATGGCGCGGAACCTTTTGCAAAGCTTGGAGCAGAAAGGAATTCAAGGAAAGGGTGAGGCGAGGAGATATGTTGAGAGCCCAGCTACCGAAAGCAAGAAGAGTTCCAAGTTGGTACGGGGAGGCGCCGTGGGGATGGTGTGGTTTTGAATAGCCGCTGCCACTACCACTGACACCGCATCGGGGTCTTGTGCAAGCCTTGTTCTGCATGGCAAGTGAGTAAGTGGTCCGGGTCGGGGTCAATGGGGATCCATACCAAGAACAGGGGGGTGGGCGTGTCTCTGGCGGAGTGACGACGCTGATAGGAGGGACCGATCGGCCGACCAATAACGCTCGGCGACTCGTGATGGAAATAGACGCCCACTAGGTGACGGATGGCAACGGGACACTGCTAGTGCTGCTGGCGGCCAACTGCGCGGCCAGTGAGTGCAGACGTCGGCTGTTAGATGAGCTGGGTCTCCGGGAGGCGAGCGGAGTATGGCTTGTCTAGCTGCGTTCCTGCGTCGCGAAGAGAGACAAGTTAAGGAATATCACAGCTTTACAGCCCTAGCGAGAGTAGAGAAGAGGAGAGCGATCCGGAGTACACAAGCAGAAGTGCCCCAGGCTAAGGGTTGATGATAAGGCGTCGACGCACGGAACGACACGAGCGGGGAAGAACTGGCTGGGACTGAATATAGCAGCGGCGTGCTATCGAATCTGTACATAGACTACGGGAGGAATAGAGTGCCTTCTTCGGTACACTAACATGGCTCGATGAACCCGATGGCGAGCAAGGGCAGCCAGGGCAGAACGGCATCCATGGACTGGCCGGCTGCTGGGCCGCTCTGCTCTGAGAGCTCTGGGCAGGCCCTTGGCGCCCACATCTTCGCAAACCCGGGCTCGCATATGCAGGTGCGCGCCATCTATTGGCTGAGGGCGGCTGGAAGAGGGAGAGTGGCAGAGATAGAAGCGTGATTTTGCCGGATTTGCAAGAATGAGGTTGGTCGAACGGCTTCGGCGGGAGCACGGCCAAGAGCGCGGGCGCTGCGAGGGAACGAGGGGGAGCCGTGTGGTTGGCGGCAAGCAGGGGCACCCAACTTGCTCCCACGTCCCCCGCCCTCTGAGTCGCTTGGGTGACTGGACGAAGTGCCCTTGAAGAATCTCACCCCTGCCCGTTTGCCCTCCCACCATCCAGCACCCCTGCCATCGATCATCTGTCCTGATAGGACGGCTGCTGATGGGCTTTAAACACTTAGCCAATCACAGCCCCAAATGCTGTGATCGAGCTGCCGGTCATGCATGGGCGATGGGCGGCAAGCCGTGCCACACCTGGTCAACTCTTTTCCCACCCTCGCACCCTCGTCCCCCCTCTTGCCCTGCTAGCCCTCGCCGCCATTGTCGCCGTCGTTCAGGTCCAGCGTCCCAATGCGCCCGTCCCCGCCGTCGCCTTGAATGCCCAGTGCGCTCCCGCGGGATAGCGTACCAGAATTCGCTCCCACTTGGCCAGCATCAAGAGCTGATTAGGTGTGAGCAGCGCTTTGAGGCCTGGGCATCTGGGCATCTGGCCGAGCACCTGCTACGACGTATGCCATACGGTTACACGCTGCGCTGCTTACCCCGCCTTGAGAGCAACAGAGGGAATATTCCGGCGGTGCACTGTGCGCTGGCCCTCGTTGCTGTGCCTTTTCACTCTGTCCTTTTTGGGGGCGTTGGTTGTTTCTGGTAAACTGCCGTCAATAGCAATTGTGCCTCGTGGCGATGCAATGGGCCCAATGCTATGTGCTTTGCTATCCTAGGGAATCGCAATATAAGATGCTGACCGGAAGTAAGACCAAGTAAACAGCTTATTCTCGCGGCGAGATACCCTCAATATGGATGAAGGCGGTATAGTGTGCTCCCAAATCCTTCACATATAATCGCATATACATCGCACTTGGCACGAAAATCTGGAAGCGAGTTCCGGCCGCTCATTGTCCCACGCTGCATGAGTTGATCACTGCAGAGAGAGGCACAGAGAGGATCGTCAGATCAGGGATTTAGCCCACATTGCACACCTCGGACACACCAACTCATACGTATTTTTAGGACAGATCTGTGGATGCAGCGAATGGGAGGAACATTCGGCGCGCCATTTAGCCCTCTTTCTCGTCACACAGACTCGAGTCACTCGACGCGAGCCTCCATTTTGCCCACCACCGTCGATGCGAGGTGGGGAGGTGTGCTCGGTCGACGCCCGAGGAAGTAGGTAGCCAACGGCTCGGCAATCTGCAATGGAAGTGGTCTTGTTCACACCACAGGCTTGCCTTCCTGATCCTTCATGGCACAACCGAACCACAACGACCCAACACACATGCTGCAGCACTAATTTTATAATCTCATAGGCCAGTCTCTCCAGGTGTCCAAAGGAAGTCAGTCAGTCGCCCGCAGGCCGCCCGCTGTCCACGAGCCCTTTCTTTGGTTCAGGTCAGCAAGCCTCACCAGAAAGCCGCGTTGCACGGCTTACTTTCCGCACTGCGAGTCCCAGCAGACCACGTAACCATATCTTCAAAGAAGGCGGCCACTCAACCGTCTGCTCTGGTAGTATGACATGAAACAATCGCACTGCGTGCGGGAAGTAATCTATGTAAGGTTCTTTCTAGACTCCCTACCCGAAAACACCATTTGTGGTTGACTTCCGGTTCCTGCAAACCTGCTCACGAGGCACGGGACACAGCGCCGCTCTTGGGCAGGTCAACACAGTCAAAACCTGCCATCCTGTGGGCAATTTTGGGGCACTATCGGACATCTCAAATACCTAGATTTATCTTCGACGTTGTCCCCAGTCTTCGGACCTCCAGCGATCACATCCCCGTGCCAGTCGGCATGGAGTGTGGACTTCTTGATACGAGCGCACAAGCATGCATCTATGTATGTCTGCTCTCGGGGCTGATCTTGGAAACTGCTTTGCCTCAGAGCGAGCCTCCACCGACCCCAAAGTCCGAGACTTCCCAGCCTGCTTTTCGAGCTGATCTTCACACAGCCCTTTGCATTTCCTTGCTGGAGGCTGGGTGGACAGGAGCTGACGACCGCCACGCCACCCCTCAAGTCCAGGCGAAAACGATTGAGCAAATAAAATCAAGACTTCCCCGCGCATGTCATACTGAAGCACGCGGCCTCTTGCCCCGAGTTTCTAGACCGATCATATCCGGGTTTCTAATCAAGAAATTCGGAATGGCGCGAAGACTTGCATTGTCAGGAGTCCACTTACTCCACCTGTTCAACGCCTTTTGGCCGCTGTCGACGCCGTAGTGGCTTAGAAGGAACCTTTCGATTCCTCCTGAGCAACACCGCGGCGGTCATGATGTGGAGCCTGGGGGGTGAGACGTCTCACCGCTACAAAGCTGGAACTGGCCTGGCATCTTGAAGAGCTCCTTCTTGGCCGTCGAAAAGCCGAAGCCAAGCATCGGTCTCGAGGCAGTGTTCCTCGTGGGGAAAACACTACAGAGACCTCGAACTTGGCCGCCAATGCTGGTGAGCTTCAGTCTTGGCAATGGCCGAAAATATCCAAGGCGTATCTCTGTCGAGGTTTCATCCGCCGGTAAGCTCGGAGTAAGCCATGATTCCGCCGCCATTCAAAGTGCTTCGTAAAACATCGTAGGCCAGCGTTTACCACGTGCAGTGAGTGGGCGTAAAACGAAACACGCTACCTCGGATCGTTCCGAGCTGGTGTTTCTGCCTCCACACGTGATTGTCGGCGTGATCGAAGGGGGTCCAGCTTCATCACTACCTCGTTACTACTTGCACTAGACGGGTCACTGAAGTTATTTCTAGCACAACACAAGTCGGGTTAGAGAGGCCTGTTGTATACATTGCAACATTAACTCCCCTATCTACAGTCTGCTCTGGCGTTCAGAAAAGCCCAGCGTCTAGCCCCTCGATGTGGCCTCCTATGGTTGAGGAGAAGTTGACCTAGTTAAACAATTAACAATGTCTCTTGCATGCCTTCAATTTAGCGGGTGCTTAACCGGCCACTGTCTATGAGACAGCTCGACATGTCACGCCAGGCGAGACTTGAGTACTGAAATATTACATCCAGGCATTTGGTCTTGTCTGGATGCTAGTAGATGTGATCCCAATCAGCGAAGTCGTGAATTCTTCAACCTGCGAGAGAACGAGGGAAATATCAACGATCAACCAAGGAGCTCTCATACTTGTGCTAGCTCAAGTTGTATCTTTCTTATCCAGGAGAGACTCGGTATACTAGACACCACGATGCATGAGAACATTGTGCTCTACATCGCCATGTGCCCCGTGCCACGCCATCTACAGCGGAGCTACTGCCGCAAGCGCCTCCACTTGTCCACGTCCACCTACCAAATCGCAAAGTCAACTTAGACAGCACTCACGCGTAGGCGCCACAGCGCGAGCGAGTTTATATTCGCCAAGAGGAGTCTACTTCCAGTCCTGGGTCCTTGTGGGGTGGGTGGGAGCGTCCTGCCTAAGCCGGACATACTAGACTGACACTGAATTGGATGGAGCCTCCATTGACCAATGTATTTGCGGGCATGGTTTTGAAAGGTTGGTAAACGAACACTCTTGGGATTTACCCTTCACTATGTCCTCAGTCCTAGTGTTGTGGTAAGCAGCAGCTGGCTCCGAAATTCGAACCTAGTGTATTTCGCAGAGGACTACCATTCTTGAGTGGTGTCAACATGTCATAGTTTCACCATCTCAACGGGGGGCGGCATGACTTCCTGCGCTATGGCGACGCTCACCTGGTCCCAATTGAGGCATTGCGGTCCCCGTGTACCATATCACAGCTCCAGCGGATTGACAGGGATTCAGTTCCCTTCGTCTCCTGAGAATATTGGCATACCTGCAAGCAGAGCCACCACGGCTAGTTGCGCGGAGCGCACGACGAGAACCCCTGGGCTCGCCGACAATGGGCACGCGTCAGCGGTAACTCGATATGGTAGGAGCAGTTTGAGGGCTGCGAGTTGGAAGACTTGCTCGGTTACAACAAGGGCATTGGATCAGGGGGAAATCCGCATCCCCGAATCCCCTATTGCGTGTGTTGTCGCCACGACGCGAATCTCAACTGAAGGCAATCAGCAGACAAACAAACTACCTAGTGTTGGACCCAATTCAAACACTCCAGGCGTGAATAGAAACCGAGAAAATAATATACCATACTGGCCTATAGAATGGAAAAGTCGTCTTCAGCAAAAGAGAGTGGGTAGGCTGTTCAACGGGTCTTGAGTTGACCACTTTGCTTGGAATTTGATGGCAGCATTCCATTTGGCTATTGAAAGCGAGAGGTGCGGATAGAAACATTGGACACCGAGAACATCGTGGAATTTGCTATAGTTATATTTATGTTATCGTGACAAAAGATAGTCGCTGAAACAACAGCATCAAGCCAGGTTCAAGACCGTGTGAAGACTGGTGGGATGCGGTTTGGTTTGCGACAAGACATATGCGATCTGATAATTAAATAAATCTGCGTGCAGAGCACGACAGCAGCGTGACAGCTATGTGAAGATCAAGACAGCTGTGTGAAGACCGCGTCGAGTGCTGCAACCTTTTGAGATGAAAGGTTTGAAGAAGCGTGAAGTGCTGTGACATGGCACAAATCGTCCGTGCTTCCCCACGCCCAAGGCAATTGTGATTGTGGTATTCGCGATTCACCCGTCTACTTATCGGGCCCGTGCGGGCTAATCGGCTCAACGTGGGGCAGTCTCACTAGCCATTTTCGGCCTAGAAAGTTACGGCACCTCACAAAGCTTTGGCAAGGATGAGTCGCATCCCTACGAGTGACTGGACTGCACACGAAAATCAACTGCGAAATATCGGTCATCATTGATTTGACTCCAACTCGCATTTCCTCAAACAAACAACCATCTACCTTCCGCCGACATTCACGAACCATCCCGAACACCTCTCTCACCACAATCCGCGCGCCTGCGAACGAACACGTCCTACCCGCCAGAACAAATTCGAGGAGGGGTTGACCAAAGAAAATTCCTGCCCCGCGCAACAAGCATTAAACATGGCGGCCAACGGCGACAAGTTTGGCAATGACATCGAGTCTGATTCCGACTCGGGCAACGAGTCCCAGATCGATGCCCATGAGTCCGACAACGAGACTGCCGACAAGGGCATCAAGTCGGCCATGAAGAGGACTGCCCCAGCCGCCCCCGTGGTGCGCCCATATCTTCCCCCCCAGACAGAGCCCAAGGATCTTGACGTCAAGAGCCTAAGCCCTCTCACTCCGGAAATTATTGCGCGCCAAGCAACAATCAACATCGGAACCATCGGCCATGTCGCCCACGGAAAGTCGACTGTCGTCAAGGCGATCTCGGGTGTCCAGACCGTTCGCTTCAAGAACGAGTTGATCCGCAACATTACGATCAAGCTTGGTTATGCCAATGCGAAGATTTACAAGTGCGACAACCAAGAGTGCCCGCGCCCCACATGCTATCGCAGCTACAAGAGCGACAAAGAGGTCGACCCTCCTTGCGAGCGCGAAGGCTGTGCTGGTACCTACCGTCTGCTGCGCCATGTTTCGTAAGTATATGTCTTCAAAGAGTTATTCACTGACCATACTTGTGACGGGTAACTAACACATTGCGCAGGTTCGTCGATTGCCCCGGTCACGATATTCTCATGAGCACTATGTTGTCAGGTGCCGCCGTCATGGACGCCGCACTCCTTCTCATTGCCGGCAATGAATCCTGCCCCCAGCCGCAGACCTCAGAGCATTTGGCCGCTATTGAGATCATGAAGCTGGACAAGATCATCATCCTCCAGAACAAGGTTGATCTTATGCGGGAAGAGGCCGCAAAGCAACATTACGACTCGATCCTGAAGTTCATCAGAGGCACAGTCGCTGGAAAGTCGCCCATCATTCCCATCTCCGCGCAGCTTAAGTTCAACATCGACGCCATCAACGACGCTATTGTGAACACGATTCCTGTACCTCCCAGGGATTTCTCCCAGGATCCCCATATGATCGTCATCCGTTCATTCGATGTCAACAAGCCCGGTTCCGAGATTGAGGAGCTCAAGGGTGGTGTTGCTGGTGGTAGTATCCTGCACGGAGTGTTGAAGCTCGGTGATGAGATTGAGATCCGGCCTGGTATCGTCACTCGTGATGACAAGGGTGACCTCAAGTGCACACCAATCTTCAGCAGAATCGTTACACTCAACTCTGAGTCAAACGACCTGAAGTACGCTGTTCCTGGTGGTCTGATCGGTGTTGGCACTCGGATCGACCCTACGCTTTGCAGAGCTGATCGTCTGGTTGGTTTCGTCCTGGGCCTCAAAGGACGCCTCCCCGACATCTACAGCGAGATCGAGGTCAACTTCTATCTCCTGCGCCGCCTTCTCGGTGTGCGGACGGCCGATGGCAAGCAGGCCAAGGTCGACAAGCTGGCCAAGAACGAGGTCATCATGGTCAACATCGGATCTACCTCAACTGGTGCAAAGGTCTCGGCTATCAAGAAGGATGCCGCCAAGCTCATTCTTACAAGTCCCGCATGCACCAACATCGGCGAGAAGGTTGCTCTTAGCAGACGTATTGAGAAGCATTGGCGCTTGATTGGTTGGGCCAACATCACAGCGTGAGTCTACCCAATTTTCCTCATAAGGCGTTTTGAAAAGCATATACTGACGTTGAATCAACATAATAGGGGCGTAACACTGGAGCCGGCCACTTCTTGAGTGGTGTCAAATGGACCTTCCGGGTTGCAAAACAGGTCTTATTGGGAGGATGGATAGGCCTTTGGAGTTTGTGCGATGGGTCTGAGTTTATTTATGGAGGCTATGATACTGGGCTATGACGCGCAATCGCATATATTCATCAAGCATGGTTTGGTGAAGCGCGGGAGGTCGTCTTTTTTTTTTTTTTTTGGTTTCCCAGCTTCCTCACATAAGAATGGATGGTAGACCAAAATAAGAGCAGATCAGGAAGGTGAAGTGCTTGTAGAACATCTGGTGTTGAGCTTGTATCTCTGAGAGTATATGTCTATCCAGCCAGCTCACAGCCTATTATCCTTCCCTCTTATTTCCTCACTTTCCTCGCGTGCTTGACTAGATTCTCAATGACACCCTCAAACGCCTCGCGGTCCCCTATCTTCTCATCCGTCCGTCTTTGCCAGTACTCGAGTAGCTCCAGTGCAGTGCCCTGCATCGCCTCAAGCTTGGTCACATGGCCCTTGAGCTCGTCGAACGTCATGCCCTGCAGCGCCTCGTCCGTCGCCGCGCACAGCTGGCGCGCTGTCGTCAGATCAAACGACGGGTCGGGTAGGGCGGGGCCTTTCCTCTTGCTGTGGGCGGTGTTAGTATCGCTATTCGCGGTGGTATTATTCTGCGCCGATGACGGCTGGCCCCCCCCGCCGCGGTGGCGGCGGCGGCGGCGGTGCGGGAGGTGTGGGGCTTGAGGTTGCCCTGGGAGTCGACCGAGGTGCGGCGGGACTCGCCGTGGCGCACGCGGGAGAGGGATCGGGATTCGGACGACGTCCGGAGGGACCCGGTGGAGGAGACGCGGTGCAGCGACGGGAGCACGAGCTTCTTTTGCTTCGAGGCCGGCAGGATCTCGTCCAGGTCGACGGGCACGCCGAGCGAGACGAGGAAGAGGCGCCGGATGCGCGAGCGGATCCAGTCGGGCGGCTGCAGCGGCGGTGGGGCGACCAGCTGGGACCAGAGGGAGGCGCTGCGCGGGGTCTGGAAGATGGGGTTGTCTTTGGAGAGGGCCGGGAGGAGGGGCGGCGTCGCATCCTCGGGCGGGAAGAGGGCGTTGAGGTAGGGCTCGGTCAGGGCGTAGATCTCAGAGGCCTCGAGGCCGTTGAAGTCGGGGACTGGCTACGGGGGCGGGCAAACAAGGCCGTCTTAGCTAGGGGTACTGGCAGATGGAGAGGATGGCAAGAGTGTCACATACGAATGATAGGGATGACGGCGGTGGGGCGACTGGAGGAGGAGCAGGCTCTGGAGCGAGGGCTGGGACTGGGTCCTCTTCGGCGGGTTGGAAGCCATCGTCAAAGTCGTCAAAGTCGCCGTCATCCTCTCCCTCCTCAAAGTCGTCAAAGTCATCACCAAAGCCATCATCCTCTCCACCACTAGCACTGCTGGGGAAGGCTGGACTGCGAGGGCTGCGGAGGCCAGGAGAGGCTGGAGACAGCGGCGACCGCTTCAAGGCAAGGGACGATTTCCTCCTTGCATGTGGCGAAGTAGGAGTCTTTAATGTAGGTGATATTGGAGTATCTACGCAGTAGAATAAAGAGTCAATACAAAGGAAATGAAACAAGGGGCAATAACATTGGCCAGGAGGAAGGCTACGCATCCGTACCAGGTGCACCGCCGTCTTCCACAATCTTCTGCCCATCAGCCTTGAGGATGACGTCGGGTTGGGGGTCTGCGACGTGCTTCTTCTCAATCTCGGGGTGGGTGACCGAGCCGTCAACATCGGGCGCCTCCTCAACCACAGTCTTGGGGATTGGCTGGCCGCCCGGGGTCGGCGGCGAAGCATCGGTGTCAGGCGCGGCTTGGGACTCGCTATTCAGGTCGGGGATGTAGGCTATCTCATCGGGGGCCGCATCCTCCTCCCTCATCTGATATGCCGATGTGCCTGGAACCTCCCCGTACGCCGGCTTGTCATCAACTCTCTCGACCCTTGTCCTGGGGATGGGCGAGGTCGGGTGGGGAGAGTCTGGCAGTCCCGACTGGGCGTCCGAGAAGTGCTCCTCCGAGTCTGAGGTATCTAGCGGGGCAGCTAGTTAGTCTCACGATGGCTGATGGGCAATGCGGCGAGGGCTTTGGGGTCCGCAAGATGGGAAATACCTAGGTCATGGGCACCTGGATCGCCAGTGTGCGTCCGCGAGGGGGGTGACAGGCTGTTTCTGCGAGAAGACATGGTGGCCTGCTTGCAGCGCAACAGGTGCAAGTAGTTCTTGGGTCAACTGATGGCCGTGCTTAAAGAGGTACGCCCCAGGATCAGGGCCGTCAGGGTGTGGGTGCCCCAAAGATGCCCTGTAAAATAGCAACTGGGTCGAAATAATCGCGGCCCCCTTTGTGTGCAGCAAAGTATGCTAGGTGGTGCGAGTTACTGGGAGTTGAATGTAGTGCTCATGAAGCATAAAGCATGATCAATTGGAAATCGTGATCACTAGGGTCGCAGCTCATCAGGGTTGGGTATGAATCGAGGTTGAGGGACGGGACAAGTGCTAGCAGAAGTGGAGTACGGATTACTATGCTAGAAATTGGAGCTCTTCTCCTCTCCCCTCCGGACGGTGGGGCAACCAACAGGTCAAGCCACCGCCACCCAGTAGGAGTGCTGTGTTTGAGGTGAGGCTGAGGCGCCCGAGCTTTTCTTCTCAGGCGCGGTCAGGGCAGCTGGCAGCCCCAAAAAGTTCGTGCTGGTCGCGAAAGGCTGGGCATCTCAATCAACATCCAGACGAAGCTTTGTTTGCGCGTGGAAATTTTGACCAATTTCCTGCGTAGTAGTTGTTCGCCAGTAGCTCGAGCCTTGGCTATTTATTAATTCCTCGCTGCGCCCTCTTTGTGACGCTCACACAACCCCGCAAAAGGCTGGGAGATGGGACGCAGCCGCTGGTGATCTCTTCGCGTCAACATTGAAGCATCAAGCATTCCACGGCCAAATTCCACAGCTACGCGCCGCTTTCCCTGCCACAACCCGTCACCCGCGAGAACTATCCACATCAGCAGCCATGTCCTCTTTCACATTCGGAAATACCAGCTCTAGCGGCACATCTAACCCGCCGGCGACATCCACCGCCCCAGCTACCGGGGGTCTTTTCGGCGCTGCCTCTTTTTCGTTTGGCACATCAGGTACGACCACTGCCAGCCAGCCAGCCACATCAGGTTTGTTCGGGTCATCGAACACTCCGAAGCCCTCCGGCGGTCTGTTTGGAGGCGCAAGCGCAACCCCGGCCGCCCCATCGTTCGGAGGAGCCAGCGGCGGTGGCATGTTTGGTAGTAATAACCAGGCAGGAGGTGGTGGTGGAGGGGGTCTTTTTGGCAATAATTCGTCTACTCCGTCTACTGGAACTGCCCTGGCGCCCTCTGGATCTCTGTTCGGATCAACCCTTTCCGCAACGTCTACAACCACATCAACAGCCCAAAACGGTGGATTAACTTCTGGTGGCCTTTTCGGCGCTGCGAAGACTTCTACACCTCAGCTAGGGTCAACAACCGCCCCGGCAGGCAGTGGATTGTTTGGTAGTGCAGGAGGCGGCGGGTTGGGCCAGGCGACGCCTGCGAAACCTGCCGGTCTCTTTGGTGGAGGACTTCTATCAACCACTCCGGCCGGCGCTCCACCAGCCGGGGGCGCGAAACCTGCGCATGGCGCTCTTTTCGGATCGGGATTTGGAGGTCAATCTGCTGCTCCGGCCTCACAACCTGCTGCTGCTCCGAGCTCCACCTTCGGTAGTAGTTTGTTCGGCGGTCAATCTAACCCATCAGCAGCTCCGGCGCAGACCGCTGCTACTATGACCTCCGGGACCCCCAGTCTATTTGGCGCTAAATCAGCGCAAGTAACCAGTGGAACGCCTTCACTATTCGGTGGTCAGCCCGCTGCTGCTGCTTCGACTGCAGCCGGCACGCAAGCCACCCCAGCTCTGTCTGGGGGGCTATTTGGGGTCAAAACCTCTGCCCCAGCATCATCTGGACTATTCGGAAGTGGAAGCACCGCGGCCCCTCCAGCTAGCTCGGCAGCGCCAGCCACCAAATCTTTGTTTGGTGCGACTCCGGCCGCTACCGCACCCGCAGCAAGCTCAGCTGCAATCGGTAGTTTGTTTGGCACTGGCCCCCCGGCGTCGGCCCCTGCTGCCCCCACGACCACAACGTCATCTTTATTCGGACAGTTGCCGGCATCGAGTGCCGCAGCAACGTCTGCCGCAACAACGTCTGTTCCCGCAACCTCAGGCTTGTTTGGAGCTAAGACAGCTACTACTACGTCAAGTGCCCCGACAACTAGTGGGCTCAACCTGGGAGCCTCGACGACTACTACTACTGCAGGAGGATCTACTGGTGGGCTCTTCGGAGCGGCCAAGACCGCGACAGCTCCAGCAACCACAACGGCGACACTAACAAGCCAAGACAAGACTGCGGCGACAGCAGCCGCCCTCAATGCTTCCACAATGGGCCCTCCCTCTCAGCTACCCCGGCTCAAGAACAAGACCATGGACGAGATCATTACGCGGTGGGCAACAGATTTGTCTAAGTACCAAAAGGAGTTCAAGGACCAGGCGTCGAAGGTGGCGGAGTGGGATCGTATGTTGGTGGAAAATGGGGAGAAAATCCAGAAGCTTTACTCCAGCACATACGAAGCTGAACGCGCTAGCAATGAGATTGAGCGCCAACTCGCTGGTGTCGAGGGCCAGCAGGATGAGCTGTCTGCTTGGCTTGATCGCTATGAATCCGACTTGAGCGAGCTTTTTACAAAGCAGATCGGCTCTAACGAGCAAGTCGCCGGGCCGGACCAGGAGAGGGAGCGTACCTACAAGTTGGCTGAGAAGCTCACAGACCGGCTCGATGATATGGGCCGAGATTTGACCAAGATGATCAAGGAGATCAACGATATGTCGAGCAGCCTGAGCAAGGGCAGCAAGCCTGATGATCCGGTATGCACAATCCTCACCCTATTATTATGTGGTGCGGCCATGAAACTAACCAACAACTCACAGCTGAGCCAAATTGTCCGTGTTCTCAACGGTCACCTGACGCAGCTCCAGTGGATCGACACCAATGCCGCAGCACTGCAGGCTAAGGTGGCCGCCGCCCAGAAGGCGAGCGGTAACATGGGCGCCAGCGTCGGCGGCCACGAGACGGATGCGGCTGAGAGCTTCTATCGTTCGTACCGAGGCGGATATAAATAGGAGACATATCCGCGGAAGGGGGCTTTCTCTTAGTGTAGGGACGACCGTAAATAGAGGCGGAGCCACATGATAGGCACGCATGGTAGATTGATAGTCTCATGTTGGAGTAGACCGGGAACACAACCGAGACCAAACAAGCCAGAAAGAAACTGGGGCACAGAGCTTGGAGAGAGACCCGAGCTTGGGTGCAAAAAAATGCATAGTTTATTGTATTTGTACAACTAAATGTAGTCTCCCCCCATGACAACACGAAAAGAAATGAGCCGAGTCAGTGGTTGAAGGTGTGGACGTCTGCTGGAGAGTTGCCATTAGGACCTCTCCCTGGGCGAGCAGCTACCAACCGTTCGTTCGGCCCGATGCTAGGATCCCCCTTCATCTTCTTGCCGCGAACCTATTTACTTTCAACTATACACGCCACACACTTAGCTGCGCTCCTCTCCATAATGGCTACCCCTGCAGCTCCACGCTGTGTCGGAACTCGCTTAATTGTGCTCGCCGCCCTGCTCCTTGGTGAGCTCATCACTTTAATGCATTTGTTAATCTTTATTTACTCGGTTGCGCGTGGATCAAGCGGTGAGAGGAGGAGCCGTACATGTGGTCCGAGAGCTCCTTGATATGGGCCTGCTGCTGCCTGAGCTTATCGCGGAGTGCCTTGAGCTTCTCCTGCTCGATCTTGCGGATGGCGAAGTCCTCGTTGGCGCGCTCGCGGCGTTGGAAGGCGTCGCTGTTTGGATGTTTGTTAGCTTTTTTTCTTTCCCGGTGACGTAGATGGGTTTGGTGAGAGCCTGTCGGGTTTTCCCAAGGGAGGCAGGCCGAGTATGGGATACGGATAGGAGGGTGGTGTGAAGGAGGGGGGGTTAACGAGGACGTTGTGGACATACCCCTGGCCGCCGGTCTTGGGGGGAGAGCCAGTCTCGCCGGCGAGCATGATGCGGGCCGTGGAGAAGACGCGCGACGGGCGAGCGGCCTTGGTGATAGCTGTGCGGAACATGATGACGATTGCGAAAATTACCTCGGGTTCGGAGGGTCAAAGGGTGGTGGGAGAGTATATAAATTGAGCAATTGGACGAGTAAGAGCAACGAGTTGTTGTATTGCGGCTCCCGTCTGCTTTTGTACAAGTGCGGCGGAAAACGGGTCTGTCTGATGATGATTCAATTGGTTTTGGCAGGTGGTGGCCTGATCATGGGAGGAGCTTTTACGAAGCACGTCAAGCTTCCGTCTTCCATCGTTGCAGGCCACAGCGGGCCATGTGGCTTGCTCGGCTGCTGCGGAGTGGCGGAGAAGTTAACGCCTCAGGCACTAAAGTTTATTGCCTTACTGATTCCGTCTTCGCAAGCGGCAGACGGGTAGCCCCGGACGGATGAGGGGTGAGGTGTTGCCCCGCACTACGGTAGGACAGATTGCGACCCCAGCCCAGGTCGCTTCATCCTTCTCAAGACAACACTTCAGCCTCACTTTGCGTTGCCTTTCCCAGGGCGCACTCTCATAAATGGCCGCCCATGCTACACTAGGCGAAGTCTGAAAGCTATGTAGCAGAGTGTTTCAGTGGCGTGACGGTTGCAAACAAACGCCGCCCAGCAGTGTGACCGAGACTTGTGTCCGAGTCGAGAGGCAGACGCCAGCCTGTCGGGTTCATTGGACAGGCAGCGACATCTCGAATGTTCTTGATAACCTCTTGTCGAGGATAAACAAGGGCCAATGGACACGCCGGCCCTCTAGCCATTTACCGGTCATTACAGGCGAGACCCACCCCTAGCTTTTGGAGTAGCATTGCCGAGAGTCTCCATCTTAGTAGTTCAGCGGCCTTGGACACTGCGAAATTGATGGTGTCGTTTGTGGTGGGTATAGTCTTATAGTAGATGTTGGATGGATGCCGGTCCGCGGAAGCTAGGTCGGGCCCTTATCGCACCTTCCTGGCTCGTATCTTTTATCTCTTGACCGCTGAGGCTCAGTCGCTGGAGGGAAGCCGCATGAATGAAACGCTCTCGACTATGCAGCTGCTGTGGCTGGCCGACTGCTGTTACGGCTTACATTCTCTCCTCATCGCACAAAGGCGGAGGACGAGGTTTGGGACTGTGCTAGAACTAGGCGGCAAGGAAGCACCTGGGAAATAGCGGGCGGCAAGCGATGGCAGCGACGGCCGCAAAGATAGGGCCCTGGTAGTATATTGACACAAGTCGAAGCACAGCGCGGTTGGCATGGAAGGCTTGGATTCTCGGCGGCTTTCGCACTGGCACAGACTGGCAGTTCCACAGTCCCACTATCGGGCATTTTCACTGTGACGTACCTGCCTGTATGAATTGTGTGAATGCATGTACATAGTGAGTACCGGCCTGGTTTTACTTTGCGCAGGGCAGCGTCACGTGGCCCTAGTAGTGAAGAGGTTCCCAAACAAGCGTGGCCGTGCAGCGCTCTCAAATTTCAGCGCCAGCCCGCACCGCATCCCACCGCCGCCTTGTGTTGTCGTTGCACTTTCCCTGCCTTGCACCCCTTCCCTCATTTCCAACTTTGCATCCAAAACCGGCCTCCGTCTCGTTTTCTACTTCTCCCCTCAACACCAACACGCGAAAAAACAACTACATCGCCGATTTCTTGCCAAGTCTGTCTTTCTGCTATTTCCACGACATAGTTTTGTCCACTTCCCCTCTTCTACACTCCAACTGGTAAGTCTGCGTCCCTCCGCCCCGATACATCATTTGCTGCACCGCTCCGCTCCGCACCTCGTCGTCTGTCGTCATCGCCGATGCGACGCCCACCTGCCTTCACCCTGAGAGACGGCCATCGCCGCGGACTCGTCGTCGCGGGCGCCGCCCTCAATTGCCCCCAAAATACATGGCGAGGCCGCCGTGTCTTCCCCCAAACACGGCAGCGAGCCCGGTCAGGCCTGCGCCTGCCCCACCGCGAGCGGGGAGCCTCCTCCTACTAGTCATGAAGTTAGCACGGCGCATTCACCGCAGCATCGCAAGAGCTCACGGAAATGTTGCGATTGCGTGCGCCGATATGATTTGCCCTGGCCTTGCCCGACCGGTTTTCGGATCCCCTAATCATCGTCGCTCACCGACTCGCCGAATCCGGCCGCGGCTTCTGATGTCCGTCGCTAACCCGCACCTTCCAGATTACCACCGTCAAAATGGGTCACGAAGATGCCGTTTACCTGGCCAAGCTCGCCGAGCAGGCCGAGCGCTACGAGGGTACGTTTACATGGATGTCGCACTGCCAAGAGTCGGAGCTGACGCTGTTCCCCGCCCACAGAGATGGTTGAGAACATGAAGATTGTCGCCTCCGAGGACCGCGATCTTACCGTCGAGGAGCGGAACCTTCTTTCGGTCGCCTACAAGAACGTCATCGGTGCCCGCCGTGCCTCTTGGAGAATTGTCACCTCGATCGAGCAGAAGGAGGAGTCAAAGGGCAACTCCACCCAGGTAACCCTGATCAAGGACTACCGCCAGAAGATTGAGAATGAGCTCGCCAAGATCTGCGAGGATATCCTCTCCGTTCTTGACAAGCACCTTATCCCCTCGGCAAAGACTGGCGAGTCCAAGGTCTTTTACCACAAGATGTTAGTCTACGCTGCGTTATGCCGTTTTCCATTATCCGGGTCTAATATCAATACAGGAAGGGTGACTACCACCGCTACCTTGCCGAGTTCGCCGTTGGTGACAAGCGCAAGGACTCGGCCGACAAGTCTCTCGAGGCCTACAAGTCCGCCACCGAGGTTGCACAGACTGAACTTCCCCCTACCCACCCTATCCGCCTGGGTCTTGCCCTCAACTTCTCTGTGTTTTATTACGAGATCTTGAACGCTCCCGATCAGGCTTGCCACCTTGCCAAGCAGGCGTTCGATGATGCCATTGCTGGTGAGTCCAAACCTTGGAAGCACAGCCTTGAAGAAGCAACTAACCGTTTGAATGCAGAGCTCGACACATTGAGCGAGGAGAGCTACAAGGACTCGACTCTCATCATGCAGCTCCTCCGTGACAACTTGGTACGTCCCACACCCTATACTATGCGTAGAGTCCTGCTAACATGCCGTCGCAGACCCTCTGGACCTCATCTGAGGCTGAGCCGGCCGCCGCCGCAGGTCACGCGGAGGCTGCCCCGGAGGAGCCCAAGGCAGAGGCGCCTACGGAGGAGCCTAAGGCCGAGTAAGCGTGGTATACATTTCCCTGGTCTCGTGATCGCGATAGCCCCTGGTTGATCTTGGCAAAACCCTGGTGGAAATGGTGTCTTTGGAGTGCGGACTGGAGAACCCCCTCGTAACTTTGCATGTTTTACGCAAATACACAGACTTGAGACTTCGTGGCCGATTTCTAGTAATGGATGAGGGGACAAAGTAGAGCATTTGGAGGGTTTCCTACTCAGATTGCTTGCCTTTTAGACTCAACACACCGGAAGATCGCCTGGACAATAAAACCAAAAACCCCCTTTCAGAGAATTTCCGTTTTGTCGTTTGTCGTCATGGCGGCTTGCACAAAACGATCCCTTCTACGGCGTTCCTAGGTGTATGGGACATAAAAGTCAAGGTCTGAATCCGTATTTCTCAAAGCTAGGTTGCGGTATTACACTATTCCGTCCACGGCATTAGAGTCGTGCGACCTTTAGGTGGCGGTAATACAAACTTAAGCCATATGCAGTACCTGCTCAACAGGATCCATTGAGGGGCTACTCTAACCATGCGACTTGCATTATGAAATATTATCTTCTATTTGACCACCTACCCATCATACTAACTCAGAGCCTTTGGGACCCCCCCTCACCCGCCCCATTCCCGCCCTTCTCTTCTTCCTCCTCAACAACAGCAAACTGCACCC
Source organism: Lasiosphaeris hirsuta (assembly GCA_030549175.1). NCBI lineage: Eukaryota > Fungi > Ascomycota > Sordariomycetes > Sordariales > Lasiosphaeriaceae > Lasiosphaeris > Lasiosphaeris hirsuta. The sequence goes on from JAUKUA010000001.1 coordinate 7,243,775, forward strand.
GCAGCCACAGACTGCAGTCCGCACACCCAACCATCAACTCGCCCAGGTCCGCCGCCTCCTCCAGGTCGTCCTCCCCGAACCGGAAGCCCCGCGGGTTGCCGCACCGGCAGCTGCGGTACCACTCGTCCCCCGCCGGCGACGAGGCAAAGGAGAGGTCGTCGAGGTCGACGGGCTCGATGCCTGTCTGGAACTGCGCCTTTTGCGCGTTGGTCAGCGTCGTCGCGTTCGCGGTCTGGGACGCGAGCAGGGCAGCGTCGTAGGCGCGCCGCTGGGACGGGGAGGAGAGGACCGCGTAGGCCGTAGAGATTTGGTCGACTGTCCAGGTGGTGGTTGCGTTGGTATTGGGGACGGGTTTCTTGTCGGGGTGGTGGCTCAGCAGGGCGCGGCGGTACGCGCGCTTGATCAGGGTGGAGGGGTCCGAGTTGGTGGTGAGGGTGGATGGGGAGAGGGAGAGGATTTGGTAGTAGGTTGGGGAGTTGGGGGTGGTGGTGGACATTTTGGCGTGGGTTTGAGTTTAGTGATTTTATGTGTCGGCTCCCCCCCCCCCCCCCGAGATGGTAGGGTAGTGATGATGATGGCTGGAGGACGGCGAAGAAAATGAGTGAAAAAGTCAGGCTTTGATCACGTGCATCAAGGACGCATTTGGCCTCTCCTCAGTGCTCAAACCATGAGCGTGAATCGATTACGCCTGGCCACTGTACGGGAACATTGCTGTGCATATAGGATGGAGAGTGAAGAAGAAAGTATGCAGGGTAGGGGTTGTCCAAGCAGCCTGAACAGTCTCAAGCAACACAGCTAATAGGGGAACCAACCGGAGCAGACAACGGTACATCGATAGAATATCTGGAAATAATGAGACACTTGCTCTCAAAACGCATAACACATGAAGGGCTGCAAAAGAAAGCTGGACAAAGCTCGCGTGGAAAACCGGTACAGACTTTGGCCTCCGTAGAGATGTTGCACATTGTCGATAATACACTCTATAGTTACATACCTACTACCCCGATGCACTTCCAGCACCGTTTTAGCTTGACGACTTGGGGTATTTGGTCCAGTTCCGTTTTCCAACCTAAAGCCCCAATGTTAGCAATCAACTAACTTGATATTGGACGCGGACACAGTGGCCTACCTTTTTCCATTCTCTGATAAGATCCGGCATCTCCAACATGGCCTTTCTCCTCTTCTCCATCCTGTTTGAGAAGCTCGGTTAGCGTAACGTTCTCGACAGCAGTTTTCATTCCGGAATTGCAACCATTAACATACTTTGCCACCAATTGCCTCTCGTGCTTGTGACCCTTGACTTGCTGCCCGACACCAGTGCCCTTGACACGCAGACCCAGCTCGACTCTCTTCCGTAACCTCTCCTCGGTGCCCTTAGGGGTATAGGGCAGCAGCGACTCAACACCATGTTCCCGTGCCAGCTTGACAATCTCGGCCTGCCGCCTCAGCGAGTATTTAGGGTCGTGCCATTTGCCTGTCACGGGGTGCTTAGTTGCGAGGAAGGGGTTCGGCGATTCTTGTTGGTAGGCCGTCTGGAGTTTCTCGGGACCTGCGGTGGCTGACAGAATTTGGGCTGGGGGGTAGCGGGCGAAGAAAGTGCGCAGCCGCGCTGGGAGCGCAAGCGCTAGTTGGATATGCTTCTGTGCTGTGGCCGACATGGTGAAGGCAGTGGTGTGTGGTGAAGTTGGCTGCCAGATGCTCAGGTCCAAGATCCACGCTCAGAAAAGTCACAGAGCATCGTGCCGCGGCAGGCGGGATTGGCTTTTGGGTTTCTCGCAGCCGACCCTAACCCTGCCTCACCAAACTAACCGCTTTCAGCCATCCTCCTTCCAGCTTGCCACAGCTTCCGTCGACGATATCCATGATAGTATTGTTAGGTTTTGAATGACTGGCTTAAGGATATTTGCTAGAATAGTAAACCCAAGTCGCTACAAAAAGGGGAAGAAATCTAGCATTGCGGTGCATACAATAATAACCATCACAACACACCTACCATGGTTCAGCCATGCTTTCCCACCATGTATTGACATTTGACACCTTGAAATATCCTGTCGCAGCCAGACCTACATTAACTTCTCTAACAGAGCTTTTTACAACACCATATATGCCTTTTGAAATACCAACTACGCCTTTTTGAACCCCAATTATGCCTTTCGAAACGCTAGAATGCTGTTATTTTCACTGCGAAAGCCCTCCTTCGTGGCGGGGGTCAGGGTTCCGCGCTAACAAACAATCCAACCAGGCGGAGACAAGCTTCAAGGTGGGGCATCTAACTTTCGCGCGTCAACGAACGCCTCTGACACATCCGTTTCAGAGACTTATTCCTACCCAACACGCCTTCCAAGTGACACCACACCGGTATTCATCCACAAAAAAAGCGATCATGAGTAACGCATCGAGGCGCGAGCCACCAGATCTTGCGGCCTTGCTTCGCAAGCGAAAGGCCGAAGAAGAGCTCGCATCAAAGCCCAGATGGATTCCGAAGAAGGAGCGGGAAAGGCTGCAGGCCGAAAAGAAGGCCAAAGAAGAAGAGGAGCTGAAACGCAAAGTGCCACAACTTCCTCCTAAGAATGGCGTCACGAACGCCAGCGAACGCCAGAATGGCGACTCTCGCCGCCCCAATCAGCAGCAACAGTACGGCATCCCGACCGGCCCCAAGGCGATGCGTAACGCGAACGACGAGCGCGTACCGAGTGGGAATGCACATGGCCGAGACCGGGACCATCGCCAGGGGAAGCGCGGCGCTCACCACGACGATGATGCCATCAAGGCAAAGATGGAGAAAAACGATGAAGCCGATCTGCGGGCGCGATACATGGGCCCTGTGGTCAACCAGTCGACATTTTCAGCCAACAAGAGGAGGAGGAGGACGGCTGGAAACCAGTTCAACTTTGACTGGGACCCAGATGACGATACCAGCCGACCTTTCGACCCTATCTACGCTGAGCGTGTTGAGCCCTTCTTCAAACGCGGCGGCTTCGAGACAATAGATGATGAGCTAGTCAAGCGGAAAGCCGAGGGCATTCGACGCGGCGATCCCGAGACAGGAGAGGAACGCGCGAGAAAGTTTTTGGAGCAGCACGAGAAGGCAAAGGAACAATCGGAGCGCAAGAGCTTGGGCAAACACTGGTCCGAGAAGTTGCTGGATGAAATGAAACAGCGCGACTGGCGCATCTTCAAGGAGAACTTTGGCATCGCCACCAAGGGCGGCGCCATCCCGAACCCTATGCGGAGCTGGCAAGAATCTAACCTACCGAGACGAATTCTTGACATCGTAGCAAACGTCGGGTACGATGAGCCCTCGCCGATTCAGAGAGCCGCCATTCCTATTGCACAACAATCGCGAGACTTGATCGGTGTTGCCGTCACTGGTTCCGGAAAGACGGCTGCATTTCTGCTGCCGTTGCTTGTTTACATCTCTGAATTACCGCCACTTACCGAAATCAACAAGAACGACGGTCCCTACGCGCTTATTCTCGCCCCTACTCGAGAACTAGTTCAGCAAATCGAGAGCGAGGCGAGGAAGTTCGCCACGCCTTTGGGCTTTACCGTTGTCAGCATTGTCGGTGGCCATTCCCTAGAAGAGCAAGCCTACGCCCTTCGAAACGGAGCAGAGATCATCGTTGCCACTCCTGGTCGTCTTGTGGACTGTCTCGAGCGACGTCTCCTCGTCTTCTCCCAATGCTGTTACATCATCATGGATGAGGCCGATCGCATGATTGACCAGGGTTTCGAGGAACCTCTGACCAAGATTCTCGACGCGATGCCAGTGACAAACGAGAAGCCCGATACAGATGATGCAGAGAATCCACAGCTGATGAGCCGATACCTCGGCGGAAAGGATCGCTACAGGCAGACTATGATGTACACGGCTACTATGCCCCCAATCGTGGAGAAGATCGCCAAGAAATACCTCCGCCGCCCGGCCATCGTCACCATTGGCAATGCTGGCGAAGCTGTCGACACAGTCGAGCAACGAGTCGAATTTGTGGCGGGAGAGGACAAGCGGAAGAAGCGCCTGCAAGAAATTCTTGCCTCCAACCAATTCAAGCCGCCCATTATTGTGTTTGTGAATATCAAGCGAAACTGCGACATGGTGGCACGAGACATCCAGCGCATGGGCTTTTCAGCGGTTACATTGCATGGCAGCAAGACCCAGGAACAGCGTGAGGCCGCGCTTGCGTCGCTTCGGGAGGGCAAGACGGACATTTTGGTCGCCACTGATCTTGCAGGGCGTGGTATCGACGTTCCAGATGTGTCGTTAGTTGTGAACTTCAACATGTCGTCGAACATTGAGTCTTATACCCATCGTATCGGACGAACTGGTCGTGCGGGCAAGAGTGGTGTGGCCATCACCTTCCTGGGTAACGAGGATACCGATGTGCTGTACGACTTAAAACAGATCATCTCCAAGTCGTCGATATCAAAGGTGCCCGAGGAGCTGCGGCGACATGAGGCGGCGCAGTCGAAACCACAGCGTGGTGCCAAAAAGATTGAGGATAGTGGAGGTTTTGGAGGCAAGGGCGGGTCATGGCAATGAGTCCCGATGCGAGGTGTAGAGTAATGTTAGTTATAGCCTAGTCCATATGATACCAACGCTGCATGATACCACATATTTTAAAGCGTGACGAACCCACCTTTTGTAGCACTGAAAGGGCTCCCCCAACCTTTAGGACTTCCTTGAAGACAGAAATAGGCGCTAGACTCCTGGAAGAGAGTAGACAAACAAGTCGTTAGTCACTGCATCAAATTTTGCCCCTCCCTTCGCCCCGTGATCGCCCGGCTCGCATGCGAACACGATGCAGAAAGATCTGATAAGGAGCGAGCTGGGGTGAGGCCGAGGCCTGTGGTGTCTGATAATCTTATCAATCTAGCCAAGAGGTTTGATCATGGAGCCATCCACGCACCAGGTAGCCAGTAGCGTGGCCGTTGCCCCTCTCAGACCCACCAATCCCTGTCCCAGCGCCACCTATATTGACTCGAATTTTTCCTGAAGGAAAAAATCCCTTGACAGTGTGACAACACATTGGATGATTCACTGCGACACCAGCCAGCAATATGAGACACCAGAGCTGACTCTTTACTGATCCTAGACGGACAGCGTACCGCTCCCACATGACGTGAGGTCTTTTGGCCTTGCGCGTGTCTGGGCGAGGCCCACTTTCGTCCTCAAAGTAATATCTAAACTCAATTCCAATTGCCTTATCCCCAAATAATTGCTCGGCATTGAAGAGCGACGAGCGATCTTGACCCCGGAAACGTGCCCCGCTCCGCTCATCGGCTTCCCCCGTGGACCCATTCAGTAGGAGCGAGTTGAGAGGGAGTTATTGAGCGGTGACCCAAAAGGCCTCGCGATCGCAGAGCGACAATGACTGTATAAACTGGCCACCTGTTGGCCGCAGCATCTGACGCTCCGCTTCGTCAACCTGCTGCTCGGCGGGCAAACAATTCCATCCTCATCTCACCATCACCTGCAGCTTTGACTTAACCTCAACCGCCAGCGTTTGCTGATTTGGCCGCTACACAAACCCCCGGCCCAACAGGAGAATCAGCCCACATATACGCGCAAACTACAGATTCAGACCCCATCACGCACACAGCCGCGCACTGAGCTTGCTGCACATCGCGGACCAACTGGCACCCACCCCTCATTATCCATCCAGTGGCCTTTCTTGCTTGCTCACTTCCCACCGTCCGCCGCCTGCGTCCCGGGGACTGGCTTCGCCCTCTTCTCCACTTCCCCGAGCCAGAGCACCCTTCATAATGGAGTCGGCCTCCCAAGGGCGCCTTGAATCTGAAATCCCCATCACGGCGACTTCAGCAGGTCTTAAGCCCAAGACAGCAGTCATGGAAGCTCTTGAGGACGTCACCTATGGCTCTGTAAGCTTGCCCCACCTGCCGCCTCAAGCCACTGGGTATTGTTGACTAACACCCCTGCAGATTGCTGGCGTTGTGGGCAAGTACATTGAGTACCCGTTCGACACAGTCAAGGTGCGGCTGCAATCTCAGCCCGATCACCTGCCGCTTCGCTACAAAGGCCCCCTCGACTGCTTCCGCCAGTCGATCCGCGCCGATGGCGTGCTCGGCCTCTACCGGGGCATCAGCGCGCCTCTAGTCGGCGCTGCGCTCGAGACAAGTAGTCTCTTCTTCTTCGAGCGCATCGGCCGCGAGGCCGTCTACGCCTCGGGCTTGGCCCCGCGCGGCCAGGACCTCCCACTCTCAGCCCTCTATTTTACCGGCGCCTTCTCGGGCGTCTTCACGTCTTTCCTCCTCACTCCCATTGAGCTGGTCAAGTGCAAGATCCAGGTACCAGCAACAGAGTCGGGCGGCGCCAAGGCGACCCCCCTCCGGCCCGGCGCCGTCATCCGCGACATCTTTCGCCATCACGGCGTGCTGGGCTTCTGGCACGGCCAGGTAGGCACGCTGATCCGTGAGGCGGGCGGCTGCGCCGCCTGGTTCGGGTCCAAGGAGACGTCGACGAAGTTGCTGCGCAGCCTCAACGAGCGCGCCGCCACCTCGCCCGAGGACCTGGCGCGTATGCAGGCCGCGCCGCTCCCGCTGTGGCAACAGGCCGTCGCTGGCGCATCGGCGGGCATGTCGTACAACTTTTTGTTCTTCCCGGCTGATACTGTCAAGTCGAGGATGCAGACCTCCCCGCTTGGGGAGCCGGGGAGTCCGAGGCGGTCGTTCGTCGGGGAGACGAAGGAGCTGTGGAAGCAGGCTAGTTGGCGTGGATTCTACAGGGGGTGTGGTGTGACTGTGTTGAGGTCCGCGCCCAGCTCGGCGTTCATTTTTATGGTTTATGATGGGTTGAAGAAGTCGTTTCCTATGCAGTAGTAGGAGGTGACAGAGGGATGGTCGGCGGTGCTTAGGGTAAGAGCTGGGAGAGTGAGCGAGGCAGAGAGGCGGTGGATATAGAGCGCTTGGGGCGTTGATTAAAGCAAAACCCTCATGAGATATGGCGTTGACGGAATTTTTACATGGCAGCCGGGTGGTTATTTTCTTCAGACATATATCCGCAACATAGATATGGTTGGTATTGAGGTTGGTGTGGCCTAAAAAAGCTTGAGGCTAGTGATTTGTATATAGACAGACAGTCTGCGACGGCGCGAACCTTGGTTTCACCTTGGGACACAAAAATAGAGCGAAGATACTTATTCGGCTTTCACGTCGATTTTAAAAGCATACAATTCCCACATATAGACATGGCAGCTATACACACACGGCTCCCCTTCCTTACCCCCTTATACTCAAAGCGCCTTCCCCTTTCCCTTCCCCTTCGTCTCGGGATCCCTCAGATCCCAACCATTCAAATACCCTGTCCCAAACGACAGGTACGACGCAAATCCAAGCCATGCCACATACGGCACCAGCAACCACCCCGCCGTGGCATCAACCGATGTCCCCCACAAGTACGCTAGGTACGCATTAACGCCGAAGAGGGCCACCGCGTCCACCGTCGCCTCCACGGGGCGCCGCAGCCCGAAGAAGAGGGGCATCCAGGCCAGGTTGAGGCCGAGTTGGATCGTGTAGAGGGTGGCGCCGTGCTTGGCGGCGGAGATGACCAACTAAAAGTAAGGGGGTTAGCTCTGTGGAGGAAGGGGAGGGGGGGGAGCGTACTGGCGAGCTGAAGGGCGAGGTACCCAGGAACACGGCCCGGTGGGCGGCATAGCCCATCATGCCGTAGAGGATGGTCCACACGGGCCCGAACAGCCACGGGGGAGGCCGGAGCGGGGGCTGCGTCCAGGAGAGGTAGGTCGTTTTTGTGTCTTTGGCTGGATTGGGGGGGTTAGGCAGCTGGTAGGGAAGGGAGGGGGGGGGAGGGGCGCACGTCTGGTGCTGTAGCCTACTGCTGTCCCGAGGGCGATGGGGAGGGCAATGGAGGCTAGGGGGCTGTTGAAGATGGCCCCTGGCAGTGTGAGGCTCGGGATGTAGGTCGTCATGGTTGCGGTTGCTGTTGGTTGGTTGGTTAGATATTAGGACGATGAGAGATTTGGGTCAATGTTGTGGTCCCTTTGGTCCCTTTATCAAGGGGTAGAGGAAGGAAGGCATTAGATCAAGGTCTGCTAGATGTCAGGGTATGACGACATACTTCTAGGGAGCTGTCAAGGTGTGCGGGGACGGTTTGAAGAAACAGCCCGTGGCGCAGAGTGAAAACGAAAACGAGGACTGCCAGTTCAGGGGGGCGCGTTAGACGAAGTAAAAGGGATTGGGTCTTGTTGGTTCAAATTATTGATGCGGTATGCTTGCGGTGCACAAGATTAATAGGCCATTTCTGGCAACAGGTAACACTATGAATTCTATTGAGTCAAGACGGCAGACCGAAAAGGTTTTGATTCTTATACTTGAGAAACAACGTGTTATTTTAGGCTAACAATTCGCTGTCATACGATATCGGACACATGGTAGAGTAGCTCCCTGGCCTACAAATGCGATCTTGTTTGAAACCCCGATGTACCCCTCAGGTCCATCCTGCTTCGATCGGGGATAGGGAATTGGCATTTCGCCAAGTGCGAGGCAAGTTGTGTGCCCCCGAAATTCCTGAAAGTCCGTCCTGATTTATTTGATGGTAAAACATGTGAGAAAGCTTGGGGTTTTCAAGGCAGGTGTCTAAGGTCTGTGAGTTGTATCCGTAGATGATGGGATTTACACTACGGATTGCATGAGTTCAGCGCTGCCATGTCTCTGATGCGACGCGGGGGTTTGCCGATCGTGCTTGGTACTGCTACTAGTGGGCTTGGCGCTCTGGCCCCCAGCCCCCCCTTCAAACCTCAAACCGCGGGAAGGCGCGCGGATCGCCCTCGTTCCCCCACGTGACTGTAGTCTGGCGCCTGGGACCGGGCTTGACAGCAAGTCTATTGAGAATTCGCAACACCAAGCTATTGTCTCCTCCGACCATCGTCAACAGCGCCCTGCATGCTGCCTCAGGAGTCGCCGCCACACCATTCTATGTAATTGTTCGTTGCGCCCTTTTCTGTTTGTTTGGTTATTCATTACCTCCTGCCCGTTCCTCCACATCTTCAGCTGCTTCTACACTTGGTTGCACTCCCACGCCATTGCGGTCCGGGCCGTCTTCCCCCAGAGCTTCTCCTCTTCTCTATTCATTCCCAGTTAGCCGCATCCGCACTCGCATTCGCACCCTTAACCTCCACCACCTCCTCACCTGCCTGCCCAGCGCTGCTGCTGCTGCTCTCTACACCCTCTGTTGCTTCGCTTCTCCATTGCCCACTTGCTCAGACGCTCTCATGCGCCTTGCTTTATCCTCTCTCAATTGCCCCAACTCTTGTCACTATTACCGTGCCGCCTCCCTCTTCTCTCTATCTTTATTGCTCCACCTATCTTGGGAATCATCGTTCTAACCGCAATCATGTCGCCAAACAGTGGTCAGCGCTACCGAGCAAGCAGCCGCCCGGCCTTCGCTATTCCGCAACAAGCAGCAAACAAAAGCCGCGATTTGGCGCGTCAAGACTTGCCAGTCCTACTACAATAAATCCGACGCCTCCCGCACCTCCTTCCGAAGCGAGCTACTCCTCTGTTCTACCCGACAGCAGTATCTGCACTACACTGTAGCATTGCCTTAATGCAAACGGACGCACACTGGGACTCGCGCCATCATGGACTCTTACAACTACCGCGACTCGGCAGCCCGCTCGCCTAGCGACCGCGCCTGGAACGGCCGCGACGAGGCGAGAGCCAAGGACGAAAGAGGAGGAACCGACAGCTTTTACCCGCGCGGAAGATCTCCTGGTGCGTTTTGTGCCTCCTTCTTGCCATTCATTCCACGGTGTTGGGACGTGCCCCGCACTTGCCTCATGCAATCCTCTCCTCCCTGTCTTGTCCTTTCCTTTCTATGCTTACCCTTTTATCTAGGCGCTGATCGTACCCGACGCCGGTCGCGATCTCCTGCTGCCGTTGACCGATACGAGCCTGGCCGCCGCAGCCGGGATGAGTATGCTGGCACGCGAGAGCGCGATGACCGCCCACGACGCATTGGTTCTCCGCCGGCCAACATCGACCGTTATGTGCCTGGTCAAGAGCCGGCCGTAGCTACGCCGTTGGTGAACCCGATTCCGGATCCCATCAAGCTTCCCTACCAGGTTGGCTTCTCATACTATGGCGAGTGGTGGAGAGCAAATGAAAAGATCAAGGAGGAGAAAGAGCGCCAGCGGACTGGTCGACGTCGCGAGCCGGAGCGCATTCGGGGCCCACGCGAAGCTCAGGAAGAGCGTGAGAAGGAAAAGGCCAAGATCCAGGTTGCGTACGACGCGTATAAGGAAGATCTTCAGGCCAAGATGGCACAGACTTTCGTCAAACAGCACAAGGACGAACAGTGGTTCAGGGAGCGCTATGTCCCTGAGATCAGAAGTGGCATCAAGTCAAAGCTCAACGACTTCCGCCGGGGCGGATACACCCAGTGGGAGCAAGACCTGGAGGCTGGCACCTTTGATGATTTCTCGCTGGAAGGCATCCCAAAGAGCGAGAGCAACGGTACCGGTGGTCTGGTCGAGAAGGAGGAGGGTGAGGCAACCGCTGCGAACGAGGTTCTTGGTGTCGGTGACTTGGTTCCCGCCAGCAGCGCCGACATCAGGGACGAGAATCTGTTTCAGCCCACCTTGCTGATCAAGACAATTGCCCCCTCGGTTAGTCGCCAGAACCTCGAGGCATTTTGCAAGGAGCACCTTGGTGAGGAAGAAGGTGGATTCAAGTGGCTTTCGCTTAGTGACCCGAACCCCAGCAAGAGGTACCACCGAATCGGTTGGATCATGCTTCATCCATCTGCCGAAGTCCCCCCTATTGCCGACGATGGCAAGGATGAAGACGATGGTGGCCTTCCACTCAAGTCTCCTATCCCTGTCTCGACTGCAGAGAAGGCTTTGGAGGCTATCAACGGCAAGACTGTCAAGGATGAGCAGCGCGGTGATTTCACATGCCACGTAGGCGTCCACAACCCTCCCATGAACCCAAGAAAGAAGGCGCTCTGGGATCTTTTTTCAGCGCCTGAACGGATTGAAAAGGATCTGGAGCTTGTGAAGCGCCTTGTCAACAAGTTTGAGGAAGACTTTGGATCCGACTTTAACGCCATCCTCAAGATCGAGGAACGTGTGGAAGAGCTGAAAAACTCTGGACGCCTGCAGTCTGCAGCCGCGCCTCCTTCGGCAAAGAAGCCGAAGAAGGAGCGGTCAACTGTCGGCATGGACGAGGCGATGGATGAAGAAGGTGAAGAGCACGAGGACCTCGAAGATGACGAAGAGGAAGAAGGTGCAGTGGATGACGAGGTTGACGACGAAGACCTTCTCGTCAAGAAGAAGCAGCTTGATCTCTTGATTGAGTATATGCGTCGCGTCTTCAACTTCTGCTTCTTCTGTGTCTTTGAGAGCGACTCGATCCACGAGTTGACCAGAAAATGCCCCGGCGGTCATCTCCGCAGACCGCGAAGCACACTCTCCTCGTCAGCCAAGGCTGTTGCGCGTGCCAGCGCACTGGGTGAGCCCTTCCCTTCGAAGAAGCGAAAGGAGCCCGAGGAGGTCGAGGAGGGCGAGGCTGCCGAGATAGACCGTAAATTCCGCACCTCGTCCAAGACAGAACAGCAGTTGCAGCGAGCCTACAACTGGGTCAGGACCTTTGAGGACAAGATCATGCAGATTCTTGAGCCCGAGAACGCCGACATCCGCAAGCTAGGTGGAAAGTCAGCCGAGGATGCCCTCACTGAGGAGCTGACCAAGCATGTAAAGCAAGAGGATGAGCACAAGTGGCGCTGCAAGGTACCGGACTGCACGAAGCTGTTCAAAGAGGACCACTTTTGGAAGAAGCACGTGGAGAAGCGCCATGCTGAGTGGCTGGAGAAGCTGAGAGAAGAGGTTTGTCTCCCTGATATCGACCTGATGGCCATAATTATTAACTTGATACGCAGTTCGATCTCATCAATGCATATGTCCTTGATCCTGCACATATTGCCCCCTCTCGCACTGACGCAAACTCCAATGGGCACTTCCCCCCTTCTAACGGCCAACAACCGACTGGAACACCTCGTGGTTTCAATTTGAACAACTACGCCATGAACAGCATGCTCAACTTTGGCAGCTTCCCGATGGCGGCCATGTTCTCGCAGGGCATGATGGGTGCCAATCCTCTGGCCGCGCCGCCGGGTTGGCACGCACCCGGTGGTGATGACCGTGGTGCTGGCCCGATCCGTAGAGGTGGCGGTCCTGTTGGTGGAGGCGGTCGCTTCCAAAACCGGCCGGGGCCCTATGAGCGTCGTCCGAACCCACGGTGGGGTGCGGATGGCGGTATGAACGGTACTCCTGGCGGTCGAGGACGTCCGGGCCCTGTTAACCGCTGGGGCGACGGCGCTGCTGGGGGTGCCGCCATGGGACCGCGTGAGGCGGTACAGGGTCGGACTCTCAAGACCTACGACGACCTTGACCAAGTTGCGGGTGGTGGAGGTGGTGGCGAGCTGAACTACTGATTCTCCTCAAGCATGGTCGTGGTCTCCTTATGCATAATGTCTTTTCTGCAGCTACTTGGAGCGCGAGGGTTTGTTCCCGGATACGTTACGCGTGCGGATGGGGAGGGTTAGGCGTTTAGGGGCGGCAGCAAAGCATGTCCAAGAGAGGGCTTTTGGAGCCGCTTCGCTAAAGCTTCTTTTTATTTAGGTCTCGGGATACTTTAATATGTCCGCTTGACACGGATTCGATGCGTTGGGATTGGCAGTGTACAATATGAAGGGAAGCAAGGGTGAAGTTTACCTACCACAGTTAGTTAGGTAGCTGGTTGCAATTTTGCCAAAAGGAATGGGTAATTCTTTCTAGGTCTTGTTTGATGTGATGTTTATGGCATTGCCAGGCGCCGTAAAGTCGACCCCTTTTATGCTCTCATATCCGGGAGTCAACAGACAAACTCAAAACCCGCTGCGTACTTCAGATTACCTACTTAGAGGTAGTTAGGCTCATTGGTGAACCGTCCTCTGATGTCTTCTAACCCATCCTTCACCGGTCTGAGCATGCTCGGTAATTCCAGGCCATATACGCAGCCTGGAGGTACCATCCCGGGCGTGGTGGTTGAGATGGGTGATGCGAGCCACACCATCGGGACGGTGTGATGGTATTGGTGCCACAGCGGCGCTTTTCCCCCCACGCAACGATGGCAGCTTCGTGTCTCTGAGCATCTTGGTCCCATCACAGGATAAACATCACACACGAGATTTTGATACTAACCCACACCGGGTTGTCGTCAGCTACGAACTGAGCCGCCGCCATATTTACCCAGGCCGCAGCAAGCCAAACGCGGGCGAACATGAACGGTGTCTGCGCGGGGGAACATGCGGGAAATGGTCGACGTGGGGAGGTCTCGGTCCAGAACAGAGGTAGGGCGAAATAGCTGAGGATGATGTGGATGGCTTCCAAGACGTATTCGATCTCGTCCCCCATTTTCTAGGCTGTTGCGAACGAAGCGCCGAGAGCAAGCAAGATTCTGGATGGGAGAAAGCCGTTTCAAATGAAAACATGGTGGCGGAGTGGGCAGCTCAACGGGTTGGCTGGTCACTGAAGTTTGCGGCATTCAACGAAGTCACTGAACCTTGCGCCTCCGGGCGTTGTCAAGATTAAGGATTTTTTTTTTGCCCGCTTTCCCATAGTCCAACCCAGCGATGTATATACATGCAGCTAATGGAGCCAGCCAAAAAGGGGGCGTGTTGCCTCCCGGGCAGCTCTCCAAACCCACGGCGCCAAGAGCTCATCGGGATCCATGGCCGACTAACGGCCTCTTCAACATCCCGCATGAACGGGACTCCATCCCGACGGCGCGCTATCGGCTCGAAAGTCGGCATCAGAATCATGTCGTAGTTTTATGTGCCGCCCAAGTCATACGAGATCTGTTTCGTCTTAGCTTCTACACCAGGCTCAGCCGGGGCATACAAACATACCTATTTTTGTTAACAGGGACATCCCATAAACTCAAAACCCATTACTCATTTCTCATTCCTCCAAGATAAAATGCCTTTCAGCTATGTATATACAATACTGGGAAGTAAAACGATGCTTATTAGCCCATGATCAGACCCGCACGCCATGTTATGCCATCATGTTACTCCAATGTCGACCCCCTTTTCACCTCTCATAGAATCCGATGCTGACAAGCCGTGCCATTCCCACCGTCCGCTTGCCCACACCACTCCTGCCAAAACACCGCCGCCCCAATCCCCTTTGCAACCAACCGCTCGCGGAACTCGGCCAGCCTGGGTGCCGCCTCGACCTGACTGCGATTCTGTCCCGCAGCGTCCTTACGACCAGACCATAGGGCCTCGCCGAGGACGCTCGCGCGCGGCCACACGATGCCGTCGAGCGTAGCCCCGTCTATCGTCTCGCTCCACACAGCGGCCTCCCCTCCGAGTACAAGCTTGGACTCCTCCTCGGTGAGGTTGGCGATGGGGTCGTACGAGTAGATCAGCTGCCAGCTCTTGGTCGGGCCGCACCAGTCATTAAACGGGAAGAATTCATCCCACGCCTCGCCATTTTCAAACGTGAGCCACTGTCCGCGGCCGCAGTCGAGGTACTGGTTCTTTTGTTAGCCATGTGCTTTGGGGTAGCGCGAGAAAGGGAAACCCACCCAGAAGTTGTAGTTGCTGTCGATCACCTTGTGTCCCATGCCCGTCAACATCTTGACCGAATCGGCGCCCAGCCACGCTTGAACCACGGTATCCTTCCCGATGGTGACGTTCCAGTGAAGTGGAACCTCCTCCCAAATCATGGGCGTCAGTCCATGCTTGCGTACTCGCGCGTGCTGCGCATCGATGAACTTCTGCAGCAGCGGCTGCAGCACTTCGGTATCGTTGGACCGAATTCCCTCGTCTAGCATCGAGTCGTTGGCATTCAACTCATCGCCACCAGTGTGAAAGTATGCCGAATACGGCGCCACGCGTGGCAGCACATCATCAAACAATTTCTCGAGGAAGCTGTCCACCGCCGTGTTGTTCAGCTTGAAGGCGCCGCACGGCGGCTGTGCGCACCACCAGTAGTATGGCTGGGCATCGTACGCCACGATGAGCTCGGGATGTGACTCGGCGACAACGCCAATGTGCCCCGGCATGTCGATCTCGAGGTACACCTGGACACCGCGCACCGCGCCGTAGCGCTGCAGCCCCTCGATGTCGGCAGGCGAGTAGGTCTGCGCGGGGCTATACGCACCCTTCTCCGAGAGTTCAGGCAGCGAGGGCACGACGAGCGGCCACGACTGCGAGTCTGTGACATGCACATGGAGCCGGTTGAGCTTGCTGAAGGCCATGGCATCGATTGTCCGCTTGATATCGGCAATACTGAACCAATGCCGCGCCGTGTCAAACAAGATTCCACGGTGCGGGAACCGTGGCGAGTCCTGGATCGCCACGGGCGCAAAGGGCGTATACCAGAAGGTGCCTGATGAGTGCTGGTAGAAGAGTTGCGTGAAAGTCTCCAGACCCCGGAGGATGCCAACGGCCGACACGGCCGTCAGCTTGACTTCGCCTTCAGTGCCGAGGGTCAGATTATACGACTCGTCCACCTCGCCGGCTAGTGGCTTGAACGCGCTGGACTTGTCCTCGGTTGTCTGAACGATCTGCAGTGTCTCGAGCCACCTCTGGCCCTTGTACACATCAGGCTCGAACTTGGCTAGCTCACCCCGCCGCTTGAGCATCCAGGGCACGAACTTATCATCGAAAATTGACCCGAGGGCTCTGGAAACGGCGGCCTGTACAATCTCCTTGCTGCTGAGGCCCTGGGCCGTGTACCCATAGGTATATGGCAGCTGTTGGTTGGTTAATCTTTCAAAATCCTCTCCAGTATCAGAGCCAGGAGACCAGCGTACAAAGGCACCATTGTAAGTGATTTTAATGTTTTGATGTAGGTACAGGACCGAGCTGCCCTTGGAGTAGCTTTGGGGGGCGGGCCATACTGCCGAGACGGAGCTGATGGTGGCGAGCACGACGGTGAGGAGAGGCACCAAGTGTGAAAACATGATGGGCGAAAAGCTCGCCTCGTAGCCACAGTTGGCTACGAGTGTATGGTCGGGGCTATTTCAGAGAATGGTCTGGGAGAAGAAGCCCATGGAACAAACAGGGACCGAAGAAGGAGAAGAGGGCTTTCGAGCACGGCAGACAGGAGGAGGGACGGGTAGTTATAATGAAGGTTCTTTTCGGGTCGGGCAAGGGATATCAACGACCTTAATGACCCCAGTCCAGGTTTGTTTGCCACGAGGTAGCCAATCACGCTGCAATCAAGCAGGGTAGGGGCCGGACTTTGGTTCCACAGGACAACCGCAGCGAAGACCGGATAGCCACGAAGGATGACGCATTGGGGAGGTCGGGAGGTCGGTGATAGGGTGAAATTGCCAACACTGGGGATCCGGGACAGCTGTCTGCGCCGCCATGCATCCGCAGATTGGTCCCCACGTTCCAAAACTCGCGAGGCTGAGACCTCCACGCAGTCGGCCGCTTGTGAGGGGACGCTGTTGATCCAAATCTCAGCGCCGTGCTCCGCCGCGTCTCTGCGCGTCTTTGGTTGGTGGCGCGCAACGTTACGTCAGGAGTTTGGTTGTGTTTGTCTGGATGGTCACCATGTGGATGGGGATGACCTGCCCAGGGCCCAGTGCTGACATACACTAAGGGGAGCGATGGATGCGGAGAACGAGATCTGGATCGGAAGGCCCACGATTGACGACAAGCCACAGACGCAGGCGTTCAAGGGAGACCAACAACAACCCCCGGACGGCCGCTCGAGTTGGAGTGCGGGAAGCGGGACAGGGCTGGCAGGGACCCGAAGAGAGAGGGATGGAAGAAAGGAAGGGAGGGCAGTGGCGCCGAGAGGGTGTGGTGTACCAAATAGAAATTCGTTATTACATGTATATTTTAGGGATTGTTTGCGTTATGCGACCAAAGGAGCTGGTATAATAAAGCAAGCAATGCTTGGGGAGATGGCCATCTTTGCGGGCCACAAAGCGTGGCATGAGCTGAGATGGATGAAAGGGAGCGCCAAAGCCCTCGGACGACCAAGTAAGCCCTGTCCTTGCCGAACACGTCTGTGTGGGCTTCGTTCCTGCCGCAACTGGCTATTCGCACCTCGCTTTGGCGGTGGCGGGAGCAAATGCGGGGGCAAATGCTGTAGAACTGACACTCCGCCGGGGAGAAGACGCATGACGGATGGCCCTCTGTCGCACTGCAGACACTTTCTCAACCTCACGCAGACCCTGGCGACCATCTCGGGATATTTGGCCATGGCAATCAACCCGTTCAGGTCTGTGTCGGGGATTTGCCCTGGTTGGGGAACTGGCGGACTGGGCAAGTAGCAACCCGCCCAGAGGGAAATCAAAGACAACAAAACGCTCTCAATGCGAAAGTAACGTCCATCCAAAAACCCACACTGGGCAACCAATCACAAAACGGCCGACCAGCGGCACGAGATAGGCCAGGTCTTAAGGTTGCAGCTAAATGCCGGGAGCCGGAGGGGGCTTGGAGGCATCCTGCTTTGAGCCTCTGGGAGGGTAAGACTCCGTTGATGGGGATCGTGGGGTCTTGGTCCTGTCGTGGGCTTGTGGCATCGCAGCTCACCATGGATGGCTATGGCTATGATCAAGGCGGGAGCGGAGAAGGCGCCCATAATAAGCTGCAACCAGCCGAGACTGCTACTACAAAGGTAGGTAGCATGGCATGACCACACTCCACGTATCCGTACCTTGTATTCCATTTGCGCAGCGCACTCACCTAGGTGAGGGTATAAGTCCGTCCGTCGAGCTCGGCCTGCCCTGCATGATGCGATATTTTTATTTTTATTTTTATTTTTTTGGCTTAGACTAAATCTGTTGTGGTGGGCGGTGTCGTGCATCCGTCGTTTCGCGGGAGAGACGCGTCGCCGGCATGTCCTTGCTGTGGCATCTGATGTTGCGGGCTCTGGAAATGCTGGATGCTCCTTCGGTTGGGTTCGCTGTGCTGCGATGCTGCGATGCGTGCTCTGTAATTCGGCACTAAATTCCATTGTGTTCCACTGCTGCTGAGATGATTGAAGCGGGTGAATGAATAGCGAGTCGTCACGTGCCGCACCTTTCTCCACAGCGCATCAGCCACAGGAACAATAGCATCGACCAATTCTTGATAGCTCAGCGCCAATCTTAAAATCTTCAAACATCAAACCTAGTTGCCCCATCAAGTCCTTCGTTTCTTGACGCACTTGAGCCGGCCTTCCCTATCGCCAACCGACCTTCTCCTATCTCCAGCGCGCCCTTTTAGCATCTTCATTCTCGACACCTCCTGCGCGCGTAGGGTATCGCCACCGTCGCGTTCTCAAAGAGGCTGCCTTGCCTTGCCTTGCTTTGTCTCGCAATCCTGCTAACCTCAGCGACCCGCCCGCTCAATCCATCTGCCCGACCTACGCTGTCATCGACAGGCACTATCCACCTGCGTATTTCATTTTTTTTTTTTCGATCAATACTTCGCGCCTCTATACGACCCGCAGCCATGTCCGTCGAACTCGCGCTCGGCACGCCTTTGGCGGATGCCCTTAACTTGGCCATCCAGAGCAAAATCGAGGAACTGGGCTGGGCAGGCGGTGGCGCCGAGGGCGCTGCCATGTCAGAATACTTCGTGCTGATGCTCGCGAACGGAAAGACGGCGAACGACATCTCGGCTGAAATCGCTGGCGACCTGCTAGGTCTAGGGTCGGAGGATCAGACTGCGCCAGCTTTTGCTCAGTGGCTGTTCGAGCAGCTCGCAGTACTCAACTCACAGTATGCCCCAGCCGCGGCGCCAGAGTCCAACGGACAGAGCGCGGGCGACATGTCGCAGGATGACATGATGGACGGTGGCTTTGATGCAAACATGGATTCCATGGCAGATTCTCCTTCTGAACTCAATGCGTATGTTAACCTCGGGAAATATCCACGCCACAGCCTGCTAACAATGTATAGACCTACCGGTCCCAAAGCTATGCGAGCTGGTAACCCCCGAGGCGGCCGTGAGAAGCGTCTAGTCGGGCACATAAATCGCGCCCTGGACCGAACCCATGACTCTGTGCTCCATCGCGTGCGCGGCCAGTCAGGAATCTCAAGAGGACCGCCAACCGGGCCAAGGATGGGTGTCGGTAGACAGCCACGCCCAACAAATCGGGTCGCCAACGTCGCTGCAGGTATCGCGAACATGGGTGCCATGCCTGTTGGCTCTCCCATGGGGATGAACGGGATGAGTAATATCAGCGGCATGGCTGGGATGAATGGTAGCTTCATGTCGCCAGATATCATGGTGATGATGGAACAACAAAGCCGCATGCTTCAGCAGATGCAGCAGCAATTGATGCAGCAACAGAACGGGATGGGGAACCCTAACGGCCATGGCCAGGGTAACGGAAGGTCTCTCTTTGAACGGACAAGCAGAGGGAACAGCTTCCGTGGTCGTGGTGGACACCATCAGAACAACGGGCACGCGCAACAGCAGCAACAACAATATCAGCAGCAGCAGCAACAGCAGCAGCCGCCTACAGAGGGTGCTCAGGCCGACGGCGCTCAGCAGGGTGAGGATGTCGATATGGGACAAGCGAAGCAGCCGCTCAGTGCCGAAGAGACGCTCTGCAAATTTAACCTACGCTGCTCGAACAAGGACTGCAAGTTTGCGCATCCGTCTCCGGCGGCGCCGCCCGGCATTACAATAGATGTCAAGGACGTCTGCACCTTCGGGGCTGCTTGCAAGAACCGTAAGTGTGTTGGCCGCCACCCGTCACCGGCGACCAAGGTGGCACATCAAAGCGAGATGGACTGCAAGTTCTTCCCTAACTGCACAAATCCCCACTGCACCTTCCGGCATCCGACCGCGTCCACGCCTCTCTGTCGGAACGGTGGCGATTGCAAGGTGCCCAACTGCAAGTTTACACACATCAAGACGGCTTGCAAGTTCAACCCTTGTACCAACCGGTTCTGCCACTTCATACACGAAGAGGGCCAGCGAGGCACCTTTGCCGACAAGGTGTGGGTGGCGGACGAGGCCAAGGAGCACGTCAGTGAGAGGAAATTTGTCAAGGACGAAGACAGGGAGGATCTGGTGCTCCCTGGGTCAGAAGGAATAAATCCAGATGAGCACATGCCTGAGGTTATCGTCTAGTAGATCGGCTCAAAAATGAGCGGCGACGATTCAGTGGATGGTTAGGTGGAATAGCTAGGACAGTTATGTAAGAGCTTGATGAATCTTGTCCGATGGATTGGGAGGAAAAGAAACCTTTTGAGGCTTCACGGGGCTCTGTTTTGTATTATATCACCAAGGGAGGACCAGAAAGGAAGCCCTCTTCGATGACTATCACGGCGTTTTTGGGGGGGGAAGGAGGCTATTAGCATACAATGGAATCCAAGGCGGCGTTTACTTTAAGAGAAAGAAATCAGCCCAAAGAGGTGGATGTGGGAGCGGCAACAGGAGATGTTGAACTAATGCCCTTGCACAGCGCTATGCGTATTATACCCCGTAGGCACAGGAGAGAGCGAGGAACAGAATCCGAGATCAGCGTTTGTGGCTATCACTTTACGCGCACGTTGCCGAGTAGTAGCCCTCTAGATTGAAGCATGATGTGTTGTGGTACCTAGCTATTTATTTACCTAAGCGGACTAGGCTCGTGACATCGTGAAGCTCGCTTCCACCCCACTACATGAATACTTTTGTCGCGGCACCCCGGCACTCGGCAAACTTATGACGTATCCCCCGTCTCGAGCGATTGACTGCCCGCAATATTTCCCTCGTTTGTAATGGGCCGTTTTGAGGCCTCTGCACCATGTACAGAACCAGCTCTCGTTGTGTGACGCAGCCCAGGCGGCTGGGCGCACCCACGAGAAGCTCTCAAGGCAGTCTTGCGGCTTCGACCCGCCTCCTCAGCTGCCTCGCCCCCTCGATTCACACAACCAGGACGCCGTCCACTCATGCGAGCCGCAGTGGCTATGTCATCAATGGCCCCGTCCAACGCCATGCCTCGAGACGCTACCTCGCTATGGCTCCCGAAACCACAGAGAAGCAGAAATCCCCTCGCCAGATCGCGGTCCTCGGCGGCGGCCTGACGGGCCTGTCTGCCGCCTGGCACCTCGCGCAGATGTGCCCCAAGGACAAGATCACGCTGTACGAGGCGACCGACTACCTCGGTGGGTGGATACAAACCGAGGAGATAGACGTCAAGACGCCCGACGGCAAGCCCGGCCTCGTCTACTTCGAGAAGGCTGCGCGCATGATCCAGGCGCCGAAGCGGAATGGCACATTGTTCGATGACCTTGTCTTCTACGAGATGGTACGCGATACTATTGCGTGTTTGACGCTGATGTCGTTTGGGCACCTGGACCTATGCTGACTGCGGCGGTGTCTAGGTTCACGAGCTCAACCTGGAGAACGAGCTTGTCACCATGGATGCGGAAGCGGCAGCGGAGTTCAAGAGGTACATCTACTACCCGGACCATATCGTCGAGATGCCGTCGTTTGGTGGCAAGGGGGTAATAAAAAAGGTTGAGCAGGTCTGGCGGTCGATCATGCTTCTACTCACGGAGCCGGCTTTTAGGGGTCTCATCCCGGCCATCTTTCACTGGCAAAGTAACAAGAAAGACAGGAAACCTGCATCGGACAATATCTCACTCGGCCAATACTACCTTGATGGTTTCGGAAATGTCAATATCATCAACAACTTGCTGTCGGCCATGATGCACGGCATTTGGGGTGGTGATGTGTGGAGGCTCAATTCAAAGCGCGGTCCGGTTGATCCCCCAATAGTGAAGCCTGGCGTAACCGCCATTTCCAACGATGATACCGACCTCATGTTCTCTTTCTATGATGACAAATCCCATAGCGTGTGGGAACTGGCAATCAAGCACAAGGATGCAAAGATGCTTTGGTTTCGCCAGGGCTTCAGCACCCTAAACAGGGCACTATGGACTTCGTTGGAGCGCATGCCTAACGTGACAATCCTGAAGAATCACCGTGTCGACTCGATCCGTACTCACAGCACGGGGCTCCTTGCGGTAAGTCACTGGAGTGAAAGCCGGGCGGAGTTTTGATACCGACGGGCGCGAGCATCACGTTTAACTGACACCGCTTCCCTGGGCTCAGATTGCCGCCAACGGGCGGTTTACGCCTCCGCTTTACGACCGTGTCGTATCGACCCTCACGGCCAAGACGCTCGCGTCCCTGACTGACAACAAGCTCCCCAGCCTCGCCGACACGCATGCCGTGACGATCCAGCTCGTGAGCCTCTGGTACCCGACGCCCAACCTCAACGCTCCGCACCACGGCATCGGTTACCTCCTTCCGCAGAGCCTCGCGCCCTCCAAGAACCCCGAGGGCGTGCTAGGCGTGCTCTTCGACTCGGACCGCGAGGCCCTCAGCCCGCACGACACGGTGCTCGGCACCAAGTTCACCGTCATGATGGGCGGCCACCTGTGGGACGAGATGCCGGCCGACCTCTGGCCCAGCAACAAGGCCGTGATCAAGATGGCCGAGGAGGCCGTGGCGCGCCACCTGAACCTGACGCCCGAGCAGACGGCCGGCGTGCGCGCCACCACCAAGGTCTGCCGCGAGTGCATCCCGCAGCACTACGTCGGCCACTGGCGGCGCATGGTGGTTGCGCGCGACGAGCTGCAAGCGGGCTTCGGCGGCCGCCTCTCGGTCGCCGGCGGCTCGTACCAGATGCCCGGCGTACTGGGCAGCATCCGCGGCGGCCGCGACATCGCCCAGTACCTGAGCGGGTACTACGACAGGCGCATCCCTAAGAAGCGCCCGCAGGTCCAGTCGCCCGTGGGCGACACGGGCCTCGACCGCTTCGACAGGAAGCCTGTTTTCATGTGGTGGCCGACGCACTGGATACGCGAGAACCCTATAGGGCGCACCTCCACCAAGATGCCCCCGGGGGCGGGGCCGGAAGAAGAGGTGGCGCGCCAGGTTCGACAGGCACCCGACAGAGAGACGTGGGTCAAGACGGTCGCGACAATGGCTTTTTGGCTCGCCGCCGCGGCGCTGTGGGTCAAATATGTCGATCAGCCGCTGCAGGAAAGGACGGGGAGAGAAAGCCAGGTGAGAAAGGAGAGGCGAAACCAGGCAATAGCGGAGAGAGAAAACCGGGCAAGGCTGGGGAGTGAAACCCAGGATACATGGGAGGGGCAAGGTCAAGATCCAACCGGAGAGTTGGCGCCTGTCGAATCCGACGACGAGGTGTTCGCCTGAGCTCGGCCAGGGTCGATGACACATAGCCGATCTCCATGGATCTGGTGGTAAAGCTTTCTTCAGCACGAGCCTCCGTAAATAACGTTGTTAGACAAATGTGTAACGTATGCGTTAGCCGGATAGACAAGAAAGACACTTACTACCTTTGCAAGGTAGATAGATAATATATATAGCATATATCATGGACAAAGTATCATACCCATGGCATCCAGTGTAAGCATGGCATCAGCAGTATAAACACACCAACACAATAACACGCTCCTCAATGTAAAAAAACCACCCGCTGCCATTTATTTGCCACTTTTTGGTATCATTTCATTAACTTGGCTATGTTCACCCCTCCGCCACCCCTTTTCACCAATCGATGGGTCCCTCTATCCCTTCGGAGAAGCCACCACCGACCGTCTGTCAACCTTGGCCCCCTCCGCACAGCCGCAGAGAAAACGGTCGCGCTCTCTCCAAGCAACAAGGGAGCGACAGACACACACAACAATCCCTCCCTCTTCATCCATCTCCGTGTCTCTAGTCCTCGCCCGATAAAATATCAGCATGGATGGACGGACAAGCAATACACCCCGCCCCCCCCTCCACCAACCCCCCCTTATAAAAAATAAGAAAAGTAAAATTCCATCCGATGCTCATGCTCATGCCCATGCCAAGCCCCCCCCCCCCTTTCCGTATAAGTAAGGCAGTCAACGTAGCTATTCCCTGAAATAGGACGCCAGGAGGCGCTGCCGCGGCCGCTGCCCCCGTCGCAAGACGATGCGTGAGAAAAAAAAAAGCAAATGTAAAATGTTGAGAGGAAACAAAGGGGGCATCAGGATATACAAAGGCCCCGCTTCCACTTCACTTGCTGTCACTCCCCCCTTAGGGGGAATTCATAAAATCAACCAACGAGAAGCCTTCATCATCGAACATATCCATGATTTGAAGGTGCCAGAGCCACCACGACTAGTCGACAACAAGAGGCGCGCTACTCGTCCCCATCCCTCCTCCCCCACGCTGCTGATGCTGTTGCTGTTGCTGTTGCTGTTGCTGTTGCTGTTGCTGCTGGTGATGCTGCTGCTGCGCGTGCTGCTGCGCCGCCATGGCCTGAGCATGTTGTTGAGCGTGGGCGTGCTGCTGAGCAGCGTGTTGGCGTTGCTGCTGCAGCGTGGACTGCGGAAACCTCGCGGGCTGTTGCTGTTGTTGTTGCTGCTGCTGCGGCTGGGCGACGGGTCCTTGGCCCTGGCTCAGTCCCTGAACCTGGCCAGGACCCGGAGCCTGTGGCGTTGGTGCTACGGGAGTGGCCTGTTCTTGCGGCTGCGGCTGCGGTTGCGGCACTGGCGGCGGCGTGCCCACGAGCGACCTCATGGCGGCATCAATCATGCTGAGCAACGGCTCGATACCTGTCTCCATATCCGCTGCGGCACCCATACCGAGTACTCTGATTCCTTCCACGTTGGTCGACCAGACCTTCTCTTTGAGCACCTTGCCGAACTCATCGTTGCGGCTCTTGATAGCAGCACTCGGGTCCGCCCATGCGGCACTTCCGCCGGCGCCGGTGAGGTCAGGACAGTACACATGCCACATGGTCTTGCCCTTCCGGATTCGGGGCTTGATATCCAAATTGACCATCCTCCGCGGCGCGCCAGGCGGCGTCGTCAGAGCGAACCTGATTGTAACCCAATTCAGGCCCTTGTGGAATGCTTGGAAGCTACCTTCATTTTTCATGGCGATGGGCTCCCACGCGTCATCAATCTTGTCTAAGCCGCGGAATAGTGGGAGAGTAGCGAGGAACCACGTGGGTAAGCTCTCGAAGCTTGGCGAGCTTGCTGCCTGCCTCAGGTAGTCAAGAACCCGCAGGTGCGGGTTGCCTTTCTCGAGCTTGATGTCCACACCCGTGTCTTTGCCAAGGTCAAGCCGCACTGTCCACACACGCGACTTATCCTGTGGAGGCGGGGGACCGCCCAATAGGCCCGGTAATGTTGCGGGAGTAGGAGCATCGCTGCTGCGGTACGTGAAGACAACTTCGCGCAGCGTCACCCGCTCGGCAATCACGTTTTTCCCAGCGCGACGAATGGCCTCTACAAAGTCCACCAGTCGCTCCAGGGCTCGTATGCGGGCCTCTAGCAGTGTGACCATGGGTGTGCCCATATCTGCCCGCAGCTGCAAAGTAAATTGGCCAATACGACCGTCGAACGCGATATCATTGCCGACACTCCCCTTGAGAAGTTGAAATTTGGCCTTGTTGGTGACTGCAAGCCTGGCTTCCGCGATGATCTTAATTCGCGAGTCGCGCTTCTGCTGGGGTGAACCGACATCAGAAGTCGTCACGTCTTCCGAGTAGGACTGAACACCCCTGAAAATAATAGGAATGAAGTCTTTTGCCCATGGTGTCGATGAGGAAGCATCTGGGGCGTCCTTCCGAGATCGCAGCATGTCTGACAGCCGCACAAATAGCGTCGGCATTGTAATTTGAGGGGGTAGGCTATAGTTCGTTGATGGTCGAGCGGCGTGGCCTACCCTCTTAGTGTGAAGCTCACGGAGATCGGTAATTTGGGATATCATCCCAGAAGTATACACCGTTAGGTTCTGGAAGAAGGTGTCGGATAAGCTCAATTGACCAGACGACATGGGCATCTTGGTGAACATTTTTAAGCGGGTGGTTTGTGCACCTGGTTGCAGCGAAGATCTGCCAAAGGGATTAATTAGCATAGCGCACAGTTATCCAGGAGGGGACTCCACTCACAACTCGACCAACCACCACTGGTCGCCGCCCAAACTTATGCTCATCATGACAAACCATTGGGGGGTCCAGCCAATCTTCCTCATCCACACAGCCTGGAACGTGTCTCGAGAGGGCGGGGCACTCGAATGGACAATGTTCTTCATCTCCTCTTGCGTTATGGGAGTCCGCAAGACTGTCCACCCTATGGACTTGGCTCTGCTGCTCAGATCCCTCATCGTGTAGGCGCACCGAAGCTGCTCCAAGTGAGTCGGTCCCTCTTCGGCCGGGTTAGGGCTGGAGTTGAGCTTCTTCTGCCCTTCGAGAATAAGTGGTGATGGCGGAAGCATGATAAATGAGCCTGTCATGGTATCGACCCTGACGGCCGCATTTTCATAGTCGAATAACTGCAGCGTCAAGGAGGATTCGGAGGGTTCCTCCTTCGAGACCTCGAGCGCCAGCCTCGCTTGTCTAAGGGCGAAGCGGGGCTTACTCAAAAGCTTATTGTAGATCGATCTAAGGAGATACTCCACATGCCGAGCGATGACTGTTGTCAACAAGTCCTCGACCGATATGGTCTCGGTATCGAAGGGAATATCAAAATCTTTGACTTCCTTGTTGTCGCGGAACCACCTCAAGCTGAGACGGCTTGGGGACTTTGGGTCCGGAAGCCCGTTAGGGCCGTTGCCGCTGCTCACTCCGAGGATAATCCAGCTCTTGGAACCTTGGGGGTGGGGACGGTTGATCCAGTACTGTATCGCCATGGCGCGATTTAACCTCTCGACGCTCAGGGTATCGATCCATCTCGCCCTGCTTAGTTCTACGGCCTGGCGCCAGAATTCCGTGATCTTCTGCGTTAGGACAAATTCGTGCAGGTACTTGTAACAGCCCGCCAAGCCATCGGTGGCCAATGCGTGGTTGACCTTGACCTCAAGAGCCGCACGAACGGGTTCTGACACTTCTTCCTGTGCTGGCGTGAAGAGAAACCTGAAGTCGATGAACCAAAACTGCTCCTCAAAATTCTCGTCACCAATCGTCAGATCTACTTCGAATTCGCCCTTGACTTTGAATGTTACCCTCCCAGAGTCAATGGAGTAGTCTCTGAAGGCAAGTGGGATTTTGTCGTATTCGTCAAAGCTCAGTCGCACGCTCAACATAGTATTGATGTTGTCAATCCAAACATCCTTCTCCTCGACCGTAATGGGAGGAGGCTCCAGGTAGCCAAGCTGCTGCAGTCAGTATGCGCATCAACAAACCCCCTCGCGGGGGGGAAACTTACTTCGGGCATCCAAGACACCTCGCCAGACGTCAGTATTTCGAGAGCAGTCTTCAAATCGGGGCTCGGCAGCTTTGCCCAGTGAAGCTCGTGCTTGACCTTGATCAAGTCCCAGAAAACCATGTTGAACTCCTCCACCTTCGCAGCCAAGTGGGATCGTATGTCGATGAGTTTCGACACTTTTTCCGATTTTTTGCTCCATTCGGTGATGACAAGCGCCTTGACCCATCTCGAATGCAGGTCCTGTATTGTTTTCAAGAGAGTCGTCTTCTTCTCCAGGCTCTCCGGTGAAGTATCGTCTGCGCCGGTATACTGATAGCCAGCATTGCCGTTGACTGCGGTCGGGGGTCCGGGTTTAGACGCCAAGGTTGCGATGGTATCCTGTAATGTTCCGTGTGAGAACTGTGCAAGCCTTGCGAGGATGAGATTTAAAGGTAGAATGTCGGCCGTGATGTGCTGGATTTCGTCGGGGAGGTCGTCCATAGTCGGGCGATGCGCCGTCACCGCGCCACCATTAGGGTCGCTGTCGATATCCATCCCGGAGTCGCCATTTCCGTTAGTGAAGTCGGCGAGGATACCCTTCCCCTTGTCGGGAGTAAACTCGCGCTTCACCACCGCACCTCCATTGGCCCCGTTCATCCATGAGTCGTGATTGGATCGCACACCGTTATGTGTTCCGTTTTCCATGCTGAAGGCGCCAGGCATGCTGCGCGTGACCTCTTCGCCGCACGCTCGGCCGTTCCCCTATGAACACTTCCCCTGTGAGTATCCGCCAGTTTCCAGGGATGTGAAGGCCAGGATGGAGAGGGAAAAAAGGTCCGCAACACGGCGGATGTCGCTATCACGCGCGTTACTGTGTCTAATAGCCGGCTGGGTCGAGCGTGGTCGGTGGGTTCGCGGTGATAACCATGAGCTGGAACGAGTAATGTGACGTCGAGAAGCGGGTTTCCCAGAAGTCTTTCTTCGGATTGAGCAAGCGCGCATCCGCCAGCGGCTCAGGCGTCGACAGAAAAGCGAGCGTCGCGACTGCCCATCACTCGCCGCAGCCGATTTGGGGCTGCGTTGGACGGGCTCGGGGGTTGCGCGACGGAAGGGAAATGAGTTGGTCGAGACACGCTCCAGCGGTCGGAGAATGAGACGCAGGCGGCGAGATGCGACGCGCGCACACGAGGGCGGCTCGGTAGCGATCGAGATGATATTCGTGTTAAAGGCTGTCTCAGTCAATTTCCAGTAAAAATTTGGCAGCGAGATGTCGTTCTGAGGCGGTGATGGACCAGCCGTACGAGGGTCTGGTGGTTGAATGTTTCGATTTTCCGTCAAAGAAACGATGCCTTTGCAGCCGGAATCTCGATTGAGGCTGGGGGGGGGACCCGCCGGCGGTCATGCCTGATGAGTAAGGCACAAACGGCACTGCGCTTGCACTTGGAGCCGCCAGCCCATCAAGCCACATGGATTCATTCCGACCTTCCGCGGCCGTGTGTCTTCCATTTCCTTATCCGATAAAACCCCGGTGCAACCCACCCGCCATTAAACATTGAATTCTGGCTGTTACGAAGTACGAAGGCCGCAGCTCTCTGCGTCAGCTAAAACAAATGGGTCTACGGTAGGTATATCTTCACCAAAGCCCGCAACAAAGAAGCAAGTCATTTTTGAGGCCTGAATGCCTTGGTTTCCATTTGAAGAAATACGTAATCTGGCCCAGCGCGTTGCGAAACCCACCGGCCCGAAATGCTCAAGCCGTCTGCGTCCCAGCCCAAGGGCCAAGCTCACAACAGTCAACAAAATAGGAAAGGCAGCGATCGTTACACGCGAGCCATTGCCACACAATCGCACAGGGACAGATACAGGCACAGACATTCTTCCATTGGAGACAGTCGATTTGGGTCTTCCCTTGCTGCAAGACATAGCAAACCATACCACCCTAAGAACTCCAGCGACCCTGCTCAACTTGGACTATACCGATCTCGTTCCACCGTCATCATTTCGTCGGCCTTGCCCTGCTTTGCCCAGCGGCAGACCAAGCCCCAACTGCACCCCTCCGTGTGCCCCAAGACATGTCTGTCCCAATAACACCGGAACATGTGCCCAAAATTGAGGTGATCAAGCCCGTGATATGCTCAACTGTTCCATATTATGGTCTGATAACCATGCGGCCAGGTCAATGAAGCCAGGCCAGCGACCAGGCTAACGAAACAAACGCCGTCTCTAGAACCAAGCCACTCACAGGGAATACTTGTTTCCAGCCAGCGCCGACGTTGTTGGCCACTGGTATCCCGCCGCATCGCTAAACTTGTATCCATACGATGCAGTAAAGTCATCCAACACCGCGGGGCCACGAGAGCCTATCGTTTTATTAGCATATTTCCAGTCAGTACACGTTCGATTCGGACTAGCTCACCATAGGGATACTCCATAGGGATTATCTCCTTGTTATCATCCAGGTAGTGCAGGAGCGGTGTGAAGATCCTCCAGCTAGCATCCAGCTCGTCGTCGCGGACAAAGTTGGAGTGGTCGCCCTTCAGGCAGTCGAGAATCAGAGACTCATACGCCTCGGGGATCTTCAGATCCGAGAAACGTCTCCGGTAGGTCAAGTCAAGCTCTGTGACAACCGTCTGCATGCTCAGGCCTGGGAGCTTCGAGTTCATCTTGATGTAGACGCTCTCGTTGGGCTGGATGCGCATGACGAGCTCGTTCCGAGGAATATCCTTAAAGATCCCCGATGTCACGTCCTTGAATTGGACGCGAATTTCCGTCTTTTGCTCGTTGAGCGCCTTGCCCGCCTTCATGATAAAGGGTACGCCGTCCCACCGCTCATTCTTTATGTACGCAACCAGCGCACAGAACGTAGGGCACCGGGACTCCTTGGGAACTGTGTCGTCCTCCTTATACGCCGGCTTGCTTCCATCGAGCGACTTCCCGTACTGGCCAATGATGACGTTCTTGGGTTCGATGGCCGGGATGGCGCGGAGCACCCGCACCTTTTCGTCGCGAATATCCTCGGATGAGAACGAGATAGGGCGCTCCATAGCGAGGAGGGTGAGGACCTGGAGTAGATGGTTCTGCATAACGTCGCGGATAATGCCGAACTCGTCAAAGTATCCGCCACGACCCTCGGTGCCAAAGGGTTCCTTGAACGTAATCTGCACATTATCAATATGGTGCCTGTTCCACGTAGCGCCGAGGAACGAGTTGCCGAATCGAAGAATGAGGATGTTCTTGACCATCTCCTTGCCGAGGTAGTGGTCGATGCGGAAGAGCTCATCCTCCTTCCAGTCAGGCTCCAGCGACTTTTGAAGCTCGCGGGAACTCGCCAGGTCCTTCCCGAAGGGCTTCTCGACCTACAACAGTATTAATATATGATATGAGCAAGCCGCCATTAAACTCACGATGACGCGGGCAATGCCCCTGGTCGGATAGCAGCACTTCTTTAGATGCTGCGACACAATCGTAAAGACACTGGGGGGCAATGCCATGTAGAATAGTCGGTTCGTCTCGGGCCTGCCCTTCTCGAGCTCCTCCAGGTGCTTGTTGAGTTGCAAGAACGAGTCGTCCCGGTCGTACTGGCCCGAAACATATGTGCAAAGGCCGGCAAAGTCCTCTAGCTGTTGCTCGATATCCTTCGTCGGAGTCTTGATGTACGACTTGATGCGGCGCAAGTATTCCTCGTGGTCCATTTTCGTCCGCGCATAGCCCACGATCTTGATGTCGTTGGGCAGGAAGCCATTTCGGTACTACACTGCTATTTAGTCTCCCTTCCCCTTTATCCCAGGGGTGGGGCTATTGACGTACGAGTCCAAAAAGCGCTGGGTACTAGGAGGGGTCAGCCAATCGTTACATAGGGGCATTCGCATTTCACATACAGTCTTCTTTTTGGCAAGATCGCCGGAGGCACCAAGAACAACAATCACGGTGTTGTTCTTGAGCTCGATGGCACTGGGCAGCGATTCCGGTCAGCACCGAACCAGACGACAGACACACTCTCATTTCGCAGCGAGACCCCAAAGCCCAAACACCAAGCGAGGTTGCGAATGTCGTCGCGCCCTCGGTGCGGAGCTGTCCTGACGGAGCTGCCCTGGCTAGGCGTCCAAGCTCTGCTGGGCTGGGAGCCGGGTGGGTGGTGTTGGAGGGCGGGGTGGTGGCGGTACTCACGCTCCATGCGGGTCAGATGCCATCTTGTCAGGCGCTGGGTTTTGCAGTATTCCTTTCTCACGACGGGTACGGGGTTGGCGGCAGTAATAGGGGGAATGCGACCTCGCAGGAGTTGAAGCTTAGAATCTGTGCCTGGGGGAGGATGTATGAGGAAACTAAGGCGTCCCCGATCAGGTTTCGGGGTTGTGGTATTTCTAAGGTCTGAGTAGGCGCTCGAGAGTGATGCGCAGACTCGAGCTAAAGAGCAGGAACTCGGCGGGGGGAGCTTACTCAGGGGGACCCCGCCTCTGCCGTTCTTTCGCAGGAAGCGCTTCAGCAAGGGCGAGATCAAGAGGGGGCCCAGAATGGAGCTTGGGCCTGGGCTCGTGGGGTTAGGACCTCTAACATTGCACCAACTCCGAACATTCCGGCTAGCAATGGCAACTTCATCCCATGCACGGCGGCCTGGTCCTCCCGGGACAAACGCAAGTCTCCAGCGGTTGATAAGGCGGCATTCACGCAAATGGCCCCTCGGAGCTGTTCGTTTGCGGAATTCGACCGAGAAGCGGTGCCCTCATCGCGATAGCTTAGCTAGCAGCGGGCGGCTTACATCGCAGCTTACCGCATGAGCTACGTACACCATAGTTACAGCACCTAACAATTCCGGATCTAAGCTTGTCGTAGCTTTTGCCAATGAGCAGCAGGACTGGCCCTGTATCGAGAGATGTTTCGCCCAGTTGCTATTATCCCGGGCTGTCACATTGCAGCCCCAGGTCTCTTTGACTAGCGCTAGGTTGAAGCACCGGTGTGGTGCGGGCGGCGTGAGGGGCAGCGTGAGGGGCGGTCGGTTTCTTGCTCGGGGAAACGCTGAGAAGCCGGGCCAACTCAGGTGGTGTGGGCTGGCAACCGCGGGAGCACTTTACACTCCACTTCTACCCTCTACATACTCGCAGCCCACCATGCCCACGCAGTAAACATTGCCCGTTGCCCGTTGCAGGATGTGTTGCACAAGTGTCTGGACTCTGGAAACAGTGCTGCCGCGCCCGATGGGATCCATGTGAGGATTCCATGGACAGCCCATGCGCAGATTGCTAAACCAAACAACAAAACTACTGGGCGCTGGGCTGGCAGCTTCTGTTGAGAAATGGTGGGGTTTGCATCGCACACATTATTGTTGGAGATGTGACGAGGTGACTTGAACTCCGTTTGAGATCAAGCTTTGTGATGGTGGCCCTCCCTCAGCCCTTCCACAGCATCTCCGGCCAGAAATACCGCACCAACAGGCTGGACCACCTTGGTCTAGGCTTTTGGATTTCCTTCGGCGACTTAATTTCCTCTTGTGCCTCTCTGATATACAGGCAAAAAGGATAGCGAGCGGAGATCCCAAGCTGGGCGCTGCGTAGTCTGCGCTGACGCCTTAAGGGCCCTGCCGGGAGAATTCCAATTGCTCCCCACGTCGCTAAGCGACCGAACGTAACGTCCGTTGGTTGTCCGTTGTCTCAATGGCGCATGGACACGCAAGTCTGGGCTAGAGCGTTTGGAGATCGGGAGATGCTATCTCATGGGAGACTTCCACAAAGCATAACCCAAAAAAAATTTGTTGACTAAGGTGTGATGTCTTTCCATCTAGATCCGGATAGCAATCATAGGACAGGCTCATCAGTTCATCCAAAAGGCCAAGCCCGACAATCTGGAAATATGACAAAAGCCATTGCAATCCTTGTGCATGAGAAGAGTTCCAAGTTCGGCCATAAGGGCAGGAGGTGGAGGTTTGTATTTGCAATTGCAAGTTTCCATGGACGGGGGATCTTGTCCTTGAAAGTCATCGATGGGTTTGCTCGGCAGGAAAGCTGACTTTTGTGCTGGAAACAGACAAACCTGCAGTTTGAGAATATTATATTGTTGGATTAGATGCGGGAACGTACCTCCCCGCCGCACCGGACCTGCGATATCTCATCCGTGGTGATCTTAGAAAGGGAAAGCACTGCAGCTGCATGAGCTCGCCCCTCTCGTGGCGCTTGGGGAATGGCATCCTGGCCAACCCCCATCAGCCCAGGACCGTGATTAGCGATGCTTCTCTGGCAAACCACCAGCTTGGCTGCGAACACGCGGGCAGTTGTATGGGCTACGGTATATATAGGTGTAACTGAGGGGCAAGGGCTTACCAACTGTTGATTCTATTATCTTTGCTAAACAGGGTGAGAATGGATGTGGGGTACCCAAGTAGTTTGTTTACCCAGCGCCTTCGGGCATTGTTAGCGTGCTTCGGGATTGCACCACTGCATGTGGCTTCACCAGCCCTCACCGCCCAACAAATGATGGTGTGGCTCATGTGAGAGATACGCCACAAACCATTTGCCGAGCCTCGGGTAATCCTCGGCGCACGGAGCTCACGGGGCCACAAATTATCCGGACCGCAAATTCGCACCAAGCCCTACCGAATCCCACCACCCGCGAATTTTTGAATTTACTTGGGGTTCAGAAAGTGCAGAGCCACAACCACGACGTCGCCAAACGAAGGACTCCGGATCAGCAACAGTCTTGGAGACATATTGCTGAATTCGAGGAACTATTGATCAAGCGGAAACCCATCTCGCGATCAAGATGCCTACCGAAGCCGGACACAGACGTAAGCCTCCCACCATTTTCTTCGCGACATTTCAACCCTATTGTCGATTCGAGATGACCGCGACGCCAATTTTGGCGATTGACATTTCGACGCGTGCCCCTTTGCATTGAGTCTTGCTAACAGTTTATCTCTAGTTTACGTCAAGTGAGTACCGCCGCATCCCCTGCAACGATTCGATATCTCGACACGGCTGCGATTTGGAAATTGGTCGAGATCAATATAGAACACAACGACGACATGCTTGGGACAGCAGCTTGGGAGCCAAGTGCATAGGGAATTGGAAGGCTAACAGGACTGCCATCTAGGGGACGCCACCTGAGCTACCAGCGTGGTCGTCATGTTACCCACGCCAAGACCAGCTTGATCAAGATCGAGGGCGTCGATGACACCCCCGCCGCCAAGTACGTTGCAGACCACGTTCCCTACTCCTGCGAGTACAGGCACTGACTTGGGAAACAGCTTCTATCTTGGCAAGAAGGTCGCCTATGTCTACCGGGGCCAGAAGGAGATCCGTGGCACCAAGATCCGCGTGATCTGGGGCAAGGTCACAAGGCCGCATGGTATGTTGCTCCGACGACATTCACGTGGATAGCCAGAACAGCGTAGACTAACTTATGACAGGCAACTCCGGCGTCGTCCGCGCAAAGTTCGCCAACCCCCTCCCCGCAAAGTCTTTCGGCGCTTCTGTTCGCATCATGCTCTACCCCTCCTCGATATAAGGGAATGGTGTAGGCCGGAGTTCGGTGGTAAAGATGGTTTATGATTTCGGTGCATAAGGGGTTAGTCAAGGACTCTACACGAGCACCTTGCTTCTAGCAAACAAATCAAGGCTATACCAAAATATGACAAGGCCATTGAGGATCCGCGATTATGGGTGCAAGATGGTGGTTCATTGATGAAGAAGTTCGAGGCTGCTTCGTGGAAAGATTGGCGGCTTCCAGTGTTAAAAAATAACAAAATGGCCAGCCTGGGCTAATCTTTCAATCACAGGCCACCGCCACTTGCATCTCCCTGGTTGCCGTAGGAAAACATGGGCGGCCGAATGTCCTACTGCCAAAAGTCCCCCAGATCCATTTTGAGCTTCCCTACATCCAAGGCCGACAGGTCGAGACTCTTGAGTCCCGAGTGTGCCGGCCAACTCCCTACTATAAAGTGACACGGCTATAAAGCGGACGAATCTTGGTCGTGGAGGCGAGGCAGTGACCTCCGTGCCTCCTGATCGCGCTCACATTAGGGATGCGATAAAGTACTGCTAGCACGGGACGGATCGCATCTCCCCACACCCAGAACTAGCTACTAGATCACGATAAAGCAAGCGCATTCGTCCGCGCATTTCTCGTGTTATTCTGTTCTTACTTTTTCGGAGACGCTGTATCACACCGGGCCACACGAACCGGGGAGCGTGTACGCCGGCACTAGTAGGCAACGTTCGGGACTTGGAGGTTCAGCGGACAGTTACAGTCCCGATGCGTTGGGGGAGGGTAAGATGTATAGGGTTCGACGTGAGGACGATGCGTCGGGAGGTGATGCTGGGGGGAGGTGATACTGGGGGGGGGGGGGGGGGGGTGAGTTGAGGCGGGTATGGTATGGGGCTGTATGGGATTGGCTGTGGGGTTGGGAGGTGAGCTTATGGGGACGTTTTGTTGGCGAGAGGACTGCCTGTGAGAGGGATATATATAAGATGGGATCTGTTTCGAACGCTGGATAGGAGGGGAAGAGCCGACATTGGTCTACATTGCGATTTTGCAGGGTAAGCAGTCTCAGGAGGACCAAACCTTGAGGTTCGGGCCATGTCTTCTGCTTTGAAGGCCTGAGAGGCCCCTTCTTCACCATCCACCCATCAGCGTGCCAAATGTAGCACTTACACTAGGAATGCGGCAGTCTTGGGGAAACAAACATGTACGGATACACCGGAAGCCATTGGGAGGGGTAGTCTGTGCCCAGCCCGATGGGCAGGGGGTCTCTTTCGAATTGTCAGATTATCTCGGCCCATGGCTCCGAATCAACTCCCACTGGCTACGGAATCGTCAAACATCAAACATCAAACGGGGTGGCTTCCACATCTCCTGACTTCCCCGCGACAGCCGTGAGGTTGCAGCGCATCGATCGATTGGCGGCTGACCTGTTCAGTCAAGCAAATACGCCTTGAAGGACAGGCTATGGTAGGATAGATAGGTTGCGGAGGGCGGGTTACTATGTTGATGAAAACCGAGCATGAGATGCAGCCACCGACTTACCAACCAGCCTTATACTACCAAGTCCCACATAGGCTCCCACATAGGCTCTTATAAGCTTTCCCTAGTATGGTTGGCGATCAAATAGGAACGGAGCGAGATTACCTACTGAGGGCAGGAAAGGGATGCCGAAAATGAAACATAATTTACGAACTTGCTTTTCTGTGCCTCTTTCCGATATTGCGGCGAAGAATAAATCGGGTTTTCAGGTTCATGGAAAAACCATGCCGGCAAGTGTCCGAGCCAGTGATAGGGCCTCATGCTTCCTTGCTTGTGTGCGCCGGACCCCTCGGTTTGATCTTGATTGCAACCGCACCTGCAGCAACGCTTCCAGGTTTTGGGTCGCAGCGATAAGGAGGGTAGGATAGCTCGTTGGCCCAGACGTGCTAGCTCACACTTCGTCCCTCGGGAAACGAGCTTGCAAAGCGCCCGGACGGACTGCTCCTCGATCCAGACCGCAAGAGAGAGAGAAGGGAAAAACAGCCAGCAAACTCCGTAGGGTGAGACTCGCCAGACATTTCATTATGCCGGAGAGCTGGTTCGAGGTGATGAAGTCTGTAAGCTGGCGATCAGCGGCCCATTGCGGTTGATTGCTATAATAGGATTGGTATCTCGTAGTAGCCCTATACCCGCATTTGTATAGCTGTGGAGTTAGTGAGAATGAGGTGTTGCCCCTTTGGCTGAGCGGACGTCATCACTGAAAGATCGACCGCTCATTATGAGCAGAAAAGGGCCTCGGCCCGGGAGAGCACTCCGAGGGGTGTCAACTACAAGACACGAAGCTCGAGGTGCGGTCTCACTCGCGTGTCTCGTAGCTCGCATCTTGAGGCCAGCGAGGCCAGTGATGTTCACCGGAGGCTCCTTGGTGGATCGTGTGCTGCGATCGAGTTTTAAGATTTATGGGACGGGCTCCCGTCTCCGTCTAAAGTGCGTGCAGCTTGTCGGGGAGAGTTGAAACGGCCTGAGGGTAGATCATCGGCTTGAGCACCTGAATGACACATGCCAAGGAGGAATATGCACCTTGGGACTTCGATAGAAGCGGCTTCCTTGTGCAGTGTAGCAGAACTAGGTACGGTAGGAGCAAGGTACTTCGCAGTTGCCCTGTCGTGCAATCCATCCCTGGCTTCCCATCGCAAGACACATGATACTGCGCTCGGGGTGAGCAACAACAGGCGACGGGGAGTTCGCGAGGAATGGGAAATTCACTCTAGGTGGTGTGGGGGGCTGTTCCTGTCGTTCTCCATTTTCGCCCTTGCAATTGCGTGTTCCGTTCGAGGCGCAGTCGCCCGTATCCCGGGACTTGGCTCAACTCGGGTGCCCGCCTGCTACCCGCGCTGTTGCCAACCTGCCCTCTCCGGGGTTCGTAGTGGGCGATGGCGAGGAATAGAGAGCGGAAGCGAGGGGGAGGCGAGCCATGGCACCTGTGTGCGCCCCGTGTTGACACAGCTGGATAGTGCTGTGCCGTGCTCAAGTTGTTCTCTGGGTAGCCGCAGATCGCGAGGTGCCGTGGGTTGCCTCGTTCCTCACTCCTTGCGGCCTGTCGCCACCGGGGGCAGAGCGATTAGGTCGATTATGGAGGTCGATGATACGTGCGGGGTCTGCCCCCATCGACATATGGGATGCTCGTATAGGCTGGCCTGGCTGGCCTGGCAGGCAGGATTGGATTGGAGACTTGTGCCAAAACCTGTCAGTAAACAGAAAGCCCGCCTGAGGCCTGGACACCGGACTACAACGCGAATCAGGGCCCGTCTCTCCACTCTCCCGCAACCAGCAACAGCAGCTTCATGCACGACCTCGACACTTCCACGCGGCCTGCTGCTTGTTCTGCATCCGGATCGAATCATTCTTAAAGGAATCCAGAGACCCGCCACATACTTTTTATCCACCCTCTTACATTTTTGAACCTTTTGGGCTTTTGGGCATCCCAGCGTGGCCCCTTATCTCCAGACTATCTGCGCCTCATACCCAGTACCACTGCTTGCACGCAGTACTTCCAATTCGATATTTCACGCTCCGACCGATTTGCTTGTCGACATTTTGAGCGCTTTCTCGTCCTTGTTACGCATGCCTAGCCGCATGTCCCGTTCTCGTGTTCTGCTGCATTCTTAATCAAGAGCTTAGTCAATTGATTAAACAAAACCTTTTGCCGGCACAATCCAATCGGTAAGCCCAATTCCTGCCGCATTGGCTGCCTTGTGCTGCAGCTGTCTTGCAGCTCGAATGCTGCATCGTCCAAGTGCGGTGCGCTGGCTGCTTGGAGGGCCGGCTAGAAAAAGACTCAGTCACTGACACAGATTTATAGTCTGCAGACGTCACGTCAGTCACGCATCAAGGCCGAGCTTGCTGAGTTTGCTGCGCTGAGCCTCGAACAGCACGACCGCATCAAAGAGTCGAACAAAACACCGAAGTTTGGAAAGGCGACCAAACCGCCAGACCGCCCAAACACGCTCAAGGGCCCCCTGCCTGGCCTTTGACGCCCAGAACGCCCTGTGGAGTCACTGGACTGACGTCAGTGAGTGGGCACACTGGAGTGGGAAAAAAGGAATTTGGGTTACGCGGCAATCCCCCACAGAGAGGCGCTCGGTGCTTTCTGGGGTAGTTGAAGAAAGCTTCTCAATCACATTGGATCAACGTGGAATCGGAAGCAGACCTCTTGGTCGGCTCGCGAGACCCAAAACAAAACCCGTCGGGCTCGGCACCAGGAAATTTGTCCAACAGCTTGCTCTTTGCTAGGCAACGTGTGCTGGCTAAAAGGCGCCAAGCAACCGCTCTGGAACTACAGCCCGGAGCGCTGTCCCAAGAAGTCGCCCCTTGTCAGTGTTTGCGTATGCGTCCATGTCTTGTCTCGCCCTGCCAGCAAGCCAGCTAATGATTTCCTGCAGCAGGCGTAAAAGAGGGCCCTCTCTTGTTCTCGCTAGGCAACCTGGCCGTTTTTTTTTGTTTTTTTTTTTTTGTTTCGCTGCCCCCGCATTCATCGTCTCACACGTTATTTCGGGACACCCCCCAGCGCCTGGAAGAGCCAGGGAGCGATACGGTGCCTTGATTTTTGGCAATCCTGCGACAGACTTTCGTGGGTCCACCAGTGCTGCACAGATCTGAGATTGGCAACAGCCCACACCCTAGTGTAGTCCACCTCGCACCCACAGGCCACCCAACCTCCACGGCCCACTCTGAGCGCATCTGGGTCCATCTGGCTCGCATCTGTTTGGCAGCTCCAGAGCTATCGTTGCTGCCGCCACTCATCACTCTTTGCGCCCGTCGTCAAAAGTCGAAACCACGAGCTGCGCACTTGCGATTCGCATCCCCGCGATCAGCATCGACCAGTCTTGTCTCGCCCTGTCCTGCCTGCCACATCACGGACCTCCTATCCACGCCCTGCGGCGCCAACTCAAAGAAGTAAAGAGTAACCGCAATAAAAGTGTCGCGCCTCCCCGTCTGACACCATGGCGACTTCAAACGACCTCCCGCCTGCCCCTCCTCACCACCAGCAGCAGCAGTACGGGCAAGCCCAGCCCCAGTACCAACCTCAGTATCAGCAATCGCAGCACCTGCCGGCGCCCCACAACAAGTCACACCCGCCTGTCACCCAGCAACGGCCGGCGACCCAAACGCGCAAGTCTAGGAGCTTCAGTTTTCGGTCAGACAAGTCCCACGGATCCAACGGCAACAACACTACCAGCCAAAAGCAAGACTTGCACGAAACCTCGGCTGAGAAGGAGGCCAAGCGGTTACATAGCAAGGCGGACCCCACCCTGGCCATGAACGAGGCTGAACCAGGTGCGTTGCGCGTTTCCCGGCTTGCTTCCCACACGTTTTACTAACAAGATATAGCTGAGGTGGCCGCTTCGGGGAAGTCATCCCTTGCCCCCCTGCGGAGCATACAGCACAAAGACGCATTTGGCAACCCAATTGGTATGGATACAGCTCAATTACTTAACGCCGCTTGAATCTGGAGCTAATCGTGACCGTAGCCGATCCAGATCGTTCTAATCCAACCCGTAGCCGGTGGGAACGCCCATTAGACACCATTCGGAGCTTCGAGGCTGCGATTGACGGAGGCTACCCGAGCAGTCGGAGATCAATCCTACGTTCAGATTCCGAATCGGTCGCATGGGGGAATAACCGGAGGAGCAGCTATTATGGTGGCAGTAGGCACTTCCTTTACAACCAATAACGGATGATATGGACACTGACTTCTTATAGACGGCAATGGTGGTCGGTTTTCACATGACAGTTACTACGGCAGTCGACCACCCTCTATGATGTACGGCGGGCAGGGCGACAACAGCCAGTACGACTTGCGGCAAGGTGGAAGGCGAGATACGTTCCATGACCCACAACATCACGGGCCTGGCCCATCGCATACTCCGGGGCCACGGGGCCCGCCTATGCGAGGGTACCCTAGGACTGGATCCGAGCCGCAATTCGCTCCTCCCCAAAGGCAACTAAATCCTAACGAGTACGCGATCCCCAACAACCACCGATCCTATGAGACCGTCACAACGGCGTCGGGGAGCGGCACATCAGCCGAGCCATCAGGGTACCAAACCGATCCCACGAGCAGCGACAATAGTTCTGTCGAGCGCATGCAAGCAGTCCCCAAACGGCAACCAGAGCCGGTAAACGACTATGGTATCGGCTTCACCCAACCCGCCACGTACCAACCGCCACCGTTCGTGATGGGGATGGGTGGATCGAGGAACGGCGCCCAGCAACAACAAGTTAGCGGCGCGCTCAATTATAATAATGGGGGGGGACCGGCTCCGCCGCCGGTGCCGCAGAAGGGTCCGACGATGATTATAAGGAAACCATCGGCGGCCGATCATGTCCAGCAGCGGCCAGCGGCGCCGGAGAAGCGCAAGAGTTGGTTTGCGCGCCGTTTCAGCAAGAATGGTTAATTAGCTGTGTACTCGTGGGCTAATGAAGAGTTCAAGCGACCACAACTACGAGCAAATTTTCTGGCCTTTCTTGGCACTTTTTCTTTTGTCTTTCGGTTTTTTTTTTGGTGATCTTGCGATACCCGACATCCTCGACCATCTGACGTGCTAGGGAATCAGCAGATTATGCTCAGAGGCGTGTGCGGGTTGGCTGATAACCTCCCCTTCGAGTTAGGAGGCGGTGGGGCTGGCCTCAAGGAGGGCGAACTGCTCCTAGAGCAGAAAAGTGGCGGTGGCATTATTCACGATGGAGAATCAGCCCGGGGACTGGGCTGGGTTACGTTGGGCACTACTTCAACGAGGAACGTTTCCTGAGACTTCCTCTTGCGGTGTCGATGGGGACACTGCAAGAAGGCGAGGGCAACGTATTACGAAATTTGGAAGGGGGGGTTGGCGATGCGGGATTCCATGTGTGCATAATGAAGAGGGTTATGTCGGGATGAGAGTAGATGGTCTGGATGGGCGGTTGGTGGTGGTTGAGGTCCCTCTGCTGCTAATTACATGTCCTTATGTTTCTCGAGTTGTTTTTTTTATGAGTATTGACAGTGGGGATATATACTGCGAGACACATCCAAGGCAGATGTAGGTTGGAGAATTACAGATGTGTTGTTTGCTGGGCGATCTGGCGCCGTTTCATTACATGTTATCCGGCATTCGTCCGGTTTTTGGGGGCTAGTGAGGGTGATGTGCTGCCCGTTTGATGTGGCGGGGAGTGACGGTGGTCATTGTTGGTACCGTTCGAACTTAATGAGTGGTAGTTATTGGATAGCATATCATCAGTGCTGGTATCGAGGCGGACCAGTCTACGAGTCAGACTGCGTTGGCTTGCCACTAGTACGAATAGTAGTGCCTGAGGGTCTGGTTGATGGCATCATAGAGATGCCATGGTACAAAGCCAGATTAGAGTACAATATAAACTGATACAACGTCGTTTTCAACGGGATTTCTTTGCTTCTTTAGCTTGCTCCGCAAGCTGTTCTGACTGGTCTTCCCGCATTGCGGCAACGATGTAGGCGACTAGGACCACGTTGGCCATGATGGCTGCGAGAGCACCGGCGAATGTGGAGTTGCCTGTCGTATGATTAGATTAGGATGTCTTAGGCTGTGATGAAAGAGCTGCACGTTTTCTCTGTGTGGAGGGGGTGAGGAGTTTGGATGAAGAGGGGGTTGGTTGTAAGCAGTCACGAGTGAGATAAACACAGAGAAAGGCGGCTCTCACCCTTGAACAGATTATCAACTGTCAGAAAGTATGACCCGATTGGGACTACTATCATGGCGAAGGTGAAGACTAGGAGCTTGACGATGACACCCCTTGAGGAGGTTATGTTAGTTGAGGGTTCTGGGAGTGAGTGTTTGAGTGAGAAACACACATGGGCACCGCAGGTGCGATGTCGGACTTCTCGCCAGCCGCGGGGCTGAAGTCAGTCCGCTCATCCTTTTCGAGGATGGACTTTTCCTGCGAGATGATTCTGCGGGTGGCCATGATGGCAGTGGTGGGTATGGTGTTGGGTGTTGGGGAGGAAGAGCAAAATGGAGTCTGGAATACGTCTTTGCTTTCACAAACGCCCACTCGAGTCTTTTACGCTGGACAGGAGTGACTGGAGCAAAGAGGAGCACAATGCCAATGGATCGACAACGCTATTTTGGTATATATGCAGGACCACGAGGGGATGTTTCCACCGTCAAGTCCTTTGATTTGAGATGAATTCGGTGTTGCAGCAATTGAGCAGGCTATTGAGTTGACTGGCAATGGAGGAAGTGGGAATGATGGCACAGTGCACTTCTTCAACTCCCACTGCCCACGTGGCAG
The DNA here is from genome assembly GCA_030549175.1 of Lasiosphaeris hirsuta. Classification (NCBI taxonomy): domain Eukaryota; kingdom Fungi; phylum Ascomycota; class Sordariomycetes; order Sordariales; family Lasiosphaeriaceae; genus Lasiosphaeris; species Lasiosphaeris hirsuta. The sequence goes on from JAUKUA010000001.1 coordinate 7,286,687, forward strand.
CGTGGGGACCTTCCGTCGCGTCGACCGCCAAAATTTCCTTGCGTGTCGCGTAGAGTGGGGCTTGCAGCTGCCCTGCGAACCCTTAGGTTTACCTCTGGAAACATCGGATCCTCGACCTTTCTCCGATTCCCATTCCTGACCGGGCAGGAGCTATTAATTTGCAGACAACAACCAAGAGGGGAAGGCTAACTTCAAGCACTTCCACTCTCGAGCCGCCAGACACTATTTGTGCTGATACTCTTTTTCGTTTACCCTCGCTCATCGAATTGCGCTCTTCGCTTTCGCATTGTTGATGACGGGCAAATCGACTGCTCATAGCACCAAAGCCTCAACTCGCTTCTCTGCCTGAACCTGGGCGGTTTGCCTCTATATTTCTGCTGTGACTAGTCAATCGCCCCGCGATGGATTTCTCGTCACCCCCGAGCCTGCGCGGCATCAAACCCAAATCCGCCCTGGATACCCCGGATTTCTCGGAAAGCGATGGAGAACTTAGCATCGTCTCGCAGTCGCCCTACTTTACCCAACCCACCCAGATTGTTGAGCGACCGACTCTCAGGCAAATCCCAATCATATCGTCACCGCAGTCGATTGTCGAAGTACCCGCTTCCTCACCATTCAAACCCCAATCCGCACTGCGCAACGGTGGACGACTCGCCAACTTGATGGCGCCTGCCGGCACAAACTTTAAAGCGCCAGTACAGAACAAGCCAACCGCGACTGTGAAGGCTGGAGTGAAGAGAGACTTTATAATGATTTCTGATGACGAGCTGGATACTCCTACCTATGCAGGAGGTGATTCTTCCGACGATGGAAAGCCAACTAGGGGTGACATTCGACCCTCGTCGTTTCGGCCCAAGGGGTCGAAAACGAAACCGCAGCCTGTAAGTTTTATCTTCCTGTGAGGCATGATAGTGAATTGTATACTGATTCATCGTCGCGACTTAGACTACGAAGACAACTGCGAAGACAATAAGAGGGAGTCCCCTCACCAGCCCAGTCCAGCCGGCATATGTTGTGCAGAATGATTGGGTTGCCTTAAGTTCTTCCCAATCCGATCGGGAACGCCTCGAAAAATCTCCAACCAAGGCACCGAAGCCGCCACGGCGGCGTCTCATGCAAGGACGCCGAGCTCGAGACTCATCTCAAGCACCATCTCCTATCAAGCCTACGCAGGTGACAAAGCCAAAGAAAGCACGAGCTCCCGTAATTGTTCTCAGCGATAATGACGACGAGGACGAGTATGAGCAGCCGAAGCGATCACCAGACCCCGAGGAGGAAGTTGATCCGAACGAGGTAGCATTCAACGAACGTGTTCTTCACTATCTCAATACATGTAACACGATCCAGCTGGTTGCGATCGCAAATGTTAAGGAGGACAGCGCAAAGTCGATGTTATCCCACATGCCCTTCAGTGGAATTGAGGCTGCTAAGAACGTCACAATCTCACAGAAAAAAGGCAAGGGAAAGAAGTCTGCCAGAGTGGCCATTGGCAGCGACATTGTGTCGGCGGTCAAAGCCTATATCAGCGCCTTGGATGGTATCGATCATGTTATTGCCGTGTGCGAGCGCCAAGCGGAGACAATTAAAAAGGCTTCAGCGACCTGGGTGATGGATTCCACCGGCCAACTCAAGGCCGACGAAGAAAAGCCGCTTACCCCGAGAAGTGGCGAGGAATCGAAACTCGTGGATCTCCCCGTCAAGCAGCCCGGTTATATGGATGGTCACTGCGTGATGAAGTCATTCCAGATATATGGCCTCAACTGGTTGTGGCTCCTTTACAAGCACCGTTTCGGAGCTATTCTAGCAGACGACATGGGACTTGGCAAGACGTGCCAGGTTATCTCTTTGATTTGCACAATCGTCGAGCAGTGGGAGAAGGATGACGACCCCGACAGGGACCCGGACGCGGTCCAACCTTGGCCGAATCTCATTGTTGTCCCGCCTTCAACCCTTGCTAACTGGGCTGCTGAATTCAAGCGGTTTGCCCCTGATCTTACCGTCACCCTCTACCAGGGCTCACAGGCGGTTCGAGACGAGATCGCGGAAGACATTCTTGAGAATACTTCCGCTCATCATGTGATTCTGACCTCGTACTCCCAACTTTCGCGCGCTGAGGACGTCGCCAACCTCAAACAGATCCAGCCCGAAGCCGCGATCTTTGACGAGGGTCACAAAATGAAGAACCCAAAGACAAAACTGTACAAGGATCTCATTCGCATCACAGCCGAATGGCGACTTATTTTGTCCGGCACACCCGTTCAGAACAACTTGATGGAGATGATTTCCCTTCTCAAGTTCATCGAGCCCAAACTATTTCATAAACACTTCGATGACTTGGACGCACTGTTCAACCAAAAGGTCTCACTGACCGAGGTGTCTCAAGGAGCTCTGCTTCACTCGGAAAGAGTTGCTAGGGCGCGGACGATTTTAGAGCCATTCATCTTGCAACGTCGGAAGGAGCAAGTCCTGAAAGATCTGCCACCCAAGACTCTCAGCGTTGTGTACTGCGGGATGGACAAGATCCAGGCGACCATATATAAGGATTATGAGCGACGGTTCAGAAAGGTCGACCCTGCACAAGCAGCTCTAGATTCTAAAGCCGGGCGTGAAAACGACAACAACAACGTCTGGATGCAACTCAGAAAATCAGCCATCCATCCCCAGCTGTTCAGGCGGTTTTTCAAGGACCAGAACGTGGCCAAGATCGCAGGAGTCTTGATGAAGAGGATTCCCCAGTCAGAGTTGCGACAGCCGGACCTCGGCCATTTGACAAGTGAGCTGAAAGCGCTTTCTGACTTCGAGATCCATCTGTGGTGCAGAGACTACAAGTGCATACGGGAGTATGACATTCCGGACGGCTCTTGGATGGAGAGTGCGAAGGTCCAAACCCTACTAAAGTTGATCCACAAATACCAAGAGAATGGCGACAGGGCGCTGGTGTTTACCAGATACGCCAAAGTCATTGAGATTCTAGGCGAGTCTCTTGCTTCGTCAGGTATCGAGTACCTCTCGCTGCAGGGAAATACGGACGTCTCGGAAAGACAGAAATTAATCAACACTTTCAACGAGGACGAAACGATTCCCGTATTTCTGCTTACGACTGGATCTGGCGGTACGGGCATTAATCTGACGGCGGCAAACAAGGTCATCATCTTTGACCAAAGTGACAACCCGCAAGATGATGTTCAGGCCGAGAATCGGGCTCATCGCCTGGGCCAGAAGCGCCCTGTGGAAATCATACGATTGATCAGCAAGGACACAATCGAGGAGCTAATCTACAAGGCCTGCCAGAAGAAGTTAGAGCTCGCCAATAAGGTGACAGGCTGGTCGGCGGTTGAGATGACATCGGGCGAGATGGAGGCCATGGTACGGGAGGAGTTGCTGAACGGTAATTCATTGGCGACTCCGCCGAGTTTCGCAGATGTGTGAGCCGACGTGACTGGCAGAGCAGCCTGACCGGGAGGGCGTGACGCCAGAGGGCACGGTCATCTACTCGCAGCTTGTTCAATTCACGGGACAGCTTGGGCCTTCAATATATCTGACCCAACCCCTACCGTTGTGCGTGCCATTCGGCCGAGGTCATCCATCCATCATTGGGCTTCTGCAAGTACGGCGGTCAGCATTAGACGAGATACCCGCACTGTGTTTTTAAAAAGGAGAAGAGAGGTATGCAAAGCATATTACAGTTTACAAGAGGGACCATTCTCGGAGTTGATGGCGTTGGGACAAGGCAGCCAGTCATTGAGTGCTGGGAGTTGCCAGGAGCGAGTTACCAGGTGGATTTTTTGCTATCTTTGGGGATGGGGATCACGATGGGGCTGAGGGCCAAGACACGTTAACTTATCTCCAGTGGGCTCTAAACTAGGTAGTTCACGATCAGCCCTAGGAATTATAATGAGGTATTGAGAACGTTTGGGGTCCACATGATGCCACATGATGTGTACATTTGATGTGTTGGGTGTTATGTAATACTTGAACGAGTGCTAGTTCTACCCTATATCACTTGGCATCGTAAAAAAGGGGTAAAGGATTTATAAACAGTGAGTATCTCCACCAAAAGCTCCTGCCCGGGCTGCCTCAGGTTCCCTTTTAATACCTATTCAAGATACAAGCCCCCCAACTTGGAACCCTGCCTTGTGCGTGTGGTGCGGGTGGTTCGTCTCACAGGCTGGCCCCTGCCGAAAGCCAAAAGCCCCTCCCGAGTGGCGGATGCGGATCGGCAGGCAGGTACGTAGCCGACTACCGACGCGTCCAGGTGCGAGAATTGCGGGGTCAGGGTCAGCCCCGGTCCCATCCTGGTTCGCTTAGCCTGCCAAGTCTTCTCTAGGTGGAATGGAATGGAGGCTTTCACATGTGAACATGACCACCTTCGCACATGCGCCTGGACCGAAAGTCGGTGGCGTTGGCAATTCCTCGGGAGCGGAGGGAGGAACAAACAAACACAAACGCATAACTTCTAGGTTTCTCTCGCGCTGCAAAACCCACTCCCAACTTCTCTCTCTCCTCGACCCAAGCCTGACGTGTGCGCTGTGCTGTGACGTGGTGGTTGTCTGTGTGTTCCCCATCCCTTTTGAAATTTGGGAAGTCGGAATACAGCGCCCGAGCGAGAGACGCCACTCCTCTTCGTCTCTCGATGCCGCCGCCGCTGCTGCTGCTGCTGCTCGACGACTTGTTGGGCGCCGCGCCTGGTCCTCACCCCCCTTCCCAAGGGCCGGCGGTGGAAGAATGAGGTCGGTGATGATCGTGTCGGTTGTTTGGCGCATGTTGGTGGATGTGGTGTTGTTCTGGCATGGTGTAAGTCCCGTCTCCCTATCCCCCGTCGCATCGCCCAACTTACGCATCTGGCTATAGAAACTCCTTGAGTGGTACTACCGCCGCACCCCCGTCGAGCTGTGGCTCGATGTCCTGCGCACCGCGAACGAGTTCGACGAGTGGGAGGAGGCCGCGCTGCACCTGGACGGGCTGTTAGGTCTCGACCTGTGGCGCAACAATGCAACGAGCGACCACTACGACTACCGGCTGATCCACGAGCGGCTGGCCAGCATCGAGGTGGCGCGCGATACGGGCGACATAAACGCGCTGGTCAACTTGCTGCGAAGCGGGCTTGTGAGGAACCTCGGCAACATCACGGCACCCAAGCTGTACAACCGTAGCTTCGCCGGCACCAAATTTCTCATTGAGGAGTACATCACCCAAGTCGCCGAGGCCATCGAGGACATCGGCCTGCTACCGACGCCCGAGGAAGCCGCCGCCGCGGCACTCGAGGGACAGCCCCCGCAGCGCGGCAGCCAGGCCCTCCTCCCCATTGAAGATATATATAACAACCCCCGAAACAGCCGCAGCAACCGCGGCAGCACCAGCAACCCCACCCTCGACCTCAACAATGCCCACGAGCCCAACACCCACGCGAGCACCACCGACCTGGTAACCAGCACGCCGGCGGCCCCCCTCCTCCCCACCATGACGACCCAGAACAAGCTCGACTTCATCCACGACACGCGCCAAGCCTTTGGGCGGAGCACGCTGGTGCTTCAGGGCGGCGCTATCTTCGGCCTGTGCCACCTGGGCGTGGTCAAGGCCCTGTTTCTCCGCGGGCTGCTCCCGCGTATCATCACGGGAACGGCGACGGGCGCGCTGATCGCGGCGCTGGTGGCGATCCACACCGAGGAGGAGCTGCCGCGGGTGCTTAAGGGGGACGGCATCGACCTGTCTGCCTTCTCAGGTAAGGCGCGGCAGGACTCGACGGCGGCGATTGAGAAGGGGGGGATCTGGGGTAAATGCTGGGGGATGTGGTCGGCGGGAATCCGAAGGGTGCAGCGGTTCCGACGCGAGGGGTATTTTTTGGATGTCAAGGTGCTGGAGGAGTGTGTCAGGGCGAATGTGGGCGATTTGACGTTTGAGGAAGCGTACCAGCGGAGCAAGAGAGTGCTGAATATCACGGTGGCGACGGCCGGCCAGGGGGGCATCCCGACATTGCTGAACTACCTGACGGCGCCCAACGTGGTATGTTCCGTCCCTAAACCAATCGACTCCCAAAACGTTACGGCTACAAGGGGGTAAGTAGACCTCGGCTAACACACTCCCGCAGCTGGTCTGGACCGCAGCCGTAGCCTCCAACGCCTCGAGCCCAACATTCTACGGCGACCGCGAGACCCGCATTCTGTGCAAGGATCCTGAAGGACGAATCGTGCCGTGGAAGCCCGCCAACACAGTCGACTTCCGGCACTGGACACACGCGGCCTACTCGGAGCATGACTCACCGCTGCTGCGCATCGCCGAGCTCTTCAACGTGAACCACTTCATTGTCAGCCAGGCCCGGCCCTACCTGATTCCCTTCCTCCAGAGCGACATGCACGGCCCGTCCCTCGTCGAGACACGAAACAAGACAACCTCCATCACCGCCTTCCTCGTGCGCATGATGGGCCTCGAGATCCGCCACCGCCTCAAGCAGCTCGACACGCTCCGCCTGCTCCCCGCGGGCATCCGCCGCTTCCTCGTCGATGAGCGCGTTCCCGGCGCCAGCATGACGCTCGTGCCCGAGGTGACGGCAGGCGACTTTGTGCGGTTGATGGAAGTGCCCACCAAGGAGACGCTCGAGTACTGGATCTCCAAGGGGGAGCGGAGTGTGTGGCCGGCAGTGGCCGCGCTCAAAATCCGCTGTGCCGTCGAGACGGAGCTCGACAGGGCCTATCAGCAGGCGCGGCGGCTCAAGGCGGGCGGGCTCCGTCGCAAAGCCAGTGCGATGGCGCACATGGGGTCGGCGCTCGATAGCAACGAGTGGCGGGAGAGGGAGCGCAGGGAACGGGACCGGGCGCATAGCACGGGCGCGAGGTGTCTGCCGACTGCCTACTAGCGACGGGCGCAACCTCGTCCTTTTTCTTTTCGTTTACAATGGTACTTGCCTCGGCCAGAGCAAGAGGGAGTGGAAGGAAGGAAGGAAACGTAGGATACCAAGGAATGACAGGGGAGGTTTGATGCCATAGGCAAAGGTGCGAGGGGTGGCATCCGATCCCTGCTGAGCTGATGTTGGGTTGCATCGAGAAGCCTTCCAGAAGCCTTCTATTCGAGCACAAAAAGTCCCCACACATTCCTTCACATGCGGGACCTTTACACTATGCACATCGCTGTACTCCTTTGCTCCAGTAGGAGCATTTGTTCGGCACAGCAAGAGAGGAGGTTTCATTTGGGCATGCAGCTGCAGACGGCCAGAAGCACATGAGAAACAGCGGACACAGGGCGCTATCCCAACTAAGGGGGGTTAAGGGGGCGGCAGCTTCACACACGGCTAGGATGCAACGCTGCGAGATAGTGCTGCACCCACCTGGGCGCGCAGAAGGAGAAACAGGAAATCAGATACTAGATAGGAAAAAAAGATGAGGCTGTGTATGTAGTAAGTGAGTGGTAAGCGGGGGGATTCGGTGGGGATGGGGTCGATGGCTGGCAGCTGATAATAACATATGCACTTTAGGATTGGACAGGTAGAGAAAAAGAAGCTTGGCCGGGTAGCCAAAACATCAGGAACTGCACCGTGTGAACTGACTTGATTCGTTACGGGAAATGATGCATGATGTGGGCCGTGTGTGCGCAGATGCGTGTATCTATGTGACGAAGATGACGAGGAGGAGGTCCGTCGAAGGAGAGAATGGCCAAGACGGGGGCCTCGGCCAGCCGCCGAGATAGATGCTCAGCAGGACGTGGTCTTTGAATGAATGCACGGGGAATCGACTCGTCTCCCTTTGCTAGCATGATAGCATTGGTATGCAGGCCGCGTCGCCTCGAGCGCAAGTGCGAGGACTCGCGCGGCCTGTAAGGCTCTAGGACTTGAGGGTGGACGTCCTCAGACCTAAGTCCTATCCAGGCTTGCCAGGACCTTGTGGCCGTGTCGCCTCAGATCAGGAAGGGGTGGGGTTGCTGATCTGCAGCGCTAGAAGGAATAAAAGTCTTCCAGAAGGCTGCGTGCAACCCAGCTGTGCTTTGACATCCACATCATTCCTGCACACGAAGCAGCAGAGTACATCCCGTCCAAAGTACTCTACCTAGATCAAGTTCCTTTTGCCTTTCGAGTCCGCCGTGATCCCAGACCGTCAATCCCCATTCCCCAACTGCATCCACGCAATCTGCCCGTGCTCCGTGGCTCCGTGGCTCCCCAGCCCTTCAGATACCCCCCCCCCCGGCAGAGGTTTGCAAGGGTCTCCCTTTCGCGAGCGTCCTTTTGGTGTAGCGGTACCGCGGTACCGTGGTACATTTCGTACCTGGCCAGGTATTGCATCCACCTTTTCTGCCCTTCTTCTTGCTGCTAGGGGACGCAGGGATACGCTAGCCAACCGAGCTGTCAGACGAGCCTAGCAGAAATGTTCTTATGATCTTTGCAGCATTGCAGCTTCGTCCTTCACTTCTTCATTTCCACCCGTCTTTTCCCGTATTCTCAAGTCCTGATGTCGTCTTCCAGATCGGCATTGACATTGCAGGCAGGGGCGTGGGCGCAGTATTCGTCAAGATGCTGCAAAGCCGCAAAACCCAGGCGCTTACCCAAGCCATTGCCCATTCTGCCTCTCAATCACGAAAGCGACGCAGGAGTTGAGCAGCTGACGTCAAAACGAAACGTTAGTGTAGATGGATGGCTGCCTTGAGCTCAAGGCCACTAGGCAGCGCTTCGGTTTACCCAGCGAAAAAAAGGCCGAGGGCGCTATTATCCAGATGGCTTTGATATATCTACTAGTGTTGGCCCAGAATATCCTGCCCGAGAAGAAAAACGAAATTTGTAGGGCGGACCGATAGACGCTGATGCGATGTTGTAATCGGCGAGAACTAGCATTGTGTCAATCTACGACGTGTCTCTGATTTTGAGCCCTTTCCCACCAGACCCTGGCGGGGAAAGGGCTCGATGTGCGTAATGCAGAGTGCTAAAACACAAGGGTCAACGGTTAGGGAGCCTCGCCGATGATGGCTGCTTCAGCTGGTCTAGGCTCGGCAGTAAGGTTGGCTCCATCCAATCAAGTTTTGGCGAATTGGGGCGATCGTGGAGAGGCCTGACGACAACTTGGGGGTGTCCTTTTTTGCTTTTCCCCCTCGCCATCCTCATCGTTTTTTTTGCAATCGTAACCGGCAAACAGATACAGATACCCCTCCCTCCCTCAAGCACGCGCCCTGGCCTGCGGGGAGAGGCAGTGGGCACGGAAAGGCCTGAACAAAATTGAATCGACCACCACGAGTTGCCGTGTCAAACGGCGGGGATTTTTCTGTGCCAGGCGTGCCAGGCGTGCCAGGGTCCGCGATAAGGAGGGACGGAACAAATCCGGGGCCGAAAGTCGCATACCAGGTATGGATAGGGTACAGGAGCCGTCACCGACGCCCCGCATCGACTCACCTTGTGCCGTACACAACCGAGACAAACCTCGACACGAGGGAGGAATCTTGACAATAGCAGCGACATCGGACTGTCTCAGCGTCAATAGCCTGGGTTTTGTTGTCGCTCGCCCCATTTCCGTGTCTTCTTATCGCTTCATGAGACTTGAAAAAATGCAGAATGTCTGGTATGTGATGGCGGGTCTGCCATGGCCAGTCGAAGGACAGACCAGCCGGGAGAGAGAGCCTGACGCGCGACCCATAACGTAACCTGACTGGTTGTGCTGCTCGTTCCTAGAGAAGGCACGCCCTTGGAAGAGGTGAGTTGGGTGATACCACACCCTACTTTCGTCATTCACATCAGGTACAGAGCCATATACTCATGCTCGCTCTGCTCCCGAGACACCCGGCGAGTTGGTTTTATGAGATTTGCGCGTTCCCCTGCTGTGTGTTGTCGGACGCTGCCAGGAGCTTCAGGGCAAGTCGGAGTAGTGGTGGGCAGCCCAAGGCAGGTGGGAGTACAGCAGGCATGACGAGAGCCAATTCGCTCCTCCTGCCATGTTCCTACCATGTTCCTGCCTTGAGATAGGATCTGAAGGATATCGGGGCGACCCAGTTGAAGGCAGCCACACACGTACAACCGTGCGGCTCCATCAGTGTCGACTAGAAGGATGGGGGTGCAAAGGCGAATCCTCCACCCGCAGCACACCTTCATCTGCTCAGATCATAAACGGCCGTTCTAGTATCGCCCTCTCGGAACAAAATCAGGACTACTGGGGGGTAGGTGCGTAAGTCATTGGAAACGAGCTATTGTCTACGAGAGCAGGGCACTTTCCAGGGCGGATTCCATAGCGGTAGGTACCTCCCTCAAGATAGGCTGGGATGTTAGTTCTGGAGGGCGGCGCGGGGATGGGAACCACTCTCTTAAATGCCTCAGTGGCAAAGTGATCCAAGCTCCCGCTGTGGCTGCCAGCCCACACGCGGACCTGAAGGTCAGGAGTTGCATCTTCACCTTACACACCCCCGTAAGGTACCTTGGTGAATGTCAGCAACGGCGTGTTGGAGCTGAGGTCGTGGTGGATCCGGCAAGTTCAAGCTGCTTGGAGGTCTTGTGAAGGTTCAAAGTGCATCCCGTGAACCTCCAAATGCGGGAAATCGGTGTAATATTAGGAGTACTAGGGCCCTAAAGGCAAGCACAGAGAGTTTAATACTGCCCAACCCAGCGAATCGTCGAGCCCAGGTACTGCTCGTGTGTTCCTTCCTGCCCGAGGACTGGTCTGGCCGCAGAACAAGGTTCAAAGCGCTCAATGCAGAAACAGTGATCCTCCCGTCCATGGTGACTTGTGTATAGCTTGATCTGCAAGGCCAGCTGACGAAGTTGGGACGGCAGCAAAACATCACACCGAGAGGCAGGCCAATTGATTTGTTCCGTTGCTTTTCCCATGCTTGCGGTGCTTGCACGGAGGCTCGATAGACACCCGTCAATTGAGTACTGACGCTGTCGTTGTCACCAGGTACAGTCCACACGGGATGCTGCCCAGAATTTTACGCTGCGTTGCTCCCCGGCCGTACACTGTGCGGAACCATTTTGCAACTGCTGCGCTTTCGAGGTGAGGTGAAAACACCATATGGCAAGACGTGGGCACGTAGAGAAATGCACACACTTGTAGCTGCCTAGGTGCTTCATGGCGGGAGATCTTCCATCGATTGACGACTAGGTGTTCGGATTGAGGAGCGAAGGAATTAGGGTAGGGGGTGCATGTAGCAGAGTTTGGACAAGGGCACTCATTCATTGGGGGACCCCCTCCCCCCCCTCCCTCCCTCACTCCTCTCTGCCCCCTCTTCGGGCCCCTCGCTCCAACTCCCCCAGCTCCCAGCTTGTCCACGGGACACACCCACGCATGGGAATCGGCGAGCTTCCACCCCCATTTGCATGCAAAAGCTGCCAGGTCCCTCTGATTCTCGCTTTTCTTCTGCCTCCCCCCCTTCCATGTGGCTGCCCCATCCATCTCGCCGGTATATAAAGGTTGTCCGCACACACCTTGCGATCCTCCTCTCACTTGCCCTTCGTTCATAATAATCCACCGCTCTTTCCGACTCACAAAGGCCAGAGCCTTACCAAAAAAAAATCCCTCTTTGCCGCTTTACGTCTTGACAAAACCTCCTGCCTTGTTGTCATCGACCACCCTCCATCGCGACCCTTCCTGCCACCATGGCCCCAAAACAACAGAATCCCGAGTCCGTCTCTAGCAAGGCGAGCTGGGTCCTCGTCATGGAGGAGGACCAGTTCACTAGGGACAGAACGCCTCAGTACAACGACGTCAACGAGTCGCCAGCCCAGATGTCCGCCGATCGCGTTGGTCAGCGGCATTTCGGAGACGCCATGAGTGCTGATGACGACGGACCTTCGACTATCCGCAAGACGATCTCGAACACGACCGAGACGCGGACGGACCACTCTTTCGAGTCCCAGGTCGGTCCGACCAACAGCAAGACGACCGCCGCCACCCCTCGAGTGGCCGACCCACCGAAGCCGAGCCTTAGCGAGACGGCCTTGCTGCTCCTAACTGTTGGCCAGCCCCAGGGCTATCCCTTCGTCATACACAACTGGCTTGCTGGCACTGGTGGTGGGCTCCGCATCGAAGAGTCAATGTCGGGCAGCATGTCAGGTATCTCGGCCAGGACCGGAAAATCGAAGTATAGCACAGCCAGCAGCATCAGTCTGGGCTTTGCCCCGGTCTCGGCGCCCACGGCCATGGACCATGACGTGGAGGGATGCGGCGCCATATTCTGGGACGACGAGGCCTAATACACCATCAGTCGATGTCGATCCCGGATTGGTCGATGGCTGGTATCGTGATCTACGTCGGTGGTTTGAGTCTCCTTGGTGCTTTGTTTGTTGCTAAATGTGTTGTTGGTTTATTGTTTTCATACGTGCGTTGTTGACGTATTTGTCTCATGCTCTTGGGCCTCGAGAATGCAGCGTTGCTTCCCGTATCATGTCGTTGTGTGCTAAACTCGAAAACATTTTCCTTTGTCAGTCATACGTTGATGGAGTAAGGGGGTCTGCATCACGTCCCTTGAATGGATACATGAGACAGCAAAGCGACACCGGGCATAAAGGGGGGCATGGTAAAAGTCGATGGGCTTGGAAAACGGAAAAGGATCATCTCGTCATTATATCCAAGTATTTCCGGTTGTATTTGCTTAGAGGGTATATGTTGACACCCAGCCAGAGGAAGCAAGAAGTATCAAGAATATATGGGTCTCGATCAAATCAATATATGCGCGGTATGCCTCTTCGCTTGCATTTAGCTCCGTCTTCGTCTCGCTCGAACGGATGTTTATGCCACTCTTGATTCGATCTCGCTTTCGCGTCCCCTCACGTCACCGTAACCCTATGATGCCGTCTGAATTACAGTTCTGTAGGTTGGGTTAAGGTATTCTTGCTTTCCCCAACCAAGCCTACGGGCGGGATTCTCGGACCGGTATGGTGGGGGGTTCTGGGGATTGGCATGGGATGAAGTTTGTGAGAGAAGGTGGAGTGCGCATACCCGCACTGCGCCTGCACATGCTAACCATTCGGGTGCGTGTGGGTTAGGGAAGACACTTGTCGACGTTCCCCGGCCAGCTGTCATCAATAAAGAAGCCAGAACTTCCCACGAGAAGGACCCATGGAGTATTATATGACGAACCACAGAACAAGGTACAGAAATACGTCGCCCGTTCCCAGAAGCTGGCTTACAACTGGTCGAGGGAGGAGTATACTGGCGGCGATAGCAGGCCTAGAGGGACGGCAGATTGACAGTAATCCATACCTCCCATCGACACAACTGTTGGCTTTCACCGTCATATTTAGCCTAATTTGACGGAGTACTGGCTGTGGGTACGGGGTGCTGGCTGTGGGTGGCGGGTTTTGTTTTGTCAATGGACGCTCTCATTCCGGGTTCTCGGGTGGATCTGCTTTGGGGCAGCGGTGCAACACAGAGTGGGATGCATTGCGGGAAGTTGGGATGGGTGTAATATATAACCAGCGATTCGGTGGTAGCGTTTGTAACTGTATTTTCTTTCTCCCTCTGAGCTTCGCTGTCGCGATCGTTGTTGTCATGTCGAATATGCTGTCGTCGTCGTTGTTGAGCTGTGGTCGGTGGAGGAGCACCCTCGCCGGCTTGCTTCTGCTGCTCGGATCCATGTCGTCCGTTGGCGCAAAGTGTTCAGAGGAGCACTGGGTCGGCGTGTGGACTTCCATGCCTCAATTGGTGGAACCTGCGAATCTGCCAAATGCACCCTATGTGAGTATTTCCCCGTTTCTTTCCCTCTGTTGTGTTGTCGAAGTAAACTCTGAAACCCCTGGATGAGACAAGGCGAGCAGGAAAAGGGTACGGCGCCCGGTGGCTGATGCAAAAAGCAATATAGAATAGTACCAACGGCGTGTTCGAGAATGCCTCGTTGCGGCAAACTATCTACATCACCCAGGACGCCCCCATCATCCGGCTGCGCTTCAGCAACGCGCTCGGCGCATCGGACCTGACCATCACGGCGGCCACCGTCGCACTGCCGACCAACGGGTCCGCCGGCGCGAGCGCCATCAACCCGGCAACCCTCCAGACCGTCACTTTCTCGGGGGTGGCCAGCTTCACCGTGCCCAATGGCGCCCTCGTCGTTTCGGACCCGCTCACGTTCCCCGTCAAGGCGCAGTCCGTCCTCGCCGTGACCATCTACCTCGCCTCAGGCCAGACCGGCCACGCCATCACGGGGCACCCGGGCAGCCGGACATCCAGCTTCGCCGCGGCGGGCAACCTCGTCTCCGCACCGGACCTGGCCGCGTCCCCCTCGGCCCAAAAGATCGACCACTGGTACTTCCTCTCGGCCGTCGACGGCTGGCTGCCGCGGTCCCGCACCGCCCTCGCCATCGTGGGCGACAGCATCACCGACGGCCGCGGCTCCACCACCAACGCGAACAACCGCTGGCCGGACCAGCTGCTCTCGCGGCTCCGCGCCGCCAACACGACCACCATCTCCCTGCTCAACCAAGCCGCGGGCGGCAACCGCGTGCTCGCCGACGGGCTCGGCCCCAACGCCCTGGGCCGCCTCGAGCGCGACGTGCTCGCGCAGCCGGGGGTGCGGTACGCGCTGATCTACGCGGGCGTCAACGACCTAGGAACCGCGCCGCTGGGAGCGCTCGCCGACACGGGCGCGCGCCTCATCCTGGCCTACGCGCAGATGGTGACGCGGCTGCACAGCGCGGGCATCGCGGCCCTGGGCGCGACGCTGACGCCCATGAGCGGGCCGGGCCAGGCGTACTCGGACCCGGGGCGGGAGGCGCAGCGGCAGCGGGTCAACGCGTGGATCCGGGAAGCGGGGCGGTTCGACGGCGTCGTTGACTTTGACGCCGCCGTGCGTGACGATGCCGGCAACGCCACGCAGCTGGCGCCTGCCTTCGACTCGGGCGACTACCTCCACCTCAACCCTGCTGGGTATGCGGCTATGGCGGCTGCGGTCGACCTGGCGTTGTTCTCGCGCCTGGCGAGCGGCGTGAATGCGATGGTGTGAGGGCAACTCTGGGGGGATGGGGTGTCAAGGACCTACACCCGCTGCTGTTTGGCTATGTTACCAGCGTCATATAGATATAGACAGCTAGGTCTATGTATAATAACGCCAATGAACTCATAAGCCATATATATATCCCTATAATTTTCCTACTCGAATGACAAAAACTCGCAGGAGAGGATGAAAGATATCTGACCATATATATAAACCACCTCCTCCTCCCCCCCCCCCCCCCCCACAAAAAAAAAAAAAGCCGTGAGGTTAAACACTGTACCAAGTCACACTGAAACTTTTCAGTGGATGAGAGCCGCAACATAACTAGACTTCGTTGAATGCCGTCATGCTTTCGTTGAAGTAATCCGGATTGTAGCTCGTACTCACTCAAAAATTAGTGCGACCTGGTACGGTGTTGCCTCACGACGTTTTTTTTTTTGGTCATATACGATTAGATATCCTCAACCCTCTCCAACAAGAAAAATCGTCGGAGAGGATGTAACGTATAAGCCTTAGCCCTCTACGCCAAGGGCGAGACAGCGGCGAGATTGAATCCTAGATAGGGACAAGGGATGCAACAATTCAATCCTCACAAGGGAGGGCTCGATCATGGGGGTATGTAGCGCGGCCATGGCAAATATCTCCACAGTCGAACAACAGACATAGGCCCGACCGGCGGTGACTATGAGTCTGGTTTCGCTTCGCAGTTGGCGGGGGGAGATAGTATGCGATGGTGTGAGGGTGGAGGAAAAGGGATGGGAGGGGGAGTGGGAGGGGGGAGGGGAATATAAAGGAGAGGGGGGCAAGGTAGGGCAGCAGGGGGCGGAGAGAACAAGGCTGGAAGCCCATGGAAAATGGAAATGGAAAGAGGGGAAAGATGTCTTCCAATATGCATACCCTATTGGACTGTACCATATCTACTCTATGGTATGCAGAAATATGCTGGCCAAGCATGTGGAAGATAGGGCACGAAGCCGAAAACATCGAAACCCAACATCTGGGCTCCATGCCAAAGCGAGGCGGGCAGGCTACGACACAGTCAGAGTCGCATGATTCATCACCATGGCACACCGGCATGGAACCCATCTCTCAATTTGTGGCCCAATCAACGGCCCACAAGATGCTGGTACTTTGGGATTCTAGGTCTAGCGTAGCAATGCTTGCTCAACAACAGGAGAGACGGCCAAGAAACATCCTGACAACAAGCAGGGAGACGGGGGGTATTTAAGTTGCTGCCCAATCGAAGACGCGGTATTAATCCTCAACAAAGCCCCGTTGAAATATTCCGGAAAACTCCTTTGGGGTAACGACTTACGACAAATTGCCCTCGAGTCACAAAAGAGTCACAGAGAAGCGCCAATCTAAATTGTCCTTTTACATCCACAGCCGGATTGTTCCGTCCGCTCCCGCACTGACGCACCACGGCTCCTTCGGATGCCAGTCCATGTCCAAGACTCCCAACTTGCTAACCACCTTGTGTCCCTTGAGGATCTTCACGGGAACAATCGTCGGGTTCTCCAACTGGTCGCTCGGCACCTTGCCGTGGAAGATCTGCAGTGTTCCGTCGTCGCTAGCATCGGCGAAAAGCGGTAGCCCACCCTTGTGGAAGCGAACTGTGCGAATTGCCTCGCCGTGGAACCTCATCGTTTTGTACGGCCTGTTTGAGAGGTCGAGATCGTGCCACAGGAGACGCTTATCGTAACTACCAGCAATCAAGTTGTCACCACCTGGATGGATGTCGAAAGACGAGATCCTATTTGAGACAGCGGTCAGAGTACTCGTCCGTTTCCCACCGTTTAAGGTGGCATGAGCAATCGGGGAAAACATACCATTTTGCACCGGGCTGGATGGCCTTGATCAACTCCAGCTTTTGCAAGTCATAACATCTGATTGTCTGTTGTGTGGCCACAAAGAAGAGGGGTCGCGAGGGGTGGAAAGCAGCGGTCTGCGCAAGCCCAGACAGCTTGCGGAAGGGTATTTGTGTCAAGTGCTTAGACAGCGTGTGGATGGCCACTGAGCTCCGTTGGCCTGAAGGTGAGACGGTTGTGAAATGGTCTCCACGTCTGTGCCAGCTGATGACCTTTACTGTAGACCTCACGGTAATACGGATCAGGACACCATCATCCTCAAGCTTGGTGCCTGGCCGGGCCCACTTCGCAGGGGGCTCTTTGCCTGTCGGGGCAGCTTGCTTCTGGCCGTTTGTCGCATAGCCGAAGCCTACAGAAAGGATATCGCGACTAGCTTGGTCTAGAGTCGGGGTAACACTAGCGTGGGTTGGGACCATGAGGAAGATATCCTCACCCGTAGCGGCAGCCAGGATGAATGAGTCCTTGGAGGGCCTCCAGCGAACAGCGTTGACAGCCTCATCACTGCTCAGCTTGACGGACCAGATTTGCCGGCCAGTCAACAGCTCCCACACCCGCACTGTGCCGTCGTCACCTCCACTTGCTACTGTGAGACCAGTCTGATGCTCATGTCAGCACTCATCTTTGTGGGGAGGGTTGGGTTGCACTTACTGGGTCAATCGCAACGCTCCTTACTCGGCCGTCGTGGCCACGGAATATTGTTTGCGCGACAGTTGGGAATGGCTTGAGTTCGGATGGTGAAGGGAGCTTAGGAAGGAGTGAGTTGGGGTCGATGTTGAGTCTGTTCTTCCGCACACGGGGTGCAAGATACAGATCCTGTTTCAGATGTTAGTTAACCTAGCGATACAAGGGTAGAACTTTGCGTACCATGCATCTCTCAAATCTCTCGTTCACCAATGTGTCCCAGGCAGGTACCTTCCTCAAGGCACCGTACTTCTGGGGCATGTAGTCCTTCTCACGCTCCTCTGGGTCAAGTGCTTCCCATGCTTCCCTCTCCTCCTTACTCCTGGAATGTTGTTAGCGACTCTGTGGAGGGGGGGAATAAGGCTGTATGACTTACGGCAAATATTCTGCAGGCGGGTTGTAGCTCATGTCGTAGCCAGGGGGGGGAGTTTGGGCGCAGGAATGTGCATCGGATTGGGCTCTTGGGTCTCCTCGTTTTGCCAGAGGTCAAAGTGAACCTCCTCCTTCTCCTGCTCCTCCCTCTCGCGCTCCTCGGGGGCTTGTACGGCAGGATTCTTCCTTCACGGATGGCGCGAACAAGCTTCATAACCTGCTTGGCCTCGTGCTTAGAGGGCAAGAATCGTCGTTTGGGCTCAGGAGCGGCGCTGAGGGCTGCATTCTGTTAGTCATCGCCTGCGACTTTCAGGAGGCTATAGGACATACGCATTTTCTCCTCCTTGGATGTGAAGTATTCCACCATCTCGGGGTAAGGGTCGTGAAGGTCATCAGTGCTGAGACCCATTTGGACTCTGCGAACAAGCTCCAGCTCCTCTTGCCTGATGATGGTCAGCGTGTGCTACTTCTGACAACACAGAAGGGAACATACGTCAAGTTGAGGGGATTACCAGTGTTGATGTCTGTTAGACCAGTCCAGCCCTTGGGGATCTCGATGCTATCGAGGAGGTTCTGGAGGGCATCGCCAGCCGCCGGGCGCATGATCTTCTTGCCATTGATGTCATATCCAATGTGAGGATAGCTGAGAAAGGGGTTAGCCAAGCTTTTTATCGCATCCATAGGTTCCTTACGTGTCGTAAAAGCTCAGCGGGATATCCCCTATTGTGTTAACCGGGCCTTGAGCATCTGAGTCGTCGGAGTCGTAAATCGGATCAATCTCCCTGTCAAGATTCCCAAGTCAGCACCTAGCAATCAAGCAGAACTCTTCCTGTGCTGAGGAGCGCACTCATAAACATAGCGCTCGTTGCCATTGGCATCTGTTTCGACTGTGTAATTCTTGTCTGGGTCCTCCTCCTCTTCTCTTTTCGGGTCTACACCAGGTTCGTCGATTTCAATCTCGACATTTTTTAGAAGCTTGCGTATTTCCTCCTCGCCGTCAACGTCGGAGGGAATGTCGTCGCTAAGTAAGGCGTCATCCTCCTCATCGTTGCTCTGGCTGCCTTCATTTCCGCTCTCATCGTCGTCCTTGTCCTCCTCGTCCGAGAGATCGTCAAATTCGTCCTCGGATTGCGACAAGACACCATCGAAAACGACATTGGCGAACTCATCATCGGACTCGGGTTCGAGCTCGCGGGTTTTCCGCTTCCTTTCGGGTAGTGTGGGCGCCATTGTGCTAATTGTCTAGTTCCCAGTGCTGCGCAACGCTCCAGCGACTCGAGCGAAGGCCTCTTGGAAATTTCCTGGCAAGAGTGGGGCCAACTTTTTTTTCTGCCATTCTGCCAGCCTTGCAGCTTTGGCGGGGAATATACAGCTCACCGCCAAAGCTGCTCCAGCACTACGGCAAAAGCCGCTTAGCGGAATCGATGCCAAGCGCTAACTCAACTTAAAATGATTTACACAGGGCAACCTTTGACTTATCGTGATGTTCGTTCCATTTGAAACTGCTCCTTCGCGTTTCGCTCAAACTGTGCCAAGTTGGAATTATTTTTCATAGCTGTCACGATGTAAAGCTGTTCGGTAGGAAATCATCTGCCCGCGAATGAGAAACACTGGGCCATGATGCACTGTCGCCCGGCCCGCGGATCGTCGCCATTTTTGAGCAAGAATCCTTCCAAGCCACAGAAAGGATCACTTGGGCCTGGATTAGTCAGGGGCATGCGGACTTGAGGCCGAGCGACACGAATCCCGCCAGGCCACGCAGTTGCGGCCGCCTGAGAACCCCTCCGACCTTCAGAGCTAACCGAAACCGATCCCTCTCACCAACTCTGGAAGCCACCTGTGATTGCAAATACCCTGTTTTTCGCCTTCAAACGCACATGCAATCCATCAGATTGTGTGTTCCGTCTATCCGCGCCCCACGTGCAACACGCTGCATTTGCCATGGAGCCCAACAGCGGCAGTAAGGCGGACCAGCCAAAGCGGCGGGCTTGCGACGAGTGCCGTATGTTCCCCTGGCCTGTGCCTTGTCGCTCTTTGTCGGCCACCCTTCCCGGCTAGTATCTGACAGATATGCAGGAGGCAAGAAGCTTGCATGCTCCAAGGAGACTGATGGATGTGGTCGTTGCAAGAGAGAAGGTATTGAATGCGTCTACTCTGCCCAGAAGCCAATGGGCAGGCCGCGGAAGCGTGCCCACGTCGAGGTTGAGGTCGAGCCTGAGGTAAAAAGCCATCATGATATACCGATACCTCCCGTGGTCCTGCCATTCGATAGCACACTCGGCATGGAACTAGACCTTTCATTCCTGGATATGAACAACCAGGATATCAACTTTGTCGACTTCCTGGACCCCAACTTCAATTATTCCTCCATGCCGTACCTGTTCCCAGATCACAGCCAAGACGACCAACCAGCAGCGAAGAAGCCCGTTACCCACACCAATCCCGATCAGGTTTGGCTCATGGGCGATTACCTTGGCGATATCGACTTCTCGGCTCCGTCTCCGGCTCCACTGTCGCCGCCAGAGACTCACAACCAGATTTCCCGCGAGGATATCAATGCTATCATGTCGGCCGAGATCCCCGACAAGCTACCCAGCCTCTCCCCCGGACCCTCAGGCTCAGATAGATCGCGGGCTACCCCCTCAGAAGGCAACAGCCCCCAGCCGGCCGTCTGCGCCTGTCTCTCGGGGCTCTACCTGGCCCTCGACTCACTGCAGCACCTCCCGGCGGAAGTCGGTGCTGCCATGAAGACGGCGCGCCACGCATCCAAGGCGGCGTACGACGCCATCATGTGCGATATCTGCGGCAACCCTCCCTTGGAGCTGAACCCCAAACCCCCCATCGCCGCCTTCCAGACCCTGATGATGCTTGGGGCCCTCTTTCCCTCGCTCTCGCACGCCTACATGCGCATTCTGGAGATGGTTAACGACGAGGCCGCCAAGGCGGACCTCGAGCACCGTAAGCTCGAGTTCAAGCTGGAAGATTACGGCGGTCTATGGGGTCCCATCAAGCGCAGCTTTGCCAGCGCAGCCCGCGAGAAGCTGACTAGCACGCCGATGGAGCCTAGCCTGTGGCGGCTGGTCGTGCGCGCCCTGCTCAAGATTGACGTGTATGGAATGCACCCGGAGGACCACGACCTGCTGCCCAAGTCGATCAATATTGGCTGCACCATGAATGAGGAGCATGTGGGAATGAAGGATATCATTGCCATGGTCGAGGAGCGCTCACGTCTACGGCACCAGCACCTCGACATGGCGCTGGCAGCCGGGTTGATTGAGAAACCCGATAACTGCGACTATGATATCGGCGGCGAACCGCCGTGCATGAGGATCATTGATCTCGCAAAGAAATCGATGAGAGACCTGATCATACCCTAGGCAACCGGGGCGCTGAATACAGAAACGGAACAGGTACAGAGCTGAAACGTCAGCTTCGGGGAACAAACACCCAAGCCGCCTCATGTGATACCGAACATCGCGCCCAGGAGGCGTCGGGGGTTCATCTCGTCGATCCATCGGCGCCTGTTGGCTTAGAAGAGGAATGCCAGCGGACCCGGAACGGCGTTCCACCCGCCTACAGCAGGGAGGCTTCATCTGAAGGGACAGCCTTCAAGCCTACCGAACATGGCCGAGCCGAGTCGGGCTCAGTGCCTAACTGCGCCGCCAAAAAAAAAAAAAAAAAAAAAAAAAAAAAAAACAATGTATAACAAAGCTATATGCGATATGCAGGGCCGCGGACCACTCACTTCAAGAGATAAAAAATGGTGATTTGGGAATAGGATTAACGGGGCAATGAACTGATGAGCGAAGTAGCCAAGGAACGGGGAACGGCGGTGGTTTACGATGAGATATCTTGGAAGACAATCAAACAGGGAACAGGGAGGCGTTTTGATTATGAATCCTCAGGAGAGAAATTGGACACTTGTTCCACGGCAGAAAAACAAACAAACCTAAGCAATTTAACTCGATGAACCGGGACAGCAGATTTCTCTGGTTTGTCGTGTGTGAACTTTTTCTACATGGAAAAAAACAACATTGAACAAAATCTCTTTTGCGCCGTATAAAATGACATGGCCACCTCCCCGCCTCCTGAAACCTCGCCCCCTTGGATCACTACTGCCACGAACACACGGATAAAACAATAATCTCTTGTTCAGGGTTACGGCTATATTCACCGATACTTGAAGTAGCCAAATTTCGTTGATTCCCATGCCAGGATCGCTCGACACAGTGCGTGTGTGGTGTTGTGGCGGGTTTCGCCGTGCTTTGAGCCCCCTTCCAATCCACCTTTGCCGCCTTCCCAAACAACCTCGAGGTGACAACTTTAGCGAGTCTTTTTCTAATAGACCTTCTTCTTCTCGTCGATGCTGAACTGGCCGGGGCCGCTGTTGACGAGGAGCAGGAGACCGCCGACGATGGACAGGATCTGGAAGAAGTCGTACTTGGCAAAGTCCTTGTGGGGGTGGTGCTCGTGGAGCTGGGGGATGGCTTGTTAGCTTCGGGTTTTAGGGGAAGGGGTTAGGAGGCTGGAGGCTTACAGTCCAGAAGTTGTTGACCAGGATGTTGAAGATGCTAAGGATGAGGACGAGGAGGGTGGCGCTGAACTTGGCCTTGAAGCCGACGACGACCATGACGCAGGCGACGAGGCCGACGAGGGAGACGATGACGCGCCAGATGGACCACTGGCCGCTGAAGACGAAGCCGACGAAGAGGAAGATGAGCAGGACGCGGCCGGCGAGCTGGAAGTACATCTTGCGGTCCTTCTCCTCGATCTGGGGCAGGCCGGCGAAGGCCTTAGTCTTGCGCACCCACGAGTCCGAGAGCACCATGAGCAGGCCGCCCATGACCGACAGGTTGCGCAGGAAGAAGTTGAGGTCGAAGATGAGGCCGTAGCCGAGCGCCTGCGTGATGACGACGCCGATCAGGCCGCCCACCGCGTACTCTGAGTGTTTCCTAATGATGACGAGCGTCGAGCAGCTGGCCATGGCGACCACGTTGACGATGAGGAAGAGGTGCGTGATGCCCGAGGGGACTGCGGGGAGAGCAGGTTAGCTAGGCTTTCCTCGAGATGCCGGGCGCGCCGGCCGGCGGGAGGGGAGGGGGTGGTGGTGGTGATGGTAGTGGCACGTACTGTGGCGATAGTCGTGGAGGTAGAGGAGCTGGTCGCTCCATTGTGTTATTATTCTGAGCGCATCCTCGATGAAGGTGACGACGATGAGGAAGCGGCCGATGGCGGGGAGATAGCTGCAGTAGGGCACGCCTCGGTCAGAGCACAGGGACACATAGCAGCACATGGGCTGTCAAGGACGGGTGACGTACGGCCTAAGCGGTTCGCTCACGGTATCCAGCAGGTCCTCAATCTTGCTCGTCTGCTCCCGAATGGAATCGAGGGCACCCGACGACTCGCCCTTGTCGTCGCTCGAGCCGCCGAAGGGGTTCTGGGCCCCAATGCCATAGCTACCCGGTCCTCGCATCTGCGCCATTGTGGTTTTCTGAGTGTGTAAAGAGAGGCGATGCTCGATAGAGAGAGGTTCTAAAAGAGGGCAGACCTGCTGGCGCACTTTTTTCTTTCTCGCTCGTTGGGAGGCCGAACGTAGGGAGCAGGGGGAAGCAAGCGACGCTGGGATTTGACCAAGGGGGAGTTGCCCAGAGTCTCAGCAGACGGCCAGTGAACAAGGGCCGAGCGGGTAGCGGTTCGGGGATGATGGAAGAGAAAGCAGCAAATGCGAGATAAATAACAGGAAGAACCGGCCAGGCAGGTTCAGCAGCTGGGTCAATCAATGGGAGCTACGGAGTAGGCGCACAAAATGAGGTTCGCAAGCTGCGAGGTTTCAAGAAAGGCTGTTGCAAGCAGACCCACGCCTTTGAGCCTTTGAACCTTGTGATGAGCTCAGACTCCAGTAACATACAACTGTGTCCTTTAGGTAACCCAACGCTCCAATTCACGGCGGCGGGATTGGCGGATTGGGGCGGATTGGGGTCGGATGGCCTCTGCTGCATGTACCTGCAGCAGAGGCTACATGTGCCGCCACGCAACGGCGGGTAGGGATGAAGTACCCTTTACCCGAGCTACCCTGAGCAACCCCATGGTGCGGCGAATGTGGGGCTTAGAGGTTCATTGTCACCCATTTGCAGCGAAAGCAGCCGTTGAGTTGTTTGAACGGGAGCGGCCCTGAGCAGCTCGGACCCCAGCTTCCGGCTGTTGAATTGAACCGGCGCTTCAGCGCGCTGCTTTCCATACTTTTTACTATGTTGGGGAGAGCCAAGTAATTAAAAATACCGTGGGCTCTGGTACGCCTCGTCTGCATCATCGCTGCAGAGAGGGGCGAGGACACGAATGCTTGATTTTAGGTCATTAGTAACGGCACTGTCTGGAATGCGCGTCATGACAGCCCAGATGAGGAAAGATAAATGGCAGGTTACCTCTTGCCAAATATGGAAACAAGAAGTACAATGTAGCCAGATGTCGGAGAAATAGGTGCTGCGGGGATGGCGGGCCTCACCGGGCTTTTTCGACCGCTCCGACCCCACACTAGCCGGGTTCCCGACTTCCAGCATGCTCCGGGTCCGTATTGTCCTCATTGTTCCCCAAACCCTTGAATCCCCTGCATTCTAAATCCCAATTTTCTGAAACCCTGAAGCAAAGTTTCGCCCGCCCCCTGATCAGATTCGCTTGGCTGTTTGTTGGTGTTGAGATGTGTGATACTTGTGTTTAATATGAAAAGCGGTGGGAGCTCAAGAGTATGGAAATGAAGCTGGTGCTATATTCTATGATGGGCTTTGAGTTGGAGGCGAAGGCCATATTTCATTGTGGATTGACTCTTGGCAATAGCAATTTGAGGCCAAAAATCTCGGAAAGCAGTCAGGAGAGGGCACTACTGATCTATATCTTCGGTTTCAAGTGCATCATGCCCTCGGCGTGCGCAGCGCTCTTGGGTGCCTATATAATTGTTCCTCTTAGGGAAAGGGTGAGGTCGTAGAAAGAGGAGCCGGTGAGCCCCCATTGAGTCAACCAGTCTAGTGTTCGTTCAAGCGTGCTGTATTCTCTCTTGCTAAATAAGACGATAATGTTCCGCTTAGTTAATTAAGGGGGTTTACCGGCGATGAAACCATTTTCCACTGCCTTCTTCATTCTCAGTGTTCAAACGAGCACCCTCATTGCATGACACTGGCATCTGTTTGCACTTTGTTGGTCTCTACGACCAGAGGCGGCTCCACAAGGTAAGCCATTGGAAAAACTGGGAGCCACTCCAGCTCTTACCATATCCTATGAAATTGCATTCTAATGTAGATGCCACAATATAAGAACCTTTCGCTTGAATGAGTGAGGTTTGAAATCATAGTTAAAAAGGTGTTGTAATGCTTGCTTTCGTCCGAGTTCACACTGAAGGAAGTGAAAGACCAATGAGACAATTCCTATTTGCCAATGGACGGGGTGGCGGGTAAATATCGGCTAGCTCGGCCTGCAAGCTTGGCTCTTTTTGTGGTCCGTACATGTGCCCTGACAGCTTGGCCAGTGCTTGGTGATGGTTCGACTTTGGATAGCGAAACAAAGTGAACGACTCCCCTCCAATTCGATCTTGCCATTGAAGCTGGAGACGAGGCCCAACGTGGGAGAAAATATCGCCCTGCCCTCTCCCAAACCCCCCTCCACTCCTACCGACCGATGATGGCCGCCTCCTCGCTGTACCGGCTCGCCGGCCGGAGTGCTAAGCGGCTGTGCGTGCGCCCGGCACTGAGGACGTTGACATCACCATCCTTCGCCTCAACCTCGCGCGCCTTCTCCGCCTCAGCCCTCCGCCGCTATGCCGAGCCATCCGAGTACCAGGGTACCCGCCTGATGCAGGTCGATTCCGACTTTAATACCCTGTCCGACCCTTATGGCTCCTCGATGCTCGAGAACGGCCCGCCCGTGGAAAAATCGCGCGGCGAGGAGGAAGGCGCCGATATTGAGGACCGCAAGATCCGCCACTACACAGTCAACTTTGGCCCCCAGCATCCCGCTGCTCACGGTGTGCTCCGGCTCATCCTCGAGCTCAGCGGAGAGGAGATCGTCCGTGCCGATCCCCACGTCGGTCTGCTGCATCGCGGCACTGAGAAGCTGTGCGAGTACAAGACATATCTGCAGGCCCTGCCCTACTTCGACCGCCTCGACTACGTGTCCATGATGACCAACGAGCAATGTTTTGCTCTGGCCGTCGAGAAGCTGCTCAACGTAGAGATCCCAGACCGCGCCAAGTGGATCCGGACCCTGTTTGGTGAGCTCACACGAGTGCTCAACCACCTCATGTCAGTCCTGTCACACGCCATGGACGTTGGTGCACTCACGCCCTTCCTCTGGGGCTTTGAGGAGCGAGAGAAGCTTATGGTACGTCTGGAGAGTGGAGAGTGGTTCAATTGGCCGGAAATATGGCAAAAGCAACGCAGGAACTAAATACAAAACCAGGAATTCTACGAACGAGTGTCTGGTGCCCGTCTCCACGCCGCCTACGTCCGCCCCGGCGGTGTCCACCAAGATATCCCCCAGGGCATGCTCGACGACATCTACCAGTGGGCCACGCAGTTTGGTGACCGCATCGACGAGACCGAGGAGATGTTGACGGACAATCGCATCTGGATCAACCGCCTCAAGGGCGTCGGTGTCGTCTCGGCGGCCGAGGCCCTCAACCTGGGCTTCACGGGCGTCATGCTCCGCGGCTCGGGCGTTCCTTGGGATATCCGCAAGAGCGCCCCCTACGATGCATATGGCGAGGTCGAGTTTGACGTGCCGGTCGGCATCAATGGCGACTGCTATGACCGCTACCTGTGCCGCATGGAGGAGTTCCGCCAATCGCTGCGCATCGTCATGCAGTGCCTGAACAAGATGCCTGCTGGCCCGATCCGCACCGAGGACTACAAGGTGTCGCCGCCACCCCGCACCGCCATGAAGGAGAACATGGAGGCCCTGATCCACCACTTCCTGCTGTACACCAAAGGCTATGCCGTCCCCCCTGGTGACACGTACTCGGTTATCGAGGCGCCCAAGGGTGAGATGGGTGTCTATGTTGTGAGCGACGGCAGTGAGAGGCCGTACCGCGTGCACATCCGTGCGCCCGGCTTTGCCCATCTGGCTGGATTCGACCACATCTCCAAGGGGCATTTGCTTGCCGATGCCGTGGCTGTGATTGGTACTATGGATTTGGTGTTTGGTATGTGCTCTCCCCCCCTAAATCTGAGCTGATGTGTGAATTTGAAAACTGACTCTTCTCCTTAGGTGAGGTCGATCGGTAAACCGCTTTGTCCTTCGTCTTCTCTTCCAAAATGTAAGGCCAGGTAATGCAATACGAAGCGGGAAGACAGAGAATAGAGGCGCAGCGATAATAACAATGCAGTGCGTTGAATTTCTGAGAAAGGAATAAGAAATGGCATCCGTGATCCGGTGTGCTGATGATGACCCCCTCCCCCTGGGATTACATAGAGAGCAAGCCAGGTGGGGAGCCGTTTCCTTGCATCCATCCACGGCCACTTGTCGGTTGGGCTGGCGTGGAGGTGATAGAGACAGGGAGGGAAATAGAGAGTGGAGATTTCGAAAACAAGGAGCAAACGCTCGTTTCGTTTTGTGTGTACTTTTACGCCGAACATAAACGCGTCCATCACCACGGTGGGGTGTGAGTAGGAGAACGGATGTGATGTCGTCTGCCGTGTGCTTGTCTGTTATTTCCGTCCCGTGATGACCCTGTCCACCTTCCCACCCTGTCCTCTAATACTCCATCCCCACCCCTACCACCGGCGTCGTCCCCCGAGACAACCGGCACCCGTCCCATCCCCCGACATGCGACGCCTCCCCCTCCGGCCCCGCCCCGATCGGAAGACCGCAGAACGGCATCGGCACAGACCGTGTCCGCCGCCGCGGCCGCGGCGAGCTAGGCGGCGTGTAGGATAATCCCGCCGTCGTAAAGGGCCCTGGGCCTAAGTTGGTCGGTGGTGTTGTCGCGAGCGCCCTTGGCGCCGGCCAGAAGGGGTGCGGTAGGGTGAGTGAGGCTGGGTGTGGGGGGTGGTATTGTGGGGGAGGCAAGTTGGTCGATGTCCCGGGTGCGGACGGAGGTGTCCTGTAGGTGGACAGAAGTGGTGTTGAGACGACCACGGGCCTCTGAGCGGCTTGTGTGGGTAGGGTTGGTGTCGCGCTGGGCGGGGTTCGGTGGTGTGTGAGAGGGTGCGGATGAGGGCTGGTGGGTGTGTGGGTGAGGGGTGGGAGGGGAGGCAGCGCCCAGCTTCCTGCCTGGGGAGGCTCCGAGACGGCTCGGGGGTAAGGGGTGTATCCCAGCACCTGGTGGTGAGGCGGTGTTTGAGTTCGGAATAGGCCCAATGGTGAAATGTGAGTGTGTGTTGCTGCTGTGCCGGGGGTTGGGTCGTAGGGCTGGGCCCGAGGATGGTTGTGAGTGTCGCCTTGGGAGTGACTGTGGAAGGGGTTGTTGTCGACGTCGGTAGCGGCGAGAATCGCAGGGGCGGGCATTGCTGCCGCGGGGGCGACGGCTGCCCCGGATAGGGCCGACGGCGTGGCGACTATGAAAGACCCAAACAGGCTGGTGATCTCATCTACGCGCTCCGCGGTCTCGGCGAGTGTCAGGCTGTTGTTCCCGTCCTCGAGCTCCCGGTAGTCGTGCAGCAGCGCATGCTCGTGCCGGGTCAACTCGCCCTCCCCGACCTCGGGCTGGAACGGCTCAAAGTTAACGGCGCAGTGGCACTGTCCTGCCCGGTGGCGTGCACAGTGGTCGCCAACCCACTCGGCCGCATACAGCCCAGGGACGCGCACCGCTACATGGTGCCCCCCCCCAGACACCACCTCGGCATATTTGGCAGGAACGGCTCCGGAGGCGGCCCCTGAGACCCCGGCTCCGCCCCCGGCAGTCGCGATGGTGGGTAACGGGCCCGCCGAGGACAGGCCGGCGGGAAGGCCCGACACACGCGGCCGGTTCAGCAGCCCCGGGAACACCACGTCGCAGCCACACACGCCGCGCTCGTGCATCCACCGGTGCTCCCACTCCCGGATCAGCACCCACCGGAAGTGCAAGTGGCGCTCGCAGCTCGCGCACATGGTGAAGGCATTGTGCTGCTTGGTCGCCTGCGTGCGGCACACCGGGAAATGCTCCGACGCCGTCGTCATCGGGCACGGTCGCACCACCCCGGGTGACCGGTGGCCGCACTGGTACGCGATGTACTCCTGGAAGCACATCGTCGCTACCGTTCTTGGTCTGCCTAGAGGGGAAGTCGTGACGGTGTTAGGTGGGTCGGGCCAACGCCTTGTTCGGGGAGCTGGGAGGGCTGTGTGGAGCGCCGGCGAGGGGCGTGCGAGGTGGGGAGAGGGAGTGTGTGGAGGTCCGAGAGAGGTACGGGGCCGGGGAGGGGGGTGGCTTACCTGGCAGCCGAGAGGCACGATTGGTTAGGACTGGCGATGATGGCAATTCGAGGCGAGGAGGACAAGAGGTTCTGGAGCTGTATTAGCGTGGAAAGCGTGGAGATGTCAATGACTGGGCTGGACTGGGCTGGACTGGAGTGGGCTGTGTAAAGTTTGGGGGTCGAGACGAGCATACGAGAGTGGGAGAGTAGGGGTTTGAAAGTGTGAAATACGAGGCGGGAGCATACGCAATGCAGAACCCTTGCTTGGAGATAGAAGGCGGGAGCACGCGGGACTTGAGCTAGGAAAAGGGGAACAGAGGGTGGGAGCATACGCGATGTCAAAGGTCTGCTTGGGAGTAGGAAGCGGGAACACGCGGGACTCGAAATGAGAAAAGGGGAATGGAAGGCCGGAACATACGCGATGCAGAACCCCTGCTTGGAGATAGGAGGCGGGAGCAGGCGGGACTCGAATTGGGAGAGGGGGAATAGAGGGCGGGAGCATACGCCATGAAGAACATCAAGTGGGGAACGGTGAATAGGGGGAGCATGAGACTTGGGACGAGAAAAATATACATGGAAACCGAGAGCATGTCAGATACAGAGTGCTTGATGGGAAGTCAAGGCGAGAGCATATACGATGAAGGGCTTCAAGTGGAAATAGGGGGTGGAAGCATGTCAACTTGAAATGCTGAGGCAGTAAATAAGGCGGCAGCATTGCCTTTGAGAAGAGTCCCAAGGCGAGAGCATATGAGACTCGAGGCTTTTGTCAGGGAATCGAAGGCGAGAGTTGGATGAGGCAAATGGCGTTCAGTCCGGAATAGGGGGCTGGGGGTTGGGGGTTATACCAGATGCAGAGATCTCGAAGACCCCCCCGCGGCTTGAAGAGCTTGAGCGGAGGTGACGGCGAGAGTCAACGTAACGCAAGGTTTTTGAGAATTGAAGCAGAGGGATGACGGTCAAGATATTTAGGGTACGGAAATGTATTTGGTAGGGTGTAGAGTATGAGGATAAATATTCCGGGGCGAGGAGTTGAAGGTGGGTCTTCTTCAGGATGGGAAGGTGAAGGCAAGAAGAGCGTACGAGATGTGGCTGGAGGATATGGAACCCGGCGCCAAGGTGGCCTAAACCGACGGCTCTCGACGACCGCGATCACCGGGGCGGGGACTGCAGAGCCTGGATGACCACGGCCACGGGGATGGCGACGGCCTAGAAGACAGCGACGCGCGGGTCTTCGCGTCGGAGGAGTGAGACGATATGGCCTGACAGCCAACTTAGCCTATACTCCTTGGGAAGAGTTCAGAGGGTGAACTCTCTAAAATTGGGATGCTTCGGTGCTGAATGAGCCTGGCAGGCATCTAGGGACTTTCGGGGTTAATATCGCGGGCTCGGAGCTCCAGGGCGAGCCTTCAAGGGCGACGATAGTATTGGAGACCAAATATGATGGCAAGAAGGACAAGAGGCGTTTGATGAAATGGACGGGATAGGTGGTGGAAGGGTGAAGTCTCCCGAGTTGGAAATCCAAGCTGGAGCATGTGATATTGAAAGCAGAGTCACAAGGAGTTAATAGTTTTTGATGAAGGCGATAGGGGTTGGGGATGGGGGTGAAATATGTGAAAAGGGGTGTCAAAGGTGTAAGCGTAAATATTCCCAAGCCAGAGATTCAACAAGAGAAGCTCAAGCTCAAGTCGAACACGCCCTGTTTCAGAAGCAGAGAATCTTACCTGGAAAATGAGTGAGCTGCGTGAATATTTACTGAACCTGGCCGCGATTAGGATTGCCGTGCCGGAGGAGCACCAGGAAGATGATCAGAGAGGCGTGAGTGTTACGACGTTGTGATGATCTGAGGTGTATTTCGTAACGGCCGCCAGGAAGAGAAGCCCTGGAGGAGGAAGATTGTATATTTATGGGGAATGGTTGCTTCAGCGTGAGAGGGAAGCCCCTCTTGGCTTGGGCCGCTGACGGTGTTGATGCCACGGGAACCAGAAGGGGGATGGAAATGCTCAGATGCCCACGAGACCTAGAGGGCAGGATCCCAAGTCTGCACTTGGATTGATGACTTTGCCTGCCGGGTGTTGACAACCAAGCTCGCGTGACAAGAGGTGCGGCTCGGAGAGTCCTTGCTCAATGCAGGCCACCTATTTCATCTGAAGAAGAAAAAAAAGACTGACAACATTGTGTGTTTTCCCTATTGAGAAGCCATGACAGCTTTTGGCTGGCCCCATTCAGATGGCAAGGCATACCAAGGCTCCCGCTCCTCCTTCCTCGGAAAAGGCAAGGGTTTTTTTATCATGGTGGTGATGCCCGTGGATGGGCATTGCATTTCGGCAAAAGCTGGATCGGACAGTCAGGCAGCAAAAAGAATGCTTGAGGTCCTACCCAGACTCGAACTGAGGTTGAGGGAAGCGATGGTATTCAGAATCCCTAGTGATAGCCAACTACACTATAGGACCGTGTGTTGTTTGACGGGAGGTGGAGCTGATAATTGCTTTGCTATGGAGCTGTGTGACATGTTGATCCACTCTGCCTACTTAAGCTCAAATGTTTGTGGAACTATGACACCATGAAATACGGCGGATGGTTACATGGGGGAGAGCTTGCCGAAGTTGTTGCCCCGCGGCTTCCCTCCATCCGAAAAGAGATTCGCGACGTGTTGGAGAGGGCCGCCCCTGTACCCGTATTTGACATCATTCCCCGTTCCTTGGTAGATAGATACCGATGACTTGGCCCTTTCAACAGGGAATATTTTTATGTAGCTATTCAAACTAGCCATTATGCCCATTTTTTCGTTGAGGTTCGTCATGATCAATGGTCGTAATGCCTTATGCCCCTGACGTGTAAGCTGGAGACGCCGAGTGCAGATGTCGGCGACGCCTATTGTGAAAGCTGAAGACGCACATGTATGGGGGTACGGATGCACATTACGATGGCCAGGGACGCCTACTCACAAGTCCGTAGACGCCTATGCTAAATAGCGAATCCCTGGAAAACTTGGCATCCTAGAAAAAAGGGGTAAAAACAAAATCTATGAACCCTTCAACGACCGTGATAGATCACCTTGTAAGTAAAAGAAGATGGAATCAACCAGATCCAGCCATTGATGACCTACCGAATTACGGCAGCGAACTCTCCCTGTCTGCCGAGCTGTCTTGAAAATTTGGGCACAGCAGATGCAGCATTGCAATCCAAAGCAATAATCACTCAGAATATGCTGTGGCCATCACTGCAACAATGAATCGCAGCGGGTGATCACCTTGTTCGGCGACCCTGGTCAAAGGCTTTGAAAGGCAAGAGCTCACACATCGGCGCTTCTAGCTAGCAGAGTCGGCGTCGCGACGTGCCTTCTTCTTATCTGATGTGGCGGAGACGTGCCATCTAGGTTGAGAGAGAGCTGGATATTGTGCTCGTCTATGGTGGCTATGAGAAAGTGAAACCCAACTCGGCGTAGAGCAGGAATGCAGTATCGAAACCGGGGCGGCGGAGACCGAGTGAGCTTTTGCTAGTTTACTCCTTTTTTCTTATTTTCTTCGATCAGGAGTATCATTGAGAATACATAGAAGAATCCACAGTAGAGTGTATATATATAAGAATCACAGAAAGGCCTCACTTTGTTGCTTAGAAATTGCGTAGTATATTGAACCATCCATGATCTGAGGACCTCTCCTTTTATGGGAGTCTCTAGTAGAGAAAAGTCTAGTAAGTAGCTTTGACAAAGGAAGTCGAAAAAAGAAAGACGCGAAAGAAAACCAGGGGAAAAACAGCCTAGCCCAAGCCCAAAGTCAGTACTAAATTCTTCTTTCCAAGATCGGGTATACTGTGAGGTACACAAGAGTCGACAGCAAGGACTATTATTTACCGCAGACTCATAACCGTAGCTAGTCCACCAAGTAGGGGCAGTAAGTGTTTGCTGGCACAGAGATGCTGGCTGGCAGAGGAATGTTTGATAGAGGCGGCATAACCGATCATGGGAAAGAGCACTTGTGTGCACAACACCTAAGGAGCATCGTCTACATTCACGACCCCTAGCCCACACACTATGGACAGCTTCATGGCAACAAAAAATTGTACGTGCCGACTCTCCCGCGTCACGTCGACTTTCCTGTTTCAGATTGCCAACACTCTCACCGTTGACGCCACATCAAATTGCCGACGCCATACCAAATTATCAACACCATACCTCCCAATTGCGTCGACACCATACTCGGCTCTCCCGCGCCGACTCTCCCATGCTGCATCGGTTCTCCCGTATCACACCGACTCTCCCGGGTTACGCAGCTGGAGGAGGGGTAGCAACACATGTGCTCTTTCCTAAGATCAGCTCTGCTGCCTCCGTCGGAGAGATTGAGCCTTTCATTTCTTCGAGGCACAGATCAGGAGGTTGACTGGGCAAAGAGACGTTGGCTGGCAGAGGAGTGCTGCGGCGCAATCTGTGTCTATGTCTCTGACTGGATTTGGGCGAAGCCGCCAGTCTCCGACGACCAGGATGAGGATGGCAAGAAAATGCAAAATCTGGCACTTTAGGCCTGTTGCCTGGAACGCAACCTGACGTTCAACTCCTCAACTCCCATTGGTACACTCAGGAGGATGAGGTGTAACCACTTGAATGGGGTTGGCGACGTTGTCAGTTACTGGGACGGGCGTGCACCTACAAACATGCACACCAAGTTCCCCATCAAAGGGGATGGACCCCCGAAGGTACCAGCTAAAGAGGTCATCGACTATCCTCTTATCAGGCAACATTCCATTGCCAGCAGCCAACACTCCTCTGCCAGCCAACGCCTCCACACCTCTGTGACAACGACCCTCGGCGGGCATAAGGTGAAGAGTTTCACTATGGCAAAGAATGTGTGTGCCGGCTCTCCCGTGCCACACGGACTCTCCGGTAACCACGCTAACTCTCCGGTGACCACGCTGGCCTCTGGTGTCCGTGCTGACTTGCTGGTGTCCACACCGATTCTCCTGTATTGTAAAGACGAAGGAGACTCGCCGGTGAACAACTTTATAGCGGCAAAGAATGTGCATACCGACTCGCCAACGTCCGCGTCGACTCACCGATGTCCGCGCTGACTCTCTGGTGAATAGCTTCATCGTCGCAAAGAATGTGTATAGCGACTCTCCTGTGTGGCGACTCTCCCGTGCCGCGCCGACTCGCCGGTGTCCTGGCCAATTCCCTTGTATTGTGAAGACGGAGGAGATGTAGCGCCTCGTCCAAATCGCGCACGAATTCATCGTCGAGCTTAACAGGGAAATCCGGACGATCACTGCTCCAATAAACTACCACCACTGGCCGTCCGCACACCGGCGTCCAGGAGGCACCGGAATCCGTCCGCCCTCGTCGCTCCTGCTACGACCGGCGCCGCTGGAGGGAGAGGAGGGGAAGGGAGAGGAGGGGAGGGGAGAGGAGGGGAGAGGAGGGGAGAGGGGAGGGGGAATACATCACTCCAAACTTCCCCCCAACCCCAACCCCAACCTAATACCCATCCCATACCTAAAACCCCTCCCCCCTCTCCCTCCCTGTCGGCGCCGGATGCGCCGCCATATGAGCACTCATGAACGTGAGATGCGCCGCAAAACTGGCCAGCAGCCGCGTCGCATCCTCCCGCACCTCCTCGCGGCTCGCAAGCCCCTGCATCACGTTTGCCGACGGCGGATCCGGGACCGGCGGCATCTCCAACGCCGCCGTTCTCGGCTGCTGCCGCTGTTGCTGTTCCTGCTGGTATTCTTGCGCCAGCGGTAGCTGGACACTGCTCGCCCGCGTGGAACCGCCCCGGAACTGGTATTCCGGGTTCATCATGTAGTCGCCCACCGCCGAGTAGCCGTCATCGCCGAAGCTGTCGGCGCGGCCGTGGCTTACCAGCGTGTTGCTGCCGCTGTGGGAAAATTCGGGTAGCGGCTCCCCCGGCGCCTGGGCCAGCCGTGCAAAGTCGCTGTCATCCGAGATGTAGATGGACGGCTCGCGGCCAGTGGACTGGACCGGCTGGTAGTAGGAGGCGTGGCGCTCTAGGTCAAAGGGGTTGGCGCCTCCGATGTCCGAGCCGGTATATGAAGCGGCGTCCGAGTTAGCCGTGGAAGGCCGGCTGAGATCTGGCATGGCGAAGCTCTCGTCGAGGTCAATAAGACTCCCTACTGACGCGCGGTGATCCTGTATGTTGGGCGGTACAAGGTCATATGTCTGTGACTGGAAGGGGAGCGGCTCCGTAGGGTGGTAGATCAAGGGAGCCCTTGCACCCGAGCCAGGCGTTGTGCTGGGTCGTTCCTCATGGAATGGGAATCGGGACATCTCGGGGTTCGCTGAGGCTGGGGCCATGGCAGGGAACTTCCACTCCTGTGTTGCCCGGCGGTCCATATTCATATCAGCTGGGTCGCTTAGCGGTGGTTTGCTGAAATCTTGAACCTCTTCGAACCCGGAGTCGCTTGAAGCGGCCCGTAGGCCAGCCTTGATTGTCTGCATATCCACAAACTGAGAAAGGTCGCCGCCGTTGTGGAGAGAGGCGTCTAGATCAATAAGCGACTCACGGAGGGTGGAGTGGAGGGAATCATCCCTTAGGGGGAGATCCGAGGTTGGTGGCGGAGGTGGTTTGCCGTAGTATGCTCGCGAGTTTTCTTCGTAGTTTGTGATGGTATTGGGGTCGAATAACTTCTCAAGGGGTGCCTTGAATGCGGGCAACTGGGGTGGAGGCCGACGCCTGGACTTCGGTTTTGGAGGTTGAGGCAGCTGCTCACTGAAGTCGAAATCAACATTCGACCCATACACGTCGTAGACGGCCTGTGAGGAATCCCCATTCATCACCTGGCGGTCAAAGTCGACTGTGGTGCTGAAATTCCACTCATCATTGTCCATAGCTGTCGACGAGTAATAGTCTGATGGGCCTTGCGCACCGCCGGGATTAAAGAGGGACTTCCTTACTCCGCCTTGTGCCTCCCAAACCTTGTAGCCCCGGACAAGGTTGGAAAGGGAGGAGGTTGGATAGGATGCACTGGTGTTGGATATGTATGAGTGCCGCTGCACCTGCTCAATGGTGGGACGGCTTGCAGGATCTTCCACGAGGCAGAACGATACGAGGTCCCTAATCCGGGGCGAATACTGGTCTCCTTCCAAGCGAGGGCTGTGGCTCTTGATGTAGTTGCCGAGCTGGGGGATATTGAATCCAGACATGACATTAGGGGGGAGGCCCGAGGCTATTTCGTAAACCATAGAGCCGAACGCCCAGATATCGACAGGTGTGCTGTAAGACGGCACCGACTCGAATAGTTCGGGCGCCATCCAGTGAGGCGTCCCGATGAAGGTAGACCGCTTGTCCATTTTCGTCTCAATAATTCCAGCAACCCCAAAGTCGCACAGCTGTACGCTTCCTGTCTCGGTCACTAGCACGTTGGCACATTTGATGTCGCGGTGGATAATACCTTCCTTGTGCACCCAGTATATCGCCTCAGCGACCTCGCGTAGAATAGGGATGATCCACTTCTCCTGCAGGCCACCCGGTGCTGTCGGCTTCATCAAGGTTGCCACACTCCCTCCTGCGCAGTATTCGGTGACCATCCACATGGCCTGGCCCACGGGAAGGGCATCGAGGATGAGGTTGATGTTTTTTGCCTTGCTATCGCTAAGGAGTTTGAGAGCGCTGATCTCCTTCATGAATTCGCTGTAGGTGTCTGCCAGCTTCGGATTGAGGGTGTCGCTCTCCTCAATGTCAATGATTTTAACTGCCACAATGGACTTGGAGTTGAGATCTGTTGCTTTGTAGACGCGACCGAAGCTTCCCTTGCCAATCAGCTCCTGCAGGAGGTATGGAGGGACTTCTTTGCCCGCTCGTATGCACTCATCCTGTACTGATGCTTGCATTTTCTTTGCGTCATCCATTGCCTTTTGCTTCGTTACAGACAAGAGGTCTGGACCTCGCGCTCGTAAGGTTGCCATGATTGCTGGCGAACCAAGGAGCAATATCTTGATCTTCCGTCTGAGCCTTGTATTTGCTATTGTTCGGTCAGTGCGGGGCACTTGGGGTTGATGTCAGGACCGCTCGGAAAACAGCCGTAGACCAGATCAAAGATGAGCTGATGTGGCAACCCCAAGAAGACTCTATGGAAGGGCGATAACTTGCACCCGCCCTTCCAGGTTCTCGGGTGTAAGTGCAAGCCCCTTGAGCCAGCGAGTCCTTTAAATCTCTTCATAGTTTCTGTTGCTCGATGGGAGTGAAAAGGGACTCGGTTGTGTCTTCCAGTCAGGAACACACTGGCTTGTTGGGCCGTTGGGGTGCTCAGCTAGCCACTGGGCGCATCACTTGAGGATGTTTGAACCTAATCCAATCGCGAGTACAGGAGGAAGAGCACCTATAGATCGTACCATCGGAAAAAGCTCCGTACCTTGTCAAGCCTCGGCCCTCAAGCTGTAAGCATCATCATGATTGATATCGCTACTAAGAGAAAAG
This sequence comes from Lasiosphaeris hirsuta, assembly GCA_030549175.1. Taxonomy (NCBI): domain Eukaryota; kingdom Fungi; phylum Ascomycota; class Sordariomycetes; order Sordariales; family Lasiosphaeriaceae; genus Lasiosphaeris; species Lasiosphaeris hirsuta. The sequence goes on from JAUKUA010000001.1 coordinate 7,324,298, forward strand.
AAGAAGAAAACCTCTTCTCTGGGTAAATGTGTCAGATCCGGGTGAACCCCCTCAGCTAATTGCGTCGCGGCGTTTGTTATATGGAGCGAGGGTCAGATCATGGAAAGATGGAAAGATGGAAAGAATGGCTGAGATAGAGAGCTTTCAGGTAGCTGGAGGGAGCTGCAGCAATTGAGAGCAGCGACTCCTGCGCCAGCGATGCACGATCCCAGCTCGACAGTGGGCGATGATGATGGGATGTGGAGGGTCAGCTAGGGGCCTCAGTAAGAGTAGGCAGGCGCGACATGCTCAAACAGCGCTAAGATATTTTGATTGAGAGATGCTCCAATCAGCGCCAGAATCAGCACGTGGCACAGGGTATCAGACAGATCGGTACGTACCGAGTCCGTGTTACCCGCGCCATCTTGTAGCAGCCCCAGCTCCCAAGCTTCGTCCCAGCTTCAGCCCTCTGTGCTCTGTCCGCTATCTCAAATTCATGCAATGCGGAATAACAACTTGTGCCGCAAGCATAACAGCAGAAGTGACCACGGCCCAAATAAGTCAGGGCTTCAATTGCCTGCTGTACTGTACCCCTTTGACCAATGTTAGGGATAGGATTGGGTTTACACAAGCTCAGCGCATTACGACATGCCCTTGCACCAAAGAAACTCCATCGACAATATCCCATCTTCACATTGGTCTCCATCCTGCCCCATAGTCTATGTGCTACTGTAATCATCGCGAACTATCCCATAGTCTCACCCACCCACAGCACCAAACCAGCACCCTAACCACTCCCAGCAGCCCCCGCCTTCACCTCGTCCTCTAGCCTCGTCAGCATCTTGGCATGGATCTTCTGCCAGCCATTCTCGCACTGTGACTTGACCACGCCCAGCAGCAGCCTCGAGCACGAGATGGTGGCCGCCTCGACCAACTCCAGCCCGCCGGCCTCCCCCTCCTTGATCTCCCAGAGCGTGTCCAGGACGACCGACAGCGGGCTGCGGATGCGGGCGAAGACGCCGTGCGTGATGTCGGTGAACTCGTACGTGCTCACCACGTTGGTGTCCCACAGCCCGGCTGGGATGGTGTGCACGATGTCGGTCACGGTGAAGCACGTGGTCAGGCGGGGGCCGCGCGCCTGCGCCGTGATGGCGTCGGGGACTACCGGCGGCGAGGCCGGGCTCAGCGGCTCGAATTTGGAGAGGAGCGGGTCGCACGAGAGGAAAAAGGCGTGGTCCGAGAGCATGGCGATGGCTTGCTCTTTGGTCACGCCCGCCGGGATTGGTGACGAGTGCAGTATGCTGGCGGTGCCCGTGAAGACTAGGTGCCCGGGTTAGGAGACATTGTGTGGGGAGGGGGACGGGGACGGACAAGACATTGTGTGGATAGGAGGGGGTTAGTATGTCACGATTGTTGACGTTATTCTTCGGGATATAGGATCAAGGTCGCGATGCGATTAAGCAATGTAGGTCTGCGAAGTCGAATGCCCCAGGCCCTTGGAACCAACGATCCTTTGGACCTAGGGGAGGCTCTGACAGATAAGGTGTCACTCAAACCGTTCCGCAGGCACCCACGCCCAAACCAGATCAGCAAACTGTGCCCTTTGCGAAGGAACCCCCATAGCAATCGCAACTTCTGCTACATTGAAACACTGCCAGGCCCCATCGGGATCCGTGCCAATGGGATGCAGTGAGTGGTAATAGAGAAGCAGCTGGCGCATCAAACAGCGCAAGCATTGACATTTAGCGGTTCAAGAACCAGGGCTAGTAGCACTATGATAACAGTAATTGGTTACAAGCCCGATACCACTAATAAGTGGCAGTGCTGAAGTTGTGCCGACGTCATGTCAAGCACCTTGTGCCTTCTCAGTTATGATTCGCCAATCGGTGTAATTGCCAAATCGGACTCGTTTGGTGACAGGTCGTCGGATGAGATTCTCATGAGTTGAGGGGAGCTCGGGCCACCGATGACATGCAGCCCCAAGGCCCCTGCAATCACTCTTTTTGCGGAGCATCATCAACATTGGTAACCACCTGAGCCCTCCCCGACAATGGACTCAATAATCAGGAGGCGGACAGCCGCCTATGTGTGTCGAAGCTGCATCCAGCGCACCCGCAACCACATACAGCAGCGAGCATACTCGCGTGCTGCGCAACCAGACATTTACGATGTCGTGTGTGTCGGCGGGGGCCCAGCAGGCCTGAGTCTCCTCACAGCCCTCCGTACGTATTCCCAGCCACGGCCATGAGCTGTATGCACAAAGAGCTCACACGCTTGCGATGCCTAGGCGCAAACCCCGTCACATCCCACTTTAGAATCGCCCTTGTTGAAGCCCAAGACCTGTCAAAGATGCAGTCGTGGAAGCTACCCCCAGACCGATTCTCGAACCGATGCAGCTCCCTGACGCCCTCCTCAGCCCTCTTCCTCGACAAGATTGGGGCCTGGGACCACCTGGCGCGCGACAGGGTCCAGCCGTACCACGAGATGCAGGTCTGGGATGGTGTATCCGATGCTCGGATCGAGTTTGACTGGGCCCCAGACGCAGCGCCCTCGGCGGATACCACAATCGCTTACATGACAGAGAACCTAAACCTCACCTCGGGTCTCTTGAAACGATTGGCCCAGCTTGGGGGCGTCTCCGTCTTTGACAGTGCCAGGGTCGAGAAGATATCCTTGGGCGAGCAGACGGAGGCGCAAGACCTGCGCGAGTGGCCGGTTGTGAACCTCGCCGGGGGTAGGCAGCTGTTTGCGCGGCTCCTGGTCGGCGCAGATGGGGCGGACAGCCCGGTGCGCTCGTTCGCAGGCATCGAGGCCCGGGGGTGGGATTATGGCCGTCACGGGGTGGTGGCCACGTTGGAGCTCCAGGGGGAGGGCTGGGGTGGCGACCAGATGAAGACTGCTTACCAGCGCTTCCTACCCACGGGGCCTGTTGCTATGCTCCCCCTCCCTGGGAACTACTCGACGCTCGTCTGGTCCACCACGCCCGAGAATGCCTCGTTGCTCAAGCGCCTGCCAACCAAGGACTTTGTCGCGTTGGTGAATGCTGCATTCCGGCTGCGCCCGACGGACCTAGAGTTTATGCATACCCAAAGTAAGGGCCAGGCCGAGGAATATTCGTGGCGGATGGAACACACCCCCTCCCACGGCAAGCTCATCCCCCAGGTAGTCACGGGTGTCCAAGAAGGCACAATCGCATCTTTCCCTCTGAAGATGCGCCACGCCGATACGTACATTGGGGAGCGTGTTGCCCTCGTCGGGGACGCCGCCCATACCATCCACCCGCTGGCAGGACAGGGGTTGAATCAGGGACAGGGGGATGTGCAGAGCCTCGCAAAGATCATCGAGTATGCCGTCAACCACGGCCAGGACATCGGGGCCCGGCTGTCGCTCGAGCCCTACCTAGCCGAGCGGTATGCGACGAACCACGTGCTTATGGGGGTTTGCGACAAGCTCCATAAGCTGTATTCCGTGGGAAGCGGGCCCCTCGTCCCGCTGAGGTCCCTGGGTCTGAATGCCGTCAACGTCCTCGGCCCCCTGAAGAAGTTTGTCATGAGCCAGGCGGCGGGACATGGGATCAAGGTCTTCTGATGGGCCTGCTGTGGCGGCGGGGAGAGTCTGGGGTTTGTAGAATATGTATGAATGTTAGCATGTATATCAGAGGGCTCATCATCTCATCTTGAGCTCTGGCTTATTCATCAAGGAAGGCTCCATGAGCCTTCTATTCCACGACATTTCACAAACCTAACCCCCTTGTCGCGTTCGGCAATTAACTAACTTTCGATATGACTTCACCATTGGGTCTCGACCTTTCAATACTAGGCACCTTGACAACCCTGGGCACCAGGGGTGCTCGTTGTCAGTAAGGTAGGATTACCCAGAATAGAAGGGGGCCTCGCGCCTTCCATCTCTCCCACGCCTGCTTGGTCTTCCTAGGACGCGGTCACTCTCGTAGTTAATACTTATACCTACGAATCCCCGCCTGACGAGGGCTTTTTTTATCACAAGCGCCTTCTCTAAGCTGGCAGTAACCTTGAGGTCTACGATATGAACATCAGTGTCAAGATTGAGCGTGTGAAGTGCTTGTGGGCCGTAGAGCGTGCGAAAGTGAGGGGAACGCGCACGCCTCATACATCTAGCACCACTATACAATGTCCAGTCTATCAACCCCAACGATGAGTTCCTGTCACAGATATCACTAAATGGTACAGAGGTAAACGTCGAAGGCCTCGCCCCGCACTTCACAAGCACCTTCTCACTTATCTTATCGTGTATAACCAAAAAAAAAGACCAAAATAATTGTGAGGCAACACCGTAGCCGGCGTTTTACCTTCTTAATTGGCATTCGAGGGGTGGTATATGCCAGTTTTGGGGCCCCGCTTTCATATTTTGAGTGTGTGTTGATACAGAGTACATGCAGCGAGTTCAGCCCTGCAAGCTGGCCTCTCTTAGACGGCTAGAACGACAGTCCCAGGGTTGCTATTTCATGAGGATTTCGGCCGTGCGAGATACCAGCTCAATTGTGGTACAGGCACTCATTTTTATTTCACTTTTTTAAACTCTTTACTCTCATTCCCTCCCGTTTACAGCTGGAATTAGTCCCGAGGGTACCAATCTCAAAGTACGTACCATACAAGCAACAAATGAAATAAATATACTGGTCACATAGCTAAAGGGCTTTACGCTGTTTTCATGTTGAGATTGATTTAGCGTATATGTGGTAGGTGAGGCAGGCCCTTGAGTCTGCTTACGCTGCTGGCTGATTTGTTAGAGCGCAACCCATGATGCATCAACGCAGGTACAGGCTGGGCATTTAGAGGGTATAGAAGCAATTCAAATTGAACAGAGAGATGAGCAAAATATAAGAGAGAGCCCTGGAACCAAAAATATTCTCAGATTGATGTCTGCGGCTGGTAAAGACACTCAAAAGATGCCAGAGCTCAAAGTCAGGTACTAACGCGCAAACCGACATTACCAACCGCAAAATTCTTTCATGACTCAACTTTTAGACTCACATTCATGAACCTCAATAATCGATGATCACTTCAACATGTCATAAAACAATTCCCAAAGTCGATCCTGCCCACGCCAAGTTGGCGGCCATCACCTGGCCCTCGATTCCCGCGCGCTGGTCTGCTGCATCTCGCCGTTTCCACGCCGTCGCGAGCCGCGCGACTTACACCACGGCCGCCGCACCAGCCTCGAACCCCGGACATGCAGCAGCAATGAAGACGCGCATCCTCAAGGTCCCGCTCGAGGGCCACCAAGGCGAGGCCACAGCCCTTGGTCGCTGGGCCGCCACATCTGCCGAAGGCACGCCGGACCTGAACGTCTGGGAGCTCCCCGCGGCCTCGGCCTCGACGAGCTCGCTGATGGCTCCCCTCCACGAAGCCGCCGCCCGCCTCCGCGACAGTGCGGTCCCCGTCGCCTTCCCCACCGAGACCGTCTACGGCCTCGGTGCTGACGCTACGCGCAGCGCCGCCGTCAAGGGCATCTACACCGCCAAGGGCCGCCCGAGCGACAACCCCCTCATCGTGCACGTCTGCGACCTCGAGATGCTGCGGTCGCTCCTGCAACCCCCCAACGGGACCACCACCACCAGCACCACGGACCCCATCCCCGCCATCTACCAGCCCCTCATCGCCGCCTTCTGGCCCGGCCCGCTGACCATCCTCCTCCCCCTCCCAACCCCATCACCACTAGCGCCCGAGGTGACGGCCGGGCTGACGACCTTCGGGGTGCGCATGCCGGCGTCGGCACTAGCACGCACACTGATCAAACTAGCAGGCGCGCCGCTGGCGGCGCCCTCGGCCAACGCCAGCACCAAGCCCAGCCCGACCACAGCCGCGCACGTGGTCGACGACCTGGCGGGCCGCATCGAGCTGGTCGTCGACGGGGGCGCATGCGCCGTCGGCGTCGAGAGCACCGTGGTCGACGGGCTGTGCGCCCCGCCCGCCGTGCTGCGCCCTGGCGGCGTCAGCATGGATGCCCTGCGCGCCGTCGCTGGCTGGGAGGCTGTCGAGCGCGCGTACCGCGACCGCGCCGACGTTGGGGCGGAAGCCCCCCGCGCCCCTGGTATGAAGTACAAGCACTACAGCCCGCGTGCTAGGGTCATCTTGTTCGAGGGGGGAAGGGGAGGAGGGGTAGCGGGGACGGATGTGGCCGAGGGGACGACGGTTGCGGTTATAAGGACGGGCGGGTGGGCCGTCGGGGTGGAGGGGTTGGGGGTTGCGTTGGATCATGTGAGGAGGCCGGAGGTCGGGGAGAGCATAGGCTTGACTGTGAGGGAGGGGAGGTTGTTGGGAGGGGAGGGGATGCCGGTGGCGAGGCTCCTGGATGTTGATCTGGGACGGGGCATAAAAGGGGTGGCTCATGGGCTATTTGCCGCCTTGAGGGAGCTGGACCGGCTCGGCGCCGACGTCATCTTTGTGGAAGGAGTCAATGACAAGGAGGACATTGCTGCGGCGGTCATGAATAGACTACGGAAGGCGGCCTCGGAGATTAGAGGATAGAATAGATGGCACCACTAGAAGCGAGGATAAACTCTGCTTCCAAAGAGAAGCGTTAAACCGCCCAGATTACTTTTGTTTTGCTACTAGCCCATGACGGTTGGCTTCCTATTACTGGGCCCCGGAAACAGAAACGCGATACAAACAAACGCCCCCTGGATTCAGCATGCTCGCTAAAGGCCTTGCCTCAGCCAGTCCGCCAGCTTGGTCTTGCCTAGTTGCGCTAGGTTGTTGACGCCCTGCTCGCTGAACGGGTCGATGCGGCTGAGGCTGACTGTGTCCTGCGACGGTGCCTTGCTGCATCTCTGTACTACGATAGTCGGGTCCGTCTCGAGGATGATGCCCTCGTCTACAAGCTCGTCGATCAGGAGGGCCACCAGGTCGTAGTTTTCGATTATTGTCCGCTTGTCGACGGATTGCCTGCGGGAGGTCCTGTCAGCCTGCCGCCAGTGTGGAAGGGAAAAAAAAGGGGAGGCAGAGGTGGCTTACTTGAAGAGAAGATGCAAGCTGTCCCGAAGAGCGAGTAGCACATTGTACAGCAGGACCTCGTTGTCGTCCAGGCCGCCGATCACGTAAATGGCCACGTCCGACTCCATCTTGTAGAGCACGATCCGGCTGTCGTATAAGAGGATGTCGCCGTTCTGCTTGGCCGTCTTGGCCAGGAGGCCCTTCTCGAAGCGTGTTTGCGACGCCTTGTCGGGATAAGGGTTCTGGGAGGTGCTCGCGGGGGCTGTTCAGAGTCAGCATCGCATCTCGGATCTCGCATCGCTGCGCTAAAGGGGGCGTTCCGTACTGGCTGCGGAGCCGGGCTGGACGGCATGGTGCGGCGGCGTGTAGTATTTGGAGAATATGCGCGACCCGTCGTCACTGGAGAGGATTACTGAGAGGCGCAACGTCTGGTTAGCGGGCGGCTCTTTGATTTATCTGCCCGTCCTCTCACCTATGGCGTTGACGCTGTACAGCGACATTCCCGGCGACATGTTGGCGGTGTGGCTCTCTGCGGTCTTGGATGGAGGTGGTAGACGGTCAAACGGGTGGTCAAATCGCTGGGGAATGCTGGGCACTGGCACTGCGCATCGGCCGTCTCGTTCTCGAGGTTCGAGTTGTGGGGTGAAGCCAGCGGTGCGGCGGAACGGTACAAGCTGGAGCTGTGATGTGGCTTGAATCAGCCCCACTTCCAAGGGCATCGGTACGTACCTCTCTGTCAGGGGCTCTAATAGATTCCAGGCCAACGCCACCGACCCCTGTAAACGCGGTCGTGTAAAGTGGTTTTGGTCGGGGCGCGCGAAACTTCGCGTCTCCTCTTTTTACACTAATCTCCAACCCACTCACCTACACCCCCTCAATCCACATTGCCTCAACTCCAGCAAAGCTCATTCTCTTCTCTGCTGTCGACCCGCACAACCCGTCAACACAGCAGTCGCGCAGAAGTCAAGCAGCAACCATGTCTTCGCCCGCAAAAAGATCGACGCGCAGCAGCCGCAGTTCGCAGCCGCGAAGCAGCCCCGCCCCGGCTGGTCCCTCCAACGCAGAGGAGCCCGTTGCGACGCCGCGACAGACCCGACAGACGCGCGCATCGCAGCTGGCCTCCAGCCCGCTGTTCTACCAGTCCTCCTCGCCTGCCAATGGCGCCGACAATGCCGTGTCCTCGCCCCTACGCCAGATGAGCAACACCCAGAGCACCGCATCGCGATTCCCCGATGCGCCGAGCTCGCCCTTGCGCCAGCAAACAGAAACACAAACTGACCGTGAACGAACACCTCGCGCGAGTGGTCACCTCATTGGAGGTGAGATATGCCTATCTGGTCAGTGCCTAGCTAGTAACTAATAGCTCGGCAGAATCGTCTCCGATTCGCTATGAAGCCAGCTCTAGCCCGGGCCGCGCGCTGCACCAACAGTCAGAGTTCCGGAGTGACAGCAGTGCCCTCTTCGTGAATTCTCAGAGGTCCGGTGCCATCAGGAACCGCCGAGGAGATATCAATTCAGACATCCACCGCACCCCGAGGGCGATCCCGCGCCAAATCATTCTCGACGACGCTGGCCGGGTCGTTCAAGATGGGTCTGACGCTGCCTCCTTCTCAAACAACAACCCCGGCACTTCAGAGGCCGATGTCCTCGGTGGCTCGAGCCAGGGCCTCATTTGGGGTACCACTATCTCGCTTGACGATTCGTTCGTTGCATTCAAGGACTTTCTCAAGAACTTTACCAAGAAGTACCGCATGTGGGCAAACGGCGCCTCCGAGGCCGACACCCAAGACGATCCTGATGCCGAGTCCAAGCCGTATTGGGAGGCGCTCGAGAACATGCTGATGCTCGGTACCAACAAGCTGTATCTGGATCTCCGCGACCTCAAGGCCTACCCTCGCACTTTGAAGCTTTGGCATCAGGCCCAGGCTTACCCTAGCGAAATCGTGCCCGTCATGGACCAGAGTGTTCATGACTGCATGATTGAGCTTGCGCGCTCGGAGATGGCCAGCCAAAGGGAGTCACAGAGCACTGCTGGGCCCGGTGCTCAGCTTTCTCAGAGCTCCCAGCCTGCGTTCCCCAGCTCGGATCGGATTGAAGAGCCCTCCACCCCTCGGCCCTCGCAGGCTCAGCCGCAACAGCTGACTCTGGAGGAGGAAGTCGAGCGGACAGACTTTGTTGTCCGGCCCTGGGGTATCGACAAGATCACGAATTTGCGAGACCTGAACCCCTCGGATATGGACAAGCTGGTTTGCATCAAGGGTCTTGTCATCAGGACAACTCCTGTGATCCCTGACATGAAGGATGCCTTCTTCAAGTGTAATGTATGCGGGCACTCGGTGACAGTCCAGCTGGACCGAGGAAAGATCCGCGAGCCCACAGAGTGCCCCCGAGCTCGCTGCGGGACCAAAAACTCGATGCAGATTGTTCACAACCGTTGCGCATTTGAAGACAAGCAGATCATCAAGCTGCAAGAGACGCCAGATGCCGTGCCTCCGGGACAAACCCCGCATACCGTTTCCGTCTGCGTTTATAACGAGCTCGTGGATTTCTGCAAAGCTGGTGACCGGGTTGAGCTCACCGGCATCTTCAAAGTTACTCCAGTGCGCGTCAACCCGCGCATGAGGACGGTGAAGAGCGTGCATAAGACCTATGTCGACGTTGTCCACGTCCAAAAGGTCGATAGAAAGCGAATGGGCGCCGACATTTCGACCCTGGACCTCGCAGAGGAGGAGGAAGCCCACACGAGCGGCCAGAGCCTCGACGAGATTAGGAAGGTGTCGCCGGAGGAAGAGGAGAAGATCAAGCAGACCGGTGCGCGGTCGGATATCTACGAGCTCCTCGCTCGCTCCCTTGCTCCGTCAATTTACGAGATGGAGGATGTCAAGAAAGGAATCTTGCTCCAGCTGTTCGGAGGCACAAACAAGACCTTCCAGAAGGGCGGAAGCCCCAAGTATCGTGGTGATATTAACGTCCTCCTCTGCGGCGACCCGTCTACGTCCAAGTCGCAGATCCTGGCATACGTACACAGAATCGCCCCGAGAGGTGTCTATACTAGCGGTAAAGGCTCTTCCGCTGTCGGTCTTACTGCCTACGTGACCCGCGACCCCGAGACACGACAGCTTGTTCTTGAGTCTGGTGCTCTTGTCCTCTCTGATGGTGGTGTTTGCTGCATTGATGAGTTTGACAAGATGAACGACTCGACCCGTTCAGTTCTGCACGAAGTGATGGAGCAGCAGACCGTCTCCGTCGCCAAGGCAGGTATCATCACGACCCTCAACGCCCGGACCAGTATCCTTGCATCTGCCAACCCAATCGGCAGTCGTTACAACCCAGACCTCTCGGTGCCGCAGAACATCGACCTCCCCCCTACCCTTCTGTCGCGTTTCGATCTGGTCTACCTTATTCTCGACACCGTCAACGAGAAGAGCGACCAGCGTCTCGCCCGCCATCTGCTCTCCATGTATCTCGAGGACAAGCCCGAGTCAGCCCACACCAGCGTGGACATTCTCGTAAGTTCCCCCCTCCCCCCCCTCACGTACTCTCTTCTACTTATGCTAACCCTCATCAGCCCATCGAATTCCTCACGCAATACATCTCGTACGCCCGTGCCCACATCCACCCAACCATCAGTCCCGAAGCCGGGCGCGAGCTCGTCGACTCTTACGTCGAGATGCGCAAGCTCGGGCAGGACGTGCGCGCCGCTGAGAAGCGAATCACAGCCACGACGCGCCAGCTCGAGAGTATGATCCGCCTAGCCGAGGCCCACGCTAAGATGCGCCTGTCGCCCGTCGTGACCCGCGACGACGTCAAGGAGGCCGTGCGCCTGATCCGCTCGGCGCTCAAGACGGCCGCCACCGACGCCCAGGGCCGCATCGACATGAGCCTGTTGACTGAGGGCACCAGCGCCGCGGAGCGCAAGCGCCGCGCCGACATGAAGGATGCCGTGCTGAGGCTCCTAGACGAGCTGACGGCGGGTGGGCAGGCCGTCCGGTACTCTGAGGTGGCGAGGAAGCTGTCCGAGGGGGCCGGGATCTCGATCGATCCGGCTGAGTTCGCTGAGGTGATGCGGACGCTCGAGATGGAGGGCGCCGTCATGATCAGCGGTGATGGGGCGCGGAAGAACGTCAGGAGGGTGACGGCGACGGTTTGAGGGGTGATGATGAATGTACCTGGATTAGGCATGGATTGGAGTGAACCGGCATGTAATGAACTCTTTGTGTGTGTGGATTGGTCGTTATGGGATGAGGTTTTAACGTCAGTTTCCTTACTGCCTCTGCTTTTTTTGGTTTACATATCTGGCAAGGGCGCGCGCGCAAAGGATTTTTCATAGATGGAATCAGGAATTCAAAGACGTTTTAACTTCCACCTAGCTGTTGCTACTTGGAGAGGAGCTGCCTGTGGGTGGGATATCGTAGCGATAAGTTGTATTGCTTCAAACGCCGACAAGCTTCAACACCAAAACACTGTGCCAACGCAGACTAAGTACCGCGGGTATAAACCCAACCAACAAATACATCCCGACCCCTCCCTATTGAAACAAACCACCACCCCAACACCCACTCCTTCCCTACCCAACCGTTTGCCCCCCCGACAAACTCCCCCGATCCGACTTGGGGCTCAGCGGCTGCTGCTGCGGGGGTATAGACGCCTTGGGACTCGTCGGCGTCGCCGCCGCATCCCCGCCGTCGTCGGGGCCATCTGCCGCCATCCGCCAATCGCGCAGGTCATCCTCGGCGTCGTTGAGGATCTGGCGCGCCTGCGCCGCGTGCGGGTAGTGCGGGCTGACGTCGCCGGGGACCACGGGGGTGTCGTCGAGGAGGGCAAGCAGGCGCAGGCCGTGGCGCGCCAGGATGAGCTGCTTGTCGGCGCGCTCGATGGTCGCGAGGAATTCGGCCGTGTAGGCTTCTTTTAGTTTCTGGCGGGTCTGGGGACGGGGGGGGTTAGTTTTGGGGAGAGGGAAAAAAGGGGGAACGGGGGACCCACGATGTTGGTCAGTTGGGCTTCGGCCACCATGTTTTCCGCCTCGGCGCGGACGAGCTCCTGCTCCAGGACGACGAGCCGGGTGGACTCGGGCTCCTTGGCCTTGAGGCGGGCGATGTCATCGGCGATCTTGGCGCGGCCGTCGCGCGACGGCTGGACCGACTTCTCTGTGTTGCGGATCGTCTTGAGCACGGCACGGCTGTCGTCGAGCGCGTGCGCGTAGTTGTCTTCCTGCTCGCCCATCTCGGACAGGATGACGCCCACCTTGTCCGACACGTCGCTGATGCCGTCGTCGCCCGACTGCTCGCCCCACTCCGACAGCTGCGTCGCGATCGACACGCGCTCCCGCCCCGCCGTCTCGTGCGCCGCCACCAGGTTGTTCTCCGACTTGATCAGCTTGAAGAGCCGCTTGGACAGCTCCGGCTGGATGGTCCCGCGCAGCGATGACAGGCTGAAGCCCCGCCGGCCCCCCGTCATCGTCGAGCCGTGGTGCGAGCCGCCTGTCGACGAGTGCGTCGAGGACGTGGCCGTGCCGCTGCTGCGGTTCGACGACCGGATCGAGAGGGCTCGGTTCCTATTCACGGAGTGTTAGTGGTCCAGGAGGTTACGGATGCGCCGGTTGGTGGGATAGTAGGGGGGGTGACGTGTGTATGCGGCGGTTACCACTGCGAAAAAGAGAAGCGGCTGCCTTCAGCGCTTCGGCGAGACATGATAGGATGCTGGAACTGGGATGTCCGGGCTGGTGGTGTATCTGCCAATGCTGTGGAACTCAACTTACATGATGGGGCGTGTTGGTTTTAGGATCGGTTGCGTCGTGGCCAGGAGCCGGGAACGGTGTCGGCTTGCTCCTTCTATCTCCTGAACAAAACAATCTGATGATGTATATCTGCGGCTGGTTAAGGTATGTGCGGCAAGTGCGTCTGGCAGGTTAGGGGGTATATTGAAGAACGTAGAGATTGGATGGGACTTGGGTCTAGGTAGGTAGGTGACAATGGTTTGATACTAGTCTAAGTCGCTACGTAGGCAGGTTAGCAGCTCATCATTTCCGGGAGAACATAATGGTTCTAAAAAGGACCATGCCATCGTGGTATCCTAGTGTGGCAGCTGCCGGCCGTAGCCTCCCCGACGTCACTCAGCTTCGCTAACCTGATGCAATGCATTGTCGCCTCCAACGTAAACTGTGTTGCTCCTGAGTTGTCTAGCTCTTACGCATATCACCAACTCCCACCCAATCCACTAACAGTTGCAAAAAGACACCTCGTTCAATTCGGTCTGTTCAGAAAACCAAAATTCGACAATATCAATGGCGGGGAACGCTGCCAGTTGGCTCGTCATCGCACCGTCAAACAAAGCAGCACCGTGACGTCATGGCGCGGAGCGCTTACACCCCTGCCACCCCGCCTTAGCAGCCACCATTTCACAATTGCAGCTCTGCGAACTCCACCGCAGGTTCCCACGAACAGGTTGACGTGTGATGCCTCATTCTGGTCTATTGTGCTTGCTTTGTTTTACCCATTATCTCATCTTGTCAGATGTCCCCCTTCAAATCCATCGCTAAATGCCAATTGCTCAATACCCAATGCTGCCCGCAATGCCAACGCCAGGATTATATTCCATGCTTTCCTACAAAAGAAAAAAAAAAACAGGCCATGACCCCATGCAAACCCCCTCACGAGGAGGTAGTGACAACCCGTTTGCTCGACCGCTCATAGACCACGGGCCGCTCGCTCCGGTAGCTTGTCACGCTCGCCCGCGGGCTGTGCGTCGTGTACGTCCGCGTCGCGTGGTAGCTCGACCGCGGCGGCGAGACGGACGAGTGGTGGTGGTGGTGGTGGCCGCTGCTGTGGTGGTGGTCTGAGGTGTGGTGGTGGTGGCGGCGCACGGGGATGATCTCCTCGTGGTAGTAGTACTTTTCGTCCTTTCTGCTGTCGCCGAAGCACATTTTGGCGGATTTTGGGGGGTTGTGTGATATTAGAGGGGTGGTTGTGTGACAAAAGCCGAGGTGGGTGACGGGACTAAGGCGTTCCCAGAGTGTATTATATTTGTGTTGGGTAGAATATGAGGCTCGCGCTGCAGTTCCGTGTAGGGAGATATATAAGGCTCTGATGCTTAATAGAGGAGGCGAGAAACTAGACCTGACGACCAAGGGGGCCAGTGGCGAGATATATATCATCCGTTACCAGGCAAGGCCAGCCCCTCCAAAACACCTGCGTCATGCACGGCCAGCGCCGACCAGCAGCATCAGCGCAAAATCTCCACGGCATAGGTAGGGATGATGATCTAAGCCCACACGCCCACTGGCACTCCATCATCTTGCTTCGAGGCATGGATCACACCCCCAACCCTCCAAAAACCCTGGTGGAGACTTCGAAACGACCCTGGGTGCAGCCTCAACCCCCCGTGCCCCCGAGAGAAAACCAAGATCAGGCTATACCTACCCGCCTTGGTTCCGCCGTATAGCACAGGGGATTGGCCCGCGACCGGTGGTACAAGGTAGCTTGGTGATGCAACACTGTGCCAGGGGTTGGAGTGACAGCATTTTCGTTTTCGCGGCCAGCCATGACGACGGTCTTGGCAAGCCCGCCCTACGCAGCGGTCATGCTCTAACGTTTTGTCTCGGCCCAAAGAGCCTAGCCCAGACCCTGCACCCCTGCACTGCCTGCCGTGCCCAAGGTGTAAGTTGTAAAATACTCTAAAGTCGTCGTTGAGATAGAAAACAATAAGCGCACTCGGAGATTCAATGCCCAAACCAGGGTAACTCAGGCCGGAGAAAACGCTTTCATCCCGTCCTGCAGGGCAATGCAGAAAAACCTGCTGCCTAGAGTGTAGTCGAAGTCGAGACGTCAGGCTAGCGCATACTTTGACTTGGCTGCCGTACCGGTAGAAACGACGGTAACCTTTTGCCGACACTGACAAACATTCAAGAGCATACCTGCCCAAGGCGTCTCGGGCCGTTGGATGCCTCACGAATGCCCGCGTCGTCGACCTGCAGCCCAGCAGGCTTTGCAGAGACGTCACAGAAGGCTCCGGCCCGAACTTGTGAATAAGACCGGCGTCTTTCACCAAGTTCCGTAGGCAGGCTCTCGATAAGGATAATGATTTAGGACGGAGTGCTGCTGATTCGCTTTGAGAACTGGCAGTGCATCACCAAGCGCATCACGGCTGCAAACCTAAACCGCTCAGCCTAAACTCGCTCCATTCGTTACAAGTCCATCATCGCATTGCTTTTCAGTTCCCAAGACCATAATGTGGTGATACATAGGTACAATATAAAAACGGGAAAACCGAAAAATCAAGGCCGTCCCTCCAATCCTTTTGTGTTACAATTCCCCGTCTAGTTCATTTCCTCTTGGACGAAAAGCTGAAATCCAGGCTGCCCAGCACCCATGTGCTCACGAATACTACCAGCGCGCTCCCAAACACAACCAGGGGTTTGCGGAGGCGCGCCGCGAGTGGGAGGTCGTACGAAACCACGAGCTCACGCTCCCGGAAGTCATCAACCAGGTTGCGCGCCTTGATGATTAGAGCGGTCCGCCCGATGGTGTCCAGGAAGGTCTGGTGGATCACCACGCTGGCGTCCGTAATAGAAATCTCGGGGATGGTCGTGTGATACTTCACATTTCTACAGAGAATCATTAGCGAAACGTTACATCTGGTAAAATCAAAGGTCTCGCCAACGTACTCGGCGCCCTCGGGCAAAACCACGCGAACCCGAACGTTCTCATACTCGACACCCTCGACCTGCTTCGGGCCCTCGAGGAAGGGAACGTTCAGAACATAGCCCCCGCTCGCGGTTGCGCGAACGAAGTTCTTCGCATCAGAGTTCCACCCGATGGTGAAGGGGTACTTCCAGCCGCCGAAAATCGGGTACCGCGGCTTGATCTCGAGAAGTGCCTCGCGCTTGTTGCTTCGGAAGCGAGACGTCGATACGTTACCAATTACATCCGTATAGTAGGGATCGGCGCTGCCGATGCGCAGTGGGAACTTGAGTTCCTTGAGCGCATGCGTGGTCGGGTTGTAGTAGTTCGCCTGCGTCCACTTAACCCGGTTGAAAAGGCTCGAGAGGTTGGCACCATGGTGGTACAGCGTATAGCGTTCTTCGAAAGCGACGTTCCCGCCCCAGTGGCTAACCTCGATGTCGCGCTGCAGCTCGGAAATGTGCGTGACGGGCTTATTGAACTCGAACCGGACCTGGACCGGCTCGACAGCGCCAGCGGGCTGCTCGGTAAAGGGGCCGTAGGTGAGCTTGGAGCCTTGCTTTTGCGGGAACTCTTTCACATCTCCGCTTCCAGGAAGTCTGGTGTAATCGGGGATGGTAGAGGACGGGAACTTGACTTCGGTCTTCTGCTTCAAGGTGGCATAGGCCGAGGGAAGGTACGCCGAGAAAGAGTATGCGAGGAACTGGATATCGTCCTGCTTAATGGAAGCTGGGAGAGGCTTGTAGGCGTCGAGGAAGTAATATGTGATTCCTAGTGTTTGCTGCACGCCGGCCTTTAGGGGGGTGGGAAGCTGGATGCGAAGGTACAGAGTGTCACTATCCTCAGTTAGACATGATTGCAACCAACTATCATCAATCAAACCAACCTTTCTGGGTCCAGTTCAACCGTCTGGGTGGAAAAGGGTCCAGCGCTGGCATCCTTGCGGTCCTTCACCTCGACGCCACCCAACCGCGATACCTGATCGGCCGTGAAGGGCAGATAGTATTCATCTTGAGGCTCCTTACTAATGTTTTCTATCAAGACATTGACGTTCTCCTTGACATAGTTCTTCTCGACCGATATGACGTGCACGAGATTAGTGTTCTTGAAGACCTGGGGCGGCGTGAGAAGGGCCGTGGTGCTTTTGGCTGCGCTGGGGGAAACGAGGGCCACGAGGGAGAGAGCGGCAGAGAAGACTGCCGACGTCTTCATCTTGAAAAGGAAGGGGGAAAAGCGACGGTCATCAACTGTTGATGCGCCGAGCTGGGCAATTGGGGAGCCCTCACGACAGAATAGAAGTGTTGGGCGTCGAGAGAGGTGGTGGTGGATTTGTACCGTCAGTCAACAGCCCTGTCAAGCATCACCGTGGCCTCTGGCAGACGCCGTCTCCAAAAAGCTTACGTTGCTGAAAGACCCCTGTCCGCCCGGCCCTGGGCTCGAGCTTCCTTGCGCTGAGACGGCCGGAGTAATTGGCGCCGTTATTCCGTCGTCAAGTGGAGACGGGAGCTTCCGAAGGATGCCCCGCCATTGTGGAACCGACGTCAGCCGCCCGGCACTCACCTTGTCTCCGCCTTCTGTCTCCATCATTTACTAGCTCCATTGCAACATGAGACGGAAACTTGGAATATGAAGGGGTGTCACGTCATGATCCGATACTGTTATCTGCAGCACTTTTCATTAACATGAGACTGATAGAGCTCTCGGCATCTCCATTTCACGCGATGATAAGCCGCTGGAGGACATCATTGAGTCGTTGGTCGCCTGGTGGTGTGGGGTGGTTGATTCAGACTTGATTGCCCCTCCCTCAGAATCTTCAACTGATCATAATAGAGTCAAACAACTGGGTGGCTTAATAATAGTCACGCAGTTAAATTGAGGGCATAGACGGACGATATGCTATACAAGGTGGAATTTATAATGATTTTCAAGCTGGCTTACCATATACCAAACTAGAGTGAATTGAGAATTTTATGGCCGTTGAGTTGAACATCGGGCACCGAACCGTCTGTTTCCGTAGTGTAGTGTAGCACAACCCCGACTCGGCCATGGCTTTGGGTCTCCATGGATCATCGCTGGATTGGACTGGGGAGGCAAGGTGACTTGATTGGATTCCCACTTCACCACTATTCTCGCACCTTAGCTCAGCACCCGCTCGGCATTAAGCCCGTTCACCCAAAATGAGCGCCATAAACTCTGAACTGTATCGCAGTCGTACCTAACCTAAACTCAAATACTTCATACCAGCCCTAGCTCTCTCGTTGTGGCTAAATCTCATTAATCACCTGTCACCTATCGCCCACACAGCTTCATTTGCAGGTTCCAGAAGGGAAACCACTACATAGGGCCACGAGAAAAAGGATTGGCGGAATTTCCAGAAACAAGAGAGCCAAAAGAGCCTCAATTTTCCCCAGCCGACAACTTGACAACCTGACGGAACTACCCAAATAGCGCGCACCATGGTCGGTCTCGGTCCCAAAAAGCCCCCTTCCAGAAAGGGCACCGGTACGTTTGTCTGCAATTGATAAGACCCGTCTTTGACCCCTCCTTCCCAAATCCCGCCAGCGGCGGCACACCAAAACGCACCCAACCTCATCAGGTCAGGGTAGGCATCTGCTCGCGCGACACCTCCTCTGCCGCGTTTCGCGTACGGCGGGAGCGGCAGTTTGGTTGTCTTTCGTATCCCAGAGATCGCCCCATTGCACTCTCTTCCCACGCGTCGTATATACACCCCAAGGAGGGGAAGGTGCAAAGGGGGGGGGGGAGGAGGGGGGGGGGCAGATCCCTCTTGTCTGCAGGGACCAAGTGGTTCACGGTCGTTCTTGCTTTGCTCTGTCCCACGCTGTCTGTGTGTTCCCTGGGCTGCTTGCCGCCGTTCAGCGAGCATTCAAGCGGGAGGTCTTGAAGCCATTGCATAAAACCTAAATCTATCAACTAAATGAAGCTCCCAACGTGACATCACCAATCCCTTTTGAACATTCTCTCCTGCTGTCCTTTACCTAGCCTTCTCTCTTCACTTGTCTTCCAATTGCATCCTATTCCTATTAGACACTGGCGCAGTAGTTGGCTTCGTATGCTCTGCTGCTAGCCCTGGTACCACATCTCGGATCCTTTCAAGTTCTTGTTAGCCCGGAACAAAGGTGCCAAGTCATGTCGGCTTTTGGCAAGCTCAGAACCCTGCTGTCCTACTCGGACCGTCATCCGCCCCCCCTTACCAAGAGCCGTGCCTACCACCACCACCACCGCAGTAACCAGTCAAGCCGAGAGGGCAAGACTTTGTGTCCTCTTACCTCCAACCATTTTACTGACTATGGAGGCAGGCTCGTTCGTCGATGTCCCCAAGGACCTCCTTGGCGAGATTGAGCGCCTCGAGAAGCTCTTCACTATCGACACCGCGAAGCTCAAGCAAATCACCGATCGCTTCGTAGGGGAGCTTGAGAAAGGTTGGTTGATAAGCACCCCAATAACACTAGGTACCCAACTGACTCTGCAGGCTTGAGCAATGAGGGGGGAAGCATTGTAAGTTCTCGTGTCTTTGCTCGACCGCCAAGATCAATTGATTGATCCAATCGCACAGCCCATGAACCCAACATGGGTGATGTCATTTCCCAACGGCTATGAGACGGGCACGTTCTTGGCCCTGGATATGGGCGGCACGAATCTTCGTGTCTGCCAGATCACCCTAACTGAGCAAAAGTCCGAGTTCGACATTATCCAATCCAAGTATCGACTCCCCGAGGAGCTCAAGACTGGCGATGCCGATGAGCTCTGGGAGTACATCGCCGACTGCCTGATGCAGTTTATCGAGACTCACCATGGTGACACATCCAAGTTGGAAAAGCTTCCTCTCGGTTTTACTTTTTCGTACCCTGCCACGCAGAACTACATCGACGAGGGCATTCTGCAACGTTGGACAAAGGGTTTCGATATCCCCGGCGTCGAGGGTCACAACGTTGTTCCTATGTTTGAGGAGGCCTTGGCGCGAAGGGCAAGACCAAGTCTACCCCTGATCGTCTGCACCAAGCTAATGCTGTGTAGGGAGTTCCCATCAAGCTGACCGCCCTGATAAACGACACAACTGGCACTCTTATCGCCTCGGCATATACCGACACTAAGATGAAGATCGGATGCATCTTTGGCACAGGGTGCAACGCTGCCTACATGGAAGACTGCGGGTCTATCCCCAAGCTCGCCCACCTTAATCTTCCACCAGAGACACCAATGGCGATCAACTGTGAATGGGGAGCCTTCGACAATGAACATGTCGTCCTGCCTCAGACTCCCTACGATGTCATAATCGACAAGGACTCACCTCGCCCGGGCCAGCAAGCATTTGAGAAGATGATTGCGGGTTTGTACCTCGGAGAGATTTTTCGTTTGATCATGGTTGACCTCCACGATAACCACGAGACGCACATCTTTGCTGGCCAGGACATCCCCAAGCTCCGGAAGGCATACTCACTTGATTCGTCTTTCCTTTCCGCCATCGAAGAGTATGCCACCATATCCCTCCCAGTAATAGTCTTGACTAACTTAGCATACTGCAGGGACCCCTTTGAGAATCTGTCAGAGACCGCCGAGCTCTTCCAGAGCAAGCTGGACATCCGCGCCAACGGACCGGAGCTTGAACTTATTCGTCGCACGGCCGAACTGATTGGAACACGCGCTGCCCGCCTCTCGGCCTGCGGTGTTGCTGCCATCAGCATCAAGAAGGGCTACAAGACATGCCATGTCGGTGCGGATGGGTCCGTCTTCAACAAATATCCACACTTCAAGGCCCGAGGCGCCCAGGGCCTGCGTGAAATCCTCGACTGGCCTGAGAAGGAGGACCCCAAGGCGGATGACCCCATTGAGGTCCTGGCTGCCGAGGATGGAAGTGGTGTTGGAGCTGCGCTCATTGCTGCTCTGACCCTGCAGCGTGTTCAGGCTGGTAATATGCACGGTATTCTGCACCCTGAGAACTTCAAGTGAAAAGTATGCGTGTAACTTTGGGTTGTGATTCACTATGTTTTGCTTCGTCCCGTTTCTTTATGACCGCGTTACGTGGGGACGAGCACTGATAGGGGCTAGTTATGTATTTCAAATACTTTGACGGGCTGCTTAATAAGTGTTGTGACCTAGACGTAGAGCGAGAGATAGAAATTGAACAGTTTCCTTTATCGGTCTTCAGGTTGTGAAATCCCAAGTCGGTTATCTTTGGCAATCGGATGAAATTACCTTAACCGTGTGATAGAAGAATCCCCCGCATATCCTTTACACCATGCAGCTTTACAATATTTTCATTACATAAATCATCAATCATCACACTAGACCAGACAGCTCCTAGCATCAAAATCACACCCCGTCACCCCATACTCTCTCAACCATGACAACGTGCCCCCCATGCGTCAGGTACACCGGCTCACCACTCCTACTTTCAAAGTCTTCTAACACGGGCAACGACCGGATCTTCGTGAGACGTGCGCCATCGCGGTCAAGGAACCGCCTCTCCTCCTTTAGTAGGAGCCAGTGAATCGTCATCCCCACTGGTCCGCTTTTCCTGCCGCGGCGGTGCCGGACGAACTCGGGGTGGATCGTGATTTGCCCGGTGGTGTAGATGTGTTCTGTTTTGGAGGGGATATCGAGACGGAGGGTGGCGGGACGGCCACGGAGGAGGTGGACCGTAGTGGTGGTGGTGGTGGTGGTGGTGTTGGTGGGTTCGGCAAGTTTTTTTTGGGAGGCGGGGGAGGGGTTGGTGGTGGGGGGGTTATTCCTGGGGCGGATGGATAGCGTGCTTGTTGAGGGGTGGGTGAGGGAGGATTTCCTGGCGAAGGGAGACTTGGATAGGATGTCTTTGACGGACCGCCGGTGTACCGGTGGGTCCATGGATGCTGCTAACTTTGAGGGCCGGGGCTGTGGAGGGGATGGGTCTGTGGGCGAGGGGTCTTGGACGGGCCGTGCCGGCGCAGGTGGTTCTTGAGCAGGTGGGGCTCCGGTGGGCAGGTCACTTATGGGGGGCTCCTGGAGAGGGGGTTCATGGATGGGCGGCTCTTGGACAGGAGGCTCCCTAATGGACGGGTCACCATCGAATGGTTCCTTGACATGTGGCTCTTCAGTTGACGGCTCCTCACTGGACGGCTCCTCACTGGACGGCTCCTCAACGGGCGGCTCCTCAATGGGTAGCTCCATGACGGATGGCGCCTTGGCTAATGGCTCTTCATTGATACTGACTTTCTCTGCTTCTGCTACAGGGGTCTCGGTCACCAAGGGCTGCTTCTCGAGGAGGTCCTGGATTATAGCCTCCACGAGATCCAAGGCGGGAACAAGCTCAGGGGTCGGTGGTTGTGGGGATTCAAGGGCTAGGTTCTCGGTAGCTGACTTCAGCAGCGGCTCAACCTCCCCGGCCTGCCGGCCTTGTGGAGGCTCAGGACTCAAAGGGTGTGGTTCGAGCTTCCTGGGTACCTCGCAGCCGGTTATCGCTTTCGGCAACGGCGTGTTAGACCTGCTGATACCCTTGGCCTTTACTGCCTGATCTCCGTGCGCAACACTCGCCAAGGTCGACGTAGAACTCAAGATGGGGAAGAGGGTGCTCTCGTTAGGAAAATGTGTTGCTATTGGCTTGGACGCAGACATCGTCTCGCTGATAGCGGTCCTGATGTCCCATTCGAGAAAGGAATTGAGCTGAGGCCGGAGTTTCTTGAATGCAGGAATATTTGGGAGTCGCCAACCATGATATAGTCGGCCATGGGTGCTAGGGATGTGGAATTGACCATGAGAACGAAATAAAAGATCGCAAAGGTAGCAGACATCCTTATTGGAGCAGATGACGCGGGGTTTGTTAGCGGTGGGGTGAAGCTCGTAGTAGGCGACGATGAGCACCTCTGCGTGGATCTTGGACTCGTTGACAACAACCTTGACGGCGGACTTGAAAGCTTTTGTGCCCTCTGCAAGGGAAACCCCAAGCTTTCGACACACAGTCTTCGCACCAGCAGGTTGTGCTACGCCCCGCTGGCATTCTAACAAGCGCTTCTTGAGACAGCAATCCGCAGAAAGCATTTGGCTCCTTTTGAAACATTCTGGAGGGAGTGAAATGGGTACTACCTCCACGTTCTTGAAAAGGTGCGTTTTCTTTGCTAGCTTGAAGAGATATTGCGAATACTCTCGGTATCTGGCGAGCTTCCCTAGGCGACGCACGACGCCTTTTCCGGTGTCTGGTTGTAGCTTTTGGCTCGGGATGCCCGAGAGGATACCTGGCAAATCGAAAGTCTCGGTAAGCTGCGAGGTTGTGACTATGATGCGTTTGAGCTGAGACCCTAGCGTGTCCTTCCGACAAAGTTCGTGCTGGTTGATGAAACTAAGGAGCTCATTGGCCTTGCTGATAAGTGACTTGGTTTCGGGTCTCGAGTTCTGTCCAGAAAAGTGTTCGCGAATAGTAGCAATGACGCTCTGGAACACCGAGCCGATTGGATTCCTGCTCTTCGCAAGTCCAACATCAACTCGCCGAGACCCCATGCGCGAGAGAATGCGATTTTGGCACATTTCAACTATGGCATCAAGGACCTTGTTTTCCAGGAGTGTGTCATTTTCTAGACGTTGCAATCGTAAGTTGACGAAAACATAATTGCTTTGCACGACGCACCCGTGTTGACCTTGGAGAGCAAGCCAAATATTTCCTCAAGACCGGCTTGGATTTGTTGCAGAGTCACTTCTCCTGATGAATGGTCCAACTTGTTGATGGCGATGAGCACCCGGGTACCTTTTTCGGCGGGCAACTCTTCGATGCACGTGGCCACCACATGTTGTGAGTCGTCTGATATGCCAGCAAGGAAAGCGATTGTTTTCGCCAAGTCAGCTTCGCGCTTCAGCGACAGTCTTCGTTCAGGGTATTGGTGGGTTTGAACAGAGGGGAGATCGTAGGCTTTAGGAAGAATCGGAGTCTTATTGAGATAAGACAGGAGAGCAATATTCTCAACAAGAGCAACTTCTGACATTTTCAGACCATCGAGTCAAACGAAGCCGCGATAGCATTACGAGATGGAAGAGAGGCCAGCCTCATCGGAAACAGCAACATGTTGGCCGATGTACGCTTTTTGGGGCACTAGACACTTGACCGGGCACTTGACCAGACACTTGAGGGGCATCCTATGTCCGGAGGCTGCGGTTGGCCGTGATGCGCGGCCATCTGCTATTTGCGGGGCTTCCTGCGTCGAGGCCTACAGCTGCCCGCGGGGCCCGCCTCGCCACTTCGAGACGGTCTCAAATGCAGTTGGTTACACGAATGAGAGTCGAGTATCGAAGTGCCTCTCTATCACCCTAGAAACGTGCAGGTTGGGAGTCGGTATGCTGCACAGTGTTAGAAATGGAGATATGATAGAGGAGGAGCAGGAAACATACTGTCGAGAGTCCAATATCTCCTCTTGACACCCTCCCATTCCCCCTTGCCAGCCTCGGCCAGCTCTTTCATGTCCACGGGAATCTCGTCCCAGTCGGTATCAAGACCAGCTTCCGACAAATGCATTTCGGAGACCTTTGTGTAGACGTCGTAGCAGATCTTTCGATCTGCGCCGAGGCCGTTGAAAAAGCCAAAGATGCCCCGGGTGTCTAGTAGCCCGGGGATGAACTCGGTGAAAAACATACGCAGCTGCGCATAGTCCTCGCCAAAGGTGTCAAAGTAGATGGCGTCATACATCTGGCCGCTGTGGAGGAGCTCCAAGGCAACGTCTTGCCATTTGCCTTGGTGAACTTTGAAGGCACCAGGCTCCGGGCCGCTTTCCTCCCAGGCCTTGCCAAATTTGGAGTCGGGGGCAGAAATGTGTGCGAGAACTTCGGGATGCGCCTCGATGATATGATGCCGCGCAGGCTTGGTCTCGGTGAACATGGTGTCGATGATGCCCATACCGAAGCCGATATTGAGAATCCGCTTGCCTGGCTCCTTGCCTGGGAGTAGCGCATCGACACTCCTGCGCATAACATCGGTCTCCCAAGCCATCATAACGCCGTTTCCGGCATCGTCCACGAGCTTACCATCTGAGTACGTGAGCTTAGACCGCAGGTACGCCTCGCTCTTGACGTCAACATCGGAGTCATTCTTCGGTGGCTGGAACGTGGGCTCCTCTTTCACCAGCTCATCCACGACATCGGTGCCATTCTGGTCATCCTCGACAGACACGAGCTCTGGTGCTTCGTCACCGTCCTCAACCTGGGCCTCCCCATTGGCCATCTCCTCATCGTCGTCCTCGCCATCGCTGGAGAGCTTCTCGTAGCCATCCAGCAGACCAAAGATCATCTCCGCCCTTACGCCGGCATCAACGCAGAGGTTGTACAGCTCCGGACGGTTCAGGCGCTGAGCAACACATCCGGGAGTCTCGCTGTGGTCGTCGACGTCATTCCAGATAGCGCCCCAGAGCAGCAGCTCATAGACGGTCTTGTGGGCAGCTTCGAGATCTTCAGGAGTATCATCCTCGGAAGGTGCTCCGCACGAGCGAATAGCAGCGTGCAGGGGCGTCTCGCCGGTCTGGGGGTCTTGGCAGCGAGCCTTGTCTGGGGTGTCTAAAAGCTTCTTGACGGCCCTGACGTCGTGGCTCCAGGCGGCAGTGAGAACCCGTTGAGTTTCAGGCGGGCAGTTGACCGAGATGCGGGCCAAGATGGAGTCCTGGTCTGCCATTTTTTGTTCTTTTTTTTTTTCCTTCCCTGTTTGATGTGACTGTGATTCGGGACTGAAGTCTTGGTCAAGGCCCAAGGGTTTTGTTAGCGAGTTGCTGGCCAGTTCGTCATCAGTTGACTAGTTTTGGCTTGGGGACGGCATGCCTTAGCAAATGATCAATTTTCAAATGCTCGGTGTTTTGTGGCTGCCGGTGCCCGATGGCGGTGATCGACGGCTCGGGCGCCCGCGCACCGACTATTATTAGTGGGGCAGCTCCGTAGGTCGACGGTCCAGACTGCTGGGGATCCAATGTGGAAAGCTTGGCGCATCTCCCGCTGCAAGCCACCGACTAGGACCCGGAAACACGAGAGAATGGAGCTGAGGTGAGAAACAAGCAACGTTGAAACCCATTATTCCCAAGCCGAGGCCGAAGGAGAAAATTCCAAAAGGCGCGTCGGTCTACATGCAACAAAGAAAGGTCTCTTTGGTTGTTTTTTTTGTCACTCTTTTCCCACCGAGCGAGCGGCCTTCGTGAGAGCACTGCGTCACCCAACCTTCATCCGCGCGCCTGCATTTGCTTGGCTTGGAGGCTGGAGGCTGGAAGAGGAGAGTTGCTGTCCGTGTCCATTGGAGGACCCCGCCTTGCCCACAATCCCCTCTGGCTCAGGTGCCCAGCACGAAAAAGCACCCCTGTTCGTACTCGGCAGCCGACCAGGGTGAGCTAAGAGCAATTCGCCAATAGTATCGACGGTTAGCGAAACGTGCCTTCGTTGTGACGGCTCAGCGACCAAGAGGCTGCGTTATTAGCTGCAACTACTTGGAGCTCGAGCGGTTTTCCTGCCCGATCACCACCTGCGCACCCGCATCTCTCTCCCCAGCCGCGCTCTTCTGCGCCGGCTGCTCCCTCTCGTTGAATACTACTGCTATTATATCTCCCAATTGAACATTGCACCGTTGCAACCGTTACAGCGCGCCTTGTCTACCAAACAAAACCGCTGGTACCTCCCGACCTCACCCCGACCCGCGCAGTCAGTGGAGCACAAGTGGACGACGACCAGGAAGGTGAGCAGTGAAGATTGTACCTCCTGGCCTTATCCCCCTCTCGTTTTGCTTCCCTGTTCCTGTCGCTCTGTTTTTTTTTCTTTTTGCCGCGGTTTTGCCACCGGGCCCCCCTCTCCGTTGCCCCATGCTGATTATTCAAGACCTCAAGACTCGCAAACAAACCTGGCTGTCCCGCCGCATCCGTGAGACCGACCGGAAAGCCCGCATCCGCCCCGGCCTCGTCGTCATGAAGTTTGGCGAGCAGCTCCGATCGAGCGTCATCCGCGAATACCAATGGTACTACATTGACTACGATGGTCTCAAGACCGACCTCAAGCGCCCCAGTGGCTCCCACAGCGCCCAGACCGACAGCACCCGCTCTAGCAAGCTGGTGCGCCGCGACTGGACTGAGGACGACGAGAGCCGTTTCGTCGGCAAACTCGAGACCGAACTCGACAAGGTCCACACCAAGCAGCAGGTCAAGGCTATGGAGATCTCGCGCCGCATCGCCGTCAGCGAGCGCGAGGTCCGCGACGTCGTCAACCGGCTCAACGAGCGCGGCCTAAGTGAGGAAGGCCCTAGCGAAGAGGAATTTATGCTGCTCGAGGAGGACCTGAGCGACATCATTGCCGACGTCCATGATCTTGCCAAGTTTGTCCAGCTCAACTACACGGGATTCTACAAGATCATCAAGAAGCACGACAAGTTGACAGGCTGGCACCTCAAGCCCGTCTTCGATACGCGCCTCAAGGCGAAGCCATTTTACAAGGAAAACTATGACGCCTCGGTTGTCAAGCTCTCCAAGCTGTACGACCTCGTCCGGACGAGAGGCAACCCAGTCAAGGGTGACAGTGCCGCTGGAGGAAGCCAAGCCAGCTTCATCAGACACACGACCAAGTACTGGGTACATCCGGACAACGTGACGGAACTCAAATTGATTATTCTCAAGCATCTACCAGTGCTAGTGTTCAATGCGAGCAAGGAGTTCGAAGAGGCAGACACAGCTATCACCTCTATTTACTACGATAATCCGAACACATGGGATCTTTACGAAGGGCGATTGAAGAAAACCGAGGGCGCGGAGGCTATCCGGCTCAGATGGTATGGCGGAATGCAGACCGAGACGATATTTGTCGAACGCAAGACGCATCGGGAGGACTGGACTGGCGAGAAGTCTGTTAAGGCCCGCTTCGCGCTCAAGGAAAAAAATGTCAATACATATCTGCGCGGCGAGCTATTGCCGGCTGCAATTTTCGAGAAAGCCCGGAAGGAGGGCAAGAAATCAGAAAAAGCAATCGCTGAAGACGAAAGGCTGGCTAGTGAAGTCCAATGGTCTGTCCTCAAGAAGGGCTACAAGCCAGTTTGCCGGTCCTTCTACCACCGAACCGCTTTCCAGCTCCCGGCCGATGCCCGCGTCCGAATCTCACTCGACACAGAGCTTACCATGGTTCGCGAGGATAATTTGGACGGCGCCAAGAGGTCGGGAGACAATTGGAGGCGCATGGACATTGGCATTGATTTCCCCTTCTCGCAGCTCCCGCCCGCAGATGTGGTCAGATTTCCGTATGCCGTCCTGGAAGTCAAGCTGCAGACGCAGCTCGGCCAGGAGCCTCCAGAGTGGGTCCGACAGCTGATTTCTAGTCATCTCGTTGAGGCCGTGCCCAAATTCTCCAAGTTTATCCACGGCGTGGCCTGTTTGTTCCCGGACCGCATCAACCTGTTGCCTTACTGGATGCCCCAGATGGACGTTGACATCCGGAAACCGATAAGTCACGATTTTGGCATTCACAGAACGGGACATTCGGCGACCAACTCGACGTCGGACGACGAGGACGACGACTTCGATTCCGACGAAGAGCAGCCAACGCTAGCTGGGAGCGCGGGCAGCGCTGGGGAGTCGAGCGCTCAGGGGGCCGCCAGGAATGGACGGAGCCACCAAGCGCTTCCCGCTGATATCGAGGACCAGACGGTTGAGCGGGTGGGTGGGGATGACATGTATCTGTATGATTCGGAAGATGAAGATGAGGACAGCAACCGACTGGAAGAAGCCAGGAGGGTGGGCAGGTGGGCCTACTACCAGACCCTGCTCTCGACGAGTGCGGATGCTGCGGCACGTGGCACGTGGCGCGTTCTCAAGGCGCTCGTGCCGCGTCCCCGGGCAACTGAAGTGCCACGCAACGCAAGGCTCGAGTCGCTCCTTGGGGCGGGCGAGATCCAGTCCTTGCGGTTCAAGGCGCCCAAGGGTAAGAAGATTTACGTGCCGGTGAGGGTCGAGCCAAAGGTGTATTTTGCGGCCGAGAGGACCTTTTTGGGATGGGTGAGTAGCACGGCTGGGGATTCCCTCTTCGTACGACTTGGCTAACGCATTGCAGCTTGAGTTCTCGATTTACATCGGTACCATTGCGGTAACGCTGCTGAACTTCAGCGCTAAGAATGGCGGCAGGACATCATTTGTCGCAGCCGGCGCGTTCACGGTGCTGGCGATCATGGCGCTATGCTACGCAGTCACCATCTATCTCTACCGCAGCATGGCGATCCGCACACGGCAGGTGGCGCGCTACTATGACAAATGGGGGCCCAGCGTGCTGTGTGGGTCGCTGTTCATTGCGGTGGCGCTGAATTTTGCGTTTGAAGGGAATAGTAGGGGTGTATGGTAATCTCTGGTTGTTTTTTTTTGGTCTACGTCGGGTTGTAAGCATAGGGTTGTTGGAAATACCACAGCAAAAAATTGTTGCATGCATCAGCATATCGTGGGACATGCATTTTTGTCTTACAGTATACGGCATTGGATACGGGGGGGGGGGGGGGGTGAAGACTGGTGTATAGGGGGGCGGAGTGTATATGTTATCGCTGGCACTGGCAGTCGTGGTGGTGTGCAATACGGATATTCTTTTATACCCCGAGACTGAGTGTGTGAGTGTTAAGAAGGTAGTCTGTGGTAAGAGCTCATTTTGATGTTACCATCCTGCTGAGTCACCTGGTAGTTGTGCTGCAACTGCCAACGCTTTGGGTCCTACTACTATGCAGTATACACCGCAAAGTGTTATATGATAAAACCGACATTCTGAACGACCCCACGTCCACGAATCTGCTCTTCCTCAGCCGAGGCTGCCACATTGAAGACTCAATGTTTGCTCGGCAGGCAATTGAGTCATGTTAGTTTTTTTTCTTCCATAATGGCTGCAGAAAATCCAAGGGCTGCGAGCGCCGCCGAATTGTTCGATGTGCCGAGGTTGCGGTTTCGGCCTTGCACTCCAAGGACAACCAGTACCCTCGCCGAGCGGCCGCTTCCCGGCTTCTCGAAACAGCAGTTGAGCGGCATTCGGACATCGGCCCCACTCGGTCCAGCCCTACCGCTAGGGACGGCCTGGAACCCGCGCTGCGACCTCGAGGAACACTGGGCATCCACCGCCCCCCTTGCCTTCTGATTTTTTTTATTTTTATTTTTTGCCGCCGCCGCCTCAGTCAGCGACGATGGAGGAGGGGAGAGGAAGGGAAGTATATGTCAGGGGGCGCGGGGAATGGGGGTGGTGCTAGATATCAACTGGGGAGAACCCCGTTCTTGCTTGGGAGAGGAGGTGGTTTAATGTCTCATGTTTCCCCTCGGCCTAAAATCCCTCGTGTTAGCGCGTGCTGTGGGGAGTTGATTGAGATGGGGCTTCGGCCGGAATCCTGGGCATCCTGTTCTGAATCCTACCCCTTGTTGTCTGGAGTGTTAGAAATCACATCTCACCTCACCTTGGCCTCATACGGACCTACTCACACTCCCACCTCACCCTCACCCTCACACACAACCACCCAAAATGGCCCCCCAAACCATCACCACCCCCCTGGGCCACTCCCTCCCCCCCGAGGGCCCCCACGCCATCGCGGTACATGTCCCCGGCTGGGACGCTGTTGCCGCCTTGCGACGAGGCGATCCAGAAATATTCGCGGCATTGCGCTTTATGTACCCGCGCTTCGGCCCCTTTAACGAAGTCGCCCAGGTACCTCTCCCCCCCCTTCCCTTCATGAGACCACCCTACTAACCCCCGCAACAGCTCGCCAAAAAGATCACAGCCCTCCTCACCCTCCCAGACACCCACACGGCACTCCTCTTCACAGACCCGTTAGTCGTGGCGCTCGCGCGCCGGCACGCAGCCTCGCCGCACCGCAAGCCCGACGCGCCGCGGGTCGCCGCCGACGAGCTGGTGTTCCGCGCTGTGGACTTCGCCGTGGCGGGGGTCCGGCTGTTCATCGTGGCGTTCCCGGCAGCCCGCGCGGCCAGTATTATCGGCGTGTGGCAGGACCCCGGGATCGGAGTGAGTTCGAGGCTGGCTGAGGCGTTGCTGAAGGAGGAGGGGACGGCGGTGGCGTGGGACGGCGCCGGTGAAGCCCCCCCAGCGACGTATCTGCCTGAGGGGCCAGAGCATCGCGAGCTGAGGGAGAGGGTTGTGGGGCTGGTGGAGCGCGGGGTGGAGGGCGGGTATGGGGTCGGGGAGGGGCATGTCTTTTTGACGGGCACCGGCATGGCTAGCATCTTCCGTGTGCATGAGATGGCTATGAGGGTTAGGCCTGGGACTGTGGTGGCGCTGGGCGCCATCTTCCATTCGTCGTGGCATCTGTTTGATGAGAGCGAGGGCGGGTTCAAGCACTTTGGGCGGTGTGATGATGGGACGGCGCTGGACGAGTTGGAGGTTTGGTTGGAGGGGGAGAAGACAGCCGGGAGGACGGTCGGTTTTTTGTTTGTTGAGTTTCCGAGCAACCCCATCTTGGTGAGCGTGGACCTGAAGAGGTTGAGACAATTGGTATGCTTTATTTACCTCTTCCCCCTTGCATTACACACAACCCTAACAAACGCCAGGCCGACAAGTACGCCGTCCCCCTCGTCATCGACGAGACCATCGGCTCTTTCTGTAACATCGATGTCATGCCCGCGGCCGACATCATCGTTTCCTCCCTGACCAAATCTTTCTCCGGATACGCCAACGTCATGGCCGGCGCCATCATCTTCAACCCGTCCTCGACCCACCACACCCTCCTCCACACCGCGCTCCGCTCCACCTTCCACAACGACCTCTTCCTGGCCGACGCCGCTGTGCTGCTGTCCAACAGCGCCTCGTACCTGGCGCGCTCGGCCGTACTGAACCGCAACGCGCTGGCTATCGCCACGACGCTGGCGGCCTCAGCCGCCGATCCACTCTCTCCTATTTCCTCGGTCCTCTACCCACCCTTCACCTCGACCCACGCTAACATGGCGGCTTTCCTGCGGCGCGCAACCCCCGACTTCCCCGCGGGGCCGGGCTACGGCTGCCTGCTGAGCGTCGACTTCGTGGACGTGGCGTACTCGCAGGCCTTCTACGAGGCGCTGCAGTTCTACAAGGGTCCGCATCTGGGCGCGCACCTGTCGCTGGCCATGAACTTCTGCGAGGCCGTGTGGGGCGCGGAGCCCGCCACGGCGCAGTACCACGCGGGGTACAACATGCGGCCGGAGCAGGTGCGGCTTGCGGTGGGGCTGGAGGAGGCCGAGGACCTGGTGGATACCGTGCGGGTGGCGGTGGATGTGGTGGTCGAGTTGAAGAGGAGGGGGATTCCCGACAAGGAGGTGGAGGAGGGAAAGGAGTGATGGATTGCTAGGTTGGAAAGGGGGCTTGTTTCACTTGGGGCACTTATCAATTAGACTTGAGCCGGCCAGAGAGCAGACCGAATAAAGGGGGCATTGTTTATATCTCACACTCTGCAGATAATACCGTCCACATGCTTTATCCCACTCTCGCGATGACGAATACCCCAACCCAACCCTATACACTACCTGAAAAAGCCTGCAATATTACATCAAACTACTTCTCCCTCCAACATCCATGCTCCCCTGCCCATCCCTCATCTCTCCGCTCCTGCCCACCACAAACTCGTGGTAAATCCTCTCCAACCTCCTCCTCTCATCACTACTGATACTCGCCCTCGTCTCTTCCAGCGCCTTCAGCAAATGCTTCCACCCAATCACCACCTCCTTGTTATCCGCCACCGCCTCCGCCTCCACCTCGGCGGCACCACCACGCCCGCCCCCGATCTGCTTGGTCCTCTTGCGCGCCAGCTTGATGCCCTCTAGCTTGGCCGAGATAGCCGCCTGCTCCGCGAGCGCGGCCGACCTAGTCTTGGGCTGGACTCCATTTCCATTCGCCCCGTCTTCCCCGCCCTCGCCATAGCGGAACTGGACAAAGTTACGCGTCGGCGCCGACGACGCAACCCGCTTCCTCTCGCCAGCGCGGCGGTCCTGTCCCGCCACGGGCTGCCGCTCGCGGTCGTTCAGGACGTCGTGGATTGCCTCGAGCTGGGCATTTGACACGAGGGCCTGCAGGTCAGCACCAGAAAATCCCTCAGTCATGCGCCCGAGCCCCTTCAACTCGTCCTCTGCACTCCACACCTCCTCGCTGACCTTGACCTTGTGCGCCAACGCCTTGATGATATCAAGCCGGTCCTCTGGGCCTGGGAAGTCGCACAGCAGCGACTTATCCAGTCTTCCTGGCCGCAATAGCGCGGGGTCGATCAGGTCTGGCCGGGACGTGGCCGCGAGGACGTACACTCCCGAAAGGCCCTCGGCACCGTCCATCTGCGTGAGAAGCTGATTCACAACGCGGTCCGTCACGCCCGTCGAGTCGTGGCCACGCTTGGGCGCGATGGAATCAAACTCGTCGAAGAAGAGGACACAGGGCCGCGCGGCCTGGGCGCGCGCAAACAGATCGCGCACGCTCTTCTCAGACGCACCAATGTACTTGTTGAGGATCTCGGGTCCCTTGACACTGATGAAGTTGAGCCCGCACTCGCCCGCCACGGCACTCGCCAGGAGCGTCTTGCCACACCCGGGGTAGCCGTACAGTAGCAGGCCGGAGCGGAGACGGAGCGGGCATTGCGCAAAGATGGGAGCGTACTTGGTAGGATACTGGAGCGTCTCTAGTAGGATTCGGCGTGTCTCTTGTAGGCCGCCGATCGAGGCGAATGTGGTAGTCGAGCTTTGGAGTGTGACGTTGCGTAGGGGTGCCGGGGTGAACCCCTTCATGGCCTTGTCGAAATCGACACGGCTGAGGTGAATTGTTGATACGTCGACGCTCAATGACTCGCCGACCGATCGGCTCAGCGCCTCGTTCCGGGCCCGTGAAACGAGCAAGATCATGTCGCCAGGCATATAACCATCGGTATGGCCAGCAATGTCTAGAAAGTCTAGGTTGCGGTCAAGAATGAAACCGCTAGTCTTCTTCGTGGCCCCCCTCCGGCTGAATCGGCTCTCGTCGTCCATCCATCCATCGCCGTCCTCATCTGCGGCACTTCCGTCAGCAGTGGTTGGCCGGCTGCCGCGGCCGCTCTCCATAGCTTCTACCTCCTCTACAGGGACCGAGCCTTGTTTGGTGAGAGCCTCTAGAATGCGTCTCCTCGTCTCCTTGTCTGGAGCGGATAGATCGACAATCTCTCGGACAACGTGGCCACCGACCAAAACATTATGCAGAGAGTCCTTCCCTTGGCAAGTGGCCAGCAGCACCACATTGCTGTCCTTACCGCAGTATTGCCTGGCTATTGAGCATATTGCTTCGCTGATCTGCCGACTTCGCCCGTTCTCATTGCCCACTTGCAACTCTGTCTCCGCCGGGCACAGGCGATCGAGATCATCTAGGATGACGACCGCTTTGCCCCCGAGTCTAGCACCCCAACTCGCCGCCATAAATAGACGGGTAAGCGTTTCCTTAACCGTAGCTATCCTGCTCTCGTCGTTGACAAGCTTCGTGCACGGGAAATATGTTGCATGATAAAGATGGCTTGATCGCAGAGCGCGCGCGACCGACTGCGCAACAGACGTCTTGCCAGAGCCTTGGCCGCCCGTTAGGAGGACAGAGGACATGTGGTAGAGATGTGATTGAAGTTTCTCAAGGAGTGTGTCAATGCCGACAAGAAGTGAGTCAGATGGCTCCATTGCCAACTCAGCATCTAGGTTGGATAGCCAAGACGGCGTAGGGATTGCAGGCTGGGCCGCAATCGGAAGCTTCCACTCGGACCCGATGATCCAATGTAGCGGTTTCTTGCTCGCGCTCTGGGACGCGGCTGGAGGTTCAAATCTGACAATACCCCCCTCCCAGCTGCTTGGGCAGATGAACCCCTCGTGCACCCCGAGAACTTGACCATCTGTAAGCGGGCCAAATAGTAGCCCGTTTCCATCGGAACCATACATGTGTTTGATCTGAGTTGCGGCCTCCTCTCGTTCGGCTTTGGACTGCCCTCCAAATTTCAGCCCTGACGATGAGGCATTCTTGGACGATTGAAAAGGATATATCTTCAGCCTTTGTACCGAATCACGCAGCGTCCCGTCTTCCGAGGACGTTTTCCGCGACATTGGGGAAGGTGCGACTTCAATCTTGACAACGCCGCCGACCGTGCCCTGGCAGTCAAGGGCAGCACAGAGAGCCGATGATAGCGCGCCTGTTTGCCCATCTGGGGGCTCATCCCAGGGCCGGAGGCGGGCGATGATTTTTGCAGATGGCTTTGTGGCTGCATCTCCATCCTGTGGCTGGTTTTGCGAATCAAGCAGCGGTTGAAGACCGGCGGGTCGCACGATACTGACAGAGGCAAATTTTGCTCCCTTCAATTCCCTCCTGAGGAGGAGATCGCAGTCAATCCAGATGCTAAGGTCTTCAGTCGGCGCCTCCTCGTCGAACCAGTCCTGGCAGTGTTTTCTGTCAATGCCCCGGAGGAACAGCGCCGGCTTCTTGTCTTCCCGCGCGCTTTTACGCTTCACTGTGCTTGCGGAGCTCTTGCCACTCTTTCTCGACGCACCGCCCACGCTCTTGTTATCCTTGTTGCTTCGTTGCTTGGCACGGATCTTCGGCGCTACGATGACCTCGGCGTCGGGGGCAATCTTGGCAAACGGAGCATCCGCAGGCAATGGGGGATCGAGCGAGAGAATTTTGATGTTGGCAGTTGATGTTTGCGACAAGTGTAGCGTCAGCGGATGGGCAACGGCCACGACCCCCCGTGGCGCGTAGGCGGGGTTGGGAATTGCACGGATCTGGAAGAGCAAATTGTCCTCAAGAAAGGTGCCGTGCAGCTCAATCATCTCCCAGTCCTCGGGTGTCAGAGGCTCGATGTTGACAGTGTGCGATAGGGGCGGGTCGAAGTGTATGATTGCCATGACCATTTGGCCGTCCTGGAGCCCGACGGTGGCGGCGAGGGTGGCATCGATCTCGACAAGGGGCACCTCCTGGTCGCGCGCTGAGTTGCCCCAGATCCCGTTGATGCCATCTCTGCTGACAATCGGAGTTACCCTGCGCTTGCTCGGCATTCCAGTCCATCCGACGTAGATGGACTTTGCCGGGCTTCCAGGGGGCGCAGGCACGCGGTAGTTGAGCTCGACGATGACATTCTGCGCGGGCTAGACGAGCGAACACTGTTAATGGCTGATATTTCACGGGCTGCAGCATGGTAGCTTTGAGCTTGCTTACTGTGTTGACATTCGCAAGAAGCGAGGCCAGCGACGCGGGCAGGTTCACGAGACAGTTTTGGAGATGGACGAGTGACACCTCAGCAGCCGTCGACTGCGCATTCTTCCTGGGCGCCATTCTGAGGGGACTGGGGATCACTGGTTACCCGGGTCGATTTCTGCTGGCAGAGCGCAGGAAACAGCGTCTTGGAAATAACTGCACATAATAAAAGAGAGCTTCAAAAGAGTCGTTCTCATGGTCTGGATGCTCTTGGCGCCGATGGACGGTTTTGGGGTAATTTACATGTGCCGAGGCAAGCAGAGACGGGAGCTGGCTTGGCACAGCTACTTGACAGACAGGGGCCTTGCTTGCTCTCGGCTGGGTGGCCGGGAGTCTGGGGCCATGTCTCGGTGCTTGTTGGCAGCTGCTTCCGGCTGGCTATAGCGGCTTCTCCCTGAAGCACTGCAACTGAAAAGCTCGGGCCTCCGTGCAGTAATTTCAGATAACCCCTGACCAGTCGCAAACGCGAAAAAGTCGCGCTGCGTTCCTGGACGCGTTTTCCAGCCCCCAGTCTCTGACCTCGAAGCGCCCCTCTATTCTACTAGTCAAGTCGCAAGTCGCAACGCAACCTCAAATCCAAACTACACTGCACCGCACCGCGCCCACGCCCTCCTCACCGTCGAGCTGCGCAGAACCTCCGATCGCATTTCAAAGGGCCAATTGCACTCTGCCCACCATGGCGCTTCTCTCGTACCGGGCGCCGGTCGACTACAGCGAACAGCTGAGTGAGTGCGACCAACAGACACAGGCAGTGAAAACCAGTCCTTGCTAACCCCCGCCCAGCCGCCTTCGAGAGCTTTATCAACGACTTCAAAACGTCGCCCGAGGAGACCATTACCACCGCCCTGGGCGACATCAATATTGACGAGGATGATCTCAGCGACGAGTATGACTTTATGGATGAGGACGACGAAGCTCAAGCGAGACGTCAGCAGGAGAAGGCCCGGAAGCGGGCGCCGCGGCACAAGTACAAGGACTTGCTCCAAGAGCTTGCCGACAGGAAGATTGACGAGGTCGTTATCGACCTGGACGATTTGTACTCGGTCGGTTCTCCCGCCCCCGGCCCCTAAACCCTTTCCGATCATCCCTTGTTGACAGCACCGCCTACAGTACGAGCAGGACGTGGACGAGGACCTCAAGCTCGTCGAAAATGTTGAGAGCAACACCAAGCACTACGTCGAGATCCTGTCCCGAGCCATCGACAAGCTGATGCCCCAACCCACCAACAACGTCACCTTCAAGGACGACGTTCTCGACGTGCTCATGTCAAACCGCCAGCAACGCAACCGCGAACTCGAACAGGCCGCCGAGATGACTTTGGACCCGACATTACTAAACGACCAATTCCCCGCACAACTCACCCGGCGCTATACTCTTGTCTTCAAGCCAAGGGCAGCAACCCCCGAGAACCCCATCAAGGCGCTATCGGTCCGCCAAGTCCGTGGCGACCACCTGGGCCATCTCATCACCATCCGCGGTATTGCGACAAGGGTCTCGGATGTCAAGCCCGTCGTCCAGGTCAGCGCATACACTTGCGACCGTTGCGGCTGCGAGATTTTCCAGCCTGTTACCGATAAGCAGTACGGCCCCCTCACTATGTGTCCGTCGCAGGACTGCAAGGACAACCAGGCCAAGGGTCAGCTGCACCCCTCTTCGAGAGCCTCCAAGTTCCAGCCCTTCCAGGAGGTCAAGGTCCAGGAGCTCGCTGAGCAGGTCCCCATTGGCCAGATTCCGAGGACCCTGACCATTTTGTGCTACGGTAGTCTCGTACGCCACATTAACCCTGGCGATGTTGTTGATGTCGCCGGTATCTTCCTCCCTACCCCCTATACTGGGTTCAAGGCCATGCGCGCTGGACTCCTGACCGATACCTACCTCGAGGCCCACCACATCACCCAGCACAAGAAGGCCTACGAAGACATGGATATCGACCCGCTCGTGATGCGGAGAATCGCAAAGTTCACCCAGTCTGGAAACCAGTACGAGTACCTCGCCAAGTCCATTGCCCCTGAAATTTTCGGTCATCTTGATGTCAAGAAGGCGCTTCTGCTTCTGCTCGTTGGTGGTGTCACGAAGGAGGTCGGCGACGGCATGCGCATCCGCGGTGATATCAACATGTGCTTGATGGGTGATCCTGGTGTGGCCAAATCGCAGCTGCTCAAGTACATCTCCAAGGTAGCACCGCGTGGTGTATACACGTCCGGCCGCGGTAGCAGTGGAGTCGGTCTCACCGCAGCTGTGATGCGCGATCCCGTGACTGACGAGATGGTGCTTGAGGGTGGTGCGCTTGTCCTGGCTGATAATGGTATCTGCTGTATTGATGAGTTCGACAAGATGGACGAGAACGACCGCACAGCCATCCACGAGGTCATGGAACAGCAGACCATCAGTATCTCCAAGGCGGGTATCAGCACAACACTCAACGCGCGAACTTCGATCCTGGCCGCTGCCAATCCTCTCTACGGGCGCTACAACACGCGCCTCTCCGCCGTCGAGAACATCAACCTGCCCGCCGCCCTGCTATCTCGTTTTGACGTCATGTTCCTCCTCCTCGACACGCCCACCCGCGAGACCGACGCACAGCTCGCCAAGCACGTCGCGTACGTACACATGCACTCGCGGCATCCCGACCTCGGCACCGCCGACGGCGTTGTTTTCACGCCGCAAGAAGTCCGCGCCTATGTCGCACAGGCGCGCACGTACCGCCCCGTTGTGCCGCAGCAGGTGTCCGAGTACATGGTCAAGACGTACGTGCGGCTACGGTCGCAACACAAGCGGATGGAGAAGAAGAACCAAAACTTTGGCCACACGACACCGCGTACGCTGCTCGGCGTGGTGCGCCTGGCACAGGCCCTCGCACGCCTGCGTTTCAGCAATATCGTCACCCAGGACGACTGTGACGAGGCCCTGCGCCTCATCGAGGCCAGCAAAGAGTCGCTCGCCGGCGAGGACAACCGCAGCGGCAACCGCCGCGCGCTGAATGCCAGCAGTCGGATTTACAACCTCGTCAAGGGCCTCGCGGACTCAGGCGCTTGCCGCGCTGATGAGGATGCTGCTGAGGAAGAGGAGGAGGAGGGGCTTGGCATCGAGTTGAGCTTGCGCAAGGTCAAGGAGAGGGTTATTGCCAAGGGATTCACCGAGGACCAGTGGCTGACGGCGCTCGAAGAGTATACCGAGTTGGATGTGAGTCTTTTACGACCCCCTGACAATGTTATGAGAATACCTGCTAATCTGACGACGGGATCCAGGTCTGGCAAACGGCGGGCAATGGCACTCGGCTGGTGTTTATCACGTCCAACGAGGGCGGGAGGGAAGACAGCCCTGAATTTTAGTAGTTAGGTGTTTGTTTGTTGGGGCTGGTATCGCCGGAAATTACTTTGGGGGCTTATTTACGTCATTTTTTCATGTTTCGGCTTTTCTTTTTGGCCTGGTGCATTTCCAATCTCTGAGTTATTTGTAGTCTATGTTGATGGCATGTCGACACTGATGTGGACGGCGTTGTGTGGTGTTGCAAACGGGGATTTTTTTGATTTTTTTGGTTGGGGGGATTGACGAAGAAACTGGTGGTGGATAGCAAATTTTGACAGCGAAAAAGCAGAGCAAAGTTATTCAAATATCCAATGATTTCGCGTCGTCCGGATACCCGCCGCGTTATCGTCATAATCTACATTTAAACTTTGCTTATCTGCTCAAAGTGGGCTAGAGTAGAAAGTGGAGCTTCGCAGTTTGGCCCTCCCAACAGGATAAAAGGCTGCTTCTGCAGACGCAAAAGTTTAACTTGCTTTCTTTTCCGCACAACAACATCCCGCTGGTTTCCCACGGTGACCCAGCACCAGCAGCAACGAGGCGGGATGTTGTTCTCCAACCCGACCAGGTAAGAAATCAATCCCTCTGTGCTCCCCCATCCCTCTTCCGCCCTCCCAATATGATGAGAAACTAGTCAAATGTAGCCGTTGCAAAGCTTCGAGCGATGAACCCATTAAATGTTTTAATTTCTGAATATCCTGGGAGACCCCACCTTTTTTTCAACACAACACCGAGCACGGGCCATTTTGCTAACTCTGCTCAAGGTGATCTAGTTACCAGATCGTCGTTAAGTTGTACAGGTCACAGCAGGAAGGAGCACTGGCATTGGGATGCTGGGTATCAATCCAGATAAAAATTCAGATTTTCAGAAACGTTGCAATTCATTCGTGAAAACTGCTTTGATATGCTTCAACATGCTTATATCCTGACCAAATTGCTGTCTATTCCACTTGACTATGGCGTGCTGCAAAAACATATACCGTTTTCCGCGATCCAACATGAAGCTTCATACCATAGATGTACAATGCTACCATTTCCTGTCATACAATACATGTTGATACACAAGATCGGAGCTCTACGGCCGCATGGTCAACAGCGACGCACGCTCCATCTCGCCCAAGACTCCGTGCCCGCCCAACGTCCACTTCTCCGTGACGGTCGCCTCATCGACTGTCTTCCGCAAGACGCCGCTCGCGGCCCAGTACTCCATCACCGCACGCGCCTCCAGCTTGCTTACACCGGATACCTTCAACACCTGCACCTTCTTCAGCGACGCCTCCACGCGGGTATCATAGTCGCGGAAGAATGGGTCATGCTTGGGGATTTCGGCTCCCGCCTGCTCGGCCGCGCGCTGGGACAGGGCTAACTCCATGCTCGGTACGCGCGGTGCGTTGCCGCGGCTCGTGGCGGCAAGCACGGCACCGCCGCCAGGGAACTGATGGTTACCAGCCAGGCAGTCCGTGAAAAGGCGCACGAGGGCCAGGTCGTGTGAGTGGATTGGGTTATATGCAGCGGAGCGGTAATCTGAGACCTTCATGATGTGCTGGAGGCCATCGAGCGTGAGGAGAATAGGGGGGCGACCTTGGCCCTTGGCCATGAGCTCCTGCCACAGCGCATGGAAGACGTACCAAGCGCTGTCAGCCTCCTTGGCACTGTTTGCCAGCTGCATCAGAGTAGAGTTGATGGGGATGTTTTGCGGGAGTTCAGGATGTGAGTAGGCGGTTGTGAGACGAGTCAGGGTCTTCTCGTTGGCCTTGCGGACAGCCTGGACCAGCTTGAGTGCGTAGTTGTTTTGCATGTACTGCACGGGGTCGGTTCCGGGAATAGGGGCATACTCCGTGCTCGCTGTGGTCAATTCCTGTGCTGTAACTGTGTCAATCTCATAGCTAGCCCTGGGGTAGCGCGTCACAAACTAACCTTCAGGGATGTTGATGACGATCCATTCATTGAGCAGACCGTGTGCCATGCCCTGGAGGAGCAACATGCTTTTCCCTGTTAACCTGTCCCCAGAGACGACAAGCTTCAGCGTCTGCTTCTTCTCTGCCGAATCCTGCATCCGACCGATCAGGTCAACCGTCTCAGACCGTACTAGCATCGACGGGTTCCGGAACATGCCCCAATACTGTGTTGGCTTGAATGCCTCGATGACCCGCAGCTCGTCTTGTACCGTGCCGGGAAGCGACACCACCGTCCCAGCGTTTACCTTGTCCGCCATATACTCAGACGTCAGCTCGGCCAGCCCTGGGACGGGGAGAGCATTGCTGTTGCTCAGCTGGATCCGCTTGCGGACAGCCTTTCTCTCGCCCGGCAGCGGCGACTTGCCCGTGCGACCTCCTGGTGCCTTCTTCTTGAACTTGCCAAGCTGCATCTTCTTACCACTGCGGATTGAGGCCATTTGGGCACTGGCCTTCTTCTTCGGGGGATTCGCAGCGAGGCTGGCGGTGGTGGAGAAGGGGGCGGCCCATACGACAGCAACCTGGCGAGGGACATGTCGAGGTACAGAGGGCCGCACGAGGCACCTCAACGTGGTGGGCACCGACATGTTATGCCGTGTGTATGTGTGTGTGTTTGATCAGTCCAGGTCGGATAAGTGTGTCCTATCGCATCGTGGTCCCCGTCCGGATCGCTAATTGCTGTCGGAGCCGTAGGCCGGGTCGGGTCTGTCTCTCTTCGAAGAACGGATCCAAAAATCAAAACGCGGGTGAAAGTTCTCAAGCACGGACCTCCAAGCCACACCTCCCTCAAGTCCCCACCCAACATCCTGAATTGGGTCTTTCAGGCCAATCGCCAGTGGTCCCGCACGATCAGCTGCATTCTGCCTGCATCCACCGCCCAAATTTTTGGAAAGAGGTTCTCATTCTGCGAAGGCAAGTTGCAACCGCACACCTCACGATAACACACCTATGTTGTAGCGACCGGCAAACCAAAAGAACATCACCGGAAATTCACAGCCAACCCACATTCGTCATGGCCGCTCCCACAGCCGCCACAGCCCCTGCCGGCACCGCCGCCAAAGCGCCTAAGCTCACAGTCATAGTCGACAAGCCGACACCGTACTACTTCGACCTGGGCCTCCTCCTCGCCAACGACCCGAACCCGCTCAACATCAACCAGTCGGACCCACTCCAACGCGAGACGGACCTGGCCGCGGTAGCCCGCGACGGCGCGCAGTCGCTCATCAACCAGCTCCTCACGACGTGCCAGATCTCGTCGACGCCGCACGGCGTGCTGCTCTCGCTGCCGCCGCCGCAGACGGCGCTGCCGCGCGAGAAGCCGATCCCGGCACCCAAGGCCGAGACCAAGTGGAGCGCCTTCGCCAAGCGGCGCGGCATCGCGCCCAAGACGCGCGAGCAGCGGCGCAACCTGGAGCTGGACGAGAAGACGGGCGAGTTCGGGCGGCGCTGGGGCTACAAGGGCGCCAACAAGGCCGGCCAGGACGAGCCCATCATCGAGCTCAACGCGGCCAAGGAGGCTGCCCGCAAGGAGGGCACCACGGTGCGCGGCGACAAGCGCCGCGAGATCCGCGAGAAGGTACGGCGCAACGACCGCCGCATGCGCAAGAACGAGCGCAACGCCGAGTCAGCCAAGAAGTGAAGAGGGCCTCAGCGGCAAGAGGGGAAAGGAAAAGGGAAGGGCGGTGCTACTTGAGCCTGAGTTGGGATGGCTGCACCAAGATTTCGGTGCCATCGGGGTGGTCTGCTATAGAGGGCATTATTCATGTTTTGGATGGCGTTTACCGGCGATTGAGGCTTTCCTCATTGGCGTTGATGGTTCGGTCATGGATGGGGGAAAAGTACATAAAATTTCAGCCAAAGATACATCAACATGCCAAGTGCCACCCTCACCTTTGAGTCAGCATGATGTAGCTGTAGCACTCGGTTTACTTCGAAAGACAAATCTGATTCAGATTGCCGCTACCTTATACCCAAGGAACCTCCTTACAAGAACCAGAATACATAAACCCAACAACATCATGATTATCAAGGTCACTGCTTTTCATAGGTGCGACGGTCATGGGCTTCCAATTCGCGTCTTCGCCGCCCAAAACATCCGGCCATTATCACCCTTTCTGCTTCAAAAAAGCTATATAGTGTACACAGTGCGCGGCAATCCATTTCCTTCGATTCGTGCTTTTCAATGCTCCACAAAAAAGAAAACCAGGCATGTCATATATGCGTGGTTGGATGTGTCCAGATCGCGCGCCAAACAGCAGCACTTGCAACCCCTGACCCAAGGCAAACCCCCAGGTCCAGTCCCCATCGCAGCTCTCCCAACCCGGTCTTTCTTCCCCCCTCGATACTATGCCCACGAGCAGATAGTAGCCAGAAGCAGCAGGTCGCTCCAATTCCAGGTCCCAGCCGCTCAAACCCCAAGTCAACCGCACTATGGCTGGCGTACCCTGAGGCCAGCATATGTCCATCCTAATTATCAACGCAGGCATGGCCGTGGAACGCATAACAAAAACCAGAAAACACATGTGAATCAAAAGCCGGGAGAGGGCCAATTCCTTCTGTCCTCCGTGGACGGGATGCCTTCAGCGGCTCTCCGGAACTAAAAATCAATAAAGCAATACAGGGGTATTCCAAACCAACAAAGCACCCGTTTGTGTACTCAATTCGAGACGATTGGTAGCTAGAGAAAAGAAGTAGAAAACATTTAGGGTCCTTCCCGTCGTGTGCTAGGCATACCAAACCGATAGAAATAAGAGAAGATGGTTAAGGGGCGGTAGTCGTATAGGACGGTCTATCGGCAGGTAGGCACAAATGAAAGTCGTGAATGGCGTTAGTGTCGTCAGGGTCAATGATGCTCTCATATACATGCGACGCAGCGCCTCGGTGATAGTCGTGAAGATTGCGCATCAAGAGAAATGGAACCTAGAATCCCAGGGGAGATAGCGGCTTGATCGGCGAGAGCGGGCGCAGGGGGTCGCCCGACCTCCTCGGCGGCGTTTCCCTCTCGCTGCTGATAGTGAGGGTCGTTGAGATCGTCGAGCTCGTTTCGGCGCTCTCGGGCTCAGGTACAGCCTTCTTCCGTAGTCGTCCCTTTTGGTCGCTAGCGCTCCGATTCGAGATCTTGCTGCTGTCTGACGAGGAAACGTTACGCTCCTCCTGCACCTCCTGCGCCGCGTTGCCGTTGGACGAGTTCCCATTCCCGTTTCCACCCCCGCTCCCGCTCGAGCTCCCGTTTCCATTGCCGTTACCAGCCCCGTTTCGGCGCGGTGGGATGACAGCCCCTGGCGGTGGCGGCTGGTCAAAGCGGGCATACTCCTCCTCAATAAACTTGGCCTCATTCTTGCACCCCTTCCAACAATCCCGCCAGTCGCATACAAGGAACTTGAAGCAAAAGGCATCGATCTTCATGCATGGCTGGAAGCAAATGCAGAGGTTTCGGAAGTCCATCTTGTTCTTGTCCGAATGCGCGAGCAATAGACTTAAATGGCATGTGATGGCGAAAAGCAAGTAGTAGTTGAATGGTGACAGGTTCGAAAGCTCGTCGATGAGCAACTGCGGAACCGTGTCAGAGCCTGCGCACTCCCTCGCAATTCTGTCTTGGGCTGCCTTTGGAAACAGCTCATCAGGGAGTTCGCGCAGC
This sequence comes from Lasiosphaeris hirsuta, assembly GCA_030549175.1. Classification (NCBI taxonomy): domain Eukaryota; kingdom Fungi; phylum Ascomycota; class Sordariomycetes; order Sordariales; family Lasiosphaeriaceae; genus Lasiosphaeris; species Lasiosphaeris hirsuta. The sequence goes on from JAUKUA010000001.1 coordinate 7,368,990, forward strand.
CAAGCCTTCAGCATGGAGCCAATGATGTTGATGTCGTAAAGGTCCGACTGCTCAAAAAGGTCGACATCGAGCTCTGTTTGTCTTGTTAGCCGCTGCAGCGCGATATCAAGGATTAGTTCAGGGGGTTACGCGCCTTCATCAAACTTGCGTTGCCATTTCTTGATCTGCGGCCCACTGCCGGGCACTCGATACAAGCCTTCAACGTCGCTGCCCTTGTAGTTCAGATAGTCGATAGCCCGCCAGGGGAAAGCGGGCATCCAGAACTCGGTCTTGTCTCGCGAGTCTTCCAACCGTTTTGATATCCTGGTCTTGCGCGTCTGCTCGACCAAGGGTAGGTTGATAACCTTGAGGACGTAGTGCTCGTCGTCCACCACCGGTTCTCTATGCGACCCGGCGTCGCTCCGCCCACTGCTACCAAAGAAACCCTTGCTGAGGATGCCAGCCGCCTTGCTGTTCTTCAACCCGCTCAAGAAAGTCGACCCAGTGTTCTCCTTGTAAGACGAGGGCTGGTACCGGCTGCTGTTATCGGCGTCTCTCCGGTTGCTGCCCGAGATGTCTCTGACCTGAGACCGCTCGGCAGAGTGGTTGCGCACCGCCGACGACATCATTTCGCGGAACGACCGATCGTGGGCTTGAATTGGCGCGGTCCTCAAGGGCATGGGCGCCGCAGCGTATGCTCTCTCTCTCTCGGGCTCGGCGATCCTGGCTGTGGACGGGGCCGAGTCCTTTGGGCTCGGGCTGTCCTTGTTGTCCCTATCCTTGATTGACCTGGTGCGACTGAGCAGTGTAAAAGGCTTAGGCTTGCCTTTCTTGGAGGTGGCGGCGTTATCGTAGTCGGTAGATGAGGCAAGCGACAAATCGGATTTGGAGGGCAATGTTGGGATTAGGTTCTTCTGGCCCGACTGGTCGGGATAGGAGGAGTCTGCATTCGGGCGCGCAAGGCGTTAGCAAACAAGTAACGACGCTTGGCACGGGGCGGGCACCCGCATATGGCTCCCTCGGTTGGCCCGAGGGGATCATATCATGGGAGGTGGTGAAGGGGTATGTGTATGCGTACCTGATTGCTTTGTGCTTTGCTTGGAAAGGGACGGGTGGTCGGAGTCCCTCGACATAGTTTCACCTCTGAGGTCTGTGGTCTGGTAGGTGTTCAGGCGGTCCGTCGACTTGTTCGACTTGCCAAACTGGAAGAAGAAGCCCGACTTGGAGGCTTTTTCGTCGTCGTACCGCTGGTGCTTTCGCCCGCGCTGCTGCGACGTCGCAGGGGAGTGGTCTCGCGGGGGTAATGGCTGCTCGACTGGCGAGGTTATTGAGGGGGAGTAGGGGTGGTTGTCAGGGGGCGGATTCGCTGTCTGCTGGATCTGGCGCTGCTGCTGCTGCTGCTGCTGCTGCTGTAAGACTTCGGTAACCTGCAGCGCTTGTGGCCCGGCGGCGCTTTCTGGCTTTTTCTGGCCGAACCGGAAGGGCGAGCGTGGGGATCGGGGCGACGTGGTGTCTGGCGGAGCAGAATTTGGGACAGTTTCACCAACACGAGTGCTCTCGCCGGGGCGCATGGAGTCGGCCAGCGCGAGCGGCTGCGGCACAGGCTTGCGGCCCATCTCTGTGCAGGCAGGTGGCCTGGGCAGGCGCAGGGCCAGCTAATAATGACGGGCCTGGATATAACGGGCGTCCTGCCGATTCGCACGCTTCGCACTCTGCCGCAGAAATACTGGATGTCTCGTGCGCAAAGCAGCAGTATCACTGTGTCGGAGCTTACAGGGCAAAATAGGCAGATTGCGGTCTGCGACAAATGAGCGACCACCCCAATGAGGCACGGAGGACGGAAAGTCGATGCGGGTGCGGCGAGGGAAGATGGACGGTAGGGATGGGGCAGGTTGCGCAAAAGAGCCCGCGTGGGAGAAGAGCATGTGGAGGATGGAGAATGGAGCTGACAAGCGAGAAGGTGCGACTGCAACTGGACTGCCCTGGTGGAATGGATTACGGAGATGAATAACGGATGGATGGGTGGACGGTGGACGGTAGACGGGTGGGAAGGACAGACGGGCGCTGGCCTCGCAACGCTAGTAATTCGAGCAACGAGGAATTGAGCAGTCGACTTCGCCCGCGACACCCAGCAGCTTCAATCTCGAATCTGATCCCAACCAAAATCCTTCCTCCTGGCCAGGCAGAGAGAACACAGCGGGTTTCGTGCAACGAGTCGAATTCCCAGGGGAATACTGGTTTCCAGATTGGAAGTCGGCTTGCGGCCAGCAGCAGGTCCCAGGGAGCACCCAGAAGCACCCGGGGAGATGTGGATGGGCGGGTCGCGCGTAGGTATTCGCGCCTGTTTGTGGCCTTGTTCCTGCAGATTCCAGGTCGAGCGATACGATACGGCCCTCGCCTGTGGCCTCGGAAGCTTAACACAAATGCTGGATTCCACGCAATCCCCTCCGCCCATCACTCCCCCGTATGTGTGCGTACAAGTAGGTGTGTAGTGGGAGGTATGTGCTCCTACTCCTGCAGCTGGGTAGCGGCTTGAGTTTTGGCTGGCACGGCTCCCAAGGTTCCAGAAGGCCCCTTCTGAGACGAATTCACAAAGTATCGTCAGGGGGGTACCGTCTAGACGCCGGGTCGTTCAGCAATCAGGACTCAGGACTTAGCAAGGGAGCGGAGAAGATGCATTGCGGGGCGTGCAGAATGGAGTGGTTTGCAGTCGGGAAATCTGAGGGGGCTTGGTTCCCAGCAGAGGCCGCGTAGCACTGGTCGGAGCCAAGGACGGTATGCGCTGTGATTGGATGTCGATCTCGACAAGATGGCATCTGTGTCGTGATGCAGAACTGAGTTGGTTGTCGATTTGGAAATGCGAGGTGGGATCATGGAAGGGCTCGTGACCACTGACCACTGATGAGAGCCGGCTGGCAATGCAAGGAGAACTGTGTGCAATAAAGGGGGGCTTGTCTTTCATCGGCTCAGTCACCATTCACACAGCGCGGGAGTCAGCCACCGCGATCGCGTCTATTCCCCCACCAGTCTCCTTGCAGGCTTTCTTTGTTCTCCAGGGCCGCAATGATGCATCCGTGATAAGACCCGTAGTTTCCTTAATCAATAGTAAACCGTGCCGGGAATTTGACGCTGACCTTCATAAATGGCTTAGGAGGCCTGATAAGATGGCAATATGGGAATGAGCCCAAACGGCGCACTTCTGGGCATCCCTCCGCCAGGCACCAAAGGCTCATGAAACGACCGACACATGTAGGAGCATTTTTGAGAACCCCACCCCGCACGTCCGCCCGTCCAAGGCTTGAGCCGCCACATCAGTTCAAAGCATGCCAGCCCGAGCTTAACACGCAATGGCGCCTAGATGCAGAATATCGCAGAAGCAGCTAGCGGCATCTGTGAATTCAATTCGCCCTTCTCTGTTTCCTGTCTGGCTGCCCGAGGTATCGGCCAGACGCTTGTCCGCTCGGCGCTGATTGAATGCCAGTCGAGGTGAGGGGGTCAGCCCGCTATGCCGCAAACGGCTAGCCCAGGAACACAAGTCAACTCTGAAACTCGGCACTCCTTGGCCCCTGGAAGATCGGGGTGGCTTATACATCTCTGCATTTGCAGTGACGGACTGGCACCACCAGCCACACAATTGAGTGATGGAACGCAGAGCGGCATCAGGAACGCGATGATCCGAGCCGCTTCAGGATTCCAAGTGCTGATTCTCCCAGCTGCACTTCGCTTACTTGTATAAACGGATTCTAGGCTGTCGAGTCAGAATCTTAAGATAACCCAGCGGAGATATTCGACTCCGTTCAGTCCTGTGGATGCAACGAAGTCGATATGCGTGCACAGCGTCACGGCCTGGCAACGATTGCGCGCGCTCTTGCTGACCAGCCGATTCGCTCGAGCAGATTACCCTCCTCGTGGTGTTTACCCAGCTCGGTTCCGCATGTTGTTGTCTTGCATGTTCGCGTCGTTCCAGGAGAGCGGCAACGAAGCGCCAAACTCGATCAGCATAAGCTGGTCACTAGGGGCGAGGCCAGTCATTTGCGTCATATGGATCGTGTGGAATACCGGTAGCGCCGGTTGGCCAAAAATGCCGCCAGAACGTGGATTGGAGGTGATGAGGCTGATCACCGTCAGCCATCAAAAATCGTGAAGTTGACGAGTCAACAAAAGCTGCACATTACCAGTGCTTTGTGGCAAGATGATGGATTTGTCTTGACAGTCTGCTGACAGCTGCCGATTTGCGGTTCGGTTTCGCTGGGTCGGCTGCTGCCTTCAACGGGCTTCCTTACGTAATGCCAGTAATTCGTGACGACTTCCCAGTAACGTCACCCCACATCAAACGACAGCCTCGACGACGTGCGAAGCTTGAACGTTGAGCGCAACCATGTCTGAAAAGTCCAAAACGCTCCCCCAAGAGCTGCGGCTCGCCACATCAGTTCATGTCAAGTATATTCAGAGCCTAGACACCAGAAAGGACGAATATGAATATTGGCTGACAGAGCACCTACGCCTCAACGGTCTTTACTGGGGCCTGACAGCCCTCCATCTTCTGGGCCATCCAGAGGCCCTTCCGCGCGCCGAGACTATCGACTTTGTGCTTTCCTGCCAGCACGAGAATGGAGGCTTTGGCGCTGCGCCTGGCCATGATGCCCACATGCTCTCCACCGTCAGTGCGGTGCAGATCCTCGCCATGATCGATGCCTTTGACGACCTCGAAGCGCGAGGGAAGGGCAAGGCACAGGTGGGAAAGTGTGCGTCGTCACTGCATCGCCAATCCACTGGGAAGGGGGTACCTTGAAACTGACAATCCGGGCCAGATATCGCCAACCTTCAGAATCGGCAGACGGGCACCTTTGCCGGTGATGAGTGGGGAGAGGAAGACACACGCTTTCTCTACGGAGCCTTCAATGCACTGTCGCTTCTTGGCCTTCTTGATCTCGTCAATGTCGACAAGGCGGTGGACCACGTAGTGGCTTGCGCCAACTTTGACGGCGGATATGGAGTCAGCCCTGGCGCAGAGTCACACGCTGGTCAAATATTCACCTGCGTCGCAGCACTGACAATCGCCGGCCGAAAGAATCTTGTGGACGCAGACCGGCTGGGGAAGTGGCTGAGCGAACGCCAGATTGCCGGAGGCGGTCTCAACGGTCGACCGGAGAAGAAGGAGGACGTATGCTACAGCTGGTGGGTGCTGAGTAGCTTAGAGATGATCGGCAAGACACACTGGATTGATCGAGACCAGCTCATAGCCTTTATTCTGCGCTGCCAAGATCCAGAGAACGGGGGTATCTCGGACAGGCCTGGTGACATGGTCGATGTCTGGCATACCCTATTTGGCCTCACGGGCTTGAGCTTGCTGGAGTATCCCGGGCTGGAGCCCGTTGACGAGGTTTATTGTCTGCCTAAGTCTACCACGGAGCGAATTCTCGGCAAATAAGTAGTCAAAGTACAGATTCCCCTTCCACAACCCAGCATGACATCCAGGTCTCGGGCCTCTTGCAATCTAATAACCTCCCATCAACATCACCATGTTGGGTAGGATACAAGGCAAGAGAAGAGTGATACGCACTCTTGTGTGTCGGCCAGTCAGTTCGAAGGCAGGTTGACTTGGAATGGATATTGACATTACATAACCCCTGTTTCCTGGTACCCTTCTCAGTCATGCCATCCAATTCAATCATGTCAAGAGACACCGATGAAGGGTATTCTAACATACTTGAGTGTCGTCCTGGAAATGGCCGGCTCCTGGCATTATCTTCAATCAACATCAAAAGATTCCCAGTCAACTCCTGTACCATTCAGGGGTCAGGGTCTTCGAGCAAGTGTCCCTGAACCGGCCACCTGATTGCCTGGCATGTCCAGACACCGGGAAGCACCTGCCTGTTCATTGTGTCTCACCCCTTCAAGCCTTGTCCTCCTTCTCAGCTTGAAGATCTGATGCGGTATTCCGTCCTATCTCCGACTCAAAACCCTGGCTATGTCGTCGCGTCTATTGATCGCCCTTGCCATCCGAGCCAGCTTGGTCTAGCTTGTGGCGAATACAAGACCTTCTGTTGCTCTTGCCAATGATGTAATATGATCTCTACTCTCTCTTCTGCACTCTTCTAGGGCCGCTCGTTGCTATTCAACACTTGACAGCTGTCACTTCTCACACAACCATGGCACTTCTCCTATATTCTTCACTGTTGTCCCCTATCTCCTAAATTGGCCGTGCACTTGCTTGTACTCATGGATAAATCTCCAATTTTACCATTTGGTTTGATCACTCAATGAACATGAATATCCTTTCTCACTCAAACCCCAGGCCAGGTACAGTGAGTGCTCTTTCACCCACACCCAAAGGCAAACGCCAGTTTTCACACAGTTAAAGTCACACTCTCTAGAAAGAGTGACCAACCACTAAAGCTGAATTACCAGACATCCACAAGCCACCCAGAAGGCATTCAGAAACCAGCGGTAGGGATACCTCTGAGGCATTACCTCTGAAAGCTAAGCTGAACAGTATTCGAGAACTGCCTGGACAGCCTTCACCCGCCGCGCGACTAGTTATACAGCTCAAGATGTAAGCCCTTGGGGTTGAGCTGGAAGGCATTTTACAAGCTCCGCGACTGGGAATACCTTCAAGGCAATACCTCTTCAAGCTGAGCGGAAAAGCATTCACGAACCATGCGTTTTGGCATGCTGTTTAAGGTGTCGCATCTCGAAGCCGCATGAGGAGGCATTTACGAGCCACGCGGCTGGTATGACGGCTTGGGATTTCAGCTCTTAAAGTCGATTTGGGAGGTATTCACATACCACCTAAAGGACCCTCACCGGCCGTATCGGTATGCTTGGTCTCGATATCCATTATTTCTCGGGGGAGTTCGGTCGCTATGTCTTCTTCACACTCCGAGAAAATCCGGTTACTCCCTAAACTGAACCTGGGGAGCCTCTACATACCACCTGGAGGGCCTTTACCATCCGTGCGGCTCGGTATGCTTTATCTTGATACTCTCTATCTACCTACGCGAGATGGGTTACTGATATTCTCTTCACTTCCTGAGAAAACATAGTTCTGCCTTCAGGTAGCAACTCTCCAGTCCGAACTTGGAAGACATTCAAGAGCCACCTGGAGGGCCCTTACGAGCCACCGAGAGACCTTCGTTAGCTGTCGAGAGACTTCCACCAGCCGCGTGGCTCGGTGTGCTTTGTCTCGATACCCTCTATTTGCCCGGGCGAGATCGGTCGTCCGTGTTTTTCTCACTGCCGAGATAACTTGGTCACGCCCGTGTTTTCCGCCGAGATAGCCACGAGGTAGCAGCTCCCCAAACTGAACTTGGAAAGCCTCCACACACCACCTACTGTGGGTATCCTTCGCTCTTTCTCTTTTTACCCAACTTTTCTCGCCAATCCTCAGGCGCTAGCCCTCAGGTCACGCCTTACACCAGAGAACTCAAGTAGGGTCGTTCTTTCCCAGCTTTCTTCGATTTTCTTCCCTCCTCTTCACCCATCACCTGTCAACCACAAAACAGAGTGAGTCGCTCTTTCAGTCTGCCTCGATTGTGCACGCCTTCGCGCCGACACTAGCGCAGCTCCCTCGCGTCCATCAATCTCGCGTTTCCTAGGCACGATTTCTCTGAAGCATGTTGTCCATGATGCCAGTCTTGGGGGTTTTATTGTTTCTGGAAATGCTAACTTCTGTCTTGGGTCTGTTTAGCTTGCCTCAGTCTCAGCAGAACCAGACTTCCGTCACACCTGGGCTGCTAGGTCAAGCACCCGTTGACCCTGTCATCCGGCATCCCCAACGGAAGCTGAACTCGACGGAAAGCTACATCCCTGGCCCTTGGTCTCGCCTGCCATATCGAAGGTAACGCCCTGGTCTTGGGACGAATAGCTAGCCGTTGCGGGCAACCCAGTCTCCCAAAAGATTGATTGATCCTGCAGCCGACCCAAATTGGGTCCCAGTCCCCTTCATCTGTGAGTTACCACCTCTGCGGGGCTGATGTAATGATTGTGCTTCCCAAATGCCGCCGGCGGCACACTGACTCTCTCTTGCTAGACAATGGCCGCCATTGCACCGATGGACTTGGTCATGAAGAGCGACCCTGCCTCCATCCCGCTGAAATGCACTCTCTGCCCCAAGAAGCCTAACTTTTCTGATGTCTCCCATCTTTTGACTCACATTTCTTCGAAGAGCCATCTTTCTCATCGTTTCAGAACCGAGTTGAAATCGCATACTGAGAGGGACGCGAGAGACGCAATCCGCCACTACGATGACTGGTATAATGGCTATGGAATCAGAGCACTTCTGGCCGAGCGTATGGCTGCAAAGGAGCAGAAAAAGACAAACAAGCGTGGTCGACCTTCCCAAGCCGCTGGTGTAAGTCATCGCTAATGGCACAACCTGGCCAATTTAATATTGAGAAGCGGCCAAAGCTGACTTCATGCCGCAGAGCAAGTCGCAGGGCAGACATCGACACGCTCCAAGCCAAGACGACGACGTGATCAAGATTGAGCCCGAGGAATATGATGGCATGGATCCGGAGCCAATGGCATCTCAATGGGCTACCGGCTCCCATCCTACGTTCCAGACTGCCGGCTCCCGCAGAGGTTTCCCCGATCGTGCTTATCTAACTCCAGTCATGAAGCGCACGCTGTCCGATTACTCCGTTCCCGGTACCCCGGACAACACAGCTCGGATGAGATATCAACGCGACCCTTCCGAGACAGAAAGCGTTCTGGCATCAGAGATTGCCGAGTCTGTCGAGGATGAGGGTGAGGCCAGCAAGCTGAAGGGCGTGAAGTATCCTGGCATGGGTCTCTTTGACTCGGCCAACGAGCAGCAGAAGAGAAAGCGGAACCAGAGAAAAGATGATTCCGTTCTAAAGCTGATGGAGATGACGTCGTCTGGTATTGTGCCAACTGAGTTTGTGTGGGAAGGAGGTGAGATTCAGCGAACCCGGTACATCTATGACAGCCCTTCAATTGAAGGAAGTCCGGTAAGTTGGCACATCTACCCTCATTCCATTTTCATCCTCGGTGCTCTCGGTTTGTACCTAACGCACTCCTTGGGCAGGACCGCAAGTTTGAGGAGGCTGATAACTACAAGAAGAAGAGAGCTCGACGCACGACTGTGGCATCAACAAACACGGGCAGCCAACGCCCAACCCGATACTCGACCAGACTTGCTCAAAACAAGGCGGGCTCGAAGAACAATGGCGCGATCAACGATGGCTTCGACGAGGACGAGCATGACACGAGCCAGGTATCTCGCCACAGTCACGCTTCCATGGATAACTATGATGTTTTCAGCGACCACCCGCACCCAAGTCCAGGTAGGAGGAGTTGCCTAAAAGAAGAAACCGTATGGTTTGCTGACACAATTGCAGGTCACATGGGTAGTCCATTGGAGGAGGCTGGGTAAGTAATTGTGTGTGACGGTGATTGAACTTGCCATCTAACATCGATCTTAGCTTTGAGCTTCGCCGTCGCTCAGCTCTTCATCCCATGCAGGCCAACGTTCCTACCATATCACCGGCCCTAAAGCCCGACAAGCCACTCCCGTACTTCCCTCCCAGAGACAACGGTCATAACTCGTTCCCGACTCACCATCCTATCCCCAGCAGTGGTTATTTTCAGCAACAACAGCAAAATATAAACGCCAACGCCGGCAACTTCAATCCGCTGTTTGTTCAAAGAAATGGTTACCTCCACCACTATGGATACGCGAACTACGGCAGCGAGCCCAAGCCACCCACGACGGGTTTCCAGCCGATCAACATGAACCAGCCCTTGCTTGCCATTCCTTTTAATTCGTATGGCAATCCCTACACATCCAACTCGCCCCACCAGAGTGGCACGGCAGATTTCGACATGTGATCCTCGAGGAACTTCTGGCGCAGGAAAGAAATGTTGTGTTCGGGGGGCGACTGGGTGTCATTCGTTTATTTCGCACCCCACTCGATCATCCTGGTCCCAACTATCCAAAGGCACCCTGTTAGAGAGGGGCTGAGATGCGGAAGCGGCGGCCTCGCTCCGGCACCTTCTCATTGTACATATTGTATTTTCATCGCGTCTTTGACATTACAGCCACATAGGTTGCTTTACATTTAGCTCTGATGCGATGCGCACACTTCCAGCACCGCTCTGCTCGAGGACTCGGATTAGACCGTGGTCGCTACTTGGCGAAGTGGCAACTTGGTCCTGCATTGGTGGAGAGCATTTCGGGGTGGGGATTACGAGATATGGCGTACCGAGGCATGATCTTTTTCGATCCATTATCCCTCAATTTCTAGATATTGATGGGGCCCGGCTGGTTGGGCATCCGAATCAAGGCCACCTAGCCATTCCTATTTCATTTTTGTTTTCAGGGGAGGTTTGGCCGATAGCTCACTACTATAGGAGTTGAGATAGGTTTCGTTTCGGCCAATTCTGCTGGATTCCTCATACATTATTTATGCTCGTGCTTATGGTTATATTTGTGATCTTATTAGTGAATGTACTCAGACTCGGCAGCATCATTGGAAGATGGTGATGGACTATTGGATTATGATTGATACCATGAACCATGAAAATTCTGACTCATCCTGGAGGTACAGTGTACATAATAGTGTATGTTGAACGCCAATCTCGATCCCACATGAAGAGACAACTGAAATTATACAAGTGGAAATGTACGTCCTAGTACATGGTATCCATACATAACACCCTCTACAGCACACGATACCTTAAAGTACATCACAACTGCTCAATACTTGAAATCAAGTGATCCAGCTGATCTACCCCGCCGCTGCCCACCACATCGCCCAGCAACCGCGCTGCGCCGCGCAGCCGCCGCATCTTGACCTCGTCCTCGAGCTCGCGCGACTTGCCGGCCGCCACGTCGAGGACCTTGCGGGGGATGCGGGCGAGCCGCGCGACGTTAAGGCCGTAGGAGCGGTGGGCGACGCCGTCGGCGACCTCGTAGAGGAAGGTGATCTCATCGTCCTGGCCGCCGTCGTCGTCGCCCGCGTCCGCACTGCGGTTGGTGGAGAAGCGCATGTGGACGCAGCGCACGCGGCCGTCGCCGAGCCCTTGGGCCACGCGCGCGAGGCTCTGGTAGTGCGTGATGAAGAGGGTCAGGCAGCGGGTCTCGCGGACGACGTGCTCGAGCACGGCGTGGGCGATGGCGGCGCCGTCGTGGGTGCTGGTGCCGCGGCCGAGCTCGTCGAGGATGATGAGGGAGCGGGGCGTCGCGGCGCGCAGGATCGCGGCCGTCTCGGAGACTTCTACCATGAATGTGCTCTCGCCTGCGAAGAGGTTGTCGCGCGCGCCCATGCGCGTGTGGATCGCGTCCGCGAGGGTCAACTCCATCGCGGTTGCAGGCACGAAGGAGCCGACCTGGGCGAGGAGGACGAGGAGGGCGACGGCGCGCACGTAGCTGGACTTGCCGCCCATGTTGGGGCCCGTGATGAGGTGCGCGAGCGGCGCAGGCGCGGAAAGAGATGTGGTGAAGGGGATGTAGCCGTTGGGGAGAGTGTGCTCAGCGATTGGGTGGCGGCCCTCGGTGATGTTGATCGTTGGCGGCGCCGAGCCCGGGAGGAACGTTGGTCTGCTGTAGCCCGGTAGGGCGGCAACTTGCGCGAAGGAAAGGAGACAGTCCAAAGTAGCGAGGGAAGCGACAGCATCGCGCAGGGGCTGATAGTCAGCGGCGATGGATTGGAGCAACATCGTGAATGCAGCATCGCAGGCCGCGGCCAGGGCCTCCTTGTGCTGGTCGCGCTCGGTAATGAGGCGCATCACCTCGGGAGTATGAAAGCGTGAGAGCTTCTTGGTGCCGCTAATCTTGGCCCACGAAGCCGGGACGTGCTTGAGATCCGTGTTGGTGACCTCAATCAGGTACTCAATGCCAGCTACAGTGACGTATGTGACGGATGACTTTTTAGATAGCTTCTTGGCCGCTTCCTTGCGGTGTGCATCCAGATCCTGTTCGACAGCTGCAATCCCCAGCTTGTGAGTTGTGATATCGTCGTTCTCTTCCTCGTCCCTGAAAAAGCTGTACTTGTCGTCCTTTCTTGCTGCCTCGGGGTTGATCTTGTCGAGATACGATGTCACGATATCGCTGATTGCTGGCAGCGAGCAGATGGACTCGCTGATGAGTGGCGACTTGAAACCTGTATCTGCCGGGGATTTCACTCTCATAAACTCCATCGCAATCTTCTGTAGCATCTGAAGTGTAGACAGCAACTCCGGTCGAGTGCACTTGCCATAATATATGCGGATGAGACTTCGTTCGAGATCCGCCCTGATTGACCTGAGCATGCCAGCAAGCTTGTCGGTCTTCATTGTGGACTGGTTGTTGAGGAGCTCCTCAACTGCCGAGACACGGTCTTCGAGACGTTGTTGGTCAAGCAAGGGGCGACCAATCCATTTTCTCAACAGCCTCTGTCCAAAACGAGTGTGTGTTTTGTCTAGCGCCCACAGCAAGCTCCCCTTTTCAGAGTGGTCAGTAGCATTTCGGTATACCTCAAGACTTTCAAGCGTCGTTCCGTTGATTAACATGTGTTGCCGTGTGGTAAATGACTGGAAGTACTTGGTCAGGTCGAAGATGTGCTCTAGCCCGTACTCGGTCAAGTGGGTGATCATGGCCGACAGACATATTGACACAGCATCTGGTAGCGCCAAGACCTTTCCGAGAAGGGTAGCCGAGTTATCGTCCTCCTCTTTGAGCTTTCCAGCGTAAAACTGTGTGACGTGAGAACAGGCCTCGGCCGCCATCGTTTTGCTCTTGGGAATTCTCTCGACGCGACTCCTGTCGCCGAACACATTCGTGCTGCTGCCAGAAAGATGCTGGAGGAGCTTGTCGGTAGCTTTGGAAAGCTCGCCAACAACGAGAAACTCACATGGAGAGATGTGGAGTAGCCGGGTCTCAATCTCTCGCCGCATGAAGCCGTCTTCAAATTCATCATATATGATGTCTCCTGTTGCTGGCTGCACAGCTAAAATGCCAACATTGACTTTCTCGTCAGTTCCAGAACCCTTGGCGGGAGATTCAGTTATGCAAAGCAAGTAGCCCCCAGATGGAGCCCCCAAATTGTCACTAGATTGGTCTAATTCGCCATGCTCATCAATGTACGTGCCCTTGGTGTACACATTGGTGAGCTTTCGAACGAAGGGCGCATTGCGGTTATCGCCTGCCTTTTTGAGGGCTGCTGTTTCGATCTGCCGCACGACGCCGACTTTGTGGCCAGCGGCAACAAGTCGCTTCGCGTGGACTGGAAGACGGTGGACAGGTATGCTTGCCGATGCAAACCGATCCAGGTGGGCTTCTGACGGGTCTCTTGGGGGTTAGATTGACGCGGCACACACATGGATCAGAGGTTCAGCTTACGTTCGTCATATCGGAACTTGCCCGGAATGCACACGATACTCAGCTCCTTGGCAGCTATCCGAGCATCTTCACCGAAAAACTTGAATTTATAGCCAACCTCGACAATCAAGACGGCATCCATGTGCTTCCTCTTGATATCGAGGAACTGGATCTCCATAGGTGTGAGCTTCCCGGTCTTGGCGCCCTTTTTCTTGGCCTTGGAAGGGGCTGGCGTTTCTTCTTCATCAGGGTCTTCACCATCGCCATCCTCGCCATCGGCGGTAGCCTCGGCATCAGTCTGGAACCCGCGCCTCCTGATCATAGCCATGCTGTCGGGGTGGCCAAGCTTCTTGACAAATTTCTTGTGCAGCTCCTCCTTCCGCCGCGTGGCTACTGCATCCTCGCTTTCATCCTCGACCTCGGGAACGCTACCGCTCGCGCAAACTGCATCATAGGCATATCGTTCTGTCCGAGCACTAGCTGCGCTAGAGATCTCTGCGACGGGGCTCGGGGGTGATGACGCCGCGGCGGCCTTGGACGTCGTTGCTATCTTTGGCTCGGTCTTTGGTTTGGGGCGTTTAGTGGCCCGGATGGCAGTGTCATTTCCATTATCGGTATTCTCCTGGAGGGGCCGCTTTCGAGAGGAGAGCTCAGGGCTTGGAGCGGCCCCGCTGGGCCGCGCTGGGGAGCTTGGTGGGTTCTGGCTCAGGCCATTAATGGTCGTCCTCTGGGTGAAGAAGCTGGTTAACGATGACTGCTTCTTGGCTGGGGGCTTTGAAGGGCCCGCCATTTTGGGCGGAGTGGTTATTGGGGGGTGGATGTGATCAAACGCGCAATTGATTTCGTGTGATGACACCTAAAAGGAGCCCTCAGAAACGCGTTTCGTTCCCTGTACCCAGGTTTGGAGACGCGGCCCTGACGCGACGTTGAGTGGATGCATCAGCGAACTCACCTGACATGGTCCGTGCGATAAACTACTCTTTACCAAAAAGGACCACTACGATTACCCGTATTCCGTACCCCTTTGTGCCTCTCGACAGCGGACACACATTACGAGGTGTTGAGTTTTGACCAGAGAAAAAGACATGAACCCCGTCTAAGCGACGGAAACCTGGCCATGAAATTATCCTATCTTGACTTGTCTCGGAACCAAACTTCTGGACAACTTCGGTATTCTCGTAGTCGCACCTCATCTCTTGTAAGTGATGCTCCCCGATTCGATGCGGAGAGAGCCTTCTCACTCCCGCTAAGCCCTTCACTCAAACGGGCAAGCGGAAGCGGGGGAGGTAGTCTTGTCAGTTGGGGAAGCTCCCGTTGAGGCATCGTAGCCTCAGATCACTTGAGATCGCAGAACGTCGACAATTAAATTACTGGGCACCACGGACACCAAGCCTAGCTCGCCTCGTCAAACAAGCGCGAGGGCATCCCCGCTTCAGGTCAGCCTGTGCATAAGGAGGGTTGCAATTGTTTTGCCTCCGTGCGAAATCGCTAACTTATTAGTAATTACACAACGCCATGCAACACCATGCAGGCCAGGCTCGCTGGGTCGATTTAATTTGATGATGAAGGGGAATGCGACTTTGGCCACTGTAGAAGAGCCCTCCCGTCGCCCGGCACCCAGGAAGAGAACCAAGGGCCAAGGGCAATAAACACCAAGATAAGCTGGCCTATAGGTTCGAGTTCTCGGCCCTCGAGCTAAACCGGGCTGTTGCAGATGTCAGGTCCTTTTTTTAAAAGTGTGGGTTACCTTGAGCTACGACTTCACGCAGAAGGCAAGTGTGCAAGTGGTGTGTTTTTGCTATCGGCCGCTACCAATTATCGTCAGGTCGTTTTGAGCTACATGATGGGCGGCCGGCGCCTACCATCGCAGCGGACTGCCAGACGGCTCGTGCATTCTGACTCCACCCTGTAAGTCACACTGGTGCAACGTCTGAACACTTGGCGCTTGCGCTTGCCGCTCTTCCACTGGACTGGACACCCTCTGAGCAACTACTTTTTCTCCAGCTTCCAGCTTCCTCGGCATATCTCGAGAAAATGGAGCCGGCGACCAAACGGGCAATTCTGGGGACCCCATACAGAAAGCCCGTCACCTGTCAGATATCCCTCCGGGACTGGAGAACGGGAGCCGTCCCGCACGAAACTATTACCCGATTCTGAAATGTTTTATCGTCTCATGATCTGCAATGGAGCACCACCGACAGCCAGCACGCAGCACCTTACCTGATCTGACCAACATGCCAAATCCAAATAGTCCTACTCCCTCGTAGTATACGGACACAGGCCCTTTAGGCAAGGTCCTCAGCACCGTCGCCAAACTCTGCCTTGCTGACCCAGAGGTAGCAGGCCCTTAGCGTTAGAAACAGCCAAGATCCCAGGCCCTATGCCCAGATCCCAAACACCTACCATACCCCCAATCTCATTTACCATTCGCCAAATCTCCCATCCCAGGCTAACTTCGGGCCTTGTCCCGAAGCACTAAAGCCAACCGTGTAGCAGCATGTAGCCCAAGCTAGCCAAGAAGGCCTAGCGGGTTCTCTACACACCATCAGCTCATCGGTGGACGCCAGGCACGCCAGCAGCCAAACGAGACAACAGCCAGACCCGGGGTCCCGTTACCCAAGAACCGGCTCTTTCAGGCTAAATAGGAGCCAAGGCGGCTAATGTAGGCCTGGCAAGCCTTAGCAAGACCGGGAGCCGGAACGGGCACTCATGCGGCACTGGTATACCTTTACGCAGGCCTTTCCGCAAGCCTTCCGCAAGCGCACCCGCCACTGGCTCAACTGGATACGCAGCAGACAGACTGTCCGGGCTGGCCCTGCGCCCTGCGCCGTGGGCCCAGGGCTGCAACGAGGAGAACGGGCGGCCCAAGTCCCCCTTGGCCTCCCCCTTCTCGAAGGCCGGTCTCAGCTGTCCTTCGGCCCCCCGCCGCCACCCGGCTCGTGATGATGGCAGTCCGGGCACCCTCCCTGGCTTGTTTAGCCAACCACAACCCCGAGATGAAGCTGTGATGGGCTTTTCCGCTTGGGGCTATCACCCGCATTCCCGCCGTGTGCGATGCTTCAGGATCGTTTCTCTAGCTCATCATCCTCCACACAAGTCGTTCACACACAGGCTGACGAGAGCGGAGAATACGGGGAATTATTGGCTTGGTCCCTTGTTTCGCTGTGCGGAACATGTAGTTTCTCCTAGTCGATCTCGACACCCTCATGGGATCATAATTGGACCCATACTCATAGGTACCTGAAGCCCTGGGTTTCCAAACCTCGGGTGCCTGCCTAGCATATTGATTGCCCGTTGAGTTACACCCCGTTTTGCCCAGGACAAGCGAGCACGTCTGGCGGTGACGAGTCTTTGGCTCTTTCTGCTTCCCTGTCGCCCAGTAGCCCGTTCTCTGGTCATATTGGTTCTGCATGGCATGGTAATGCGACTGTTATGCATTCATATACCTGTCACGGCACGCATCCTTGAAGTTGGCAAGGAAGTGGTCCCAAGTGTGATTATTGCCTAATTGAGAGAGCGCTCTAGCGAAACGCCCCAGGCTAGGCCCGCGACAAGCACGAATTTTCGGTTCCCTCACACACTGCTCTCATTGGCGATGAGGAACAGTCAGCTTGGGACGAGAGCTCCAGTCAGCAACAATTGCGCTGCACTAGGGGCCGTCGGGAACGCAAGTAACGCCACCAAGGGCCTCAACGGCGAGGGGATGCGCCACAGCGAACGCCAACCAAACGCGAGATCTCGACGTCGGTCCGCTTCCACCGTCTGCGCATGGGTAGCTAAATGTGGCGGCACCTCGACGCTCTCATTCGCCTCATCCTCGCTTGTTGCGCTTGCTGACAGGGACTCCACGCGAGAACCGGTCCGATCTCCAAGCCACCTGAACCACATCTGGGGTGCACCCCTCTCGTGGTCCAGCACACCCCGCCAAGACTCGGCAAGGGCAGAAAATCCTGTGGCGGCCCCCCCAGAGCCCCCAGAGCTACTAGGAGTGGGTGGAGCGAGCAAAAGTTGGGGAAGTTTGGGGAGCCCTGTTCACTGTTGATCAGCTGCTGTGTTGGTCTGATCGTCTCCAGTTTCAACCCCAGCTGGGTCGGCGATGGGTT
Organism: Lasiosphaeris hirsuta; assembly: GCA_030549175.1. NCBI lineage: Eukaryota > Fungi > Ascomycota > Sordariomycetes > Sordariales > Lasiosphaeriaceae > Lasiosphaeris > Lasiosphaeris hirsuta. The sequence goes on from JAUKUA010000001.1 coordinate 7,386,393, forward strand.
CTGGAGACACTGGCTTAGACTCAGCTTGACAGCCGGAAGTCTCTCTCTGCGCGCCAGATTCGCCAGGCAATGGCAATAATCGCGTCCGGTGTAAGAACGGTTTCCATGATGGTGATATTAGCCTCATTGACAGCCCATCCGTCTCCGGCCAGCCCGGTGAGACTGGCGGGATCTGGCGGGAGCTCAGAGTGACAATCTGCTGCCGCCTCAGACTGACTTGCACCAGCACCTAGTGTGTGGTGACCTATTTACAGAAGTGGAGGCTCACATCGAGCGCCGTGGAGCTATGGCCGGAGGTGCACATATTGGTTTAAGCTTCTCTGCAGTTGGCTAGCCCACGTCTCCCCGTCCGGGCCCCCATCTCGCGTGCTACTCCCCGTCCTGGTCCTGGACCGCCTACACGGTCCGCTCGTCCGCCTTGGTCTCTCTCCGTATTCTGGTCCTGGGTAGCTCTCCAACATCTTTATAATCCCCCGTCTCCCCTCGAGCTGGTCTCGAACTTTGGCTCGTCATTCCTCGCCTCCTCATCAGCGATCTCCTCTCTGGGTTCCAGGAGACCGGTCAGCTGTGTCGCCAACATACATCTAGGGAATCATTGGCCCGGTTACCAAACCCCAGGACACATACTCCAAAGTCGGACGATAAACCACCAAAATGGGTATCAAGGACGTCTTCATCAAGAAGCCTAATGCCGATGCTACGGCCGTCGCCCAGGAGGAGGCGCCCCAGTTCGAGCACGTCGAGTGGACAAAGGATCCCGGTCTTCGCAAGCTTTACTTCTACGCCTTCGTTCTCTGCATTGCCTCTGCAACCACTGGTTACGATGGGTAGGCAGACTCCTTTGGGCCCTTGTTTTATGATGCATGTGCTGACATGTATCTCTTTTCGGCGCGCAGCATGTTCTTCAACAGCGTACAAAATTTCGAGACATGGAAGGCCTACTTTCACGACCCGAAAGGAAACGATCTCGGTCTCCTAGGTGCTCTCTACCAGATTGGCAGCTTGGCTTCCATTCCTTTCGTGTGAGTTGGAGGCTCCAATCCGGGCTCGCTGCGGTTGAAGCTAATAAGTCTGTCGCAAAGCCCCATCTTGACGGACAACGTTGGTCGCAAGATCCCCATCGCCATCGGCTGTGTCATTATGATTGTCGGTGCCGTTCTCCAGGGAGCCTCTACAAATCTCAACATCTTCATGGGCGGCCGTGTCATGCTGGGTTTCGGAAATTCGCTTGCCCAGATCGCATCCCCTATGCTTCTCACCGAGCTTTGCCATCCCCAGCATCGTGGACGCCTCACAACTGTCTACAACTGCCTGTGGAACGTCGGTGCCCTTATTGTTGCCTGGATCTCGTTCGGCACCAACTTTGTTGATAACGAGTGGTCGTGGCGTATTCCTGCCATTCTACAGGCTATCCCCTCGGTCATTCAGCTCGCCTTCATCTACTGGGTCCCCGAATCGCCCCGTTATCTGATGGCCAAGGACAGGCACGAGGAGGCACTCGCCATTCTTGCCAAGTACCACGCCAACGGCAACGCCGATCACCCCACCGTCCAGTTCGAGTACCGTGAGATCAAGGAGACTATCCGGCTCGAGATGGAGAGCAAGAGCAACAGCAGCTATCTCGACTTCTTCCGGACCAAGGGCAACCGCTATCGTCTTTGGGTGCTACTCTCGCTCGGTATCTTCTCCCAGTGGTCTGGTAACGCCATCATCTCCAACTATGCCAGCAAGCTGTACGACAGCGCCGGTGTTACTGAATCGACCCCCAAGCTTGGTCTCTCGGCCGGCCAGACTGTTCTCGCCCTTATTGTCTCCATCACCATGGCTCTCCTCGTCGACAAGGTCGGCCGCCGCCCCATGTTCCTTGCTGCGACTGGTGGCATGTTTGGTACCTTCTGCTTCTGGACCCTCACGTCCGCTCTCTGGGAGGAAAAGGGCGCTGTTGGCGCCGACAAGGCCATGATCTTCTTCATCTGGCTGTTCGGAATCATGTACTCTCTCGCGTGGTCTGGTCTCCTCGTCGGCTACGCCATTGAGATCCTGCCCTACAAGCTCCGCGCCAAGGGCCTCATGATCATGAACATCTCGGTCCAGGCCGCCCTCACGCTCAACGTCTACGCGAACCCGCTCGCCTTTGAGCACTTCCTGGGCCACACCTGGAAGCTCTACCTCATCTACACCGTAAGCCTTTCCATTAAGGTTTGGAGACGAGCGCAGCTGCTAACATGCTTTCTAGTGCTGGATCTTCCTCGAGCTCATCTTTGTCTACTTTATGTATGTGGAGACTATGGGACCTACTCTGGAGGAGCTTGTCAAGATCATCGACGGCGACGATGCCAAGATTGAGCATATCGACATCCGCCAGATCGAGAAGGAGACGCAGATCCACGAGGAGAAGGTAGCATAGGCGCTGCCTGTGTTTCTGTAGCGAGCGGTTGGTTGGCTTGTGTGTTTTTCTGCGTTACGTGTTTGGCCGGGATGATTTAATGTCGGTACTCCTTTTACCCTCGAAGCGATGCCTGTCTCCTGCGCTCTCGGGATCCGGGCGAAGGCGGGTCTCGATTACCCGGCCGCTGGGATGCATCCCGCGCTTCCCAGGCGCTCCAATCCCGCGGCCGCGAGATTGCTGCTCAGAAGCATGGAAGCAGCGATCTCGCTGTGCGGGAAGCACCAGGTTGCATGGCCGTCACTCCATTAATTAATGTGGCAATCTATCATCTAAATACCCCTGCCCATAAAATATATTGACTTTGGCTTCGCATCGCGCCATTTATGTGCATGAACATGGTGTGCATGGTGTGAGTTCGTCCCATGTCGGCCGGCCTCGGGTCTATCCACCCCCTGGGCGTCGCCCATCTGCCGTCCGCGTACGTTCCCGCCGTCGGGACCGTCGCCGGGAACCGGATCACGGACTTGCTGTCAGGTACCACACACATATATGGCCACACCCTCGGGTCCCGGGGGGAGGGGATAGATGGAATAGTCGTTCGCGTCACGCCACCATAGTACCGTAGATTGTTCTACAGGTTCGCTTCTCATACGCGCGGCTCCCGGGTAGGCCCTGGGAGACATAGATTGGGGGGGGGGGGGCATGCTCGGGACCGACAGGGGGGGGGCGGTTCCTTCTAGCTTCTATGCAGGGGTGCGTGGCAGTCCCGGGTAGAGGTGTAGGGATTTTCGGGGTGGTGGGACGGGGTCGGACTTCGCTTGGTTAATCGCGGAGGGTAATCTCGAGATCGCGGTGCTTTATTGTCAACGTCTTGTTCTGCGTCTTTTGCGCGCTGCCGAGTTGGGGTTTGGGGGACTGGGCTTGGTTGGTGGGGTGGGAAAGGGGGCGAGGTTCGTGATGGTGGCGTGTTCGGGGCCGGGTCTGGAACGGGGTTTTGATATCTTGCGCTTCGGCTCTTGGCTGCAGTGGCCATGTGTGTGTGTGTGTGTGTGTGTGCGCGCGCGTGTGTGGCGGCTGGGTGTGGGATGGGGATTGTGTAGAGGCAGGTGGGTGCGTTGGGTAGAGTGTGCTGGTTGGGGGTGGGACGTGTTCATGCAGGCTGTAGAGTGCTTTGTATCTGACGGATGGATGTCTGTGGGCGGTCGATGCGGCTCGTCGTAGGTTGGGTGTTGGAGATGGAGGTTGCTGAGGGAATAACGCGGAGATGAAGTTTAGAAGTGGTGCCGACTTCGGCTTTGAGTCTGGCGATGCTGTATTATGTCGTTGGAAGTTGGTTGGGGAAAGACTTTGTGGCCGTTGGATGTTGCGATGAGGGTTTCTTCTCGTGGCGATGAGCCCCTTTCTCGGAACCATGCGGTCCAGAAGAGCCTTGAAGCTCCATCACACTTTGCCAATGGTGTGGAAGAAGGAAAAAAAGGTATGACAGTTGGACAAAGGGTCGTTTGGAAGTATCTAGGTATTGGAGTCCTAAAGAAGAATGAGATCAAGGTCCCTGAAGGGTTATGTTCCTACGTCCGTCACCAAGCGTCTCTCTATTGGGACCTTGGCTCTATCTTTGTGGAACTTGACTATTTTAACTGACATTGAAACTCGTTATATTTCAATTCCTGTGCCAATTTGGCTGCCGAGATTGTCTGGGAGCTGGTTGTCATGATATAGTCTCAGAGGTACTCTGAAGGGTGGTAAACCCGGAATGTTGGAGGTTAGCATGTGGTTGTTCTTTGAGAGAGTGCAAAAGTAGAGTTGGATGGGTACCTGGGAGAGAGAGGGCAAAAAAAAACCCCCCCATGGTATCATGTGCATCATCGATGTGCGGGAAGAATACAGAAGAAAAAAAAAAGAAGCAGCGCAGTCGGCCAGACGCAGGAGCGAACTGGGGATGTCGTCGTACCTCTACTGAACGACCGTGAGATCCTCCATCCCGAAGAACGGGAAGTTTTACCCTAAGGCGAGATCTGCTCCTGTCAGTAGGAGGTTAGTATCCAACGTTGAAACATGGGGAAATGTCCAAGCTGTGTCCAAACCATCCCTATCATCCAGAAACGTGTCCAAGAGGAAACCTGTTTAGAGAGTTAGCTGAGATCGCAAAGCGGAACACTAGCCAACTACGCCGCGCAGTCCTTGTTGTTGAACAGCAGTCCGGAATGCCGGCTTATATCCCCATTGCGGGTCCCTATGGCTGGCATGCCGGCCACCTCTGTTAGGCCTTGTGCGGGTCCGGCAGCCGGGACATCATGATACCATCATCAACATCACATTCCGAAGTCCTCATTGTTAAGAATCTTCTCAATTGCCACTTACACCCCATTGCCAGCATCATAATAATTTCTGCTGAGCATTCGTTTTTGTTCAGGTTTGTGAGGCCAGTATATCACCATGTTTGTCCCCTGCGTACCAGCTTACAACTTCGAGCAATCGTTGCTCAAGCTTGCGGAGCCGGCATACCGTAATGCGCACCACCAATCAACATCGGGATCCCTAACATCAACCAACCTACCGCCCCAAGAAGTTCAAGAAGCTCTCGTTGCCGAGAGCTAATCACAATTAGATCACTAGGAGTTGCAAGTGTGCCAGGCCACAATACGAGGCGGTCCTTGTTGCTGAAGACCAAGTTATGAGCATTCCTCGCACACTTTAGCACTGGCCTGTTTCTGGTTGATCAAAGGTCTACTACCTTATGTGAAGAGAAATAACTATCCGGAACGCCAACAAAGACGCCGAGGAATATCAAACATCTCGGTAGATACCAGAGAGGCCCTACCGGACGCAGCAGTGGTATTTTCATATCTTAAAAGACCGCTTTGGAGGATCAAGTCATGTTTCGATCTCACCGAGTGGCGGTGTGCTGAGCCTGGGGTCGTTATGAGGTAACTCGCGGATTGCAGGTATCAGATTGTCAAACACCTTTGGATGTTGGATATCAGTGTGCCAGAGCACTACTCTCAAGCCATGGTTTGTTACGTGGTGTGCAAATATGAAGTTGGCGGATAGAAATTAGAACCCCTTTTCAGAGAACTCCTGCAATGATGGAGATGTCATCACAATGACAGAGAGCCTTTAGAGTTTTAACACAACATGTGTTTCCCCTCCAAATGATAAACTCAGCATCAAGATGCTAACGATACCAGGCGGGCAAGGACGTGGGTGCTACTGAGAAATTGACGATGGCCTAGTAACGGCGGGAGATTGTCTGCCCGACTATATCTAGCAACTCATCGCTGGGGAAGGGGTCGATGGGCTTCCAGACCATGACGTTCCCAACAAACCACTTGGGAAAGACACAGAGACACACAATATACATTAGCTCATTACAGGACACTACACCAGAGGCATCGCATAGAACAGAACGGCCAGAGTTTCCCACAGGCTATTTGTAAAGGGCATTACACCCCTTTTCTATCTCCATCCACGGGCTTAAAGAAGTGCAAGACAATGCCGCTGTTGCTCGCCACATATCGAGATGGGTCTTACATGCCGCTGAGCACCATCCCCGGACTAAAATGTCTCGACAAAAACACCGCCTCTAAAATACAGCCAGACCCCACGAGACAACCGCCTCATTGACACACGGTCAGTGTTCCGGTGCCATTCCAATCCATTTCTCCATTCTCCGTCATCAAGATCATGATGTCCCACAGACGAGCCTCCCATCAAATCTCGTCAAAAGTTCTCTTCAGGCCTCTGTCCCTAGGAGCTCCCTTGAACGAGCATGTGCTCCGCGGCATGGGCACGCCTCTCCATACAAAATAAGGATAGCTCATCTTGTCGTCGGCCTTGGTCGTGTCCGTGGCCGTATAATTACTGGGTCCAGCCTTTGGGGGGGAGCCGGCGTCAATTCGACGCGACAAAACAGCTTTCTTGGCCGAGCAAGACCTCTAGTCGTCGCCCACTGCAATTTCCATTTGATCGCCGTTTGCCGCGTCAAACACAGAAGCCTCCATATCGTTATCCTCTCCATCGCGGGCCACAGAAGTCGGAACGATGACGTTGGTAAAGCCCAGAATCACCTCCTTTCGCCGCTTGTGCCAATCCTGTTCGGTATTAATCACCTGGTCAAGCAGCACCTCTTTGTCGAGCCACTCTTGCTTGTACAGCTCTTCCCACATTTTGCATTCGTTCTGCAGCTGCTCGCCCTCCTCCTGAGCCCACTTGACCTGCAGACGACACAGCTGGGTCAGGCGGCTGAGGGGCATCCGAAGCTCCTTTTGTGTGAAGCCCTGATCTTCGGTCAGGGGCGTGAACATGTCGGTGGCCGAGTCGTCACCTGCGCTGCCATCGTCGACCGTGTCGTCTTGGCCAGCGGCGTGGGATTGCTGCGTCTTGAGGATGATCTTGAGCTTTCCTGATTTGCCTGCCGGGCCGCCAGCCGCCTGCATGCTCTTGGGAACGGGGTCGGATGGTCGCAGAGCTTCGGTTTCGTGGACAGTGCGCATGTGCTTGGCGAGGGCATCGGAGCGCGTGAAGGCGCGGTCGCATTCTGTTCGCGGCTGTCAGTCTCGGGCTTGCGATTCAGGAGGGGGGGGGGGGAGCTTGGCTTCGTCAACATACCTGGGAGGTAGCAGTAGAACGGCTTCTCTCTCGTGTGACTTCGCATGTGAGCCTTGAGCGCATAGCCGCTGGCATGTGGCAGGCTCTGTCGAGGGCAGCCCGTCCACTCGCACGTGTACTTCTTTTGGCGGCTCTCAATGTGATCGCTATGGATGTGCTCGACGAGCTTGTCCATATTTCCCATATCGCCGCCCTTGCAGCCATCCCAGCCGCAGACCGTTACCTGCTCCTGGAAGTCGTCCTCGTCGGCGCGCGCATTAATGGGAGAGCTAGGGATGTCGCCATCGGTATCGGACGACACTTCTGACATGCCCTCTAGAGGATCGGCATCCGCATCGGGCTCCGCGACAACAGCTGACGGAGTCGCTGAACCGCCGACGAGCTTTTGACGCTTGGGGGGTGGTCCATCTTCGACATGCTCGGGGGCGTCGTACTCGTCTTCGGAAGTGTCCATTGAGGAGAGCGGCGAGTCGTCCGCAGGGGAGTCTGCTCTGCCCATTTTATGGTGTGTGTAAAATCAAAGTGTGCAAGGGATAAAGCGATCAAGGTTTTCTTCAGGCCGCCAATTGACGGTAGTAGTATCGGGAAAAGCGAGGAAGGGCGCTGCTGTCGAGAAATGAAGTTCGGTGCTGGATCAGCAGGTTTCGCGTTGAAATATCAAGGTTTTGGAGGGATTGGCGCAGCAATGGTGCGTGGTTTATTAAGAGGTGAACATTAAAGAGAGCCCGTCAATCAACTATTAGACGGGGTCCGGGCGTGTGGAGTTATCACTGCGCAAAGCTTCACGGTGAATTTGGGGAACCAAATGGCAGCGGCGGCCGCATCGCCAACTCGCTTCGCGTTGTCTTACCAAATGGTTGGCGATCCAGGAAAGACCTGGCAGCTGGCAGTAAGTGGTACGGTCAGGTGTGGACAGCTGTCTATGAAGCAAAAGCACGTGGTGCCCAAGCAACACCATTTCTGTTTATGCCATTCACTAATTACCCCTCCCCCGCCAAAAGTCTGTCTGCCTGGGCACTCGCATCACCATCTGCAGCGATCCGCGTCCCCCCCCTTCCCCCCCCCCCCCCCCCCCCCCAAAACCTTGCATCTTACTTTTTTAACATCGCCTGGCTCTATTTCTCCAAATTTCAAGACGTATAAAAATATGGCTTCCTCCACCAGAATCTTCTCCCTTGAGGGGAAGGGCTTGAAGCTCGACACCGCGGAGGACCTGGAGCCACACATTGCCGAGCTTCGCGCCAGCGATATTGAGGAGGTGCGGTTGCTTGGTAACACATTGGGTGTCGGTGCCTGCAAGTTGTTGGGCGAGGTCCTTGCGACAAAGAAGAACTTACGAGTAAGTCTCAGAGAGATCGCAAATGTGTTCGCCAACGCGTGTATGCTGTGATCTTATGCTAACCCGCGCCTTTGTTTACTAGGTCGCTAACCTGGCCGACATCTTTACTGGCCGTCTGCTCAATGAGATTCCTGAAGCCCTGTCCTCCCTCCTCACCTCAATCCTCAACCTTCCGAACTTGGGCACCATCAACCTCAACGACAACGCCTTTGGCCTCAACACGCAGGCACCCCTTGTCGCGTTCCTCGCCTCGCACGTCCCCCTCCAGCACCTATACCTGAACAACAACGGTCTTGGTCCTCATGCCGGCATCCTCATCGCCGATGCCCTCTCCGAGCTACACGCCAAGAAGGAGGAGGCGCGGAAGCAGGGGCAGGATGTTCCCTACCTGGAGACCGTCATCTGCGGCCGCAACCGCCTGGAGAACGGTAGTATGACAGCGTGGGCCAAGGCATTCAGCCTGCACAACAAGGTGAAGGAGGTCAAGATGGTCCAGAACGGCATCCGACAGGAGGGCATCTCCCATCTTATCGGTGAAGGTCTCATTCACGCCAAGGGCATCAAGGTCCTGGATCTCCAGGACAACACCTTCACGTTGCTGGGCGCCAAGGCTTTGGCAAAAGTCACCCCTGGCTGGACCGAGATTCTCGAGCTTGGTATCGGTGATTCACTCCTCGGCCCTAAGGGCGGCGTGCTTCTGTCGAAGTCGCTCGCGAAGGGAAAGAACGAGAAGCTGGAGACTCTGCGCCTGCAGTTCAACGAAATCAATGCGTCAGGTCTCAAGGGCCTGGCTGCGGCCGCAAAGGACGCCCTTCCTGCGCTGAAGAAGATTGAGCTCAACGGTAACAGATTCTCTGAGGATGACGAGTCAATCATTGCTCTCCAGGAGCTGCTCGAGGAGCGCAAGGAGGCTCTGGGCGGCGATGTTGTGATCGAGGATGACTGGGGCCTGGACAGCCTCAGTGACCTGGAAGAGGCGTCCGATGAAGAGGAAGAGGAAGACGAGGTAGAGGAGCTTGCCGAGAAGCTGATCAAGGAGGCCGAGGAGGCGCAGGAGGAACCGGTCGTCCAGGTCAAGGACGCAGAGGTAGATGCGCTTGCAAAGGCGCTGGAGAAGACCTCGATTTAAAGTTACCGGGGCTGGTTTTAGACAGGAAGTGGAATGGGGAGACTGATTGATAGCAGTGGGCGGAGCTTTGGCAGAAGAACAGACGACGATACCCAGGAACATCACTATTTGACGCGAGTAGAAACGACTGGCTAGATAAACGAAACGTTGGGTTAAGGCTGGGCATGTTGTGTTTGTTGGTATTGAGTGTCTGTATGAGAGACTTGGCGGCATAGCATCAATCGACCAGGTAGCGTATGACTTGTCCGGCACTGGAGCTCTCGTGATATTTATGGCACACTCTCACGTGCCCAACACCAGCCGTTTATGGCTGGGCTATTTGCACGCAGCCCACATGCTCTAGAAAGTCTTAGCCTTTGCTAGAGCTCCTTCGATGTGGTGTTTTGTCGTTGGGGGCCGGGTCGCCCCATTGTCACACCACTCTCTGGCACCCATCACCAGCTGCTTGTTCACCGGTCCTGACCTCGTGATGGCCTGTTTATTTCCATGTTGCAACATAAATAACCATTTCGCATCCGTGCTGATATTTTGACTGTAGTAAATCTCAAAGCTCACCAAGTTACACATTATCAATATCACTGGACAACCAAACACACAAAAATCATACACAACCAGGTCCTACCTTTACAATACCAAGCGCCAAAAAAAATGAGCTGGATCATCTTTGATACCACCGAGTCCGTGATCGAAGTCCTCTGGGACGTCGCCCTGGCAGTCTTCGTCGCCCGCATCGCCCTCTTCTACGCCGCCCTCAACCTCGGCACCGCCGCCCTCGCCCTGGAACTCACCCCCTATCTCGCCCGCGCCCTCGCGGCGCTCGGTGCCGCCGAGTCGCCTCTCCTGATGAGGCTCGGCGGGAGCAACACCCTGCCGCTGGCCCTGCCGCTGCTGCTGGGCTCGGCCGTCTGGGCCAGGTGTCTGGTCGTGTACTATGAGATCCCGAGGGTGAGGGGGTTCCGGGTTGCGATTGGGGTTGTGGCTGTCGGGGTTATGCTGGTTGTCGGGGAGGTGCTCAAGGCGATGGGGATGTGGGGGGGGTACGCGGTTGACGATGGAGTGTTGGCCGCGATGTTGGGCGGGTGCGCGTTGATGCCGTTGGGGGAGATGGTGCTGGAGGGGTTAGGGAAGGAGGAGAGGTGAGTTGGTCTTTTATTTAGGTGGGGTGTTTTTGGGGTGTTTGCTAACTTGATGCAGGGAAGCGAGGAAGGAGAAAGCGAGGAAGGAGAAAACTTAAAGGTGGTTTGAGCAGCCGCTCATGGGAGTATGAATTTTTATGGCGGTTTCATTGTGTTAAGCGTCTCGCCAAGGCGAAGGAGTTGGGCGTTTGAAAACCGTGGATTCCATGATTGACTTGACCCCCATGGCGTTAGGAGTATGGCGCTTGTAATAAAAATCCCAATATGCTTCAAAGAATTTTCTTGATTTCCCATCTGCCCCGTACTCGAAAAAGCTGAATTGTGGGAGACTGTCGACCTCTCGGGTTCGGTGGTTTTTGACACGCCACTCTCGAAGCAAGACAGGTGATCCCAGCTCATGCTAGCAGCGTTGCATTGCACCGCGGGCGCTAGCGCACCCCGCTATGAAATGCAACCACTACCGAACGTTGGACAGGATGTTCCTTTCTCCATCTCAAGGCAACAAGATCCAACACTCCAGACTTGGCGCATGAATGGCACGCGAATCTGCCTGCCGTGCTACGACGATCGAAACGAGATTTCTGGGGAGTATGAACGGTGATCTGAGAATCACAGCGTCCAGCATGGATATGCCAGGTATTGAAGCCGTTACATTCCTATCCAAGTCCCAAACCCGCTCCATCCACTTCCCCCACGAACCATGACGAGGAATACGAGCAGTTCGGCGAAAGGGATGCTTCTCTCGGCCTCGGCCACCCACGGCGATAAATGCCGTCTCATTGCAAGCGCAACGTGGCTGGCCGAGCCGATACTCGCATTCAGTCCTTGATTGTTCGCATATCCGGGTGCCGGCGCAAACGCGCTCGACTTCACCCGCGCTCTTCTCCCGCGTCTCTCCCGTCTATATCAAAGCTGTGATATGGGTTTCCCCTGATTCCTCCCCTGTGATCTCGCCTGCGCCAAGGTCAAACACTCGATCTTGCCCCCGTCCCCCGGCGCTTCTGTCAACTCACTCCCCGCTGTTTCCCGGCCCATCAGAGGATCAAAGTGTTGCGCCTCTCAGGCTAAACATAGCTGGGTGAATCTGGCGATATTGGTTCCCCATAGCTCAACTTCGCCCCAGAAGTGGGCCATGGTCTCAGTGACCCATGGCTCGGACGCCCACGCTTCCATACTTTAGAGACTTGGAGCCCCCAGTTCGAGACGCGAGACGGCCGAGCCGATGGATAGTCTCGCGATAGTCAACCTCTCATTCCGCTGCTTTGCGACAGTGTCTGACGTCGGTGAGCTGGCCCGCCGTCAAATAAATCCAACAAAATAGAGTCTCCTCTACGCATTCCTTACGCAGACGTCTCGGTGGGGCCATTGGTGGCAAGGCCCTCCTTATAAGTCCTCTTGGCTAGGCACTTGATCCCCCGTGGGATATCGCCTCTTCGGTCCTTACCCTTGAACTTTATGTTCCCAGTTCAAAATGTTGTCTACGGCCTTCCTTCTCTTCACTCCTTTCTTGTTGGCAGCCCCGGCATCAGCGGTCCCGAGGCTTGTCAGAGATGACGTTGCGCCTCAGTGCGCCGTGGTCACGGTGACCAAGACGGAAACCGTTTGGGCAACAGACCCGACCCAGACTCCGGCGGCAATCCCCCAGGCGCCTGCCATTGAAGGCCCCGGGGTGTCTCCACTGGCTTTTACTGAAAAGTATAACCCAGCGTCGCCCCAGTCCGCTCTGGCAAACCCTACGATAGGGCTGGACAGCGCACCCTCTCCTGCCCTTGTCCCGGCCGGCCCCGTCCCAGTCGCCCCTATTCCGGCTGCCAATGCCAATGTTTCGGCCGGGACAATCCCGCCTTCAACATATCGCAACTCTCTCTACTTTACGAATTGGTATGTGCACTCGTCCTGGCAGTATAATTCCGTGCTGATGGTCTCAGGGGTATCTATGGCGCAAACTACCAGCCCCAGCAGATCCCTGCTGGGCAAGTCAGCCATATCTTGTACGCATTTGCAGACATTGCGTCTGACGGCGAAGTGTAAGTGAAAACGGGGAGTGGCAAGGAACGTCACCCTGGCTGATAAATTGCCAGAAAATCGTCTGATGCGTACGCCGATTTCCAAAAACGCTACGAGACAGACTCGTGGAACGACCAGGGCAACAATGCGTACGGCTGCATCAAGCAACTGTTCCTCCTCAAGAAGAAGAACCGGCAACTGAAGGTCCTCCTATCTATTGGTGGATGGACATACTCGCCCAAGTTCCCCCCTGTCGCCGCGACCGAGGCCGGACGGCTAAAGTTTGCCCAGTCGGCCGTAAAGCTCGTCCAAGGTACGTGTCACTCCACCTGACGCTCCACAGTGACAACCGAAACTGATTCTGTGTCTTTCAGATTGGGGCTTTGACGGCATCGACATCGACTGGGAATACCCAGTCAACGCAGCCGAGGCCCAGCACTTCGTCCTGCTCCTCCAAGCGGTCCGGCAAGCCCTTGACTCCCTCGCGGCACAACACTCGCCGGGGTACCGCTTCCTGATCACCATCGCTGCTCCCGCTGGATCGAGCCACTATAACGTCATGGACCTTGCAGGCATGGATCCGTACATCGATGCGTGGCACCTCATGGCTTACGACTACGCCGGCTCGTGGGACTCTACGTCGGGCCACCAGTCCAACTTGTATGCCAACGGCGCCAACCCGCAGAGCACCAAGTTCAGCACCGAGCAGGCCGTGCGCGATTACCTGGCGCGCGGCATCCCCGCCTCCAAGATCGTCCTCGGCATGCCGCTCTACGGCCGCTCGTTCGAGGCCACCACGGGCATCGGCCAGCCGTACAACGGCATCGGCGCGGGCAGCATCCAATCCGGCGTGTGGCTGTACCGCGATCTGCCCCGACCCGGCGCGCAGGAGGCGTTTGACGATGTTGCGCAGGCGAGTTATAGCTACGACCCTGCAACGAAGGAGCTGATTTCGTATGATACCGTGACGAGCGCCGTGGCCAAGGCGAGGTATCTTGTTGGAAGGGGGCTCGGGGGAGCGGTGTTTTGGGAGGCTAGCGGGGACAAGACGGGCAGCAGCAGCTTGGTGGGAACGCTTGCGGGCCAGATGGGCCGGCTGGATCCGACGGAGAACTTGTTGAGTTTTCCGGCGAGTCAGTACGACAACATCCGGGCGGGGATGCCGTAACGATGACGATGGGTTTCAAATTCCCATACCGGGCTGTGCTCGGGTCTTACATTAGGGTGGCCATTTGCTGTTTTGTGTTTTTTTTTCTTTCTGTATATACATATCTTCATGGATGTTGGCGTAAGTATGTTGGGCATCTGCATTTTGCTTTTGGGCTGTCAAGACTAGATCTCTCGCTATATCGCTACACGAATTGATATCCCGGGCTTCACGTCCAAGATCGACCGTCTGTCTGTTCGTTCCCGGGTAAAATTCAGGTATGACAACCCGATATTACCTTACCGAAGGTATGAACAAACAATGGGGGGGTCCTGTCTCGGATACTTGATTCTGCCCACCGACTCAAAACGAGTAGGCACTATTTATTCAGGGTAAAATGGTAAAAAGTAAAAGCAAAAAACAAGTGCCCTTACCAGATTCAAACTGGTATCCTAAATGATCGAGAGCTCGTGAAACAGCAACTCTGGGACTGGCGATCTAGTCGTACAAGATGGGAGCAGCTTGCAGAGCCGAACTCGTCGCTTGGCTACTATTGCACTAACACACACTCGATTGATGAAAATTGGGCCCTATAAACCAACATTTACACCTGCCCTCGACTGTCAAGTTTTGCCCCACGCTTTACGCCCATCCCTTCCAGTGCCACTGCAGAGCAATTGGCATTGCATTACTTAATGTCTTAAATGGGTGGGTGCCCTCGCTCATATTATTCACACATTCCACGTTCTATCGTGGTTCAATCCTCACGCCACCGCGCCTCGGAATCCGGGAGTCCCACCATTGCACCACTACCCCCAAAACAACAACTTCACACCATCTCCCCGCTCTCCCCCCTCCCCCCCCTCTGCCTCACCAAACTACCCCCTACCCCTCCAGCCAGTCCAGCCAACCCGGCCCCCAGCACGGCAACGCCGTGGTACGCAGGCCGGAACGTGGCCCCCTCCAGCCGCCGCAAGTTCCCAAAATACCGCCAGGCGCCGTACCCGATACTGCCGGCCCCGAGCCCCATCAGCGCGCCGACAAGCAGCCGCGCCTGCGCCCTGTCGTGGGCGCGGCGCCGGTGCGCGGCCTCGGCGTCCCGGGGTGACGAAGGTGGTTGGAGCGGCGCGAGGAGCGACTCGAGGTCGAGCTGCGAGAAGCGCTCGATGGCGATGCCCAGCGCCACGAAGCCCAGGCTCGTGCGCATCCACGCCAGGAAGGTGCGCTCCGAGGCAAGGTGGTCTCGGGCGATGGAGCCCGTGGCGGGATAGGTGGGGATGCGGAAGCGGAGCATTTTTCTTTTCGGTAGGATAGGAGTACCGGGGCTGGGGCCGGGACCCGGGGGAAGTGGGTCGGGTCGGGATGACGGGTTGCGGGAGGGGTGGATGCGGGTTGTTTTTTTGGGGCCGGCCGGGGATTGGGGCCTGGATGGCCTCTGGCTAAACCTCCTGGATAGGGGGGGGGGGGGGATATGTTTACAAACTGCAAGAATAGGGGAGACGCCGATGTTGTGCCCTTTGTTGGCCAATTGCGGCGGCGGCGATGGCTTGATGGAGACGGGTGATGTGGTTATGGTGGACCGTTTGGGGTAGAGAGCGGTTTCAAGGAGTCCTGCAACGACAGGAATCGCCTTCACAGCACAGTCCAGGAGAGCAGCAGGGATCCCAGGAGCGGTTTAGCGCTCCAAAACAATTCTCTCAGCACAGCGGGAAACACCTGGGAATCAACCATCATTTTCGATCGTTTCCGTGGGTGAGCTGTCGCTTCGCCTTGCCAATTGGAACCACAGACATCTGAGCAAGTAACGGTCGATCATATCGATGGAAGGAAATTCGAGGTATCTCCAGCAAAGCGTTCAGAGCACGCACTCAATAAATGCTCAAAAAAGAAACAAACTGACACTGGCCACTCAAGACTCGAGAACGGGACGTTGTTTCAACCAAGTGCCAAGCTGTCGCCTCGTCGACTTTATTCTCTGCCGAACCCCGCGTGCACTGGGCTCAGTTAGGTACAGCGTGTTGTCCTGCACACAATCGCTAACGTACAGACAACCCACGCGGTGCCAGGCGGGTTTCATCGCTCCAGGGGCTGCGCGTCAGGGCCTCAGCTCGGGCCCTTGCATGAACCGGATGAATCCAGATGCGCGCCGCACCTTTTCGTCTGTGGCTTTTCTGCTCGCTGCCAAGGGCATCGTGATGCGATGTGCTGCTAGCGACTACGATTTCCACCAGCGAACCTCCCGTCTGGGACCTCGAGCTGGCCGCTCACTGGCCCGTCCCCGCTGTTGTTTCTGCTCTTGGGTGGACATTTCCTGCTTGATCGAGCCAAGCCCGCCCAGCCTGCCCCCAGCGTCCCTCGCGCCACCCTGAGACGATGCCTCTCTCTCGCTGGGATACCGCCTCTCCCCTGACTCCCCACCACACATCCAGGTACCCCGGGGGGCCCCTGTCAGGGTGACAGTCGACAGACTTGACAGAGTGACGTTGAGCGCGATGCTTCAGACTGGTCCTGTCGCGGATCCTGTGGCATATCTTCTCCCGCCATATATCCATCTAGTCTATACCCGGCTTTGCTTTGGGCCCTCTCTTTCCCTCCTGCCCTCTCTCTCTCTTTTCCCATCATGCTGGTCTGATTCTTTTGTGTTGCTCTTCGGTTCCTTTCTTTCACTCCTCTTTCCTAATTCTTTCTCTTCGTCGTTCTCTTCGTGACTGCAGGTCAGCCTAATTCGTTTCGACATATCCTTTGAGCGTTGAACGTCAAACTGTCCTCCAGCACGCCAGCCCGGCCTGGCCTGTCTGTTGATACACTCTTTGCTTCGAATCACGACGATTTGGTCCCGAATCCACATTCAAGATGCATATCTCGACGAGTTCCTTCGTCGCCATCCTCCTGGCTCTGGCCCAGGATGTCACCGCCCGCCCTCAGGACGCCGCCGCCGCCAGCGCAGCAGCAGCAGGAGGACTAAGGCCGCTCCCCGGCCTGGCTGCACCCGCAGATCAAGGGTCACTGAGGCCTCTTCCCGGACTCGCTGCTGCCACGCCGGCTGCTGCCGTAGCCTCACCTCCCCCAGCAGCAGCAGCACCGCCCCCGCCTCCAGCAGCAGCAGCAGCGGCACCACCTCCGCCCCCAGCAGTAGTTGCGGCGCCTCCTCCGGCAGTAGCAGCGCCGCCAGCACCACCCGCCGCGGTAGCAGCACCCCCGCCCGTCGCGGCGGCTCCCGCAGGAGGCCTTGCTGCTCTTCCCGGCCTTGACACCGCAGTTGGGTCTTTGAAACCTCTCCCCGGTCTCAACACCGCAGCGGCGTCTCTAGCGCCTCTTCCAGCTGCTGCTGCGACATCGGTAAGTTCAATGTGAAAATAGGGGTCATTGGGTTTTGTTCTGACCATTTTGTAGGCTGCCGCTGTCGTTCCTCCCGCCGCAGCTGCTCCTCCCGCCGCTGCCGCAGCCACCGCACCGGCTGTGATTCAGTCCTTCACCGTGATCGCAGCTGAGTCCTCCGCCGCCGCATCCGCGGCGCCAGCTGCCTCGGTTGCTGCGTCAGCCGCTCCCGCAGCCGCCGCACCGTCGGTAGCCACCGCGCCAGCCGTCATCGGCTCTTTCACGCCCATTGCCGCCGATACTGCAGCAGCAGCCGCCACCAGTGCTGCGGCTGTCGCCAGTGACGTCGCCGTCGCCGTCGCAACGGCACCGGCTGTCGCGGCTGGCACCAACCCAGTCGGTTTCTTCACCCCCATCGTGGCAGCTGGAACGGGAGTCGCAGCCGCCTCGGTCCCAGCTGCCTCGGTTGCAGCCGCTTCAGTCGCGGCAGCACCCTTCACCAACGGCACCGCCGCCAGTGTAGGAGTTGCCGCCGGTTCCCTCCAGCCTCTGGGCGGCGTAGCAGCCGCTACCGGCGGCCTACGCGCCCTCCCCGGCCTCTCTGCGGCTTCCACCGCGGCTGACGCCTCCGCTACAGCGGTTGATGCCGCCTCTACAGCCGTCGACGCAGCCGCGACCGATGCCCTGGTACCAAGCGACTTCGCCTCCGCCCCAGGTGGATTTTCTGCTGCTTCTTCTTCCGAGACGCTGCGCGCACTCCCTGGCGCCCCCTCGGCCTCTGGCGCCTCGGCCTCCCTTCAAGAACTGCCTGGCGCGACAGGGACCGGCGCCGCCGGCCTCGAGCCAGGGACCGCAACCGCCGTGGCCCCCGGCTCCGGCAGCGCGCTCCCCGGCGGCGCGTTCCCCAACGACCCTGAAGCGAGCACGCTCATCACAGCCGCGAGCGGTAGCGGTGCGACGGCCGCCGGCGTGGCGCCCTTGGCGCCGCTGCCCACGGGTGCTGCGCAGGCTGGGTCGATTGCACTGAGCACGCTGACCACGGTGGTGAATGGCCAGACAACGACGCAGGTCACCGCTGTTGCGCAGGTCACCGGGCCGGCGGGCGCGGCGGCGACTGTGGCTGCTTCTGCTGCTTCGGCGGCCGTACGCAGTGTTGTTGGTGGAGGGCTGATGGCGGTGGTTGTGGGGATGATGGGCGTCGGGGCCGTGTTGATGATTTAGGGAGCTAATTGGGAGGAGGGGGTTGGCTCATTGTGTACGAGGCGTTGGCTTTTGGTTATTACCCTGTGGTGTGATTTGAAAACGACACACTGGCATGTGTGTGTATATACAGTATATATGGTTTTTTTCTTCTTTTCCTTTCTTCGTATGAGCCGGTAGAGATAAGAGATTTGATAAAGTCCGAGGGCCCGGGAGTGAGAGACTACGCTGAAGTTCAGTTTCATGGGTCATCGCAACTTGAGAGTCAACCAACAGCTCCGACAGCCGCCGCGACATGTACTTTTGTATTTCCAATATCTGCAGTCTCCGCCATCTAAAACTTATAGACCCCCTTCAGATCCTCGCTCATCCCCGGCCTCGCCCACACAGCACCCTTCACCCCGCCGAAAACCCTCAACTCATGAATCCCGCGGTCCTCGAAACCGAGACTCCTGAACACGGCGCCAGACGCCACATTCTGGGGGTCAAACAGGCCAAAGGCCTCGAACCGGCCCCCGACCTTGTCGTCGAAGTACGCCAGCAGCCTCGCCGCCGCCTCCTTGGTGTAGCCCTGGCGCATGTAGGCCGGCAGGATGGCGAAGCCCAGGTCGGGCGCGCCGTACCGGTCGGGCTCCTCGCCCTGCATCAGCGAGACGATGCCGATGGGCGTCCCGTCGGCCGCCAGCGAGAAGAGGTAGGTGCCGTAGCCGTTGCGCGCGTGCTCGGCGCGCGTGCGCCCCGCGAGGAGCTCGCGTACGTCGTCGCGCGTCTGCATCGTCGTGCGCCCCGAGAACTCGATGAACTCGGGCGAGGTGTAGAGCGCCAGTAGGAAGTCGCAGTGCACGTCTGAGTCGGGCTGCAGGTAGCTGATGATCAGCCGCCGGGTGGGGATTTGGAAGTTGGGGTCGGTCATCTTCCCGGGTTGGGGGGGTTGTTGATGGTCGCTTAGGAACAATGGAAAAGTGTAGTTGTGGTTTTCTTGGCTCATGAGGTGAGTAGCATGGTCTGTCTATTAATGTATATATATATATATATACGACAACATAAAATAATTATTGTGACTCAACTCATTAGCCGACCCTCATGCTGGGCGGCTCCTTCAAAAGTCTTACTCTCCCGTAATAGGAAGGAGGTAGAATGTGGCTAAGATACACTGAGGGGTCACTGGCTTGATGACATCTTCAAGTGCTGGCGCGCTACTAAATTAGGGTAAATATGTTGGCAAAAGAAAGAGATCTACGATGTAGGTTGTTGAGAACCTCGCAGTAGGAAAATATCCTCCCGTTGAGCCTTGCAGAGGGTGTCACGTAGAGTAGTATATCGAGGACACTCTGGCAAATCAGACCTCCCACTTAAAGAGCATCATGCACCAATTGTTCCAGATATGAGAAAGATTGGCCCACATAATCGTCTTGGTGCTGGAGTGAGCCCGTGCAATGTCAATCAGGTAGGTGTTAGTATGACTAGTCGATGTTTGGGCGTGCTTATTTTAGACAGGACAGCGAAAACGATATTGTGGTTGGCAGTCTGGACCAAGAAAACTTCGAGTCCCCCTGGGGTGATGTTGGCAATGCTCAAGATCCCAGCGACGGGTGATGTTCCGTTCCGCGGATCCGAAACCCCATGTGTTTCCATCGAGAGGGTTGCCAATCCACGTGAGATTCATGAGCTGCTCCAAATGGCTCACCTCGGTGCATGGCATATATTAGTGAGCTATTACCGGTTACCTAGACATGATCGCGAACCTAGTCTTGTCACGTCACCGGTGTCAATCCAGGGGGGATGCGGACAGAGGGGCAGAGGTGGGAATAGGGGCTTGGGTTGCTAGGGTTACCTCTTGTCGCTGCGACGAGATCAATTGATGTTGATAGCTTCGGTTTGCTGGGAAAAAAAGCAAAGATATTTGGAGATGTCCAAAAAAAAAAAATTTTCCTTACATTGAAGCCGAAAAGAGAAAATAATTAGATATGAATACTGAGATTGAGGAGATGCTGGGAAGCGCAACTAAAATGACGTTGTGCTGGTCGTACTAAACCCTAACCCCGATCATCCGTGCTGCCCAACTTTCTGCCGCCCGTCTCCGCCCAAATTCTATGCTCTCGAAACGAGCCACCGTCAACTCCAACAATCGAGAGAGAGCCAACGGGGCAATTGAACCCAACAAGCCGGACTGACATCTCCATAGCCAACATGGGGTGGTTCGACGGTTGGTTCGGCGGCAGCAACGCCGCCTCCGACCCGCTGCGCAGCCTCGACCCCAAGCTCCGCGACTTTCTCTCCAAGGAGTCGCCCGTCAAGTACGCGACGGCTAGCGATGAGGAGCACCAGTACCAAAAAGTCCAGCCGCAACCAGAAGCCACCGCCCCGGAGCCCGCTGCCTCCGCAAACACCGGCAGCAATGATAATGCGCCCGCCGTCCCACCCCAGAGCCTCTACCAGGACGGCCGGTACGCGCATCTTTGGAAGAGCTACAAGCCGCTGGCGGCGGTCGAGGCCGAGACCAAGAGCGACCACGAGAAGCTGATGGATGTGCTAGAGGGGTACAAGGAGCGCAAGGCGCAGATTGGCAAGGCAGCGCTCGAGAACTGCGCCGACGAGCAGATGGACTGGAACGTATGCATGAAGTCGGGCGACTGGACCGCCCGCATGACCATGTGCCGCAAGGAGGTGCAGAAGTTTGAGCGCTGCTACAACACGCAATCCGTACGTCACCACCCGGTACTTTGCAAGGGAATGAAAAAAAAAAGAGACTAACCGTCACAGCGCCTCCTCAAAGCCCTCGGCTACCTCGCCAGCTACGACCGCGCGCCCGCCATCGACGAGCAGATCCAGATGCGCGCCGACGAGCTGTACCACAAGATGCTCGACCAGGAAGCCGCGGTCGACAAGGCCAAGGCGGAGGGCCTCGAGGTGCCCAAGTTCGGGCCGCTAATCCCCAAGGTGGCGGTCCCCACGGACCCGTCGGTCCCCGCGGCCGTGACGCCGGCCGAGCCGGGCCCCAACACGGAGGCGGCATGGAAGAGGAAGCTCGAGGAGCTGCCCGAGCAGGACCGGGCGGCCGAGGAGGTGGCGCTCCGCGCCGAGTACCAGGCCAAGGCGGAGATGGCAGTCAAGATCCAGACCATCTGGCAGGAGCAGGCCAAGGAGAGGGAAGCGAGGAAGGCCGAGGGGAAGGAGACGATTATCGATAGGATCAAGAATGTTGTTGGAAAGTAGGGGAAGGTCTTGAGAGGTCGATGTAGGATTGGTTTACCCATTCACTGTACAAAATGTTGCTGCATGGAAGGTAAGGATACCGGATTCATGCATTAGGTGGCTTGAGGAGCACATCGATGAACACCCATAGCTATCATAATAAATAATGTCCACTGTCAGATTGGATGATGTGACAATCGTAAACCTTCACCTATGCTCCAACACACCAGCCGCCCGCTCCAAAAAGGCATTAAACTCCTTGATTTGCTTCAGCGAGCCCCCGCCATCACTCTTGGAACAAGCCTGGTCCGCTATCCTGTTGATGAGAAGCTCCAGGTTTGCCAAATCGGCTTCCTTCTGCTCTGCCGCCGACAACTCGGGCGCTGCCTGCCCCTTTTCTACAGCCAGATCAATGTCATGCATGGCCGACGAGAGGGATATGTGGCGCTATTATTAAGTGTCAGCCATTGATTGTATCTCTCCCGGATAACATGGCATGCAAAGAGTCGGGGGAGTAAACCTACTAGAGCCTCTTTACTCTCCGCCTCATGCCTGGCCCGAATCGCATCCATACGCAGCGCAACCTGATCGCGCTCGGCGCGGACGCGCAGGATCTCGTCGCGCAGCGAGAGCTTCTCCCTCTGCGCCACGCGCACCCTCTTGCGCAGCGCGTGCAGCGTGTCCAGGGCAATCGTCTACACCACCATTAGTCCGACATTCCCATGACCCAGCAGCCAGGAAAAATACTCACGTGCTCCAGCAGCCTCGTCCTCAGCTCTTCCTGAAACGCCCCCAGCGACCGTAGCATCGTCCGTTGCTCCCGCCGCGTCGCCGCGTCCTCGGCCTCCTGCACATTGGTCTCCAGCCGGCCGAGGAAGGCGTCGATCAGCTCCTCACACAGCTTGGACAACACGTCGATGGCGTTGACGCCGCCGCGGTTCGCAAGCGGGATCTCGGCGTTGAGAATCTCGGCGCCCGGTTCGTCCTCGCCCACCAGCAGCGCCTTCCTAGTGAACCGCTGCACGGTGACGGGGACGGATCCGCCGAGCTCATCGTCGCCCTCGCCGGCTTCCTTGGCTGCGGCGGCCTTTTTGGTTGCCTTTTTCGGAGCTGTTGATGTTGGCGGTTGCTGTTTCTTTGCGGCTTTGCTCCTCGGGGCCTTTGGTTGCTGCTGCTGGGCCGGGCTGGCGACCTCCTTTCTTCGGCGCCGTTTCGCAGCGGGCTCGGGCTCAGGCTCGGGCTCGGGCTCGGGCTCCTCCGGAGCTTCAGAGCCCAGCTCCGGCGATGGAGGGGCAGGCATACTCTGCCTGGGCCGCTTCTTCGTCACCAGTCGCCGCACGGCCTCGTTCTCGTCGATCTCCTCAGCTTGCTCCTCTTGCTCCTCTTCCTCTTCCTCCACCGCCAGGGCTTTCTTCGGTACAGAGCCGGAGTCATTACCCCCAACCCTCCCTTTCCTCCCCACAGCCTTCACCCTCGGCCGATCCGGCGTCAACTCATCCGCCTCCTCCACCGCACCCCCAACCGCACTACTCGCGGACAACCTCGCACTCTTCCTCGCCGCCGCCGCCGCCGTGGCAGCAGATCTCGCCAGCTCCGCGCCCCCGCCACTTCCACTCCTCCTCGTCGCCACCACCCGCTGCACCGGCGACGAAGATGGCACGTGTGCCTCCGTCGTCTCATCCAGGTCCTCCAGCACCCGCTGCAGCAGGGTACTCGACCCGATGACAGGCGTGCCGTTAACCGTCAGCTTGCGCCGGCGGCCGGTGCCAGGCGCGTCGCCGGGGCTTTCGGTCACTTCTTCCTCGATGGCGCCAGCGCCGGGCGAGGGGGCGAAAAAGGTACGCTTGGGGGTCCGACGGGATGCGGATGTCGGCCTGCTGAGTGGGGGGGAGGACTGTGGCTGGGCGGGGCTGATGGTGGGCAGGGCGAGGGATGATTCATTTTCGTCGGGGGCGGCGAGGGAGACCCGTCGCAGGCCCGAGGAGAGGCCCGAGGTTTTGCGTGGGGGCCGGATCGCGGTGGTTAGTTGGATGGAGGAGGCGGCGCCTTCGGTGCTGCTGTCTGGGATGTCATAGATTTTAGGGCGGGGCGCGGGCGCGGGGGCGGGCGCTGCTTTTGGTGATGTGGATGTGATACTTGCCCGTGCCGCGTTTCGCTGCGGCCGGGTTCGTTGAGCGGATGAGGTGGGTGATGGACCGGAGGCTGCTGGAGCCGGAGGGCTTGGTTGCGCGCTGGGCTCTTCGGCCTCGGGCTCTGGCTCAGGCTCGGGCTCGGGTTCGGGTTCCAGCTCGACCTCTGGCTCGGGTTCGACTTCTTCTGGTTCAGTAGGGAGAACAAAACCAAATGACGTGTCCGCGACCTCGTGCATCCTATTGCGACAGTGTCAATTGGTGGTTCTAGGGGAGTATATCGAGTCCATCGGCTTACCGTGCTCCGCGCATGCGCTCGAGCAGGCGCTCCTGTCCTGGATTATTGTCAGCAGCCGTTGAAAAAAATCCAAAAATTATGAGTGGGTATCATACTTGTTGCCATGGTGGTGGTATGGTATGAATAAATTACTTTGCTACAACAATCATGACGGCCCAGAGCTTCTCTCTTGACTCGATTTCTTGGCGGGGTGTTGTCAGCGTAGCAGACGCGCTTTGAGAGAGACGCGACAGGGTCAAAGGGTCTACAGGCGTCCTTCAACTTCTTGGCTTCCCCGCAAATGCATGAATCTAAGGCAAGCGGGATCCGTACCCCTGGTCAGCATCATGGCTGCCACACGATGACCCTTGCTTCTCCAAATCAACGCCAACTCCAACTCCCAACCTTTCTTACTCCTATGGATAGGACCATAGTTTTCTTTTCCACGCCAAACACTTCAATATGAACCCGTCAGCATAGAAATAAACTCATTCAAGTTTTTTCTCGAGCGCCTTGAAGCCAATAGGGAGATCCGGAGTGCAAATGTGAAGGGGAGACTAAAGGTTCATCTGCCATACCTAGGGGATGCAAGTCACCATGTCAAGTTCTGACATGAAGGGTGGAGGCTATTGCTCGCACGCTGACTTTGGATAGCTCAATTAGGCAAGCTGTCCTTCTGGTTTCAGTTACCCCTCTTACACCATCAACCATCACATGCTAACACCTCACTCTGAAGGAACTCGGCCATCTCCAAGTAATCACCTCCTAGGTGAGTGGCAAAAACAATTGTCAATTGAGCTGTGTATTATTCTAGCCCTTCACCGCTACCTCCACATGTGCCAAGCGTGAAGCAGCTTTGGTTTCTTTATGAAGAGCTGTTTTATTTTCCCATGTTTTTGAAGCGGGTCCATCCATGCCCAAGTTGTTCAAAGACAACTAATACGGCTGGTGACTTCGGAGATACCTAGAGAAAAGTGAAAGCCGATGCAAATAAGTAACATATATCGAAAATGTCATAGTACTATTGTCTTTGAAGTCTTGACTTCCGCTGGCTCTGCATACATCAGCCACTGCGCGCACTCCGGGCTGGTCAAATCTAACCCTAACCCTGATCTGGAATTCTCCAGCTGGTGACTGCACTTGCCAGCTGGTACAGCTGTCACCTGCAATTAGGCCTACTGGAGCTTCAGCCAGTCGCATCACCTGGCAGCTTGCTGGGGCCTTGTCACCACCTCAGCAACATCGACGCGCAAGCTTCCGACATAATCAGTCAGCCTCGCCGATACTCAACATCTCACGGCGCGGTATCTCGCAGTTCCCACCATCCCGACACATTGATTGACGACCAACACACCGCAACGTCTGTGGCGCTAATGCCAAACCGCCCAAGATGGGGCCATTCAATGTAAATTGGCCATGATTCAAGCGTACGGCGTCGAAAGGGGGGCTAATCCGTGATACAGCTCATCAGGTTAGCGGCCGACATGTCGCACTTGACGGCGAAATGCATCCTCGTCTTCTCCATACATAGGAATAGGAGTGCTGAAGGTTAGCTATGGCCCTAGCTGCTCTATCCATACACTTTCCAGGCCGCCTTGCTAACGACCGCATCCAGGTGTATCCCTCATCACGCAGGCCTTCTACGCCCTCGTCTTCCTCACCCGATACACAGACTTCTCGGTCGAAACGTCGAAATGGAACTACTTCTTCAAGGTCTTTTACATCCTGTCGTCCATGTACACGCTCGGAATAATGCGTTTCGTCTACCCACGCACCCGGGAGAAGGAGGTGGCATGGAAGATGAGCGCCATTATCTTGGCTAGCAGCTTGCTCTTGTCGCCCTTTGTCATGTTGATCTTCATCAAGTCCAGCAAATGGTCCTTCACCGAGGTATGCCCACTACCCCCATACTGTCGTCGCAGTTGCTGACCGTCCCAGTGGCTTTGGGTCTTCTCCCAAATCCTCGAATCCGTCTGCGTCCTGCCACAACTCCTCCTTCTCCGACAAACCACCGTCCCGACGGTCATCACCTCGTTTTATATCGTTTTCCTCGGTGCCTACCGCGCACTGTACGTGGTCAACTGGTTCATCCGGGAGCTTGAGCTGGGCGGGAGCAAGCCCAACACGGTCTCCGTCATCTTCGGCCTGATCCAGACAGCGCTCTACATCGACTTCGCCTGGGTGTACTGGACGCGGCAGCGGGTAAAACTACGCAACGGCGGCGTCGTCGACGCCGATGACCTACGCCGCGGCTGGCTGCTCAACCGCATCTTCGGCAGCAAGCACTTTGCGCACGACGACGAGGAAGCCGCCCCCCACCTCGGGGATGGCACCCACAGGAGTGGCGCCAACAACGCAGCTGGCCGCGGCCGCGGCGGCCGCTGGTCGCACGGCATCTCGGTCAGCGCTGACGAGGGCTTGCTGGAGAACAACCTTGACAGCGACGACGACGAGGAGCACGGAGTCACGGGCTCGGTGGATCCGGATGCCAAGATGCAGGACCCCGATGAGCTGGCGCGGGCGCTCCAGGATGAGGATGACGATGACACGCTGCCGCCGGTACCGCGGAAGAACAATGCCGTTGACTTGACGGCGGGGCCGAGCGGGGTCAGGGGTGGTGACGAGTGGAATGATGACTAGAAACGTCAGAAACGCGAGAAACCTCAACCTTTCTTGAGGATCAAATTCACTACCGAGGGAAATTGTTTTGAGTAGGTAGTCCGTCTTTTGGTCTCATTGGAAAATCACCATTAATTGTTATGGGTAACCATACAGCGGGACGGGGATAGGGCTAGGTGAAGGGTTCCCGGGCGGATACAGGACCGGGAGCAGAGAGGATGATGAAAGGCTGGACTTGTGTTCTGCCTGGTCTGAGTTGAGCCTCATGGTCCAGATTCCGTTTGAAGACGGCTAGACCGAGCGAGGAATGGAAGCTGGGCATGTATCACAAGGTGTAGCCTACAGCTGTTGAGAAGCGATTACAATTATGAAATTTGAATGTCTTGCACACTTGAGCTGACCTCGGCCGCCTGGAAATAGGCTTGTGATGTTGAGAAATTATTTCCTCCTTGGCGTCAAGCGTTTCAGCCCAAGACCAGGCAGATGAAGAAAACCAACATGAAGCCATCTCGTATTCTGTTTGCTGCCTCGACAAAGTAAACTCCATCCATGCGTCAAGATAAGGGCACCAAAGTTTACATATCTATCAAAAGAGGTCCCATGGTTTAGAGGACTGACTGCACACCAAATTCAACTTGGCTTTCACTCTCCTCACCCATCAACTCAGACAAATACCGCCACCCGCCATCTACCACCGACCACCCACCCTACCGATCCGACCAGAATGCATAAAGGCTAGCACCTTTTTTTTTTTTTTAATACTTTACTCAGTCAAGAAAAAAATCAAAAGGCCATCTCCTTCTTGATTTGGGCGATTGCGAGACCAGGGTTGAGGCCCTTGGGGCACGTCCGCGTGCAGTTGAGGATGGTGTGGCAGCGGTACAGGCTCATCGAGTTGTTGAGGGCGTCCATGCGCTCGGCCTTGCGCTCGTCGCGCGAGTCGACCAGCCAGCGGTACGACTGCAGCAGGATGGCGGGGCCGAGGTACTCCTCCGAGTTCCACCAGTACGAAGGGCATGAGGTCGAGCAGCAGGCGCAGAGGATGCACTCGTAGAGGCCGTCGAGCTTCTTGCGGTCCACCTTAGATTGGCGATATTCCTTGCCCTGTTCGGGGGGTGGGGAGGTTAGTGTTTGGAGGTATATATGGTGTGAGGGTGGGAGGGGAAGGCATACATCAGGGGACGGGGTGTCGCGCTGGAGGTACGGCTTGATCGACTTGTATTGCTTGTAGAACTGCGTGAGATCGGGCACGAGGTCCTTGACGACGTAGGTGTGCGGGAGAGGATAGATCTTAAGCTCAGCGCTGTCTTCGGCGGGGATGCGGCCTGTTTGTACATGTAAGCTATGAACTGCCCGCTGGCCGACAGAAATCATCATGGTGGCATGTCCTGTCGCAGCCGGATGGGCGCAGCTCACACAAGCAGGCAAGGGTATTAGTGCCATTAATGTTCATAGCGCAGCTGCCGCAGATGCCCTCTCGGCAGCTCCGGCGGAAGGTCAGGGTCGGGTCCAGCTCGTTCTTGATGCGGATGAGGGCGTCGAGGACCATAGGACCAGTCTTATTGAGGTCGAGCGTGTATTTCTGCATGCGCGGCTTCTCGGCCGGGGTGTCGGGATTCCAGCGGTAGATCTGGAAGGTCTTGAGCTTGGACTCGGAGCCCGAGGCCGTCTGACTCTCTTGGGCGGCATCGGCGAGGTTGGCGAAGCCACGGACGGGGGCGGCGATGCGGAATGCTGGCCGGGAGGCGCCGAGGATTCGGGCGGAGGTAGAGCGGAGAGATGCCATTGTCGCGGCGAGGGGGTTCAATCAACCGTCAATGTCAGTTGTCAATTGCAAGTGGACGCGGGTGCAAGTCGCGCAGACACCGTGTTACCCAGTCTCAACCACAGGATGGAAGAGCAAACACAGGACGAGCCACGAGACGTCGAGGCGGCAGGTTGGGTGGTGTGGTGATTGAGGTGGTGTTGGTGGCGTCCAGCAAGTCAAAGTGGGCTCGGAGTCGATGATCTTCACACCTGCACTTCGCTCGGTCCCGGAAAAGACCTCGGTAGATCTGGCCAATCATCTCTGCGTGAATTCCAATTCAGCCTCGTGCGAATCACAGCGCCGTTTGCGCCCGATCTCCTAGGAACCGCCCCACTATTCGGCGTCGAGCACAACAGCTGACCAGTGGCCGACACACAATGCAATTAAGGTTGCTGCTTGAGCCTCTTGAGCGTCAGAGCCTCTCCAATTTTGTCTCGCCCAGGCGCATATCGATAACGTCGCGAGCACTCCGCCAAGTTCTAACCTCGCATCGCGATTTCATGCCCTTTCCTTCCCACTTGCCATATCCTTCTGATAATGTTTACCACAAGCGATCGTTTGAACTAGAATCCTCAATTGCGGGCCCAGCGGGGCTTCGCACCAACCTCAACACGTCGACCTTCGGCCTGGCGTGCCGTTGCTCGCTGCACCTAATTCCATTTCTTCCACCTGCTACCTGACTGCCCCCCCCCCTCCCCCCACCCCCAGCCAACAGTAGCCAGCAACGAAATGGCCACTAGCGCAAGTCGACTTCTCGGGCTGCCATGTCGTCCACGACTTCGGCTTGTGATGCCGATCGCTCGCCCGCGATCCTACATGGCCACCAGCTCACGCCCCCAGCCGTCCTGCCGACGGCAACCCCCTTCCCGGCTACACAATAACAGCGCCCCGGCCCGCTGCCTCTCCTCCCCGCCTAGTCACAAATACGTCTACAATGTCGCGGCCTCGTACATCGCCAAGGGCCTGCCGTACGACCCGTCGACACACGTGTTCCACTTCAACCCGTACAACCGGGTACAGCCCCCGAAACCAGGGCGCGCCAAGTCGGCGCGGCCCGAGTCCGGGCAGGATGCCTTCTTCGTCAGCCGGCTCGGCACGCAGCCAGGTTCCGTCGCACTGGGCGTAGCCGACGGCGTAGGCGGATGGATGGACAGCGGCGTGGACCCGGCCGACTTCTCGCACGCCTTCTGCGACTACATGGCGGCGGCGGCGCACGAGTACCGCGCGCCGGCAGCCGGCACCCGCAAGGCCGAGCTGACGGCGCGCGAGCTCATGCAAAAGGGCTACGAGGCTGTCTGCCACGACCCAGCCATCGAGGCTGGCGGCAGCACCGCTGTGGTGGGCCTGCTGGGCGAGGACGGCACCCTCGAGGTTGCCAACCTGGGCGACAGCGGATACATTGTGCTGCGACTTAACGGGGTGCACGCGCACAGCGAACCGCAGACTCACGCCTTCAACACGCCGTTCCAGCTCAGCGTCGTGCCGCCGAGCATGCTGATGCGCGCCGCGACGTTTGGCGGCGCCCAGCTGATGGACCAGCCACGCGACGCCGAGGTGACGCGGCTTGCGCTGAGGCACGGCGACGTTGTCGTGTTTGCGAGCGACGGGCTATGGGACAACTTGTTCAACCAGGACATATTACGCATCGTCAGCCGCACCATGGCCAAGGTCGGCGCCTGGGCGAGCACCGATTCCGGGGTCCAGGTGGTCTCGGACCTGGCGCCGTATACGCACCCGCGGGACCTCCCGGCTGACGAGGAGGCCGCGGCGGAGGTGGGGAAGGCCCGGCCGTCGCCCTCGTCCATCATCACTTTACAGAGCTTGATCGCCATGGAGATTGTGGGCGCTGCCAAGGCAGCCAGTCTTAACTCGAAACTGGACGGGCCGTTTTCCAAGGAGGTCAAGAAGCACTACCCGAACGAGAGGTGGCACGGCGGCAAGGAGGATGACATTTGCGCCATCGTGGTGCTGGTAGCCGAGGAGCCGGCGCCGTCGGGGCCAGTGAAGGCGAAGCTGTGAACCAGCTTCCCTGAGAAGACGAGTAAAAGACGATTTGCGTCAGGGGTCTTATCGACGGGATAAGATCCATCACACTTATACACTATACTTTACTAATCTGGGGCATTGCCGGGCGTTTTTGACTGGTATTACAAGCGGCGGGCGGTAGTGGTGGTTTGCACCTATTATCGAAGGGGGGACAAGAGTTCTGTACCCAGCAATCTCACCAGGGTTACGTATACCGCTGCACGGGTGATCTTGGAAGAGTTGGGTAGTTAAAAGAGATGTCGCTGGCACATGGGGTGGTGTTGTACAAACAAGATGGATACGGCTTGGAGGAGGAAAATAGACGATGAGGGCGGGCTGGCTTCGAAGCCCGCTGTGTCCGGGGTATGTACAGACGTAGCAATGATATATACCGTTGAAGGCCGTCTTGTTGTTCAACGACGGTTCAAGATGAAAATGGACACAACAACGATATTCAATTACCTGTCTGCCACACACACCTCCATGACAAACTCCAACCTCGTTCAAGGGTCTTGAACATCTAACAACCTGACAACACGTATCCCAAACCAAGGGCTAGGAACCTAAGAAATTCGCCAGCGATAGCATGGGGCGCCAAGGTGCCTCGACCCACGCTGAGTCGTGCACCTCCCCGCCACCCGTCCAGCGACCTGCATAACCTGCTGCACGCTTTCCACAGCGTTCCTGCAGCTACCCGACCGGCTTACGCCCTGTCCCGGCAGTCTAACAGATGCATAATGAAGCATTCTTTGCGACACAGCAATATGGAATGCATCCGATGAAGGAATATCAAAGAGCACACAAGTCGTCACATATGGCAAAATGTATCATGATGGTATAGTATTCTTATTAACTCCTACTCGAGTAGAACCATGCTGGTATCGCGCACGCTATCGCATGCAGCCGCTCCAAGCTCGTATTCCATATCGAATCCACGACAGCAGCAACGACTTCAGCACGTAGCACCACGTATTGACAATTTCCCCCGTCGCTGCGCCCCGCTCCACCATAACCAATGCAGAAGAAGCCAAGTAAAAGCACACGATGCAATGTGCTCTCCCATTTTGTTTTGTCTTCCATAATCGTGTACCTCAGTTCCGCGTACCAACCACAATGAAAAAAAGACCTAGCCAATGCAGATCCTGGTAGAGACCTATGCAAAAGCCCAGAGACAACAAGCCCTCGCTGTCACATGGCTTGAACTCGGGGTGGGTGTCCCATAACTACCAATTACAACCAATCATCCGTCTTCCGTATAACCAGTTACAATATGTACGAGAAAATACCAAAAGCGACCACGCGCTCGCTCGAGGTGGTGCAAAGCGGTTGGTACAATCGGTATTATGTTCTCCGTGAGATGACTCCGCTTAATTGAAGAGGGCAAACGCGGCGGCGGCAATGAGCACCAGCGCAAATGGCGACGAGTAGCGCTGACTGGCGCTGTTGACATTGGTGGGGCTGCTAGTAGCAGTGGAACGGGTAGTGGTGGCGGTAGCTGCGAGTCGTTAGCATGAAATCAGGGCAAAAAATGTGGCAAGTTAGCTTACCTCTGGTCGTGGTGCTGGCGGAGGTGGTAGCAGTGGTCAACCCAGACGAAGCAACGGACGTCACGGAGCTGACAACAGTGGTCGAGACGACACTGCCAGAGCTGATCACGGAGTCGGTCGAAGAGGCGGAGGCGGAGGCCGACTTGCTGGACGAGAGGGTTCCGGTGCCGACGTAGGGGAAGAGCAGGCTGAAGTTAGGGTCATCCTTCGAGGATGAGTCAAAGATGCGGAAGGCGTAGTTGCCAGAGGGATAGCCTGAGGGAGTGAATGTGAAAGTGCCGCCGGTTCCGGAAGCTGCGGGTTTCTTGGTCAGACTGAATACGAGTACAGACACGTTCGGTATACATACTGGTGAGGTCCTCAACAACCTTGAGGTTTGAGGGCTGGCCAGTCATGAGGGTGACGGTGACATCGCCAACGGCGCCGATCCAGGTCAGGGTGAAGGGCTTGCCCTCGCGTACATCAAAGATGGTGTTGGTAATGGCAGGCTTGGCCAGTGCAAAAGCCGCAAAGGCACCAGCGATGATAGCAGACAGCTTCATTGTGAACTGTTGGAGTCGAGTTTGACAAGTAGTGGAGGTTGAAACAACTACAAGACAGCCAGCTGTTAGCTAAGCGTGTTCACTAGATAGAATCGGCGTGACTCGAGTCGAAACGCGCATGAAAGACCTCGGTTTGCGTCACATACCAAGCGGTTGCAATGCTATGCTTCCCAAGGTGAGGCGAGTTGGCACTGCGATTGGGATAGAAAGGCGTAAGCTGGCGAAACGACCGGGAAGTTGTATTATTATTATAAGATGTAGTCAACGTGAAGCGACAGTGCCGTACGCGGGGTGACGAGGATGGTGGTTTAAGGAGTGGGAAAGGAAGGAAGGAAAAGACGAGCAGGAGAGAAGTTGGCGAGCCATGCTTCCGTGCTTGCCTGCAGGGGGTGCCAAATAATGCAGCAAATAATGGAACAAGGGAGTCCACAACACGAGACAGGGGTAGCGACGCTCCATCGACCTCTTCGCCAATGGGAGGTGACGATCAGAAATTTGTGTGAGCTTTTTGCGCTGGGGTAACGGAGCGACCCTGGGGCAAGTGACCGGGGAACCTTGAAGCCTGCCAACTTCCCTCAGGCCTAGCATCAATTCCATCGGGCTTCGCCTGGAAGAACTGCTGAATCGATCGTCCCGCATCTCGAGTCAGAGCTCTTGCCTTGAGCATTTGCTCTTCGGTTTGTACTACAGCTTGTTTGAAGACGATGCGACGATGTTGGCCTCGTCACATCTCGGAGAGGGAGCTTGAGCTTCGCCAAAGGGCACGCGTGATGTTGACAGCTTGCCCAGTTGCCACCCAATCAGATCATTGGCCGCGTGTTGGTTCCTACCTTAGCTCCCATCGCGCCACTGTTGCCTCGGATCCCTCCCCGGCAACAGCAGTGATATTCCCCGTATCACCGCCGGGCTGTAATTGGCAGCGCCTTAGTGTGGACTTTTTCAAGTTCTCATCTTCACATCTTCAAGTCGATGGCACTTTTGCCTTGTCCGCGTGGTGGTTCCGGAAAGCTTCCCCCAAAGCTGTCAGTGCCCAGATGGAGCTCAGACCTCAGACAGAGGGCCAGCTGTTGCTCCCGCTGCACAACGTCGTTCCTGCAGGTGCCTGCCGCGTCTCGTCAACTTTATTTCAGCTGTCAAACGCCGTCATTCTCTTGGCCATTCAGTTCCAAACAGGGGAGAAACATCGCCTCGTCATCCGAGGTCGACGAACTTGTGGGGCCCGGCAGTGAGAAGGAGACCGACGGCAAGGCCGCAGAGAGCACAGGCAGCGGAAAGGTGCATCTGGCAGGCCAGGTTTTGGTTCCGCTGCGATGCGATGCGAAATATTGAGTACAGATCATGCAATGTCGCACCGTTGTACGAAGATCGCGCCATCAACCAATAGCGCATCCCGTCGGCCTAAAATCATGAATGGCGCTCCAAGAGGCAAACACAGCGCTGCGGCACAGAACACCACCAGCGGGAACGCGCATCCGTGTTCGCGCAGGCTGAGTTTACACACAGGAACTTGCACGGAACTTATCAGGAGCGAGTTATGCGGACAATTGGAAGACATAATGGATTCAGTTCGGGCTCGCCCCCAAATCAAGCAGAATCAGTTGCTTGAGGCTTAAAATTGGCTGGAGAATACGAGGTATACGCCTGCAGGCTTGCGCGTATTCACAGAGGTAGGTGCCACCACAAAAAAAACGACGTCGATCCACCACCAGAGGGTGTAGAGCAAACTCTGGATCAAGAACGAAAAAAGGGCTTGTGGTGGCTTAGAGGTCATTATGAATGAGCCAGCGCATCGGAAACCTTCATCAGCCCTGATGGTATCGATGGGATGATGTCACACGAGATCTGGCCCCCAACTTCCCCACCACTATATTGTCAATATGGCACGATGCACGCCTCAGAGTTAGGGATGTGACTTGTTCCGGGTAATAGGTGTCCTGTCGAAACAAGAAACCGAGGTTTCAACGGCCGCGTGCCGTGCTACGCACTACACTTCAGACAGTCAGCCGGCGACGGATAAACAGCAGACAAGTCGCGCCCGACAAATCAAGCTCCCGGGAGAAGCCCAAACAGGGCGGGAAGAACTCTGAAACGTCGTTTATATCTTGCTGATATTCCCAACCACCAGGACGGCTCATCTTTCAGACCAGCCGACATCCTTCAGCATTTATCAACCCTGAGCTCCGTTCCCCTGGGGGGTTCAAGAGAGTTGGCATCTGACAACACCTCGTCGGACCCCTTCGGTCTCCTCTCGCAAAGTCTCAACAGTAGCACCGAGCCCCTTCATTTTGTCAGTAAAGTCATCGAGCGAACCGCCGACGCCAAAGTACAGTCTCTTTGCACCAACTATGGCGGCGGCATACTCATTGGACGGGTCGCTGCGCTGTTGTTCCAGGATCAGGAGGAGCGTTTTGACGAAACTTTCAAGCGCAAAGGGGGAGTAGATGGTCTCTGCTCCCATAACCAGCATTTTTGTTTTCCCTGGAAGTCCACTCGGGATGCCCGAGTTGTAAAGGAGTTCCACAAACTCGGGGGACCACGCCCCAGATTGGAAACATAACGAGATGTTGTTTGAAGAGAGGGAGTCGTTGAAAGCTTGCAGCAGCTCGGAGGACAGGTCCAACAAATCTTCATCCGAGAAAGCTTCCTCGATGGCGGGGTTTGTCCCCCGCTCTTGGAGTGCCCACGCGAGAATGAAGTTTGGCAGAGTCACGAGATAGAGCACGCTAGGATTGTAGTCGGCGAGGGTGAGCACCAGAGGGCTTCTTTCCGCCGACTCTCGCCTCTCGGCCAGTGCCCATTGGAATAGGGCGAGGGACGGCAATGCTGTGCCACAGCCAAGCTGTAAACAGGTCAGCCAGCTCAGCTCAAAACGCCTTCCCCGAGCAAATCGGGATGACTATCGAAGTGGGGAGAGGGGTGGGTATGGGATGAGGTGTCCGTACCTCTATCGACACGCAGGAATCACGGCTGAATATCTGCGCCGTATTCTCAGATGCAAGGACCTTGACCATGTCGACGCTACTCTCCCAGCTCTTGAAGCCACCCTCGTAGATGCCCGTCTTGACATCGTGCTCGCCAAGGCCGGGTGCTGACTCGGATGCGTTCTCGTCCTCTTCCTCTTCAGCCATGAGCTGGGCGCGCACGTCCCACAGCTCACGGCGAGGGACTTGGATAGTTTTTCCGTCATCAAGGACGACAGACAAGGTGCTGAAGGCGATCTGGGACGGGAGGGATGAGATCATGTGACCAATTTCATGGTGAACGGGCGGCAGCAGCGGTTTGCCCTGGACTGGGAAAGCACTTGCCGAGGTTGCTGTTATTGCCGTTAGGAGTGTCGGTGGTGTTGTTGCTGAAGCGGCGATTGGGCGGCTGCCATCATCCTCTATGTCGTCCCCCGCGAAGGAAAAGAAGTGACCCGTCATCCTTACGCCCTTTTGCGGCAATGTGCTTAGCTTCCGAGTCGGAGGATCTGGGTGTTGGTATGAAGCCGATCGGAATTTTCCGCGTCCTGGGCTCAACTCCCGTCGGATGCCAATGGGCGAATCGGTTTCGGCAACGAGACAAGTCAGAGTCGTTTCGGGCACTAGTCACGGTTTGGGCCTGGCAAGCTGATGCTGATGATCAAAAAGCGTGCGTGCCTCAGAGCTGTCACGTGGCGGCCAACACAACCAACCTTGAAGTTTGTCTTGCCTTGCTCGCCTGTCTGGCCAGTGCCGGCGGGGTAGTTCTGACAATATGGTCCGTGAGCGGGCGACCTTGCGCAGCGCTCCAATGAGCATCGAGCCGCTTCACGTAGGCGCAAGTGGGTCTGTTAGTTCAGCGGGCATGATCCCGCGCATGGCGCCGCATCGGATTGTTTCTCCAGCGGGCTTCTTACTCGGCGTCGTGCAACGGCCAGCTCGTCTCCTATTCGCTGCTCACCGGCTCTCTTCGTGGTTGGACAGGATACGACCTCCAGTATATATGTCGCCCTCTCCTCCTGTCTGGCTCGACCAGTGACGAGGCTCGGGGCGCAATATCCCCGTCGGCCGTCGACGAAGCAGCATTTTATTGGATTGCGCCGCCGACTCTTTCGACCCCGTCGAGTAGGGTCGAGCCCTGGACCTCCTTTGTTGACCTCCTTTACAGCAGCGGGGATACTTGCATGGCTTGGCTTGTTGAGCAGCGAGCGCCCTCGAGGTGCGGGCCGTTGTCGTCGTCGATGAAGTGCAGTCGCTCTCATCCGTAAACCGACCAACGGGTGCTTCACAGAGCAAGACAAACAACGGCAAGCAGGGAACAGGGAGGGGGTGCTGCTGCCGTCCCAAAGTGGACCAACAGATAGTGCACAGAACTTGCTGGGCCTTGGATCTTTGCAGGCTCACGCTCCTGCCGTCTTTGGTCGTATCGTATTGCTTGTTTGCTTGAGCCTCATGAACGCTAGGTGTTTTTGCCATCGTGGCTGTCAGTCGCCCCTTGGCGGTTTGCTCGGGAAAGAGCTCGATCACCGTTCAGTGGCGGTTACCAACCAACCCTGGGGCCCGACAAATGTGGAAGTCACGACCTAGAGGGGCCCAGTGCCCTTCATCCGGTCTCGTTATCGCTCTTGCTTGGGCACCTAGGTAAGGCCAGTGCTCTCTCTGCTTGTTACCCCTTGTTCATCCCATATTCCACATGCAGTGAATAAAAGGGTTGGGTCGTCCCGTCCTGAGTAGGTTGCTTCCATTCACCAAGTTGGTGTGTGTGATCTTGGTCCATCCCCTGTTACTAAGGAATTTATCGGTATAAATTCCCTTTTCACTCCCCTCTTGCACTCAAGATGGTTATCGAAATATCTCGCGATCGGTACGATCACGATTTTGCGGCAAACGAACCGCAACGACCCGTTGTAGCGCCCGACATGGCATACACGGTCCGAGAAGAACCCCTCGGCTCCACCCGGCACATCCGCATCGTCGGTATCGGAGCCGGTGCTAGCGGCCTGAACTTGATTCGTACGCTACGGCTCAACCTTGTCGACTACGAGTTGGTCGTCTACGAAAAGAATGAAGACGTCGGAGGGACTTGGCTGGAGAATCGCTACCCTGGTTGCCGGTGTGATATCCCGAGTCACAATTACCAGTTCTCATGGAAGCCAAAGCACGATTGGACGAACTTCTTTGCGCCAGCCGAAGAGATCGGGAAGTATCTCTGCAGGATCTGTGACGAAGAAAACATGAGAGAATCGATCAAGACGTTGCACCGGATAACAGCTGCACGCTGGAACGAGAAGGAGGGGCTTTGGCAGCTATCGGTTCGGAATCTCAAGACCGGGCATGAGTTCAACGATTATGCCAACTTTCTCGTGGATGGAACAGGAATCCTGAAGTAGGTCGTCATTGGCGTGATGGTGTTGACCCGGGAAGCGAGCTAACAAGTCTGTCGGGAAAGCAATTGGAAGTGGCCCGATGTTGAGGATATTCACGCCTTCCAGGGCACATTAATTCACACCGCTCGATGGCCAAAGGATTTCGACCCCTCAGGAAAGACGATTGCCGTTATTGGGAATGGTGCTACTGGATTACAGGTGCTGCCCGAGCTTCAACCTGGTATGCATCGCCAATCATATCCTACCAGCGTCTGCTAACATCATAACAGGTGCCAACAAGCTCTACCACATTATCAGGACACCTACCTGGATACCTCCACCACGGATACAGTCGTGGAAGATCATGGGCCAGGCCGACAGAATCCTGGAGAAAGTACAGTTGGACCAAGACGAGAAGTTTTCCGAGGAGACGATCGAAATATTCAAATCCGACCCAGACTTCTATCGCGGCTTCATCAAAAGGGTAGAGGCGGAAGTCAACAGCACATTTCCGATCGTAAGTCTTTTCCCTCTTAGCCCTACGAGAGAGAGAGAGAGAGCTAATGAAAATCCATTAAAAGGTCCTCACCAAGAACCCAATACAAGCTTTTGCGCGCCAAAAAGTTGCGGAATACATGACAGCGATGCTCGGAGGGGACGAAAGCCTCTGTAAGGCGCTGATACCAGACTACCCCCTTGGCCGCCGGAGGATGACGCCCGGACACGCATACCTGCAAGCTGTAGTGAAGCCCAACGTGGAAATAAAAACAGGGGGGGTGAGGCGATTCGTAGCTGAGGGTATTGAGCTGGAGTCGGGGGAAATCCTCAAGGTGGATGCAATCGTATGCGCGACGGGGTTTGAAACATCATTCTGCCCACGGTTTCCCATTATTGGCCGAAACGGGAATCTCCAGGACCGTTGGCGGAGCGAGGTACCCAAAGCATACATGTCTTGCGCCGTCGATGGCGTACCGAATTATTTCAGTAAGTCCTTGCTTCCCCTGCATCTGATGGCTGCATTCCTGGCTGACCTCCCACGTTAGCGTTCTTCGGCCCCAATGCACCCATCGGCCATGGAAGCGTCTTCACTCTGAGCGAACATATCGCCAAGTACATCACGGGCATCATCAAGAAGTGCCAGAGCGAAGGTATCAAGGCGGTGGCGCCGTCCAGGGACGCAGTTGACGACTACTTTGAGCACATCTCGGCTTTCATGCCCCGAACAGCTTGGGCTACCGAGGGCCGCTCGTGGTTCAAGGGCGGCAGGAATGATGGGCCAGTAACAGCGCTGCACCCAGGCAGTCGGATACACTTCTTCCACATGCTGGAGCGATTCCGGGGCGAGGACTGGGAGTATGTGTACGATGGCGCGAAGCAGAATCGGTTTGCGTATCTGGGCAATGGGTACTCGACGAAGGAGATAGATCCCGATGTGGATTCGACGTGGTATCTGGATTCTTCGGCGGTGGTGTGAGAAGCACCCCGATTACTTGGTCTTTATTACTGGCGTGAGTGGGTTTGCTTGTATCTAGATTCCTTGGCAGCTCGGATGTTTGAGGAAATACCGGAGGCTACGGAGGCTGGTTATTATCGCTCCTTAGCCTTCATTGGGTTTCTAGTAGCATTACCGGCGTTGTTAGCTGCTTCGGGTACCACATTTGCGCCGGCTTGTTTCGCCCCTGTCGCATAGGCGTCAAGGGTGTTTATACAGACCACGACATGAATTAAGATATGATGACATTTTATCAAGAAATTTCCAACAGCTCGCGATTTGCGCACGCATTTGACCAAGCCGTGTCGGTAATGCTAAAGGCCTATGGTGATATCCAATAGCCATCGCTGTGGTACCGAGTGTCATTACATTTCACATTTCTACATGTACAATACAGCTAAAATCCAAACATGCCAACTCATGAAGTCGATTGAAATCACGATGAACCCAGCTCCTCGCCCCCGCCACGTTTTTGGATGGCCCTCATCAACTCATACAGCTGGCCCAGCTGCTCATCTACACTCGTGTGTTAGTCCGTCCTCAAGTTTGGAGGTCACTCGTTGACATACCACTCATCTTCTCAAGCTTGCCCTGGTCCAACTTCTCTCCCACCCACGCGTCGCCCTCAATCTTCTGGGCGTATAGTTGCCACTCAGTAAGGAATCCGATCTAGTTCTCCCCCTGTGTAAGTTTCACACTGTGTGCGTTTTTTTTAGAGATCGGGACGAGGGGTCAACTACGTACCAGGTGGGCCGGGTTCTCCACGTCCCGGTGCGCCCGGAACTCGGCCTTGACGTACTCGTCGCCCAGCAGCCGCAGCTCCCCCGGCAGGTGCTTGCGGTGCGCCCGTAGTAGACGACGGTACAGCGGGATCGGCGGGAGGAGGGCGAGGGCCGCGGGCCGTGTGAATGGGGAGGATGATTTGGCGGGCGGGAGGGCCGAGGCGAGGAGGTGCCTGGTGATGCGCATTTTCAAGGAGATGTGGATGATTAAGGGAGAGGGGAGGGGAGGGGAGGGGAGGGGAGGTGTGGTGGTGGTGGTGGTTCATGATGGTGGTGAGGATGGATCGTGAACCTAGGGTGAGAGGGAGGGTCCACTTGCACTGTGTGTGTGCGGTGATAGGCACTGTGGGCCCCTAATGATAAACACCTACCACGATCGCACGATGACTTGGAGAAGTTTGGGTTGACCTGCCGATAAATTTCTAAAACATACTTCAGTCACTTCAAACTCTTTTACCTTTACTAACGCCGCCCTTATCTAACAGAAGTCGACCTTCGGCAGGTATATTGTCCTCTACTTCCTTCAAGAAGCGAAGCTTTACTTGCCGTGGATGCCTGAAATCACGGAGTTAGTAGGTATTGTCATTGTCATACTATCCGATGGGGGTTGATGGACTGGCCGTTGAAAATAGCGGTGTTTAATGTGTGAGGTGTGTGCGTTTGATGGGAGACAGTTTTCGACTTACACCTCCGAAAGTTGAAAACTGCGTCTCACTAAAATGGCTCCCTCGCTTTCGCAGCCATCCTAGGTACCTACCTAGAAAAGCGTAGAGTCCTCCGTCTCAAATATGTGCTTGTTTTAAGTTCGGCTCTCTATTTATCTCGACGGGCAACCTAAAATAACCACCCTACTAATCCAAGCACTTCCAAGCACTTCACCAAAAACCTATTGCGCAAAACATTGCACCCTCCTCACAGTAAAAACCTCAACTTTATTCTCACTCCAAACCCCACCACCCACTCCTTGCACAGAACTCTCGTTACACCTCCATCACAACAAATGTCGCCAAATTGCCGAACGAACATAGCTACCCTCCCACTGATCAGAGCACCGGTGGGAAGGGACTTTCTACACCAAGCAGCTCAACTAAAAGGCCGGCGGAAGCAGCCGCAGAAGTCGACGAATGGGAGGACATCTTCGGCCAAGTCTTTCTCTGGCGGTGGTTAAGACGGGTGCACCAGTCCGGGGTTGTTGGGAGCTGGCGGAGCATAGGGGGCGGCGGTATTGCCTTTTCTGGTGATGGTGGGACAGCCGAGCTCTCGAAATCGGTGCTTTGGAAGGAAACAATGGAGAAGTTACCGTCACTGGGGGATCACGTCCTTGTAGGTAAGCTTGCGGCGAGATCGTTTTCCGGCTTTGGAGGTTGGTCGTCTTGGAGCGTCCGTTTGAGGAACTGACCGTACATCGGAGTGTAGGTGTACTGGCATTATACAGGGTAATAATATATGACTATGTGACGACCCCTTCCCGAGTCATAAACGCCAACTCTTCGATAATCGATTCATAGTTACCCGAGGCCATGTCGGTTTCTTTCGGGGTAGTCTCGTACAAATCGAGCTCGATGTTTTGCCGTCTTTGCGTGATGCTTGCTCCAGCATACTCGGAGGCGGCCTATATGGTAGCCACAGCCGGAGCGCTTCACCCTCTCGGAGACCCCAGGGGCCGACCTCGAAGAGATTCCATAGTGGCCGGGTCAAAATCCAGTGTGCCGGCGTGTCCATGCTCGCTGGAGATGATCCGATGGCTGCTCGTGGGAAAGAAGGGGGCAACGAAGAGGGCATTAGCGCAGCGCCATGCACCGACTTGAAGCCGCCACAAAGACCGCAGCGCAAGAGACCGCCATCATGACCGCGACACAAGAGAGATCGGCACTTGTGCGGATCGTCCCTAACTCCTGGTCGAACTTCAAGAACGAGAGCTCGCCCTTCATCCCGGCCCTCTCCGCCGCCGCAGAAGCCGGGGGATGGAGAAGACCGATATTCTCAAGGCCGACATATCCAAGGAGAGACCCGGCATTCTCAACTCTGGCTGCTCCTGTGTTGACTATTCGTGCCTGAATCCCGGAGGAAGGTCGGGAAAGGGTGCCGCGATCAGTTGCTTGGCGAAATACAAGGCCTACATCAAAGGCGCTATTCCGGAGTTCCTGACTAAGCTCAACGACTCATTCATCAAAGATCCGGACGAGGCGCTGCTCCGTCTCCGGCTCCGCAACACAAGAGAATCAGGCGGTCTTGGGTGGCCGGCACTTCAGGGGTCTTCGTCGATATTCTGGACTTGGTCCTTGTCGTGGTGTCCTCAAAGTCCGGCGAGCCGAGGTGTCTTCGGTGTAGCTTCAGTTGGTTCCTTTTAAGTTGCAACCATTCATTGTACGTGTTCAATTCACATCTCGAAAGGTTGTTCCACGGCTTCTGTCGCGTGAATGAAGCCCCGTTCACAACGTTTTCCCATGTGAGTGCCGCGGGCTGTTCAAGCCGAGTCACCAGCTGGGCATCGTCGGCGAGCGACCGCCCAGTTGTGTAAACGGTATGAATAAATGTCGCTCAGTTGTAAGAGGATGGCACAGCTCGTTTCTTGTTTAGATCTTGGATGAACTCGTCGTCGAGCTTGATCGGGAACTCCGGAGGATCGCCTTTCACAGTGTAGGGGGCTTTCTCACACGCACCAGATCATACCGGTCATACCGATCACCACACTGCGCCCAAACAAGCACTTCCCCCAGTCGACGGGACCTGCCTGGTCTGCCATGCCCCCCGTGGACAACAGCTCGAGCCTAGTACTAGTAGACCACGAATATGGAACTGACAGAGGCAACCACCACATCTCTATTCTTTCCGAGATAACTATCTCATCAGCCAATGCGGGAAACTGCACAACTCTTTGACCTCCCACTCACCAACCCATCAGAAGGAAGCAATTTACTCAGAAGCCCACCCACAACCCTTTGTGGAAAGAGACAAAAAGGCCTCCCACCACCAAAAAAATAAAGCAAGCAGCATCCAATGGCCAAGCTTCCACGTGCGTATCTCATAAAACGACAGCAAACGACAGCAAACGACAGTGACCGCCTCGCTTTGATGGCGATGCCAGCCCATGCGGTGGTATCTCAGTCCATTCATTCCAGCGCTACAAAAAAAAAAAAAAAAAAAGGGGGGGTAATCGATACCATACTCAAACGCTTATCTCTACCTTCGCTTCCATCCTCGGGATCGAAGACAAAAACACTGGCCAGAGTACTCTAAACACTCTTGACCTCACTTTCTTCCCCCTCTGTACCACCACCACCGCCATCATCTCCCCCGCCCGTACCCGCCATCTTCTTGTCCTCCTCGTCCTCCTTCTCCTTGACAGCAGGCTCAGACTCAGAGCTCTCGGGAGCCGGATCTGCTATGACCACGTCTCCCTCAGCATCCCGCTTGAGCTCCGGCTCCTCCTTGACCCGCTTTTTGCTCACGGCCGACTCAATCTCATCCGCCGCCTCCCGCTTCGGACTCCTGGGGACAGTGCCCTCGGCTCCATCATCCCTAGTGACGCCAACCGTCAACGACGGCGGCGAGCGCGGCCGGATCGAAGGCCGCCCGACGGCCGCCTCAACATCAATACCGCGCATCTCGACTGTCCCGTCGGGACCGACGACGTAGTCGCTCGTTGACGCAGGCTGCGGGCCCATATCCGCCGCACCGATCTCTTCAGGTCCGCGGGCGTGGGGGATCTCATCCTCTGAGTCCCCATCATGGGCCTCGTCGCTATTGGGGTGGTCAGCACCGTCCTCTGACATCGCCGCGTCTTCGTCAGCCGCTGCGGGCGAGTGCCCATGGAGTTGCTGCTGGCCGTGGCGCGCAAGCTGGCTCATGGGCACGACGCCGGCGCGCTGCTCCTGGCGTAGGAGTTCGCCCTGTGTGACGCCACGCTGGGCGAGCACGGCCCCCGCGCCCATGGACGGGATGCCGTTTACCGAGACCGAGACCGTCTCGATGCTGCCCATACCGTTGGGGCCTTCGATCGTCTCAGTGCTCTCGGTGCGCACTTGTCCTTCAAACTTGCGCCCGTTACTGGGGCTGCTGGGGCTATTGTTGCCCGGTGACGTCGTCGCAGGCCGGCTCTGAGTTTGTGGTTGCTGGGATGTTTGGGGTTGAGCTTGGGTCTGCTGAGGTTGCGGTTGT
Organism: Lasiosphaeris hirsuta; assembly: GCA_030549175.1. NCBI lineage: Eukaryota > Fungi > Ascomycota > Sordariomycetes > Sordariales > Lasiosphaeriaceae > Lasiosphaeris > Lasiosphaeris hirsuta. The sequence goes on from JAUKUA010000001.1 coordinate 7,430,568, forward strand.
TGCGCCTGCTGCTGCGGTAGTGGCGCGGGACCCACGCTCCCACCACCCGAAGACGATCCCGATGATAGCGGCGAGCCGCTGCCCGCGTCACTGCTCCCATCCTCGCTACTCCCCCCGCCCACACCGCCTCCTCCCCCGTTGACTCGCCTTGCGAGCCAGGGAATCGGCGTCAGTAGAGCTCCACCCAAGGCCTCGTCAGATCCGATATTGTTAGCCGCGGCCGTGTTGATCGTCAGGCCGGGGCCGGCGCCAGCACCGTTGGCCAACAGTGTCATAGCGCTCAGGTCAGGGATCGCGGGCGGTAACGGGTAGACATTTGCGCCGCTAGTGACATGCACGACACGGTCGAGGGCGTGCAGGTACGCGACGAGGCTGCGGTATTGCTGGCGCGGGTGGAGCACAAGCTCTGCTAGGCGCTGGACCGTGTGTGGCGGATATTGAGCAAAGTTTTGGGCGAGCGTCGCCGTCACCTCGTTGAGGAGGGCGATGATGGGTGTCGGGAGGGTTGGCGCGGTGCCGGCGGGCGGATGGAGCTCGGGCAGTTGTTGCTCGTCAAGCGGAGGGGGCTGTGGAAGGGTGAGTGCGGCATTGGCCTGCGGGGGGGAGGAGGAGGGTAGGAGGGTTGATGATGAGAGAGAAGTGTTGATGGCGCCAGCGCGGCCCGAGTGAGAGTGGACTGGGGAGGGGTTGGCGTTCTCCTTGTTGGTCTCTTGCGACGAGGGCGTCGTGTCGGACGAGCTCGGAGCATCAATCGGATCGGAAGACGGTAGCGGAGCGAGGAATCGCGGTGAGGGAGGCCGGGCTAGAGGCTGTGGCGGGGGATGTGGGGGATGGGGAATTCATGGTGCGCGATCTGAGGGGTGCGCGCAAGGGCGTTAGCTAGGCGGACTCTTCGTCCTCCTCGCCGTGGCGCGGCAAGATGGGGAGAACCTCACCTTTTCGATGCGCGCGATGACGATGGGGAGGAGGGCCGGCCAGGACGAGCTGCGGCGACGAGGTCAGCGACATGGCCTTGACCAGCGGCAGGCGATGGGCGATTGGCGACAAGCAACAATTGCGCGCTGGGAGCCGAGATGTACTTACTAGTCCATGGAGCCATCCACGGAGGCCTTCCTCAAGATGTCGTCGTCAGTCTCAATCTCCATGCCGGCCATGTTGACGAATATCGGTCCGTCAATCGGAGGGTCGGGATCGGGGAGAAAGGCTGGAATGCGGAATGCGGAACGCAGAATGCGGTACAGGCTGCGGCCGTTGGTTTGGCGCGTCCTGCTTCAGGCTACGAGCGGCGCATGGTGACGCTAGAAAAAAAAAAAAAAAAAAAAAAAGTCGGTGCTAAAGGGTAAAACGCAACGTTTAACGGGCGGATCCGCACTGTGCGTTTTGCGAGCTGCTCACTCAATTGAAGAATCGAATGGCTGATGTCACCCACTGCACCTCCTGAAAAGCGATGTTGCGAGTTGATTGCACCCTTATGATGCTAATACGAGATATGCACAATGATGAGGCTCGAGTACGAGAGTTGCTACCCGGAACTTTTCTGACTGCGGGCATGTGCCTGCATTTCCTTGCCTCCTCTTCTGTATGTGCCTTCCCTCCTCTTGCCTCGCTCATGTGAACGAATCTGGCCGGGGCAGCCGTGACCGGTCAGCTGCCTACGTTACGAACCCACAACTTCTCACTTTGTTGGCAGTACAAACATCGGCAGAGGCGATGGCCTAGGTAAGTTGTCGTGTTGCTGTTATGTCATTCAGAGCTCAGTCGGTCAGAATCAAAGTCCGGTTTGAGACAGCTACCTAGCTGGCAGCCTGGTAGTAATATGGAAAGCTGCGGTCATCTTCGGATCACCAACATCGCATTCCATCCTTTTGGTCGATCCCAGCCCTGCCGTTGCCGTTCGCCGTTCGCCGTTCACCATCGCCGCCGCTGTCGGGCGGTTTTCGATTGAAACACGCTGTAAATTGACAAGCCAAAGAAAGAGCACGCGAGACCTGCCTTTTGAGTGGATCATTTGCGGTCGTCAATCGCTTCGTCCCACAGCAAGAGACAAGACAGGCGACGCTGCAGGGGCACCGCCCCGTTTTCCGGTTTGGCGAACGCTGATGCACTGGCGCACCTGCAAGCCATGCTTGCCGTGGCACTCTGAGCCTCAGCGTCCCCATGTCAACGGCAGAGGGCAGCGACTACCGAGGGAACCGCATGATTTGCAACCTTGGGGCCCTGGGTTTGCGGTGGCAGCCTTTCGCCTTCTCTGACTTCTCCATTCCATCCACCTTTGCTATCAATGCTAGCACGGCCTAGAGATCTTGCCCGCCTCGGTGATCAGGCACAAATACGGATACTATCAGAAATAGCACTTGCCATGGATTCTTGCCACTTTGTGTGATGGTGCAGGGAAAGGGTCAAGTCAGACCCGTCCCAAAAATGGGCATCTGGCTGTCATGCTCCCTTCGAGGCCGCAACATTCACCGTATGGTAGCCGTTCTATTGTGGTCATTGGTGGTTGGAGGTCGGCCCGTCGGTGGCAGAACCACGAGACGGTGTGGCTCAGCACTCACTGCTGAATTGCTGGGGAACAGCCAAGCTAAGCCAAGCCAAACCCCATGCGCCGACCGTTCATTCAATAGATGGGGAACGGTGGATGCACAGGTCAGCGAGTCCAGGCCTGGCCCACTTCGCTCCACCACCCATGCCTGAGCCATGTCACGATGGAACGGCCTTCTGAGCGGTCTTGGGAACGGCCGTGGGCGCCGTCGACCGCGCTTGATTGTCAATGCAAGATCGCCAACTGACTGGTAGTAACCTATTGCCCGAGGCCCGGCCTCGCAACAGTGGTCCACTCATAGCATTTGCTAATTAGCGTCTTGGGATGCTGAGAGGCGTGCGCCGCCCAATCAAACCAACCCAGCACCCGCGGCGTCACCGTTGGTACGGTTCTGCGTGTTGCGTCTCTTTTGTGTGTGTGTGTGTGTGTGTGTGTGTGTGTGTATGTGTGTTGTCCGGACTTTTGTCTGTACTGTGTAATCGTACGAAGCAGTAGCATGTGCGTTGGAGCAAGACCGAGGACGTTGTCCTGCTTCTGGGCCAGGCTGCTGACTGGCACTGCGCGAGCATCTCGAAATAGGACTTGGGGAGAGCTTGACAGCTATGCCCGCCAGAGTGCCTCGTCCGGCTAGGATTTAGTGTGAAATGCGTGACGGCAATGGACGCACTACGCAGCACGCAGCTCGGGCAAGTCCTGCTGCCGCTAGGCACAGCCTCCCCTGCGTTTGGTGGCAGAACGGTGGAACGGTGGTCCCCTACTATTGATCACGTACGCACAGTATTGCTCAGGGCTGAACCAGCTGCCCCCCAGGTCCCGGGTTTTTCTTTCTTTTGCTCGCCCCCAGATCCAAACACACACGGTACCGTTCCTACGCGCAGAGCAAAGCCCTCCTCCAACCCTCCAAGGTCCTACACGGCTCCAAGGCTGCCTCTTTTTTTTTCCTCCTTCCTATTTCTCCCCTGCTTCCTGTCGCCCTCACCTTGTCTTGAAGCTGGTTTCTCTTCAAGACAGTCCCAGACACACCGTCGCAAGCTGCACCAGCGTCCGTTCGCTTATCGATTCGCCGATTCACCTGCGCCCGCAAAAAAAAAAAAAAAAAAAAAAGGAGTCCCTACCGCAGTAATAAAGGAAGGCCGTGCGCAACCCGCCCCGGCAGAGCCCGCAACAAGTCGGCTGCCGCTGCAAAGCGTCTCCTGAAAGCAAGTCCCTGTCACGCTCGAACACATCAGCTCCTCTACCTGTTTCAGTTTCGCCCACCACCAACATAATTCAAAGCAAAGCATATCCCCCTTACCACGCACCGAGTCCCGTCTCAGTCGCCGCAACCTCCCGCAACATCGCGCCCCAAATCTAAGGACGCGTTCAGCCATCCCGCATTCCCGCAATCCCGCAATCGAGCCGCCAACGAGGCGCCCGCTCAGCTAGTCCCAAGCTTTTTCTGGTCAGCTCCACCAGAGCCTTCTGCTTGGCCGTCATCTTCCCTCTCCAACCTCCCGCGTCCGACTCCAATCGAATCGCATCGACCCCCCCCCCCCCCCCCCCCCCCCCCAATTGCCGCCGCCCCCGCCAGTCAAATTACCGCCCGAATACAACTCATAGAGCAGTCCGGCTCCTGCTCCGGAGTCAACACAATCCGCCCGTCGTGGCTCTCCTCAAGGAAACCCGCCGGTCGTATTTGGCCGGCTCGCAACCCATCTCGAGTTTTGACGGAACGAATAACGGATATCACTTTAGGGAGGGCATGGCTTCCTCAGGTCCTAGTAGCTCCGCTCGGAGTCGTGGCGACTTTCTCTCGACAAAATGGGCAAAGGCCTTCTTTATCACAGTCGCTCTGCAGGCCTTGATTTGCGTGGCATTTGAGTCGTACGTACCACAATGCCATTGATGCCCTAGAGTTCCTCGCATTCGATACTGACACATGTGCCGCAGATACGTCTTTGGCCGCTTTCAGATGAGTCTGTCGGGCACCTACCAAGGAGGGGAAGACTCGCGTCTCGAGTCGCAGTACAGGACGATACCGACATTCCTCGCTCTCTTCATTTTCGGTTTCTTATACGTGCTACTATTGTCCTGGGATGCTCTACGACAAAAGAACACCATTCAGGTCATCGGCCTCTGCATCGCTAACCTCGCCCTGTTTGTCTACACCATTTTGCAGATCGATCAGATCAACAACTCGATCAAGAAGCTGCTGAATGCCGGTGCGCTGCTTGACGACCTCAAGGACGTCGATGTCTGGGAGGTCAGCAGGCCTTTCCTCATCGCCATCCCGGCTATCATCGGTGTGGTCACCATTGCGTTGGCCTTCATCGCCTATCAGCTATACCGAGAATTCGCCTGGGATATCCTCAAGCAGATCGGCGCCGATTATCGCATGAAGAAGCGCTTCCTCCACTATCAGGTAAGCAACGCGTGTCTATAAATACACCTGTCTCGGGTATTCTAACCAAATCCAGGTCTACATTGCCCTACTGAAGTTCGATTTTTTCTTCTTCCTCGGGTTCACTGTCCAGTTTCTGGTTATCGTCACTGGCGTGACAGATGCCGAGTTTGGCCTCACCCTCGCCGCGATTCCCATAACCATTGCGATTCTCCTGTTTGCTGCCTTCTTCACGCGGCGGGAAAACAAGGTGGGCATGTGTATGGTTATCATGCTCTACTTTGGTGGTCTTGCATACTTCTTCTTCAAGTTGGTGCGCATCTACCAGCCGAGCCACAAGGCCCACTACGAAGCTGTTCAGAAGTCACTTACTGCATTCACCGTCATGACCATCGTTCTTATCATCCTCACTATTGTCAACGCATTTATCTGCATGAGCAACTTTGGGGAGGGGCTGAAGGACCACCTGGTGCGGCCGAAGGGTCACGATCTCGAGAAGGAGGATGCCAACTCGTACCAGCTGCAGGACCAGAAGCCCCAGCTTGCGAGCCGGATGACCATCGACTAAGTAGAAGAAACAAGCTTTTTGAGAGTTTTGCTCTTTGGACGACGTGGTGGCTATGAAAAGGAGAACAAGGTTTTACAGATGACGACATTTACGACCCATGGGCTCTGTCCTTTTCAGAGCCACAGTTGGAAGGGAAATCATGGATACTTTTTGTGAATTTCCAAGCTATGCCTGTGCGCCGGCGAGTGCGTGGGCAGTACAGGACGGCAGATCAGCGACGCGATCAGGGAGATGTCGTTTCGTTACGGGTCGATTTTATCATACTCACCTACTCTCTGACACGACAAGGCGTTTTTATTTGATTCCCTCGGAGCCGTAGCTCTTTCAGGGGAATGGTGGTGGGAGGCGGAATGGCGTTGTGGGTTTCTTTTTCTTTTCTAAATGGGTTCCTTGACCATACTTTACATTTTCTTAAACTGCGATTACCTCGAGTCGTCGATTTAGGGCTCGTTGTTTCACTTGTCAGGATACCATATCATACCACACCATTGCCATGTCCATACCATAAGCTGGCTGGCGGGCAAATGTTTTGTTTGCTGTCGTTGCGGTTACGAGCGAGCGAACGGGAGGAACGGAACGGAACGGGAGGGAGAAAGGATTGCTAGGGGATGCGGAGACAGAGAGGTCTGACTCTGCTACTATAAATGGTTCGACACGGTATCGGTTGCGGGTTGGGGAGCGATGCGGGATAGCAGCGGTGAGGTTGAGGGCGGTCATCAAGAAGACCGCCCCAAAACACCTGCAGAAGTACAGAAAGCACAAAACATATTTTGGCAGCGTTTGCAACAGGCGGGTTTCTCTATATCATTATTGTGCCAGCATCGGCTCACCACACATAGCCCTGTAGCATATTCATTCAGACCCTATACTGTACAACCCGGTTTCTGTTTGTTTGCTAGCCCTAGACATGGTAATTGGTTTGAAGTTCATCATGGGGTTTCCTTCCCATTGACCACAGCCCCCAAATACCCATGGAGAAACAACCTCTTGTAACGCGCGACCTCGAAACCATAAGTAAATAGGAGAAAGACGTTGCGTCCGTGTCCCACGTAAACTGACCTCTCCAAATATTTACTAGTCTCATTCTTGGAAATCAAGGGGGCTATTCAAACGCGGGGGCCATCCAAGGTACTTCTCCAATAGCTTGTTGATCATGACCCGAGGCTATTGAGTTTAAAAGCTCAGAGGTGCTGCAACGACACAATACATCAGTCCAATTTGAAACCCCAGAGAGAAAGGAGAGCCGGTCATCATGGTTCCCACCGTCTCACCCCGGCGAGGTTGAGCCAGGTAATAAAACAAAAATACGTATGTTCTGCCATTTGCAGAAATGCTAGCTGGGCCGACAAAAGTTGGGATTAGCAGGAATCGAACCTGCGTCGTCTCAGAATTTTGAGTCGCTTGACCACAATGAGATATACTAACCACTATACTATAATCCCTTTTCGATGAAATTGCCGATCCATATGTGGGTACATGTGTGGAGTGTGGATTTGGCTAGGGCTAAACAAAAAAAAAAAAAAAGGGGGGCCGCAGCCCTTCCTCATCCATATAACCACACCCCCACTCCAGAGCGTGGTTCCTACAACCAAAACAAAAAGATCCAGAAAGCTTCATTTGGATGATCGCACTTAGGATTAAACTGAGGACCTTTAGCAGAACTTGTCATTCTAAAACGATGCCCTTGAGAGCTCGATCAGTCAATTTTGTTGAGCTGACGTGATACCAACTACACCATGCGACCAGATGCTTCTTGGGACGCGGGGCTCAATCAAGACGTTGGAATGTGGATATACAGGCTTACCAAGGCTGTCTGTGACTGGATAAGGTCTGGTTTGAACATGGCGGCTGGCAACCTCGACGGAACACTGGGCTAGGATACTCTGCATGTAGCAGGTATGTGCAATTGGGAAGCTTGGAAAAGAGTCGTTGTTTCCGCACGTATCCCTCGTGGTCTAGTCGCTGCCAAATGTAACCCAAACAATGCTTATTTACTATGCCTATCCGGTGTCAACTGACAACCCGACATCACGACAGCGAGTACGGGTATCAAATACGAATTGCGTTCTTCAATCATCCAGCCCTCCCCACTCGCCGTCATCCCCACTCCCAGCGGCATCCCCCTCCCCATCGTCTTTCTTCACCATCTTGGCCTCCCTCTTCTTCTTCTTGCTCGCCTCAATAGCCCCCCGCATATTATTCTCCTTGCGTCTCTCATACGAGCCTTGCGTCGTGATGGACGCCTTGCCGCCAGTCCTTCGTGACTCGACGCCTCTGACCTTCAGCTTCCTCTTGTCCACCTTCGCAACCTTGGGCAGAGCATCGAGCAGCCACTTCTGCACGGTGCCGCCACCCTCCGCCTTCCCATCCTTACCCGCCTGTTTCTCGCTTATGGCGATGACGTTAGCCACGCTCTTAACGAACGGGATATCGTCCTTGGTGTAAAACGTCACAGCCACACCACCTTCGCGACCGGCCCGGCCCGTCCGCCCGGAGCGGTGTACGTACGCGGCCGCAGAGCCAGGGACGTCGTAGTTGACGACACCGTTGACACCGGCAAAGTCGACGCCACGCGCCAGCACGTCGGTCGTGATGAGGACCCAGACGTCGCCGGCACGGAAGCGCGTCATGATCTTGGACCGGATTGAGTCCGGTAGCGATGAGTGTAGCACGGCAATACGGGCGGAACCACCCGCCTCAGGCGGGATGTCATACTTGAGCTCGTCGTGGAGCGACTGGGCACGCTCGATTGTCTGCGTGAAAACGAGGAACGGTGGGCGCAGCGGCGGGCCCGAGTCGGCGCTCGAGACGGGGTGCAGTAGCTGGCGCAACGCGAGCAGCTTACCTTGCTCAGTTGCCGTGTAGATGAGCTTATGCGTGATGTTTGGCACTGCCGTGTCCTTGAGTCCGACAACGAGCCGGACTAGCGGCTTGGGGTTGGTGCGTAGATATTTTGCCCGTTTCTCAACTTGCTTTGTGATGAGCGTTTCGATGTTGGAGCCCATGGTGGCGGACCAGCAGGTCAGGCTCAAGTCCGGGTTAATGCAGGCTCTCCAGATGCCCAGTGTCTGCTTGCGGAAGATGGGATCGAGAAGGACATCCGCCTCGTCAAGGATCAACGACCTGACCGATGGCAGCATCCTCTTCACCCCCGGTTTCCCTCCTGTCAAGAAATTCAGCAGAATCTTGGGCGTCGTCACGAGGATGTCCACTCTGGCAGGTCCCTTGGGCTCCTTGGAACGGCCCTTCTTGTCGCCCTTTTCAGCATCCGAACCCTCTTCCTCGCTCTCTTGCTCAGCACCATCCTCCTGCTTGCTCTCAGCAACGCCCTCTGCATCCTCCTCCAGCCCCTCCTGCCGCACCTCGTCAGCCACCAGGTTCAAGCTCTTCTTCATCAACACCACCCTAACCCCGGTCCCCAGCGCCAGCTTCCGCCCCTCGTTCACAATCTGACTGGCCAGCTCCCTCGTCGGTGCAACAACAATCGCCTCGAGCACATACTCCCGCGCCTCCCCCTCCTTAACCTCTCCACGTCTGCTCATCACCCCATCAATCGCCGGGATCAAGAAACTAATTGTCTTCCCGCTGCCTGTAGGCGCGACTCCTAGGAAGTCGACCCCCCTGTCCCCGCCGAAATTTATGTCCTTGGACTTCTTCAGCGCCGTCTGCGGCCGCAGCAGCAGCGGCAGGGCGCCCATCTGCACCTCGGTGGGCACGCGGAAGCCCTGGCGGGTGAGGTTTTCGGCGAGGGTGGGGTGGACGTCGTAGACGTACCTGAGGGCGCCGAAGGCGGCGAGGGGCTGGGGGTAGATTTGCTTCTTGTCGTCTTTGCCCGCGGCCGCCGGGTCGGGCTTGGGGGTGGCCTCGACCTTCTTGCCCTTCCTCGACCTCTTGGTCGGGGGTTCTTCTGCTGGCGGCGGCGGCGCGGTGCGGGAGAGGATGGTGAGCTTGAGCCTGTGCGAGCGCAGGATCTGGCGGCATTCGTCCTCGTCGAGGAGCTTGGAGGCCTCGGGCTTGGAAGCAAGGGGTTCGGGGTTGGCGGCGGGAGCTGAGACGGTTGAGGTGGTGTCGGGCGCCGGGGCCGCTGGCTTGGGGTTGAAGTAGTCGACATCGCTCACTTCGCTGTCGTTGTCGCTATCCTCGCCGTCTGCTGCATCGTCGGCCTGAGCACCCTTTCTCCTCTTCCTCTTCTTGCTTTTTGTTGTGCCGATATCGTCGTGGAAAAACTGTGGGTTCGGGCGCGATCCCGACGAGGGGAGGAGTGGTGTGCCAGCCGTTTGCGCTTTCCTTTGGGGATTGGGCTTGAGGCCCCGGGAGAGGACCTTCAGAATATCCATGGCGATCGAGTGTGATTTGGTTGTTGATGCGCAAATCCGAAATTTTGGAAAGGCAATTGGCAAGGCTGACGGGGAAAAATTGGCCTGCCCCGCAGTGGAGACAACACGGGGAGCTTTGGCCTCGTTCGCCAATTAGCGGATAGGACCGAGCAGGGATGGTGCAGCCTTGTAAATGCGAGCAGTTGACGAGGGGACACGGGGACACTGAATGATAGAAAGGTATAACATAACATCAAATATCGACTGCGAGTAGGGGACCAGATGAAGAAAACAGTATTTCAAGAAGAAAAAAAATCCCTTGCTACCAAGCCATTACAGTACTCGAGTGTAAATTTTCAAAGACTTGACATCATACACGTCATACGTTCAGGTGTCGAGTTGATTCCTATGGTGATAGATACATTGGCCCTTCGATGTTGGGGCCATCCATCTCGGCCGAGTATGGCATGTCATCCACTCCGTAAATCATATACTACACTCCGCACGCTACCTCCCGTACGGAGCCCCAGCCAACCCAGAAAGTGGCCTCTTCCATATTTGAAGAGGTAACCCAAAGGCAGGCAATCCACCCAACGACCGCAGACTTGGCCCATATCCTGCCATTGAGCCGAAACCCAGCACAGCCGAAGTAGCAAAGGTGAGGAAGAGCATATTCGCCGCAAGAGACGTCCCGACGCTACCTTTGTGTGCATTCCCCACCGCCTGACTTTGAAGTGCCCGCCTCTTTACACCAGCCCAAAACCGGTGCCACGCCTGCCCAAACACAGGCACATCCTTGATCAGCCCATTGGCAAACCGGGCTCCAACCCGGAGAACTCGGTTCTCCGGCCCATCCCGCACCCATAGCAACTTCGACCCTGGAGGGAATACCGCGGCCCATAGCTTTTTGAGAGCCTGCGCACAGGTCGGGTACTTTTCCCTCATAACGTCACTCAACCACGGCCTCGGCAAGGCCGTAACATCCATCAACGCCAGGTACGCAAGCCCAAGACACCTCGTCTCCCTGCTGACCCCATCCCAATCCACCGCAGCCAGCACCTCCAAAACGTCCCCGGCCAACCTCTCCAACCTAATCCGGCCCTTCTGCTCCGGCGCCAGCATCTCGCGCACCGTCTTCTTGGCGGTGACCCACCCCGCGGCGGCGGCCGCCGCCTCCAGCCGCTCCTCCTTCTCCGCCACCGCGTCCGTGTCGAGCGCCGACATACCGAGGTGCTCGGCGCGGCGCGTCATGGCGGCGCGGATCGCCGGCGGCTCGGTCCAGGCCAGCGGGAAGGGCAGGATGGCGCTGTAGGCGGGGCGGGTGCCGGCGGCCCAGTTGGCCGAAGAGACGTAGAGGGAGAGGGCGAGCAGGGGCGCCGCGTGCAGCGCCAGGAAGGCCGTGTACGCGGCCGAGTCGGCCTTCTGGGCGGGGGTCAGGGGCGGTCCGTCGCGGACGACGCCGGTGGTGCGCATGGAGATGGAGGTGGCGGTTTGAATGAAGGCGGTGATGGCGGCGAAGCTGGGTATCCAGGTATTGGTGGAGCGGATGTAGAGGGAGGGGAGCTGATCTGGGAGGGTGTTAGTGGAGGATTTGAGAGGCGGCGGGGTGTCTTACTGGTTGGCACAGCTGAGGGGCTGGTTGGGATGAGTGTGAATACTCCAGGACTCAGTGTTTGTGTGAAGTATGCGATTGTTGCGAGACATTCTGGGTCGATAGACGGCAGGCCAAAGGCCCCGCCCCAAACGTGAAGTTCCATGGTTAGTTCCATCAAAGAAAGTTTATTATTTCAGTGTTGTGGCTCTTATCGAGAGAGAGCAAAGGGGATAATTGGCGATGAATAAGTTGGTGGAATGGGGTGCCCTAGCTCGAGTCCTGGACCTTCAAATCCACAATGCAGTGCTTGTCAAATTGTCAATCAAACCACCGTGGTCCACCTCCACGAACTCACGTGGCGATAACCGCCGATAACAAAACCACTCAATCTCATCTTCAACTCCCCACAACAAAACACACGCTAGGCGGGAAGGACGCGGGCAGGAGCGCCGCTGACGAAATCAAAATTCGGGTATCGGCTAGGGAAAGTGGAACGATGCTCAGCGCAACTCGTTCGTATTCTTTTCCACTTCAGTGAAGGCTCGGGATGCTGCATTCAGTTCGCAGTTGCGCCTGGATCCATTCTCGCATGGTACGATTTCTATCGGAAATGGACATATGACATGTCTAGCCCGCCGAGTACGAGTCCCTATCCGCGCTTTCCCATAGACATAGTATAGCTCTCCGCTCCGCCGAGGCAAGACAAGGCGTTTCAATCTCTCTGGTGTGTAGCACCAAGTATATCCCATGATGTCTGTCCGTTGCCAGAGCCGCCGATGATGCCTTGACGGCCGCCGACAGGGCTGTTCAGTTCTGTGCAACTCGGTTTGGGAACTTTTGGGGAAGAAGATCCACGAAAGAGAGCTTTGGGCCTGGCAGGCGACACACATTGCGAGATCGACGACATGCTCCAGAGGACAGCTTTAACTAGTTTGCTGTGCAACCGCCATTGGATGGTCGTCCCTGCTGCGGTTTTGGTTGTGGGGGCCGGTTGATGTCGCTCTCTTTCTCTCCCCATCGACTTACGCTCGTCTGATCAAATCCGGACGAGAGTGCATGCAACCTCGGACCTTGGTCTTAGACATGAATGCCAACGATGGTGTCCCTTGCTTTCCAATGCGGCTGATCTATCTTCGATATTGGATCGACTCTCTCCAAGACAAGTCGCATCTGAGCGGAGTTTGGAGCCCCAGAGTCGCAATTGCTTCAAACTCCCACCGAAAATCAAGATGGAATGCAAATGATGGACACTTGCGTTTCGACAACACAGGGGTACTGCTTGGAATTGACGGTACACGATTACAGCAATGGGGGCAGCATGATGTTTCTGATGGGAAGTCGCATTATAATTGACTCATTATTTGATGTTTGTAATAGCGTGCATCATGTATTCTGATGGCTGTTCCAAGAGGTCTAGCTAGCCTAGCCTCGATCACTCCGCGCGATGCTCCTCCATCCCGTGGGCTCCTCATTGAGGATGCCCACCCAGGAATCCCAGAGCCACTCACACGCTCCAGTCCCAGCCACCGAATCCCATCCCCATGTACTCGATCATAGCCCTGCTTCCTGATTTATCGGCGATCGTGGTATCCCCATTTGACGCCGGTCCGATGCTCTCCTTCTAATGAATAAATGACCCGGATGACAAACTCGACCTCCCTCGTGTCATGCGAAATAGAAAGAGGAAAACTGCTGATTAAAAACGCCGTATCCGAGGTGGTAGTACATGTGAAATGCGTGCGAGTAATGCCGTACGCTAAGCTTGAAGTGAAGTTTCGCAAAATGGAAAGAAGTTGAGGCTCCCAATGAGCCTGCTCGGGGAACACATCCATAAGATGCTAGGGTGGGGATGCCGTCAGGGCCGTGGTGACTGAAGGGCTGATGCGACCACGACTGTCGCCTGTAACACAGCATAATGTCGAGGAGGGGAAAGCAACCCGCAGTTACTGGCCTGCCACTGCTGACGGGATTTAATTGGTGATGTGGTGGTGATGTCAAGGCTGATGGTGAGGGGTTGTTGCTTTTGATGTGCTGCGCGGGGGCGCCAGGCATGCGGAAAGCGCGATGACATGCAGCTCCAGAGTCTGCATCCGACACCCAACACGGCAAGTCCGATGCGCCGAGGGCGATTTGCTGCTCCGCGTTCTGCGGCGAATGATATTCGGATATTCGGGCTGGTGCGATGCGGTCCAAAGACGGGTTGCTAACAAGGCGTGGTGACATAGTGGTATGAATGCACCAAGAGATGAGTGAGGCGTTGATTCTCGATCGGTATGCTATCCGCTGCCTTACCCGCGCTTGGGAAGAGGAGGAAGGGGCCGGCTGGGCGGGGGGCCAGGGCAGGGAGGAAGCTGCGAGGGACGTTGAGCAGGCATGTTGATGTGGTTGTGGTGTTGGCCGTTGGTAAGTGGGCGGTGTATCTTGGTGCTTCCGAGGAAAGCGGGTTGTGGACGAGAGGCTGTTTGTTGGGCTGATGGTTGCTGGTTGAGCTGGGAGCAGGAGCAGGAGCAGATATATATCTGGCTGTGGTTGGTATGCTCTGATTGTGGTTCGACTAGCTGTTGTTTGGTCTGATGATGGTTCGAAGCAGGCAACGGCGGGGGGAGGGAGGAAGGCTGTGGTCGCCTTATGTAGTTGGCATCTGGCGACTGACAACTTCGAGATTGCTCTTACACAGAGTACATCACAAGCCGGGATGGAAGGAACAGGGCTGTGGGCAGTTGCGAGGACTTGTGGGGCTTAGAGCTGGGACCGCGCATGGATGACTGGATGTAGGCGGTACAGCGCAGGGGGGGGACGTGTACAAACCATTTGGCCAGGTGGCCGCCCAACAAGCGGTGCATGGTACACAAGGATGAGGTCGTGCAAACCAAAAGGCAGGTACCGAGACTTGGTGGAGTACCTAAGTTGCGGTGACGCAGACACGTCTTGGCGATGGATGTCCTGAACGAGAACAGGCTCCTGGCCTGAGGTGGAGTTCGCACACCGCGCAAAAATGAAACGCCAGCAAGGAACAGGCCCCCCTGTCGATATACAGCTGCCCCTGGTCGGCAAGACACGAGTTGTACTGTACCTGCCACCTGTACCGCTCCAAGGCCATCGCAGTGCCTCGCTGCAGTCCGCGATGGACGCCTGAAATTTGGAAATAGACCGCCTGAAAATAGCGGTCGAGCGGCCGGCGATGGCAGCTGAGCCAGGCACACCCAGATTGACCGCCCAGCATCTCCCAGCTTCCATGCCCGTGCTTGCCAGCTGGCCTCGGGTCAGGTACCTACGGCGCAGGGAGGCACCTCGGCGTGAACAGTCTGATCAATGTCTGTCTCCTCAACAAGACCGGGCACAGGGCCCTCAACCTGAAAGGTTTCCAACACCGGCGCGAATCGCCGGCGGTTGGGCATCGCTACCTTGCTTCACTCACGCCTCGGGCACAGAGCACGTCCGCAATCGCTTCTGGTCGCATCTGGGCAGGGTCTTGAAGGGCGCAAAATCCAGCCTGGCAAGGTGGGCTGGCCAGCACAAATGGAAGCGCCCGCATCGCAGGGCTCGGGAGCTGTCTCCTGGGTAGCCTGGGCTTCAATACTTTGGGGTTGAAAAGGGCCTCGCACAGGAGCTGAGGACGATCCGTTGCAAAAATGCAAATGCAAATTTAGTGCTGGAGCGCCCGCGTGCGGGCGAGACATCGCTGCCGCGTAGAAGCCTCGTGGAAGGCACGGATGCTCCACAGCTCATTTCAAACGGTCATTGGCATTCCTAAGGCACAGAATTTGAGAAAGAACTCCCACTTTCGCAGGCCTTTACCGTAGGTTTTCCAGGGGGAGTGGGCCCCTGTCAAGAGGGTTCGGGCTTCATTTCAGGCAGGCTAACGCCCTGGAAAATTTGAGTTTCTCGCCTCCACGCAACCGGCCTCAGGGGCCGAGACTGCAACACGCACATCGCGCGCAACGCGCCTGCCCCTTATCCGGACGCACAAAGCCAAGCGGCCTGAGGAAAAAATATGATGAGGCTATTACCCTATGCAGACCTAGTCAGATCTAGTGTTTTTCCATTAACTTTTTCTGCCTGTTTGAAGATGAGTTGAAACAGCTCTCTCAAAAAGAACCCTTTTGGTGCTGAGACAGCCGCGGAGGACAAGCTCAGGGGCATCCCCCATCTAGCAAACCCGTATGCAGCCGGTGGTCAGCTGGCTCCGTCGCTGCAACCACTGTCTACTCGACCACTCGTATTGCTAAGGTGTGCAGTGGTGTAATTGCGTACCATGACCCCGTTCACACCACGATGCGCGGCCCGCGTACTGTACATACATGGTTAGGAGCAGGAATAGTACATAGTATCAGCGGATAGTCGTACAGGGTAAGACTTTGGGCTGAGGAACCGACGGTGGCTGAGAGTTGTAATCCTCTCCTACACTTACTTCCGTGCCCAAGATGATAGATCACAATGGGCACAGTATAATGGTGGGGAGGGGGAGGGAGAATGAGGCAGTTCGCCGGCCGGCAAGTCGGATCACATCATCCCAATGCGCGGGTTCCTCTGTGGTCTTGTTGGCGTCATTGTCCCAAGCAGGCGGATGGATTCCCACGGCAGAATGGTGACTTGTTTGCAGCAGGGCGCCGCTCCTCCGCATTTGGGCTTGCTTTTTCCTGGGCCCAGAAAGGCAGTGTTGATGCAGTCCCGGAGCTCGACCTCAGATCAGACTGAGGCTGACAGGGAACACCAACCTTCTCCTGCCTCTCTTTGATGCTAGCCTCCTAGTGCCCGCCCGGGGCCTCCGGCGCTGCCGGTGTTGCGATTCGCGCACAGGACGAAACTTGGTCCCATCGTCCTAGGCTTTGCTCCCAAATGCTCGAGACGCAACACTTGCCGACGGACTAGCCCACGCGTCGACATCCATCGTTTTACTCAGCGCCGGATGCCTCCCGCCAGCGCAGCCGGGCCTGACATGGAGGAGCGGGACGGGAATAAGGTCGCCAGGCGGTCCCTCGTTGGGTTGAGCAGCCCACCACCTCTAGAAGGCTTTCCGTCTTCCATCCAGGCACAGAACGCAGCAGGACGGCAGCGCCAGTCTCGATTGGATTATCAACCGCGTAAAGTGGTGAAAGAGGTTCTTGGTCAGTGTGCAGTGCCCGGGGCAAGGTCGGCCCCTCCTGCCCCACGCGCGTCGCAAGGCCATCCTTTTCCCCGCACACCACCACAGTTGATGACCACAAACGCATGGGATACATTGGCTGAGGTCAGATGGGACCTTGTGACAACCCAATGTCGGTGTGGAAGCAACGTGGGAGATTAAACTTGCTTCCACATGCGGGAATCCGGCCTCGACCCCGCCAGACTACGTTTCCCATCGAACTCCCAAGAGCCATGAGTCACCGTGTGCTGGCAAGTCCGGAGACACTTGGCGGCCGTCTTGAACTGATGAGACTACTCTAGGAAAGAGACCGTATGGGTTACGATGTGACGGCCACCTCGAGACGCCCGCAGCGGGGGCGATGTCATAGAGGCTCGCCGCTTTGTTTCAATCAGTGTCGGCCCTGCAGGACAGCAAAGAAACCAACAATGCAAACAATTGCCCTGCCTTAGCCCGGGAGGAGCACATACTCAGATCGGAAACATGCTGAGAGTCTGTCACAGTGAGACTCTGTGGCTCTGCTGGGCGCTGAGGTGGGAGAGCGGTTAGCTCCACTGTGCCGGGCCCCCGGATGGAAGCGTAGGCTAGCGCAGGGTTCCTGCAGTGATCACCCGTCACTGGCAACGCAACGAGCGCAACATGGTCACAGGCGACCTGGCCACCGAGCGCTTAATCGCCAGTATGGTCACCTTACAGCGTCAAAGCGACCGGATTGCACACCTTGATATCGTGTAACTCAACAGACATTCCCGGCCCGATACCAGCGGCTGGCGGCTACCAAAACTCTTATGGCCATCGGGGCGCATGTCGATACAACATGGACCCCAACAACAGACTTACATGCCTGCCAGCGTACTTTTGGCCACGCATGGCCTAGGGGTTTCAACTCCCAACAGTGTGCTAATTTTGCGGGCGTGATATCAGCAAGGCAGGGGAGAAGGCGCGAGCCGAGGGCGGCACAACCTGGAACACGCCAAACTGCATGCTGTGGAAACGAAACATTCGCTGAACTTACTTGCATTCCAGTATCACGTTACTCACAGGCCCGGGGATGAATACTACACTAGCAAGTTCGTAAACCCGATTGCGGCCGGTTCGCATCTCTCATCTTCTGTTGGATCACCTCTGGTCCGAGTCTCAGGGATCAGTGTAGCTCCGTTCTCATTTTAGCACATCGTTGCATCAATTGGGACCTGAATTCCAATACGGACTCCACGTGCTCAAATCTGCGGATAGCCCCTTATCATCCCCTTGGAGAGGCTGGCTGGTGGTAGGAGCAGCCAACGCCTGTGCTCACAACGGAAAACCCAAAGCAGCTGGGTCACGAGGTAGACTTCGTTCCTTATTTTGGCAGGTAAGTCTCATCTGCGCGGTTGAACGTCTAGACTCTGGGAAACAGGGGCCGATGTGGGCGGTGTTTCGCGACTTACCTCAGTTCTAGCCCCCGCAAGCAGCCACGGCGGCGCAAGAAGTGTGTGACGACAGTGACACCTCTGGGCGTTTCCCAGAGCGGCGACCCGGCAGCCTGGATAACCGCGCCACTGGCTCCCCCGCGGAACCCGACTGGCTCCAAATCAAATCGCCCAGTTCCTCGCATGGCGCTACTCAGAAACTCTTCGCCTTCGGAACAGAAGGATCATTGAACCTGAACAGCTGGGATGCTTTGTCTGCCGATCATGGTTCAGAACACCGAACCACCACGGCTCTTCCAAGTTCCAACTCGAAGGACTTTTGGCAATTTGCTTTCCCCTACACTAATTACCCCAGGATTAGCCTGCCGACCTGTTCACCTGAACCACATGGAAGCGGGATCGATAATTGGTCGACCCATCCACCGCGCCAATCATCTGACCACAGAGGCGACCATCGGGTCCGACTCCCCTCGGCCAGTCGCTCCGGTTCCAAGCACACCAAAGCATCTGCCCCTGACGGGAAGGCATGGCAGGATTGGTTCGCCGTCGCAGGCACACCCTAAGGACCATCTTGGGATACCAGGCTTCCAGAAGGCGCAGAAGCCTGTCAAAACGCGCGACCGAGGCTCTTGATGCCACACCGCCGGTTCAGCACGACCGTTATCCCGCTCGCCCCTCGCAACACGGGCGGGCAAACTTGGCTCGGTTGCGACTCTGGTGATTTCACGAAACATTGGAAGCGTGTGAAGACGAGCCTGCTGACGCTTTTGGCAACGTCGGCTCGGAGTAAGTCGGAGTGGGGAGCAATTAAGACGCACACACCCCTTTTGAACACCTCTTCTCGGAGCTCTTCGGCCTCTGGCGTTGCGAGAAAATATGCCGAAAGGGAGGTGTCGAGGCAGCCATCGCTGGGAGTTTCTCAGCATCACTGATAACGAGGGTAAATGTGACAGGTCTTGCCGCGGGGACGCATTGGGTACCACACCACCGAGCAGAGCGGGAGTAGGAGCTCGGAGGCGGTATCATGTTTCCTGCTCCTACTCGGGCAACCGGCCGATAGGGTGAGGCGCACAATCTGATATGAATACAGGTAGCCCACACCCTACATCCCACGAAAATACTATACATCCCACGTTGGATGGTTAGCTGGGCTGGGGCAGCCCCAAGCCTACAGGCCTACGGGGTGCGCAACGCCCAGACAGACATGCATGTTAGGCAGCCCTACGGCTTCGTCGGGAACGCTGACGTCTGCAGTCTGAATGGCCAGCGACCCCATCCTCTTGTCGAGGTGCTGCACGACGTCGGTCCCAACGCAGCCTGATTGCAGAACTTGGAAATGCGGTCAGCGGGCGCGGTGCAGTGTCGACGTTTCGCGGGCAGTGCACCCAGCAGCAATGCGACTAAATACTACACACTCGCAGAGTGGTATCCGTCGTTGGACAGCGGCATTTCTGCTCTCCACTGCGTGCTTCGGATACGGACCCCGGAGGTGTGAGGCGTGTCGTACACTCAGCCCGACAATTACCCGTCTCAGCGCATGCTGAGTGAGAAGCTGCAGTGAGGTTGAGAGATATGAGATATATCCGACTGCGCACGGCACTGCTGTGCGATGCTAACACGTGCGCTTGGCATTTGGTCAGTTTCCCGTCTCGACAAGTTCGGCATGTCGATATCGAGGACTCCCGCCATGTGGGCTCGTGGAGGGTGGGACGAAACATTATGGCGTACTGCGTATGGAGCAAGACTATTGCGTGCATCAGCTCCAGTTCACGGCTTGTGGATGACGCGATATGGGAGATTTCAGAACGGAGGCGAACTGTGGACCCGCCGTCCAAAGAGGCAGCCCGGGGACCCGCTATCCATCGGCCACCTCCGGTCGTTGAAATCGAGACACCACAGTGGCTCGTGCGAAAGATGGCGAATATTTTGCGGTTTTGGATCAGTTGCAGCTTCAGCTGCCGCTCTCAGCCAGCCTGGCTTGCACAACACACTACACTACAGCGTGGCATACCGCTCAGCTGGATTCTGGATCTCCGCCTCGCGGGCCTTTTGCCCGATTGTTCGGTGGCTTGCGAGGGAAGGAGGAGGGCTTCGTGTTTTGGCCAATCACACGGCATAGACCGCGAATTGGAAATCATGAAACGCCATCTTTCTTTGCCCAAAAGCTCAGTTGTCAGTGCACGCTGCAACCTCTCCAGGGTAACAACACCTCTGGGAGGCTTGCCCAGGACAAGAACCCAGGCCCCAAGCGCCTCCGACGGGCGTGGGCGTCCCACGAAGAGAAAAAGCTGATGCGACCCCTGTCAGCCACGTGGGAAACTTGTGTGCTGCCCAAGAACCCCTGGCGATCGCTGCAAGCGTCCATTTCGGGAATCGCCGCCAAAGCCGGCATACACAAAATTGAAGGAGAAGAAATCAGAGACAGGGAGAGACAAGGAGAGACAAGGAGTATCCGTGTCTCGGGCTTTGAGATGGCATTCTGGAACCCGTTCAGGACAACACGCCGCTTTGTGCTTTCGAGCGTCTTCGCTTGATGAACAATCAGTATGCTCCACCGCAACATCGCGGCACATGCTGGGCAATGATGCAGGAGCAGGGGGACAGGGGCAAGATGATGGGCTGCATGTGTCCTTCCCAAGGTGTTTTTTTTTTCCTGCAAGAGCCGCAGCAGCGTCGGCAGTAATTTGAGCCCTGAAAAGGAGTTTGAAGTTGTTGAGATTAGCAACCATGCCCGGCGACAGGGAGACGGCCACGAAAGAGAAAGGAAAAGATAGGAGAATGGAAAACCAGATACAGACGGCCCTATGCAAGAGCAGGGCCGCATGTCAACGGCACATGCGGCCCACCGCCCACGCGTATCGAAATGCCAACCCGATTGAAATCGGCCCTCAACAAATGGTGAGCCTATTCGCACGGGGCAGATTCTGGTTTTTGCTCTGGCCGGCGCGAAGCCCGCACCAGCCAGCTATCTGCCGCCGCCGCCTCCGACTCCTGCAGGGCCCCATGTCCACCACGTTGCGTCTGGCGAGATGAGATGACACGATGGGTAGCGTATGAGGGATTGAGGGCATTCGGCCTTTCTTTGCTGAAGTGTCAAGGCAGGAAAGCCGAGGCAGCGCCGGCGCGCGAGCAAGTGCGGCTCTACGCTGACCGCTAACCTTCCCCCTCGGGACACGTAACTCGCCTCCGCGCGTCCCATGTTCTGCCGCGTTTTTTTTTCGTTTTTTTTTTTTCCTTTCCTCGTCTAGGGAAGTTTTTTCTATTCCTTGTTTGTAATCTCAAAAACCCACGGATATAGTGCCACTGTTGAATGTCTTGTGTGGGGGTTCCCGCGGAGAGCCAAACGTGGAAGAAGGGGGCAGGATTGATGATGGGTAGGGGGCCTTTTGCCAGGCTGACCTTGCAAGTCGTTTTGGGCTCAGGTCCCGAGCGCTGCTTGGAAGTACAGTACATCCGTCCGTTCCCACCGCTTGATAAACCCCGGCCCCCCATTTTTTTTAATTTTTTTTTTGGGAGATCCCACAGCAGCGCGCACGCGGTTGCGAGCCAGGGGGGGGTACGACCTTAGGTGTCGACAAATTGGCATAGGGCGAGCAAACGAGGGCTGTGTCAATTCAATTAATCTACGAGCGAGAGCTATTCCTGGTGCCTTGTCCCTCCAGCCTGCCCGTCCGCCCGCACACACACAACAATTATTTTGTTTATTCCCCCCTCCCGCTATCTGAGATCTTTTCTTGCCCCGGGTTGAATGCCCCCCGGAGGCGCGGGAACTCGATGGTTGGGTCGGCTCGGGCGGGAAAATCTTGTTTGCATTCAATGTCAAACAAGACCAATTCCAAAGGCGACCTTGGCTTGTTGTTTTGAGTCTGCACGTTTCGACCCGTTCGGGACGAGATTACATTGCATGTTCAACCACCCGAGCCCAGGCCAGGCTCTCTCTCACATGTTGTTGCTGGCCTGAGACCCCACTGCGTCGGTGAGGCGTCCGCCCTCCGCAAGCCCGCGGGCGTCTAGATCCAGCCTTGTTGTGTGACGCTGTCCAATTTATTGACAGTGGGGCTGCAAAGTGTAGCAATATCGCCCACCAAACAAGGCACACTATTTTGAATCAACTGATGAGCAGCTGTTGTGTAATGGGAGCTATCGAAGATGCTGCGTCTTTTGTCTTGGCACACCTAGATTTTGTCTTGCCTGTCGTGTAAGTGACCGGGCCTCTCGTGAGGCTATAATCGTGATGCCACGGCCGACCTCGGGTTGACCCCGGCTGCCTTTAGATTAGGCTACTTCTAGTAGTAGCTTAGAGGTCTACCCTAGTCTTGGAATGCTCAAGTACTGCATAGTAGCAAATGGATATCTCATCGTGGAGGCGGGGAATCTTGGGGGGCACTCCATCTTCTTCTGAGCTCCATGTTCGGCTCCTCCCATTTAGCTGGTATTATCTGAACGGGAAGATTAGCGCGCTGTTAGCTGTGTCATGGTTCCTCCTAGCGCCCTCGACGAGAACGTGGTGCTGTTCTGATTGAGGCCCCATCTGTTGCACAAACGCGGCGATTCGCGGGGTTGATGTGATGGGTGTGACAGGAGTATCAGGGGCTACTCAAAGGAGCTCTGGGCCCAGTATCGTCAATTGTCAGCTGATCAATTCAATCCGATCTCCAATGGTCGACTCTGAGTGTTTCGAGGTTGGTTTCCTAACGGTACCTGGTTTACAGTTTCCAAATCCTTAGTTTGGGAAACAGGAGTTGCGTGAGCTGCCGAGAGCGCAAAGCGTTCCAGTTTCTGCCGCTGCCAGCTCTGATGCGCACTTGTAGATCCCCTCCCGCACCGCGACGGCTGGTGAGGGGCAGATTCAGGGCAGCCCCTCGGATCGCCAGGCCCTCATCCACCACCCATGCCATCGACCTGCCAGCAAACAACAATTTTCAATCTTTTACCAAGAAAGTTGCCCCGATCAGATGTCGTCCCGATGTATTCCATGCGGAAAGCAAGAAAATCTGCGGGGTCTGGCTGCTCTAGAACTCGCAAGTCTGCTTGCTCTATGACATCAGTTCCTGATCGTCGAACCAGTGTACCCTACGTGGGAGGCGGCGCGGCGGGGCGTTCTTTGGCAGTTTTCCACACAAACTCCGTGCTGCAACCCGCGGGAAGGAGATGCGTGGCTCATAGTCCATCATCCTCCGTCGCACCGGCCTCTGGTAGTTGAGTGGATGTGATCCAATTCTCCATCACGGCTTGGCCGCCTGGCCGACCCGTTTGAGATTTACTGGAAGGCACAGCGAAAGTCCCGGCCCTGCTTTCTCCGTCACGACGCTTGACCACTAAGCACAGCACACGCCCGTAGATGGCAAACCCCTCGTACGAGATGTCCATGGCCAGCTTCTTTTTGTCGTCGCCCCCTTCCCGATCCTTGTCTTTGCGCCGCTTCGGCGGAGGTGGGCCCATTCCCGCGTCACTTCCGTCGCTATCTCTCACAAAGAGCTCATCAGCCGATGAGTCGGAGTCGATGGCTTCGACGTCAATACCGATGTCGTCGTCATCACCGGCGGAGCTTTTGTCCGCTTCCTCATCCTGCCCCTGCCCCTCAGGACCACTAAGCCTTTCGCGTCTGCGTTTCGGTCTCCTATTGGAGAGGCCCGGGCTCGCCGCTGTTTCATGAACATTGGGAATTTCACCCAGGTCGATGGGAGACTGATCTTCGTCTTCCTCCCAAAGTATCGGTACATGGTCGACATCGGCGGCCTCGCGGCCCAGTGCGCCATCCACGTCAATAGGCGCGTCCCGGGATTCGCCCGTCAGCTTAGACGAGTTGGATGTGAGCTTTGTCTGCGTCTTGTCCCGGAAGTGCTTCTGCTTGTGCAGCAGCGAATGGCGGGTATCCGTCTCGGTAAGGAATATGGATACCTCAAAGTCATCTATGACGTTGTTCAGTTGAATGTTGAAGCCAACGAAACCACAAAGGGTGGGAGTGAAGGTGCCTACCCTCGATCACCACGTCCTTGATACTGCGCTTCTTGCTCTTTTTCCTGCTGCGCTGGCGCTCCTGTTCCTCCCGCAGCTTGGGCAATACCAGGGGGCGCACTCTCTCGATGACTCGAGGCAGGACTGGGTCTCGCGGATTGAGCAGCCACGTCTGTGCCAGCGCGGGGTTGTCCAGGTAGACGCGGACCTCCAGCACCGAATATTTGGTGATTCGGAGATAGCGGCGGATTGGCGCCATGGCAATATTTAGATTATATACCTTTTTATATCTTGTATTATTAGTTGAGATGTGAACGAACAGGAACAACGCGATGTCGCGGTGTAGGAAGGCAACCGCACAGCGAGTGTGGGGTTGTCAGCCTTGCAGGGTGGCTTGCAGGGATGGCGCAAGTTGCACTACTGCTAAGCTAGCCTGGCGATGCTAGCCCAGAGCTTCCCGCGTCGCGAAATTTTACGGCTTCGGACTCAACAAAGCGACAGACAAAAAAAGCCAATTGACTGTGTGCTGGGCCTCCCACCATGAGCCATCAGAGACCATGTCGAAGAACTGGGCATCGACACTGAGACTGCCCAAATCCACATTTCCGTAAGCCATCCCTTCTGAGTTTTCAAGCTAAAGCTTCAATTACCAACTGCAAGCTACAAGCTACGAGCTGCCCGCTACCATTACTCAGACACTTTCCCATCTAGACCACGCCCCCTCCCCCAGCATCGGGATCAGTACATCAAGCGATCCACCGACGAGTTCTACAAATGGCAAGCCACCCACCGCCCCGCAGATGATACGTTCGTCTTGCACGATGGACCCCCTTATGCCAACGGCAGCTTGCATGCCGGGCACGCCCTCAACAAGATCCTCAAGGACATCATCATCCGAGTCAAGGTCCAGCAAGGTGCGATGCGCCTAACCACCCGACCCCTCAGAACGTCCTTGCTGACCCGCCCATGATTCTCCAGGTCGACAAGTGTCGTATATACCGGGATGGGACTGCCACGGCCTTCCCATCGAGCTCAAGGCCGTGAGCGCCGCTGAGGGCAAGCACATGACGGCCGGCGCCATCCGCGCTGCAGCCCGTGACCTCGCCTCCAAGACGGTCGTTGAGCAGATGCAGAGCTTCCGTACCTACGGCGTCATGGCCGACTGGGACCAGCGATGGACCACGATGGACATGGATTTTGAGATCAGGCAGCTGCGTCTCTTCCAGCAAATGGCCAGCCGGGGCCTGATCTACCGCAAGTACAAGCCCGTGTACTGGTCGCCCTCTTCTGGTACAGCCCTCGCCGAAGCCGAGCTAGAGTACAATGAAAATCACCTGTCGAGAGCCGCATACGTCAGGTTCCCCATAGCCAGCGACTACAGCCAGTTGCCTGGGATGGAGGGCTTTTCGGGTCAGCTGTTCGCCCTCATCTGGACAACTACCCCCTGGACCCTCCCAGCAAACAGGGCTATTGCTGTCCGGGAAGACCTAACCTACCATATCGTCCGGACTGGTGATGATGCGGTCCTAGCTGCCGAAAGTTGCCTAGAGCGCCTCGCCCGGCTCCTGGTGGGCGAGGGGAATACACCTGAAATCCTTGGCACCGTTCAGGGAAGTCAACTCACACAGTTGCAATACACCAATGCACTACGGGGCAAGTCGGCCCCTGCTCAACCCATAATCAATGCCCCGTTTGTCACGGCCGACTCTGGCAGCGGCCTCGTTCACTGCGCTCCTGGGCATGGGTTTGATGACTACGTAACATGCAGCGCCCTTGGGATACCGGTATCTGCTCCTGTAGATAACGATGGTCTGTTCACCGACGAGGCCTATCCCGATGACCCCGAACGGCTAAGGGGCATCTCTGTGCTTCAAAGTGGTGGTGCTACAGTGCTCGGTCTGCTTGGAGACAATGTCCTTGATGTACACGAGTACCAGCACAAGTACCCGTACGACTGGCGGACTAAGCAACCCATCATCATACGGGCGACGGCGCAGTGGTTTGCCGACGTAGGCTCGATCAAGGAGGCGGCTCTGAAGGCGCTCGACGAAGTGCACTTTGTGCCCGAGGCTGGCAAGAAGCGGCTTGAGGCGTTTGTCAAGGGACGTAGTGAATGGTGCATCTCACGGCAACGAGCATGGGGCGTTCCGATACCGGCCTTGTTCGATACAAGCGGTAACGCAGTCATGACCGACGAGACAATTGAGCACATCATTTCGGTCATCCAGAAGAGGGGTACGGATGCATGGTGGACCGACGACAAGTACGATCCCGTCTGGATCCCGGCGTCACTTGGGAGCCCCGTAGAGTACACTCGTGGCAGGGACACCATGGATGTCTGGTTTGACAGCGGCAGCAGCTGGACCCAGCTGGGCCGGCAGGCAGATCTCTATCTCGAAGGCTCAGACCAACACCGCGGCTGGTTTCAATCTAGCCTCCTCACACGAGTAGCGGCCATGGTAGGCCTACCGCCGCCTCCCGGCACAACATCGCTCGGGTTGGCGCCGTTCAAGACGCTGGTCACGCATGGCTTCACCTTGGACAAAGACGGCAAAAAGATGTCCAAGTCGCTGGGCAACATCATCTCGGCGGACCAGGTCATGGATGGATCATTGCTTCCACCCCTAAAGGTTAAGAAGAAGGGTGGAAATGCGGCCGTAGTCCGCGATGCCCTCGGCCCCGATGCTCTCCGGTTGTGGGTAGCCGGCAGCGACTACACACGAGACATTGTTCTCGGTGAGCCAGTGCTGAAGGCTATCCACCAGTCCCTAATCAAGTACCGCACTACAATCAAGATGCTGATTGGGTCTATGCACGAGTCGGCGAGATCGACTCGGCTGACCGTGCTCGACCACATTGCGATCATCCAGCTGAAGGATGTTATGGCAGAGGTAGCGACGGCATATGACAAGCACGAGTTTAACAAGGTATCCAGTAGCCTGAACCGGTGGATCGCCAACGACCTGTCTGCCTTTTATCTCGAGGCGCTCAAGGACAGGCTGTACTGCGCCGACGGCGGCGGTGTCTTGGAACCTATCTTTATGGGCTTCTCGAGAATGCTGGCTCCCATCACGCCGGTATTGGTTGAGGAGGCCTGGGAGTATCGGCCCGAGTGGCTGCAGAGGGATGCGTGAGTAGACCCAGAGCCTTCCTGATGAAATCAACTGACAAGCTTGCCTAGATCCGTCATTCACCCGCTGAAGCAGCTTTATTCGGCTCCTATCATCGACCCGTCCCGTCTCACGCACGACGAGACGGCGCTCCGCGCCGCCATTCCCGTCCTGATGAGCGCACACTCAGCAATCAAGGCAGCTTCCGAACCCGCCCGCGCAAGCAAGGTCCTGGGCTCGTCACTCCAGTGCTCGGTTGTGCTCGAGGTCCCTGAAGGAGAAGCGCTGAAGTCGCTCGAGGCGTACGCTGACGAGCTTGAGGCGATGTTTGTCGTGTCGTCGGTCGAGATCAACGGGGCTGTCCCTGAGTGTGCATGGAAGTACTCGGAGGTGTTTGAGGTGGGAGAAGTCAGGTGTACCGCGTGGGTGCTCCCGCCGAAGCAGGACAAGTGCCCGAGGTGCTGGCGGTATGTAGCGCCCAAGGAGGATGCGTTATGTGGGAGGTGTGAGGAGGTTGTTGGTGATGGGGTGGATTAGTGTGTGCTATGTATAGAGATGGTTGTATGATTCGGTGCATGGGAGATGTAGAGTAAACGGATACCCATTCTGTTATCTGATTATTATTATTCGTGTCGTGGTTGGTGTTGGGCGGTGCTTGTGACGTATGGGGGGCCTTCTGGTCGAGGAAATACATGATTCCTAGAGGGACTCGCGAGATGATGCATTCGTACTTGCCGCCTGTGCAGTCGGCTACAACCAGCGTCCCGCTTACATTTTAAGGATTGCAGAACACAGCCTAAGAGAGGTTCAAAGTGCCACTCATGTTTTATGCGGCTGTCTCCTACGTACTGCATATCGAGCGTCTAGTTGAGAACCACAGTGCTCAGGGGATAAGACTATTGGTCACGATGGTGAGCTTGGGGATTCTGTCAGGATATGGAACGCTAGTATTGGGGCTGGTGTTGCGAGAAGTGTTTGTGTCATTGGATACTGTTGTTTGGCTTCGAGAGAGGGATTGATCGGTCTTTTGATACCCCTTTTCTCAACAGCCCAAAACAAAAATATAGCCCGGCTAGGCGACAAAACAAAAGGAACGCAGCACGCAGCTGAGAACTAAAACAAAAGATTTGCGCCAGCCGCGAATCGAACGCGGGGCCCATCGATGGCAACGATGGATTTTACCACTAAACCACTGGCGCTGGAATGGGATTGTTGATATTTGGTTCCGTAATGCTGGCTGACGAGCGGGCTAGGTACCTAGGGCTGTGGAGGCGAGGTGAGTGGAGCAGGTGGGATCTTTGTGTGGCGATGGGGTCTCCATGGCACTTCTCGGCCTCGTTGGAAAAGGGCCCCGAGCATTGCAAAAAACATACACAGAGGGTAAACTCGCTCCTTCCTCCACTGGCATACACCTGCCTACTATGGTCTATAGATGTACATGGGGCACTGGGCTCTCTCCGCCCATGTGCTGGTACCGGTAGCCGTTGCCGGCACTGCCAGAAGATAAATAACAAAGCCTCCATCTATCACCCCCGTTCCCTCTAAACCGGGGGCTGGTAGAGCCACCTCGCGGGATCAAAGATGGCGTCAAAGCTCACCGCCTTGTACGTGCCAATGGCGCAGCTGAGATCGTGGTATCCCTCGAGGCCGGTGACGGGCAAGTCCTGCTCGGCGTCCGACTCCTCGTGCAAGTCCCAGCTGCCCGTCAGCCGGCCCTGGCGCGTGAAGAACACCTCGGTTGCGATCCTGCCCTGGCCGGCCGCCCGGAACGTCATGCCGATGCCGTACGTCTCTCCGCGCCGGAACGGCTCGGTAAACGCCTTGCCGCCCCACCGGTCATTCACGAACCGGTGCCCGTCATCGCCGTGCACCGCCAGGCTGCCCCGGTGCCACCCCGGCATGCGGAAGCTCGGATACGGCAGCGCCGTGAACCCCAGCGCCAGACAGACATCCCCCTTGCCGCCGTCCTGCAGCACCGCCACCTCGTAGTACACGGTCCGGGCCCCGGCGGCGCTGCGGCCCGGCTCGTGCTGCTGCACGGCGTACAGCGGCGGGTACGCGATGACGGTGCTGTCCGTGGCCGCCCGGTCGGTGCGGCCCTCCCACACGCCGGGCGCCCTCCACGCCAGGCTGCCCTTCCACCCGACCGTCGGCGTCATGAGCCGCACGTCGTGCGCGCGCAGGGCGCCCAGCGCGGCGGCGTCGAGCCCCAGCGGCGGGGCCAGCGGGAACTGCGCACACCACCGCTCGCCGGCCTCGGCCTCGGCCTCGGTCGCGTTGGACGCCGGGCTGCGGTCGAAGCCCGAGAAGAAGGACGGCGGCGGCGGGAAGAGCGAGGTGTCGGGCACGAGCGACTCCCAGTCGTGCTTGGGCTTGGACGAGGCCGGTGGCGGGCCCGGCGGCGGCGCCATGTACGAGAGGTCGTCGTCGCCGCCGTTGCGCTTGGCCGGGGGTGGGCCCGGCGGCGGGAGGAAGTCGTCGCCGCCGCCGCCGCCGCCGCCACCGCGGTTGGGCGGCGGGCCTGGCGGTGGGGAGATCTCGGCGGCCGAGAGTTCTACCGGAGGCGAGGTTTGCGACACGGCCGAGAGCTCGACTGGTGGCGGCCCAGGCGGGGGCAGGTATTGTTGTTGTTGTTGTTGCTGTTGGTGACCTGGCGGCGCCATTGTCGGGGGTTGATAGACTGGAGAGAGGGGTTGGGGCGAGTAGAGGGGGGAGACGGGCTGCTGCGGCGGTTGCGAGTAGGACGCCGGCATGCTGGCTTTCGGCGCCGGGTCTGCGTACGTCGGCTGCTGCGGGGCGTGGCCGGGCACTGGACGTGGCAGCTCGTCGTTGTCGTAGAGCTTGTTTTTGCTGCCGAAACACATGGTGTCGGTCTAGGCGCGCAATTGGCGGTATTTAACTACAAGTTCCGCCGATCAGAGCAGAGGAATTAGTCTGGTTTTGGTTGTCGAAACTGGGTGGTTCCAGTTTGGCGAGGTTGGCGAGGTTGTTTGCGCCACGCTAAGATAGCCTTGTGGACGAGCTTGCATTGGTGCGGTGACGATGCGACTCCAAGATCCTTCCTCTTTAAGTAACCTGTAACTTTTGCAGTGTTGGCAAGTCTCGCCACCGGCCGATACCTCAAACTTGCAGGTGATGGGGAATACGCAGGATACGCGCGAGAAGGGAATCAGGCGGCCAAAAAAACGGCGCCTCTCCAAACAAAGTTGGAAGTTCGGTTGCTATGAGCCGGGCCGTCGCAAAGCAAATGCGAATGCAGGCAGTGCAAACCCCACCAACGCAAGCAATACAAAGCAAGCAGTACGCAGCAGTGATTCGGCGGCCTCCTTCAGTCCCCGCATTGCCCGACAAATGACGTTGCTCAGGGGTATGCCAGCACCCTATTGGTCACCTGTGCTGAGGGAAGCCAACCTTGGCGCCCCGTCACGCCTTACCGTATTCCGTGCAGCATTCTTCCATCTCAACGTCGAGAAAAGACACCTTCATCTGATCCTTCAACGCAGAGGTGGCTAAATCAACCATCACTTGCCCGCTGCAGCCGAGGTGTGTCCTTATTTTAGCCCACATGACACACCCGTCATCCCAGCTCAGACCGCTTGTCAGCGAATGTGGTGGCATTTTCAAATCTAGATATCTGCCTATGTGTGTGTTTGTAGATGGCCTCTTTCCTAGTCGTATCGACCTAGGGTAGCCCATGGTAGTGACCAAGTCATACCAAAAAGAAATAAAAAACATCAAACTGGCAGGCCGGCATAAATCGGAAAAGCAAACATCCTTCACCCAGCGGATCAATCCTCCCACTGGCCAGTTCACGTGAACCCTAAAGTCACGCCCCTATTCCCAAACGTCAACACCACTCCTAACCCCTCTAAGTACCCCACGAGCTTGTCTGCGTGTCATCCGGGTAGAAAAACGCCACCAGGCTGATAATCACATACGTCGCGCACAGAAGTGCGCCCTCGAGGTAGTTGCTGCGTCCGTCCAACACCAGGAAATTCGTAATGAACGTCGACACGAACAAGCACACTGTCTCAAACAGCGTAAAGTACAGCGTCATGTTGCGGTCCATAGCCCACCCGATGATGACAATCAGCGGCGTGATGAAGAGGGCAATTTGAATAGAACTGCCCACCGCCACGCCGATCGCCAGGTCCATCTTGTTCTTCATAGCGACTGTGATGGCCGTGACGTGCTCGGCGGCGTTGCCGACAATGGGTAGGATGATAAGGCCGATGAAAATCTCGCCAATCGAGCTGGTCTCGACTAGGCCGTGGATCGAGTCGACCATGAACTCGGCGCACACGGCGACTAGCGCGGTCGAGATGAGCAGTAGGAAGACGGCGCTGGTCCGGGATAGGGCGTCCGGATCCTCATCGGGTGCCGTTATGGCCCCGGTGGCGACAGCTGCAAGAGGGATCTGCGAGGGCATCATGGCCCCAGATTGGCGTTGGTAGTACTGGTTCAGCCGGTCGGGGAGTGAGTTGGTTCTGCGGATCCCGTAACGGACGCGCGGGACTGGACCAATCGGGGCGGTAGGCATCGTAGCATCTGCCGGTTGGACAAACACCGCCGGCGCGAGACTCTTAGCCACTGGTCTGAACGACATGCCGCGCAGGCCGATGAATGGAGTGCGTGTAGGCGGGCCTGATCCTTCGGCCTTATTTTCTTCCCGAGGAAGCGTCGGACTGGGCACGGCGAAGTCAATGCGTCGAGGCTCGCCGGGAAGGGGTGGCGTGGTCTGCATCTCAATATGCTCTTGGATGGTTTGACCAACAAATTCCTGGGAGCCGCCGTGTTTGTTCTTTTGCTTGCGATGTCTCCTTATTGAGTGTCGGTGGCGGCGGTGATGGTGGCGCTTCTTGTGTCGGCTGCCTCGCTCATCTTCCACGGCCTCCTCATTCCCTTCGAGGGTACCAACACCGAGATTCGCCAGGGTGCGCGCGGGGCGAGACGAATGCTCTTCCGAGGGAACCTGGTCGTGCTCGTCCGTAGTACCGAAAGAAGGGGTCCTAGTAGGTCCGGCAAAGATACCCTCGCCTGTTTCAACAGACACCACGCTTGACTTACGGCGGCGGCCGCCTCGTATAACGCGCTTCATCCGCTTCGATACCGTCTCACGCGAGCGGTCAGAGTCGGATGAGTCCGAGTCGCTGGAGGAGCTGCTGTCCGAGCTGGACGAATCAAGCCACCCGGCGACAGGGCCGGGGGTGGCCTCCTCATCGATGATGTGCTGTGGTGTCGACTCATACATGTAGGAATGTGACATGAGCTGGAACATGAGGTAAATGATATATACCAGGAGCAGAATCTACATGGGTCAGTACTTGAATCAACTGCAGGGTGCTATGGCTATGCCTACCACACTAGTGCCGCGGCTGATCTTGAGAGACTGGACATCAGCCAACTTGCTGTCGCTGAACGAGGCGTGAAAGGCAGTCTACTCAGTTCCGTCAGCATAATGACAACAGTTGGGCCCAACAAGAATCATACCGGTAGGACGAGGCTAATAACGCTCAAGCTAAGAAGACATGCGCTCATCTGGGTCACTGTGCTGTTGTAGATCTGAATTTGTCAGTTTTGGAGGACCATGATAGTAGATAGTCAAACACATACCTGCTCCCGAAAGCGCAGACCGCCCAGCAGGAAGGACATGCCCAAGATGAGCAGCAAGTTGGCCAGAATCGAGCCAAGGAGGGAGGCCTGAACAATGCGGATTTCATTCTTGACGAGCGCAATGCTGTTGATGTTAGAAGGGCAGGTTCATTGAGCGCGAGGTAATACTAATGGCACGGGGACACATGGGACAGAGCAAGCGAGGGAGTCAAGAGATGTGGGACGCGATTGATCTGATAATGCCTTTACAGGGCTTCTCGCTCTTTCTTGTCTTGATCACTTTACCAAGGTGGTAGACATACATGCTGGGAGGCGTTAGCGGCGTGCTGCAGACGCTTGACAGCGAGAGGGCTTACAAGATAATCAATTCTACTGCGTTGCCGAACGTGACATTCAGCAGAGCACCGAGCGAGTCTCCAAGCTTACGAGCCACCGTCTCGGTAGCGATACTTAACAACCCGGCGAGCGGGATGATGGCCAGCGCGTTCATGGCGAAGATGAGGCCCGGGGGTGAGCCCGGGATCTCGGCGACGACGATGCCCACGGGCACGAAGACCAGCAGGATGTTCAGCTTGGTGTGGAGCAAGATGGTCTTGAACGCCTTCATGAAGCGCACACCAATGTTCTTTTTCGGCTTCTTCTCATCGCCGCCATCTAAGAGAGACCCCGGCCCCGTAGGCGGCGGTGATGCAGCGGGCGGTGAAACAACATGGTCGTCGGCGCTATTGTCACCGGCCTTGGCTTCCTTGCTTGCGGGAAGCGCGCCGCGATGGCTGCCATGCCCGGGGCTGGGGATGTCGTTGACGGGAGGTGAGGGAGGAGAATGGAGGTCTGCATGGTCAATGCCAATACCAGGGCCAGTGCCGGTGGACTGAGTGGAATCAATAGTGCGGG
Source organism: Lasiosphaeris hirsuta (assembly GCA_030549175.1). Taxonomy (NCBI): domain Eukaryota; kingdom Fungi; phylum Ascomycota; class Sordariomycetes; order Sordariales; family Lasiosphaeriaceae; genus Lasiosphaeris; species Lasiosphaeris hirsuta. Next base: position 7,464,080 of record JAUKUA010000001.1, read on the forward strand.
GGTTGCTTATGGGAAGCAGGTTGGGGTCGCGTCTCGTCGAGCGCGGAATGTCGCCATGCGTATCTGCCCACGAGCGGATGCGATCTTTATACTCGGAGTTTAGTGAAGTTTCCTTCATCGAAGGCGTCTGTTATCGACAAGTCTCGGCACGAAAATGTCCTGAGAGCGAGAAGGCGTGGATCGATGTGGGGGGAAAGTCAAAGATGAGGTAGAGAGGGCACCCGAAGGTATTTGGGTAGTTTGATGGAGCGGGAAAGTTAGGGAAATCGAGGTCCGTTGGGTCAACAGGATTGCTGGCTGGGCCTTTAAAGGTATACGCAGTCCACTACGACCATACAAGTGCCAGAGCCAGGTTTGGAATGTGGGATGGTGGCGGGTGACTGCGTGCTTCTAGCTACCCCAGCCCTCTTCGCCATTCCTGATTCGGTCGGCTAGCTCTCAAAGAAGCACGCTGCTTGCTCTCCACCCGGCCGCCCCCCCGCCAAAAGCCGACAGCAGCTGCTAGCTGTAGGAGAGAGGTATCCGCTAAAAAGCCGGCCTTGATGACGAAAGAGACCCAATTCGCTAGCAGCCCGCTTCTGTCGCCTTCGCTCCAGACGAATAAGCGGTGGCAATCGCCTTGTCGACGGCACAGTAGCGTCTAATATGATCCAATTGGCTGCGGCTCGTGCACCCCGTGCACCCGCTACCAACGACTAAACAAAGAACCCCGAACAATAAGCTGAGGTCGCTGAGATAACAGTATCAGATTACATCTTGATGGCTTGGAAGTCTACGACTAACTCCATCACGCTCTCATGGCCCCCATAGAGCCTCAAAACAATACGAAGTACAAGTATAGGAGCCCCGAAACCGCTCTCTCAAATACCTCCCGTTACCATGTTAGCCCTGCTCAGCATGCCGTCCAATCACCTTCTACAAAATACTCGGTTCCCCAAGACACACTTCTCTCAAATGCAGTCTTCAGAGGTTGATACATCCTCTGATACATCTTCGTCCTCGCGTGGCCAACGCCTTCCCCCCCCCCCCCACCCGGCCTGACAATTACCGTCCCAAGGTGAGAATATGAGAATATATAGAGCGCCGAGGCCCTCCATGCCGAATCCATCCAAGGCCGTGCCCTGAGCCATGCTCGAGATCAGATCTCATATCGCAAGTTCGCCGCTTCCTCGACGAGTCCAACCCTCAGCTGCCCTCGCCGCCCCGGGCTTTTCCTCTTCTCCTGAAAAAGTCCATAACTTTTCTCGCCGGTCCACTGCTACCTGAGTGGTCGTGCGTTCTTGAGTACGAGTCCGTATCCCAAGCATCCACAAAGCGCTTGTTCTTTTGGAGCACTCCGCGGTTGGCTTTGCTGTTGTTGCTCACAACCCTGCGCCCATCTGCCGTTCCGTCCTGCTGCTGCTGCTGCTGTGACGGCTGTGCGTACGGAGCCGAACCGGGGGGGCGCCGCATGTCAACCGAAGCGTCCGATCCTGTATTTAGCACAGCACCGGTCATGTAGTTCTGGCCCGCTGCGGGACGTCCATATTGGTCCGACACGTACTGTCGCTGTTGACTGGGGTAGCTCTCCGTCGATGCTTGGTGATCCTGGAGCTGTGTGTACATCCCATCTAACATTGAGGCGTCCGGTTCCCGCCCGACGTTCTGGTCGATGTATCTGCCGTACTGGTCGACCCGCGGAGGCTCCTGGATAGGGAGGTCTTGCTGAGAGTCCAGCGGTGGTGGGTCGTCATCCTTGCCAATCCCAATAGCTCTGAGCGAGAAGGATGTGGGAATGAACGAGAAGCGCCTCGAGTGCTTTTCTTGCGACGTTTGCGACCCTGACATGCTCCCTGATGCCTTCTTACCAAGCCCAATCGAGAAGGACCGTCGCGAACGCTTCGAGTCCATCGACGCTCTGGGCTCATCATTGGCTTGTATCGAGTTGTTCATGCTTACCGGAGGATACCGCTTGCTCTTTTCTCCTGTCAGTTGCTGCTCCGGCCGCTTGCGGTTCCTAGCCCCAAACAGCGAACCACTCCTGCCAAATAGTCTGCCTCCAATCTCGCCCATCGTGTTTGATCTCTTGTGTCCCTTCACCTCGCCACTCGTGGGTGTAGCAGAGCCAGAACCAGTACCCTCGCCTTCCCGTCCAAATCCTGAGACCCTTGCAAACTTTGGAGCTACACTGATGCTGGGCCTGCCATAGTCCATGCTCTGTTGCTCTTGTGACGAATTGGGCAGGCCGTAGCCCTTGGACCCTGTTCTCGGTGGTTGTTGGATCCTTCCGTGCACATTAGTATCGGCAAGTTCGGGGGGTACTGGTTGGCCGTACGAAGCTCGCCCGCCTATTGATCCACCGGTTGCAGGCCGTGTGCCTGAACCACCGGTTGCAGATGTCATGTACGCCGCGTCCGAAATCGCCCGAGTATCGCGACCCGGACGTGCGGGAGCTGCAGCAGGGTTGCGGTGAGCACTCGGTGGTCTCCTAGATGACACATTGATCTTATCCTTGGAAACGGGGGGGTCTCTTGGGAGTGGCTTGTCGTTGGGCGATGAGGTCGGGCCTGCGTCCACAACCTCAACGGCACCCTGGCTGCCCGACCGGGCACGGGTTCTGGCACCTGATTGTTGACCACCCGATGTCTCGCCTCGTTGAGTTGTCGTATTTGGCGCCACATATTCTACCTGCACCGTCCGTCGCTTGTTGTCTCGCTGCTGCTTGGCAATCGCCGCAGCCTCGGCCTCGGCATCAATGGTACCTTGTTTGCTGACCAAACCGCCAACTGGCGCCGTGGGGGCAGTCTTCTTCGACGATTCACGTACCGAGGCACTGCGGGCAATGACGGGAGTCTCTCCTTCGTCCTCGGCCGGCACCGTGGTGTTCTGAATCTCCCCCGGTGTGGTGGTGCTTGATGTAATAAACTCGACAACATGGGCATACTCGCTTAGCCAGCTATGACGAGCGACCTCGAACAGATCCGCTCTTTTGCGCGGGTTGGGTACAAGAATTCTCCGGAGAAGATCCCGGGCGTGTGGGGTGACATATTCAGGGAAAGTCAGAGGGGTATTGACAATGTACTTGTACAGGAGATTGATGTTATCTCCTTCGGGGTTCGCCGGGTCATCGTCGAAGGGAAGGTAGCCAGCAAGCATCGCGTACTGATCCGGGTCATTAGCACAATTGGTGTGAAGGGGGAGGCAGGGTGGCTTACCAGAATCACACCGCAGCTCCAGACATCAACCTTTCTTCCGGTATACAGGGAGTCACTAACAACCAGCTCCGGGGCTGCGTAACAGGGACTGCCACAACTAGTTTGCATGAGATCGCCCTTGCGCGAGCCGTTCTGCTTGACCTTATCAAGTCCGGCGCGCTTCACAAAGTCGCGATCGGACAAATTGAGCTCTTCCTCTTCAGAAAGGTCCTCATTGGGGTCGAAGGTGTTGGCAAAGCCAAAGTCGGTGATAATTATGTTGCGGTTCCGATCAAGGAGAAGGTTCTCCAGCTTGAGATCTCGGTGGACAATGCCTTTCTTGTGCAAATATCCAACCCCCGAGACCAGTTGAGCGAACAGCCTCCGAGCAGCATTGTCCTTTAGGTATCTGTGGTTGAGAATATAGTCGAATAGCTCTCCCCCCGAGGCGTACTCGAGGACAATGCCATAATGCCGCTCAGATTCTTCCATTTTGTGTAGTCTGACAATATTCGGGTGCGTCAGCTGCTTCAAAATCGATACCTCGCGCATAATTTTGGCCATTCGAGAAGGGTTGCTACCCAACTGATCTTTCTTGATGAGCTTGATGGCGACCTGGAGGGGGGAACGCGTTAGTATAATATGCTTTGGAGTGCTGCGGCAGCCACTACGTACCTGGACACCGCCTTCTTGTTTCCAACCGAGTTTGACCTTGCCGAACTCGCCTTCTCCGATGGTATTACCCAATATGTACTCGCCAAATTTGGTATGTTTCTCCCGTTTTGAGTGGTCATGTCGACTTCTGCCACCACGCCGGGACTCCTCTCCATGGTCGTTGTGGGCTATGACAGGTGGCGGCGCTGCCTCGTCATCCTGGAGATGAGCAAGATGGTGCGGCTGGGCCTGAGCGAGTCGCTCCCTCTCTCGCTCAATGTCTACTTCTGGCTGAGAGATTAAAATGCTGTTGAGAATCTCGCTCGCTTCCCGCGACGGGCCCTTGGACGAGCTATTTGTGGCAGGCGGTGAGCGGACGGGCGTACCCGAGGCACTGGTTCCGCGACCGTCTCTTGTGCTACTCGAGCGCTGTGGCTGGTCCTGGGACCCTTGGTTTGCCCTGCGGCTGCGGGAAGTTTGTGCGGAAGCTTCCTCGTGCCCCATCGGGTCCGCGCTGCCATTTGCATCTCTGCCGGAATCACCGTGTGTCCGGCGGGGAGAGTTGGTGGCCCGCTCCGCGGCCTGGGCTGCGGCGCGTCGGGAGCTTGACCCGCCACCCGAATGATGATGGGTGGAGGATGTTCGGGGCGGGACGGCGGTAGGCATGTTCCGCTGCTTCTTTTCTGACTGCGTCGACGCGTTTTGGTCGGGCGAGGCCGAATTCAGCACGGGGACGGGGGAGGCGATGGCGGCGCGCGAACTCATTGGAGAATTGTCGTTGGCGCTGGGGGTGCGAGATGGGCGTCGTGATGATGATGCCGGCGATGCTCCCAAGGTTTGCTGATTCGCATAGTGGCCGGAGCCTTCTCGTGTTGGTGACGAATGGGACGACTGGTAGTGTCGATTGGACGGCGATGCCGCGGCCAAGGTGGGCGTGTTGAGAGCAGAGACTGAGGTCGGTTGCAGTGGCGCCGGCTGGAGGGCACTCGACATTTTTCTACGCCGGCGCGCAGAAAAGATCGGGGCGATTGCAGCGCGCTGGGCTGGGGGTGATGTTTCTTCGAGGTTGCTCCTGGTTGCTGCTGCGAGCGAAAATGGGGGCAGGAGCAGACCACGGCTGGGCTGGGCTGGGCTGCAGAGCGCGGCGCTGCAGTGCTGCACTGGATGGAGCAACGGAGCAGGGAGCAAATCTCACTGAGCTGCAGCTGAAATGTGATTTGTCTGCAGCGGGTTAGACCTAGCAATTGGACCCGGGCTGACTTGCACTCTCTCGTGCCTGTATCAGTCGGTATCTTTGCTGGTCTGCCCACAGCGCCAGGCAACCTGCGACCTGGGAGGATGCGAGGATGCGGAGTGAGGACGGGCGGGATGCAGATGCAGGTGTTTTGAAGGGGAGGAAGTTGGGTTGACTAGGGATTGGGCCAAACGGAGCCGATGGTGCGGTGCGTTTGTTGCCTTGGTCCCTGCGCTACGAAGTGCGTGCTGGTCTGGCGCTATGTGCTCCAACTCCAACGATGGGTCAAGGCGGGCCGCAATGGCGGCCAATTAGTACTTTCGTCTTGTCCAAGGCCGTTAATTCGATCTCAACAGAAGTCAATCGAGTCTCGGTAGCGGCCAATCGAGGATGCCGAAAACGTGTGCCGGAACTTGGGGGTTTAGGTTCTTTGGGTCCTTCCCAAAGTGCGGGAAGCAGGTGGTGAATGTATTGTATTGTTAGGGTGACACGCCGGGCGATGCTTTCATCTCTTTGTGGAGTGGCTCAAAAAATTACCAGTCCCGGTATTCTGGATTGCGGGGCACGGATACAAAAGTAGACAATGCCTATTCTCTCCCATGATTGCTGCGTGCCATCTTGAGATATGTTGTCGTGTCTGTTGCGGTGGGTTGGGGCGCCGAGGCGAAATTTGGTTGCCTGGGCCTGGCACGCCGATACACTCCACTAAAACCGGACCTGCGAACGCAACACCAAACGCAGCCGGCTTGGGCTGGGTTGTTTACTTCAAGTTGCGCCGCAGCCGCAAGACAATGCGCCGATACGGCAGGTGAGGGACAGAATCAAGGGCAAGACAAGGTGAGCCGGGCGCGATGCGTGTCTGAGCTCCCCGACGGTGTTCGCAGTGTGCGGGGGGACAGAGGCGCAAAAGGGGCGTGGTGAGAGGGAGATTCGAGGGAGATGTGAGGAGGGCAGTGTGTGAGTTCAAGTTGACGGAGCCCGCGATTGCAAGGGAAAGGAAGGGGATTTCATCGAGATGAGACGTGTGCCTGGGTTGCTCCCAGCTGGTGGGTGCTCCTCAGTGCATTCGCTCAGCAGTCCTTGACGTCTTGCAGATCCGTACATGTGCTTTGCGGGATACAGTGGGAATTACATCGACGCTTAGCGCCGTCATCGGTACTTGTCATTCACGCTCTACGTTGCGGGCTCGACGCGTACCTTGCATCCTAAAATGAGAATTTAAATTGGGGTTTCCAAACGCGACCACCGTTCGACGCTCGGGCTCTCAGCGCTGGGGATGGCGATGGGAAACACGCTGACGGCTTCCTCTTGGCATTGCCCTTATTATCGCACAGCTTTAGTCGGGGTGGATAGCTTGACCCAGATAACACGAGCGACACAGTTCTGCAGGAACTGCAACACGAACTTCAAGCCTTCAATCGTGACGACCACCTCTCAACCGACCCTTCAGCATCCAGACCACGTCCCGGTCCCACGCACTCGAGGCATGCATCTGCTGGCAGACACTGCTTTGAAAACTCCCGTTGGGCCTATTCGTCCAACCTCGCGTCTCTAGCCTGGGGGCCACTGTCCAAGCTCCCTTTTGGTGCCAAAGCAGTGGTAGGGTTCAGTGGATTCTCTTGCAGCTTAGCCGGAAGCCGTTCCCTTCGTCCCAGGACGGCGTTACACATGGACGGCTCACGCAAAGGGCGCAGGATTCTGTTCAATTCCCTTTGGGCTACAGGATCAGACTCACAGACTCGACATGTCGCCCCCCACACAGCGGACTCGAGAGCCGAGGGGTCTACTTCTCGAGGAGAGACCAAGCCGTGTGTGCCCGGATAACAGTCACTCGGGGCTCGCCTCTCCACAGTCTTTAGCCGGCCTTTGCGCTTCTCAAACCTTCAAGACCTAGCCGAAATCTACGGCCAAGCATCTAGCATCAGCGTTTCTAAGTTCCTATTTCCACGCGATGCCGCCCATCTCTGGTCAGCGCAGCGCAACAGCACCAGTAAACCCCTTTTTTTTTTTTTTTTTTTTGCAAGGAGCGGCCCTGCTCATCACTGGATCGTGTCGGCTGGCATCCGAGATCAGTCAACGGTAGTGCCCTACTTTGGACTCTGGATATCGCAGCGGAACCTCGGAATGACATCGTCTAAGTGTCAAGTGGGTAGTGTAATCCGGCTATAGGAGTGGCTTTGTGGCAATCCAAGCACTGTGCGACTTGGACCGAACAGGCATGACCATGAGGTTAGCGTGGTGCCCCAGAACGCTGAGCACGCCAACGCGCTTTCGTTCCCTTCGTTCCTGGACCAGGGTCAAGCGAGGGCATGGTGCAAGGGTCAGGGGTCTGCAGGGCCCGCCTCAGCTGGCTGGCTGACTGGATTCCTCGGCAGGCTCCTTCAACATCTGCGACTTCAGTTCCGGAAATCTGAATGGCCTTGAGCGGTCCTGCGCGGCAGCGTGCTCGGCGCACTGCAGTGCGCGCTGCAGTGTGAGGGAGAGTGTGCTGAGGCGCTTCCGTCGCTGGCCCAGAAACCAAACGGTTTTTTTTTTCTTCTTCTTTTCTCTGCTCCTCGCATCATTGCGGCTCTATTTGCTGAGAGGGGACAACGGGACGCTCCAACAGCAAGAGAGCGCGTCTCTGCGCGTTCCGTCAAGGCATGAAGTTGAAATGTTTACCACACAGACAGCAGTCTGGGCTGGCCTCTTTAGCCCGAGTCCCCCCCACCCTCCCATCCGCTCCACTATCCTTGATCCATACTGCATTGACGTGGCAGGCGAGCGCTGATCGCCAGTGGCCCGTTGACCTGACGGCACCCGGCAAAATATTTCCATGTCACCTCACCAACCTCAGCGAGCACATCCACCGAGGGCCGAAATACTACCACCATAACAGACGCGTGGGAACAGCGACGGGACTTCGACTAATAGAGAGGGGCGCACACATTTTTGCATGAAACACATGTAATGACGGGGTGGCACGACTAGCAAACCTGCCCTAGAACCGCCTTTTCAGGATTGCGGTCCTCTCCGGTTTTAATCTCGATAACCTACATCCATTCTGGGGCGACCAAGATACGAGTCATCCACTCATCCCGTCGCCCAGCATCGAGGAAGGCATTGACGTCGGAGATGAAGCGCATAGAAACACAGGGATCAGCAGCGCGACGAGTCCCGTTCGGCCGCTACTCAGCTTGTGTGTATTTCTTTCTCCTGCCTTTGGCCTGCAAACAAGTGAGAGCTCCCAAAAAGCTGCGGCTGGTAACGCGAACCTGGTGCTCTCCGGTCTCCGCTGCGCGATGCGCGATGCGATGCACGCCGGCTGCAGCGTGAATGCGAGCTACCTTACCTACACTACACCCCCAGCTAGCCAGAAAACGGCTTTTCCCAGAACCGACGAGCGCAAGGCTCTAGGCCTTTGAAACCGAGCTGAAAGACGCCATCGCCACATCTCCGCGTGCATGGACGGCAGGAGACAATCACAAAGTTGACAGGTTGAGATGATCCCATCCAGCGCCGCAAGCTACGCAGCCCTGTCGCGGTCATCAGCGCGCAACCAGTCCCATTTGCCTCCTTTCCCTCCCAACCGTCCGAACTATCCCGTCTCCTTGGTCCGTGGGCCGTCCCATGTCACCTCTAAGACGGGATGACATTCATGCTTCTCTACAGTAAAACACGATGCAAATCATCCATGAGAAATCACACATGAGGGCGAGCTTTGCTTATCGATTTCGCGGTTCGAACTCGGGAACCCCTCCAATGGCCTAGCGTAGCCCAGCGTGCCCAGCTAGCACATGGCTGCCGGATCCCTCCGAACATGCATTGCCAAAAACTGACGCCATGTCTCCCAGGGGTTCCCCAGACTCCAACGTGTCAGAGAAGAGCAAAAAAAAAAACGCCCATTCAAATGCCAGTTGAAACTTTCGGACTTGTCCGGGCCAAGCCGAGAATGTAGGTAGTCCCGCCCAGAGATGTTTCAGTTTGCTGGACAGCATTTGGCAGGGTGGACGAGGAGGAAAAATGAAGCCCAACTCCACCGTATCCGTGGCAGTCTCGCCGGGCCCGACGCAGCAGAGCTTGACTGGCTATTGTCACATCTCTGACCTCGAAAGACAAGCCACAAGGTGAGAAGTGCAAACGGCCGTGATGAGTCAAATGCCCTGTCTAGCCACTCAAAAGAGCTCTGAGCCGCCCCCTATGGAGACTAAGCCGTTTCACCCTCCTATACGTCGGCAACATACATGACCTAATGCCGCTCAGCCCATCACACGAACTTTCATCAAGAAGAGTCAACAAATCAACAGTTTCTATCTCCTTTTCTTTTCTTCCTTTTTTTTTTCCAAAAGGGGGTATCTAGAGTTTGATAGAAATATTATACACATCAAGCCCCACAGCCGCAACCGTGACAACCGCCATGTATCCCACCAGGATGCCAACGGTCGGCATCGGGCCAACATCTAGCGTCGGCACCGTCATGTTGACCAGGCCCGTGAGGAGATTGGCCAGCAGGAAAACAGCCAGCCCATTGCGGTTGTACGCGCGCAGGACGCGGCTCGTGGCCGTGTCGTACGCCTCCTTCTCGGCACGGGTATCACGGGCGCTGTAGAACGCCGGAAATAATAGGGTATCGACGAGGCAGAAGGACGTCAGGAGTAGCGTGTTGAAGGCCACCACCCACAACATGTACGGCAGGTTGGCGATGCGCCGCGACACGGTGAGCCCCGCGCCCCACGCGTAGTCGGTGCAGAAAAAGTAGAGCGCCACCCAGACCAGCGACCATGCCGCCATGGTGAACAGAAGCCTCCGCCGCTGGTTGCCGGGGGTCGCGGTGCTACTCGGGTTGAGGCTCCGCGGAAGCACTAACATACCTGTATCCTGGCCGGCTAGGAAGATGGCCAGGTAGCCCCAGAAGCTGAAGATGCCTTCGCGGTTCATCGACAGCAGGTCGGTCCGCGGACCGGCGAGGATGAAGGCCTTGAGCTCGGTGCTCTCCAGCACAACCTGGTACAGGACGCCAAGCAGGATGGCTAGCCCGGCGTACGAGGGGATGAAGCGCAGCGCCGACTGGAAGAGAGCGACAAAGGGCGGCAGAAAACCCAATGTGAAGAAGAAGTTCCAGTGCACCCCGTACTCGGAGACGTGCTCAGCGTAGTCGAGGCCCTTGACACTCAGCAGCCGGATAATCCCCAACGCGAGCAGCGGGAGCGAGTGGCGTATCGACCGCAGCAGCCGTGTGGCCAACGGGGTACCGCGACTACCGTCCGCCCGCTCCTTGAGCACCGGGCGCGAGGCGACAACGCCGGCCGAGAAGACGAAGGACCCCACGCCCATATCCATCAGCGAGGTGCCCCAGGTCTCGACCTTGGCAAAGCGCCGCGGGAACAGCCGGAAGTCGACGGCGAGGATGCAGATGCACGTCAGGGCCATCATGTTGCCGCGGTAATTTGTGAGGAACGGCTTGGTGGACAGGACGCCCAGTGATCCGGCCGTGGACCCGGTCGAGGTTTTGGTCTGTGCAGCCGGGGGCAGCTTAGGCTTCCGCCGGCGCCCCGGAGGAAGCACATAGACAAAGGCTGCGGCTGCAGCGAGCAGCGCGCCCAGGAGTACGGGCGCGCCCGAGTATAGGGTGACGGAGAGGAGGAGGGCGCCGACATTGAGGAGAAAGTCTACGACGAAAGCCAGGGGCGTGTAGGGCTTGAAGAAGGACTGTCTGGCTTGGAGGACGGACCAGAGCAGGGCGACCACCTGGTGCGGGAATGTTGTCAGCAGTGTCCGATCGCAACGAGATTTACTGTAACGCGGTTTGTTGGAGGGGGTCTCATACCGGCGCGACGGCGCAGACCTGGGCAATCTCGGAAACGGTGCCCCCCGAGAGGTTCGAGACGAAGGCTTCTTTGAGCTGCTTGTAGCTGGCACTCGTCGCGTTGGCCATGGCGGGCTGAGCTGCGCGGTGCCGATACACGGGACGAAAAGGAAGGGAAACCAAAAATCAGGTTAGCATCGCAGGTTGGTTCTTGGATATCGTTGACGTTGACCGGTCAATTCTCGACTTGTCAGCCTCGCATTGCCAGGTTGCAGTTGTAGACTTGGCATTTCAGCCTTCCAGCGAACGGTTTCGGAGAGCTGTCCCTACCTGGTGCAGCGCACCAATCATGACTTGCTGGAGCTCCCCACAAGGCTTGTGGCAACACAAGGTTGGACCCCTGTTTGCTATCCCCTGCTCCTTCTTCCTCTCAGTTGTTGCTGCCCGTGTCAGGCAGGTTCCTTACCCTCAGTCAACTTTCATCGTCCCTCATCTTTTCCGCTCGCCCTCAATTCCATACTGTTCCCATTACCAAAATGCCCTCTAGGTAACTTCATCGTTTCTCAGTGATAGTGCCGTCTACAGAGTACACGATGAGGTTCAAAGCACCAACCAAGTCTACAACTCATATCCGAGATGTTTGGCATGTGGCTGCGACTACGGCTGCCATGATCCAGCCAATTCCATCATCGGCACTTCTTGTTCTTTGTGCCTCGCTACACGGCGATGAGTGGTTGTAGCTACTTGATTAGCAATGGCTCTCATTCGGTGACGATGCTCGGGGATGTGCAATCTGCCATGCATATTTTCATGTTTCCTGCGCCCCCATTCTTTGTCTCCCCGCGGCCTCCGAGTTTCGTCGACGAGCTTTGTCTCGCATCGCTGCATCTGACTCAACGCCATCATGGCCACTGCTTTCAAAAGCCATAACCCGCCGTCTTTCAGCCCCAAAGAAAGGGATGCCGATATGGGATACAAAAACAGGAGTCCGGGCTCGTCGCTGTTGTCGTTCGGGCCCTTTGCCTCCACCGCAAACCACACGCAGTCAACATCTTGTCTCTAATTCCTCCCTCAGACGCAACTAAGTGACGAAGTCAAGAATTCTAGGCACCGACACAGATCATGGAGAACCCGGCTCGACTGCGGCCGCCGAATCTGAACCCAGTATGGCTGGAGCATGAGAACCTCGCGGTATATCCCAGATCGGCCCTTCTCTCAGCACGCAGCTCACTGTATTCGCCATCCCTCAGATCGCCAAACATGCCCAGCCCCATGTATCCGAGCTCCCCAGGATATGACTATGCAATGCGACGGCACGAACGAGCTATGGTTGACAGTCTCGAGCGGGGAAGACCAGCGGAACCCCGAACTCACCGGGACCCGTCCCGATCACTCTCGCCAATAGCAGAACAGAGTTGGGCCCGGAGACGGGCCTCCATGGTCGACTTAGCTCCTCCCCGCCCCCCGGTCCCGTCTCCCATGTCGTCGGGTCAGCCAATGCAGCATCCTAGGACACGGACTCTAGTGGCCGAGACACGGTCTATCTTGCTTGCCGGGGCTCCTCAATCACAAGCTGCCATTACTATTGCCGAGCGCCGTCAGTCGTTGCCGCCCTCGTTCCCGGGCGGCCGGCGAAATAGCCAGCAAGTGCGAGAGGAGCTTCAGGCGTGGGGGCATGTCTACTATGGAAATGGGTCAGAGGCTAATTGCTTCGTGTCGGCCGTGGCCCTGCGGAGGCTCAGCGAGGCTTCGTCGGCCGACGAAGACTCTCCGGGTGACAAGACGCCCAAAGGACACAACCAAGTCAGCATTCGGGCCAGGGTTCGACCAGTGGCTCTCGATCGGAAGCCTTTTCTACTTCAACGGACATTCGATATGGACGAGCTCCGGGCCACCGTCCCAGAGCCGTCGCCTCTGACACCTCGACTCCGGAGACTGTCGGTTGATCATGGCAACCGAGTTTCCCATAACCTCCGTCGCCGTCGGTCCTCTGCTGCCACTCGGCCCGAGCCTGACTTTGACAAGTCTCTCAAGCCCCCTTCTCTAAGTGCTAACACTGTTCCAATCCGTAAGTCACTCCCCAGGACGTGCAACGGTCTGCGTTCCAGGCACTAATACATCATCTAGACCTGCGGTATGCGCGTGCCTATTTTCCAATCTTGGCCGCCCTTATTTATTCGGGCCACATTCACCCGCGCGACATCATTGATCTCCCGCTCCCTCACCCCGAGGCCTGGGCCCGGACGGTAGCATATGTCTACACCGGCCAGGGGGAGCTAACCGAAGCTATCAAACAAAACATTCTGTATCTGGGGGGTAAGGTCTGAGCCAGCTACAAATGGCAAGCCAACCGTTCTCTTGTGTTCTGATTAGTAGTGACACATGACCTCAAGTAGTAGTATCTTTATCTTCGAGATTACCAAGTCAGCCGTAATGAATGTAAATTATCTCATCAGCCTTTGTCTACCGAAGACCCATTGCCGAGGCTCTTCTACATAGCGTTTCTTTGAACAATGGTATTTCGCCTTCGTCTATACTCATGTCGATGTCACCTGACATTGGTCTCATATATGTCTGCTCCTTTAAAAATAACCTTTGTGCATGAGGGGCTGGATGAGGCCAGACGGCCCCCCACCATTCGACCGCCACGTCTATGTAAGCCAGGCAGGCCTCAAATGCAGGGGAGCGAGTGCTTCCGAAGCCGCCTCTCAAAAGCAAAAGCTCGAGCCCCGATATCCAAATTGGTAGTGTTCGCTCTCTGACACGCCTGATTGCTTACCGTAATATAGAGTCAGACTTGACTACGAAACTTCGCCGGATCTGTATCACCAGCCACAATGGTGAGTCAAAGCTGCAGCCCCTCTCCTGATCCGCCCAAGGAAACACCGGGCGCACGACGGTGGCCTCTGACCACGCACCCTGTATCAATTCCTCAGATCTGCCATCTGTGTTGACTATTCTCCGCACTCTTGTCCTGTTCATCTCCTGGTTCTAGAAGGGATCAACATGGAGCGTCTCCTGCGCCACGGCTTCACCTGCAAATACCCAGCCCAGCAATTGCACTCAGGTCCATAGGGTAAACATGCCGTTCCAACACCACCTCAACTACCCGGACGTCTTCGGCCGTCCCATGACTCCGCCCCCCGCGCCGCTCGTGTACATCAACGGCTGCCCCGGTGTCGGCAAGGAGGTCGTGGCCGAGTGTCTGACGCTGCTGCTCGGCCGCGACAAGAGCTTCCTCGTCGACGCGGCCGACGGGGACAACAACCTCCACCAATCCTCGTCCCCGGAACGCTCGTGGTCTCCCCTCGGCGCCGACGCCCTCGCGAGCCTCCTCGCCGCCCCCCGAAACACCCCCCGCATCGCCATCCTCGCCAGCACCGCCCCCGACACCCCGCCCGGCCGCGCCACCGCGCGCACCTTGCTAACCGCCGCCGAAGCCGCCGGCCGCGTGCTCGTGCCCGTCGTGCTGACGTGCGAGCCCGCCGAGCACATGCGCCGCGCGCAGAGCCTGCAGCGGCAGTGCAGCTTCAAGGTGCGGTCGTCGTGCGGGGAGGGCAGGGGCGGGGGCGGGTTGGTGAGGATGGAGGGGGTGCTGAGTGTTGATGTTACGAGGAAGGCGGCGGTGGAGGTGGCCTTGGGGATTGTGGAGGTGGTGATGGGGTTGCGCGAGGGTGGGGGCGCGGTGAGCACGCCCGGGGGGAGGGGGCTTCTGCCCTGGCTCCCGGCTTCGATGATGGAGTCGGCAAGACCGCAAGGCCATGAGAATATGATCGGCTCGTCTATCTTTGGTACTCGGGATGCAACCCAAACAAGCTTTCCTTGGCATACCTCTAGCCATGGAACAATGTCCCTTATGAGGCGTGTATTCCTCGGCCGTCCCGCCACCATCGCATGGATGCAACAGTAATCGGTTGTTGGCACCATCAATTAGGAAGTGATGCTGTGTCATGTCCCTTGGCATTTATTCAGCTCACTACGCTACCCTTGGGTCTGAGATACCCATCTTCTATGTAAATATTACCAAGACATAACCAACTGTACGATCTGAAGATGTCGACTTGTCCCTACCTACTACACACGGTCCTTGGGGTTCAAGACCTTCTCGCTGACTCCGGATCCTGTTCCTGAAACAAGTATCCGTATCCCAAGAATTTCAAGCTGGAATTCAATAGTACACATATAGCCACCCTCCGAATCTGAATCGCAGGCTTTCATACTTGGTGAGGTGAGGGGTCCAAGAGTTTGGTCGTGGTCAGCACCCGACAAGGAATTGGCCAATAGGCACACCGCCTCACGACAAAAGCGGGGCTTCGAACCCCTTTACGCGTCGCGTCAACAGGCGCGTCTCCCTCCAAGTTGCTCCCCCCACCGCCTATCTCCACCCTGCGTTATATCCAACCCATGCCTCCGCTCCGCCTCCTTAGCAACGGCAGCCACCCTCAATCGCACCTCCCGAATCCAACCTCACCACCTCCCCTTGCACACCATGACAACCGAATCAACCAACATCACCTCCCCGCCCGCCTCGCCCCCAGCCAAGCGCGTCAAGACATCGCCCATCATGGCCTCCCCCAGCAACAACGGCAGGGCCGCCGTAACCACCCTCTCCCAATCGCCGCCCCTCCTGATTAAGAAACTCTCACCCTCGGCGCGGCTGCCCACGCGCGGCAGCGCCTTCGCGGCCGGGTACGACCTGTACGCGGCGCGCGCGACGACGATCCCGGCGCGCGGCAAGGCGCTGGTCGACACGGACATCAGCATGGCGGTGCCGGCCGGGACCTGTAAACTCTGCCCCCCTTCCCCCCCATTTCCGCACACGGGATTCACTAACTTGCTGCGAAAAAAAGACGGCCGCATCGCCCCCCGCTCCGGGCTCGCTGCCAAGAACTTCATCGACACGGGCGCCGGCGTCATCGACGCCGACTACCGCGGCCAGGTCAAGGTGCTGCTGTTCAACCACGGCGAGGGCGATTTCCAGGTCGCCGAGGGCGACCGCGTCGCGCAGCTAGTGCTCGAGCGCATCTACACCCCCGAGGTGCTCGAGGTGCAGGAGCTCGAAGAGAGCGTGCGCGGCGCGGGCGGGTTTGGGAGTACGGGCACGGCTTGATGGATCGAATCGTGCTGGTTTCCTCTCTTGCGGCGCATGGGTTTCTTTGGGAAGATGTGGTAGCAGGAGTTTTATCTTGACTGTTATGGGCGCGCGGAGTATCAAAAGCAGTTTCGGGATGGTTGGCGGCCTTGTAGGCTTGTCATCTTGACGACGTTGGGCGCCTTCGGGTGGACGAGGTCATTATTGAGCAGAAGCTAGAGATATACCTCAAGTATCGCCTCATCCGTGTGTGTGTGTGATTTAAGTCAAGCATGATTAGTATCCCCGAAGACCACAATTCTAGCGCTCCTCTATCTACACTAGCCATGCAACACCCCGATGCGTCTATAGTACCTCGTGGTATCCCATCTCTAAAATAACCATGTCGCCCCTTATACCTTGACGGCCCTGAACTCCACTTTCGGATTCCTCAGGCTATCCACATGCCTGACCAACCTCAACTCGGCCGCCTTGCTCTTCAACAACCTCGCCGTCTTATCATCCCCATTCACCCCCTCCCCCCTCCTCCTCCTCAACCCTTCCTCCATCGCCTGGCACGTCTTGGTCAGGACCTCGTGCATGCTCGCGAGCACCTTCTCGGCCGCCTTGGCGAGCGGTAGCTCGAGCGCGTCGACGGCGTCGGCGCTCCGCCACGCCTCGGTCCCCACGAGCTCGCCCCCGGGCGTGTTCCACACGGCCTCGCGCATGCGCACGACCGTCAGCGCGGCGAACATGTCGCCGGTGCCGCTAAAGTAGCAGTCGATGGCGGGGAAGACGATCTTGAAGGCGCGGGCGCGCCGCGCCGACGTCATGGTCGACCCGACGACGCACAGCGCCGACGGCGGCAGCGACGCCGGGTCGCTGTCGCCGAGCGACACTGACGTGATGATGATGTGCGGGATCCCGTAGCGCTCGTGCATAACCTGGATGGCACGGCCGAGCGAGGCCATGTCGACGATGCGGGCTTCCGAGAGGAGTCTGGTGCGCGCGCCCCCCAGCTGGGTCAGTAAACTATACGGGAAAGGGGGAGGGGGAAGTCAGGGGGGCGTCAGGGACGTACTCGGCTTCGAATTGGTTGGGCAGGATCAGGTCGGCGTGGCTGACTAAGCTCTTGTACACGGGGACGACGTCCTGGGCGACGTAGAGGTTGCCGTTATCGCCCATGACGGGGTCGAGCACCCAGAAGAAGCTGCCGGGCTTCTTCTTGGCCTTAGCCTTGAGCTCCTGCGCGATGCGCCCCACGGCCTCGAGCGCCTCCGCGCCGGGCACGTATCCCGATAGCATCATGTCGAAGTCGTCGAGGTACGACTGCTTCAGCCCCTGAAACAGGTCCGTGATCTCCTGCGCCGATACCCGCGACCCTGTCCATTGCCCGTAGCCCGTGTGGTTGCCTGTAGCCGCGGCCGGGTCAGAGACTAGACACGTGTGCGTATCGCATCAAGGGAGAGCAGGGACACCCACTGAACTGCACGGTATTCAGCGCTGCGACATCGCAGCCCAGCGACTGCATGCTAAACACGGCGATCTTGTTTCCCACATATCTTCATCCTCCAAACGTCATCTTGTGTCAATGGATGCGCCAACAAGGGCGGGGGGAGGGGCGTTCAGAGCCTCAGGGACCGAGAGGGAGGAGAGTAGGACTCACCCGGAGATAACCTTGGGGGCACTCAATTAGCATCAGGGTATACAGCAACGAGAACAGAACAGTGGGACGGGTGTGCGCCCTACATGACTGGCGACCGCCAGCACGCGGGTTTCTGGGACCGGAGGACCTTCGCTCATGGTCGCGCCGGGGAAGGGAACACTCGGTGCTGAGGGGACGACTTGGCAGAGAGGTGAGCGGGAGAGGGAGGTCAAGGTGTGGATGCAATGCCGATTCTAGCCAGCGGAAAGCAGGAAATCGCGAGATGTCGGAATGCGCAAACCAAAGGTTAAGTAGGAGCACGTCAAAAGGGAAGAAGACGGAGACGAGAAATCGTGGGGTTGTCCAGAGAGTCACTTGTCATGGCTAGCAGGGGTATGAGACGTCGCATTGCCTTCTCGGTGAGCAGTCGAAGTTCAAACTGGCCGTGACTAACTGAGATAAAAAAAAATACTGTCTGCGGTATCGCCCGGTGACGGCCGGTGACCAGTAACTTAATCCAGGATTCCGGGACCTGGAAGGGTCCGAAAAAGCCAATGGCGAGCTGGACGATTCAGGGCTTGTCATGGCCCCGCCACACCATCTTGCTGCAGGTGCAGGGCGCATTGGATCTACGCTACAGAACCACTTGACCCCGCACCCAGCCGAACGAAAAACCTTCCATCTCGAGTGTTTGTTCCCTGTCTGCAGGTATGTCGAGGTGAAGGATGCAGCATGCAGATACGAGGCGAAAAGTATTTCATTACCATAAGGGCGGTCTGTTCCCGATCGTCATCATGTCGCTGCCAGACTCTAAGTGCGATACCCGCCGCCCGCTCCAGCCCCCGAGAACCCATGCATCTCGGTTTTGATGTAAGGTATATCCATGGCAAAGAACCAACAGAGCCAGCGCCAAACGCGCATGGCTGTCACCCATATCCATTTTAAATCACCAGAGTTATGGCCCATTTATTCCTCATCGCCAATCTGTAGCAAAGGTTAGCACCGGCTATGGTTTGTCTGGGGAAGCAAATTCGTACCTTGGGCGCGAGGTAGAACCGCAGATAACTGCTGCCCGCGAGGGTGTACTCGACCAGGAGTGGCACCTCGTTCGAGAGGCAGATTTTGACCGTGTTGGACAAGGCCGAGGCCTTGCAGAAGTTGACTAGATACTTGAGCGAGAAGGTCAGTGAGACGGGCTCGCTGAGCTCAATCTCGATGGCCTCTGCTGGCTTGTCCAGGTTGGAGTGTTGTCGCAGCGTGACTGCGCCGTTGCCAATGTCACCCTGGGCCGAGAACTTGACGCCCTCCTTGCTCGCTTCGATCGTGACTACGCCGCGTATTGTCAGTAATAGTCAGATAGCCACGTGCCACAGAAGAAGCGCCTACCGGATTCGGACATGGCCATCAGGTCTGTCGTGATGCGCTTGAACTCGGACGCCGGCATGCTGATGGTGGCAGCGTACTCGGTGTCGGGAATACCCAGGTGCTCCTGGTCAATATCCATGAGCTTGAGATCATACTCGGAGATGCGGTCGTTCTCTGAGCTCTCGAAGACGAGGTTGAGAACGTCGGGCGCGTCCTCCGCCTTGAGTGTGAGCACGTCCTCATTCTGCGCGGCGCGCAGCACTTTGGTGAGCGATGTGAGGTTGACACCCAGCGCAATGTTGCGGTCACAGCGGAAAGGCGAGAAACTCTCGGCCTTAAGCATCATGGACACCAAGGCGACGTGGCTGTTATCCATGGCCTGAAGCGCGATGCCGCTGTCATTGCAGTCGAAGTTGCAGTCCTGCACCAGGTCCTTAATCGCATCGACGACCTATGGGAGAACAAGCCTGTTAGATTTCGCGTGGTGGCAATGTCGCGGTGAGAGAGAGGCATACCTTCTTCAGGATGCTCGCCTGTTCAAGCCGTGCCTCCAACATTGCTGCGTTTGCTGTCAGTATAGTATCCCGTCGAAGGCGCAAAGCGATTGGCGGGGTAAGTCGTGGGCGCAGAAGGCGACGATCGCTGACTTACTGAAAGTGGATGTGTGGGTTCGGGGATTTGTGTATTGGTTTGGTACAGGTACAAGAGGTGAGTGCAAGTGCGTGGTGGCAGTTGTGTTGCGCGTGAGAAGATGATTCTGGTGTTGTGCTGGAGAGTGGGTTTGGTCTTTTCGGAGGGGGAAGGATGGCTCCAGGCACACGACGCGCTTTTTGGGGCTTTGGCGAGACGCGACTGGGCTTAAATTGATTACCCGTTTGAGCTAGTAGCTAAGCACAGGCCTTTCCTGACGCGATGGAATCTGCTGGCCTCTTGGCTTTCGGGACAGCGCCAGGGCCACATTTCACGCCACTTGTTATTATTATCAAGGTCGCTGGATGGATTATTATGTGCCCCTTTTTTTTTTTTTTTTTTTTTTTTTGGAAACGGCAAGTGTCAACAAAGGAATCCAAGATGGCTGCATTGCTGCTACTTATACAAGCTGTGGTACTGCTAAGGTCTAATTACACTGCAACGAATGTGCAAAATATCATCTGTACTGTATGTCCGCCGCGTTCGCCAGCAAACACACAAACGCCCTTCATTTCTCGTTCGCTCCCGTTGAATGAATGAAACCCAAAAACGAGTCAGGAGAACGCCTCTATCCACGCCGCCATTATAATTTTTCGAATGCCTGTACAGGTCCCAGGCCGAAAGAACCGTGCATTTCGCGATGCACGCAGGATAAAGAAAACAGAAGTGTCGTCTTGTCGTCATATATCATATCGAAATACGCCCAGAGGCGGGTCTGGCAGTGGTGGTATTCGAGCCCTTTGGTCTCAGGTTGATGACCATCTCGAGCTCTCGAAGCATTCCTCGACTTGCTTCCGCCGACTCCCTGACTACCTCCCTCTTTTCTCTTTCTTCCCTCATCTTGATTAATCGCTCCTCCCTCGTGAGCAGGCTGCGGGGCCTAGGCATGGCGACGGCTTCAAAAACTTCGGCTTCGTCCGTATCTCCTTTTGCGCTGCCAAAGGTGGAACTAGGGGGCGATTCCCCCGTAAGAGCTTTGAAAGCCTCCATGGCGCCCCCTTCGTCGACTGTCGTCAGGCCGCTCAGCGAGATTGTTGGGGACATGAGGGTGCTCAGAGATGATAGACGCTTCTCGTTGCGGTCGATACCCGAAGCCAAGGCTGCTCTCCCTTCATCCCATGCTTGTTGCAATGTCTTCAGATCCTGACCAATCGACTCGTATTGCGACATGAGATTTGCACCCAGTTCCGACACATCCTCAGCTTCGTTGAGCGTTCTCTCGGACTCTTCACGCAGTAATGCGAGCTTCGCCTGGAGGCCCCGGATACCTGTGGAGAGCGAGTTGAGCTTTCTGAACTGCGAGCGCCGCCTCTCTCGCCCAGGCGTCATGGGCATCTTTGCTTCTTGCGCAATAGGAAATGCTATTTGTGTCAGTCAGGGATGGGGGGATAAAGGGGGAACCGGCTGGCTTACTCTCTTCCTCGCTGAGAATAAACCGAATCCTCTCAAAACAGTTGCCGGTGACGCTGTTGAGGGTCCGAAGCCCTTCGACGGCAGTGGACCATCGCAAAAAATCCGTATTATCCCCGGTGGCCTCGAAAGCGAGCAAGCCGCACAAGAGAAGCTTGCGAATTGTATGGAAGCGAGCGGCTGCGATCTTGAGCACGCGGAGTGATTCCATGTCCTCGAACTCGGTTTCTCCAAACCCCTGCATCGCATCCGAGATATCCAGATCACTGATGTCGTATATGTCATGATACTTTTCGAGATCCAGCTGCTCCGAGAAGCCCTTTATGACGGACAATACCTGAAGATAGCTCTGTATTATTTCCGAGAAACGGCCCTTGAGCACCTTGCGTAGCCGGCTACACCGGCGTGTCTGGCTCTTGTCCTCCATGCGGGTGATGGGAGGCAGCGGCGTGCTTCTATAAATCTGTTAGTTGGTGCGGATGAAACGAGACACCATGCCTTCACTCACATTCTATACCCCCTGGAGACAAGCTCGACCTCCTGGATGAGAGAGATAGCAGCACTTGAAGCGCTATCAAAGTCCTGCGCCTTTGCGATCAAAGTCGAGACCTCGGCCATGGCCTGTTCGCGAAGATACCTCAGCCACTGCTGTCGGATGTAGACATGCGACGAAAAACCGCCCGCAACCAGAAGCAAAGCCGCAAACACCACGCGCTTCTTGGTCAGGTGCGAGTAGCCCCCATAGTAGACCCAGCTCATTATCCAAGCCACGAGCAAGGCGCCGGCCGCCGTGGCAGCGAGCCCAGTGGACGTCGGGACGATGGCATTGTGACCGGGCGCCGCCGTCTCTTCCTTCGACCGGTTGTAGTAGTGGTGTTGCCCGGCAATCGAGTGCCCGCTCAATAGCTGCGACGCAACGATGGTGTACCGGAACTGCTCAATGAATTTTCTGTTGTCGGCGCGATCTATCCTCGATGCGACGGCCTTCGAGTACGAGTTGTGCAGCGAGCTCAGTCTGTTGATGCGCATGCGCGGGATGTCGAGTCGCAGCGGATCGGGTATCTTACTGCGGAACCGCTTCCTGACCATGGGGAGGCCCACGGGCGCGAAGGACGGACTCGGCGGCGGCGACTCATCGTGGGTATCCGAGACGGACGGAGTGCCCCAGTTTTCGTGCTGCTCCTCGCCCTGGTCTAGCATTGCACCGAGTTAGACAAGAGTCTTGGATCTAGGGGAACAACTGAGAGCGTTCGGGGTGGACATTCGACATGGACGCGCTGCGCTGCCAGGAAGAAGGGAACATGGGACGAACCCTTCAGGTAGTCGGCAAGGGGAGTGTGGTCATGAATGACGGTCTCCATGAAAGAGGTTGCGCGGTGGAACGGGAACTACTGTGCTACCAGCTCTCCATCTGGCGCACAGGAGTGGCCGTTATTCTCAACCGCCAACCTGCTCCGGGGCCACGAGACGAGACACTTGGGGGGGTGGATCAGCTGCCCGGGAGCTGCAGTTGTCGCCCCTGTGGCGGCGAGGAGGGCGTCGGGCGGGCAAGTAGAAGACGGTGATGGGCTAGCGCTGTTGGTTGGCGCTCTGCATGTTTTGGAGACTGGTAGGTAGGGAGTTGGAGATGGAAGCGCGCGGCGAAAGGCAAGATCGTGTATTTTCTTTATTCTTTCATGGAAGGCTGCAAGTTTGAAGAACACAGCACTCAGCCAGAATACAACATGCACTTGCCGACGTCCAAAGATAACACCACATGCAGCGAGCGAGTTGCTATTGAAGAAGCCGCACGCTAATTGCTCATTAAACCTTGCTAGCACCACCTCCACCTCACCCTATTCACAGATTAATTCTCCAAGGACGGGCCCAAGTTCGCTGACAGATCGGTCTGGGTATCCACCTCGCGTCAGCAAGCCAATCAGACGCCACCTGTGACGCCTCGGATTCGCTTTCTCTTGTTCTTTTCCTTGCCCACTGCCCAGAGCTTCAGCCACAATCAGCTAGGGGCACAAGTTCAGAAGCGCTTCGAACACCTTGAGTAAGTGAAACACTTACACCATCAATCGTAGACATCGGGAATCTGCGAAAATCCTGCGAGAATCCCTTCGCCAGAGCCACACCCACCCGAGCTCGCTGAGGTATCTCACAGCTCGTGTGGAAAACAATACAGGACTCGGTCAAGGACGGTCGCGTGGTAAATTGCTGCAACCCCAAGACCCAAGACCTGGGGCTCATGCGTAATTGCTTCCGTTATCGGCTAGTCTCAGTCCTGATTTCGCGGGGGGGCTCCAACGCCCCAAAATTTGACCAAACGCGGTTGACCTTCAGTTGGCAGGGGACCCACCGAGGTGAGCAATCTCCACGTGCTGGCCTGAATTGGAAGCATCCGCGTCACACTTCCACCGAAGCTCTAATTCCAGCAACTTGCTCTCAGCCTTGTGGCGACGACGACGAACAGCCTCCGCCACGAAGCTCAACCACAGATCCTCGAAAACCGGCATCTCGAAATCGAAAGAGATCAAAATGCCTACCGAAAAGGAGCTCCAGATCTCCCCCCTCGTCCCTGACTCCATCCTCCATAATTCACGGGTTCGTCATTCCCCCCTCCCCCTTTTCCACCCCCCTCACCGCCCACCAACTTAACCCCGTCCCGACCAGACCCTCGTCAACCTCCAATCCCTTACCGCCTCCCTCTTCGGCGTCGTGGCCGGCATCCTCGGCCTCGAGTCCTACAGCGGCTTCCTCTTCTACCTGGCCTTCTCACTCCTCACGACGGCGCTCTTTTACTTCGTCCGGGTCGCCCCGGCATCGTCGTTCGCCTCTTCGACGCCAGCGCAAAAGGCGGGCCTGTTCGACACGAGCCGGTATTTCCACAGCCCCATCGCCTTCTGGACCGGGGGGCTAGGGAACGGCCTGGCGGGATACATTCTTACGTGGACGCTGTTTTACGGGTTGGTTAGGGCGTAGAAGAGGAAAACATATCATGGGTTTGGCGTTATCGTGTTTAGCATAGGGCTGTCGGCAGAGGCAAAGCAATGAAAAAGAAAATCATGATTACAATATTCAATGTCCGATATCCTAAGAAAGCTCGCTACCCAAGTCGACAAACACCGACTCGCAAATACAGACCACTGACACACGAAACCCCTTGACTACCTGCATAAAAACAACGCTGCCTGAGCTCTCTCATTCCACAATCTCAACAACCTTACCCACGAACCCCTCCAGCCCCGACTTATCCTTACTCCCCCCCTCAAGCACCAAGATCCGCGACCCAAGCTCAACCCACTCCCGTGTCGATAGCAGCTCAAGCTGCACCTCAACGCCATTCTCAACCACCGGCGACGCCGCCATTTCCTCCATCTCCTCGCTCAGGCTAAACAAGTCATCAATGTCCTCCGTTGCCAGCTTGGCTCCCCCATCCTCATCCTGCGCATCCCCCGCCTTCACCACGCTCAGGACACGCGCGGCCGCCCGCACACTGGCAACATAGATATTAACTAAGCTACCAACTGACAGCGAGCCGGCCTCGGGCTCGTCAAACACTGCAGTCAGTCCGCTGGCCGCCTGCAGCGAGAGCCCCGAAGCCACCATGTGCTGGCTCGGGACCGCCAGGACCATTCCTTTGCGTATCCTCGGGATCGAGGATGTCGAGGGGGGGCCAATGATATGGGCACCGTGCTTAATACCGAACACCATCCCAATAGAGCCAACTTGCCCCGCCGTGAGCGTCTGGACGGGCAGCCGAAGGTTGCGAATGCTGACGATAGAGGCACTGTGCCACTCTCCCTTGATGGCCGATGCCGAAACGGCGCTTCTGGTAGCGATTCGATTGAGCTCGTAGGATGTTGAGAGGCCGTCGCCGCTGGCCGTTGGGCGGTCCTCGGGAGTCGGACCGCTGGACTCGTCGTCGTCGGACGGGAAGGGGCCGACGACGACCTTGTCACCGATCGACAGGCTGCCGAAACGCAGGTATCCAGCAACCACGGTCCCCATGTCGGTCTGTTGGTCGTTATCTCTAGTAGCCAGGGCATATGAAGCCGGGAGGCTAAATTTGTCTTCGATATGAAACAAGCACGCGGGCTGCTCGGGATTCAAAGCTGCGCCAATGTAGTCGCGGGACGTCGGCCCGGGAGGCAACGGAAGGCTCTGTAGCAAGGCGTGAAGCATGCCAACCCCTTGGCCATTCACCGCGCTGGTCAGCACTATCGGGATGACAGACAATAGGTCATCCCTGGCTGCCATGACCTCCATGACCCTCTTCACGGCTTCGTGGTCATGCTGGGAAACTCGACTGAGATCATTATGACTGGTTTGGTCCCCTTTGAGCACCATTGGCGCCCGACCGGCACGCTTGACGGCGGAGAGTATTTTGCCGAGCACCTTGGCGATGCTAGGCTTATTCGCCAGGTCCAGCTTTGTGATTACAATGACCAAAGGCAGGCGAAGACGTAGGCAAAGATCCAAATGGGCATTTGCCAAGTCGACACTGGCGCCGGCAGGTCCTAGAATATCCAGAGCAGAAGATGTAGCGCCAATGACAGAGGTAACTTCGGCACTGTCAGCCGCTATGCAAAGCAATGTCCAGTGTGGCGCCCAGCCGACGATTCCACGAAGGATTGTTCGGCGATACCGCGGATGGCCGGCGGAGTCCAGCAGATAGACAAGTCGGCCGGTTTTTGTAAAGTCGTGGATATCAATCCAGGACTCGACTCCGCGATGATCGTAGTTGACAATCTCGCCTTCGTTGTAGCCAATGAGCTCCTGGGTCACGGACGATGTGACACCGGACGTGACTTCATGCAGGTGCTTGAGCAGACTCAAACGGCTCTTCCCCCGGCCGTTGTCAAGAGTCCCGGTCGATAGGGTGCCCAAGATGGTGGATTTTCCCGACGTTGTTGGCCCCGTAAGCGTAACACGCAGCTGATCAGTTGCAAGAGGGCCTTGTTTGGGATCCGGAAGGGGTTCCACGGGCCGGGATAGGGGGTGGCGTTTTGTTGTCGATGACAGCGTGCCAGTGTTATCTCTGGGGTGAAGGTCTGGTGTTATCAAGGCCTCGGCCACCCATAACTTGGAGTGCTGCCGAAGTCCTTCGGACTCAGGTCCTGGAGAGTCCTCCGAGTCGCTCACGTTGATCCACACGCAATCACCAACAACGACCATTCGGAGGACCTTCATATAGCACCCCAAGCTATGAGCCATGACACGGAGCGTCGAGAGACTCTCGTCCATCTCATCCTCGGTTAGTCCTGCAAGCGTCCCATCATCGGCCACCCCGATTTCATACAAGGCCCCTCTTGATGCCTCCAAGCCAGGCAGCAATTTTCCAGGCTTGGCTTGGAGTTCGGGGGTGATGCTATCGCTGGGAAGCTGCGGAACAACCAGCCCCGGGGCACCAGAGCTGGCATGGTAGGGGCAAGACTGTTGGAGCCTCCATAGCAGCTGTGTGGTGAGATGCTCGAGACGGTCCTGGCGTGTTTGAGTTGTTGACGTGGAGGTTCCAACAGCGGGTGCAGACTTTGTCGATTGGTGGTCTGGTTGTGGCCGAGACTGTATCGATCCAGATATGCGGGCTGGGGTGCTGGTGCGTTCATATCTTCGCCTGGGTCTGAGGAGTAGGTGGAGTTTATACTCGGTCGGACCGTCTTGAGGCTCGGGCTCCAGCTTGGTGACGCCGTAATCAGATAACAGCCCCGACTCGATGCTTCCGCGACGTGTTGTGAGCCGCTCTGTGGCAGCTGGCTTCTTGCCAGGGTCTGCCGGCCTCAGCCACGGAGAAGAAACTCGCGGGGGGTCGGGATCGAAGGTGAAGACCGACATCTGAAGATGCGGTGTAGCAGGTAGTCTGGGGTACCTGGTCTACTCCCTCGGCTTCAAGGAGCAAAGAGCTCAGTTTGAGGATGCCAATGGCACAAAGAATGTCAATTAGATAGTCTCCCGTTTCAGTAGACTATAGTAAAGCTATTAGACGGCAAGTAGTCATCGCATTCGGGTGTAGCTGCTGTATTCGAGGTAACATTTTGGACTTGCTAAAGCCGACTTCTCCAAGCAGGAGATTTGACAAGGTCTTTGAGTGAGGTGTCCGATGTGCCGGTTATAAGATATCACCACGCAGTTTCTAGCTAAAAGAAGCCATATTGAGTAATGGGTTTCAGGGTATCGGTAGAATTGTGTTTGTGTCGGGGGATAAGATGGCACCAAAGATCTCAAGTGACGAAGAGCACGTCTCGAATGCGAGGTGTGACGCATCGGTCAGTGAGCAACTAGAATTACCTGAGGCGATAAGACAATCGATTACGGATAGGGATCCTGACATCTGGGGAACCTTAAAACTCCCCCCACCCCTTGCGACCAATAGACCACCCCTCCATCTTTCCAGCATCAAGAATTAGGAAAGGATATGAAACCATTGGTGAATTGAATGTTGAAAAATATTCAGAAGCCTCAAATATTCAGGAAATATTAGGGCGCCACCAGCGCCGACAGCGCAATACCTAGTGTGCCTATATACAGTTCATCTGAAGGCTATCGGTGTGAGAAAAGACCTTTTGTCGCTGGGGCTGAAAACAGCGGCGGCCGCATCGTATTGCGTGGACACCGCTGTGTGGACGCCGCAGTGGAGGCCGTCCTAGTGGCGGGGTCTGGGGGCTGAGCAGGCTGACCCCAGCCATTTGTAGCCATTCCAGCCTGGAACACACCCAAGACACTGGCTCGAACAAGGATCCACGTCCAACCCCGCCTCCTTATCCAACTCCCTAGACCCTTTGTATTTGACCAGCAACCTCCGCTGCACCGAAGCAGCCAAGCGCTTCCACCTTCACACTCTCTCCCATCCACCCGTATCTCTAGGTACGCATCGCCCAAGATGAAGAAGCTTTTCGGTAAGAAGGACAAGGACAGGTCCTCGCCCGCTCAGGACGACAATCCCTACGCCCGACAGCCTGCCCAGGACCCCTATGCGAATGCCCCGGCCCCGTACCAGCAGCAGCAACCTCCCCGCACGATGGGCCTGCCAAGCGGTCCTCGCGCGGGCGCCCCCGTCGGTCTACCGCGCGGGCCAGCCCCGCGCGCCGGGTCCGGCGGTCCACCACCACCGTATTCCAGCCCAGCGCCAGGCCCCAGCTACCCCGTGCAGCAGCAGGGTGCGGGTGGCGGATACGGAAACGACCGATTCGGTGCCCCGGCGGGGTACGGCGGCAACCGATACGGCGATAATAAACAGGGTCCCAACCCCGCGGTCGGAGGCCCTCCCCCGCGAGCAGGCGGATATGGCGGCCTTGGCTCGCTCGATGACGACGACAGTCGCGGAGGGCTGTTCAACGACTACAAGCCCCCCAACGCCCGACAAAACTCGGGCCCTCGCGGTGGACAGAATAGCTGGGAGTCGGGCCCGAATGGCCCCGCCCAGCCCGGGGCGTCGGGTGGCGGCAGCGGCGCGTACGGTGGATACGGTGAGGAGCGGGAGTTGACCCAGGAGGAGCAGGAGGAGATGCAGGTCCAAGACATCAAGCGAGAAATCATTCAGACCCAGCAGTCGACCATTCAAAGCGGCAGCAGGGCCCTGGATATGCTCAACAATGGTACAATGAGTGCTGCGAACATTGCCCAAGCCCTAGCACGGCAGCGGGAGCATCTTGACAATGCAGAGGGCAACATTGACAATGCTTGTAAGTCTCACGCCCTATTCAACTGCAATCAACTCAGCCTGCTAACAACACACCACAGCCGTTCACAACCGCATCGCCAAGGAGCAGACCAAGCGTCTAGACAAGCTCAACGGTTCCATGTTCATACCCACAGGGCTGAACAAGAAGAAACTAGCGGCGTTGGATGAGGAAAGAATGCGGAGCGAGCAACAGGAAAAGTTGGAGCGAGAACAGGCGCGGACGGGCGCCTACCAGGGCAGGATGCGGATGCAGGGGGTCATGTCGGATCTCTCCAAGCCACAGCAGCTCGGTACCAAGACCAACCGCTCGAGACGAGAAGAGTTTAAGTTTGAGGACGACGACGGTGAGCAGGAGCAAAACAACCAGGAGATTGATGACATTACGGACCGGCTGGCCGCGGGTGTATCGATCCTGCACGGAGCCGCCAAGGTCATCGGCGACGAGCTGGAAGACCAGATCAACCAGGTCGACCGCATTACTGAGAAGGTGAGTGATACTCACGCCCGCAGTCTGGTGAAATGCT
Organism: Lasiosphaeris hirsuta; assembly: GCA_030549175.1. Classification (NCBI taxonomy): domain Eukaryota; kingdom Fungi; phylum Ascomycota; class Sordariomycetes; order Sordariales; family Lasiosphaeriaceae; genus Lasiosphaeris; species Lasiosphaeris hirsuta. The sequence goes on from JAUKUA010000001.1 coordinate 7,493,297, forward strand.
GGGGCAACTTGCTAATGAGTCTTTCTGCAGAGCGAGCGCGCACACGACCAGGTCAGGAGGAATCACGTCAATCTCCAGCGGGCGGCCAGGATGCCAGGAAGCATGACTGGATAAAAGGGGCTTATTCATGGGGTATTCGACGGGTCATCATCAATTCTGTTTACGTCTTGCTGTACGTGTTTATTCGACTGGCTTCTAATTCTCAAAATTCATAACTGCATAATCGCTAGAATGAAATGTGTACGAGCGAAGGGTCTTGCTCGTACGACCAAGCAGGTCTAACGCAGCAGTGTAAATTGCAAAACAATCGCATGTAAATCTTCTGTGCACGATGTTCCCGAAAACCATGATCCCGCAAACAAGCACCACAGAGACTTGGGTTTTATTCAATGTCATAATCCACCTCATGTTTTTGTCCGCGAGAGACTTTAAAGCCGGAAACTATTTCTGCTGCTCCTGAGACTCACTTTATATACTCATGAGACCTTCTCAGATACAGAAAAGGCATCTTACGACTGGAATACACCAACCTGCTCTTTCGTTTTAGGGGGATTGGTAATGATCTAAGGCATCGATAATCTTGTGTTAGCGCGTGGCACTCGGGCAAAGGGAGATATTGAGACCTTCAAATGGCCTTTTCAGCATCAAACCCCGCATTTATAGTATTTAAAAAGACCTTTCCCGTATCCGAAAAGGCAGTTGGTATTTAAATACAAGAATGAGACGCATCTACTAGGCACACCATAAATCGGAATTATGTACCCCACATAATGTTGCTGCATAGCCAATCACTGTGGGGCATAGCACACTGCCAGCTTTTCTTTGTGAAGCGCACCCCCAGCCAACTCAAAAGACATCAAACTCACAAGGCATTCAGCCAGCAAATGTGCCGCCTTCCTCTTTTCTAACAAATTTTTTCCCTCTAGAAAGGGAGGGGGCTATTGTGACGAGATGAGAACAGAAAATATGTCGAAAAAGAGGAAACACGAGTCCGGCGGCGGCGGAAACGTCCTCAAAATCGGGAACAAGACCATTTCTCTCGAAGGTTATCTCACAAAAAGACCTAAGAAGGAATCAGAAAACCCCCCACCACCGCCATCTACGGAAGCGCCTGTGGAGGAGACATTGGCGGAAGACCAAAAGCCCTTGAAAGGGAATGAATCCAGAAAAACACGAAAGCCCCCAGTTGGCGGTGATCCGCAATTACTCAAAATACGCCAAGCTCTACCAATATGGGACTACCAGGAAAAGATTAGGAGCATCCTCGAGAAAAAGGACGTTCTCCTCCTCGTCGGAGAGACTGGTTCGGGCAAGAGTACGCAGGTCCCGCAGTTCCTATTCCAGGAGAACTGGTGCCAGAAGAGGAAAGCCAAGGTGAAGCAGCCCGGGTCAGGGAAGGAGGAGGAGATCAATGTCGGGGGCATGATCGCCATCACGCAGCCACGGCGAGTCGCTGCGACAACACTGGCTCATCGCGTTTCCAAGGAGGCGGGGACGCCGCTCAGCGGGCAGAGCAGTGATGGCAAGAGCAAGAGAGGGCCTCCGTCCAAAGGACTGGTCGGATATTCTGTCCGGTTCGACCACCGGGTGCCGCAGGGAACCAAGATCAAGTTCTTGACCGAGGGTATGCTGCTCCAGGAGCTTCTGCGCGACCCGCATCTCAGGCAGTACAGCGCGATTGTTGTCGACGAGATCCATGAGAGGAGTGTGGATGTGGATCTGCTGTCTGGATTTTTGAAGCAGATTATCACGGGGGACAAGGCGGGACGTGGGGGGATCCCACTCAAGGTTGTCATCATGAGTGCCACGGCCAATGTCGAGAAGATTAGAAATTTCTTCTCGGTTGAGGAAGAGGATCGGGCGCAAGCCGCTCCTCCGGGCCCGGAAGCGTCAACCGGGTCATCCGTTGAATTCCTCCAGATCGAGGGACGCCAGTTTCCCGTCGAGACTGTACACACCACAAAACCGGTACCCGACATCCAAGAAGAGCTTTTAAAGACCATTTTCAAACTCCACACGGAAGAGCCGCTCCAGGACAAGCACGGAAAGAACGACATCCTAGCATTTCTCACCGGCCAGGAGGAGATTGAGGGAGCCCAGCGACTGATCGAGGAGTATGCGGGAACACTTGCTTCCAATGTGCCCAAGATCAAGGTGTTCCCGCTCTTTGGCCAGCTGTCCATGGAGGCCCAACATGACGCTTTCCAGCCTGTCAAGGTGCCCTTCACAAGAAAGATTGTTCTTGCCACAAACATTGCGGAAACGTCAGTCACTGTCCCCGGTGTAAGATACGTCGTTGACTGTGGCAAGAGCAAGGTCAAGCAATACAGGGCACGACTTGGGATGGAGTCACTCCTCGCAAAGCCCATTTCAAAGTCGTCAGCAGTCCAACGGGCCGGTCGAGCCGGTCGAGAAGGTCCCGGTAAGTGCTTCAGACTCTACACCGAAGAAAGCTTCGACACCCTGCAGCAAACAGACCTTCCCGAGATTTTGCGGACCGACGTGTTGGGCGCCATCCTAACCATGAAGGCACGGGGTATCGAGGACGTCCTCGCCTTCCCGCTCATGGACCCGCCCGAGGTCGAATCGGTCGGGAAAGCGCTGATCCACCTGCACATGCTCGGCGCGCTTGACGGCCACGGCAACATCACCGAGACGGGGCGCAAGATGGTCCTCTTCCCGGTGACGGCGCCCTACGCGCGCGTGATCCTCGCGGCGGCCGATCCGCGGTACAACTGCCTGCTGGAAGCCATCGACATCATCGCGTGCATCACGGCTGGCGACGACATCTTCCTGCAGCTGCGGTCCGAAGAGGCGCGCGAGGACGTCGAGGTGTTGCGCAAGGAGCTCTGGCGCCGCGAGGGCGACCTGCTGACGTACCTGACGGCGATGCAGCGGTACGCGGCCGAGAACGCGGACCGTGCGGTGTGGTGCCGCGCGCGCAAGATGAACACGCGCAACATGCGCCAGGCGCTCAACATCCGCAAGCAGCTGCGCGGGCTGGCCCTGCGCCACGGGCTGCTGGCCGAGGCGCCGCCCGCGGACCCCCAGCCGTTCGCGCCCACGCCGCCGGACCAGGCAGAGCTGATACTCAAGTGCTTCCTGAAGGGCTTTGCGCTCAAGACGGCCCTGCTGATGCCGGATAGCAGCTATGCCACCTCGGTGGGTAAGCATGTCGTCGCTGTCCACCCGGCGAGTGTGCTCCATGGGCAGAAGAAGGAGGCGGTTATGTTTCTGGAACATGTGTATACGCAGAAGAATTACGCGAAGAAGGTCAGTGCCGTCCAGGCGGAGTGGGTGGCGCAGGCGTTTGAGGGGGGTTTGTAGCTTATAAAGAAAACCAATTGCTTTCAATTCAGGCTTGATTTGCGATGGGTTCAAGCGAAATGCCTGCCTGCCCAACATGGCTTGGAGTTCCCAGCCCCTTTCCGCTCCCACACTCTCCAAAAACATGAGCAACCATTTCTGGGTAGCATACCAGGAAATACTTGCGGCAGTGAAAGCCGGCGCCCTTACCAAACCTCTCTGCCAGCTCACCTTGGATCGCAGTGCAGTAGCCGATTTGGCATCTCTGCACCCAGGGACATATGACTGCCCAACCGAGCCGCCGCCGTCCTACCCTTCACCACCCTCAGCAACGTACCTATCATCCACTAGCCATCCTCCCAAGCAAAGACACCCTTCCCCCCCCAAAGGCAATTTCTGCCCCGTTACCTCTTCAGATCCGGGTTCGACCCCCCCTTGACTAGCTTGCAGTTGCCCGACTCTTTGCCGAAGATGTCTACTGTCAAGCAGACTCTGTGCCCACAGCCGCACGTCGTGACGCTGTCTCTGTCCCACGGGTTGTGGGCGCCGCATTGGCAGCATTTCCATTGGGTTTCGGCCATGGTGTGGGAAGATGGGCTGAGCTGAGCTTTGGTTCTGGGTCGGGGCGGGTTTGGGTGTTTTCTGACCCGGGTTGGTTTGCTTGTTCTTGATGCCTCGTGTGGTGGTGCTTTCGAGGTGGGGATGTCTTACGGGTAAGACGAGTAAGACTCCAGCCAGGATGTTGCGTTTGTGTGACTTTGTTGAGCTCTGCACGCAGTATTTTCTGGGTTGATGATGTAGGGCAGTCGGCGGGCTCTGGGCGAAGAAGGGGGGTATTTATACCATTTTCTGGGTGAGTATTTGCATGTCACCTGCCAGCCATACTCAGCTCGAGTGCCTCAGGATACCTGGGTATGATGCACTGTCCAATGTTCTAACGTCTTGCGTGAGAATGTCCTTTGATAAGACTTCCGATCGAGCATGTGGGTGGCCTGGTCATGAAGCAACGTTTGACAGGGCTGGTGTCATCGATCACCGTCATCATAGAATGTGTGACCAAGGCATATTCCGGGATATAACGAGGATTGCGATGACACCAGCGATGTCATTCAGCGCTGGCCACCAACAGCCAACCATGCCCAAAGGACAGATCATGGATAACCCCCAAAGACAAACTCCCATTTACTCCAAGTCTGTGTTTGGACCCTTGGCCAGCTTACAGACGCCCGAGGCGTGCCACTGAATGAATCCAACTCCAACGTCAAGAGCATTTTGCGCCCGCAGCTGCAAGTCGTGGTATATTAAAGTCAGTGAGGCGACGGTCCAAGAGTTGGAAGCCCCACACTCACATCACTTCCACTGGCTACCAGCCATAATTCATGTAGACGGTCTTGTATTCTTGAGGCTGTTCTGTTGGCCTTGTCCCTGGTCAGTGTGGGTTTCAAGTGCGGTGGTACTATGTATTGGCTCTTCGAGCTCTGTAAACCGCTCCTCGGGAATCGCGAGGGATCTGTGCTTTGTTTCCTTTTTTCTCTGGTCTGTAAATCCAACCTGTGTTTGTTACCAAAAGGATGCAAAACTGTAAGTGACTGTGAGAAATGATGTCTCGATGTGGATACAGGAAAGGCCCTTCAAGTACATTGGTAATCAGCCTGTGAAATACCAAACATGTACCCTTCAAACCGCCAGAAATGCTGGTTTTGCTAAAAAGGGTTAATTTAATGGGATGCCAAATTTGCCTTTCAGGACATAACGCTGTTCCTAATACCAGAAGACTTTCCGAAGGCTTCGATCTCTCTCCTTGGGCCTTTCGGGGAAGGTCACGCGCTAACAAACAAACCAAGGTTGGGTTGTCGATGTCAGACACAAAGTAAAGTGCTAGAAAGAATGTCGAAAGTGCCAAAGAGCTGCAAAATCCACCACTCCGACCTCGCCAATGTGCTTGCCGGAACCGCAGTGAGCAGTAAGCCTAGTATGTGAATTTAGAAGCCACTAAATCTGAAAACTCTACTAGATGCTCCAAAGCCTTGGCCTTGGAAAGGTATCCTGAACCATCGGCATCCCCCCCTCTTCGCCCTCAAAGACGTCATCTCCCACCACCGTCACACAGCAAACGACCTCCCCAACCCTCAGAAAAGAAAAGCCAGCGTCGTGCCATTATACGTACGTACGGATTCTATCTCGGTATCATCTAGTCTCAAACCATGCACAACAACAAAAACAAATTTGCCCTGCAGGGTATCGGTACTCGTATCACTCCCCACCAACACACTCGCATCTTATCCAACCCCTTTTGCTTTCCTCACCTCTAGCAGGCACCCAAAATAATCAAAACAGCACCCTAAAACTCCACGCACCAACCATGCCCTTGCTCTCTCTCCCTCCCATTACCCCCCGCTACACCACTCACAACCAGAGCAGCCACCTCACGGCCCGTCCAACCCCCTTGGCCATCCCCAACACCACCCTGGCAATCATCACCACAAACCACACATACCACATGAACCCGACCAACACCCACTCAACCCCCAACCAGCCAGCCCTCCTAACCCAGCGAAACCGCCTCCTCCTCCGCCTCAACATTTTCTCAATAACATCCACCACCCTCTGAACCTTGAGCCTCTGCCCCGTCACCAAATCATGACTCGCCTCGTCCGCCTCTTCCGCCGCCGCCTGCGTCATGCCCGTCAGATCGCCCGCCACCTTGTTGCGCAGCGCGTCGACGCGGCGCTCGAGAGCGGGGGCCGTCTCGGCCACAAAGGCATCCGACGTGGCCTGCCACTGGGAGGCCGAGACCTGGACGGAGGTGCCGAGACCGCGGGCGGCGAGGGGGTACAGATCTGTCTTGGCGATGGGGCGGGTGAGGAGGCGGTCGCGGATTTCGGGGTCGGGGCAGAGGCGGGCGACGTGGGACCAGAGGAAGGGGGAAGGATCGGTTCCGCTTTCGGCGGGCCGTGTGTTGAGCAGGGAGGGGAGAAGTTTCTGTTCTTTGGCTCGGCGGTCGATTTCCATGGCGTGGATGCCAAAGTTGAGGAGGAGGGCGCGGAGACGGGCGATCTCGCGTTTCGATATGGCAGCCCGGGCGGGTTCATCGAGGCCATCGGCCATCGAGAGGCGTCGGGCCGACATGGCTGGCGAGAGCTGGGGAGGTCGCGGCAGAGAGAGTACCGCGTTGAGGCGGGCGTCGGCGGCGCGAATGGCATCACCATAGCTGCTCTTACGCGACTCCGGCTCGGAAACATCATTGTCCCGTGGCCGTGCCAGCTCTCTGGGCGGCGTCGAGGTCGGAGAGGCGTTTTGCACGTCGATCCTGGGCGGCTTGAGAAGCTCAAATCGTGACGATCGGCGGCTGAGAGGTCGCGAGACAGGGCTCGAACTAGGCACTACGAGCGAGTTTTGATCTGTTGCGGGCAAGAACGGGTTTGGGACCTCAAGATAAGGCCGTCCGCTCTGCTCCTGGCCTCGTCGCGAGGTAGCCCGGCTTGGCAGCAAAGACCCCTTAGATCTGCCGCGAGACCTACCCCTGTTGGGGCCCTCCATCTCGGATTCATCCGATGATGTGCTAGAGGACTGCTCATCCACCCCACCAGCGGAATCTTTGCGCCATATCAGGTCGCTGACCTTGGAAACGCCGCTCCGCAAGACGCTATCGATGCGCGGACCACGGAATAGCGACCTCAGACCAATACCACCGTCCTCCCCACGGATTTTGATACTGCCCATGCTCCTGTGTGATCTATGGCTGCCTTCCGTGATTTTGGGAGTCGGCTTTCGAGGGGGGCTCCGAGACTTTCTCCTCTCGGGTGAATTCATGCCGCTCCAGTCACTTGCGGGAGAGTCAACTCTCTCGGCTGGAGGGAGAGAGAACTCCACATCCTCCTGGATATTGGGATGTATATCTGCAGGACGCTCCTTGCTACGCTCGCGGAATATGCTCCTAACCTTTGACAAGCGATTCCGTGTCGGCGAGCTCGGCCTACTCGATGTTGGCGACAAATCCATGCCGATCGCCGGGACGAGGGCAACGTCTCGCAGAGGCCGTAGATCCGGAGAGTTTGGCTGCGATGTATCATAATCGATTGAGGGTCGTCTGCTCCTCTGGGGCACTTCGAGGCTGGCTCGCCCCGAAACCTGCGGAGACGAAGGCAGCGGTTTGATCCTAGAATACCTACTATCCGACTCGCTCAGTTCCGCGTGCGAGTCCATCCTACGGTGGCTATTAGGGCGGCTAGGACTTGGTGAGATTTGCGCCTTGTCCTTCTCAGGTGTCATCAGGCTAGGGCTGGCGAACTTCATACGCAGCGCCTCGTGGTCGTAGAGGGGATGCGACTCAGCGTCTCTTTGCTCGCGAGCAATCATCTCTTCCATTTGCTTGGCGAGGATGTCCTTGCCACTGCTGCTGATGGTGCCGGTTCTGGTTCGCCGTCTTGGGTCAGTATCGGTATCAGACGACTCAGAGAGCGAGCCACGATGGATACGAAGGAAATCGCGGCTATGCATGGAACCAGAGTGGCGATGGTGGGAGCCTTTGAGAGCGCGAAGTTTTTGTTGGGCTCTATCTCGAGCCGAGCTGAGGACGTGGTCGTGTTCGGCCTTATGGGGTAGGGGGTCAGAGAAAGCCGTGTCGGCAGTCTTTAGGCTTTCCGACAACTCTTTGATTGAGCCCGGAGCAGCTGTTCGAATGCCCTCCTCGCCAGACAAGGGACGGACCACATCAGTGTCCTGTGGGAAGACGCGCCTCCAATGCCGGTCTTCGACAAGCTTTTTGTTGTCATCTTGTTCAAGCCAGTATATGTCTGCCAGCATATCTGCTGGATCCAGTACCCAGTCCACTCTCGGCCGTTTTGTCTTGGTTGATGCTACCCCTGACCTGGTGCTTGCCGATGGGGGAGAACCCTGCGCGATTACCATATCGGCGCCAGCAAAGGGAGGAAGAGCGGACCCCCTAGGTGTCTGAGCTTGGCCCGTGACAACCCATTTCGCTACGCCATCTACCCATTCGGAAACCCGCATGGTGTCGTTGAAGCCTTGACTTTCGCCATCTATCACCTTCCTCTCACGGGCACGCACCTTGCGGTTCCGTATATACTGTAACGGGTCATATTGGCGACCGATTTTCACTTCGGGCTCGGAAGTTGGAAGCCTGAGTAACTGGACGGAGCCGTTTGGACTTCCGGGTGGACTAACGGTCGATGACCTAGCCGTCTGGCTGGGTTGTAGGGGAGGCAGCAGCTCGAGGACGCGCCTGTACTGGGCCATGAGCTCAAGATATTCCTTGGCTTTCTGTGCCCTTGCCAGGGTTGACTGTGAGAAGTGGTAGCGGTAGGTCCCATCCGAGTCAAAGGCCGATTGCAGAGGACTCAGAATCCGCGGCGCCCCAACCCTGGGGGAACGGTCCGGCTTGGGAGAGATTGTGCGCGAGACTCTCCTCTGCTGCTGAAGATGTTGTCTCAAGCTTCCGTTGGTAGGAGCGTCGGGCAAAGGAGCCAGTCTTGGAGGGATGGGCTGTGAGGCATTTCTCCGCGTCGCAAGCCGCCTCGACTCGCTCAGGTTCAGGGCCATTTTCACGATCTGGGCCGAGTCCATATCTAGTGGTGCCATGCTTGCGCGCGGAGACGACCCGACAGCCGTTTCCCCGGCGAGGGGTTCGCTCCCCGCAATAGCGGTGCCGAGCGAGTCTCTCTCGCTCCCTGATCCATGGCCTGGGGCACTGCTTGATTGCGCGCCCTTCTGGTGTGGCCTTTCCTGGCCACGCCGAATATTCTTCTCGACATGTATCTCGGCATCCCGGTGTCGCCTGTGCGAGCGGGTATGTGTGAGAGTCTCATGTTCAACAGCGTTCGAAACGGGGTCGGTAAGGAGGAAGGCGCCGCTTGACCTGTGCTTGTGAGTACGATGGGGGTGTTGTACCCTCGACCGACGCCTGGCATCGTCGTCGTGCGGTATCTGCGCCGCGGGCTCGGCGTCTTCGGAGGATCCCGGCCCTAGGTTCGAGTCGGGGATAAAGCCGCTCGGGCGGCTGCTCTCGGCGCCGGTGTCGGCCTTCTCGAAGCCAGAGGATGCTACCCTATCGCGGTCGAGGGCATGCGTGGATTGTCTGGTAGACCTTCGGGGGCGGAGGTGGGAGGGCGGGCTGGCATCTTGGTCATTCATCGCTGCGCCCTCCTATTGTTGCCTTTCACATGGAGGAGACACGAATAAGGGGTTGTCAAGAGCTAGAAGAGGTGGTTCTGGCGATGCATTGTCGGGTTGGGGAGTACGAGCTGCCTTCTTGGTCGGGCTGTCTGAGGCTGGAGCAGGAGCTGGAGCTGGCGCCAGGGTATTTTCCCATGTGAATGTGAACGCCGACGTCAGTAAGGGTGTCGCGTGGTTCTATTCGTCCGAGGCCAATTCGACGCCTCTTTTGAGCATTTGGGGGGGAAAGACCTTGGGGCACTCGGGGGTTACACGAGCCAGGTCGATTACACGAGCCAGGTCGACACTTGGACGAGCAAAATCACCATCCCTGACGCCTGGACCGGCCACCTGACGGGGGCTGCTCAACCCCCACTATTAACCGCTACGAGTTCTCGCGTCTGTGGCGGGGAAACAAAGCTCGAGGGAAGCCTTCTACAAGGGTCTCGCCCGCTGCGACCATGCACTCCGGTCACCACTTTTTATGCCGATACGCGTGCCCCAGGATTACTTGGACGCCGAGCCTGCATAACAGACAGGTCACTCGAGCCTTCAAATTCTTCGGCAGACATGAAAAAGGTTCAAGTTTGTTTGTTCTCAATGATAGCGCACCGTTACGGCCTCATGCGGTAAAGCGACAAGATGACATGGGGCCACACTGACAGGACGCCATGCGATGCGCAAACCAACCGTCCCATTTCCACCACAGCGCGCGGGCGGTGAACATCTCATTCTAGGCATTGGACAACGGCTACGCCACGCCGTCATCCCTCACAGGAGATCGCGAAAGTCCGAAAAGTAGGTCCTATGGATTCTCTCGACATAATCAACCAACGCAGGATGGCTCTTGATCACAGCCGTGGTGTCTGGCTGACTGTCACACAGAGAATGAAACACGTCAGCATCTCATCCAACACAGAAGTTGGCCCAAGTAAGGGGCAGGGCGCGATTGCTCACAGTTTGTTTGCCAGATACCCTGAAATGCAGCCAAACAGTGTGAAGTCGGCCTCTGTGGGCCTCTCCCCGCCAAGGATCCAAAACGGCGCCGAGTTCCCCTGAACAGCTTTCTCCTGGGCGGTGCTGGCAAAGTCGGCGAGAGCTCCGATAGCCTCGGTCCTAAAGTGCCGGACCTCGTCGGGGCTATGTCGACCTGTCCCCTGGAAGTACAGCATCATCTTCAGGTACTGGAACGTGAAGAAGCCAGTAACATGGCGAATCCCGCCGGGTAGGTGGCCGAAGGGTCCATGGTCGCGCATCATTTTGTAGTTTTCGTACCAGCGCTCAAAGTTCTGTCTCCACGTCAGCAGCAACCTATGGCATCCGCCATACAAAGCCCGCCGTATAAACGCACGACATGATAGTACAATCTATCTTCCAACATCGCCCGCAGACAATAATCCACCGCCCTCTCCCCCGGCGCCAGCCCCGCATTCAAGTCCTCAAGCCGGCCCTGCTCAACCAGCCGCCGGACAATGAGGGCCGTGTCGCCCAGCAGTTCGCCCGAGTCGACAAACTTGACGTACGGGAACTTCTCCTTTGGCGCCTGGCTGCGTGTGCCTAGGCTATTCTCGTACAAGATGCTGGCATACCGCAGGCGGAAGTGCAGCTTTGTCACGAAACACGACAGGCTGTACGTCGAGCGGTCTTGGTCGAGCGAGTAGACGATGAGGTAAGGTGATGTTGTGGGCTTGGGGGTGTCAGGAGCTGGTTTGGCCGTTGGTGCTTGGTCTGTTGCCATTTTGAAGGTACTCTTTCTTCGGAACGGGGTGCGTTGACTGCCCAATCTCTGACTTGAACCGCAATTACCATGGGTATTATATCATTATTGCTAATAGCGAGCAATGCGGGCAGCGAACCAGCTGTTCCTAGCGCGAGGCTGAATTCTTTGAGTTTGAGCGTCCGAGTCCCATCGCCAGTCTGCCCCACCACCTTGCACCGTATAAATAAATGCCTTGCCCCTGTCTCTCCCATGCGTTTCTCTCCGGCCTCTGCTCTGTTGGTTCAGCCGCACCATCCGCAGACCTTCACCTCCTCACTTTGGGGTGTTCGTTGCGAATAAAACCCGGCCCGGCTTCTTGGCCTTGGACTGTCGACCAACCGCTGGAGAGTTGGGTCCTCGACGTTGACGTTGAAAGTACCTAAAATATTGAAAGAAAGCAGGTGGCTGATGGTAACAAAGCTGTATATTTTTCACCAATCCCCTTCCCACCATATAAACACGGGCTTCAAGTTTCAAAATTAAGTATTAATATTTGGACCTGAAAAACGCGGAGACCTGGGCAAAGTGTATGCCTCCAATATATGCTCTCTTGTATGACATGGCACTAATATCTATTTAAAAACGGGGCTTGCAGGAGACGGAAACCTCCCGAATCCCATCGCTCCAGGCCTATACTCCATTTGACCAGACCCAAAAACCCAGATGCACCTGGGCGCCTTGCCAAATAACAAGGCGATACACAAAACGCCAGTCCTTCAAAACACAGTTACTGCACTTACGTATCCGTTCTTCAGCACTTCAAACACCAAGCCCGGGAAGCCGTACAGGGTGGTCGTCGACTCCTCACTGCCATCGAACTTCTTTCCCACGCCCGGAGTAACTCCCCCGCTTTCCTCCCAGCCGCCGAGCAGCTCGCAGCTGCTTCCAGGGCTGTCTCCCCAGCCTCGGTTGAGCACCATGCCGCGCTGTTTCTGCCTTGCCTCGCTCTCTGATGGGTAAATTGACTTCCACTCCTCACGTAGACTTTCCTCGACTTCTGTGAAGGGAGTCTCCGAGTGGATGACAGTGTTTGGAGATGCATTTGCCAGATAAGGAATCTCCCAGCGGCAACGGCGGTGTCTATTGAAGGGGTATGATCCGGGTACATTCGCATGTAGAATTACCTTGGTCGCAACGAGCCGGTCGGCAGCGTGTGACTGAAATGGTGTCTCTGGAATAACGGAGCTTCCGATTTGAGATGGCGGTTGCTTTGATGGGGTTGTTGGAGTTGACACCAAGATGTCGAAGCCCAGGTAGAAATAGTTGTAGAAGCATTCCCCAGACACATTTGCAACGAGGTCGTCTTCTACAGCCTCCTCACTGGAATTATATCCATCCGACGTTGTGTGTGTTGAAGACTGGTCCGTGTCGGTCAAGTCGTCGAGGCGTTTCAAGTCGTTTCCGTTTGGCCGCGCCATTGTGTTGCTTGCGGCTCTGAGCTTGTGAATGTACATCCGCTGATCATTCTTCCTGTATATCGCATCTGGTGGGCCTAACTCTGCAACTAGTTGTTGGGGAGTTGTGTCGCCCAGGGATATCCAGAAAGAGTTGTTTGTCCACTTCCTGAACATCTGCACCTTACCTCCGCCGAATATCTTGACCAACGATATCTCGTCCGGGCATACGTCTTTGCCCTTAGAAAGAGGCGTGAATGTCTTGATGCTCGGCAATACCTCGGTGTAGAGTTGCTCTCGAGCCTGCGCCCAGGAGTCGCCAGAGAAGACTGCCATGGCATTCGGGATTGCCGACGACGACAGTAGCGACACAACGTCTTTGGATGGCGAGTACTCGGATTTCCGCATGGGAAAGGTAAAGGCGACACCAGGGTACGATAACACATACAGGCCCGCTCCGTCTCTAGTATCGGAATCTGGTATGTATTCCCCATCGTATGTAGGCCCCAAAAAGCGTTGATAGATGTGACGGAACGTTGGCCCCGGGGTGGCCTCGGGCTGTTGGGACGGCGAGCCCTGGGCGGCAGTCGGCGGGCGAACAAGATCGCGCTCTTTATCATTCGCAGGCTTGAGGAAAATGTGATTTTTGGTGAAATCAATGACCTCAATCAACCGAAGCCGCTGCTCGGGCCCGTCGAAGCGGAGGCGGATACCGTTTGCGGGGAGGGTGAGGATGGTGGGCTCCCTCACGGGGTCGCTGGAGGTATAGGCAAGGTGTAGCTTTGGGAACCGTTGGGGTTCGGCCTTGAGTCGGGTTAGAATATCATGAAGGGATGCGCCGAGCACTAGGAATCCCAGCGCCCGCCCTGGATGCAGCTGTGCCGAAAAGAGTGACATGGCGATTGCTTCAGGGTGCCCTCCGACAGTAGACAGGGAGCTCGGCCTGCGGGGTAGGAGGAAGGCTGCCTTTTGTGCAGTTGCAAGATTGGGTGGGCTCAGGAGCTGAGGGGGTGACAGCTTTCAAGTATGATTTTATTACAATTTGTCGGGAACAGGGCGTAGATCTTAGAGCTAGTGGATAAGTCAAATGAAGGGTTTAAAGACAAAGGCAGGCGGGCAAAGGGGAAGCGACGGAGCTTGAGCAGGCTGGTTCCTCGTGATCACCAGCAGGTGAGCTGGGGTGGCAGTCTACCTAAGCAAGGTACCCAGGTAGCGAGACGTCATCCCGCGGCAGGCAAAAATGGAGGGGTGAGGGGTGTATATGTATGTACCTGTGTGCGGGTCCATGCACGATGTGCACTTGGCGCCTACCTATGCATTCCACCCGTGGACGTCTATCTTTATCAGTCGCTATCAGCGGGCTGGGTGCGGGAGTTGGGTCCGTTGCTCTGGCAATACACACGATGTGGTGTTTATGTCGCGCCTACCAACCCCCGGTAAAACTCCCCGCCGTGCTAGGGTATTTCCTCTATGGCACTGACACTCCACCAACCCTGCTCGAGTCTGCAGCATTTGCAGTGATTGCAAAGCAACCTAAAAGGCACAATTTACATCGGCCTTCCTTTACATTGAATTTTTGGAACCGACCCGACACTGTCATCCTGTCTCCTAACCCTGATCACCATAATACTTGTTGACAGCGATGCGAGACAGCTCCGCCATGGAGCGCAGAAACACATCAATGGCGCCGGCGGGTCGAAATGGCGCCGGCACGCGTTCCAGCATCCGGCCCCCGATTAGAAATGCACCCAGCAGGCAAGGACCCACAAGAAACACGACAATGGGTTCGCGCATCGACCGAGCAGGCGCGACTTCCCCGACCGAATCTCTCATGTCGGTCGCCACGACAGCAACAACGGGAGGCTTGAAGCGCAAGGAACGCGAATTCGAGGGAGATGAGGGCGAGGCTACCAACATAAATGTCGTTGTGAGGTGTCGCGGCCGAAACGAGCGCGAGGTGCGGGAAAATAGCGCGGTCGTTGTCAATACAGAAGGCGCGAAGGGCAAGCTGGTAGAGCTTTCTATGGGGCCTACAGCTCTCAGCAACAAGACGTACAACTTCGACCGCGTTTTTTCCCAGGCTGCAGACCAGAGCATCATATTTGACGATGTGGTCAAGCCCATCTTGGACGAGGTAAGCCGCGCCACCAAACACTTGCAAGGGCTACTGCTAATGTTGCCCAGATGCTGGCCGGTTACAACTGCACCATCTTTGCCTACGGGCAGACGGGCACTGGCAAGACATACACAATGTCCGGCGACATGAGTTCCACATTAGGCCTGCTATCAGACGAAGCTGGAATCATCCCCCGAGTACTTCACGCCCTGTTCAATAAGTTAGAAATTGACGAGACGGACAACTGCGTCCGCTGTTCTTTTATCGAGCTTTACAATGAGGAACTACGGGATCTTTTGTCACCGGACGAGAGTGCCAAGCTCAAAATCTACGACGACAACTCCCGCAAAGGCCACGCCACCACTGTCGTTCAGGGTATGGAGGAGCGTCACATCACATCTGCCACCGACGGCCTCAAGTGGCTTCAAGAGGGCAGCTTGAGGCGCCAGGTCGCCGCTACAAAATGCAATGACCTGAGCAGCCGAAGCCATACCGTCTTTACCATCACGGTCCATGCTAAACGACAGACCGAGGCTGGTGACGAGTATCTCATGGCAGGAAAGCTCAACCTGGTTGATCTTGCCGGAAGTGAAAACATCCAGCGCTCCGGTGCCGAGAATAAGCGTGCCGCCGAAGCCGGTCTGATCAACAAGAGTCTGCTCACCCTTGGGCGTGTTATCAACGCCTTGGTTGACCGCAGCTCTCACATTCCTTACAGGGAGTCCAAGCTCACGCGTCTTCTCCAAGACTCCCTCGGCGGGCGAACCAAGACGTGCATCATTGCGACAGTGTCTCCAGCCAAAAGCAATCTTGAAGAAACCATCTCCACACTAGACTACGCCTTCCGAGCCAAGAACATCCGAAATAAGCCCCAAGTGAACGCGCTAATCAACAGGAGGACTCTACTGCGAGACTTCACCGGTGAAATTGAGAGGCTCAAAAGTGAACTCATTGCCACCCGACAGCGTAACGGTGTTTACCTGTCGAACGAGAATTATGAGGAGATCACGGCGCAGAACGAGTCTCGCCGCATTCTCACAGAGGAGCAAGCAGCCAAGATCGAGACGCTTGAAAACAATCTTCGAAACAAGGTGCAGGAACTCTTTTCTCTCACATCGAGTTTCATGGGGCTCAAGAAGGAGCACGAGGCGACCCGAGCCCTACTCGACGACACGAAGGAGGTCCTTGACCAGACAGAGTTGGTACTGGCCGCCACCAGGAAGACTCTCGCAGAAGAGACCCTTATCCGCAAAGCCCACCAGGAGACCGAGGAGAAGCTTACTGCCGTCGGCGGCGAGCTGATTACCACGATCAAGACAACGGTCAACCATGTGGATGGGCTCCGCGCAAAGAATAAGCGCAAGTCCGACCTCCAAATGCTCAACAGGAGTACATGGAGCATGTCACAGGCTCAGGTTTCTGGCGTGACCGAGCTGGTCGAAAACCGGATCGAGGAGTTCCGCAAGGACCAGGAGGAGCACATTTCCAGCATTTCGGAGCGAATGCAGTTGTTTGTGCAGGGCGAACTTCAAAAGCTATCTTCCACACAATCATTCCTGGACGAAAATCTGGCCCAGTTTTCCGAATCAAAAACTCAACTTCTGGAGCAAAAGCAGACATCAAAGGAGGAGATGGACAGCGTTCTGGAAGAAATCAAGGTTGTTAGGGACAATGTGAAACAACGCGTCGGGGAAAGCCTTCAGGCTATTGCGACTGCAGCAGAGCGGATAGCAGGGGATGTCCTCAGCGAGCTGGGCATATTCCACAGCCACCTGCACGGGTCGTACGCCTCTCTGGGGAAGGACTTCAAGTCGCTATTCGAGGAGTTGCTACGGCACATTAGTGCCCAGAAGGCTGAGTCAGATTTGCTCAGACAGCAACTAGAGGGCGCGAGTGAGACAATTGTGCAATCCAATGCCTCGGTTTCTATCAGGATCCAGGAAGTGCTCGACGAGGAGCGCAAGCAAGCCGCCATGGAGCGCCAAACTCTGCTCACACAGATCACCTCCCTCATCAATTCGCAGGCAGAGGTGCAGCAAAACCGCATTGCGAGCAAGACATCATTAATACAGGAGACAATCACGGACACAAACAAGGCATTTGAGGAGGACGTTGCCCAATATTCAGAGGGCATGGACACCTGGAATGCCAAGGACAGCGAGCTGCTTGACGTTGTTGCCAAGTCGAGAGAGGCGATGAAGGTTAAGTTGAAGAACGATTGGACGGTACGTTGCATTCCCCCCACAGTTGCCGGCTCCTGCTAACGATGTTTAGGCTGCGAATAAGCACAGCAGCTCGATTCAGAACACGACCAAGTCTGTCAATGCTGAGACGGTACGGGTAGTCGACGAGCAGATGAGGGATCTTGATGTTCAAATGAAGGACTTGGACGAGTTTGTGTCACGAGCCAAATCACAAAACGCCGAGCATCACGAGCAACATGCAGGCTCAGTCCGCGCCCTGTCAGGCACGGTAGAGAAGTCTTTCTCCAAGATCTCTGACCACTTCAAGGAGACATTTGACAGGGTGAGGGATGTTGGTGATGAGGTGGAAACAGGGGCCAGAGGTATCCAAGACGGCCTGGAGCCGCTTGACGAAATTGTCTGCCAGCCATTGACTAGTCTCCGGGACGACATCAAGACGACGGTGTTACAGGAGTATGAGCCAACTGGAGATACTCCGGAGAAGGTTCAATACCAGTACCCGACAGAGCTTCCCCGCACAGTCGCACATGAGGCCATTCTTGCGGACATGCGTGACACGCCAACACCGAGCAAGCCAGCCTCAGCTTCGGCGGTGTTTGTTGACATGAGCTACCTGTCATCCCCGAGGTCACCATCCCGGCTGTCCAACTCGTCTGGGCAAACGGAACCCACCAGGACTGCAAGGGCTATGAGTCTGCGTGAAGTCAACCCAAATGTGACAACGGGCTCAATCATATTTGATCCGACGGCTAGTACTATGTCGGTGCCGGCTGTGAGCGAGAACACGGTGCCGCTTATGAAGCGCAGCACCAGGATCACACGGCTGGCCAAGAAGAAGCCAGTCGGAGCGGTGGCTTCGGGGCTGGAGAATCTGCCGCCCCCGACGTTTTCGCACAGTTCCAGGAGGAAGAGTCCACGGCTGCAGTAATGAAAAGAGTGTTAGTTGTCTAGAAATTGGTGGTATTCAGCTTTGGGGTTTGGTTCGGCGTTGTATCTGGTTATTGGAGTTTGGGTGGCCGGTTGGCAAGACGGCCTTGGAGGCAGTTTGTGTTTTTACACTGTACTCTTATTAAGCACCGATACCCCTGATGGGAGTTGTGAGATTTTAATACCGGGATGTTTATCTTTGCTGCTGGGGCCATTGTGTGCTGGGTCGTCTGTCTAAGTTGGGTGTATGGCACCTCCTCTATAATTGCAGAACATTGCCCCTCGTAAAACTATCAATTTCAATGCAATGCGTGTAGGGGTAGAAGATGCGATTACAACACCGCAAACACTTCAAAAGTGAAGAAAGAAAGAAAAAAAACTTCTTAAGCTGGGACGCTAATGATGACAACGGTGAGATTCGAACTCACGCCCTTTCGGACCACGGAATCCTGAGATTGTATCAAGGGTGTACTCCTTAACGTGGCGCCTTAGACCGCTCGGCCACGTTGCCTGACTGGTTGATGCCGGTATGACCAAGAATGCGAGCCTATCGTAGGTGCCGCAGTTTGCTCATTGTGCATGGAGACTGCAGGATAGCAGGGGGGGATTGTATTGGGTGCGGGACCCTCTCCCACCGCGGATGTGGAGGTTGAAAGAGGTGCAAGTGGATTGATTGTGCTCCAATGATTGATTCTGTACCCCGAGGAATTAGCACTTCAAAAGACCTGATCACAGCAATGTGCCGGATACATGAGCAGGTTTGCTAGCCGATCGAGTCACTTTGCCAAAAGCGGCTCGGCGAAGCGCTGAGAGGGAGTCGATCGGTGGCACCGTGCACGCACGACGCCCTCCGGGAGACATATCCCCACATCCGTGACATCGGGCAGCTCCTTCCTGCAACAAAACAATGGCACGACTGGGCAGGCACGCTTCAGGTTTGCGGTGGGATATGTAGGCCCGTCATCGACTACCCGGCCGTAGACAGATGGGATTGTGGCAAACCCCACGCTTGTTTGACATATGACGATGGAGGCAGCGACACCGCGGCTTCCACCATCAATAATAGCTCACTTTCATATAAATACATCCCGAGAGACTTGATCCAATCCCCAGAGATACTCTCCTTAGACACCTCCAATCCCAAACTCCCCCTACCCACCTCCTTCACAATGGCAGCCCCCGACCTCACGACCTTTAAAGCCCTCTCCTTCGACTGCTACGGTACCCTGATCGACTGGGAAGCCGGGCTGCAGGCGGATCTATCCCCGCTGGTATCCCAGCTGTCCGCATCACACCCGTGGGCGGCGTCGCCGGCGCTGGCGCTGGAGCGCTTCAACGCCATCTCGGAGCACCTCGAGGCGGCCAACCCGACCCAACTCTACCACGAGACACTCTCGGCTTCGCTGAAGCAGCTAGCCGCCGAGCTCTCGCTGCCCGCGAGCCCGGCCCTGTCCGCCGCCGCCGCCGCCGTTGCCACGGGCCCCGGCCGCTGGCCCGCCTTCCCCGACACCGTCTCGGGCCTACGTAAACCCACCCCCTCTCCCTTTTCCACTCCCCCCACTGCAAAGCTAACACCCGCAGTCCGCCTGCGCAAGCACTTCAAACTCATCATCCTCAGCAACGTCAACAACGCCAACATCGCATCAGCCGTCGACACGAGCCTGGCGCCGGCCGTCTTCGACGCCGTGTACACGGCCGAGGCGATCGGCGCGTACAAGCCGAGCCACGCCAACTTCGAGTACCTGTTCGCGCACGCGCGGGATGATCTCGGCGTCGACTTTGCGCGGGGCGAGTTGCTGCACGTGGCGCGCAGCCTGACGGCGGACCATGTGCCGGCCAAGGAGCTCGGGTTCCGGAGCGTGTGGATCTCGCGGGGTGGGGACCGCGAGGGCCACTACGGCACGGGGGGCGACTTGCGCCGGCTGACCGAGGAGGGGAAGCTGGGGTTTGAGTGGAAGTTTGGGACGATTGGCCAATTTGCGGATGAGGTGGATCGGCAGTTTGCTGCCAAGGAAAAGGGTAGGTAGGAAAGGAGCTGACACTGTTTTGGATTGCATATCTATCAAGTTACCCCGAGTCTGACCGGAGGTCTTCTGCCCGGCGGCGTTGGCGGTACTTCCTAGTCTCGATGCTGTCCAAACCTCGCCACCCCTTCCTCATCTTCATAGGCCGAAGAAAACCATCCCGGTGGATTCCATCGTCCATCTCGTCCATGCTATCCTCTGGGTTAACTATCACAGCCTTGTCTACGCTGAGTCCATGCACTTGCTTCAGGTGACGAGTTATGTTGCTCTTCTTGTCAGTCCCTTCCACTGCTTTCTTGCAGCCTGCCTCGGGACAGAAAAACATCCTTTGGCGGACGACTTGAGCCGTGACAGGCCCCTTGGCCTGACCTGGGTTGGCCTGCCCCGCTTCAACCACCACGACCTTGTCTGCACCGAGTCCATGTATTTGCTTCAGGTGACGAGTCATATTGCTCCGTCTGTCAGTCCCTTTTACGGCTTTCTTGCAGCCTGCCTCGGGGCAGAAAAACATCCTTTGGCGGACGACTTGAGCCGTGGTAGCCCCCTTGGCCTGCCCGGGGGAGACGATGGTGCCCATTCCATCCTCACCGCCCCCATCGCTCTCGTCTTCCTCATATTCATCGTTCTCCTCATCAGACAAGATATCAATCTGTCCCGGAAGATATGTAGTAGCTTGCACGCCTGCCATTCCTGGTCCGGCCGGCTCCTTTGGAATGGCGAGGAGTGAAAATTCCTGACCAAAAAGCGAAGCACAACGCTGTCCGGCGCGATCGAGAACTTCGGCCGAAAAACCGGCCAAGGCGGCTGAGCTCAGCACGTCACGCCAGTCCCTGGGGTGGTACAAAGCCATTCTTTCGCCGGCTCTCAGCCTTCTTGACTTTGACCCCGACCTTTCTTCTCTCCGTTGCTGTCCCTGTCTCTGTCGTGACCGGGATTTTTTCTTCTTCAGCACGGGTGCTCTGAGCTCTGTGTCGTCCTCGCTAGCCGTACCAGAGTCAGATTCGTCATCCCGATTGAGCGAGTTTAGTCGAGAGTTGTGCAGTATCGTAAGAGTGTTATCGAGCTTTTCCAAGATCCGCCGAACCGCTAGACGCATCATTGCGTACGAAACCTCATCGTTGGCCGATACAACCGGGAAGTATTCTGGCAACGCAGCTCCCTTCCCTTTTCTCTGAGACCGTCTCGCACCCCCCTCGCCCTCTTCATCCTCCTCGGAACGGGCATCTGCATCCTCCACGTCCGTCTCAACCGGCTCCATCACCGCCGACTGCCCTCCAAACGGCGTCCCCAGGCCCCTCTTTGCAAACTTCTCCTTGGCGAAGCGCAGCACAGTCGCCGAGATCTCGTCTTCCAAGTTACTGCTCGGATACGCCGCCGGGGGCCCGCGCAGCGTCTCCGCCTCCAGATCCTTGTCCTCCATCTCATCCACCACCATCAACCCGTCATCCGGCACCTCATGCGCCCGGATCGGCCACGCGCACCAGGCCTTGGGGGGCTCCCACCCTTCGCCGTTCTACCGCAGCCATCAGCCTCACGCCAAGAAGCCCAGCGGAAAAAGCCAAAGAAAAAACTCACATTCTCGTCCGGGTACGCTCCCCGCAGCTTGAACGAATTGTACAGGTGCACCGCCAGGTCCCGCTTCCGCGCACCCTCGAGCGACAGCCAGAGCTCGCGCTCGCCCTCGATGAAGCCGCGCCAGGTCTCGCGGGGGCCGTGCCAGCGGTTGGGGCGGGTCTCGTTCAGCTCGCCGGATGCGATCGAGCGGATGTCCTCTGTGTTCTTGTCCCAGTCTACTGTGGGTTGGCAAGTGCTGCCGGAGCTGGACTCGTCGATGTCGGAAAATCCCATTTTGGGGGGGTAACTCTAACATTGAAAAGTGTTGTGTTGTGGTGACGGGTGTAAGTGGGAGGAAATGGAAATGCCGTAGAAATCGGTCTGCCGAAAGTATGCCGAGGTGGGACGAATCGGCTTGCACTTCCGCCACCCGCTTGACTTACTGTGTATATAGCAGCGCAAACAAAAGAGGAAGTCGCGACGCACTATCTTTTCTCGGTTTTCAATGGTGCTGTGTTATTTGCGTTGGGCATGACCCCCTAACCCTGGAAATGTATTTTTACAGGTTACCAAGTGAAGCAAGTCAAAACTCTCATTCACATTGGCCGTTCCGAAAAAGACGAGTTCAACAAGGTATATTCAAGACGTGGATTCAGCGCAATGCCTACCTACACTAGAGTTCAGAATGAGAAACGAACGGCCCATTTTGGTATCTCATTACATCAGACAGCTCAAAGAAATTACAAAATCTACGCCAACGTCGCCCTCGCCTTGCGCTGCTCTTTTTCCAGCTTTCTCCGCTTCGCCCGCAGCACTGTGTCTTCGGTGCTCTTCTTCTTGTTGCTAAACTGCATCTGCTCAAACAGCTTGCGCTTCTTCTTGCTCAGCATGCCCTTGGCCCGCTCCAGGTCCTCGGCCTCCTCGCGCGCCTTCTTCTCCAGCGCCTTCTTCTGGTCCAGTTTTGACTTGCTCTTGGCATCCACCGACTTGCTCTTCAACGACTTGCCAGACAGCTCGGCCTCGACCTCGCGTTGACGCTGCAGTATCGCAGCCTCCTCCTCGTCCTCCTCAACATCATCAT
The DNA here is from genome assembly GCA_030549175.1 of Lasiosphaeris hirsuta. Classification (NCBI taxonomy): domain Eukaryota; kingdom Fungi; phylum Ascomycota; class Sordariomycetes; order Sordariales; family Lasiosphaeriaceae; genus Lasiosphaeris; species Lasiosphaeris hirsuta. The sequence continues at coordinate 7,515,836 of JAUKUA010000001.1, forward strand.
CCGAAACTCCAGCAAACTCCTCCGCATCCACCTCGCTCTCATCGCCATTCGCCGAGTCGACATTCATATCGTTCTCGACATCCTCATCGCTCTGCTCCTGCTCCTCTGCATTCGCGTTCTCGGCATCACTCTCAATCTCGGCGTCCAGAGCCTCAGCCTCAGTCTCCTGGGCATCCAGAGGAAGGGTCGGGTCGTACTGCCCGTTGGCTGTCTTGACGAAGGGGCTGAGATGGGGGGGTAGACCAGCGCCGGGAGCGTACAGCTCCGGGCTCTTAAGCTCTACGTCGTTGACGCTATCCCATACCCACTGGGGCTGCACATATATCCTTCCGGGGTACCTTTGGTTCTGCGTGATCTTCTGCGACGTCTGATTGTCCTCACCGTTATCCTCCGTGCCGTTGACAGCTTGCACAACAGGCCTGTCGACGATCTGGTGGGTGATGGACGGGTCAGACTCGTCAGTTGTGAAGGAGCCCTCGCCGAGAACGGAGTCCCACCCTATCCTCTTGCAGCCAAAGGCCCGGAGGAGAAACTCGAGTGGCTGGCGGGGGGTCTCGCGGGAAAGATATACTGTGAACTTGGAGAAAAGCTGGGAAACATTGCCGCTTGCTTGTGTGGGTTGGGGGAGAACATCGCCACCAGGAGCGGCAGGCTCAAATTTGTCGAGAGAATCAGAGGCCTGCTCGCCCTCCTCCTCATCCGCCACCGCGACAACTTCGGTAGACGCCTTGTCCACGGAGCTGTCCGCCTTGAGCTCCTCGACAATCTTGTCAACAGCGGCTTGGACCTTGGGGTCGGGACCGTGCTGCGACTCTCCATTTGTGATGGCCTTGATCTCATCGCCATCCGTGGCAATATTGACTCCCTCCAGCGAGAATGCGCCAAGCTCGGCACCCTGCTCATCCTTCAGCTGGTCGAACTTGGGTGGGTACTTGATGCCGATAGATGTGAATAGCCTGTAGTTGACAAAGCTGAGAAGAGTCATATAGAACTCGACAAAGGTACCCATGATCCTGAAGTCGACATCTCCAACGATTCTCTGGTTGAACTTGTACGGAACCAACCACAGGACATCCTCGCCCTGGATGTTGGCCTGGTAGTAGATTCCCTTGATCGAGAGGAACGACTTGCGGAGGCTGTTCGATACGATGAGGTAATGTTGGAACTCGAGGCAGAGGCGCTCGCAGCGCGCGATCATCCTGGCGGGGACGGCCGAGGTGGACGGCAGGTTGGCGAAGAGGAAGAGCATGGACAGGCAGTCGTCCAGATCCCTCACGGCGTCAATGAAGGTCGGGTAGCGCTCGCGAATGACGTGGTTGAGTGTGTAGCGCGGCTTGCCGGTGGCCTCGGGGCGGGCGGCATTGCGCTCCCAACGAGCAGCATCCGAATTGTCGCCTCTGCCGAGGGCTTTGGATATCTTCTTCTCGAGCACCTTTTGTTCGCGGAACTTCTGTAGGAGCGGCTCGTGGAGCAGGTACTGGATGTCCTTTGTGTAGTAGAAAGTAGTGGAGGCGGTGACCGACTTGGTGACCTTCCGCTTGTTCCTAGGCTCGCGCGGGTAGATGCCCTTCCAGATGCATAGCTTTCGGAAGTCTGGCAGGCTGATCTGCAGCTTCTTGACGGCCTGTGTACGGGTAATGTAGTTCCTCGCCGCTCCGGTCGCGCCTCTCTTCTTGATTTTCGCCATGCTGCCTCAATTGGTGGATGTGAGAGGCGGAAGGCTGGATTGTTGATTGTTGGACGCACAAAAAAACGGCGAGACTGGCGGGGCACTTGGTACTGCTCAACATTTTTTTTTCTTCCTCTGCGACGGAACTTTTTGTGCCCCGCCTCACCGCTCGGCCTGATAAGATTAGCAGGGACATGGCTGTATAGCATGCAGTGTATGGCAGCTGGCAGTTGGTCAATGCTCGCAGCACCTGGCCGACTCGTCCAGCGCCCGCGACAGCTGCCAACTGATTCGCTGGCTCGATAACTGGCCTCCTGCAACTTGGCATCACCTGGAGTCGGATTTCTCGATCTGACTGCGTCCCATGTTTGGGCAATGGCGATTTGAACAATGGATGGCGGCAAGGTAACCTTGGGGAGGACGGCCGGCCTGTACCTCGGCGCGGCTGTCTTGCGACTTGCTCTCTTTACCCTCTTTCCCGGACTCGCAGACCTCCTGACCGGGCGCGTCGAGATCTCGACCCCCGTCACCAGCTTCAAGCGCCGTGCGTTGCCCTCCTTCACCCGACCAGTCCCCTTCTCGCGCTGACAAGTCTGCGACAGTACAAGAAGGCCTCTTTCTATACGACCACAATGTTTCTCCTTACGACGGCGGCGTCTACCACCAGGCGCCCCTCTTCCTCCCCCTCTTCTCGCTGCTCCCGAGCCTCCCCATCTTCACCTACCTCCTCTACATCGCCGTAGACATACTGAGCGCCGGCGCATTGTTGAAGATTGCCGACTCGGGCGAAGCGGGCTCGTCGGCGCTCTTTACCTCGCCGCGCCGTGAGAAGCGGTGGAGCGGCTTCGTCATTGCTGCCGTGTGAGTCGCGCCTTTGCCGCTCGCGTCCAGGGCCAACCGACTGACCGTCCACAGCTTCCTATTCAACCCATTCACGATAGCGACATGTATTGGACGATCGACCAGCGTCTTCACAACATGTGCCATCCTCCACGCCATCTCCAGGGCCGTTGCCGGTGCCCCCTTTAGCGCCATGGTGGCCTTGTCTTTCGCTGCATACCTCTCAATGTACCCGCTACTCCTCCTTCCGCCGCTACTGCTGCTCTGCTACGACAGACAGCTGCCGGAGAGGGCAATAAAGCCCGGCATGCGATCTGCCGCGACCAACATCCTCGTCGTGGTCGGCGTGCTGGCGGCCCTCTTCCAAATGTCGTACCTCATGACAGGCTCCTGGGAGTTTCTTCCCTCCACCTACGGCGTGCAGCTGACGCTGTCCGACCTGACGCCCAACATCGGCCTGTGGTGGTACTTCTTCATTGAGATGTTCGACTCGTTCCGCTCCTTTTTCTTAGCCGTCTTTTGGTTGCATCTCTCATGCTACGTCGGCGGCCTGACTATCCGTCTCCGACGCCAGCCCCTGGTGGTCCTTACCCTGCTTCTGGGTATATTCTCCATCTTCAAGCCGTACCCAAGCATCAGCGACGCGTCACTTTTCCTCGCCATGGTCCCGCTGTACAGGCATGTCTTCCCGCTCATGCGCTACACCTTTGTCATCGCTGCTGTCATCATGTATACGACCTTTCTCGGACCAGCCTTCTATCATCTGTGGATCTACGCCGGGAGCGGAAACGCAAACTTCTTTTACGCCATCACGCTCGTTTGGGGGTTGGGACAGAGCTTGCTGGTCTGTGATCTGACCTTTGCTGTTCTACGGGATGAGTGGGAGGTTGAGCGGCCCGAGATGGCTGGGAAGGATATTCGTCAGATTTAGGGGCCTAAAGCAGTAGCGTCGGTATACCCGGGCATAAAAGTATGAGTGTATGATTCACGTTGCAATAGAAAAAAAAAAAAATACAGTCTAAACCCATACGCTGTCCTCAATATGCTAGTTATCGATGTTGTACTCAATCACCGCTACCTCGTGTTTGCTGACGGGTACGTCCAAGATGTGGATATATAACAAGCACCTGTTTTTCTCCAGGACTGGTGTATACGAGGCGTGTGTGCGTGCGTCCCTAACATCCGCAGTGGAGGGCTGGTTGGACCCGACAAGGTGAAGGGGAGAGCTGACCCCCTATATGTATGAGGTCCAGTTTCTCGCCAAACAACACCCCCGTCACTGGGGTACAATAGCCCAGCGGCGGGGGTGCCGGCTCGACGACAACTAGACTCGCCAGTACCGTTGGCCTTGATTCGCCAGGCTATCTGTTCGATTCACCTTCGAGTAAAAACCGTCCGGGGATTTTGGTAACCACCACCTCCTCTGGCCCGCCCTCTCTCCCAAGAAGAGAGGGCCGTCCAGGGGGGTTGAGCAGGTGAGCTTTTGCCATTTTTGCCATTTTCTTCCATTTCCCATTTCTTTTTGCAGTTCCAAGCTTCCGGAGCCCGTCTTTCAGGCACCGTTCAATTGCTTTTCGTGTGCCCGCTCACTCTCGTCAAGACCACTGCTTTGTCACCGACTCAATAGATGGCAATCGTAGGCACGACGTAGCTATCATGAGAACTCTCCTGATACCCTATCGCAGCAGCAGCTTTGCAAACCACGACAGCCAACCGTAGCCCGGAGGAGCAGAATACTTCTCAGCTCCGAGTCTCTCCCGGCAACCCACTCTTGAAGTGGATAGGAAACGTCAGAATAGAACAAGCGGGTTTAGCTTAGTTGGGAGAGCGTCAGACTGAAGTCAAACTTCATCGTGTATCTGAAGGTCATGTGCTCGATCTACATAAACCGCAAGGATTTCGTTTTTGCGTGCTTCATCATCTGAAGCTGGCTCCCAGTCGATAGATAACCTTTGTCTTTCTGTGCATATGTACAACGCCGTGACTTTACCATTACTCTAGACTATTCGTCAAGAGGAGGCATGCCAGCTGAGGCCTCAGTTCTATATTTCGCAACTGCTCGGCTAAAAGGCCCTGCATTTGCGTGAGTTGGATATCTCTAATCCGCAGGAATCTACCAGCCCAAGCATACACATACATATCCATTCATACATGGTGTTACAATATCATGCACAACAACCACCAAACCCCAACTCCGGGGACACCATTAACCCCCCGGACCCGTCCTACGCCTCCACCTCATCCACCCTCGGCTTCCTCAACCTCGAAGCCGCCACCACATTCCTCAAATTCCCAAAGCTCAAGACCTCGCTGATCCTCTTGGACCCCGAGAACTGCATCACGAGCCTCTCGATGCCGCAGCCCCAGCCGCCGGTAGGCGGCAGCCCCGACTCGAGCACCTGGACATAACCCTCGTCGATGAGGATCTCCTCGTCCGCCACACCGCCGCCGTCGCACTGCTGCTGCCTCACCTGGTCGACAAACTTCTGCCGCTGAGCCGCCGGGTCGTTCTCCTCCTCGTACATGTTGGCCATCTCCTTCTCGTCCATGAACAGCTCGGCGCGGGCCGAGATCTGCTGGCCCGTCCGGGGGCAGATGAAGCTCTTGGCGAGCGGCGACATGCAGACGGGATGGTGGGTGATGAAGAGGGCGGCGTCGCGCGAGTGCGGCTCGAGGTAGCCGGCCGCGAGCTTGTCGAGCAGCTTGGCGAGCGTCGGCTCCTTGTGGGTGATGCCCTTGGCCTCGAGGCGCTGAGTGAGGTCCGCGAAGGCGTCCGGGCGGACCAGGTCCGGAAAGTGCATGTCGAGTTCGGCCTCGAGGACGGGGAGGAATTCTAGCTGCTTGAATGGCCCGCGATACTTGGCTACTTCGACGGGGGCTAGGGATTCCAGCTTGGTGGCGATGAGGCCCGAGCAGTGCTCGGCAATGCCGTACACAAGAGTCTCGGTGAGATGGATGAGATCGTCTAGGTTTGCGTACGCACTATAGAATTCGCATGTGGTGAACTCGGGGTTGTGCGTCTGGTCGATGCCTTCGTTTCTGAAAGACGGACCGAGCTCAAACACCTTGTCGACGCCTCCCACTACAAGGCGCTTCAGCCATAATTCGGGTGCGATGCGCATTGAAAGGTCCTTGGACAAGGAGTCCGTAGTTGCGGTAGTGAAGGGGGCCGCTGCGGCTCCTCCTGCGGCTCCAGCCAGGATGGGAGTCTGGAACTCGAGGAAGTGCCTCTCGTGGAAGAACTCCCGCATGTACTTGATCAGGTACGAGCGCAGGCGCAAGGTGTCTACAGTTTTGCGGTTCACCAACATGTCGACGTGCCGGTTACCGATCCGCGTGTCCACATCAGACAAGTCAACCGGCAAAGGGAGCAGGTTGGGCGATAGGATATCGGGCATCTGAGTCGCCCCAATGCTCAGCTCACCGCTGGGGGTGCGGGTTGCCTTTCCAGTTACGGCTGTTCATGGTCAGCAACCAGCCAGCGGATGCTTGGGGACTGAAGCGGCAGACGCACATATAATGTGACCCCTTTGCAAATTTGTGGATATTGTCTTGAAGCTATCCAATGTCACGCCGGCGGCCTCAAGCTTCCCAAAGTTGAAAAGACCCTGAACCTGCTCAAACTCGCTCTTCAGTACAATGAAAATGAGCTTGGAGCTCGCCTTCCGAATGAACTGGACTCGTCCTCGCAGCACGACCTCCTCGTCTGCTGTTACGTGCGTCTCAATGCCCCTGTATTTTTCTCGGAATTCAGGTATCCGCATGGGTATGCCGCTGTGTTCTATTCTGGGATACTTGGGCACATTGGCCTTGGTTGAGCGGGAGTAATCCCGCACACAACAATTACGAACGCCGAGCAGATTCGACCAGTTCGACCGCAAGGGCCGGGACTGGATACGCAGAATAGGTCTCATCGCGGCTATTACCCAAGTTAGCAACTGGAGTCTGAATTGCGGTTGTAATGCAGGTCTCGGGAAGTAAAATGGGAGCTTGGGGCTCAGAATATCGATAGTTATGATCACATACGCAAGCGTATCAGTCGCAACGGTTCTAATGTTTTGGTACAGTTCATCATATTGGGCCCAGGGGAAGATATTGAGAAATGAGATATGCGAGTCAATACTTACAATCATGCTGGGTGTCAATGACGGTTTGCGACAATCGCGATGAGAAAAGAAATCAAAGGAAGAAAAAGCTGCGTCCACCTCGAGAATTTAAGCAGTTTGGATTTCACCAACCAGGACCCGCAATTGCGCCGAGTTCTTCCAATCCACCATAATTCTGCCGCCTGCGACTTTCCCACCGCCTTCCTCCCTCAGCTTTGACCGGGGCTCGACCGCCTGACCGCCTTTGGCAAAAAGTGGAAAATGACGTGGAAAGCAAACTGGTTCCCGTCGTCGCCCCAGCATTCACGCCCCGTAACGAATAAACCACCACCACCAACAACAAAACCACCGCCCATCCTCGCCCTCGAAAAAACCCCCATCAACACCCCCACCCCCACCCCCACAAATCTCAAAACCATGTCTCTCTTCGGATTCGGCAAGGCCCAGCCCACCTCGGCCGAGCGCATCAGCGCCGTCGAGAACGAGCTGAAGGTGGTCGCCGAGATGCACACCCGGTAGGTCCTCTCTCCGCCCCTTTCCCTCTCTCAAACCCCAGGCTCTCCCCCGACACCCATGCTAACCTGGCAACCCAATTCCAGCATGGTCAAGATTTGCACGCTTAAGTGCGTCGACAAGACATACCGCGAGGGCGAGCTCAGCAAGGGCGAGGCCGTGTGCCTGGACCGGTGCTCGGCCAAGTTCTTCGAGGCGCACCAGAAGATCTCGGATCACCTACAGCAGCAGTCGCAGCAGCAGGGCGGGGGCTTCGGCATGGGGGCTTAAGTCGAGGCGGGCGCGCCGCGAAAAACGAACGAGAACGAAACGGGAAGAACCCGGGAGGGGACGACAGGAAATCTCACAACATCATGTTGCACTTGTAGCAGCTTTTCACATTCGGGAGAAAAGAAAGGGAAGGAAGACGTCTTCTGGATCAACCGCTATAACTCCAAAACAGGCCCAATCGGCTTGTCTGTAACCTGTACATTATCACAACCAACCCACCCACACACACGGCTAGAGTGGTCCGGCGTTGGCCTGGGGGATTGAATGGAATCCCTCCTCCAAAGATGCCTCAAGGGCTCGTTGAAATCATGGATGATTTACCCCCTTTATCCTCGTGAAATGCTAATGCTATGCTATGCTATGCCTTGCTCAACAAACTATGCCATATGGAAACGCCCGGGGCCGCAACGCCGGAGTATAATACAGACCAAGATGACAACAAGGAAACTGGCATGTTACCCCCTTCCCCCACGGCTCGGACCAGTTGGCCCCCTCGTGATGTTCGGACCGGTCCCTATCCCGGTGAGCGTCCTCACGAACCAATGCGGCCAACTCTCCGTCTCCAGCACCGCCTTGAGCTCATCGGCGCGCCGCTCCAGGTCCTCGACCTGCTCTTCAAAGTGCGCCACGCCGTCCTCAACGTCTAGCACCCGCCCGACGAGCGCGTTAATCTCGTACTCGAGCTTGGCCACGAGGACCTCGACGTCCTTGACCGCCTCGGCCAGTCGGGACCGCTCCTCGGCCACCAGATCGCCACTGTTGCGGTATATGCGCTGGTACGTGTCGCTCACAGCCAGGTACAGGGCGTGGAGCTCTGTCTGCTGCCGGCTAAACGTGTCGTCCAGCGCCTCCACGTCAGCAATCTTGGCTGTCACCCACGGCGCCAGATCGGTTTGCAGGGACAGAAGGCGGTCGTAGAGGTCGCGCGCTAGCTCCGCCTGGGTGAGGAGGGCTTCGGTGCTCGACAGGCCGAAGGCGTCCGAGGAGGCATCCGCGAGGTCGATGATCTCGTGCCAGCGTAGGACGGCATCTTCAGCGTCACCAAAGGAGAGGCGTCGCGGATACCGTGCGTCGTTTGGGCGGCGGCAGATGACGCCGTCAGGCCCGTCAATGCTATGGCGTCGCTGCAGGAACACGTGAGAAACATCTGTATTCCGCTCGGCGCATCTTGCTTGGACTTCGTTCTCATCTATGACGGAACCAGCGGCCGAGACATCAGTGCTCACAATCCCTTTCTGGACCGCGGTATGGTAAGACTCGGTAGAGGCGTCTTTCTCTCTCCCTGGCCTCGGCTGGTCCAGCGTCCGAGGGCTATCCTTCGTAGGAGCTGACCGAGTGGGAGTAAGGTTTATTGCATGTGCCGAGTCGTTGGCTTCTCTTTCCTTAAAAGCATTGAGGTATTCCTCCGGCTTGGTTTTCCACGTAAACGCCCTTCCCACCGCGACAGGACTTGACAAGGCGGCGGAAGACTGCGCCAAGGTCCCTATACCTGAAGCCGTATACCCGCCCATGCTTGGGTCTGGGCCCTCATCTTTCGAGGGACGACTGGCGTGACCCCTCAATCCACCTCCGACCGCATCTCTGATACGCCCAAACCCGGAGCGCGCATCGCTTACTTTCCCCGCGACACTCTTGAAGACCGTTTTCCGCAGGGCGTCCTTGTCACCGGGAACATCAGCCATAGCCGGCGCTGAGCCCGGCGGTGGTCCCAAATACAGCCCGGGCGAGTCTTCTTTCCTCCTAGCGTCCGACTCATCCTCGATTGGCGCCGATTGTGTTCTTCTGCTTCCGGACTGGGAGCCGTTTTCGTCTTTGAGCTCTTTTGTGAATGGTGGCATGGAATGCTCATGATCCTGTGGCGTCCTCCTGGGTTTCCCATGCCAAAGCCACTTTGGCCGTTCGCCGCTGGCTAAGCTGATAAACTTATCCAAGTCCAGCGTTTCGATGTCCCCGATATTTCCCTTGTCGCGGCCACCTACCATGCCGATAACAAGCTCACCTCTCTTCCCGCCAATCTCAGCAACCGTTGACTTGACGGCCTTTTGGACACCCCACCCTCCTTCTCCTGCGGCGGCCTTGGCCGTCACGCTGTGCAGCTTTAGCAATGTCTGTCGGTCCAAACGGCGGGTCTTCTCCAGCTTGTAAGCCTTTTGGAAGTAGCCGATGCCCCTTTTAGTCGCGTCGATGTCAAAGACGTCCTTAGGGACGGGTGCGCCATAGTAACTCAGCCGGTTCCTCGCGCCCATCAACGTACCCAGGAGAGCTGCAACAGTGGTCGGGCCCAATATGCCGTCGGTTGGCTCGACGTTGAAGTATTCCGAGCCGATTTCGGTCCACCAGTTATTGATGGCCGTCTCGGTCACGTCGCAGAGCAAGCCGTCAATGTATTCCTGGTCGAGTTTTCCAAAGATGAAGAGGGCCACCTGGCATAGTTTTATTAGTTCCAAAACAGCCTTGAAGAAGACTATCTTGTCGCTAGTCTTGTAGAGCTGCATGAACTTGGCCTGGGTCGCAGGCGTCGGGTCAGACAGAGTCAGGCCCGATCGTCCTGAGCACCCCAACCGTTTCAAGTCCTCGTTAACGATGAATATTTGGCGATGCTTCCGTATGTCGCCGTCTGGGACCGGAATTACGGTTAGGGCCGAAGGGAAGCCGCTGAGGTTGATGATCATGAGCTCTCCGATGTCCGTCTCCTTCGGGCGGGCATGGTACTGCTGGATAGCCTTGAAGTAGAGCCTCAACCTCTGAGACCAATCCTTTTCTTCGGAAGGCACCTCCAGCACGCCCACGACCATCGAGTGTTTTGGGTCACCCGTATAAGTGACGATGACCAAAGTAGGAGACTGGCGCGAGCAGGCCCATTGCTCAACCAAGTAGAGCTCGTAGCCATAGAGGACACGCTTCCGCTCGATGACGGTAACTGATGGGTCCTCCTCCAAAAATCTGCATTCCGGCTTTAGCTGAGGCCCGTGGAATAGCCGTAGACAGCAAGCTCACCTAAAAGCGACGGGGTCTGGCAAGACCACTCGGCGTCGCTGGGGAGCTGGGGGAGCCATGGGGGGGCTCTCCATGGCAGCTGCAGCACCGTCAAGCCTCGGACCGGCTGACACTACCTGCGGCGTATCGAGTACGGTCGGCCTCGGGTTCGAGTTCGGCGGTTGGCGCGGCTGCTGAGAGTTTATCCTTGCCAGGGTAAGGTCCTCCTCTCTGTGTGCCCTCCCGTCGAGGGCGCCTGGGAATCTGAGCGACATGATTTGTGGCTTCGCGTAAGCGGCTCGACGACACACATTGCGGGAAATGGCAGCAAGCGCAACGCGGGCTACGCACTTGCTACGTGTGCTTCATCCGGGGCCAGTGGCGGTGAGAGCGTGCACAGCTGAGATGGAACAGGATAAGCGCAGTTGGCAAGAACCTATGTTCCTATGCTCAGTTTGCAGCTCTCTAAATGTGGATTGTGTAGAAACACAAAAAGGTATAAAAGCAAGGGATTGCATGTGATGCGGCAGACGGTAGTAGTGATGCAATCAGGCAAGACAGCTGCCAGCTTCCCCGCGCTTATCCAGTCCCTGCCATACTAAGGCTCACAATCGGTTCCTGGGTCAGGCTCTTCATGGTCCAATCCCTGTTCCGTCAGTGTGCCCGTTAGCGCGGGACTTCCTGAAGCCTGGAAGCCATGGAAACACAGAACTACACGGCATCGCTGAGTGCTGAATGCTGAAACCACTTTAACGGTTGTTATAAAAGCCTTCGGTATTATTCTAGTTCTTCTTCTTCTTCAATATCAGATAGGTCTTTTGATATCCTGTACAGGCCATTTTGGATTCCCAAATGCCCTGGTACCTTGGTACACACGGTAACAGTAAGCCAGTCCCAGATTGTATATGATACCCTTGTCTGCAATAGTCTAGAATACGTTTTGAGGCCTTGAAAACAGATGTTCATTCTGAAAAGACGCGAAATAGGATTTGGGACGGAAAACATACCACGAAATACGCATTTATGAACTACTTCAAGCTCAGGCAAGCAGTTTACTCTCTCTAGAATTGCATGGAGCATACCCCATAGTAGTACATGTACTTCGTAGTGGGGTCGTAGGTCAGGTGCGTCACTGGTGCGGAGAATGGCACTCTTAGCGCGTGCTGAGTGGATTCATGTAATCCCGCCCGCAGCACCACCTCCACTCTCCAACACTCAAACCCTTGGGACTCTCTAGTGAGCCTTCCTGATCTCATCTTCCCCGACGACATATATCCAACGTTGACACATTCAGAAGTACGCGAGCTCTCTGCTTGGGTGATGCAAGCACATTGGGCCACCCAACAGTGGCAATACTCAACGCCATCGCTGCGATAGACAGCAGCCATGGATGACAACAGAACAACGGGCATGGATAGCCTCCAGCACGCCCTGGCCGAGGTGAACAAGATGCGTAGACTGTCTACTGCAGTAGACCATGTCGATAAAATCATTGAGATGCTCAGCGCAGCAAGGGAACAGGTCGCTGCAACACTGGACCCCCACACCACGAGCCTGACCATGACGAAACTCCAAAACCCGACCAAGGTCGCCTTCGACAGGGTAAACGATGACTTGAAGGAGGTCTCAGGAGCACATAAGAAGCTAGGGAGAGCTTTGGACAAGGTAGGAGCCCATCTTGACGTATTCTGGTCCGATACTCACCTCTCGGCATAGCACTTCCCCCTCAAGCCGTTGCCATCCGATCACGATGCTATGGCGGAATACCCCGACCTTATAAACCGAGCGATCGCTATGCATCTACTCCGTGAAGGCCAATTCTCCGTGGCCTCAACCTTTATCGACGAAGCCCAGGACGCATCCGCACACCATGCTCCCTACCAGCGGCTGGATGCCGAGGGCACCCCTGATGACGATCTCGACGAGCTTATGGACGAAGACTACCCAGACGTCAACGCATCTCCCTTCACGACGGCCTCGACGAACGAACACCAAGACCTCTCGTCACTTCAGTCGCAAGAGCTACAAACGAAATTCGCTGAAATGTACAGCATTCTACAAGAACTAAAGGCTCGGAATCTGGGGCCGGCCATAGAGTGGGCCAGGTCCAACTCGGTCGAGCTGGAGGCCCGCGGTAGTAACCTTGAGTTTGAACTGATCAAGCTCCAATTTGTGTGGCTGTTTAAGGGGCCTCTCGTCAATGGTCTGCCCGATAATGAACGGAACGGGCGGTCCGGCGCGCTGGACTACGCTCGCCACAATTTTGGCAGGTTCCAGGGGCGCCACCTTGCCGAAATCGACCGGCTTGCTGGAGCCATGGCCTTTGCCTCCAACATCCCCGATTCACCCTACAGGCAAGATTTTGCCATCGACGGTGCCTTCATGGACGTCGCATCGTCCTTCACGCGCGAGTTCTGCAGCCTCCTCGGCCTCTCAGCCGAGTCGCCCCTCTATATTGCTGCAACCGCCGGTGCCCTGGCCTTGCCGTACCAGATGAAGTTTGTGGAGATGTCCAAGGCTAAGGGGACTGAATGGACGACAGCCAACGAGCTCGCGTTCGAAACGCCCCTCCCTGAGCGCATGCTCTACCACAGCATTTTTGTGTGCCCCGTCGCCAAAGAGCAAACGACGGAGGCGAACCCGCCCATGATGATACCGTGTGGCCATGTACTCGCCAAGGAAACGCTGCAAAGGCTTTGCAAGGGAAGTCGCCTAAAGTGCCCATACTGCCCGTCGGAGGGTCAGATTAAGGATGCGCGACAGATAATTCTGTAGGGGGGTGGGCTTGGAGGTTCAATAATGAGAAATGACGGGATAGTAGGTTAGGACGGCGTAACGGGCGGAGTGTAAACACACGTAATGGAGGACTCGAATATATCCAAGACTTCTCGTTGTCTTGTTAAGTGACCTGACTCTGGTTTACTTGTTGGTGCTTGATACTGAAAAAGTCACCTTAGGTCCGTTGAGAGGTCTCTAGTACGCAGGTTTGCAACGCAGGAATTCCTCGTGGCAGAGAAAATAGAGTATTCAAGCAAGGCCTGGGGCTTTCTCGCTGCGCAACTTCCCACCTAAAGATGCATTTTGAAACCAGAGATATTTTTTAAACTTCAAGCCTGGCTTCATTGGAATCGGAGAGACCATTTGACAGACCAAAGACGCCTTTTGAAATATTATATATGCTCTTCCTTCGAGTCTGTGAGCCCTTTCAACATACAAAAATAAGCCTTTTAAATTGTTGAAGATATTTCCTTTTTTGGAGCCTCCCCCCTTTTCTGACTCATATGTCACTACTCTGTAGTGAACATATGATTCGGAGAGCACGAAGGGGAGCACGAGGTTTGGAAGATGTGGTGTTGTTGAAGTGGTTCAATATAATGGCTTGTTCGAAGACACGCTACATTCTGCTCGACGGGGGGCATATAGACAGATGACGGCGTCTGCTGCATGTCTCCTGGCTGCTTGGCATAGAGCGTAGGTGCTAGATATCAGGTTAAATCAAGCACCCCCTACTATATTCCGTGGCAGACGAGGGAAGAGCCATCTTATCCTTGCGATGCCGAATAGCACGGAGCTCCTCCCCACGTCCTACATCCCTTTCACAAGGGGGCCTCAGACCTACCAAAAAAAGCCTGCGCCAGCCGCGAATCGAACGCGGGGCCCATCGATGGCAACGATGGATTTTACCACTAAACCACTAGCGCTTGCTGACTGATTTGGTGGCGATGGGCTCGCAAGACTGGATCCTGAGTGGATTCGGGAAGGGCGTGCTTCCAGCACTGAAAATGTGTGCGAGTTTGAAGTGAACTAATTGATTGCTGGAGTGGGTCGGACTTGGACTCCCTAGCCCTAGCACTTTAGATACGTCGGTCGAGTGTCGGGGACAAGGAGAAGCGGAAAACCAACCGCAGCTGCGACGGCTTGAACAGCCCAAATGCAGGGCACAATACAATGCGGTACGGGGATTCAGCACCAGGATCCAGTTACCATTTCCCATACAACCCTCCTGACCTTCTCGCTAATTATTCCCCGACCGGCCAGCACCTACCCGCTGCTCATTCTATCTCTACTCTACAAGTTGTATGCAAACCAACGACAGATAACCCATGGCCCATACTGAATACAAAACAGGTAGTCTAGTAAAGCAAACGAAAATGCGGCAGCCGTGCGTTGACCCCTTCATTCGATCCTCTTCTTCCCCTCTTCCGCATTAATATACCGTGCCGTACTAAGGCCACGCTCGTGTCTAGCGACAAGCGGCCCCAAGATCTTATCCTTGCGCACCTTGCCGATAGTTTCGAGATATCCTTCAGTCGCCCATGGCCGCGGATTGAGCTTGGGCCAGTTGACCTATTTGTTGTTAGTGTCTTTGAATCGGGTGGAAGTAAAGGGGCGTGACCCACAAAGAGCATGCCGTTGCTGAAGATGAAAACCAACGACCACGCCGCCACGATGGTCCAGAAAATAAGGAATAACCTGAGCGGCCACACCGTAGAGCCGGGCAGGCGGGGAGTGAAGAACCCGACGAAAATGAAGAACAAGCTAAATGCGGCAACATAGGGAATAGCTTGGATCAGCACAGGGCGACGGTCGGCGAACACCAGGCTCGAGCCGATGTTTGAAGCAGCAGGCGAGTATGCGCCCAAGAACAAGTCGAAGGCATCTTGTCGTGGCCCGTCCAAAAAGTTGTTTTTGCAGTACCGCATGACAGCTACTTTGCCATCTTGTAGGGAACCACCCGTGGTCCGCTTGCCGAGGCGCGTGAGGTCCGTCTTCATGGCGCCGGTACCCGAGTAGGCATTCGAGACGGTGTCGGCGTTGTCGGCCCAGAGATTCCGGAACATGAACTCGAAGGCCGGGTCCTCATCCGCAAACCGACGGCCCTTCTGCATCAGGCCGCAGTCGATAAACATGCGGTCGAGGGTCCACCGGGCTAGCATGCTTTGTACGACGTTGGTGCGGTCAAGACAGTCCATGCAATTGGTGCGCACAACGCTGGTCTGCATGTTTCGCACCTCGAGACGGCCGTCAATGCGGCTTGCCGGCATGTCGACGGCGCGGAAATACTGCTGGGCGATCAGCGCATCATGCATCCGGTCGATGAGTAGCTGGGCGCGGTGCATTTGGAGACCCTTAGTCTCAGTGTGGAAGTCAAAGTATATATAGTGCAGCCGGTCGAACTGTGATTGCTTCGACCCGGCAGTTTCGATGGTATGGAACTTCTCGTCAGTCCGCTGGTCAGCCTGGACGTGCTCCTTGGGCGCCGTCACGAGCGCCTGCACTATGTCCTCGTATGCCTTCTTGATGCGCATCTCGCGGCCTTTTTGGTTGACCAGGTTGACCAGATAGTTATCGCCGTAGATGCGAATCTGCTCATCGAAATGCGCCTTCGCGGCCGGCAAGGCTGCCTCAATGCCCCGGACCTGAATTTTGGGAGTATATTTGAGGGTATTGACCTCCGCCCAGTATGCAGGAACGCTGCCGCGGGTCTGCACGTACGATAATGTTTGTACCTCCTTGCCCTCGGCACCGCCCCGTGTGCCGCTCTGCATGTCGTTGCTCCCAGCAAAGCCACCCAAGCTGCTGCCGCTGTCATTCAGAACAACGATCTGTTCTGTCTCATTGTAGTTTGCCGCGTGGCCCTCATCGTCTAGGCCGCGGGTGAGGTAACGTGTGCCGGCGCGGTGCCTCGACCGCCTCGAGATGAGAACGATAGTTAGAGGAGTGCCCCTAAAGGTGGTCGGGATAATCTCAAGCACGCCGAACATGACAGGCAGGATGAATGGGTCGATGCCCGGCTGGGGGGCGGGCTGGCCACGACCACCATGGGTGCGGAAATCAATCATGTCAGACTGGATGAAGCGATTCCAGAAGAAGCGCTCGTCGGTCCTCGACCACAATGAGCTAGAGGTATCTTGTTGTGACTGGCGCTGGAACGAACTGGTGAGGTCGATTGAGTAGGAAAAGTACATGGGCGCCGTCTTGATGAAGCCCTTGAGAAGAGCGAGGAACTTGTCCTCGTCGGGGTCACGGATTTGGCGCTCGCGCAGAGGGAGGAAATCGGTAGAAACAACCTTGTAAACCATATGCCCCCGAAGGCGGCCAACTGGCTGGGCCTTGGTAATGACGATGATGTACTTGTCTGTGATGTGTCCTGTTAGCCATGGCGGGGCATCGAGACAGCTAACACGAGGCGTTACCCAGCCGCAACTTGATGATGCCCAGGATGCCGGCGATGCTCGTCACGCGCGATACGCGCTTGCCGGACAAGAGGGAGGCATCGCCGAGGCGGATATCACCCGTGGGCCTATCGACGCTGAGAGCGGGGGCGTTGGGGCTGGAAGGGGACGAGAAAATGTAAGAGTCGGGCGCGGCCTGGACGTTGATGTCGCGGTAGGGGAGCGTCATGGTGATGCAACCGAGTACGCCGAGCGGCAGACCACTGTCAAAAGAGGGAAAGAAGAAGAGATAGAAGCGCCGAGTCGAGTTATAATTGCATTGCCCCTGGGGAAAAAGATGCTACAATGTGCTGCGGCGGTATGGCGCACTTGTGTATTTAATTGTGAGAGTTACTTGAATTGCTGAGGCATGTTCTCTCATGGCCTTGCACACACCAGGTCCAGGTCCCACCAGCTAGCGTTGCGTTGTTGCCAGCTTTTGGAATTTGCCATGTACCACCCGTCATCCTTGTCAATGCCGGCTGGCAAGGAGTGGCGCAGCCCAGTCTTGGCGGTATTTAGGAGAGTTGGGATCACGTGAATGTGCACAGACTGCTGAGCAGCGCCTGCGGTGGTCCATCGACTTGCTTTCGACCTGCTTTGCCTCGCCTGCCTGACGTGTGCAGCAGCGGGACTAGCAGCAGGCCAGCAACAGCGGGACCCACTTGTTCACTAGCGAGCACTGGCCCAGGCTGCCACCCTCCCAATGACCCTCGCCCGCCAACCCGGCAGCCCTGTCTTGACAATTCCGGTTGAGGTCCCGTGGTTCCATTCATCAACAGCATCTCTCGGCCAGCGTCGACAGTTTTGTCCATTTGCTTCATCTCTGATCACTCTGCCGCCGTGCCCACGCCCTGTCGATACCCCTTCCACAGTGAGAAGCGTGCAGCGCCCTTCCGCAATCAACGGCCCAGTTGCTGTTATCGCCTACCCTCCGCCAACGCCCGCAGTTCGACCTTGACGGCGCCGCCATCGCTAGCGCCCTCAGTATCGAACCCCATCTCAATCCCCTCCCATCCACATCCACGTCACATATCAACCGCCATGGCTACTCGAGGACCCCCGGGCGCGCGTGGTGCCGGCAACCGCTTCGCACAGTTCAAGCTTGTACTGCTGGGTGAGCAGGCCCGGTCCGGATATCGTGGAAAATGGTGCTGACTCGGTGCAGGTGAATCCGCTGTGGGAAAGAGCTCGATAGTGTTGCGATTTGTCAAGGTGAGCCAACCCTCAGCTGCGGAGGGGTCGGCACGACACAGCAGCTGATGACTGGCATCTAGGATCAATTCGACTCGTACAGGGAATCTACCATCGGCGCGGCCTTCCTTACACAGACCATCTCACTCGATGAGAACACCACAGTCAAGTTTGAGATCTGGGATACAGCAGGCCAGGAGCGGTACAAGTCCCTGGCGCCCATGTACTACAGGAATGCCAACTGTGCGGTAGTTGTCTACGATATTACGCAAGCCGTATGTCAGCGCTGCAAACCCCATGTCTACCGTTTTCACTGACCCTAGATTTTAGTCGTCGCTTGACAAGGCAAAGGCGTGGGTAAAGGAACTTCAGCGCCAGGCCAATGAAAACATCATCATCGCACTCGCAGGGAATAAGTTGGATCTCGTAACAGAGCAGCCCGATAAGCGGGCGATTCCGGCCGCCGAGGCCGAGGCGTATGCAAAGGAGGCTGGTCTTCTTTTCTTTGAGACGTCGGCCAAGACAGCCGAGAACGTGCGGGAGCTGTTTACAGCCATTGCGAAGAAACTACCACTGGACCAGGTGGGTCCGAGACACGCCCGTCCTGGCCAACGGCCAGGCGTCAGTCTAGCCCCGGAGGGAGCAAACACCCAGGTCGGAGGGCCATGCGCATGCTGAGCGTAGCCCCCGGAAGGTCCGGTTGGCTGCGGAGTGGGCTGTATTCGCCGGGTGAGACGGCTGTGTAGTGGGTGGTGGCGATGAGGGGCGATTAGAGGAGCATGAGCATGAGCATGAGCATGGTTGACACAGCTGTAGAGATGGGCCATTGATAGAGCTGGTCACCTTGTGCTGAATTGCGTGGACGGCCAGGGGAACGTCGACATATCTCGAGCGGAGTCTGCGGTAAGATGGCTCTCGTCCCATTTTAATACCTCTTTTTGATGGGTTTTCTATCATTGTCTCGACGTTTATGTTCGGGACGGAAGCGCACACACATGCCGGGTTGGCATGGCAGATAGCAGCGCGTTGGTGGATTCCATGTTGTTGTACAGTAGGCAGATGGAACAACAGCTTGCCATGGACGCCTGGTAATACTAATTGTTGTTCACCATGTTTTGAAACCCAACGGTCCCAATGGTGCTGTCGTGACTGTGCGGCTGCTTTCCTGCTTTCATAGTTTCCAGGCTTGGTTTGTAGGGTGCCGCGGCCAGAAGGCCTGCGGTTCCTCGGCGGCCCCTGTTGGCTACGGGACGTGCCGGGACCTGGCAGGCGAGGCAGGCCGCTGGCAGCCCTGGTGGCCCCACTGGCAGCTGGCAACCTCGACGTCCCGGAATCTTGCCGAGCTCTTTTCTGCTCAGCAGCAATTCTCCGCTTGAATCCGCCAAAACACCACCACCCACCCGACCATTCAATCGCGCCTCGCTGGCCGCTCCATTCCCTCATGTTGCGGACATCGATTCGATCCGTGAGGGCGCTGGGCAGCAGGCCTGTCACAGCAGCCGCTGGCCGCCAATGGCAAATAGCGGCTGCCCGACGTGTCACTGTGTCTGGGCAGGTATGAGGTCATGCCAGCTCCGTTCCGGACCTGCGAGAGTGCTAACACGGTGCCGTCCCAGAGAAGTTATGCCGATAACAAAAAGCCTTCCATTGCCGACTCAACGCCCGCCGTGCTCCCGTCCTCTGAGACCCTGACGTCTCCTTCGACGCCGCCTCCTCCTCCTCCCCAGACGGTCCCCACGTCGACCATCTCCCCAGAGGAGGCTCCCCTGACACCACCACCAGCGGCCCCACCAGCAGCTCCCGCGACCCCCCCTCCTCCGCCCCCGCCATCCCAGCCCCGAAGGAAGGGCGGCTTCTTCAGGAAGCTGCGCAACTACTTTCTCACCCTCACCCTCCTCGGCGCGCTGGGTTTCGGCGGCGGTGTCTGGTATTCGCGCATCAACGACAACTTCCACGACTTCTTCACCGAGTATATCCCCTATGGCGAGCAAGCCGTGTTGTATCTGGAGGAGCTAGATTTCCGGAAGCGCTTCCCTAATGCGGTCAACAAGGTCCGCGCTCGCGATGCTGGAGAACAGGTCAAGATCCCTGCACAGAGCGGTGCCTCGTGGCGCGTTGCCGACAGCGGTGAGCCTGCCGGCCGCCAGTCGAGTGCCCTCTCCAAGGTCGCTGCCGTCAAGGAGGCTGTGAAGCCCAAGAAGGAGCCCGTCGTCGAAGTCAAGAAGGAGGCTGCCCCCAAGGTCGTCGAGGCCAAGGAGCCCGCCAAGGTTGTGCCGACACCAGTTGTTGCTGAGGTCAAAGAAGTCACCCCCGCTCCTGTCGCAGCTGCCGTCTCTGCTCCCAAGAAGAAGCCATTCAAGGCGCCCGAAGTTGACGAGCCCTCGCGCTGGCCTCCTTCTTCACCTATCGATCCTCTTGCCATCCAGGATGCGGCTGAGCCAGTGGTACAAGACCTCGTTCGCATGCTCAACGATATCATCACCGTAGTAAACCACGACGGTGCCAACGACAAGTACGGCGCGACCATCGGCAAGGCCAAGAACGAGCTCAACAAGGTTGGCAGGAAGATCAGGGACATCAAGGCCGCCGTGGAGAAGGATGCTGCCAAACAAATCAAACTTCGCGTCGACGACTTTGACAGGGCCGCCAACGAGCTCGTATCGCGAATCGAGGGTGCCATGTCTGCCCAGGAGACGCAGTGGCGCCACGAGTTCGAGGCCGAGATGGAGCGCGTAAAGAAGAGCTATGACGAGAAGGTCAAGCTCATTCAGGACCGCGAGAGGAAGCTTGGAGAGGAGAAGGCCAGCAACAGGCTCCTGGAGCAGGCTGTTGAGCTGCAGCGCCAGTTCGCCCGCGACGTCAAGAAGCATGTCGAGGAGGAGCGCGACGGACGACTGAGCAAGCTCCAGGACCTCGCGGCCGCTGTTATTGACCTCGAGAAGCTGACGACGGGTTGGAACGACGTTGTCGATACCAACCTCCGGACCCAGCAGCTGCACGTGGCTGTCGACGCGGTTCGCGCCAGCTTGGAGGACTCGCAGCACCCGCGGCCCTTCATTAAGGAGCTCGTAGCGCTCAAGGAGATTGCGTCGGAGGACCCGGTTGTTGATGCGGCCATTGCGTCGATCAACCCGTCGGCGTACCAGCGCGGCATCTCGACCTCGGCCGAGCTCGTCGATCGGTTCCGCCGGGTGGCGACCGAGGTGCGCAAGGCATCGCTGCTACCCGAGGATGCGGGTGTGGCAAGCCACGCGTCGAGCTACGTCTTGAGCAAGCTGCTTTTCAAGAAGCAGGGGCTGGCGGCTGGCGACGATGTCGAGAGCATCCTCACGCGGACGCAGACATACCTCGAGGAGGGCGACCTTGACAACGCAGCACGTGAGATGAACGGGCTGTCGGGTTGGGCCAAGACGCTCAGCCGTGACTGGATGGGCGAGGTGAGGAAGGTGTTGGAGGTGCAGCAGGCGCTAGAGGTATGATTCCTGCTCCCGTTCTGATGCGATAGCTGTTACTGACATTTACCGGTGTAGGTTATCCAGGCGGAGGCACGACTGCAGAGCTTGAAAGTGGAGTAGAGCAGCTCGGAGAGGTTTCCTTTGTGTAATGCACTTGTACATTGGCTTCGGCCTTATTAGACCGTGCCGGCGTGTCAACCTGGCTGGTGCGTGGAGACGGAATGGCTGGGAGGGCTGCGGCTACGGCCTAGTGTATTTGATAGTGAATAGACAGGGGTTTCGAATGTTATTGATACGAGTGATGTGTGGTTGGTTCTAAGCGTGACGGTCTGCAAGAGACCCCATTCGAAGCAGCTTGATACATAATTGAACTCCAGGAGGTATTCAGGCGGCCTGCGATTTGGGATCTATGTTGATGGTGTTGGATGGTCATGTAGGTATATGCGCATTGTGTTGAAAATAGGGGAGTTGAGGTCTTTGCGGTGGGTTGGGGCTGAAAATTGGTTCGGGTCTCAATGCCTCGCAAACTGACGTCGGCCGCTGTTTCATTGCTTCTCAGACTGAAATCGTTCAACGCGAATGCACAACTTTCGAGCTTTCAGGGACGCCAGTTGCGGGCCATCTGGCATTACATCATCTTGTTGCTTTATTGCAAGCTCTTTTCAATCGAAGAATTGGGCAGCCATCGACGACGACCGGAACCCCTCACACTGAACCACTCACCTCTTACCATCATCCCCACAAGTCGCAACAACTAAATCGAATAAACTGAGACCATCCCCGCCCCTTCCACCTCCACACCTCAGCAACAACGGCACAGCAGCACCAACCCATGTCCCCCCGTCTCCGCAGCCTCCTCCTGCTCACTCACTTGCATCACCACGGCCCATCCCCCCTCCGGATACCGTCCCGCCAAGCCCGCACCACCACCACCACCATCACCACCTCAACCACCGCCGCCGCCACCATGCCCCCCCAGCAGCGGGACACCTCGTACCCCTCGGCCCTCGCCCACCTCGCCCTCCTCCAATCCAACCGCGCCATCACCACCCTCTTCGCGGCGCCGCCGGCCCCGGCCCCCGGCGCCGCCCCGACCGCCGACCTCAACGCCCTCGCCATCCCCGAGATGCTCGCCTGGCTCGCGCGCGCCGGCCACACGCCCGCCTCGCTGGCCGCCGCCGGGCTGTGCTGCGTCCACGTGGCCGGCACCAAGGGCAAGGGGTCGGTGGGCGCGCTCACCGCGGGCGTGTTGCGCGGGTACGGCGGGCGGGTCGGGCTGTACACGTCGCCGCACGTGGTCAGTGTGCGGGAGCGCATCGCGGTGGACGGGCGGCCGCTGGCCGAGGGGGTATTCGCACGGTATTTCTTCGAGGTGTGGGATCGGCTGAGCGAGGCGGCAAGGGCGTGCGGGGAGCCCGAGCCCGAGGGGCCCGGCACGAAGCCGTTTTACTTTCGGTTCCTGACCATCCTGGCGCTGCATGTTTTCGTGCGCGAGGGCGTGAGGGATGTGGTGGTGGAGTGCGGGATTGGTGGGGAGTACGATGCGACCAACGTCCTCCCGGCCGCGGTCGTCACGGCGGCCGTGGTCGCGCAGCTGGGCATCGACCACGTCGCGATGCTCGGGGACACGGTGGAGAAGATTGCGTGGCACAAGGCGGGCATCTTCAAGAAGGGGGTCAAGGGGTTCACCAGGCGATTGGACCACCAAGAGGGGGTCATGAAGGTGCTGAGGGAGCGGGCCGCGGAGAAAGGGGCGACGCTGGTCGAGATCGGGGACGACGAGGTGGAGCGGTGGGGGGGTGTCGAGGGGGCCAGGCTGCAGGGCCCGTTCCAAAAGTACAACATGGCGTTGGCCGTGGCGGCTGCGAGGGAGCACCTGGTCAGGAGGGGGGTCGAGCTGGAGGGCGGGTTTGGCCGGGACGGGTACGCGCTGAGCTCGATGCCCAAAGAGTTCGAGACGGGGCTGAGGGAGGCGTCGCTGCGGGGGCGCTGCGAGATATTTAGAGATGAGGGCGGCATCGAGTGGTTCGTCGATGGGGCGCACACCGAGGACAGCCTGGCCGGCGTCGGGCAGTGGTTCGCGGGCAAGACCGCAGATGACGACGGGGTGCGGATCTTGGTGTTCAACCAGCAGGAAAGGGACCCGGCCATGCTGTTGGCAGCGCTCCTCTCTGCTACCGAGCACGTGGCCCACACGGTGCCCGTCTTCACCCACGCCATCTTCACGAGGAACGAAGAGCAGGAACCGATAGAAGGCGAGCCCACTCGGGACCTCACCGTGCAGATCACGGCCAAGGACACGCTGCAGTCCTTCGGCGGGGACACGGAAGCATACATACAAAATGCCGTCCAGCCGTCAGTCGAGCAGGTCAGGACCCTCGCGGCACAGGCGAGGAAAGCCGGGAAAAGTTGCAAGGTTCTGGTAACAGGGAGCTTCCACCTCATCGGTGCTGTGGTCAAGACGATTGATCATGTTGAATACTGAGCCCTAACACCCGCCTAAATAAACAAAACGCACTCCGCTTTCTCTGTCGATTGTTGAATCGTGCCGTGAAGCAAAACCTGTAGGTACATACACACATACACACACACACTCTGACTCATGCCCCGCGGATCCGACCATATTCAAAGGGCATCGGCCTTTTCTATTATCCCCAGCGCGCCGCCCACCAAATGCAAGCTGCCGGTGATGAGGGCCTGCACTTTCTGGCCGTCCCCCACCGTCTCCCCGAGGCTGCGGGCCTTGTTGATGGCCTCCTCAATGGTGGGGATGAGCGTGACATTCGCGGACGGATCGAGGGTAGACCACCTCTCCGCAAAGACCCGCTGTGCCGTCATGTTCTCGATATCCTTGGGGTTATACTGTTTATTTACGAAATCTGCGCATCATCCATCAGCATCGCGGTCCAAGGGCGGAGGGAGGGGGGCAAACTAACCTCTCTTGTACCCCGTCGCGGCATACGTCACGTTCGTGCAGAAAATGACATGCTCGAACCCGCGGCCCGCCGGGTCCGCCTTCTTGACAGTGTTGCACAGGCCGTTGAGAAAGTCGACCGCCTCGGCCCGGCCCTGCTGGTTGAAGATGAGCACCTTGGGCCCTGCCGCCGCCGCCGTGCTCTTGCTCTTGCTCTCCTCCCCTGCCCACTCGCCGGCGAACCAGCGGGCCGCCATCTTGAGGCTGTCGACCGTGTGCGCGCCGTCGACGTGCCACACGACCCGGTCCTCCTCGATCACCTCGCACCGGCCACGCCAGACGACCTGCTCCAGCCCGTCAACGAACTCCCGGGGTAGGGGCGCGCTCAGGTCCGGCGAGAAGGACGGGTCGAGCCGCGTGAGCGCCGTCTCGGCCAGCGCGATGGCCAGTGTGGCGTTCTTCTTCTGGAACGTGGCGTCGGGCCGGATCCGGACACTTGCCAGCCGGGGGTCGACGGCGAGCTCGCGCAAGGCGACGCCCTTTTCGGCGGCGCGCTCGCGCAACACGGCGGCCGCCTCGGGGACCTGCTCAACGGTGAAGGCCGGGCTGCCGGCTTTCATAATGCCGGCCTTGTGCCAGGCAATGCGGTCGACCGTATGGCCGAGCACGTAGACGTGGTCGATGCCGAGCGTGCTAATGCCGGCGGCCACGGGGTGCTCGACCACGTTGGTCGCGTCGTACTCGCCGCCGATGCCCGTCTCGTACACGGCCGCGTCGACGCCCTCGGACAGGAAGACGTGGTAGCTCAGCAGGGTCAGATAGCGCGCGTAGATGGGCTTGGAGCCGGGCGCCGGCCCGGCCTCTGCCCCCTCGGCCGCAGGCTGCGCTGCCTCGAGCCGGTCCCACACCTGGAAGAAGTAGCGGGCAAAGAGCTCCTCGGAGAGCGGGCGCGACCCGATGCGGATGCGCTCGCGCACGGCGATGAGGTGCGGCGAGGTGAAGAGGCCGACCTTGCGCGGGGTGCCGCGGGCGCGGCGGTACTGCGAGAGGATGGAGTCGACGAAGGCGCAGGTGCTGCCCTTGCCCTTGGTGCCGGCGACGTGCACGATGCCGAGGCGGTCCAGGTCCGCGGGGGCGTAGCCGATGCGGGCGAGGTAGGCGCCCATGTCGCGGACCGAGGTGCCGTCGGGGCGGACGCCGGCCTTGCGCCGGGCTTCGATGACGGCGAAGGGCGTCTGCAGCGAGTTGAGCGCGTCGATGGCGTCCTAGGGCGGCGGGATGAGTGCGGGGCCGGGGTGGGAGGGAGGGGAAGGCGGGGGCTCACATTGTAGCTTCGCGCGTTCGAGGCCATGCTGGGTGAGTTCCTGGATAAGCTTCTAGATGAGCTTCTAGATGAGCTTCTAGATGAGTTTCTAGTTGAGCCCAGGGATAGGCTGAGTGAGCTGGTGCTCGCCAGTGACCGCGAAACGAGTCTTGTCAGTTGAATGCTGCAATGCATGACGCTCCGGGCGTGCTTTCTACCTATGCCGGGCCGCCAGTCATTGCCCAATCAGTCTGTCAGTGTCGTTCAGCCGGTTTCCTGTTGGTACCTTGCTGTTCAGGGGCTCAGCTTCAGGGCAACTCGGTTGTCTGGGAGGTGTGACGGCGTCGGGTAGGGGCGGCATTTCCCGCATGCATGCCATGGCCGCCGAACATCGGCCTCAGTGGCCTGGACCCACAGCAATATTTATCAGCGATAGAGTGCTGAAGCTTGGGGCCTGGACCCGCGCTGTTTTCACATTCGGAACACCACGTTGGAGATAACCTCATCTCTCTCGATTCCATCTTCACCAATTCCAACCCTCAGCAGCGCCCCAGTCCCTTTAAATCTACACCCTCAGAATGTCTCCTACCCAAGTCTTGTTATGAGCGTAGCCTTTGCAGTCCACCCTTGTCATCTGTCTTGGACGTTGCACCACGATGGGACTTCTTTTTTTCCTTGTTGACTTTGGGTCTCAGGGGCCTCGGTGGTTTCTGCATTGTCTCCGAGTTGGAGGCTAGGTCGGAGAGAGCGGCGCCTGGGTTGAGCGAACTGCCGCTCCCGCGCTCCTTCGACTGGAAATCATATATGCACTACAACATGGCCGTAGACCAGATGACGCGCCGGGAAGATAAGTACGGCCTACTCCCGCTGCCATGCGCTGCTGCGAGCTGCGAGCTGCAGCTCTGCAGTTCTGCAGTTCCATTGATACGGCCGCTGGCCCGCTACCACGTTCACAGCACTCTGCCTGGCGGCCAACCTGGTGTTGCCCTCGACATCAGCCCACAGTGCCCTCACGATGCCTCGACCCCAACCCGGCAGCCTGGATTGCTGGCCGTCGATCCCTGTGGGTTTCGCTGAGCCGGACCCTCTTCCCCTCGTGTGTCCTTGCACCGATTTTAACCGCGCCCTTTTCTCTGGACAACCGTCGAGAGGCAGCATCAGGAAAGGGGAAAGAAAAGTCTCTGCCCCTCAGCTGATTGAGCCTCCATCGCTAATTCCTCTTAGCAGCGGATCCCAGCGGACTCGCGCTCCGGCCCTGATTGGCGCGGCTAAATGGCCTGGATAAATTGTCGACAGGAGCTCGTGGGGACGCACGTCCGACGCAGTAGTGCTGCAGCGACAAGCTCTCGGGAGCTGGCGTTGGCCGGGCTTCAACCACCAACCCATGCGCGCCGTGGCAGCCCATGGCGTAATTGGCCTCGCTCTGACTGTGGAGAGGCTGCGAGGGCGCGGCGAGGGCGCGGCGAGGGCGCGAGGAGGCCGCAGTGGGGTGCCACGACCGTGGGCATTGGGCAATCAAGCAAAGGGACCATGGGACAATGGCCGCCGAGAGCCACATGGATACATGGATACATGGGCACTTCCTGATGGACGCTGTCATCGCCCGGCCTCGACTGGGCCAAGCTCCCCGCATTGAACCAAGCTGCTTTCTTACCGTGTCGAGGAGGGGCAACGGCCAGACACACGCCCTGCCTCTCTGCCCTGCCTTTGCCCTACCTCTGCTTCGTAGCCGTCTCCGAGGAGCGGTGCTCCCAGGGGCGCCAGATGCTAATCCGTATTTATTCCTGCTCCCAGCTCGCTCTGCGAACCTCCCCTTCTCCCTCCGCAGTCGAGCTCTCCTCTTTTCCGTCGTCCATCTACGCGTGCTCTCCTCCTAGGTCATCGTGAAGTCAAGTCATATCGCCCCTCTACCTGCCTTGAACCCCCCCTCCAGCAGTCCTTCACACCTCCAGACCAGCTATCATGGCTACCGGCTCGGTAAGATAGCACGGCCAGAACCCGGAAACCCAGCCAGTGCTAACTTGTGTCCAGAACCTCTCCTTCATCCTCAACAAGCCCAACGATGTAGAGTTCGTCGAGAAGCCGGTGCCGACGCTTAAGTCGGCCCACGACGTGCTCGTGGCCATCAACTACACAGGCATCTGCGGCTCCGATGTGCACTACTGGGTGCACGGCGCCATCGGCCACTTTGTCGTCAAGGACCCCATGGTGCTCGGCCACGAGTCGGCCGGCACCGTCGTCGAGGTCGGTCCGGATGTCAAGACGCTCAAGGTCGGCGACCGCGTCGCCCTCGAGCCCGGCTACCCCTGCCGCCGCTGCGGCAACTGCCTCGACGGCCACTACAACCTCTGCCCCGACATGGTCTTCGCCGCCACCCCTCCCTACGACGGCACCCTCACGGGCTACTGGGCCGCCCCCGCCGACTTTTGCTACAAGCTGCCCGAGCAGGTGTCGCTGCAGGAGGGCGCCCTGATCGAGCCCCTCGCCGTCGGCGTGCACATTGTCAAGCAGGCCCGCGTGCAGCCAGGCCAGTCGGTCGTCGTCATGGGCGCCGGCCCCGTCGGGCTGCTGTGCGCCGCCGTCGCCCGCGCCTTCGGCGCCACCAAGGTCGTCCAAGTCGACATTGTCCAGTCCAAGCTCGACTTCGCCCTCGGCTTCGCCGCCACCCACACCTACCTGTCGCAGCGCGTGTCGCCTGAGCAGAACGCGCGCAACATCCTCGAGACGGCCGATCTCGGCGTTGGCGCCGACGTCGTCATCGACGCCTCGGGCGCCGAGCCCTCCATCCAGGCGTCCCTGCACGTCGTCCGCGTCGGCGGCACCTACGTCCAGGGCGGCATGGGCAAGCCCGACATCACCTTCCCCATAATGGCCCTGTGCCTCAAGGAGGTGACGGCGCGCGGCTCGTTCCGCTACGGCAGCGGCGACTACAAGCTCGCCATCGAGCTGGTAGCCGCCGGCCTCGTCGATGTCAAGAAGCTAGTCGACGGCGTCGTGCCCTTTGACAAGGCCGAGGACGCGTTCAAGAAAGTCAAGGAGGGCCAAGTCATCAAGATCCTAATTGCTGGTCCCAATGAGAAGCTCGTCACCGAGAGCTCCCTGGATACGGCCGTCGACGAGGCCAAGGTGCAGGTGGCCGAGGAGGCGAAGAAGGAGAGCGGGGCTACCTGCTGCTAGGCGGTGTCTTTGTTGCATTTGGGTTGATGGTTTGGAGTTTGGGGGGGGGGGATTAGGCATGGATGTCTTGTTTTGTTTTGTGATTCATGTAATGACAGGTTGGTGAAGGCGTCTCTGTATATACGGACAATTCCATAACCGGCGTTTCCGAACGACCCTTTTTAGTGTGAACGACTTTGACAGGGTATGTCCATCCTACCACCTACCGCCCATTGCGACTTGTATAACTAACGACGTATGTATGGAGGTTGGAGAAGCCGCGAGTGAACTAGGATGCGTGTCGGAGACCTGCAAAGTATCAAGGCAGGCAACTGCAGTCTTGGTGTCTGGGAAGATGCTGATGTCCGCCAAGGTCTGCCCTCACGATGTGAAGCCACTGCAGTTCGCGCTAAGTTGAAAAGCGGTGCTCTAAATGCAGATGATAAATGACATGCGCCCCTTCTAGGTTCGGCCCTACGGACGGGCCACGGGCAAGGCGGTCTACCTTCCATCTGATCAACCGGGCATTATGCTTATGTGACCCGCGTATGGTATCTTATCCAAGACACTCTGAACACGGTCCAGGTCTGATATCCGACTCAACCCTTTTGCCTCCAGCGTAGTAAACGGGACAAAATCTCTGACTGGAGGATATCAACTCATGCCTCGCTCCTCGGCCATCCCTAAGATCGCTGGGAAACCACCAGATATCACACCCGACCCGCAGCAGAACCCGGCTACGCCCTTGCCGCCCTCCCAACGCCCAGGTAACACTGAGGCACGATATCAATCTTCATGGAAACAAAAAACTCCATTCTATTCAACCCCTCTCAAATGAACCCTATAAAAATACCCATCTCTAATCACATACGCTCCGCCCCTATCTTCCATCTAACTCACCAACACCACCTAGATCATTCCCAGATACCTCGTCTCAATCTTGGTCCCCTCCTTGGCCCCCCGCACCGCAATCGTTACCACCTCACCGGGAACAATATCTACCAAGTTATCCTCAAATGTGACATCATCATCCTCACTCTCCAGTGCTACTCCCTTGACCGGCACCTCGGCGCTGATCTTCACTGCCGAAAAGTCCGCCGTCAGCTCCGCCTTCAGCGCCTCGGGCTTTTGAAGATGCAAGTACTTGAGTGGCTCCGGCCAATTGACGTAGCGGGCGATCTGCTCGCCATCGCGGACGAGGTAGGCGGCAACGACGGTGCGGTTCTCCTCGCCCTTTCCGGGGGTCTTGACAGGCACATCAAACGCGGCGACCTCGGTCGAGCGGTTCTCGGGAAGCGACGTGGCAGGTTGCGTCTTCTCGTATGTTTGCTCGCCCGTCTCGACGTCCCAGGCACGCAAGACAACATCAACCGTGAGATCGTCGAGCGTCAGGTTGCTGCCCCAGACCTCGATCTGTGACCTGACGTCGACAAAAGCACGCGTGTACTTGTCCTTGGGGTGGCGGTGCTCGCGGCGCGTGATGCCGACGCTGACGGGCGCCATCTCGCGCTTGACGGTAAAGTAGGCCATCTTGGGGCGTAGGTAGAAATCGACAATACTCCAGCTTGTCACGGGCCAGCAGTCGTTGATCTGCCACACCAGGGCGCCGCCGCAGTACTCGCGGCCGGGGCCCTTCCATTGGCGCTTCCACAGTCGGTAGGCCGATGCTAGACACTCGGCCTGCATCAGCTGCGTGCTGTAGACGAATTGCTCCAGCGGGTTGGGCGCGTACTGCATGTTCTCGACCAGGTACAGCGCAATGCGTCGCTCGTGCCCGTCGGCCTTGTTGTGGAAGTCGACTGTAGACGACTGCGCGTACCGGTCTGGGTCGTCCCTACCCAGGGGCAGATACGCCTCAATTGTCTTCACCGAGGGGAACGCCTCCATGCCGAACTCGGACACAAACCGACCGACTAGGGAATCAAAGTTTTGGTACTTCTCCTGCGTGCCGTGCCACACATTCCATTGGTGGATGTCGCCAACCGTAGGGTCGTGTGTATCGCGGCCGGCACCCCAGGGCGAGCCGGGGTGGTAGAAGGTGTTGGGGATGAGTTCCTCGCAAACGTCCGGGAGAATCTTCTCGTAGATGTAGCGGGCTGGGAAGTCGGTCTTGAGCCAGTTCTCCGGGTTCTTGTCCTCAAAGTCGTAGGTAAGCCCGGCACTTTCTTGGTACTGGTAGTCCTCGTTGTTTCCGGCCCAGATGACGATCGAGGGGTGGTGCCGCAGTAGCTTGACGTTCTCGTGGGCCTCTGTCTTGATAGACTCGAGCAGCTCCGGCCACGCCGGGTAGTTGCCGCAGCCAAACATAAAGTCCTGCCACACGAGGATACCATACTCGTCGCACGCATCGTAAAAGGCCTGCTCCTCGTAGATTCCGCCACCCCAGACGCGGATCATGAACTGGTTACCCTCGGCAACAAGCTTGACCCAGTCAAAATACTTTTGGCGGCTGATGCGGGGAATGAAGTTGTCGGCGGGGATCCAGTCGCTACCGCCGCAGTAGAGCGGGATGTTGTTCACCTCGAAGAAGAAACTCGTCCCGGGCTGGTCCGTCAGGGGCCGCTGGATGAGCTCGGCCCTCCGCAGGCCAATCTTCTTGGTGACTTCATCGATCACCTCGGCTCCGTGGAGAAGGGTGGCCGTTACCTGGTATAGGGGCTGCTTGCCGTAGCGGACGGGGTACCACAGAGCAGGGCTGCCGATGTGGAAAGAGGTGGTGACGGCGCTGGAGGTGATGGCAACGGTTTCCGAGGCAACCTGCTCGCCTTCCAGCGAGATGTCAAACCGCACGTTGTCCGCCGCGCCCTCAACATATTCGATCTCGGCAGTGGCCTTGATATCGGCGAAACCGAGGGACTTGTCGACGACGCTGTCGATGCCGAGATCTGCTAGTCTCGCGTCGAAGATCTCCAGGTTGATCGGGCGCCATGGGCCGCAAGTGTTGAGAGCCGGGCCCCAGTCCCACCCCTGGGCATTGTCAGTCGCCGTGAAAAGGGGGATACTCGGGACGGAAATCTCACCCAGTGGTACTGCGCTTTCCGGACGGCCAGCCGCGAGTTGTCGCCGTTCCAGACACCCCACTTGTGATCGGGGTACTTCTCAACGAGCTTCCACCCCCGAAGGTAGGCGCTGTCGAAACTGATGGTCAGCTCGTTCTCCTCCTTCAGGACGGACGTGACATCGATGCGAGCCGGGACAAACATGTTGTCCGTCTCGAGGATGGTGGTGCCATTGAGGACGACAGCCGCAAAGGTGTCGAGGCCGTCAAAGGCAAGGATGGCCTTGGAGCCCTCAGGGACGGACTGGCCGGGAAAGGTTGTCTTGTAGAGCCATTGGGCCTCGCCCACCCACTGGACGTCGAGCTCGTTCTTGCCGATGAAGGGGTCGGGGATCAGGCCGTTGTGGAGGAGGTCGAGATGGACATTGGTGGGGAACTGGCCAACAGGCAGGAACTGGCTGTCGTCCTTGTCGGCCTGGCGGAACTCCCAGTTCTTGTCGACGGGGACCACGACGCGTGGGGCCATGGCGGGGTGGGAGGGTGAGGACGAGGGGGGTGAGGGGCAGAGATGGTGGGGTAGCTGTTGCGTTGCTGGAGGACCCTCGAAGCAGCGAGGGAAGGAGCACAGGACGGGATACACAAAACACAGACGGAGCACAGATACAGCTCGGGCAAGGGCGAGCTTGGTGTATTTAAGGCCGCCAGCCGGGTGTCACCCTCGTCCAACTCGTGTCTAGACCTGCCGTCGACCGCCCTGACGGCGGCTTAACGACGGCGGGAGAACAATCCCCGAAGGGACGAATCGCAGCCGTGAATGCAGGAGCTTCCTGGACACCCAACCGGGGAGGAGGAAGAGGAAGAAGCTGCAGCAGAGCTAGAAAAGCATGAATTTGAGCATCCAGCGCTGGGATTGGGGTCTGAGCAGTTCTTGGAGATCGAGACGTCTGCTATCACGAGTTCGCCAGACTCGCCAGTTTTTTGCTCCGTCCCCACCCAGATATCCCCAACCCTTGGCTAACACAACGGTTGACTTTCACAGCCAAAACATGCAGCCATTCGGCTACCCAAAAACCAGCCCGTTGACCCCGAAGGACCGAATCTGATGCTCGCCATCGCTCGACACAGCATCCACGAGCTACGCGCGCCAATGCTGAGAGCTCCGACAGCTCTGACGTGGGCTTGTCCCGTGGTCGTGGGGTTAGATCCCTGGGCCGCGGAGGGAGGCTGTCCGCAGTCCCATTTAGGCTAAATCGAAACGCCAGCAGCGCGGCTGCTGCACCTCGAGGCGGGCTTTTGCATCTTTTTGCAGCTCGTTGCAGCTCTCTTGCACGGCTTTGCCCGCTCTCGGGTTTCCAGCCTCGTGTGCAGGCAGGCTACAAGGGATTACCCAGTCGCACGGCGGCCCGCCGCCTTGTCGTTATCGGACGTGTCGGGTGCTGCGCTCTGCTGCTTTTCCGAGGTATATGGGCGCCGCTCCTAAGACCCCATACGGACAAGTTGGTGACAGACTGCATGCGGGCCTTCCCCTTTGACAAACTCGCAGCTGCTGACGGCCCGGAAGGCCGGTGCTGATGATCCTGCTGGGCCTGCGGTGCAATGAAATTCCTCATTATGTTGGTGTTCTAACACCAGCTCGCAGTCCTCTCTATCCTGCCCTGCGCGCCCCCTTGCCAACTCCATGCAATACTGCCTGTAAAAATTACCCTTGACGATGCTGATAATGCCGGAAGCCAATAAGCATGGGGATGATGCATCGTTATGTGCTAGAACCGATGCTGCTCCTCCCGGTTACCAGCAAGCGCCGGCTACCCCTGACCCCGGAGCCAAGCACCCCTTCCTCCATTACGTCCAAGGCTGCGATAACCCTCAGCCGGCACCAAGACGGCGACAAGAAAAACAGGCCTCCTGGCAAAGAAGAAGAAATAGGTTATGGTATCATAGGTGCGCTTCCAAGCAAACGAGACCCCCGACCCTCACGCCCACACGCTCCGTGCTATGCCATGCTTGGCCCAACTCTGGGGCCATCAACAACATCCGCGATTCCTCCGCCGCCCGCTGAGCGTAAACACCTCCTCCCACTCTCTCAGCCCCTGCGGTCCGCGCTTCGGCTGTCCCCTTCTCCTGCGCAGCGCCACACCACCGCCGCCGCCCCCTGTGCCGCTCTCGTCCCCCGTCATGGTACTCTTGATACTCCCGCCGTCGCTCGCGCCGGCGTTCCACCCCCCGCCGGCGTCGCCGTACTGGATCCCGCTCATGGGGTCGTCCGGGTCGATCTCGCCCAGCTCGATCTTGGTCAGGATCATGCGCGCCAGCCGCCCAAACACCTCGTCGACGCCCTCGCCGCTGAACGCGCTCACCTCCATGGTCACGGGGATGCCGACGGTGCTGGCCCAGCGGCTGGCCTCGACGGCTGAGACCTCGCGGCCGTCGGGCGCCACCGTCGCCTTGAGCTGCGAGCCGAGGCCCGGGTGCAGCACCGTCGACGTCGACGTCGTGGACGAGTAGGAGCCCACCTGGCTGCTGGTGTAGGGGAGGGAGGCGGCGCTGCTGGCGCTCGAGGGTGTTGGGGGTGGGAGTGTCGTGTCGATCAGGTCGGCGGCTAGGTCGAGCTTGTTGCCGACGAGCAGTAGAGATAGGTTGGGCGAGGCCAGGGCGCGCGCGTCGTTCAGGAAGGGCTGCAGGTTGGTGAAGGTGTTGTGCGACGTGATGTCGTAGACGAGGATCGCGCCCGCCGCGCCCCGGTAGTAGGACCGTGAGACGGATCGGAAGCGCTCCGTGCCGGCCGTGTCCCAGAGCTGTGGGGGGTGGGGGGGGGTTCCGGGTTAGCCGGGAGCTTTCTTGGTCAGGGCCGGGATGGCCGGGTGGGTACGGAGGAGGGGTTTTTACCTGTAGCTTTATACGCTTCCGGCGCGCGCCGGTGCCGACTTTGATGATCTTGCTCGCGAACTCAACCCCGATCGTCTGCGACGAGAGGACCCGCCACTCACTCTTGACAAAACGATGCAGCAGGCAGGACCTGGATGCGGGAACAGGTCAGCATGGGGTTTGCGAACGCGCATGGCGGGATAAACCTACTTTCCAGTCCCGCTGGGGCCGAGCAGAATGATCTTTGCGAGGTAATCGTACATGCTTCCCAGTTCCTGGATTTGCGACGCGTCCCGTCGGTCAGCATCCCATTCCCTGCCCCGAGACACGTAGCGACCGGGTGATAGTTACCTGCTCGCGGACGGTAGCCATGCTGTCCTCGCTAGCGGCCGAGGACCGCCGCGGTCTCGTCATGGCGAGCGCGTGCGGTGCGGTGTCAAGATAGGCGAGTCGACGTCGGAGCTGGTGACCTGCGTGTGTGGTTGCTTCGTCTGCTGGTAGCGAGACCTCTTTGGTTCCTGGCGGTCTGCGAGCCCGTGTTCGCAATGAGGGCGGGTTGCTAAGAATTTCCTAGGGTTCGGCGGCTCGACTGGAGATCGCGACAATAGCGGCTGTAAGTGGTGGAGTGACTCGGCCGTTGACCTGTGAGAAGGGAGATTTGCTCGTGTGCCTCTGTCGTGTGGGCTAGTGGGCTGCTTGTGCGATGTTTCGTCACGATCAATCAAACTTGAGCCCCCCTGTCACTCGAGGGAATATGGGAAAACGGACCCGCTGGATTCCATGGGGGGACCTGGGCACAGTGACATGGGACACGGGATTGGGAGACAAGGGTCGCAGCCACAAAGAGCCAACACAGCGACATCAGAAGCCCCAGCCTACCGCTGCAGCGGAATTGGGGACGGCGATTTGCTGCACTGGGGCTGCAAAATGCAGCCACACACCAGCCACTTAAATACTCAAGGTAACCAACTACCTTGCCAAGTACGGATAAGTCGCAGCGAACCGAGGCAATCTTTGCCGTCGTCCAGCGGCTTGCGGGAGCTGGGAGCTCACTAAAGTCCGGGCGTCTCCAGTAGGTGCGGACTCCCCCTTTCTTGTGGCCCACGCCGATCATCTCCTCGGTGTCCACATCCCATACTCGTGACGGACAGGATGTCAGTG
The DNA here is from genome assembly GCA_030549175.1 of Lasiosphaeris hirsuta. Lineage (NCBI taxonomy): Eukaryota > Fungi > Ascomycota > Sordariomycetes > Sordariales > Lasiosphaeriaceae > Lasiosphaeris > Lasiosphaeris hirsuta. The sequence continues at coordinate 7,551,471 of JAUKUA010000001.1, forward strand.
TTGCCTGAGTGAGTTTTGTAAAAGGTCAGCGCAGGTGTAAGTATAATTTACCTGCTTCAATTCAACATGAAAATCGACGGGCGGACGTTTGTTGTCTCGGGCGGGTGAGTTTGCTGCTTGTTTCCCCAAAATCACATGCAAAAACCGAACATCAATCGTTGAAGCTGACCGCAATTCAGCGCATCTGGTCTGGGGCGGGCCTGCGTGTTGGATATTTGCAAGAGCGGCGGAAATGCCGCCATTTTGGATATGAATGAGGAGCTTGGCAATGCTCTCGTCAAGCAGCTGGGCGCCTCGGCCCGGTTCTTTGTGTGCGATGTGGCCGACACGAACAGCATCGCCGCCGCTGTAAAGTCAACAGTCGACTGGGTTTGCCAAACCGGCAAGCCCTTTGGCGGCATCATCCCGGCAGCCGGTGTCGGCAGACCGGGATTGGTACGTCCTGCCATGCAGAAAAGCCGGCCCCCTCAACTAACTCGGCTGCAGATCCTCGACAGGAACAGTCGCCCCCTTTCTCTAGAGTCCCTCGACTTCGTCGTCAACATCAACCTACGCGGCACCGTCGATCTGGTCCGGCAGGTCCTCCCGCACCTGGCGTCCACAGCGCCCGACGGCCTTGATGGCGAGCGCGGCGTCATTGTCATGGTCGCCAGCGCCGCTGCCTTCGAGGGCCAGATGGGCCAGGTCGCCTACGCCGCCAGCAAGGGCGCCGTGGCTTCCATGACGCTGCCCATGGCCCGCGACCTCTCGCGGTTCGGCATCCGCGTCGTCACCATCGCCCCCAGCATGTTCGACTCGGCCATGACGGCCGCCATGTCGGACAAGGTCAAGACAAGCCTGAAGAAGGCCATGGAGTTCCCCGCCCGCGCCGGCAAGCCCGAGGAGTTTTCGTCGTTGGTGAAGCAGGCTATCGAGAATGTCATGTTGAATGGCGTGGTCATCAGGCTGGACGGAGCCACGCGGATGCCAAGCAAGTTGTAGAGGCTGAGGCTGTACACATTAACATGTCACGCTGATAGAAAACAGCATACATTTCGTCTTGAAATATAGCCCCCCTGTCTCGAAAGCATGCCCCCTTTTTCCTCAGATGTTGGAACAGTACCCGAAGTCCTGAATTGGTCCTTCGGGGATTCCATCCCCAACCCCAACGCCTACTGTGTGCTTCTCCAAGCCTCAAAGGCTCAAAACACGCCAACAGTACACTTTTATCCCCAGGTAACCGTACCGCTTCCGTTGCTGCGCCGAATGCCGGCCCTAAATCCCGGGGCGACTGGTATGTGGCTAAGATGCCTTCTCCGTGACTAAAATGACATGAATAACACAAGCAATTGACATCTTCAAATAGCTTCGAGTTCCAATGCTTTTTATCTTATCATACACTTCATTCATTCCCAGATAATGTATAATCCTACATATTGACATGGCTCGAGTAATCTACACTAAGAACATACAGTGTGCAAATGTGCAAAAGAAAATGCCCGAGAAAAAGAATGTGCTTCAAAAGCACCCAGGGCCGACAGGACATTCCCACCCACCTAACGCCGGCGGCGGAATAGCACCTCTACCCAAGCCGACAGGTAAACAGGAGTGTAAGCCCATGATATGGCTAACAAAACCACCTATCCTAAGTTTACCACAGCGCTCATCCTCCATCCTGCCTCGGCCGTATGGTCTCAAGCCTAGCTACCACGTGGGCGGTCGTGGCAGAGGCAAAGTCTAGGCTTATGTTGGTGGCTCATTCGCCCAACCAACCTAGCCACACCGCTGTAGATACCGTGGGTGATCCTTCTGGCCTCTCGGTTTCCCGAGGCTGCGATAAAATAGTAAAACAGCCGCGGCAGGTTGTCTCACAAAGAGAACCAGGAGGCCGAAAGCAGTTCCGCGGCTACGAAGTATATGGGCAACACGGCTCCATTCTCCTACGAACGCTCAAACTCTCTTTCTCTCTTCATAAAAAGATCATGGGGCCATTCCTCATTAATGGCCCCGGAGCTCGGTCGGCCGATGCCTGGCGGGGCACCTGAGCGCTGCCACATCTTCTTGAGCGGCCCGCTGCCATAGCCGGCCGCCTCGTTTGCTAACCACATCTCTGCCTCTTCGGCAGCCGACATTTTAGTCCCCGCCGCGTAATAGCTCCGGTCAGAATCCACTCGCACTGCCCCGGCAGCGGCAGCGGCCTGGCTCTGAGGCGGGAGCGGGGCACGATGACCTCCGGCTAGGAGCTGGTTCTTCCGGACTCGAGGAGAGTAGTGGTTTGGGGGGGCGGGGGGCTGCTCCCGACGGGGGAAGTAGTGGTCGAGGGCGGCGGGGCGATCTTGGGCGGGGGAGCTGGCGCGAGCTCTGCTCGAGGAACGATCGTGGCGGCGCGGATGGGGGGAGCGGGCACGATGTCTTCGCGACGCGGAATCATCGCTGCGGCGGGGCGAGCGGGACCGTGTTCCGCGATCGCGGGCCTCACGGCCTGCGCGGTCTCGGCCCCTCCGAGATTTCTGACCCCCCGACCGAGCCACGCGGGCTCCGATGGCCATGCCCTCAAGGAAAGCAGCTACAGCCGCGGGACTGTCCTTGGATCGGTCGCGCCCCATAACCGGGCCCATGACCTTCTGAAGCTGCTCGAGCAGTTCAGGAGGCTGCTTGGAAGAAGCATCGATCAAGCTGGGCTTTCTCATCGGCGCATCTTCCACAACATGATCATGGTCCCCTCGTGTAATGGTAGGCAGAGCGCGACTGGCGCTGCTCGACTCCCTCGCCTCCCTTCCGTAAGCCCCTCCAGACTGCCGACGCGCGTCCCTGAAGGTGTCGTGGGCCCGTGGCCCGGCTCTCGGGCCCGGAGGAAATGGTCGTCCGAGCGGGCTCATATGGGCTGGCCAAACTCCCAACTGCACCAAAGCCCGTGCAGCTGTTGAGCGCCTGGCCGCTCGCTCATCGCGAAACCCTCCGACGGCAGGGATTCTGGTATCCATAAGATGGATGGTAACGACGAAATCGCCGACCCGAGTCAATCTAATCTCATACTCCGGGTCGTAGGGCGGTGTCTGACTCTGAGTATAATCCATCAGGGCAGTTGTTGGCGAAAGTATGGGTTTGTCATAACTCTTTGCCTGACTGGGATGCTGCGTGGAATCAGGCTTTGAGAGCTGAGATATGGCCTGCGCAGGCTGTCCGAGTGGATCTTTGTTGTTCCGCGGCCCAGTAGAGAAGCCATGAGTCGATGGAACTCCCAGGACAAGCGGGAGCGGCCGATGGGACGGCAGCGGCCGACGGAACTGGGGGACGGCAGCAGCTGTTCGGCCAGGCGCTGGGACAACGGAACCCGGAGGAGCAATGGAGCCTGAAGGAGGCATATCCTCAACAATCTCTCCGGGCTCTAAAAATAGGTTAGAAGTGTTTGACACAGCATGTTGAGCTTGAACATACCGATCTTGATGTTAACGCCGGCCGGAACGGCGGGTGTGGCACTGCCAGGCCGACTGGCCTGGGAACCGCCAACGATGGCCCGCATGTCTCTCACGAAAGCTCTATTGCTTCCGGGAAAGACATTACAGCCACTTTTGAATGCCTTGTTACCCGTGGCAGAGGCATGACCGCCGCCTGCCGAGGTCTGGTTGCTGCTCACGAAAGGCATTGCTGTGACCGAGTTAACCATCAGGATGTAGGCGCGATCGTGTGTTCGTCATACCATGGGGGCCAGAGAGAGGCCCAACAATGGCCTGGTGGCCGGTCTCGGGGGGCTGTGCTGCGATGAAGTTAGCCAGAAGCGTCCAGGGATGACGGGTAGGGTTGGCATACTCTTGGACTTTGACGCAAGCGCCGAAGCAAGACGGTTCGGCTCGGAGGACATGGTTGGGGCGCGGGGTTGGGGACTTCGGCTACTGTGGTTCGAGGTGGTGAGAAAAAGGCACAACTAGAAGGGTGTGGACGAGAGAGGCCGGCAGGAGAGATGACCAGCAATCCCAAGGCGCAAGGAGATGAGAGAGGGTGTGGGAATCCAACAACAGGATTAGAATCTCACCTCAGGTAACCGTTGTCTTGGTTGTCTTCCCACTTGGTGATGGCAAAGGAGGAAAAGGGAAGCAGGGAAGGGAATTCAGGACGTGGGGGAAAAGAAAAGCGCACTGGGAGGTGACAACGCTGGCTGGCGCGTGGTTAGAAGGCAGGCCCAAAACGCGACAACTGAGGGACACCGTCTCGCGTGTGTTGCTTGTATTTGAAAAGAGGAAAGAACTTAACGTGGGTAGACGTTCTCTGCTGAAGTTCCTTCCCTCAGATAGACTGCCCCACACCGTCCACGTCAGCCCGTCTCTTGGATAGGCCTAGGTGACAACTGCTCAAGAGCGACGCGGCGGGGACGCTCGTTTTTGCGCAGCTTTGTTGACTTCCTATCAAGATAACCATTTCCGCTGTGTGTCAAACATATCATATTGTAGCGGTACTGGGCAAGGATACAACACCCTCCGGGCATTTTAAATGACACGCACTCTGTAGAGTAGACCATGTCAGGGCAACATGCCATTTGATGCTGCGCTTGAATTACCAACAAAGAAAACACCCAAAACAAAACCCTGGAAATCCAAAGTAAGACACCTCGAATTCCTTTCCTAGCAAACTCAACATCATAAAGCAATTTACTAGACTAATCTTTACAAATACTGCTACTTAGCACAGGTTTTGCACAAGCGCCTCTCCCTTCTCCCACCTCTCAATGTTCTCAACCTGGTGCTCGTACCAGCCCTCCAGCGTCGACTGTTCCACATAGCCCATGTGCGGCGTGAGCAGGACGTGGCTCCTCCCATCCTGTCCCCAGTTCGTCGTCCGCCACTTGCTGTCGAGAGGGAGAGGCTCCAGCTCGAATACGTCCAGCGCCGCCGCCCTGATTTGGCCCTTCTCCAGCGCGTAGAGCAAGTCCTCCTCCACGACCAGAGGCCCGCGCGACGTGTTGATGAAGATGGACGACGGCTTCATGAGCGACAGGTCCTGCGCCGCAATGCTGCCCCTCGACCGGTCCGAGAGCACGAGATGGATGCTGATAACATCCGCCGTCCTGAACAGCTCCTCCTTGCTGACCACCTTGAACGTCTTCTCGCCCTGGCCATTCTCGACCAGGAACCCAGCCGCGCGGGCCTTCTCATCCGCCACCTCCTGCGTCAGGTTGGGGCTCCACGCCACCACGTGCATGCCGAAGGCCTGGTACAGGATCTTGGCCACGGCGACGCCCAGCCGCCCGAGCCCGACGGTGCCGAGCACCCTGCCGTGGAGGCCGACGGCCGAGCCCGTCTGCCACCCCCCGGACTTGACCGCGTGGTCGTCCTGGGCGATGTTGCGCGCTGCGGCTAGGATCATGGCCACGCAGTGCTCCGTCGTACTGACGGACCCGGCGGACCCGGCCACCGCCTTATCGACGGCCCCCACCACCGGGATCCCGCGCGCCTTGAAGGCGTCGAGGTCGAGCGCCAGGTTGCGGTTGCCCGTGGTGAGCAGGAGCTTCAGGTTGGGAAGTCGGGCGACCAGATCGCCCGGGAAGGGCGTGCGCTCTCTCATGGTGGCTGGTGGGGTGGTTAGTCTTTGTATGGGCACCTGATGTGCTGGAAGACCTACAGATGACCGTAAATGGTCCGAGTCGCTGCACAAGCTTGTCCTTGACATCCTGCGGCGTGTCTGGGTGGTTATACGGGAGCAGAGTGTCTTTGAAGTATGTCACCTCATATTTGGCAGGGTCGAGGGTCTTGAACTTGAGCTCGGATATCCCTTGGTAATCGTCGAGGACTGCTATCTTGATGATCGACATTTTGACATTACCAATAAGGGGCTCGAAAGAGGCTGCTGATTGTGATAGGTTATTCCAAGATATTGCGAGGAGGCTCGAGCGTGAGATGGATTTATTGATGAATCTTTTTTTCAATTTGTAATCCTCCTTGGCCTCCCGTGAATGACTGAAGACTCCGAAGCCGGGCCGGCCGCGATGCCGTCATTAGGAGCTCCACTGTTGTGTCCTTACCCCGCAAATCTGGGACGTCCATCCCGAGACATCACCCAAACTGTCGGTAATTATACCGGCCTAGGGCTATCGAGTCGGTTATCGCCGATGTTTCAGGAACAGTCTAGCCCTCCTTTGTTTATATATTCGCCTATCTTGCCGAGGGCTCAACGCCACAACACCCCCTTCCTGCCAGCATGTTGCACAAAGACGCCGCTAAATTACTCGCCGAGGATCAACCTCTTTATCTCAAACCCATCATTCAGTTCACTCGAACCAAATGGGCAAGCCTTGACGGTTGGACATTTGCTCACCTCGACTTCGAAGATGACGGCATCATCTATTTGAACAGCGGGAACACTGACGTAGATCAATGCCTGAGGAGAGCCCTGGAGTATTACTGAAGGCTGCTGCTGAGCTTGCTGAGACTTGAGACTGGTTTGACTTACTGATTTATGTTGGGAGGTGTCACGGTGAGAGCCAGGTCAGCAATCCGGTCTTACCGATACCGATGATTGCTCAGAAGCGTGTTAATGGAGTGGCTGCTGAATAATAGTTCGCAGACAGCAACGTCATCTCTTGCTATGAAATCTAGTGCGCTCGAGTTGTGACTCTCTAACTTGTCTAGACTCTTGCCAAAGATGATCAGGTGAAGCTGGTGGTCTATAAAGATGCCGCAGTGGTGGCACCGAGTGATACCCTGTATCTCAACTCTAATATAGACTGTTTAACCCCGGTCCCTAGAGTCCTGGAAAGAAGTACCCCATGTCTAAGTACACCCTCCATCCCTATACTCTTAACATCCCTCTGAAATACCGAGAGTTAAGGTTTAGACTGGTGTCTGTCTCTAAGTAGTGAAGTTAGTATGTAATGGGTGGATTTAGAATATCAGGATATAACTTACTATATGATGACCGTACTAGGTAGGACATTCCAGTGCTAGTAGCACCTATCGCATCTCGTGTGTTTGCATCTATAACCATCCGGAAACCCCCGAGACCGGGCATCCTCGCCGTAGTAACGATGGTCGCACGAGTGGGTCCACCCGTGGTGGGCCCTCTGGCAGCGGCAGCAAACCCATATATCGAGATTCTGTGCCTGTTGGCAGTCTGGGCAAACAATAGCGGCCTGGCGATAAATCACCTCCGGCACTTCGCACTGCCCGTCATAAATACAATAACTACCGTGTCTGCGGAGGGTTATCTGGACAGAGTGTCCGCACCCGTATGTGGTATAGTAGGTTTGGCACATTGTGGTATCCCCGTGTGGGTGCCTTGGTTGTTATGTACTTTAGGTGGCTTAGTTGATGCTGGATGCTGGGTGAGATAAGGTTCGCGTTAGTGCGTGGTTCTGTTCTGGGTCCAGTTGAGACTCGAGATCTGTGTGGTTTATAGGAATAAAAGGTTTTACCTAGGAACTAATTCGCCTTTATATATATCGGGTATATCTTGCCATCTCGAGAGTAGAACACTATATTGATTCACCATATCGATTCACCATATCGATTCACTGTAGCCCCACCATAAGCCGTACGCTGGCATCTGTGAATTCTGCCCATCCAATATTCCGAGGGGCGCTGCCGAGTGGCCAGAGGGGGCAGGTGGGAGAGGTGAATGTTCCAATGGCGGAGCTGAACTCTTCGTCTCGGCCCTGTCTACCTCTCCCGGCTCCAAAGGACGCCCTGTGCCCACCTTTGTGAGAGATGGCTTTTTTCCTTCACAGTCACAAGCTCCTGCCTTTTCAAGCGATCCAGATCTGCATACCATCACCTAATATCTCAACACCGAATCGACTGTGACATAGCTTCTCAATCCATCCTCAGCTCGCGGCATAACTTGCAGTGTAGATTATCTCTCCCTCCGCTAAAACGCCCATCCCCTATCGGCACTGCATGATTGTGAAAGAATTTACGGCACAGAAATTCCGATCTTGCTTCGGAAGGGCTCTATTCTTACCTCCAATTCTTCTGTCCCTTCAATTCAATCTTGGTTACCAGACTTCCCCCTTTTTCGCCTTCGTTTCGACCAGGCCAGCACCCTCCCTACCAGGGCAATGTGGCGGACCTCAACTCCTTCACCAGGGACGAAATCGCCGTGAATGAGGCGGTGGGTATCAAAACCGGCGCTCAAACTGGTCTCTACCACCCACTATTGGGGTGCAGGCGATATCAATGAAGACAATAGGCTTTTGTTGGTACCATTGACGCCGTTCCATCGGAGCTGGAGCTCACAATCGAGCAGATCAACGATGCGCTCAAAAGTATGCCCAAAAGTATGTCACCTGTGAGGGCGGGCACACATGCCACATGCCACACACCGTCACGAAAGCTCCCTCTACCTCGAAGATAACCATTCACTGGCAGTATGGGTTGCCAAACCATTCACTGGAAGAACAAGTGGTCCGAGCTGCCCAGGACTCCTACAAAGGCCCGGAATCCGGAAACCACTTGTTCTTCATCTTCCTCTCTTTCCTTAGCTTGTTTTCACACAATCAAGGATAGGTAATTATAGCCTCATCTCTCTTCATCCTGACCTGCCGTGACATCACCCCCATTTTGGACAGTCTCACGAGACAGCATTTACTTCCGGGATATCACGTCGTCGAAGGGAAAGTAATTTAGGCTGTAATTTAGGCTGCTAAAATATGCTGGTAAAAACAACCCAACGACCGAATCTTCTTCCCGCTTCCGATACCGTGGTTCCTTGCGGCCAAGTGCGTCATCATCGCCGACGAGTGGCGGCGTAAGGCCGAGTCGAGCTAGTACCTAGAGCGACCGTGGTTTTGGCGCATCATCAGAGTTCCGCAAGACTCGTGATCGGTCGTGGAGATGGAGGCTATGGACAACGACTCGGACCTCCGCATCATGCCCACCAAGTCGTAGGACCTTGTCGCCCTCAAGAAGCTGCACCCCTGGCTTGATCATCCAGTCCACCATTGGCAGCGCTTCCATGCGGCACGGATTAATGCCAAAGCTGAGCAATGATCATGGAGGGTCCGGGGTAAAGCATCAGGGCCTGAGAAGCGAGTGATAGTTTCGAATGCTGGTCTTGACACCGGCAGGCACCAGGCTGACGGTTGTGTGTAGGGGGGGGCTCATGGAAGGTTGAAAAAGGACAGAATGTTACAGAATCCAGGTATGATGCCTGGGTAAAACAAAAATGGTTACATCACTTCAAATATATTTCATATATGGCAGCGGATTCCAGTCATGCGTTGCTGTTGGCCCTAAAGATGAAAACGAGTGAAGCCAGATTACCACAGTACCGTTTGCGCCTTTTCAGCAACCTCAGGTTGGCAGGAGAAGTTCCCAACATATAAATTCCCCTCATCAGCGGTCTTTTCTTGCACATTCAGTGCTCGTTGCCATGAAACATTTCACATCCACACACACTGAATACCGCAGTGCAACTGGCAGCACCCCAAAACCATCAACAGCCAGCCAGCGTCACCAACTCATGAGCCCTAATTCATTTTACATGCGAAAAAACTACTGGCAACTATCTCCCGATCATGCCACCACTAAGAGACGATGTCCGCAGCTTAGGTGGCCCCCCGAAGCACGGTATGTAAACAAGTCTTCAAGCTTAGGCTGGAACGGCCCCGGAACAATAAACTAAAAGATCCTTCAAGACTCAGGCTCCAGGAGCACAAGGTCAAGCAAAACAATCCATTTCTTGAAAAAAATCTCTTCAGTTTTCTCCAGGAGCTCCAGAAGCGACAAGGGTCCCGACAGTCCCTCTGAAGAAGAACTGGTGCCTAAAACCCCAAAGGAATCCAGTCGCGATGCGCCAAACAAAAGCTCCAGCAACAAAAAGCCAAGCAAAAGCTCAAGAAGCGATAAGTCAAGAACGGGCTCTAGGAATAAGAGGTCGAGCTAGACACCTCACTCTAGCGACGGGGTAATTGAATCACTCTTCGAGAGCCCTAGAAGCGATCGGAGGCCCAGTAATACCTTTGAAGAGAAAGACTGGGGCCAGGCGAGAGTCCCCGTGACGTAGCAGGCGAAATATTATTTCCAGCCTCCTTCCAGAGCTACGGTCGCGATAGGCCAAGCAAGAGCTCCAGGCACAAAAAGTCAAGCAAGGACTCCCGTTACACAACAGGCGATAGATTTCCCCTAGCTTTCTTCACGAGCCCCAGTCGCGATAAGCCAAGCAAGAGTTCCAGCAACGCAAAGGCAAGCAAGAGCTCTAAAAGTGACGAGCCAAGCAAGACCTCCCGTAGCACAAAGCCAAGCTCGAGTTCCGGCGAGAATCCACCAAGGAGGACAGGCAAGGGTTCCAAGGGGGGTCCGCCAAAGAGCAACTAGCCGTTCTCATGGGAGTCGAAGTTCTTAGATACGCGCCGCGGCAACTGGTAAGCCTCAGCAAAAGACTTGGTGATGGGGACCGGATTAGGACACAGCTCGACCAACATTTCGGGCAACTACCAATGGCAGGGGTTCTGGTGGAATGAAAGGTGTCATTATCATAACGAAGAGTGCTGGTTCAGCTAGGGGTAGGGATCTGAGGTGCATTACCTCAACTCACCATCAACCTAATAATAGCGAATGAGATTTTTTCTTATCTGTAATTACCTATATAATAACTACCTTGATCTCCGTCGACCCTGTCATCAAAAGGCGATGCCAGCTCTGGCAGCAAGAAGGCCGGCTCCTCTTCGGAGCACAGTGCATAGTGTACACGATGAAGCACTTGGATACGTGGGTAGCGAATGAAATTCCTCTTTGATTCTGAGGGCCCCTCGGTTCCAAGCGGTCTTGGAGTAAAATCGAAATTTGGGCCCTCCCTTTCCGTGACCTGTTGGTGGTTGCCTTGGTGCTTGCGAGGCATTCCAGACGACACCCAGCGTTGCGGTTGGCCGTACGACGGAAGGACAGCGGAAGGGCACTGGCAACGAAGAACAAAAGTTCCCCACCTTCAAGTGTTCCCCCAACTTTTCACGCCAACCCCAACTCCAGCTCTTCGTTCCCCCAACATTGATTGTTCAATGCCCTTTCAAGGGTGATCGGGCCTCTTCAGACACTTCCAGCAATCGATTGCAACAGGGTTGACAACTTCGCGGCCGTTCCCTTTTTCGTTCACTATTTATGGCACCGCCTCACACAGCATGTCACACAGCATGTCGTCGAGCAGTTCCGCCTCGACGTGGAGATCCGCTACCACGGAGCAGAGTCCAGGGAGCCCGGATGAAGATGACCCTGTCCTTCCGTCTCCGAGCCAGGTTGGACGGACCTTTGCCAAGAGCAAATACTTGTGGCAAGGACTGGTTGCAAGAGCTGGCAACATGGCGATGCAGTGCGATACTGTGAGGCTCTCGGATCTGGGCCATCGACTGCCTGTGATGCCAAACAATCTGCAGGGCATCTGTGAGTTCGCTGGACAGGCAATGTGGCGGATGGAACCCGCAAGCTGTACCGGTTCATTGCAGGCGAGAACCGAGCAAATCCGCAGGTGGACGCTGACACGACCCCGGCGAACGCTCTGCACCATATCGAACCGGAGCTGTTTCCACTTTTCGGACACCAAGTCGAACGGCGTCAGTCTTCTGTTCTTCGGATGGGCGTACATCCTCTGCATGAAGCTACTCGAAAATCAGCGCCTCCATATGCGGTACAAAACCGGGCTCAAAGGCCCGCGAGTCCGAGAGTGTTTCTCAATTGAATGATCGGTGCATCACAGTCGATATTGGCATCACGTCAGAGGCCGAGGTCCCAGTGGTGGAGCGTGATCCTAGCGCCGGGTCAGGGATAGCGACCGGCAACCGCCCAACAATCGGTGTGGGCAGTCTCGTATACTGGCAACATCAAGTTCAGGGTCTCAGCAAAAGTCGAGCCTGCTGTCAGGAGCACACCGCGCCTCGACCCGCTGTCTAGCACCGAAGCAGCCAGCTTCCTCTCCAGGTTTGCTTCCATGTACAACCTACAAGGCCAAGCCCCGCTAGCACTCGCCATGGTGCTCACGCTCCCGCTCCACGGCGAGATAAACTCGACAGTGCGGCTTCCAGCACCATTGCTATTTAAAGACGGCAGATCATCCCCCAAGAGTACGACCCTAAGAGTACGACAACCTTTCCCGCTACATGACCCTTGGCTCGAAGCCTGCCTTCCTGTCGTCTGCTCTTTGGAGTATCTTCTGGGAACCCGGGGTTGATAGCAACCTGGTCAGTCCCTGGTGTGATCCGATAGTCAAGGTCATCATGTCTTTGATCGACCGAGACGATCTGGAGGTGCTGGATCATCTCATGGCGCTTCGCCGGCCGAACCTAGCGCCGTTGTGGTACGGGGTTGTCGCTTGCAGACAGATGAAAATCATCAAGGCTATCGTTCCCTTCCTCGAGAGGCTACAGACTCCGATGCCTTGGAGGCCGATACCAGAAGTGGCCGCCTGGACGACATCACCGCAATATTTCATGGATCTCGGTGGATCCTGTCCATACATCAATCAAGAGACTGGCGAGGTTTCTCGGCTGGATGTGTGGCGCCTCCGTCACGAATGCTGGGATGCAGAACCAGAGGGTATATTTCAGGGCCTGCGTGAGTTTATAGCGACGCTCATGCTAGGCGGCGATAATTGGGACCTGAGGGCACATGCGGTTAGAAAGAGCGGGCGCGCAAGTTGGTCTGTAATCCATGTTGAATGCTGTGCCATTTGCGCCAAAGCCTGCAAGTGGCTTGGAAGAAAGAGGACTCAGTCGCAAACCGGACAGGCATGATAAAATTAATGGCGTCAGTTGCATCGTGCCTTCCAACTGCGTGCGTCGTAGCAACGGGGGAGGGGGGGGGGGGCTGTGAATATGGAAAGCGCCTCTTCCAAATCAGGTACCCCCTCTTGCCCTCGCCGCGCCATCCCCCCCTTTTGCCTTTCATTTTCTCCAAAACCGCAACTCGTCAAGGAAGATCAACTAGTGCCGTATCACACACCGCATCCACGTTCTGGCCCAACTAAGGGGAGCCCGATACCTCACTCAATATATTCCCTCAAGGTCGGTCTACTCTCAATTGACGTTTCCCACCTTGTTAGTCAGCTATTTGATCTCAAACCCGCCCAACCATCCAGCCCTTCACCACAACTTCTCACTGGGAGTCCTTTTCCTGGGTTTCCCTCAGATGACGGAACCTGTTGGGCCAGACTCCCTGTTTCCCCGGCGACAGAATACCGTTGGGGTCGAGTACATCCTATTCAAACAAGATTAGTCTCCTGTCTTGTTTCAGCCTGTGGCAATATGGTCAAACCTTGATCTTCTCGACGAATCGGTTATACGCATGTCCGTTAAAGTCGTTCAGGTTTGCAATCAGATCTGCAGCTGTCAGCATAACCCCAATCAGAGGGACCAGACGACTTACCCATGTGGTTGACATGCGCACGGTACATGCCATAGCCCCGGGCCTTAGCCTCCTCATAGAGACCATAGTATAGGTTCTCCATGTTCTTCTTCTGCTGCGGGTCGGTCTGGTCCCATGTAAACATGTTCATGAGCACCACGTGGCGTTCGAACATGAAGAAATCCGCCATCAGCTCGACGCCGTTCGCCTCGCAGATGGGCTTGCTGGCTTTCATCCACTCGAGCAGCAGCTTGCCGGAGGACGGGATGACGGGTGCATAGTCGCCGTGCGCCGCTTTTCCCACCTTGTCCTTGGGGATGGGCCAGTTGATGAGCGGCAGGCTCCAGAGCTCGGGCTTGCCGACAAACATGCTCCCGTGCTCGGGCGGCACCTTGGCGGCGTCGACGCCGGCATCGTTGTCGTACAGCGCGCCCGTGAGCTCGCCCGTGGGCGCCTTCTCGGCCATGACGGCCTTGACCTCGTCAAACTGCGCCTGGACGATGCGCCGCGGCCCGTACAGCCCGAAGCGGGCGTACCAGTGGCCGAAGCCCGTCTCGAGCCGCAGCTCCTCCAGCCGCCAGTCGGGCACAGGGCCCTCGCCCTTCCAGTAGTCCTCGCGCCGGCCCGAGATGCACAGCGTCTCGATGAGACTGGTGAACCACACGAGGCTGTTGATGGTGTTGTTGCGGCGCATCTCGCCAAAGGCGTCGACCATGACGGCCAGGTCGTCAAACTGCGGCATGCTGAAGGCGCATGACATGAAGGCCTGCGGCTGCGGCGTCAGCCAGATGCTGAGCTTGGTCACCACGCCCAGGTTGCTCTGCACGAATAGACCCTCGACTGACGGCCCAAAGGTGAACTTGGAAATGAAGGCCGACGGCGAGTTGGTGATGCCAAACTGGCCCGTGCGGATCACGTCGCCGTCGGCGAGCATGACTTCTAGGCCGGCCATGGCCTGGTGGTGGGCGTAGTTGGCCCCGAAGCCCATGCCCCGGTCGAGCGTGTTGCCCATCACGCTGCCCCAGCCGAGCGAGGCCGTGCTGGGCCACACCTTCTTCTTGTGCTCGACGCAGTAGTTGTACAGGTCGATAAACGTCACGCCGGGCTCGACCACGGCGTAGTGGTACTCGTCGCTGACCTCGATGACTTTGTTCATCAGGTGCAGATCCAGCGCCACGGACCCGTTGACGCGCGGCGCCGGACCGCCGTAGCCGAGGTTCTTGCCCCGCGAGAAGGTCCATAGCGGGATGGCGTACTGGTTGGCGATCTTGAGCACTTGCTTGAGCTGGTCGGTCGATTGGGGGCTGGCAGGTTTTAGTGAGGGGGCATCCTGACTGGGGGAGCGTTCCTGTCGCTTACCACACGGCCGCGCTGGGGACCTTCCTCTTGCTCTGGTCGGCCTCGTGGATATCGTAGGGGTCGATGTAGTCGGAAAGCCCCTCGTTGACAAAGACGGACTCCTTGCCGACGACGGCGACGAACTCCTCAATGGCCTTGTGGAAGTCCTCCTCGCGCACGCCGGGCGGGAAAACGGGTTTGATGGGGTGTCGCGGCTCCCGCTCGTATGTGGCCAGATGCGCGGCCTCATACTCGGGGTCGGGATAGGTGGCTGGGAAGGTGGTCGACATGGTGTTTGCCTTCGTGTTCTCCAACGAAGTTGCCGTAAATGCGGCTTCCTTCTCTCGCCAGGGGGTCGGGGAAGGCAGTTCTGATGTACCCTCACCTGGCGCGTCGACATTGCCATGGGCCCGACGGGGAACAGACCGGAAGGTCAACTACCGTGTCCTCAGGGTACCGTCCCCTGCCTGGCGAGCAGGGGTCCCGCAATCAAGGCGGCGCGGTTGCAGTGACGGTGTGGCCACAGTCGTTTCTCCAATTCCGGCAATACAACTACAGGCCGGTATAATGTTTCCCGGTGTGCTGCTGCATGCGGGGTTCCAGCAGCAGCCACCTCCTAGGTCGACCTCCCCGCTCCATCTAGCCACTCTGCGTTTTTCGTGGTTGGAGAGGGGCGACGGGTGGTCTGTTGCCATATCGACCCGTCCTCTCTGCCAAGCGCTCTGCGGCGTCTGCCGGGTCTGCCGTGCTGTGCTGCGCGGGAGGGATGCGGTTGGGAAAGAGCTGTGCCGCCGGTGTAGCACAAGCGTCGCGGTGAGGGAACGTTGGAGGGAGGCGATGTGGTACGGCTTGGACCAGATCCCTCTGGCCGAGGTCACTGGTCATGTTGACCTGCCTGCTCGTGTTGGGGGAGATGTCAGGCTATATGCGCTCCTAACCGACGATTTAACACGGCGAGTGAGCAGTGAGATGAGCTGGCTCAATGCTGGGGCATGGACACGCGGGAAAATGACAGCCTTTTCTCCGGCGTTTTCCTACGGCCCCCGACATGAGATGGCCTATTGTCTTATCCTAAAGTCACGGGTTGCTCTCACTAATCCCTAGTTACACACACCATTTTTGAATGATTTGGGAGTTTGTGTGTCGCATTACACTGAGCTAAAAAGCGGAACGTTCAATCACATGTTTTAGCCTGTAGTAATTGTCTTTTTTTTCTGACATCAAACTCCTTACGCCGCTAGGTAGTTAATTTCTATAATACTTGGATTTCAGTCATCGACGGTTTGCGACATAGCTCTTCAAAGGCTCTACGTCTTAGCTTCCAAAAAGAGGAAATATTAGGTGCTGTCAAGGACATACTTTTAACATGCCCCAAAAACAACATGACAAGTCCCTCAGGTCCAATTCTCTGCGTAACCACCTAGAGGCCTACAGACGGTCTTATTGTGTTTCTTCCAGCCCACTGGCCTCGAGGTACTCCTGCAATTGCTGTATCTGGTTGGACCTGAGCTCTCCCCGCTCCTCTTGACTTCGAAATCCGCCGCTCGCCAACTGCAGCTTGCGTAACTGTCTGCCGTGCACAACCTTATGGACATTACCGTTAGCTCTGAATCCACTTAGGCCACCGGCGGTGGGCTTCATCCTGCAAAAACCAACCTCTTTGATGGATTTTTGCATCACATATCGCAAGATCGTTACTTTCTTCTGCTGGTCGAGACGCAAAAGACGACCAATGGCTTGGTTCTCAACCGCAGGGTTCCATTGGGGCTCGAGAATGTGGACCATATTCGCAACGGTCAGGCCGTTCAGTCTGGAATGGCCGTCAGCCACAACGTTAGAACCCCATCCCCGCACATACAAAACAGTTACTGCGGCGGGCGTGTACATACCCAATGGCATCAGTAGAAAATGTGATCAGAAGAACTCTGGAGGCGGTTCTATTTTGAAACTGTAGAAGTATGGTGTTGCGTTTTTTTTTTTTTACTGGCACGTCTCCATCGACACGGACGTATTCGATGCGCAGCGTCTCCAAGGCAGCTGCGACGATGTCAAGCGTTTTCTTCCCAGAACGAGAAAATCACACTCGAATTATGTTGGTCTCGAAAAGCCAAAACAAGGATGAAGAAAAAAAAAAGAAAAACGAAGAAGGGGCACATCTTACCACTTGTTCCCAAGATAGTGCGTCTACACGTTTTGTACGGCGGCCTCGATTTTGGATGGCCATTGCTTCTCCCCCGGGGCCCTGGACGAGGGATTCGCCATCATACACGCTGTTCGCATCATGCTCGGTGTGGCACAAAGGACAGACGAATGCCTCGCATTCCTGGGAGCTGCTGCGGTATGAATCTACGTAGCATTCGCCGCAGACCAGTCGCCCACACCGTGTGAGGCAACCCGAATCATTGTCAGACCAGCTACCAATCAACAGAATGTCCACGGAGCAGTAAGCACAGATGGCCTTCGCCGCTCTGTTGAAGGAAATTGAGCATCTCATCCGGTCGCGCGGAGGGTTGCAGGGTTGAAAATAGGGGTGTCCCGGGATCGGCCAGGCCGTTGTCGCAGAACATCCTTAGATGAAGCAGGGCCTCCATAACCATGTGGTGTGTCTTATCATTGCCAAGGCCCTTGGTCCCGATGACTATCGCCCTTTTGCAGGCCAATTCCAAGCCTCGATATTCCCTTCGCTCCTGTGGGGTGAAAACTGGCTTGATAATATCAAACTTGTGGTCTTGACTCGGCAGAACTGTCTTGTTCCTTCTGAGACAGATGCTCGAGAGGATGAGCGGCAGGCTTTTGAACTCTCCGTTTGTAGAGTCCTTGCTGTAATGAAGCTTCGTCACGTATTTCCTAAACATCGCAGTCTCGTTGAAAATAGGCATCTGTAGAAACTTGATCAGGGCTCCGAGGCCATCGAGGGAGTTTTGAATAGGAGTGCCTGATAGGCACCACCGGGCTTGGGACGAGATGCTGGATACGGCGTTGAACCGCTTGGCTCGAACAGTTTCGAATGGTATGGGCTATCTATCTGCTTAGCGTGTGGCAGAGTCAGTCGGGAAATGTAGTTTGTCTAAGAACCTTTGCCTTCATCCAATATCAGTCGAAACCAGTTGACCTGATGAAGGATGCTGCGGCCTGGGCCTCGACGCTGTTCTGTCACCACTCTCCCGTACGTCGTGAGTACTATGTCTTGCTGATCGAGATGCGTGACAAGATGCTGTCTATGCTGCCCGTAGTCTTTGACGTATCGAATCTCTCTCCAGGGCACAGGTGTCTGCACGAGATGATGATGAGTTGTTGGCATTCGGCCTCTCGGTGTGACAGCGGTGGGAAACCTTTCAATCTCTATGGCCCATGTATTAAGCAGAACTGGAGTTAAAAATCAGCTACCGTGTCGTCTTCTAGGTGAGAGGTACGTTGCCCTTACGTTCTGATGGCACAATAACCATGGTCGCCTTAGATGTGGTGATATTTGCCATGTCTACTGCTTTGCATCTGTGTGCCCAGGGAGGCAAAGTCCCTCGCACGTTCCAGTGACGAGATCATCAGCGCCAAGGTTGTAAGCGTCCTCCCTAGCCCCATGACATCGCCAGGATGCCTCCCATGAAGTCTTTGGCCGATTTTCTCTTGGCTCCCGTGACGGAATTCTGGTAACTTGATTCAAGTGCTGTCTTAGCTGCTTGCCTGGTAAAAGAGCACAACAGTATGCGGGACGTACTAATCTTCTCCACTCGGGAGGAATCTGAGCTCCCACAACCCAGCTTCTAGACTTAATGATTTCGTTTCGCGGCGGATCATAAATTCCAAGGCCTCCTGTTGATGCCTGCCAGAACTGTAAGCCACATGCCTCCAACTGAGAAACAAAGGAGACTAATTACGGAAAGAGAGAAGTTAGAATACGAGCGTCTCTTAACGCCATGGCAATTGACCGATGAGGCGGTAGCTTATCAAGCCAGTTGTCTATATGTCTGCGATGAGATCGGCAAGCCGGGCTGCTTCCCCATCTCGCAGCCTGTCTGTCGACATGGTCTGCAATGTCGTCCAATTCCTCAGTGAGTGATAGACTAGCAGGTAAAGCCCTGTCAACTTTCTCCATCCCAGGTGGCGGGCCCGGTACCTGCAATGGCTGTGGGTTCTCGTAGGAGCAGTCAAACATCCCCGCGTCAGGAGGTCTGAAGGAAGGGCTGGAAGCTTCCAAGAGCGGCCGCAGCCCGGTCTCCGGTGTTACGGTGCCCAAAAAGCACCAAGTTGACCTTCATTCGAACGACTTTTCTGCTGTTTACCCCTAGTTTCTGCACTTCTGCTGCCTTTTCATTCCATTCGGTCTACGAGAACCCAAACATCGGTGCGAAATCCTGCCGCTGTTCCACAGCGCGACAGTGCTCGAAACGAGCCCATGTCCAGCGCGGCCACAGCCTGTCCGTCCGAACTTTGGATCAGGCCATGATTAGGCTTGAGTTTTATCCGCAGCCGGGGATATGCGTTACCATCGCCGAAGACTTGACAAACAGGCCGATATGTGTTCGTTGGCCATTTTAGCTGAACCTCGACGTTGGCCAGCTTAAACACGCGTCAGCAAGATTTATAATAGATTACGCGTGGGGGTATGAGGCCATATTCACCATGCCAAAGCAAACTTTCTGAGAATATGGCGCAAAATAAGGCTCGGTTTCATTAACAACGCCTCCCTGATCCCACCCCAGGTTTCCGAGATCAAAACTGCCTCCGCCGAGATCCTCGCTACTAGGATAGAACGAGGATGGCAGGAATGCGGTGGGGCTGAAGATGCTGGACGTCTGGTCGAGAAAGGCATGATCAGAAAGAGTGGCATTTCCAGTAGCATTAGTGAGTAAGAAATCATCGAGAAGCCACTCTGAGAGCTGCCAGGCAATCCAATACAGGCCTCTTCTAGCTGTAATCGCTTGCTGGTTCGTGGATCGTGGTCGGCTTTGTGGTATCTCTTTGAAGCATTGCTGCCCTCCATTTTAACTATATCCTGTCAAAACTTGACATCTGGTTATTGTCACCTTTCCATTCACCCCGTTATTTCAAAATTAGCCTTGAATGATCAACGAGCTAGATCAGTTGACGTAGACGATGAAGCTGGTGGCAATTGCAAGTGCTGGGGCTGAGATTGATAAAGGCAGCGCGAAAATGAGCGAGGCCCCGCTGAGAGGTAGCTAAATAATTCCGGCAGCTAGACGGAAGGCTGAGTCCAGTTGCCTACGCGGAGTACCTCCGCCACGTTGACGTGTCATGTTGAGCTGCACCACAAATCTTGAGGGACGGATCCGGGAATCGGTGGTTTGCAGGCCCCCCCCCCCTTAGCTGTGGTGGAAAGTGGTGCTCGCTCTGCTGGCTCCAGGTCTGGTCACCCGTAGCCCAATTCAATCAACAGATTTTGGCATCACCCCGTTCTTTCATTCGCGGTCCCAATCGGTGCACGAGGAGTCAGTTACACAGGGCAGTTTTGGGGACGTTGTCTGGAAGCTAGGTCTTGGAACCTCAAATCCTGCCACTGGATTCTCACAGACAACTACTTTCAAGAATGGTTTGATCCGCTCTATTGCTCAACACCACTTCTCTGGATCAACGGAAAACAGGGTATAGGTAACCGATATTCATTCTAGTACAAAGAATGTCCTGAATCACGGCAGATTCAAAGGCAAATCCATCTCAGCTTCTATTATCCTCGAGCGCGTCAAAGAGCTGAAAGACGTCTCGGTAGCCTTTTTCTACTTCGCCCACAGAGATCCGGAGCGAGACAGATTCGTTCCCATGGCAAGGGCGATCTTGTCTCAGCTCCTGACTCAAAACGCATCCCTTCTTCTTTACTTTGAGAAGATGTCGACATCGAGTGGCCAAGCCGTCTTGTCAAGTCGCGACCCCGCGAAGGAATTGCTAGACACAGCTCTGAGGAGCCGTAAGACCTATGTGATTCTGGACTGTATAGATGAATGCGACAGGGATAGTCGGAAGGAGATCTGCAGTTGGTTCAGGTCCTTTGCGGATTCCCTTCCTTCAGCCAAGCAAGACGAGATCTGCAGTCTTTTCGTCAGCCAGGATGATGGCTTTGCCCGAAAGGATCTCTCCATGTTGCCCACCCTTAGCATGACGCCGGATCATATGAGAGGAGATATTGCAGAGTATTCGCGCCACTGGTAAAACCAGATTGAGGAGAGATTTGGGCCATTACAGGATCGTGGGTTAGATCTCGCCAAAATTGTGCCCGCCCGGTCTCAGGGTGAGTTAAGCCTATCGATGCCACAGAGGAGGGGTTGCGGGGGTTCACCCAGCTAATCATCAACTCATAGGCATGTTCATCTTTGCTAAGTGTGTCCTTACGGAGCTGCTCCACCAAACGTTGAGAGCAGAGCTTCTCCGCAAATGGGGAGCTGAGAACTTTCCTACTGAGCTGGAAGAGGTGTATGCCCCCCCTCCGGCCCTTACAAGAGAAGGAAGTACTGACGAGAGTTTTCTTCTAGCTACAGTCGGATACTTCGACGGCGCATGGACGGTCGCATCCTACAACAACGCAATATTACCAAGAAACTGCTGTCTTGGATTTGCCTGTCTAATAAGCGACCAATGAGGTGGTACGAAATCCAAGCGGCGATATCGATTGACTTGGAGAACGAGACCATCAACGAGACGGATCGCCGTCTGGTAGATACGTCCTGCGACTTTCCAATGCTGGTTCTGTCTAAAGCGCTTCAGCGCATATAATCTGAGGTCTCGCTTATTAGGGTCACACACGGACCAACGACCTTTTACTTGCACTTTTTGCGGGAAGGCGTTCGCTCGACAGAATGATCGTAAGACACACGAATCCCTTCATTCAGGCGAGAAGGGATTCGTTTGCAAAGGGGACCTCCGGGGTGGTGGCAAATGGGGGTGCGGACGCCGCTATTCGCGGGGCAACGCCCTAGGACGGCACTTCAGATGGCAAGTCGGCAGCCGATGTATCAAGCCTCTTCATGACTCGGAACTTTTGGAGAGATCCCGACTGGCAGCAGTGTCTGCTGGTCCCTTCGCAGGAGATGCCAGTGGCAACTTGGACTTGAGCTTGACTGGTCCGATGCCGGTTCTCGGCACATTCGACACGGCGACATTCGTTAACCCGGATCCACCACCCTCTTTCCTCCCAGCTGCCCAGGTAGATTGGAGTCAAGAAAGAGGAGCGCAGGATGAGGACGATTGAATGGAGACGTAGAATGGGACGAGGCCACAGAATACCCGAAGCATGTCGGGCAACCCAAAAACTGCCTTACCATGCACGCCACGTCTTGGGTGAGCCGCAGCAGTCGCGCTTCGCAGAGAGGGTCGAAAACTTGGACGCTCCAGTCACGCATGGTGCTAATTGGTTACCTTATCTACGTAACGAAATCGGATGATCGCTACTGGAGTCCAGGATGGCAGAGGGCGGGGCAGACACTCAGACACTGCATAACAGTGCCATAACACAGGCGCGGCATCAAGGGTCGGAAAACTTGGAAGCTCCAGTGGAGCAAACTTGCACAGTTGTCGGCGCTCAGATTAAGCCAATCAAAGCAAGCTAGATGACAGATTAGATAATAAAAGTCCTGGATCTGGTAGGTCAGTCAGAGAGGCCTGAATCTGATTTGGCGCTACTTGACATATGCCCCACTTTTCCAAGCTTCGAGGGTAATGTCTTTGGAGATGGGTCCGCGCTGGAGAATTATTCCGGGCTTGGCGCGGCTGGGGGTGGGGGGCCGGAGTGTGGCCTGGCCGCCGAGATTTAGGTCCGGGCTGGGGTCCGGGGTAGATAATTGTATTGTTCCGGGCTTGGTAGATAACTCAAATAACTTCCGTCTTGGCACCAAAAAGGGGTTACAGGTGCGCAACATGTGATGTGTGGCACCGTTTTGTATGGCAGATTTAGTCTGTGGCGATGTTTTACTTTTACATGGCAACTTTGATGTGCGGCGATGTTGACAAGGAAAAAAGGGGGCCTGGGCATGGCAGGAATCCTCAGTCGATGGGGGTCATGGAGATCTTTCTTAATACATAGCCCTAGCCCTGTAGGACGTATAGCACCCGGTTAGAAGAAAGTGCCTTGCAATAAACGAGAGCGCTGGAACAGCGAGAGACAGGTCTCGTAGGTATCCCCGCACGCCGTTTGGCTCGTCTTTCGGACTCCGCATGAGTTGAACTTTGGGGGTAGCCTGCTCTTATGGCGTTTCGATGGGCATCAGCTTCTGCAGTGATGGCACCTAACCGCGACTCGGAGTGGCTCCCATCCGACGACCTGCAGCCGCACTTGGTGGCAGGGCAACTTTCTGGGAGTAATGCGAGAGCAGCCGTCTGCTATAGGTGTTCATTTTCTAAAGATATGAAAAACGCATTTCTCATCAAGACAATCATCTGATTGGTATTAAAACTGCGTGGGGTACACAGCTTGGGCGCAATGTTGGGCTCCAACTTTTGAATCGAGGTTTGGGAACGATAACGATGGGCCATAAATACTTGAGGGAGCCTCCAAGTTTTTTTTTGGTCTGGGTGTCCTTTCCCTTCGATATCTTTCTCTCCTAACGGTATGACGACCAACGCCATAGCTTAACTTGAAGCCCCCAGGCACGTCCCCATACCCACGCAGAGCCAGCGAACCAAGGCTGCCAACGACCGGGAAGCTGCGGGCATCGAGGTCCTAGGACCAGAGTCGGTGTGGTCACCACTGACCCCAAGATGGCACACTACGACAGGGATGAAACGGTAGATTACCAGATTCGACAGCTCCCGGCAGAATCGGTTTTCTCCTCGCCCGACTGGGAAGACATCTTCTCTGAGTCTTCAGTCCGCTTGTCAAAGCCGGTCGTAGAGCGGCGATATCATGCATCGGGGACGCCCGAACTAACGTGGAAAATCGACCAGCCGGCCCAGCTGAATGGCGCATACGTCGACTACGACGAGTTCGGCTACGATGAGGACGGCTACGTCTGCAGACTTGGGCCGGACCTCTCTCCCGCTGCGATTAGGGCAGCCTGTGCCGATGGTCCCCCACGTAGATCCGAAGATGGTGGTCTGCAGAGGGCGATCAACGAGCACATTGTGAGTTTTATTTCTACGTCGGTGTTCTTATTAGTCGCCATACTAATAATCAACTTTCCGGGGCCAGCTGATGCAAGACAATGGCTCGGCGCTGTATACCTCTTCTTGGGCAGGACAACGCTTCGGAAGAGAGTGGTGAGAAACATTGAGAAGCACCCCGATGCTGCACACGGCATGGTGACTGACGAACCTGAGAATGGCTATATAGGAAATTTGGCTTGAATGGGGATTGTGACGACACCCTGTTTTCCATCGCCGCCCTCCAGCTTTGCCGTGAGGCAGATCTGGATGAGACCGGCCCTTCGGGCTTGTCGAGACAGCGGCTGACCAAGTGCTTCTTGGATCAATTCAGAGGGAAGTGGGAGTTGAGTCGAAGGCTGAGTCGAAAGCTGTGGGGAAGTTCAGATCACCCATGGTCAGGCTCGGTGAGGTTCGACAAGTCGAAGTGGGAAGACCTCGTCTTGCAATACCATATGCGAGTCTTCACGGCACCTATTACATGGATGAGGCATTCGGGCCGCAGTCTGGAACGGGTAACAGGAACCCTAACCAGCGACAAGCATAAGCGCAGCCTCAAAATATACGAGGTTCGCTACTCTGTCGGGCTAAAAACCACGTGGAGGTTCGACTTGCCTGTATTCACCCTCGTTACCATGGCCGACAGTGTTACCGCTAGTCGGCTGCAAGACATCGGACAGCTGTCGAGTAGGAATGAGTGGGAAACTGCCGGCATCCATCCATCCATTCGAGCAACGGGCCTGGCGGCGTTTGCTTTTAGGATTCAATCCTTGCTTCCGCAGTGGGAGGCGCAGTGGTCCAACTTGATCGACGAGATTGGGAAAGTCCTTAATAATGATGTAAGTCTGCCTGATAAGCGTTTCTCTCATCAGTGGTAGATTTCTTTTTCCCAGCCCATTGTCACGGTTATGGAAGACTGGCTATCTATAACCCACTGTATTCTAGGATTCCGAGTGTCGACTTGGAATCCCATGTATCATCCTTTTGGGGGTTTTACGCATTGGGGGGTGGGCCTTTTACGTCAAATCGCAACACCTATTTCCTTTCCTCTCCGTCTCTTTTTCAGTATTATTTACTTACCTCTACTTTGCCGTGTTTTTTTTTTTTCACTTCTAATCAATGAATCATGCATTTAGCTCGAGAGTATTCTATCACCAACCCGCCAGCTTGAAATCATGGTTGACGGCAGCGACCTTCAATTGTCAAAGTTCTACTTCGCCATCATCCAGATCCTCCGTCTTGCCGCCGACTGGATCCAGGAGAGCATGGACGACCTTCGCCGGACAGTCGAAGACATAGAGCGGCTTTACCTCCCTCGAACTGCCGACCAAAACGCCACCTTTCTCCCCGCTACGTCTGACAGCGACACCCGAAATGAGGCCATCGAGATGTTCAAGCGCAACTGGGAGACCGTAATTTTGCATCAGCAACGTGTTGGGACTGCTCTGCTGTACCGTATTGCCATGAAACAGGAGGAGTGCAAGAGTCTTAGAGACGGTGTAAGGCTTTTTTACTGCTGACGGCATGGACTTGAGCTAATTGAACCGGCAATTGCCTACGGCAATAGTTATTCAATGCAACATCCGTCAACGAAGCGACAAAATCCACACAGCTAAACCACTACATCTTGGTCTTCGCTATGGTCACGATATTTTATCTACCCCTAAGTTTCATAACGGTATGTTCTGCCGGGCCGCCCTCAACAACGTGTTGGGTTTCCCCTGGCAATGACAATGGTAGCTAACGATGTACCTGTGTGCCAAGGCCTTGTTTGCGCTAGAGCTGTTCGACTGGAAGGATCCGAAGCAAGTGATATGGTTCGCTGTCACAATTATACTTGTAGCGGGGGGAACCTACTTGTTCTCGTGGCTCTCGATATGGGTTGTGCAGGACCCTGCTCAGAGGGAAAATTTCGCTGAGGCTTATGCCAGGCTCGATCGCCGACTCATAATGGATTGGGTTTCACGCAGGCTTCCCGACGGATGGAAAAGGGGTGGGACTGGGGGCGCGGCGCTCAGACATTGAACACAAGGACGTGATTCCGATGTTGCCATCTTACTGCTCGAGATATCTAGCTGCTACCTCGATATATAATTCATACCATCTTTTGCATGACTTCTACAGCCAGCCCCACACGGTGTAAGAAAGATGGGTCCGCTGTTGGAACCAAAGCTAAATTTTGAATACCTATCCAGGGTATAGTTATTCCACAGAAATAAGCCATTCTATACCTTCATTTATACCCCTTTCCAGCGCAATAGCTTAGGTACAGGTACGTTGGTTAGCATAACTACTTAGAGGAGCGAAAGCGGTGTGTAGCGGTGTGTACTTCAAAGGCGGTAAGGAATAGGTGTAGAAAGCTTTGAAATTTCCCTGTATAGAATATGACCTCAATGCTTAGACCTAGTACTCCCCCACATTGTGACCCCTTAGCCGAAATCAAGTGCCCCCCCCCCTCCCCCCTCGCCAAAGTTAAGTGCCCCCCTAACCAAAACCAAGTAGCCCCTAGAAATCCCTAAAAAAGTGTGCAAAAACCGCGGTTCGAAGCCTGCATTATTTCCCTCCCCGCTGAAGTCCTCCGCACACCACTGAGGCTTGTTCCCGAACGCTTCACCTCCTGGGCTAGCAGCAGCTCTCTCATTTCACGTTTATTCCTATCCCCAAAGTATTTCAACACTTTCTTGGCATCTTCCGCTTTGTTTCCAAACGGGAAGGCCGTTCCGGGGCCGGTGCCAATACTGAAGTACTTTTGCCGTAGTTCGTCACTCAACCTCTGGTAATTCTCCTGCCCTAATGGGCTAGGCTTGTTCCACATGCTTGTGACAAAGACAACTTGGTGGGCAAATTTGGTGCCGCATATCTGCTTGAAGACGTCGAGGTTGGATCGGGCGGAGCCTCCGAATCTGCCGTCTGTGATGCGGTGGAAAAAGATGGCCCCGTTGACATCAATCGGGCCCTTGGACGAACCCAACACTTCCAACGTTTGAACAATGTCCTTGAGGATGCTGAGGTTTCCTGCTGGCAAATCATCCAGCCCCGGTGTGTCGATTAGTCGGAAAGCATTGCCGTCTACGTTGGCTCGGTAGTCGCGGCACCTGGTCGTGGCTTGAGGACCATTCCGGTCGTCAGTGACAGTTGCCACACGGTAATTGTCATGGGGGGTTGAGAAATGCGCGACGTACGAGCGACATCCGTGGTGCTGCCGGTTACACACTTGATAAAGGAGGTCTTGCCAGACCCGTGAGGGCCAATGAGGAGGATGACGATTTCTGCCCCCGTCATGATGGCTGTCCGGGAAGGTGATGAAACTTTGCCGCCGGGAACGAGATGGATGGCTTTGAGCAATGGGCCATTCAGGGACCATGAGTTGAAGGTCCCAGTATGAGAGGGAATATGCCTGATTTGTACTTGTGCCTAACGCGAGATCGGGAAACGATGCGTTATCGTGTGCTGCTTCATTGGCAGGGCATTCCGCACCCGACGTGTGCTATTGGCAGCTGCCGCCCCGCGAAGAGCGCACTGCATCTTGAAAATGTCAGTTTTTGCGTTGGGCAAAGCTTGGCACCCAACCGGAACCCAGCCTTGCCAAAATGTGGCTCCAGAATGCCCAATGTTGTAGCCCTAATCGCTCATCTCGATCTGTATGGGTCAGGGGAACGTCAGAGGGCAAAAGTATGCCCGCCGCGGACACGACAACATCAAATCCACGTCGTCATGCCTTTCAATAGGTCGGAACCCCGCATATCTTTTGGCACCAACGATAACAACACACACGGCGACAACACCAAGCGAGTACTAATTTTCCCTCATTACGTCACGGTGTTGGCAACTTGTCATGGTCTCTCATTTTGGCCCATCGTTTCCTTTTACCCCTGTGTGTTTTCGCCCTTGTCCGTGCATAACCGACGATGATGCCGCCGAAGGATAAGGATCGCCAGGTTACTACCATCTTGCTGCTGGGCGTGACGGGCGCAGGCAAGTCGACATTTGCAGCCAAGGCCTCGGATCAGGACGTGACCGTCGGACACGGCGTGGACCCCTGCACACAGGACCCTCTGGCCGTCAGCTTCGATATGGATAATCAGAAGGTTATCCTGATCGACACGCCCGGGTTCGACGATAGCGTACGGAGCGACGTGGAGATCCTGAAGGACATTGCGAAATGGCTAACGAGAGAGGGCTTCATGAACAATCATCCTCTCGACGGCCTCATCTTCCTCCACCCCGCTACCCACACCGTCGTCAGTGGCAATGAGCGGAAGCGTGCACGCCTGCTCGAGAAGATTCTAGGCGAGGATGCTTACAACCGTGTTGTCATCGCAACCACCATGTGGGAGAACCTTGGCCCTGAGGACTCCGCACATGACCAAAGGCTTGAAGGGAGCGTGTGGAACAAATTTTGCGAAATGGGCGCTCAGGTCACCAAGCATGACAACACAAAAGACTCGGCACACCACATCATACGGCTCATTGCTTCCAAGTCGAGGGCAACAATAGCGACAACAACAACAACAACAACACCAACAACAACAACAACAAGAGAGAGAGAATGGTACAGGCCCCAGCTGCAAGATTTCAGGCTACGACCGAACAACAGCCGTCGCATTCCCGAGAGCGCCCTCTCTAGGGAGCTCAGGGCACAGCTAGAAGAAGGAATCGACTTCACATGGGATCAGCTCGTCCACAGTAGGGCAGAACGCCCTCCGACGCAGTACAGGAAGTCCAGTGACCCTGAGCTCCAACAGAAGTACAAGGAGTGGGAAGATGACAATCGGGAGTTGGAAAGAAGCCTTGCAGCACAACAAAAACTGCTGAATAGGATGGATAGCCTTGTCGTAAGCGCCTAGCATCCATTCAACAGATTACGAGCAGGACAAATGCTAACTCGCCCGGTTTATAGTATAAGGTGATAAGTGCTTTCGGAAAGCTCTTTGGGTAACTCGGTCGGATAGGAGGCCGGAGGTCGACCGGCGGCGTGAAACCGAATTTCTCAGGCTCCCATAAGTGACTGACTGTATAACAACCGTTCGCCACAGTCTCTCTCGACTTTGATATTGGGGTTGTGGAAGGATGGCTAGACTCTTGTGTCTTCTATATGATTGTCATTAGAAACACACAATCCCGTTTTAGATCTATCTAAAACACCCCCCTACTAGGTACCTAAGGTACCTCCGGCGATGAGGAGAAGATTATCACTTCATCCCCACAGTCTCCCAAAGATAGCCCCCAAAGCACCAGCTGTCTGGCTCCATCCTTCCTCAATGTTTTCGATCTTGAAGGCGATATAAATCAGAGCCACTGTGATGACCACTGACACCGGAACTGGAGAAGACATATTAGCACTCCTTTGACATTAAGCACTCGGTGATGCGGCCATACACATGACCTGTGACACAAATCCAAGGCCGAGGCTCCCATTTGAATCGTGTGGGAACTGTGCAATGTTGATGGCGAAGAAGGCCGCCATGAAGGACATGGGTAGCTAAACGGGTAGTTAGTTTCGTAGCACTGCATTTTGGGAGCGGACAGGAGAGTCACGGAGACAATTGTAACAATAGTAAATACAGTGATGGTCTTTCCCTGCCTCTTCGTCTCCTGGGTGATTTTGAGCGATTCCTCCGTTTGAACACGTGCAGACCGAGCATCCATAACATTGGGGTCTGTTGCCAGATCGGGGGAGATGCTGTGAAGGGAGGATTGGACAGCGGTATATTCTGCGGGTAATAATGGGCTGGTTCTGGCAGATTTTGGTGCCCGGGCGGGTAGACATAGGTAGGCTGACCCGATTGTCCATATCCGGGTAGTGATGCCGGCCTAAGGGATCCCGCGGATTGCATTGGTTGGGGGTTATCCAGAAACTTGATACGGCGTAGGCGATGGGGCGGACAATTGCCAAATGTCTTTTCTATGGAGTTTCTCAATCTCCTCCTCTCTGACTCTGGATAGCTCGTAATCCTTCAGGATTTTTGAAAACTATGCCATCCTCAAATTGTAAGATAATTTCTCTCAACTAAAGGTTTGGATTTTGGAGGGTAGTACGGAGCAACGCACCGAGTCTCTTATTGTAATGTTTAATTGGTCCTGAAGATCTTTTGCCACGTGGGCTGAGGGAAAGTTTCCGACGTCAAGTCCACTGCTGGGGTTCTGGTGCCCTTCACTCGTGTCGCCCGCTGCTCCGAGGTCGGTCTGCTTGGACGTATCCCGCTCCTCCGCAAGCTCGCCTAACTCCATCCGGGGCGATTTCCAAACTGGTTCTTTGCCTGGCGTACTTCTGTCCACGAACATGGCCGCTTGAGAAACGTGGACGAACCAAGGTAAGTTTGGTTCCTCTGCTTGATCTGATTCCACTGGGCTCGGAGAGACGAAAGGCGTCACGCGCGTATGGGCTCTGCACAATGGCACAACAGTATTATCGATGGCCGCCAAGACTCTCTTCTGGTCCTCAAAGAGCATGGCCATGATTCCAAGCTCATCTTGAACGTCTTTGATCTCTTGCAACAGTGCAATCTCTTCGGAGATATCAAGTGCCTGGACGCGCGCAATCTCCTGAAGCAACCGGACAGCTTCGGTCGTCTTGATTTGCTGCTCTGACGTCTTGTTTACCAAAGTGAAGTCTTGAAACAGCTTGGTTTCTTTCCGCATCTGCACCAGGTTCCGTCAGTGGCCGTGCCGGACCTGGAAGAAGCGAGTCGGGCTTACCACCTCGCCAATGGTAGTCTCGTACACCTCGGCAAATCTCAAACGCGCATCGAGACTCCCAGTATCTAGATAAGCTCTAGAACACTTGCTTGCGATGACGGCGGCAAGATCGTAGGCCGTCTTGACTGAGAACGGATCCGTCAGTAACTGGAGCTTTATTTGCCGCAGTACATCAGTGACGCCGTCCGAATCTGGCGGTCGCGGCGCCTCAGCCTGGGGGAAGCAGCTAATAACCGTGTCAGCACGACCATCTGGCCCTACAAGCACCCACATCCACAGTTGATCCACCATGGTCAGCACTTCGGGCTCGAGGGACTCCATTTCAGCCTTTTGGAAACGAGAGACGACTTGGTCACGGTCCCGGCCCGACGTTTCCAAGGTATGGTGGTAGTATTGGTCCAGCGAGCGTCGCGGATGGAGTCGGTGGCGTGCATGAGGCTCCCAGAGGTAACTGTGTAGTAACCATTCGTCACGCTCTCTCTTGGATTCGATCCTCGAGTCGACCCTGGAAGTATGGCCGGAATCTCGTGGCCTCATGACTGTGGTTCGTTTTTTTCGTGCTGTTTCAACAAGTCCCAGTGTAGGAACGGCATCTGTATCGAACTGATCAGACGACAATCTATCCTACACGGGCAAAGAACGCTTACAAATAGAACCGTATCTACGTCACCGTTCTCGGTCGAGCCTGCGCCCGTCAGTAGCTATATAGAATCTATTACTGCCATGGGGCAGTAAAAACTGTCACGTACCATCTGAATACGGTCCGTGGAACGGCTGAAACAATGGGCGCATGAAGCGGGCTTGATGCGAGTACTTCAAGTTATCGCTATGATGTTGCCGTCTGACCCATCGTTCGGGATCCAACACCCTGTATGCGCGGGCTGGATTGCTGTATAGCTTAGACACGAGGACCTTGATTTGTGGTGTTAGGATGCGGCGACATGGCAGCCGGAGCAGGGTGGTTAAGGACCCGGATCCTACCTCAACCCATCTCACCTAAAGGCGGTCAGCATATGTTTCAGACAGCTCGAGGTGATTTCCTCGGTCGCTTAAATTATTAGCAGAAAGATGAAACCACCGGAAGGCCGTCTTCGCATCCTCTGGAGGTTGGTCTCGGCAGAGCGACGCGACCTGAACCTCACTGGCCGTGGTTTTGAGGCTTCCGTCATGGTACGAGAAGTCTATAATAGTGGCACCGAATAGGCCATCCGTCGTAGAGTTCGTTGATTCCAAGTCCTTGGCAAGTGGTCCATCCTCATCGTTTTTGTCAAGGAGGGTGTGGATCGAGGCAAGGTTTAGATGAGCGGCGATAGTTCTTGCATTCTCGTTACTGGCGTTCACCCTTCGTGTGTTTGCCCCCGCTTCGATGAGGGCCTTTGCTACACCCTCCCTCCCGTTTTTAAGAGCTAGAAGCGAGGGGGTGTCCATGCCCTCGGGTGTCTCAAAGTCTGGCATGGCACCCACCTTTAGGAGGAGATGCACAATTCTGAAGTGTCCCATCTCGGCGGCGATGCAGAGTGCTGTCCCTGTATAGCTGGCATTACTCCGGTTGGAAGCGCTAGTAGCTGGTATTCTGTCAGTCAATACTTTGGCAAGACCAAGCCAGTTCATTCTGGCTGCCCGGTGCAGGTAACTTGAGGCCCAGGCCGAGAGTGACTCGTTTTCCTGGCTGCGCGTGCTTTGGTGGCTTTGCAGCCTCTCTTCAACAAGTAGCGTCAGGATCTCTTCGTGGCTATACCTCGCGGCTCTGGTCAGCGGGGTTTCACCATCGTGGTCTACTGCATCGGAATCAGTGAGGACATCTGTGGTAGTCGAGCTTTTTTTTTTTTTTTTGCTTGCAGCAGCGTCTTCACATCGGTGTGGCCCTTTTCCGCCTCTTCAGCTATCTTGAGAAGCGTCAGAGCCCGGCGGACCGACGATAGAACTCCCGATCGGGGCGTATTCAGTCCTCTCAGACACCCTGAATTGGTATGAATTCTGTCCGACTGGGAGGTGTCAACATTCGGAATGGGGGTGGGGGAGGAGTCTCCACGTCTGGTCTACCAAGTGGCACAAGCATGATTGCACTGGAGTCTTCGCCATCTCACCGGAAGAGTTGTTTGCGCGACCACTCCCTGAGTTTGTTGACGACACGTTCTGCCTCGTCCCGGGATTCCCCTGTTTTTTACGTGCCGTCTTTCCTATAGACAGAGTCAGAGACTGAAAACAGATGTCTCAAATCTGCAACGGTCTTGTTGCGCAAACCAGCTGGGCCCGTTCGCTTCCACTCCTCCTCGAGAGAACATGATGTGTTTGAGACCGAGATAGCTCTTGAGAAGATTGAGAAACTTGTCGTTCATTTGTTGTTGCTCATTGTTCGCTACTAGGAACCACTCGGTCGGGTAAAGCAGTTTTGTCGGCCACTGGATATTTGGAGAGAAAAGGGAATTAGCCATGAGTTTTTTCCTCTCCCCAAAGGTATTCTTGCTATCGTTGTGGGTGCTTACATGACTTGGTCGCACGACCCTACCACCGATAGCAAGGACATCCTTAATAATGACGTCAGGAGTGCGTGCTAGGAGCTTAGTCTTCCCGACAACGACGGCTCTGTTGTCAATGAGAAGTTGGATGAACTCAGCCGTGTCGGGCTGCCTGCCGCAAAGTTCGGCGTAGGCCCGATTACTGAGACCGGTGACAACGCCGGTCAGATGCATATTGTCTTTAATGCTGATATGTCTTCCTCCAAGGGGCTGGTCCTCGGTCGGCTTGGCGCACAGACGCGACGGCACAGCAACGGCGGCATTCGCACCTATGAAGGCCGAAACCTTCAGTGACTTGAAGCATCTATATGTGTCGCGCGGTTAGTGCAGACACCAAGATCATCAGGATAGGGGCGCCAGGATTCGTGAAAGCTTCTGCCCAAGACGAAATACGGGGCCTTCGACCAGGGGAACCTCGCTCGCGAAGAAGATGGTCAAAGCGTGTGATTTGAGAAACTCTGCTAGATCTATGGAAACGGATTCATTGCTAGCTCCCTCGGAGGACGTCTAGACGATAAGGTAGGCATCATTTGCCAAAGCATCCTTGAACACACCATCGGTCTTCAAGAAGCGGGCAAAGAGTTTCGACTACCCCAACCGATAAGCTCCCATCGCTGTAGTAGATAATAGCTGCTGGAAGGACCTTAGCCCGCAGGCGGAGCGGGGAAGAACTCGGGTAACGTGGCCTGGCACACACCACACACATCGCAGTCAGCTAGGGGTAGGTGGGGTGGAGGCAGCAAGGTGCGGAAAGAGCGACTGGCTCACCTCAACTCGGGGCCGAACAAAGTACGAGTCGGATCCTAGCTGCACTACAAGGGCTTGAGGTAATCCTGAAGGGGCCGTACCTTCCAGCATAGACATAGTCTTCTCAGGCGAGGCTCGAGATTTGGAGGTTTGCGACCGCGTTTGTTTCGACCGGAGTCCTGAAGACGCTTGCTGGACGTGCAGAAGAGTTGTCTGAATTATGGGGGAGGCGATCCCGAAGCGACATGGAAAAGGCTGGGCTGAAAAAGGTAAAAAAATATGGTGTGGGATGGGAATCGGACGCTTAGGACCACCGCGAGACGTTACGTAGCCTAGCCGAACTGCTTGGAAGCCGAGCAGTTGAGGCAGTGATGCGGAGAAGGATAAGGCTCCAAATGGGAGATTGCATATTACAGAAGGGCAATAACGTCGCTGGCCGGGTCTTATGGAACATGCCGGCGCGATATGAGGCGGCTGGGTGGAAGGTGGGAGTCGTGTGCGAGTGTCATGGGTTGGCAGCACATGATGGGTTCGCGCCGCCTTAGGTCCCCCCTTTCAGACGGATAATCCATATATATTCACCTATGACCTCCCTCCCAATCATACAGGCCAACAGACAAACCATTCTTGCTCCCTCATACTATGAACGTCTGAGATGCCCAACCTCATCGCCAGCGGTTTTCTCTCAGTACCCTGGACGGGTTTCAGTTCGAAGAATGGAAGACAGCGCTCGGGCGATACGTCGTGAAGATGTCCTTAGGACTCGCTTAGGCTGCCTTGGGCGAACCGCAAGCCGTAGGGCGAAGGAAGGGGATCGAATAGTGTGGGCGAAGCAGAGCAATTGGGAAAAGTGGTGATGAATTGTTGTGTTGCGGGTCAGGAACTTCCTGGCCTGCAGCAGCTATCTGGGTGTGGCATGGCGCTAAGGCCATGGCACTAGCCAGGCAGGCGTGGTGGCGTGTGCGCTACCCTCGAGGTGGGGCAGCATCTCCAACAAATAGCTATGGTAAGAGGTTCTCGGCTGCCTCTGATCAATCAGATGATTTGAAAAGGAGAAGGATGATGTTTTGCTACCTAGGTCCCTTAGGTACTTGATAGCGATGAGTTCAGGGACTTGATGGGATGCATTCTGTGATAAATAGATCCATGTGTTATTAGCATGTCCCCCAGTATGCCACATTAGGCGGAAAATGATATTAATATAATTATAAGGACTCACACGGTATTTCGATCGCACGCCAAATACCACCATGCGCCCCATCTCAAGCCTCGAAATGTAGGCGAAACCACCGGACGGCCTGGTCCTCACTCTTATCTCCCCTCTCCTTCTGCAGCGCATCCGCGCGGTCGCCGCGGACGGCAAACCCATGCTTGGCGCCGGGGTACACAACCACCTCGTGAACCTCTTTCCCAGCCGCATCGTTCTTCGCCTCCAGAATCGCCCGCAGCCTCACCATCCCGCGCGCGCCCATCTGCGCATCATCATCCCCGTTCGCCACGCTCAGCGGCTGCACCACTTTCTCCACATCGCTCGGTACCTTCACAAACGTCGGGTGCGCCGTAAACACACAATCCGCCACCGCCCGCCCTTCCACCACATTCTCCTCCCTAGCCTGCGCCAGCCGCACCGCGTACACCCCGCCCCAGCAGAACCCCGCGACGCCGACCTTGCCCTCCCCCACGACGCCGCGCACCGCGCGCACAAAGGCCAGCACGCGCGGGCGCACGACGGCCGCGCGGCAGCGCACGAGGAAGCGCGCGAGCAGCGGGACGGCGCGCGCGAGGGCCCAGGCGCGCCGCGCGACCCGCACGGGCAGCCAGGCGTCGGCGGGGGGGACGTACTCCAGCAGATTCATAAGCTGCGGCGGTGGCGCGTGGCCGCCCATCACGTCGGGCACGTACACGGTGCAGGGTACGCGCGCGGCGTAGGCGTCGGCGAGCGCCCGCGTGTTGAGGAGCTGCCAGCCGAAGGCATCGGCGAGAAGGACGACCGTGCCGAGGGATGGGACACCGGGGGGCGGCGTGGAGATGTAGGTGTCGAGGCCGTGGAGGACGGCCTCGGTGCCCGACGGGGTTGCGTCGCCTCGCAGGGTGCCTTTGAAGCAGTCGGGGCAGGCCATTGCGGGGACGTTAGTGGTGGTGGTGGTGGTGGTGAGTTGGGTGGAATTCTGGGTGGAGTTGTTGGCGAGGTGAGGTATGGTGAGCTGAGCTTCAGACGGTGGGGTGTCCTGACGTTGTCGGTAAAGCCAAATCGGGGGGTTGGGGAAGATGGTTTGGCGCCATTCCGCTTTCTGTCATGTGCAGTCAATGCAAGCCTTTGTCCCTGCCGCCGCGGGCCTGGCTCAATGGAAGAGAAATCCGACACGGCCGACTGTGCATCCGCCGCTATTCGCATTCGGCGAATTGGCGCTCCATGTCAGTGAGCTGAGCGGGCGCCTCTATCTCCGGTCAGAGGTTGCGATAAGCCCGAGATACGGAGCTACTATCCACATGCCAAATCTTGGCAAAGCTACAACTCCATCAGCCAATTCAATACAAGCTGACACTTTGCAGGGAAATCTACGGATCACCGAGAGGCGGAATGGCATTTCGTCATTCTACCCCTTTGGTTCAGATCTGATTCCAAGGGGTGCATGCAAAAGAACACCAAAAATGATATCGAACCACCGAGTTACTTCAGCGGGTCAGAGAACGATCGAGATGGGACTCGAACCCACAACCTCAGTCTGAGCCCTTCTGGATAGGAGGACCACACGCTACCATTACGCCACTCGACCGCTGACTTGTTGATGTGTTTGGAGTCATGCTCCCCGTCTCTTGTAGGGGAGTCGTGCGGATTGCGCGTGGATCGTTGGAGAGACAACACTCAGGGGTCAAGTCGTAGGAGCATCGACAGAAATGGCACTGCGGGAAAGGCAGCTTAGATTGATGTTAAGGTATGTAAAAAAAAAACAAAAGAAAAGAAGAATGTTTTGTCAACTCTACCGAGGCATGCAAATTAGACTTTGAGGGTTACATAGACCTTGGTGCACCTCAGATCCGCGGCCTCGAACGGCTTGGTCGTCTCTCCGTCCTGCTCCACCTCGTACGTCCTGGTGTGGAAGGCGCCGATGCGCTCGGCGCGGAACGGCGCGGGCGGGTTCATCCAGATCTTGTCGACGGCAGGGTGGGCCGTCTCGATCTGGATGCCGCGGTACCCGACGCCGGCGGCCTCCTGCATCATAAACTGCGCCATTCCCTTGGCCAGCTTGAAGCCCTCGTAGTCGCCGCGCGTAGCCGTGCCGCTGCGCATGATGACCTCGCCCGCGGCCGCGGGCTTCCACGACGCGGGGTCTCGCTTGTCGAGCGCCTCGAGCGCGTTGTACATGGTCTCGAACGCCGGCAGTGCCGCGATCAGCGGCGCGTACAGCGCCTTGTCGATGGGTGTCGCGCCATCATAGGCCTGCGCGATGGACACGAGCGGGAAGTCCATCTGCGCGAGCAGCTCGTCGGCCGTGGCGTCGAGGTTGGCATCGTCCCAGTACAGCCGCCCGCCCGTCGCGGCTGACTCGGCCCGCTTGAACTGGTACTCGTTGTCGAAGACGCCCAGGCTGAGGCCCGTGGCCAGCGACGCCGCGACCATGGCCTTGCAGCCCTGGAAGGTGGCATAGGCTCGCGCGGCCTGGTCTTCGGGGTAGAGAAACGGCCAGAGCGGCGATAGGAACACGTTGCTGTGCGTGATGATGGCAGCCGTCCACTCGACGTGCCCCGGCTGCTTCGGGTCGAGGGTGCGGATCTCGAACCGCGGGGATAGTTTGTGGGGGGTCGTCATTTTGGCCGAGCTGGGTGCCAGTTTGCATCCGAGAGAATTCGACAATTGCACGGCATGGCACGGATTTTGAAAGAGGATAGGGCCGAGTATTTTTATACTGCAAAGTCCGAAGCATCGTACCACGCCCTATCGAGTGCTGCCTGGGCTCAAGGTAAGGTAGGTGCGTACAGCGTATATTTGGGTTGCATTCTCTTCTAGTCTTGCCGCTTCGTGTACTGGCACTCCCGATCAGGAAGGTGACTCTTTGCCCGAAGCTGACAAGGATTGTGATGACTAAATTAAGCCGGCTTGACGACGTTTCCTATTGCTCCCTTTTTACCCACAACAACGGCAGGAACGACATGTATGCACACTGCGCCCTTCCCAAGTCGCTCGCCCCCGCCACGGGCCACGTCCATCATGGGAATTTTCACCCATTTCCGAATTGTTCAATGGAGATGGAGTTAGAGTTGAAATCTCTCAATTAGCGCTGACGCCGGCGGCCTCGCAGCGCAAATTTGCCCCTCCAGCCGAGGATGGCCCAGAGTGAGTCCTGCACATCGGCGTGTCCACCACATTTGCCCGCGCGCATCGTCATCATCGGCTGCAGCATTACACGCGACCACGACCGACAACTTCCCCATCACTCGCCCTCCTAATCAAGATGTGCAAGGGCCGCCCCTCCGACACGGCTGACACCGGGGTCGGCACGGGCGCGATCCCGGCGGCCGTGCAGGCGCTGGTGCCGGCGCACCCAGCCTGCGCCGAGGCGTTGACACTGGCCAAGGCGTCGCTGCCGGCCTCGATCCTGTACCACTCGTTCCGGGTGTACCTGTACGCGCACGCCTTCACGCGGCTGTTCCACTCGGACCCGGACCCGGACCCGGACCAGGGCGGCCTGTCGACAGACCCGGGCGGCGACCTCTCCGGCGACGCGCCGGCCGTGCTCTTCGTGGCGTGCATCCTGCACGACATGGGCGCGGCGGCGCAGCACGACGCGGTGCCGGAGCGCTTCGAGGTGGTGGGGGCCGACGTGGCGGCGCGGCTGCTGCGCGCGCACGGCGTGGCCGAGGGTGCCGCCCGCGCCGCCTGGCTCGCCATTGCCCTGCACACCAGCCCCGGCATCGCCGAGCGCCTCGCCGGCGCCCCGCGCGCCGTGCGCCTCGCCGTCCGCGCCGACTTCGGGTCGTACCCGGCCCCGCGCCCCGACGCGCTGCCCGGCGGCCCCGGGACTGTGGATATGATCCGCTGGAAGCTGCCGCAGCTCGAGATCGAGAAGGATCTAGGCGATGCCGTCGTCAGGCAGGCCCTGCTCGACCCGCTCAAGGCCCCGCAGGCCTCGTGGCCCGGCGACTTGGTCCGCGCCAAGAGGGCCGAGCCCGGCTGGGAGGGCGTGAATAAGGGCTTCTAGCGCGGGGGTTTTGGGGGAGGTCCGATTGCCGGACGGTGCGGTGTTGGCAATCTTCGGGGTTGGGTAGTACATACGGCGGGTTCATGTTCGACGGCTGGCTGGATTGGGGATGTCGACTGTTGGGTGTTCTGGCCTGCTGATCCCTTGTATGACGTGTAGACGGCACTGGGCTCCAGACGTGTTCCTCACGGCTGGCTTTTTGTGGCTTTTTGTGGCTTTTTGTCGAGCAGCCCATTGGCAGAGGATGGGCCAAGCAAGAGCAGGATCCTGTCAGATCTTTTGAAGTAGCATGTCTCACCTCACCGTAGCATATGTCATCCTCTTACTTGCGTGTCATTGGCTTTGGTGGTCCGCCGGTTCTCGCCGCTTCCGGCGGGCACCCGATGCGATTCAAATCCGGTTGATCTCACGCTGAGACCGCAGGTGCCGCCCTTCGCCTCCATGTTCATCCCGACTTCCCATCATGGACCTCATGGCCCTGTATCGCAGAACTTGTGAAACACGGATCCATACCACCCGCCAGCCACGTGCGAACCTAAATAGGGGTCCACGGTGGTATCCGCAGGCCCGGTGACGCAGAAGATGGGGCAAAACAGCCCTACAATCTCCGTGACTCGGAACACCGCCGGCAAGGTTGTGAATAGCGATGAATGCCGGCAAAATGGCAGGCCTGCAGCTCGTTCACACCCACCTGCAATGGCTTCTTCGGCCGCCTATATATACCCGTGTGCCAACCCAATCATGAAGTTCACTCTTTCGATCGGCATCTATTCACGTCCATTCGTACCACGCCGCGATATTCCCCAATTCCCACGGTGGTATAAGAGGGTCGGGTCGACACCGCACGGCTACCCAGACCTCACCCAGCACACCCAGCTCACCCAGCACACCCAGCACACCCAGCACACCCAGCACACCCAGCACACCCAGCACACCCAGCACACCCAGCATACCCAGCTCTCTTACATGACCTCGCTATTGAAGCCTCACCACATTCAAAACGATGCACTTCTCCCTCTCCCTCATCGGCCTAGCCGCCCTCGCCCTAGCAGCGCCCGCGCCGATGCTGG
Organism: Lasiosphaeris hirsuta; assembly: GCA_030549175.1. Classification (NCBI taxonomy): domain Eukaryota; kingdom Fungi; phylum Ascomycota; class Sordariomycetes; order Sordariales; family Lasiosphaeriaceae; genus Lasiosphaeris; species Lasiosphaeris hirsuta. Next base: position 7,591,427 of record JAUKUA010000001.1, read on the forward strand.
GTAACCTAGACTTCCCGGACCCATCCATCACCTTCGACCCGCAGACGCACGAGTGGTACGCCTTCGCGACGCAGGGCAACGGACACAACACGCAGGCCGCGCGCAGCGCCTCCCTGCACGGCCCGTGGACCTTCCTTCCCGACGTCGACCTGCTGCCGGCTCCAGGCCCCTGGGTCGACCCGGTTCACCCTGACATCTGGGCGCCCGACGTGCACTACCTGGCCGCGACCGACTCCTTCGTGCTCTACTACTCCGGGCTGCACGCGAACAGCCCGCACCACTGCATCGGCACGGCCACGGCGCCCAACATGACGGGCCCGTACACCGCCGCGGCCGAGCCGTTCGCGTGCCCGCTCGACGGCGGCGGGGCCATCGACGCGGCGGGCTTCGTCGACGAGGCCATGCACAAGCGCTACGTCGTGTACAAGGTCGACGGTAGCTCCAAGGGGCCCGGGGGGCCGTGCGGCAACGGTGACCCGCCGGGGTTCCCAACACCCATCATGCTGCAGGAGGTCGACTACGCCGACGGGGTGACGCGCGTGAACGGCGACGCCCCCCCGGCGGTGCTGCTCGACCGCGACCCGGCGCTCGACGGCCCGCTCGTCGAGGCGCCCAGCCTGGCCAAGGTCAACGGCACCTACGTGCTCTTCTTCTCGTCGCACTGCTACAACGTGCCCGAGTACGACATCAAGTACGCCACGGCGGCGCACGTCGCGGGCCCCTATGTGCGCCAGGCCGAGGTCATGGGCAAGGGCAGCGATACCTTCAAGCTGGAGGCCACGGGCGGCGCGTCCAGCGTCGCCGGCGGCGGCACCATGGTCCTGCATGCCAACTGCCCCGCTGGGCGCTGCCTGTACCAGACCGACTTCACCGTCCAGGAGGGACATGTCGTCATTTCTGAGGGCGACGCGTTGGACCGTTCAAGGTGCGGTGCATAAGATTTTCTTGTTAGTTGTTGAGGGGGGGAGAAGGGCTGCATTTCTGGGCGGCGTAGTAAAGTACCTCGCCGATAGGCACAACTGCACAATAAACACTTTTTTTTTTTTTTTTTTTTTTTTGCCTAGGTTGGTGGCAGTCAAAGCAGTTAGTAAATGAGGTTTATGAGAGAGCCCGGATTGTGTGCTGCCTCATCCGCGTCAACCGCCATGACGGCTTATAGGTAGCCAGCTGTCCTGCGTCGAGACCCTTCTCATCCCTTACGCCTGGTTTTGGTCTCTCCGAGAGCTCCGTGGCAAACTTGGCATCCATTTCCACATGGGACTGAGGCTCTCCGTTCTTTATAATGTATGAGCTGTCGAAATCGATGACTGATGCACCACGTTAGGATGGTGGTCGAATATTATCCCCTCTGCCAATACGCGGCGCGTACCAAGTTGGAATTGCTGCCCGTCCTCATAAGCAACACGTCACATCATATCTTGGGGTCTATGAGCGACAAACCAGGCTGATCTCGTTATCCGACCTGCGGGGAGATTCCGGGGCGTTACGTACGTTGCTGGCTCATCGTGCTGCGATGATTTCTTTGATCCCAGACGAATTCCGATGTTTCTGTGCACTGCACGAGGTCCCCCGTCGTCGGCGTTGTCGCGTTCCTGCGGAGCGCGGAATCCCTTGATGGGTCGTGGAAGCATTGGACGTTGAGGGACGGGAAGTGGGTAAAAAATATTTGCACACACTGGCAAAAAGGTCAGCTTTTTTGCCCCATCTTTTTCAAACAAAAAATTCCTTCCAGTCGCCGCTGCAACATAACCGAAGGAGTTTCTTGGCTCGATAAGGCCGAGCGTCTGAGCGTCTGAGCGTCTGAGGATCATTAGCGCCTGTCATTGGAACGGTGGCTGGTAGGCAGACATTTTCCCCAGCGCACAGCTCAGCTAACACTAGCACAACTACCCCCCAAGTTCAAGCTTTCCACCTTTCCGTGCAGCTTTGCTTTGGGCCATATCGCGTGCTTTGTTAATCACTCAAAATCGTTGTGCCCTAATCGTCCGCCGTTACCCGTCTTCGGTAAATCCCCATGTCGCCTTAGAACCTCGCGACTCGGGAGCGGAGTCATTGATGGTCACACTGCGGCTACCTAGGCCCTGGCATCTTCGAAAGGGATCCCCTTCGAAATCCTTGCGCCAATAGACGGTAAAACCCACATCGTAACGTGCAACCTTTGGCAGTGTTGATCCGTGGTAAGATCCAACAGTCAACTCCACAACCTTTCCTCTTCAGATCTTCCCGCGTAGCAGCCCTGAATGGGAGAAGATAGGCCGCTGAGAGGCTGGGGGTATTGTCGGAAAGTCGCCCGGCCTGTCCCGAAGGGTGTGCTAGCTGCCGCTCGCCGCAGAAGAAGAGGCTGCGTTCGTGATGCCGTGGGCCGCACCGTCAGTATCGGATTCATATCTATGTGTCAAGTTCCGATCCATAAAGGCGATTGCGACACGAACTTCGGCTCTTTCCACGGCAAGAATTCAACGGGCTCGGTATGGATGCGTAGCGAAGGCCGTCACTCAGGGCCAGCAAGTATCCCGGAAGCAATGACTTCAGATGCGAGCTCACGAAGTACAGTGCCGACAGGTCTCGAAGATATCTGCTGTGTGTCAGAGATCTGTCACACAAGGCTTTTATGTCCTTGCGGACGTTGACCATCCAACTCCCAAGACGTGTCCGCGTTTATATAGAAATGAGACGGAGAACGGCTGAGAGCACTGCTCGGCACAGGGCTGCGCGTTGACAAAGCGTTTGATTTGGCGCGAGAGGGACCTGTATATGTCTGCATCCGAGAGCCCGACTGGGCCAGATCGGTATCTAGGACGAGGACGTAGTCAACAACCCTATGGTAAACCACGCTTGTACCTTTGCCTGAATCGGGATCGCCGGTCTGATCCTCTAGCCAGGCGTGGATGATGCTTAGGTGCATCGGTGGTGGTGGTTGCGAATGTGTGTTCTTGCTGCCGGAGGAGTCAACCACAATGCCTGCCAGACCTTGTCATCCGAGCGCCGATCAGCATGATACCATCTCCGCCCTCCGAGCAAGTTCCTCTCCTTGGGCGAAATTGATAGAAGAGTAACTTGAGTGAGCGCATAATCTGACATCCTTCACTGCCATTTCCATACACTATATAGATCACGTGGCGCCTCGGATTTCGATCCTGTTTTTAACTCCTTATATCGCCATTGCTAGCTCCCTGTATTTATTTTCAGTTCCATAGGTCGCCATTCAAGGATAGATTTACTTTATAATTACCCTCAGTTATCTTGAATTACGCGACGGCATGTATTAAATGGCAACTGATTCTACTTTGTACTTTGGTGTCTTCCTGAAGTAGCGATGTCGCCAGTTACTCGTGCGCCTTCACATCGCCCCTCGCTTACAACGTTGTGTTATAGATGCGTTATTCCTATAACATTATCTTCCGTCCTACAAAATTCGTCTCGTGTGACGACCGACGGGTGGATGACATGGATCATGACAAGTGATGAAAGGAGTTCTCCAGGAAGAACATTTGGTTGCGCCAGCCGCGAAACGCGGGGCCTATCGAGCTTGTCGTATACCGAATAGCAACGATGAATTTTACCACTAAATCACTGGCGCGGCTGTGGAATTAATAGTGCTGCGCCAAGATGGAGACTGGAGAGGGTCAGCTGTGGGCAAAAATGAAGTTATTCAAAAAGAGGCAAAAGAATGCGCCAGCCGCGAATCGAACGCGGGGCCCATCGATGGCAACGATGGATTTTACCACTAAACCACTGGCGCTCTAATCCTATTGGATGGAGCGATAGACGGAAATACTCGGTCATGGCGACTTAGGTGCGACCACTGACCATTTTTACATGGATTGCAAGACAAACTTGAAATCTAGTTGTATTCTACCCGGCATTCCTATTATTGTTCTGTACACATGTAACTGCATCACATCTCCCCCAAGACAAAAGAAAATTCAAAAGATTGGTATTTAAACTCCTCAAAACACCGTCAAGTGGTCACAACCCCCCTTACACGCCCTTAACCTTGCCGCCAGCAGCCTTATCATGCTCCAGCATCTTCCTCTCGACCGTGTCCAGCCCCGACAACTTCTTCATCTTCCCATCCATAAACCCAATAGGCAAGAAGTTCGTCAGCCGCACCAAGGCCGCAAACTTGCCCCTCCAAATCCAGTACGGCGGCTCCGCCCTGCTCAGATCCGCGACAACGGCAGCCGCCCACACCGTCGGATCGTCCCCGTCCTGGATCTCACCTTCAGCCATAGCTGCCTCAACCTCAGCCTTCACAGGCGAAAATGCCGACGTCGCCGGAATCTCCGCCTTCGCCGCGCGGTTCCCCGCGAACCCCGACTTCACCGACCCCGTCTGCAAATTAATCACTCTTATCCCCAGCGCCACGAGCTCGATGCGCAGCGCCTCCGTCAGGCTCGCTGCGGCCGCCTTACTAGCACTATACGCTCCCGTATAGGGCACGGTTGCCCCGATCTGGGAGCTCATGGAGGTATTATTCACCAACAGGCCGCACGGGGCGGCGCGCAGCAGCGGCAGGAAGGCACGCGTGACGGCGACGAGCGACCAGACGTTGATGTCGAACACGGCGCGGGCGGTGGCGAGGTCGAGGTCGAGGACGGGCATAGAGTAGCCCTGGCCGGCGTTGTTGACAAGGGCGTCGAGGGGACCGCCGGTGAGCTGGGTGATGGAGGCGGCGGCGGCGGCGATGGAGGTGTCGGAGAGGACGTCGAGGGGGATTGTTTCGATGCCGGCTTGTTGGACGACTGATAGCTTGGCGAGGTTGCGGCCGGACGCGAAGACGCGCCAGCCGGCGTTGTGGAAGGCTAGGGCGAGGTGCGCGCCGAGCCCGCCGTCGGAACAGCCCGTGATGAGCACCGTCTTTTTGGGGGCGGCCATGGTGAGGGCTTCAATTCAATGGGCTTTGGGGTGATTCAGGTTGGTAGAAAGATTGGGTCTCGGTGCGCTGGTGTGGTTGAGCTGATGCAACTTCCCAAAAAAAAAAAAAAAAAAAAAAAAAACAAACCCCCCATTTGTCGCGTCATCCCCGAAAAGTATATATGTGACTTGCAGCATTTGAGGCTAACACGGTGCAAGCGGGAGATGGCCGCAGAGTGTCCGCGGGCTCCCGGGTTTAGTAATAATCAATGGGCAATCGGTTGGTTGATCGCCCGCTGTGGTGACCCCATTAGCCAATCCACCTCGGCCTGCACATTGCCCCGCCAGCCGATTCGGCGCGGGGGGACATTCCGGAGACTTAAAGCCAGGGGCCGTTTTGCTCATCAACAAGTTGCTTGACCACTATACTCTACCCACTACACATCGCCACGCTATTTTGGCACAAGAGAATGTTCTAGTTGTCTAGCCCAGGTCGACAGCAAAACTTAGCAAATAACGCCAAACTTACAAGACAACTCAAACCAAACCAGCCCAGATGGGGGCTAGTCAGCCGTTTGTTGGCATCCAACCCCAATACTGCACGCCTCGATTCGCACCGAGAGTCCAAGGTGGATAAGCTGTCAAGGTAGATTCACAGACTTGCTTCAAAGCTCGCATGAACTTTCTGCTCCGACCGCGATGGTCTGGCCTCTCCACTCCTCTCTCGGGGTTGTCCAAGTAGCCGTCAACCCGTGTCGAGACCCCATCCCAGCCCCAAACGCTCATTCGCGACTCCGACTCGGAGCCCAACCCGGCCCCACAAGAGGATGGCCGCTGCAGCTTTTCCTGTCTTCTCAGCTCCGTCGTCTCTTGACCCCCCTTCCTTTCGTAGACGTCACGGTAGACGGGGCTCGCAATTCCGAGTCCGTGTCCTCCTCCTTGATTTTCACCTTCTTGGTAGGTTTCTCCCCGGAGTCTGTCTCGGCCGGGCACTTGTCGGGCGTGGATGACGAGGGCGGCGGCCTGGGCTGTTTGGCTCCACGCAGAAATTCAACGGTTATCAGCCACTGATACGTGCCCTGGCCCAAGTGGTTGACGACGTGCTCGAAGTTTGCCTGGTCAAACTTTTGAAAATCTTTTTGGATCTCCGCGGCACGCATACGAAGCCGTGTGAGCTTGTCGTCGCCGAGTCGGTCGAATTATTGAAGCGCGCCTCCAGCCTGAAACCGCGGATTCCCGGTGTTTGCTTGCATGTTGGTAGCCAAGAGCTCATGTACAAACGGTAACCAAAAGTGCCGGTATTCAGCTAACCCGTGAATATCGAAGAAACTGTTTTTCATACGCGTCAGTAGCAACTGCATGCGTCCGCCATTCTCTGTGCTAGCTATATTGACCAGGAACCGGGCCAGATGTTTGGGCGCGATCGGGAGGCGTTTGAAAAGTTTGCCGTGCTTCATCCCCGTCGGCTGTAATGGCAGAGCAGAAGCTAGTCCCTCCGCAAACCAAGGCAAGAAGTGGTTGGCGAAGGTGTTTCCAGCTTCCCTCATAGTTGGAATTGGCAAATGTCATTTCAGCGACCCGAGCCAAGAAACCGACTAGCCAGACGCAAATTTCGATATGGGCCGAGATCCTCATGTCTTCCATAATTCTGTGTCTAGTCCTCATGTTAGATCAGGTATCCATACTGGGTGGGGAGCTGGGGGCATTACGTGGTGCGCAAGTGGTCCTGAAAACCAAACTTCACGGCGGCGTCAGCGAGAGCGAGGCCGTCTTCATACGACCGGAGAATGAGAGCTGCGGGGCTGCTTGGGGTAATGTAGGGCATGATGGATGGGAAGCCATAGCGGACTTGGTGGTGATCCGTAAGAGGATCGGTTCGGGCAGGTGGTTCATTACTTCCAGACGAAGGTGCAAATAGAGATATGCCGAAATCAGTTTTCAAAGACTAATAGGTCAACTGCTGTTAGCATCATGCTCGACTCAACCTTGGCTGTGCGGGAATAGGAGAAGCCACAAATCACTCCGGAAGTATATTATCGCAGAATACGAGGTCGTTGTGCTCGACAAGACTCATGATCTGAATGAAAAACGGCATGTCGGGCGCCGTATGTCCCCCCCCCCCCAGGAACAGGATATCCGGAATAATTCAGGATTGGTTTCCCTACACCCAATTGTAAAGCGAGGCACATCTGACACTAGAGCACTAGTGATGTGCTCAGCTAATCGATGCCTCCTCCCCACAGATAAAGGGGGGAGACGATGAAGGGAATCTACCGCTTGGCGGGCTTTTGAGACCAGCAAATGCCTAAAGGGGTGCCAGGGGCTACTTTCTAAAGCCAGCTTGATGACGTGGTGGGCAAATGCAGGTGTGGCCTCGTCAGCGAAACTGCTTTGCCTGAGGAACGGGACGGCGATAAGACTCCAAAAGTGGCTCTGAGGAAGGATAAGAAGAGCCTAGTACCAGCATGCGTCAGTAGAATACTCGTTGGACTGTTCATTGACGCCGAAGTTGTTAACCTTGAACCTACATTCTTGTACCACGTTTGTTTGACCCAGGGGTCTTTGGTTCCCGTGTTGCCAATGACCTCTTTCTGGCTGGGCTCGAAGTCAAAGAAAGCAGCTTGCAGGAAGGCCCATGTCACGGCAGGGCAGGATGAAGAGAGACAATGCTACAATGATCTATCCTTGATTGTGTAAAAACAAGCTAAGGAGAGAAAGAGAGAGGATGGATGAGTAGCAGCCGGGCTCTGGACTTTTGTAGGAGTCCTAGGCAGCTCGGGCCACTCGTCCTTCCAGTGAATGGTCTCCATGCTGACAGTGAATGGTCTGGTTCCATACTGACAGTGAATGGTTATCTTTCTGGTAGGAGAAGTCTTTGCGTGACGGTGTGTGGGTGCCAGCCGTCACATATATGCGATATGCCATTTAGTCGCGTATATGCGGCACTCCATACAGACAAAGGCCTCGCCGAGAAACTCGTAACTAAGCCATACTCATGAAACACCTTTCTTTTCCTCAATTCTGCTGCCAACCTGCCACGACCTTCTTCACCTTCTTCACCCTCATCACACACACTTCCCATCACCACCACCATCACCAACAACCACGACCAACACCATCTCCCAGCATCTGCACATCCAACATCACTCCAATAACACCTCAAACGCGTCACAATTGAAGACTTCACCCGCCGGCAAGTACTGGCTAAGGCCGCCTCGACGGCCACGCCTCTCCCGGTTCCCGCTCCTCCCGCTCCCGCCGGCCAGACGCCTGCCGTGATCAACCTTGGAAGAGCCTGTATCAACTTTTGAAAGGGTCGGCGCAGCAATGATGCATTGGATTGTTGTCGCCGGCAGATGACATCCTTTTTGAAGGAAATTTTGGAGAGGTAAATGTCCGGCTTCTTACACCACGAAAGCCTCGGTCGGGCGAGCAACATCGAAATTCAACTGTAACGATGGAGGGAGGGAATAAATTGTGTTGTTTTCAGTGCCAGTGTGTAAATTAGGAGTCTTCTATTATGCGACATTGAAAAGTTGACCCAGTTGAAAGGATGATGAAAATGGAATAGGTCATCAGGTGGTGCTCCCCACGGTGCACGGTTCTTGAAAGAGTGCGGTATGACTAGCCCAGTGACGCCATGGGCCACCTAGGCACGATACCTACCTACCTTATTATTGATGCTCACGTAATGCTCTGGGCTACCCCCGTGGTCTTGAAAGTTGCTGCAGCTGCTCTCCCTACCTGCAGTCAAAATTCGTCAACAAGAGGGCCGGCAATCGAGGAGCAAGGCAGCTAGCTGACAAGCCTGGGTATCGCAACACGATCGCCGCGCGAGCGGGTGGAAAAAGCTTAGCATCAGCCTCAACGGCTGGGGGACGCTCGGAGATTGGACTCGACATAAAACTGCAGGGGGGGGGGGGGGGGGAATTGCCGCGTCGGGTTCGTCTTCGGGCTGGTGCCATTGGCCAGACGCGATGTTTCTTTTTGCAAGGGCACCTCCCGGGACGTCCTCGGCATGACTTGGCATTGTCTGGCCGACATCAAGCCACTGTTACGACTCTCCAGGGGGAGCATTGGTTAACCACACTAGTGGGAGCTGAAGAACGAACAGGGTAAGGTATCTTGGGCCGACACTAGCAGGGCCTGGCCCGAGAACAGCAACGATGCGTGCCAATTACGCAGCTCCTCACGCCGTCAGCCAGGGGGCAGTTCTCGGGATGAGACGTTTAATCCGTCCCCCCGTGCCGTGCCCCCCCAGCATCTCCCGCAGGGCTGGCTGCCGCTCAAAATGGAGGCTTGCCCCAGAGATCTCTCCTCTTCCATGCCTTGGCTTTCCTTGGCATCAATCTGATCAAACCAGCGCGACCCGGATGTCGATTGTCGCGATTGCTGGATAGGGTTGTCATGCCCCCAGACCCGCCGCCATGACCGAGAGCAACCAACTCAGCACCAGCATCGTCCTCGCCTCGAGCATTTCGCCCCTCTTTGCCATTCTCTTCGTCGGCCTGCGATTCTATACCGCCAAGGTCATCCTGCGAAGCATCCACAAGGATGACTGTAAGTATCAATAGCCCCTTGGACAGTACCGTGACGTATTTCCGGTCTCGACGCTGACGTGCCGTCTAGGGCTCATTTTCGTGGCCTTGGTCTTTTCCGTTGGCTACTCCGTAACCGAAATCATCCGTCGGCCACCCATCGGTCCAGCATCTCACACACCCACTGATGTCCCTCTAGATACACAGTATGGTCTCGGGTTGCACAAGGCGGAGATAGACAACATTGTCGAGACGTACAGGATGTACATGATGGTATGACGGGGGACTACTTCCCATCATCCCGACTAGGACTGACTGAACCGCCCAGATCACCGGATTCCCCGTCAACATCTTTAGCAACCTGTCCATCCTCTTCACTAAGGCCTCCATCCTAGCCTTCTACCTCCGGTTCTCGATAAGCAGGGCCTTTGTCATCGCCGTGTACGCCGTGCTGGTCGTCGTCGTGGGCTACTGCCTGGCCGGAGCCGTCGCCGTTCTGTATGCCTGCCAGCCCATCTCCAAGTACTGGACCTTTGGACCGGGCCATTGCATTGAGGCAAACTCTTTGAGCGCCTCGCTCGTCTCGCTCAACGTCTTCACAGACGCCGTCATCCTCGTCTTGCCCTTTTGGCTGCTGCGTCCCCTGAGAACGGGGCTCGTCCAGAGAGTGGCCATCGCGACCGTGCTGGGGACCGGCGGGTTGTGAGTGCCGATCGCCGATCCAACCCGGACCAAACTAACCGGTCCCAGCATCCTCGCCGTCAGCATCTGGCGCTTGTTCGTCAACATCGAGACCTTTGGCGACAAGGAGTTGACATACAAATACGGCATCAACTATCTCTGGCTGTCCGACGCCTCCCCGTCCAGCTCCTCCCGACCTGCACCTGGCTAACACGTCCGCAGAATCATCGAGACAAACGTGGCCATCGTCTGCGCTTGCTTGCCCACCCTCCGAGCCCTGGTCGGCCGGGCAATGTCCTGCCAGCTGGTGACGACACACCGGCCGGAACCAATGCGACTAGACACGATATCCAACCCTCGCGTCTCGACCGACGATCCTGCGCTCGCGCTGGAGAAGAGAAGCAACCCCTCGACCCTACCTTCGACGGCAGAGATCGGCTCGAGTAGGAACAGCATGTTTTCCGGCCTGCACCGGGCGCGGAGCGAGGACGTGGGCTACGCGAGGTAGACTGCGGCAAAGGTGGGAGGATCATCAGGCGAATGGGCGCTCAGGAGACACTTGGCTTTCCGGGGCTTGCCCCCGTTGTCACGCATGGAGTTGGGCAGGGATAGGCGCTGTTGCAGGGGCGACCCCAATTAGAAATGAACTCAAAAAATTGCCATTCCGTCCCCAAAGCCTCAACCGTCCGCCCCTACTCATAAAACACCAAGCACCTAACCTCGATACTCTCCCTCCCCTTAGTCCCCTCCGGCGTCGCCGGATCAATGAAGGCCGTGTGCGGCGTATACGCCGCCAAACCCTGCGCTCCGCCCGGCTGGCCCTCACCACGACTATCAAAGCACTTGATAAACAGCGCCTCATCAGGCGTCATATCCTTAACATACCAAAACCGATGCCCCTCATTCGGCACGACCCCAAACGTCTCTCCCTTGACTTCATACCCCGCCGTCGACGTCACACTCCCCGGGTCTGCCAGCGCCTCCTTGCCGCGATCATCACTCCAGTCCTCATCCCCGTGCCGCACGGGGTACAGCAGATCCACCTTGACCAGATCCGCAGGCACCGTACTCCGCCAGTCGACCAGCGCGAGCGGGAAGTCCGTCGCAGCGTGCCCAATCGGCCGCCAGACATTAACAATCTGATACCGCCCTTGCAACAACTCGTCGGCCTCTTCCGCATCGCTCACATGCCGCCGCACTCGGGCCGCAGCGGCCGCGGGCGTCTGGTCGACGTGTACCAGCTGGACAGGCTGGCGCGGGGACGACTTGTCGTGGCGGCGGATGGTGTGGTCGAAGATGACGACCTTCTTGATCCCCGGTAGCTGGGCGCGCAGCAGCGCCTCGACCTCGGGGTAGTATTCGGCGCCCACGGCGGCGGGATCGGCGGTGAAGACCTTAGTAGTGGCGGGGGCGTGATGCAGCGCGAAACCCGAGACGTCGGTGCCGAAGGCGCCCGGGGCGGCGTCGCGGATGTTGGACACGGGCCGCGTGCGCTCAGTCTGCGTGTATGAAGCGGCGGCGTCGGTGTCGACCTTGGCCCAAGGCTTGATGGGGTCGCCCGAGGGGGTGGTGGTCAGCGACGCGGGGTCGAAGTACCGGAAGGTGCCGGTTGTTGCCATTTTGGGGGTCTTGGGAGGGGTTTGCGAGGTGGATGGCTGGCTTGGTTTCTGGTGAACTGGGTGTTGGCTAGGCTGTTGAAGTGGTTTTTTATATCAGAGCCGGAGATGGTATTACTAACACCAGTGGTGGTCGGGTCGATGGTGATCGGCAAGCGCATGACGCAGAGTGTGTCGGGCCCGCACTGCGATTGAATGTCTGGGGTGAGCCAATTGGAGAGTCCCTGGTGATTAGCAATCTTCTGATTTCTAATATTTCTTGGCATTGATGGAATCATTTGTGGGTTAACTGAACACTCGAGTCTCATGTGGAATCGTGTCAATGGCTCTGTGCTGGACCAAATAAACAAGACTGTGTTGAGAGAAGTGCATGCCAAAAATGGAGGAGGTGTTTAGTAGTGTGCAAATCAAACGAGGAAGGCCAGGGGAGAATGCTCGAAACTTGCCTGAATACCGGCTTGAGATGGATGACCTCCTGATTCAAATAACACCTCTCTTGTCGGGGAGTGTTGAATCCGGAGATGGCGGAGCCAGGGCAGGGCACTGCAGGGGGGGGGCCGCAGGTACTGCGACCTCTCCCTGCACGTGCCACGTAGAGTCTGGGTACTTAGCCTGGGCGATGCCCATTGCCGTCAGGCCCGTCTAGACAGTCAATCAAGCTCTCTGTACCTCATGTGTCTCGCTAGGGAGACAAGGAAATACTTGTCAAAGCCGAGAAGGGGTGCTTTTTCAATGATGTGAACGTGAAATAACTCCAATTGAGATAAAACAAAACGGGTATAATATATACAACCACCTAATCACTGTGCCCAAACCCATCGCATATCCTACGCCAGCCAATACAATATACCCAAAATCCAACATCTAATTAACTATCAAAAATCGGCCCGTACGCCGGAACACCCCTCGTTTCCAGCCCATACACGATACTCTTGGTCATCTTTGGGTTGCTAATCACACAAACCGCCTCGGCGTTGAACTCCTTGTACAGCCTCAACACAATCGGCAGCATATCCACCCGCCCCGTCAGTGACGTATCAAGAATGACAGGATCGGGGTCCATCCTCCGGACTAAATCTATCGTCCGCGGCCCATATGTCTGCAGCGGCGACTTGGTCTGCCAGACAACCCGCATCTCGGGCCGGTTTTCATCGTCAATAAAAGAAAGACAGGGCCCGATGCCCGACCCTGTCGTCACCACAATAATGCGCGGGAACATGCGCAGCACGTAGCCGAAGCCGTAAGTCGGCACCCCGCGCTTCCACAGGTACGTCGGCTGGTCTTTGATGGCTGAGCGGGTCCAGTCGCCCGCCTTGGACACAAGACACGAAAACTTTGTGTCGGGGTTGTCGAAACGGTCTGTGAAGCTGGCGAAGCTGTGCCAGTCGGCCAGCGGATGTTTGGCGACCGAGATGCCCTGGCCGAACTTGACTGTCGCGTGGTCGAAGTGGAGACGGACGGCGTGGGGGGACAGGGCTTCGGGGACGACGCGCACACGCCGGAGGAGAAGCCAGGGGTGGATGGTGGCGAGGGTGATGATGATGAGGATCCAGAAGGCTGGGAGGTTGACGAGGAAGAGTCCCATCGAAGGGTCTTGGGACGCAAGCATTAGGACGAGGGCCCAGAATAAGACAAGAATGACCCAGTTGGAGTAGCGGTGGGTAAGTTCAAAGTAGTCGTGCCGCTTGGAGCGGAACGCGGGGTGGGCAACGACAATGATGGAAACCAGAAAGGCGAGCACAGCCCAGATCAAAACGAGAACGGCAATGGACATGGGCGAGGGATGGAACTGATAAGTGTAGACGCCGGCGAAACCGATGTACCAGAAACACGAGGCGACGCCGGCACCGCTGTGGACACCGCCGAGATGGAAGATCTTGCAGGCTAGGCGGCGGAGCCTCATCGGGGCCGATCGTGGGACGGACCCGAAGATGAGAAAGAGGGCATTGACGACGAGCGGTTGGCGGCAGAGGCCGCAGACTGCGAGGTTGACGGCGGAGGCATTGACGAGGTCCAGCGGTGCGGCACCATAGACCATGAGGATGATGAACGCGATGGCATTGCCAATGAAGGCAATGCTGAAGAGCCGCCGGTAAACATTGAGAAGGGTGAAACGGACGAAACCGAGCCTTTTTTGTTGGTCGGCTTCATTGGTCTGGGCCTCGAGGTCGGTGGCGGTGGATGAGTAGGTGAGACGCTTGTCCTTGGAGAGGGACGACGTCGACGAGCTGATTGACGTGACGCTGTGCTGTCTCCCGTGCGGGACTGCGACCGGGGCTGGTGGTGTTGGTGGTTGAAGTCCCGCAGGCTTCTCTCCACTTGAGGCGTTTGTGGGGGTTGGGTTCTGCATAGCTGATTCGCTTGGCGGAATACTAGTGAGTCGCTAACGTCTGTAATCTCTGTAAATTCCACAGGACGACAATGTTCCGGCAGCTCAGGGTGGTACTGTGATCGATAACGACCGAAAGCGAGTGGCACGACGATGGCATATATGCGATCCATGGCCAGGAACCGGACGCAGACCGGAGCGCTCCAAGAGGAGCCATCCTCGCTATCGGAGGCATTCAAGTCCAGAGTTGTCGGCCTTCTGGCACTGTCTTTCCGCGCGATCCAGGCAAGTTTTGGGCGCGATTCGGTAGCTGCCGGTGCATGAAGGGTGGTTGCAGCGCTGATGCAGGGCTGCTGCACGGCTGAAGAGCGGAGGTGGCATTTTCTTTCTCGGAGTTTCTTGGACTTTTTCTGTTCTTCCTTGGCATTTCTTGTGAGCTGCCTCCTGTCTTCGTGGTGGGGAGGATTGTGTGTGGCCCGTGCCCGTAGGGCGGGAGATAGTCCGATCCAATAATTCCCGATCGCTCCCTCCTTCCTAAATTTCAACCATCAAATCGCACCTGCAATGCTGTCACTGTGTGCATTACTTCCTGCAGCAGCTGCTGCGACCTGTGCTCTCACAATCGTGCCGGAAGAAGTTTATTCTCAACTCTTCCAAGCAGCTAGTGGGGAAATTGGCCCATCTCAATCTTCAGTGCCGACAGCTTGAGCCTTGAGTTGAGAATGCCATCCCACACATCACCTGCAGCTTCCCAGGCTGTGGCTTTTGGGCGATGATGCACCCTGCTGTACCTGCTTCTCCCGCTGCTTTCTCGCCGTAATCGACGCCATCCACTCCCAAAATCGGCCCTAAGCAACTCCGCCGTATTGAGCCGAATGCTTCTGGGAAATATGTCCAGTCCGTGACACAGCAGTGTTCCTTCGCTCTGGTTACCTGCCTTCGCCCTGTTCTTACCTAACGAAGTCAACGAAGTCAGAGCCCGGAGTCGTCCCTCGCTTCCATCCATCCTGTGTGTCATACACACATGCGAGTTCCCGCTGCCAAGCTGCAGCATCGCAAGTCTCGGTGTAACTCCAATGCAACTCGCAAATCATCACGAGACAATGAAGCAATGCAACCTTAGTCCCCGGAGTACGGACTAACCTACAAGTTTCGATGACGGAAATCAGAGGATTCTACATCAATATGGCTCTGCTTCTGTCCATCGTGAGTGGCAGATATGAGGTTGACTGGGGCCTCCACTTCCTTCCCAAGCACCTGTACCATTGCTGATCCTTGACTGACTTTCTCGTCACCGCTAGATGAGCATTTTTGTCTTGGTAAGGAGCGGAACAAAGGGCTGTCGATTACGGTCCCCTCTTACACCAAGCATGCCAGCTCAGCAGGCGTCGACCCTGCCAGGAGTCTCGATACCTCAACTGGCCGAAGTCGGTCGTACAAAACATCCCGATTAGGATCTCGAGATTCCAAAGAGATCGCCGCTGGTATATACCTTGAGGACTTTCGGACTTACCAACACAGCTTGCGGATGCACAAGTTCATGAAGCGATCGACCCTCACTCATTGTCTCGGATGCCCTTCCTTCTTGACGCTGCGCGCAGCCACCCCAACGGCACGCTCGACTCCCCAATGTTGCTGAGCTCTAAACCCTGCTTATTTCTTCGTCCGGACGACTGTCTACTCGGGCGTACAGGAGCCTCATCGTTATGCTCAAACCCCTCTGTTCTGCCAACTACATTTCCTTGTGGGTGCTATCGGCTGTCACGGGTCACGACATGGACTAGGATGCTCCTGCCAAGTGGTCGCCGGCATGTGGGAAGGTGGAGGACTGCAGCAGTGGGCCACACACTCCACCCATCTCCTCCTGCCCAGCCAATACCCTCAGCTCGAATTCAGGCTTCACGATTCCTCGACCCCATAGAATTTACAATGCTCAATTTTCTGTGGATAGAGCATTCCACCGACAGGCAAGCTTATCCAAACACCCAACCTGGAACAGCGCCAGTGGTTTAGTGGTAAAATCCATCGTTGCCATAAAAATGCAATATCGATGGGCCCCGCGTTCAATTCGCGGCTGGCGCAAACATTTCTTTTTGTCCCAAGTTACATTCCGTTCCTTACTTAGTTATTCGAAAACTTGTCTTCATTTTCGATTTATCCCAAACCATTTTACTCCAACCTTCCTCAACCCATTCCTGGCAGAAAAGCTTCGGACTTTCGAGGCCGCAGATGACGTCTACTAACCAGTCTTTGCCGAACACGGAACCTTTATATTTTTGAACCTTCCTACGGTCTTGAAAAGGCTCGCGGGACTGCCGTGGAGCTCCTCAGCTCTAATCACTCTCACCTTGTTTTTCGCCTCGTCCCAGATGGCAAACCGCTGCCAAAGGGTCCATACTTTTGGTCAGGCAATGCTGTCTACCAGGCCTGGAGGCTGTATGCGGATGATTTGCGCGCCTTTGTGCTGGCAACTCTCCCGAGCTTAGTATCGAGGTACATTTATGGCTAAACACATTGCGACCAGACGCAAGCTCACCAAGCGCGATTTATAGCAGCAAGTACGCATTCGAGCCCCTCCTCACGACGTTAATGTATGGAAACGACCTTGCAGTGGCTATACCCTCTCGACTCTACACTCCACCTTCACCAGAGCTGCCATGAATGGGTTACGACTGTCAGTCATGGATAATGTCCACGTAGAGGGTGCTAAGACGTCTTTAAGTTGCCAGGCCTACATTAATTTTTATGTACCCCAGACCGAAACGGCTGCTTATACTAAGAAATTGATCAACATCGGTGCCGTCATCATCGGAAAGACCAAGATGAACGCCTTCGCAGGATCGGAAAAGCCACCGAATCAAGGAATCGACTATTTCCCGCCGTGGAATCCCCGAGCTGATGGGTATCTTTGCCCAGCCGGGAGCTCCTCAGGATATGGAGTGACGGTAGCCGGCTACGAGTGGTGCGATGTCACGATTGGAACAGATAGTGAGTGCTTTGGTTCCTAGTGAATACTCTAACACACTGAATCTCCAGCTACCGGATGCAGTACGAGATGCCAGAGCAGCAACTGCTGAACGAGAAGTTTCTTGCGGCTATGGAGAACGTGCTTGGTGTCCAACATACCAAAATCAACCTTGCTGCCATGTGGAAAGAGTCCCTACTCATGGCTGCTGAGGGCAAGCCGATTGCGGAATACCTCGAGAATCTATGAATCAACCTCTGACCTGAGTGTGCTACTCCTGACCGAAGCCCAGACCGGCTTTTGGCCTATGTACTATGACGACTATCACACGTTTGACGACTTAAGAGAAGGATATCGGCAAAGCTTTGGCAAGGAGGTTTACGTCAGCCCATCGCAGCGGTGGAAATTGTGCACACAACCTGTTACTCTCCTTTACAAGCTATGGTCTGCTGACTACTGGCTATGGAACTTGGAGCTCAGGGCACTCCGGCACAGCGATTTCAGGGCCTCCGGGAATGCGAAGTCTACCGGGGGTGGACTAACGGCAAGTTCTCACACGGGACTCCGAAGGCAACGGGGAAGCGGTGATCATTCTGCCGCTTGGGAACTCCAAACCCGACTACCGTGACGTGGATACCGGGTAGGTTTCTGGCCAAACAAATACAATGCCCGAGTACTCACCGGCTCTTAGGCCGCCAGGTGTCGTTAAATCCTTTGAGCCCGAGTACTTTGGTTTAGTTTCGGGTCTTCCCCAGATTGTCACACCTGGTATATCCTTCCATCAACCAACCACCCTGCCCGTATCTCATTGTCCTCTAGTCGGCCAGTTTGCCTACAATTCCCAAACCAGCTAGCGCCAGGAATTTGTTCCAGTCATCGCCACTATTGCCGAGGCTAAAGGCAAGTTGGGCATCTGCTCTCATTCCTCCACCCGACTTTTCACTGGTGGATAAAAAGGAAGTGATGCCATGCTTGTCGAGCTCACCAAACTGGCGTTGGAGAAGACAGGCTGGCCAACCGCCGTTCAGGTCGGTCGGTCGGAACTGCTTTCCCGAAGCTGAGGATAGTTACCAAAATGCATCGATGCTCTCCCCGAGGCTTTCTTAAGCGATAGCCTCTAGGTCACCTCATTACCATAGCATCAGAAGAGCTGGACTAGGTTGCCCTGCACTTGACATCCGGGACGGGAAGAAGCTGGAAGGTGGGCTAGGGAAGTTGGAAGATGCGTCAGGGAGGAAATTGACAGAAGGTTGCCGCGTAAACCAGGTGCCAAGCCAAGTGTGCGCTCTGAATCTTGCAACCCTCATCTTCAAAAATACAACTAATTCAATCCATCCTGTGTGTGAGCCTCCACCTAAATAGTATCACAGTTATGAGCCTGGCGCTAAAACCCACAGTAACCTTTGGAAGTGACGCGATTCAGCACACACAACGTGCACACAAACACCTCTCTGATCCGCACGATCACTTCGACATACCTACACGGCTCTCTCTAGCTAGCACTCTCTGGCTCTCTACCTCTCTGATCCTCTCATTCACTCTCCTGCGCTCAGTATGGCCACCACCCAGGATTCGCAGCCACCGGCATAGAGCTCCGCACACGCAACGATTGGCCGTCATGGTACGCGGAGCGCTCACGCCCCCTGGCTTAGATATGGATATAGAAGCAGGCTCAGCCGCGCCCAGTGTTGGCGCGCGCAGCCGTGCCACCCTTGACACACCAACACCACCACCATGGCCCGATATCCTTATCCCTGGCCCTGCTCATTTCCCTCCGCCTACAAGCGGTGTGTTAATACGGGACACGTTCACTGTGCTCCGCAACCTTCTTGAGACCTCCACGGCAAGCGCTGGGTGTATAGCCAGCTACTGGGCTAACCATCTAGGCCTTCGCTTTCTACTGGTTTCTTCTATGTATATTGGCCTAATAGATTCATCGCATGGCTATCTTGACACAGGGATCTTCAGCTAGTGCCAGGCCTGGCCTATGGCCCGGCCTGTCAGCCGGTGTCAGCTGTGGCCCTGCTGCGTGCTAGCGCTGTGACAGTTGAGTCTAGGCCTAGGAGGGAGCAAGGTATACGACCGCGAGTTGGAAATCCTTCGCGGCCGGGGGTCCCTAGATCTCGGCTAGGCTGTGTGCCTTAGCCAGCCTGAAGATCCTGTGCCAGGAGAGATGCCACGATACCACTGCTCCGGGTTCGTCCTAGCCGCAGGAGCGCTTATAGAGATACCTTGGCACGGAGGTAAGGGATAACTATCCCTATATCTTATATATAGTATATAAGAAGGCTAAGCTTCGTCTACCCTTTAGGACTCTCTTCTTCTCTTCTTTATCCCTTTGGTAAATAAGACCTCAAAAAGAATATCAGTTAAACCTATTAGAGCCGAGGGATAATTGAATTAGTCTCAGATGCTCAGACCAACGTAGGCTTCAATCGCAAGTTTGAATATACCCGCAGAGTGGTTTAAGGCTATTTGGGACGAAAACACCGTCCATCTCCTAGAGTTATAGTTACCTTATAGGGGTCTTAAACCCTTACGTACTAGTCGCTAACGGCGAATATCCTAGAAGTTAAATATTAATTAGTTAATAAATGTACTCTTTTCAAGGTTAGCTCTATATATTACCGGCGTTATATAAAGAGATTACTGTGTAAAGTGACGATCGCTATGGTACCTTGTTTTACTCTCAAGTTATAAGATATCTTCTGACTTAATTTGTAGCTCTCCTGGCATAGTTTTCATAGCAATGATAGCATGGATATCTGCTACTTTGGCTAAGGCGCCCCACAGGTTGTGCTTGTTGGCGCCGCGCATAATTGCTTCTGTGCTTCTGGGCATGCTTGGCGAGGAGGTGGTACTTTGGACGAATTTGCCCTTGGCATTGGGCCCCATTGAAAAGTGTGGCTGTTGGCGGTGGCCTGTGCCCACAGAGGCCTGTGCTCCACTGCCCAGACAGCCACTGCCTTTTCCCTGCACCACGCACTACACATACCATCTATCTCACACCCTAGGTAGCAATATCATCACATTTCTCCCTACAGTGGCAACTGTAGATGTGGCCGCTGAAGAACAATGAGGCCGGCGTGGTTGCCTTTTGGGGATGAGCCGGCTTACATTTCTATTTCCCAACAAGCCGCATAGTATAACCCTCACTCTAACTAGGCATACTATTACTTCTTGCTGAAAAGGCAAGTCCCACTATTGGGTTGTCAGAGACTCTAATTCCGCACGTACCGCCAGACTTTGTCGGCGTAGTTCTGCAAATCCTGCACGCTATTATAAAATCTCCTTCCCCAGGACCTGGATCTCGAAGGAAAAGAAGTCTGAACCCTAGAACTAATGCACCCCTAGTGACATTGTACGATACCGGGTCAGCGGTGGTATTCCGAGAGATGGTGATATTCTGCCGACATGTAGGCTGAAGGGCAGGAGCGTGTCGTGTCGTGGTAGCTCCTGGACGACTACCTCGTGGTTCTTCCTCCCACTTCTCCAAGACGATGGCGCGGTCAGAATGGTCAAACTTGGCGAGAAGGGCGATCTTGACCTGGTGGTTTGACGTCCGAAACCACCACCGCATATCGTTATGAAGCTCGCCAAGTGATTCCGAGTCTCCGGCTTCGATAACAAGTGTTGGCCAATCGTCTATTCCGGCACGCTCCGGATCTGGGCCGCCAGTCAAATCACCTTCTCCTCCGTCTCCTCCGGGATGACCTTGTGCTCGATATGTTATGTCACGGTACCGATTGAGCTCCAACCCCCCCCCCCCCCAATATTGCTCTGGACAAGCTGGTCGCGATACTGCTCGTAAAGCCTGATGTGGAGTTCTTCGTGAAGACGGGTGGGATCGTAATGATAAGAATCCGGGACACACTATTGTAGCGGCGAAACCGGAACCCGCGGCGCTTACGCATAACCTCGGCGAAATCATCAGCAGAGACATCTACATAATCAGCACACTATCAATACAGAAAACAAAGAAAGAGGTGATTCATACGTGTGACGACGAGGATATCTCCAGCTGTGCTATTGATTGTGGAAAAGAGACTTTCCACGTTGGTAAACCGTACAGTCGGCTCGCCTTGATTGAACTCTCCTGAAGCAGATGGAGGCACTTTTGCCATGTTGAATCTGGGATACCAGGGGCAAATGCAAAATAGGATGTGCAACTTTGCATGTGGGGAAATAGGATGGGGGAGATATATATCGGTGCTGAGATGCAGGGTTGTGCTGGGGAGCGGCTAGCCCGTGAGTCGCCGGATCCGGTATTGCCGTAGCAATGGCTTCTGCGAATGCGCTACGGATCCCCGGATCGGTCGACCCAAAGGAAACGTAATTTTCTCATGGTTGCTTTGGCATCTATTGTGGATAGTGATGATTATGTTCACCACGGCTGCCTTCATTTATACCTAGTTGGTTCTTCCTTGCCCTTCCACTGAATACCCAACCTTCTTGTTCAGGCCGGTAGCTGCAACATCCGAAATCTTCGAGGTCAAAGGCCTGTTGGGAGGGAAAGAAACGTGCCGGGCCAGAATCACCATAGTTGAAGAGGCTAGCGGGAAGCATCAGGGACTATAGGGGCAACAAAGGACTGCGGAACAAAGGGTAGTCGACTATTCTGCTTCCAAGGTCAGGGACAGACTTCCATTCATCGCATACACAACCTTTGTTGCAGTTGTCTTTTCCCCCTAGCTCTGCAGCAGAGCGCCCGACCGGACCTTATCTCGACAACCACCGGCGCCATTGAGCTCTCTGCACACTAGAACGCCCGACATCTTTTTTCCGTGAGGGCTCCTCGATGGGTGGCATATAGGACATTCGCTTCCTTTGGGTTAGGCGCTATTACCCATAGCTTCATCCGCTCATCTTTCCCCCCTGGTTCTGCGAGCGACCCGGATGGTGTTGCAGGGCCAACTAGCAAGAGCCGCAAGTCAGTCCGGCCTTAGTAGACTAGATTTGTGCCATCAGCTCCCAGTAATAAGCAACTGATCCTCGCTGTCCCGCCGTGTGCCTCAGCGATTGGGTCACGCCGAGCAGTATTTGCCTTGGCCATAAATGTTCACTAGCAGACAGGCGGTAACAAGACGTGGCCTAATGTTTCAACTTCGTAGACCTAGATTGCCTAGGCAGAATACTCTGGCCCAGATAGAAAAGAGTCCTGGACCGCCCAACTCTGTTGAAGTGATCCAGGCTTCAATTGATCTTCTTGCAACCACCTAACCACTGTTCCATCATCTTGCACTGCGGCCCCCGTGCGGCCCAGGACATGGCCCCAGACGAGGTGCGGTCGTCCTTCCTCCAGACCCGGAACCGACCGACCTGGAAAATTGAACGACAGGCCCTGCTCGAGGAGGATGAAGACTACGTCACCCCCGTTATCGAACTCCACATCGCCGAACGTGCCGAGTTAGCTGAGATTCTCGTCAATCAGCCGGAACTGTCTCGCGGGAAAAGAGCTTAAGGAACTCGGTGTGCGGACCGTCGAGCTTATGGTTGCCCTTTGCCATACGCGAGAAACGGCAAAACGGATGACCCTTTGACAAAAAAAAAGAAAAAAAAGCGCCGGCTGATGTTCGAGTTGAAGAAGAGCCTCCAGGACGTGGTCTTCTCAAATGATCATGGCCAGTATCGCGTAGCAGAGGTTACTCTCTCTCTCTCCCCATCTCCCCAGTAGAGAGAGGTATGGCGCGGGACTTTGTATCATCGAATCCCCAATGGCCGGCCTGTCCACGCTGTTAAGGGTGAGAGATATTCTGTCTAGGATGTCGAATCCCTCTTCAACTCTCAGGTTGGTGTTTGTCTCCACTGACAGCTTTCGGGAATCCGAGGGTCAGCACCATGCTCGACTTGGGGCGCGTAACTAGGTCGCTATTCTGCATGCTCCTGTACTGGGGGGTCTGTTTTGGATGTGTATACACACGGCGGGCCGAGAAGGATTGAAACGATTCCTAGGTCCTCGCGATATGGGCCTGTGAGGGGGCGGTGGCCTAGGGTTAGCAAAAGCTAGGCTAGGACAGAGCTGGGAACAGATATGTGAAATGGTAGCGTACAGACGGGGGCTTCCAGGTCGACGCAGGCGGGGAGATGGGCCTTGGACATGTAAATGGGCTGAAGACTGTCGTTCGACAGCACTCAATCGCCCTCCCCCTTCTATACCATTTCGAAGCGCACTACTTTCTATAGCGCGCCGTCCTAGATGGCGATAACCGCCCTCTTCCGCTTACCCCAGAACTTATCTCACGGTTACGAGGCCCCATCGAGACCCCCAGTAGGATCTCGACACCATCCCCTATTCAGGCCTCCACAACATAATTTTTGACGACATCCCTCACTACAATTTTTCACCATATGCATATCCAGCTCGGCATAGAATTATTATTTTTTTAACATGGTTTATTAGGGGTGGTACGCCAACCTCATACATCCTTTAATATTCCACGTGACATCTATCTACCCGAGTAGTAGGATCGTGATCCTAACGCTCAGATTTTTGCAAGGGCGTTAGTCGCGGCGGCCATCTCCAGCTCGTCCTTGGCATCAATCCTGGGGGGTGCATCGTTTCTTGGTCCTGCAGGGACCTTTGTTGGAGGTGGTGCCCCACCTCGAGGGTGCAGGGCGCACACGCCACCTCGCCTAGCTAGTGCCCTTTGGGCCACACCAAGATAGCTGTTGCAGGCCAGGGAAATCCTGGCCCGCAACACCACAGAATCGATCACCGTTTTCCCTTTGCTCTGTCTTACCCACAGGTTATGAGCCCTCCTGTACGCGCAACGCAACTATTTGCAATTAAACTTATATCACTGAATTCGCCTATTCCACGCGACTCAGAAGATATCTTCTTTTTCCAAATTGAAGGTGGTTGTGTAAAATCGCATTTTCCGCATTTTCGCATCATCCAACACCTTACCCCGCGATTGAGCTTTTCCTTTGCCAATCTGCACCTTCCTTTACCACTACGCAATACCATCCCTTGCCAGTGATCCTTCCAATACTGTACAATACAGCCAGTATTCATTCTTCCATCAATCAAGCCCTCAATCGTGAGGCCATCCCGACGACAAGAAGCCTTCCAAATCTTCGAGAAAGGAAGCCGCGACAAAAGCCCTCATAACTTCGACAAGAGGCCGCGATTCCCGACGACAAAGCAGAGCTGTCATCATAGGTTCAGAGCTTAAGGCCACGATCCCAGTCCTGAAGGGCGAAAACAACTATGAGGCTTGGGCCTCCATCATCAGATTCCATCTACGTTATGATAATCTGGAAAATTACATCGACGAAGATGTCGAAGCGCCTGCCGATACAGATGTAGAGGCAAAGAAGAAGTGGAACAGAGATCGTATCAGAGTGAGTATCATGATCTAGGAGAGCCTCAACGATCCCAAGGTCTCGACAAAGCTACAGGCTGCAGGCTGGGAATACCATACAGGCGATCCATACAAGACCTGGACTATAGTCCGTAAGGTCATCAAGCATGAGAGTGAGGAAGCCATCAGCAGTTACCTGGAGGAATATACCCATCTCAATCGCAAGACCTTTGACACAATGGAAGCCTTCGTCGCCAAGGTCCATTATCTTCGCAATAAGCTCGATTCCGCACATACTCAGTGGGGTAGAAAACTCTCTGAAGGCTTCCACACCACCCACATCGTCAATTGCCTAAAGGCTAGATACCCTACGAACCACATGTTCTGGGAGAAGGCCCTAGCCAAGAAGGAACTTCTATGGACTAAACTCATGGAGGATCTTAATAACATTAGTAAAAGAGAAACCGAGGGTACGCGATTCGCATCAATTGAAGTCAAAGGAGCGAAAGGAAACAAACTTAACAATCCATCTGACAATATAACCAACAACGGCAACAAAGGTAAGATAGCCAAGTGTAACAAGTGCCAGAAAACCTATCTGAAGACTTAGGCACACCAGCCTTGTGGCCACCACTATCCTCCAGGAGAAATCTGTTAGACCTGTAATCCAGAACAGGCTCCCGATATATAGACATACAGGAAAACTGCGCTTGAACGTAAAGCCAGAGGAACGACTGCAACAACGGCAGTACTCTCGAACATAGGATCCGGCATTGTAAATCTAACAAAGGTTAGATCTTCGAACCTGTTGTTCTCTACCAACATGGACATATAACAAGCCTTCATTAACCAATCCTTTTCTAGCTAACAACAAGTATCTATTATTGACGATGAAGATTTATAACAAGTACTTATCATCGATCCGAAGAGCCATGTAGCATTTTACGAAGAAGAACACCCTTTTCGCCAGAGCCCACAGAAGCACTGATGTCTTTTATAAGTACAGTGACCCCTGAAGTCTAACAGGCTCTTAAGGCATACAAGTAAGTAGATGGCGATACAGTCATTTATGACAGTGACGCCACAGAGACTTCCTTCAACCACTTAAAGTGGTATATAGAGATACGGCCGCTTACGATACCCTATCGCTTCCTCAATTCCAGTGGAGGCATCGGCCAATGTAACTATATCGGCACAGTAGAGATCACGGTGCCACTAATAGGTAGAGGATCCGTATCATATCTGATCCCATCATCTTATTACAGTCCCAATGGCCTAATCAATCTGATTGGGACCAAGTCAATGAAGGCTGCTCAATTAGAGTGGTCCTTCAGGCATAATCGAATCCTCGATCGTACCATAGGAAAATGGATACCCTGTGTGGAACATAAGGGGGTGCTAATAATCCCGGCAAAGATCAATCTTTCCTTCGACTAACAATACTTGATCGGCCAGGCTGTGATGGCCTCAATTAATTACGGAACTATACATAGAAGACTTATGTATGCATACAAAGATCAGGTAATTCGAGCCTATGAGAGAGCCGGCATCACGATCAAGGGCGTTAGCGCTAAGTACTTCTGCGATTCATACGCTAAGGCCAAGGCCACTGATCAGATCAATAAGATCGCTCCGATCGTCACAACCAATCTAGTCGACTTCCTACGAATAGATACGATTTCGTATATCCACGTCTCCTACCTAGGATACTATTATAACGTCTACTTTATTAACGTATACTCCAGCTTCTACTAGGTACGTTTCTATTAAAAGAAGGACCAGATCTTTAGTATGGTAGTTCAATTCATCGACTTCCTAGAACTCTAGACCTCCCAGAGGGTTAAGATGATTAGTCTTGATAGTAGAACAGAGTTTGGCTTTGACACCGGGAAATTCCAAAATAGTAAAATGATATAATTCGCTACCGGGAGAGGTATCGCTGTCAGTAAAACGGCTACGCACATACCATGGATGAATGGTAAATAAGAACGTGTAGGCCGTTATATCATAGAAAGGACTAGGACTATCATAATTAAGTATACTATTCCAGAGCACTTATGGTGCTTCGTCATGGAGAGTATTATTAAGGTCCTAAACCTGTTACCTATAAGAGCCAATAAGGATATAGAGAGCCTATATACAGTCCTCGCGACTGGTATTAATATTCCCGAAGAGGCACACGAGCCATACATCAAGTACCTACGTACCTATTTCTACAAGGCATACTATTTTATCAAGTCAGCCAAGCGTACTAAAGGAGCCAAATTCGAGGCATACGCAAGGCTTGGAAGATTGATAGGCTACGACGATATGTATGGTAGGATCTACTAGGTATGGGATCTAGAGACAGGAGAGATCTATCGAGTTACCGCTATAGTATTTGACGAAGTGGGGGCTCCGAAGCTTCTAGAAAAAGATGATGATCTCAAACATGGTATTGTTTTCAACGAGACAACAGTCAACGAGATAGAGTAACTATTCCCAGAGCTAGTCACAGTCTACAAGACTATACAAGGTAAGGCCCTAGAGGTTCAACCTTCCGAGGAGACAACTAAGCTAGAAGATTAACATTATCTTTCCGAGGAAGAAACCGCTATATATTCCACTGATAAAGGACTTCTAACTCCTAAACCTATACCTAATTTAGAAGATGATCTCAATGACGATGAAGAATTCTTTGATGTGGAAGACTTCGATGAGTAGGACCATGAGGATATCGCCAGAAAGGCTCCTATTCTACCTACCAACCAACAGTATCCTGACCCTGTACCTAAGCAACAAGTGCCACTACCGCGCCGTTCCGGCCGCACAACGCACATTGAAGGCACATACAAAGCGCTTAACAAAGGAGAACCCCCCCCTAGCCGAAGGTATCTAAAGGATTGTCAATACATAAGCCTACACCTTGTTGAGTAACGGATCTAGGAACTATAATAATTTAGCTTTACCGCCATGAAGGTAGAACATATTATCTAAGTCATGACTACGGGAAAGCCACCGCCAAAGAACTGGTGGTAGGTAAAGAAGCTACCTAACTATGAAACGTGGTGGCTCCTAGCTATGGAAAAACAAGGCGAAAGCCTGGAAGACCGTGGAGTCTACTATCTTATGCCTATGCCTGAAGGCCTTGATATTTTACCTGGTAAATGGGTCTTTGACGAGAAGATGGATCCGAATACAGGCATTGTATCTGCGTGTGCACGCTACGTTATGTGCGGCAATTACGAATCTAACTCCTGGAGTATGGAAGACCTCTATTCCGTAGTAGCTAACTGTGTGTCAGTCAAAGTCTTTATAGCCTTGACTACGGTACAGGACCTTGAGTACTACCAATTCGACTTCAAGTGGGCATTCTTGAATGTAGATATCCCAAAAGGCTACGACTACTACGTCCGACAACCCCCTGGACTCCCTACAAAGCCAGGCATAGTCTGGAAGCTACGTAAAGCCCTGTATGGTCTTCGAAGGAGCCCTCTCTACTGGTTCCAAACTATCACGCCTATTCTAGAAAAGATAGGCTTAGAACCCTTCGTCTCTGACGTATGCCTTTTTGGTAACAAGAAGACTGGCGCACTACTTATCCTATATGTCGACGATCTGTTGATATCTGCCAAAACTGTGGAGGAGATCAATCAAATTCGCAGTGACTTGGAGAGCTACTACGATTTGAAGTCGATGGGTGAAGCTAAGCGGTTCCTAGGCTTCGATATAGTACGCGACCGCGCCAAAAGAACGATATCCTTGAGCTAGGAAAGCTACACGTGTACTATCATCAACAAGTTCGGATACGAGGGTCTCCATGCTGTCAAAACACCCTGGCCAGCCAAGTTGGAACTGCCCAAGGTATGGGAACCAGACCAGGCCTCCTAAAAAGACTACATTAAGTAGACTGGATCGCTTAACTACCTCGCCACTGGCACACGCCCTGATATCACATATACAACGTCAAGGCTCAGCGAGGCTAACGTAGGACCTTCGCCGTAACACTGGGAGCTATTGAAGCACCTATTCCGGTATTTGAGAGGTACACAGTCCTTGGGCATAGTCTTTGGTGGAGAATCTATTACAGTTGACGATCTTCGCCTACATACTTTTGCAGATGTATCCTTTGCGGATGATCTGCTCACCCGCTACTCAACTGGAGGCCATGTGGTCTTCCTCGCAGGAGGCCCAGTGGTGTGGAAATCTAGGAAACAGACTTTTACAGCAATTAGCTCAACAGAGGCGGAATTTACCAATTTGACACCCGCGGCACAGGCCGCTAGATGGGTGTGGGAGATCCTTAAGGAATATGGCACTACGTAGCCAATTCCACTGATCCTATACACTGACAGTGCTAACGTGAGGACCAACGTGTTGAATCTACTCAACGCGGCACGCACTCGTTGTATTGATATCCGTTACAAGTGGGTAATAGATCGCGTCAGGAAGAAGATGATAGATCTGAGGTATCTCCCAGGAACCGACATGACTGTAGATGGGCTTACAAAACTACTGTAGAAGGAAAAGCATGTACAATTCGTTACCCTGTTGGGCCTTGTTGACATCCAGATACCCTGGATAAAGGAGAATATCGAGGCATTGCAGCAATACAGTGGTAGAAAAGCCATAAAAGGAGAAAATTGATGTGGATTCAGGGGCAGCTAAAGGAGGAAAAAGGCGCTTGGCGATGCAAAATACCATCATAACTATCACAACTTCCTAGATAGGCATGTAGATCCAGGCTTCAGTGCCGTCTGAGGGGGTGTGTTGGAGGTGGTGCCCCACCTCGAGGGTGCAGGGCGCACACGCCACCTCGCCTAGCTAGTGCCCTTTGGGCCACACCAAGATAGCTGTTGCAGGCCAGGGAAATCCTGGCCCGCAACACCACAGAATCGATCACCGTTTTCCCTTTGCTCTGTCTTGCCCACAACCTTGCATCCTCAGCCCTCTCTGCACTTGACCCTATCGATCAATAGCGCGCCTTCCTTGGCGCCAGCTCCCACAGACAGACGACGCGAACCAACTATCCCAAAAATAAAACAATCGTCGCAACCTGCCTTGCGCAGCGACCTTCGACGGACAGAACTCCGCGACTTCCATAAACACGGTCGATACCTCCCGAGCTTGGATGACACCTTGTCGTCATCTTCAAGATGGGCGACTCTCTTGCTGAGTTTTCCAACAATTTGGCCTCTGATCTCGGCCCGCTGCTCGCCCTCTTTGGCGAGTCCATGACAATCCAGTACCTGAGTGAATGCACCAGTATCGCAGACTACATCATCTTCGCGACAGGTCCGATTGGTATCATCACGGCACTCGTGTCTGCGATCCGGATATGCGGGGGGACGTACCTGCGCGCGTTTATTGGCCGGGCCACCGAGGGAGCCGCGGCAGCCGAGGTCGAGCTCTGCACGTCGACTGGCCGCGATGTTTGCGAGCTATTCACCCGAGGCGGGATCACTCGCTCTTTGGGCGGGCCCTCAATCCTGGAACTGGTTCACCTCCAGTCCCCATCTGGGCCGGCATCGCCCGAAACCACCCCCGAAACCGCCCCCGAAACCGCCCCCGAAACCTCGGGGCACGACAGTAGCCACAGGCTGCAAATCTATCGCAAGTACCTAAAGAGCCACCCCGACGAGAGATGGCCCAAGCCTGGGAGAACCAAAACCGAGCGACAAGGCGTCTGGAAAAGATGGACCAGCAAAGTCCGGTGGAAGTTGACCGCCCAGGACGCGGAGGAAGGGGAGCCTCTCATCCCCGGGCAAAAGCGCGCCACAGACCCAGAGCCGGATACGGACCTGCCAAACCTGTCTCTGAACGTGGGAATCGTCAAGCCCCCGCGCTACGTCTTCTGGATCGTCGCCACCATCGGCGTCGTGCTTCAGACGGGCGTGCTGGTCCTAGCCGCCGTGGATGCCGCCGGGTTCCTCGGTGGGACGGGAGACCCCCTTGCAGTCGCAGCGGAGCCGGCCGAGGGGCAGGAAGCAGCTGACGCCCCGGCTAACGCCGAGGTGCCGGATCCGTCCGCGATCCGGAACCCGATCCTGTTCATCGTGGGTACGACGCTTATGTGTTTTGGTATGGGCGCGTGCGCGGCCTTGATAGGCAGGACGACGAGGGAGTTTATCGACCCGAAGCGGCAGCCTGAGAAGGAAAGGCTCATGTGGCTTCAGCCCGGGAATCAGAAGATTGGCGATCAGACTTTTGACTGCTACGCCATATTCGAGACGCGCAAGCGGCCTGTGAATCAGTATCTCATTTCTACGATGGATGATAAGAGAAGGGAGAGCATGGTTTGTTCCGCCTCCTTTTTTGGGCTGATGATTGAAGCTGATGTGATGTGCACCTAGCACTTCTATGTCGCCGTCGCCGCAGTGATAACCTTGATCGGGTTCATCGCCCAGTTCATCGGCATCAGGGGCACAAACGCGTGGGTTTCCATTGCCCAGCTCATCGTTACCATTGTCATGAGCTTGCTCCGCGGAATCGTCAGGATGCAGCGTCGAGGCAAAGAAGACAACGAGCTCAAAACCTACAATCATCACATCCACGGCCATGAGCTCGATTGGCTCGCGTTTAACCTCTCATGTAACCGTTGCTCCAAGTACCGATATCATGAAGAAGAAGATGGCGAGTCAGGGTCGGAGCCTCAGCTCCATAGGGGGTACTCTTTCCAGGTGACCGGAAAGATAGCGTCGGCAACGAGTGGCGGGGGCGAGAAGCCAAAGCCCTCCTCCTCCTCGAGTGATGGATCTGGAGAGGGGGCCAAGACTGAAGAGAAGAATGGGCGAGATGTTTCGGTTGGGAGTGAGAAGGCTGATAGAAGCCACACAGCACCTGACCCAAAAGCCGTTTTTGACATGCGAGTGAAGCTCGCCAACTTGACGGGCAACGTTCCGCCTTCACCCATCTGTGAGCTGGATCCGGACCAACATCAGACTTGGGAGGCGGAGCTGGTCAGATGTCGAGACAAGGCGTATCAAATTGCCCAGGCCGTGTGCGAGGCGGCAGAAGTTCTGTTCTCCAACCGGAATGAAGCAAAGCCCCTCCGGCTCGGAATAAGCATCAGCAAGCTTGAGGTTGACGCCGATGCACATCAAACCGTCTTTGTGGATCTCAAGGAACCCTCAGGCTCTACATCGGCTGGATGGACTGTCGATACAGCGGCAATCGAGGCGCTCCTTGGATTATGGCTCTGGTCTATTGTCGAGCCCGCGTCCCACAGCCCTGGAAGCCGCAGGGCCGCGGGTGTTGATGAGGTGAAGGTGCTTTCGAACTCGGCTAGAATCGTCGCGACCGGGCAGGGGCAAGAACACTGGGGACGCCGAACCTACATCGAGGGCGAGCTCCGGTTGCTCCTTGGCTCAAGCGCACCGAAGCTTCAAAAAGCCGTTGCTCGTATCGACTCAAGGTCTGAATACGGCCTGGTAAACTTGTGGCCGGCAGGTATGGACTCGGAGAGCAATGGTATGATTTGGCAGCAAACAATGCCCCCGGACACCAAACCGCAGCTGGGCAAACGTTTCTTTGGGTGGCAACGCGCAGGCAGCTTTCTGCGCGAATCAGAAGCAGAAAACAGGACGTATCCGATCCATTATGTCGACACTGATGCTTCTACGCTCGATATATGCGCCCAGGAGATATACACGGCCCTGGTAACCTCGATGGCCTCATTTGAAAGCTGCCAGGGCCTTGATCTCTCCATCGATGGCGAGGGGGCCGGGCGCCGGCTGGTCAGCGCTGATTTCGCCACCATCAAGAATTCCTTCTTGGGCCAAGAACTGGGTACAAGTACAGACGCAGTACTGTGTCTTTTGTCGGCATTTCGGGAGAAGCTTCGAATTACCCCAACCGAGGACAACGCAGTCGATGTCGTGTATGACTGCCTCAACACAACGGAATGGAAGCAGACGGAACCGTTCCTGAAATGGGCAGGCCTTGCCTTTGAAGGGAACAACTTGGATAGAGTTTTTCGCGCAGCCACCGAGTTCTACCGGCGCTCCATGCGCTACGATCTTGATTTCGGTACC
The DNA here is from genome assembly GCA_030549175.1 of Lasiosphaeris hirsuta. Lineage (NCBI taxonomy): Eukaryota > Fungi > Ascomycota > Sordariomycetes > Sordariales > Lasiosphaeriaceae > Lasiosphaeris > Lasiosphaeris hirsuta. The sequence continues at coordinate 7,623,729 of JAUKUA010000001.1, forward strand.
CAGGGCATTTCGTGGCTCGTGTCAAAGGCACCGCGCTCCTACCACGATGAGAATGGGATGGCCAAAGTCTACGAGGCCGCCATCCTGAGAGTGAGAGAGCGCGGGCTTTCTTCCCTCCCATCGGCCAGCCGTCTCGAAACCGCCATAGACGGCGGTCCGGAGGGGATAGTCGCTGCTCTCTACCTCCTATGTGGCAACGAGAAATTTACAATCCCAGAAGGAGACGAGTGGGATGAGTATGACGCTGAAACCGAGGTTTATGTTCTGGGAGATGCTCTCATCAGGTCTCTGAAGAACGCATTGCAAGCACCATGGAGTATTTGGAGCAGTATTGCTCTGGCCATAGCTCAGGTGGCCGTCACGTCAAAACTCAGAACCACGCTGGACGCCAGCGTCTGGTCAAATGATTCAGCCCTCTCGTACGCCGTGGATCTCGACGACTACGACCTAGCCCGGCTGCTCCTGAGGTACGGGGTGGATAGCGGCTTCACCAAGCAGCCTGAAGAGCGTGACACACCTCTGTGCCATGCTGCCCGCTGCGAGAGCCGACGAATGATTGAGCTCCTCATCCCATACGGAACAAGACAGGAAAAGGAGATCATGGCCTACCAACAGCTCCTTTTCAGGTCCGCTGTGGACGGCGATGTCACAAGCCTGAAGAAGGCCGCAGCCGGCTTGGAGCGAAACCTCGTTGGAGTCGACGAAAAGGACGCCGAAGGGTTAACGGCGCTCTCGTACGCGGCGAGGTGGGGGCAGCCAAAGATCGTCACGGCCCTCCTCGCCATGAACACGGGTCGGAGGGCGGTGGATAAAAAGGCTGTCAATCCCGACACGCAGGACAACTCGCAAACCACGCCTCTCATCTGGGCGGCACGAAACGCCCCTCGCCCCTGGAAACCGGTGCGGGAGGCAGCTGGTCGGGGGCTAGAAACGGATGACCATGCGAGACTCGAAAAGATGAAGCTGCGCCAGGATGAGGAGGCCTTCCAGCGGCACCAGGAAAAGGAAGCACGGTACGAAGAAGTCATGAGGGCATTCATCATCACCGGCTGGATGTGGCTGACGCCCAAAACCCTCTCCCTAACCGACAACAAGCAAATGTCGGCCCTGCACTGGGCCGCCTCCCACGGCTCGGAAAGGATGCTCGGCATCCTCCTCAAGCGGTACCAGAACGTCAACCACGTCGACTACACCTTCCAAACCCCCCTCGCCAAGGCCGCCGCCGCCGGACACGCCGCCGCCACCCGGCTCCTGCTGCACCACAAGAGCTGCCAGCCCAACCTCGCCGACTTCCAGCGCCGCACGCCACTCCACGCCGCTGCGGTGGGCGGCCACGTCGAGGTCGTCGAGGAGTTCCTCCGCCGCCCCGGGGTCGACGTCAACGCCCAGGACCTGGAGGGCTGGACGCCCCTCCTGCTTGCCGCCTCGCGGGGCCGCACCGAGGTCGTGCAGGCGCTGGCTGGGAAGCGGGAGGTGAAGCTGTCGGCGGCGGACCACTTTGGCCGGACGCCGTTGATCCTGGCCGCGACGAAGGGGTACGTGGAGACTGTGGAGGTTCTGGTCGAGTACGGGACCCGCGAGGACTTGGATGCGCAGGATGGCCACGGTTGGACGGCGTTCTGCCATGCGATCAAGGCCGGGTTCGAGGAGGCTATTGAGATCTTGGTGAGGGATGGGCGGGCGACGGTGCCGGCGCCGGATGTGGAGGATCAGCGGGGGAAGGTGCTGCGGGAGGTCGCGTCGAGGGAGACGGTCAAGTTGCTGCTGGATTTGAAGGTCTGGCGGGCGAGCAAGGCGAGGAAGGCGGATGGGGTTCCCGTGTGGGAGGCGGTTGGGAGGCGCGAGAGGGAGGCCCGCGGTAAGGGGAAGGAGCCCGAGCGTGATCCGGATGAGGACCAGGATCGGGGGGAGGAGGTAAGGGAGGCCGGGGGAGGGGGGGGATGATAGCTGATTCTGGGTTGCTATCCAATCAAGACCCTCAAAGACTCGTCGATAACCAGTCCAACGGCATGCGACGTGATGACATGTTTCGCCGAGGCAACGCTGTCATGGAGAGATTGCGCAGCCAAGTTGTCCTCCTCAGCCACCCAACTCACTCAACTGCAATTCATCTCCCTCGCCTTGTCACCCACAGCCATTACCAGTTTCTTACCATAGCCCTTGCGGCGAGCGGCCGGATCCAGACACACGTCCAATAAGACAGGACCTAGGGCCCCGGCGGACAGGCGGAAGAAGGCCGGGTCCACGCGTCCAGATAGGCAGCTTAGTAGAGAAAGCCATCATCGTACCCACGATGGAGTGTCACGCTAGTCATTACATTGCTCATTTGTGTCCTAGTGTTCAGACTCACCCTCTGTGCTTATGGTGACAGCGGCCTACAGTGGCATTGTATCCCCCGTTTGAGAGTGCTAGCTCAGCAAGTCGTCTTTGGATCGCCCCTTTTGTTTTGGCGTCCCGCCATACGCTCTGTCTTGACCTATCTAGACCCTCACCGGCCTGTGTTAGGTGCGCAGGTCGTAACAGATATTCAGAAGATGTGGTTTTATATATCGGAATTTGGTGCCCAGACAGATTCCTGAAAGTAAGCATGATGGATATTAGCTGGGTTTGAGCCGTGTCAGTATCGGCAGGAGTAGGCGTTAGAGAGGAGTGCGTGGCAGGAGCTGTCGACGGGGCCAGTGAGGTAGGTGCGGAAAATTAGGAGGCGCTGGATCTTATATGGGTGCGGAATGAAATGACAGTGGAGAATGTGCTGAATTGGCACCCCACTTAAGCCCTGTTTCTGAGGCACATTGAAGGGGTGTCTGCTAGAATCCTTCAAGTCTCCACGACGTGCACATTTGCTGCCTGCAAGTCCTTAGGACTGTTTATGATTTCATATTCGACCTCTTCACCGTCCCTGAGCGTTCTGAACCCTTTGTTGGGAGTGGGGCACTCCCAGGCGCGGGACCGCACCTGGCACACAGGCCACTGGGGCCAGTGCTCCAACCCACCACCTTTTTCCCACTCGTAGATGCAGATCCATCACCAAGATCTTGCATCTACGCTTAATAGCAGATAGTAGCAATACAGCACATTGCCACTCCAACAGGTTATGAAGTCCTCTGCGCGCCATTTAATCGCCAAATAACGCGATTGCGCACATCAACACCTCCATCAACGGAATCAACGATATCCAAAGGTGCAGCGCCTTTACCGCCATTTTGTCAATTCCACCATCGATCAAGCCTTGCAAGCACCACAGCGGCTCGCCTTGCAGATCGACTACCCCTCTAACAACAAACAAACCAAGACCCTCTGCGACAGCCGCAAGCCTACTTGCTTCCACCCTGCACCTATCCGACTGGCCCGGCCAAGCGATTTAGCCCTGGAATAGCGGAATTTATTCCTCCGTCGAGTGGGTGACCCCACGAAACGAACAACGAAATCCTTGTCCACCGGGACCCACAAGATTTCACAAACACACACACAATCCTTCCACAATACTGCTACGTTACCCCACCACGATGAGTGACGTCAGAATCAAAGTTCCGGCCTTGAAGGGTGAATCAAACCTTGAGGCATGGGACACTATGCTCTTCAGGGCCCTTCAAGTTCAAGGCCTTCATCAGTACATCAAGGATGGTGTACCTGAGCCTGCAATAGAAGGAGAGAAAGTACAGTGGAACAAGGATAGAGGCATGGTCGGCTACATCATTGGTTACACTCTTCTGGACCCAGAGATCTCTGGAGCCCTCAAGAATAACGGGTAGGACCCCCTTGAGGAAGACCCCAAGAAGACGTATGATCTTGTCAAGCAAGTCATCGGTGGCATCACGAAAGCTAGCATGACTAGGCTCCTAAAAGAGATCACAACCATCAAGAGATCTAGCTTCACAACAATAGGAGCTTACACCACTCGCATGGAAACGCTCCGCCGTATGCTCAAGAAGACTGGTGTTGATCTCAACGATAATGCACTCATGGGCCTAACACTCAATGGCCTGGAAGATGTCTATCCAGCTAAATACGAGCGATGGGTTGCAACTATGGAATCCAAACTAGGCCTTGAGTGGAAGCACTTGTTGATGGAACTTACACGCATTGGCGAAGAAGAAAGGAGTCAACACAATCAAAACCTGGAAGCTTGCGGTCGGATTCATATAATAGCGGCTGAGGAAATTAGAAGCCATGTCCTGCAGATATACGACTTGCTCCGTCAGGTTTGATAGCATGTCTTTGATCTGAACAACAGTAACAAGTGCGTTCTTCACTTTGCTCGGCATTGTTTCAGACGAGGCTTCTTGTTTGATGAGCCGTTGATCGACTCTGTGAAGGAGTTCTGCTTGGTTTGCGGCTTGAGCTCTCTGCTCAGAGAGGTGGTTGAGGAGTTCTTGGTGTGCTTCCTCACGCGTGTCCAATAGCTGAAGGATCTCCTCAACCCGCGAGATAACCGTGGCGTTGTCGGCGCGCGCCGAGTGCCCGAGGGTGGGTGCATAGAACGAATCAGACCAAATATTGATAGACTACACCAAGGAAAGTGAGACAATCTCTCAGTGTTCTTCCGAAGCTCATTCTGCAGTTATTGCACGCGGTCTTTCTCTCTCGCCAACCATTCTACCTTCTTATAGGTATCCCCTTACCCAGTTCCTAGAGCCCCCTGGACGCAGGCTTTGTTCATATCTGGGCATCAGGAGGTCAAGTGTTTGCTGTATGAGCGTTCCGCATTCGTCGACCACGGTTTTTGTCTCCCGCGTCAAACAAACAAGTATGGAGGAGGTGTCATGCTGCTCGTACGTTGCAACAACCTGTCGGCAGCGAGCAAGGAAGGAAGGGTTAGCCGACTGGCCTTCGTCTAGAAACGGAAAGGGAGATAGGAGGGTAGTTGGTCAGCTTGCATGCATGAGGACCTGAACGAAGGTATCTTAAGTTCTTTCGCAGGGCTTGGTAGGCTCTGTCGCTGCTGGAAGCGCCCGCTTGTCCCGCCCCCAGAGCTCTCCCGAGTTGGATGGCGATCTGGCACACAGCAATTATATCGCCGAGACTGCCAAACGTGAGAGCAACCTCCATGCTGGCGGTACCCTATTAGGCTGGGGGAGAGTAGAGATGTGAATTGACGGGCAAAGCTGCACGCGCAGCTGGAGAATTCTGGGAACGGCTGATTGTTGATTGCCGGCGGTTATGGGCGAGTCGCGAACTGGGTCCCTGCCCGTCTTTCCTCGAACTTACCTCTTGAACGAAATACTGGTTGTTTGGGCTTCAACGATGGGGGAGCATGGGCTGTGATCCTTGCGAGAAGCGAAGATCTACCCCACCCGGATGACCACGGCCTTCCCAGCCGCGATAAGCAGACAGACCCCACGACGGACGGGGTGTGGCGATTGTTTGCCTGACGAGGGTCCGGTAGTCGAGCAGCGGCAGCGGGAACTATCGCCATCCTCTTAACAAATGGGACTTTTAGTAGTAGGTTGGTACTGGCGAGCTGGAAGCCGGAGCAGCAATCTTTTCAGTCGTCGAGTCACGTGAGACTGCTCATGGTGAATTCAGATGCGAGATGTCATCACGGCACAGCAAAAGCAACACCTTTCCTAACAAACCACCAGGAGGGACCGTCACTTTGACCGATCATTTCCCACACCGTAACTCAACCATTTAATATACCGACGCGCTAGAATCTCATCAATTCCGCCCCTCTGAGTCTCCCTCGTCAACATGCGTTAGTATTAACGTACTTTATAAGCGAGTGCGCCATATAAGCGAGTGCGCCACTTTTCAACGCGACACCCCACCTTCACACAAAACACCAAATTCTACCACAACGAACGATGGCAACACCCTCGTACGAGGCTAGGATAAACCTAGCCCTCAGAGCTCTTCAAAAAGACCCAAAACTTAAAGTCCGAGCTATAGCTCGGATCTACGACGTCGATAAAGATACCCTTCGACGCCGACGCGCCGGCCGGCCTGCACGACGCGATATTCCAGCCAACTCACGTAAACTGACCGATTTGGAAGAGAATACGATTGTTCAGTACATAATCGAGCTATGTACACGCGCATTCCGCCCTCGGCTTTGTTACGTGGAAGATATGGCCAACCGACTATTACGCGAACGCGACGCGACCCCTGTCGGTAAGCTCTGGGCTCACAACTTCGTCAAACGTCAACCAGAGCTCCGGACGCGTTTATCGCGTAAATACGACTACCAGAGGGCCAAATACGAAGATCCGAAGATTATTAGCGAGTAGTTTACCCTTGTACATAACATGAAGGCTAAGTACGGTATCTTTGATGAAAATACCTATAATTTCGACGAGACTAGCTTTATGATAGGCATTATCACCCTTACTATGGTAGTTACTACCTCAGATAGCCGTAGTAGGGCTAAACAGGCCCAGCCTAGCAATCGAGAGTAGGCTACAGTCATCCAGGGAGTAAATGCTTAAGGCTAGGCCATCCTACCATTTATCATCTTAGCTACGCAATATTACCTTACCAACTAGTATAAAGAATGTAACCTTCCGGCTACCTAGTGTATTATAATAACTAATAATGGCTAGACTACGAATGAAAAAGGCATGGATTGGATTCGGCACTTCGATCTACATACTACGTCTTGTACAAAGGGTAAATATCGGCTTCTAATCCTTGACGGCTACGAGAGCCACCACTCCGAAGAATTCGAAACCTACTACCAGAAACAGAACATCATTACACTTTGTATATCTCCACACGCCTCGTACCTACTTCAGCCACTAAATGTTAGCTACTTTGGGCCGCTAAAGAAGACGTATGGTCATAAGGTTAAGTAGTATATGCGGATAAGCATTACACACATCAGCAAGTTGGAGTTTCTTTGTAGGTTTAAAGAAGCGTTTTCTGCTTTAATCACAGAAAAGAATATCTAGGGAGGCTTTGTCGGAGCTGGCCTTATACCGTACGACCCAGAAAGGGTGATATCGAAGCTGGATGTACGTATTCGAACCCTAACACTCCCAGTACCAGACCTAGCCACCACACTACCTTAGGTCTCCCAAACGCCACACAACCCTCGAGAGGCCACCTCACAATCAGCACTTATTAAAACTCGAATTTCTAACTATCAAGGTAGCTCTCCAACCTCAATGTTCACTACTGTGGATCGACTAGCCAAAGGTACAATGGCTGTAATGTACGAGGTGGCTCTTTTACGTACTGAGGTCTCGGCACTACGCAAGGCCAATGAGGGGCTTAGTAAGCGACGGAGGGCTAAAAAAACACGTGTGCGGCTTGGAGGGTTACTTACTGTACAGGAGGCACAGGATCTACTGGATCAGAAGGCTGTGGGTGAGCAGTTAGCCTAAGAAATACGACAAAGTGGTGGTGGAGCAGGGGGGTCTCGTACGAAGATTCGGTGTTGTGGGGTGTGCGGCAAGCCTAGCCATAATGCGCGCACTTGCAAGGAGGCTGCAGAATCGTCTGATTCATCTGTTTCTGATTCAGTTATTGTTATTTCCTAACGTTGTGGTTGTGTAATTGAGGATAGTTGTGGTTGGGTTGGGAAAAGTGGCGCACTCGCTTATATGGCGCACTCGCTTATAAAGTACGTTATGGAATATCGGATCAGAGTTAGACCGATACGCTTTGGGAAGAGCGGCCTCCGCACGGCTAGTTGGGTAGCAACTCCACACCTACGGTTGAGCTCCTTTCCCCAGCCGCATTACAGGAAAACGTCATGTTTTGCCGTCCCGGGTGCCAATTCTGGCTAGCCTCGACCCGCTCTTTTCGGCACCCTCAGCCACCCTCCAGAGGTACTTGTCAATGACATTCTTAGTGATACAGACCTCTACTTTTCGGAGGGTTTAAACACCCCTGCTAAAGTATGTTGATAGCAGAGGAGATGCAGTTACTTACACAGTTTGTTCGACTTGTAGCACCTAGCCCTTGTCCGAAACATTGCCGTCATGCTTGTCCTCCTCATCGGTATCCACGCCCGCCTGCTTCTCCTCGGGGTATAAATCTATATGATGGGCAAGCCGGCCAAACAGCTCAAACTCCATTCTCTCAGCAGCCTTAGGTCCGCTCTGGATATCTCCCATAATATCGGAACCAGGTGGGAAGTCGTGCTCGAAATGAGGCTCTCCAGCTCCCTTCATGTTTGTGAGGACAGCTTGCCGGAAATGCCATCGGAGAAGCGTTTCCAAAGGACGCCTTGTGTCATTGAGAAGGCGAGCATCCAGGAAAGTCCCTGCGATACGCTTACTGTCTCGCTGGAAACAAATGATCTTATAACCATCCTAGATTTATATTAGATAACGTTGACGTTTCTTACTATTAGAGAGGACTTACATCGGGATTAATGGAGAAGTGGTAAGAGTCGAATAGCGTGTGTATATCGTCTCGGAGGAGCAGGCCATTTTGTACTGAATTGATCGTCCCATAAGACCTCCGAGACGGTAGGATGGTGATTTGCTGAGTCCAACCCTGCGTCTTCCATTGATGTTCGTACGCAAGAGGGAAGATGTGCGCAGCCTCGAAACCTTCCCAGAGACCAAACTCCTTATTCAGATTTTCTTCCTTCGTCACGACGCAACGTCCGTCTCGCTCTCGGACTTCATCTCTGAATTCGTCTACTCGCGTTCCCGTCTGGAAAGACATCATTCGGGTAAAAGCAGCCTCGGCGGCGTTCTAGATTATATTAGTATTTATATTCGCAAAGTAGTAGAAAACATACCTGGACGGTGCCATCGGCTACGACAAAATACCTCCCAGGCAGGAGGGGTTGTGTATCTTGGGCGACTATCCCGCCATTTTCGTCTTGGAGGAAGAAGGGGCCCGGGGGCGAGACGTCGATGATGATATCAACCATGGCGTAAAAGTTGGCATTAGTCACGCCGGCAGTGAGGACTAGGCCGCCAAGCAGGGTATCGAAATCCCGGAGATCGTAGATGAAGACATCGCGCGCGAGAGCCCGAGCACCCTCGCGCGACATTTTGCCCTCGTGTAGAGGTGTAGAGTGGGAGGATGAGTGGAAGTGGGATTTGGCAGGGAGGTAACCTTAATTTGCCGGCCCTACTAGGCGGTGAAGTGAAGGCGGTAGGGGCGGCCAGGCGAAGCGCGGCTGACCAATCAGAAAACGGAAGTCTCGACGGCAACACATGGATTACACTAACAAGCGGACCCGCCTTGCAGCTTATTCCGTAAAGTACCATTATCGACTCCGTGGAAGAGGGCGGATTGAGCGATTATGACGGATAAGCCGACAACACCGCATCCCAGCCGCCAGGCTTGGAGGGTCCGGGGTGTCCCGCCCGATCTCGACACAGATGGACATCAGAGCAGCAGGGCGCCCCTTTGTTCTCCAGTCTCCGGTCTCCCGCCCCCCCCCCCCCCCGCCCGCCCGCAGCCCCGGTCACTTTCTGCACCTTAACACCTCGTTCCAGACAGTGTGTATTTTGACGGCGAATTCATCTCTTCACCACGTTGGCCAGGTCGCATCGACTTCCATCCCCCAACCCTCTTGAATATCGCGGCCTATAGAAGACACGGCGCAGCGACTCCAGTAACGGGTGTATTGACGGAGAGGGGCCCGACTCTATTGCTTTGTTGCTTGCTCGGTACACTAGTTATTATTGTTATTATTATTATTACGGACATTTCTTCCCGTAGGGTTCCTGTCCTGCGACTCGGCCGGGCCACGTCACGGTTGCCCGGGCCACGTTACAATGTATGCCGATGACACCGCCCGTATATCAAAGCCCGAATTTACACGCACGCTCCTACTATGTCAGAAAATTTACCGGTTGAGGAAATTGGCACGGCCTCTCTTCCACCTCGACGGTGTAAGTCTTTATGGAGCGCTCCAGGTGAGACAATGTAGACCAGGCGTTGTCTCTGAGCCCCCAGCGATGCCATGACATCGCGCCGCCCTGCATGTACTTGGCCGCAGGGAGAATCTTTCTAGGTCACTACCTGTTCTCTGGGCATTCCTGCTGACGCGTCGTGTATGAGTTGCCAATTGCCTCGAAGGCGGAAGCATGGAATGGCCGAGCTGTGCCCTGTTACGGCACTGGCACGTTGACAATACATAATCTACAATCTAGGTTCTAACTGTCGACTTGGAATTCGGGTCTCCCTTTTGGTAGGATAGCACAGTGGCAGTTGGATTGTGGGTTAATTACTACGCCGTGACATAATTCCAAGTCAGCCAGGCTATAGGTTTGGGCCATACCTCTTAGCCCTTGGGAAGGTCAACGTGGGTAGATTTTGGAGGATTCTATATACTGCGCTTCGATATTAGAGCCCTTGAGTAACCGCTCGGTTGACCTCTTTGGGGGGGGCGGGGGCCGAGGTTCGAGGACGAACCTCTGGTCGAACCGAGGGGGTAGTGTTACGGCACTGGCACGCTGACAGTACCTATATAATCCACAATCTGGGTTCCAAGTGTCGACTTGAAATTCTGGTATCCCTTTTGGTAGGATGGCGCAGTGGCAGGTGGATTGTGGGTCAATTGCTACGCCGTGACATGCCCCATGAGGAAGGCAGGATTCGCAACACGGAACGGGCTCGACAATATCAATGATGATTACATATTACGCTTCCCTTCTTCGAGGACTGAAAAGTCCTATTTACTGTAGGCATGGAGACCGCGAACCTATGCAGAGTGCCTAAATACCCACAGATTGTGTCATGTCTCACTTGTACAAAGGCATTAATAATAGCCCAGGGCAGGTAAACCCTACTTGCAGCGTGGAGCTTAAGTTCAAATGCAGATAGAGGTCTGTTACCTTCAGCTTATAGATACTGGCCGCTATGATGCCACCTAGGTCGTGAGTAACACGATGATACAGAATACTGAAAAGGGTGAATCTTTGCTAGGTATACAGACGGGACGCACATTTGGGCATATACCTTAACTAGATTATGTAACATTAGGCAGTAATCATCTCAAGTTCTGAAGTCTCAGCTAGCCTTCGCCATTTCCAAGATTCTGGCTGCAGCAACCTTTCTGCCTACATTCACACCACCTACACTTCCAGCCAGCCGTTTGGCGCTGGCTCTCAACCTTTCCGCCGTTACTCCGCTGCTCACCTGGTCCAATGCCGCAGCTAGATCCTCACGCCCTACCTCTGGAGCCTATGCACGATTAGCCCAGACGCCAATGTCGAGATATTCTACTCTCGTAGCAAAGTCGTAGGTATCAAGCCAGACGGGACACACAACGTGCGGCACACCGGCCGCAACCGCTTCGTGGAACGAGTTAGACCCGCCGTGGTACACGTAAGCCACGATAGATGGCGAGGCGGCAAGAATTACTGCCGGGTGTCCAGGGAGCCAAGACATGATGCGGACGCGTGGCGCGATGGCGGGAGGGATTTTCGGAATTTTTGTGGCTTTGAGTTCTGGTTGTGGCTATGGGATCTCAGTCTCGTATCTATATGGTTGGCGTTGAGAGGGGATATCAAGTTCTTTACATGGTACAAGGGGCCGGTTTTAGACGTGCCATCCCTTTGTAGGAATTGAAAAATGAAACTGACTTAAATGCCTGGCACCCATTACTACTACTCTGCAAGAATGTCTTGATCATGGGTCGGCAATGCTGACACGCCACCAAGTGGTGACAGACCACTCCTACAATGATACGGGACAACTACACAACAGGCCTTCACTTCAAACATAGTCAAATAGACTGTAACGCCAGCGAGTCATCATCATCATCATCAACATCCATTCTTCGAGGATACTAAAATGAGAATAAAAGTACAGACAAGGAAACCGAAACCCGATTCACCACCCAATTGTCTACCCTAAGCATACACTCTATCTGGGTACGTGGATTGCGCCTAGAAAGACAGCTCCTTCCCCATTGCTATCCTACCAATCTCCGTCTACTCAGCCCAGAAACCAGTCCGTCTGAGGGGAGTACCGCGGTTAGTGCCGGGACTGTTTCGTCTCGAAGGGTCAGCCTAGGATATCACTTGATACTCGGGAAACACGGGGGATGACGACATACTAGTCAAACGGATTGGTGCGCGTTCCCCACCAGGTCATGAAGACCGAGAGGCCGACCGTCTCGAGGAGCTTAGCGACGAGGCTGACGCCGACGGTTTCGAGCGGGCGCTTCTCAATGAGGATCTCGTTAAAAAACTACAGCGCGGCCGAGTTATCAGCATCCCATCTCCCCATCCATTCCTATCACACTGATCAAGGGGGGGAACTCACAGTGGGAGCGTTGCTGACCGCAAACATGAGCGCGCCGAGGTAGGCCGCGCCCTTGTAGCTCAGCGTGCCCGTGGCGTTGATGAGGGCGCCGACGCCGTACGACTGCATGGCCGAGCCCAGGAACGAGGTACCCCAGGCGACGGCAGCGCTCGTGGCCTCCTTGGACCGGATGAATTCCTCCTTACTGTTGGCCGTCTTAGCACGCTAGTACGTCTGGCCGAAGAGCGGCGTCATGATGGCCAGCTCCGTGGCATGGTTGAAGATAGTGCCGAGGGCGATGGCCGACGGCTTAACGGCGGGCAGGTCTGGGAGATAGGTCAGTGGGTAGGACTCGAGGGGATAGATAGCTTCCAGAGCGCGGGGCCGGACGGGGCATAACTGACAGTGGAGAGACATGGTGAAGGTTCTGATGGTTTTTGAGGTTCGATTGTGGCTTGTCGATCGGAAATGTGTTGTTTTTAGGGGGGAAAAGGTACGGCGTCTTTCCACCACACACGTTCTGGTACTAGCTGTAGGCACCGTCAGTCCGTTAATAATATACTACAAGGTAAACCCAACTCCCAGCCTTCATACGAATACGAACTAGATCATAATATGTTGTAGAGCATTACAGTCCTTACGTCCTACCGATTGCCGAGCGAACACTGTCTAAGCAAGCAGTCATGACACATCCGAACTCTTTCGCATTTGACGACATTGTCTTTTGGCCACCGTCCGAGCCTCCCAACTCGCTCGCCGATTATACGACCGACACTCCGACCGACCGTTTATCGTCCGGGACCTCTCCGTCAACGGACGTCGATGTCGACGATGTCGCCCCGGCTAGCCAAAGCAGAGCGCGACGCGATCGGGGACTGCCATTTGTACAGCTGGCTGACTAACATAAAGACTTGGCATACGACGAACATCCACCTACATGTATTCACTATTCTATCGAATGGAAGTTGATAATTAACAATAGAATGGCCACGAAAGATACTAAGCAAGACCTCGTTCTTATGCCCCACGCTTTTTGGGTTACCTTTCTACGACCCAAGCTCGAAAAGCTTCTCGACAAGAAGCTCCCGCCGAATAAGTCATATAAGGCTGAAGAAACTAATATTATGGTATCCGTTACGGATCGCTCGGAGCGAGACCTCATCAAGCGGTTTGACGAACTGGACATTGAGTAGGCCATCCTAGAGAAGCAGCTTCAGACCTAGAGTCGACTGTTATCACACTGGTGGAGCTCACCTAGGTCAGCAGGGTTACTCACCTCCCTGACCGAGCCCCCGGTAGACACGGCACACATATAACCATCAACACGTGAGTAATGGACTAGTGCGCAAGCAATAGTCTTTAGGAGCCAACCACCATCACGTGGATCATGGCACCAGGACCTGGGACCAGACCCACTGGGCACTCACAAGCAACGGAGCCAGAGGCGGATCACGTCGGGAGCTCCAGAAGCCACACAAAGGCAAAGGATAACCGCACAGTTGGACTTTCCACACCAGGCAACGTCACCAGACTTCAGATTTGTCATGGACGAGCCAGACAACCTCAGTATCGTAGCCGCAGCCGTATGACGGCCGACGGCGGACAGAAGGATCGCATGATGTTCTTTCAATCAGGGTACGCTGCGCTATCAAGGAAGCTTCGTTGGTACCAGCCCGCAGCCGACATTCTCTAAGGTCCAGCGTCAGTGGTGACAGGTGGTCGAGCCTGCGACCGTGAGTCATGAAGGGAACCGTTACTACGACAGCCAACGTAGGATCGACCTAACTATGCCCAAACTTTGACTAGTAATAACACAAATTCTACAGACAGGTCTTACTTCCAGAGAAAGGGACATGGCTAAATATTCCCTTTTACAAATGCCAAGAAGTCTAAGCTTTTACTTATTAACAACGTGAAGAGAAACAGTAGCTTTAAGGCCAAGAAGATAGCCCACCGATTCCACAGTACCCCTCTTATAAAATCAGCATTGGAAAAGCAGTTAGTGCCAACACTCCTTTCCCGTTTCTGAAGCTCCACACAGAGCTTTCAGTACCTAGGTTCAACGCGGAGTTCTAGCTAACGAAAAAGCTCTAAGGACTTAGCCGAAGTAAGAAACGTCTGGCCGAGTCAACTTTCCTCCTAAGCTGCTTGACATACGGCACCACGTTTGCTTCAGCTATACGGTAAATCGGGGCCAGCTAGGTAATACAGTAAGCTGTCCATAGCCGCTAGCGACAGCGGATAGAGTCAAGATCATCCTGCAGTCCGTGGGGAGCGGCGCCAACACATCTCACGTATCCTACCCGGCCATGCCGAGCATGCTAGATCCGGACTGACCGAATATCACCCCGCCCAGGTTGTTGCGCTCTCCTAGCGCTTTGCTAGATTTCGGGGAACCTGGCGCCGGCAGTAGCGGCTACACCCTACGCTCGAGGTAGGGCTCCACCTCCAAGACAGCTCCGCACGGAGTTTTCGATATCCCAGCACTCTTTAAGCTAATCACAGACTGCGGAAAACCCCCTGACCTCACGGAAATTTCCGCAAACATCGTCCTATCACAGAGTAGACGCACCCAAGTCACAACGGCCGGGCTCGTTGGAATATTCCCCTCAAACACCGTCAAGGAGGGACTCAGTAGAGTATTTCCCGTAAACCGTCCTATCAAGTGTTGCCGACAAACGCCGACATGCCTGACAGGAGATCATATGGGTATTGCCAGCGCGTGATTTGTTGCCCATACCTGCAGCCCAAAAGTAGCTGAAATGACCGTCCTATTAGAGCGAGACAACCGGTCGGTATGGATGCAAACGAATCCCCCAACTGTAGTTAACCAATCTCACGTCTTCCTTAAGCGCCAGGCCAGCCACCAGCGTTTGACCCGCGTTATCGGCCGCCGCCGGGCACCTTAGACTCACCCCTTTCTCAAAAGAGGGTAATGAACGGTATGTTCTGAAAACGGAGGGGGGCGTTTCTTAATAAAACGGAGGGGGGGAAAGGAAGTGTGCTCCTCTGCTCCTACTACCAAGATAGCCCTCACTGGCTTATCTATGGGAGACCGGACGGGATCCCGAGTTCTCCAGTGGGTATGTGTTGGTGTGGCAATGTATTATTGCTATCTGCTATTGTGAGTAGGTGCAAGATCCAGGGAAGTGGTCTTGCACCTGCGCCAGGAAATAGGTGGTGGGCTGGAGCACAGGCCTATTGGCCTGTGCAGGCGCGGCACCCTGTGTGCATGTGCGCCTGGGAGTGCCCCACCTCCCAACAGTATGGTCGCTTGTGGTAGTGTCTTCACGCAAGCTTGCTTATGTAGGTTGCTGGAAGTGCCGCAGACGGGAGTTTCTGGGTGTCCTTCCTTCCTCTTTGAAACTTGACGGGCCGCGTCGACTCAATCTTGGATATATTCTCGACTGTTCGGTCAACCTGATCCTGGTAATACAGCAATGTTACAAGTTCGTATTCCGGATTCGATTCGCACTTATTCTTCGGATAATATCCAGAACACATTCTAGCCAACCATGATGTCAGACTCGCACTCGAGACCGAGAGAGGGCCGGGGAAGGTGTGTCGAGTCCCGCTGCTGCAGACCGACAAACCATGCGACTGATCAGCGTCCATACCAAGTGACTCGAAAGGTTCTACCACGGCCCGACAGCACCATACGCAGTTATATCGCACACATAGAGCAAGAAAGAGGAGGAGCTATCCTTCCAAGACATGCAGGCGCTTGACAAGCGGGGTTCCGGCCGGAAAGCGAAGCTGGAGGGCTGCTGCGAGCAAACCATCAAGGACGACATCAGCTATGTCTAGATCGACACGTGTTGCATCGATAAGAGTAGCACGACCGAGCTCAACAAGGCCATCAACTCCATTTTCCGGTGGTACGGACGATCCGAAGTCTGCTATACCTATCTCTCCGAAATTACAGGGCCGGGGCGAAAAGACCGCATTGCCGACAGCCGGTGGTTCACACGGGGGTGGACGCTCCAGCCTCCACACGACGACAATGTGCAGGCACTACATCACCGAGTACTGGAGGTGCGGACACAAGACCACCATCGTCATCAGGGGGACGGTAGGAGTATGATGATGGAGGGTCGACTTAGGAATGGAGTGCTTCTGCGGCATCTTCATAGACTAGTGCACCTAGGTCAAGAACATACTACGCCATGCAGTACAAGGCTAGCGCCCTTTCCTGTGTCTTAGCCTACAATTGAGGCTATGTGATGAGTGACAATGTTAGATTTATAAATGGCAAACTAAAGAGGGACATTTCAACAGCTTGTTGGTCACCCTCTCTGGTCAGCATTGGACCCGGAAGAACCATCTCGGATAAGCCCCTGCGAGGCTTATTAGCCCCTTGGTTTTGTCAAGAGAAGGTGCGGTATCATCGAATATCTTGGTCTTCATATCTTGAGCAGACTGTCCTCCTTGCTCCTCGCAATCGACGCTCTACTTGAGAGCGACCGTACTCGGATGACAAGACCCAGCTCCAAAGCATAATGCCTCGTCAGCTTCGGAACGGGTGAGTTAGGGTTAATCTGATAAAGCTTGGGTGTGCAAATGAGCAAATACGCCGGTCCACCTGTGCTTTTGTATGGCTAGAGCAAACAATGCGGCACAGCGAGAAGAGAGTACACACATGGCTGCATTATAGAGTGAACCTTTAGTGAACCAATGCATATCGGCGAGGGTGATGTGAATGCCCCAGCACCACACAATGTAGGGTATGTGGTGAATCAATGCCGCTTCTTGGTGCCCAAGGTAGGTAGGTACCTTACTCTATGAGACGCCTGTTTGTTGTGAAAAAGAGTGAATTGGATAATGGCCAGTGATAAAACTACTATACACCATCTCCAAGTCGCTCGGTTCCTCTAAAGTAAGCACTTCCATATTTAAAGAGGCTATCACATGCAAGAGTTCAAGTCAGTTTTACTTCATCTTTTAGTAGGGAGTAGGTGTACCCACCCCTTACTGTCAGCCCAGTACGCGCAGGTAGTTGGTTCTCTCAGGATGGTGCCAGCCTGGCCCCGTCTAGTACAAGACTCATGTACACGAACTACATAGTTGACCGGTTATCTTTGCCTCATATTGTCGCTCAGTATGTTTTGACTTACTGCCAATGACGGTCAGCCAGTTGTCGTTGGCGACCCAGACTCCAGCAGCACCCCCGATCCAGGCGTGCACGCCCAAAGTCATGGCCAGGGCGGCGCCGAGGATAACAGGAGTGAGTTGCATGTTGAAGGTGGTTTGGGTAGTTGTTGGATGGTTGTTGGATGGTTGTTGGATGGTTGTTGGATGGTTGTTGGATGGTTGTTGGATGGTTGTTGGATGGTTGTTGGAAGGGGGCGTGGATGACTCTCTCTAGGTATTTAAGCACTTCTTCAACTTTCAAAAGCGGGAAACATTAGCCTCGGGCTCTTCTCATAGTCCCGAGCCTGCCCGGTTCACCGTGTCGTACCAGGTGGGCGGTTCAAAATCGGCTGGTCTCGGCGTCGGACTCGCCTCATCGCACTGCGCGAAGCGATTCACAGTGCTCTGAAGCCGGTGCATGTGGACGCCTCGCATCATGGCAGGAATTATTCCTTGGGTCACCATCAGAATCGCCTGCACTTGATCTCAGCAACGGTATCGTCAAGAAGGACCGAGTGGTAGTCGTTAAAACTCTGGCCGATTACCTTGCCACCCTTCACGACGGTATAAACGTGGCGGAAGAATAGCGGCGACTGAGCGCCGTGGTGACCATGTTATCGCAACTCGCTCTGGACTCTGCAGGCCATCCGGGACAATGGGCCAGATGACGTTGGTCATGACTGCCCCTTTACCCTCAAGAAACTCAACAAAGTCTTTTAACGTTTCGTTACACAAGCTTGTCAAAGATGTTCCTAGAATACGATACTTACTCCCATGCGGGGCAGCTATAGTCAATTCACACAGTCAGAAGCCAAGAATACAGATAAAAGGCGTAAAATGCTCTGCATCTCCTAAAAACTCTGAAGACTACCACCAAAGTCACCCTTTAATAGCTATTTAACAAGTCCAGACAGAGAGATCTGGCAAAAATACAAGTGTATCGGGTTAGGGTAAGGTCCATGGTTACTTCGCCCCCGGATAGTCAGCGAGCTCCTCAAACGGCTGCCCGCCCTTCTTCCTGCCAAAGAAAATGCCAAACGTCAAGACATGACCCGCCTTGGCCAGCAACGGCCGCCGATCCGACTCCTCCTCGCCCCGCACCTCGGTCCCGTCGCGCGCCAGAAAGACCTGGTGGCTCCGCGGCAGGTACCGGCCGGGGTTCCACACGTTCCACAGGACCGAGTTGGCAAACATGAGGACCGCCTCAAAGACGTAAAAGTACCACTCGTAGCGCAAAATCGGGCTCAGCTGGCGGAGCGACTCGACATCCTTCAGCCGGACCGTCGTGTTGCCCAGGTGCTCGACCAGGCGGTAAATGCAGCGGACGAAAATCAGGGTCATGCTGATGTAGAGCGCGATGAGGGAGGTCGAGACGGCTTTGGAGTGGACCTTGGTCTGGGCGCAGCGCCGGTGGAAGAGGGAGGCGAGGACGACGAAGATGACGATGACGACGAGCTGGATCGAGAGGGCGGCGAGGATCAGGCTCCTTCCCATCTCTTGCTTGCTCGGCGTCGAGGAGATGTTGGCTGCGAAGGCTACGCCCAGAGAGTTCAGGAACTCGACGATGGCGAGCAGGCCGCCGAAGATGGACAGGACTCGGCCAGGAGGGAGCGGGGCGTTGTACGGCACGTAGTAGAAGACTCGGCCGAGGATGTGGTAGTTGGCGAGCTCGAGGAGCGGACTGGATTTTCCAGTGTTGGTTATCAGTTGCCGTGTCAGTGATCTAGTTCTACTTACGGGCATACGAAAATGAAGACTTGACTAAAGATGAAGACGAGCAGGTTCTTGGTGCTATAAATATAGTTCAAGTCGAACGCGGCGTATTCCCGTAACGCATAACCAGCAGAAAACACCACTGCGCAGACCGAATGTAGTCCGACGAGCCTGAAGCATTTGTAGTGACTGGTGCTCAGTTGTCAGAACTCCGACTCTGATGTTGAGGAATATGACGGGAAAATGTACATACTAACATTGCCAGATATGGCCGACGCCCGAAATAGCAAACAGCACAGAAAAGAGAGCGGGTGCTACTTTGTTGGGGGCGTAGATGAAAAGGCTCCCCGGAACTGTATCAGACAAGTCAGCAACGGGATCTTCAAGGGGTGTGAATGCCGTACCGGGCTCTCCATCTACCATGATAAGGACTTGGATCGCAGTTCTCAAACGAAGAAAGAAAATCAAGAAAATACTGCTAAAAGAAGAGTATGCCCTCAAGCAGCCACCTCTACTCTCACGGGCATTTCCAGCTGATATTTAAGCACCCAACGCGCCCCTTTACAAACCTCAACGGACTAACACGGCAACAGCCGGGGTCTCTGTGACGCGTCATTCGCCAGCGGCGTCTGGGTCTGTAGAGTGACGCTAAGCCCAAATAGGAGTATACCATTGCCAAGACACTGAGCCCTGTTCCTCCAGACAGGCGAGATCGACACTCCGCCCACGACCATGCACGGCAGAGGCGGGACCGATCCGGGGGGCTCTGATTGGGAGGATCGCCAGACCCTCACGTTTTATCGACGGCGACCTCTCTCGTTCCTCTCCCAACAATCCCGACCCGCATCATCCTCGCAAATCCGGCAATTTCCCTTTTCCCAGCCCTCAATGAATACCACCAGCACCCCCTCGCCGCAAACCCGCAAGCGCCACTGCTGGGAGTGTCTGCGGCGCTGCCTGGTATGCGACTCGACGCGTCCCGCATGCAAGCGGTGTTCGGCCTCGGGGACGGCATGCCCCGGGTACGACGAGACGAAGCCGGCAAGACTGCGCTGGCTCGCCCCGGGGAGGGTGACGTCGAGGACTACCCGGAAGTCAAAGGGTGGTGGCGGTGGTAGTGCGCCGTCTCCCCCAACCGACGAGGATAAATCCGGCGGATCCGCATCTGTGGATACCGCGCAGGTAGCAGCCCCCCAGACCAATGATAGTATGGCTGTCTCCCGTTTCGAGATGAGAACAGAGGCCTGTGACCTGGTGCAGGCCGTCCAATATTGTACGTGGGGGCGACACACTGGATCTGCCCATGTGGTTTGGCACAGCGCTTACTCGAATAGTCAACACCTGCATATATCAGGAACTGCTCCCCATGCATGAACTCGGGCCAAACCCTTTCATATACGCCATCTCACCCTCCCATATCCAGCAGGCGATTGAATGCCCTGAGTACCTGCGGCTGAGCATGGTGTGCATGGCTCTAAGCCACCGTTTGAGCCGGACGACAAGCGACGCGCACACCAATGCGCTGAATGCCACCTTTTATCGTTATCGGGGTATCGTCATACGCTCCATCAGCCAAGACATCGCTCGCGAACAAAGACACACAAGTAATGCTGTCCTTGCCGGAGTCATGTTTCTTTTGCTCGCCGACGTACGCGCACCCCCTGGCCCCTTGCGTGCCCATGCTGAACCATACATAGGTCCAACAAGGCGCTTCACCACACTGGCGATGCCACCTCGAGGGGTTCCAAAGATTGCTCGCAATGCGTGGCGGCCTACGCGCATTGGCAGCATCAAAGCCCCTGGGGGCGCTGATTCGTTGCTTCGTATTGTATGACGCCGTCTTCACCGCGGCTGCTCTCGACTGGAAGAGAAGCTAACGGGCACAGCATCTCGGTCATCGGGAACACCACCTGCCCTGCATCGGACCTCGTCATGGCGGACCTCCACCTCGCCGACCTCGACATCATACTCAATCACTACAGCGGCGAATTCTTGCCCTTCCAGATGTGTCCGCCACCCCTGTTTGGCGACATCATCCGGATCAACCACCTGCGGATGCGAGCCAGAGCGTTCGAAGCCACCGAAGCCAGGGGCCTCTCGCAGGAAGCGCTCGAGGTTCTGGAGCGTATCCGTGACTACTCCCCCAGAGAATGGGCCGAGTCCAAGGTCTGGTCGACCGAGGACTGGCTGCTTGTGGGGGAGATATACCGCGCCACCACGGCCCTGTACTGCATCCTTTCGCTGCAGAGCGTCTCACTTTTGCCCCAATCTCCCTCCCTCAGTGCACAATGCACTAGATACGGTCAGGACTTGTACACCCTCCTCAGCCAAGGGCTGCCATCCCCAAAGACCAAGCGGTTTATGATTTGGCCCCTGGTCGTGCTCGGTGTGGAGGCGGTCCGTGGCGGAGCGACGGTGCGTGCCTTTGTTGCGAGAGAGCTCCCCGAAATCGGCCGTCACGTTGGCACCCATGTGCCGCTGACGGCAAAGCGTGTCCTGCAACGGTTCTGGACCTCAGACGCGACGAGCTGGGATGCGTGTTTCGACAGGCCGTTTGCGTTTGCCACGCAGATTTCGGTCGATGTCAGCGAGATAATGCCGTGAACCGTTGGTACGGTACCCGTCTGGTTGCCATTCTTCTCCACTCCTCCCGTCCCTCCGTGGATCAGCCCCTGAAGCGTCCGTCTCGATCCGAAATATTCGTTGCGCCTGCAACCGAGCTTCGGAGGAGTCGCAGACTTGAATCTCTCAAGCAAAAAGCCAAGACAGGCAGAACGCCCATGAAGCAGCCTGGCAGCGCGAGTGCCAATCAGTTGCGTGACGAAGCTGCAATGCGATTCCTGGGGTGCCAAGGCTGCGGCCTCAGCGGCTGCGCACTGGAGTCTGGAGACATGCTGCAGAAGCGGCCGACTGTCGCCTTGCACCAGCTCTGCACCAGCTCTGCACCAGCATCCGCCCAATGGCCAAGGCTGCCGTCGCCATTGGCTCAACTCTTTGCCGAGTGAATACCGACCACCAAGCATCCACTGCGTGTCGCAAACTCTATGGTCGACGACTTGACTGAGCCTGCGGTCCCAGGGCCTGCCCGCATGGTCGCATGCAAGCATGAAACTCTCAGGCTATCATCCGCCCGTAAGGTAGGCAGCATCCCGCTCAGCCACTGTAGCCTGGTCAAAACCCCCCTAATCTGTGAGGCCACCACCAGCAAGACCCTGTTGCTGCCTAGCACCGAATCCTTCGCGTCCAGCCCCTCCATCCGCGGGCCCACCCCTGCCTGTTGCGCTCTGCAGTATCAGGCCGCACGACCTCGGACCGAGCTATATCACTGCGAGCTCATCATCGTTCAACTCATCCCAGCTGCTCCGTACTTGTCTGTTTTCACTTCGATTCTCCCCATTGCCTCGTTCCATCTTCAATTTCACGGTGCACGTTGATTTCGTCTCGCATCAGCCATGTCACCGACACCCCCAGGAGACGACCCGGAGAAGACGACAGTCGAAGATGAGCAGCTAATTCAGGAGCCAGTTGTTGACGGAGTGAATGGCGAGGGTGAAGAGGGCAAGCCTATCCCAACTCCTGCCACACCCGCCGAGGGTGCATCGACTGTCGTGCCAAACGGACGTGCGATCGAGGAAGAGGATGACTCCGGATCAACCGCGAGCTCATCGTCCGAGCCCATTGACACACCAACATCGTCAAACGACGGCTCTGATGACGCCGGAGAGAAGGCTCAAGGAGCGACACAGCCTGAGACTAGTGCCGAATCTCCAGCGTCGTCAGACCCCGCCGCCTCTGAGCCCGTCAACAAAGACGACCAAGAAAATCTCGTCGACTTCATGGTCAAACATGACTCGGAAGATGTCAAGGCCTCTGAGGAATTGAACCCCGAAACCGAGCCCAGCAAGGATGGCGAGAATGTCAAAGACGAAGCCGCCGCAGTTGGTGAGATCGTCAAGGTTGGCGAGGACGTTAAAGACGGCGATGAAGCGAAAGCTAGAGAAGAGGCCAAATCTGGTGAGGATGCCGAAGCCGGCAAGGACACCAAAGATGGCGAAGACACCAAAGAGGGTGAAGACACCAAAGATGGCGACGACACCAAAGATGGCGACAACACCAAAGACGGAGAAGACACCAAAGACGGAGAAGACTCCAAAGTTGTCGAAGGGGCCAAGAAAGAAGAATCGGGTTCCTCAGATGAAGAAGAGGCCAAAGTAGAAGACAAGCCCAAGGAAGACGACTCAGAGTCGTCGGACGAAGATGAGCCCCCCGCGCCACCCCCCAAGCACAACCCCTTTGCCGACAAGTCCGACGCCGTCATCGTCCTGCCGGAAATAAAAGCCTCCGACGCGGAGTCTACCTCCGAGTCCAGAACCCCGCTTCAAAACGAGGGCGAGAAAGATGTCGAGGGAAAGAAGAAATCCCCTGCCGAAGCCGAGTGGGCCCGACAGAAGAGCGAGCTTGGGGAGAAGAGCGAGGCCCTTGACAAGTTGATGAGCCTCGTTGGCCTCGAGGAGGTCAAAATCGAGTTCCTCAAGGTCAAGGCGACGGTCGAGACAGCGCGGCGGAGGAAGGGGCAGCTGCAGCGGCAGGATCTCAATCTCGTCCTGCTGGGGAATGCCGGCACAGGTAATTACTGACGGTCCCTCGGCTAGTGATGCGAGCTTGTTTGCTGACTGGCCCACTTTAGGCAAGAGGACGATAGCAGGCCTGTATCGTGACTTTCTCAGGGAGCTGGATATATGGCCGGGTGTTTCCCACTCCTCCTCCACAGCTCTAAATTACACCGGATACTGGTTCCACCATAACAATGCCGTTTCGAATTTTGAGGACAAGATAGAAGAAAGGACTTTCCGCGACGGAGGAGTAAGCTGTCACCGCTTTCCCGCATATCTTTTGCACCAGACGCCCGTCACTGACACAAAGACAGATCGTTTTCATCGATGCCATCGATGGTATGCACCGGGAGTATGCTGCCGAGCTTCTGGAATGCATGGAAGCGCACAGCGAAAAGATCGTCTTCGTAGTCGCAGGCAGTGGCAAGAAAGCCATGAAGTTTCTCGGATCCAGGCCCCACGGAAAATGGTTTTTTCGCCGGCGGCTAGCGTTGAAAGACTACAACGAGGAGGAGCTCCGCCAAATCCTGGCACGCCTCATGTACCACAACGCATTGGACCCCGAGGGTGGATACGATGGTCCCTTCGTTAAGATTGCAGCCAAGCGTGTGGCAAGAGATCGTGACACGCCAGCATTTGGAAATGTGTACGACTTGATCTCGGCCCTCAACAAAATGCTGGACCGACACGCTGCCCGCATTGGCGAAACCCGAGTGAAGACAGTAGTCAACACGGATAAGACGTCCAAGGTCGCCGAGACTGAGGGTGACAAGGTGGGCGACGAGAATGACATGGAGGTACCTACTAAGGATGACGCCCAAAAAGCCGAGGACGACGCGAAGAAGACCGAAGACGACGAGGACGACGCCAAGAAGACCGATGGCGATACTGACGAGGCTAAGGGCGAGAGCGACATGTCCGAGACCGACGTCAGCAGCGCCGTCGAGGTTGAGACTGAAAAGGCCACAGAAGTGCCCAAGGAGGTCGAAACCGAGACCGATGGCAATAAGGCAGAACCTGAGAGCGACGAGCCTTCCGTCGACGAAACGCCCGAAGGAAACAGCATTGTTCTTGGCAGTGAGAGTAAGAAGGTCGAGAGTGAGATCGAAGAAACCAACGACGTCACCGTTCAAAAGGTTGAGGTTGAAGATGTGAAGTCGATCGGCGGCGAAGAGACCAAGGCTGACGTCGAAGAGAAAGAGAACGGCGATAAGGCCAGTGAGCAGGTCGACGAAGCCAAATCTGACAATAAAACGACAAGTGCCGACAAAGAGACCGATGACAAGCCTGAAAAAACCACAGATGACGGCGAGAAGCCCGTCGAAGAGAGCGACAAGGCTGAGCAAGCCAGTGCCGAGGTCAAGGAAACGCTTGAAAAGACAGAGAAGGTCAGCAAAAAGCCCAAGGTTGAGGCCGAGAAAACTGTCATCAAAGAGCCAAGCCCTGAAGTGCTTCGTGTCCTCACAATGGAAGACATCATCGGGCCAGAGCCCAAGGACATCCGCTCCGAAAGCGAGGCATGGAAGGAGCTTGAGCAGATGGTAGGTTTGGACGACGTCAAGAAGGCCATCGGCGCCCTTCTAGACCGTGCAAAGGCGAACTACCGGAGGGAAGTCCTCGGCAAGGAGCCTCTTTCGACGTCTCTGAACCGTGTGTTTATGGGCCCTCCCGGAACGGGCAAGACAACCGTGGCCAAGCTCTACGGTCAGGTCCTGGCCGAGATAGGTCTCCTCTCGACGAAAGAGGTGGTCATGACCACGCCCGGAGACTTTATTGGTCAGTACATTGGTGAGTCGGAGGTCAAGACGGGCCAGATCCTCGACGCAACTGTGGGTAAGGTGCTTGTCATTGACGATGCACACATGTTCTACGTCGGGGGTAGGCCAGGGTCGGGTGGGCACGAGTCGGACATTTTCCGCCTTGCGTGCATCGACACTCTGATATCCAGGATCCACAACAAGCCGGGCGAGGATCGATGTGTCATTCTCCTCGGGTACACTGAGCACTTGGAGGAGATGTTCCAAAAGGTCAACCCGGGCCTTCTGAGACGGTTCCCGCTGGAGGAGGCCTTCCGTTTTACCGACTACGATGACAAGCGCTTGAACGACATTCTCAAGCTCAAAATGGCCAAGGAGGATATCACGGCTGATGGGCCGGCGATGGAGGTCGCAGCCGAAGTTCTTCGTCGAGCAAGGGATCGTCCGAATTTCGGAAATGGCGGCGACGTCGACAATCTGCTAACGCAGGCCAAGACCCGCTTCCGAGAGAGGACGCAGCCGAAGAAGGGAGAGATCGGCGAGTCGAGCGACTTCACAGCCGACTTTGAAGTCCAAGACTCGGTTGACGAGGCGATTCCGATCGCCCTTAGCCGAGAAGACTTTGACCCGGAATGGGACCGGGGAACCAAGGCCAGCCGGAAGTGTCGCCAGTTATTTGAGGGCTTGATCGGCTTCGACGGGGTCATCGATAAGTTCCAAGGATACCAGCGTACTGCAGCCAACCTGCAGCGCCGCGGCAAGAACCCGAAGCTGGTGATCCCGTTCAACTTCCTCTTCAAGGGGCCGCCAGGAACGGGAAAGACGCACACAGCGCGCATCATCGGCCAAGTCTTTTACGATATGGGCTTCCTGTCGACGAACGAGGTGATCGAATGCTCAGCTAGCCACCTCATCGGCCAGTACCTAGGCCACACGGCGCCCAAGGTGGTCAACCTGTTCGAGCGCGCGCTGGGCAAGGTGCTGTTCATCGACGAGGCGTACCGGTTGGGCGCGGGGTCCAAGGGGACGGCGTGCGGCAGCTTTGAGGAAGAGGCGATTGGCGAGATTGTCGACTGCATGACCAAGACGCGCTACATGCGGAAGATGGTGATTGTGTTGGCAGGCTACGACCACGACATGGAGGCCCTCATGAAGGTCAACCCTGGTCTGCGCGGTCGGTTCCCCACCGAAATTGACTTCCCGCCCATGAGTGCCAGCCGCAGCCGGGCACTCCTGCTGAACCAGCTTTTGAAGGAGGACATTGTGCTGCGTGACCTGATTGAGCCGAGCAGGGACGAGAAGGAGCGAGTGCTGAGGTTGTTCGACAAGCTCAGCATGTCGCCAGGGTGGGCCAATGCGCGCGACATAAAGACGCTAGCTGACCAAATCATGGGTCACGTCTATCAGAAAGACGCGGACGAAGAGGAAGGCGCGGAAGTCGGAGCTCAGTTCAAGATTTCCACGCCCGAGTTGATTGGCCATCTCAGAGGGATGCTGCAGCAGCGGGTCAAGGGCGCATGATCAGGCGTTTCGGGGGCAATTGCTGGATTTTTTTATTAGCGTGTATTGCTTTTGTCATCAGTGGGAGGGAGGTTTCCGCGGTTTTGGGAATATCTCTAGCAATTTAAGTTGGCTCTAAAACCAAGTTTGAATCTTCAAACCATGCGATCAAGTATTGAAGCCGAGCTACGATACGCGGCCCCAGGTGAAAGGTGCTCCCAATGTAATAGTTGGCAGGGCCTATCGCAGAGCCAAGTTGCCGATATCAACACCTCAAGGGCCCCTATTCAGCAAATTCCATGGCTGTGTAGTTGACTTGCAGTTTGCCTTCGGGCTGGTGGCGTTTTCCGTGGGCGTGGTTGGTTGTGCGGAAAAGCGCACGGTTCAAGGTTCACGCAGATGACTCCCTCGCCGGCTCTGGGCTTCTGGAGGTAGCCGGCCGCGCATCAGCTGTTAGTGGGGTAGTAGTGGGGGGGGGGGGGGGGGGGGGGAGGGGAGGGTAGTAGAGTGGTTGAGTGGCCATTTTTTTGTATGGGAAAATCAAGGTTCACTAACAGCTCGGGCTTCCATGCCTTCAACCGTTCAATCCTGCTCGCCGATGCCTCTACCCCCTTCCCTACAACACTACCCGCAACAGATGCCCGCAACATCAACTTGAAGACGAAGAACCACAGAAATCCTCCCACTCCACAAAGCTCGTAAGCTATTTTGCAGTAAATCCCAGTCGATTAAGCCAGTAATTTGCCTCCAGATCTACCAAAATGAAGAACGATCAGTATCTCAATTTATGTCTTCAGCAGGCCGCTCAGTCGCCTCTATTCTTCCGCCACGGTTGCATCGTCGTGAAAGGCGGCAAGGTCATCGGCCAGGGTTTCAACGACTACCGTTCGGGCTACGACGGCGGCGCACTCAAGACAGGCGTTTTGCCAGCCTCCGCCTTCCCTCTTAACGACACCGTTGCTGAGCTCAAGCGCAGGCGCAAGTCGAAGTCGAAGTCGAAGTCGAAGTTGCCCGGTCGCCCGTCCCCATCCCACTCGAGCGCTGCCACATTCACCCCCTTTGAGCGTAGCGGCCGTGTTCGCCACCCAAACATGTGTCTGAGCATGCACTCAGAGATTATGGCCATCAACTCGGCCCTGACCTCGTCGAGCACCCTGGCCGCCAGTACCGCGTCGCACATCAACCCGGGTTCTGCACTTTCGGGTGGCAGTCACAAACCGCGCCGACTCCTACCCGGCGACGCGGTCAAATCCTATGTCGAGCGTGTCTGCCTCAAGGCCATGGCGCCGCAGCTCCATCAAGGTGCCGGCGCGACTCAGAGTCAAGAGTGGCGTTTTGAAACCGGTGCATGTGGACGCCTCACATCATCACAGGAACTCTTCTCCGGATCACCATCAGAATCAGACCCATGCTCAGGGCGGGAAGATTAATAGTTACGCAGAGAAGACCCCGACCGTAAGACAGGCGTTGCATCTGAAAAAGGGCTCAACCTATATGAATCGATTGGTAAGTACCACGCCCTCCCACCCCCAAACTTCACCAGCTCTAGCTCTAACACGAGGCAGCAGAATAACTCCACGGTCCTCCCCAAGCGCCACACCAAACAGACATCCCACAGCGTCCTCGACCGCACAAAGCACCCCAAGCTCGTCGGCGCCGACGTCTACGTAGCACGTCTCGCTAACTGTAACAACACCGGCCCAGTAACCCCGCCCAAGCCCGAGTCCTCTCGTCCCACGCCCCCGGCCCCTTCTATACCCCCCGTCCCGACGGGCTCCCTCCACGATGAGCTTACCTGCAAGGTGTCCGCCACCGCCACGGCCTACACGCTGAACAGCAGGAGTGCCTGTCACCCC
Organism: Lasiosphaeris hirsuta; assembly: GCA_030549175.1. Lineage (NCBI taxonomy): Eukaryota > Fungi > Ascomycota > Sordariomycetes > Sordariales > Lasiosphaeriaceae > Lasiosphaeris > Lasiosphaeris hirsuta. The sequence goes on from JAUKUA010000001.1 coordinate 7,652,457, forward strand.
TCCGCGGTGGACTCTCGCCCCTGCTATCGGTGCGTGTTGTACATGCACAGCGTAGGCATCAAGCGCGTGTTTTGGACGAATGGGGAGGGCCGGTGGGAGGCTGCGAAGGTGAGAGACTTGGTGGATATGTTGGAGAGGCCCAGTGGTGAGGATGAGGGCGTTGCGGGACTCGGGGTGTTTGTGACGAAGCATGAGGTGCTGATGCTGCGGAGGCTGATGGAGGTCTGATGTGTTTTTGTTCCGTTGGTGTGACAAGTCATCAGCCTACGGAGGACTGAGACTGAGACTAAAATTTGTGAGAGCGCGTCGATCTGATAACAGGGTTAGGTCAGAGAGGGCTAAAAATGTTGGTGGCGTAACTCGGAGGATGATGCCGGCATGCGACACGGAGCTTGACACGGCCTGCGACACGGCGCGACACATCGCTTCCAATTATCATTGGGCACAAGGGTGAAATAACTCGTGCTCCGATTCCTGATGAGGCTTACTTATTAGGGTACTGTAGTTGTAGAGCCACATAAGCCTTTCTCTATGTAAGGCCTGTATTAGAGGACTTTCGGCATATTTGCATCATAACGCTTGTGATGTGCGTACTTTGTCATTCACTCTCAAACATTTCTGCTCAAAGAACTCAAGGAGTCACCTTTTTCTGTTGATAATTTTCTTAATGCACTCTACTAGCGGGGTCATCTCAAGCTACCTAGGTACCTACCCAAGCCTCATTTCCTTTCCATATTCAGCCCACTTCCCAACACATTGTTACCATGTACGACGTCGTGAGAAAACCATTCAGCTACATTCAGGGAATTGTTGACAGCCAACGCTAGAGAAATGCCTGCCACAGAGTTTGGTTCCCTGTCCAATCCCAATCCAAGCTCCCTGTCATGATGAAACCGGGATAACTTCCTCAACCCCTTTCACTGATATGAGTTTTGGGAGTATCTCCTGCTTTTGTCATCCTCCCAACACCCATTATCAAAAGAAAGCGTAGTGCTTCGCATTATCAAACGAGGCTTCCAAGACACAGCGTGAGGAGCCTAGGCGGTTGAAGCGGCCGTGGACGACGCCGCTGCAACCGTTGCGGACGCTACTCCAGGCAGCTCCACATGGCCACCAGTGCGGAAGCACACCTCGACCTCTCGCAGGTTCGGGCAGGCACTCCGCAGCCGCTGGGACTGCTCCGGGGTGGTAGTAAACAACCCGACGGTTCTGCTTGGGCAGCAGCGCCAAGGTGCGGAGTGTCCCGCCGCGGCGGTCGACAATGACATCGAACGCGGCATTGTTAGCGCTGCCGCCGGCGAGCCGGAGGGCCTCGAGGGGCGGGAGGGCGGCGAGCAGGGCGATGAGCATGTTGGGGTGCTTAGTCTCGGGGAAATTCGGGGGCAGGATGCCCTCGGCGAGGGGCAGGCGGTAGGGCGGGGGCAGGACGAGCTGTGAGGGCGCGCAGGGGCCGGAGCTCGCCGCGCTCGGCCGAGACGGCGAGCGACTGGAGCGCGGCGGGCCGCAGCTCTTGGAGGATGGTGAGGCGGCGCAGGCGCGAGAAGTCGATGTACTGGGGCCACTCGTAAAGTTTGAGGTACTCCAACGGGTCGCTGCCCGCGCACGCCAGGCTCTCGAGCGCCCCCAGCCCGCGGTTATCCCCGTCCCGGCCGGCGCGGACGACTTCGGTGTGGTCCATGCTGCCCGTGACGCCGCACCACTTCCACGCGTTGGCAGGTGGCCGCTGGAAGATGTCCAGCACGTTCTGGTATCGGTTTCCGTCCTCAAAGACATAGAGGTGTCTGTGTCTGCTTCTGGCTCCAGGACCAGTCAAATGCCACACGAAACCGCTCCTTCTCGGCGGCGAGATGGCAGGTCCGGCTGACCAGTGAGAAATTGGAGACGGCAAGCTGCAACTGGCAGGCTAAGGTACCTTACCTTGTAGGGGACCGCATGTTCATGTTCATATATCGACCCAAAGCACAAACAGTCGAGGCCCTCGCCACCTACCCATCTTGGTCAACTGAACCTCGTTGGTTGATGCTACTATCAGAAGAGACTCACATTGGTTGCATAAGACATCTGAAATGCTCCGCACATATTGGTGTTTGCGCAAACTTGGCCATTCGATGAATCGGATACTGGGTTCGCACCAGAGCCAGCTAGCAAAATATAAACTACAGGAGACACGGAAATCAGCAGAAAACGTCAGGCCAGACAGAGACCGGAAAGGGACAGTCAGCGACAGGCCAGCCACAACCTAACTCAGGTGGCCAACTCTGTTGCCTCGTTGAGGTCCCTCGTCGTCCCAACTCGCCAGCTGACCTCACCTCCGGCACTCGCCCCCTCTTTCCATCTCCACCTGGCAATAGACTGCTCCCCCGCGTCAAGCAGATCCTTGACCCAGCCACCCACGAGGGGGAACATCTTGAAGGCATGGCCCGAATCCCCACTTACCACCACCAAGCCCTTCGTCCCGGGGACGAAGTCGATAATGTACTCGGAATCTGCCGTGTCTGCACACCAACAGATCTTGCAGTCAACCAACGGTCGGTCAGCCAAGCCGGGGAGATGCTCTCGGAGGATCTTCCTGACAGCCTCTTCCTGTCCGGCTGGCAAGAAATCGTTGTCTTCGCGGGGCACAGAGATGCCCGTCTCCTTGACGTAGTTGGTAAACCCCGCCCCACTCGGGCAGACCTTGAGCAAACGCGTGTCCGGGTCGGGCTCGAAGAAGTACCCCAGATCCCTGGAGTACGTGACCGGGATGCCCTTGAGCCTGGACGCCTCCTCTTCGGTCAGCTGCACGTGGGCGACCGACCACGACCGGGCCGCGACCTGGCGTCCGATGCTCGGAAGCAGCCTCCCGACCGACGCCCCCACCGTCAACACCACCACGTCAGCAACATACCTCGCCCCCGCCTCCGTGACCGCGCCCACACACCTATCCCCTTCATACTCCAACCGCACCACCTTCTCCCCCGGCTTCACCTCCACCCCCGGCAACCCCTTCACCACCTCCCACACGGCCCCCAGCAGCTCCTTGGCCCTGACATAGCCCGCCACCGGGTTGAAATACCCGCTCCACCCGTCCATTGGCCCATCCAGGCCGGGCGCGACGCGCCGGACCGCGTCCCCGCCCTCCACCGCCACAATGCGGCCCTGCCAGGGCGCGCGCGCCTCGATCGACCGCAGCGACCGCTCCAGCGACCGCCGGCTCTTGGCGCCCGCCGCGGCCGAGTTGCCCAGCAGGTACCCGACCGGGCGGTAGTGGGGCGCGAGCAGCGGGTCGGCGGCCCAGCGGGCCATGGCGGCGAGGGCAAGGTCGGCGTAGAAGGCGTCCTCGTACTCGGCGCGCACAATCTTGGTGAGGTCGTGGCCGGCCGAGAGCGGGGAGGGGATGGTAGGGGAGGCGTCGAGGAGGGTGATGTGTGACGGGGACGGGAGGGAGGAGAGGTGCAGCGCTGTGGAGAGGCCGAAGGTGCCGGCGCCGATGAGGAGGATAGAGGGTTGTTGGGGTTGTTGTTGTTGGGGGGAGGGGGCCATTTTGGTGGTTGGGGTTTGGATGTTGATGCACTTGCACACTTGGTATCGGGGGCGGGAGGTGTGTGGAGTTGAGGTTGGGAGGTGTTGGGGCACCGAAAACAGTGACGCAGACACTGCGTCACGCAGCGATGCCCGACGGTGGAGTGCGGGGTGAGTCGAACATGCAGAAAGCCACCAAACAAACGGTGTCAAATCAATGGATTGGCAGAGCGCATACTGTATTGAGAAAGAGACACTAGGAGTTTGGGGGAAGTTGTGATGTCAACTGTCTCGGATTTTCTGACCTTGTCTTGACTTTTTCTTTTCTTTTTCACGGGCAGCTGACCCGGGCATGCCTGTTCCCCGAGTCGGGTGACCGCTGTGACAGGACCGCGTGCCCTGGCCCGGCAGGATCGCCCCCAGATGGGGGCAGGCATTGGACAGTGACAATTATCGCCGGAGCGTGTCTGTCAACCTTCCCCGCCAAATGCGTAGAGCCATAAATGAAAAGGAATTCGGGATGGATCCCGTCGCGGTGGCATGATATATGGGTTCGCTTTAGTCCATGGGGAGCGCGAAAGGGAAATTAAAAAGGAGGCTGCAAGGGGTTGCATCCTCCTCCCGCCTTACCTTAGTACTTCACCTAACCCATTGCGGAATTCTATTATAGCGAAGGTAGTGTAAAAAACCCTTGCCCCTGCATCGCGGTTGTGATCGAGCTTTTTCTTGCAGATCTCCCCCATTCGTATTCTTGTTCCATTCCGAAACTGTGACTGGGACTGGTTTAGGCAACTCGAACACTTGGGAGTTCTTTTTGATTCTGTTGGGACTTGGGATGCTGGCCGGGCTCTTTGTTCAGTGTGCACATCGTGCCCGACCGGTCGTAGCATTCGGGTCTGCAGCTCGGGACATTTTTCGCTGTGTTCTCGTGGCGGCCGTTGAGGCGGTCCTGCTCAGTGTTGGTGGAGCAGTAAAACGGCTGCTGTGCTCACTCAGTTCGTTCTGTCTCACGTTCAGGCTTGGTCAGGTTATATCTTTTGACCAGCTGGCCGCTGGGAGCAAAACTCAGAGGACTTTGGAGGACTCGGACCACCCTAAAATGAGGTGGCTCTGCATTGAGGTGCTTCCTATTTGGTTGACAGGCTGATGCTGACCTATCAGGCGCGGGCGTGCGCCCGGTATTGCTTTGCATGGTCCACGTATAGAACCCCTATTAATAGCTCCAATATTCTCGAACGCAGGTCCCAGAAGAAGCGAAGGGCGCTGTCTCCCAGGTGGCGTAGCTCTACCTTGCCCGCCACCAAACCCCTTCTGGAAGCACGACGGGATCAGCCAGTGAACGGCGCGCTGTCAGACATGGCAGTGCAGCCTAAGCATCGACGGAAGTCCGATGGCTCCCCGCCCTGTAAGCAGCAGGGACCGGAAATTCAAGTCGTCTGGGCACTGGGCACAGCCGCAGCAGGCAAGGGGTAAACATCACGGTGGGAAAAAAAAAAAAAAATAATAATAAGAGCAGGGCGCGTCGACCCCTCGACCCTCGTCACGAAAAGTCTTTGTTCCATCATCACAAAAGATCCCATCTAATTTCATCCAATCTCATCTCTCCAACGCTATCTTGCAGCCCCGACAAGATGGAGTCCTCGATGAAGCGATTGAAGAGCGTCCGCCGGCCCAAGGCTGTGCCCCCCGAGGAGATTCCCGCCATCGTGGGGCCCGACGGCCGTCTGGCCCCGCCCCAAATGGTGCTCAACCGACGCGAGAGCATCTTGGTAGACCCGTCCGACCCGGCCGCCGCCGTGGCATCGATGGCCGTTGAGGTTGTCGTCGGCATGGTACGGCGGGCAAAGAGCACAAGGGACACCCGGCGCGTGAAGCGGGCAAACTCGTCCGCCGGAATTCCCAGTGCTCCCGTTCCCAAGCTCCAGCGACCACGCAGCCTCGACCTGCCCTCGCACCCGAAGCTGGAGACGCCGCCCCCGGAGCAGCTGCAGCGCTCCAACACCACCTCGCTCAAGCCGCGGCCCAGTCTGCTCCGCCGGCTCACCGGGCGCCGGAAGAAGCCCGTCTCCACACCGGACCTCGTCCAGGAGGAGATCCCCAACCCCCGACCCCGAACCCCCACCGACAAGCACTTCTCCTACCGCCCGAAGCACGCCGCCGCCGACTTTACCGACATCGCCGCGTCGCTCCAGGTCCCGCGGGACAGCCAAGATGGCGCGGCCAACACGGCGCCCAGGCCCTCCTACGAGATCAACGCCGCCGACGTGCTCCACCGCTCCAAGTCGCAGCACGCCGTCGTGCTTCCGGCAAATGGCCAGCCGGTGGCCAAGGGCGAGTGTGTCCGCTGCCACTCCAAGCGCCTGGTGCAGCGGGCTCAGTCGTCGCGGCTGCCCACATCCCACGGGCTTCCCAAGCAAGACTCGATCGACACCAAGCCCGCCGGCTCGTTCGCTAGCAATAACCCGTTCGCGACCACAGCCCAGACCGACTTCGCGGCGACCAGCGGCCCGCTCATCGACTACGAGATCATCGTGACCCCGGAGCCCGGCAGCGACGTCCCCGCCATCATCGCCGCCGCCCCGGACGCGGACAGCAACGCGCTGGGTCCCCGCCGCGGCCACGTCAAGCAGGCTCCCAGCTGGGCCAGCTACCACGAGGGCGACAGCGACGTGGACAAGGTGCAGGAATACCGCAAGTCGCAGCTGCCGCCGTCCATGCAGGCGGCCGTGGCGGCCGTGCAGCTTTCCGACCGGCCCGTGGTAGATGTCGACTTGGCACTCGAGAAGGACCAGGATGTGCAGAAGCAAGACGATGTCGACACGCCCATCACGCCCATCGCGCCTACGGCCGAGCCGAAGCTGAGGAGGCAGAGGAGTGTCGCGCAGAGGATTGTGGACTACATTCGGCCCATGAGCAAGAGATCGGTCAAGAACCCGGTGAAGACGATGTTTTAGACTGATTGGGGGGGCGGAATTGGATGGGTCGGGAAAAATTAGGCTGGGTAGTGGTGGGTGGATGTAATTATTACATGTTTGGGTTACTGTACAAGGCGTCTAAATTGCCAAATACCGGCGGGTCGAAGCGACTCTTTTTTCTTTTGTTACATGGGCGGCGTTTTGGTGTACCGCGAGCACCTTGTTTTACATGGCTTTGGTGTCTATTCCAGTGTGTCCAAAATAGAGAGACTCTGAATAATAATCCTCGATCAATTACTCTACCCTGATGGTCTTCAGGTGCAGCACATCCCACAAGCGCTTTTCAGGTAGGTAGGCTAGAGCGTTCCATGCCACTGTACAGTGTACTCACCCTCGAGCAAGACACCCTCGAGCGAGCAAGAGAGAACCTTGAGTGACAGGGGGGGGGGGGGGGGGACTCATTTAGATCTCGGATATTGGGAAAGGACGGCCCGCAATAGCTCCCTTGAGAACTTTTCGTCACGCCATTCTGACTAGTGTAAAGGGAAGCGCAAAGGTTGCCCCGATCAGCCTCAGCCCGACGCCATCAGCATCGTCAAAGCATCGTAGCCTGTTTCCACATCTGACTCCCTCAGCCAAGCCGAAACCGCCTCGCCTCGATAGCCTTTAGGTCCGAGTTCGCGAACCCCGTCAAGAGCTGACCGTCCAAGCTCCCGATGCGCTCCACCACCAAGACATCGTCATCCTTCGCGCGCCTCTCGACCACGCGCGCACGACCATGACAAAGTTGCGAAACTCAACGGGACACTCGCGCTCTGAGGATACCAAAGAACTCGGCATCCTCCGCCGGAGGGCTCTGCCGAGCAGCTCCCCGTTTCTCCACCTCCTCCAGCACGCTCCTCAGTTCCTTCCTCACAGGTAGGAAGTCCGGCGCTGCATCTTGCTCATAGTATCCATAGATCTTTCCCTTGCCAAAATACGCATAAATGCCATCATATTCGCAGGCATCCGCCCCGAGCAAATGCCGCTTCGCGCATAGTCATGCCGATTGACCGTTTCAGTCGCTGGAGATCTCTGCCCAACAGTAAAGTACCGCAGCTGCATCGCGAATGATGGCGCCGTCAAATGGATGTGCGGCGAGTGCAGCGCGGTGTCTGCGAACAGTCCGCCTCTACCCGCGTCAGTGGTCGCGCGGCCGTCGCCACAAAGCCCGCTCAGCCGACGAGGCTCCCATCGCGCAGCTCGACCGCTATATCAACGTCGGTCGCCTCTCGATTCCACAGCTCCTTGTCATGCCACACCGCCCACCGGTAGTCGACAGTCCCCTGCCACCCCGCCCACGACCAGCTTGGGAAGCCGGCCCGTCGCATCCCCTCCCCACATACAAGTCGTCGGTAGTACAGTCGACGGTAGTGCAGCATATCGGCTTCTGCGTCCAATACTAGTCCCTCAGTCCAGCATCGCCCACGTGTAAGGTGGTATCCATCAGCAGGAGGGCCGGGGCGGGGATCAGCATGGCCCGAGTCCGTGTCACTACCCGTGTCGGTCGCTGGGTCTGCCGGTGGCACTCCCCAATAACCGCGAATCGCAGAGTTGTTCTCGTAGTAGCGCAGAATCCCGTCAATAGCATTCAGAGCATCATTCTGGAAGCTCAAGTACTGATTGATGGTGAGAAAGGCAAGGCTGGCAAGGCCTTGGGTGCTTCCTGCAGACCGCCGTCACGGGGTTTTGCATCGAAGTGACGAGGTCATGGCCACCGACGTGCTCGCGCGGCTGCGGAGGTCGCGCTCGGGTTGATACCCCCGATAACCCGCGGTCAGGACCAGAGCCGCCGGATGCGATAATGGTCGCTGTCGCGATCCGGTATATCAGATCCATGCACCCAATCTCGGCCATCTTGGCGACAGGATCAGCTTTGGTCGATACAGTTCCGGTCAATCCAGAGGCAGCGGAAGTCCAGGCTCCGTGTCGCCGCGATTGCATCCACTATGGTGAGTGGCAGCACCTCCGGGCGGTCAGGATACCCGACCTTTGGCTCCCGGCCGGCGGCAGCGGGCTTACCCCAGACATAGCTCAGGGCCAGGTACGGCGCTGTATCCCCCAGGTCGGCACTCCGCACCAGACACCGCGCCTCGCAGTCAATCAGCATCAGCGGCAACGCACTCTACTTGTACACCCACCCGCAGAAATCCGCATGCAGCTCCTGGCACTCACGCAGCCAGCCGCGCAACAGACCAAAGTCAATCGCCGTCGCCGACCGGAACCGCAACCGCGGGCTGATTCCAGGCACCTGTCGCCCCTGGGTCAGCGAAGCGACGAACCCCGGCCCGTCGTGTCTCAGATAGCCCAGGTCCGCCTGCTTCCGCACGTTGCCCAGCCACAGGATGGTCGGGTTCACGGGCCGCTCCCCAGACGAGAGCACGGCGCCGCTGTCATCAGGGCTGGAGCCGTGGAAGCCCGCGCTCTCGACCGCGATCTCCAGCTCGCCGTCATCGGCTGGCGAGGTGGTGTTGCCCGGAGCGGGGCGGATGCTGGCCAGGAGCCTGCACAGGGCGCAGGGTGAATTTGGGGTAGATGGGGGCCGCGTGGGCCACAGAGTGGGGGATCGAGGTTGACGGAGTGAGGCGGGAGCGGTGTTGGGGGAGGGTGTCGAGGTCGAGGGGCGTGTGCAATGGCGACAGCAAGGGCTCCCCGGAGGGGGAATCCCGTCCATTGGTCTGGCGGCTGGTGGTTGAGGGTGAGGGCGAGGGTTGGGGTTGCCGGTGTTTGGAAGCCAGTGAGAGAGACCCGGTTCATCCTTTATTATGATAAGTTCCTCCGGGTCCCCCTTATTGTTTACGTGCTGTTTCAGAAATTCAATCCCTCCCAAGAGGAAGAATTGCGCTTCATGGCGGTTAGCTACGGCCTTTGACAGATACCACTCTTGGCCTAACCCTTGCCCGCCCGTTGGCGGGCGGCCCGACGGGCAGCTTCAGGCTCCCGCTGGACGAGGAGGCTATACCTATCAACCCCTTTCCTAAGCGCGAAATATGCATCTTCGGGTTCCCAAAAATATTTCCAAATCCTCAAAGGTCGCGAGGCACCTGCTGGTGCACCCAGCCACGCGCACCACGACCCCTCCCCGCCGGTAGTGCCGGCGATGCCGACGATGCCGATTTATGCTCTCGGTGCGCGAATCTCAACTTATCTTGCCACAAGTTTGCGACAAGAGAGGTTTGGGCATCCGCATCTCCGGCCAGCGTCTTGACCGAATTTGACCCCGCTAGGTTCGACTCTTCAGAACTGGGGCTCCCAGACAAGATATACCGCAACCGCACCACCTGCTCCTTCGGATGGGGAGCTGCTACCCTTTGAGCAAGCAACTCGTCAATGCTGTTCAGGGGGTCATGCTTGATGATTTCCCACTCTGGTGCCTTCCCGTCACGCCAGTACTGTTGCTGTTCAATGGTTCACTGCTAGCCAACTTTATCCTAGAAGACTGCCCGTTTGTGTGTTTAAATTATCCAAGTTAGTCAGCACATCAACAGTAAAGGGAGAGTGAACTAAATTGACTGATGATGGCATACTCTCAGAGCAAGCGGACCGTGAGTTTCCCCATTCATTACGCTTTGGCCCTCCAGGTGGACATTCAGCACAAAGCTCTGCTTTAAAGGCCTCCATGATTCCAGTAACCAAGGGGTCCTCACACCAGTTTACACCGCTGCTATACTACATTATCTTCATGACCTTTGTGAGCGCCCTCGCCTACGATAACAACATTTACGATGGTCTGACTCCATCACTCTCCCTCTGCCTCCGACAGACTCCTCGCACCCTGTCTGACTCCGTCATCCTTCGGCCTGACCTGAAGGAAGCAAAAGGGTAGGGCAAGAGTTGGCTGCACCAACTGTGACAGGGAGCCAGAGTTTCAGCCACATCATCTTGTCGAGGAGCAGCTTTGTGTGTCACGCCAGCGCAGTGCGTGAGTCGCCGAGCGAGCCCAACAAGTCCTCAACAGTCCTGCCCTGCTTGGAGGCCTTGTCAAGCCGACATGTGCGCTCAACAGCTCCGTACTACCCCTTAGGTTCCAGGCCCGTGATACCAACAATAGGCACCGTTACCTGGCAGTGAGTGGCTTTGTCCTCCCTCGAGAAAACCGCATTGCGTCTGAACCATTGCGTCTGAACCGTTGCGTCCGAGCTATTGCATCCGAGCCATTGCGTCCGAACCAACAGACGCTACCTCTCTTGGCCCTCCCCCGCTGTACCTTTCCGGATGCATGGCATTGCCGGGTCTAGCCTGGGTGACAGCTCCCGCGGGGTCGCCGGCCTTGTTCCGGCAGGCTCGGGGAAGTTCATATCCGTCCGTTGAAGTTGAGGCGTGGCAACATATATTGCTTGATGTGTTCAATCGCTTTCTCGCACTGAATCTTGTTCACTGGGCCTGAGGGATACGTTCCCGGAGAGGGGAGGAGGTAGCTTGGCGGCCTGTTGGGCACAGCTCGGCACTAGCCTCCACCTGCCTCGTGCCGTGAAGACTGTCATGCACCTTGAACTTGACGTCCTCGAAGAAGGCCCGGCGCGACTCTCAGAGCGTCTTCCCAACTTGAGGAGGCAGCCGCGGCTGCACCCAGTACCTCTCTTCTCCGGTCGACGTCTCCGCCCCCGTCCGCCTAGGCGCTCGCCCGCCGACATCTCTACCCGCCGACGGCTTCCCGACTATGACGGTAAACTCTAGGTACCGGAAAATGTGCTCTCATGCGAGGCCAAACCGGATGGCTTTGTGGAGTGAGTTGCAAAAGTACCCGTGGGCCAGCATCTATCAGCTTCTCAGCCAATGCCAGCCCATCGTCCGAGAGGTAAATGAGATTGAGTCTGCGTGCTGGTAAGGCATGGGGTGGGGGTAAGGCATGAAGTGGGAGGGGTGGGAGGGGTGGGAGGGGTGGGGAGGTGTGAGACACGGCATCATAATACCTTCACTTGCGGCAGCCGCAGCATTTGTGATTCTCACCAGTGTGCCTCGTTAACATCATCGAGGGGTTATAGGTTTCTCCCCGTGGTGTTGAGCCGCGGATAAGCTGCTTGTGATTCAGTATTTACATTTTCGCCTTGACGCCTCCATGTCCAATACCATTGCCATCTTCCTCATTTCCCCTATTTCACCAACAGCCATGACTCTTCATGTAAAAGCTGAGAGAATCATTTCTCTGTCAAAGACCTGCCCTCACAGCAAAGACACCTCGTGCCATTCTATCACTACTCTCCTTTCAAAGGGAACTATTTCGTTTCCTTTGCCTTTCGTCTCTGCTGCCGGTCTCTAGGAACCACCCTGTTATTTACACAACACCGAGATATTTTTCTTTTTCTCTCAGCCTTCATCGCCGGCGTCCGTACTAGAATCCTGCCTGGACTGAGTCTCTAGAAGGGTTCCGTCGGTCGTTGTTAGCTCGCTAGACCTGTATTCTTTACTTTTCTTTTCTTTTACCTTCCGCTACATTCTCGGCAATAGTCTCTAGAATTCGTAGCGCCGCCGGAATGACTCCTACCGCACCCGACGAAGTTTTTTCTTCTTTTTCTTTTACCCCCTGCTACGTTCGTAGCATTGGTCTCTTGTTAAAATACGCATATGGGGGTATAAGAGTGGTCTAGCTGCGTAGGGGTGGCGGAATTCCTTTTTTGCTAAAAGGCGTGACATCTCTGGTAGCCTTTGGGAGGTCCGGGTTGTCTCTGCCATTTCAGACCGGGTACGAAATGTTGTCTTACTTTTGCCGACCTTTTTTTCTTCCTTTCCTCAAATCTGATTTCTCCATTTCTTTTTTTTTTGTTCCTCCGCACTAACACAACACTTCAAATTCTCCAAAATTTACACACCAATCCACCAACCCTTCCATCTGTGACCTCACCTCCTGCCGCCTTTTCGAGGCACCTTCCAACTTTTTTTGCCCAACCATCTTCTTACATCCTACCACGAACTTCCGACAACAATCATCCTACAATCATCTACAGCTCCGCCGGGCCATCTTCCTACAGCCGTCTTGCTGCTGCCATCTTTATGCTGCCTGTTGTAATTCTTTTCCCGCAACCATTTTCCTGCAGCCGCGCCGGGCCATTTTTCTGACCATCTTATGCAATTCTTTCCTAGAACCAACTTCTAACAACCTTCTTCTCTCTGCTCTGCCGGGCCATCTTGCTGCTGCCATCTTGCTGCTGCTTTTCCCACAACCATCTTCCCGCAGCCTCCACCAGGCCATCTTGCTGCAACTATTCCCTGGAACCAACTTCCTACCGCAACCTTCCTTCAACCAGGTTCTTTCTACAGCCATCTTCCTAGAACTATTTTCCTGGAGCCCCGCCGGGCACCTCCCTGTGGCTATCTTCTGGCGATTTTCTTGCTGCAACTTTCTCCAACCACCTTACCTCAATTATCTCTCCAACAACCTCTTACCATTTACCATTCTCCAAACATCTTTTGTTACAAACATCTTCACACTCCGTCACTTCGACACGATGGCGGACTACGAGGACCAATCCATGAACCCTCTAGCCGACATGAATCGTGACATGAACCGTGACGTGGACACGGACATAGACGACAAGGACGTGCAAATGGTGAGCGCCGAGGAGGCGACTCGCGTGTCTTCAAGCGCGACCATCAAGCAAGAGGCCGGCGCCCCGGCGACACCCCAGGGCCTTCAACAGACACTGCAGAGGGAGGGTGTGCTGGAGTCGATGGACAAGAATGGCGACATGATTATTTTCGTCGGCCGTGCCAAATTCCTCTGCTGCTCGCGCACCATTTTCCGCGCCTCCAGAGTGCTGGAGAAGGCCGCGGCCGACACGGCCGCACGTTTGGCCGAAGGCGGCGAGATGAGCCGCGATGCTATCGCGTTGCAGTCGCGGAGGATCACGCTCAAGGCCCGCCCTGGAGTCACGCCGGCGGCTGTGCGCGCCGTTCTCACCATCATTCACGGCTCACCGATGGAGCTGTCGAGCCAGTTTGGCGACCGCAAGCTCCTCCACGAAATGCTCATTGTCGGGCACTATTACGAGATGACGGAAAGCCTCGCCCCCGTAGCCGTCAAGTTTATCAAAAAATGCTACTCTCCGGCAATGTTGTTCCGCCAAGACGAAATCGCCTCGCAGCTGTGGATTTGCCACCAGATGGGACACCTCGAAGGCTTCAAGCAAACCTTGGGTATGCTCATCATGGGTGCGAGAGTGAACAAGAAGGACCAGCTTGTCGGCTCGGGCGCCCCCGACGACCAGCCTTATGCCGAGATGGAGATCATGAAGCTCATGGGCCTCATGAGTTAGTTTTTGGTTTTTTTTTTTACGAGGACCTTCCGTCGGCCATTGTGAATTAGCTTGCTAACTATATCCTATTTTTCAGATCGAATCACGAGCGCCCGTAACTCCCTGACCAGCCGGCTCATCGAGCTGTTTGAAGAAAGCTATGAACGACTCGAGGCCAGCCCCGGAACGGCGACGAGCACAAACCTCACCGAGTTTTTCTGCCTGGCCGATAGAAATCAAGCCAGGTGCGACCTGGTTATGTTTGGCGCCCTCGCCAAGGCCATGAAGGCCGCGGACTGGGAGAACATGGATTTCAGTTGCAGCCCGCGTACACTGCAAAGGAGTATAATGAAAATCGGCAAGGACGCCTTGGAGAGGGCAAATGCCACCGGCATCCACAGCCAATGCACGCCCCTCCTCGATGACCTCGATTCGATCAAGAAGCTTGCGAAAGAGGTCGTCGACAGGATACCCCTCGAAATGGACTACTTTTCCCGCCGGGGCGGGGCCTTGGGCTTCAATGATGACTAGGTCTCCTCCGTAGGCTACTGATTTAGAGTAAAGGAAGCAGGGGCTGTTTACCGCCCTGGGAACCTGTGGGGCTTCGCTATAAATGGGTTTAGGGATAGGGATTAGGGGGATGGGAGATGATCTGGTGGTGCCTTTGGAGCTTTTTGTGTGGCATCTATTTTCGAGGCCGCCGTTACCAGCTTGCGATTTCTGTCGTCTTTTAACACCAGGATGACAAAGACGCGCCGATTATTAGGGACTCAACCATCAGATTTTAGAATTTTACATCTAGCAAACAGCGCCACCTCGCTAGAATCACACAAGCTAGCTACACGGCAATTTAGTTCTCAGTATTCGGTGATTAGACTCACGATACCAAGGTTCTAACTTGTTGCATTGATGTGATTTGGATTTATTTCTAGCCATGTGGGAGAAGGGAAAGTTGTCACGTTTTTTTCACAATCTGAGACAGCTCGAAATGGCCGCTAGCACTGAAACGGCTACTGATATAGAAACGGCCACTGATATAGAAGCGGCCAACTGCCGACCACATCATGGCATCGAGGCAGAGACTCTGCACCCCTCTCCGACATTCGGAAAGACAAGTTTGGCAGCTACCAAGACCAAGCACAATCTGCCGATGGGCCATCATGAAGCACCTTGGTCTAGGAGCACTGCTCTGATCCATCACTTCGGTACTACTAGGTCCGGAGCACTCTGAGCGTGGTCCAATCATACATGGCCCCGCGAAAGTATACTCGGGCCACGGGAGTTTGAAAAGTCCAAGGATATTAGTCCAGCTTGGTCGACCTGGAGGGGGAAGAAGTTACTGCGTAGCAATGACTCGGGGTTACTTGAGTACATTTCCCGAGGCAGCAATGCGAGATCATCAATGGGGATATACGACTCTGGGTCTCCCCTGCGCTGCTTGGGCCCATACTGCCTCGTGCCCTCTTCGTCATCGGTGTCCTCGGTGTTGATATCGGCGTCGCCAGCTTCCTGGTCGTCAAGCTGCGCAAGATCGAGTTCGAACATGTTGACGTAGTAGTCCTGTATGGCGTCAAGGGGGAGTCCTCCCGGGTGGTCCGGCAACCTGGGCAGCCAAAATTCTCTGATCCATACTGAGAAGCCCGGGAAAAGAGGGTGGCAGAGGTTCTGGAAATAACGCAAGTCCTTGCTGTGCAGCCGGTGTTGGACCTGATGAAAGTGTCCCACCCAAGATTTGGCTGCATATTGCAGAAATGGTTCCGTCACGGCGCTTGGTTGGCCTTTCTCGGAGCTGCCTGAGCTCTTCGCCAAGCAGTACAGGTAGGTGGTGCAGATCTGCAGCAGCAAAGCCCGCGCTTCAAGGAGACTGAATGAGTGCTGGAAAGGCTCATCTTCCGTATCTGCCGTAGTGGATGTCAAGGCACTGTCCAGCACCAATGTCGTGCCTGCGCTTCCATCCTCGCCGCCGAACCCGCGGGCCGGCCGATCTGGGAGGGGCCGTGGTATCATCTGGAGCTCCCGTGACACCAGAAGGAATTCCCTCGCTGTCTCGTGCACGAGATATAGCTTGTTGCGGATGATGCGGACGAAATGGCCGCAAAGCGACTTGACGTGGTTTTCCAACGGGAAGGAAATGTCTTCCTCAACTTCATCAAATGTCAGCATGCTGGGACTCGGCGGCGTTGCTGTCGGGGATCGACCAAGTATGCTAGTCTCGGGGACAACCGCAAGAGCAATGCTCATTTGCTCCAAGGTAAGGGCTTGCATCGCGGCTAGGATAATGTTGAGCATCTTTCTCGCCCTTGGAGAGTCGGGGCTGGACGCTAGCAGCTGGCTGTAGATGTCATAAATATCTCGCGTCTTGAGGACTTGGTCAAGCTCTCGCCGAGATGCACCCGCCTCGACCTTTTGCTCGAGCAAGCGGAGGATCAGTGCAACCCACAGAAAGGTACGGTCGGCCCGTGCTATGAGCTCTGACTGGACCCTCTCCAGAAGCTTCGCGGGGAGACCACGCTCGACTAGGTCTTCAATGCTGGACATGATGACTTTCGTGACGTCGCTGCTGATTTCATCAGGCTGATCTTCGCCGCGGAGGCGGAGAGTCGTGACCCGCAACGGCTTCTCTGATTGCGATCTCGGCTGTCTCTCAAAGGCCACTTTGATCTGGTTGTCAGGCCGGCTTGTCACCAAAATCTTCAAGCCGGAGCTTTGCGCTGTGGTGTTCTTTGGAGATGGGGCGCGTCCATTCGTCTTGGCGGTCAGAAATGCCGAAATGCAGCCCAGAAGCAGACGAAGCGACTTTGGCTCGCACTCGTCAAGGCCATCGAGGATGCAAACGGTTTTCTTGGCGGAACCACGCTCAGCCGACATTGCAAAGACCTCCCAAAGTTTCTCCACATTCTCGAGATCATTGCCCTGCAGGTGAGCAAGGCCGGTGGCGGCTAGGTCCATCTGCTGGGTGTAGAGCTGGTGCAGAAGAGCCTTGACCCCATTGACCACGCTGCCTTGTTCTGTGTTGTCCGACTTGAAGAAGAAATAGCATACGTTTAATCCCGTCGTCTTGGACATGGAAGCAAACGTGTCGATGATAAAAGAAGCCAGCACCGACTTGCCGCATCCAGGGTCGGCTGATATCCACAACAAAGGTGGACCGGTAGCCTCCAACCACGACTGGTACTTGGGATGATCGAGAATCCACGTACAGGTGCCTTTTACTGGGTCGGGATTCAGGCTTCGCTGTGCCTTGTAATTGGAAGTTTCAAGCGACTGCATAAGTGAAGGTATGAGACTGGAGTTTTGCCGCATTGCAGCTTTAACAAAGAACCGCAACCGAGCTGCGATAGGCTGGAATCGCGGCTCTGATAGATGCGAGAACCTGCAGATGCTTCTATGGTCGCTTTCCATGGGAATCTCGACTTCCTTGTTTGGGATTCCGAGTACAGCCGAGTCTCTATCCACGACCTCCTGGATGTTAGCACCGAGAGTCCGCTTTGGGGTTGATGACAGAACAAGAGAATAAATTTGCACTCACGAGTGTGCTCAGAAAGCCCATTTTGTGGGTTTCGTAGCAGGAAGCTATCTCGAGTTTGTGTCGTGCACATTTTTCCAGGAAGGAACTTGTAATGAGTTGCATCTTCCTAGATCCGGGCTCCAAGTCCTTGGAGAGCTGCGCGTTGGTGTTTCTACCCAGAGAAGCTAGCGCTAGAAGCCGTGCAGCAAAGGTTGCCCAGGCGGCTATGTCGGAACCTCTGTGAGGTGTTCCAAAGAAGAGTACAGCGCTGAAACTCTTCCTCAGAGTCATGTAACGATTGCTCTCGTCGACCCGGACGAATGCCTGTTTGAAGACAAGGCCACCCAAGGAGTGGCAAATGAAAATGATGGGCCTTTGAGTCTCCACTATCGTATTCCTCTCGGCAATGAGACTCTCGAGCAGCTGCTGGCCAAAGGTGAATATGTCGGATGTTGACTTGCTGAACTGCAGCATGGAGTTGTATGAGAAAGACATGACGCGCGCCGACTGCACAACCTGAGGGAGAATGTCCTTCAGCCAGTTAACACCACTTTTCTCGTCAGTCCAGGTGTTGAGGTAGTGGCCGTTGAGCCCGTGGATGGCGACAACATCAACACAGTCGATAGCGTCAGGGGCCTTGGAGACGACTGTGTGGAGGCCGAATTCGCCATGAGTGGCACTTGTCGACTTCACACGGCGCCCCCAGCTGAATCCCCGGTCAAAGTTCATGGCTGCGATAGATTAGGTAGCCCCGTCTTTGTGAATGGAGGCCAGAATGAGGGTCGGGCCGGGTCTTTCCGAGTCCTTGAAGAGAGTGACTTGTTGCTGAGGAGTTTTGGGGGGGGGGGGCACGCAGCTCTTTGCGGGGTTCCATCCATTACAACATCTTTATCTGCACGTGAGGTATTCCTGCCGCAACCAACATACTGATTGCGAATACAGCCAATAACAGTCTACCGGTTGCTGACAGCAGACGACCAAACCGGCACCAGACAGCTTCCAGAGCATGAAACCTGAACCAATGTCCTGAGTTTAGCGCAGCGTCTCGCGCGGACGTGGTAGGGCTTTTCTTTCCTGTCAGAAGTGCCGGAAGACAAACGGGACAGAGTGTATGTGCGGCGGTGTCACGAGAAGCCAGCCGATTGTCCCGAGGACGTGCTCTGTCTCGACCTGCGTCTCTAGTGTAGAGTAGAGAGGTACGGGAGGGTCGGTCTGATAACGGGCTGGCTAGTTGGGCATGGCTTGATCTTTCGGCCGATGTGGTCGGCGGCGACGGCGCGCTCGTGGGCGACTCGGTAGATTATCTGAGCGTTGTCAGTGCGAACTTGAATGGCGATGATGGGGAGCCGACCAGCGAACGGATCGCGGATTCTTTCCTCATAAGGATGAAGGGTCCCGGGTCCGCAGTCTGTTTTTTGAAAGATGCCGCAGTTGGAGGGAGTTTGTTTTCGAGTATCTTTGGGCACCTAGAATTGTTTGGTTTGTGCACTTCATGACATGTAGTCGCTAATACCTGTGGGAAAAGAAGTGGTGGAGGCTCAGTGCTAGAGGGAAGGTACAGGAACCCTTCCAGTGCTGCTTACTTACTCTTTCCTCAGGGAAACGCGACGCGTTAAAAGGACACAAAGAAATACGGGTCTCCCTGAGGACTGCACACCAAAAGGGAATAGCAACGGGGAAAATATTTTCCTCGACGCAAACTTGCGACATTGCACATCCATCACCCTCCACCTTCCTCCACCGTTTCCAGCACATCAAAAGACAGCAGAACCGACACCATTTTGCAGCCGCTGCACGCCAGCAACATGAGCGCGCAAAACAGCATCGCCACCGAAGATATTTTGGCCATGGATCTTGATACAGTGCACACCATGTTGGTCGCGTTAGTGTCTTCAAAGCAAGAAGGCTGCGTCGCTTTCCCCACCAGCTGCTCACCGCCTGCAGAGCCATACAAAGCCCGATCTGTCCCCCTTTACAACAGCCATGTAGAGGTTGAGCACCCCGATGTGATATCAGACCTGGCAATATAGTCGCTAGCGAAATCGGCTTCCGCTTTTTTTCTCTCACATCAATTCAGCGCACGGATCATTTGTGCATCTATCTAGCCATCTACACCGTGCGCCCTCGCACGTGCTTGAGTACTTTGTCGAACGTTCGTCGGACGATGCAATTATACCATCCAACCATTTGATCGTCGGCTAGCTCAGGGCAGCCGGAGAGCCCTCGCTCGAAAATGGCTGACGGCACGAATTATTGTTTCCACAAGTCGTTGCATAAGCTCTACATACAGTATACAGTACTCTGTGATTTGCCTGTTCTGATGATACCATTATTCTTAGGGGCATGTCTTAAATCTAGAAGTCACACTGGGACCACCACATGGAGTAAAATATTGCCACAAAGTGTATTCGCCTCATCAGGTTACGTATCACCTTGCGAGGAGAGAATCGAAGCTGATGATCTTGACGTCTTTAAATGCATGAGTCATCTCAGCATCGCTGGAAAATTCTAGAATTTCATAATAGCTATCTATAAATTGACTTGTCCTCCCAGACCCTTCTGGTGTCAAGCTAGCAAAAAGAAATATAGATGATGATTTAGAAGAGCCTTAAAATGTATTATATACGCCGGATGAGAATGCTAGCACAAGATAAACATGTGCTATACAATGCCTTAGGGGAATGACACGTCCATGGACATCCTCAAAACCACCACACGCCCCGTCGGCCGGCCGATAGCAATTGCAGATCCATCTCTGGAAAAGTCTGAGTTCCCAGGTCGAAAATCAGGTGGAAGCCATATGGACCTCTGGCCTCGCCATGTGACCCAGGAGCCATCGCCACTGAGATCCCACCTTAGCCCTGTTTTGCTAAATGGTGTCTGCGGATTTGGAGTCAACTGGTCGTTAGGTTTGTCACCAGTAATACTGCAGCTGTCATGGCTGCTGGATCCGCCACCTGCAAGTTTGATATTGCCAGCACTGGTTCGAAGCCACAGTCCGGAATCGCCTGTGTCTTCAAAACGAAGACCATTGGGGATGAGGTCCATATTTACGGAGCGCACCTCCTTACCCGACTTCGCATCCCAGATGCGGATGGTCTCATCCTCCGATCCAGAGGCGATTCGGCTGCCGTCCGGGGAGAAGGCTACCGACGAAACCCAATTGCTATGGCCCTCGAGCTTCCGTACCTCCTTGCCCGACTTCGCATCCCAGATACGGATGGTCTCATCCTCCGATCCAGAGGCGATTCGGCTGCCGTCCGGGGAGAAGGCTACCGACGAAACCGAACTACTATGGCCCTCGAGCTTCCGTACCTCCTTGCCCGACTTCACATCCCAGATACGGATGGTCTTATCCTCCGATCCAGAGGCGATTCGGCTGCCGTCCGGGGAGAAGGCTACCGACGAAACCGAACCGCTATGGCCCTCGAGCTTCCGTACCTCCTTACCCGACTTCGCATCCCAGATACGGATGGTCTTATCCGCCGATCCAGAGGCGATTCGGCTGCCGTCCGGGGAGAAGGCTACCGACGAAACCGAACCGCTATGGCCCTCGAGCTTCCGTACCTCCTTACCCGACTTCGCATCCCAGATACGGATGGTCTTATCCGCCGATCCAGAGGCGATTCGGCTGCCGTCCGGGGAGAAGGCTACCGACGAAACCCAACCGCTATGGCCCTCGAGCTTCCGTACCTCCTTGCCCGACTTCGCATCCCAGATGCGGATGGTCTCATCCGCCGATCCAGAGGCGATTCGGCTGCCGTCCGGGGAGAAGGCTACCGACGAAACCCAATTGCTATGGCCCTCGAGCTTCCGTACCTCCTTACCCGACTTCGCATCCCAGATGCGGATGGTCTCATCCCACGATCCAGAGGCGATTCGGCTGCCGTCCGGGGAGAAGGCTACCGACGAAACCCAACCGCTATGGCCCTCGAGCTTCCGTACCTCCTTACCCGACTTCGCATCCCAGATACGGATGGTCTTATCCGCCGATTCAGAGGCGATTCGGCTGCCGTCCGGGGAGAAGGCTACCGACGAAACCCAACCGCTATGGCCCTCGAGCTTCCGTACCTCCTTGCCCGACTTCGCATCCCAGATGCGGATGGTCTCATCCGCCGATCCAGAGGCGATTCGGCTGCCGTCCGGGGAGAAGGCTACCGACGAAACCCAATTGCTATGGCCCTCGAGCTTCCGTACCTCCTTGCCCGACTTCGCATCCCAGATGCGGATGGTCTCATCCCACGATCCAGAGGCGATTCGGCTGCCGTCCGGGGAGAAGGCTACCGACGAAACCCAACCGCTATGGCCCTCGAGCTTCCGTACCTCCTTGCCCGACTTCGCATCCCAGATGCGGATGGTCTCATCCTCCGATCCAGAGGCGATTCGGCTGCCGTCCGGGGAGAAGGCTACCGACGAAACCGAACTGCTATGGCCCTCGAATGTTTGAAGACATCGACTCCAGACTTGCTCAACCACCGGCTTTGTTAGCACCCAACCAGGCTCTTCTTTAGCAAACATTCGACGGATAATACTGTCAGTCGGAGCAAATAGCAATGCTGATATGTATGTCTGTAGTGGCGCCTGTTCGATTAGCCACCGGTTCAATAAAATAAACCGATATGCGTCTTCGACAAGGTTTATAAAAGTGCCCGTCCTTGCCTAATTTGAAGACTTAGTTATCTGCTGTTTAAAGTAGTAGGGAGTTGAGACTTACTTCGATAATAGTTCTAAGTCTAGCAAGAGAGAGGGCCCCATTCGAGATAACGCCAAGGAGACTTAATGCTTCAAGCCAGTGAAGGAAGTGGTTGCGGAAGAACGCCTTAATCGAGTCTCTTATTCCGATGCCCTTTGATCCTGGGATATGCCGTCCGAGAGTGTTCGCTAGCTGGTGATATCGGGAGCCTTCTAAATCGGCCTTATCCGTTTCACAGACGTGGTCGATCCAGTATGTACAGGAATATCCCACTCCAAGTAAAGGATCAGATTCGGGTAGCCGCACCTCCACGTCACGGGTAAGAGCTCCTGGATGTAGCAGCTGGTACAAATCTCGCCGGAGTGACTTCTCCATCGCCGCTATTGATTTTTCAACGATGCTGCGCTGAACAGCATGTTTCCCAGACAGGAAAATCTTTTCGGCAGCGGCGTCACTAGCTAGGTAGTCCTTAGCCGACTGGTGAATCGGATAGACGTAGTTATCTATTAGCGTGAGAAAGGAACCGCACATGTCGACAATCTTCTCCAGGTCAGCGGTTTCATACTTGAGCCCAGCTAACGTTCGGAGTTCGAGAATGTGGAGCGGGCGGTACGCCAGGGTTGTGACTGAAAGCACTGCAAGGCACGAGTCTCGGTAGTTGCTCGCAGACTTGCTGATGCCTCTCATCATCCGATCGTAAAGCGGCGGTAGCCCTGGTGGTGTCTCGTCGATACGGCGAACAGCATCTTCGGCCAAGACGCCGCGGATAGATCGCAATACTAGATCGACCCATAAAAAGGTACCCTCAGCCTTCTCAAGCAGCTTTTGTTGAATGATGGTTCGCTGGACGGGGCTTGATCGAAGTGATGGGATTTGGGCTACCTTGTGAATGATGTAAGTTTCGATCGCCTGGGATACGGCTTCCGAGTTCCCCTCTAGGCTCAACTTTGCTCTCGGGTTCTCAAGCGCGAGGTTTTCGTCGATGTCGATCCGGTTACGGCTTGTTAGGATCCACTTGAGACGATTTTCTTGGAGGGCAGTTTCCCTAACCAGGCTAAGGAGGCCCGGCAGACCTTCTTCGCATTCATCGAGAGCGTCAACGGCTAAGTATACGGTTTCCGACCGTGAGTGCTGGATCATCTGCCTGAACACATTGGATAGCGCGTCGAAGGCGTTGGCGTTGTTGTTGGTAGCATCAAAGATGCCCTTGCCCATCCGGTCGTAGTCACTCTTAAGGTACGAAACGAGACTGACCTCCTGGACTAGCAAGAGGTATATAAGCCCTTTGAGGGCGGCGACTGCATTGTTTAAGCGGTTATCGGTATTTTGGCAGAAGAAGAACGATAAAGACGAGTTGGCGACGGAGTGGTCAAGTCTGGTCTGAGATCGAAGTTGCTCGGTGATGGTAACCAACAGCATCGTCTTGCCCTTGCCAGCACCGCCTTTGATCCAGAGCAGCTTGGACTCGCCGGCTTTCCACTCTAGGTAGCTGGGGTGGGAGAGAATCCAGTTGGACGAGGCTTTGTTTAACCCCCCTTTTGTTCTTTCGATGCGTAGCTTGTCATTTGTAGGGTCGGTCCACCTGAGCGCTCTGAGTAGGGAGTCTCGTTCGTTTTCGTGAGTAGTGGATGGGTGAATGCCTGTTCAGTGTTAGAGATGTTCTCAACAACCGGTCTGGGAGAGGGATACCGTTTGGCAACGAGGGCGGAATTGCTGACACTTCTTCTATCGCCTCTCGTATCACCGCCACGATATTAGTCTGTGTGGGCAGTTCCGCTACGCGGTTACTGGTCAAAAGTTGAACATCCTCCAATATGCCCTTCATAAGCGACTCCACCGTGTCTCCTTTGCCCCAGGTGAGGGCGGCAAGTGCGTATCGCTCCATTCTTGAGGCATCGGCCTGTGGGATAACATCCGTAAATATTTTCTCTAGTTGTGTTGCCCTGCTCTCGCATCGCTGCAAGACAGGCTTTATTGCTTCGTAGCATTCCTCGTCGGGGATGGTATTGTTGAGGTTTCTCGAGACCGTCTGGAGGGTTTTGCAAACAAGGGGAAGCCGTGTAGCAATATCGCGGAAGGCTTCTGGGAGGCCAGAGGCATCTTTGGCGGCGTTGTAGATCTTCGCGGTCGCGTCGATAATGGCGATGACGCCAGAGATGATGCCGATGACCTCGGCGCCCGACATATCTTCGGTTCCTGCGGTAAATGCAGTTAGACTCTCGGCTTGGCTAGGTATGGTGAAACCCGTGACGTACTAGTGTAAAGATGGAAAAGAAAGCGTTTGAGAAGTTGATTAACTAGACAGCCTCAGACAGGCATAGCGAGCTTTGTTCCGAGAATCGCAATCGACAACGCAGAGTCGATCCCGTCTGGATTGATGAGGGGTTGGGCTGCGACATTTTGACGTCCTGACCACTCGCGTCGCTTCACAGGGCCAATGAAGAAGCGTAGTGCGAGCCGGTGCTGCGAACGCTTACTCGACAAGCGCCGGCGAGCGGCCTGATGCCCGACAAAAGGTATTGGGTGAGGATGGCGCCGTGGATGATCGCTTTGGTGGCTTTAACTAACGTTAGCCGTCGCACCAGCTTCGGCTTTCAGCCGCCAAGGGACGAGTGGTCGCCTTCCGCTGTGGGAAGAGGACATGCTTGGCCCCTTGCTCTGCCGCGCTCGGTAAGGAATCTGCTGTAAGGGTCCCATTTCTTCTGAGGGAGCTAGTTTTAGCAACCGCCAGCTAACCACGTGGCCACATGGACAATCAGCGTCCCAAACCTCAAGAGGCCCCTCTTCTCGCAATGCGCGATTCAATCCAAGCAATCTTGGTGTTGGGCAGCAGACAACACCACAAGTTAACGATAAGATTGTAAGGTAACCCCAAACCGCCACCCACGCATTTTAACAGTTGGTTCACAGTACGATACGCTAGCTCTTTGCGCTTCCGCTGCTTCTCAGGAGAACACTGCCTCGATTTCAAGAAAGCAGCTATGATGAACCCGAACTCTTTCGCATTCGATGACTTTGTCGCTTGGCCGCCATCCGAGCCTTCTGATTCACTTGCCGAGTATATGAACGAGACTGCGTCCGAGCATTTATCCTCCGAATCCCCTGCGTCAACGGGCATCGGCGATGTCGACGATGTCGCTTTAGCTAGCTAAAGCGCGATGCGCCGTGGTAGGGGAGAACTACTGTTTGTACAGCTGGCTGATTGGAGCGAAGAGCTCCAGAGGCCACCCCATGAGGACCACGGCCTGTCGAAGCGCGATAAGGAGACTGAACCCGCATCGGCCGAAATGCGGCGGTTACCCGTCGGGCGGGCTGACAGTCGAGCAGCAGCCGGAACTATCGCCCTCCAAGACATTTGCTCAAGGAATGAGACCGAGTCCCGCGGGGACGAAAGACACCTGGCAAAGAAAATGGGAACAGTCGTGTGTCCGTCCATGGAGACTGCAATGAAACCAGGTTCGCCGTATAATTTGACTAACCGAGGGAGGCGGTTATCGTTATCCGTACTGTCAGCGTTTTCTTGCCACGGCCACTTTTGGTTGGCATTTGGCTGACGGTCATCTTGCCCGTGTGAGAGCGCCCGGTGTGGGTGGTTAAATGCATAAAAGACCCGTGCGCTGAAATGATGTGAATGAGAAAAGCGGAAGCCGATTTCGCTAGTGGCTGTACTGCGGCGAGAACCAGCGGCAAGCATCTTAGGCTTTAATATCTCTTTCCAGCAGTGCCACGCGCCAACAAAGAAACTCAGGTGAACGAGGAAACTCAGGTGGGCTCTCCTGGAAATACGCTGCATGTAAAGCCGCTGCCATGGTCGCACGGCGTCTGCGCTGCACGGGACGAGGCAAGATTATGCAAGCATGTGTGGCCGGGCTGCACTGGATTCCGGGAGAGGCCTGACGTCCAGTCAGACTCGGGCCAGTGAGACAAGTTTGGGCGCCAATCTCGATATGCCGTCTTGCGAGCTGCGATGAGAATCGACAAGTGTCAGGCAGGAAAATTCTGGTTGCGTTTAAAAGCCGGCCCTTTCCAAGACACGGTGCAATCTTGTTGTTCTTGGAGACGCCATGTTGGGAGACGCCATGTTGCTAGACTCCTAAGACGGACAGCTTCCTGACTCATGACCATCGTTTTACCCCTGCTCCTTGTCCTCCCCTATCAAGGGGTCCCCTCGGCATTCTCCTACCCCCTCCTGGACCAGACCGAGCCGCCTTACGTCGCCAACCCCTCGGGCCGGGGTACCATCGGACTGGTGCACACATGCGTCATTACCCTAGGCCTTTGTCTCTGGACAGCGATGCATCCTGATGTCGCCTACTTCAAGCAGACATGGTACTACGGAGCAGCGTACAAGGCCTGCTGGATGATATCCACCGCCATCTTCCCTGAATTCGTCGTCTGCTGCGCCATCGCCCAGCTCCAGCAGGCGAGGGACTCGATAAAGCGTGGAAAGCAAGCTGGCCGGAAAATGGGGAGGAAGGGGATATGCGGGAGTGGCTGAGCATGCCGGGCGCCTTCTTTGTCGTCATGGGGGGGGGGAACGCCATCACCGATCCGACGGCAGCCAGCGAGCCGGCTGAGTCGGTTCTGACTCTCACACCATAGGGCTTGAAGGAGCTGCTGCGGGACGGAACGCTTCAGGGGTGGATCAGCAAGGGCATCCTCAACAAAAGCGACTTCCACTCTCGCACCATCGAGGACAAGGGCAAAGCGAACAACATTGCGAAGGCGCTCGTGGCCTTCCAGATCCTCTGGATCGTTATGCAATGCATCGGGAGGAAAAGCACCGGCTTGCCCATCACGCTGCTCGAGGCCCACGTCCTGATCCGTAACGACCCTCTCCCTAGCCTCCCCTTTATCTACTAGTAGCAAGCAGAAATTGTGTATAGCATCGCAGCCTACTTCTACTAGTGGAACAAACCGCTCGATGTCGCCATGCCACTGTCCCTCCCCATCGCCGACCGCCTGCCCCCCTCCACTCCCCAACAAGATGGGCAGCTCAGCCGCGACAACGCCAACCCGGACATCAACGTGCTGCCCTCGCGCCACGCGCAGGTCGCGCGGCGGCGCAAAGTCTGACCCTAACCAACGTGCTATACCGGGCGAGCTACGACTTTGGCTGCTGGAACCTGGGCCAGCGCGCGCAGCTGTGGTCGGCGGGCATGGGCGTCGCCGCGTGCCCCGTCGCCACCGACCTGCTTGTCCACGGCAAGGACCTCGAGGGCTACGGGCTGCGGTGTCTGCGGCGGCTGGCGGCGAGGGAGAAGTGCTCCGCGCTCGAGTGGCTGGGCGAATTCGTTGCCTCGTTTTTAGGCTAGCATAATAGCGAGCGACAATTATTAGGGAGTCGCCGACAAAGTCTAGACCCAGCTTCCAACAGGGGTTACGTTGGTAATTACGGCAATTACGACAAGATTGGGGTCCACACTGAAGATGGCAATTCCCCAACTTTCCTACCTCGTTAGAACCTCTTGAAGCAGCGGCGCAATGGAATTGCGGGCTGTCACGAAGCAACGCTCTTTTTTTCACCGACCTGGCTGAACACTGATTTGTCGAGATGGCTCCGAGTCACCGGAAGAAGACACGGGTCCTAAATCGCGCCAGTTCTCAGCCCCCGCGGCGACAGCTGCGAACCAAAGAAGAGCGACTGGACGCGCTCGTCACCGCACGCGGTCCCGGGAAGCTTCTTTCCAACAAGCAAGTCCCTTCGTGGTACAGCGAGCCTCTGATCTACTCGGGATATCGCCCTGTCAACTATTCCGTCAAGCTCTGTTTCCGGAGCCTGGCCTGTCTCCACAATGAAACCGTCAACATTTTCTCTCACCTCCTCCCGGCCTCGGCAGCCCTCGGCCTCAGCGGCCTCGTCCCCTGGTTCTTTGACGCTCATTTCCCCGACGCGGTTTGGCAAGACCGCTTGGTTTTCCAGACATACCTGGCCACCTGCGCTCTCTGTTTCGCCGTCTCGGCCCTCTACCACGCCTTCCTCTGCCATTCCGAGCGGTACCGCCATCTTTGGGTCAGGTTCGACTACGCCGCCATTCTGCTTCAGATACTCGGTTCATTCATCTCAGGCATATACATTGGCTTTTATTGCGAACCAGTCCTGCAAAGGATGTACTGGTCCTTGGTAAGCCCCATACTAGCCAGTAGCCGAAACCGGGCCCCAACTCACAAGGCTCCCTCCAGATCGGCGCCTTATCGCTATTGTCGGCAGCCGTCGTGCTCAACCCCAGGTTTCAGAGTGGCCGGTGGCGACGAGCGAGGGTCTGCAGTTTTGCCGCCACGGGATTCTCCGCCTTTACTCCCATCATCCATGCTGCCGTCATCTTTCCCTATCGCCAGCTCGACCAGCAGGCGGGCCTTCGATACTACTACATTGAAGGCATCCTGGTGCTCATTGGGACGTTTCACTATATGGTAAGCAATTGTTTCCCTTCCCGTGCTGACTGTACTGGGTCGTAGCTGATCTCCCCAGTCCCACTTCCCAGAGTCTTGGAAGCCCGGCAAGTTCGATATTTGGGGGGCCTCACACCAAGTCTTTCACATCTTTGTTGTCCTCTCCGCTATCGTTCACCTCTACGGGATCACGTCTGCGTTCAAGTGGAACTACGAAAATCCCCGATGCCCAGCCGGTGTTCGGGATATTGGTTTTGTATGAGGAAACGGCTCAAGTGATTATCTTTAAGCCCCGAGTCTTGCGTGGTCGACTCGACACTCGGGGCTTTTTCTATACCGAAACGGGGTGTGCCGGCCATTCGAGCCGCGTAATGGCATCTCCGCCTCGTCGACCTCGTATCGTTGACGAACCGTCTAGGAAAGAGTAGACGGTATCTAAAAGTGCCACAGTACAGATTAAGATGCAGAACCAAGATACCCCCCTCTTCTGTCGTAGTATCCAATTTTATCACTCGTCGCCCCGTCCCTCATTTGCTTCGGTTCCAGCGGCTCCGGCCAGACGACCTCCGCGCCCGCTGCTGAAGGCGACCCTGTCCTCGAGCGGCATTTGTTTGTAGGGCGGCTATGTGACAGGGTCCGAAGCGTCGGACGGTAACGGGCCGTCTCGACGCCTGTCGGCCCAGGCCATGAGGGCGCCGAGGTTTACGTGAGGTAATACGGCCCACGGAATCGAATCGAACCGCTCCGTGATCGGCCGTCGTTGCCAAAACCTCGCCCGGCGGGGTTATGTCGACGACTTGGATGTTGGGTGCGAGGCTAGAAAAGCCCGGGTAAAATGGCCATGACGGCGGTAGCGCGCTCATTATCCTTCAGCTCAGAGATTCCCATGCAGCCATGTCTTCACTCAAGCGCCCCAGCGAATTTTGGTCGCGAGATGTGCCCACATGCCAGCCATGTTCGTCATCCCACTGTACCCACACGCTGAGACAGCGAAGAGTGTCGCCGACCCGGTAGGTTTCCGAGTCCCCCCTTTATCGAATCTGGGCCGATCCGTTGGACTATACCAGGGTGATTGATGTAACTGATGACGAGATGATGGGGAGAGACGAAAAGTGCAGCTTCAAATGGCTGAGAACAAACAGGGAGAAAACAGAGATGTTGCTTTTCCCACGGCCCGTCGGGCTCGGGAACCTACATGCGCGTAATAAGGGCTCTCGGCATCGTGCTATTTGTTGGCAGTCTGCCCAGGCACCAGGTGTTTGTCGGCACCAAAGCGGTCCTCAACATTGAAATATGAAGAATGCTGCTGCTGCTCTAATAATCCTTAATACAGGGATCCATGCCTCGCTATGCGACAACACGCCTTGCACCCGTTGTGACGAAAAAAATAAAATAAAATAAAAAAAGAAGAATGATAGCATGGGGAGTCCCAGCAGAAATAATGGCAAGAGTAGAGAGCAAAGATGCCACGTGTTTCACACCAGTCCGTGGTATTTGCAAGTGCATAGTAGTACATCTCATGAGTAGTGGGGATTGTGCTAGCAGTTGTCTAGAGGGACCTCTAGTCTTTGCGATGGAATTGCTACGAGTACATGAGAGAAGTGCTGGAAAAGAATGAGTCCATCTTGGTCAAAACGTCTGGCCGACAGACAGGTATCAAGAGAAAAGGTAGAGAGAAGCGAGTGTTTTTCCCTTCTTATCGGATTATTATCCACGCGACCAGGTTCTCCCGCTTCCAAGTTCTCCTTGCGTTCCTTGATCGACCCTTGTTTACTTGCGCGATGTGCCGTTGCCGGGGTACCGCCGCAAGGCGATCGATTCACCGTCCGATTCACTCATAAGGTTTCCCATAAACATGGATCCGCGCCCGGTCCCTCACCAGGAGTCTGATGAGGGCAACATTGCTTTTGAGTTGGCGGATGCTGTGCAGGGAGAGTGGGAGGAGGTGGCAGCGGCGAGTTTGGAACTTAGTGAAATGTTACTAGTTGGGGAGGGTTACCTTTATAATTAACGACTTCATATATAAGGGACACCCGCACTACTACTAGATACCGGATCCCATGGGGCCACTCTGGCACTGGCTTTCTTTTCCACTTTGGTACTCGTCGACCGCCATTAGTCCTTGTTCCGCCAGGTCGCCGCCACGCTGGGGGTTCTCTGCCCGGCCCGGGGAGCTGACCGTCTTCCGGGAGGTTTTGATGCTGCAGTGGCCTTTTCGGGGGGCTTCGATATCCCTCCTGGCAGGATACCTATGATTCTGCGTCAACAAGCAAACAGGGGCTGCATTGTGTGGTGTGGTTCAGTCACTGCCTCTTGAATGCTTCAACACATGGTATATTCACCTATGAGGGAGGTGGCCCAAACACACCGACGCCATGAGCTACAAGCGTCACGACGACAAAATTGTGGCCCGCATGCCTCCAAACAGCAATACGTGGCACATGGCTTGCCTGTTGTACGCAGATACCTAAGGAGAGAAAGGGGACCGGAAATGGCAGCCTGGGGGTTCACGTTGGATCATGCCGGAATAGGCACCACTCGGGCTCCCTGCGCCGCAGTTGTGAGATGGCAAACTTGACTGCCCTCTTCAAGATGAGTAAGAAGAGGGGGCCCAACGAAATGACCCAAAGCTACCTAATTTGCGTGCCGTTCGGCATCGATTCGTCGGGTATTATTAGCACGCGCGTGGGATTGGGCAAGGGGCGTTTTGTCGACAACGTTTCCTGTGGAGATGGCTGGCCGTTGGGAAGGAAACTTAAATAACTCGAATGAGTCGAAATCATCAGCAAACTGCATACCATGAACACATTAAGCAAGGCCGTGTAGATGCCGAGGAAGGTTCCTTGGCTTGGGGGCTGGGTCGTTTTGCGTTCGTGCGAGCGGGGTTTGAGACACGGGACTTGTAAGTCAGGCGCCACAAGAAAAAGCGATGATGGCATGAACCTGGGGAATTAGCTGTGGATTTCAGTTTGAGAACCTACCGTCGGTTGAAGTTTTACCCAGGATAGACATCAAGTATTACGGTTGCTGTGGCATAAATTAGACAGCAACATATGACGCAGAACCAACAGTGAGCTGGGAATAGCTTCATGAACACCGGAAATGCGGGGTAAATCACAACACTAAAGCGCCCGATTGCACTGGCAACCCGGCAACTGTCACGTACAAGCAACCTAGGAGGATGAGAACATTACCATCAATAAGAAGCACGGGTATGTACGGTAAGAGGACATATGTACAGAGGGTATAGGTAGGTCCGTCCACCAAACCTCCAGAACGCCAAAACAACGCATGCTAGCACTCGGCCCTCCTCCGGCCCCTGGGCCTCGATCGCGCCCCATCTGGGGACGTCTTTCGGATGCAGGTCGCCGGCTCTCCCCGGTTCCGCCTGCTCTTCCGCACCGCCATCATGTCCTCCACCCGTCTGGGTCTCGATGGGCGCGTCGAGGGTGTTGACGACCGAGGGTCGCAGTGGGATGCGAGCACGCCGACCTCACATCGTGTGAGGGGCAGCGGCCGCGACGGCGATAGACTCCGGTGTCGTCGGTGAGGCAATGATGGCTTCGTTTCAAAGAAGGACGAGGACGGCCGCTCGGGCTTGGGGGTCGGGGTGTTCGACTCCACCATCTCCACCATCGAGAACAGGCATGTGCTGTCCGCGACATGCGCCGAAGTGCACGTCGTCGTGACCACCGCGTCGACCGCGTCGTAGCTAGCAACATCCGAAACCGGGGTTGCTGGCGACGCTGGGTCGCACGGCTGCGATGCGTCGTCATCGTGGAGATCAGGCTCGGAATCGGTGTAAGAGAGAGTTCGAGGAGGCGTCAATGTGTTCAAGTCGTACTTGTGGTGAGCCATGTCGATACGGCACGCAGCAGACGAGTCTGAGCACATGGTCATGGAGCGAGGAGAGGGAGGCAGCAGTCCCTCAAATGTCGCGGTCAGCTCTAGAGGCTCGTCCATCATGATGGGCTCATCGTAGTGGTCACCAAAGAAGGAGCCATGGGAGTTGGTGAGCGAGTCGACAGTGCTGCTCGTCTCCGACACCGAGGAAGACTCGGCTGGCCTGTGCCAGGGGTGGTCTTTGGGGAGATAGGAAGCAAAGTAGCGGACGAGGGAGTCGAGAGACTTCGTCCGGAAGAGCTGGACGGCGTGCTGCCACTGCTCGGTGCCAATGAGGGACGGATTGGCAATGATCTCAAAGGCAGCGGACTCGAGCGAGTTGTTCAGCTCGCGGAGACGCTGCTCCTTGCGGTCCTGGAGGAGACGGTGAAAGTCATCAGCGGAGGTGGCCTCGTTCGAGATCTCGTAAACGTCATGATGGAACGCCTCGGGGTCCTGGATGGCCGAGGGAACGGTATTGTACTGATCGTGTAGCTTGGTGAAGAGGTCGCTCCGCTTCAAGCCAAACTTCCAATGCGGCCAACTCCAACAAGGGTCTTGTAAGTCGTCGTCCATTCTCGGGTCGTGGTTTCTGGGTTGCTACTCTTACGGCTGGCGAGGGGTGTCGTGGAGGGAGCGGGCGGTGGTAGAGACAGCCGAGCAGAGCGAGTTGACTCGCTCGGCTCGGGCTAGGCGGGCTAAAAGAGCGATGCAGGTATTCGTCGAGTTTGTGTGGTTAGGGGGTTGTGCTCGGTGAGCGTGCGAGAGAGGAATCCAAGTGGTGAGCCGGTTTTACTGGTTGCGAGTGCTGTTTTTGGGACTTGCGGGCCGTTGTAGGGCGCTGGAAGCCATCTAGGCGCGAGCTATCACCTCGAGCATTTTAAACGCTGTCGTAGGCAACTTGGGGAACTTTGATTATGGCAGAACTGCGATGGTGAGTTGTGGTGAGCGTGCTGGTGATGGGATCGTGGTGTCAGTGTCAGAGAGAGGAGACTCGCCGCTGAAAGGGGGTTTGGCTGGGTCTTGACCCGGCTGGGGGCCCATCGGGTGTCTGGAGAGCCTCGCTGGAGAGCGTCCGGGTGGTCCGTGGACACCCAAAACACAAAGAGGCGGCGAGGGCTGCGCTGAGAATGGGGCCCCACCACGCCGTTCGCTCACTCCCAGCCAATCGCGCCGCGGGATCGTCGCCAGGGAGGGCCGGGTCTCGCAATTTATGGAACACGAGGGCTGCGCCTGGGATGCGCCGGTCGCACTAGCGTTGCTCTGCCACTGCATGCGGCCGATGGTGGCCAATCAGCCGTGCCTGCGTAAATGCACCAACATGCACCTCACTATCGCTAGATCCAATGGGATCTCTCCCTCTGCACTAGGCCCACTTGGTTGCTGCACTAAAACCATCCGTCAGCATCACAACAAGCAACTCCTCACAAATTTTCGTCATTTTACTGGGAACGGTGGGCGTGTCTCCATCCTCTGCGCCCTGCCCATTTCCCATTTCTCCCTTTTCATCGCCGTCACACCACCACCTCCTCCCTCCCCTCGCCATCAGGTGCCCTGCTTTCCAAAACATTTCCACTGGCAGATATGCCCTCACTTTTTCTCTGGCCATTTTTCTTACTTCCCTTGCTCTTCAAGCCATTGTGAATTTTGACTTTTCCGAAATTCTCTGGATGCAAGGCTAACGGAAAAACCACATGCAAGGCTTCCGATGCCATGCATCTTAGATCTCGATTGGCCGCCCCTGTGGTTCCTGGCAAGATGACGAATCGAGCTCCCTCACCCCGATGGCCACTGGGCACTAGGCACTCCACTGCCTTGGAAAAGCCTCGCCAGCGAGGCTGACAACATGCCATAACAGGCAGACCAAAACGAGCGGGCAAACGTCAAAAGCATGGCGGTGTGGTGGTGTGCGAAACCTGTGACGAATCGGTCATGACAAGACGGGTGGGTCATGACAAGACGGGTGTGGACTTAGCGACCGAGATGCGAAGGATTCGGATCCTGAACGGCCCCCGGGGTTTGGTGCTCGCTACCCTTGCCGTCTTGACCCGATTTGCTGCGAACAGGTATCGAACGGGCCTGCGCGACCCCTCCAGTACCGACGGACCCGAGTTCAGTGCCCGGATTTGCTGCTGGCTCAGCTGCTCGCTTTTTTGTATGTGAAGGTAACACGAACTGCTCAGGTACCTCCCACAGCCTAGCGCACTAAATCGCGACGGAAAAACATGGAAGATGGCACTCCGGTGCTCCCAAAGCGACGGTGACGGCGGCTGACACCGGCCACTGGCTGCGCTCACCAGCTGGCACTTCTTCATCAAGTGGATTTGCCGCCTAGCCTGTCAGGGCTGTCGGCAGCTTCCCAGCGGCAGAAGAGACGGACCAAGACGTGGACGCGGTTCCTTACTTCTGGTCAGGAGAATCCCGACTTAAAACCGGCTCGAGGTCCTCATCTGGTCTGCCTCGTCGCGCGACGGTTGCTCTCAACTGGATCAGTCTCGTCACCGTAGATGATGCCCCATGGCCGCTGCCGACCGAATGGACAAGCCAGAGTGACAGGCCTTCAGAGCTGTGTCCATCACCTGGCCGCCGTCGCAAACTGAGAGCCGGGGGGGTTCGCTCAAACGGGACACTAACGCGGCATCACCATCCCACAGCAGACTCCTGCTAAGACCTTGCTAGGCTCCCAGGCATCCACCGGACCGTTCCTCTTCTGAGAGGTTCGATGGCGCTCTCCAATCGTATCGCACTGAGTGAGGCTGAGGCTCCATCAGCAGGGCGCCCCTCCATTGCTCCCACACCTTCACCGGCGTCCATCTGACTCTCTCGCCAACGTCAATGGTCATTCTTCGCGATCATGGCGAGTTGACACTGAACTGCGAGCATTTGCGCCCCGAAGGCTTCACCTTCTCCTGTTTCCCGTTTATCCACCCGGGCTCCCCAGCCTGTTGGCTCCATTTGCGTCTTCAAAAGCAGCTTCACTTGGCCATTTCTTTCCCTGCTGTGGTGCTTGGGGACTACTTATTCTAGGCTGCCTCCTTCCATTCGCTCAAAGCTCACATCACATTCCCATGCGCGCCGGCCCGCTACCGTCTTGGTTGGTTTGTCAGGCCCGCCCAACACCTCTTACCGTCATCAAAACATATCATTTCCATCTCGTATAGTTCTTTGATCTGGGCTTGGCCCGTGAGCGCGCCCAGTGTCGCATCATCCTGTCTGCGCCATGGGCGAGGTCAGGGCATATTCCGAAGCCTCCGAGGAGAAGACAGAACCCTTTTCACAGTCGGAAATCGAGGCGCGGATGCAAAGCTCCCGCCGTGGCCAATTCGGCGATGTGGCCAACAGCGCCGTGTCGCTTGACAACCTGGTTGTCCCGCCGGACGAGGACATCCGCATTCTGATGAGACCGCTCACGAGGGACCGCTCCGTGAGCCCCGGCAACCAGGAGGTCTGCCGGTGGCTCGCTCTGCACGCCGAGGTCGCCGACCAGGAGCAGTCGCAACACCGGGTCCTGGCTGTGACCCAAACACCAAGAGATATCTCCTTCTCCGTCAGGATACCGGGCGAACGCCTCGATGACGCGTCCCCCAGGCCGCCGCTGTGGTGCGAGCTGTACTACGACCCAGCCAGCGACAACCAAATCCTGGTGAACCGCTCACACGTTCCATTTACCTTGTCCAAGGTTTCGCAGCTGCCCGCAGGCAGTCCCGGAGAAGAGTATGATGTCAATCCTAACTTTCACAAGGCCCTCGCGCCGGGCACCTGGCGCATCAAAGTGAATGAGTCGGAGGTGCTCGACTTTCGGATCTTGGAGAAACGGCCGGCCCGGCTCAGGGCGCCTTCGAGCGATTCCTCGACCGTGTCGACCATGAGCGATGTTGTCAACTCGGCAGGCAAGAGGTCATTTGTCGCCGACGAGGACGACCTGCTCACCCCCGAAAAGAAGCTGCGTCCGTCCGAGTCGGCTAGCAAGAATGAGGACGGCGTCATCATGTTCCTGCCGCCAAAGACGAACCCGCTCGTCTTCCCGCTCCCGACAGCGGAGAAGGGCAAGGAGCTCGCCACTGCTAACGGCCACCCCCTCCTGGACATGCAGCCCGACGAGACAGTCGAGATCCCCGGTGGCTGTGAGCTCGACGAATACACCATTACCAAGCGCGACCCCATCGCGTCGTCGAGCTTGTCGAGCGTGTTCACCGCCGACTACTCAAACGTGCCAGACAGCGTGATCGTGGTCAAGGTGCTGAAGACGCGGACGCCCGCCATAGCGCACAACGATGCTGCGACGGCCCGCAACGTGATCCACCAGGCTGATATCTGGTTGCGCGAGCTTCAGTACCAGGAGGATCTGCAGCACAGGAGCATCGTGCGGCTCTACGGGGGCGATGCGCGCTTCTTGTCGCTGTACATGGAGCACGTTGACGCTCGGGATCTTGCGTCCAGAGGTGTGTGGCGGTCTTCGGGGACCGACCTCTTCGCTGGCGACCGATCTGACGCGCTACGTATCCTGCGCGACATTGCGAGTGCGCTGCACTACATCCACGACCGGGGCTTGGTCCATAACGACATCAAGCCGGGGAATATTCTGTACAGCCGCGAGCGGGGCGCGGTGCTCTGCGACCTTGGCCTATCGACATACGCCAAGAACCCGCCCTCGATTGGCGGCACTCCGTGGTATGTGCCGCCCGAGTTCGTCGCGGTCAAACAGCGCGGGGCGGCCAGCGACGTGTGGGCGTTGGGTGTCACGATGCTGTACGTGCTAGGCAAGACGTCGTTCCCCGACGCTCGAGGTCACAGGGCGCACCCGCGGCACCTGCACTGGCTCATCTCCAAGGTCCACCACCACCGCGACCGTAACGGTCATACGGACGCCGTCGCCAACATGCGCCAGTGGCTTAGCGAGGTGAACGGAATGCGCTCCAGCCTGAACATGCAGGATAAGCTGGAACGGCTCGTTCACGACATGCTGCTCCCTAACCCACACCTCCGAGTAACGACCAAGGATATCATCGGTCGATTCGGTGAGCAGATCACCGAGAGATGAGGACACTATACGTTGGCTACGAGGACACGAAGCATGATTTTGGCAGCTGTCGGCGCATGGACGTCGTCGACCCCTTTCCTACTACTGGCTGGCTCTCACTTTGCATTTCCTAACCTGTGTGCGACAATATATTACTTTGATACCTACCTGATCGCTTGAATGGGTGGTGGTGGTGAGTGGGCCCCGGTCCTCTCTTCATTTGGCATTTCTCACGTTGGCCCCTAGCTTTATCGGCGTTGCGATGCAGGCTTCTCCATATCGTCAAAAAGTTTTAGCCATTACCATGATGCATTATTCCTCGCCCCTGCCCGCTAGATAAATATTTACAGCCGAAATCTTTTCCCACCGCCCGTCCTGCATGACGCTCTTCGAGCTGCCTCTCCACTTCCTTCACCCTACAGCCCCATGCCGTACGCAAAGACCAGGGCCAACCCCACGACTGATGACATGACCACGTTGCTGACACCGGCGATGGAGCCTGCGCTCTTGGGCGGTGTCGCGGTTGATGAGCCGTTGGCTGATGAGCCATTGACCTGGGGCTGGATCTGGGCGAGCGTGACGCCCTCGGTCTTGCACTCGTCGCCGCTGAGTGCGGCGGCACTGGATCGGAACGTGATGTCGGCGCACTGTTCCCCCACCAACCCCTTTTCGTTAGCATATCTCTCTCCCGTCAACCTCTCCGCCGCCAACCTGAAGACTTACGTTGTACAAGGCGCTCCCGCTCTCCCCCACCGTCACCACCTGGATGCTCGCCTGGGTGCCGTCGACGACCGAGAGGTCGGTGGGCAGCGTCAGCTCGGGCACGCAGAGCAGGCCCTTGCCGGTGGTGTTCCAGATCTCGGGCGTGAGGGTGTAGTTGAAGTTGGACACGTTGGCGCCCAGCCCGAGGTTGATGAAGACGTAGGTCCAGTCGTGGTGCAGGTCGAGCTTGATGCTGCCGCCCTTGAGGGGCCAGTCGGTGCGGTTGCCGCTGGGGAGGTTACCTGGCACGCCGGCGCCTGGGGGTGGTGGGTTAGTTTATGGTTGGGAGGGGGACTGTTGAGGAGAACGCACAGGGATATGTCCATTGGGAGTAGCTGGTGTTGGCCGCGTTGAGTGTGTTGTAGCGCCATGCCGGGTAGGGGAGGCCGAAGTGGGCGGTTGTGAGCTGTGCGACGGCGAGCAGGATGAGGGCGGCGGCGGCGACCATGTTGGGCGGGTTTGTTTGTGTTTGTATTATTATTGTAACTATATGCAGTTGCGGTTACTGTTACGATTGCGGTTGCGGTTGCGGTTGCGGTTGCTCTTGGGTTGGCCCGAGGGGTGGGTGTGGGTTAGAGAGCCGCTTTGTTTGGAGCAATGACGGGAAGGGTAGAGGACGGGAGCTTTGTGGAACGTAGCCTTTGCAATGTTTGCGAGCTTACCTTATTTATGTTGACACCCGGGTCCCTGGCATGACAGCAGCTACCTACGATGCGCACGATGCGGACAGCGAGAGGAGTGTGGGTGTCCACACCTCGGGACCCCGCTGCGCTGGGTGCCCAGGAACGGATTCAGAACAAATGCATCGCCTACATGGTTCGCCAAGCAGCGCCAACAGGCTGGCACCAATCAAAACACTGGACGGCATGCCGCCAATTGAGCAAGTTTCCTCGCCTCATTGTATGCCTGTCTGCGTTTGTGCTGGGAAAGAAGAATCGGAGACCTTTTATCGTGCCTCCCCCCCTCTTGTTCTTTCCGTGCCTGAGCCTTTTAGTCTTGGTCTGGGATTGTGTGCGTCTCTGGGCCCCGCCTGATCCAATGAGCGGCGGTCGCAACCTGGTGCGGCGGCAGGTGCTGCAGACGCCACCGGCCCAGCTGGTCAGTTCTGGGGCCTTGGCGGGCAGCTTTGGGGTGAGCGGGGGAGGATTGCGGAGGCGGGAAACTTGCTCAAATCAACGCAGCACTGAGCAGCACCGAGCAGCACCGAGCGCGCAACCTACCGGGGAGAGGGAAGAGGGAAAAGAGAAAAGTGCGCCCAGGGCGGGAAGGTGGGTGAGCTGGTTGGGGCTTTCCAGGTTCCGGGTCCGGGGGATGACTGGGAGGGTCTTGAGCTGGTTATCAAGTCTTTTTTATTAAGCTTTGCATTTTCCTGCCCGAAGAGTCAATCGTAGAAGTCAATTACAGACTTGTCCGAAAAGTCAACT
The DNA here is from genome assembly GCA_030549175.1 of Lasiosphaeris hirsuta. Lineage (NCBI taxonomy): Eukaryota > Fungi > Ascomycota > Sordariomycetes > Sordariales > Lasiosphaeriaceae > Lasiosphaeris > Lasiosphaeris hirsuta. The sequence goes on from JAUKUA010000001.1 coordinate 7,691,826, forward strand.
AGAGACAACGACAGCCAACCACCGTCCCCATCCCAACAGCCCAGCAGTCCACGGCAGCGGCGCGCAGCCAGCGGCGATGGCACCGGTCCCCCTCCCGCCCACACCCTAGTGACGGGTCCCACCACCCGTCCCGCTGCGGCCCCGAGGGGTAAGTATCCGTCCCCGCCCAGATCGGATCCCGACGCCCCAGGGAGACCGCAGCGCCGAAGCGCACCGACTCTCTGGGGGCTGGGGCCGTATCGGGCAGCGGGAATAGCTTCCTCTCGGGCGCAAGGGGATGGGTTTGGTGTCACCGTCGCTAGGGGGGGGGGGGGGGAGGGAGGAGGATGGCTACCATACCTGCTGGCTGCTGCGGCCGTTGCCGGACCAGCTGGGTGGAATGGGGGAGATGGAAGTTGGCTGAAGAAGGGGAAGGGAATTGTGGACGAGAGGGGAGGGTATTTATACCCGTCTGCGTTCATGAACTCTTGGCTTTGTCATCTAGGGAACTGGGAAAGCGTTGAGACTCTGACGTGGTTTCTAGGTTCGTGCCTCGATTTGGTTTGGCTGCAGCCCGGATCGGCCCGAAATTTGCCATGAAATTCGGGTCGAGTTTCTGCGCATTCGACTCATATGCATTGGTTGAGTAATGTAGCTCAGGCTTAATCATAATGGAGGTCAATGTCTACACCCCTACTGTCAAGACGAATTTACGTAAGATGGCATCTCAATCCCAAAGACAATTGGCAAGATTAACTTACTTTAACATGGCAGTTTCTCCACTTTGAAGGCTCTCCCAAAGGTTGTGTATGTCGTTTTCAAGCCAATTTAACTTGCTCAACCAAGGTGGTTACGTCGAGTTGGCAAATGATGCATGAGCCAATCAGTAACTCAAATCTTCATCACATACATTTTGGCATGAAAGTCATCTCCTCTGCAAAGACTAAAATTGCAGTGCAGGCCTTGCACCTCCAACTCCCGCGGTGCCGTTTCTGAAGTCGAAATGCTCGCACTGTGATTTTGGGCCACCCCCTTCGCTGGGGTTAGAATCGCAGTGCCAGTTGAAAATGTGTCGATAAACGGTCGATAAACGGCCGATAAACGGTCGATAAAACATGTCGATCTTCATCGATAACCACGGGCTTTAAATTTCCGGTGGAAGCTCATACCATACATAAGGGGCAGTCACCCCCTCCGAACTGGTCTCATTTATTAGGGGGCTGTCGCTGTCCCAAGACTCCAGCCGAAAGATCGGAACTGTCAGTCGCCGTGGTTAGAGAATCTTGGGTATCGGATGGTTGACGTTTGGCTGGCGTGTGGAGGTTGAGAAATTGGCCGCGTATAGGGCAGTCGCCCATCTCACCAGGAGCGTTTTCGCCATTGGTGTTAATGCCGCGGAGTCCAAAGAGGCGCCGCGATGTGTCTCCTGTTTGGACGGGTGCTGCTGCGCCACCCGCTCGTCGTCGGCCCCATCGATTTGGGAAGGTGTGCCGTGGTGTGGAGCAAAACAATAGACGAATCCCTAGTACCTAGACGAATTCTAGAGTTTTGATTTTTTGGCGAATATTGGATGGCAAGTTTTGGTAGACGCCAAGGCTCTGTGCTGAAACGGTTTCCGAGGGCTCCCGCGACCGCCACCGCGTTGCGGAGATCCTGGTTCCAGTGATGTGCTAGGATCGCCAGATCGCCCTAGCGGGGAATCCAGACACGAAGCAGACAGCTGCCGGCATCAGAAACATATGATCGCCCAACCAGTTTCACCCCCTCGTCCGCTTCGGTACTCAAGCTTTTTTGCCTGGTAGCGTCATCAACACAAGCTTCTTTCGAGTCAAACCCCCGATTGTCTGTGCCGTGCATGTGGATCGTTGCTGCTCTCAGTTGGCCGCTATTATTATCACGCAGTCTTCTGTCTCGCTTCTGTTTCTCTCATGTCTTGGCTGTACGAACCAGGAGCGTGGGCATCGACGGACGCCGTTGGTCCTGGCGGGCAGCCTTGCATTCTTCAGCGTGACACCCAGGTCCAGGTCCGACACGTTGTCAACGTCCCTGCCGAGGGGGGGTGGTAATTCGTATATAGCTGTTCTAGCCCATCACCCTTCTCGGCTGGTGATGTTGTCCTCCATCACACCAATCCCTTCTCTTCTCCAACGTCTGCTGGGTAGACTCTTTGTGCGCGCTTTCCTTTCACCCCACAGCCCTCCTTTCAACATGTCACCCTCCTTTTCCTGGCGGCAGGCCGCCCTCGCCACTCTTTTAGTGACAGCCAACATCGCGCCGGTCGCCACCGCCGCTGCCGGTCCGCGGGCGCTGCAACAGCTCAACCAGCTCGGCGCGGGTGCCGGTGATGGCCAGCAAGCCAACAGCATCGCGGCCCAGATCCAAGACCTCATCGAAGGCATCCTCGGCGGAGGCGCGGGAGGAGGGGGCAAGGCCGCCCCTAAACCCCCGGCTGTTATCGAGAGCGTGACTGCCACTGAGTCCGCCGCCGAGACGGCTACTGAATCTGCCGCCGAGACGGCCACTGAATCTGCCGCCGAGACGGCCACTGAATCCGCTGCCGAGATAGCCTCGGCCACCGAGACGGTGACAGCGTCGGCCGACACGGCCCTCGAAACCGCGACAGCCACAGAATCCCTCGCCACCGAATCCCTCGCCACCGACACGGCATCCGCAACAGCCACCGCGACCGCAGTCGCAGCCGCCTACAACCTCACTGCGCCAGCGCTTAACGTGACCGACGCAGCCGCCGCGAACCTCACGCTCATCAACGACGATGCCAACTTGAACAACAACACCGCGGCTGCCGGCAAGGGTAAGGGGAAGGCCAAGGGCAAGGGCAAAGCCAAGGGCAAGGGTAAGGGCAAGGCGAAGGGGAAGGGGAACAACGGCGATGATGTGGTGGTGGTGGTTGCCGATCCGGCTGAGGTTGTCGAGGCCGAGGCAGGCGGCGCTGGTAACGGCAAGGGCAAGGGCAAGGGCAAGGGCAAGGGCAAGAATGCGGCGGCGGAGGAGGAGGAAGAGCTAGTGGGGGCTCCGGGGACGGCGTCGTTCATTTTGCCGCGGCGGAGGAGGGCGCGGTTCTCGGCTTGAGGAGTGCGGGGGGAAATGGCTGAGGTAGTCGGTCTCGGGGGGAAAAAAAAAAAGAATGAAGCCTCATCTAAAATAGACTAGCACATTGCCATAGGATAGTACGAAATATCGCAGCGCGATTTTAAGGGATGGCACACAATGTACTGGTATATGATGAATTTAGCATGGTGTACAATATACCAGCACGTAGATTTGTGCTAGTAATTATGATATACCAGTACATCACATGCCAAACTAAGATACACCAGCTTTATAGATGCTGCTTGATGCGCGACGACGACATCCCGCGCTACGGCGGCTACGCCACTCTCTCGCACACATGGGGCGACGATGGGGTCATACTGCAGGAGATGCGGCGCATGGAGAGTAAGATTCCGCAGGCTCTCAACAAACAAAAGCAGCATATTGCTGATAAGAGGGGCTTTACCAAGATCGAGAGCGCTGCTGCCATGGCTGTCCGGCGCGGACTTGGCTACCTCTGGGTTGGCACGTGCTGCATCCAAGAATGTTCACCCGACCACTAAGCCCTACAAAAGAGGGTATGTTTGCCGCCGTAAACGCAGGTCGCTTACGCACTCTGGAGTCTGGACCTTGTCAAACGGTAAATGGTAACGAGTGGCGGCCGGGATCGCCCACCCAGACAGACGGGGGCTCCTAAACTTAGGCCTGGGCCATTGTTTCGGCCCCTCCTAGAGTCTCACCTGATCCCTAGTTTGAGGCGCCTAGGATATCCAAAGGGCCTGGCATCTGGTCACTCTGCTAACTAGATGATAGGTGTGATATTTGTCGCTGAACATGGTCGGACAAAAAGGACAGCCGCGGTGAGGTTCGGCCGACACTCCCACAGCCGCCGCAATCATCTCGGGCGTGTAGTCTTCCGGCTCGACCTCCGGGTGCTGCTCTTTGAGATGTTGCAAATACTCGAGCTGGATCTCAAACTCGGCCTCGTGGCTGTGGCAGTGCCAAACCCGGCGGTGTTGGTTTCCATGGTCGATCCACTCCTGCTTCACGCCGTAGAGACGGCTAGGGTGCAAACAGTCCTCGTACGTGCAATAGTACGGCTGCAGGTCGTAGATCTGGTGTACGCTGCCGAAACACTTAGCACCCGTCTTAAATGTGCGCGAGCGTATAGACGGGCCTCACCGCTAGCCGTCTCGACTGAGGTACCTCTCTGGACATAAGATACCGCAGTAAGGACAAGGAAAGTACTTGTGGCCGGCGAGATGGCTCGGTACTGGGGGCCATGCGAGGTCCTCCCCTCGAGGGCTAACCACGGTCGACACGCAGCTACGATGCGAGATGACCGATCTCATATCGTTGGGGCCTATCGCTTTCAGGTCCATTTTAGTCACCGACGTAGCCATTGACTTCGCGGGGGTCGGTCTCGAAGCTTGGCTCGGGGCCGCTGCCGGCTGGGGAAGAGCAACGGCATCAACGGGCCACTCGGCGACGGCCGGAGCTTCCTCGGTCATGTCGCGCCCTAGGAGCTGGGCGTGCTTCTTCCAGTAAATAAATTGCTGCTTCCTACGGGCGTTGGCCATGCCCGCCCTGGCCATGAGCCAGTGGCTCGCCGAGGCGTACCGCGCGAGCAGCTCCTCCTGGCTGAAGCCCAGTTCCTGGAGCTGCTCGTCGTCGACCTCTTGAACTAGAGTACATGTATGTACGTAGGCATTATCTTAAACGAAGATAAAACCTGGCTAGCAAGTTATAGGTAGGCTTTGCTGTAAGTAGTCGAGTATTCGCCGTCCATTTACGTTACTACGTGGAGATTAAGGGTCCCCTATCATAAGAAACAACGAAGTCTTTATACCTGTCACGGGATGTTGGCTGGACCCCACCAATTCCCGTGCACGCACCCATTCCCAATCCGGACTAGCGGGGAGCTAGGGCCAAACAGGAAAGTGGGTTGGCTACAAGAGCATATCTCCAAGCCGCAGGTACGCAACCCTCTTCTTCCTTTCCTCTTTTCCCTAGCTTTAGATCTTCATACGACGGTATGGTAATATAGTAGCATCACCCCTATAGCCTATCACCGGTATCGTGACAATACCCACGTAAAAAGTAGCCTAGAACATCTACCCATGGCGTGTTAATTTCCCCTTTGGTTAGACATTCTGGGGGAGTAATCGCTCGCCTTAAGGAATTAGTATGGTAGATTAATCGGGGGTTAAAGAATATGGACCTTTCGATAAGTAATCTTAGGTCTCTGGAGGGCCGTTTGGTACTGGATACCCCGGCAGCGTAGTTCCCGGGTAATTGTATGGGTAGAGCATGTTAAACCATAGCTTTTCCGGACTTTCTCGGTTGAAATAAAGGGACCAACCTCTATAGAACGTAGTATACGCCTTAGGTCGTGTTCATTTAGAACGTGAGGGCGGCCAGAGCGTGGTAAAGATTTACTTGACTTTTGGATATTATAGTGTCGGACGATCTTGTCGATAGAGGCTAGGTTTATACCCTCTTTGACCTACAACGCCCTGTGGGAAAGACCTAATTGATGGCTTACTGTAATCCGGGTCCTTTTATGAGGGGAATATTCGAAATTTGAGATTTGGGGGATCACATTGACTTCGTCCATGGTTATGTAAAATTGGGTGGTGTTTTGAGGAAAGTTGGACGTGACGTGTATCGTGTGTGAAAGTAGGGTTTGCGGTCAGACTTTTGTCTCCCCACTGTACCACCTGAAGCTCGATTTGTGTCTTCCTAGCCGCTCCAACATCCCTGCTACGCCCGCTGCAGCTTCCAATGTCTCTGCATCATCGAATCCTCGCATACTATTGCTGGTTTTGAATATTTCGTCATACTATGTAATCCATTTTTTTAGCCTCTGCCCATGACGGCTTCAGGGTTTGCTGCTCTAACAGAACATGAACCTGGGCCATTCGTGCTCAGACTCGGAAGGCGCTGTATCGGTAGCACTGGGCTCTCTTAGCAAGGGGACTTTGTCATCTGGAATAGCTAGAGACGTAGTGAGGCTCGTTGCTCCAGACTGAGAGGATGTGGGCCGCCGCTGCCACGCCGTTGTTGTGTCAAGGTGGTGATCTGATGAAGGGCTACTAATACTTGGAGCAGTGGATGCCGCCTGGGTGAGGATAGACCACGGGCTAATAATGAGCGATGGGGTCAGCCATGTTCAAGAAACCGTTATTACCACTTACTCCTTTGCGACGACAAAAAGATACTTACCAGGTATATTGGAAAGTAGTTCCTTGGCGAGACTCGCGGCCGCGGCCGCAGCACACGGGTGCCAGGCATCATTCTTGTGCGAGTCGGAATAGTCTGCAATGCCCCGAATCACGATGCACTCGAAGTTGTTCATCAGGCCTGCCGCCTCCATCTCGAAACAGATAGCTCCGCCAAGGTTTCCGCTAATCCTGTCACGCTCAGTGGCATTTTTCATCACTCGGTTCCCCGAAGCGATCAAGCCATAAAACACGCGCGGGCAGTCTCGCGGCGGCCGGGGCTTGGCTTTCTCGCCGTCGCAATTAGCGCATGTCGGCTGGCCTTGATGGTGCTCGTAGTCCGGCAGGAACAAGACGTCCTTCTCGGGCCTTGGTCGCTCATATTCGGTTAGGCAGTCGTGCCTCCTGTGCATCTCGGATAAGAAGTCACCGATCCGGTTTCTCTTTTTCAGCCGATGGTTGGACTTCATGGCTGTCAGCGCGCCCTTCCACTGCTCTGACGATGAGCGGAGGACACACACCCTTTCTGATGAATCCTTCGGTCGTTTCTTTCCCAAGGTCATATTCTACCACGCCACCGGTCTCACCTGTCGGTGTGCCCACGACCACATCGCCAAGCCGGATATCATTGCCATTGCTTGGCACGCCGCCTCCGATGCCGACCAGCAGACGCAGTTTGATCGCCGGGAACGTTCGGCCCATGTGAATAGCCACACCCGCAGCCGAATTGGTGCCTTGCGAGCCTTCGGGTAGAGATGCCAGGACCATGTTGTGCTCACCTAGGGAACCAAAGCTATAAGTGTTCGTACCGTCCTTAGGAGTGTCCAGCCTGTCATATTCTTCATTGAGCATGGCTCTGGCAGCCGTGATTTCCACTTCCAGGGGGCATATCATAGCCACGGTATATTTATCAAGGCTTAAGCGCGTCCCAGTGCTGCGCGACATGTTGGTGTCTCCTCTCCCCAAGGCTTAAAAAAAAAAAGAAAAAAAAAGTAATCAATAACTGAAAGCTAATTAGGTGTGATGGATGATAGGGCCGTTCTGTACCGGAAACTTTGAGGTTACCTTGCGTGGGTGGGGCGGGCAGGAGATCAGGTCTGTGGTTTTCCAACAAAACCCGCAACGTCTCCCTTGCCTTGGACTCCATGGCTGCCCCGTCTAGGGTGTTACCCAGCCCCATCATTACTTGCGATAGTGTATAAGTGGCTCTAGTTAGGCTGACGGTAGGCCACTTAGCGCTCTGTGCTGATGCTGCTGCATGGCGGAGATTGGTTCTGGGCAGCGATACCACCTATTAGCTCACCCCGCCACTTAACTCTTAGGGGGCAGGGGGGTTATAGCATTGAGAGAGTATTACGCACCTCGCATCCAATAGCCGGTTAGTCTTCCAGTAGATAAAACCGACGGCGTAATAGCTATTCAGGGTGTGCTCGTGGAGTTCGCCAAAGACTTGGTCTTTGCGCGACCTCAGCACCTGTTGGTGGATCCTGAGAGACTCTTCTATTCTCCCATCTCCTTGGACCCCTCGAGCGGCGGGTCTGCATCCGTGAAGACTCTCCAGAGGGACCAAAGGTGGGGGATGTATTTTTCATACTCAATCCACTGATGATTGACAGGATTCATCCAAAGGGGGTTCTGCCTTGGAAATGCCGTCCGTATCATGCCCTGCGCTTGCGTGAAGACTTGTCGAAACTTTAGACGATCCTTACGGAGCTCGTGTAAGATATAGCTGTGTACCGAGCGATGAACTCGGAGGAACTTTTGGTGCTGTGCCGTTTCCGAATCGATAAGGTAGCGTGATCGAAGGTGCCGTTCCGCTTCGATGTTCTGTGCCTATGGATAGCGAGTCAATCGATGACTTTCGCTCTCAAGGGGAGTGGGACGGTTTCAAGCCCATACTTTGTCCAAGCGGAGAGATGGCCGCCGAGCAGCGTCGACTCTGGAATTGAATCCGGACCGAGGATGGACAGCATGTTGATGAAGTTTCTTGAGTCGCTGGGCAGATTGTTGACAGCCATGGAAAAACACGGTCAGCATGCTTTTAGAGTACTGAGACATGGAGATGCACTCGCCACTAGCCCACAGCTCGAAGCTGTCCTGTTTTGCAAGGAACTCGTCCACGAAATCTGAAAGCTCACAGTCGTCATCGGCACCTTGCATAAAGCCCACGACTAGAGCCAGGGCAAGGGGAAGCCTAGAAACCGACGTGGATACTGGGTATTGGGTAGTGAAGATCGGATGTTGGAAACAACATGAGCGGTTGAGTTCTGCACCTGCACCCCATTGAGGAAGGTCTGCCGCATGAATTCTTCATTTTGACTCTGTAGGGTGTCTATCAACTTAGTTAACTCAGCGTGATATTTTGTCCGCTTAGTACTACGAATCAACCTTGATGCCGAACCGTTTCAGGGTGAGCAATAAAGGGTGGACGAAGCCGACAGCTGTCATGGCCCTGGTTTCCCCATGCTTCTTAACCAGCTTGTCAATCATGTCATGACAAGAATCGTAGGTCGCCGAAGACAGCGTGCTGCGAAGTCGCCTCCTCGATGCTTCTGAAAGGGTCGCAAGATTGTCTTCGAAATTTTTATCCCACGAGCACGAGAAGGAGACCTTGTCCCAGGATGGAACGTTAGCCAAAGAAGAAGATGCAGCCATCCCGATTTGCTCCGGAGGCTACGCGAAGTACCCTGAAGTGAAAACGGGTTGAAGTGGATTATTGCCGAAGAGGGGGGGTGAGTAAAGAAGGACTGCCAGCTTCGGACAGACCGCAGTCATCTTGCATGACTCGCGCCTGCCGTTTCAATCACAACATCGCCCTTCGCGCCTTCCGGGCTTGGAGGGGAGAACAGAGCCTCCCAAGGCCGAAGTGTTTGTTACACACCAGATCACTACCCCGCCGACTTGTGTGCAAAGTCGGACAAAGCTTTGCTCATTACAAAAAACACTTTTCTAGAAAGCTTCCTCGTCAGCCGCTCTCCGTCGCTGCCCCGAGTGCTCCGCATTCTTCCGCCTTGGGTACATTGACAGCGATCCCTGGGTGCCTGCTGCCACACAGCCAATATCTGCACCATCCCTCCCTTCCGCTTTCCCCGCCGCCTTCCTTCGGTCGCAAAGTTTGTCCCCTAAGCGTTTCGCAGATCTGCCATCTCCGTTGCCGCCCCCTCACTGCTGTTTGCGTTTGTTGTTATGTTGCGATTCTGGCGCCCGTTCTTCTTCTGCCCCAAGCCCTCCGTCGCACGCGAATTCCGCCAAAATGGTCACCAGCCAGCTCAAGGCCTTGGGACCCACCATCCAGGAGATCTGCTCCATCTGTGGTGTCGCTGGCGTCTCCACTGGGGTCGTTCACCGTGGCTCCGTCGTCTATAGTGACAGCTTTGGTTTTCGCGATGTCGAGGGCCGCGTCAAGGGCGACGGCGACACCATCTATTACCTGGGATCCATGACTAAAAGCTTTACAGCTGAGGCCATTGGAATCCTTGTCGAGGAAGGCAAGCTGAAGTGGGCAACCCCCGTCAAAGATGTGGTTCCCGAGTTCCGCCCTAACGATGAAACTATCTACAACCACGCGAACATAGTAGATCTCCTCAGCCACCGCACCGGTCTCGAGCTGTGCCGACTCCTTCTGGGCCCAGTCAAACAACAACATCCTTCGAGAGAGAGACCAGGGGCTCCGCACCATCAACCAGCTCCGCGCCGTGACTCCCTTCCGAGGGGAATATCGACACAATAGCTGGGGTTACGAGATCGCTGGGAGAGTCATTGAGAGCCTCACCGGGGGGTCTTATTCAGACTTCCTATCCGACAAGATCTTCAAGCCTCCGGGCATGAGCCGTACATTTAATAACGACTCGGAGTGCCATGGCTCAGACAACGTCGCTAAGGGGTACATGACATACGACGACGCCACGCCTTGCCCTGTCCCCCGCCCTCACATGGCCGAGGGTACCCTGATGAACCCCGCTGGAGGTATCCAGAGCTCTGTCAATGACCTGCTCAAGTACTACACCACTCTGGTGAAGTCGTTGAACGATCCGCAGGAAACTGGGAGGACCGCCACGCCAGGCTCGCCCCTGAAACAGTTGCTCCCGCTACTGAGCGGTAGCATACGTACGGCGGCGAGCCTTCGTGAGCAGAGCTACGCCATGGGTTGGGCCAGGGTCCAGCTTCCTGGCAGACTTTGTGATACCTCCCGAAACCAAGCCGCCATGTCTCGAATGCCTGTCATCGGCGATTCTGAGCACTCCCGACTCGCCATCTATCACCATGGAATGCTGGTTGGCTTTAAAAACGCTGTCTACATCTTCCCCGAGACCGAGACGGTGGTCTTGCCCTTGTCTAATGCCGTTTCCATCAACGATGGCCCCGATTGGATCGGTCATCTCATCATCCAAACCCTGTTTGACGATCCCGTCAAGCACGATTACGTCGCCTTGGCCCGAGACACGCTGTCCTTCGGACTCGGAACTTACAACCGCATCGAGCGCGAGATCAAAGCCGAGTTGCAAAGCAAGACTGCTAGCGCACCCAAGCCACTCCGCTTGTATGTCGGCAAATACTACAATAAAATGAAGACTTTCTACATGGACATATCCATCAAGGGTAACGACGAGCTGTGGATGAATCTGCAGGGGAATTCCGTGGAAAATTACCGGCTGAAACATCATAACGGTGACGAGTTCACTTGGCACATGCCGCGAAACGAGCAGGTCAAGCGGGGAAGGAACCCCATCATGTACATGGAGTACTGGAAGATCAAATTTTGTTGCGGGACAGAAAACACGGCTCAGAGGATATTCTGGGTTATCGAGAGGGACCTACCGGGTGACGGTATGGAGCTCACTAAAGAAATGCCGACTACGGGTGAGCATCAGGAGCTGTGAATCGGTGAGGCCTCGAGACGTGATGTTCACCTGATGCAATGCCATAGATAATAGATGGGGCGTTCAGGGGGGTGGGGAAGCAGATTTGAGGATATTTCCCCCATAGTCGGATATGTACATAGGTACTCAATCGCCAAGGCATTTAGATTTGCACACTTACACTCCCGGGTTGCATCAAGAGCCGGAAAGGAAGCACTAATCAGGACTCATGGTAGGATGCATTACTCATGGGATGTAAATGATTGGCGCAAAGGGGATCGGGAGAGTGCAGCAATAAAATGCGCCGAACCACAACCGGTATCATTAGACCGCGGCTCGAACTCAAGTACTCAAGTATATCAAGCTCTGGGAACCCAGATGCTCAAGGTATCCAGCACAGGCAGCAGGCTCCTGCTTTTCGCGAAATCTTGACTTCTCCACACACGGAAAGAAAGCCATACCGCGAAACACGCCAACGCACTCGAACCACTTTGGTAGGCCTTCTTCTTTTCCCACAATTCCTTCTCACCTTGTTGGGCTCCAAGCCTGCTTGGATGTAACTGAGCCTCATCTCTCCAGCTGAACGAGCAGCGAGGGCGCAAACAGAGATGGCCCCACAAGACGGCCCGTAGAGCTCCGGCAAACCCAAAGCCACAACTAGTGACCCGCAAAGTTTAGCTAGACATGGGCAGAAGCACATAATAAGAACCGGCAGCTCGACCTGGTGGCAAGCCGCTTTGGCAGCAGAAGAAAAAGAGGGTCGGCAGCAGCCATGGACAAGCACTGTGGACAAGGATGGGATGGATTACAGCAAGACCAACTACTACACCACTCCTTCGGGCATCATGTCTTTCGACGAGACGACGAACTGAACCGAGCCATGTCTCTGAGGTCGGGTACTCCCCAAGCACCTCCCTAGGTACCTTAGTTAGCAGATAGCATTTCGGAATGGCAATAAGCCTGGATAGACGGCAACTCCCGTTCGCGGAGCCCATTTCTTCTTCGGGTGTTGGCATCACTTTGGATGTGCAGCAACCGCACAGGCTGGCCGCTGAACCGATTGCTAGCATTTGGGTATTTGTCCAGACTGACATAGAAGAGCAAACCACAACCGTAAGCACAAAAGCAAGCAGGAAGCTGCATGTTCAGAGCAGCCCATCTCCAGGCACCAAGCCTTCATTGCTGCTTGCGTCTGACTTACACTCACCTAAAGGAGCCCTCATAGGAGATATCTCTCTATTTAAACCAGTCTGACTGCCACCCACCCCTCATGTTCTTCCCACCAGATCATAGGAAGCCGGTACCTCGACGTGGTTCTTTTTGATTGGTCACTATATCCGTGAAGACCCCGGGGGTACGGAAATAAGAATGTGAAGAGAGAGGGTAAGGAAACAAAGGGGTATTAGAGGCGCTTTGGATAAGGTTACAGGGTGTTAGTTCCCTTATTTCTAGGAGAATTCACAACCACTTATCGGGCTAGGTCCCAAAACCTGGCCCCTTCCACTTAAACAAAGTTATATCAACAGCATTTTCCTTTTCTAAAAAAAAAAAAAAATAAAAAAACTTCGCCCCACCTTTCCTTTCTCCACGCCCTGCGACCCCAAAATTCTAGGTCCCGAAACCTGGCCCATTGCATGCGAGGAGGCGTGGCGCTAGTTACGGAAGGTAGTTAAATAGTAGCAAAAGCGGCTCTGTGTTTACCTCCGAATAACTCTGTACGGGTGATATAGTGTGGGCGAGACAGAGCAATGGTGATGGGATTGGTGGTGTTGCGGGCCAGGATTTCCTGGCCCTGCAACAGCTATCTAGGTGTTGGCCCAAGGGCACTAGCTAGGCGAGGTGGCGTGTGCACCCTGCACCCTCGAGGTGGACCTCCAATGCGTGTCAAGGTCAGCCTCAATACGCCCGCCCTTGTTCGTAAGCCAATCGGCAACCTACCACAGCCGCTGAGCCTGGCCAATTATCCTCATTTTTGTCTCTGATCGATATTCTTGGCCGCCACTCCGTTGGGCTTCCTCGGGCTCCCTCAGGAACGCCGATTTGTCTCGTCGAGTTTCTCCGGCCGATGCCCTCAGGTGTTCACCAAACGCCCCCAGACCCACGACCCGCACCTTCTCAATAGCCCGTTGATGACATGCTCAAAGCTCAATCTTTCTGGAAGCGATACGAGTAGGGTACCATGCGGCGACTGCGGCGACTGCGGCAATTGCGGTCGACTCTGCAAGAGCGCCTACGGTCAACTCTGCGCGGGCTGCGTGAGAGGCGACCGTCTGCCAAGTCCTCCACTCCTCCCGACCCCCAAAGCGACTGCCCGCCACCCGCCGAACATGGTCTGATCGAAGCATCCACGGATTGCGACCGCCTCGAGCCCGACTGTGCCCCGGCTCAAGACCTGCCCACATGCCTCTGGGACCGCGCGTACAGAACTCTTGGGGAAAATGATCCAGAGCTAGTAGAGAAGTACGAGAAATTGCTATTCGACGAGTTAAAAACAATAGGTGTGATTGTCCCCCCCTCCCCCCCCCCTCCCCCCTTAGGCTACTGTGCGGGCGCTAACTTATCATCGGCGTAGACCCGACGGCGGACAAGGCCGGCAATACGACGACTGCCAATACGAGCGATAAATTGGATCGGGAGCGATTGCAGACAATAATCAAACAAGGCTTGCAGCGACTGGAAGAAAAGAAACTCAAATACACCATTGCCGGCCATGAATTCGCCGTGGGGGATTGTATTGCTCAAGCTGCCGACCTGGTGTTGTGGGCCAAGGGTTGGATCTCTCTCGCCACCCAGGCCTCGCCCGAAGCTTCGATTGCCTGGGCTGGCATTGCTATGGTCCTCCCGCTTCTCACGAATACCAGGACTGCCGAGGAAGCCAATCATGAAGGCTTCACTTACGTGACCACTCGGATGGACTACTACGCGGCGTTTGAACCAATGTTTTTCCGCCTTGCGCGAAGTTGTGACGTTGTCGGCGACAAAGAGTTGATGAATAATGTCACGACCCACATTGTGGACCTCTATGAGCAAATTTTGGCATTCCAACTCCGAAGTGTCCTCAGATTCTACAAAACTCGCCTTGGGGTAATTGCACGGGATATGGTCCGGTACGACGACTGGGAAGATTGGCAGAAGAAGATCACAGGTCTGGAGGATATCGTCAATAAAGATTTAAAGCTTATCAACGCCTTCGTGTCGAGAGAGAATCTGGAACAACACGGTGAGAAGCTTGAGAAACTGCGGAATGCGAGCACCCAGTCCCTCGATACTATGCGGCGGTTACTCGCCACCCAAGAGGAGCATCTCCAAGCTGCGAAAGAAACCCTTGAACTCCAGAGAGAGATTGTCAAGCGGAGTCTGACCGAAAAGGAGGAACGGTGTCACCAATCGTTTCGCCTCGCAGGCACCAAGGGTGTCTCGTACGAGTGGTACAAAGACCGCGTGCAAGACAGAGTGGAAAATACCTGTCAGTGGTTCCTCGAACACGAGAACTTCATTCAGTGGCTCAAACAAGACTCGGGGCCGCTGTTGGTTTCGGCAGACCCCGGCTGCGGGAAGTCAGTCCTGGCGAAATATCTGATCGACCAGGCGCTACCTAGGGCCTCCAACGCCAGTATCTGCTACTTTTTTTTCAAGGATCAGGACCAGAATACCGTCAGCCAAGCGCTCTGTGCGCTACTTCATCAGCTCTTCACGCACCAGCCTCTTCTGATCCGCCATGCCATGTCAAAACATGCGCAGGACGGCCCGGCTCTAGTCAACAACACAGTGGCGTTGTGGAGCATTTTGGAAGACGCCATACAGGATGCACAAGCAGGACCCGTTATCGTAGTCCTGGATGCGCTGGATGAATGCCTCGAACCTGAGTTCCGGGATTTAGCTCGCAAGCTGAAACAACTCCATCGAAACATACAGCGGCAGCAATCTCACGGCAAGATTCGGACTCTCCTAACTTGCCGCCCATACGAGAGTATAGTCGCAGATTTTCGGGAGCTGGCCCAAGACTTCCCATTCATCCGCATTCCAGGCGAAGACGAGTCAGATGCCATCAGCAGAGAAGTGAATCTCGTTGTCGTACATCGAGTCGAGCAACTTGCACAGGAGAAGATGCTAGATGATGACGTTAAGGCCCGCTTGAAAGAGCGGCTACTCGAGATCAAACACCGCACATACCTTTGGGTGTACCTTGTGTTCGACTTCCTCAAGGACTTTGACTTTAAAAAGACTATAAAGGGCGTCGATGCCAGCATTGCAACGCTCCCAGAGAATGTCAACCAAGCATATGAGAAGATTCTCAGCAAATCTCGCGAGGCCACCATAGTTCGAAAAGCGCTAAGTATCATCTTGGCGGCAAGCCGGCCTCTGACACTGGCGGAGATGAACATCGCCGTCAACACAGACACCGAGGCCGACAGCGCAGAGGCTCTCGACTTGGAAAAGGAAGAGGATTTCCAAGTCCGTCTCAGGTCTTGGTGTGGATTGTTTGTCTCGATTTACCACGGCAAGATCTATTTCCTCCACCAGACAGCCAGGGAATTTCTCCTCGCCCGTCCGTCGCCACCTACGGCAGTCATTCCAGGTTCACACTGGCACCACTCCATCATAACACGCGATGCTCACCAAGTCCTTGCTGAGGTCTGCGTCGCCTACCTCGATCTTTTCAATTCACCTGAGCATTCTCCGACGGGGTCATGTCTCGATTTCTTGAATTACTCAGCCAACTACTGGGCTCAGCATTTCCGCGAAGCTCGACTCAACGGTCCCATTAGCATTATCGATCGTGCAGTCAGGATCTACGACCCACACTTGGAAAGCCTCTCGAAATGGCATGGGATCTACCACCAGTCGTATATTAGCACTCTGGGCGGTCGACCCTCTCTCTGTCTCGCAGCATGTTTAGGCCACGAGGCTGTTGCCAAGCTTTTACTTGATAAAGGTGTCGATTTCGAAGCGAAGGATTCTGATGGCCAAACACCACTTATCTGGGCCGCTCGAAACGGCCACGAGGCTGTTGTCAAGCTTTTACTTGATAAAGGTGTCGATTTCGAAGCGAAGGATTCTACTTATGGCCAAACACCACTTATCTGGGCCTCTGAAAACGGCCACGAGGCTGTTGTCAAGCTGTTACTTGATAAAGGTGTCGATCTCGAAGCGAAGGATTCTGATGGCCAAACACCACTTATCTGGGCCGCTCGAAAGGGCCACGAGGCTGTTGTCAAGCTTTTACTTGATAAAGGTGTCGATTTCGAAGCGAAGGATTCTACTTATGGCCAAACACCACTTATCTGGGCCGCTCGAAACGGCCACGAGGCTGTTGTCAAGCTTTTACTTGATAAAGGTGTCGATTTCGAAGCGAAGGATTCTACTTATGGCCAAACACCACTTATCTGGGCCGCTCGAAACGGCCACGAGGCTGTTGTCAAGCTTTTACTTGATAAAGGTGTCGATTTCGAAGCGAAGGATTCTACTTATGGCCAAACACCACTTATCTGGGCCTCTGAAAACGGCCACGAGGCTGTTGTCAAGCTGTTACTTGATAAAGGTGTCGATCTCGAAGCGAAGGATTCTGATGGCCAAACACCACTTATCTGGGCCGCTCGAAAGGGCCACGAGGCTGTTGTCAAGCTTTTACTTGATAAAGGTGTCGATTTCGAAGCGAAGGATTCTACTTATGGCCAAACACCACTTATCTGGGCCGCTCGAAACGGCCACGAGGCTGTTGTCAAGCTTTTACTTGATAAAGGTGTCGATTTCGAAGCGAAGGATTCTACTTATGGCCAAACACCACTTATCTGGGCCGCTCGAAACGGCCACGAGGCTGTTGTCAAGCTTTTACTTGATAAAGGTGTCGATTTCGAAGCGAAGGATTCTACTTATGGCCAAACACCACTTATCTGGGCCGCTCGAAACGGCCACGAGGCTGTTGTCAAGCTTTTACTTGATAAAGGTGTCGATTTCGAAGCGAAGGATTCTACTTATGGCCAAACACCACTTATCTGGGCCTCTGAAAACGGCCACGAGGCTGTTGTCAAGCTTTTACTTGATAAAGGTGTCGATTTCGAAGCGAAGAATTCTGATGGCCGAACACCACTTATCTGGGCCGCTGAAAACGGCCATGAGGCAATTATAAAACTGCTGAGAAACAGAGGGGCTAAAAACTAATCTTAGACGATTTCATCTGTGCTGGAGAGGTCTGTGTGTATTACGGCTTTGGATCATGCTGTTAAAGGTCATGTCTATTGTCCGCAGGGGTGGAGCGAGCGAAGGGAATATCCTAGGTCGCTAGTGATGGGTGCCGAGGCTGGTGACACCGGAGATAGATACGCCGGGATAGATACACTCCAACTCTGGTTTGTTTGTTAACGCGGAACACTCCAAGCTCTGATAAGGCCTTTCTGGCATTTCAAACGGTACATTTGGTATTTTAGAACGCCTTTCTCTATCCTGGAAAAGCCTTTTGAAATACCAGGGATGCCTTTCTTAACCTAGCTACAAAGGTATCGAGGCTTTAGTACCTCTGTCGGTGGGAGTATCACGTGTTAACAAACAAACCAGGGCTGGATTATACCGTGGACGACGGTTTGGAGTTTTGGGTTTGGTAAGGTGGGACGATATGGGGCTTGAGAGAGGCGTCAGTTTCGTGAGCAGTGATAGGTTAGGGAAGGTGTTCCGGGTTGATTGTCCCTTTGTTGGTGGAGGGGATGTTGTGTGCTTGCTTTTTCATTAATGGAATAGATAAATTTGTCCTGTATTACCCACATTTATCTGACGATGCTTGTTTCTAAGAAAGTGCTCAGATCGTCGGGGAGAGGATATTGCCGCGCTTAAGCACCATCTTGTTCGACTGCCCATATTCTGGGTCCTTCTCTCCGATACTCCTTTGTACAACACAATTAGTCTGTATGGGTAAATGCCATATCTGTAGTAGGTTGTTGTTAGAGAATTAAAAATTACGGCAACTATAGCCGGGCCAAAGATCGCATCCCTAAACTGACTTCGGCTTAGGGAGGTACTACTTTGTCTCACCCCCTGCTTAGGCTCTGCGACTGATCCGGACTTAGTCAAAAATTGTTATGGGAGGGTAACTATAGAGGGAGTCAGTTGTAAAAAAGAAAAGAGTCTTATCGAAAGATAGTTGAGCTAAAATTAGGCTCGCTTTACTTTACCCTCGGCTTATCTTTAGCTTACTATTGCTTACCCCCAAGCTTACTATACTACGAAATTATAAACTTTATGTAACGAGGGATAAGTTTTTAGTTAGATAGTACTAACCTATTTCTGGTCCCTACCTAGGGGAAAAACTGTAACGCTGTTAGGCGCTGGGGTGACAAGGATAGGAGGTCGCAGTGCAAGATGATGGGACAGTGATTAGGTGGTTGCAAGAAGATCAATTGAAGCTTGCCTGACTCAATAGAGTTGGGTAGTCCAGGGCTCTTTTCTATCTGGGCTAGAGTAGCCGGAAACGGTAGAGTGATTTGAGGTCTCTTTGTGGTCTGCGTCCCGAACTATCCCGCTCCTTGCACAGGACTTTTGCGGAGGTGTTCTTTATCCTGTGCTCTGCATCGTCCGACGGTGCCCCCGGCACCTGCACTCGCATGTGCTACATTACGATACTATAAGAAGTAATTTGCTATTAGTAGTAATTCGCATAACCTAAGATATGAACTAACGGGCTCTATGTATATAAAAGAGGACTAATTATAGCCCTGTAAGTGTTGGATATTATTATGTCCAATTGCGGAAGGCTAGTGATTAAGTAATTAACAGCGTTTACAGAAAGACGGGCCCAACCTTTGCCGCGAGCGTCTCTAAAGGGTCTTCGTCGGTAGATCCTGTAGCACGCCTTTTCGACGCCAGGGCTTGGGGCCGACGGCCACCCTCAGAGCCGGGCCCCCGCGGCGGCCATGGGAGGAGGTCTTGTACCAACCGTGCCGCCTCTTGCAAGGAAGCGCAGCTCTTTGGGCGCTCATTTACCCCTATAGTAATCGTGAACCCCAATGATGATGGGGTTCGATGCCCCTTGGACAAGATAAACGATATCTCCTCCCCGGATGCCTTTCACCGTCATGTGCAAAGTAGCTTTCAAGGCTTGGTCGCCCATAGTGTGAAAATGCGGCCTTTCCCAAGCGATAACGATACTCTGCCTGTCGCTGAGTATCGTCGGTAGAGTACAGTGGTCGAGGATGCAACCTTTCTTTTTGATGACTGTAAGGCTTTGATTGCCTCGGGTGTGCAAGGGCAGCTGGGTGAAGAAAATCGGACCAGGGCTTGAAAGACCGAGTCCCGCGAATTCTCATAGTTTACCGACAGGGCACATTCCCAGATGCACTGGAACCAGGGCCGCTCAAGCAGTGAGAAGATTGCACGCTTCTCCCTCTCACCCGTAGAAGCATTGCTCTCATTCTTCTTGTCGAAACGTCCAGTCTATCGGTGAGAAGCAGTCGGATCTACCTACAATCTCCTCTTAGGACGCAGTCCTTACATTCTCGAAACCGCTCGCCGAGCCCGCAGCAAATTCAGCCCACAACCACTAATGCACAGAGCATATTTCCCAGACTTCTGGGAACCCCTGCCGACCGACTCCTTCTGGGATCAATTAGGCCCTCTCGCCCCTGTCGGTCGACGCTTTCAAAGAATCCGCTTGACCGTAAGTATCCGTTATTGCCTTCGTTTTGTTGCCGCTTCTATTCCCTAACTCTGTACTTGAGGGAGCCGTTCTCCTCGGGCGCCCTCTACCCGCACCACCACCGTAGCATCCAACGTCATGCCCACCCCTAACGGCCGCCGATCCCCAAGATCCTACGGCCGCACCTCTCGAATCAGCGGTCGCGTTCTGAGAATTGGTGGTGTCTCTTGAGTAAGTCCTTGCGATGCACGGAGCGCTGTGCTGCTAGCTTGATCCTAGGTTGAAAAGTTTAGCTTCACCATTGTTTTCTATCCAACTAGGTTACTTGTAGGTATCTAGGCGCGCTTGGTGATGGTCATCTCCCACCACTCCCAAGGTGCTGAGCTTCACTGGCGTGCACGCAGCATGCTTTTTAATCACCACGGACTGCCTAAGCCAGTTAGGAAATTGTGTGTCACATTCCCAGACGCCAGCACGAGGTTTCGCGTCTTCATGTTCCTGCCTGGGAACTCGATTCCCGAATCGGCGGATTGTTGCCACAAAATACAATCGAGGTCCTCCAGGCAATAGACATTCACGCGAGGGTGCCATTTTGTTGCTGCGCACCTAAGAGCGAGCACGCTGCTTCCACCACTGTGGAGGAATGCCAGCTACCAGCTCAATCGGGAGACGACAGTAATGCAGATGCCAAGTACTCGGTCGCGGCTTTTGGCAAAGCAAGCAATTGGCGCGGTCGTATGCAGCCGTGTAAAATCTACTCAGCATCCTTCCTGATTACTGTTGGGGGGGCAAAGCAGTGATGCCATTGCTACCTATTGGTCTTCTGGAGTTTGCAAGATCTAGGATCTGCAACTGCAAGAGGGACGACGTGCTTCAAAGATACCATCCTTAGGGTATGGCATCACATAATCCGGATCCCCGGGGCTTTCTCATATACGATAGCACCTATAGGAGTCAAAGCTCACCATACGCTCCCCCGCCGCCCTCGGCGTGCCGTGAACACAATGAAGCGCAATAGAACCGGTGGGAGAAAGACCTCAGGGGAGCCCAGGAGCAGGCCAAGCACCGGACGTGGACCAAGCTCAGCCCCAAATCTAAGATTCTAGGCCTCAAGGACCACCGCATCGGAGCCCTCACCGCGCCGTTCGGCAGGCCAGAGCCAAAGAGACAGGTCCAGGCAGGATGTGGATGATGATAGCCATGACGATGATGACGACAACAGAGGCCAAGACGACAAAAAGAACTCTAAGCGACAGGAAACAGCCCACCCCGGCCAATCCTTCGCCTGCCCCTTTGCGAAAGCTGACCCTGAAACACCGTTCATGCCTGAGGTATATCATGAGGCGCATCGGCGATGTGAAGTTACACATTGAGAGGCATCACACGATGCGACTTGTCTCTGACGGCCCGGGGAAGCATGATGACCAAGTGGACCACACGCAAGCTCAGACATTCATTGAGTTTCCATAGCGTCAGAGACAAATAGCGTGCCAAGTCATACACCGCCAAATAATCTCATCCGAGTGCCCAAGATGAACAAAAGAGACAACAGGGTCCACCCCCCCTGGCAGAGGGAACAGGCCACGGGGACTATCGGTCCTTCCATGGGCGGTTTAGGCACGAACCGGAGGGCTGGGGGCCCTACGCGTACGGGATCTACACGGAGCCGGGCCACGTCTTCAAATGCCCGCTCAACATAAGGGCGCTACCAACTAAAATAGGTTCGCCGCTGCAATTCATACACCAAAGCAAGAAGATGCTGGTGCTCAACTTTCCAACGCCAAACCCGACGCTGCTAAAGTTCTTGAAGGATTTGATTCTGTGCCACTTGGTGGAATTTTGGTTGGCTATTATCAATGCTAACTCGCAGATGTATAAAAGGTGCTTTTCCCTCTCACCCTTCTCCATCGCTTAGTCGTAAATAGTACTGTAGCGCTCTCTAGGTGGTTTTATCACTCGGTACCCTCCCTTCTCATTACCGTCAACTTGACCTCCTTCCAACTTGAGTGTTCTAGACCTTAGGGACAGGCGGTCTTCTAGAATCAACTTGCATGTCGACCTCTCGTGGGACTTTGAATGATGAGAGTTCTAGATTCTGTAATGTGTCTGTAATATGGAAAACTAGGGCTAGTCTATATAATGAGCTGGCTAACTGGACCGCAAGAAGTTGAGAGGAGGATGCGAGCACCAGAGCCGGCCGTGATTTCCTCAAGTTGTAAATGCCGATCCGCTATTGCTCCTTCTCCCGAGGGGCCTGATCCCGCATCTCCCTGGCCACATCCATGAATTGGCTGGCGCTGATGGCGGTAAACACATGCCACCACCCATGGAACTCAAACACCCAAGCCCAGGGCAGCCCAACCTGCTGTCTAATGTGTCTCAGCTCGGCGCAGTACTTCAGCTCTACGTTCCAGAGCAAGTATCCAAATAGGCCAACCAAGACAGCCTGGCGGGATCGAGATGTCAGTTCGCGGGCCTTGGGCTTCGGGAAAGCTTTGATCCAGCGAACGAGGTAGTTGGTTCTGAGGCCGATGATGACGATGGAGCCAACGAAGCCGATCACTTGCCAGATGATGTTTTCCGACCAGACGTAGAAGACCAAAAAGGGCACGTAAAAGATCGCCAGACCAGTGGTGATGGCGGGGACCCTCGAGGGGCGCTGGCCGGCGACGAGGGTGGCGTGGAGCATCGACCAGGTCAGGACGAGCATCGAAAGCTCGTCGACATACTCTAGCGTGTGCCGAAGGGATGCGTGAAATAGGAAGGATCCAATGCCGAGCCCGAGGAGAGAAATGGACATGAAATCCAGCTTCGGTACGAGAATTCCGCGGCTCCCCGGGCCGTACATGTAGCGCAAGGCGAGGATAACTGCAAGCCTGCGTCAGTCGAGTCGTCTTGCCAGGAATAAGGCCTGCAGCAAGACCAGCGGTGCAATGGCAACCTACTGTACGCGAAATTCGTCAAAGAGTTGACGAACTCGGCGACGTAGAATGAGATGGTGTAATCTTCTTCACAGAAACTGGGCTACCAGTCAGCGCGCGAGCTCGAGTCGGGAGATTCCCACGGCGCCTTCTTACTTGGCCCTGCTCGTCGGCGGGCTCCAAGCACCGCTGGAAGAAAACTCATCTCCGCCAAAGTTGGAGTTCTGGTGTTCTATCATGAAACTCATCTCGGCTGCGCGTCTTGCTGTTGGTAGCTATAAAGTTGGTGGTGGGAGGGAGTGACGTGGTGACGTTGACACACAAGTCCATGCACGCAAAAAAAGGAAAAATATCTGACGCACCAATTGGCGGGGCTGGGAGATTTCGGATGCGATTTGACCCTAGCCACATATTCCGCACCTATTGGTCAATCGACAATCAATCCTTGCTCAATTACCCCCACCTCCTATCATCAACATACAACGCTACGGATACTCTATCCAACCCATCGCCCGCGATACCTACCAACAGAGACTCCAAAGACCTTCTCCGCGTGCTGCAACCCTGTGTAGACCACATTCGAGCCGTCACACTGGCCCCTTGCTCGCCTCGCCCACAAAGTCCAAGTGCTATCAACATTCGATACTATTGTCCTTATTCGACGGACTAGAGAAAAGAGTATTGGCGGCTTGATTAGAGCCTCAGGGTAACCAGCACGTATCCACTGGAATGTAGGAACCGTCAGGTTATTCAAGTCATCGTATCCCGAAGTGTTGGCGTAGCTCGGTGTCGACGGGGGGAAGCTCAATCCCCCATATACATATCTACGTTCGGTAGTGTTAGCCATGGGTGACGGGCCTCGAGGGTTCGGTTGGCTCGGTGAGAGCTCTGGCTGGATCAGGGGTGGCATAATGCGGGTAGGGGAGAACCGAAAGTCGGCCAACATGCCTGTTCCGCCCTGGGGACATCATGCACAGAATTGGACAGGAAGTCTCACATGTTGTAGCTGGACCAGTCTTACGCCCACGTAGCCCAGCACAAAAACGGGGTCTAATCTCGGGGGTATGACTGTTGGTTTAGGGTTTCCAATTAATGATCCCCCCGTCAATATAGAGCCACCGATCGACCACGGCTGACTGATGGCCGAAACGTCGACAGAAGTCGTTGACGGGGTAAAAGGCGGTTGTGGCAGATACCCAAAGCCATAATAAAGCCAGTAGCCAGCAGAAAGGACGAGGCTGCTTCCAATGGAACAGCGCAGCCATCGGTCGGAGGCGGCGCGGCAAGAACGGCAGTATGTCGGCGGAACATGAGAACAAAAGTTATCGGGAAGTAGAGAATGCCAAGGGGGGGGGGGGAGGAACACGGCTGCCGAATATTATTCCCGTGGCGAAATGGATAGCTTAGCTCTGCGTCAGCAGAGCGAGGGAGACACCGGCAGTGGTGGTATATAGATGGGAGAAGCGTACAAAGGGGTATGTTAGAGGATTACACCGGCCCTGAAGTCTGCTCTGTTTTGCTCGCTCGGGTGAGAGCCCCTTTGACTCCATATGACTACCACCTAGATGCGTGTGTGTGGCTGAATCTGCGCTGAGTTTTTGATTTGGCCTGCACTTGCTTGCCGCCACCAGCCAGCCACCGAGATCGACAGGCTTACGTTGACGCGGCGATGATGACGGGCGGCACCATACGCTCGGACAGAGGCCAAACAGAGAATAGAACCCCAATTGTTGGGTTTTACAAGCCAATCATTGTCGCTATTGCCCAGGACTATGGAACTTGGTGCATCGGCCGGTTCGGTGAGAAAATCTGCCTTGAGGAACAAAGGGGCTTAATGGACTCACTCAAAAAGAAGAACCCCGCCCGCGACCCATACTTATCCCAGAATACAGCACTCTTGAATCCTGTAAACTTGATGGGGGTCGTAAGTGTGTGATTGACTTGCTTGTGAGAATTCCGCGTGTGGTGTTGTATGTCCTGTGCATGCGAGCACCCATGAGGAAAGCTGTAACCAGAATCGTAGTACTTAGTCATGCCCTTTCCACAGAGAGGTGGCCAGCAATATGAATACAAAACACCAGCTCCCGTCTAAAGCATGGTACTCTTGACAATTTTGTCCTATCTAGAGCATGAATTATGGCGGCAATTCAGGTAGTCAGATATAAACCATTTTTAACTTAACTCCCTGCTCCCGTAGGGTGGCCCAGTTCTGCGGTGTAGGAAACCTGGGACCTATGTGGATATTACGGAGCAGGGCCCAGGTACCAGCCGGGCAGAGTATTAGAAACTCATAACCAAAACATGAAAACCGAGGCAGAGTGCGGTGTGATGTTCCGACATGGGGGCAGGTAACTAGCTCTGTCAGCAAGTGCAGCGTCTCATCCCTTCTTATCCTTCAATTCGCCCTTCCCGTCTCGGTCTTGGGTCACTCCAAGCAGACATTACTCCATCTCGCTCCCAGCGCCCGCATATCGAATGTGCTCTCAGGCGTAAAAGGTATATCGCCCTCGACCAGGCTGCGCTCAGCGAGTTGAAGCAGCCCGATTCGCCTCCCAGACACCCCATCCCTCTCAAATACAACAGCAAAATTTTCGTCACTATTGTCATATGTACATGTTGATATGGCTTCGAACTGGTCAAACATGAACCTGGCCGGCGATGCGGTGCCAAAGTCCGGCAGGAACTTCAAGACACTTGTAATGCTGGCTGAGGAGTCGCGAAGCTTTGTGTAATACATCGTCCTTCGTGGCTTCGAAAACGTCACTCCCACGAATGGCCCAACTTCAAACGCCCAGCCCTGAATCTGAAGGGACATCCCCCAATCCGACGGTGAGCGCAACAGGCCTCCCGTCTGCACAAACTCACACCATCCGATCTTGTCCCCATGCTTTGTCGACACTGCAAAGTTGTAATTTGCATTGCTGGCCTCCTTCCGTGGACCCATATACGTGTTGACTTGAACCCTCCCGTCGATGGCGAGCCAAGACCAAGTTGGGAATCCAGCCCGCCTCTTCCCCGACCGCACATCTCCCGTACATAGGCGCCAGCATAGAGCCCTCCATAGAGCGTCGCACAGCTCTGGACTCCCGCGGTCCGCGGGGAAGCGTAGGGGAATGCCCCAGTAGTGGTGGCAGTTGTCGTTCAAGGCTACCCACATGGTCAACACGCCCACACAAGCATCCAGAGCGTCGCTGCTATACGTCATGCTCCTCGTTGAGTATCGCCTCACAAGGGAAACAACCCCATCCGCCTCATTAACCCCATATCTCGACTTTTGTGAATTTCCGTCCCCATGTGCCAATGCAATCGGTTGGTTTAGATGCTCAAACGCCTCGCATTCTGCGCAAAGAAACGAGACTTCTAGGTCTGTAAAGTAGAAAATCCTTCTCGAGAGCGCAGCCTCCTGAAAGGTCCAAGCCCGCGTGTCCCAGACCGAGTTGTGGATAGCCTCTTGCTGCCGCCTCTGGATTGCCCCTGAAACCAGCACGCGGTCTCCCACATGGCCCACGATCTGGTGATGAGGTATTCTGCAGCGGGTTGCGCCAACGCCGGGTAGGCCGTATGTCGGATCTAACCCGCTGGATGCCGCAATGGTTGCCACTGCACGGCCGTAGATCTCCCTCATGTTGAGGATCTGGCTTGCTTTGTGAACGGGGTCGTCTTGCCAAATGCAGTACCGGTCGATCCAAATGTATCGGAATCCCAGCTCCAGAGCTACCGTGATCGAGTCTCGGACTGTGGGCGGGAGGCTTTTGGGTAGGGACGGGTAGCTGTACTTCTCCGGGGGTCCTTGACCCCAAACATAGCTAAGAGCGAGGTATAGCATGCTCGGATCGGCAGCGACTATCGTGTGCGTCTGGCAGTCGATAAGCTTCATATGGGGAACCACTGGGCTGGTAGCTGAATAAATGCATGACTGGTGGTTGGCAAGACAGGATTTGAGCCAAGACCGCATGAGGGCATAGTCGACGCGCCCTGGAATTACCAAGCGGCCCCGAATGGAGGTGGGGGTCCCGGAAATGTTGTCGGTGTGGACTTCCGTGATCCAGGTTCCCGTGTTCCTAACGAAACTTGCGATGCAACCGAGGAGGTTCGGGGGAATCCTGGAGGCCTGGAAACTGTGTGCCGGATCAAGATACTCATGAGCAACACGTTCTAGTGTGTCAGATCCCTTGATGACTATGAGCCACGCTGAGGCATTTACATCATGGCAAGCTGCACCTATACCGTTGCTACTGGGAAGGGATGTTGGGTAAATGAATTGGCTCGACGTCGTCGCCAGAGTAAATCCGTCGCCATCTTCCATGGCCGTGAGGGATCCGGTTGGTCGAGGGGAGCCCAGGCCCATCGAGCAAAGAGATGGGACCTTGTATTTCTCGGCAACCGATGCCACTACCGAGAGAAAGGAGCACAACCGGCAGGAACCCTTTCCGGACTGGACAGACTCCATTGAAAAAGTTGTTATCTTGCGTAGATATTCCGTCCATGGTGTGGCGCCCGGCGTTTGAAGTGGAGGAAGGTTGTCGAACTGGCATGGGTCGAACGCGTCATCGAGGTCAACGGACGCGCACCCCGGGCAAAGCGGGGGATTTTTATGTTGCAACACTACATCCATTCTCGTGGCTGTGTCAGGGGAGGTACTGGCGAGCGGTTATATTCCTATGTTTTTGTGGCCCTCGAGGTAGTGTGTGATCCAGCAGTTCAGAGCAGTCTCCCAACCAACCTACCAATCACCCAAAGTTAATTCACAAGAGCTAAAAGCACTTCTCGTATCAACCAATGATGAACATGATAAAAACAGCGGTTTTCGGCGCCGGCATCATGTCAATTGGGGGGGGGGGGGTACCTATTTCCAGGGTCCTGGGATCCCGAGTTTTCCAGTAGGTGTGGAGGGTATGGTCGTATCTGACGGGTGTGCGGCTGAGAATGAAACACTTTAGGCAGCAGGGGAAGGGCCCTCACATGCCAGTCACATTAACGTATATGATAAGCGAGTGTCGTAGACAAGCGAGTGTCGCACTTTCCACCACCTTACCACAACAATTCTCAATTACACAACCACAACACTAGGAAATAACAATAACTGAGTCAGAAACAGATGAATCAGAAGATTCTGTAGCCTCCTTGCATGTGCGTGCATTATGCCCAGGCTTGCCGCACACGCCACAGTACCGAATCTTCGTACGAGACCCCCCTGCACCACCACCATTTTGTCGCGTTTCCTGGACCAACTGCTTACCCACAGCCTTCTGATCTAGTAGATCCTGTGCCTCTTGTACAGTAAGTGACCCTCCAAGCCGTACACGTGTTTTTTTGGCTCTCCGTCGCTTACTAAGTCCCTCATTGGCCTTTCGAAGTGCCGAAACCTCCGTACGTAGAAGAGTAACCTCATGTATTATAGCCATTGTATCTTTAGCTAATCGGTCCACAGTAACCAGTATAGGTGTTGGAGAGCTACTATGATGGTTGGATATTCGACTTTTGATAAGCTCTGACTGTGAAGTGGCTTCTCGAAGGTTGTGTGGTGTTTGAGAAAGCTAAGGTAGTGCCGTACCTAGGCTTGAGGCTGGGGGTGTTGGAGTCCGAATACGCACATCCAGCTTAGATATCACCCTTTCTGGATCGTACGGCACAAGTCCGGCTCCGGCAAACCCTCCTTGGATATTCCTTTCCGTAATTGAAGTAAAAAACGCTTCTTTAAACGTACAAAGAAACTCCAACTTACTAATGTGTGTAATGTTCATCCGTATCAACTACTCAATTTGGCGGCTGTATACCTTCTTTAATGGCCTAAAACAGCTAACATCTAATGGCTGAAGTATATGTGAAGAGTGCGGAGGTATATAAAGTGTAATATTATTGTGCTTCTGACAGTAGGTTTCGAATTCTTCGGAGTGGTAGTTATCGTAGCCATCAAGGATGAGCAGCCGATATTTGCCCTTCGTACGAGATGCTGTGTGTAAATCAAAGTGCCGAATCCAATCTATGCCTTTCTCATTGGTAGTCTAACCATTGTCAGTTGTTACAATGCGCCAGGTGGCCGGAAGGTTGCACTCCTGATAACAATTAGCGAGGTGATATTGCCCAGCCAAGATGACGAATGGTAGGATGGCCCAGCCCAAGGCATTTACTCCTTGGGGAACCGTAGCCTACTCTCGATTGCTAGGCTGGGCCTGTTTAGCTCTACTGCGGCCATCTGAGGTAGTAACTACTATGGAGGCGATGATAATGCCTATCATAAACCTAGTCTCATCGAAGTTGTACGAATCGTCGTCGAGAATGCCGTATTTGACCTTAATGTTGTGCACAAGTGCAAACCACTCGCGAATAACTTTTGGATCTTCGCATTTGGCCCTCTGGTAGTCGTATTTACGCGTAAAACGCGTTCGAAGTTCTGGTTGGCGCTTGACGAAGTTGTGAGCCTATCGTACGCTAACAGGCGGCGTGTCGCGTTCGCGTAGTAATCGGTTGGCCATATCTTCCACGTACGAAAGCCGGGGGTGGAATGTGCGTGTACATAGCTCAATTATGTATTGAACAATTGTTTTCTTCTCTAAATCCGTAAGTTTGTGCGAATTGGCTGGAGTATCGCATCGTGTAGATATACCGGCTCGTCGGCGCCCTAAGGTTCTGTCGCACACTTCGTAGATCTCTGCCGCGTGTCGTAAGCTTAGATTTTTATCGCGTTCGAGGGCTTGGAGGGCTAAAATAATACTGGCTTCGTTTGAAGAAACTGGCATTGTAGATAGTGGAGAAAAGTGGTGTCAAGTGTAGAGGTGTTGTGTTGTGCGGAAAGTGCGACACTCGCTTGTCTGCGGCACTCGCTTATCATATACGTTAGGTGAAAACCCCACACGTAAAACGAAATGGAATCAATCAATCAACATTACCCTGCGTGTCAGAACATCCGTCACCACAGCATCCACGGCCTCTTTTCGTCAGCCCAAAAAGGGTGTCCTGTATGCATCCTCTTCACTTACGCTCTCGAACCGCATCAGGACAAGATTCAGAAGCTCTTGTTTGCCGCCCGACACAGACCTGCAATGTCGGAATTCTGGAACCCGGGGGCGCGCAACAGGGGGTGCTTGTTGCTTTTGAATTTTGAGAGGGACATCTTGCGGAATCTAGTCTAGTTTCTGCGTCAGCGCTCCGACAACAGATTGTGAGGCCACATGGGCTCAAGTCAAGGAGTGGCTTTACTGGTGCACCGTCAGCCCTCTCGACAGGTCTAATCTAGTAGATAGCGAAAACAGCGAGCCAGATGACTCCAGCCGGGCTTCTTTCGAAATTTCCAGCTCCGACGGCGGTGACCCCTCCACGAGTGGGAGTGTGCGCTCGGAACCCGAATGCTGACAGCACTAGGCGAGATGCTCAAGCAGATACCCTTTTAGCGGCTGTCCAAGGCTTTCCAGGATGCCATTGTCATCACACAGCGGTTGGGGTTTTGATACTTGTGGATTGGTTTTCTCTGTACCTTGCAAGGCGACAAAGCCGATTGGGAAAGCGAGGCGGGCTTCATAGGCAATATCTACGCCGGCTCTTCCCTGAAAATCATTGCCTCGGCTGTCCCCCCGACGGCGCGACCGGATGATATCTCCTTCCTAAAGCCTCGGAGCATATTCTTTGCCAAAAATCAGGTCTTCTGGGAATGTCGCCAGTTCGGGGGCTGCGAGACGTTCCCACAAGGAGTTGGCATTCGCAGGCTACACTCCAGCGCATTTATCAAGGCGTGGGAGTACAAGCTCGCGCACAAGCATTTCCATCACTGGTTTAGCCATGTGGGCAAGACAGAGCAATGGAAAAAGTGGTGATGGATTGTGGTGTTGCGAGCCAGGATTTCCTGGCCCTGCAACGGCTATCTCTATCTAGGCGGGGTGGCGTGTGCACCCCACCGCCTCCAACACATCCGCTCTACTGCAACGAATTCATAGCCGGCATGTGGCAGGAAAAGCTCGATCATCAGCTTGTCTGGTTTGTCCCCGACGGCTAGGCCCGGCCAAGGAACCCTGCGTTGCGCTCTCCGTCCTGGCCCTAGGCCTCCAACGATGGGATGCTCTTCCTGGCTGGGGACGGCACGCGGTGGGGGCTGCTCTTCAAGTTTGCCGGACGCTTGAGGTCTCTTTACCGAGTTGGGGCATACAAGTTGGAGAGGTTCGACCTTGGTGTCGAGGCCATGAAGCAAGCCATCGCTGTTATGGCAGCTTCTACCACGACGGTACCTGCAGGGGAAGATCCCACTTATCCACTGGGGGATACGCGCGGCTGTGTTATTCAGGTTGCATGATTACGAGGTAGAAATACCAAGGAGACGTTGGGAGTCTTCAGAAAACTTGACGTCCAGCTCTTATAGAGGCTGAGTTAGAACTAGTAATCCCTAACTATTGTTTACCAGCCGTTTTCACCGAGATATAACATGAACGAAGAGTGCAAGGTAATGCAAGGGAACCAGAGCAGTGAAAATTTCACTAGTTAGATAGACTGTGTAAGTGTAAACTGAGACATGGCCGTTGTGCTTGATTAGCCGCTTCGTGGTAGAATTGTTGGCGGAAAGCTTCGAGCCAACCAGGGAGAGGCCGACGCCCGGAACAAGTGCCGTCCCCTGTGGTCCTTTGAAGCAGTGACAACGTAGCCGTAATCAGAGTTACACAAAAAGCAGAATAGACCAAGGGCTTTATCATCTCAATAACCCTTCTCTTCTTGTCCGCCTTACCTACGAGCCACGAAGTTATTAGCGACAACACAGTCTCTAGCAGGCCCTGCCGCGCACCGCTTCTCCCCGCCGCGACGGCAGCTTTCGGGTGACCATGGTAGTGCAGCCCGTCGTGGAGGATGTTTGAATTGGCTGCCATCGTGGACAGAGAGCAAGCCCAACGCTGGGGGAGCACGGTCAGCCTGCAAGCGATTGGGCACTGAGTTGGCAGGTCTGGCCACGCCTGAGCAAGGCGTCTCGAAGTTTGTCAGTTTGACGTGGCAGGTAGGTCTTGGTGGACACGATGATCTGTTGATCT
Organism: Lasiosphaeris hirsuta; assembly: GCA_030549175.1. Classification (NCBI taxonomy): domain Eukaryota; kingdom Fungi; phylum Ascomycota; class Sordariomycetes; order Sordariales; family Lasiosphaeriaceae; genus Lasiosphaeris; species Lasiosphaeris hirsuta. The sequence continues at coordinate 7,723,491 of JAUKUA010000001.1, forward strand.
TTCTTCCCAAGGAATCCCCCCTCTCCTCTCTCCGTATTTCCTATTCTAGCAACTTGCTCCTACGGCTCTTCCTATCTGCAAGGGTTTTGCTAATCACTAGCCCCAACATGTCGCGTCGCAGGCACGCAGGTACGTAACATTGAGCCCCACCTGCCCAATCTAACGAAACCATCCATCACATAACACGTTTTGTCGACTCATGGATTCCGGAGAGCTCAGTTGTATGCCAGCCACCATCCACAAGTCACAGCCTGGTCACCTCTGAGTTCTTAATCTTCATCATGAGGGCATTTCCTCAAGGTTCGCCCAAGAGGATTTCCGTCTTGTTCTCCAGCTCAGCCAAATTCAACCCTTGTGCTCTGTAGTTGGTCCGTTCCGCATCTAAATGTGCCCGAGTCCAAGCGCCGTCGAAGAGGGCAGACCAGGAAGTACCTGCGGGCTTTCCAGGTGCTCAAAAGGAAGGCAAAATGGATGCTGCTCACCATCCTCATCCCCGGGGCGATTCTCGGCCAGGCCGCCGCGCACTTTTACTCGGCGAGGGAGAACTTGAGGCAACTCCGGAGGCGCGCCGAAGAGGATGGCGTGGAATGGACAATTGCGCATACGTATTTTTCCGACATGGGAGGGTTTGTCCTCCGCTATCGAAAACAGCCTGGTTGTCTGCGACGAATCTGGGCACACGAAGTTTCCTGTTTCGTTCGCAATCCTGAGCTGGGGTGAGCTGGGGTGAGCCGTGGCTGATTTGTCCTGAGCGTTCCCTGATTCTTTCCTGAGCTGGGGTGATCCCGTACACCGCCGTCGCACAGCCTCAGAGGCCCCTTTTCAGTCCCCCCGGCTAAAGTTTCCTATCGATGGAAAGCAGATGACGCGTAATCTGTAAGGATAGCTCCCAGGCAACAATTCCAATTACGACGTACACGCGAACTGGGTGTGCGTGTGACTCAGCCCGGACGCCCTATTGTCCAAAGCTGAGCAACCTATGCCTTCCCGAAAAATTCAAAACAAACCGAAAGGATCCAATCAAACCAGTTTCAAACCTATACCATTACTATGCTATGCCACAAAAGGATGCGGTACGGATGGAGTCGCTGACGACAACAGCAACGTCACCTGTCTGTGCTCTTATCTGGTTGACAAGTCATTATCTACCATTAGGGATATATACGCTGCCTTGTTAAATTTTCGATTCCTACCAGAGAGATGTTGGAGAGTTTAGTGATGTTAACGATTAAGTTTGTAATAAAATTTTCATCTTCATAGGATAGAGTTCCCGACCTCGTCGATACTCAGGTACGGATAGTTCTCCTAGGTACGTACTTATTCTGCTGGCAGAAAATATGCAGCCTCTAACTCTCGTTCCTCCGTATTCTCCACCGTTTGTACCGGCAGAATATGAGACCCAGTTCTCGGCCACGAGCCCATATTTAGTCCCCGTTACCGTGCGCTACGTACCTTTTCTACCAGGACAGGACGTTCAGGTTACAAGATCACCACAGCTTCTCCAATTCGTACCCGAACAACAATCCTAGTATTAAAAATTCATTACGGCACCAAAGCTAATCTCACTTTTATTCTTATGCACCAGGCCGTATTTTAAGAACCACCAGATCTAACAACAAAGAAACCTTACACTATCACTCACGAACAATCCCAGGATGTTAATGATCCGCGAGTTACTCAACAATTACTCTACGGACAGCTCTACACTATTCTCAGAGATGGAGGGTGACGTTAACTCGGACGATCTCGATAATCATCCGTTGGATCTCTATACTTCCTTAGACCCCTACGTATAACAAAACGGCGTATCATATACATCATACATATTTCCGGCTCACAATGGCCTAGGCTTATTCGGAACCGACGGACCGAGGAAAAATATTCAAGGGTACAATCGACTATCTACGTTTGGGTAATACAGCCCCGAATGTAGAAGAGAGAGCTTTGACCCAACATGTTTAAAGCTTATCAGACAAAAAGCTCAGAAAATCGAGCGAAGCCGCAGGATAGAGACGTTGCGGCTAGACCAAAGCTAATATCTATCGGAAAATATTCAGAAAGAAACAAAGTATCAATTAGAGGTGCCGCTACAGAAGCTTACGCCCACAATTACTACTACTAGTTCCGTAGCGAAGGGTACTATTGAAGAAGCTGCTGGTAATACGTTTTTCTTTTGAGAACGGCCAGTATGATGAAGATATTACCTTACCAGTAAAAATCTAGAGAGGGCTACGGAGTTATATCACTAAGAGTGCAGTACAAGGATTCCAAAAGCAAAGTCCAGCATCAGGCGAAGGCGCGAAGGTGCAAGTGCTAGCTCATGCCTACGAGCAAGCATGGAAAGAATCAACGGACAGAAACTAGGGTTGAAAAAGCTCGCCAAGCAGGTCTACATGGATCATATGCGCAAAAAGACGTCTCACTACGGTGCAACTTCAACACGCGCCGCTGGCAGTGGAAGTCAGTGAGCCTGAACTCGACAAAGAAAATCTCCCACAGATCGAAGACATGGTCTCGGTATGTACTGGATTGGTCACAGTTGACGAAGAAAGCAACATCATCCGCTTGGTACACTACACAACCCAGGAATACTTCGAACGAACATAAATTCGGTGGTTTCCAGAGGTGGACATAATCATCACGAGAATATCTATTGCCTACGTTTCATTTGATATGTTCAAGAGCGGCCCCTGTCAAACCTGCGAAGAGTTCAAAGATCGATTACGGTCAAATCCGTTCTACGACTATACAGCCAACAACTAGGGATATCATGCTCGCAAAGCCTTGACACCAAGTCAAGTAGTTATTGAATTTCTCAAAAACAAAGGTCCACTCCCTCATCAGTCATAACAGCCAACCCTTACGCGATAGTTGGCGCAGCAGGGGGCGTGCTAGTAGTCCCTGTCGAGAAGTACCAAACACTAGCACAAAATCGCCTCGCTCCTCGGGCGCGAAGGATACTTCCCCAGCCCATTCGCCGGGAGTCTCGTACCATCCCCACTTATTACAGCCCTGGCCACTGGTGGATTGGAGGGTGGTGGATTGGAGGGTGCGGGATGAGCCGGCATTGTAGCCGTAATCGGTGCCGGCTTCGTAGGTCTTGAAGAGTTTCAAGGGTGTGCTGCTGCTAGGGGATGCGACGGAGGAGGAGCGGATTCTTCAGTCGAGGGTGGGGCGCTGGAGACTGAGGCACTTGTTTCGGAAGCGGAGCCACTGGAAACGGGACCGTTCGAGATACCTAAGAATCGGGGTTAGAACTGGGTACCTCTACCATGTCCGCACCGACGCAAAGTAATGCGTAGCATCGCGGAGATGATTATCGCCCTGTTTTGCTCTCTGCGTCCGCTGCAATGCTGGAAGCTGGCTTATATCGAAACGAGCATCTCTCTCCTCAGTCGAGAACGGCCAGCATCCTTGTAGTCCTGCTCCTCCTCATCATCCAAGCTAAGTCTCCGCTTCCGTAACCGCCTCCGAGGCTTCTCCTCTCGTTCCTCAGCGGGACCGAGCTCGTCGTCCTCATCATGGCCATGATTGTCCGAGCTTCTGGTCCTAGAGCAGCCGCCGTCAGATAGACCGAGGCACTCCTCTGCTAGCAGCAGCTGCTCCTCCTCCACAGTGTATCATCGGAAGACCTCGGTGCGCTTCTCTTCCTAGAAGAGCGCGATCTGGCATTCTTCCACATTTTCCTACACATCTCGGGACTAGCCGCTTCAGTAACCCATTCCCCCTTCTCGTGGCTCCAAAGCAGCAGACGCCTCGGCACAGGCGTCGAGGGGAGGAACAGGTCGAAGACGCGAGAGCTCAGGACGGTCTAGGCAAAGCGCGCAAAGAGACACTCCACCGCTACTGTTGCGGAGATGGGGTGGATGATACGGTTGTGCTAGAGTTTTGAGAGCTATCTGCTAGGCGTAGAGTTAAAGACGTGCAGGACGAACTGCGGTAGCTTCCGCTCTGATGTAGTAGCTCCGTCACGCCTTATCCTGTCCCCCGCTCTCTTCCCCATCAACTTTGGGGACGAGACAAAAATGCCTCTCGTCAAAGACGCGATGGAGATCTGCCCGCAACGCCAGGAGGTTCGCCGGTCCATCTATCGGGTCGCTGGAGAAAAGTTGCGTAGGGGAGTACTGCTGCATCTGGTTCGAGAGCCACCAATCGTCTTCGCCGACCGAGGACAGGTGCGCCATCTCGAGGCCGTCACCGTAGTTGGAAAGCACGCAGCGCCGACCCGCCGCTTCTCCTCCCATGAGTGTCGTCAACGACACCGCTGCCGCATTGGCCGCCTATCTCTGTCTGCTACAAGAGGGGCAAATCGCCATGCGGGAAGCGCCAGTGAGAGAACCGCGGCACGGCGGGGTAGGGAGGCGAGCGGGCCGGGAAGGTGAAAGAAGTACTGCGACTCGCGTAGGATGCAGTCGTCCGGGCGCTCTACGCTCGCAGCACCGCTGCGGTCCGACGAGAAGAACCCATCGCTCCACCGATTGTCGGCAACGAGGCCGCAGGAATGGAACGGTTTAGAAAACGCAGATCGATGAATTTTGCCGATCTAGTCCTTGGTGGGAACCACAAAGCCGAGCGCTCAAACGGAGCGAAAATGGTGGTTTGTATTGATGGATGATAAATGTGAGAAATGGAGCCAAAATCGGTCCAACATGAAAGTATCTACGTGTCAGGTGACACCTCGCCAATTGGTCCGTGCGCAGCAACCGCCAGTGTTAGTCGCTGAGATGTTACGACGGGATAATCAAGGAGATGGATCAAGGAGACATGAACCGAGAGGGATTCAGTGGGATTCAGTGGTATTCAGTGGAAATGAAATCTCCACCTGTAATTTGATAAATGATCACAGCCTTGTTGGGCTGAATGAAACGACTTGGGTGCACAACTAGAGATTTCTTCAAAACTTTCTAATACATCCCCGAAAAGTTGATGCCAGAAGCCGCCCCCCACCCCCAAACCCCAAGAACGCAGTGGAAGTAGAGCATATTGGAACGCGCTCTGAGAGTGTTTGAAAGCAAAGGAAAGAAAGGCAATTCCTGTGCCAGGTGTTGGGACATATTTGCTTGATTTTGTCGTCACGGAGGTAGAGACTTTGACTGGGTGGATTTGTGGGATCTGAACGCCAGGACAATGTTGAAGATGTTGGATTGTTTATAGCAGAATTTCGTTCGCCAGATCTCCATGACGAATTTGCTTTTTTATTGGCTGACATCAGGCGGGTTTCAGGAATGCCGAGGCCAGGGTCCACTGGCGACGCGGCTGATGCATTGACCAGACCGAGTTATCGCTGGAGCTAGGTGCGGGGCGTTTCCTCAACGGAAGGCTTTGCTCGCGGGGGAGTTCAAATGTCCAAGTTCTTTCGGGATGACCGGTGAAGCCGTGGACAAAGAGGATACTGCAGCGGCGACGATTAGCGATGCCAAAATCCGTGAGTCGTGGTTTGGAGGTGGACAAGGTGGGGGCGGGAAGAGGGGCACAGACTCGATAGTGGGGTTCTTGGCCTTGAACACGACGGTAATTCTATGTTCGGTCACTTTGGGAACCGGAGATCGAGCCATGTGGACGGCTCCTTGTTCGGCGACGCAGAACTTGGAGGTTGCAAGATGTTAGGTGCAAAACAGAAGGAGGAGGAAGTGAGAAGGCTTGCAGTTTGGAAACTCAGCTTGCTTGGAATCGACGCCCAATTGTAGCCTAGAAGTCGCGACCCCACAACCGATCCACCCCACCGCCGATCATGTTCTGCACGTACACCCCCTTTCGTAACCAATGCCCAAAACATCCATTCCTCTATCAATTTCTATGGTACAAAGTGTTTTCTACATCTCCTCAGCCTAGCGAAGCCTATCCAGGCCATGGATTATCACTTCCTACGCCTCCTCAACAACAGGCCCTAGGTCTTCAGTCTGGGCCACCCTCCGACGCTTAGGCGGCTTGTGTGAGGCCTCCTCGGCCTGTATTATATCCTCTATCCTCACAAACTTATCGTTTGGACCCTCACGGACCTTCTTCTTAGTACGTGGCTCCGTAACACGCAAATCCTCCTTTAAACGCTCGTTTTCGGCCTCCAAAAGGGCCATCCTCGCGTTACCATGATCTAGGGCCTTCCCTACTTTGTGAAGGAGCCCCCTGACGGTACGATTGGTAGGGCTCACGTGCCCTCTGGCGTTGGCCGTGGCCAGGAGTATATCTTGGCTCTTCCTTAGAGTTGTGAAGGTAATTACCGTAGTAATAGGTCCGGCCTCCGGTATAAGTGGTCGCTCAAGGGGGGGGGGGGGGGGCGAGTCCCCAATTAGTGCCTCAGGGTCATCCAACACTTGGGAGGGGTCAAAGGGCCATATTCCAGTCCTCCTGAAGCCGCTCTTTACGTTAGAAACGCTTACACCCTCCTTGGATACCTTCCTATAGGCCAAAAGAAAGTGTTGCTTATGGGCTGGTGCCGAGCCTCGATGTGACACAGGCCAGCCCACGGAGGTCTGGGGTATGACAACCACAAGGTGAGATATCAAATGAAGAGTCAGACTACAGAGCTTTAACCTTTTCCTAACTCTCGACTCAACCGTTCAGCGAACCACCCCGACAATTGCTGTTGGTCTAGTTCAGAGCTTTCACACGACGAACTCAGGGACTTGATCTTCGCAAGGCTAATAAGCACAAGGTCCGATTCAGAGGTTTAGAACAGAACGGTAAGGGAGTTAACTATCGCAATGCAAAGTGGTGGAGAGCCAGAGAGAAGGAGGTTCAAGGAGATGGAATGATCCAACAGAGGATAAAACACAATACTTCACAGTTACAAGTCAGGAGAAACAGAAGGGTTCACAAGGTTATATTACCCCTCAGCTTCACTGAAGTTTAGCTGATAATCTTTCTAGGTTTGTCCAAAGAGAACTGGGAAGCTTCTTCCTCTCGAGGATCCGTCGTAGCGTACCTGTCCTACTTATAGAAGGCTATATACAAGATACAAAGATACCAAAATACCTAGAGGATCCTCCTAGCCGCCCGTCGGTCCCGAATCTCCTTTCTAACCACCCGTCTCTCACACCTTACAATTCAGCGGCTACAAACTAAGTAAAGCCGGCCCATCACACGTCGGTCCATGGCCGGTATTAGTACTTATCCATACAGCTCTAATAACATAGTATCCATTGCTATAGGTATTTCTTTACGTCCTTAGTACTTACGTTAGCTACAAGCCGCTAAGTCCCAAGGCTAGTACTTATCACAGTAACGGTTCCCTTCGTGACTTACACGCGGAAGTCGTAGCCACCTGTCACTACTGAAGCTAGACTCTGGAAAACGTCGGGTTCTAGGTCTTCCAAAGGAATACCAACGATAGTAAAAAGGTCCATGATTCGAAAGACTAACTATAAGATCTAGGCTGACTATATAGGCCCTAACCACGATACTAAGATTAAGTAGCTCGTCTATGACAAATCTAAAGTCTAGTAACGTTACTTAGTACGGATAAGGTCTACTATATAGCTACTCTAGTTTATAAGTAGTTCGAGGTATCTCATCGCGACCCGTGGTTATACCTAAGGATTTGTCGACTTGTGTACGGGCCGAATAAGCCACTGACTACACGATAAAGTATGTCCCGAGGTTAAGCCATGTTATAACAACCTTCTTAGTACTAGCTCCATATTAACAGGTTTAATGCTCCTGTCTCTGTAGGCCCATGATGTTATGTAGGTATATAGTATGTACCGGTAGTATGGCTCGGTCAAGGAGGTTAGTAACCTTGTTAACCTAGGTAAGCCTACTAGTATGACACTATCCCCCCTCCTAGGAGGACTTACTTCGAGTCCTAGGGTTAATAACCCTAGGATCCTTAGGCTTACGTAGGTACTTGACATAGAAGTCCCAGAGTTCCTAAATATCAGAGAAGTACTCATATGGTTCCTAAGTCCAATCTTTTTCCTCGGGGTATCTATCCCATTTAACGAGATATTCTACTATCCTTTTCTTAGTACGGGAGTTCATGACTTCCTCTACCACGAATTCCTTAGGGTAAACATCTCCTATTTGTTCCAAGACCTAAATAGGGTCAGGGATCGGCTGGGAGCCGGTTCGGAAAGGTTTAATAAGAGAGACGTGAAAGGTAGGATGAATTTTCCAACGTTCCGGAAGTTCGAGTTTCACGGCTGTTGTAACATAGGCCAGCCCACGGAGGTCTGGGGTGTGACAACCACAAGGTGAGATATCAAATGAAGAGTCAGACTGTAGAGCTTTAACCTTTTCCTAACTCTCGACTCAACCGTTCAGCGAACCACCCCGACAATTGCTGTTAGTCTAGTTTAGAGCTTTCACACGACGAACTTAAAGACTTGATCTTCGTAAGGCTAATAAGTACAAGGTCTGATTCAGAGGTTTAGAACAGAACGGTAAGGGAGTTAACTATCGTAATATAAAGTAGTAGAGAGCCAGGGAGAAGGAGGTTTAGGAAGATAGAATGATCCAACAGAGGATAAAACATAATACTTCGTAGTTATAAGTCAAGAGAAACAAAAGGGTTCACAAGGTTATATTACCCCTCAGTTTCACTGAAGTTTAGCTAATAATCTTTCTAAGTTTGTCTAAAGAGAACTGGGGAGCTTCTTCCTCTCGAGGATCCGTCGTAGCATACCTGTCTTACTTATGGAAGGCTATATATAAGATACAAGGATACCAAAATACCTAGAGGATCCTCCTAGCCGCCCGTCGGTCCTAAATCTCCTTTCTAGCCGCCCGTCTCTCATACCTTACAATTTAACGGCTACAAGCTAAGTAAAGCCGGCCTATCACACGTCGGTCCATAGCTAGTATTAGTACTTATCTATACAGCTCTAGTAACATAGTGTCCATTACTATAGATGTTTCTTTACGTCCTTGGTACTTATGTTGGCTACAAGCCGCTAAGTCTTAAGGTTAGTACTTATCACAGTAACGGTTCCCTTCGTGACTTATACATAGGAGTCGTGGCTACCTATTACTACTGAAGCTAAACTCCGAAGAACGTCGGGTTCTAAGTCTTCTAAAGAAATACTAGTAATAACGGGAAGGTCTATAATTCGAAAGACTAACTATAAGATTTAGGCTAACTATATAGGCCTTGACTATAATACTGAGGTTAAGTAGCTCGTCTATAACAAATCTAAAGTCTAGTAACGTTACCTAGTACGGGCGAGGTTTACTATGTGGCTACTTTGGTTTATAGGTAGTTCGAGGTATCCTATCGTAACCTGTGGTCGTACCTAAGGATCTGTCGACCTATGTACGGGCCGAATAAGCCACTGACTATACGATAAAGTATGTTCCGAGGTTAAGCCATGTTATAGTAACTTTCTTAGTACTGGCTCCATATTAACAGGTTTAATGTTCCTATCTCTATAAGCCTATGATGTTATGTAGGTATGTAGTATATACCGGTGGTATAACTCGGTTAAGGAGGTTAGTAACCTTGTTGACCTAGGTGAGCCTACCAGTATGACACTATCCCCCCTCCTAAGAAGACTTACCTCGAGTCCTAAGGTTAATAACCCTAGGATCCTTAGGCTTACGTAGGTACTTAACGTGGAAGTCCTAGAGTTCTTAAATATCAGAGAAGTACTTATATAGTTCCTAAGTCCAATCTTTTTCCTCGGGGTATCCATCCCATTTGACGAGATATTCTACTATCCTTTTCTTAGTGTGGGAGTTCATAACTTCCTCTACTATGAATTCCTTAGGATAAACATCTCCTATTTATTCTAAGACCTAAATAGGATCAGGGATCAGCTAGGAGCCGGTTCGGAAAGGTTTAATAAGGGAGACGTAAAAGGTAGGATGAATTTTCTAACGCTCTGGAAGTTCGAGTTTTACGGCTGTGGGAAATATTACCTTAGAGATCTTAAAGGGGCCGAGTAACTTCTTATCTAACTTTTTCGAGGGTCTCTTAGTCTTGATGTTCCTAGCGTCTAATATTACTAGTTACTTTTTAACAAAGGAAGGTACTTCCGTTTGCTTCCGATTTACGTACTTCTTCATCCGTTCCTAAGATTTCTTAAGGGTCTCGTAGAGGTTCTCGTAGACCGTAGTCATCCAGTGTGTTATGATTTTACTGTACGGGTTACGTGTAGATTCATCAGGTAGATTATTAGCGGCCGGATGATATCTGTAGTTAGCGTAGAAGGGGGAGCTACTAGTAGAAGTCGATTTGGCGTTATTTTATATAAATTTAGCTATAGGTAACAGGGTATCTCAGTTGTTCATCTCATAGTTAACGAAGGCTCTAAGATAGGCCTCGATATACTAATTGAGATGTTCGGTCTAGCTATCCGTTTCGGGATAGAACGAGGTTAACATCCTTAACTTAACTCCGATGTACTTAAGGAAGTCGTGCCAAAGACTTGTGTTAAACCGTAAATCCCGATTAGAAATGATACTAAAAGGTATGCCGTGATATTTCTAACATTCGTAAGTAAAAAGGGGGATTAAGTCTTCTGTCTTTTTAGTATTATCCTTTAAAGGAATAAAGTACGCCATTTTGATAAAGGTGTCGACAATGACCCAGATAGAACTGTATCTATTCGAAAGGGGAAGGTCCGTTATAAAGTCTATCGAGATAAGTCTCTAAGGGAAATATTCTAATTCGATAGGGTAAAGTAGTCCAAAAGAAAGGTAACGTCTTAGCTTGTTACTTTGACACTTATGATAGGAGCGTACAAACTCAGCGACGTCCTTTTCGAGATTTTGCCAGAATATATGCCGTCTAATAAGCTCAACGGTCTTATCTATACTTATGTAGCCTACCACTTTAGTATCGTATTCGGAGCGGATGATTTAGATCTTAAGTTCCTTATTATTAGGGATCTAAATACGATTCTTTACGAACAGGATTTTATCTTCATTAGTTACGTCTTTTCTAGGGGAAACTAGAGCCTTTTGATACGTTTTATCTGTAGGAGTAGTAGCCTTAATTTACTCGAAGAATTTTTTGTTCTATTTTGATATTGGAATGTTACAGAGGTATACTTTTGAGAGTATAAACGTAGAAACTTCAGAGTATGAAAAATACTCTTTATTTAAAACAGAGGTTATCAGTTAGTTTTTATCTCTCCCTTCTAAAAGGTACTCTTCACGCTGTAAAAGAGTATCTACCTTGGCATTCTATGTACTAAGACGGAAATTAATAACAAAATCGAAGGTAACGAGCTACTGAGCCTAGCGGGCTTGGCGGCGGTTAAGGACCTTCGCGGTTTGGAAGTATTCTAAGTTACGATAGTCCGAGAAGACTTTAATACGGTACTTAATCCCCTCTAGGTAGTATCTTTAACGTTAGAATAAATCGACGATCGTAAGAAGTTCTTTATCGTAGATTTCATAATTTATTTCCGTAGGGATTAACTTTCTAGAGTGAAAGGCTATAAGATAGATCCTACCGTCATCTTACTTTTGTGACATTATCGAACTAAGTATATAATCGGAGGTATCTAGTTCGATTATAGGTAGTTTATTAGGGTCGAAATAAACTAGAATAGGAGCTTTTATAAAGGTTGTTTTTAACGCTTGAAATGTTACATTTATCTAATTATTCCATGTCTAGGTTTTCTAGGTAAGGTTTGTAGAATTAGTAAGTGGCTTAGTAATATATAAGTAACCTTTAATATAACGCCTGTAAAAGTTCGTAAATCTATTAAATTACTAGATTCCTTTTACCGATTTCGGCTGTTCCTATGAAAGGATACATTCTACCTTGTCTTTTGATATTACGATATCTTTAGTACTAATGATATAGCCTAGGTATTCCAATTCCTTAGCGTCCTATATATACTTAGAGAGATTGATCATAAGGTTATACTTCTAAAGTTACTTAAGGACTTTAATAATAATTTTATCGTATTTTTCCTTAGAGTTCGTATAAATAAGAAGGTCGTTAATATAAGACAAGAGACCTTGATTAATAAGGTCTCGAAAGATATAATTTATCATACCTTGGAAGGTAGTAGGAGCGTTAGTAAGGCCGAAGGATATTACATTAAACTCGAAGAGGCTATAGTAGGTTCGAAACGCCGTTTTCTATTTATACCCCTTTTTCATCCGGATCAGGTTAAAACCCGACTTTAGATCTATCTTTATAAAGATAACTAATCTAGTAAAGGTATCTTAAAGTTCAGTAATTAATAGCAACGGGTAACGATTCTTAATAGTTCGTTCGTTAATCTTTCGGTAGTCAACTACGGGTTAGAGGTTTTCTAGGTTCCTTATAGCTACTTTTTCTAATGATGCTTCCTTATCTACAAAGAAGATAAGTGATAAATACGGTGATTTTAATTTCTATATTTTTCCTTTTTTTAATATTTAATCTAGCTATTTACGAAGAATCTTCTTTTCTAATAGTAACATAGGATAAAGGGGTCCCTATGGAAGCTTTTCGTCTCCGATAATATTAATCATATAGTCTTAAGGCTAATAGTCTAATAGCCGTTAGGCCACTTTAGGAAATACTAATGGTACGAACATCCTAAATCTTTTAGAGATTTTTACGATATAGGACTCGGTAACACTTATGATTGAGCTTTTGTTTCCTAGGACCGTAAGTAAAGTACAGTTCTAACAACAGTAGTTTAAGATAAAGGCTATTTTCGTTGTATCAAGGTCCCATAAGTAGTCCGGTTAGTGTTATTATAACTACTAGTATGATAAGAGAATATCATATTTTATGTTAAGAGGAGAGATTTCGAACGCTATATAAGAGAAATGTTCTACTTAGTACCGTAAAACGATTTCCTTGGTATACTTCTTACCTAATTTAAGGTTGATAGTTTTATTAAAGGCTTCTAAGGGTTTTAAGATCGTTTTATAGATATAAGAAATATTCTATTTGTTAATAAGGTCTTTACTTATAACTAGGCCTAAGGTATTAAGGTTTAGAAATGTTCGGACGGAGATTTTACTAGCTCCATAGTAGACAATACTTATAGGAACAATCTTACGGGTACTATGGTATGGTTTATAGTTTTACTTAATCTTTTTATAAGAGGGTTTCTCTATGTTATTATAAGCACGCTTCTTAGTAGAGGTTACGGCGTGTCGTAGCACGGGTTCCGATACCACGGGGTTCGGGATGCCAGTTAAAAATCCGATATGTTCTCACTGTTAGATAGTTTAATAATACGAGAGAAAAGCTTAGGGTAGTCTTTTTCTATCATTACAGAAACCTTAGCCCTTTTTAATAGTTAAGAAGAGATATCTTCGTTCTTATTCCTTCCTTACTTAGCCTTGGCTTCGGAAATTCTTTCGGGAGGCTTAGGAATATCCTTACTATCCTCGGTTTTTCCATTATAATATTTAAGTGTGTTATAGCCTTAACGTCTATAGTAGTAATATTCTTTGTTTACCTTATGTTTATTAACTTCGGCTTAGTCTATCTTAGTTATAGCTTCCTTATAGGTTTACTAATACTTTGTCTAGGTAGACGCCGGAAAATTGTCTTCCTTATCCTGTTACTTCTACTTCGGGCCCTTCTTAGTTTTTTCTTTTATGGAAGTTAGACCAGGACGGAAGTTAGAGGTATTAGTTTCCTCTTAGTAATTATCTTTCTTCAAATGTTTCTTATTACTCGAAGTAAACTTTTCTTTTCCCTACTTAGCCTTATGATTAATTTCGTAATTCTTTATTTTGTCTTTATAAATTAAGTTAGTAGTAATGATAGCCTTAAGGAAATCAACGTCGTCAAGGGAGAGATGTCCCGTACGTAAGTAGATTAAATCTATTATAGTATCAGAGATGGTATTAGTAACTAGTGATTATAGGGCCTATCCGCTGAGATCGATAATATGATTTAGTTCTTAGAACTTAGTTATATACTCGTTTACGTCTCTATTATAAGTTAGGGCCTTTATAACCTCATAGTCCTTAGCTCTTTATACTAAGTCACGGAATCGTTCGATTATAGCGGTAGCATAGTTATTCCATTAATCTACTAGGCTAAGCTTTTCGATCTAGGTTCCTCTTTTTTAATACCATTCGAGGGTAGTACCTTTAGTAAGAGTACCGACAAAACTAATCTTAACTTTATCGTCGAGGAAGCTTCGTTCATAAATACTAAAATACTCCTTAATAAAGTGTTACTATGTCTTAAACTTACTTTTATCCTTTCCGTTATATTTTTCGAGTTTTACTATGGTTACGGTAGCATCTTGACCACGGGATTTCCGAATCACGTTGATATTGTTATAAATTAGGTCCTGATTTGTCTAGATAAGGTCGAGAAGGACTACCATAAGGTCACGTAGAAGTAAGGAACTTTAGGATTCCGGACCCTAAGGTCCTAGGGATCCCGGGGGCCTAGGTAGGCCTCCTAGTAGTCCGGGAGGTAGACTTACACGATAAAGATTATTATTTAAGTTGTTATTGCCGTTATCTAGAGGAGATAAGATATCCGTCCCAATGTGGTAGGAAGACGAGCTTTTTCTTATATTCTTACTTCTTATTCTAACATCGGAATTTTATATATTATCGACCTGTCTTTAAGCTCTTACTGAGATTTCTCGGGTAGCCCTTCTTTAAAGATTACGGTCAGAGAAGGAGTCTTTGTCTTAGTCGAAGTATCATAAGGAAGTTGATTTTTTAGATGGTTATGACGGCTATCGTAAGGATTTAACAGATAAAGTTTTCTATGAACGTATCATAACTCTCTAGATAATTTATTCTTTATTATAAGGTCTTACTTATATTAACCTTAATATAAGTACTTCTTTAACTAAGTTGTTAAAGTAGGCCTTAAGCTAATCAAACAGTTCTTAGTCCTTCAGAGTTCGTGATACTCCCGGTTACTAAAGTACTATAAGGGAATTAAGCTAGCTCTAGGCTATCGTAAACTAGTGGCTAAATTCTATATTATAGTAGTCTTATCAAGCTTATTTTTCCTTTTAAATACAAAGAAGTTCCTTAACTCGGATAAGCTCAGTATTTTATTTCCTAACCTATACTTCTTAATCTCGTACTTATTATACTTACCGTAATTTTTACTTGGCAATCTCCTTACAGAGGGCTTCTATATGTACGACAATAAGATTGAGGGACTTTTTACGTTAGGCTATTTAGGTAGTAAACTAAGCTAATTTTTAGTTAACTTCGATACTAAAGATAGTACAAAAGGCTTCTAATTCTTACTAAGTACTTTCAAGGACATATTAGTTTATCTTGACATATTATACCATTGATTAATAGTTAGTAACTAAGGTAGTAAACATAGAAACGAGTACGTCAAGCCTCTCCTTGTTCTCACACATATTATTCATAAAGAAATAAAGTTCCTTATAAGCTTTAGCGACTTGGTTATAAAGATAAATAAACCATTAAGGTAGTTTGATAAGAGTTTCGGAGCTCGAAGGGAGTGTAAGAAATCACTTGATAATTTAGATTTTTATCTTGGGAGGTTCCTAAATCATAAGGTCCATTCCGGGAGAGGTTTCAGTTTCCTAACCCCAGAGTATGGCCAAATATGATATAGGATTACCAACTATCGTAAATAATATGACAGGTAAAGAGGTGTTCTTAGGGAAGAAAGATTATCTGTAACATAGGCCAGCCCACGGAAGTCTAGGATATAACAACCACAAGGTAAGATATTAAATGAAAAGTCAGACTGTAGAGCTTTAACCTTTTCCTAACTCTTAACTTAACCGTTCAACGAACTACCCCGACAATTACTATTAGTCTAGTTCAGAGCTTTCACACAACGAACTTAAAGACTTAATCTTCGCAAGGCTAATAAGTACAAGGTCCGATTTAAAGGTTTAGAACAGAACGGTAAGGGAATTAACTATTATAATATAAAGTGGTAAAGAACCAGGGAGAAGGAGATTTAGGGAGATAGAATGATCTAACAAAGGATAAAACATAATACTTCACAGTTATAAGTCAAGAGAAACAGAAGGGTTCATAAGGTTATATTACCCCTTAGCTTCACTAAAGTTCAACTGATAATCTTTCTAAGTTTGTCTAAAGAGAACTAGGAAGCTTCTTCCTCTCGAGGATCTGTCGTAGCGTACCTGTCCTACTTATGGAAGGCTATATATAAGATACAAGGATACCAAAATACCTAGAGGATCTTCCTAGCCGCCCGTCGGTCCCGAATCTCCTTTCTAGCCGCCCGTCTCTCACACCTTACAATTCAGCGGCTACAAGCTAAGTAAAGCCGGCCTATCATACGTCGGTCTATGGCCGGTATTAGTACTTATCCATACAGTTCTAGCGGCATGGTGTCCATTACTGTAGGTGTTCCTTCACGTCCTTGGTACTTACGTTGGCCACAAGCCGCTAAGTCCCAAGGCTAGCGCTTGTTACAGCAACGGTTCCCTTCGTAACTTACACGCGGGGGTCGCGGCCACCTGTCACCACTGAAGCTAGACTCCGGAGAACGTCGGGTTCTAGGTCTTCTAAAGGAATGCCAACGATAGCGGGGAGGTCCATGATTCGAAAGACCAGCTGTAGGATCTGGGCTGACTGTGTAGGCCCTGACCACGATGCTGAGGTTGAGTGGCTCGTCTATGACAAATCTGAAGTCTGGTGACGTTGCCTAGCGTGGGCGAGGTCTACTATGTGGCTGCTCTGGTTTGTGGGTGGTTCGAGGTATCCCGTCGCGACCCGTGGTCGTGCCTGAGGATCCGTCGACCTGTGTACGGGCCGAATAAGCCACTGACCACACGATGGAGTGTGTTCCGAGGTTAAGCCATGTTGTGGCAACCTTCTTGGTACTGGCTCCATATTGACAGGTTCAATGCTCCTGTCTCTGTAGGCCCATGATGTTGTGTAGGTGTGTGGTGTGTGCCGGTGGTGTGGCTCGGTCAAGGAGGTTAGTGACCCTGTTGACCTAGGTGAGCCTACCAGTGTGACACTCGACAAGCAGCCAGGGGCCTGGTTTTTTGCCTATAATAGGTCTTGAGAGCCGAGAAAACGCTACGGTCAAGTAGCTGTGTTTTATGGGAAGTGTGGGCTGGTAGAAATAACACCTATACTTTGTTCCGTTAGGCTAAACAGAGTAGTTCTTCGGCTTCATGACTACTATGTGGGTCCATAACCAGGAGGCGTCATTCCGAAGGGTCTGTAGGTTTCGTTTCAGGTAAATATACCTCCTTAAGCCACTTTAAGGTAATACTGGTGTTACTCCAGCCTGTAGCGGAATAGTCGTACTTCTAGTCGCGTATCTCGGGCTCGTTTTTAACGAATTTAGGGAACCACTGCCCCTGTAACGAAGCCCCCGTAAAGACGATAACTAGCGTTAGCCTACGGCCGTCGCCAGTAATAGTCTCTATAATAGAGACCTAGGTGGTACCGTCAGAAGACGTAACAAAGGCTCTAGGCGTAAGAGAATCGCCTATAACAGTTCTGCCAGCTGTCTCGCCCTCCTACATGCCATGTTCGTCTATATTGCTGAGGTTGGTGTGTTTGATAGCTTTAGACTCCAAGTGGTAGCTCAGGAGCCCGTAAAATTCCTCATAGGCGGCCTTAGTAGATCCACGCTTTCGAGCGCTTTCCAACAATACCCCTTTCTTTGCTTTTACGCGTGTGTGGCGGGCTAGAAAGCGGTCTACCCAACGATAGCCAAGGGGCTCGAAAACGCCTCCTTCGGCGAGCATCCTTTGCGCCATTCTAGTGATCTGGGCTTTGCTTGGAGGGCGCGCAGAAGCTTCCTCATTAAGGCACCACTCAACGAGGTAGGTCTCCTCTTCAGGAGAGAGCCTCCTAACGGCTAGTTTGCTAGCCTACCTGCTGGTAGAGCCGTTGATACGCGTACTGAGGGCGGCCTGGGAGATTCCAAACCTCCCGGCTGCAGTGCGCTGTGTGGCTCCCCGATTAACCTCATCGATGGCCGGCGCAACATTCTGTTCATGCACAGTAGTCATCTCGAATTTGGTGTATTTTGACGTAGAATTGAAGGAATGGTGGTGGTTGGAAAGAGGGGGGTTGTCGTTTGTTGATGCAGGAGATAATGATCGGCGGTGGGGTGGATCGGTTGTGGGGTCGCGACTTCTAGTTCAGATACCTAATCGCTTGCCCGACGACCTGTTCAAGTCCACTTATCGGCCGCCACAGCTTATCAAGCTGTAGGCACACAACCGCGGTCTTACAGCCAATCATGTCCGGTGCAGTGGAAGGCCAGTCCGCCAGACACCAGTCTGATCGCGCCACCTGTGAAAAACGAAACAGCTACGAGAGTCCGGTTTCGCGATCCTCTGGCAATCTCGATCTCATGATGGGGAGATCCCGATACTGCCCCAAACGGAGGGAAGACGGACGGGAACAGAGCTAGGTATCCACAGATGGGTCGTTGCTGTTGTGCCGAGCCGAGCTGACAGCTTGGCACAGTTACCTCCGTTCTCTGTTCACCTCGTGAAGTCTGAGAGCGCGCAGGATCAACGCGACTTGTCCTGGCAGCATGCAGGTTCTTGCCACTTTGATCCACTTTGGTCCGCCGGCAGGTGGGATCCTCCACATTATGAAGCTAAGACATAGGCGTTTGTAAGACTCCTACAGAAGGGCTGATATGAATGGAATTCCCAAACCCTAGTAATTAGCCGCCTACGGTTGTGCCCGCGGAGTTGAGGGAAGGCTTAAAATAAGGCGTCCGACATTGCTAGTGGCGGCCGAAAACTGGGCCGAATTCGCAAGGCCAAGAAATAGGCCTACTGTCGCGCTTCCATATCATTCCGCTCGCGTACATTTCAGAGCACGTCTTCATACTCATTCAATTGTCGCAACAGTAATGGAAGACGTTATTTGCTCGGGCGGGCCGGCTGGGCTGAACTGCAATTGTGATACGCAATTACGACGTTCAAGAGACGTGGCGGTGAGATCCGCGAGAATTCGCGAGGCGCTAGCGTGGGCACCTTGCCCGGC
Organism: Lasiosphaeris hirsuta; assembly: GCA_030549175.1. NCBI lineage: Eukaryota > Fungi > Ascomycota > Sordariomycetes > Sordariales > Lasiosphaeriaceae > Lasiosphaeris > Lasiosphaeris hirsuta. The sequence goes on from JAUKUA010000001.1 coordinate 7,742,349, forward strand.
AAGCGGTTTACAAAATAAAAGGCACTCCAAATTGGTCTTGGCAAGTCACTGCGCTAACACATGCACTAACAATTCTACCATTTTTCATCACTCCACTCATCACTCCACACACCGCCAGCCGCAACACTGTATCAACACCACTACCATTACAAGATGGCTGTTGGCGATCATCACCATCTCACACCTAAAAAGTCACAGATTCTTGGTACAGTTGCTTTTCTGGATAGCCATAAGGTACCACCACTACCTCCTATCTTTAAAACTGAAATTTTCCGCCATTTTGGGGTTAGTGAGCGCCGTGGCTGGCAAATCCTTCACGATGGTCGCGAACGAAGGCACCTCGAGGTGGAAACACGAGGACGGAAAAAGCTCCTTTCGCCAGCCGATTTACTAGCAATGGAGAGCGTTCTCTGGCAATTCGGTTTTCAAGGCCGATCTCTCAGTTGACAAGGTCTTGCCTTGGAAGCAGGTATCTCCTCAGGGATTACCGGCGTTCTTTCTTCCCGTACAATCGAACGAGCGATGAGGACTTTAAACTACCGAAAATGTATCGCCTGCGAAGAAGGATTCGTATCGCCATCAAACGCAAAAAGACGGGTTCAAGGCGCTAAACTCGCCCTTCAATTTCGCCCTCGCCCGGAAAATTGGCATGATATCCGTTGGTCAGATGAATGCCATTTTGGATTATTTTCTGAAAAGAAAGATTCAGATCATCAGGAAACCCGGTGAACGGTATTGTCCTGATTGTATTCACCACCCCGAGGAACCACCAAAAAGAACGGAAATCCGTCGATACCATGTGTGGGCTGCTGTTGGATGGGATTTTAAATCGGAAATCCATTTCTACGAAGTTCCAACAAACACGAACGGAAAGATGAGCTTACAAATCTATCGTGATGAGGTTCTAGAAAAGGTTGTTGGTCCTTGGATTTCCCGTGGAGATGTTTTTGTGCTAGAAGAAGATGGGGATTCAGGGCATGGAGGCGGGAAATTCTAAGCGAAAGAATATCGTGAAGGAGTGGAAGGAAACTCATGGATTGAAGAATTACTTCAATACTCCCGGTTCTCCTGACTTATCGCCGATTGAGAAATTGTTGGAGGGCTGTGAAGCAGTATATCTGTGTAAATCGTCGAATTGGATCTGATATTAAGGAGTTGGTATTAGAAGGATGGAGGCGAATTAGTCAGGTGAAGATTAATGGGTATGTGGATTCTATGGTAAGGAGGATGCAAGATGTGTTAGTGGGGGAGGGTCAAATGACTGGGTGGTAGTACTTGGTAGATACCTGTATTTGTATAGAAATTCGCCCTGTGAGCAGGTAGTCATTAAGTAATGAGTGCCTTTTATTTTGTCAACCGCTTGCCCGGCTCACCCCAGCTCAGGACTACGGACGAAAACGGAAATTTGGTGTGCCCAGATTCGTCTCAGATTTAATCAAGCAGGTTTACGATCTAGTTGGGCGAACCTGGAGCACGCCGAGCCGAGGACCCCGAGTCGCCCGAGTCGCCCGAGCCGCCCGAGCCGCCCGAGCCGCCCGAGCCTGTGGTGCCCGGCCCCACACAAGGTATCCTGATCCAGGCTCACCACCTGGATTATGACGGCGCACTGACATCAGAGTTAAGGCTTTACCTGCACCACCGTTATGATCAGATATTGATCAGGATCCCGTGATTATCATACCCGATTTCTTGTATTTATATATCTTAGTAGACGTCGGTCCGATTTTCTGTTTTTCTTTCTAACACAGCCCACAACGGCGAGAGCGCCTAACATCCGTTCTTACTTGTAATTATCAGTGTAATTATCACTACTACAATGTGCTTTGAAGCTACTTGCGATATATGCAGTAATACCCCCCCCCCCCCCCGCTCAAGATTACACTTCCGACAAGCTGACAATGGCATGTTCTGTGTAGAAAAGACTGCCTGGCGCGGATGCGGAAACCATATCCCTACGGTTATGGACAAGGTCCAGGAGTCGCATTGGTGTACTTGCGAGCCCAAAGTAGAGAAGGACGGAAAGAAGTATCCACCACGGGCGGCCGAGAGCCGCCCCGCTCTGGCGCCCCAGCCGGCGATGTCATGAGGGAACGGACAGGTGGGATGACTATGGAGAGATGGGAGGAAAGCCGGTGAAGGATGTATTCGAGATACGTAAAATAGGTTGGAGATGGCGAATTTACATGTAGAATGGAATGACTAAGCTCTGAGGTATATTGCCACTTGGTTCATTTGAGTTTGGTGACAAGTTGTGAACAATGAGGAAGGCAACAAAACACTAGCACAAAGGGTGAGGCGATTGTATCCACATGCTTGCTCGGCTGGTCGCCGTCCAGAACGGGAAATCGTATGATGATGGGGAACTTTTACCAACCCCGAACCTATCACTACATGGGCCCGGCTCGTCGGGCTTCGAACCTTCAAGTCGGCAGATCATATAAGCAATGATCATTGTTCACACTCGCCGCCCAAACTCTTCGTAAACAATATCAATCACCCATGACGACTTATTGCGCACTTATATCTAGTCCAGCATGTCACGCTTCGCAAAATCTATTGCTGACCTAGCGCGCAACCTTTTCAAGATTGAGCGCCCCGAGCGCAAACAACAGCCAGTCTACTTCTCACACGGCACCGACGGCGTCATCGATTACTACACCGAGCCCGAACCAACCGTGGGGGAATGGCTTCGCTCGCTCGCCCCATCGGCCGCGGGCGTGCTCGCATACATTCGTAGTATTTTCGTTTGTACACAATGGCTTCCGCGCTACAACCTGACATGGCTCGTTGGCGACGTTATTGCAGGTCTTACGGTAGGGTTTGTGGTAATACCACAGGCCATGGCGTATGCACTATTGGCTATGTTATCTCCCGAGTATGGTCTCTACACCAGCTTTGTTGGCGCTGCTCTGTACTGGATCTTTGGAACCTCCAAGGATATCGTCATTGGTGTTAGTATTGGGTGGGCCCACGAACCGCTGGGCCGCCGATGTTTAGCTAACTATCGGATTGATAGACCACTGCCGTAGGGTCACTTCTCATCGGATCAGCCATCAGTTCGGTTCAAGAACAACGGCCCGGCGTTTACACCAATGAGGAGATTGCGAAGGCGTTGACCTCAGTCTCGGGTATGATTCTGCTAGGAATCGGATTCTTGCGTCTCGGATGGATCATCGAGTTCATTCCTTATATTCCCATCTCGGCATTCGTGACCGCGGCCGCCATCACCATCATGGCAACTCAGTTCCCAACCCTCATGGGCATCACCGGCGTTAATACCAGAGACGCACCTTATTTGGTGATCATCAACTCTCTCAAGGGCTTGCCGAGGACACAAGTCGATGCTGCAATTGGGTTGTCCTCAATTGCTCTGCTGTACGCCATCCGATACTTCTGTGCGAGGATGGAACACCGCTACTCGGCGAAACAGAAGATGTGGGCGATTATCTCGTCACTACGGCTTACGTTTACCATATTACTATATACGCTCGTTAGCTGGCTCGTCAACCGCAATAACACGGGGAAAAGCCCCTTTCGGATCGTCGGCCCCATCGAGAGAGGTGATGCATCTCAGTTCCCACCTGGCAAGCAGAGTCTAACGTGACGCAAACAGGGTTCAAGCACGCCGGACCACCGCCGTTGGATGCGGATCTGGTAACACTCGTGCTCCCCGAGCTCCCCGCCATTCTCATCATCCTGATCATTGAGCACATCGCCATTGCAAAGTCCTTTGGGCACAGGTTCAACTACACCGTGGTCCCATCCCAAGAGATCCTTGCCCAGGGCGCTTCGAACCTGTTGGGAACTTTCGTCGGCGGCTACGTCTGCACCGGTTCCTTCGGCGCTTCGGCCGTGCTGTCCAAAGCGGGCGTACGGACTCCTCTCGCGGGTCTCGTGAGCGCCGTTGTCCTCGTCCTCGCACTGTACGCCCTTACGGCCGTCTTCTACTACATCCCCATGGCCGCGCTCGCGGGACTGATCATCCACGCCATCGCCAACCTCCCGACGACGCCCAGGACGCTGTACACGTACTGGAAGCTCTCGCCGCCCGAGTTTATCGTGTGGTGGATCGGCGTCCTCGTTGCCATCTTTGCGTCCCTCGAAATCTCAATCTACGTTACCATCTGCGTCTCCCTCGCCCTCCTGCTGATCCGCCTCGCCCGGGCGCAGGGTCGTTTCCTCGGTCAGACGCGCGTTTACCACTACCCCTACCGAGACCACCCAGAGCCACATGCAGAATCCTACAAGCACACCCACGCCGAACATGGAGCCCGAAACATCTACCTCCCTCTCGACCACCACGACGCTTCCAACCCCTCGGTGACCATCTCGGCCCCGCACCCGGGCGTTTTCATCTACCGCTTCCCGTCAGGCTTCAACTACACTAACCAAGCGCAGCACATCCGTCTCTTAGTCAATCACATCCGGACGCACACTCGTGCGGGCATGGCACGGTTGGCGGACAATGCGCACCGTACATGGAGCGAGTCTGCCCCCCTAACTTTGGTAGATGCGGAGGAGGAGCACCTCCCCCGTCTTCGCGCTGTTGTTCTGGATTGCACGGCTGTCGATAACGTCGACATCACCTCCGTGCAGGGGTTGGTTGACGCGCGCAAGGCGCTCGATAGACATGCGTGCGCCGGCGCGGGCGGAGCGGGGGACGGGGAATGTGTGCAGTGGCATTTCGCGGGGCTGTGTAACCGGTGGGCGCGGAGGGCGTTCGCGGTCGCGGGGTTCGGGACACCGGTACAGGTACATGTACCGAGGGAGGGGAACCTCGAAGTACCTAGAGGGGAGATTGAGGAGAATCCGCTGGCGGGGTGGGAGCCGGTTTATGTGGTTGCCAGCCCAACGGTACCTACCTCTATAGGAAGTTCGAGCGGAGGAGGGAAGGAGCAGATGGTGCATGGAGCGGATAGACCGTTTTTCCATGTCGATTTGATGGAGGCTGTGGATGCGGCAGTTAGGGCGGCTGAGAGGGCCGAGGGTCGCTTTGGGGGGCGCCATGGGCACGTCACGGTGCAGGTGTGAAAACCGAGCGGACGGGAGGTGTGGAGATGGGAAGACGGCGTGTTCGTAGCGGTTTGCTCTGACCAGGGGTAATCAGATTTCGCGGATGCATGTTTAGCTTGTTTGTATAAGGTGGTATGCATTTTGTCCCGGCCACGTTATGCCGTAGTTACACCTCACACTTGATCCAGCGAACAGTCGAGTACGAGGTACACAATCGCTCCTCATAGTGCCCAGTCATCCTACCAAGATAGGTCGGTACCTACCTTAGGTATCTCGCCCCATTCCTCCTCGTCTCATGCACCGTAATCATCAAAGAGCCGCAAATACTCCAGCGGCCAAGCCCGCTGCCACGGCAGCAAGTCTTCCGGCCTTCCCGACGGTAGCGGCAGCGGCGGGGCTTGCTGTAGTTTGCGTCAGTGCTATGCTGCTGGTCGAGACCTGAGTGGCTGTAGAGGTACCCGTTGTATCCCTGCCTGTTCCGGCCCCGGTCCCGGTCTCGGTGGCTTATCATGCTCAGTGCCTCCTCAGACGAAACATTTGTTACAAGGAAAAGGATGGGAGGTGAGAGAGGATGACATACCGGCTGCCGTTGGTGTTGGTGACAAGGTTCCGCTGGTGGTGGGAAGCTGGGAGACAGCGGTAGTGACGAACTGGCCTAAGATGGGATTTTCTTAGCTACAAAGCACATGGTAAATGGTGAACAGTTTCGAGCTTCAGAATACTAGCTACGCACCTGCGGTGAAGGTCCAGTCAACCATGCTGGGGACGCTGCCAGTGCACGTCGCGCCGCAGGAGCAGCATGCCGGTGTGCCGCTCGCCACGGTCAGGATAGCTGACTGGGTGCAGCAGCCCACGTCGTCTTCGTTGTGGTAGTGCACATTGAGCAGAGCGGATCGCGGGCACTCCTCATCCTCGTTCAGATGAGCTGAGAGGACGGCGAGGAATGTAGAGGTCGGGAGCGGGCCCGACACAGGCGTGTTGGTGCAGACGGCATTGGTAGAGCTGCGCGTGCGGATACGCGAGGTGTCCTGGGCTAGTGTAGTCGGGGCGAGGAACGTGACGATGATGGAGCGGCGCATGGTGTTGGTTGTCAGTTGATCTCGGAGGCACACATGTAGGGGGTCAGGGTGGTCGATCTTGGATTTGCGAGTCCGGAATTGAGGCGGTGGCATTCTGAGCCAATTTATTTCTTAAAATTATTATCCACACGTCACGTTGCGTGTGCTGAGACCAAAATTTTGCATGACATGTCGAATCAGCTGATTGTCATAATAAAAGATCAATACAGTCTTTTGCCAAGGATTTGGTGAACATCGGACATGACAATAACGCGACGGGAGCGGGAGCGGGAGCGGGTTTTCAGACCCAACCGGATCATCAGATCCTCGAATACCATCCGCCGGCTTACGCAAGCCTTGGCAAGCTAGCTGGTGCCAAAAGAAACCAAACTCAATACCACGTAATACCTCGCCGCAGTGCTAACTTTCTGCTACAATCAGGTACTTTTCCGTACAGTCACCTTACCCTCTTTCTACCACCCAGTCATCCAACCCTCGCCCTTAAACACATCGTGCATTCGCACTACCATTGAATCTAGTAGCATATCTAGCAGATAGATAGATAGATATTAAAGAGGATAATGACCAGCCAATCTACCACCTAAAATCTCTAGAGAAACATTTTGGCCGTCAAGACGCCCGCCCCCAGGGCCGAACCAATCGTCAAAAAACTGCTCACAGACAACAAGGACATGCCGGTGATTCCATGACCCGAGGTACATCCGCCGGCGATACGCGCCCCCATCACCATCACAAACCCTCCCAGGACAGACTGCCAAAGCGGGACGGCAGCAACGATTATAGGGATAGCTGACTCAGACTCAGATGGTTGGAACAGGGGCGTTATCGGCATTGCCTGGCTTACCAACCAGGCTCCCCCAACAATCCCCCCTGCGAACACGACCGACATGCCCTTGGGCCTCTGGCTCTCGGACTCGCCGGGGGAATAGAACGGCCACCAAACAAAATCGCCCGCCTCTTCAAATGCCGTCGATACACCCACGGCGCTGCGGCGAAGCAGCAAGGACACGAGCTGGGCGAGGCCAATCAACAGACCCCCGGCGATGGGACGCGTAGCCGCAAAACCACCACGTGAGGCCGACGAGAAGAGCGTGAGGCCAGCAACGATGGCGACCAGCACAGCCTCGAAGGTGCCAGCCACCACATAACGGTTGATGCCGAGGGACTCGTGCACGGTACGCGAGGGCTCCCTTTCATTTTCCGTAATCTCCGATTTGGGAGGTTTGCACGCGGCATTCGCGCGCAGCCAAGGGCGGACGAGGCTGGTGAAGCCGAGACCGCCGAGGAGGGCACCTACCAGCGCAGGAAAGCCCGATGGCAGGCCGGCACCGACCTGGGCGAGGACGGTGCCCGGACAGCTGCGCGCGAGGGCCATTCCAACGCCGAGGAGGGCACCGCCGATGAGGTTACCGTCGTAGTGCGCGAAGAGGCCCAGAGGGGAGTAGCATCGCGGCGCGAGCTTGACAATGTTCGCCGTGTGGAAGGCCAATATGAGGAGGCTAAATTGAGCGTTAGTAACATGCGCTTAAGTCGCTGAACTGCCGGAGCATTCCATGGGAGAGAGAAACTAACGTGCTGCTGGCGGTCGCGGTGAGAAAGGTCTCCATCATATCCCAGTCCGCAAGTTTAAGCTGGCCGAGGATGACTGATGGCTGGTGGACGCCCGAAGCAGTGAGGGCTGCGCCAAAGGCTATGCCCGAAAGAAGGGTGGTTGTCATGTTGACTAGGTATCCCAAGATATGCTGAGATTAATGATGGGTTTGGAAATCCGGAAAGTTTGCTGAATGTAGGCAGGTACTTTTTTTATTTTTAAAGGAGGCAACATGTAGCTAGGTAGGTACCATGACCTAATAAACATTGACAACCCGTGCTTGCCGTGTTCCGGCGATTAACGCAACACATCAGGGCTTCGTCACGAGTTTCCATCCCGTTGAGGTCCCCGTGCAGCGGGGGACTTACAAATCGAGTCGCCGAACAAAGGCAACTCGCCACCGGGAACCTGGTCTGATCCGACCGGAGCGCTCGCCGAGAGTCGCGTGATTGTGGGGGAATTGAATCGGCGAATTCCCATTTTGGGGATCATCACGCCACAACTGGAAACCAGGACCGTCAGTCAAGATAACACAGACTTTTAAATCGATTCCACAAAGAACCCCCCCGAAGCATTTCCCCCAACTTACCACAACCATTATCTTTGCACGAATCTATTCTACCACCATGGTTGTGTCACAGCCGCCCAACGTCGAAAGCATTTTCGAGCCCAACACGGGCACTTGGCAGTATATAGTCTCGGACGCGGTGACCAACGACGCCGTCGTCATCGACAGCGTGCTCGACTACGAAGCGTCGACCAACGCCATTGGCAATGCCAACGCCGAGCGCCTCCTGACCCTAATCAAGGAGCGTGGCTATAATATCGTCGCCATCCTCGAGACGCACGCGCACGCCGACCACCTCACGGCGGCGCGCTACCTCCAGCAGAGGCTCCTCCGCCGCGGCAAGCCTTCCCCTCCGATCTGCATCGGCAAGCGCATCGCCCAGGTGCAGCACACCTTTGCCATCAAGTACGGCGTGCCTGAGGCCGAGTACGCCGGCGCGTTCGACCGCCTGCTCGACGACGACGACGACATCCGCATCGGCCGCCTGCACTGCAAGGTGCTGCACCTCCCCGGCCACACGCCCGACCACATCGGCTACGTGATCGGCCACAACGTCTTCGTTGGCGACTCGCTTTTCCTGCCCGACGTCGGTTCGGCGCGCTGCGACTTCCCCGGCGGCGACGCGCGCACCCTGTTCAGGTCCGTGACCGAGAAGCTGTACGCGCTCCCGGATCACTACCGCATCTTTGTCGGGCACGACTATCCACCCGGGGTGAACGTGAAGGGGGACAGAACGGAACCGCGGGCGTTCGCCACCGTTGCGGAGCAGCGGCGCGATAACAAGCATATCCGGGGCGGGGTGAACGAGAGCGAGTTTATCGCCTGGCGGACGGAGCGCGACGCAACGCTGGCGGAGCCGAGGCTGATGCACCAGTCGCTCCAGTTCAACATCCGCGGCGGCAGGCTGCCCGAAGCCAGTGAACATGGCCATCGGTTTTTGCACCTGCCATTGAAGGTGTCCGATGAGGTGTGGGACTGGGGCTTTGCGCCTCAGGGATAGAATGTCTTTGTAACACCGTAGTGGATGTCTGTGGAATACAAGATCTGGCACAAAACGCAAATCCAAACTTGGACCGCAAAGCATGTGAAAATCACTCCCAAGGGTGAGTAGAATTGTTCTGGAGCGAGAAGACGGGATCATCAAGGTCGAAGATCCTTGTTCAGATCCTTGTTCAGATCTGGGGCTTGGAAACACCTGGGCGATGACAGGAGCTGTCCACGACCTGATGACATGATGGCTGGCTTGTGCAACCGAGTTCTCTTATTAACGTCCCATGTCAAACAGCTACGAGATGCTATCGATTCCATGGAAGCTCGTGGCATCATCGACCCACGATCCAGCGCTGAAACATTTCTACTTCAATATGTGGCGCGGTATTGGTCGCGCCACATCCGCGCGGCCGGGGAGGAATCGTGTTTCGAATGCACCTTTGCGCATCATCCATCGAGCCGGTCTCGCAAAGTCTCTTCGCCGGGGGATCAGCAGGGGACTAAGACGGAAGACCGGCAACTATCATCCGCACCCCTGGATCATAAAAGGCGGCACAAACATGAATCTTCTTGCCGGAATGGATTTGCCCCTGCCAGATGGAAATAGCCATTTTGGGTGGCGAAGCCGTTCAGCTAGTAAGGCTCAGCCACTACGCCAGCGAGGCTCGGTCCCAAGCTGAATACTCCGGAAGAGTCTATAAAGAAGACGGTTCTGGCCAGAGTGCCAGAACCAAAGAGGGCAATACAATCAAGCAATTGCTACCCCCATCAATTCTACTGATTCCAAACGTGCAGTGTTTCTGACAGCCCCTATCCTTGTCCCACGTCGCTGACCAACACATTCACATAAATGGGACAACCGATTTCAATGCCATCGACAGGTTTGGAAATACACCATTACTTTGGCCGGTTCAACTGCAGAGGCCCGATGCCACGATGAATCTAATCAAAGACTCGCGCGTCAACATCACGAAGGCCAACAAGGATGGCAGAACGGTCCTGCACTACGCGGCGGAGCTCGGGTGGTACGATGTCATCAGAGACGTTCTCGTTAGAGAAAAGTCCATTGCCGACAAGCCCGACGCCTCGAAAACCACGCCCCTGTTTCTCGCCTCGGCGGGGGGCCGTGAAGAATGTGTCTATATCCTGCTCGGACACGGCGCGGCGACTAATCGATCTTATGGGAAAGGCAATCTACCCTTCATTGCCGCAGCGGTACTCGGGGGGATCACTCGAGTCGTCCATTTGCTGCATTCCAAACCAGAGACCAATGTCGATGCTCAGGACCCTGAAGGCATGACGGCTCTGCATTTTGCGTGCGATACCGGAAACGATGCTATGGTTAAAATGCTCGTGGAGGAAGGTAAAGCCGACATTCATCTGAAGTCGAACTCAAAACGGAGCCCGCTCTCCTATGCATCTAAATCCGGGGCAGCAACGGTGGTCCAATTCCTCCGCAGTCGGCTCGAACTGTGGTCCACCAAATTGCCCTTCCACATGTTGCCTCCGGAGTCGTGAGACCAAATACGAGCGTATATTACGTCTTGGCCTAACCCAAGGTGGGGCAGGCACGTAAGGAAAAAGAACACAGGTCATGTAAGTGGACTAGGGCCTCTGAGTCTTGGTCGCCCTGTGGATAGAGGCCAGTAGTAGAACAGAGGCCCAGGGCCTCTATCACTGTGCCCTCTGTGGGATAGGGAGTGTCACACTGCTGACGCGTATCGCGATAGCAGCTGACACCGGCTAACCAGCCGGAAGCCGGTATCGGCCGGCGTTAACCAGTAATCTCCATGCCAAGCTAGCCACACGACAAGTTGACTGGATTAACAGAGACTGGAATACCAATAGGAACTAGGGGCCCCAACGGTAAGCCTAGTAGCTAGCCATATGGCCAGCGAATGCCTGAACACGGAGGTATCTGGGGACATCCTTATATCTTGTACCTAGTGCATAAGAAGGCTGGGCCTTACCCAGCCCTCGAGTTCTGTCTTCTTTCTTTCTTCATGCCTTTACAACATGCAACTATAAGGCTAAGGTCTCTGGCAGAGCCGGAGACCACAAAACAAGCAATACAATCACACAATTGCAACCCCCATCAAAAGTTCAACTTCCGATAGGAGCTAATGGCGGGCCGACTGCGGGATAATGGCGGGCTAACAGCGGGCCAATATCGGGCGGTCTTTTCAATATGTGCAACTTGCGGACCACAGGGTGCTGGGAGCCTAGCCGGGGCGCACTAACTAGTCAGCCCTGCCACTTTATGCAATCTTGCGACATTACGCAGGCAACCCCCAATCCGCCACAGTAACATCTTAGTTGCAAGTTTCTACAATTGAGATTACTAGCGAATCTAACTGTCCCAGGGTGAAAGAGACCCCGACGTTAAATTAAAGATCCCAAGCTTGCTGAGCGGCAGCGAGGAAGCCCGAGAAACAGACGTGTCCGTTGCCTTGGAGTCGAAGACTCCTACTACCCCGCGGACCCCAAGAGCCCTCAAGGACACCGAAGGCTCCGAAGAAGCGACCGTTAAAGACAATACCCGGGCCTGGCACTTAAAAAAAAGAATTTTCTTCATATAGCGAAACTGACGATAGGAGAGGTTGTGATCTACACTTTAGCGTAAATGGCCACAACTGCAAAATTCAGATCCCTCCTTTCCGACAACCAACTCTCTCGCCTGTTTGATAGCTGGCAGCCCACCAGGCAGTACCGAGCCCCTCTTCATCCACCCCAAGTTCCTCCAAACCAGTAAGGCCCGTAGGCCTTGGCCACACTGACAACGTGCCCAAACTACACCAGACTCTCAGTAAGCAAGGCACAGCGCCCCTGTTATTTCTTCTCTTGGGTGTCTTTAAGGTGCTCCAGGGCGATTACGTGGCCGGTCATAGTCACATTACCACTTGACGTAAAAAAAAAAAAGCTCAGCTTCGATTCATGACATTGGTCAAGGGCTGTATGGTGAGGTGTGGGGTGTGCACTTACTCCAGAAGAAGGTTAGGCAAAAAGCAGCACATCAGGATAGCTACGACAGATGTACCCACTCCGACATAGTTGAAGCTCTTGGTGACCTCTGTGTACTGTAGAGGAGGTCTCGTTAGCCGTGGCTAGCAGGTAGGATTGATCGGAAAGGAATGTCGCGACTCACGGCGAGGCTAATGGCGTCCCTTTGTATCGTCCCCCAGGCCGGCACACCCTTCGTGATTGAGTTGTACAGGTTTTCCACCATCTGCTGTGTCGCATTTTCTCCGAGATAGTGCCACAGCGCGGGCCGCATGGTGTTGGTATATATGCCTCCCGCAATCGCGAAGCCCACGCTCTTGCCAAGGAATGCCACGGACAGGGTGAGCGAGAGGACCTGGGCAATCTGTTCACGCGGCACAACAGTTTGCGGGGGCACCAGCAGGGACGCGTGTATGATGCCACTTCCGATACCCTGGATCACCTGTTGGATGAACAGCTCTGCAATGCTGTTTTGGTGGCCCCGTAGTCGGAACATGAGACCGTAGCCAATCAGCCGGATCACAGCACCGCCGGCTGTGAGCCACTTGTAGCGGCCAGTGAGGAGCATGATCCAGCCGGCGAGGATGCCGGCGAGACATTGCACTGCGCTGTTGGTAAACCTGGACAAGGAGCCATCAATCAGTGTCTCTCTCGTTTGGCGTGAAGAGTATGTATGGTTTTGAGCACGCATGTACTCACGAGAAATAAGTTGCGTCCCGAGGGGACATGTTGTAGCTGATGGTGCCCCAGGCGTATATGTACGTGTGAGTGGCAGTGTGGCCAAGGTCATCGACCGCCATCAGGAGCATGGACAAAACAATGGTCGGATTCTTGAGGTAGGAGGCGGGTAGCAAGGGGTTGGCAGCCACGAACTTCTCGTAAGCCGGTAGCCCTAGCAAGACCAACAAGCCCACGACAACGAGGGCGGGGACCCACGGCGTCCGCCAGCCGTTGGGGAGGGATCCAGCAATGGTCATGGGGAGGAGCATCAAGCTGAACCCGGCTGCAAACAGAGCTATGCCGCCCATATCGACGCCGGAGCAGAAGCTCTGGATGGTCGTCTTGCTGGAAGAGACGAAGCCGAGCCGCTTCGCCCTCTTTTGGTAGTGAATCAGAGTCCCGATGAGGAGGCAAGACCCAAGAGGCATGGCGATCGCAAACAGCCCAACACCCCACCGCCAACCAGTTCCCCGGACAAAGCTGTCGACGATGAATCCCGACACCCACGGCGTGGCGAGAAAGGGCAAGTACGAGAGTCCAATGGCGAGCCTGCAAGCGAGGTCAGCGTTGGAGTGGTGTCAGCGCTCTATTGGGGTTCTGCGTGCGGCTTGCTTACCCTCTCTGCCGCGGGCTGGTGATATCGGATATGATGACGGTCGTCATGACGTTGGTGCCAGACTGCCCAATCTTTGACAGCACCTTGCCAACAAAGTATACGGGCGCCCCGGTGGCCGTCGACATGAGAGCATACGGAATGATATAAAAGACGATGGCGATGGCTAGAGTATAGCCTCGGCCAATGACATCGGAGAGCTTGGCGAGCGGGAGCTTCACCACAGCAAAGACAATAAGGCCAGCTGCGTAGAGCGAACCAAGTGCCGACAGAGCGCCAAATTCAGACAAGGAGTAGTTGTTGAAGGTGTTTACCGTCGTGTTGTCTAACTCGCTGTGAGAGATTAGCCCCCATGGTCATTGGGTTTTTTTTTTGGGGGGGGTATTTTTTTTTTTTTTTTTTTTTTTTTTCGAGGTTTCACGGGACAGACGCGGCGGTAGTGTCTTACAAGGCGACCATCAGTAGGGCCAGGCTATCCAGAGACGTAAAAGAGTCAGCCCATCAGCCCGCGGTTCTTGGGCCTCTCTGTTCATCAAGGTCTTACCCAACGATGGCGACATAGCGCCCCCTTTTGCCCCAAGCTTGCTGTGAGGCATCCATGAGAGAGACGCCTCTACGGCCCGTATCCGTATTATCTCCGTCCATGGCCGTCTGGGGAATCGTCGGTGTGCTAGCGTACGGGTAAGAAGGAGAAGAGTCAGTCTGAGATGGCGACTTGAGCCTCGACCAAGACTCGACACTGGGAGGCTATCCCCCCCGTCTTTAATACGCCGAGAAGCGGTTTCCATGTTCGGTGCAGAGAGGGCTACATCGTACTTTCACCGCCGGCCTTCTCGTTCAAGCCTACACCGAGCGCAGGCTAATCCGCCACGCTTCGACGCCCCAGCATTGGAAAAGGGTGTGCTCGCTGACCGCTTTACCTCGGTGGGAGAGTGAGGCTGGACTTGCCGACTTCCTCAACGATTCATGGCGGTTGGTGAAGCACCCATCATGAAAAGTCTTATCCCACAGCGTTCGGCATATCCCGGTAGAGCCGTCCAATGAGGCTCATTTACCGGCGAGGGCACAACCTGACCCCACCATCCATGCAAATGCCCAATTGACAGCATGGTGGCTTTTTCCCGTTCTAGATGACGGGGAGTGTGATGTGGCTTGTGTGGCACCCTTTTTGGATGCTCTTATGCAGCCTCAATGACTAATTAGAGGTCCTTCTTCGGTGATACAAACCGTGCATCAAGTGACAAGACCCAAGTGCGCAGCCACCTTTAGTGGGTGCGCTAACTCTGGGGCCTGCAAGGCAGCGCCACCGTTTTACACTGGGAACCACCACGGAATAGACCGCTCTTCTAGCCTTACACGCACGCCCGGTCAACGTGGCAGTCAAAAAGACGGCTGGGGTAACGGTGCTGCAGACGTCCGAAACTAACTACTGCGTACCCCAGTGTGTCACCCAAAGACCGCCCATTTTTCCCCGCTGGGATTGGAAGATTTTGCTTCCTCTTAGGGTGCGCATAGCTGGTGGTACGTGCCCCCCACGTCGGTGGGTTTGGCGCCAAACGCGCAGAGAAATAACGACGGGGCAGCTTCTGTTGCACTGTTGCATCCATCACCCCATCAACCCGTCACCCATGCATGACCCATCACCCATCATCAATCATATCATCAATCACCCCATCACCCCTTCCCCCCCCCCATCACCCACCCCATCCATCACCTACCTTCTTTGGGCCTCGCTGTTCTTCCACAACCCAGAGCCGCTCTGTCGCCCACGATGGAGAAGCTTGCCTGCCGGCCTGCATCGCCGCATCTTCTCCGGTTGGTGGCGTGCACTGCGCGCGCCACCAGCGCCATTGTTTTTTTCGTCGGGCTGCTCGCTGCTTGGCATCTCTTCTCCATGAGGCTCTTCGCTACCCCGCTCGAACGGTCTGGCCCAACTGAGTGTGCCTCGCCCTATGGGCAGTTTCCACTGCCCGACGACCCTTTCCAGTTTATCCCCTGCACGGCGGCGTCTGTCCTCCCACCCCTCAATGACGGCGACCCGAGGCGAACGTGGTCCTCACTCTTTGATCCGAACCCGGACCACTGGCGCTGGGGAGCCGCCCCATCGAATCCCGACCCCCCAAGAAGTCGTCTGGATGACGACCGCTACGCCCGACGAGGCATCTACTTGTGTGGCTATCTGGATCTGCCGCTCGACCACCTCTCCGACTCGGACCCACGCATTGTGCGTATCGCCGTCGCCAAATTCCAGGTGTCGGGTCTCGCTCGGGCCGACTCTCGGCTCCCCCCCCACCCCCACCCCTACTACCCCCACCGCCGCTCCGTCCCGGCGGGCACCAAAAGCGAACGTACTATTGTCGTTGAGCCTGGTGGTCCGGGGGCTAGCGGCACCTCCTACGTGTGGTCTGCCGCCGAAAAAATCACCGAACGCTTTAGCAATGGTCGGTTCGACGTCCTTGGTTGGGATCCTCGCGGTGTGAACCGTTCTCTGCCTTTGGCGGCGTGCTTCCCACACAACGTGGACCGCGACCGATGGTCCTTGCTGGCTGGGCGCTATCGGGAAGAGTCGAACCAGACACAGCAGCTCGGCGTTACCGACGCCATGAACAATGCCACATTTTATGCTTGCCAGCAGCGCCTCGGCGATCTTGGCCGCTTCGTCAGCACCGCCTCGGTCGCACGCGACCTAGAAGAGATCCGCAAGGCATTGGCCGAGGAAGAGTTAACTGGCTACTTTATCAGCTACGGCACCGGAATCGGCCAGACGTATGCCAACATGTTTCCTAATCGTGTCGGTCGCATGATTCTCGATGGCTGCCAATATGTCAAGGATCAGCGCCGGCTCGCTGGCTTTGGCTTTACCTCGCTGGACAATGTGACGGACGCCTGGCGTGATGGTTTCCTCGGCGAGTGTGCCAAGGCAGGCTCAGAGCACTGTGCGCTGGCGAGGCCATCCGAGACCGCCGGAGAGCTCGAGGCCCGGATGAGCAGACTTTTCGCGTCCATCCTTGCACGGCCGGCCTTGGGCTACACCGAGGAAAGCGGCCCATCCCTCATCACGTACTCTAACCTGCTCCCCATCATCTACGGCTCTCTGTACAACCCGGAGCATTGGCCGTCCACGGCCCGGATGCTTTCGGAGCTGGAGGTGGGCAACTCCACACTTGCCGCCCTCGCCGTTGGTAAGAGGTGGGAGTTCACGCCGTCGCTGCCGTGCTCCCCAGAGAAGCTTTCTAGCGATGAAGTCCTCCCCTTGGTCGTCTGTGCCGATTCCTACGATGACCCTTGGCCCCAAGGAGGACTAGAATGGTGGGGCCAACTCTGGGCGAACATGACGAGCCGAAGCTGGATATCCGGCAACTCCCGATTCCTCAACGTCTTTGCCTGCCGCCACTTTACCGAATATTGGCCTCGTGTCTCCGAAGTGTATCGCGGCGATCTCAATCACACCTTGAGCAACCCCGTCCTCCTTATCGCAACCACGCACGATCCCGCAACGCCGCTGCGGAATGGGAGGAGGCTGCTGGAGGACATGGGGCCGAATGCAAGGCTGGTTGTCCATCACGGATACGGTCACACATCAAGGTTTCACCGCTCGAGTTGCACAGATTCTATTGGGAAAACCTTGATCATGAATGGAACTCTTCCCGCCGAGCGGGAATCGAGCTGCTTTGCTAGAAAGAACCCCTACTGGATCTAATAAATGCGCACAGATACAAGAAATGGAAGCTCGGCAGCGAAAAGCTGTCTGACATGGTTACTTGCAGTGACTCTCAATTCTCACTCCTTCGAGACCCTAGTGGGAGCAGTAGGCCAAAAGGCCGCCCTGCACGGTATCGTGCTTGGCCTCCTGGCTGGCTTTGTCTGCTTTTCCGCTGTTAGATCGGTTGGGGAACCCCATCGGATGGGGCCGCGGTCGCATCCCGGCTACCAATGTAGCGGACGACCCCAGAAAAGTTATTCCCAACGGCCGTAACTACAAAGGCGTGTCAGATCTCTTTTTTTTTTTTTCTTCTTCTCAAAACGCTGGGACGTGGGCATCTGACCGTCAGAATGAAGTGCCAAGCACTTGTCGGCCGTGTCTGCTGGGGTCTCTGGAGGAGGTGCCTCGTTGTTCTTCACCTCTGCACCGGTGATCCAACTTCCATGCACCTTGCAGAAATACCCACTCTGACACTTCCCAGAGCATCGGAGAGCCCCCCAAACTTGGTAGGCGGCGTTCCATGCGTCATAGCTACTATCAGTGATCTCCGGCTGCGGACTTGGGCGCAAGTGAGAACTCGGGAGCGTGGTGAACGCGTAACCCTGTGGGAACGCGAGCTGCGGGAACCAGGTGTAGATGTCCCAGAAGCCACCATAGACCAGGTCGTCGCATCCGTCGGCGTTACACCTTGTGGCGTATTAGTTTCGTTCGTCAAGGACTTTAGAGGAAAGTGCCATTGGTGCACCACTATCATACATCTTGTCTAAGTTCTTGTGTGTCCTTTTTTGTGTCCTTGAGCAGCGGGAGGCCAGGAGGGTATCAATGAGATACCGGGCGGGGCTTTTGTCGGACGGGTGATGAGGTTTGGCGACGATCTGAGGGGAGCATACACGCCGCCTCCCTTGAACTTTATACGCGTTGGAATCTTGATCGACGGCGACCCTTTTTTGGCCTGCGCAGCCTGCCGGGACCTCATGGAACCCCTCATCCCGCGCGAAGCGGCCATCCATCGAGCTCTTGAGCATTTTCCGCGCCCAATCCAACAGGTTCTCTCGCTGGGTCGGCGAATTGCAACGCGTTGCTGCTCGCACCCATCACCGATCACTGGACTCTGGCGGCCCAACTCAATCCTGCACATTTGCCATCTCGAATCAGGGACTGGTCGGCGCACACTTTTCAAAGTCTCGTCGTATCGCTGAGGTGTTGAGCTGTCGCGTGGGTTCTGGGCATTCGTTCGATCGAGGGTTTCGGAATGCAAGCACGTCTGAGAACAGCAATGCGGTCGACGTGCTTGCACATAACTGGAAGCGTAGATGCGACAATACAATGGCTTTTTCATTCTTTTGCAGCTCGAGCTGCGTTGAAGTAGCAGCCCGGACCGCTTCTCGAGGAGGCTACGCTTTTGAAACTTGATATCTTATGAGGGATTTTTTTCTTGTTTTTTTTTTTTCTCGCGTGATCCCTTGGCTGCATATGTGTGAGAGCAAATGGCCGACGTTTCTGTGTCACCACTCCCCTTTAGCGATGCCGCGTGCTGGCAGAGGGCCATCCAGGTCCGTTCGGCAACTAGATGATTCGCCTTGGAACCCTCGCGAGTGACTGATGATATACTTACTGTTTTTCAGATACACAACTCGAAGCTCGAGGACGGCGCCGCCAGTAAACAGTATATTCCGCTCGACACCATCGGCCGGCATAAAAACGCCCAGGAACAGGAGCAGCAGCAGCATGCTGTGGAGCGTAGCCGTGCACTCAGGGAAGCCGCCGAGATGTCGCACAACGCCGATGTCAGGAGGAAAGATGGCCGTCTTGCCGAGACCCTGTCCCAAGTAGCCCGCGCTACGCGCCATTATAGCCGCGCTATCGACGTGCTTGTCCAATGCAACCCTACCATTGCGGCCCTGGTCTGGGGGTCGATCCATGTGTTTCTCCAGGTACGTATTCGCAATGACAAACTGATGGGATGGGTGGAGGGGGGCCGCTCTTTGCTAACCAATAGTATAGATTGGGGCCGAGGAAGAGCGGATTTCTGGCATCGCGAGCGAAGGCCTATGTGAGATCATTCATCATGCAGACCGCTGGGAACAGGTATCAGGCGCGTCCAATCTGCTAGGTTCGGAGCGTCTCGATGAGTTGTTGGTGGGTCTCTACGTCACTGTGCTCGACTTTCTGCTGTCATCAAAACAATGGTGGGAAAAGAGGAGGCTGAGTAGGAAACCTGTCACTTTTTGTCCCTAGAATGTCCAAGAAAACTGTTACTAACTGTCTATGCTTTGTAGGACGGATTGGGAGTGCTATTCTCCCCTCGAAAGGGGACGATTTTGAAGAAAAGCTCAAGGCGCTTAAGCAGGCATCGGATCTCGTAGATAAGCAGTTACAGACAGAGTGTAAGTAATACCCTCCCCCCCCCCCCACCCCCAGTGCTGTACATGTCGTCTGGATGGCCACTGGACAGACGAAAATGCTGATCGGTCTATGTTTCTATGTAGCAACCTGCAAAAGTACGAAGCCCAACGCCAGTTATAGTTGCCACCTTGCATGTTAACAAATTAACTCGCTAGTTCTAAGCTCCCTTAATGGGATGTCAGCCGACCTTTCCGAGGCCGTCGGAGATATGATTCAAAACTTTCTAGCACAGGGCCGCCAACTTTCGGGTGAGTGAAAAAGATCCTGGCATGACAACGGCCGATTTGCGCCGAATAATGGGCGGGGGGGGGGGGGGGGGTTGACCATAGGCTAAATTCACTGACTGCTCCATGAATGTAGATTCTGCTGCGCGATTACAGCTTGTCGATGAACTCTGGGACGCACCCGGCTCGAATGGTGCGGAGTCGGTCACCGCCGTCGTCCAACGTACGTATCACTTCAAACCTTCCACACTAAAATCTCGTCTCTCTCCAGAGAGGTCGCCCTCTGCCCTGTACGATGCGGCACTAAGCTGGCACTGACTGCCACATTGGCTACAGAACTGAGACAGCTTCCCCAAGCACTGACTGGCGCCATCATGGATCACATGCAAGGTACGTAGCAGAAGTCCCATTGGCATTCCCCCCCCTGTGTCGCCGTCACTCGCTCGCATCCTAACCCGACACGCTCACCCTAGCCACGACGGATATGACTCGGGTGGAGAGTTGGCTTTCGCTCAGCCCTATGGGGACGTCACGGTCCGGGCCACGCACCGAAGGCACCTGCCAGTGGCTCCTCAACCATCCTACGTACAAGGAATGGACAACCCACAAGGAACCCCCAGTGCTTTGGATAACTGGTGATCAAGGATGCGGGAAGTCCGTCCTGGCAGAATATCTTCATGGGCATTTGGTGGCCAAAGGTCCTAACACGCTCTTCTACCGCTTTCAACACTCAGCCTCTACAACGCTTTCCACGCCAACAAGCTTTGCGAGTTCCCTTATATCGCAAATTCTCGCCAACCCGGCATGGCGCTTCTTAGTCGCCGAGGGGCGTCAACAGCTGCAGTACCTGGCATCCCAGTTTTCTCAGGGGCCCCAATACTGCTCCTTCCAGACGATTTGGGACATTGCAGAGTCCTCGCTCAAGGCCTGCGGAGCTCAGCTCACCATCATTATCGACGCGCTGGATGAGTGTACCTTCAGCGGCGGGCCACTGAAGGGAATACCTGAATTCTTCGGCCTGTTGCGAAAAACAAAGTGCCGATTTGCCGTCTTCACGAGGCCGTCAGCTCTAGACCCCCTCACCCCGCAGTGCGACCTCTGCATCTCCATGGCAGGCGCCCTCCTTGAATCCGATATTACCACCTTTGCGCGGACCAGGTACCAGCAACTCAATCTTCCAGACGCAGACGCTGATGAGGTTGTAAAGATTGCTCGCTCGTCCGCGCACTGGTCGTTTCGCTGGGTTGATCTCACATTTCGCCAGCTCGCAGAAACCAGTCCCATAGCGGACCTGCCGTCGAGGATGCGAGCCCTGCCGCCGACGGTCGCGGGCCTATACCGGCAGTCGCTGCTGGACAGTGCCCGCAGACTCACCCAGGACCAGTGGAAGTGGCTACGAAGTCTTCTGTTGATGGCTTTCCAGTCCCAGCGACAATTGAAGATGGCCGAGATCGCTGATGCGCTCTCACTCAGTCCGGAGAGGGTAGACGAGATCGTCTCCGACCTCTGCGGCCCGTTCGCGAGCGCTTCCAAAGGCCGCTTCTGCCTGTCACACCCGTCGGTCCAAGAATTCTTCGAGCTTTGTGAGTTGGAGGATGACCGCTCCCTAAGGATATCCTTCTCCACTTCACATGATTTCCTTACAGAGCAATGTCTATCCTGCCTCCTGGGAGAACAATACGGAGAGCTAGGCCGGATAAGGAGCTACCTGCTAGCCAACTACAACGTACATCCCCAGGTGGATGCCGACGCAAAGCCCCGCGAGGATAGCTTTTACAACTACGCCTTCCATTTTTGGGTTTACCACCTAGTCAGGACCAAGAATCCTAGCAAGCGCCTGCTGCGGAAAGCCAACACCTTTCTCCTCAGCCGGCAATTCGCGTACTGGTCTGAAGTCTCTCGGCAGCACTGCGGCCAACTCGTTCAAGTCAACGCAGCTTACACGTCCCTCTCCACGTGGCGCAGGTCTCTCCCCAGACGATGGCAGCAGCTGCTGCAACTGGATGTATACTTTGAGACGTCTTACACCCTTCTCGCCGTCGCGTTCAAGCCCAGCACGCCGGAAAACCCCCTTCCGTGGCTGGCTCTCATGAGTCTAGGGGATTTCTATTTTTTCCGGAGTCTCACTGCCAAGGTGGCATCGACGCGTGGACAGGTTCTCGCCGGGCTGAGCCGATGCCTGGGGCCACGGCATTCCCTCACGCTCACGGCGAAGTCCGGCGTCGCATTCGTCCGTCTCTACGACGGCAGGATGCGCGCCGGGAATCGCATGTACAGCGAGATCGTCGCCGCCCAGCGCGAGATTGCCGGCGAGCAATCCCCCCACTACCTGGACGCCGTCGCCTTCTTGGGCCAGAGCGAGCTCTTCATGGGAGACTTTACAGCAGCCGCCGTCACGCTGATCAAGCTCTCGGCCGACTGCTTGACGGCTCTAGGCCTCGATGACTGGAGGTACCTCGCAGCGCGGTGGTGGCATGCCCAAGCCATGGCATACAAGGGCCATCTCAAAGAGGCCCTCGAGTGCATCCACTCGGTCGTCCAGAAGAGGTACAAGCTCTATGGTCCCGGAGACAGTTTTGGCCTCGTCGCCCAGGCGACTTTGGGAAATGTTCAACTGCTCCTAGGTCGTCATGGTCAAGCTATTGCCGCGCTAGAGGATACGGTCGCGTGGCGGCGCGAGACATACCCGCCCTCCAACGCTCCTCGGATCGACTCGGAGCTTGCCTTGGCGACCGCATATCGCGCAGCTGGGCAGCCCGACGACGCATCGAGGCTGCTAATGGAGATTGAAGACGGAGTCGGTCATCTGCGCTCCCGGTTCGAGAGGTACTGTCAGCTTACCCATCTTCGAGCTTTTCTCCTCGCGGATGCCGGACGCGTCGATGAGGCCATCGACCTCCTACAAGACATCATCACACAGGCGGAGGAGGATCAGAATAACAGGGCACTGCTGTGGATCCGCCTTGATCTTGCGACCCTGCTCCGACGCCGAGATAGACATGGCGACCGAGACCAGGCTAGCGCCAATTATGACAACCTTGCTCGAGACGTCTCGGGCGAATGCGATCCCGGATTCCCCGACGAGCCTGATCCCCCGAGGGTCTTGGATATCGCAGAGAGGGCTTTGATCCTGATAAGAGAGGCGAAACACGCTGAAGCTCGCGACTTGCTCAAGGCGGAGCAGCTTGAATGGCGCCGGCCGAGCGACTTTTGGCTTTGGGTTGGTGGCCACGTATGTACCGATCTTATACAGATTGAGTATGCCGAGAAATAAAGGTGTAGGTGGGTCGGGGTTGGGTTTGTTTTCTACTCAAATTGGACCGTCGGATTACTCCGAGTTGTCAAGAATAGCCAGTATACCCAAGCAGCAATTGAGCATTATCTCCTAGCTCCTCGCCTCCGGTCATTCAATGTCAGGGTTCCTTACCTCTCTAGCCACACCGAGATGACAAAAGTGACAGGGTGGGTGAGGCTGGGGCGATTGCGAGGGGCTGTACCTATTGAGATGGGTTTGGACTGCTGAAATCTGGGGCCACACGCCTGTAAAACCAGCAGTCAAAACCCCAGCACACGTAGTCTTCTAGGGGTGGAATTTTAGACATGATTAGTTTGATGGGATTGAATCACTGGCGAGATAGTAATGTTAGGGTAACTGACGGTTACTTTATTACGCTGTTTCCAGCTCTTTTCCTTTACACACCATTATGCTTCCACTTTCCAACTCTATTTACTACTCTCTCCGATACGGCATTTCGACAATACAGTAGTCTGTATTGGTAAAACGCTGTATCTACAATAGGTTGTTTATTAGAAAATTAACGTATTTTATAAGCGAATGACCCACGCCCCACCCAAACAACACCCTCCACACACAATACTAGTTTTTTTCCACCATTCAACATGCCGTCGCCATCAAAAGAAGGCAGGTTAGTCTTGGCCATCCAAGCTCTTCAAAGTGATGCAGATCCAAGTATCCGAGCCGCTGCCAATATCTACCAAGTCGATCGCAAAACTCTTGGACGCCGACACGCTGACCAGCCTTCACGACGTGATATACCAGCCAATTCATGCAAACTTATGGATCTAGAGAGCTCTGGGCTTATAACTTCGTTAAACGCTAGCCAGAACTCCGGATACGTTTTACGCGTAGATAAGATTATTAAAGGGCTAAATACGAAGACCTAGAGATTATTCGTTAATAGTTTATATTTATATATAATTAGTTAACGTATATGATAAGCGAGTAAACATTCTGGGGTTAGTACTTCCCCGCTAGTCGTGGTACCCAGGCACCCAAGCCAAGCTCGAGACAGGGTCAAGGATAATAACTTGCTCGCCTTTCCTCAACGTAATCGACAGCTAGAACCTCGGAGTTGAGCGCCACGGTGAGGTTCTAGTTGTTGGCATATTCTATCCAAAAGGTCAAGGACAAGTCATACCGACACCCGCTCCCGCACGAGCAGCACCTTGTCCTTATCCCCCATTGCAAACAGTGACACGCTCCTCCACCCCGCGCCGTCAGCGTCCACCTCGAACACCGACTCCATTTCCACGTCCGGAATCCTCGTGACATCAGGACCTTCCCACAGCACCTCATCCGCAACCCCCTCGAACCCCTCCAGGTCCATCTCCCCCACATCCACCCCGTTCTCCAACAGCACCACTCGCCGCCCGATCCGAAATGCCACGTCGGCGTCCCACACGTTCTCCCTCGCCGCCGACCGCGCGCGCATGAGCCGCAGCGCCGCCACGCGCGTGCGCAGGCACCGGCACTTGACCGACACAAATGACAGTACCGGCAGCATGCCCATCTCGAACGTGAACCGGGGCCGCCGCGGCTGCTGCGGGCAGTCGGGAGAGGTATCGGTGGCGGGGGCCAGCGCGGCGAGGCGCACTATGGTGCGAAACGCGTCGAGGTGGCGGTCGTAGGTGGCCTCGTCCGGGGCCAGCGCGCAGTCGACCCACACGGCGACCAGTAGCTGTTTGAGGTCGAGGGCGAGGACGATCCACGCGCCGGATCGGCCCGTGGCTGTGGTGGCACGGAAGCCGTCAAAGGCCGCCGCCCAGTGCGTCAGAGAGACGGAGAGGCGGCGCTGCTCGCGCAGGGCCGCGGGGGGGATCGGGATGCCCGAGCGGCGGCACTCGGCGCCCGTACGGAGAAGGCGCGCTGCGCGGTAGGATAGGATTTCAAGCGCGGCCCGGAGGCGGACCGGGTCTGGGTAGGGGTCAGCGGCAAAGGCGACGTCGGGCAGGTCGAGCCCTTTGAGGAGGGGGAAGGTGGACGGCGAGTGGCCGAAGAAGTGCGGGGGGATGCTGAGGCGGCAGAAGATGGGCAGCAGCTGGCGGCGGGTCGAGGGCAGCACCGAGGAGCGGTTGAGAATGGCCACGCCATGGCGGCAGTGGACGATGGCGGCAGGTACGTTGCCAAGGAGGAGCTCGACGCACACCATCAGCACGCACGCAGCCAGCAACACGCTTTCGTCGGGTGTAGCGCGCACCAGCTCGGTAATAGCGCGGTTGTAGTGCTGGATAGCGAAGGCGTTGGTCTTGGACGCTTGTTCTGTCCCGAAGCGCTCGTAGAGGGAGCTGACTGGAAGCTGTTAGTATACCGGTTCCTGATCTTACACACCAACCCCAGTACGGCAAAGGAAGAGCATCGGGGGAACAGTACTGGCGACGATGGCGTGGCGCACGGCGGGCTCGCTCTGGCTGGCCTGGTGCACTGTGCGAGTCCAGAAGGCCTCGAGATCGAGGGTGCCGGCGATAGCGGCGGCCACATGTCGGTGGAAGAAGTCGAGGGCGCGGTATTCGGGCACGCTCACATGCAACTTGACGCCCGCGCTGAGGACCGTCGCGTAGGGCTGGCGCACGTAGCCGTCGCACTTTCGGCCAGTGCTGACGCATCGGGTGCACGATGGCCGGGCCTCGTCACATTTGACCCTCCGTATCCTGGGACCCCAAGGATTTAGGCCAGGCCACGTGTGGGGGGGAGGGTGAGGGGGGAGGGGGGGGGGGAGGGGGGGGGGGGGGGGGGAATTACGCACTTGCAAGTGATGCAGCCCGTCGTTGTCTTGGGTGTGCACCTCCGGGGCGGGGCGGCAGTTCGAGACAGCTCCATGCTGGCTATAGTAGCGATAGCGCTGGCGGGGTCGAGGTTGGCCCTTCGTTTGCTTTCGGGTCTCGAGGAGGTTTAGCCGCTTTGGTTCTGACGGAGCGGGATGACAACAAAGACCACCCAACTTGGCTGCTTCCATGCTTGGAAATTGTGGGGCGGTTGCGAGCGGGCCAATCACCATGGATGCCCGCCTGCATTCCGCTTACACATCGGCCTTGCTGCCCGCAGCGAGTCTGTGTTCGGGGCAAACAGGACTGGCATCTTTGCGGCATCTCTGCATCACCACTCCACGGGTCCAGAAGCATAGGTATAAAAAGTACAAGTCGGTCCCAAAACCGATCTCCAAGCTCTTCAGATCTACCCGCCAGAGCCCAAAAACTACAGAGACCAGAATGGCATCCCTAGGCTTCTTCCGCCCGTCCATGTTGCGCCAAAACTTCCCCACGGCGCCCACCTTTACCGAAAAGGACATGCCCGACCTCACACACAAAACTTACCTCATCACCGGCGCCAACTCGGGCATCGGCAAGGAGCTCGCCCGCCTCCTCTACGCCGCTAACGCCACCGTCTATATGGCCTGCCGGACCGAGACCAAGGCCCGCAGCGCCATCAAGGATATCGAGGCCGCGGCACCCTCCTCCCGGGGCCGCCTCGAATTCCTGCCGCTCGACCTCGGCGATCTGCGCACCGTCAAGCCCGCCGTCGAGGCTTTTCTCTCCAAAGAGGACAAGTTACACGTACTGTTCAACAACGCCGGCGTCATGTTCCCGTCTGCCGACCAGAAGACGGCACAGGGCTACGACCTCGAGCTCGGCACCAACTGCCTCGGCCACTTCCTGCTCGCCCACCTGCTGACGCCGATCCTCGCCAAAACGGCCGCGGCCGAGCCCCCCGGCACGGTGCGCGTCGTGTGGGTTGCATCCATGGCTGCCGAGCTGTACTCTGTGCGGCACGGCATCGACATGGCCAACCTCTCGGCCAAAGGGTACATCCAGGAGCCGGGTATGTCGGAAAAGTACGGCAACAGCAAGGCCGGCAACTATCTGCACGGGGTCGAGTACGCGCGGCGACACAAGCAAGACGGCATCGTCAGTGTGGTGAGTGACCTCCCATCTCAAAAGGAAATTGTGCGCGAAGCTGACACAGCTCTCGCAGGCCATCAATCCAGGCAATCTCGAGACGGACCTGTACCGCACCGTCAACGACCAGCGAGGGTTCCAGGGCTTTGGGCTACAGATTTTCACCAAGCTGATGCTGTATCCCACCATCAACGGCGTCTACACGGAGCTATTTGCCGGCTTCTCGGATGAGGTCACCATGGATAAGACCGGCGCGTGGAGTAAGTGATTCCCGCCACGAACACATTCCATTCGATCGCTGACCGCAGCAGTTGGGCCATGGGGCCGCTTCTTTGACATACGCAAGGACATCCGCATCGCGGCTAAGCCCGAGTCCGAGGGTGGGAAGGGGGTAGCTGCCAAGTTTTGGGGTTGGAGCATGGAGCAGGTGGAGAAATACACATGAAGGCATGATGCCCATATTCCTATGTACATGTTGACCTCTTCCATCGTCTAAGTGCTCTGTGACCCTCAACAGGGGACCTCCATAGCAATGGCTACCATACCTCTTAAACTGTAGGAGTAAGTACTAATACCGGCTACGGACTAACGGAAGATGGTTAGTAACACTTAGCTTGAACCCCTGATTTATAAGACATGTAAGACAGACGGCTAAGGAAGCTTCAGAACTAACGGGTGGCTAAGACAGATCATTAGGTATCTTAATATCCTTATATATTATAAATAGCTATTTAGATAAAAGGGACGAAGGCCTTACGATAGATCCTAGAAAGGAAGAAGCCCCCTAAGTCCTTTTGGAACAAACTTAGAATGTGACACAGGCCAGCCACAGTGAGGCTGGGGTGTGGCAATTACAATGGTGTGTCACCGTCAAGGAATCGAACTGCAGAGCTATGATCACAACACTTCAACCGTACTATAGATTACCTCGGCAGGGGTATTAGTCTAATACAGAGCTTTTACACAAAGGTAAGGGAGATAATCTTCGTAACCCAAAAGTGGTAAATGGTAAGGGAGGTAGTTTGATATAGGGAGATAGAACGATACCACAGAAGGTAATAGATGATACTTCGTAGTTACAAGTTAGGAGAGAGTAGAAAGGTTCCCAAGGTTATATTACCCCTCAGCTTTACTAAAGTTGAGCATTTTCATCTCACGCTGTTTGGATGAGCCCGTCCAAGTCGGCCATTCTTTGAAGTCCTGCACCAAGGAGGTGGCTTTGTACTTGTTCGTTCACGAGAGCAGTGTTAAGGTCAGCCTAGTGGACACCCCTGGATTCGACAATACTAACATGTCGGATTTGGAGGTTCTTCGGATCTTGACGAGCTGGCTGAGCGTGTGGCATACGAAAACAAAATCCGGCTCAACGGTATCATTTACCTCCACCGCATCACCGACGTGAGGATGCAGGGTTCGGGAGGAAGAAACCTCAAGATCTTCCAAGCCATGTGTGGACTTCCAGCTTTGAGCAATGTCACTCTGGCGACGGCCAGGTGGGTGGAGATTGCGAAAGATCTTGGGACACACCGCGAAAGAGAGCTCGAGGAAACCCAGGACTATTGGGGCTGGATGAAGCAAACCGGATCACGCATCGAGCGTCATTTCGCCAACCGTGACTCGGCCTTGCGTCTCATCGACATGTACCTTGACTTCCCGAAGAGGGTATCGTTGGAGATTCGGGAGGAGTTGGTTCTGGGAGGAAAGCAACTGGAACAGACCCGTGCCGGGAAGGAGGTGGAAAAAGATCTCCTCAGACAACGCAATGCGGCATTGGGCAGACTCGCCACTACGGAGCACATGATGTTTGAGAAGCACGATCATGCGACCATGTTGGAGTTGGAGAGAAACAAGATGGAGGTGGACCAACAGATCCGTCTGTTGGAAGCGAAGCAGCGGGAGCTCTCTGCAGGCCTGGAGAAGTACGAAAGCGAGAGGGAACATGAAGCAGGCTTTCGATGCTGCTGCTCAAAGGGCTCACGAGGGGACTAGAGCCGCAGATTGGCGTGCAGCCACTCGTCCGATTGGCGAGAATGTCATCAATGGGATTTGGATCTTGTCCAACTGCAAGATCTCCTTCTCTGAATCACCGGAGCATCATCTCACCATCAATGGCCATACGCCCAGAAACAGAAATAGGGAGGGATGCCCGTTCGACCAATGCGTCAAGACGGAAATGGGGCCAAGGGCGCTTGGGTTTGTCCCAAACTTTTTCACCAGGGTTCCCAGCATGAGGCTTCTGCGGTTGGCGGTATCATCACCATCCGGGGCGGCTTCGATCAGGCATTCATCCAGAGCTGCAAGAAGGTTTCCAAGAACGGGTACAGCACAACTCGTTGGGTCGAGGCTATGAACGAACCGGCAAGCATTGTGCAGGACGGCTCCGGTAGGGTCAGTTTGCTGAAGACTGGGGCGTCTTGCAAGGCTGTCGTTGGTTGAAAATTCGATGTCGCGCTCCTCGGTGCATTCGGTTGGAGGCGCTTGCGGCGGACTCTCTCATATCTCACTCGTTCAATTTCATTGGGTATTTCTTTTCAAATGCTTGGCTTCCAAGACAACTCGGCAATGTGGCGCCGCAAGATTGGGTCGCATTGCATATCTTCAGGTGCCGAGAATTCCCAGAACAGCCATCCGTCCAAATCGTCAACGAATCCCTTTACGGCCTGTCAGCAATTGTCATCCAAGCTTTTAGCGATCTTGACCAGTTTCTCACAATCTTAGGCAGCTCTGCTTCTTGGAGCTGGGATTGCCCCAAGTCAGGTACCAATGACTCTGTCGTTGGGCTATTCTCCACCTCAGCGGCTGTCAATCTGTTCTCTCAAAATGTTCTCACAAGTAGGCAAGTTGTCCGCGGCCGAAACCGGTTCACGAATCATCACATTTCAAAACACCCACCGATTCAGCCTCCAGACCTCGGCGCTCGGGACGCTCTTCATCTCCTGTTTGGAACTACCCAGTCTGTTTTACAGTGTTGTTTGTAACAAGAATGCCCGAGGAAGCAGAGAGTCTTTACTGCTCCGAGTGTGAAGAGCAGCCTTGGAGCTCAAAATGTTCTTGCAATGACCGGTTCTGCGACCCCTGCGTGGAGTCTCATCTCACCGAGAAGCGCGTTCGTCAAGGGCACTCAAAGGTAGACACCCGAACTGCTGACAACGCCTGGAACTTGGTCACAGGTGCTTTCGGCCCCGCTGCCGATCTCTTCAAGCAAGACGAATTGGCCAAATGGTTCGGCATCTATACCAACAAGAACAAGAAGAGCCAACGGAGCAGCCAAATTGTCGAGACTTCTCGGTTTGTCGACCTCGCGCACGAATCCCTCAGTCACACCAAGAGCCCTCAACGCCAATACCCCAGCATTTGCTCCTTCATAGGCGACACAGGGTCTGGAAAGTCGACGCTGAGTACGCCTTTGTCAACGTCTTGTATTTTATCTCGACTGACGATTTGAAAACCGCACAGTCCGATTCCTCATCGCGCGGTCGGAAAATGCACAGGCAAAAAATCTCTCGGAAGCACCCATGGCAGGGGCAACGGGCGGTGCTGCGGCAACCCTTTCGACCACGGGCGAGGTAAACCTCTACAAGGACCCTAAGTCGTTTGGGAAGACGACGCCAATCTTCTATGCTGATTGCGAGGGAATGATGGGTACCGAGCCTGTTGCAGCTCAGCATCAGCACGAATGGACCAAGAACGGCCGACGATATCCCGTCGAGACCCCCAACGGAGAACCAGTTGACCGTCGGATGGCGGTTATGACCATTTACCCCCGCTTTCTCTACATGTTCAGCGACGTTGTCTGCTACGTCACCAGGAACCAGAAGACCTGGGCGGATTCGGCCTTGAAGCTCCTTGAGTGGAGTAACGTTGGCGCAGAAAACAGTATCAACAAGAACGTCTTGCCTGCACTGATTATCATCCTCAATGCGCCATCGCTTGAGGAAGAAACATGGCTCGGCGATGGCCCGGAGCCTACCGACGCCTTCTTCAACGTTATCGAGGGTGAGATCAGCGCAAGCTCCAAGTTTGCCACACTTGCACGAATGGTATGTATGCCTACTGGCCGAGACATCAAACCATGGCTAATAATCATGCTTTGACAGGGCGATGGGGAGACCATGTCGATGAAACAGCTCTTTGCAAGAAGTTTCTCTAGCGTCTATGTGCACTACATTCCGCTTTACGGGTACAAAAAACTCGGCACTGCCCAACGAATCCTAAAGCAACAGGACTTTCTCATCAAACGCATCGAGTCCGACGCCAGCCGCGTTCAAAATGAGCGAGACGAGTCCTGGACGCGACTCGACACTCGGCAGATGGGACATGTCATTCAACTTGCGTTTGAACACCTTGCCTCTCGAAGCGCGAACCCATTCGACTACGAAAAATGTCGCTACATCGTTTCGGTCCCAGTCAGTACGGAGCAGCACTTTGCTCAGTTTCTTTCCCGGACGCTGGAGTCCGTGACAAAGGGGAAGTTGGCGAGTGTTGCAGCCGTCTTAGCAACTAGCATCGTGAGAAGGGCGATACCAGATAATGAAAAGGGTTAGTCTGCAAGTCCCTTGCTCGTCTTTTTTTTTTTTGGCCCCTGCCGCGGTCAATTTTTCCTTTCCACTGACCTTGTGAAACGCGGCTTAGGACTCCTCCTGCTCAAGCCTGACGACGTGTTCCGTCAAGAAGTCCGAGACACCTGCAGCAAAGCCATCGACATCTTCCTCCAGAACGGCGCGAAATGCGTGTATGTCGACGCAGAAAAAGGAAAGTGCGTCAATACCCGATCCGGGCATAAAATTGGCCACCAAAATGCCAAGGGAATCCTCATGAAGAACGGGGATTTCATCGGTCCAACTTTCGAGCCGGCAAGCTTCATCGCCACAATCAGCGAGGAGGTAGAGGACGCTCTACGCAAGCTTCTTCACAATGACGGGTCGGCCGTTCGCCACAAGGATCTCCGGCGCCTTGCCGCCAAAGAGCATGGAAAGAACCTGACAGTGTTGCGAGGCTCTTATACCAAGGCTCAGCTCGAGAACTCGGACCCCTTCGCAAACTCGGGCGCCAATGTGTGCTTCGGCTGTCTTTTCGGCCGACCGGAGTACAAGCTCCCTTGTGGCCACCGAATTTGTCTGAACTGCGTCGCAGACTTCAATCATGTTGGCTCGGAGCTCGAGCAAGCACCGACCAAGGAGGCACCTGCCAATGGCAATGGCCACGCGGGTTCCAAGCTTGCCTTTTGGGCAAAAAAAAAGAATGGTGGGCTCCCAAACGGCGTCGATCATCCCAAGGACCTAAAGCCCGCCGCCAACTTGAAGCCCGAGGAGGAAGCCGAGGAGGACTACCCCGGCCACGTACGGCATCATGTATGCATCCTCTGCGGGGCTTCATCGGCATCATCGCCGGAATACCCCATTGACACCAAGATCTTCCCGGACTTCGCTGGCCTTCGCATCCTCTCACTCGATGGTGGCGGAGTCAGAGGTATCATTGAACTTGTGATTCTGGAACGGCTGGAAACTCTGATCGGGCTCGGCCTTCCCCTGAATCATTTCTTTGACCTGATCGTTGGAACAAGCTCCGGCGGCATTATCGCGCTGGGCCTTGGGCAACAGTCCCGCCGCGTCGCCGATTGCATTCAACTCTTCCGACTGATCTGCTCAGAGGGATTGGAGAAAAGAGCTCTCTCCAGGATTGGAGGATTGCTCAGAGCGCTTCGGCTTCAAAATTCCGTTTACCGCACCGAAGATCTGGAGAGGACATTCCAGAAGGCCTTTTCCAACAACGATTGTGAGAAACTTGAAGGCATCGTCATGAAGAGTCCGTGTCGCGTTGCCATCACCACCACGGCCGACAGAGGCGAGGCTTGCCTGCTGGCAAACTACGAAAAGGGGAGCGATAGGAGCTATTATCTTCACAACGATATACCCCTGTGGAAAGCGTGAGTGCCTTCCTAAACCTTATTTCTATCCTGATTTGGCTGACACCAACTTGCTTCTGCAGAGCCCGCTGCACCTCCGCCGCTCCAATGTACTTCGAGCACGTCTCCCACGCCGGGCGGGAATGCCGCGACGGCGGCCTCAAAGAGAACAACCCAACCCAAGTCGCCCTCAACGAAGCCCGCAAAATCCCCAACTGCAGCACCCGCCCCCTGGACCTCATCCTCTCCATCGGCTCCGGCTTCGCCGACAAGCCCGCCGAAGCCCCCAACCACCTAGGCCTCTCTACCCTCATCCCCGAATGGCTGTACAACCTCTTCGCCACCCTCATCAGCACCATGAATGGCGAAGAAGCCTGGCAGAAATTCCACGACAACCACAAGGGCCACATCCAAGAGCGCTCTTCCCGTCTCAACGTCAAGATCGCCGGCCCCGAAGAGCCTAGCTTCGACGACCGCTCCCAGATCCCCAAAATGGAAGATGAAGCTCGCAGATATAATTTCGCCGGAACCGTCCCCAACACACCCACCTCCCCAATTCTAGGTCCCGCCCCAGCATGTATGATACAATGCGCTGCTGACCGCCTCCGCGCAAGTCTCTTCTTCTTTGAGCTTGATAAAGTAACCCAGCACGACCGGGTCTCGCATGTCGAAGGCCATATCTTTTGTCGCTTACGCCCAGGAGAAAAGGGCTTCCGGGAGCTGCTTGACCGGGTGAGGCATTTCGTTGTCCATGGGAAGAAGGAACCGGTTGTGGTGCCCCCCTACGTCCACGACGGGACGGTGCCGATGCAGATCAAGGTTGAGTTCCAGGAACAGCGGCTTTCGAGGAATATTCGAATTGATGTGAACTTTGGGGGGGGCATGGTGTTGCTATTAGTGGGTTTCCGGTTGAATTGAGCGTAAGTTGTTTTAAGAAGCTGAGTTATGTGTGAGTTGCTGACTGTTGTGGTGGTAGACTTTTCTTACGTACTGGCAGGATCGTGGAGGGTTCTTGGAAGTTACGCCGTTGGAGAGGGATAAGGGGCTGTAGAGTGATTGGTGAATCGTCGACTTGGGTGGTTCAAGTGGTTCAAATGCTGCGCCGCCCAACTTCACGTATTGACGAAGACGTTCTGGTTTCAATATTTTAGTGCCTATATACATGTTGATCAAGTTATTGAGTTACAGAGGTACTATTCACCTTTGACGTGTGCATGAGGTATTCTCAACGAGCCAAGACCAGTCAAGGGGACGATAGTTCCGAAAACAGGGCTGAGGGTAATGTCATACTAGGAGTTCGGGAGGCAATCAGATTGAACTCTGAACTCTGCAAAATGCAGAAGAATCCTGATCTCCACATGCGCAGACTGAGACTCGCCCTGATCATCTCTAGGTTCGCGGTGCGTATGGTAGCCAAGAAAGAAAGGGGTGTCCTGTACGACGCAATCCCCGCTTCATCCCTCCACATCCTCTCCTGCGCAGACCCTATGTGCATTTCAAGGCAATTACGCGGCGTGCTGCTTCTGGCCTCCAATGGAGAACCCTACCCTAATCGTAGCGCTGACTTGGTCTCCCCGCGAAACCAATTAGCTGAGCCATTCACTTGGCAGGACCAGAAACAGTGCGAAACCGTGACCGGTGAGAGCATCACCCTTCGCCCCGCGGTCACCATTGGCCGCAGAAAATAAGACGGCCCTGTCCCCATTCGCTGGAGCGCTTCCGTCCAATTTTTATCCGTCCTCCAGTTGGTTTGCCTTTATTTGATGGCAGGCATGAGACAAGGCATATGTTGCCCGATTAACGTGCGTGATAAAGCGAGTTGGCCACTTTAAAGAGATTTGGTAGCGTTGCAAGGAAAAAGACGTACGTTAGTAAATTCTTAGTAACCTTATATCCATTTCTTATCGCATGTTCCTGTGCACGTCACCAATTCTCGTCAAAGTGGCCAACTCGCTTGTCTGGCTAACTCGCTTATCACGCACGTTAACTTCGTCTTACAGTTTGGATATCAAAACATCGCCTACATCCAGCATCCGTGACTGAAAACACCACACCGCCCAACTTTCCGTTAACAATTTCCATCAACCTGAAATGGAGACTCATACCCAGCACCCAACAAGATATGCCATCCTCATTGGCATAGATGCGTACCAGAAATCCGGACCGAGAGCTCCGAACTTGGGATTTCTCAGGCTGCGTCAACGATGCTCTTGCCATCGAGATCTTTCTTCTCGACAATGACGCACTCCCACCTCACCTCAGAACATCACCAAACTGCTCTCGTCTCGTAAAGCACGGAGCGATAAGACTCTCTTACCAACCCACGACAATATCATTACAGCACTGGAACATATTCGAGATGTTGACAAGAGCAAGAAAGTGGATCTGTTATACATTCACTACTCCGGCCATGGAATCTGGCTCAAATCCTGTCCTACTGGCTTGATAGAAGAAGATGGGAAGATGTGGATGGCGTTGTCTGCGTAAGATGCCTTCGCCGGTGGGAAATACCTGACAGGGCGTCGCCTCGGCGGACTTGCCAGAGAGATCATCGAAGCAAAGGGTGCTAGGGTCTGCCTGGTGCTTGACAGTTGCTCTTCCGGGGGCGGGTTTAGAAACGCAGAAGACGCCGCCGGCAGGGCATCAATATTCCAAACTCGCTTCGCCGATGAATCGAGTTTGGGTGCGACCTTACTCGGAGACACAGAGATTGCAACTTCCGGATCGAGAAACTCGAAAGTGACAGCCCCCTGGATGGTCAACCCGGCCGGTTGCAGCGTGTTTGCGGCGTGTGGGATGAATCAGGAAGCCGGAGAAGCCACCTTTTGGGACGGAGACGAGAGGCGTTCTCGCGCACTGGATGTTGAAGGTCTTTGAGGAGCACCAAATTGATGGCCATAGGCTGGCTCTCATGCCGTCCTACGCACAATTGGTCCACGAAGTGATCCGGAAGATCCAGACCGTCGGGTCTGGTGCTGGTAAAGGCCCTGGTGTTAAAGAGCGACTTGGATAGACGCCAGCGGCCCGAGGAGAAATCGACTTTCGCTTTTTCGGCAACGACAGAGTTCCTCCAGGCTTCCTTTGGCGGGCCACTTGTCGGACCGGTCCCTCCTTGTTCAAGTTCAGGCTTTCTCCGCACGGGCCACTTCCGGTCTTTGCTGCGGTTGACATTGTGCGCTGGTACCAGCTCCCCACAGCTACAAGAAAGGTCCAAAACTGGTTTCAGCTGAGACTGAAAACACATTAGCCGCTTTTGGCGTCGCTATGCTTGCGACTCAGCATCACTTCGCTGGAACCGAGGTGAGGCTGGCAGACGCCAGCAAATCAACTTTTACAAGTGTGATGACTGGATAACTGCAAAATTGTGCACGCATAGTGGCTGTGAAAAGAAAAGCCTACTGTAGCTTCCAACAGGGTAGGTAAACTTAGTTATCGAAGATCTTAATAGGAATTGAAAACTTGGTGTTGAAGCTCTACTAAAGATCCATAAGCTTAATAAAACTACTCTTCGAAGCTAACGTAACAGTATACTTATGCGACGTGATATTCCAACTTCCGTAAGCTCACAGATTTAAAAAATTAAACGATTATTCGATATATATGTCACACTGCTAGGCTCACCTAAGGTCAACACGGTGAAGCACCTCCTTGACCTGGGCCCACAGTCAGTGACTGCCACAACGGTGGCCACATCGTGGCTTACCTGTGGGGCACACACACACACACTCCACAACATCGCGTGGCCAGTGGCCCACGGCCCACACGCAGGTCGATGGGCCCTCAGGCACGGCCACGGGCCAAGCCGGAACCCAGACACCACTAATGAGCCAGGCCGGCCCACCTAGTGGATCTGGCCTACGCCAGGCAACGTCACCAGACTTCAGATTTGACTAGCGAGGTTGATGATGATGATGCCTGTTGGAGATATTGATTACGGCCGGCCGCCCAACGCGTATGGTGTTGGCAGCCTGGCGGCGGTTGAGGTGCGGAACTGGATCAAGAGGGAGATGGCTGTGGATGTGAGTGTGTTTGAGGTCATGGCTAGTGTTCTCATGCACCGGTTGGCTTCTGAGCTTGTTGGGAAGAGGGGCAAGGGCTTCCTCCCCCCTCTCTATTGTCCCATCTTTTCTGTTTCACTACGTGATCTTGGTGGTCCAGCATGTCTGAAGAAGGGCAGGCCGTGCTCTCCAAGTTGATATTTGCTTTCTTGGTGCGCTGCTCTTTATCGCCAAACCCCACACCTTCAAAATTGCGCTGGTTGCTTCCTGGGTCATCACCCTTTCTAGCCTCAGCCGCGCGAGCAACTCGCATTCTTTCATCATGGTAAGTCTTTTCTAGTCTTTGCTTGATCCATTCCTTTTGGGTCCTTTTGTTGTTTATCCCCCCCTCGTGCGCGTCACAAAATGAGGCGGTCGGAAGCTAATGATCGTAGACTCCTCCGGACGATTCTCAGCTGCTGCTCTAGCGGCTAGATAAGATCATGGCGACCCTCCACTCTCACCTCGGATCCGGCGTTGAGGTCCAGGACTACCACTTGTCAACCCGGTCGATCACCACCACCTTACTACCCACGACAGCTTTCTTGTCTACAATTTTCCACAGCCAGGCCAACTCAAGGAAGCCTTCCCTCGCGCCACCATCAGTGTGTGGTCGCCAATACCGCCACTACCGCCACCACCTCCATGTTGGGCGGCCGTCAGGGTGCCGGTGTGTTTCGCCCCCTTCCGTCCACGGCGAACCGAGCCGGGATCGCAGTTGCTTCTTGGTGTCGGCTGTTGGCGCGGCTTCCTCGCAAGCTTTGAGCGTTGCGCGGGTAAGAAGGGAGAAGGAGGACGATAAATCTGTGCGCTGCCTTGTTTTTTCCTTCTTCTTTTGCTTTGTTTCTCAGCAGAGGGAAGGGTTCACCAGTCTGTTGTCCTAACAGGATCTGTTCTCACAGGTTCCGTTGTCCTCACAAGTCTCTCAGGAGACGGCTTTGAATCCTTCGCATCAACCCACACCAAGCTGCACCAAGTTGCATGAGAAGGTCAAAGAAGGACTCCGGCAAGCTAGCCTACACTCTGACTCCGACGACGGCACCCTGCATAACCTGGTGGAGGCATCAAAGAAACCCGCGTCGCCCTTGATGACCTCCGGCTAGCCATCGGCAAAACCAAAGGCAAGACCGCCAGGAACGCTTCGTACAGACGCCATTCAAACCTGGGTAAACACATCAATCGGAATAAAATCCAAACTCGCAACGCCACATTGGATGACGCCCTCGAAGGAGCCCCAGACAACACTGGCTACCCGTACCGACCTCTTGGGAAGGCTCCCGACAAATGCAAACTCATGGGAGCTAAAAGAAACTAGCGGCTGTCGCACTCGCCAACGACACGACGCTGTCATCAGCGGACCAGAGGGCTAGGAATGGATCACAGCTACCTAAAAACCAGTACAGGAGCAGCAGGAGGAACAGACCCAGCTCTCGCCGACGCCCTCGACAAACTTTCCGACATGCTAGACCGCCATGTACCCTCCCCCCCCCCTCGGGAAACAACCCGCCCAGAAGCCGTTCGACGATTCTTGTTGAACACTTGCTTGCCATCCTGAAGAACGATGAACGACGCTGTCGACATGTGGAACCCTCCGATCTGAAGAAAAATGGCACTGCCCGTGTTACCTGCACCGCACGTGCTCCTTGCGATGCTCGATGCCTAGCTCCCAACTTGGTGTGCAGATAAGATAGTCAGAACTTGATGAATACCACGGGCCGCGAGCTGGCCGACGCCCCGCTATCCAAGGAAGAAGGGCTGGAGCTGCCCCGCACGACCAGCCCGGCCGAGGCCACGAAGCTAGCGTTCTAGCTCCGAAATCGACAACATCATCAAGGGCAGCACGAAAATGGCCGACCTCAAGGACGTCGTCGCCGACGTGGTGGCAGACGATATGCGGCATAATGACCAAGAGAACGACAGGCCGCTCGCGAAGAAACATAGTTTTTCAGCGCGTAGGAGCGGGGGGAAAACAACAACAGGGAGAAACACAACGAATTGAACAAGTTGAACTACTTTATGAAAGTGCTGAATTCTAATATATTGGATTGCAGATCTTGATTGCTGCCTGCGAGAATGTGATGTCCATGGGTGCCCCGAGTACAGACGGCGGAAGCAGACAAAGGACGAGGATTCGAGTCAACCCTTGCTGATAAGCAAGGAAGGCATTTTTATTCTAAAACAATTTCATTGGTATGTGGTTGTCGAGTGAATTGGCCGAGTGAATTTGTTGGTGAATTTGCTTTCGCTGTCTAGTGAATGGACTCGCAGTCCTTGGGCCCTAGCAATCAAAACTACAAAGCCACCTAAAAAAAAATTCTAAAACACAGTGCGTGCCGCGTCCTTCCCACGACTATGACGTCAACCTCGCTTCACCAACGCATTGACCTTCTCCTATGAGACTAGCTAGACTATATAAATCGAGCTCGTGGTAAGTGTTTTGTGTTTTTCCCTTCTTCATGGTCGACTGCCTGCGCCCAGTATGGAGATACCACCCACCCTACCCGTCCTTGCTGGAGGGGAAGGGCGGAAGCATCATGACCCTGACCCAGTACCGATTTTTCCCTCTTTTTAATTTACGTTCTGTGCTAATTAGTCGTGCCAGATTTTCTTGAATGGTTCCTCAACAGGTGGTCCCTTGGCAGATCAGATCATCCGGCTCATCCGCGACGCGCGCGATCACGACCAGCGAATTCCGTCCTTTCGCTTTCCCTGGCCGCCCGACCAGGCCGAAAGCGTCCTTTCCGAGCTTCTTCTTAAGCTAGATCGCATTGGCTTAAGGAACGCAGCTCGCTTTGAATACGATTGCCAATCCCATATTGCTCTCCTCGATATGTCCGAGTCTAGGGAATCACGCGGCCACTCTCTCACGTCATGGAAGCTCAATACTATTTTGGACAGGAAACGTCAGAGGGCTGCCCTTGACATCGACAATGTCGCTATCCAAGAGTTGACAAAGTGGATTACCTGCTTCAACACAGCCGTGATCCACTATAAGGGGAAAATACTCAAGTTGCCTGATGGCTTGTTCGGATCCATACTTAACGACCCAAAAGTTTCGCTTGTGTCCGAGGTCTCATAGAGTGAGCGCTGGAAAAAAGTGAAGAACAAGGCACAAAGCTATATCCAACAAAGCAATGGAGAAATCCGTGTCGTCTTTATATCATCGACGCCCACTATCCCCATCTCAAAAAGGCAACGGCCAGCTTGTTGGTAGCAGATGGTTGCGGTGGATTTCACTGGCTCCTGGAGCGCGAGGTCATTCATGACGATCATCTCCATCATCAGCCATCTGGACAGGTGGAGTTTTACCTTTCCGACTTTCTCGATTCTGAAGATCTGCCAATTGACTTTTGCCGGCCCCCACCCGGAATCTCCCGGTTTGTCTCCCTACTTCTCAGCTCAGCTCTGTGATTCTAACGTATATATATTTATATATACAGAAGTTCTTTTTCTACCATATCTTATCAGGAATTGGCTGCTGTCTTCCGAACGGCTCGCCATGTCCAACACCCCGACGTCTTTGCCATGGCAGAAGAGGATATGGAAACGAATTTTTTCAGAGAGATGCAGCAAGAATATGAGCGGCGCATTGCTGAAGAACGTTCCGAGACTGAGCGGCGCATTGCTGAAGAACGTCCTGAGGCTGAGCGGCGCATTGCAAAAGAACGTTCTAAGGCTGAGCGGCGCTTTACTGAAGAGCGTCGCCAGCGCAAAAAGTTGGACAAGCACGCTGCTAAGGTTCGTCGTCGACTCAAAATCTTGAGCAGGCTACCGCTGAGGCCAAGTCGCGTGCCACCAACGCTAAGCGGTGTGCTGCTAAAGAGCGTCGTCGGCGCGAAGAGGCTGATAAAGGTGCCGCCGAGACCGAGGGGCGTACTACTAAGGCCAAGTGGTGACTCCCTAAGGATATGTTCCTCAAAGGGTAGCTCCCCTTCAAGATGGCGACTTCTATTCGCAAAGTTGACAGAGAAGCGCAACAAAATAGAAAACAAGTCTCCTCCTTCTCCGTTTTCCAGTAGCCAACACGGGCGTAATTCGCGCAATTATGACTTTCTAGCCCTCTAATCATGAAGCAATTGGCTTTGCTCGTAACGCCGCCCAGTGCCGCGAGCCGTGTATTGTGGTGTATGTGACCATTGGCTCGATGAACGAATATACCCTCTTTGAGTGTTATGTAATTTCGCGACTGCCATGTAAATTTATTCCACGACACCTTCCGCAAGCAAAGCTAGACTCCGGAGATCTTTTTCGCCTTGGTTCTTAAGAGACTTGCTTTAGTTCTTGGCTTGCGCGCGTATAGAGGAGAGGCATGTGATGGTAAATCTTAAATATAGTTGTTGGGAGCAAAGCCCGTTGCCTGTGATCTAATCGGTCTAGGTTCTACCCTAGCCGCGGTATCACAGGCCTTCCGAGGTGTGCAATACACGTGCTCACTGCAGGTGAATCCAGCAGTGTGACACAATTAAGATCTAGGATATACCCTTGGGCCGCTGTTTAAAAACACTTAACGGCTATGGTACCTCGGTTTACTCGGTTATCTTCTTACCGGATGGCCAGTAGCTTATATTAGGCTTAGTCGATGAAA
This sequence comes from Lasiosphaeris hirsuta, assembly GCA_030549175.1. Classification (NCBI taxonomy): domain Eukaryota; kingdom Fungi; phylum Ascomycota; class Sordariomycetes; order Sordariales; family Lasiosphaeriaceae; genus Lasiosphaeris; species Lasiosphaeris hirsuta. The sequence goes on from JAUKUA010000001.1 coordinate 7,783,977, forward strand.
TAATTAAGATCTAGGATACGGCCTTGGGATGTTACTTATAGATGCTCAAAGGCTATAACTACTCAAAGTATTCGAATATCTCGGTATCAGTTAACCCTTTATATACCTAGAAATGTATAACGCCGTCTCGAGTATAAGCCGGGAGGATCTGGAACCTCTGGCCTTGGTGAAAGTGCTTGATCTGCTAGGGCCGCTTTTCCCGGGGGGTATAGCCCTTGTGCTTGGTCCCAATGTTTCACAACCCTAAAATCGACGGCCACCCGTGCTCATAGTCATGTGATCTTTCGTCACCTTGGAGGATGGGGCCGGCGGCCACCCAGGGCCTGATCCTTGACGTCGTGCAATACCATTACGAATTCCGCCTCAGCGACGGCCTCTCGTTGGTCCTTGCGGTTAGTTCTTAGCCAATGTAATTCGGAGATGTTTGTCAACCAGTAGCAGAATTGCCTCGCCAGGGCTCAGGTGCAGCCATGCCGATCACTGAGCCACCAGTCAAGAGCCAGGAGCCAACTGTTCCATCACCCCACCGACCACAATAACAATAAAATCAGTCAATAGCTTGGGGCGACCTAGCTGCTTCTGCTTTGACGGAGGCTTTCTGTGGGGTAAGCTAGAGTAGCTTCACATGGCAATGGCTTGGATCTAGTCTTCAACTTCTTATTAATCTTCCTTAACATCAAGGTCCTTCTTATCCATGTTGAGCTTCGAAATTCTCAGACTCTTTGCAGCCAGAAGCTCCCGCCGGCCTTCCCGGTTTCCATCTGCGCAGGTGCCACCTTCTGGCACATTTGTGCCTTTGAGCAGCAACTATCTTGGGAAGCGCGGCTATCTAAATTACCTAACTGGTGGGGTCGTGACCAGCAGGTGAGGAAATGAGCTATCATGAAATGCGATGGGCCTAGTCGTCACTAACAGCCACCGGTGTCTTGGCCGGGTTTATCCTCAGCCTCCGGTTTGCCAGCGGTCTTCTCCGCGTGATATCTGTAAAGGTGGCATGACAAAAACGTCGAAGCGATGTGCCGGTTTCAACTGTTGCAGCTCAGCCGCATGCAGCAACAGTCAATTTGATGGAATCCCGATACCGTGCTTTGCAGGTTGGCTTACACTCAAGGGTGATTGGATAGAACACGGCCGATTTGACATCGCTTTATCGCATGTGACTTAAGACATTAATAGTTAGAACCACTGTCACTGAAATATCTTGCTGGTTATGTCTCTCCTGTTTAACCAGAGGACAAGCCTTTCGAGCGCCTTTTCGAAAGCCAGTTTATTGGCATTGCTTATCCACAAATACATATCGCGTACTTTCGAATGCCACCCACCCAGCAGCATGGAGCAAGAACTGACTTGTGCCGTATGTGAAGGACATCCTAAATCGGTGATCGTAGACGCTGATGGTTTAGTTAGATCTGTCAATGCATTTTCTTCGACCCTGTCAAACTTCTTGACTGTCAGCACATATTCTGTGGCTCCTGCATCAAACCCTGGCTGGAAAACCCCAACACGGCTTGTCCTCAATGCCGAACGGTTCCGCGGGCTGCAACATCCGATCGCCTTCTCAGCAACCTTGTCAATGGCTTCTTAGCTGACAATCCGAACAAGGCCCTGTCTGATGCAGACAAAACCAATCGCCGGCAAGAGTACTCGCCGGGAATGGATATCTCGCCATTAGTGCCGTTCATGCTAGATACACCGCAAATTCCAGGCCCAAGAACGCTAGTGCCCAACCCTTTACACGTCATGACACCGGAGCCTGACGAAGAGGTCCCAGAGATATCCAGGGGATCCTGGCCAGCTAGATATCGCACGGCGCCCCCTCGACCACCTGCAAGTACCTGCTCGGAGATAGAGATTGCGCCCCATGGGCCTGCGAGAGCAACTTCATCAATGCTCGAGCGACTCCTCTATGATCTACCTCCGAGGGCGCGCCTGCCTGGTAATTATGACAGCCCTGCTTACGGATCACCTCAAACGAGAGCTCCTCAAGTTGCCCACACCATTAATAACTACTACTATCGTCAGTGCCGACTCCAGCGTCACGCATAACAGGTCGCAATTCTCACAAATGTCTCTAGAAGCGCCGGTTCACAGCCAGGCTCCAGCCTCGCCTCATATCTTCCAACAGCATTTCCAGTCCGGAAGCTCCCCGTACGGTGTCATTGTCAACGGCGCACCCCTTGACACTTACCAGTACAACCAACTGATAAGCACTGGTGTGGCAGTTCAACCAGGAAACTATTGGTAACACCACCAAATCCAACTTAAAGTACGATCGAGCTAATGACCTTGCAACCAATCCAGGTACGACAATCGTTCTGGTCTTTATGGATACCAAGGGGGACCCGGCATTGGCCAGATTCTTCCCGGGCTGAACCTCGGCGGTCCCCTCGCATCGAACGCCTCCGGTTACTCCAACACGAATATCTACATAAACGGCCGGGAGATACATGCAATGGACCTTGCTTCTTTGCATAGATGGGGCTATTTTCCTCCTTCGGGAAAAAGATACTGGCTTGATGCCGACGGATCATACGGACAGGAAGGTATGCCACACGTTCGGGAAGGGAATCTGAGCATTAATAGCGCGGCAATTCTGGCATCCTATTTAATTGCGCGGCCGGCGGCAACAGGTTGCATAATTCTCTAGCTGTCTTCTGGCAAGGGATAGCTAGCTGCAGGATGGTTGCCAAGGGTGCTTAGGGAAATATTCTGATTCAAGAGTGCCCTGCCATTGCATGTTAATTTTTTTCGCCTCACTCCCAACCCTTCTCGTAAGATATGACACCGGCCAAAATGCTGTTGTGTGACCAACCTAAACACCATATTCCCTTGGAGATTAATTTTACGACCTGACCCTAAGACACCGGAGCGGCCTAGGTGAAGACAGAATCGTAGGCAAGGACTGCCAAAGGCGATAGTGGCAAGATGACTGAATGAAGGCCAGCGCACACCTTTTGCGGCCCAACGCGTTGAAACTCGTCGTCGAGCTCCTGCGCCAGGCGCCGCACGTAGGCCTCGTCGTCCTCGCCCGGGCGCAGGCCACGGTACATGCTGCAGGCCGACACGCGCGACGCGTTCTGCGAAATGAGCTGGGTAAATGGCTCCTTGCGGACCTTGAAGTCGCCCAGCGTCAGCACCCCGAGCGTGGCCCCGTGCCACGCGCCGACCCGTGCGATGAAGTGCGAGGGCTCCGGCTCGGGCGTGGCGAGGTGTGAAAAGTGTGTCTTGGCCAGCTTGAGCGCTACCTCAACCGCCTCGGAGCCTGTATATATAGACATGTTGGTTAGTTGGTTCATTGATACTCCTCTTCCGCGACTCGGGAGGTGCCATGCCTGATCCGCATAGAACGGCCTTGGACATGCGCCCGTTGGTGGATTGCACCAGGAAATCAGCCAGGTCCTCGGCTGACTAGGTCTTGTAGAAGCCCGGGTGGCAGTAGGGCACCGAGAGGAGCTGGTTGACGACGGCCTGCTGGACGCGCTTGTTGTCGTAGCCCAGGCAGGCCACGGCCGCGCCGCTGGTGGCATCGAGGATGGTGCGACCATCGCTGGTATGGGGGTAGATGCCCGTCGCCGACTCGACCAGCGCGGCGGGGTCCTTGTGGAAGTTCTTGTACAGGAGGCTATTCTTTGCTGTGGGATACGCCATTTTTCCTTTTTTTAGGGGGGGGGGGGGGGGTTTGTTTTAGGCGGGTGGCGTAGTAGTGTCCGGTGTTAAGTAGTTGGGTTAAGGGGTTGGGTTTAAGAGGTTGTGTTAACTTCCTGTATCATGTCATGTTGTTGGAACCGGGAGAAGCCATCTCTTATATACAACATCGCATCGACTTCAGGTTGATACATCTCGCATCCGTCCTGCATCTGTGTTGTGGTACCTCGTAAGGTGGACACACAAGGATCAATTGCTCAATGCGCCGAGTGGAATACGTGCTACATATCTCAACATCCGCGGTCGGTGACTACCTTGGTGACTGAGAAGACGGTCAACACGTCGGTGTCACGACGGTGTGTGTCTCGGCGCGGTTTTGGGATGCAGACGGTGTGGACGTCGTGCCTCCTGCCAAGACTAGTTTAGCTTGCTAGCCTCTTTTGCGGAAACGGTTGCTGGTGTTGATCTTGTTGTAATCCAGCCAAAGAAACATTCTTGTCAAAGTTGTCTTGTCTTGTCGTCATTGCTGCTCGACAAGTTCAACGGATCTATGCACGTGCGATCGATCGTGGCTTTGACCCTAATGAAGCATCGTTTGTCCTGGCCGACTTTCTAAACAGACCCCTGAAACTCCTGAGCTTATTATCGCCAAGGTACAAAGCGACCGTTATGGTCGAGAAAAACATGTGCTGGTCATGCTGGTGACCTTGGCCAGATAGGTCTGGATATCTCCACGTGGCAGATTCTAAGGAAGAATGGATTTCGCAAAACGAAGCCAACGAGGAAGCCTGGGTTGACGAAGATAATGAGAGCTGAAATAATTATATAGTGTTTAGAACATCAGGATTGGACGCTTCAAGATTGGAAAAGAGTGATTTAGAATGATGAAACATCAGTGATTCTAAATTTTCGGCGTGGTGGTTATCGAGTTTGGAGAAAGTAACATGAATCTTTTATGAAGAATGGTATCCATGAAAGATGGAAACGTTTTTCTGAGTTTATGTTTTGAGGGAGTGTTTCATGACAAGAAAGAACCATGCCATTGGGCAAACGGCACCTAAGTCAATTGACAGGGAGAGATGCCCTACCACTCGATCCATCCCCCCCCTATTAGCGCCTTGGCAATGGCACACGAGCTAACATTGAAAAAAGACCGTATGTTTAGCAATTATGATACGGGTTTAGAATTACCCCAAAACATAATATATCGCAACTACGATTAAAATAGGAACTGATCGCGAGCTAATTGTTCTAAACCCTTATTAGAGCAGCCTAATTACGATATAATCTATAAGTAATAACTACCGCAAGTTTATAAGTATTTACTAAATATTCCCTAAGCGTAAAATACATAACTGTTACGGTCTGGAATGGATCGCTTTTGTGAGCATCATTTTGGTAGTCCTTCCCTTGACACTAACATAATGTAATATGATGGTAGTGTTGTATATTGGAAAGGATGGCTCGTTGGCAATCAGTGTCACACTGTTGGGCTCACCTCCTTGACCTGGGCCCACAGCGATGGCCACAACGGTGGCCACATCGTGGCTCAACCTGTGGGACACGCACACATACCACAATCAAGACGTGACCAGGAACCCCCTGACCCACACGCAGGTCGATGGGTTCTCGGCCTAGGCCGGGATCCTAGACACCACTCACAAGACAAGCCGGCCCACCCCGTGAACCTAGCCCACACTTGGCACGTCACCCGACTTCCGGGATTATCGTGTACGGCCACACAACCCCAACATCGTGGTTGAGAGCTGCATTAGCCGCCAGAAGAGCCACATGATGTTTCAGCGGTCTTTCAAATGACAGGCCTCCTAGCTATCGCAGTGGATCCAATGGAAAACCTGAACCCCGACGTTCTCCGGAGTCTAGCTTCAGTGGTGACAGGTGTCTGCAGTCAGACCCCCATGAGTCACGAAGGGAAACGTCGTTATTCGACGAAAGTACCAAGGACGTGAAGGAACCTTCGTGGTCGTGAACATCACACCATCGAAGTACCAATACCGGCCGTAGACCATTGGGAAGAAGGTCAGCAGCACTTGGCTCGAACCCTGATTTGTAGGGCGCGAGAGACGGGCGGCTAAGGAAGGATCTTCATGTATCTTGGTATTCTTGTATATTGTACATAGCCTTCATAAAGAGACGAGGGCCCTGCGACGGATCCTCGAGAGGAAGAAGCCCCCCAGTCCTTTTTGGAAAACAGCCTAGAAAGATTATCAGCTGAACTTCAGTGAAGCTGAGGGGTAATACAACCTTGTGAACCCTTCTGTTTCTCATTGACTTGCATCTGCGAAGCATCGTCTGTCATCTTCCCTGTGACCGCTCCATCTCCCTGAATCTACCTTCTCCCTCACAATTACCAGGACTTTGGGTTGCGAAGATCGTCTCCCTCACTTCGTGTGAAAGCTCTGAATCATACCAACACCATTGCCGGCCTGGAGTGGACGGTTGAGTTGATCTAGATCATAGCTCTGCAGTTCGGTTAGATGGCATTAATATTACTGTAATGGTATAATTGAAGCTTAAAGGCAGTAAAGGAAGTGGTTAAAGATATGGATTATGGGTGTGGTTCATTTCTATGTATATTTTATTAATGTTTGTGCCCTGACAAGTCTATTGAATAGTGCCTACACAGGGGTTGCAGTGGCTTGCTACGGTAGAGTGTACTGCGGAAGCGGCGGTGGTACGATGGCAGAGCCTAGTAAGATGCTAAAGGAAACAAAGAGAATCCTTTAAGGAGTATTTAGGATTAAGGCCGCCCTACATCCTAGCTAGGGTAACGGTAGCGTCACGTATACCGTGGTTAAGAACATTGGCTTTGGTTTCCTTAGGTTCCTAAGTCTTCTTTCTTTATGTTATAACAGTAGAATCGCTGGCTTCCTTCGTAGTTAAAGCCGTTCAGTTAGGGTTGGTTCTTATACAGTGTTCTTACGTAGTAGTTAACTGCCTTATAGGTTCTTCAACGGTAGCTTCCTAGACTTCCTAGGTCTGAGATAACCCTTTATCTCTATTGCCGTTCGAATCCGAGCTATTGGTATCAAGCCATTCTATGTTATCGCGGCCAGAATCATTGTTATCGTTAACCCCGGTATTACTCTGCAGTATCTATCTCTCACCGGCTTTATTGATTCGATTTCCAGTTACTTATTTACGCCAGAAGACTACGTTATGAGAATCTGGGTCGCCAAGCAGAAAAACTAAAGCCAGGTAATATGCTTAGCCTTGGTATTATATCAGGCAATATTGCTTCTCAGGTAGCCTCGGATGCCTACGGTATCTTTATATCAGGGTCCAGGATACCCCCTGAATACTTTAGGATAGTCTTCCATAGCTGAAAGCACCCACGCTCTATATCATACTCAAAGCTAACTATCTACAAGGACTAGAGTAACGCGAGCCACCTCTCCTTATAATGATCTAATACTTTCTTCCATACCGTCATATAGTCTTTTTTCTTCGTGCTGCTGAAGAGACCCTTGTTCTTATTAATTAAGGAACTACTCCATCATTGTGGCGGTCATCTCGGTGGTAAACTTAACCCTGCGTTGCTTATCCACTGCGTTAGCCTCCGAATTACGTGTGCGTTTCTAGATGGGGCCGCTCTCTGAAGAACGTTGCTTTCAACTGGTGGCACCCTTGGGGACGGGAAGGGGTTCCCTGGGTTAGCTGTGAGGACGGAGGTACAGCCAAATTAGTATTGGAGGGCGTCGAAGTCACAGCAGCGCAACCTCCGCGGGACCATGGCTTGGGGATGCGTGGGAAAGGAGGATGGGAGTCATTTGGATAGGGGGTCGTTTTCTAGCCAATCGTGGTCCTGGCTCGAATCCGGGAGTGGTCCAACCACTATGCTGTCTTACATGCCTGCCATAGCCCTGTTTTGGCCTTCAAAATGGCTAATCGAGGAAATAGTTGTAACATCTTGCGAGGTTATCTTGCAAACTTGGCCACTTGAAGCGTTGAACTGTTGAAATCAGGGGCTTGAAGCTTGTTTTAGTGGTCACCCGGGGTTCAACCAAAGGCGGTGAGAGTCCGGGAGCTACTGCGCACTACTGCGCACTACTGCAATATATCGTAGGTGGCTTGGGACTAATTTTATTACTTTTTGGAACAGTGCGTCACTGGGCAGTGGGTTGCCAATCAGGGCCTTAGGGCGTTCACGGAAAGATGCAGGCTAGAGTTTTTTTACTGCCGTTGTGTACTCATTGCTCGCTCGCTCTCCCTCCCTTGCCTTGTACGAGTTGGATAGGTGGACAGTGCCGCTTTGAGATACTGTCCTGGCGGGATATGGAACCCATTTCCGAATCCTTGCACGTTTTGTGGTGGGCGTGGCCGAAGACGTCGATATGAAGCCTCGGCAGGTCCCCGAGAGGGGTTTGTGCCGGGACCGCAGTCTGCTCTATTCTAGTTCAAAACGGTGGCGGGAATCGTCTCTCAGTTTTCGCCACAACAAGTCTCAGCTAGATGATGGGATTCTCGCCTATGTTGACACCATTCGACTCAGCTTGGAGTGGGACAATGCCGTACTGGCGCATTCGTTTTCCCCAATCGCCACGGATCCGATCGCCCCTCCGAGACAAAAAAAAAAAACGCTTCGCCTATCACAGTTATTTGCTTACCTTAACTTTCCATCCTTCTTTGATACATGATGTATGCGTAGCGCACTTGCTGTTGTTGTTTCTCAGCCGACCTTGACCCGAGCCACTCAGCTTTTTCCGCTGCTCGCCGTCAGGATACACACACACACACACCACTACGATGGCACTAGAGCAGGCTGGCCCGCTTCCTCGACAGCATCGGCGCTAGCGTGATGTAGACGTCCAGCCAGGACGTCAAGCTGCTCATCCTCCTACGCTTCGTCCGGCTGCTCGGCTACGGGGGCACGACCTTCATCCTGGCGTTGTATCTTAGCGCGCTTGGCTTCCGCGACAGCGACGTCGGCCTGCTCATGACGCTCACCCTCGTCGGCGACCTCGGCATCAGTTTCGTGCTCACGTATGTCGGCGACCGCATGGGCGTCCGGCTGACGGCCATGGTCGGCGCCCTGCTCATGTGCGCAGGGGGCTTGGCTTTTCCGTGGCTCGACAACTTTTGGCTGCTCCTGCTGGCCAGCGTCGCGGGGGGCTTGGCTTTTGCGTGGCTCGACAACTTTTGGCTGCTCCTGCTGGCCAGCGTGGCGGGGGTTATCAACCCCAGGTGTGTGTTTACACTCTTAATTTTTTTTTCACATGACAACACATACATGCATACCAGACCAGACCCATGCTGACAAGCCATACCAATGACAAAAAGCGCCAACGAGATTGACCCCTTCAAGGCCATCGAGGAGTCGGCTATTGCGCGGCTCAGCGCCCCGGACGCGCGCAGCGATGTCTTTGCCTGGTGGTCCATGCTAGGCATGCTCGGGACGGCGGCGAGCAATTTGGCGACGGGCTGGGCCCTCGATGCCTTGCGGGACGCCGGCACGCCTGCCGTCGACTGCTACCGCCTCGTCTTTGTGGCCTATGCTACTATGGGCCTCGTCAAGCTTGCGTGCGCCGCGTGCCTCAGCACTGACGCCGAGGTTAATAACGCCAGTGTCGGGGCCAACATCGGGGCCAATGTCGGGGCCAGTGCCGAGGGGGTGAGGGATAGGGATGATATCTGTGCACTGCTCCTGGCAAAGGGCTCGGACAGGAAGATACCGACACACCACCATCGTGGACATGTAATACCCAACTATTGGGGGACACTGGCAACAACGACAGAAACAACAACCGAGCAGCCCACCAAACCACCCATGTTCACCCCCGCCTCCTTCTCCTTCATGTGGAAGCTGTCCCTGGCCATGGCCTTTGACTTCATCCGCTCCGGGCTCGCGCAGATATCGTGGATGACGTACTACTTCAAGCGCGAGTACGACGTGCCCGAGGGAGCGCTCGGGTCGGCGACGTTTGCGGCGGGCATCATCTCGTCGGTCCTCAACCTCGCGTCGTCGCCGCTCGCGCGCACCATCGGCCAGGTCCAGACCATGGTTGTCTGCCACACTATCAACTCGGCCTCGCTGCTCATGGTCGCCGTCCCGGCCGACAAGGATCTCGCGCTCGCCATCTTTCTGTTTCGCATCGTGACGCGGGAGATGGACAATGCGTCGCGACAGGCCTTTATTTCGGCCGGGCTAGTGGATGCGGAGCGTACCTCGGCGATGGGGGTTGTGAATATTATCAAGACGGTGGGATCGTGTCTGGGCTTGTACATGACTGGCTTGTTTGCGGGGCTGGACTTGTTTTGGCTAGCGTTTATCGTCGCCGGCGCGCTCAAGCTGGTGTATAATGTCTTGATATCGGCCTTCTTTTGGAGAAGGGGGCAGAAGCAGCATGCGGTGTACGCGTCATGAGGAAGGTAAAGACGTCCAGAGCATAGTGCTTTGGGGGTTGGATTGATTGATGTGATTTGATTTGATTGGTTTAACGTCTGGTTTTCGCCGTTAGTGACTGGAACGTGCCGGGCCCAGGGGCATGGTGAGCGAAATATTATCGCTGGGGTAACGGTAAATATTAATAATGCTTAGTTAGCTATCGATCTATCTCCTCCTAAACCTCTTTAATATATTCTCGAATACATCCTAGCTCTCCTGTAAGCCCTGACCTAATCTAATGCTTTAAACATTTAAGCATTTCAATTATAATATCCCCTAGTTACATTCTTTCCTACGTTATCATATGGTGAGCCTTAGAAAAGACCCTTTCTAGCTTAATACTTATTACTAGGGTTAATAGGATATTAATATCTAATTAAGATAATTTCGGTCAATACCTTCTTTAAAGGGTAGGAAAGAATCGTAGTAGCATAGCACGGAATATCTGTTAGAGGTGCCCCTCCCCACTGGGGAAGTTGCCCCTCCACTAGTGCCCACGGTAAGCGAGGCCACTAGTCAGGCCACCATCTGTGCAGGATTTGCAGTGCTTTTTCCCTTCCTTTCTACACACACAGAATACACACATTATCCAGAGTTTGGCTCCCTTGCGTGTGTGTGTGTCACCCCCAATACTTGTCCCACTCGGAAATCATAGTATCCCTGACGGGCTGCCGCCTGCAACAAGCCAGGAGCTTCCTGCAGGTCAACCCTGGTGCCGAAGCCGGCCAGGTAAAATAGGCCAGCTTGAAAGCGCGCAGATGCTGAGCCGACCGTTTCGGCATATGCTCGGAGGCTAGTCAAAATGGCTGAAGCCACGGGTTCCGGGTTCGAATGCGGTCCGTAGGTTGAGGAGAGATATCCTAGATCAAATTGGCCGTCAAACGTCAGAGGTTCCGGGACCACTGGGGAGAGGCCGTCGCCAGCGCCAATGCTTGCCAGTACTAGAGGACCCGGAAGCAGTGCCGAAATGACTGCGTCCATGGACGGCGGTCTGTCCACCGGAATAAACTGAAGACATTGCCTTGGGAGGTTGGACACGATCTCGGTGTCGGCACCCGACGCGATGACTTCCCACCAGCCCCCCAGCCGAGATGCTGTCTTACAGCCTCCACAACTAGGTTCGGAAAACTCTCGGGGCTGGCCGCATCCCCCTTCACCGCCTCACCCCAGGGGCCCCCCGGGTCGATTGAGGGGGCGGTCCACGGACGCGACATGCCGCGGAATGTGGTACTCGCCGATGGCTGTGGCTCGCAGGCCCCAAAATCACTCAGCTTAGCCTTGAGGCCGCCAACACGGCTCTCGTCCGGGAACAGCAAGACATTATCGGGCTTGCAGTCGCCCCACACCATGCCGAGGTTGTGCATGTGGGCCATGCCGCGCGCGATGTCGAGCCCCAGCTCTTGTTTCTGCTTGAAGCCCAGAAACCTCCCCGCTGTCGGCGATGAGGAAGACAGCAAGCTTTGTAACGAGCCGAGGTGCGCGTATTCGAGAACGAGAACGGGCTGGACCTTATGCGCGGCGTCGGCCTTCTTTTCCCATGCCACGCCCAGCAGCTGCACGATATTGACATGGCCCCTTGTGCGTCCCCGCGCATGCACCTCGCGCGTCAGTGCCTCGAGAGAGTGTGCCGAGTCGGAATCATGGCTCTGTCTCTGGCTCTGGCTCTGGCTCTGGCTCTGGCTCTGGCCTGAGTCATTGTAGACGCAAACTGGGGTATTATTAGTGGGTATTCCTATAAGTGATGAGATGTGGTGCCATTTCGACTCTGGTGATGGCTTTAGCAAACACGCACCCAACAGTAGGCAACTTCAACCTGATTCTGTGAACTGGGTAAATTTCATTATCACTGCAAACCTTCCTACGCCAAAGGTCCAAACCCCCTTTCGCCAACTAAAAATACCAACGCTCCAAATGCAAATTATCAAGTCATGATGAAGAAAGGCAAGGTAACCGGGGTGTGTGGTGGTGTGGGGACTGCGGAAAGTCCACGCTGTTGTTTATACAGTCAGCCATTCATAATGCCGCCGATTCATTCTGTGAACTCTCTCCAAGTCTACCCTCCCCATTAGATCGCAAACATGCCCTGACGTAGTTCCCAAACCCCTTTTTCCCGTCTCATGCCCAGGCAGACAGGTTCCCAAATCATCACAAACATTCTGCAATCTCGGTCTGGAGTACAATGTTAGCGCCCATCCGAAATTGAAGTGTAGGTACCTTGCGGTGGATAATAGAGCAGGTGCTCGTATGCTGTAGTCGTCTTGCATGAGGAGGATCTGGTAGCTTCCGGTCCCGAACTTGGACCGCAGCTTTGCAGATGGTTTTTCGACGCTGATTCTCGAGCCTGGAAGTTCTTGTAATGGGAATTCGTCTCTTGAGGTCGGTGCTGGCCATTGACTGTTTTCCCGGAGTTGCAATGGAAGACCACGCGCCCGGGCCTCTGGTGGGAAAGATGAGTGACAGCAAGTGGACATGCCAGCGTGCTGTAGGTGCTGGAAAGAGGCAGGGAGTGCGATAGGAAGACAAAATCGGTCGGCAATGTCTCTCGCTGGCGAAGGTGTACGGATGTGTATATTCTCCTGGAGGGGGGTTATGAGGTATTTTTCGTGTTATTGTTTAGAGGCTGTCATAAGCGCTCCCGAGTCCCACATCCCCAATAGCGAGATCAGCCGCCTCTATGACGTCTAGACTCTAGCGTGTCTATACCTCGAGTTTCTTACATGGCTTCTCGGTGGCTAGAGCTACGTTGCCAAGTTCACCCGTGTTCGCATGAAGCCGGAGAAGGCACTCTCGACCGAGGGCTTGAGTCTGGATTGGTTCTTTGAGCTCATCACTGACGAGAACAACTGTATTGTTGGAGCCAAGGTAAAAGAGGAGGTGATTTCTGTAGGTTTCCGTTTGACTCTACAAGACTCTCATCATGAGTTTCGGCTAACCACTGCGACTAAGTTCATCGCCGAGCTTCACTCGCACCAAAAATGCACGGATTTCATCCACGACTTTCTCATGCTCATCCGGGACGAGCTCCTCATTGTCGAAACGAGCAAAAAGTATCGCTTTACCAGCAAACAGATCTGCACCGAGCTCAACAAGATGGAAAGGAAGTAAGAACTAAAGGTATAAAGCTAGTAAGTTTTAATCAAACAACTAACTACTGTTTATTATACTTATTTTATTACTCAGAAGTGAAATAGCGGCGTTAGGGCAACTAACAGTTCATTTAATATACTATCCCTAGCTTTTTTTACATATCGTTAAATTTCTACTTTCTAACTCTACTTACTTCTCTCTTTAATACTCCACTTTTATAATATCATTAGTTTATATTAGCAAATATTATATTTATAGTTTAAAGAATTCAATTTTAATTTAGGTGCGATAAAGGTACGCGAAGAACAAGTGGTAGTTTTGGTAGGTCTATTAATAATAGTTGCTCGTATAGGCGTAGGCAAACGTTAGTACTTAGTAGTAGACTATGTCCTAAACTAGGTCTAGGAACGGATTCTTGCAACCTCCATACACCCCATTTCAAATCATAGTAACCATAGCCGGGTCAAAATCGCTTCCTTGAACTCACCCCGGCTCAGGGAGGTGCTCGCTGTGCCTCACCCTCCTTAAGCTCTGCGACGAATCCGGGCTTGGTCAGAAAATAGTGTGAGGGGTGACTAAACAGGTAGTTTAAGACCGCCTTGTGGGTTGTTGTTGGGGAACGCGGCGGACCCTGGTGGTTGGTCACGGTGTAGAGGGCTTGGTTGAATGTCTTATTTCTGCTATCGCTAACACCTCAAAATTGATAAACAAGACACTTCAGACGCTCCTAAAATTCCCATGCACGCCCCTGTTTCAAGATGACAATTTTGGGTGTGATCTGAGTACGCTCTGCTGAGGGCTCTACCGAGGACTCTACCGAGGGCTCTACCGAGGGCATTGTGCCAGCTCTATCCCCATCCCGGCCGCTGTTGCGACTTGAAGACCCCTGACTAGCCTCCTATGGGCCATAGTCCATGTAGTCATCAAATGTCATGACATGTCTCTCCTTCTCCAGCTCTCTCGTGAAAGTTCCCGGCCGAACCTGTCTGAGGGGCGGATCCCCGGCATTCAGCTCGTTGGCCGACGGGGCGTCAAAGCTCGCCGGGTTCATGTTGTAGTTCTGGTAGTGGCCGGCGCCCATGTTGACCAGCTCCGAACTGGTCTTCAAGCCCAGCGAGGGAGCTCGCATGCCGCGGCCACGGTCTGGGCTAGGCCACTCGTTGTGGACCTTTTGGTGCTTCACCATGAGGAAGTACTCCAGGTACGGCGTAGGGTAGTACAGAGTCTTGAGCAACATCTCGCGGCCGATGTAGGAGCCGTACAGCTCCATCTCGTCCTGGTGGAGCGTGCGCCACTCCTTGTCGTCCCAGCCCTTGACGTGCGTCGCCTTCCACTCGCCCATGGCCGTCTGCACGCCCGCGTAGCCCCACGACCGGGTCTGGCTCCCGTTGGGGTAGTACTCGACCTGGATCGGGATGGGGGCCGTGAAAAAGTCCAGCTCGTCTTGCTTCCTCCACATCTCGGGCGCCACGTTGGGGGCGGGCGCTAGGCTGGGCCGCAAGGCCTGCCAGGGCGGGGGGAAGGGCGCGCTGACGGATCCGAACTGGTCGCCCCTGTATATGTGCCAGGAGACGGAGAAGTTTCGGTCGTCGCCGCCGCGCTGGTGTGTACGTCGATCAGCAATAGCCATGCTCACCATGTGGCCGGCCGGGTCGAAGAACTTGGGGCAGAGCAGCTTGTTGTACTTCCAGAGAAAGGTGGCTACGGCGTCGCAGAGGCGGAAGCTGCGCAGGTTGGTGTCGGGGCTGATGCTGGCCGTGTCGAGCAGATGGGGAACCCCGAGAGGGCGGTGCGGGCCGAGGAGGAGGGTCGGGGTGGGGCAGTCGGCGAAGCTCGCACTGGGCCCGTGGCTCTCGTATTCCCAGTCCGGGGACTGAGGCCGCGGCGGGCTCGGGGCGCATCTGAGGGTGAAGCGCGGGTTCGCTTTCTTGTCCACGTCGTCGACGTGGCCAGGACTGTGGTCGTGCACGGGGTCCCGGAGAAAGCGCGACGCCATTTTGGTTATATCTATTGTTGCGGGTACAAAGTGGCGGATAGGTCTCGCGCGATGGATATTCTCAAAGTGTTGTGTGGTTTTCCGCGCCTGGCTAGGGTTCCCTTCGGCTGTCGAAATTGAGAAAGAGAAGGTGGCGCCGCGAGGGCCGCGGTGGAGAGAGAAGGTACGAATGGGGCGTGGCTGCTGTTTCTGCTGAACCGAAGACTGTGGACTGGTGGAGGGGCTGCTCCCATGCTCTTGCTAAACAAAAAAGAAAGGGAAAAAAAAAAAAAGGTCAGGTTGGAGTGCGCGTGGTAAGGTGGATAGACAAGCTACCAACTGTAAACCGGTGTGATTACTCGCTTTTGCTTGTGGTCACGTTGTGATTGCCGCGCCGTCTGTTGTTCGATGTCGTCGATGAAAACTCGGGATATTCCGTAGCTGAGGCATTCTCAACGTGTGCTACCCAGTTCTAAACGCTTCGGTGCGACCCGACTTGTACTACCGTGCCAATATGTATCACCAATCTAGGTTCACCCAAGTAAATTTAATCATGCCTGTTGCCAGTGAGCCACCATGTTGGACTCTGAAAAGGATCTGTGACACGTGACAATGCCGAGTTAGCTGCGTGCCCTCAGCCTTATTTGAATTTTGGTAGATAATTTGACATTGATATGCAATTGTGTTATAGTTGGGATGAATTGAAGTCCAGGCACGTCTGGTGTCTGCAGTGCTTTCAACTTACACACACCCCTGCCTGCACCTTCCTGGCAATTCAAACTCGCTCCACAAAACATCAGCCAATTGGGAAACCTGCCATTCCTTGCCAGAGTTGCTCAACCCCACTTTGCAAATTCATCAAAATCCACAGAACCTCCTCAACAACAACACAACCCACAGACAAGAGAGTTCACGACACATCCATCCATCATATTCTCTCATCAGCAGATTGCGCCATAGTTGCCGTCGATGGGTCCCGCGTTTGATTCGCGGATGGCGCATGCATATTGTTTTGCAGATTCCATTTTGCCTCCCATCTGGGACTTGGTGAATTTCTACCACAGCTTAAGGTTTGTTCAAAACCCATCTCGTTTTTTATCTTTTTTCTGATGCTCAGATTGATGCTAGGAACCCCCCTGGCAACCTCTTTTAGCTGATAAATTTACAGCCGACGATGTAAGTCATATTTCCCCTTCTCCCCTTGAAAGTTTGCATGCGCGAGCTGTATGACTGTCTGGATAAGTATCGTGTTGACTGAGAGTAGTAAGAGCTGCAATGTTCCCTACTGAAGGAGATGTCTGGCATCCTCGAGAAGGGAATGTCCGAGAAGGTAATTACTTCGTATTCCAGCAGCTCCATTTTAGTATGATGATCACGAGATATACTAATAAGACCCCATTCGATCAGGCACGCTTCTGGGCCACGGACACGGTTCGTTAGTCCAACCTCCGGATGGTAGGGAGACGGGGCCAATGAGAGCAACTCGCTAGGTGCATGCGCCACCGTGTCGTTGCAATAACAGTGCTCTGGCTCTTTCAGCCGCGAAGCCTGAGGCTCGACCACACCCCTGTGATAAAGACAGATACCTTGGCAATCCCATGCGGAGGAGCCGCCTTCGACTCTGCACCTCGCATCAAGCAACGGCGGCACCAACCCAAGTCGACGTCGGTGTCGACATCACCACTCCTGCTTGCCAGGTGGCGCTAACCCGGTACACCTGGACGATCCAGGCCCAAGTTGTCCTACGCTTCCTCTCCATCCTGCTCCTCCTCCTCAGCCTGGGCTTCATGGTCTATAGTCGCGGCTCGGTCGCTTCGAGTCGGGGTGGTGCGTGCCTTTGGAGATCGTCATAACTGTTCTCTGCATCCTTGCAGGACTCCTGAATTTTTTTTCTCTTCCATCATGACGAATCTCAGTGCCTTCCCCGTGAGGAGGAGTGCGCCAGGTCGCATGAAAATTGGGATCTGGCCGTCGGATGGCAATTTGCTGCCTGCGTACTGCTATGGCCAGTCTCGGATGTATAAGCCCTTCCAACCTGGCTAATTCCCCGATTAAAGCACTGTTTATGTTGTACCCTATCGTGCTGACGCCTTGGTCATCAAAAGTGGAATTCACTTCTTCCTAGCGGTCATAACCCTCACTCAGTGCCTCTTGATTCCGAAAACAAGCTTAGATGTATAGGAGGGCAGTGCACGCGGAGCTGCCGGAGAACCTCGAACTCCGTGACACCTCGGATCCCTACTTGTCGGCCGACTGGATTGCAACCTTGGTTCGGACATGTGGTGTCGGCCACACGGGCGCCGACGCCCAAGGCTCCCGAGAACTCCATGATGCTCCCCAAAGTCATGGTCTGCAGGTACGTAACCAACTGTGAACCTATACTGGTTGCGTCAGAAGTACAAACGACACCCACGGTCAGAAAGAATTGGCATTGGGGGTTATAAAGTCCGATTTTGCTCCGATTTCCCTCTTGCTTCGTGTTGGGATTGCTGACCTGGTGCTGACTTGGAGATTGACATGATGGCACGTCAGCAGTGGCGTCCTCACTTTCTTTACACCTAACCAAAGCTGCTACTCCAGTGCAGTGTGTTCTCAGCCTGTGATACTCCGGTGTGCTCTCAACTCTCAACCAGCGCAGGCATCATGTTCCTCGATGGTCCATGTCATATTGTAGCGTTCTTTTCTGTCGAATCGTGAGCGAAGCAACGAGGAATTGATCCATCTGCGCCGAGACGGTGAACCTCGCAGTCGACCTCGCCATGGACCCTTACAGCGATTGCGCCATCGCCGCTAACCAATCAAGCGGATGATTGCAAACAAACGGTCAGCCATGCGGCTGATAGGTCCCTTTTGCAACGAGTTTTTTGGATGGCACTTGGTCCGGAAATGGCAAGACGATGAGCATGTCGAACGATAGGCGGACCGCTCGCCCCAGCCCATTTTTAGTTCGATGGCCGGCACCTGGAAAATCGAGCTGCGAGATCAAGACGTCGCAGTGCAAAAGGGCAAGCGGACAGGGTGGAGGACGAAGCTTATCTTTGATGAGCAGAGAGAGGGCCGAAGCTCGGGAGGATGGCGGGGTCTGACCATTGCATCACGCCAAGGCTGGCAATTTGTCGGCTCCTGCCCACCTCCGCCATCGCTGGGCCATCAAGGTCCTCGAGGTTTTTCAAATCATGCACGGGCGTGAAAAATATTTCATGCGTAGTTCATGGCACAGGTGGGGATGCCCCGTCTTTCTTGCTTGATTCTCATCAACTGAAACTGGGTTCAAGCCTGCTGAGAACAAAAAAGTCTGAGGTAGAACCGAGAGATTGGGAAGCCGTCCCAATCCATCAGTTGGAACCATCGGGACCAAGCTGGCTGGGCTGCGACACGTTGGAGTTGGGCTGAAGATGCCAGAAGGACGGATGCAAACACCGCATCGCCATGGGGCTGCCGCGGGTCGCGCGTAACCAAGGCATTGGTGACAAAGATGAATTATTCTACATAGTACCTATCTATCAAGCTGAAGATACAGGGCGACAGCAGCCATCCCCGCCGTCCCCAGCCACATTGTGCCGTATCGGCCAGCACCGGCGGCCGTGGGTGGGAATGCAACGGCTCCCGCACCGGATACAGTCGAAGTCGGCGATGCCGAGACTTGGCTGTCACAGTGCTAGTGATCGCAATGTGGTCCGCACCTATATGACTCGGTGGGACTGGGCTTCTGAGTGCCCGACGCTTGCGTCCCGGTGTGGTTATCTCCCTCCATGTGCTCCTCATCATGGTTCTGGGCAGAAGGGGTGGTGGCTGCAACATTCGCTTCGGCGCCCTCGTGCTCCCGAGTGGCCGGATTAGCTGAGGAAGGCCGGCTGGGGTGCTACCTCGTCTTACCAGCCGTCTGGATTGTACAACGCGGAGCCTGGGGACTTCGGTCGGGGACGACCCGAAGCTTTGACCGAGGGCCAGAGTAAGAAGTCCCAAGGAAAAGGGAGCTAAGCTTCATCTTGATATCACGCGGCGATAATGTCGCACTTAATTTTTTTTTTTTTTTTTTTTTTTTGAGAGAGAGAGAGAGAGAGAGAGAGAGACGGCATATCCAGGTGTGATTCCAGGTGTGATTCACGGTGTGACCTCCAAGAGACAGCTCGCTAAGCTGCATTTATATTGTTTTTGGCAGCTCCTGAATGTTGAGGGCCAAGAAGCCAATTCAGAGAGTATCCGGATTAGCCTGCGCAATCCTACGTGCGAACGTTTAATTGTGTCTTGAAGTTGTGTTTGCAGAAGATGCGTGAGTTTTCCTGCATTCAACGTCTTTTGCACAAACAAGTGCCATGACAAAATCGAGGTGCCGCGGGGCAGCCACCTCGAGTCAAAATATTGAGTGGCAGCTGAATGCGCGCGCTGGTTTTAGAGGTTGCAATCTGGGATGCGGGAGGGTTTTGTGTGCTTGGCGCAGGGCTCAAGCGACGGCCGTCAGGGTTCTCTCGTCATAGCCACGATGGGATGGCCATCAAGGTGCTCGTGGGTACCTGTCTTGTCTTGCCTGGGGCGGCTTGCGGGATGGAAGATTGAAGATTACGCGCATGTGGGCTCTTTGGCTGGCCGTTGTGGGCCAATCAAGAGCGCTCAAATTGCGATTTTGGTCGCTTTTTTACCTTGTTGGGCGTGCTATCCATCAAGGTGTCCGTGTTGCCCGCTCGCCCTCTTACCCTTTGCCCTCGCCTGCCCCCGCGGGTCTCTGGGCCATCCCTGCCTTCAGATTCCGTTACACACAGCTTGGTCCCCTGGCCCCCCTCAGTCTCCTTCTCGCGGCCCTTTTTTATCTCGAGTTTCTCGTTTTGTCTGCTCCCACTCACCAGTTGACTGCCACTAGTAGCCATCCGCCGTTGCGATCCAGAAGACTTGCCCAGATACCATTGCGCCTGCCCCCACGACTCCTTCCGACACCCACAACACCTTCCCAACGGCACCGTACGGGCGCTCGCTGCACATTTGACCGAGAATTGTACGATCCTGGTAGCGCTCAGGAATGCGCCAGTAGTTAAATCGCGGCCCTCGCGCCTTCAGTCACCGCACCCACACTGCGCCTGCACTTACAGCCTTCCACCCAGGTTGTCCACTTCTGCCAGGGACCTCTATTTTATTTTTTGACCTTTGCGCCTGTCTCCAAATTGTACAAACTGTGGCCCTCCCCGAGTCGACTGGACTGGAGCTCCAACTTGAAGCGCCATGGCGTGGTCATTACCGACCATCAGGACATCGGTCCTCTGCGGGCTGTTGGCGGCTCCGCTTTTCGATATCGCGTCAGCGACTCTCACACCCGCGCTCCAGCACAGGGCACCGCAGGCCCAAGTCACGTCATCACAGCAACAGACTCAGCCAACAATAACAGCTGTGTCAAACTGCCACCTCCATGGCACGACCCAGTATGTCCTTTTTTGGGGGGGAGGGGGAGGGGGGTAGGTCCTTGTTTATTGTGCTTCATGCTGACCCCATCGCCAGATTTTGCGAAGCGGGCACAGCCGAGTTTCGCATCTCGGGCACGGCCTCAGCTTTGTCTTACACCGACTGCCACATTGAGGACAGCCAGACGTAGGTCTCACCGTCCCACTGCCATGTCGTATCCGAGCAAGAAGTACTGACGTCCCCCAGACATTGTATGGCCCCGACGGGAGAGGTGCAGATCATCCTCGCCGTCGAGACACCAGCACCCACGCCATCCGCCTCGGCCCCTGCAAGCCCGACTGCTGTCTCCGAGTGCCATCTTCACGAGTCGTCAATGTAAGTGCTGTTGTTCTGCCATGAGGCCACGGACGACGTCATGTTCATGTTCGGAAACTGACACGAGGCTCGATAGACACTGCATGGTGGGTACGACAGAATATGTTGTGCTCACGCCTGTGACGGCGACGGCAGATATCCCGCCTGCATATACCGGCTGCCATGCGCACGAAGCCGAAACGTAGGGTTCCACAGAGAGACGGCCGCCTATGGGAGCGCTCCGCTGATATCTTTCAGCATCTGTGTTACCCCAGGTGGAGAGGAGGTTCCCATCGCTCTCGCAGCCGAGGAGGACGACGATCATGAGACAGAGTCTTCCTCCAGCGGTCAAAACTGCCATTTCCATGCCGGTGTTGAGTGAGTCCCTCTTCCCCCCCCCCCCCCCCCCCCCCTCGCTGCACCGTTCTGCCATGGGTATGGACGCCATGCGCCATCCAAACAAGTGATTAATGCGGCTGTCAGACACTGCACCACCAGCGAGGCGAACGTTAGCTGCGGCGTTGTAGAGCGCGACTATAATATCAAACTGCGGGTTGGCCTCATGTTTGTGATATTAGTTACGAGTTCAATCGGTAATATCCCTCCGTTTGAAGATAGCTTTAAAGTCGCAATCCAAAGCTAACCAGCTCAGGCGTCTTTACCCCTATTCTCGTCGCCTCCTTTGTATCACCACGAAACATCATCTTTACCATCCTTAGACAGTTTGGTACCGGCATTATTATTTCCACCGCCTTCATTCATGTTAGTACAGCAGTCCTATTGGTCGGCTATCGAAAGCCTAACAGAACAACAGCTCTTCACTCACGCCTCCCTCATGTTTGCAAATGACTGCCTCGGCGAGCTTGCCTATGAGTCCACGGCATCCGCAATCCTCATGGCAGGCCTCTTTCTGTCTTTCCTCGTCGAGTATGCAGGTATTCGCCTGGTGCAATGGCATAGCGCAAAAAGCGCCGCAAGCACAGTCGAATCGCCTGGGTCGGCGAGAAGGTCGGCGTCTCACAGTGCCGAGATGGTCAACATCACGGTCCTGGAGGCTGGTGTTATCTTTCACTCCATTTGTACGTCTCCCATCTCCCCTCATCAGAACCCAACTGACCCTTCCTTTCAGTGATCGGCCTCACCCTCGTCGTCTCGGCCGACAGCTTCTTCCTCACCCTCTTCGCCGTCATCACCTTCCACCAAATGTTCGAGGGCATCGCCCTCGGCACGCGCATCGCCGCCCTCGGACAGCCCGGGGCCCCGCCCGCCCTCGGTCACGGTCACAGTCACGGCCACGGCCACGGCCACTTTCATGGACCCTCTCCGACCCACGAGCCCAGCCCGCAAACCCTCGCCGAGGAGCTTGTCGCCGCCTCCGCCGCCGTCCCCGCCCGGCCGCGAAAGAGCCTCGCAGGCGAGCACCGCTCAGGTTCCGAGTCCGACAGCAGCGTCGCTCCCGCCGAGGCCACGTGCGCCGGCCACAGCGTATCGCTGCACAAGAAGCTGCTCCTCGCGGCGGCATTCGCGCTTGTCACGCCGGTCGGCATGGCCATCGGCATTGGCGTGCTGAAGCACTTTAACGGGAACGACCCGTCGACCATCATCGCCATCGGCACGCTGGACGCGCTGTCGGCGGGCATCTTGGTGTGGGTTGGCGTGGTCGAGATGTGGGCGCACGACTGGATGCTGGGCGGCGAGATGACGACGGCCGGGCCGGCGAGGACGGCGCTGGGGCTGGTTTCGCTTGTGGCGGGCCTGGCGCTGATGAGTTTGCTGGGGAAGTGGGCTTGATTGTGTGCAATGGTTAACAAAATACATTTGGAAAGAAGAGTAATGGTTTAGTTTTAGGATACTCGATCTACCAAGGTCTTGGATAGGGAGTCTTGGGTAGGGCGTTTAGGATTTGGGACCACCCCGTTTGCAGGACTGCGACGGCCTAGGATTTTGATTGCATTTGTGCGATGATGGTTAAAGCCAGACAAGTCGGTGCAAAGGCGTACCGCATGATGGCTTGGTATGCTGGTATCAAACATGGATATATACATGATTCAACTTTATGATTTGTACAATAATTGGTGAGGTGTTGCTCGCTCAGCAATATTCGTGCTCGTATTCCCTCGGACTGGTGGATGAGGTATACGCGCCCTACTCCATCAACTTGGATAGTTCGGCACTTATAGTGCCCCTCGATTGGCCAGGCTGGCCACGTCTTAGTCCGAGCTGCTGATGCATGATGTCAAAACCGCGCCCTTCCGCAAGCGGGAACGAAGAATGTTATTCCTGATTATAAATGGCACCCTCCGTTTCAACTACTATCGTCACCTCAACTCCACTGTCCAGCCTATAAAAAACCACCGATTCACGACAGAAGAAAAAAATATGTCACTTGGAAAACAAGGCACATCAACCATGGCTTCCGAACAAATTGTCTTGTTTGATCTCCCCAGCAAACCACCCGTTGGTCCCTGGTCGTATAATCCATGGAAATGTGAGCGGCCGAGCCAAGAATTGACGTTATTCGCAAAGGCTGACCGTTCGGCTCCAGCGCGGATGCTGCTGAACTACAAGGGGCTAGATTACAGAACGGAATGGGTACGCGCGCCCGGCATCTCCCCACACAAGGACCCGCTCGGCTGCTAACCGGCGACAGACCGAATACCCCGACATCAAGCCTCGACTTGAGAGCCAGTACGCACCTCGACCCAGCTCTTTTTCATCTCGTCTAATCTCTCCCCCGTCAGCCTCCCCCCCAACGAGAAGGGCACCGACTACACGATCCCCACCATCCGCCTCCCGGACGACACCTACGTCATGGACAGCCGCAAGATCGCCGACGCTATCAACGCACGGTACCCTTCGCCGCCCCTGACCCTCGACTCGCCGGCGCTCGCGCGCATCGAGGCCCTCAAGCCGCAGATCATGGGCAAAATCCGCGGCGCCTACCAGGTGGGAGTGTACCGACGCCTGCTGGGCGACGCCAGCAAGCCGTACTGGCGCCGCACGCGCAAGCTCATCGCGGCCCTCACGCCCGAGCAGCTCGAGGGCGGGGAGGGGCCCGAGTGGAAGTGGGCCGAGGCGGGGCCGCTGCTGGCCGAGGTGACGGCGCTGCTGGGGGAGAGTGAGGGCGGGCCGTTCTTTCTGGGGGGCGAGGTGAGCTATGTCGATTTCGTCTGGGCGTCGTTCCTGCTCTTCTTGCAGACTATTGGCGAGGATGTGCTCGAGGCGGCGCTGGCCCATGCTGGGGATGCCAAGGTGCATCGGGACTTGCTCGAGGCTGTTGGGCCGTGGACGCAAAGGAGGACGTACTAGATGTGTGGCTGCCGTTGGCGTTGGGTATTGATGTTGAGCAGCGGCCAGTCGGGCGTCACAGGACTGATCTATGTATAGTTGCCGCTGACGATAGTGTGCTCGGCCGATAATGTTCCTTGAATGCAATATGGCGGCGTATTTACTGTTTGGGTTTTTATATTGCTCTCGGTCCTCAATAGGACCATACTCGTACTTTGCATCTTTTTTGCAAATCGCTGTCCCTCCCTTAACTCAAGGCTGGGTTGGGGCGTTGGGCAAAAACAAAGTCCAGGCGGGAGTCGAACTCAACCGCATTGTGGATTTTGCAGGCAGCAAGCTGTCACTGACCACAGGTACTAACACTATATACCATCTCTGAACTTTGTTCCATGAATACCGGAGCCGTAAAGCCACTTGATCTAGCCAACCCTATCCTGAGCCTCACCTTAGGAGCGCAACTTGAACAAACATATACGCCCTACCGACCCTGCACCACTCAAAGGACAGCAAATGCACATGGAGGAGGAGAGCAAGAAAAATCAGGACAAGATGCCAGCCTCTTTGCAACCTAGGTATCCTATCAACGCATTAAAACCGGCCAGGATACATAAGCCTAGCTACACCGACTCTCTCCTTCAAGCCGCCGCCGCCCGACCCTAGACTCTGGAACTATATACCCAACGATTAATTACAACCCGCCAGCCCACCCGGTATCTCAAAGGTCCCTCCCACCCCGTAACCACCGTCACACGTCCCACGTCCCTCTCGCCTCGTAGTTTGAGGCCAACGTCTTTGTACTGGCGCCATACATCCATGTCCATGGGGTCTGATTCTATATACATTGATGAGGTATCTTTTCGTCTCGAGCGCAGCCGCGTCCGTTCTCTCACACCCCCATCCACCCAAAGTAGGGGTTAGTCAGGCGGGGAAGCGGACCGACGAAGAGCAAGCAATTAACTATGCAGGTATCCAAGATCCATGTGTCAACACCCCGCCCGCTCCAACATAAAAAAAAGTGCACAACTCCAGCCCAATGTAATGGTTTTCCGTCATGATCAAAAAGGCAGAGTAAGCAAGCAGTAAATCATGTGATGATAACAACCCGGTCCTTCTCGCCAGACCCAACCAGTAGATGAAGGAGGGGAAGAATAATAGTGTATGTGGATTGTATGATAAAGAAAATATCTTGTGGTGACAATGACAGTAGTGGTCGTTGATCACGGCTTTGTGACCTGTTCTTTCCTAAAGAACTTGAAGAAGCCAATGGGGATGATGAGCTGGAACGCGAGGCAGATCCACAGCCACTTGCTGGCGATGCCGGGCATGGTGCCCTCGGTGAAGTCGGGGAAGGTAGCCGTCGGGTGGTTGGAGTTGGGGCTCGTGGCCCGGGCCAAGATCGTCGCGACACCGCCGATGATCTGAGAGCCGATGAGCACGCCCATGACGTGCTGGCGGGTGAGGGTGGCCAGCAGTGTCATGCCCAATCCCACGATCTGGATGGTATCGAGGAGACCTAGCCACAGCCACAGGCACCGCGAGATGATGGCCGATGCGACCGGGCCGCCGGCCCAGGGGAGGTAGAGACCGATGCCTGACGTGCCCCAGAACTCCTGCATCCAGCGAGGGGCAGCGAGGCCCAATCCCGTGGCGAAGATGGGTAGCAGCCAGGGATGACTATTCGAGAAGACGGTAAACACGGCTATCAAGGCGCCCCAGAGGATGACGAAGAAGAGCACCGAGAGGAGGAAGATGGACCAGCCGGGCACGTGCTTCGACGAGAACAAGAACTCCCAACTGCGACCGTATGGCGCCGACAGCCAGTAGTTCTGGATGATGACCATGATGAAGAACCAGGGTACGACCTTGCGGCGGAAGAGCGAGAGGTAGTAGCCGGGAATGGTCTCGGGCGACTGCCTGTAGTAATCGGGGAGGCCGTAGAAGAGGATCAACCCGATGGACCAGAAGAGGACGGCGAGAGGGATGGCGATGACGATGCCCTTGGGGACCGAGCTGTTGCCGACGCTGCCGGATGCGGAGCCCGTAGGGTGGAATGGATCAGACATGAGGGAGCCCCAGAACCAGAGAGCGGCCGAGTACAGCTGCGCAAAGGCGGTGATGATCAGGGCGCGGATAGCCCACAGGTTCGTCGGCGCGCCGCTCTCGTCACCAAAGTTGAGCGAGAAGTCGAGGGCACCCGAGCTGGCGGCTGCGGCGTAAAACGCAGTCGCCACGTCCTGGGCGATACCACGTTCCACATATCCGGGGATAAACGATGCGACGCCGAGAAGCATGAAAGCGATGCCGTAGAGAAGCCAAGGTAGCGAGAGAGCGTAAACGGACTTGAAGCGACGCACCATCCACCACCAAAACATCGACGTGGCAATGTAGACGGCGGCCACAATGTACAACTTCCTCGAGGACTGACCGGTTTCGCCTGTGAGTAGCACGATCTGGTACGAATTGGCCGAGATGATCTGGCCAAAGGCCAACAGGAGCGAGTAGACTGGCCAGTCGCGGAAGATACGAATAGAGAGGATCTTCCGCAGGCCCGTGGGTGGCTTGTACTCGCTGCCCAGCAGGAACTCGTCATCCATCATCACCAGTCCGGGTGTTCTTTTCTCGGTCAACCCTCCTCGCGTTGTGCCGCTGGCCGCTTCTGCGATCGAGTCCGAGTGGTTGTCCGGGGTGGAGGAAACGGTCACGGTGCTGTGCCCTTTGCCGGAAATACCTAGCTTGGCATCTCTGTACCGGCTGAACCATTCCTTCTCGCTCCTCTTGAGGAACCTGGCAATGCAGAGATCCGCCTGCGAGTTATCGACAGTGAGGGTGTCTAGGTGGGCCTCGAACTGTGAGTAGTACTCGCCGGAGCTGTCGGAGAAGACGGCATCCACCCGCTGCAGCTTGAGATCGTGGCGGTCTCCCACCACATCCTGCAGGGAGAGTGTGCTTCCAGAGCTGTTGCGGTTGGCCGCATAGGATTGCGCAAAGGGCGGTGCAGGGGCAAGCATCTCATCGTCGGCGCCAGATAGAGACTCCATGCTTGGTGAGCTTTCGACGCTCGCATGGCCCCTGATCGGGGGTGGAAGGACAAACGGAGTGGACACGCGCGATGGTGGTGCAGATGGCAAGAATGCCGACTCTGGTCGTGGGCTCCCCCTTGCTGATCCCCTGGGGGAGTTTGTGGTGCTGTGAATTATCGTAGGCAGAGCGCTGCTAGATGATGGATTCTGAGAAAAGAAACCTCCTGGCTTGGTCAAACCGCTGATCGGGCTTGCGAGGCTCATTGGGCGCTTGGCCTTCTTCTCCGTCTCGGAATTGTGGATGCGGATGGCTTCGGAGTGCAGTGTGTTGACACGCTGAACCCACTCTGCGACGGGGAAACGCTGCTTTGCGCTCCAAGCTCGCATCGTAGCCCGCTGCTCGGGAGTTGAAGCCAGGGCCGACTGGATGGCCTTGCGGAACTGAGCGAGGAGATGCTGGGGACTGATGGACTCGCTTGTGTACCAGAAACCTGGCATTTGACCGAGACCTCCGACACGAGCGCCGACTCCCAGAGCGCCCTGTCGACCGGACTCGACCGCGACAAGCCCGAAAGGCTCGTCTCGTGAGGGGATGAGCGCGAATTCGGCTCCACCGAAGATGAAGGGCGGCAGAGCGGTAAACTCGGCTCTATGGAACACTCTTCCAGGGAACATTCTTTCGACCCTTGCGAGTTTCAAGGCGGCGAACTTGCCGTGGAGATCTATGATGAGTGTTAGTTAGCCCTCCGCACACTTCTGCTTTTGCATCAGCAAACCCCAGGACGAAGAGAGAAAAAAAAATACCAATAACGGGCCCGACGCAAATAAGCTGCACCAACGGGTTCTTCTCCAAGACACTGGGGAAAATATCGGCGATCAGATCAACACCCTTTTGCAGCGACCAACGGCCGGCAAAGATGAAGAGTTCTGCGTCTGGGTTGACGTCTAGGCCAGCCCATTCCTGGGCCTGGACTCTCATCTTCCTGCGCTGGATCTGGTCATGTTTGGGATCAAGGTGTCTCTGAATCTCTTCCTTTTCCTTCTCTGCGAGTGCCCTACTGCTTCTGTTCGCGTGGTAACCAATCTCGGGAGGCGCCCAGTCGGCGGTATCACTGGGATCCGGGTTCGGGAGATGGCCGATTGCCTTGAGGGCCCAGAAAATCGGGTAACGGGCGAGTGATCGATCACCATATTTCTTGGAGACGCCGACAGCGCCAAATCCGTGTTGGTGAATCCGGAGGTAGGAGGCTCCCGCGTGCAAAAGGTTGAATGCGCTGCCGTACTGCACATATGACTTGACGATTTCCTGGCTGAGGCCAAAGACCTCGCACACTTCCTTGGTCTCCTCGGGCGTCCGCATGTTCCACATACCCTGGAATTCGGCGTTGTGTAGCGAGAGGCAGCAGGGAATCGTTCGACCTTCTCCAAGGAGATACAGGGGGGCGGCGGCACCGTGGTAATCGTTCATGTGGTAAATGTCAATCTGCGGGAAGCGTCGCATCGTCTCGGCGATGCAAGCGTTCCATGTCGCGTACAAGATAGCGCTCTCGATATCGTCCATGCGGGCGTGGTATGGGTCCGCTCTTGTCTGCTGGCGGAAGATTGGCGCATCGAGAATCACGTAGGTGATGTTGTTGCCGGGCGGGGACTTGGGCTTGTGGTATTGCACCTCGACTTCGTAGTGCTGCCCCAGAACGGTCACGAACATCGGCTCGGCGTACGTGTCGATCGGGTAGTCGATGTCACCCACGCAAGGCACGACCCAAATGATATCCAGGTGGCTAAGTGCGGTGCTCATCAGTTTGGCCATGACTCCCAGACCTCCAATGCGGATGACAATATTCCAGTCGTCGATGTTGTATTCCATCGTAGCCAGCAGAACTGTCCTCCGGGGCCCGTCGGGGAGGGGCATTGCGCCGCCAGCCATAACCGGGGATACCGATAGGTTGTCAAGGCTCATGCCGTGAGCGGCCGGGACGATAACGACTCCATCCACGCCGGCACTATCACTCTTTGGCAGGTTTGGCTTCGAACCCGGAAGACCGGCCCACGGCCAAATCCATTGCCGTATCCCACTAGGCCTCTTGAAACCGCGCTTGTTGATCTTGACGCGATAGAAACTGCGGAAGAAGGCCCATGTTGCCAGCACACCCAGAATCAACGGAAGGGTTGCGAACAAGACGAAAATGATGATTTGCGAGTACATGTTACCCTGAGGTTGGATTTCCACAGCCCATGTTGCGTCGTTCAGGACAAGCTTATACGAGAGGGCGGGCATCGGCGGGGCGGTGGTGACATTGAAGACGTTGTCGGGAAGTCGAGGTGGCGGAAGACGGTTAGCTACTCGCTGGTCGCCCATATCTCCAAAGACCCAACTCTGATCCGGCTCGTTGTCGGGATTGATGCCCCAAACGTTGAACTGGAACGTGCACGGCCACTCGTCCATGTAGTGAAGTTCCCAAGTGCTGTTCTTCGCCAGGGTCAGCTGGTTAGGTATGCCGGTATCGTACCCCCACTTGTTGAACGGTCCCTGTAGGAACAAATGCGGGAAGCGTCTGGTAGTATGGTAGTTGTCGCCATGCTGCAAGAACGACGCGGAACCCAGCGGCTCGCTCCAGTACTGTACCATGACATGCTGGCCCTCCCAGGCCTGATGGGGTGCTCCGCCCCACGGCTGCGGTGTGATCCTGATATTGGACCCGCCCTTGTAGGCTATCCAGTCGCTCCAGGTAGATCCCCAGCTCGTGCTATACCGCCACTTGGAGGCACCGGCCGCCTTGTGGTTGATGAACAAAGCCCCGCTGCCATCATCGCTCAGCAGCGAGCTTGAGAAGTTCGAGCTAAATGGCCATACCACAGGGTTGTCACGCTGGCCCACGCGGATGAGGAATTTGTCAGTGGTTCCAGTCGAGCCCGTCAGAGACTTGGCATCCTTCAGAGTGATCGAATGCACACCGTCCGCCACATCGATCAGATTCGCCGTCCACGCAAAGTTGGACTGAATAGCACCATTCCACGGCAAGACATCGGGGTTGGCCAATGTTCCGCACTTCACCGAGGCCGGATCGATCTTGGGTGGCCGGTTTGTGCCCTCCATGGTCGATGCAGTTGTAATTGCTTCCGTCACAGCGTCGCAGCTCGCCATTTCCTCTGAAAACTCGAAGCCAATCTGCACGGTTCCCTTGGCTTCGCTCGAGTCGATGGGGTGGTCGTGACCAGGAATGAACTTGGTGATCATGGTCGACGGACCCTTCCACAATCGTAGAGGGACAAAGGCGCGGAAGCCGTACGGAGCCATCGTGATCGAGTCGAGGCATCCACTGACACCGGCGTGGAAACCGGACTCCTTGCCGGACGTACCTAGTGTAACCTCTTCATAGGGCGCGAAAAGATTCTTGAGCTTGGTCCCTGCGGCGAAAGGCGCAATGAAGGCATCGGGGCCGTTGCAGTCGAACTTGTACGTTGTCTCTTCGGCGCGGTTGTGAAACACAAGCCAGATAGCAGTGGCGTTAGCTGCATCGGCTGGGGATCTGGCGTCCATGCCACGAGCGACGCTCCATATTCCAAACTCGGTTGCCGTGTCACTTCCTCTCAACTTGATGCCCTCGGTCTGATTCGCCAAGTTGACCAACAAATATCCATCATCGAAAGCGCGGAGGTTGGGTTGCGCGCGAAGCTCGAACATGTACTTCAGGATGTTGCGGACCGGATTAGCAGAGTCGCGATGATCGTACGCTACCGTGTCGTCCGTGCAGCCGGTGCGGGCCTTCTTGGCCGGCCAGTCAACATAGACGTTAGTTCCCATCGTGTAGCAGCCGTGCAGCTTCCAGGCCTGCGCGGCCGACATTGCTTGGCGTCCATAGACATAGTTCTGGGCTGTGCTGTCCAGGACATAGAATGCCTGCTCTTCGCCGTAGTACACGAGCGGGATTCCGGGTAGGAGCAGCGTCGTGATGAAGTAGCCAAGCAGCTGACGCTCGATTCCGTTCTCGATCCCTGGCCATCTGAAGACATCCTGATTTGTGACACCATACATGTGCCGTGGGTCGAATACACCGCTGTTGGAATTGTACAGGTCATTGCTCAATATGATTTGGTTCCTATTCACATCCTTGTGTTAGCATTCTCGTTTCGTGCCACACAGCGCATCGAGCTCGGGCAAAACGGAAACTCTCGGCAAGCTGATGCGCATCCTGACGAGCCGGGAAATATCGCCCACGCGGGCACGGATCTGCCTCGCCGTCACGAGGATGGTAGGCTGCGTCGGGACCAGCGGCCCAACGAATGGGAGACGAGCGGCTCAAAGACCCGAGCCGGTGAGAGTGGTGCGCAGGATCTGTGCATTTCAACCGACTGGTTGTCGCGCGCTGATCGAGCGCTCCCAATTCATGACTTTACCCAGAGGTGGATTTTCCCGGCTCATCGATGACTGAGCCGTCCAAGCCCACGAACCCCGTCAATAACAAAGGGAACGGACGCGCTATCGCCGGACGGCCCAAGGAACCCTTCCGACCCGCGTGAAAAAGGCAAGACCCTTCTTTGCCAAGAAGC
Organism: Lasiosphaeris hirsuta; assembly: GCA_030549175.1. NCBI lineage: Eukaryota > Fungi > Ascomycota > Sordariomycetes > Sordariales > Lasiosphaeriaceae > Lasiosphaeris > Lasiosphaeris hirsuta. The sequence goes on from JAUKUA010000001.1 coordinate 7,815,694, forward strand.
CCTTCCAGCAGTGATTGGGGGCGAAGATTGCGAGGGAAGGAATGTCGCTTACCATGTCTCAACCCAGTTGAGGGGGAGATCGTAACCAGCCTCCAGGTTGCCGCCCATGCCCAAGAATCGCGTCAAGAAGCGGTAGATGGAGTAGTGAAATGCGGCGCCGTCGAGAGCCTGATGCTCCTTGTCGCGTAAGAAGTAGCGCGAAGCCGAGGAGCCTTCGAGGTCAAGAGTCATTGCAGTTTGGAGCGAGGTTGGCTTCATGTCGGGGCGGCGGCCACGGCCAATGTAGATGGACCCCAGATTGTTACCCGACGTGATTTCGCCGGGGACGAAGAAGTTATCCTTGCCGTACTTGCGGGCGCATTCCCGCATGGACTTGCTAATGGCAGCTTGTCCATCGACCGTCACCTAAGCGAGAATATGAGCATCAAGTCTAGAAAAGGGGCCTTCAGCGCGCAGATCAACCTACCTGCACTCCCTTGTCAATGCGGAATCCGTCGATATCAAGACTCGCAATCATCATGCAAGTGAATCTCTCAATGCGGGAGCGAACAGGGGGATGCCACTCGCGCAGCCGGTCCTGCACCGAGGCGAATTTGGCCAGCTGTCTCTGCCAATCCGGATAGAGACCGAAAGCCTCGATATCGCCGTACTGATCGAAGTCGCTGTCGTAGCAGCCCTTGAGCTTGGACGTGACTTCAGGGCCGACCGGAAAGCCCGTCTCGACCCAGAACTGGGGGTAGTTGCATGTCTCGTTGTACTCGTTGCCGAGATCAAAGTCCAAGTACCGGCGGGAGGACTTCCAAATAGCCTTGTACTCCTTAGTGTCGAATGGCGTAGATGAGTTGAGATAGTCCTCAAAGCCGATAAGATCGCCCATGGTGGCCATGGTGTGATCTAAGATGACATACATGTCGCGCTTGTGGATCTCGTCGACGGCGGCCTGCCACTTGGCAACATCGCCAAAGTGAGCATCCAGCAGCGTCATGTCGAGGGGCGAGTACGAATCGGCGCCCCATGGCTGGTTGATAAAGATTGATCCAGCAACGTAGATGGCCTAGTGTCGAATGGTCAACACCGCAAAAGGGTTAGGGTTGGCGCGGTCCTTACCTTGATGCCCATGCCCTGAAGGTAGTCGAGCGAACTGATCAGGCCATCGAGGTCTCCTCCATGGCGCAGCTGGTTGCTGTAAACATCTTGCTCGAAAATGGTACCATTCGCATTATCGTTGGTGGGATCGCCGTTGACGAAGCGATCCAGGAGTAGGGTGTAGATTGGGAAGCGCCAGTTCTTTGGCGACTTGGTGTAGTTGTGGCCATCGCGCTCGCCCCAGTAGTCGAGGGGGTGTGTCGCGGTTCGGTTCGTGTTGAGATTCCACTTTGCGAGTTCGGAATCATAGCGAAGACCGTGGACGAGCGTCGACAAGCAAACGAGAGTCGTGAGCAGCCATCCAGTGCGAAGCATCATACACTGCTTCATGGCTGCTACTGGGAAAACGAAAGACCATGCGCGCTGATGCGATGAAAAACGAAAGGCATCGCCAGCCGAAGTACATGCAGAGGGAAAAGAACAAACAGCCGTGAGCGAGTGAGAGATGCAAGAGCCAAGAAAAGACCAAGCGAGAGAAGCACCAGAGGAGTGAAAACCTGGCTGGGAACATGATCCCCGGACAAGGCAATCTTGTTATCAGCCTGTGTGTGTCCAGGGGGGGGGGGAGGGGGTGGTTCCCCATGATGGACCTGGCCAAGCTGGCCTAGCCCGCAAAGACAAAACGGCACGCCATAGCAGCAGGGGTCGATCGAGGACATGCATGCAACGGCGGCGAACATGATATCGTCAGTGATAACGGGGGCCTGTCTGTCAACTGGCTGGCTCAACAGATATGGCGGATGCGCCAGATGCGACCAGATGCACGACCATGGCCATAGTCCAAGACACACAACAAGACACCGGGTCACCACCCAGCGCACAGGACGGTGACAACGCCCAAGCCGACGGGTTGCAGCCGGCGCATGCCGCGCTAGTTTGCGACGAGCGTGCTTTAGGTCGGGATCCTCCTAGTGCTGAGCGACATCATCAGGGCGGGATGCTCCTTGTTCTCCTGGTTCTGCTGGTTGTCGTGGGTGGAGATGACTCTGGGCAGTGTTGACGGTTCCGGACCCTGCTGAGAGCCAGCGCAGCAGGTCGCGCCGTACGCCGTGTTGGTGTTCGCTAGCCCGCTTCGGGGTGCTCCTTGCTGCGTTCGCGCGTTCGCGTTGCACCGGCCCAGCAGCCAGCCCTGGAGCAGCAGACATCCATCCAGCCGTGCAGGCCCTGTGAGCTTGCAAAAGCGATTCCGTCCAGCGCCTCCGTCGCCACGCCAAGAATCCACCACCTAAGCGGGCAGGCGTTCAGCATCACACGACACACACGACACACACGATGTGGGCGTTGAGATGGTGAGAGCGCAGATGGCGCAGAGGCGCCGACGAATTGTTCTCAGCCGTTTCCCGTTTCTCGTTTCCCTCAAAAATTTGCCCGACCGTCACATCTCGTTTTTGTTGGTCCTTTCCACGGCCCGAGAATCTGGCAATACGGGGGCGGGGCATGAGGGAAGCTGGGGAAAGCATTTGGGCGGAGGAATTGGACGGCAGCGCTCGTCGAGGGGCCGCGGGACTTCGAGTTGCAATTTCTCGTAAATTTTGCTGCTCGAGCCAGCGAACCTCATTAAAATGTCGTCAGTCTTCTTTGGACCAGAAGAAAACGGCAGGAAGTTGCTAGGTCGGCGTTGAGCCAATCAGTCACCTGGCAAGAATTGCCCTGGCCCCGCCGAGTTCGTCAGGGGCCGGCCGGGCAGCAACTTTCACCCATCCCATGTTGGGGTTAAGGTAGGTACACTACGGAACGGACCACTCAGGACCAAACAATCCACACGCAACCCACCACTCCTACCGCACCTCAAGCATGATGACGGCCCACCCAGGTCCAGCAAATCCACTCACACACACACACCCTCGACCTTTTTGACCCTCCCGAACCTCGAGCCGCTTGGGAGGGTGCCATTGCTCCACCACTCCATCTCTTTTTTCACCTCTTTCCCCATCTCTCTACATTCTGCGTTCTTCCCAAGATAGGCCGGGATGCCCAGGCTGCGAAGGGTACCAAATTGCAAACGGAGGTGAGGGGGATACCTGAGAGAGAGACATGAGGGGAATCAGGGAATAGGAGGGGGATTGGAGGGCTAGGCTACAGTCAGCGGCTCTGACGCGCAGCGCAAGCACGCCTCGCCCAGCACCCACGCGAGGTGTCCCACTCGAAGTGACGCAAAAGTCGAAATCAACCCCAGTTTATCAATACGAGGCCCTGCATCTAGTCTGGTGTCTGCTCGTCCACACACGCGCGTGTGCGCGTGCAATTGCATGGACTTCGTGCCTTAGCACCACGCAGTGCCTGACGCATCTCGCAGCACACTGCCGGCCGCAATGCTACCTCCACCGTATCGTCAAAAGCAGGCCAAAAGCACCCAACACAGGAAAACGGCCAACTCGAATGCGCCCCAAACCTGCCATCGCACACCCCAGTTCGTGCCATGCGCCGCCGTTTCTCGTGTCTCTGACAAAACAAGCAATTGTCGCACCGCATCCCACCAAAGTCAAGGCAAGAAAAAACTTGCTGGGCCCACCCACGACGCCACGACGCAACCCACTCCCACGCCTCCCACACTTCCTACACCTCCCACACTTCTTCCCACACCTTGATCTGGACGATCTGGCCTGGCTCGAGCTCGCCGATGTTGAATGCAAGATGACTGCCCCTCCTTGGCGCCTAGATTCCCAACGGTCCCGCCTCGCGACTGTTCCAAAAAGGACAGGCAAGACCTGCATCCTCTGCGCTGCGCCTTCTTATATTCCGTGATATGACATCTTTTTCGTTAATTGCCTGCTCCTTTTTCGTCGCCACCGACCTTTTTTTTTTTCTTCCTGTTCATTTTGGTTCTCGCTTGGGCTTGGCAACTGAAACCTGCTTGCCGCCGCCGACGCGGACTACGCCCAGGACGGAAGCTCCAGAGATGCAAAGTTCTCCAACTGCCCCCCCCCCCCCCCCCTCCCCCCAAGCGGAGCAGCCTACCCGCAATCAGCATCGACGTTTGGGCTTGGCTGGCTTGGCTAGCAAGCTGGCTAGATTGACCGGCTCGACGGTATCTAGTCCAACTGGACTGGACTGGACGGAACTTGTGACAAGCAGCGATCAACCAGTCAACCAGCAGGCTCCCAGGCCTTCCCGACGCACATGTGGCTTCCCTTTGCGCAGTGACACGTCGCGGGATTTGTCTTTGTCATTCGGCACCGGTCAATCAAGACAATTAATATGAGAAATGGCGAAGTACTCGGCCCCGCCCCTCACCGGCATGGCTCCTCGGCCGCGCTCGTCCTCGTGCTGCTGCTAGGCCCCTTTGCTGGTGTCGCTTAGGATGCCTTTGCGCGCCCTACAATCAATGTGCCAGCGCGGAGGATTGGAAGAGGTTGTCTGCCATCTAACTAATAACCAGTCAAGCGTAGCCAGCTGCACCGTTTGAAGGTTATATTGACGTTCCTATCAGCAAGCTCTACCGTTATCGAGCATCTGGGGCGCGGCGCATAGTCATCCAGACCAATCCGCAGCCAGCAACTTGGAAGCTGAGGCGGCCGTGCGGACCAACATGTGCCATGTCTGCCGAAGCATTGAGCATCATGCCATCAACCAATACCTTGATGCGATCGCCCACCTAAACCACTAAGCGACACTGTTTACTACCGCGGCATAATACCTCGCCGTCGATGTGGTTGTCAGTACTATGGCGCCGTCTCTGATGGTACCGTGCCTCCTCTCCCACCGGTCCGCTGCCTTTACGCAGTAACTTGAACCCGCCCAGCAATGCCAACCACCAGTAGGTTCGCCTTGGATTTACTGCCCGATTTCTCAAACAGCACATTTCGAGAGAGCTCAGGTGCAGCATTTTTACCAATGTGGGGGGAAAATGATGTCGCATCACCCTGAAGAGGGGAACCTCGAAGCAATTAACTGACATTGGGATCATACACACTCCAACGCGCAGCTTCCACAAGGACTGCAACATACTGAGTGTGGGTCGAGCAATTATCGAGACCGTTGGTAGGAGAATCCCTGCGAAACGATAACTTGGCAGACTTGATGGCCAGCTGGTAGATCAGGGGGACGGTGTTGACAATTCAGGTTCGGGCTCTGCAGCAATGCAGCCAAGCACTTGGACGATAATTTCCCCCCTGTTCATTGACCCCAACGGCCAGCAAAGGCATGTCGACATCAATTATTCAGCTTCCTCCAGGTCTCAGCGACGGTCTTCGTCCCGAGTATGACTCCTCCGCCGGGACAGAGGCAAGCGTGATGCCAAAGTGAAGCCGACTGGACGGGGAAGAATAGCCTCAGCTGGTACTGAGTTGCCAAAACCCATCATGTTCCGAGCTTGGTGGCCTCGGCAAGCGACATGAAGCTGTCGACAACCCTCAGGACGGACGCGCAGCCTAACCATGATATCTCAGCCCAGATGTCCAGGATCAGGGCAGTGGTTCCAGATCAACCTCAATATCTTATCCCGGAGGCCGCAATTTGGCGGCTAGGCTCGCAGCTCGGCCCTTGCACAACCTCGCCCCCACGCCGAACAAGCTTCGGAACACCTGCTGCTCGTCGAGCGCTTGTCCTGTGCCACGGCCATGGGCGTTAAGCCCTCCCGAGGCCAACGGCCATGTCTCCTCGGTGGCTCGATATCGGTTCTATCACCCTGCGCCAGCAAAAGCTGCAGCGATCCTGCTTGGCAGCTGAGCCTCACAGCCAGCTTGCCCGAGATAAGGCGACGGTGCAAGTCCTGGCCCGCAGGACTGATGGTAGCGGGAAACATGATAGTGATTGTGTGCAAACGGGACGGGCCGCACGTGGCCTCGTGCATTGAGTTGGCCAACACCGGGGATATATCCCTTGAAACAGCGAATTCTCCGATAGCAAGTCCCGCCAAGTGTCTGGATTTGCATGCCGTGCTCGTAGGTGCAAAGCCAAGGGGCGTAGCTCTCTGTTCGACAGCGAACCCCCTGTAGCCACTAGACAGTACACCAGCGCACTACTACACTATTATGATTACTCGATACGCGTACTTTGGCCGATCCCTGAGACTAAATCCGGCGATTATTCCCGAATAACACACACCGGCCAGTCCCCATACTCCAAACGCCACGCCAAACAACCCACCCCACAGAAGATCCCCTTTGATATCCCCCATCCCTCGAACCCCAACCCCCTACCAAAGCCAAGCATCATCACCCAGCCCGGACCCTAATTCTGCAACTCGTGAACCTGCGCCGGCGGCGCGTGATGGCCCCCGGGCCCCTGGTACCCTCCGTGATACTGTTGCTGTTGCTGCTGTTGCTGCTGTTGCTGCTGTTGCTGCTGTTGCTGCTGCTGCTGCTGCTGCTGCCCCTCCGCGTGGGCCCCGTACCCCGCGTGCCCCGAGTACGCCGGCTGCACGTGGTACATGCTCCCGCTCCCTGGCGATTGGGCCTGGGCTTGCGGCTGCGAGGTCGCCGACGCCTGGAAGCTGTACGCTTGGACGGGCGTCGACGAGGCCGACGGGATGAAGGGCCCGCCGCCCTGGAACGGAGAGCCAGGGCTGGGGCCGGCGACGTACATTTGCTGCTGGTGCTGGTGCTGGTGGGCGTACTCGGTGTTCCCAGTGGTAGCGCTGATGCGCGACTTGTCGGCGGGGGACATGGGGGACGGCGAGGCGTGCAGGTTGATGGTGGACGAGTCCTTCTCGTCGGGCTTGGTGGACCGGTGGCGGTGCAGGCGGCAGCCGAAGAAGACCAGGGCGGCGATGAGGCCCAGGGCTAGGGCACCGCCGACGCCGAGGCCGATGGCGAGGGTCTTGGTGCTAGCGCTCGAGTCGGAGGAGGGGGAGGGTGTGGGCGTGGGCGTGGGCGTCGCCGAGGTCGGGAGCACGGTGGGCCGGTAGATCTCGGTCACCCCCTCAAAGGTGAGGAAGTCTTCTGTTTTGGTCGTCTCGCAGCACTTGGCCGTCTCGCCGCAGCAGTGGTAGAAGGAGGCGTTGGTGACTTGGCGGCAGGGAAAGACGAAGGAATACTCGTCGCCTGGTGGGCCCCCCGAGGGGGGGGGGAAGAGTCAGCTCGGATCGGGTCGGGTGTTTCACCGGGGGGGGGAGGGGGGAGGAGCCGGGATGCAAAGATAGGTAACTACGGCAGGTACCCGACAGGACATGGAGGCAGGAGGCCAGGGGAAACAAGGTAAACTTACGAATGTTGGCCTCGCACTGCGGGGTCTTGATGCACGGCGCCGGCCAGCTGGGATCGGTGCAGCCCTGGATGGAAAAGTAGTTGTTGGCGCCGGCATCGAGGCAGAGGCCATTCGGGAGGCAGTAGTCCTTGGAGCTGCAGCAGTGGCTGATGCGTGCGTCGCTGTTACACGGCACCCAGTCGCCGTCGTCGGTCCGGATCTTGGAGTATGGCAGCCCGTCCAGCCGGTAGCACGTCCCGGCCACCAGCTCGCCGAGCACAAGGGCGGCGAGCAACGTCTGGAGAGCGAGCCCCAGCAAGCGCGCCGTGCATGGCGCCAATGTTGCAGATGCAGACGGGTAAGACATGTTCGAGCCGTGCGTTGATAGGTACAGGGTCAGGAGTCGAGATCGAGGACCGAGACACGCATGCGGTTGAAACGAGTGGAATCCGCAGAAACGAGTGTAAACAACAACCGAGTGTTGACCTTGCAGTGGGCTGCGTGTAAGTGCGTGACGGAACTGAACGAGATCAAAAGGCGGGAGACGTGACATGAAGAGGGCCCTGGGGTAATGGGTCCAGCCCCTCCTCCACACAATTCAACTTTAACGCCATCCCAGCTCCGCGTGGGCAGCATGGCAAACATGAAGAGTCTGGGGCTGAAGCCTGTATGCCGATGTGTTTGGTCCGGACCACTAGCGGGTCGAGATTCGTCAATAGTTCCCCCTGCCGAGCCTGCACGCTCTGCGCGCCCAGGTCAACCAATCTCACGACCCAGAGGCAAAACCCGCTGGGCCATTCCCGTTTGAGTGCCGTGGCGTGGCGCACCGCGTCCAGAATTGCTGGCTCGCCCACGCCACGAGATTGGGTGGCGCGAGGGTAGGGCTGCCCCCAACCCCAAAATTGCAGACGACGGGCACGGCCATGCAGCCGTGGTGATTTGCTGTTCAGCCTGCTGTGCCAGACATATAAAACCTGAAGGTGGCGAGGTAGCCAGTGGCGGAGCATTGTCATTTGCTCGGGTGCGACCCCTCATGTCGCGACACCGTGACTTCACCGCGCAACGCCAACTGCGATCCCGATGCGGCTTCAAAAGTCGAGGTTCCGCTTTCTTGCTGTTCCGCCGGTTGCTGCAAGACTCGCGGGAGCGCTAGGAAGTTCGAAATCTAATGCACCGAGATCGGAAAGTTGGGGTTGCTTCGGACTCGTCGCCATGGATCCTACACGTGCGAGTCCGACTGCCCCTGCTGCATCTGACCAAGTCGACGCCCGCATGAGGGCTCTCAAAAAAAAAAAAAAAAAAAAAAAAAACACGTTGCCGAATCTTACAGGCAGAGAGTTGCAGAGCTAGTATAGTAGCTTCACTTTACACTACTTGGTTTTGGAGAGCAGAAGTAGTCCGGACAGGTGCAAAGGTTTGCAGATTTAGATGACGTTGGCTCAATGTCCTCGTCAGCACTATAAGTGACGTTAGATGGTAAGCCGCCGACAACCCGGTATGTACACGCCACAAAACCGTAGTGTTGGTCGTAGCACCGACTGCATACCTAGGATGGGAGGTAACCTTAAACCAACCTACCTTGTCCAACGTCCTGTCATTACACCAACCCCAAGGGATTGCGAATTTCAATAATTCGCATTGGTGACCGCAAGAGACGAGTCTGGCTTGATGCAGGACTAATATGCCAAGGTCTTGTGCTTTGAACGTACTAAATTGCTGTGGATGTATGTTGATGGCACACACTTTCCCCCCATGCACGTGGATGCTAAATGTGATTTATAGATTTGTTTGAGTCTCGTCACGGTCAGTCATCACCGACCCCCGCAGGTCTTTTCCAGTCTACTCAGAGCTTCCTCTCGCGTCCCCAGAGCGCAGGGCCCTTGGGCTTGTTGTCCAACACGGCCTCGATCTCCTCCAGGACCTCGGGTGTCAGCTTGTCAATCAGGGCAAGCGCCTTGAGGTTGTCGTTGAGCTGGTCGACCTTGGTGGCGCCCAAGATGACGGTGCTGACATTGGGGTTCTTGGCCGCCCAGGCGAGCGCGAGGTGTCCGGGCGAGGCGCCGAGACGCTCGGCAATGGCCGTCAGCTTGCGGACCTTCTCGATCTTGGCCTGGCCGACCGGCGTCTGCAGCTCCTTGACCGTGTTGGCGAAGAAGGCCGGGTTGGTGGCGAAGCGCGAGTCCTCGGGGACGCCCTCGTTGTACTTGCCCGTGAGCAGGCCGCCGGCGAGCGGCGACCAGATGGTGGTGCCGAAGCCGTGCTTCTTGAACAGCGGGTCGTACTCGACCTCGAAGCGCTCGCGGTGGAAGGCATTGTACTGCGGCTGCTCGGCCGAGGGCGCAATCAGGTTGTGCTTCTCGGCCACCTGGATGGCCTCGGTGATCTGCTCAGCGCTCCACTCGGACGTGCCCCAGTAGTATGCCAGGTTGAGGTTGCGGATGACCTGGGTGAAGGCCTCGACGATCTCGAGAATGGGCGTGGCGACGTCGGGACGGTGGGCGAAGACGACGTCGACGTAGGGCGTCTGCAGGCGGGCCAGCGACGACTTGAGGCCCTCGACGATGTGCTTGCGGCTCAGGCCGCGGGTGTTGGGCTCCTTGCGCCCTGTACCGAAGAAAACCTTGGTCGTCAGGACGTACTCGTCTCGCGGCCAGGCGAGCTCCTTGAGGGCCTGGCCCATCTCGATCTCGGACTGGCCGTTGGCGTACGTCTCGGCATTGTCAAAGGTTTGCTGCGGGGGCGTGTTAGCTCCGTCGGCCTCATCCGTTCTGCGAGCTGCCCACTCACAATGCCGTGGTCCCAGGCAGTCTGGAGGAGCTCCTTCACAATCGAACCCTTCTGGGTGCCGCCGATGGTGAGCCAGCCGCCAAAGGAGAAGACAGATACCTGCAGGCCGGTGTTGCCCAGGTAGCGGAACTTCATGTCCTTGGGGTTGTATGCGGTTTGGACAGCCATCGTTGCGGAGTCGGTGTGGTTGCGGGATTGGAATTGGGAATTGCGATTGAGGAGGGGAATGGGGAACGGGTTAGTGGGAAGATGCGCGATGCAAAAGGTAGGCACGCGCGGTTTTATCCTTTCTCATGGCATTGTTTCCCCGGGTGTGCTTGCCCGTGGCAAAGGTGGAGAAGCAGACGGATCGCAACAGCCATCGGCATTGTGACGACATCCAATCCACTCTTATCCGCCCATGCCCATGCGTCCCAGCACCACGCCAGGCACGCCAGGCCCAAAATGTCCAAAATGCCCAATTTTTTTAAAAAAAAAAATGACGCTAAAGTGGAGGCGCGTGCAGAGAGAGAGTTCCGAGACGCTGGGAATGCTGTCGCGCTGGGACGGAAAGAGCGCACCACTTAATAAAACCAGCGACGGCAGTTCTTATCATGGCAATCATCTAATGCCAAAATGAAAACTCACAGAAATACTTTGGATTTAACCAAGATAGCGACTTCTCTTCTAAATGCTTGGCACAAATTGTGGCGTTGTATATACACCCCTTCTCGAACCCCCGTCATCGGCGTTAGGCCGTGGGCCCGGCTAAAGGCCGCCGGTGCCGCCATACCCACCGGCGCTGCGCTGCACGTGGATGAACTCGCTCATCAGGCACAATTGCCAAACAAACGTGACAAAGCAGTAGCATGCAACAGCTAGCACTAAAATGCCAGCGGAGTCGATGGCAATCTTTTTTGCTTCGGCCACTTTGCCAGGTCGGAGCTAGACCAATGCCACCATCGCGGCACTCGGCCCGGTCCGACACAGCAAAGATATCTTGCACCAATCAAAGCACGGTAATGACTAAATTAATATACAACTTTACTGAAATGTAAGGCGACAACAAGCAAAACTGAAGGTGATGCGCCAGCCGCGAATCGGACGCGGAGCTCATCGATGTTGCTGTTTTATGGCAGCTATGGGGCAAAAAGCAAAGGCTGCGCCAGCCGCGAATCGAACGCGGGGCCCATCGATGGCAACGATGGATTTTACCACTAAACCACTGGCGCTTCAACTTCTGATAATGTTTTCATTGATTAATTCCCTTCAGGTAGCAGTAGAGACGGGGCGATTATGCATGTGTTTGGCATGAATCTGTCAATCAAGCCCGAGGTAATAAACGGTGCCAACTGGGGATACTAGCTGTATGTATGTTTATGATGCGTTCAATATGGCTGATGACTAAAATGACTTGTACTTCTTAAGCAAATCGCTCCGGCAATTAATGTTTATTTTCCATGCGCCCCCTGAATGATATGACAATCTAACCCCTGAACACCGAGCCCACCCTTTTTTTTTTTTTTTTTTTTGCGTTCATGCACGCACATGGCTGCCAGGTACAGCGGAAGAAATGGTTTAGAAGAGCTCGCAGGTGGGCTCCTTGACTTTGCACTTGAAGGCCTCCCTGAAACCGCGCGAGTTGGCGATGCCGCCTAGGATTCTGTGAGGGTTGTAGGCATGGACGTCTTGGGGTCTCGCAATAAGATTGGTCTCGGGTGTCTCGCTGCTGCACCATATGTTGGCGTAGAAGATGAAGAACAGCTGGTCTTGGGTGAATCGCTCCAAGCCTGGCAGCAGCAGATCGGGTCCGTTCTTCTTTTGCAGGGCGCGGAAGGCGTCGAAGGCGATGCGCAGCCCGCCGGCATCTGACAGGTTCTCGGCCAGGGTTTTCTCGCCGTCGGTGTTGCCCGTCTTGCCGCCCGGGAGCGGGAACTCGTACTTGTCATACTGGTCGACAAAACATTCCTGCTTCTCCTCGTAGGCGGCGATGGTCTTGTTGTCCCACCAAGACACTGGCGCGGCATTCTCGTCATAAAGCCGCCCATCCGTGTCAAAGCCATGCAAAAGCTCGTGGCCGACGACAGCTCCAAGCCCTCCGTATGTCACGTAGGCCGGGAGTCCCTCGCCGAAGACGGGCAGCTGCGAGAAGCCTGCCGGTATGTTCATGCTGTTATGGATTGCGACGTAAGCAGCGTTCGCAATAGCAGGCGCGGTGCTACTGATGTCCATGGCGCCGCGGTCGACTGGCTGCCCAACCGTGCGGTACGTCTTCAGGTTCTCAAAGCGGCGCGACGCGAGGATATTGGCAAAGTAGTTGTCGGTGATGTTGAAGCCCTTGTAGTACGCAGCGAGGGACTCGGGACTGCGCGTGTCTACCCCCAGAGATATCGGATATCCAATGTTCTGTACCATGTTATCAACCTTCTTGGCGGCCCGCTTCTTCGCATCTTCACCCATCCAGGGCAACTCCTTGAGGCGCAGCTTGAACTGGTTTCGGAGGTCTGCTGCCAATGTATCGGCATCCTTGCGCACGCTGTCGGGGTACGTGGCGGATACGTAGAATCGGCCTTGGATGAGTCTCAACGACGTGTCTGTGTGGTCCAGGCACTGGGAGTATCTCTCTTGCGACGTTTTCAGGGGAGGTAGGAGTTTTGCAAGCTGGGCATGCCCGCGGATGTGATCCTTGAACGAGAAAACCGTCTTCCACACCAGCCAACTCTGTACGATTGTCTTTGGGTGGGACGCGAGGATTTGTGACAGATTGGTGCCCCAAAGAGGGCCCCCCTTGACAAGGATACTGGCCTTTTCCGGAGCGTAACCAGAGGGCAAGAGGCTGGTAATCAGCTTGTCTGGTGTCGCCGGTGCAGGAATGACAGACTTGAGAGAAGTGATGTTGTAACGATCATTCTATGTTTGTCTGTTAGCTGAAGTTTTCTGGCTATTCCGCAGCAGCTCGGCGGCGTCGGGCTTGGGACTCACCCGATCAAAATCAAATACGCTTTCAAGGGCTGCAATTTCAGTCTCCAAATCGGCTATCCCTTTCCCAATAGATTCGGCTGACGTGCTTGAGAGGTTGGCGGGATAGAAGCCTGCGAGGAAGGTTGCCGCTATGAGGTCGGCGTAATCTTTGACGGCAACTGGGTCTGCGTATACAGAAGTGTTCTTTTCGGGAAGATCGGGCACCGAGATATAAATAGCTGGAAATTTCTGTGTTCGGCCGTGTCAGCACCAGAAACCGTCCGACCTCGGTGGCAACTTACAGGGTTCTCCCGATCGGGTAAGATCCCAGACGTAGTAAATGTGTTAACTCCAATATCCTCGAGAAAGTACACGGCCTGGTTGATTCGCTCGTAGTCGGGCTTGGAAATCTTGGTCTTGAGATCCTTGCTGTCGATGGGCCAGATTCCATTGAGGGAGCCGAGCAGGTCGGTGATCGGCTTGCCCCCCAGCGCCTCGATGGCATCGACGTCCATGCATGATAGGTAGTCTCGCCGAAGCATGTTGAAGTTGGCCTCGTCGACCGAGTTGCGAGGGAAGGTGTTGTTCCAGGGGATGGTCTGATACCCAACCGCTTTCTCGTACGGACTCTCCAGCATGGTTCGTAGGACTCGGTGGTTCAAGCCTCTCAGCTTGGTGAAGATGGTGCTGTCGTCCCCATTGGTCTCGGTATATCGAGAACAAACCACTATCGCGGGTTAGTATGCAGGACTGGTAAATGCTTTGGTTTCTGGTATTCAACCGACTCTTGTCAAAATCGGTGCATGGGTCCATCTTGTCCCAGTTTATGGCGATCTGGTTGACCAGGAGGGCCGAGACCTGCAAGCAGGCCGGCGTCAGGCAAAGAGAGCTATTGGCCATTTTTGCGGGAAAGGACTCGGATTGGCTCCGAGTTGGCTGGATATAGGGGGTCGTTGGTGAGCAATGCACGATGGCATGCAGGTGAAAGTACTCGAGTTCAGATGGGGCGTGATGGGATGGGCGGACCGGGAGATGAGTTGGCAGACATTGATACGGATATATATCATCCTTTTAGTAGCTGAACTGATGATCTGGAAAACAAACATCGAACTCGGCCCTCTCGTCCAACTTCCGTCAGCGAGGCTGAGCTAGCTGAACAACCGGGCACCAAAGTCGGCCACGTCAACAGGCAGCTGTCCATTGCCGGCGTATAGGAGCCCCAGGGCGCGGCCAGCGCAAAGAAAGCTATTTTCGCCGTCAGCGCGAGTCTTGGTAATTCGGTTACCGGCTGACGCTCCGCCACCCGTGGTCGAGGAGAGCGCTCATGCTCATGCTCAGCCTGGGAACCAGGGGACCAATCAGCCGGGCGCTTGCCATCTGACGTGGATCTCGACCACTTGCGTAACGAACAAATCCCCGGCACCAAGGTGCCAAGCAGCCCTGCTTCCGAACCCCGTTTGACCTTAAATTCTCCGAGTTAGTCATCCCATGACAGAACCACCACCAGCCCCAGACGCGACTTGGCAAGACTAACGAGTCCGCATAGGGAGAATCCCACGTTCAGCTGCCGTGTACACTCCAGCCCTGGCTCTGCGTCCAACTATGCAGACCAAGTAATTTACTTGAAGCGTCCAACCTCCTTGTAAGATCAATGTCGAGCGCCCTTTTGCGGATTCAAAATATCCTCGTTTGTCGTCCGTGGTTTGGGGCCCATTGCGGCCACTGACTGGCAAAAGTTTGTCAGTATTTGCCTGAATGACCAGAATATTCCTCCTCTGATGTTCACCCCTCGTACCCATGTTGTTTTAACCTCAACCCACATATCAAGGCAACAATCGCCATACTGGGGGCTGTCAGACAACAAAATACCAAATCTTCAATCAGGTTACCCGCTGTATTTGCAACCAACCGGAATGTCTCTATGTGCAGCCGCCGGGTATCAATACCAATCATCAGTCATCAAACTCTATCAAGAGCAAAACATCGCAGAAGGCAGCGCCGCCATCTACTCCACATCTCCCCCGCCAAAAGAAATCATTAATCCCGCTTCAACCGTCTATCCAAATCCTCGCCCTCTCCCAGCCCCTACCACATGTAAACATTAACTTTTCTCAACACCCGATACCCGTCGTCCAATATCATATCCCGGGGCCCCACGTTGCAGCCCCGGCGGCGCCATTCTCCAGCTCGTACTTCCCTAAACTCTCTTGCCAGGTCTGCCAGTCGAACCCCTCGTCCATATTCACATCCGCCTCTTCGACTGGCGGGTCGGGCACACGCATGACATTCGTCGACCCGCCGTCCGGCCACAACCACGGTGGAAGATGATTGTCATCCTTGAGCGATGTTATCGTCGGCCTTTGTTGCTGTTGCGGTTGGTTATAGTGCGGTTGGCGATGTTGGCTACCGGGCGTATCTCCGGACGCCGTCGCAGTCGCGCTGCTAGACCGCGTGACATCTGTCATTGATGCCGCCGGGTTGTACAGCAAGCTATCCGCCCTTGGGATATCTGCCATCAAAAACCCGAAAAGGTCCGCGTCACGTAATCCGAGGGAGGCCGGGTGATCCCGACTCCACAGCGGCCCAAAGTCAGTGGGGGTGAACGATGAGCTTGCCATGGTCGAGTTGAGATAGTCCATGGTTTCCGGTTTGGCGCACCTGGCGGCGACGCGCGAATCGACCGACCCCCCGCCTGTATTGCTTCGCTGCACGGCTGGTTGTGATGCCCTTTGCGGCTCGCTTTGCTGAGCGGACGGCAGCGCGTTAGGCGGCAGAGGCGGCGCGTTGACGAGCTCGCGCCAGCTCTTCAGGGCAATAGCGCTCCTAACGGAGCCGGGAAGTGTATCAAAGGTTGCTGGCGGTGCTTTGGATCGGTCCTCGATTTCGATTTGCTGCGCGGCTTGCGGGTTTGCTGTGAGACGGCTGATCTCGGCTTCCCGATGCCGCTTGGCTTTAATGTACAGTTTCTTGAGCGGTAGCCAAACGGCTGTGTGGTCTACCATCTTCTCCATCTCGATCGTCTTGGGTGCCGAGAACACCAGGTTGAGCGCTGCCCACGCACGTTCCACCGTCGGGCTCCAAGGCCGGTGCGACACCTCGATGAGCACGTAGGCCACTGCATGCCACTGAGTATATGTCTGGAAAAGCCAGCGCCACGGCTTGGCCCGTGAATCCGTGTTGAGGAGGTGGCTGTACTCGAATATTTCGATGGCCGCGTTGAACAAACGGGAGCGTTTTTCTGGCGAAAGACATTCGTTACCGGGGCCGGGGAACAAAACAGGCTGGTAGATAACAAGGGTCATCTTGGCGACAATCAGCCGGGCAATATTGGCGGCTGTCCAGTACATTGGGTTGCTATCCGTGCCGTCCTTTAGATACTTGGATTCGACACGCTTATGAACATCCGTTAGTAATGCCTCCCGCTCTTCCAGCGTATTTATGGTATCGCCAGGGCATAATCGTGTCATTGCTGAGGAAACAGTATGCAGTCGCCTCGAAAGAGCGCATATCTCATAACGAATAATTGAGAAGGTCATATCTGTCAGGCCCTCTCTGGGAATCGGTAGCTCCTTAGTGTCGGGAGAAATGTCCGAGTCGTTGATGTTGAGGGGCTGTTGAGTGTCAAAGGTCCCATCCACAATAGTGAGCTCACTGCCCTGATCCTCAGCTGAGCGAAGGTCCAAGACACAAACGCCCCAGAAAAGCCGTCGGCGCATTTCGACTTCGAAGGGGGTAATGTTGGGGAAGTGAGAGCCGTCACGGTGGAGCCCCAATGCTTGGCTGATGCGGATCAGGAGTCCTGTAAGTGTCCATGAAAATCTTGTGTCGTCATGTCGGCGCACGAGAACGAGGAATAAGAGGAAAGCTTGCGCTACTGTAAGGTCAGGTGTGGTGAGGAAATTTGCTCTTGACAGCGCCTGCTCGAGCGCAAATCGGTATTGTTGTAGCAAAACATCCTTCTCGGCACCGAAGTTGAGTTTCACCTGCCGCCAGTCAGCAAGCGCATTCCGGATACCAAAGGATTGCTACGTACCTCATCTTCATCCAATGATGTGATGGCAGCGTAGTAGATGGAGAACATGAGAGCTTCAGTCGAAGGAGTAAGGCTATCTAGGTTGTTGCGGAGCTCCCGGATCACTTTGTTCATGGTGGGCACATGAAGGACCTTGAGGATGGGGTCGACGTTCTCCTGGTAGACTTGCCACATGAAAGGTATTTGGGACGGAAGGGGATGTAGCGATCTCAAGTCTACATCGGCAGAGCGATACCCTAGGATAAAAGACTGGTGGTCGATGACGTTTTTCTCGGCGTCGGCCGACTGGGGGGACGCTTCGAGGTCCGACACGTCAGATTCATCGTCGGTAAAGTCTTCTGTTTCTCGCCGTATCTCCTCTAGCTAAGCAGTCATGTTAGCCAACACGCAAATGCGAGGCGACCTGAGTGGGTGTATATAAGCACCTCGTCGTTGACCGTCGACCAGAACCCGCTGCTGACGTAACGCGTAACCCCTTTTTCGTTGAGCACAAGGCGACCAAATTGCTTGTGGACATCCGAGGTCTTTCTTAGTGGCCCAAAGCCGGGATTTTGTGCTGGTGCCGTTCTCCCTGCCGGCCTCGCCCTGACCGCGGCAAGACTGGCGTTTGCAGAATCTGGGCTGTGATTACTCCCGACCATACTTGGCGCGCCACTCTGTCGCCCGCCCACGGCATGGTCATCCAATTCTCGAGCAGTCTGTGCCTCGGGCGAGTTTCCAGCACTGGATGGGTGTCGCGGTGGCTCGATCTCGATTTGACCACTGAGCTCTTCAACGATACCTTCGAGTTTCCGCAGGCGTTTCATTAATTCTAATTCCCGCTCGCTCGACGGCTGCTTCGACGGGGCATTGGGATCTTTCGGTCTAGGTCGGCGGGGAGCCCGACCCGGGGCGGGGAATATGCAGGGTATTTGGGCTCGTCTGCAGTTGGAACACGGCATTTGTTTATCGCAGCGCACCTGTGTATGGTGGTGGCAGGCGCGGTTAGCACATATGTGTACGCCAGATAAAAAGCCGCGACCGGCAGCAGGGGAGAGAGGGGGTACGAACCTTTCTTCTCCTACAAGTAACGCAGCTGCGAGGATTTAATGCGCTCGAGACCATTGCAGAGGGCGAATAGACAGAGGCGCCGGGGGGCGGGTGCCGGGCGAGGGCCTGGATCTGCTGGGCTTCGTAGCCTCCATCTTGAGGAGTGGACATGGAGGGAGATGCGGGATTCGAGGCTTCATCGGAGTTAGCGCCTCGCGCACTCCAGGCTGAGTCGCCGACGACCATTGAGGGGAATGGCTAGGCTGTGTGTGCCTGCCGTGCCTATGTGTGGACGTGGATGCGTATGGCTTCGGTCTTCGGATTCTCGAGTTGGTCGAGCGCGCAGAGGTTGGCGGGGTCAAGCGGTTGCGGATTGGAGGCGACTTCGTAATCTGTCTCTCGCAATTCTCGGTCGGGATGCGAGTTGGGAACGGCCCCGGCAGCTCGGGCGCGCTGTACCGGAATAGTCGCCGCTGCTGTGTGAATGTGTCAGCGGTTGGTGAAACTCGAGAAGCACCAATCGAGACGGGACTCGACAGCAAAGCATCCGTCAGAATCCAGAGAATCAAAAGAAACAGACCCTGGCTGCTGAAGAGAAGAGAGGGTGGGGTTTCTTTGCTGCTGCGACACTGGTTGCCCTGGTCAGTGCGCCTGTGATGACTGCCCGCGAACTCCTGCTGCAAAGCGGCACGTGCATGGGGAAATTGTAATCGCCGTCAGCATTGAACGAATTTCGTTCTTTCCGCCGTCCTGCACCCACCCGCAGTTGTCCCGGCTTGCTGGAGCTGCTGATAAACCTGATTTCTAGGTCTTTTCCCTCACCTGCGAGCCGGCGCTCCCTCGTCGCGTTCCTGGTCTCCAATCACCTTTCATGATGCACTTTCTTAGCTGCCTCGTCAATCCCCCGCCGCTTGAGGCTGCTCGACGTTAGCCTGCCGTTTTGATTCTAGCGCGTCGCCTGCGCGCGCATTTGTCCCTAGCCCTAACGATTCTGACTATTCTCAAACGGCGCGCATTACAGTTTGAGTCATAATATGCCGGCCTGTCCCGAATTCCAACCGCAGCTCGGCACTTGCATTTCTAGATCTCTCCAAAAGCTGCGACTGCTTGGCGTATATTTGCTTGCATTTCAGCCCTGCAGCACACAATCCAACCGTTGGGTGCCTTGTCGCTGTCGTTTCCCTTATCTCGGCGATCGAATCCACCAGCTCCCGCTAATTATGGTTGTTGCTGATTGGCCCTGTCGCCATCTCAAGATGGGAAAAGAAAAAGTTGGAAGGCAACGAGTCAGGGCCCAACTTCACCGCTGAGATGACCGAGCACCAAACATTTGGTTGCATCACGCTTCCAAGTCCCCCATCTGTCCTGTCTGCCCCTGCCGCGCCGTCGCTCACCGAAACAATGCGCGCCGTAGTCTACACGAGACGAAGCTCAGTCTCGGTCCTTGAGCCGCGCGAGTTTCCCATGCCTATTCACCAAAAGGGCGAGGTCTTAGCCAAGGCCCTAGTCGAGGCCATGGGGTTCGGCATCAATCGGGCGGGTATGATTCGGTTGCTGTCCAGCAAACCCACAACCCCATGATGCTACTTCACCTCTGCTCCCAGGCACCCCACTGGCGCCGACGTCTGTACAATCCAACCCTGGTTTGTTTGTTAGCGCAAGACCTCTCCTCCAGGACCCAAAGGGATATTGCAGTTCTGGAAAGGCCTTCCAGAATCGAGAAAAGGAATGTTTGGTATTTACAAGGCCTTTCCGCCATCAAAAAGGGCATTTGTGGCACTTCAAAGGCCTTGCTGGAAATAAGAAGAGGCCTTTCCTGTTTTCATGACGGGCTTTGAAGCAAACAAGGGTTGGACTGTAAGAGATGTTAATTCGCCAAGCATCTTTCGCTAATCACATTTCTGCGCATCATTTGCATCGGGGCATCGGTATCGCCGCCGGAGCGCCGGCCTCCGCCGAAGCCAAGCCATTTCCCCTGGCCCGTCGCGTGGCCACCTGCATGGGCGGATTGAGCCGTGAGATTCCGGCGTCTCATGACAAGCTCACCGTACCGAGTCGGTCTCGGTTGCCAAACTTGCGGCTCTTCCGGAAATCTCCAGGCAAGAGCACACAGCTCACTGGGCTATCTTTGCCAGGTATTACTGCCGCTGTTCTCATAAGTTGCTCTTGGTACTTTCCATGCCGTGAATCAAGAAGTCTGACCAAAGAGCTGCGTTGCAGCCTCCAGCTGGTCTGCATGTTGGACGTGCCCTTATTGGTTGAGTGCCAAGTGGTTGCCTGACTAGCCCAAATATTCGTCCCCGCCTCAGACCGCTGCCTCCCTAGTAGCCGTTCTCATTTACGAAAGTGGTTTTGCTTTGCTATAGGCAAACTAGAACACTTCCAGGAGCGACACAATTGCATCAATATTGCATGACATCTTTTGTGTCTTCTTTTTACTTTTTATTTTGCACATCTCCTCTTCTGTTCAGATTGCCAGCGAATCGCAAAAACGAGTGCGAGTACCAGTACTCGCCTTTGCTCGACGGCTGGATTCGCTTGCTGCAACTGATGCCAGATAGCGATGAACAAGCTAGCATACGTTGCAGGCTCATCGACTACTGCCTCTTGGATCCAGAGAAGGGAACACATTCATATGAGGCCCTTTTATACGTTTGGGGTCAACCAGACCCGGGAAATCCCGAGACGGCCGTTTTAGGTTGGAACGGATATCTTCACATCACAAGAAATCTTGACGCAGCCCTCAAGCGTCTTCGGTACTGTTCTGCCGAACAGCTGCTATGGATAGATTCCGTATGCACCAACCAGAAGGATAACTGATGATGGCCAAAATTTATGCTTACGCAAACCGGGTAGTGGTTTGGCTTGAGGTAACCGCTGACCGTAGTGCCCGATGACTGATAGCAGTCGGGGACTCGAGAAATTACGTGTTGCGGCGAGCAGGCGTTCTGAGGTTGGATTGGATGCTAAGAAAGCGAGCAGTAGTGATGATGGGTGACAAGTGATCCGGTCGCTACTCGGTCCATCGTGGTTTCGGCGCGTCTGGGTAAGCTTCAAGCTTTTCAGGTTGATGACCATTGTATTGATGACAAACCGTATACAGGTACTCCAGGAAGTTGCTCCGGCTCGGTATGTCGTCATGGTATCCCGATCGATGGAGACGGATGGGTACGGCTTTTGCGTGGAGCTCGAGGCTGCCCTCGACTTGGCGAGGCCGCCCCTTTTAGATTCGGATTCGGAGAATGCGGCTCGCTCAGCCGTCTACCTCATCAAAGAAGCCAGCCTTCGGCCCAAACGAGCGACAAGCCGGGAGGACAGGTTTTGCCTCGACGCGTGTCCGCTACGAGAGCTTCTGGATCTGTACGAGGACCGCAAGGCCACTGACCGACGAGACAAACTCTACGCCTTGATCGGCATTAGTTCCGATCTGGTGATACCGCCCTACTTGCTACCTGACTACAACAAGGCATGGCCCGAGCTATTCCAGCAGTTGTTCATACCCATTGTTGGTTAAGGGGCGCTCATTAGAACTTGGAACATTAAGATGGCCGTTGCCCGGGTCAGGGGATGGGTATTTGGCCGTGTGACGGAGGTGAAAGCAGGCTCCAGTTGGAATAAGATGGATCTCAAAATTACGACAACATCAAGCCACCTGCCCCCGGAGTTGGTGGATACTACTGATATACTCCACGCGACTGCAAAGTCGGCACAGGAAAACGACGGGAACGGCAGCCCGGAAATGAAAGGGGTGGAACCGACCATGGCTTTTACAAAGATTTTGTAACCGGACGACTCCCTGACACATGGGGGCTGAAACGCTGACTATCTGCCCAGACGACACGAACCAGCTGATGGGTATGGCGCTGGGTAGGGTGGCTGCGTGCTAGCGATCAACCGCTTTGGAAATCTTCCCGGAGGTGGCTGTGAGCCTGGTCACGGTAACGGAGCCTGAGAGCGAAAAAGAGCGGGAGCCTTGCCCGGGTACTGGCGGCTGCCGATACCCTGGGTAGCTGGTGCTCTACCCTCGGATTGTCCGATGTAGCTAGGTCGACGGATGTGGTTATCGAGGCGATGTCCGATATTCTCGGACGGCGGGGAAAATTCCGCAACGGCGGGGAACAGGAGTTGCTCTCGACTTTACCACACCACTGTATGGGGTTGACGGATTTGTTCCTTCGACGCTGTGGTGCCGGAGTCAAAGTCACCGGGGTGGTGCTCGAGGTTGTGGCTAAACTGGAGCAACATGGCACGGTTGACTTGATGAATCGTTTGCTAAACCATGGAGATGGCTGTGTTAGAGGCAGCGGCTGGCATAAAACACCCGGCTGCGGAGAGCGTGGTCCAATTTCTCCTCGATATTACACGAATCACAGTTTCGGCATCAAGCCGCCCATGCTGAAAGAAGTCGCGAAAAACTCGAGTTACGGGGAAAGATTGCTTAAACTGCTTTTTGATCGCTACGGGCGCGACCTCATGATTGCCGGGAGAGTGGTCGAGGTGACGGCAGCCGACGGCACGGCCGAGATGATGGAGCTTCTACTCGACCAGTACCAGTACCCCGCCGAAGTCGGAATAACTGAGCCAGTAGTCGTTGCCGCTGCAGGCAACCTCTCGTTGGGCGATGACATGCCAGAATTCTTGCTCGGATGCTGGGGCGGGGAGGTCAAGGATACCGAAGAGGCAGTCAGGAAAGCAGCAAAACCCGGCCTCGAACATCTAACCCCCCCTCATGGCCCAACTAGACCCTAAAGTCAAGATCACCGAAGACGCCATCGTAGCAGCCGTCGAGCACGAGTATGATGCCTGTGACTCCATGGAGCTGCTACTTGCCCGGCGTGGTGCCGAACTCGCCATCACCCGAAAGATAGCCAAAGCGGCGGTCCTTCGCAATGAGAGCTTGACGGCCAGGGAATTAGTGGAAATGTTTCTTCTTCACTGGGGAGATGAATGGACCTAATGGTTGGTTGAGCACTCAATTGCTAATGGGCTCGCTCCTTGACAACCGGAGGCCCGCCGGAACGCGAATTGCGGCATGGACATTCTGGAACTTGTTGATAAATGGCGTACTACTGGCTCTTGGTAGGTGCTCGTGTCGGTCAGCCCGTTCCCTTGGAGTGGCTGGCTGGTGATACGAACACCTTTTAGCAAAGGGAAAACACGTCAGGTCCTCAACCGAGTTCCACACAAAACAGAAAGGGTGCGCGTTCCATCGAGGCCTACCCACCTGGCATAGACTGTCTCTCTCGACCTCCTAGACTTGGCCATTCAAAGGCCGAGTATCTATGCAACGAGGCCTGCTATATCCCCTCCCCCCTTGCAATCCAAATGGCAAGAACCCAGCGAATATTGGCCCGGGAGTCATTCGAGGCTCGGATGACGGCTTTGCAAACGCCATTGGAGTGTTTGAAATGCCAGAATCTCAGTTTGACTGATCACAACACACCAGTATCGATGAGCCCTCATGTATCACAGCCGGCGCCGTCATGGCCGTCAGTGGGCCAGAAATCTTCGGGCCGTGGCATGGCATGAATGACTCACGCCAATGGGCGAGGGAGGAGGAGGCAGGCTGCAGATCCCAGACATGGAGACAAAGCTGCTGAATCACAGCTCTTTGCTGGATGCAGAGGTCCGATGCCAGCCCCAAGCGCGATCGCTCGTGCACCAGCATGCGGGGGACGTTCTCACTGGGTGGTTCAGGAGCAACAATCTGTTTCCACGTTGCAGCATAAGAAGACCCGACTCTTCAAGTCTTTTTTTGCAGCGTATGATTTTCGGTCACATCCAGTCTTTCATTCTCTTTTTTTCACAGTTACTAAATAACCAGGTATCCACCCAGCCGGCTCGATATCCAAGTCCAAGGACGGCGACTATGGCAGAAGCCACATCTCGCAGCGGACCAGCAGGCGGCAGTGGACCAGTAGACATCACGCCGCGGCCGACCGCCCTTGTTCAGGAATACCTTCGCAAGCATCTTAGGGTCTTCTGCGAACTCCAGGAGCTCCAACGGCTTGTATGCCCAAAGTCATGCCCCCCGTTCAGACCCCTTTCAGGACAGCTGACAATCCTTCACCCCCAGGGCTGGGAAAACGAGCAGGGCGATGCCTACTTCCAGCAGCAGCGCCAGCGCGCCGACCACGCCGACGACATGGCCAAGCTGGCCTTCTTCGACCACATGCGGCACATTGGCGCCGAGATGGACCAAGCCACCTCGGCCCTGACCATCGCGCCATCAGCAACCACCCGGCCGGCCATCCTCGACCTGTGCATGGCGCCCGGCGGATTCTCGTACGCCGCGCTACTGCACAACCCGACGGCGGAGCTCTGCGGCGTCACGCTACCGCCGTCGCAGGGCGGCCACGACCTGCTGATCCCAGACTGGGCGTCGTCCCCCGACATCTCCGTCTCCTTCCGCGACATCACCATGCTCGCCTCGGAGCTCGGCGTCGACGCCATCCCCCCAACGCACCCAGACGCCGCCGCCTTCTCGCGCGACCGGCCGTTCGCGGGCCGCCAGTTCGACCTCGTCTTCTGCGACGGCCAGGTGCTGCGCACGCACGACCGCGGCGCGCACGCGGCCTACCGCGCGTCGCCGGCCCGCGAGGCCGCGCGCCTGCTCACCGCCCAGCTGGTGCTCGCCCTGCAGCGCATCCGCCCCGGCGGCACCCTCGTCGCGCTCCTGCACCGCGCCGGCACCTGGCACGCGCTGGCCGTGGTGCACGCCGTCGCGGGCTTTGCCGACGTCGCGCTGTTCAAGCCCGCCCGCGCCCACCGCACCCGCTCGTCCTTCTACCTGGTGGCGCGCAACGTGCGGCCCGAGAGCGCGGCCGCGCGCGAGGCCGTCGCGGCGTGGAAGGCCCGGTGGCGCGCCGCGACGTTTGGGGGGGAGGATGACGGTGATCTCGCCGAGGTCTTTGGGCATGTCGAAGACGACGGGGTCGAGGCCGTTTTGAAGGCGTTTGGCCCCAGGTACGCCGAGCTGGCGGAGCCCGTGTTTGCCGTCCAGGCTGAGGCGCTGAGGAGGGCGCCGTTTGTCAGAGGGCGGAATCAGAGGGGGCGGTGGAGTGCCGGCGCCGGTGCTGGTGCCGGCCCTGGTGGACCGGCGGGCAGGCCGTCTTGGAGATGAGTCTGGATGGATGGAACAAGTTCCCAGATACAAATGTTAGATGTAGGAATACCAAGCCATGATGTCCTCATACTGTATCATTGTGCCACCACGAGAGCGCGGCTGTGGCTGGGTGCTGCCACGGCCGGTCTGGGCAGCACCTGAACTACTTTTCGAACGTCAACCAAGCAATTGGCGTACTCCAGCGTTCGTTCACGAGCAGATGTCAGCGTAGCTGTGTTAAATAGCGAGCTCGCTTCAGAGCCGTTTCTGCACTTTCAGACCTAATCTCACTTCTAGAGGTACAGCTCTACGCCCAAATCTGAACAAGTTGTCATCGACTGCTATTTGAAGTCTTTTAACACACGGCTGAGACCACTACCTCCGTCCATGTTCACTGATACTGGGCAGTCTCCTCGTCTTGGCTTTGGACAAGCCAGGGCTACTTCGCTGAAAGTTCTTCTCAATCGAAGAACTGGAAATATCCGACAGTGAAATGGCATTTTAGCCCATGTGCCTTGGCTTGCTGTGAGTTGACTGGGGAAAAAGGCTTAGGCGAAGAAGGTATCTTCTAGAAGTTTATTTTTTTTTTCTGTCGTAACCTACCTACCTACCTATGACGTCCGTGTAACGGTGGCGTTCAAGGAAGAGTGTAAGCGAATTTGCTGATGTTGATAGCAAGAATTCCTTGTCATGACAATATCGACCAACCTGCGAGATACTACGCGTTGTACCATTTCCTTGCTAGCCTGTTGGTCAGGGCGTGCTGACTATGGCTTCGATTGTCCACATGTCTCATTCGTCAACGAGCGCGGACCAGCATACTCGCTACCTTTCAGGAGTTGTAGAGACAATACCAATCGTAATATCCAATATTCATGATTGATGGGAAGCTGGAGCGAAGCTGCTACCTCCTTTTCTGCGACTATTTTGCTCTCTGGAGGCAGGCACATGGTGTCAGGCCCACTCTTTCAGTCCAATCCGGACTAGGTTGCCTCGGGGTTGCTTCCATCCGCAGCTTCAATTCATGCACCTGAAGTGCACCCGCGCCAACGCAAGATTGAAAAGCACCTTCCCAAACTTACCAGACACGGCTCGAGCTGTCTTCTACCGATATTTCCAATGACTGCTAATTGGTTCTCCCAACACATGATCGCCATGTCTTCTGGCCCCCTCCCGGCGTCTAGTGCTGTCTGTGACCCGGAGAAGGCTCATATCTCTACAACAACCTCACGCCTCGCCGAATACCCCAAGGGCGTGCGGTTAGGGCTCATAATTACGTCCCTCGCCGCGGCCGTATTCCTCTGCGCGCTGGTAAGTTGCCGTCTATATGCATGTTGCAAAGACATCCCCACTGAATACATGCTGTGCAGGACGAAACAATCATTGCCACTGCCATCCCCAAGATCACGGACGATTTTAAAAGCATAAATGATATTGGCTGGTACGGCTCGGCGTATTTCTTGACCTTTGCATCTTTCCGGCTCATCTTTGGAAAGCTGTTTACCTTTTATTCCATCAAGCATGTCTTCCTCTGGTCCATCTTTATCTTTGAGGTCGGCTCGCTGGTCTGCGCGGTAGCGCACGCGTCACCGGTCTTCATTGCCGGCCGCGCTATAGCGGGCCTGGGCAGCGCCGGCATCAACGCCGGTTTCATCATCATCCTCGCCGCCTCTCTTCCCCTCGAGAGGCGCCCCATGTTTGTCAGTTCCTACAGCGGCATGTACGGCATCGCCTCGGTCGTTGCCCCCCTGATGGGCGGTGCATTCACGACACATCTGACTTGGCGGTGGTGCTTTTACATCAACTTGCCCATTGGCGCCGCTGCCATGGCTGCCACGGCATTCTGCCTGCGCCCACCGTCCCGCGACGAGGTAAGCGCGACGTGGAGAGAAAAGATGGCGCAGATGGACCTGCTCGGAACAGCCGTCTTGGTGCCGGGCACCGTCTGTCTCCTGCTGGCCTTGCAGTGGGGCGGCTCTGTCCACGCGTGGAATAGCCCGACTCTCATTGGTCTGCTGGTAACCATGGCTGTGGCTGCTGTGTGCTTCATCGGCATCCAGATCTGGAAGCAAGACCAAGGCACAGTGCCTCCACGCATCGCTAAGCAGCGAAGCGTCGCCTGCAGCACCATCTACGTCTTTTGTGCCGGCGGGGCCCTCAATTTGTTCCAGTACTTCCCGCCAATTTGGTTCCAAGCCATCAAGGGAATGACCGCCTTCGACTCGGGAACTCGGATCCTCCCTACAACGCTCGGTACCGTGGTTTTCTCCCTCGTTGCCGGTTTCGGCGTCTCGAGATGCGGCTACTACACCCCCTTCATGATTGCAGGAGCCGCTCTTCTCCTCATCAGCACCTGTCTGACCTCGACGTGGCAGCCCTCGGCGTCCAACGCAACAATTATTGGCTATCAAATCATTTTTGGAGCTGGTGCAGGCTTGGGCATACAGCAATCCCACACAGCAGCCCAGACTGTTCTTGCCGACAAGGACGTGCCGACCGGCGCCGTGGTGTTGATTTTTGCACAGATTCTGGGCGGCACTATCTGGCTCTCAGCTGGCCAGAACATCCTGACAAGTCATCTGCTGGCCGGCTTGTCCCAGGTGCTGCCCGACCTTGATATCCAAAGCATATTGGACACGGGAGCGACAGGCCTCCGAGGGGCGGTGGGACCGGGACGGGAGGACGTAGCCATTCTAGCGTACAACTATGCATTGACGAGGACGTTTCTATGCGCCGTGGGACTGGCAGCAGCAGCATTTGTAGTGTCTCTAGGTATGGAGTGGCGATCTACCAAGCCTCCCAAGCCAGACTCGGATGATAGTGGTTGATGTTTCAGAGGTGGTGTGTTTGGAGTAGTAGGTATATTCTTCTTCTTCTTCTTCTTCTTCTTCTATCTGTCTCGAAAATGTCCTTGGCTCTTTGGCCACGCACCATGGACTGGGTATCAATTTCATCTGCACACCAAAACGCCGCCAGGCCCCCTAAATCCAAGTTTCCGACGTCTAAGCCCCAAAAGCAATCCACCGCACGTTCCTCACCTCGCTCAAGTACTCCTCGGCGCTGACCTTCATGAACCCCCTCGCGGCGAGCTCCCTCTCCTCCTCAAAGACAGCATCCCTCCCATCATGCACCATCTTCCTCTTGCCCCCGACCGCGGCCGCGACCACCACGGGCGTCTCCTCCCCCAGCACCAGCCCCAGCAGGTCATGCAGCGCCGCGGCCTGCCTCGCCCGGTACTCGAGTGGCGTCTCGATGGCCCCCACAGGCGTCCTCTCCCCCTCCTCCTCATCCTCCTCCCCCCCTTCCCAAACCCTTCCTGCCGCCACGCTGTGCTCCACCACATCGTACCACGCCTCCCCGGCCGCCTCCTCCAGACTCCCCCGCGGCCGCCGCACCACGTCGAGCACCTCCCTGCTCACATCGTCATAACTGTCCCGCCCGTCGCCGACGGCCAGGTGGCGGTCCTCGACACGCCGCGCGCGCCGCGCCGGGCTGCGCCCGCCCCGCAGCCGCTCCCGCCGGCTGAGCAGGTACGGCTTGGAGCGCTGCAGCGATGGGGCCGGGGCGGTCTGGGTCTGCGAGGACGGGAGGAGGGCCGGTAGGGAGTAGCGTGGTGAGGACGTCCCGATGGGGGGTGGGTGCAGGGTGATGGCGGACGGCGGGAGCATGCAGGGGTATTGGTACTGGAATGAGTCGATTTCGTCGCTGGCGGAGTCCTGTTGTTGTTGTTGTTTTTGTTGTTGGTGTGTGGAAGGGACCGGGGGTGGGTGGTGTTGGGGGGGCGCTGGGTGGCGAGGGGGTTGCGGGTGCTGCTGTCTGGCGTGTTGCTGGGGCGGCTGGTGGGTGTGTGGTGGCGGGTGCGTGATGTGGACCGGCCGGGCGGATGCCGTCACGGGGATGACCAGCGGCGAGAGCTGCGGCCGCGGCGGGATCGGCCGTCTCTTGACGGGCTTGGGCGGCTCGTGGTAGAACGACGGCTGGGAGGGGGAGTGGTGGGACGGCGAAGCGGCGGTCAGGTGGCCGGCGCTGTGGAGGAGGACGCCGACGGGCTGGACCGCGTAGCCCGTGCTGGTCAGCGAGTATGCCGATCCCCCGGGGAAGAAGGTGTGTCTCCGCATTGTTTGCGACATGGTGTTCAAGTTGTTGACAAAAAAAAAAAAAAAAAAAAAAAAAAACCGTTGGCGATGCAGTCGTGTTTTATAGGCCGATTCTTGTTGCCGGGTTGGGAAATCGGGAGACTAGAGTTGGCGTTGAGACCAACGGCGGTCTCGACGGTTTTTGGCCCGATACTAACTTATACTACTCATCACTAGTCAGATCAAGGTGCCCCCTTGAAGGGGACCCAGCGAGATTCATATGCTCGGCTGGGGCAACGCGCTGGTGTCTTGGCCGTGGCTTACTGTAAAGAGCGGTGGCATCTTTTCGCAGTCTTTCTTGCCGTCGCTTTTTTTTTTTCTCTTCCGCAGTGGGTGCGCAAGACGGCTGCCGGTGGCGTGTCCCCCCCCCCCCCCCCGAAGGGTCACTTGGGGGGCTCATGCTCCTGGCCGAAGAGGTGTGAGGACGCTTTGCAATCAAGTGTTAGGCACAAAGGGCGACCTGAGAAGGAGCTAGGCAAATCAGAGTTGGGACGAGAGACCAGGTGCGTGGCTGACTTGTCGGTGGCGTCCAACCAGACAAAGGCTGGTATTTTGGGCGAGGGGGGCGCAGTTCGGCTCGAGAGGGAGCCCAGGACTGAACTCTGAAGAGGGAGGGGTCCCCGGTCTTGATTCGTCCATCTTTGTCAGCCCTAAGGGGGCTGCGGAGCACAAAACCACCCGTTTTGCCTCGCGCCGGTCTGTGCCCGATTGCCTTTGAACTATCAACGCGCTGGCCTGGCTCAGCTCCTGGACAAAAGAGGGATGGGGGGAGGGGAAGGGGGGACATCTCCCTGGGCAACGGCCCTGCCCCAACCCTAACCCTGCGCGGCAGACTTTGGGAGCGCATGGTGAGTCCGACAGCCAGCATGAGGGTGGTCTGACGGAGATGGCTAAGAATGGCCTGCATGCCGCATGTTTTGCTGGCAATGAGAGACTCACTCACTCGGGGCGCGATTGGCGCAAATTGTCTTCCGGACGGGCAAGGGCAACCTTGGCGGGGAAGGGTCAGGCGCTGCGCGGCCGCGCTGGCGTTCTTTTTTTGAGACTCTGGGGCCATCGCGCCAAGGATCGCATCCCCGGCCAGCTCGCCTGCTCCCGCTTCGCCTGCTGGGTTCCCCGCAAAAACACAAGCCGCAGAGATGACGACTATCGCCAGTTTTTATTTTTTTGACACGCGAGACACTTCACGTCAGCTGCTGCTTCACGTCGTGGGTGAGCTGTGGAACTGCGCCCGAGTGGCAACACGAACGAGGACGCGCATCGGGTAAGAAAAAGTCAAATATTACGATCTTGGTGAGATTACCTAATGACAAAAGAAAGCCGTGACATGCGGTACACGCACATCATGGATATAATCAGCGATGATGATGCGGCCCATGTCCAGTCTGGCTGCTGATTTCCAAATCGATCCCAGCGTTCCAAGACTGTCATACCACCCCTACTCCGACGAGGGCCCCCCCCCCCCGAGTCCCGAGTCCCGAGTCGATTTCCCAAGTCGATGCCAAAGCTGACAGCTCCACCACTTGTGCTCCTCGTACTATTTTAAGAGAAATCGTCACACGGTGCCATCCCAATGCCAATCAATGCCAATCAATGCCAATCAAATGCCAGTCAATGCCAATCAATGCCAATGCAAAATGCCTTCCCACATGGAGTACAGGTGGTGGTAGTATCAACAACAAAACGCCGTCGAAGCGAGGCACAACAACAAAAGCCCGCCCGCTCCCGAGTCCGAGTTCCAACAAACACAACTTGAAACGCAATAATTGACCTCCCAAAATGCAGTGCAGTGCAGTGCCCGCGCCCGCGAATCAGCGCCGGGTTCGTCATGCCGCCGTTCCGTCCTTTCACACCCCGGTTCTGGTCCTGTGTGCCCTAGTAGCCGTGGAACCATCATCCACTATAACGGTAAATGGTATCGTCCGAGAGTTGAGAGTCGAGAGTCGAGAGTCGAGGCCCGAGGCTACCACCAGGACGCCTCCCTCTGGGCCTGGCGCGCGGGCGCCGAGTGGCCGTTGGCGACGCGGGGGTTCGGGCCGCGCTTGCCGCCGCCGGCACCCCCGGAGCCTGGAGCCAAGGGCCGGCGGAGCTCGTCGAGGCGCTTCTGCAGGTGGGCCTTGTTCCACAGGCGGCGGACGTGCAGCTGCTTGACGCTCTCGTCGTACGTGGGGCCGGGCACGGGCTCGAAGAGCAGCATCGAGTCGGCCCAGCGGCCCGCGTACTGCTCGTCGGCGTCCATGAAGGTGAAGGTCACGCTGTCCTCGTCGTCGGGCAGCCGGCAGGTGATGAACCACGTGAGGAACTTGGGCAGCGCCACCGTGATCTCCTTGGTGGACGGGTTGTAGTGCGCGGCGCGCCGGTAGCCCGGCACCGCCGGCGACGGCCGCCGGTCCTCGGCCTCGAGGTACTTGGCGTACGCCTGCGCGATGGCCCGGTGCGAGAACACCAGGCGGATGCGGTCGTCCGAGACCGACACGTCGACAGCAACCAGGGTGGGCATTTTTGTGGGGTTACGGGATAAAGATGGCGTGTTTGCGTGGAGAGAGGATTCAAGGATTGTCGAGTTGAGTCAAAGTGTCTGGCAGAGTGACGAACTTGAGCGTAATGAGATGAGGGCATTGCGCTGGGTATTTCAACTCCGCTGGAGGCCGATCTGCAGTCCAAGACAGGCTCGATTGAAGCCGCCCCAGGACAGGACTCGCCCAAGAAAAAAAAAAAAAAAAAAAAAACACCGTTGCTTCGCTGTGATTCATGGGCAAATGGATGCATTCGCAGCCAATGGTGCGGCTACAGTTGTTCGTCTCGCTTTATCTCCCACGTCCTCGTGCAGCAAAAGCCCGCTTCGTGGCCGTCACCCAGCCAGTAATCAAATCAGGGCGACAAGGCCGGCACTAGGGCCTAGCCTGCTTGCACGGTATATCCCGCGCCAAAGCGATTCCTCCCCCTCCCTCAGGGCCACCAGTTGTCAGTTGTCAATTCCCCAAAGTTTCATCAATCGAAAACATGTTCGTCTCTTATCTCCAAAACGCGGTCCCCCTCTCCCGGCCGGCCGCAACCGCCAGAAAAGCGCGATCCGAGTGCCAGTCTCTCCGTCCCGGAATCCGGACTCGGATGGGAATGTCGACGAGGAACACGTGGGAGCCGGCATGGCAGCCTGCCACCGTCCGTGTCCGTGTCCGCGTCCGCGTCCGTATCCACGTTGTCGAGAAGAGCCGTATGCATACCTTGCTACCTTGCCATTGCTCGGTAATCAAGTCCTCGTCCCGATCGAGATTCTGGAGAATGCCGTCGAAGGCCTTGGGCAATCGCTCCCGCGGGTGCCTGGCGGCGCCCGATGCTAGTGAGCCGTCTGCCAAGTTCGAGTTGGGGCCCGAATCTGCAGAGCGGGATCCCGAAGCTCGCGGTCCCTATTGAAGCCCAACTTGGAGCCGTTCGGGCCAGGGCAGGCAGGAGTGGAGTGCGGGCGCCCCATATGCTGGAAAACGTCAGCGGCACCGTGGAAGGGGAGAAGGGCGAAAGTGCGCGCCCAGGAACGAGGAGAGCCTTCTCCTCCCGAGCCCGGGTTGCATCCTACATCCCCTGCCAAGCCTTTGGCTCTCGTTCCCAGAAACTCGGCCTTCGCGGCCTGCTGCGTTGGCCGTTTTGCCAGGTTGCTTATCTCACTGCGTTGTTCAACAGCGTTTGGCCGCCGGTGGCAGCGGACAAACCGGGTACCCGATCCACTCCCCGGTTGATATCATGGAAAAGTCGGTGAGCTTATGGTGCCTTGCGTTCGGTTGACTGTCACGGGAGTCCCGGTTCCAGTTTGGGCTGGAATGGGCAACCCAGTAGCGGGAGGCCGACGAGGCCGTCATGGCGTCGCAGCCCCGGGCCCGGGAGCGGCTGGCCAATCCTCGGCCTCGCAACTCGGGCCAGTATCGAGTCCGGGTCACGAGATCAGAGGGAAAAAAAAAGGAAAACAGGGCGTTGGCATCGAGAGCTCCACCATAGGCCCCCGGTAGCCAGGTAGGTCCGCAAAAGGTGCCATGACGACACCAGCTGTTGTCACGATGTTTTGTTAGTCCCAGCTGCCCCACGAGGCACTCACCCCTTACGAGGCACTTTTCCAGACCCAGCTTTCAACGAAAAGGCTAATAATTGGCGTAGTGGTAAGATTTGTATTAGTCAATGACAGGCTTTGCTGCCTGCAAAATCTACGGTACACTCGTTCGTCTCCCAACCTGCCTCTGTCTTTTTCCCTTTTTTCCCGCAAGCAAACAGAAACGCCATAATCCCCTAGAGCCAGTCCCACGACATTAACACTGAGCAATCCAACCACCCTCCCACCCCCCTCCCCCTCCTTAAATTCCCAAATCCCCTCGCAGAAAAGATACCAAGATGATCCCCAGTTCCACCCCCTCAGCCCTGGTTGTGGTCGCAGGACCACCTGCAGTCCTGGTGGCACCGCCCGTGGCACGGTATGTTGGGCGGCTCGTAGCCGCAGATGGGCCGGCAGAACTCGTGGAAGCACCGGATGAAGCAGAGGTCGGGGAACCCCGGGATACCCCGGGCCGTGATGGCCGTCCGGGGCACGAGGAGGGCCGGCAGGGCTGCTGATAGCCTCAATTCAAGTGTCGGTCGGGCGGCTGCCAGTACCTGCGGCGAGGGGCGGGCGAGTATCGCGAGGACGGTGGTGAGGACGGTGGTGAGGACCGCGGAGGCTTGCATTTCTCTTTTTACTTTTTGCCTGGTCGTGGTTGGAGGCGGTGTTGTCGGTGGTTGATGCCCTGGCCGGGACGACGATGCCGTTTTTGAGCGAGAGGAAATCGGCGCTGGTTGTGGGATAAAGAGGGAGTGCTTAAGCTTTTTCTTTGTGGGCGCGACGGGGCTTGGTCGAGGGCTTACCTCCGGACCCATGACTCAACGCTACGCCAACACAATGTCAGCGAGCTACCTTACACAGGCACCTTACCTTTTGCGAGAGAACAACCTAGCCCGAAGCTTCTGTTGAAAGAATCAGCTGCTAAACCGGGATCACGTTGTTTTCCCATGCTGACTTGAAAAACGTAAATTCTTGGCTTGCAAATACTGCTTCTCCAAATTTCCTCTGATTAGAAATGGAAAGACGGGTGTGCCCGCATGTCGAGCAGCAAATTTGAAACAGCATGAGGGCTGCCTCTGCCTCCCGAATCTCCAAATCTGACCTGATAATCTGCTGGGTGGCTTGGCCTTCAATATCTTAGCGACGCTCTGAAGATCATCCAGGTGCGGGCACCGAAAAGAGCAGTTAGGTAGCCGACAGAATTGATGCAGCTAGATTCTATCGCAACAGCCTCACCCAAAAAGAGCTATACCGCCGCATCTTTACGGACAGCAGCTTCACTGGTGTTTTGTTTTTTTTTTTTTTTTTGGCCAATGAGGATTGTTCACACGGGAGATGAGATACCTGGCGGGAGGGATGCGCTTGAGTCTTTGAATGTGGGAGAATCTTGCAAGGGCACAGGCACGTGATAGGGGAGTTGACAGATCGCGATGTAAACAAGCATGCGACTAGCGGTGCCCTGCTGTATAGTAAGAATAAAACAAAAGAAATACTGTGACGAATGAGCTCGGCTCACACAGGATGAAAATATGCACAGTGCACACAATCTCACCGACGGACCCAAGCAACACTTTCTTGTTCCAGCCTCGCTAACGTTGCGACCTCACTACTTTCCAAAGCTGACCGTCTTACGATTTTCTCACCTTTGCACCCCACTCTCTCTCTCTCTCTCTCTCTCTCTCTCTCCCTGCAGCCGCCAAGTCTATGTCCAGGCCAACAATCCAACCCACCACGTAAATTGTTTCCGGCAATGGCAGTCATCGAGGGCATGGATGGCCTCCAGGTCACCATCCTCGTCGATGAGGTTGCGTTAGAAGAGTACGATTGCCCTGCTGGTGATGAGCCTCCAGCAATTTAGCCCTTCGATACCCGACACAGAATCAACGGCCAGTCCTTCGCGAAGAAGAAACGGCAGACTCATATCATCAAGTACATTGAGGCAAAGCCAGGCTCGCCCTTCGAAATTAAGGTCGAGCGTGACCACAACTTCACGACTACAAGTCACCACATCGCGCATGAAATCTCCATTGATAAATTCATTGAATTCGAGCTTCAGCAGCACCCTGAAGATGAGTGCCCTTATAATGACATTACAGGATTGGTCGCGAAAAACACCCAAGCTATTGGATGGATGGCGGTTCCTCTTGCATTCCATTCCCTCGAGATAGGTACTACGGGTTGTGGCTACCCTGGACTTCAAGATCGCGTCTAACACATTCATTGTAGCTGATGCGGATCAATTCTCTTGAGAGGAGATGAAAAAGCAGCTCAAACACGCAAAATGCTTGGGTAGCATCAAAGTCAGGTTCCACCATATGAAAAACAATCGCAACAGGATGGCCAGCATTCAAGACCCAGAGGAGCCTATTCACATTAAAGAGATAAAAAGGATCTCTGAAGTAGCGTTGAAAGGAAGATCAGTGGATTGCAGTGTCTCCGAGTCGTGTGTTTGAAGCCCACCGATACGTTCTGACGAGTGCTAACGAGTTAATCTTTAGAGTCCAAGATATGCGGCCAGCGAGCCCTCCTCAGGAGTCACCCGCCGCGGTTTATGACGATCACATGAGGCGGCCCTTTGCTGTCTTTGAGTTTCGGTACAGAACGATGGGTGAGCACCATGAGACAACTGATTTGTGAGGCATCTGGGAAACTTGGTCTAACTTGCATCATGATGGAACAGATGGGCTCATCAAAGGAGGCGTTATACCTAGACCCGACAAGACTCCTTAGCTGGGCGAGGTCCTTCATTCAGACGGGCTCTCTCAGCCCGACGAGCTGCCCAAGCCTGACGAGCTCCCCTAGCTCGACGACGTTGACGCGATGGATGAGGCTGAGGTCAGACGACTTGCGCGAGAGCTCATTCAGCAGAAACTAGTACGTCCTCAAGCTCTCCTCAGAGCGTGACGTTTTTCTTTACTGACAATGCATAGGATGCCGCTGCCGTCGTGCGTGAGAGCTATACCGTAATCAAGAAGGAGGGCCAAGGAATCAAGCGGGAAGTCGAAGGCCTTGATGACGAAGAGTTCCAGGCGCGCTATAAAGCTCGTCGAATGGCTAGCGGCCGTTTTGAGGTTGATCTCACCGAGGATTGATGAGGATTCCGTGTGATAGATAATATATGGTCTACCGTTTTATGGGATTCAAGCGAGATTTCGGATGCATCTGGTGCGCAAGGCGTGGCTGGCGAACGGCTTACTTTGATGTGGTGTTTCTGAAAGGAATTTCAGCCAACGGGCTTGGAGGTTTTATCATTGCAATAATTACATGTACAGGCTTGAGTGGAAGCAATTCCAATGGGAAACGCTCAGAACCCAGATTGCAAAGGCATTTTGCCGCTATGCCCACAGCCATATCAGCTCTAGCGGCTTCTTGATGCAATGACAAAAGAACAGTGTTCATTCTAAAATCAGATGCTTCGAATCTCCGTATTTTCGAGCTCGAATTCCTCTTGCCCGACATATCGACAGCTGGGGCGCTGACCCTAATGATCCCTGGCCTCAACCTCGAGGTCGCCTTCTTGAACCCACAACCAAACACCGCGAAAAGAGATTGCCATCCTGAACCCACGGCCAAGAGCCATCAGGGTATCATCCAAGCCAATCAAACTCCATGAAGCATAAAACAGAACAAGCAATCCACGCCAAGCCAAGCCGGCTGTCTTCCGAGAACAGGAAACTACGTCTTCAAGCATGCCTGGTGACTCGGTAACAAACCACGAGTACGCCCATGCCTCCAGTGCTTGCAATAAATCAAGCGAAATATTATCATGGTATCATCCCATACCAGATCATGAAAAAAGAGAAAGAAAATAGACGGAGAACAAGCAGAACGGCCTGGGTATCTGGCGTGTCTCTTCGCTGCGGGTTTGCGCAACTTGAACCGTGTCAAACTTCAACATCGTGAGCCGGATAGTCGGAGTGGAGGAACACTCGGGCAGTGTCTTCACTGCAAGAACTCGATGTCACGGTATCCGGAATATAAGCGCTGCGAGAGTAAGCCTATATTTACTCAGTGAGATACGAACGGAGATACTCACTGTCAAAGGTCAATCAGTGAAAGTATGGAGCAGAGCTTAGAGCCAAAGCCAAAGCTGAATGGGATCTCATCATCAACGCCAGGCTCCCGTTTGATGAATGGGCTCTCGGAACCCGAACCAGAGCCAAATCATGAGCTGAACGGGATATCATCGACGCCGGATTCCTGGTTGGTGCATGGTTTCTCGGGACCGGAACCGAAAGGAAAGGCTGAACTAATCGGGATGTCATGATCGATGCCGGGCTTCTGTTTAATGAAAGGTTCCTCGGAACCGGAACCGAGAGGAAAGTCTGTGCTGAACGGGATATCGTCAATGCTGGGCTCCTGTTTAATAAAGGGTTCCTCGGAGCCGGAGCCAAAGCTGAACAGGGTTTCATCGTTGCCGGGCTCTTGCTTAATGAAAGGTCCCTCAGAACCAGAGCCTGAGCCAAAGCTGAACATGGTTCCGCCACTACCAGGCTCCCGCTGGACCAAAGGCTGCTGTCCCGCAGCCTGGGTCGACTCAGGCTCCTGCTCGTACTCATCCTGCTGCTTGACAAATTGCTGCGGGAAGATCGATTTTTGCCCAAAGACCGGCGGCTGTTCGAGAGCCGGGCCAGGTCCCTGCGTCACTAGGTTCTCCTGGGTTCTGGCGGCGCGGTGATGGGGTACGGCCTTGGGGCGGACCGGGATGGAGAATTTGGCCTTGATGGCCCCAGTAGCGAAGGCCGGGGGGGTGCTAATGTAGCCAGCTAAATGGCGGCTCAGGGAGCAGGGCTCGGCGACGACAGGCTCGATCGCGAAGCCAAGGCGCTCGAGACGCTTGAAAATGGCTGCCTCTGCCACGTCTGACTTCCAGCCTTGAGCCACCCTTATAGATGGCGCGGAAATGGTGAATTCAACAAGATTATATCTCTTGTTGTAGTGGATCCTTATCAGGATCGGGCCTGAGTGGTGGAGGATGTGGTTTGCCCATCTAGACCGGGGCTTGCGGCGGCGCTTGTGGGCGTTGATGCCCTGCGGCTTCTGCTTAAATGTACTGGCAGGGCCAGTAGAGGCATATGCCAGCGGCTAGAAATGACTATCAGTTGGATGCTCACACATAGGAAGATTGCAGAGAAGGTGTTGTTATGTTGAAGAGAGAGCTGTTCTGCAAGATCCAGAGCGCTTTTATATCCGTGCTCTAGACCCCTTTCAGCCTCCAGGGAGCGCTCCAGCCAGACATGGCTTGGCATCTGATTTGTGGGACGGAGGGTAGTGGTGGGAATTCCTCGGAGTTTACCTACCGGGTTGGTCTCCGTTTTCACGGCGGCGGCGGCGTGGGCGGCGGTGGGAACGGCGGGAGCGGCGGCAATCGACCAGTGGCTCACTGGCTCTTGTTTGATCTTGGGCTCGGGCTTGAAGCCCTCGCCGGCAGTGGGAACAGGAGAGGCCATCGCGGTCGTGGTGGCCGGGCGTGGTGGCTGTGGAGTGGGAGGAGGAAGAAGAAGAAGAAGAAGGCTGGGATCGCGAGGGCAAGGTTTTGAAGAAGAAGACGCGTCCTGGAAAGCAAGCGCTGCTTAGGAAGGTGGGGAGCATCATGTTGAGGTTCATGAGGAAGGCACGATGCCTCCTATCATGGGATTACCCGAGGTTGGACCGGTGTTGATTTGAACACAATACCTCCTATCATCGTATTCGCCAAAGTTCGGCCGGCGTTGATGCCGTTTGGCCCCTGAGCGCCACGAACGACGCTGGTCATCCATGTCTCGCTAATGTTGGGACGACGTGCACGAGTCTCGAGGACGTCATGTTCTGCCTCACGTGAAACTCCCTAGGATTATGAACTTATTCACCGGTATTAATGCTGGTACTATACTGCTGAATAGGGAGAATGCCTTTGGGGCACATGAAAAGGCCTCTAGAGACCGCTCTCAATGCCTCTCTTGTATGCAGCCAACGCGCGCTCCCTGGCCACTTTATGCTCGACGATGGGCTTCGGATACCCAGCCTTCTTCGCCTGTGGGCCCGCACCTCTCCCGTACGGGTGGTGTATGGCCTTGCCCACAACCCCCTTCAGCTCCGGCACCCACCTTCTGATGTAGTCCCCCTGGGGATCAAACTTCTCGCTCTGCAGCAGCGGGTTGAAGATGCGGAAATACGGCTGCGGATCGACCCCAACCGACGCCGCGAATCCCCACCCGCCGTTGTTGCTCGCAAAGTCCCCGTCGATGAGGTGCTCCATGAAGAAGCGCTCGCCCATGCGCCAATCGAGAAGTAGGTCCTTGGACAGGAAGGAGGCGACAATCATGCGGCACCGGTTGTGCATCCACCCCATCCCGCGCAGCTGCCGCATCGCCGCGTCGACGATGGGAAACCCCGTGCGCCCTTCTGTCCAGGCGCCGAAGTGCTCTTGGTTGTACGACCACTCGATGTTGGAGTACTCCGGCTTGAAGGGCTTGTTCATGCTACGAGGTTGTCAGGGGCATCGTTCAGGAGGGGACGAGGGTCCAAACCTACCAGGTATACGGCCAATGCACCAAGACATGTTTGTAAAAGTCGCGCCACGCGACTTCGCTGATCCAGGTCTGGATGCCCTCGATACCGGCATCCAGCTTCTTCGTCTTGTTGCGGTCTCGGGCTACGCGTACAGCCGTCCTCGCGCTAAGTGTGCCGCTCGCAAAATGGACCGAGAGGTTCGACGTCCCCGGAGTCGACGGGATATTCCGGTTCGCGGCATACCCCCCTATGTCGGTCTCACAAAACTTGTCCAGCCTCTTCATGGCCTCATGTTCCCCAGCCGGCCAGAGGGACCGGAACCTCTCTGCCTCCTCGTCGCTCAACCTCTTGCTCTCGGGCGCCGGGGGGATCTCGCAGTCGAACAGCTCGGCAAAAGCCTCCCTAGCTGACGCTGGATTCTTGCTCGGCGCGTCGGACAGCTCCAACAGCTCCAGGTTCTCGTGCACATGGCGTACCCACGCCCTGTACCACGGGCTGTACACCGCATACGGCCTGCCCGTCCCGCTCCTCAGAGCTCCGGGCATCACCACACAGGTATCATGCGCAACATGCAGCGCCATGCCTCTCTCGGCGCACAACCTCGCCATCTTGGCCTCCCTCCGCAGCTCATCAACCTCATACTCCAAATTGACAAACAGATGTCTCGCCCCCCACCCCTCCATCAACCCCAGCACCCGTTCAGGGACCTCCCTCCTCTCCTCCACCGTCTCCACCCAAAGCGGGATATCCAACCTAGCCAGATCCCGCCGCAACACTGCCAGAGACCTCAGCACGAAATCCACCCGCACCGGCGCCGTCAGGTGCGCCTCCCAGTCCTGCGGACTCAGCACGTACAGCGCCAGCAGCGGGACGCCGGCCTCGCGCGCCCTGTCGCTGGCCTGGCCGAGCGCGCGGTTGTCTGCCGTGCGCAGGTCCGTCTTGAACCAGTGGACGACGGCGCGGCCGGCGGCGGCGGCGTCGCGCGGGGCCGCGGTGGCCGCGAGCGCCGCGTTGAGGGTCTCAATGGGCCGGGGGAGAGCGTCGGCGTTGTAGGCGCGCGCGCGCGCGTTGGACATCTCGCGCGGGTAGAAGGCCCGGAGGACGATGCCGTTGGCCGCGGCGACTTCGTGCGCTGGGTGCGGCGCGCGGAGGGGGTCGGCGTCTTGGGAGGGCGGTTGTTGTTGAGCGCATGGAGAGGGTGGTGCCGGCGCTGGGGGAGGGGGAGGGGATACCGCGGATTTGCGCTTCTTGCTGGAGGTGCTGTGGTTGGTTTTGGTGATGCCGTTGGCGAGGAGGGTGGTTTGCGCCTTGCGCTTGGCTGGCTTGCTGGGTGCCATGGCCGTCGATAACAAAGAGATACTGAGAGCGATCGTGAGGTTCGTGTGCGGACGAGGAGAAATACGCTGGAGAAAAGACGGCGATGGAGTTCGCGATCGCCTCGAGATGCGCACTACGCAGGTCATGAAAAAAAAAAAAGAGGAAGATGGAAAGGGTCAATCGAGGGAAGGGTTTTGTCCCCATCTTACTGGCTTCAGTAAGGGAGCTGCCCTGGCGATTTGTCACCGGGGGGTCGTTTGCTGGGGAATCGCCCGATCTGTGTGGACGTCATCATGTCCCTGGAATCGACGCGATCGCGCTTCATCCCGTCCCAGTGGCTTTGTTAGCGCCGCCCGACCGACTGGCGACAGCGAAAACGTCCCAACCTCGCAGCAAGAGCACAATTGGACTGGTCAAAGCTTGGGCAAGCACGCAAGGAACTAAAGATAATTTGGGGGGCGAATCCAGCAAATCTAGCGGATCCCGTCACACACGGTCCGTACGGACACTGTGAAAAGGGGTAGACAAGCATTTGTCGATGCTAACAGGCCATCACATCAAGACATGGCAGTTCTGTTAGCACCAATGTCTGGAAGTATTATGTGAGACCCGTATCTGTACCATGACGAGCGACTTCACCGTCACGGCTTTTTCGAGGCCTTGCATTAATCTACGGCATGGAAGCTATCGAGGTAGCT
This sequence comes from Lasiosphaeris hirsuta, assembly GCA_030549175.1. Classification (NCBI taxonomy): domain Eukaryota; kingdom Fungi; phylum Ascomycota; class Sordariomycetes; order Sordariales; family Lasiosphaeriaceae; genus Lasiosphaeris; species Lasiosphaeris hirsuta. The sequence goes on from JAUKUA010000001.1 coordinate 7,857,584, forward strand.
TCAGAACCCCCAGATATCAAGTGTGGATCCGGGGATCCTTTGCTAGCCGGTTGTTGTAGTCACGACTTGGCTGGGAGGAATTCGAGACTCAGAAGGACGGAACGGCGCAGGTGGTTGTGATCACGATGCCAGTTTATTTTCCGAGAGAGACGATGTCCGTTTGACGCCATCGAGTTTATCGGCCGAGATATGCATGCCCGATAGAAAGATCAAGATCCATGCTCCGCCGTCTTCCCACCACCAGTTTGTCCCTATTTCGAGACGCCCAGCAAAAATGTTCCCATCTGTTGCCGTGGTCAGCCCAAACAAGCCCGTTAATAGACGCCGTGGGGGTTGGGCATACACACCATCCTCCCCAAAAACAACTCCAGCAGTCGATTTAGCGCTGGGCACTCCAAACGCTCTTCAGGAGGCCGTCACGCTGGGCCAGCCTGTTCAGGGCATCGTCGCTCTCGCCCATGGCGCGGACGAAGCCGGAGAGGGCGTAGATGATGGTCTCTCCCTGGATGGCGCGGCCGTTCTCGTCGACTTTGGCAATCGAGAGCTGGCAAGAACCGTGGTCCTTGGCCTTGATGATTCTGCCCGTCGCGGAGCACTTGCGGGGGACGTAACTGCGAGGCAACCGGCGTCAGAAAAATGTGTCCCAATTGCAACGGATTTCCCATGCGCCCGGGGCGCTTAAAAAAACAACTCACAGGTCGACGATCTCGCCACGGTCGTTCTCCATCTTAGCAGCTGGTAATGCGTACCGGTGGGTGACGGAAAAGGTGTTGTTTGCGGTGTCGGCAGCGGTGTCGGCAGCGGTGCTAGACAAAAATTCGGTCGAGTCTGGAATTTCGATGATTTTTGGCGATTTGGTGGGAGCCCCAGCTGTGGGTCGAGTGCACGGACCACCTTCCTGCCAAAATCAAAAAAGCAAGAAGCCAAGCGGCGGGGCAGTGGTCATGCGGGCCGTCAGCTGACTGCGTGAGCGATTCGCGATGCGACAAATTTCGGCAGCTGCTCCCCGCTCGCGAGCCAACTGCCAACCACTGCCGCCCTTGTTTTGATGTTGACCTTTTTCCGATACAGATACAGGATCCCGCCATTATCCAATAGCGATGCTCCCTCTGCAGGCATCATCGTTGCACCCACCCACACATATCTGACTCCTCGCGCATCAATCGAAACCTCAAATCTGTCGTCCCCAGCGAAGGCTGTCGGGAGATTGGGACGCGCCTGGCGCAATCGCCCCCCTCCGCGAAGCATTTCAAATTCGACAATGGCATCCGGCGTTGCCTCGCCCGCAAGAATGGCGCACAGCCATTCCGTCATTCTCATATCCTCATCGCCCGAGTTCCCTTCGATTGGCGAGTTCCTCTCAAAGTCGCCGACGAGACCTGCCATGCGCACCGGAAGCGCCACTGCTCCCTTACCCGACACCGCCATCAGGTCGTTCAAAACAGCTGCAAGCGCCTGGGTACCGTCGCACGCCGGGGAAGAGGGGGTCACCAGCAGAGACCATGACGGACACGAGGATGGAAGTGTCCCAACAACAAATTTGGCACCCGAGCCGGTGATCAGATTGTCTCCAGTGCCAGCACCTGCGCCTGCTCCCGCAAAGCCGCGTGCAGCAAGGAAACCAAGAGCAGCGGCAGCCACCAAGAAGAAGAAGACGGGCAATGCTACTATGGGAGATGCAGCGGGCGAAGCACCAGATGATCCCGCGGCCCCGGCGACAGCTGCTCCGCCAGTAGCAAAGCCTGCGAGGAAGCGAAGAACGGCAAAGAGCGCAGCGGACGGACAAACCACTCTGCCGAAAGCCAGGGTCACCAAGTCCACAGCGAAAGAAAAGGCCTCGAGCAAGAAGGCTGAGACCGTCAGCAAGCACTTTGCCGCACCAATCCCCGATGTAGCGCTGATTGAAGATGAGTCCCTGGTTATGGAGCCAGCGATGCGGTGGAGGACAGATTGGACCCCTCTACCCGAGAATCCTGCCGCTGGCTCGTCCGCCGCCAAAGAGGTCTCTTCATCTACCCAACAAGATGCGCAGTCCACAAATACTCCTCAGAGGGATGTCTTCAAGGGCCTCCAGGACACCTATGGTCGCAGAGCGGAGGGGGATGACCAACCGAGCGGAGCCGCTGGCAGTTCTGTGGTCAACGATGTTCTCGGGAAGAGGAAGTTGATTCAGATGGCTGTTACTGCCACCACGTCGGCTGGCAATACCACAGCCAACTCGCCAGAGATATCACCGGTAAAAACCAAAGCGCCGAAGAAGAAGCCGCGGACAATCACGGATCTTGCAACAGCTGCGTATCGAGTGCAGGAAATTGACACCTCGGCATCAACGGAGGCTTCGAGGCAGGACTCCCTCCTGGATTGCTTTGGCACCGGTGGTGACACAACTGGTGGTCCCAGCAAGGTGCAGGCCGCCCGGAAAGGGAAGGCCACAAAGAAACCAGCGAAGCCGAGGGTGTCGAAAAAGAAGGCAGAGCCACGCAAGCAAGTATTGCTATCGCCCGCCAGTGCAATGAGACAGGTGTCGCGCCAGGATTTTGTTTTTGGCACCGCAAGCCAATTGGCGACCGAGGAGGATCCAGATCTCCTGCGCGCACTGCACAAAGCAATGAAGGAGTCTAACCATCCAGACAGCGACCCATTTGCAAGCTCCAGTCCCGGGTGCGGTAATGTCGCCACTCGAAGGAGGTTGGTAAGTAAGCTTTGGGCAGCGGGTGCCAGAGATGATGAAGGCGACTTGGTTGATCTGGAAGTTGTGGACTTGACAGAATCCCCAGTGCCCGTAGAGTACTTGCTGCCGAGTCTCCCGACGGCGCCGCCCGCAAAAGACAAAGCAGAGCAGAGAGTGCAGCTGCCCGCAGCATCGGAGCGGGTTGAGATGGAGATTGCGTCATCCGAGTTTGACACCTTTGATAGTATGCTCGAATCACCCCAATTCATGAACCCACCAAAATCACTCTTTTTCTCTACGCAGAATGTTGGCGAAGCTTCGCAGCAGCCTTCATCGGAGCCAACCACCAACTCGCACGGCGACCAGCTGCCAAGCCTTGGGCCGGAACCCGACTTTGAGCCACCGCCAAGCAACCAAGAGCACAACCAGCTGCTAGTTGAGGGTCCTCCACGCCCAAAGTACGAGTTATTCACCGACGCGCAGCTGGCCAAGGTAGTCGCTTCGTACGGCTTCAAGGCTGTGAAGAAACGGACGGCAATGATTGCACTTTTGGATCGGTGTTGGACGAGCAAGGCACAAACGAACCCGGGAAGCAAAGCGCCGCAGGCTGCCATGACGACTTCTGCTGAACAGGCCGCGCCGGCGGCTCCTGTCCCGGCGGGCTCCCCAAGCCGGCCGAGGGAGCGACCGCCGAGGAAGAGTTTGGTCGCCGCGACAGCGACTGCCGTTGAAGCCGAACCGCCCCAGCCGGTGAAGCGGCCGCGGGGACGGCCCAAAAAGGACGCAACTGTAGCATCCTCTCCTAAGCCGGCGAGAGCTACCAAAGCAAAGGCCAAGGCTAAAGCTGCAGTGCCCCCCGAACCCACCACAGTGATGGCCCCGCCTCCTCTCCCGGCGCCGAGGTCGCCTCGCCTGCCAGCCACCACAACCCCCAAGCGGCGCAAAGCGCCTGCCAGAGCCGTGCTCAAGATCCCCGATTCTGGATCGGACTCTGACTCCTTTGAAGACCCCTTCGCATCATCCCCTCTGTCGTCGTCGGACAAACAAACACGTGACGTTTTCTCGTCGCCGTCCAACACGCAAATGAAAGTGTCGATCACGGAAGACACGGAAATTTCGCTCCTCGTAGCGAGCCCGACGACGCAGCAGGCGGCCATGTTCGGGCACATCACCAAGGCGGTGACGTCGGCGCCGCCGACCAAGGACCCGGAGAATCCATCGTGGCATGAGAAGATGCTCCTGTACGATCCGGTCATTCTGGAGGATCTCACAGCGTGGCTGAATGCAGGGCAGCTGGACCGGGTGGGGTACGATGGAGAGGTGGCACCGGCGGATGTGAAGCGGTGGTGTGAGAGTAAGAGTGTTTGTTGTTTGTGGAGGGTGAACTTGCAAGGGAAGGAGAGGAAGCGGTTTTAGTGGGGGGGGATGGGGGTTGGTACAGGGATTAGCAGGGCTGCATTTGTTTGGTTTGGGGGCGGCCTGAGTTTGCGAGGGACCGCGAGTTGTTCATATACTCTACACGAATGCATGATTGAAGACGAGATGGATGACAAATGGACGACTTTGATGGCGGTGTTGGTGTTTTGCCCACTGACTGACCCCTGTCTGACAGAAAGCGGGGCGGGGGCGGCGTCACGAACGGCGAAACGGCGAAACGGCGAAACGGCGAAACGGTGGGCCTCGGCTCAGAAGCCAAGTTCAACAACGACACTTGGTCCAACTCCGAGTCGCGATCTCACTCCCCACTGAGTGTCGTGTATTTCCCCGCTTGGCCCAATCATTATGCCCCCACGACTTGCCAAATGGTCCGTTATAGGCATTCAATCAATTGAATCAAAATTGGCTCTGCGGTTTGCCCGCCTCGTATTTCAAGTTGCAGCACACGGCTTTCGTTCATCACTCGTATCAAACATTGCACCCGCGACAAAAACATTGGCGGTCCGGAAAGCAAGGCAAACACGCCTGCCAGCCATGGCGGAGCCCTCAGGACAGCGGCTGACAGTATCGTCAGACGCAGCAAAAAGGAAAAGGGCGCCACTGAGACCCAGTGCGAGGTATGTGCCACCATGATGATCATCTGACAGATCCTATCGACACCACCCGGAAGCTGACAACCCCCCAGCATCCTCATCCTGTCGCCCACCAACCAGGTCTTGCTCCTGCACCGCGTGCAGACCTCGACGTCCTTCGCATCGGCCCACGTGTTTCCCGGCGGCAACCTGTCGCCGCTCCACGACGGCGGCCCGCTCGATCCGGAAGCCCCCGACGCGCACCAGGACAGCGAGCTGTACCGGCTGGCCGCGGTGCGCGAGACCTTTGAGGAAAGCGGCCTGGTGCTCGCGCGCCACCGCGACAGCGGCGCGCCGCTGCGCCTCGCCCCAGACGTCATCGCCGCCGGCCGCGCCGCCGTCCACGCCAACCGCGTCCGCTTCCCCGACTGGCTCGCCGCCGTCGGCGCCGTCCCCGACACCCCCGCCCTCGTCCCCTTCACCCGCTGGATCACCCCGCCATCCATGCCCGCCCGCTTCTCCACCCAGATGTACCTCTACGCCCTCCCGCCCCGCGAATCCGAATCCGATTCCGAATCCATCCTCCCCACCACCGACGGCGGCCTCGAGCACACCGCCGCCGCCTTCGCCGACCCCCGCGCCTGGCTCGCCCGCGCCCGTTCTGGTCGCGTCGTGCTCTTCCCCCCGCAGTTCTACCTCCTCCACCTGGTCGCCGACTTCCTCACGGGCCCGCCGCCGCCGGGCTGGGCCGGCGCGCCCGCGGCGCACTACCAGGCGCAGCGAGACGCGCTGACAGCGTTCCTGCGCGCGCCACCACAGCCGGTTGGGGGCCGCGGTGGGGAGGCGGAGGCGATCCCGTGGGCTGAAAAGGTTATTAGTCCGTCGGTGCTGTTCACGCGGCGCGGCGACGGGCGCGTGGTGCTGGGGCTGGAGAAGCCGGGGCCGGAGTTGGCGGGGATTGGGAGGGGCGGGGATTGGGAGAGAGTGGTGCTCGTACGGTTTGGGGAGGGAGGGCCGAGTGAGGTCGAGGTGAGGTGGAGGGAGGAGGTAGTGAGGGAGGAGAGGGAAAAGTTGTGATGGCCGGTGCCGGCGCCGGCGCACCGCGCGTGCGTCTTTGTAAGTGGCGTTGGTATACCCAGGTTCTAGCTATGGCTGGTCCGCACTAATCATACCTGTAACATTTCCTGGCCGAGTCCTTCGTCCTTCCAAGGTTCGCCATCTCCAGCCCTACCCGTCTTGTCGTCACTGTGGTAATGGGTCTCTCGCCTCAGATTGTTCCGTGGAGACCCAAGCCCAGAGAAAAGCTTTCTGGAGCACCACAGTCCCATACAAGAGGTTAGAAGAACCAGCGATGAGCTTCCGAATGAGCCTCATCAAGTCAACTGGGATCTTTTTCTCGATGATGGGGAAAATAGGCATGGCGAAGAATAAGCATTCAGTATCGAATGTCACATTCTTGTATGAAGGACCAACTCGGGAACTGTCCGGTGTCCCCCGTGGTGTTGTAAAAAAAACTGAAGATGGTGAATTCGTTCACTAAGGCAGAAGACTCCTAGGTGCAGTCTTGCCTCAAGTTCAACGAGGGCATTAGCGTTGCCAAGCGCAGAGTCAACGCTGTCAACAAGCCGTTCACGTTCAAGCCCAAGATTAAGGAGGGCATGTTGTCGTTGCCGCGTGGTGAGACATACCATCATGGGCCGAGGGAACGCCAATCTCTTCCCAGAGTGTCGACAGAGCCCACCTGAAGCCGTTCCGCCCCGCCGCACCTATGACGTTGAGGTTCTTGACAAGTCTCCGCCGCCATCTCGGCCGTCCTCTCTTTGTCGTCGCTCGCTCGGTTTCCAATCCGACCGCAGTCAATGTGGTCTCTGTTGCATTCGCCACGGCAGTAGGTAAGGAGATCATCTGGCCAGCCTCCTCTGAAGACCCGATCCCCCCCCCCCCCCCCCCCCCTACGCCTCACTGCTTCCAGTCGCTGGAAAGACCGAGGCTTTGGCAATCGACACCCTGATCTATCTCAACAGCAACGAATCAGAAGCCACCTTAGGGATGAGAATCACCCACCCATGGGCACCCATTCGGTACCCATACCATGAAGTGGGTGATCCAGTGAGTACCTAAATCTTGGCACCCATTACCCAAAAAAAAAACCCCCCACGGGTGAAATGGGTAGTTACCCGTAGGTGGAAAAAGACAATGAGGGTTAGGGTTGAAATAGTGCGAGAATGCATTTAAACTATGATACGGTATAATATAATAATGATATGTTAGAATCGCCAGAGTATTTATAATACCTTATCATGTAAATATAATAATGTAGCAATCTATGTAGCAATCTATGTAGCAATCTATGTAGCAATCTATGTAGCAATCGTATTAGCTTATATTGGATGGCCCCTATAACCCGCGAGCCGGCCCCCACGCCCCTTCCACTTCCCGCCTCTAAAAGGAGATAGTCAGGGCTAACCTCTTCACCTGCTAAAAGACGCTAGCTCAATGATGATGATAGTAGCGGCGATGACCGCGAAAGCACGTCCGAAAAATCAGACTCCGAACATGAGGAAACTGACGAGGAACCTAACCTATCTGGCTCGGATAGTAGCAATCAGTATGACAATCACCTCCTCCCTCGACTCCACCTCAACTACCTATGGAGGACGCTATGGCAAACCATGAATTTATCACGAAAAACCTATAGGCGTTCGTACCTAAGATCCTAGACCTTACGACACGCCATCAAAGTACTCATGGCGGTGGGTATCTCACTTTCGCAAGCTATAGAAAATCTATGAAGTATGTGACTACTATGGATTCCGGGCGTCTGGTGGAAAAAAGGGCCTGCGAATACCAAGCCGCCGCAACCAAGAGCCGCCGTTATCCAGGCGCATTACGAACGGCAGCAGTACATGCTGATCCCTAAACACCCGCAGATCTGCCAACGGTACTCTGATTCTGGTGGCCGGACACGGGCCGTCAGCGAAAAATTTAGTATCTGTCATTCATTTGATTTTGTCGAAAAGTCTGTCATATTTTTCATATTGTCTTTCAGTTCAACAACCTCTCGTTTCATCGGCAGCATTTTTTCTTTTTGTTCTTCTCCGGCGCCTTTGTGATCTTGGCTACGATTCCAGCATCAAGCATCGTCGTTTCTGGCCGTCTGCATCTGCGGCAACATCTCTGGAAGTGTTGTGCCAGTTACCGTCCCTGGCATTACTCACCTCGCAATCATGTCGACCGAGTTTCATACCACCAAGGACTCCCTTGTGGGAAATGGTATCCAGCCTACCGAAGGCTATCTCTCTTGGCCTGTCGTCCGGATCCATCACGACGCCTTCACTTTGGGACCTGGAGATAATACCAGTAGCGCCATTCTCCCCGTCGCCTGCATCTGCAGTACCATCGCCGGCATTGCCGCCCCAGTTCTCAATGTCAGGAGTGCTGTTGCCCGGAATATCACGATCCATTCCCAGGTCGGAGCGCATCGGAGCAGATCCCTTGGCCGATCAGCTTCGGAGACGTTCATGTTTCATTCTGGCGATCAGTTTGACTTTCGCTGTAGTCATGAGATACCTCTTGATCACCGAGTGTTTTCGGCGGGTGATTCCAATCAACCATACCGAGGCAATACCTTCGCCCGCGATTACGTGTGCCGCCTGAGTCCACTCGACAGGCGGCAGCGCCTTCGTTGGGCTGTGTGACAAGTGTAGGATCGAAACCCCCCGAAGAAAAAAAAAAAGAAAAGAAAAGAAAAAAGCAGTTTTCTCCCAATAACGCCCACTTTAGCTATGAGAATCACGAAGCCTCAACCTAGGTTCGTACCAAAGCCAACGAGTGAGGTGGAGTAGTTGATGATCCGTATGGACAACATGGAAGCTAGCAGACCATGATGGGATCCGTCTTGGACGAGATCCAGTACGCGAGCCAAGAGCAAAAAGACCCATCAGAGCCGCCATCCTGAGAGTAGCGAAAGCCAGGACGAAGCGATCAAGAAACATAACCGTTACATCTTTTCACACAGTGAGGAAACCACATTTTCTACAAAGTAGATGGCCAAGGGCCACACGTTCAAGTACAAAGCGTACATACATGGCAACAATGTCTTTTGCCACAGTAACGAATAAGACCACTTGCCAAACCGAGATATCAATCAGGAAGACCCCGGAGGGAATAGAAGGTGGGTAATGGATAGGCATCACTGCAGACATTGGAGGATATTTGAAATAGATCACAGATCCTGGACGCTAAACCAGTGGCCATAAAGGCCCATAAGGCCAACAACAGCAATTCTTTTGCGCGTAACGAGGGCGTTAGGCAAATTTTGGCGGGCTTCTCGCTGGCTTTCTGACTCTTGAGCCATTTCAGAGCTTTCTGTCTATAATGCCAAACTTCATGGCTTGTTGGGGCGACACCGTCCTCGCTCAATTGCTTTGGCGATGGAGACTGCGATTCCTCGTCGTCGTCGTACCTTTCGCCGCTTTCCTGGCTGACCATGTTCATGGCTTTGGCTATCTCGTCCTCGCCAGCGCTGACTTTCTTCTAGGCCGAGGGGACCTTGTATTCATGGTCGACGGTTTCTTTTGCGCTGCACTCGTCCTGGCTCTGGTTGACAGTCTCACCGCGACCCGTAGCCCGCACAGAACTATGGGTAGCTATCCATAGACTAGCGTGAGATGCGGTGTTTCCTTGATATCTGAATAGAACCGTAGTACGGCGTAAATGAACTCTCTAACCTGCCTAGAAACATGTGGTGGGGTTTCGTGCGTCTACTTTAGCGAGTCTTGTGTCGGCCTCCACTAGGACTTATTAGGAGTACAGAAAATAGAGGTAATTAAAGAGGATTTCATGAAGCACACGCTTAGTTGGCCGCTCAAATCTACCGTGGCCATCATTCATGCCAAACCCCGGTTCTGACCCTATCCATGCCCCCCCCCCCCCCCCCCCCCCCGGTCTCGCTATCACGCCCTTTCCAAACGCCACGCTTTGCCTCGTATAAGATACATGAAAGAAAATGAGAAATACACACTGTTATCCGCTACCCCAAACCCCGCGGACTACAAAAACATGTTCCTCGAATCCGCATCCTTCTTGGTCTGGCCGGGCGCCGTATAATCGACGCCGCTAAGGTTCGTCAGATCCTTTTCAAACATATCCTGGATCTTGGTGATCTGCAGCAGCTGCTTCAGGTCGAGCTTGACCTCGTCAAAGGTGGCCAGGCTCTCGGCGGCCTTGATGGCGTTCTTGATCTGGCGGCCGTTGAGGTCGTGCTCGGCCAGGACGCCGAAGCCGCGCTCGTCGACGTCGACGCCGCCGGGCACGCGCGCGCAAAAATTGCGCCAGATCTGCTTGCGCGAGTCGATGCTCAGGTCCGTGTACCGGATCGGGATGTGGATGCGCGACTTGAAGGCGTCGTCGAACGTGGTGACGCGGTTCGTCGTCAGGAACAGGATGCCGCTATAGTACTCGAGCACGCGCAGGAACACGCTGACCATGGCGTTGCGGTGCAGGTCGTGCAGCGAGCGCCGCTCCAGGAACACGTCGGCCTCGTCGATGAGCAGCACCGCGCGCCACGTCGCCGTCATGTCCATGATGCGCGTCAGCTGGTGGTCGAGGTCAGTGCTAGAGATGCCCACTGGCTCGGAGTCAGTTTGGAATCAATCATATTGCCATTCCTTGGCTGGCAGGGGGATTATCTCACGGTCGCCGCTGGAAACCATATAAAGTGGCCGCTTTACATACTCGGCGACACACTCGGCCGTCAGCGTCTTGCCCACGCCGGGCGGGCCATGCAGCACGCAGACTAGGCCCTGGCCCTTGCCCTTGACGATGTCGTCAAAGCTTTCTCGATCTTGGGCGTGCGAGGACACGAGTGCCTGCACCGTCTTCTTGACTGCGGGATCGAGCACAAGCTGGTCAAAGCAGTTGGTGTTCCACTCGATGGGGAACAGCTCGTCGGCGAAGAACTCGAGGAAGCGCTTGTTGGTAAACGAGTAGCCACGCACCGTGGCGTTGGTCAAGGCGGCATCCGCATCCGACAGCTTCTCGTGCACAACCTTCTTGTCCGACAGGAACTGGGCCATGCCGAAGCCCTTGCGGCGCGTGGACCGCTCGCGCTTGGTCGCCTCGTTTTGGGCAGGCAGCTCCTTGACGACAAACGAGTCGTTTGGCTCGAGCCGGTGGTACGTCTTGGCATCAATCATGACACGGCCGTTCACGGTGAACTTGGCGTACATGCCATCGATGCGCTTGAGAGCAATGTTGTTGTACTGGAGGTAGTGCTGGCCGATGAAGCCCTCGAATTTGCGGCCGCGCGCAACGAGCTCGGCGTGCACCTCTTCGGCATCCTCGAGCAAATCAAGTGGCATGGTTGGCAGCTCGCTCAGCTCGCGCGTGCCGGGGTACTTGGGAACGAACAGCTCCGTCTTGCGGGTGCCGAGGCGCTCGCCGTCGAAATCAAGGTAGTTGACGCGCATCCCGAGACCTGGGAGGTCGTCACAGTCGTCGTACCACGTCTCGAGGACGCGGAAGGCGCGGTTCTGATCGAGGATCTTGCAGTGGATGATCTTCTCGGGGGGGAAGAGGGTCCACAGGCGGTCGTAGCTCATGGCCTTGTGGTCGGAGGCCAGGCACTTGTCGTAGGCAGCGATGTCGAGGGCAAAGTGCGTGCGGATCCAGTCGAGGAGGACCTCGAGGTGCTTGAGCGACTCGCCATCGTCGGCAAAGCGCTCGCGGCCTTGCTCCTCGAGCTGCTTGCGGTAGTGGAAGAGCGAGTGGTAGGGGGCCTCGATCTGGACGTCGTCGACGTCGATGGGATCGCCCGGGAAGTAGCCAATCACATCGTACGTGAGCTGTCTCAGCGGCTGGGGATTGACGTAGAGGCGAGTGGTGTCGAGATCGCCGTCCGAGTCGTAGTGCCGGACCAGGCAGAAGGCGAAGAGGCGCCACCAGTCCTTCTGCTTGGGCTTTTCGGCCTCAGTCTTGCGCTCGGCGAAGAAATGCACGTCCTTATCGTCGTAGCGTCGGTCCAGGTGCTTGATCTCGCACTTCATGGTTTGGTCCTCTGGTACCTCGTCCTTCTTCGCGTCCGTCTCGTCTTTCTTGGCCTCGGCCTCATCCTTCTTCACCTCCGGCTCCGGATCTTTGGCCACCTCACCAGACTTGCCACCTGTGCCCGCCCCGTTCGCCGTCTCACTGTCCTCCTTCTCGGCCGTATGGCCATTGGCCGTGGTGGCAACACCGTTGGTCGGCTCCTTCGCCGGCGCGGCGACAGCCCCGTTTGGGGTCTCGTCGGCGAGGATTCCAGGCGCCATGGTGAGAGTTGGGAACGATGAAGTGTTTGTGATTCCAATAAATGTGGTGGCAAATGACGGACCAAAATGGTATGCAAAATAAAAATTCTTGGTCTGTCAATGCCGAGGGGACAAGTGCTGTGGGAGGAGGGAAGCAAAAGGTCAGGATGGCAATTGATAAATAATTAAGCAGCAGTGCACCGCAGCAGGCAGGACAGCAACAGTGCAGTACGTCAGATAAAGAGCCCATTGAGAGTCTCTGTCGGATGTGAGTAACGCTCAATGGGCAGTGTCTGGCCCTCTGCAGGCTGCCACGGCTTTGGGAGCTCAGACAAGTGCGCAAGTCGACATCTCCCCACAGCCAGTGACCAATCACAGGTGCAGACGCTGGCACTGTCAGCCGCGGGGCGCATCGCACGAGCAGGCAACACTGCGACAACTCAAGGATGCCTGCTTTCCTGTCGGGGGGGAGGGGAGGGGAGCCTCGCCCATTATGCAAATGGCAAAGTGCGAGTGGGAGCGATCAGATGACTCGTCGCCGACCAGGCTCTGTCCAGTCTCAGCAAGAGCGACGGGAGCGGGCACAGCCGCCTGCTGCCCCAACAACCCCAGGCGAGAAGAGGCAGCCAGTGGATGGCCGACACATCGAGGCAACTAACTTACCTGCCCATCCCACGTCACTGCCATTGACTTTTTGACAAGAACGAAAGCAAAGTGAAACCACTTGGCCCACGAATAAGCTTTCTTTTCTCTTCACCGATCGAAACTCGATCCCAAGCAATCTCTTTCACTTTGCAATTTGTCAAGCATGTGTGTGATTATCGACGCACCTTTCCAATCTGGAACTCTGGGTAGTGGAGGGCTGGGTGTTGTTGCGTCCACTTGCAATGCGACATATCGGGCGCCAAGCCCTCCCCACCGAGGGATCGAGATGTGTTCTGATCTGATGCCACCCCATCCCATGAGAAATTTATCATTCCCTGGACGTGGCTTCAAAGGGGACTCCAATTCGGAGATTCAGGTGCGGCAGAACTCAGCTGCTCAAGATTGAGAAGACAAAGAAAGGATCGTTTCGACTTGTTTCATGCCAAGCTTTGATATTGACCAGCCCCAACACACTAACTTGCAGGCATCACACCTACCACACGAGATGCATTCTGAGAGGACCATTGTTCACCATGATAGGAAACCGACCAGCACTGTTTCAACAAAAGAAAAACCCAAACCCCCCTAACCCCCCTAACCCCCCTAACCCCCCTCCCCTCCCCTCACACACCCATATGAATAAACGCGGCCCACGCCCAGGGGTCACCCGTCGCACCCCTCAGCCCGCGCGCGGCGACATGGACGGCCCACGCCACGCTCGCGACGCCAGCGACCCGGAGCTCGGCGTAGAACCTCCGCGCGGCCGCGACCGAGTGGCCGTCGAGCACGTCCCACAGGGACCCGACGGCGTGGCGGAAGCCGGCGGCCTGGCAGGCGGTCATGAGGGTGATGGCCTCGTCCTGCAGGCGGGGGGCCGCGTTGGCGCCCGTGGAGCAGGCCGAGAGGTAGGCCAGGTGGGGCGGGCTCGCGCGCCGGTCGAGCGCCGCCAGGTCGCGGACCGTGAGCGGGCTCGTCTGCCAGTCGGTGAGGAGCAGTCGGCTGGAGGATGGGTCGGTGGCGTCCGAGACGCTGTGGCCTGTGAAGTGGAAGATGGTGCACGACTGCAGGTGGGTGAGGACTGTTGGTTTGCTTGGGTGCTTGAGCTTGGCCGGTGCGCGGGAGGTCAGGGGCTTGAGCAGCTTGGCGACTTTGGTGAGCTCTTCCGAGGCTTTGGGGAGTGGCGTGCAGCCGGGGGTCTTGGGCATCGAGACGAGCAGCGCTCTTCCGCCGGTGGGGTCGGGGTTGGCGGGGAGGGATTGCGTGTGTAGCAGGGCTTTGATGGATGGGGTGTAGGATGATATGGCTCTGTCGATGACCGAGTCGGATGGGCGTGTTCGGTGGAGCCCTGCGGCGTGGAGAGGCAATTGGCTTAGAGCACCCGTGGGCATCCACCAGAGGCGAGGCCAGGCCGTGTTCCGGATCTCTTGTCGGAATCCGAGGTGGTCCAACACCGGGCCCGCCGTCGTCACCCAGAGCCATTCCAGAATCTGGAACATCTCTTGGGCGACCCTGGAGGAGGCTTCGGCCGAGGCACGGCTGGACTGGAGAGATCGGAACTGACCGACTCTCGCCTCAATGACGTCAAGACGGAGATTGGGGAGAGGAACCGACCGAATCCCTTCATACTCGATCAAAATGGCGTCGCAGCGGAGGGGACTGGTGTTGATGATGACAATGGGTCCCCGGGACGCGGCTTGTCGTATTTCGTCCTTGGTGATCGGGCACGTGTTTGTGCAGTCCGTTATTTGGTGACCGGCGATGTCGGCCCCTCCTCCAGACTTCAGGCTGGAGATGACTCCCCGCCCCAGTTCCAGCAGCTGGATGGCATGAACGGGCCCCTTTCCAGCCTCCAGTGCTGCAGATGCAGCGTGTGTTGCCAGCCCGGAGAACTCGCTGAGCATGTACTGCTGGTCCTGCTGGCCCAGCCCGTAAGAGCTGATGCCGGGCAGGAGATAAACGGCTTGGTCGAGCAGGTCACTCGCTTCGGCGCCTCGCTGGAATGCCGCGAGGATGTTTGCAACTTTCTGGGCAGCGCTGATCCGCACTGCAGGTACGGCTTCCCGGTAGTTCCAACTCTCCATGTAAAGCCCCAGGCATTCCTCCATGTCAATGAGCTCGTGGGTTTGGTGGTATCGGCAACGCAGCAGGTCTGCAAGACAGCTCAGGGGGATCGCCCTGCTGGAAAACTCGACCGATCGCTCTTTGAGGGCTTCCCTCGCCTGGTGAATGGCGTACTGGAGATCCTCGAGGGTCTGTGTTTGCTCGTACTTCCAGGACCCGACGGTTGCCAGGTTGCTGCGCCAGTTCATGCGGTCCTGGGGGCTGGCCTCGGGACACGCCACTGCCTTCTCGAGCGACGAGATGGCCAGCCAGATGTGCTTGGGGTCTCCCGTCAACCGGAACTTCCACGCCCACAGATTCCCGAGGCTGTTCCGATAAGCAGCACAGCTGCTGGCGCTTTGTGGAGAGAGCGCCGTGGCGGCCGCCTCGGCCTTTTGCATGCATCGAATGGCCTCTTCGAGATCTTCTGGGTTGCCGGTTCGCTCAAATCTCTTACCGAGAAGATTTCCAAGACTGCTTAACCGGCCTGGGCGGCCCGGGCGGTCGAATTGAGTAATCGCTTGGACAGCCTCCCTAGAGAGTGAGATGGCCTTTTCGAGGTCGGCAAAGGCCCCGAACTTCTCAAATCTTTTGCCTAGCATCTCGGCAGAGCTGCTTAGACGACTGGCTTTGCGAGAGACATGCCGAGTCAAGGGGTCGGATGGCTTTGGTCTCATGGTACCGGTTGCGAAATATCGTGGCTATTGTTGCTCCGTTCAAACACTTCGACAGGATTGCCAAATCGGGCCGATTTGCATCTCAGGATAGGTGTCGACATAGTTCCAGGGCCAAAGCACGAGGCAAAGAGGTTCTTAAGCCCCAGGTTCATCGGCCCATGACGGTGAGCAGCTGGTGTTGTGGCTTTGTCAAGGTGAGCGAGGTGAGCACTGCAGGGCTTCGGTGGGACCGCTGTGGGCGTCCAGGCAGCCACACAAATGGATGGTATCCACAGGCGTCCATTCCTGCAATCTACCCACCCACCCACCCGTACGTAAGGTGCCTTTATTTTGGCGTCCACCGCCCCTGAAATTCCTCGACACTGCTTCATCTTCCTTGCTCCTGTAACGTTCAAAGCCGCGGGTAAGCACCCATCACTGGTATCCATGGAGTTTGCCAAACCTGAGCCCGGATCCGAGTAGTTTCGAGCATGGCACACGCCAGCGCCGCCGCTCACCGTCATTCGCAATCTGCGCAAACGACGGATCATCAGTCTTGTTGCGTTGGCTGCATTGCAACCTGTGAAAACTCGCTGTCATGAGCTAATTTGCCAGAGGATCCGGGGCTACGTCCGGTGCTACGTCCGGTGCTCAGGGGGACCAGCATAAGGCATGCATTTTGATGCAGGGTATCCGGATGGTGATGATGGCGTCGATGAGGGCGGCGTTGGGTCGCCATGGATCGTTGCGCGTGAGGCGAGGCGAGGCGAGAGCGACGCCAAGATTGAAAGGAAGTGCTGAAAAATAACGTGGTGCGGGGTGCGGGACGGCTTTTCAGGCGATCTTGGGGGTGGATACGCACCAAGCCTTACGGAGCACACAGGGTGGAATGGGACCTGGTTGGCTCCCCTGATTTACCGCGTCAAAGGTATTTTTATAAGGAAGGGGCTAGGTCTCTTATCGAACCCCAGTGCGCATCGTTTGCAATTGCAT
Organism: Lasiosphaeris hirsuta; assembly: GCA_030549175.1. NCBI lineage: Eukaryota > Fungi > Ascomycota > Sordariomycetes > Sordariales > Lasiosphaeriaceae > Lasiosphaeris > Lasiosphaeris hirsuta. Next base: position 7,873,944 of record JAUKUA010000001.1, read on the forward strand.
TTCCCAATTAACTACAGGTGCTGTACAGCCATGTACAGAAGCTATGAAAGTCGTACACAACGCATTTTTTTTTTTGTTCATCCCGCCAGCCCAATTACATCTCGCAAGACCCCCCCCCCCCCCAAAATAGCACGCCCCGAAGCCCTCTAATTATTAGAGAGGTATATCGTCTGGGGACATTGAAGCCAGGACTGCCTCAATGTCTATCTCCTCAATCTCCCTGCTAAAGCTAGGTACAGGTACCTCGTAGTTGTTCATGTCAAAGTCCTCAAGAGCCACCACTGACATGGTATCGGGATAGTCCATGTTGTTGCCGGGCAAGAAGCGGGGGTCGATTTGCTGGTCGCTCTCGCCAGAAAACATCTGCAGCCTTTGGGGGAGCTGAGACGGCCCGGACCAGAACGATGCGGGACCGCTCAGCGGTGAAGGGTGGGGCCCGGAGCGGAACACATGTGCGGCCCCGTTGTGCAAGTCGGCCTCGGCATAATCCTCGATATCCGCGGCTTGGTCGTGCTTGGGCGGCAGGCCCAAATCCGCCGCTGCCTTTTTGTGCTCTTTTTGTAGCAGTGCCTCGACAGGCTTGCTCGCAAAGTCGCGAATGTGTCGGTTCAGGTGCGCCCTGGACCCGAATTTGGAGCGGCAGCCGATGGCAGGGCAGGGGAGCGAGATCTTGGACGCCTGTAAGTCGCGACTCGTTAGGAAACAGCCAAAGCCACCAATTGACTGCCAATTCCGCCAAAAAAAAAAAAAAAACAAAAAAAAAATTTTTCCTCGAAATTTTCTACTCACCACATCTTGCTGCAGCTGCTTCAGCATCGCGACGAGTTCTTTTTGCTGAGACTGGAGGTGCTGAACCATCTCTACAAGCCACTGCTGGACAGGAGAGTCTGGCTGCATTTTTTCAGAGACGGGGACCGGGGCCAATTGAGGGGTCATGGTCGGATGGATTGTAGTTACAGAAGAGCAGAATGGCAGCGTGGGGAAATCAGGGGTCCAGCCGGGCACTGCAATTGACCAACACGCGCGCGCCGCCAGGGTGCCGCAACGGGGCCCTCCCTCTTTATTGCCCGCGGCCCTATGGCCCTGTAGACGGGTACCCGTTTCCCCAGGGAATTTCTTGCATCGTGCTCTCGCTCCATCCACTGGGTGGTGGTGTGCCGCACACACACAGGATTGGGCAGCGAGCGGTGGCTTGATGGATACCATCAAGGGATACCATCAACCTCCAGTCATGGTATCCGTATCCAGAGTCCCAGGCAGACTTTCCGACGACTTGGGCAGCGACATGGACACCATATCACACACCCGCATACACCCATCTTCCACAGACCGACTATTCCCTCCATTTCTCGGTGAAACTCACGGTCTCCCATCGTTGACGGTGCCGAACACGCCGTTTTTGCTGAGTGTCTTGGTGAGAGCCTCGCCTGCCTGGCCCGAGCCAATGCGTTGTCCACTCCCTCCGCCCCCTTCCCCGCCCTATCGCAAAGGCTCGCGTGTCCAATCCAGGATCCATGCATGGATACCATCGTGGGGATACCATCAGAATCACACTCCATCACACCCCGTCTGATGGATGCCTTGCGACGACATGTTCTAGATGCTACCAGTGCGAGCGGTTCATCGAGATGCCGGCCGCAACACCATGACAGACAGCATGCGCACATGCCGGATTGGTGATGGCTTTTCTACCCAACCGAAATGCGGAATAGGACAAGCCGTGGTCGACCTCCATCCGTGGCAGGCACCCCGCGAGAATACCACGGGAGGACGGGGATACCATGGCGGAGCGGGACATTGACACTTCAGCACAGCTTGAAGAGACTGACTCAATTCAGTCCGCCAACTATGCCATTAGCAAAGGCGTTGCCTTAGCGAATGCAAACTAAGTGATATTCGCTAAATATCTCATTCTAGAGCCAGAAAATTGAACCTGTGAGGTTTCACATTTGCCAATTCCAACATGCTCCCATCTTGTCAAAACGGGGGGCTCGTCCCAATCATCCCTCAACACCACAACACAAAAAGAAGAAAAGTTGTCTGTGGGGGGTGGGTTGCCTCTCGGCTATCTTATCAGCGAATAAGGCTGCGAAAGTGACGGCGAACCGTACTGTACCTTGCAGTAGGATGATGCCGTCTGATGACGAGTGCGGGGGACGATACGCCGCCAAGCAGCCGGCCATTGGGCAACTCTGTTACCTATAACCAGTAGGGCTGGCAGCAGGAGAGGAGGGTCTAGGTCGCTGTAGAAGGTCGCCATCCCACACCTTTTAAAAAATATTGTGGCAACCTTGAGCCCGACGTCCGACGGTCACCCCAGGCTGGCTGCCTTTTTTTTTTTTTTTCTTTTTTTTTACCCAAGCAAGTTGTAAACCAATCGAAGGCAATAATCGCAACAACCCTGGGTTCTCACGCGGAAAGACCGGAGACAATCCATGACTCGAACGTACTCACCGCTTCATTGTCTCATCGAGTTCATACCCTCTCAGCGATAGAGGACGCCATCCATCAATACTATGTGCTGGCGGTGAGATAGCTGTAAAGAGACAGAACTAAAATTAGGCGGTATTACTAACTGTGACGGACATCAGGCTCGCCATCTAATAATAACATGGAGCCTTGTGCATTGTCGAGCATTATCACTTCTATATTCGCGCGCTCAGGTTACCTACTAGTATTGGCTGTATTGTTTTGCTCAGGCTGGAAATCATTTCCTACGGCCCTTAACGTGAATACTAGAGGCGTTAGGTGTTTGCTGGGTAGCTAATAAGTACGCCCTTGAGTCTATAACATAGAAGAGAATGTTTGAGAACTGGAGGACCGACACGGTCTTATCCTCGGCATTCTCGCTGAGCAGGCGTAGACGGAGCTCGCCACCTTCACGCAGATTACCTGTCGAGGGAGCCTTGTCGTGGATGAACCTGGTGCTCTCGCAAACCCAGACTTGGATATGAGATTTCTCGGCAATACGACGAACGCGAGCCTCGAGTATGTTGTTGTCCTTGTATATCTTAGTATCTAGGTCGCCTAGCTCGAGACGAACGATGATCTCAATAAAGGGATGGTTTCTTGTGTGACATGACTAAGGACCGAGCCGATTGACCTGGCCATATTGGCGTTGGCGGGGTGCGTTGGCGGGGTGCGTTGGCGGGGTTGGCGTTACCTGGGTCACCTGGGTGGGTAAGCAGAAACAACTATAAGGTTTATTGTTGTACACTACAGCTAGGAGCGAAATTGGCGTCCGGTCGCTTGCACTCTTCTCATGGAACATAGACGCACAGACGCAGCTGACGGAGTACGAATTCATTGTTGTTCGCACGTTGTACTTATGACTAAATAACGGATTTAGGATTTTGCCGATCCGAAAGAGTCAGCGCCCGAATTTGGGACTCCGGGCAGCCCAGAAGCGGGAGACAGTGTCATCACAACCAGTCCTCTGCTGACAGCAGCATCACCAACCGCGCCACGACCACAATGGCGCCAAAATCTTGCTCTCCACAGGTGTGTTCTGATCCAGGGCATAATTGACAGTAAGCTACAGGGTGACGATGGTCCAAAAGATGACGAGATAGCAGAAATAATTGGTTGTAAGGGCTGGGCTCCCCGCGGAAAGCGACCCCGTCAGATCAAGCGATTCCATCGAGGCCGGAGTTTCCAGATCCTTCCCGCCTATACTCTTTGTTATATCCCTCTCGGAGCGGTCGTTCACAGAGATGACAATCGTCGTCGCATCGGCTCTATATGACTTGCCCGTCAATTACACGATATTAGTGATCTTAGATGCCAGCTTCTCATTCCAGAAGTCACTTAGAGCCACCACAAGGTTTTCTTCAGTTTACTTGGCCGCTATTCTCTTGTTCCATGTCAACTTCCATTCCATAATGTAGTGTATGCAAAAAGGTGGGTGTCCTTCATATGACTGGCCTGGGACCTGTGACGAAGGCCATCGCGCCGGTCAGACGCGAGTACACTATATAACACAATCCGAAATGACAAGTAGCCAGACTTGTTATTTCGGCACACCTTTTGGTAGGCTGACGTAATTGGGGTTTGTGTTCAATTGCTGAAGTCGTCACAGGGCCCAGTCCTCGTACGGCACGAAGGGGAGGGTGTTACAAGCAGGCCGCAACTCGCTCCGTTAGGGCAGCCTCGCGCCACGGACTGGCTGACTCGCGGAACTCGCGGCATTATAAAGCTGGCGTTGCGGCTCGTCGCCACTGGACCAATCATTTGCAGAGTCCTCTGAATCCATTTCGAGACGGCGCTAAGGGAGCCAGACGTGTGCGAGTGGCGACGTCTGTTCTCGGTGGAGCGTGAGTCACAATCCTCTTCGCGTAACAATCACGTGGTGAAGCACCTGATCCCAAACTATCACAGAACCAAGCAGATTACGCCACCAAGCATATTTGGCCACTTAGGCCTCCGAAGGGGAATAAGTTTACCTTCTTGAAGTGACATATATCAGCGCCGCTGGAAGATGCTAAAATTCCCAAACTATCTATAAATTGACCCGTCCTCCCAGGGGCCCTTCTGGTGTCAAGCTAGAAAAAAGAAATATAGAGGATGAATGGACAGAGCTTGAAACGAATTAGACATCACACGAGAAGTCAACCGTAAAAACTTGCCCCGATGTACAACCGATAGACACCATCCGCCCTTGGACAGCAGAACAGCTTGGGCGGTATTCCGGTGGCAACCATATTAAGTTCCGGCCGTTGCAAATAATCCACGTCTGGTCCCTCCCCAAACTATACCTATGCCTTCCTGGATTATCCGGCGAGAAGGCGACCGACGGAACCGAGTTGCGATGGCCTTCGAGCGTCTGGAGGCACTGCCCCGAGGCGGTATCCCAGATCTTGATAGTATTATCGACCGAACCCGATGCGAGCCGCTGGCCATCCGGCGAGTAGGTGACCGACCGAACCCAGTCGCGATGGCCTTCGAGCGTCTGGAGGCACTGCCCCGAGGTGGTATCCCAGATCTTGATAGTATTATCGCCCGAACCCGATGCGAGCCGTTGGCCATCCGGCGAGAAGGTGACCGACCAAACCGAGTCGCGATGGCCTTCGAGCGTCTGGAGGCACTGCCCCGAGGCGGTATCCCAGATCTTGATAGTATTATCGACCGAACCCGATGCGAGCCGCTGGCCATCCGGCGAGTAGGTGACCGACCGAACCCAGTAGCGATGGCCTTCGAGCGTCTGGAGGCACTGCCCCGAGGCGGTATCCCAGATCTTGATAGTATTATCGTCCGAACCCGATGCGAGCCGCTGGCCATCCGGCGAGAAGGTGACCGACCGAACCCAGTCGCGATGGCCTTCGAGCGTCTGGAGGCACTGCCCCGAGGCGGTATCCCAGATCTTGATAGTATTATCGCCCGAACCCGATGCGAGCCGCTGGCCATCCGGCGAGAAGGTGACCGACTGAACCGAGTAGCGATGGCCTTCGAGCGTCTGGAGGCACTGCCCCGAGGCGGTATCCCAGATCTTGATAGTATTATCGACCGAACCCGATGCGAGCCGTTGGCCATCCAGCGAGAAGGTGACCGACCGAACCGAGTTACGATGGCCTTCGAGCGTCTGGAGGCACTGCCCCGAGGCGGTATCCCAGATCTTGATAGTATTATCGACCGAACCCGATGCGAGCCGCTGGCCATCCGGCGAGAAGGTGACCGACCAAACCGAGTCGCGATGGCCTTCGAGCGTCTGGAGGCACTGCCCCGAGGCGGTATCCCAGATCTTGATAGTATTATCGACCGAACCCGATGCGAGCCGCTGGCCATCCGGCGAGAAGGTGATCGACCAAACCCAGTCGCGATGGCCTTCGAGCGTCTGGAGGCACTGCCCCGAGGTGGTATCCCAGATCTTGATAGTATTATCGCCCGAACCCGATGCGAGCCGTTGGCCATCCGGCGAGAAGGTGACCGACAGAACCGAGTAGCGATGGCCTTCGAGCGTCTGGAGGCACTGCCCCGAGGCGGTATCCCAGATCTTGATAGTATTATCGACCGAACCCGATGCGAGCCGCTGGCCATCCGGCGAGAAGGTGACCGACCGAACCCAGTCGCGATGGCCTTTGAGCGTCTGGAGGCACTGCCCCGAGGCGGTATCCCAGATCTTGATAGTATTATCGACCGAACCCGATGCGAGCCGCTGGCCATCCGGCGAGAAGGTGACCGACCAAACCCAGTCGTGATGGCCTTCGAGCGTCTGGAGGCACTGCCCCGAGGCGGTATCCCAGATCTTGATAGTATTATCGCCCGAACCCGATGCGAGCCGCTGGCCATCCGGCGAGAAGGTGACCGACAGAACCGAGTCGCGATGGCCTTCGAGCGTTTGGAGGCATGCATTCCAGTCCACTTCTACTGCTGGCTTTATACTGACCCAGCCAGGTTCTTCCGCCCTAAATTTCTTTTTCACTAGACTGGAAGCTGGTGCAAATAGGAGGGCTGATGTGTACGCTTGGAGAGGGGCTTGCTCTACTACCCATCCGTAAGCCAGAGTAAACCGGTATACATCCCAAACAAGTTTTGTAAGTTTGCTGCTACCAGTACGTCCCTATGTCTCTGTTAGTCTTAGTTTTTGGTGTTGGGTGGTAGACTTACTAATAGGCCGTCAAGCTGTCTTATGGCGATGACACCTTCCGACATTGCTCGGAGTAAACTTAGAGCTTCAAGCCAGTAAAGGTACTTCTGCTCAAGGAAGGTCTGGACTACGTCCAATGTGTTGCGTTGCAGCGTGTCTTTATCGGAAATTGAGTTGCACAAATGGTCAACCCAGAAGACGCACGAGTACCGTACTGTGACCAGTGGGTCTGGAGATGGCGTTTGAACCTCGTCGATTAGGGATCCCAGTTCCTTTAAACCGTACATGTCGCGTCGTAAGTTGTCAGACATCAGATCTAGTGACCGAATGAATATATCATGGTGGGCAATTTTAGCGCCGCAGGGGAAGAGCAAGGTGGATGTACTTAGGTAATCCTTGGCCGATTTATGAGCGAAATAGATCTGGTCATCTTGAACCGTAAGAAACGATCCGCACTTGGCCACGATCTTTCTCACGTTCTCGGTCGACTCCAGAATCTGCTCCGGTAATCCAGATAAGTGACCAATCTCGGTCAAACGAAGTGGGCGATACGCGACTGTCGCCGTGGAGAGTATACGTCGGCAAAAACCCGAGTCCCATCTGTACCGATCGATGTCCTTCAGCATACGTTCGTACATGCAGTTTAATCCTCGCGGTACGTCGTCAGCGATTGGCAAAATGTGCCAGCTCTCAACCTCATCCCTACTCAGCTCTTGCAGAACAAGGGAGGCCCAAAGGATGGTGCCGTCTGCTTTTTGGCGCAGTATATCCCGCACCCGATCTTTTAACTGGATATCATGCTGAAAGGATGTAAGACCGGATAGTTTGTTGTCAAGATATCCATCGAGATCGCGAGATACATGCTCGGTATTTATTTCTAACCCGAGACCAAATTCTGTCAGCCCATAACCAAACCGTAGCTTTCTCTCGATCTTTGTCTGATTCCGGCTCGATACGAGCCACTTAACACGTTCTGACGAGGTACAGACGACAAGGTCTAAAAGCTTAGGTAGGTCGGTGACGCATTCGTCAAGGGCGTCAATAACTAGGTAAGTTATCTTCAAATCCGGATTTTGTAACATCTCGCTCAAAACTTTGCCTAGGACGATCCATACTGTTGCGTCGTTAGAGGGGTATGTATCGTCCGGTAGGTGTGAGACGAGGCGTGGTTGCCGGTGGACGAGCAGGTAGATCAGCCCCCGCAGTACTGCTGTCGCGCTATTCATCCGCGAGTCGGTGGCTTGACAGAAGAAATACGCCAGGTTGTAGCAGTGCCCGCTGGCGATAATAGCCCGCTCTAGCTCATTGATGATGCCGCATACTAACATGGTCTTGCCTTTGCCCGAGTCTCCTCGGATCCAGAGTGTCCGGCTTTCGGTTAGGTGCTGCCACTTGTCAAGGCCAAGGCTTTCGAAAGTCGAGCGATAAGCGTCAACTACTAGGCCGCCCTTTGCCTCCTCGATTCGCTCCTTCTCGAGGCGCGGGTCAGTAGAACGCAGGTCTGCGAGACGGAGGTAATTCTTGGCAATCTCCTCTCGCAGTCGGGCAAATGCCCCCGCCTCTCCTTCGCCGTAGAGAAGCGGCATATACACGTCAAAAATGCCGAGTAGAGAGTACGCCTTGTCTTCTTTGCGTGTGGTGTTGCGCTTCTTAGCCCACGCCAATCGTTCGTCGATGCTGAAATCGGAGAGTATGCCACCTTGGAGAGCTCCGAATGGGATCCCGGTTATATTGTGAATCTGTTGTTCTAGCGAGTTCTTGTCTCCGAGGCGCTTGCCCTCTACGGAGAAGAACTCCACCATGGTTGGAGCGATGAGTTCTTGAAGGGTCCACCCGCGTGTGAACCACCTGCTCAGCTGAAAACCCGCTTCCCAGGTAGATTTGTCGTCAGGGGCACAGGTCGAGACGTCCGATAGATAGACATAACATTTTGCTGCGCCCCTGTACCATCGAAACATGGAGTTAAGGGCATGCTGAAGCTCGGCAGCGTCGGATTTGTCGATGCAGCAAGTGTCTATCCAAAAGTATTTGAGCCCGTCACGTTCGGCTTGATCTCCGCAGAACCAAAGTTTGTCGTAGCCCGCTTTGTTCTTGTTTGTAACGCCGTTCAGGTCTTCGAAGAGCACCTCTTCGTCTTCCCTCCATGTGTGAGAAAGTATCGCGTAAGGCGGAATGATCGCGTCGTCCGGTAAGAGCTTCGTCAGGCAGAACTCGCCGGTATTATCGCGCTCTAGGAGGCGCATCGTCCAAAGACTAGCGAACTGATGTTCGTCGGCAGCAGAGTCGGGTTGGCGGTTGGACGGCTCTGGGGTTCACTGGATCTGCAGGGACAACGATCAGTAGCCGAAGTTGAGAGAGCCACCTAATACTAGACGCGAATTACCTACTGCAGCAAGCCGCCGTGATATTAGCGTGAAACCTCGGTGGGTTCGATTGAGCTGTTGAAGCTCGAAGATGGCTGCGGAGTTTCGATGCCCGAATCACCACCCCGCACGTTGGGTATCTGGATTGGGTTGGCGCCTAGACAGCTGGCGCCGGCTGCGCGCGCTCGAAAGCATTGTGATTGGTATGTGTTTTGCTGGTGCGCTTAGAAACATCTCTCCTCAAATTGAGCGACAATGCGGAAAGTGTCTCATGGGAGATGAAAAAATGAGGAAATTGAGACGAGCAAAGAGGCAAACTGAGTTTGGCGGGGAGGAGAAATGCCAAGGTCGCAGGTATATGTACCTACTGGATTAGCCAAGTACAGGTCGAGGTCATTGCACTGTGGAAGAAATCATGTAAGCGTCGCACGGCTCTATTTACATGGCGCTACTTTGTGGTACTTGCTTTGCGAAGTGTCAGCATCCGAAAGCAGGTAGATATCCGCCATTACTGGCGTCAAGATGTACCTAAATGTCTCTAAGTACTGATGGTCCGTGCCCAAACACATCAAACAGTTGCAAGACTGGACGCTGGTTTCGCTCCTAGCTGTACTTGATGCAACACATGTACTGGAGCATCTCAGTAAGCGCAGCAGCTAAGTATAGCTCGAGACCAGGTACTCTTATTGTGGGGAAATTTGAAATCGGCAAGAAAGAAAAGAAATGTGCAGATTCAGATTTGCTTGGTACCTTGGCCAATAATACGCCCTTGAGCCTATAACATAGAAATACAACCTCCGTTTGTATATGAAGGTGTGACGTCTTGCCCTGGCGTGAACCTCATCAAGTACTTCTAACTCTCATATTCGGACTTAAATAGGACCTTTCCAGATAAAGAAAAGGTTCGCGACACAAATATGCCTTTCCAAAATACCACAAATACCGTGTTTCTTTTCTAAAAAGGCATTTTTATAACATAGATATCACTTTCAAAATGCTAGCATGGTCTTTTGGGGGCTTCAATATCTATTTGCGGAGGGGGGTGTTACGCGCCAAACTTGAAAAAAGAAGAGGAAGGTACGGCTGAATGCTCGCTATACGCAAATATTTCCACGATGGGCCCATGTTTCCACGCTCCATATCTTGTCCTTAACACGCTCAAATACGCCATTGAAGTGTCTGAGCCCAACTGGGACACGCCAGTCTTTGGTGATCAGAAGAGGCTGTGACTTGGCGCCGCGGTTCAACATCAGAATCAGTGTAAAGATAGTCTGCGGGACCAACCCAATCATGATGAGTATAGGAAGCATTGATATCTACTTCCCGCGTGACGCTCGTCTGAGGTACGGCAGGTCGTACCTGACGTAGTTGATTACCTTGTCGTGTACGCTATCGCCAACAACCAAGCTGCCAACCACCCCCTTGAAATAACCTCCGTCTTGCTCGGTTGCTTCCATGCAAGGGGTTCGGATAAAGTATAAGGTTGGATACTCTGGGCAGGCAATAGTCGCGAGGGTGTTGACAGCCGACATGAAGACATATCGTATGACTGTGACCCTGAATGCACCGCCTCCGAATCGATCGATCTGGTCTCCTCGCGCTCTGTACAGCGTCACAGTTCCTGCAATCAGCTGTACCCAGCCGGATGCAACTTTGACGATGTTATATTGAGCACCGAACTTGATATTGCCACCGTCGGAATGATTTTTGGCGGTAGGGGAGAACCTTGGAACATGAACGATAGTGTACTCGGAGTTGGACGGGAGGCGATGTAGTCCATGAATACTACGACTCGTAGAAACAACGGGGAAACGGTTGCTTCGAAACGTGGTATCGACCCAAGTGTCGGTCCTACTACTTAGTAGTTCTGTTCAACCGTAGTATAGTGTCAGATGCGTTGTGGTAGCATTGCCGGCGGTGTTTTCACAAAATAGATGGATTTAATACCTTCCAACACGAGTCTCTTCACCCCGGACAGCGCAGCTCTTCCAAGTAAGCAATCGTCACCCTCATCACCTCAATCTATCAACTCGGTCATCTTCAGCCATAAAACTACCAATTCTCTTGAACAAGAAGGTTATCTTAACCTCGGCGAAGCCGGCCAAAAAAGATGGTAAAAGCTATAACGCTTTAATCGGCGTTACGAAATCGATCCTCGAAAGGGGGCGCGGGTCTACTCTAATACGTTTCTCATGTCTTAGTGAGGACCGTAGACTGGTATAAACAGGGCATTGAGTGAAGCGAATATGATCTCTACGATACTCCCCCTTGTTTCGACGGAAGTGTTGCGACGTGCGCGAATTAGTTTGTGGCAAAGAACACGATAAGATCCTTCCAGTTGGACGGGGTGCAGATGAGCCTGGGGTCGCTGTGATGAGTTTTCCCTTTGGGAACAACTACGGTGAAGTTCATGTTTGTCTTCAATCCGAGGGAATACCAATCAAGGAAACATAACTTGGAGCAATAAAGAAGGGAATAAAGAAATGAAAGGAGGAGCAGAGAGCTAGCGAGACGAGAAAGGGCCGCCGTTGCCTTTAAAATTCTTAATCTATTTCGCAAGACTCTCCGGCTGGCGGCGGTGGCTCAGGAGCTCAGCCCCAGTTGCGGTGCTGAACCTATCGCAGCAGCAGGACGACCTCCTTGCCAAAAAAAGAAAAAAAAACACAAAAGGCTGTTTTATAAGGCGAATCAGACGAGAAGAAACAAGTAGGAGATGGAATTTCAAGTCGTCATGGAAGCGGCTACAAAAGACACCTGTAGGCCGGCGTTCTGGTGTATGATAATACATACAAGACGTCAGGACCATCAGCCCCATGATCCTGCCACGCTCCCCTCCGTCACGCGGTACAGCTCACTCGACACCAACAAAGAGAACCCCGTCCTCCCAGAAGCAATGCTGATTTTTTTTTCATGTGATTTGGGGAGGATATCCACGGCACAGTCAATCTCCCGTGCCGTGTCTTGCTCAAAGGAAAGGGCATGGAGGAAGAGTGCATACAATTGTCTTTGCGGGCTACGTGTTGACGGGGAAATTCGACTCCGGTTTTAGTCGCCCGGGAGGCTGACGAGGTTTGGGTAGGGCCCGGGGCGGCCGCCGAGCTTCAGCCCTTGCCGTCGCACCACCACTAAAGGTTCGTCATCGACCAACATGGAAATTTGGGGATTGAGCTCCGGTCAGGAGCTTCTGGTACCTACAGCTTGAGGGACGTGGAAGCTTGCCTGGGGTGAAATAGCAGTGTTTATTGCCTAGGCGATTTGGCTTGTCTGCGCCCCCAACACCAGCCCAAGGGGGTTCCATACCTAGCAGTTAGGCAACCTAGGGCCCACAATCGTGATCACCATCACTCAGTCCAAGTGACAGCAAAGTCATTATGGGCCCGACCCCTCGCCCCTAGATCTGAGACTTTCCTATACCGGACACATAGCTCTGAGAAAAGAGAATGCCTTCCCACGCACCCACTTGGTTCGACGGAGAGTCCTCCAACCACGGCCATAACCGCCTTCAGTATCACTCGATGCATCGCAAGGGAGACGAGATTCATCCCTGATACTCCTAGAGGCCGCTGTCGGTCTCCTACGCAGCGGAATCGGGATCACCTAGCAGTCCACCCGGCAGCTTGCATCCTCCATGTCTGCCTCCCTGGTGGCCTGGAGCTGCAGGAGGAGGAGCGTCTTGCCGTCGAAGCAGTAGACCTGCGGGCACTGACACTTGGCGGCATATCTGAGGTGTGTTTTGTAAAGTATAAAATGATTGGGAATTTGGGTGGGGGCTCAGGGGAAGGAAGAGTCGAGCGAGGGCCTCACACTATGTGCATATGTGCATCACGCACATCGCCGGCATCATGATAGCTTAGTGAGAGGAACGGAAGGCTCAGGCACGTCAAGTCCGAAGCACGCCTCTTCCGTTTGCCTCTCGATCTGCCTTCTGAGAGGCCTTCAGGCCGCAAGCGTGCGTTGAGTGGCAAGCCTTGCCCGTGCGCGGCGGGGAGTCTAGGGGTTTTTATCGATGCCTTGGTCAACATCCCAAGGCAGCTAGTATGACGTGTGTGGCAGTAGTCTTTCTTTGGCCCAGCGTTGACTATAGAACCTCACCAACAGGAGACAAATGGCCCGAGGTATTAAGGTAGGTATCTAGCTAGGGGGGTATAGACACGATAGTGCGCAATTCGAAATATGCCTGAGAATGAAGGCTGTGCCAACCTAAATTCATGAGCTGGAATCTTGACAAGGCATCGGTTAATTTAGCATGGGGCTATTGTGATGTCTGCTTCTTTGGAATTGTGAGATTTGACAAGACAACAAAAGTGATTGGATGCCCCGAAGAGCTGCCTCGGCAAGTCCAGGGTTGTGTATGGAATACCGTAAATACAACCCAAACCCGATGCGGGCGAATTCGCAGATAACCCTAACCCATGCTGGCCCGCCGATCGTGGGCATTGCCCACAGGACCCCTGCGACATTTGGAATCAAGCGTGGTGCTGTGGATTTGTCAACTGCGAAGCCAACAGTCGACGACGTCACGACACTCGACCTCAACAACGATAAAAGTAAGCACTTGTTGGAGCGCCGGCAGCACAGAGAACTTGCTATAACAACACACACCCGTCGCCATCGTCGGGTTCCTAATCTTGTTTTCTCCACCACCGACCAGCTCCCATCCACACCGCCAGCAGCATAATCCCGTTCGCAATCCGGTGCAATCTGTCGCAGTCGCACAGGCCCCTCCAAAACCCACCACGACCCCCGCCAGCAGACAATCGCGCAAGCCCCAAGCTCTCTCGCCGGCACATAATAATCCGCCATCCATCCCGCCTCCCGCCCCCCCCCCTCTCCCCCCTCTGGATCCTCGTTGCATTTCGGTCCTCGACCTTTTCCCGCATGGCATCGCCAACCTCATTCCTCGCCCGCCTCTTCCGACCGTTCACGCAATCGACCACGTCCGCCATGTCGTCGTCCACCGCCGCCTCCACCGCCGCGGCGATCCCCGAGGGCGCCGAGAAGGCGACGGTCGCGGCCGGCTGCTTCTGGGGCGTCGAGCACATCTACCGTAAGCACTTTGGCGGCAAGGGCCTATACGACGCCCGCGTGGGCTACATTGGCGGTGACTCTTCCAATCCGTCATACCGCGCCGTGTGCTCGGGTAGCACTGGACGTGAGTGGAGCGAATTTCATAAAACCCCAATTCTCTCTCTTGTCCCCCCCCCCCTCGTCTCCACCACAAACCTGGGCCACCCCACCAGGACAAAACTAAGAAAGCTAACCCCTGAATTATAGACGCTGAGGCTACCCAGCTCATCTACGACCCCACCCAGATCACGTACACGCAGCTGCTCGAGTTCTTCTACCGCATGCACGACCCAACGACGCTGAACCAGCAGGGGCCGGACCGCGGCACGCAGTACCGCAGCGGCATCTTCTACCACTCGCCCGAGCAGGAGGCGATTGCGCGCGAGGTCACGGCCAAGGTCAACGAGCAGTGGTGGGGTGGCAAGGTGGTCACCGAGCTGCTGCCTGCCAAGCAGTGGTGGGACGCCGAGGACTACCATCAGCTGTACCTGGACCGCAACCCGGGCGGGTACGAGTGCCCGAGCCATTTCCTGCGGACTTTTCCCTCCCTGAATTGACGGGAGTGGGGCCGCCATGCTAAAACTCCACGAGCGCGCATTTGGAATAGAAGGAGTTTGGGGTTCGGAATGGATAGGTTCACGGCGCACGCACCGAGAGTGCAAGGAGTTAATTTGAAGCGGGCCGATAATATCAACTATATCATGTGCTTTCAGGGAGTTTTTTGTTCAGTTTATTTTGTTTTTGCAATTTCTGCTAGTTATACCATACACTTCCCGCACCGATAGAAATAAAACTTCTTCCGCTTCGCGACTTGCAGCAACGGTTAACCAGCTTTTGCAACAAGGGATATTCACTGAGGAGAGAGCCCGCCCTTTCTGAGAAAACCAAACGCCTGTTTTCAGTCCGAATAGAGACTTTGTGTTTAGTAAGCGAACGCACTATTCCGGGATGCTGAATCGGTGTGCGTCCCCGCCGTTTACTCGATCGCTCTACTATTATCAACGGCCACCATCTACTTCCTCCGCTGCTGCATCATCTGTAAAAATTGTTAGCAAGCTGGTCTGAATGCTTGGGAATCATGAGACTTGCAAGTATCTGTGCCATTCGAATAAACACGTTGAGGAAATCCAGCTCAAGAGAGATACTCTCGTTGACGGGATCAGCCCTGAAGGCTCCGCGCTCGGCGAGGCGTGCGTGGTGCAGAACCTTTTGGACATCGTAGAGAGTGAAGCCACCGAAGACGGCAAGACCACCGTACAGCCACATGCCCTCAGTGAAAGCAAGGGTGCGGACGGCCGTGGCAGGAAGAACGAGAGGCGCTAAGCCAGACATGGCAACAATGGCGGCGCCGGCAAGGAGAGGACCGCCGAGATAGAGGTACTTCTCCTGCTTAGCGGTGGCACCGACAAAAGAAATACCACCCATCATGGCGATCGTATAGAGACCGGCGCGGCCAATGATGGCAACAGGCATGTAGGCCAGCATGGGAGCAATGAAAGCAGCCTGGGTAGCATTGAAGGCGGCCCACATGGCATACTTGGGGATATAGCTGCGAATAATCGTTAGCGCTCTACTATTCCGAATCCGGCAGGCAAAAGAGCAACTCCTTACTTGTCAGGATCGATCGAGCGGGTGGCAATCATGGTGCCGAAGCTGAGACCCAGACCACCGATTGCGAACAACCACGGGTTCGTCGCCATGAGGCGGTAGACGAAGCCGCTCTGGATCATCTGGTACGCCGAGAGACCAATGATACCAACACCCAAGCCCGTGTGCATGAACGTCTGGTTCAGGTACTTCCGCTCGAACAGCGGCATGCCACCATCCTCTCTCGTCTCGCGGTTGAAGACGACGTTGATGCCAACTAGGGTCGTGCCGAAGATGGCACCGCCCACGATGAGCTTGCGCAATATCGCGCCCCGGCGCACGGCGGGGTCCATTGTCGCGCCCTGATAGTTGTAGTTGTAGCCGCGCGACGCGCCCTGGAGGCGCGAGAGGAGGCCGCTGCCCGCCTTGGTGTTGGACCGGAGGGCGAGGGTGGTCTGAGTTGTGAAGAAGGTGTTCTTGGTGGTGGCCTTGTGGAATGCCCGGATAGCGGCGGAAGGGCCTGTCGACGACTTTGCGAGCTGTGGCACCCGCGATGCTAGTCGCGCGGGGCCGGCGCGAACCGTGATTGTGAAAGACATCGTCGGCTGTCTATTTCTCGATGGTCGACAAATCGACGGGCGGGGGCGATGATGGGTGACGGGCGTCGTCGAGCTGAGTTAAAGAGTCGTTGGGAAAAGGCAAAAGTTTGAATGACGACGTTTCCACGGATATGTTTGCTGACCTAACGCCGATTGGTCAAAGCTCCACTCAGGTACTGAGGCACTGAGGTCAGCGTCAGAAGCTTCGAGCAGCTGCAAGGCAAGACTAGCCGGGGTTAGCCGAGTGTGCCGGTTCAACTCGGGACAATCGATTTCGACTTGACCCTAACCCTTCGATTTAACACTCCACTCCGTTCTTCACTTTGGACAATTCACAAAAGAGGCGTCAACATTATTAAACTGGGGGCTACGAGGAACGTGGAGAGAGCTGCCCCTTCCGCGGTTGCAGCTGAAGCTCGTTGTGACCGAGGAGGTTGGAACAGCTCCCACTGGACGGACGTCCATCGTCGCTGACGAGCACCTCCAGCGAAAGTGGAACCCCCTGCATCGGTTCACCAGCAGCCGATTTTGCGGGGTTGAGCACACCTGTCCATCACCTGGCAACTTCCACCTTTCCCAGGCCCCGGCAGCGACATTGACGCGATCGTCAATACTTGCGATATGTGGCATCGCTCGCAGATTTCCTCCCGGCGATGTCTCCTTGGCCTTCAGCAGATATTTCCCGGCCCCGAAGAATTTTATCCGATTCCGATAGCCAGGGCCGTGGCTGATATTCATGATCGGTCTGGTGCGGCTCTCCCAAGAAAATGGTAGGGTGGAAAGGTGCGAATACAACCCCGCGGCGTGTGTGATCACCGAGTTTGGGAAGTCTCGGGCAAGAGATGCAAAAGACAAGTCGCGTGTCTCAGTGCTTTGCGCCGCACCATTGGGCACCCAACCCCTTCCCGTGCCTCGCTCTCCCATAAGTCGACGCCAACAGACAAGAGGAAGCGCCCCGCTCGAGCTCATCAACGAATCCATCTCACCATGTCCCACACCACCACCCACCACACAATTTTGACGTTCCTAGAGCCGACACAGACAGATTGACCTGATCCTAGACCCCTGCTATCTGTAATATGCAAAATGGGGTCGAGAACGGTCATGCGTGCCGATGAGTGCCACCAAGCGAAGGACAAGCTTTTTGAGTTCTGCCGTCGGTTCATTGCAACGAATCCGAGAGACCCGCGATGGACGGCGATATATGAATCGGTCCCGCTAGGCGCATTTAGCCTCTCGTGCCTCTGAATTACCCTTCTTATCCTCCCACTCCGTACCTTACGGATTCCAGGAAACCGAGAGCGGCCAGCAAAATTGGCCGCTAATATTCCGTGCATCGTCGGTTATACTACAATTGATTGAACGCTTTACTACCTCGTGAGACGAGGGGTCTGGCGTGATGCTAGTGGCGCGGCGCGCGCTGTCGGCGGTTATAAGTGACTAAAGCCCCAGAAACTAGGACCTTATCACCTCCATCTGTTTGACGCGTTCGGATGTTGAAAGAGATATAACTGCGCTGCATTACCGTTCGAATTGTCATCATCTGTTCTCTTGCTCTCCATCTCGGGATTTTGAGTTAGTTCGTCTACTTTCGCGACCAAGATCCAGCTCCGCACGGTCACCTCTTGTCGAAACATTCCATCGTCTTGGACCCTGCCTTCAAACCCCCAGTGGTACTTTAGAGTTGCGCAAGTCAAGGAGCACCGCATCTGCCACGACGCCTTTCCCGCGCCACGGTTTGTTACACCCGTGTTGTCCTCCGTTCTTTGTTTCACGTTCGAGGAACGCAAACGACCACCTCGATCTGGCCCTGAATTGGAAGCACGGCCACACTTAAGAACCCTCGGGACTCTCAAACCCCTTTCTTGGCAGATCTAACCGAAGAGATCGAACTATTTACTTTGAGATCTCTCGCCTTGTTATTCTCCGATTTTCAGATCTTGCTACATCAAAAATGAGGTTCAACGTCCTCACCAGCTTTGCGCTGCTTACAGCAGCAACGACAACAAACGCGCTCTCCATCCCAGGAAAGCAGCAAATCATCCTCGGAAGCCACGCGCAAGAGGAGCTGCCAGCCGCGGTGCACACAACGATCACGACAACCGTCACTACCACAGGCACCCTCTCGCGCGGGATCAAGACGGTGACCAGGACCGTGTCCAAAACTGCGCCCACCCCGCCGGCCCTGGCCAGCAGGCCCGAGAAGCACCTCGGCCCGGCGGCGGCGGCGGCGGCGGCGGCGGCAGGCCCCCAATCCTTCCTTGAGTGGCTCATCCACCCGCAGCCGCCGCGGAGGGAGAAGCTCGACGCCAAAGGCTGCTTCTGCGCGGGTGGCAACGTCTGCTGCTACGACGCGAGCGAGGACCTCAGCTGCGGCTTCGGCATCTGTGGCATCTGAAAGGCCCGAACGCCATGCAAGCCTCGCGGGCACAAAAAGAAATTAAGGGGAGCGTTGAGATAGCGTCCGCCCCCAGCCGGGCCGATCAGAGCATTGAACTCCCCACGTGCAGAGCTAGCGGCTTCGCCTAGCGGGGATTCCTCCCCGGCCTTGGCGCCGCCAAAACGGCCGGGCGGCAGCGGCCGGGCCCCCACCGTGGCGCGGGGCCGAGCGAAGAGTGGATCGGCGGTCCGTCACACACAGGTGCCGGATCCGGATCCCGAGGAGGTCCACCGTCCCGCAGAGCCGGGCTGCCGATACGGGACGGGACGGCCGGAGAGGGGCGAACTGTTCAAGCCGCTTCGGAGCATCTCCTGGGTGGGCCATCATAGGGGGCGGCCTGGCCGACGTGGCAGGTGGGGACTTGCCACACACGGATCTCGCAGGGGTCCAGGAAAAGGGGCAGGTGCACACATGGGAGCAGGAGCCGGTCGGTGGGGGCTTGGGCGATTTGGTTGCCGTGGGCAGAGGCACCATCGTGGCTCTTGCGGTCGTGGTCACTGCAGTGGCGATACGAGAATTAGGGGGTATCTCTTGACAGTTGTCCTGATGGCACGGAGATTATGGGGGGATGGGGTGCCAAGACGTGTTTGGTAATGGAAGAGCTTGCGCAAGGAGTGTAGGCATCATGAACCACGATATATATCCAATTATGTGTGTGCCTGGGAGGGGCGTGGGCGAAGTACATACCTACCCCACGCAATCTACCTGTGACTCTGTTCAACGTCCCTAACCCCAACTTTTGCAATCGTGAAATCGACCCAACTACCGTGCCTGACCTGCCTTTCTCGTAACCAACTAGATGTCGCGGGGGGGGGGGGGTTAAGTCGCGCAACAAGAGACATGCGCCGTGGAGTGTGCGCGCGTCGAGGGATTTTACCTGGCAGTTAGGTTGCTCCGTACTGCGTAGATGAGTTGACACCATAGACACATGCCCCGGCAAGGGGGCCGCGAGGGCGCACGACCGCGAGTGGAAGGTCTGGATGGTGCCCTGGGGAGCAAGGCCGTCTCTCTGTCGAAGGAAGGCCGAACGTGGTGCAGCCATGGCGGGCTGTGGAGCCCCCAAATAGGTAAGAAGAAAGAGCTTGGTATCATCGTGGATTTTGACGCTTCTTTGGCACACCGACGGTGGCTTTGGATCGTGAGGCCAGCTCTTGGCTAGGCGCACGGCAACGCTTGCGAGAAGGAGACTAAGGTATTGTCGACGCGCCAAATTTCCGCAACGCGGATACTTAGGCTGCAATCTTGTTGCGGCCGCAGGCCGGTCTGTGGTCGCCTGGTCGCCATGGTGTGTTATCTCGATGGCTGACGACAGAAAACAGACAGATGGACCCAGCTTGCTAGCCCGTGCCGAGGGGCGTGCTGAGAGCACGAGCATGAGCATGCGCATGCTGTGCCACGGCAGCCCGGCGGAATGGAGGTTCCATGGCTTCTGCTTGGAAATGCAGCCACAGCTCTGCATGAGACAATCCGCACCACAGAAGGTTTCCAGAAAACCTCGCACGGCAGCATATCGCATATCGGTGTCTTTGCAGCTTGCAGTCTTGGTCTGAAAAGCGGCGTGCGATTGGCGCTGCTTTGGCCACTGCGGCTTTTGACGGGACCAAGGCAATTAGATGCAGAAGACGCCCGGGCCAAGGGGCGAACGTGGGAGACAAGCAACCACAAGCAACCACAAGCAACCACAAGCAACCACAAGCAGCCCACAGTCCAGCAGCCCCGAGCTAGAATTCTTCTCGAAGCGCGTCCTGCAGGGCTGTGGCGGTAGATCAGGCCGGGCCTCCTGGGGTAGCCGCGACTGGGGATTTGCTGCGAGCTTGGAGCATCCAGGGGTAGCTATGACCTGCGCTCTTCCTCAACGCACCTGCCAGGAGGGCACGACATGGGAGCTGAAACAAGCAAAGTGCGGACGGGCCACTGCGATGACACGGAGCCGTGGGAGCGCCATTTGATCGTGCTCGCTTTCGCTGCTGTCTTCACTGCACTAGTGTCGACACAGCGGAATCTTTTTTTTCATGTGGGCTTGGAACCTTATCATCACGAAGGTCAAGAGATAGGGAATAAGTAATTCATGGCAACCAAAGAAACAAAAAGCTAAAACATGCGGAAAAGGAAACACGGGTTTTTTAGGGAATGGCAAACTTTTTTCTCTTCCGGAACCACGAAGAAGCGGCGAGACAGCAGCTAGGCGGCTTGTGGCTTCGTCATCATGCAGCGTGGCTTCTCTCCGCTGCACGACTTGTTTCTCCTTTCTGCCACCGCGAAACCGACGATCCTTCAGAAGCCTGGTGCAGCTGAACTCAGCACCTCAGGCACAGGCACCGTAGCATTTCCGGAGTCTAGTAGTATACGGGAAAATTGTTTGTTTACCTCTGCCAGGTCTGCCATCGCTCGATGCGGAAGCGCTGAAGCGTGCAAGCTTGCAGTTGCCCTTTCCCAGCGGTGAGGAGATCGGAGCGAGGTGAGCCTGGCAATCCCTGGTCCGGCGCGCGTGGAGTGGGGTGCTCCATGCAACGGCTCCATTTTGGCGGGGTTGACAGGGCGCGGGCGCCTTCCAGATTCCTCGCTTCCTTACCTTATCGTGGTTCTGTCTCTGCGTCCTGAACAGGGCTCACCGACTTAGGTTCGCCTGTCCGCTTGAGGTGTGCAGGCACGCAGGCAGGTCTGCCACCGTCTGCCACCTCTCGGCCGCATGCAACGTGCAGCATCTGGATGCAGGAGTCTGAACTGGCACGGCCTGGCATTCCTGAGCCGCCTATCAGACTGCTAGAGCAACCCAGCGACCGACCTATCACGACGACGGCGTCGTGGGACGTCATGGACACGTTAGGTTAGGTCGCGAGATGCACACTCAACGGGAGGAGAAAGGTGCCCTCTCAACCGGCCTGGCTGCATGGGCCATGAGCCATGGGTGTGCCATGGGTGGTGGGCACCACACCCGCGTCCACCCGCCGCGACCCCTAATCCCCCTCTCTCCATTCCTCCAGCCCTCCGTCCCGGCTGCGCAGAATCAACCGGCATTTGCAGACCGCCGTGCCAGACACTAGACATACTGCCAGACCGGTCATATCGGTCATTTCCTCATCATCTCATAAATTACGTGGAGCCTCCCGTGCACGCAGAGTGGTCCGCCCGCGCTCCGTGCCCCGCCATCGAGCTAGTTTAGACTCGAACCTTTGCAGAGTTGTTGAGCTAGGAGAGACACCGCTGGAGTAACCCAGCACGCCAGGGCAGCAGCACCCGGCACCCAGCACACCTCCTTCACCCAGTCTGCTCTTGAGCTGCTGAGCTCGAGCGCATCTTCACACACACATCAAACATTGCCTTGTGCCTCGACAACCCCGGCGAGGACTGCCATTTCAGCCTGCCGATTCCATACGAGCTTTTGCACCAGAGACGGACGACCCAAACCGTACACGCGCAGCCCTGTGGGCAACTCGCAGCCGTCACCTCACCTCCCCGTCCGCACCTTTCCGCTGCCCCGTCGCATCTCTGTGGTTTATCACCATGTCCACGGGTCGCTGCTGCTCTAGCTCCTGTTTGTCGATCAAGGCGGTGTCGGTGGGTGCCCTGCTGCACTGAGGCTCTTTGGCCTGTCTGGCTTCGCTTGTCGCTTGTCGCTTGTCTGCTTCAGCTGTCGCCTCAGTTTTTGGCATTTGTGTCTTGCTTTCTGCTCTTCGCTTCGCTGCTTGCTGCACGGGTCGACGAGGCGGGCCCCACGCTCCCCAGACGCTGGAGACTTGGAGACGGGAGACCGACGTCGAGACCGCGCCGTCCTGCGACCTCAGCTCTCCCCCTCCCCCCCCTCCCCCCCCAGCTCCCACAGCTCCCACAGCTCCCACAGCTGCCACGAGCTTCCACATCGGTTTCCTCGCTCCCGCCACTGCCCCGTGCCTGATTTTCACCCATAAACACGCATTCCGACTCGCTGGTTGATCTTCGCAAGCTGTTGTTCCCGAGTTCCTACCCCACACCTTGGAATCCCCAAATCTGTCCTTCCACCAGTTCTCCGGTTCTCGTGGCGCCCTACTGCGCGTTTCAACTCCTCCACACCATGTAAGCGATGCCGGAGCAGAAGCCGGCGGGTGAGACCAGGCATTAACGCTGACCAAGTCTCCCTCCCACAGTTCCCATCAACCTCGAACGCGCCCGAAGCCGTTATCAAATCAAAGCTCTGCCTCTCTCGCCTTGCCACAATGCGCCAGCCCTCATTCTGACCGTCTGCCGAGAAACGCCAAACGCAAACCGGGCGCAAACCTGTCTAGCCACCCCCCCCCCCCCCCCCCTAATCAATTCAAGACAGCGGGACGTCGAGCCACTGGGCCACTGGGCCACCCGGCGATCCCCCTCACCTGCGACGGCGACAGCTACCGAGACGAACCTCTTCTCCAATTCCTGCGCGAGCCGGCGATCTGTTCGTTGGCCGTTCCCTGCTCCCGTGCTCGTACCCCACAGGGGTCAAGAAAAAGCGACGGAGAAGAAAAGAAGGAAGCATTAACGCGCTTCTCCAAGCCTGCCGTGCGCCGTGCCAGGTGTTCCTGTGTGGGGAAGCCGTAGACGCTGCTGGACTGGCTCGACTGGCTATAGCATGAAGCGTCCCCGCCTAATCTCGATCTAGCCGGCCCCTCCGTAATATACGGGACTGCGGGACGAGAGACGTCATTCCCTGGCGGTAATATTTCTGTAGCATCGGATTGGCATCACCGGAACCTTCCAAATAGCATCGTCAGGCACACCAGGCCATCCAGCGCAAGGGGGGGGGCTTCTCCCGCCTTGCCCAACACGCGATGCGGCGGAACCGAACCCCGCCTCCTCCGGCGCCATCGCCCTACCGGGCCTTGGCCCACCACCACGCCCACCATGGCGCGGCCCCTCAAGCGGTACAGCAGCACGTTCCGGCATCCGCTTCGTCTCTGATCAGGTCATTCAATGTCGAGACGAACCCGACGCGGCCCATGCGCCCCTCGCCGCTGACGGCTTCGACCATTCCTAACATGCCGCTTGACCTGGTCGATCGCATCCGGTCATTTCCTCTCTTCATGTCTGCCCCAGAAGATTTCCTGGTCGCCATCGGCGCCCATCTGAGGCCACAGATCCACTCTGCACACGACCACATCCTCACAGAGGGAGACGAGGCGAAAGCAATGTACTGGCTGGTCCGTGGCATCGTTGCTGTCACCTCGCGCGACGGCGAGGCCGTCTACGCCGAGCTCACGCCGGGTGCTTTCTTTGGAGAGATTGGCGTGCTCATGGACGTGCCCCGAACCGCCACCATCGTAGCCCGGACAAAATGCCTCCTCGTCGTCCTCAAGAAGGAAGACCTCCAGGCCGAGCTGCCCAAATACCCCGACATGGAAAAGGCCATTCGACATGAAGCTCAGGAGAGGTTAACCATCCTAAAGAAAAAGCGCCAGGAGAGCGGCCAAGTCGGAAAGCTCCCCGATAACAATGGCTCCAAGCTCGCACGCGAGGCCGCTCCGGGCGAGGTGAGCACGGGCGATGTAGGCGTCATCAGAGAGGGCGCCGTAGTCAACACCAAGAAGCGCAAGTCGCCGAGCCCCGGTGTGATCGAAGACCCTGCCATCAGCGGAAGCGCCCTCGGCAGCGGTTATGTCAACATCCGCAAGACACTCAAGGAGCTGCCTCTCTTCTCGGCCCTGCCTGCCGACACCCTTCACTTCCTCGGCCTCAGTGCGCAGCCCAAGACATACTCTCCCTTCACCGATATTGTGCGCCAAGGTAGTCCTGGAAATGAGATATTTTTCATCGTCCGTGGCGAAGCCGAAGTAATACACGAGATGCCGAGCCCCCCCAATCCCAGGCGGTCGACGAGATCGTCATACACGCGGCCGAGGTTAAAGCAAGGGCAATATTTCGGAGAGGTGTCGAGCTTAGGACTATCCGAGGGGAGAACAGCCACCGTGCGGTCCATCACCGCTGTCGAGTGTCTGATGGTGGGCGGCGAGGCCCTCGATGAGCTGTGGAAGCGCTGCCCACCCGAGATCAAGCTGCAGGTGGAAGAGACGGCAAAGAAGCGCTACCACGCATCTGACGACGATGTCGAGATGGGCGATGCTGAGAGCCGCGCCCTTTCTGACGATGAACGGTCATCAACCCCACCCAGCCAGGCCGGCCTCCCCCAGGTCACATTCACGACACCCTCCAAACCAACCTCGCCGACCAAGACCGATGCGGAAACGCGTCAACCCTCGGATCCCGATCCGTATCTCAGTGTGGACATGGAGAACCTCCGCAACCGCCGACGCAACTCGCTCGCACCCCTTGCTCCCCAGTCAGACTCATCTCCCATTGTGAGTGCTGCCAAGCCGAGCACGTACGAACTCAGCCCTCTCAAGCTATTCGCCCCGCCCCCGCTCGCTCTCACAACTCACGACGACTCCCCCTTGCCATCAAAGCGTGCACGCACCCTTTCCCGGAAATCATTGGCGGGAGAGGATGAGAAGCCACAGTTACCAGACAACATCTTGATTGCTATCTTCAAGCACCTTGATCTTTTGGAATTGATTCGTATGAGGATCGTTTGCAGGAAGTGGCGGCGATTCCTGACCGAGAGCCCCAAGCTTTGCACGCACGTCGACCTTAGTCCGATCAACCGGAAAGTGACGGATTGGTCTCTCGCCAACATCATTGCCCCGTTTATCGGAACGCGGCCGGTCGAGATTGACATTGGCAACTGCTTCCACGTCACCGACGAGGGCTTCCAGGCGCTCTGGAAAGGATGCGGTAAGAACATCAAGACATGGAAGATGCGTAGCGTGTGGGACGTCTCTGCCGGCCAGATACTGGAGATGAGTGATAATGCCAAGGGCCTCGAGGAGGTGGACTGGAGCAATTGCCGCAAGGTCGGAGATAATTTGCTGGCGAGGGTGGTAGGCTGGGTTGTCCCAGTAGCCCCGCCTCCCCGCGAGAACTCGAGAAATGTAGTCATTTCGAGCTCCGCCGCCAGGGGCAAAAGGGGTTCCCAGCACCAGCAAAAGACGCCGGAGAGGCCGTCCGAGGGCCCACCAACGGGTCCCCTTCCTCCCCTACCGGGCACCGTTATTGGGTGCCCACGTCTTCGCCGTCTCAATCTCTCTTATTGCAAGCACATTACAGATCGCTCCATGGCACACCTGGCAGCCCACGCCTCCAATCGGCTCCAGTCTCTCTCCCTCACCCGCTGCACCTCCATCACGGACGCGGGCTTCCAGACCTGGGCTCCGTATCGGTTCAACGAACTGACACACCTGTGCCTCGCCGATTGCACTTACCTATCGGACAACAGCATCATTTCCCTGGTAAATGCGGCCAAAAACCTCACCCACCTAGACCTCAGCTTCTGCTGCGCGCTCTCGGACACGGCAACCGAAGTAGTAGCCCTCGGCCTGCCTCTGCTCAGGGAGCTCAGGCTTGCCTTCTGCGGTAGCGCCGTGAGCGACGCAAGCCTGGGGTGCATCGCCCTCCATCTCAATGAGCTACGGGGGCTCAGCGTCCGAGGCTGCGTCCGCGTCACTGGTAATGGAGTCGAGAACGTGCTAGAGGGCTGCGGTCGGCTGGAGTGGGTTGATGTCAGCCAGTGCAAGAATCTTGGGGGCTGGCTGGTAGGCGGCGGCGTGGCGAGATGGGGATTTGATGAGCGCGGAAAGGGAGAAAACGACGAGGGTTGGAAGATATCGGGTGGGAAGCCGCCGGTCCAGGGTGGGAAGATGGGTGCTGGTGGCGTTGGCGGTGGGATTGGTGTTGGGATGCGTGGGGCAATCAAGGTTCTGGGGCCTGGGCCAGTCATGCGGCCGGTGATTCCACCCCGAGGAGTGACTGCGCGTCGAACTCGAAGGCCGGTGAGGTTTGTAGTGGAAAAGGGAGTCGGCGGGCTGAGGTGAGCCGTCGAAAATCATACACAGGCTGGATGGATGCATGCATGGCGCTCTGGTCTGGACGAGGTACGAGGCGGCTTTTTGTATATGACGATTCATGACAACCGGCACATACGCGATACACGACCCTACGACTTTAATGTTACATAACGGCTGGACAGGCATGGGTCAGGATCATAACATAGACGCGGGGTCGCGGCGAGCCAGGGTTAAAACTCGGAGACGGGGACGGACGGGCAGGTATCGCGGATCGGATTGGAATGGATGCCCAGGGATTGATACCCCGTTTCGTATTTACACAGGTTGTTGGATGGGATATATTATTGTTGGTTAGTGTTTATTGCATGATGGAATTCACATACAACACGGTGTGCCAAGGTGGGCTGTGAACACTGCTGATACCCTTTTCGTTATTTGAATGTGATACTATTTTTGAATGACGCTATTTCAGAGAAGCGGCGTTTTGACACCTCGCCCCTTCCTCACAAGCTTGAGGCAGCACTTGAGAAACGCGGTCGAAGTGGCAAGAGTTAGGTCAATGTGGAATCCTTTTAAAACCCTGGGATTATCTTTTTGCTTGACAAAGGGTCCTCGGGAGCTGTGGTAGTTGAGTAGTAGCCTGGTTGTTTGTGCCCCTATTGCTCAAAAATTGCTCGTTAACATGCAAATAGCAAGCTCCCTGGTGCTTCTGCCTGCCTTTGGTGCCCGTAGGTTAAAATATAAAATTCTAGTGCATGCTGGTGCCAATTCCCTTGTTGATTTCGGATGTATTTGGCCTCCCCCTTTACCCCCGGACCCAGCGAAATCAACCTTGGGCCTACAAATTCGTTCCTTCTTTTCTCTGAGACAAAAGTTTCGTCCGGTATCCCAATTGAGCACTCGACCCGCTCGCCCCATGCTCCCTGCCGTGAGGCCTGCTGCGTGTGCCCCCGCGTCGTCGTGGTCCTTGAGATCGCTCCTTCGTCTTGTAAAATAGTTTCCGTCTGACATCCCCCCTGTTTGTGCTCCATTCAATCATTCTCAATTCAATTTCTGTAATCTCTCAGGCTGTTTTAGTCTTTCCGGAGAGGCCCGTCCGGAGGTCAATCTACGCGACCCAGGGTCCTCATGGTCGTTCTTTCTTTTTGTTGAATATCTAGTTTCCGTCTAGTATGCTCTATTCGCCTAATTTCCGTTCCCTTGCTGTGAGCTCTATGACCCGTCAGAAGCCAGGCTGCATGCCCTGAGTTGGTCCTTGTGATCACTCTTGCCTTGAAATAGTTTCCTTCTGATGTTCTTCTTCAGTACTCCATTTCCTCATTCTTTTTACTTGCTGTGAGCTCTGTGGACCGTCCGGGGATCAAGCTGTGTGCCCCGAGTCGGCCGGGTGCCCTGAAGGTCGCTCCTGCTTCCTGTTAGATGGGTTTCGTCCAATATTCCTTTTCGGTGCTTCATACACTCATTCTTCTTCATTTTTGGAGCTCTGTTATGGCCCAAGCTTCACTCCAAGAAAAAAAATATAAATACCACTTCTTCCATGGTGACATTTTTCACATTTTCCTCTCCACCTCACGCCAACCTTTCTCAACTACTTCACACTGGCATTCTTTTCTTTGCCTTTTCTTATCTGGGCACGCGCGTTTTGAACCTCCCAAAACGCCTAATTCTGTGTCCGCCAGGTCTTTTCCCCCCTCAAGTGCGCCTTTTTGTTTTGCAATCGGGCCTCTTTTTCCTCCAACCGCGTCTTTTCGTGTCGCAATTAGGCCTCTTTCGTAGCCAGCAACTCCTATCAGCCATGTCCAACAGCAACCTGGCTTTCAACTGGCGCCTGTCGGCCTACGACACAGGCTACGAGAACCGCCCCGAGAAGGCAGTGATTCGTATCGGCCATTGGGGCAGCGACTGGGTCGACGTGGACGACGGTGCCGACGAGAGAAGAACCAAAAAGATGGAAGTGCTCCAGAAGGCCACAGCTCTAGCCCAGGCCCAGGAACTCGCCGAGATGGAGGAGTACTACACCGAGATGGGGGGGCACCACGCAACTGCTGCGATGGCCGAGCAGCGCGAAGCCATTCTCAAGAGGCACGCTGCTGTGAACGCCCAGATCGCAGCGACGGCTGAGGAAATGGCAGCTACCAAGCGCCAGGAGGTAGCCGACCGGGGCAAGTTCAGTAAAGAGGACCTCAACGTCACCGGCTTCGACCCTACCGACCTGGCCGCCGTCGTGGGCAAGTTTCTACCCCACAATGCCTTTCCGGGGGTCGAGCCCCTGGCTCCTGTGTCTGACCCGTCCCAGGGCGCGACCAAAGCCCACCTCGATGCCGAGATCCTTGCTGCGACCGAGCACACTGTCAAGACCATCGACACGGCTCCGTTTGTCGTCATGCGCTTGGTGGGAGGTCGCACCACCCTACACCTACTCGCCGACCGAGAGTCGAACCGGTTCCGCTTCAATGTCGACAGTGCTTTGCCCACGACCCTGTCGGATGACCTCAAAAGCCGCCTGGTTTTCTTCCGCGAGTGGACCAAGCCGGGCTGCTCAAGCGACGAGGCGCGATACGACGCCTGGATGGGTGAAGTCAAGCACTTTGTTAAGAACTATAGACCGCCGGTCCGAGTTCTGCGCTGGTGGGAGCCGGAGGATCCCATTCATGACCTCCCCATTGAGGTCCCCGACCTTGCTGACCTGGCCGGCCTGCTCCCGACAGGCCAGTATCAAACGTACTTGACGGACCTCCGCCGCAAGGTCGCCAAAGAGGTCGCAACCCAGCTCAAGGTCCCGTCTGCCGTCTCCGACGGCCACCACGTCATCTGCCGTTATATCAACAGCCCAGATTATGCCCCAGATGCCGAGCTGCAAGAGGCCCAGATAGCGGCCGAGGCCTTTCAGGTAAGCACCAGTCCCCCACTCTTTGCAACGCCTATGTGCCGTGTCTAACCACTGCCATAGCAAATCCGACTTGGACCATCCCCCGAGGGACCTCTTCTCATCAGCCCCGGCCAGATGCACGCCCTCAAGAGAGCGGTGTACGAGCACGGTACCACGAAATCTTGCATGCTTGCCGATCAGGTCGAGGCGTATGTTATCGTCTTCTTGCGATTTGGCGTCCCCCTGGATGGCAATCTGGACAATGACACGCTCTACGCCATCTTTGAGAAAATGATTCGGATTGTGCACATACTTCTCGTCGGCGACATTGAGGATGAGATCCATCCAACCCAGTATCCGATCCCCAGCACGGGCGAGGACAAGTAGGCCAAGGGGTTGTGTGCGGTTATGATATAGGAGTTGCGGGTAGTTAGATAGGGGTTTCACGGGTTTACGATGGGGCTCTAGCTAATAGGACAACGCAATGAATTTTCAACCGAATGCGTTTTTTCGAGCGATAATACGCCGAGTATATTACAGCCCTGGAAATGCCTTCCAGCATAAAAAGTATGGCATCTCTAGTGTTAAAAAGGCATATTTAGTATTCCGCAAGGCCTCTTCACCTTCAAAGAGAGCATTCATGGTGCTTAAAAGGCAATTTTGGCATTTGAAGGTCTTTTCCATGTCCATGACTGGGCATCTTCCCTGGCAATCGCGGCTTTCAAGTCTCACGCTAACAACTTCAAACAAACAAGTTGTGCAAGACTGTACCACCTTCCAGTTAGTTTGCCGCCCAGCTGTCCTCACCTCAATATCCTCACGCGAGACAGAAGCTTCTGTTTCCCCGGGCGCCCAAGATCCGGCGCTCTGTTGGTCGTCCTCCCCTCCGGTGTTTGTGTGTTGTCGGCATCAACAATCGTAACTTGCACGGGAGTGCTTCTATCTACATCAACAAACGCAGCTTGCACAGGAGTTGTTCTATCGACATCAACAACCGTAGCCTGCACAGGATTTGTCATCCCCGTTCGTGTGCCACGAGCCCGGCAGTTTCCTTCGGCGGCGGCAGCATCCCCCGCAGGTGCTTCAAATTGTCTCTTGTTAGGTACGGAGCGTCCTTTTTCGGCTGTTGCAGGGCCGAGTCCAGGACCTCGGGGTCCGCACCCGCTTCCAGAAACATTTCGATGAGTTCTGTCGACAAGGACTCTTCCACGTCGTAACTATCTTTCATGAGCCTGTCGAGGAGCAAACCTCAAACCGACCAGGGGGGTGTTATCACGCCCAGGCATCATCTGGTTCGGATCGTAGCCCGACTGCAAAAGGAGCAGAAGAACCATTTCGGGGCACGGCTGGGTGTTGTCGTTCTTGACCCATATTATGAAATCATGCAAGCCTGGTCTTTCCACGGCACGCCGCAGAATCGGGTCGCAGCAACTAGATCCTTGGGCTGTATGTTGCACCAAGGACTGTAACTCGGCATGGTTTGCCACGTAGTTGACGGCAACAGCCTCAATGGCAAGTTTGAGACTGATCTACGACTTGAGGAGCGGTCCTGGGGGAAGCTCTTGCTCCATGTCGCGGAAGTAAAGAGACATATCCGATAGATGTCCAAGTCCCTAAATACCGGAATCGCTACTGGATCTTGGGTTAATATGGCCTGTAAACCATCGAAGAACACCCCTGGGCTTCCATGCTCCTCGGCATCCGCCAGAGCCGCCCAGTTAAAAGTCGTCGTGGGACAAAGGAAGCAACTCAGCTTGTCTTCCAAAGAAACCATGTGAAAGCTCTGCTTGGCAAGATGTAGGTTATATAGAGAAAGTGCTGTATGTGGCTCAAATCTCGGTGGGAGGTTGAGACAATCTAGTTCCCAAATAGAGGGCTCGCTGAGGAACTCGGAAGACTGTGCGGTGCATAAAGGCCACTCTGAAGTTGATGCACCGAGGGTTGTGGAAACGGCAGCGAGTGCTTGAGAGACAGGGCATCTGGCCAGTGGTATCCCTCGATGCCTCGAGCAACCCGCCGCATCGGCTCCTGAGACGCCCCTCGAGCTCGGTGCAAAGGTTAAACTGGGCCTGGTGGGAGAGCTGCTGGAACAGCTCCTCGAGCTCCGGGAGCAGCTCGTCGACGCGGCGGCGCAGCTCCGACATGTCGTCGTGGTTGGCGAACCCACTCAGCAACGACCGGCAAGCCAGTACCACCCAGAGGAAGACGCTCGACGACGCCTTGTCGATAATGTCTTGTATCATGCTTTCACACTCCGTGCTGGACCTCAAGATATCGGACATGTACCCATGTTTGCCGATGGTCTCGTTCACGTACGCCGATATGTCGCCGTGATTGAGGTCCTGAAGTCGAAGCCCCGGAGAATCGCTAAAGGCTGCCACGCAGTCCGGGATTGGCCGGCTAAAGACGAGCGAGCACCTTGATGTACTTGATGAAGGCTATGCCGTCCATGTAATCCCCGGCAACCTCGTCGAGACTATCGATGAGAATGCAGAACCGCCCTCCGATAGTATCTTGGTTCCTGCCGATGAAGCTAAAGGCGTGCATCATCTCCACTTGTGATGGCAAACCCACATCAACCAGGCCCCTATGGTCGCCCAGGACTTCCTTCCACATCTGAGGAAGGGCCCACTAAAGCAACAGCGTCTTTTCAATATCCAGTTTCGTCTCTAGAATTTCGTAGTCCCGACCGAGATGACGCGAATCAGCAACGAGATTGAACAGGTCGATGATGTCCTTAAAGGTCCCAATCACTCTCCTCAGGAGCTGGACCACACCAGTGTCGGGGTTCTTGTAGGAAAGACCCCCACCGCATCTCTGCATGAAGATGTGGCGGTTCAGCTTGTGACGTATTTTCTACAACATGGCTCTGCAGCTCTGCCTCTTGCAGCACGCTACCGACGTAGTGGCAAAGATAGAGATGGTGCTACGGGTAGAGCGCTAGAGGACCCACCGTTTACATTCCGGAAAACACCCCTATTACCGCTGAAGATGACCGCGGGGGGGGGGTTACTTAATGCACCAGACCGAGCTTGGGTGGAAAGTGCACAATTCGTGCTTAGCCCTCCTTGAAGCAAAGAAAAGCCCCCAACAAGTACATCTATGTCGAGGAGAAAACGAAGAGTTGCGTCCCTTCCGTCTCAAACGAGCACCTGGCTCAATACCTCGGCGAGACAGTGATTACGTGAAAAGGAGATCAAGAACGCTTAGGAAACAAGTAGGGTTACCTCACGGGTCCTCAGCACGGGCCAAAAGACCCAATTAGACCTTGCCAACAACCCTAATAAGGATGCATTCGCCTTACATGCACACAGCACAGAGTGGTTCAACCTTCAGACACAGGAAGGGAGGCGAGCTGCGCTATGCCATATTCTCGCGCTATTGAGGTGGCATATCGCCAAAGGTATCCGCCGCCAGACTGCGGTTGATGAGCTTGGAGCGCAGTAAAGTAATTATTGATGATGATTCTATGGATATTTATATACAAGTTGGACACTAAATATCAATACCGTTTCCGTGGGACTTGGGCGCACCAGACGCTCGCTATGGCCGGCCAGGCCAGCTGTTGTAAGCCGACTCCCCTTTCATGTTATCTGCTTCATTATTAGCGATGTCCAAGTCTTGCTGGCCACGTGGGTGCCTACGGCTTATTTCGTCATGGATGGACGATGAAAAGGTGGAGAAAGGAAAAGAGAGTGGCTGTTAGCGAGGTTGCTGTTTTGATGGTGACAATAAAATCCATCATCAAATTGCAAGGGGGTTTGGAGGCCAAACCAAAAAAAGAAAAGGAAGCACCGAACGTGGGACTCGAACCCACAACCTCAAGATGTCATCCTGTTGGGGAGTTGTAGAAGTCTTGCGCGCTACCAATTGCGCCAGCCCGGCTGTTGCTGCTGCTGATTGGAAGATTTGCCACAGAACATGGCACAT
This sequence comes from Lasiosphaeris hirsuta, assembly GCA_030549175.1. Lineage (NCBI taxonomy): Eukaryota > Fungi > Ascomycota > Sordariomycetes > Sordariales > Lasiosphaeriaceae > Lasiosphaeris > Lasiosphaeris hirsuta. The sequence continues at coordinate 7,907,232 of JAUKUA010000001.1, forward strand.
GAGTAGGATTGCTGGGGCGTGCTGGGTCGGTGGTTGGACATTGGCACAGCATTCTCTGCTTCGTCCCGAGCTTTTCGTGGAAAAAGTCCACTTTAATCCGCTGCTCTCGTGTCATGAGCGGGGTTTCTGGCTGTGCGTTGGGGCGCTGGTGCACTGGTGGTGCCCTGACGCGCTGTGGAAGAATGATCGCAGAGTCGGTGCGCTGTGCAGTGGAGACGTCCACGCATGGATGGGAGGGGGGGCACCCTTCCCTTCTCCAATTCTCGTAGAGGGCCGCTTTGCGCTGGGATGCCCGGACCCGTTGTGGGACGACGGTCGGGTCCGGGGTTGGTCCTATCAACTCCCGGCATTCCTCGATGAGTCACATGAATTTGTGGTCGATATTTCTGCCGTGTCCAAATCATTCAAAAACTCAAGATTTCGGTCAACAAATCTGGTATCCGCTTTTGGAAATCCCCATCATGACGTCACAGGATCCAGTGGTGAGAGTGGGCGTCGCCGCCGTTGTCACAGATGCAGAAGGCAAGGTGGTCATGGGCATTCGGAAGGGCAGCCACGGGCTCGGTAAGCAAATGCCACCGTTTTTGGGTTTATGCAAGTAACTAACTAACCCCCTAGGCCACTGGCAGTTCCCAGGGGGTCACCTTGAGTTTGGCGAGGACCCCCTCGTCTGTGCCGAACGCGAAACTCTCGAGGAGACGGGCCTCGTTGTCCATGCCGACAAGGTTGTGGCCGTAACGAACGATGTCTTCACCGCTGACTCCAAACACTACATCACCTTGTTTGTGTCATGTCGCCGCGTCGACGATGCACAGCAGCCCGAGGCAACTTGGCCCTTTCCCTATACATTGGTAAAACATACTAATTGATTGCGTAGACTCTAGAGCCTGAAAAGTGCGAGGGCTGGCACTGGAGGAGTTGGGATGAGGTCAGGGGGCTCTTGGGAGGTGACGAAGACGCAGCGCAACAAAAACTGTTTCTGCCCATTATCAACCTCCTCCGAAAACATGACAGCCCTGAGAGGTTATTTCAAGCTTAGGCCAATGCCAGTAGTGGTACAATGTGTACTTTCAATGGAGTTGCTGTCTTCCTTCTCACCCCGATTCGGTGACAGAGTTTGACTTCTGTGGATGGGGCTACGCTTTCGTATGCTTTGGGATAACGGCCGAGAATGTATATTTGAACATTTTGGCATTCGAGATGACCCTGTTCTCCTGGACCAAAGGATTCCAGAGCAAACGTTCAAAGAGAGCACAATCGGATCTACCATCCAACCCGCTACCGCCATGCTCCGAGTCCGGGTCATGTCCAGATGTCGGGCCAGTTTCCAGTCAGCAAAATGAGAAATCTGCCAGCAAAGATAACCACATCGGAGAGGCTTCTCAGCCCCTTCCCAAAGGTCCTAGAAAGAATCACAATGGTACGCAGTTTACAAAGGTTCAAACTAGTCCTGCCCTCGCGCTAATAACCAACGGTTTTACAATAATATATCAATGTCATTACCTCACGACGCGGGTACAACGCGACAGAGACGAATTTCCAGACTACTTTCTTGCACATGAGTGCAATCCCAAGATATCATCCGATTCCACAAACGGGAGCATATACCGGTTCTTCCCTCCTATTCCACGAAATGAACTGCCAAGACTGCGAAGAAACCCCAACGCGAGACGGCGTGCGGAGCTGCTCTAGATGCGACACGAATTACATATTCATGTCGATCGCCTATCCTGAGGATCCCTCCGACCGTTTTTTCATCTTCAGAACCTGGAAGAACTTGAGAGGACGTGGAAAACATGCTTTCAAAATGTCGGACGAAACCCACTCACCCCCCCAACCGACATACAACCTCGCTCAGGCTCCAAGAGAGTACCCGACTTCAAGGATGTCTGGGCCGCGATTTCCCTTTGCCCTTTTTGATTGGAGAGGGGGTTGCAAACTTGGGCGACCTCAGTATACCCTAGTTCCACGCGTTGGCGCGGAGGACAGATAGGCTATCGCCATGCCCTCGCATTGCTCGTCAGTGAGGCACTAAAAGGAAGAAAAAAGCTCGGGTTGGGAGTTAAGCTTGAGTATACTATAGATTTTATTACCCACACCAACCGGTTTGTTAAAGCGGCGTATCGGTTAAGCTTTCTTATATACTACCATTTCCCCACAGACCACCCTCTGGACCCTTTAATAACTCGTTTCTCCTTCAGCCTACAATCTATCCCTTACTTATTTATCATTTAGTGTAGGACTGCAAAAGGTTTAACTTACCAAGTACCAGAAAGGGTACCTCGTTACTATAGATAGTATGGAAAAGGTATTTTGAAATACCAGAAAGGCCATTCAAAGTATTGAAGAATGATATCTTTATGCTGCAAAGGCCTCATCAAATCTTCAGGGTCTCTCTAGACGGGAGCGTCACACCGTGCCGTCCAGATTGCATTCAGAATAAGCTTGATAGGGCCAGCGGCCATGGACGTGGAATTGCAGACCCTGTAATCCGGGGCTCTGGCAAATGCTAATTTTTATTATTATTACATGAAAACCCCCAAAAATTGAAGACCAGCCCGGGAATCGAACCCGCGAGTGCGCGGGATTCACAGGGGGAAAGGCGAAACTGAGTTTGGACAGACCTCACACATACTATAACACAAGATTGCTCAACCAACTGGCCTTGTTATTTTGATGAGGAGTCGCTAAAACATTTCCATGATGGCCGTCAGTAAGGCACCTTGATGGCCACGGCGGGATCATGATTTTCCCTTGGATTCGAGTCTCTTGTCCCCTCAGGCAGTTCCTCCCGTCACGACACAAGTCGATATCATATCCCCCCTCCCCCCCCCCCCCCCCACTACCAAAAAAAAAAAAACGCGCGTATTATCTTCTACAAAAGTAGTGCAGGTTGGGTATATCAACTGTAGTCATGCAATAAACCACCCACCTTCTCCCAGTCATCATGTCATGGATCTTGATCTTACATCTAAACCAAAAAAACCACCAACATCGTAAACAACACAAAACACCAACATCAACCATCACATCATCTCAAAACTCACACATCACCTCTCCTCGGGCGTTGCCACAAACTTGACACTCTTCCTCCTCTCCCTCTCCATCCGCTCGCCGCTCCTCCCCGGGCTCGAGCTGAGAATACTCGTCGTCGTCGTCAGCCCGGCCTTGGCACTCCCAACCGGGATATGGTGGCCCTGCCCTGCATTCGTCAACGTCTCCCTGACACTCTCGACCGCCCTGCTCTGCGGCACATCGTACCCGTCACTCCTCACCCCATGAGGCGGATCGCGATGCTCCCCTCCGCTACCACTGGTTTGATGCAGCTCCCCCAGCCGATCAATCCCACCTCCCTGGGACGGCAAGAGCATGTCTATGCCTGCACCCATCCCGGGCGTCATGCGACTCGCGCCACGCGCCGCTTCGCGCAGCGCCCGCGTCACCTCATCAGTTCTGGCTGCTACGCTATCGACGCGGCCGCGGCCGGGCAGACACGCGTGCCCGCACCCGTCGAGGGGACAGCACCCGTCGCTGGACTCTAGTGGAATGGAGCCGTCGAGCGGTGTGTCGGACAGTTGGAAATCTGACTCAAAGGCAGAATGCCATGCCTGGAGGCACGACGAATGACCTCCATGGCCGCAGCCGGGACAGTGCCACCACGTAGCGAGCATGGTCTCCTCTTCACCGTGCTTGGCTTGCTGCGTACCGTATCCCGATTCTGAAGTGTAGGGTGGGAGCGGGATGTCGGGCGGGGAATCGCGATGGCCGCAAACCGCGCAGGGGGCCATGACCGATTTGCACCGGCCGCAGTGCCAGATGGACTGGGTCGACCCGGAGGTGCGGTCGATTTCCCGTGGCTTGCGGCACTCGGCGCAGAAGAAGCCGACCTGAACGCCTTGGTGCGCTGGCGTGAAGACGGCGGGATAGTTTTCGCCCCACGACGACAGCACGCCTCCTGGCCAGCCTCTCATGCACATCTTGCGGAGGAGGGAGGCTTCGACAGACAGCTTCAGGCTCATGAGGCGCGAGTGGTGCTGCCGCAGGATTGCGGCGGTTTGGAAGTTGTCAATAACGTCTGCGGGGACGAGAGGCTTGAGAAGAAGAACGATTGCAGACGCATTGAGGGCCGATGATTTGGTCTCGAAGGCGAGCGCACGGGATATGAGCGAGTACGGCTGGAGGGGAGGGGTCCCGTTTGTAGAGAATGCCGATGCCGACTGCAGGGGGTAAGGGTAGGGCGGATCATTGGCCCAGCTGAGGTAGTCAGTCTCAATCATGAACGGAGACCGAAAGTCTTTCTCCGGGTCAACGGGTTCGGCGGGAGGTCGCGGTTGCCGTTGAGGCGATTCCGTGGAAAAGTCTGCATCTGTCTGCGAAGGATACGGCGAGCCAAAGCTGTCGCTTGTGGTTTGTGTGATCAGATTGTGTTCGTCGGTGAATGCGCTCATGTTCGTGTCCGTCCGTTCAAGCATCCTACGAAATGGAAAGCCGGTTGGCGACCCTTCAATCTGCCTGCCGCGAATACGGCTTCCAAAGTCACCATCATCGCTCGCGCTCGCATTTTGCGGGCCATCCATGAAGGCAGCCCTGATGGCGGCTTGCGCAGTAATACTCCCATCGGAAGAGTTGGTCAGGCCGGTGGCGTGTCTGCTCCCATGCGAAATGGAAAAGACTTGGGCGAAGCTGTCGTCGGAATCTTGTCTGATGATGGGCTTCCGGGCACGACTCGGGGATCCGGGAACATTGATAGCCTTGACCAGCGCATCTGCGTCGTAGAAATCGTAACCTTCGGTGCTCGCCCGCGTGGTTTCGCTATCGTGGCTCGAGGTTGATAGCGGTTCTGAATCCAGCCGCTTGCGGTCGCCCAGGGCACGCGCGTGCAGGGAGGGCGGAAGCGTAAAACTTTCCGGCTCAATGATCGGGGTCAGTTTCTTGCCGCGTTCGTGGTGGTAGGAAATGATTCCATCATCGGAGACGGGGCGGGCGAGGGGTGTGGGAACGTTGGAGGTGCTCTCCAGCTCTTTGCTGATTAGCGACATGGAATATGCCAGTTTTGTATCCAAGCTACTGGATGACATGACCTTTCGCGGTGTTATTTCGCCATCGCCGGCTAGGTCGAGCGACATCTCCAACAATTGTCCGCTCGACTTTGCTTTGGTCTCACTCTTCTTCTTGGTGAAGGATGTCCTGAGACTTTCCATGCGCAGCTCAAAGTGGTACTGCGCCCGTCTCCGCAGAACCAAGTCAATGCCGTATGCGAGTATCCGCCATGTTTGCGCCAGCCGGAAATGCTTCACTTTCTCTGCAGCTTTGGCGTAGTGCTCAAGTATGCCGGCAACGCGGTCTGGTATCGGCTTTCCGCCCGGGGCACGCGGCAGCTCCCGGTACAAGGTCTCCAGATAATTGACCGAGAGATACTCGTAGACGTCGACGTCGGCAGCGGACGGGACATGGCCAATTGCCATGGCCTGCTGCGGTTTGTAGATGCCAGTTACCTTGATCGTTTGCTCCAGCGACAGTACTTCCTCAAGTCCGGGACCGGTGGGCGGCGTCGTGCTGAGATTGGCGGCGGCCCGGGCACTCCGCCGCTTTCGGCTGCTGCCCCGGCGCCCCGGGCCGAGGAAGCTTCCGATGACATCATCCTCGGAATCACTACGGCTAACACCAAACCTTGGTGTCGCGGGACTTGAACTGTAGGAAATCATCGGGGTGACCTCGGGGTGCAGGATGTGTGGCCTGGGGCGGTGGGAGGGGGCGCGCTCATCCAGAAACATCAAGACGTCGCCCCGGGAGGAAAAGGCCATGGTTGAAACGGCTTGCCGGTCAATCAGCTTCGGCGCGAATGTCACATCGCACTGGTTGAACAAGCCATCCTGGCCGGCGGTCCACAGCAGATACTGGTCGTGCCATAGGAGTGCGTTGGGTGAGCTGTCGGACCTCTGGAGCTCACGGTATGGCATGGTCGGCCTCGCAAGATCCCAGATATGCACTGAGCTGATACCGTGTCTCTTGTAGCTGCTTTCATCGTACGAGACGGCGATCTGCGAAGCTCTCTTTCCCTGGGCCGTTGCCGACCACTGACCGGGACGCCATGCGACGGTGGCGACGGGGGCGGGGGTCGAGATGGACCACTTGGGCTTTTGCCTCTTGTCGGCCGTCTTTGACATGTCCCAGATGTGGCATCGGCTGTCCCAACCGGCGCTGATAAGATGGTCGCCGTCGGGGTGCCAGGCGATAGCCGAGCACGTCTTGTCGTGGGCGTTGATCCTAAGCACGGGGGCGGGGGCTTTCCGAATGTCCCATTTGAGCACAACACCCTGCTCGGTTCCGCAAGCAAAGACGAAGCCCTCCTTGGGCGACCACTTGACCTGGCGGACGCCGTCGGCATTGCACTTGAAGGACTGGACGGCGCGAAAGGTGAGGCCGGTGCGGGCCTGGGTGGGCATGCGGAGGTCAAAGCAGCGCACGTAGCCGTCCTGGCTGCCCGAGAGCAGCCAGGTGGCCCTGTGGGGGTTGATGTCGAGGGCGTTGATCTGGCGCGAGTCCTCGCGCATCTGGATGAAGTCGATGCCCTTCCCGCCGGCGGCGTTGGATCCGATGCGCGTCAGGTCGTACTGGAAGATCTTGCCACTGGCACAGGCGGTAAAGACGGTGGAGCTGGCCTGGCCGGTGCCCCATTTGACGTCCTTGATGGAGAGCTGGTCCGAGATGGAGAAGGAGTTGTTGCTCTTGGGGGCGGACTGGGCGAGCAGCAGGGCGCGCAGGTCGATGCCCTCCTTGATGACGAGCCCATCGAAGTTGACCGTCTTGAGAATGTGGCGGCCGCCGAGGATGGCCGAGTTGCCGTTGGGCGAGCGGTCGAGGCAGCCGATCGGGACGCCGGCCTGGTAGCCCGAGTTCTGCGAGGCCGAGGGGCGGTACTGGGTGGCCAGGGGGGAGCTGGTGATGGCGGGATCGTGCGACGACTCGATCGTTGGCCGTCCCAGTAGCCGTCGCATGATGCGGCCCTGGTTGCCGATGCTATACACGGCCTCCATGGTGCGGTCCGGCTACCATGCGCATTCTGAGCTGGGCCCAAGGGGGTTGCGCTACATCAGCTGGTCGCGATGTTGGGCGCGAATGGAAGGGGAGGAGTGGGAGATGCCGTCAATTGAAGCAGCAACCTAGGGTCCATGGGTGCAGGTGGATGCAATGCGGGACGCCCAGCTGCTAAGCTAGCTGCCAAGCTAGCTGCCAAGCTTCGCTGCATCTTAGGTTTTACTCCTGCCGCCCTTCACCGCTCTCCAGTCCTCCACCCTGCCTGCCCGATTGCCAGGTGCCTTCCGTGCTGTGTCAGCCGCCCCGCGCTCTCTCCGCCTGCACCCCAACGCATGCCATCGCTTATCCACATCCAAATTTTGGGTCTCGTCACTGCACCTGCGCTTCCACACATTTTCCGTCGCTCCCCATCCCCCCAGCGCCACTCTCTCCTCACAGTCACGCGATAAACCCCCATAGCACAGTATTTTGATCGAACAAGCCTTACGAACCATCTCGGCGCCATGAATCCCGCCAGGGAGGCCATGATCAACGGGTGGAAGTCGCCGCGAAAAGGGGATCGAGGGAGGGAACGAGAGAGAGACATCACAGCACCGCGCCACGATTCCAGCAGTCGTATCTCCAAGCCTGCGCGCCAACAGCCTCCTGCCAAGTCAACCGCTTCGAATGCCGTCGGAAAGTACCTCACTCAGGACCAGCAATCGGAGCAGTTCGTCGCCGACGAGGACAAGTTTGTCCTGAAGCAGGCCAAGAAGAAGGCCGACATACGAGTGCGTGAACAGCGCGCCAAGCCCATCGACTATCTCGCCTTCAGCCTACGCTTCATCGACACCGACCGGGACGTGTTCGACGACCACGAGGGAGATGTGGAGGTTGACATCCCCGCGCCTGAAACCGTGCTCGAGAGCCTGAACCACGCCCAGCTGCAGGAACTGCATGAGGATCTCACGTCCTACCAAACCCTCGAGTCGAATGCGAGGAACAAGGAGTTCTGGAGTGCCTTGTTAGTTCTGTGTGCCGACCGCCGCCAGAAGCTGAAGCCTCAGGGTCCGGAAGGGAGGGCCCTGGCCTCGGTCGCGTCCGACGTCGACAACATCTTGAGCCCCAAGAGTCTCGAGCAGCTGGAGGCGCTGGAGAAACAGATCAGGACCAAGCTGCAGTCCAACGAGCCCATCGACACGGACTACTGGGAGGAGTTGCTCAAGAGCCTGCTCATGTACAAGGCCAAGGCCAAGCTGAGGAAGGTGTGCGAAGCCATCAAGGCGGCCAAGGTTGAGCTGCTGAGACTCGTCGACCCGGAGAAGGCCGAGGAACTGGAAGAATCCGACGGCTTGCCTGCAAACTCTCACAACTTCGCCCCGAGCCCTGCCAAACCCGCGACGCGGCCCGTTGCATCGAGCTCAGACGCGCAAAGCTCGGCTGCTCCGCCGCCAGGAACCGCCCGCTTCTCGTCGACTGGGAACGAGGACTTCTCTCAAGCCACCAAGGCCTTGTATGATCGAGAGGTGGCACGTGGGGTTGGTGAGGGCGAGGAGATCTTCGCGGCCGAGGAGGCCGTCCCGAGTGCCACAAAGCCTCTCTGGGCTGACAAGTATCGACCGCGCAAGCCGCGTTATTTCAACCGTGTGCAGATGGGCTACGAGTGGAACAAGTACAACCAGACCCATTACGACCACGACAACCCGCCCCCCAAGGTCGTCCAGGGCTACCGGTTCAACATATTCTACCCCGACCTCATCGACAAGACCAAGGCGCCCACTTTCAAGATCATCCGCGAGCACGGCCGGAGGAGGGGAGAGTCCTTTGCCCCTGCCGGCAAGGAGGACACCTGCTTGATCCGGTTTGTTGCCGGGCCGCCATATGAAGACATTGCCTTCCGCATCGTCGACAGAGAGTGGGACTACAGCGCTAAGAAGGAACGAGGGTTCAAGAGCAGCTTTGACAAGGTATGTCTGAGACCTTTCGTGCTGCGCCTGTGCCGAACAAAAATATCCGCGGGGTGCATCGGCTGCCGAGGGGGGTGACCTGCTCCGAGTGCAAGCCACCCTGTAGCCGCCATCGCATCCGCGCGTCTCTTTTGCGCTCTCTCACTTGCTGCTCCGTACTGCGGAGATGGTGAGCATATCGGGATTCCGACTGACTCAAACTCTCAGGGCATTCTCCAGCTGCACTTCCAGTTCAAAAAGGTTCGTACTGCCAACAGCGGGCGGCCGACCCCGCGGCTCCTCAGCAGACAAAAGAAACTGACATTCTAGACAGATCTACTACAGGAAGTAAGTGCGGAGCTTTTGCTACTGGCCCGGCAAGCGCAAATAGAAGCACAGGTTCGGATCCCGGCGCAAAGTGTTTGGGGGCGTGGGCTGCGTTGGGCTGCACGAGGGGCTCCGGCCCGCCCCAGCAGGCCGATTTTGGTGGTTTGTGGGCCGGGTGCGGTGTGCATTGTGTGTATGGCATCAGTGAAAATGGCCACTGCCAAAAGGCGACAGGGCCGACTGCGGTAGCGAGAGCGTCATCCGAGCTCGCTTGAATTTGTGACACCACTCTCCAGGCATCATCAGCTCGGCGTCCTCGCAGGATCATAGCTTCCACCCCGACATTTCGCCTCCTTCGCACGCATCTGGAACGTGATACATGGATGCGCCGTCGGCACAGTTGCGTAGCCATTTCGGTGTGGTCAGCACCCGTTGCTGCTCTCTGCGGCTCGTCGACAAGGAAGATAGGAATCACATGTTCTAGAAGACGGCGCACCAGAGCAAGGCATGGCGGAGAGGTGTCACGATGATGCCGCTTCTTCGCTCCAGCAGGCTTAATGCTCCCCTGCTGGCAAGGCGGACAAACACCAGGGCGGGCGCGGAAATGAAGCTAGGTTCAAGGTGCGTTTCTTTCGACAGACCTTCTAGAATGAAACGCGTTCTGCATATACAAGATATTATTGCGAACACATCGCACGGTCCAAAATGCTTCGGCAGCGGCGGGCTGTGTGCGTTGCCATTGGCTCCAAGGAACCAACTGGCCGCCCAATGCTGTTTTGCCAGGCGCAGTGATTGGTCTGTTTCAGAGATGCCCGCTGGCTGCAACTTGCCGATAAGGGGAGGCCGGTCTTCCCGCCCTTTTGCACTGGTGCCGAGTGGGCTGCGCTGCTGGGTCGCGAGAGAGGGGCGGTCGGCGGTCGACTCTTTGCCGCGGACAATGGCTGCTTCGGACGGCCGGCTGCGCAAGGCACAGGCGTCGACCGACGGTCAATGCCCATTTAGTGAGTCTCGATTCATGGGCCCATAGGCCCATTCATGGCACGGCCAGACCTTTGCAAAGCTGCATGCGACAATGAACTTGTCGGGATGAAAGCGACCGCGAGCCGTCGCCGACAGCGCCGTGCTGCCCCGTGGCTAGCTGCCTCGCTGCCTCGCGCCCCCTGCCAGCTCTTCCGTCCGAAGACGCTCCAGAGTCGGCGGGCGGGGTTTGGTGGTTTGGTGGTTTGGTGGTTTGGTGGTTTGGTGGTTTGGTGGTTTGGTGGTTTGGTGGTTTGGTGGTTTGGGCGGTTGGCGGTTGGCGGTTTGGCTGAGGGCTGAAGGGGTTGCGGGCACGTCGCAGCCCGGATTCTGTCATATTTGCTGCCGTCGACCGCAGCAGTACTAACAAGTTGTGAGTTATGGGCAGAAGACAGGAGAGGCCATGCATGTTCAGGCCCGGCTCTGAGCCCTTGAGCCCTGAGCCCGGCCGGGGCTCCCTCGGGCCACGCACGCCCTCATGCCGCTCCATTCTTCCGAGCATAATTGCAACTTACAGCTGCGCAGACTGGCGAGTGCTGGTAGTGCTGGCTCGCAGAGCCCCCCAGCCCAGGTGTACTTGTCTGCACGGTGTGTATAACAGAATACGTACTTTGGACGCTTGTGGAATGAACCGCCACAAAACAGCCCCCTTCTCGTTTGCACCCTCTACTCCTCTCCTTACCCTGGCACAGCAATCCGACCGATGCAGACAGACGCAGGTGTGTAAAGTATTCGTACCGACTACATCGTGCACACACACACACACACACACACACACATCCACAACGGCGCACACAGGACGTGCTCACGTATCTCTGTCTGTATGTATGTACTCAGGTACTCCTGCTCCTGCTTTGCTTTCCCACTCGCACGCGCAGGGGGCGCGCGACCGCCGGGGTACACACGCCGCCTGCTGTCTCCCCCGCCAGCCCCAGGTAGCCCTCTAGTCGTCCAAACAATCATATGCGTTGGCAGATTGCCCTTCCCTCACCTCGCATCCGCCCGTCACCTACTGGCCTGCCCGTCTCTCCTGGCCCCACACCCCTGCCCATCTGCCTTCCCCCCAGTGCCTCCCCCTCCCCCGGGGAATACACGACGGACGCCCGCCACGCCCACCAGGTGGGCTGCCAGGGTCAGTCCTTCCCAGGTCCAGGATATCCGTACCAGGATACCCTCTCTTGCGTTCAGAGTGCCATGCCGCCTATCTGCAGCAGCAGCAGCAGTCCCTTGTCATCGATCTCCTCTCTCTTCCTGGGTGAGTACATCAGCTAGCCAATGACATGCCCACCGACTCAAGCACATCACGACCAACAGAGAACCGTTTCTCTTAACTAAGACACGGCTTCCCCTCGCCTTCCATCTCACCTGCCGTAGCTCTAGCTCTCCGACCTCACTCGCAGACTCGCTTTATTGTTCTTGACCTTCCCCGCATCCCGTCCCCCCCTTTAGACGGGGCCCTAACCCATTGTTTCGAGCCGGCAACCGTTGAGGACTCTTGCAACAGCACCCGCCCCCTCGACAGCCTCTCGGACTTGGTCATGGATCCAGCGCTCCCGCAAAGAAGCGAGCCATCTCCCAGCATCGCATCCGCCGAACAGACCAGCCAGCCGTTCCCTCCACCGTCGTCGTCAGAGATGGCCGACTTTTTGAAGCTGGAGCCGGGCTTTTCCGTGGCGCCGCAGCAGCGAGCTCACACAAGCGCCCTCTCAACGAACACAAGCTACTCCTCTGGCTACGCAAACGGGGACGCCCAGTTCGACGCCAGCATATCTGGACTTCCAACCCACGATGACAACGGCCAAGCTGCGCCCTACATGTCTCCCAAGAGCCAAGGAGGCTCCCTCTGGAGCGCCTCGGTCCGGTCGCAGACCGGTGGTGACGACTTTGAGCACTACGCCCTGCACAGCTCCCCCACGGCCGCTGGATTTCCGTCCCAGGTATGCTCGAACCAGTCCTCGCCCCGCAGCTGGGGCTCGCCGGACCAGTTCCCTGCTGCGTTTGAGCCTGCCCCCGAGCCGCTACAAAACCAGTTCCCCAGACACCAGCAGTATGGCGGCTTCCCGCTCAGGGAAAGTATCAACTACATGCAAAACAGCCCCGGGATGCTCCCAGCAACGTCCTTTCCCGCCGCCGGCACATACATGCCCGAGGGCTTCCACCACACCCACCAACCCGGCCAGTATCACTACGCGGTAGCCCAAGACGGGCTTCCCGCCATGCTGGACCACGCCTACCCGCTGTCGCCTTGCAACTCCAACATGGGCTTCAGGGGCGACGACGACCTCCCCAGCACGGCGCCCGCCTCGGAGACGGGCGACGAGTTCGCCAGCAGCCAGTACCCCAGCGAGGTCGGGCCGCGCAGCCACAGCCGGCAAAGCAGCGCGGTGCCCAGCCCGGCCAGCTGCGGTGTCGCCGGCGGCGTCGGCGGGACGCCCGGCCATGTAGTAGCCAGCAGCAAGCACGAGGAGCCGTATGCGCAGTTGATCTATAAGGCCTTCATGAGCGTGCCGAGGCACGCCATGACGCTGCAGGACATGTATCAGTGGTTTCGCGACAACACGGACAAGGGCAAGAGTGAGACCAAGGGCTGGCAGAACAGCATCCGGCATAACCTGAGCATGAACAGGGTGAGTCTTTTGTGTGTTTTTTTCTTCCCCCCCCCCCCCCCTCCTTGCCGACACACTAACGGGGCGCTGATTCGTTTGGGCGGGGGGGGGGCTAGGCATTCACCAAGCGCGAGCGCACGTCGGCGGACACGCCAGGGGCCGAGGAGGCCGAGGGCGGTGCCGCCAACCCAGCCAGCGCCGAGACGCTGTCGCTGTCGCCCAGCGGCGCGAGCGTCTCGGGCGACAATAAGAAGTCGACCGAGTGGTTCCTCGAGCCGTGGGCCATCAAGGAAGGCGTACAGAGCACGACACGGTACCGCAAGGGTAATTCATCGCGGCGCAGCCACCACCCGTCGCCGCGCCGGGACAGCGCCTACGGCCACGGCCACGGCAACAAGGGCGGCCACGGCCACGGCCGCAAGACAGACGGCATCCCCCTCGGGAAGGCGCGGAGCCGCCACCACGTCGCGTCGGGCCCGCTGCGCAGCAACGGCGCCATGCACCTGCCGGCGACGACGCACTACCCACACCACCACAACACCATGACACCCTCGCACCATCCCCAGCAGCTGTTCTCGCCCATGCCCATGGTCGGCGTGAGCACAGCCCACCACTACGGCGGCGGCGCTCACTTCCTGCCGCCCGGGATCGTCGACTGCCACGGCGACTACACAACCGACCCGCAGCTCTACCCGCCGCCACACCACCCCCACGCCCAACACGGCCTAGGGCGCGCGCCCAGCGAATCCGGCATCGACGAGCCCGTCACACCCGAGCCGGCGTACGCCGATCAACACCAGCCCGGCCTGCTCCTGCCGGGCTCGCTGACCGGTGGCGACGGGGGCAGCAGCGCGCCGTTCTACGGCGGGACGGATGGCGGGGTCATGGACCTCGCCGCGGCGGTGGCGGGGTACCCGTTCCCTTCGGCAGCGGCGGCGGCGGGGGTGGTGGACGTCTACGGGGAGAAGGACCTGGAGAGTTATCATCTCGGATGGGGCGGCGCTGAGGGGGCGGCGGCGGCTGCGGCGTATCACCAGCAGCAGCACCCGCACCCGCACCCGCAGCAGCAGCCATACTGAGTTCGGGAGTTCGGGATGGTGTGTCGTCGTTTTTTTTCCTTCTTTTTTTTTTTTTTTTTTTTTTTTTGCTTTCGGTGGTTTGAGACAGCACCACCCGCCTTTGCCCAGACGGGCGGTCCTCTAAAACCTACGTCCTTTTGGCAGCTCCCCGTTGGAAAACGGACACCATGAAAGAAAAGACACAGGCAAAACAAGGCAGCACCCTCTATCTCGGCATTTGTACCAGTATCCAACCAGCGACAAACGAGAGGCGACAGTGTACGATTTAGGGTGAGACGACTATCCCCCTTACCACGACTACGGCCAAGACACACGCTTGCCCCCCTCCCCGCCCTCCCACCACACGCAAAACACATGATACACGACATATTCTCGGCAGCGCAATGGCTTTTTTCCTTCCTCTCGGGAGGTTTCGAAGCCCGATTCACCTCTTTTTCTTTTTCCCCCCATCGTTGCTACCGCTCTTTGGTGGTTGGGGGGTGATTCGGCGGGATCGACAACCAGGTACTTGGTGTCGCCTTGTCTCTGGTGCACTTGCAGCTGTCAAGGGGGGGGGCCTCTCCCCTCTCGATGTCGGGGGGCCAGCAAGGATCAGGGATCGACTCTATTTGACGGGCGCGCCGCAGACCAGTCAGCAGCTGCCCTTTCTTTCGTTTCGTTTCCAACGAACCGAACGCAACCGCTCAACCCAACGCAACACCCCCCCTAGCGTGCATACCCCACCGCGTGCTTGTGCGAGCAGTCTCTTATTTTTATTTCTTTGCAATGAATTTGTTTAGGGGGGGGAGGGGGGCGGGTTAGGAGGGGAGAGGGTGGGTGCGAGGAAGAAGCAATTCTGGGGGGGGGGGCCGCTGGGCGCTGGGGAACGGAGTGTTCCCTGTGCGACGAGGAGCCAGCCAGACACACACACACACATGCTCGCACAACACTCCACACTCTTCCTCATGCACAGCTCTTGCGCGTTCCTCTCCTCCCGTTTGTTCCTCTCGTTTCTTCTTTTTCACTTTTGCTAGGATTTTTTCTACCCTACGGGTTCCACGGAACCGGAGACTTGGTACGATATGACATTCCCCATGGCGTTATGAGACGAGAACGGGCGTACTACTCAGAAAAAAAAGGGCAATTCACACGGGAGATACCCACAGGGCAAACAAAGCATTTTCACCGGAAAGGTCGGGGGTGGGCGGAGAAAGGGGAAAACGAAAACTTGAGAAACTGTTAGGTTTTTTTGCTCTGTCTTGCATCTATTCAGCAACTGCATCGGGAGAGAGGATGAATTTGCATCATCTTTTTCGTTTTTCTCCTTCTCATGGACTGGGCGGGGTGGGAAGGGTGGACTGCATCAAGAACGGGAAACAGGGTTGGGTTACTTTTTGGCATGGGACTTTGTGAATCGGAGGCTGGATTGGTTCTTATTTTGTCCTTTTTTTTTTTTCTTCTTCTGCTTCTGCTGCGGCCCTTCTTCATGGGGGAAACTTGATGGGAATGATGGGCAACGGATGGGACATTTGGCGAGCGGGAAATAAAACTGCAACGAACGCTGATCATGACGCCCCCTCCGGCACTTGCCGGTCTTGGGGGAATGCGATTGGGGGAATGCGAATGCGAGGGAGGTTCTTTTGCGCAAGGCGGGACAAAGTCAAATCTTATCATGATTATCGAGATAAGGGAGTTGGTTGGCCGTTCTTGATTTGAGAGGGGGGGGGAGGGGAGGGGTAACTTGGTTGGGAGTCCCCTTCAGTCTTTGAGTAGCGTCGACTTGACGTTGTGGGTAGCGTAAGGCACGCAGCCTGAGTCTGCTCCCAAGATAGTATCTTAGACAGCTGCCACATGGAAGCAACTCGAGTCACCCCCGCCGTGCTGCCCAACAGTGTCTCTGGTGTGTTGCGCCTGTGTCCAGTCCCCAATGCTGTCCCGTCCCCCGGTTGTTGTGGTTGTGTAAGTGATTTAGTGCCCCCCCCCCCCCGCCCCCTCTGGCCGCTCAATATTGAAACTCCCCCAACTCCCTCAATGTTCGGCGGGGTCGGTTGGTGTCGGCACTGAGGATCGACTTAGGGGACGGAAGATCGGAGTGCAGATTGGAGTGCAACGACGACGCTAGACACGAGGACAGGCGCTGGAGCCGGCCGGACGCCACGCTGAATCGTATGATTGCAACGGAAGAGGCCTGAGGGGAGGGGGTGATGCTCACGCGTTGCGTTCGAGCCTACCTAGCGCGTTGAACGCCGAGGGCAGATGGCGAGAGAGAAAGCTCTCGGGTCTGTTGCAAGCGGCTGTAACCCTTCCCCTTGCGACTCCTGATAGGTATCACGGCTTTAGCTCCCCCCCCCCCCGATCCGCACACGATCCGGCGACGAGCCATGCTGTGTGCAGCTCTTTGGCCCCAGGACTTGGTTCCTGCCGTGGCCAGTTCCTCCTGTTCATGCCTGGGGCTTTTGGCCTCGTGCCCGGGTCCGCGCGTTCCCTCTGCCGATCTCTACGTCAGCAGCGTCTACTATCCGTTCCGCAAACCAAAATCTCGCTTCCATTTTCGCTCGCCTCCTTATTTTTGCCTGGTAGTTTAATTGGGGGAGGAGGGGGGAGGGGGGGATGAATGGAAGTGGCCCAGCCCGCCCACTGTGCACCGCACGTGTAATCCGTACTGCGTTGAGCGCATGGGAGCATACCTCATGCGGCACTCTCGATCTCGACTCCGCCTGGGCTGAACGGGGCCTGGGCCAGGCCTGGGCCGACCATTGTGCCCAGCCCAACGCGGCCAGCCGCCCCGGGCCTGGCAAGTGCTCCGACGGGCGCTCCGGCTCCCGCGTCGGGTAGTCTACCCCGCTGCGGTTTGTCGTGATGCTGGCCTGGCTTCCTTTACGGCGGCTCGGTCATGTGGGGATGGGGCCTAGGTGTTGCCGGCGGAAGCTGGGAGAGGAAACACAAAGCCGCGCGCGGACGAGTTGGCAACGTCGCCGGTGCGGTGGCGGCGTGTCGAGGTGAGGTTGGGGCTGTTGATGGCGGGAGACTTTTGTTCCTCGCCCACTGAGGAATCCCTGCGGAGCACGCACCAGCCCGTGGGCGGGGGGATGTGCAGCGGCCAGCCCTGAGTTGCAATGTCTGTGCCCCATCTGTGCCTCACACGCCGTGCGTGCCCTGCCCGTCTGGGACACGGCAAAACCTTGTCAGAACCTTTTCTGGACATCACTGGACCATGCCGGGCCGTGGGTCCGCCCATCTCGCTGTGTGGTCTCGGTGAGTTGGTCCAGTCCAGGCGACTTGACAGGTCACCACGTGCCAGGGCAGCAGCAATTTATCCGTGTGAAACATGCTGTTTTGGGCGCCATCGTGCCCTGGTCGAGCCAGTCAGCGCCGTGATCGATATCGATTGTCGATCGGATCAGTTTGGGGGGGGGGGGCAGCAACCCACACGGCAACATGCCTCGTCTCGCGACCGATCCCACATCTCGTCTGCGCGGGTGCCTTGCGGTGCCTTGCGTCACCTTGCGTCGATCTCGGCCCCGGCTTGAGCTGGCTGCTGGCTGCTGAGAGCGCCGCAGCCATCTTCAACCTGGTCGAACATGGTGTGTCGGCTCGACTTGCCGGCCTCACCAGTGCCCCTGAAATATTGATGTAGATGATGATGACGACAACGACAACTTCTTTAATGCACTACCACGCGTGTTTCGCCCGCCCGTTGCAGGAGGGACGTCTTGTGTATGCCGGTTCGCTCCACGTTTCCTGCCTCCCGAATCCTTCATCTGCCGTCACAACGCCCCTTTCCCATCACGAGTACATACAGACGACGGCATCGGTACACCCATGTCTCTTGGCGGCTGGAACGTGATTTGCATGCATTCTGCGACACACAGATGACGAATCGTGGTACTGCCCTTATCGGTCCTGCCCCAATCCGACGAGCTTCGTCTGGCGACGGCGACGTGGTAAATGACCAACAATAATCAACATGTAGGGTGTCGGGGCATACGGCCAATCACGCCGCAGCCACTTGAATCTACCACCGTCTAAACTCCAGCATCACCCCGTTTTAAACCCCGGACGTGTTTGCCGTACTGACTCCCCGAGTGCCAATCTCACAAACGTATGGTCCTGGATATTCCGCGGTTTGCTAGCGCCCTCTCCCGCGCCTGCGCCGGACGGGCTGGCCCCGTCACGATAACGGCGTGCTCAAGTTGCAGTTCGTATCATCATGCCAATGTGCTAGACGCGACCTCTGTCCGAGGTTGCGCACTGACAAGGTCACTTCCATGTCTTGGCTGGTATGCTCAAGTTGATGCTGTGTCACGCCCTTCGATCTATGGTTCTAGAAAGTCGCAAATCTGTTAGTCTTCAGCATCTGCAAGTCGCCAACCTGAAACAGAGCGCAAGACCAAGGAGAGACACCGCACTATTGGTCCCCCAGCCCCGCCCTGCATTCAGCCCGGACAGTTGACCGCCTTCGCCATCGACTCAAGATGCTCGTGTGCGAAAAGCCACACTCTAGAATTCTCCGTCGAGCAGGCAAAGAAAGCTCGTATGGGGGGAGGGGGGGTGCGCTCGTGGCAATCAAGCGCGCCAAGATCCTCCAATCTTGCATAGATGCGTCGATGCCACATGCCACATCCGCTTTAAGGGGTCATATCCTCGGTCCCGAAGGGGCTTGGATGGGGGTGGGTAGACAGACGCGAGTGGACGGCCCGAGAGGTTTGCGTCGTTGCGATCGTGCCGTGCAGCGCATTTGCAGCAGGGCTTCGGCCAGAAGCATCGTATCGGCAGGCACGACGGTCAGTATGAGTTTACGTTTGACGAGTTCGAGGGGGGGGGAAACGATGGGGCCCGTGGAGATTGCCGGTGAGGATGCCGTGCAGATACGGTACTGGCCGTAGCCTTGAAACACGCAAAGCCATGGTTGTTCGTGACTCAATTGGGTCGTGGTGCTGAGGTGCTAGTTCGCTACCATGGCCTTACCTAGCCTCGTGCCTCCTCGTCCAATTCTGGTATTCTCTGCTGGCTGTTGGCGGTCGCTCCGCGGGTCTGACACATGCCTAGCTCCGGTACACACTGACTGCCAATGTGCAACCCGTGTTCGTGTTTCTGAAGTCGTCGTCTGCACATCTGTACTGTCTGCTCTCTCAGGGGTCGGCGCTTCAAGTTTGCGCATGCGTGAAAGTGTCTTGCCCGCTTTGGCATCTCTGCCAGGCCGCCGGCTTCAACAGCAACACCGTCCGCTCACCCTCGGACCGGTCGCAGACATGTCGGTCGGTGAGAACGGCCAATCCGTCGTGGGCTGCTGGGCGGGCGCTGCCCCGCAGCGCCTTTCCAGGCCGTCAGCGGTTCAAGCAACCAGCATCATCCCTGGCGCGAACGCACTGGGGTTCCTGGCCAAGAGAAGACGTTATTGTGGGCCCCATCTCACACCCTTGTCGCTGATGCTGCATGCAGATTGGTTACCACTGCGTCGGGTCGGCCCTCCAAGACATGGCACCCAGTGTCTGGTTTGCGAGTGGCTAGTGATAGTCGATCCTTGCGGCGCGCGCGCGCGCGCGCAGAGGGTGTGTGAGTCTGTGAGCGGGGGTGTTGCTGGCTGCTCGAGACGAGATGAAAGACTGTGCGGACCGGGCCCTGCACCCATCCTCCATCTCGCCGGACGAGTAGGTGCTCTCCGGCGAATTGGCTTCTGACGGGTGTGATTACACCTGTCTGACTATGCCCAAGGCAGCAAAACATGACAAACCCAGATCTAAAACTACCAACGCGGTCTAGGAATATGTCCGATCCTATCATCACCTTACGCGAGTGATGGTGCTAGCGCAATCAGCGCACTTTTGCTCGTGGCTAGTCTGGGCTTGGAAGTCGAGTCAGGGAGAACTGCCAGGCCTGCATCCAACTGGAGGTGTGCTGAGAGGAGGAAGCTCGGAGCGCTTGCCGCCAGAGTTCCTCAGCCTGAAAGCTCCCGATGCGACACCCGCCAGAAGAGCGGGACACGCCCTATCGCGGGCTACGGCGAGAGCCGTGGGGTTAAGCGCGGGCATAGGCTGAACAAGGGGGACCGCAGGACAGAATGTGGGCGTGATCTCGAGTGCGACCGTTATAACAGCCATTATAGGAAAGATGATCATCAAGCAAACGCAGCGCGTGGTTAAGCAAGAAGAAAAGCGCACAGGCTGCAATGTCAGTAGCGGGTGTTGTCGAGTTGGACAATACACATCTCTACCGTGTAAGTCCGTGTGCAAAGGGCAACTTCCGTTCTTGGATATGTGAATCTAGGGCGGCCAATGGCAACCCGGCTGCCCCTCCCTTCCCACTGCTGTTGGCTGCAAATAGATTGCTGGCAATGACATGCGGGAGCTTCTGGCTTGAGTGTCGGTCAGTTTCTGCGCAGCGGCAGTTGCACTGTAGTCCCGGCTAGGATGTTGGCTGTATCCAGCAGCCAACCTCGTGTCAACTGCTAGGCTCGGACTGGCATCTCTTCCTATTTCTGTCGAAATCGAGATCCAGAAAGGTCACCAACGAATCTAGGGAGTGCATGTGGTTCTCGGATGTGGGCGATCTCGAATCGATCGCGGCTGTGCATCGATCGAGCCTCTTCCGTTCCCCGATCCTGAACCATCGCGAGAGCCAGGTGTGGCACACCGAGCCAGTTGGTGCCCATGCGAAAAAGGTGGACTTGTCTACCCAGGTCGAGAAGGGTCTGTGTACGCATATGTCTTCAGGCATCTCGATGGCGGTATGGAACGCAGCGTGTCGGAGAGGCAGCAAGTGGCATCCAGTCCCCACCACACTCTCCGGAGTGGGACATTCGGCCGTCCCAGGCCGGAGACACGACGCCGTCGATTGGTGACCATCCACGCCAAGCTTGAGCTTAGCATGTTCAAGGGTCGCTCAACAACCAAAACCAGAGTTTGGGTCAATCCCCCGACGAGACACGCAAGGAAGGTATGGCTTAGTGGCGTGCGCAAACCCAAACCCAAACCCCCCCCCCCCCCCCAAAAAAAAAAAAAAAAAAAAAAAAAAGTTGGCGGCTTCAAAAGCAGCCCTCGCTTGCATGATGACGCTTGGAATTACCACCAGCTGCTAGGAGATATTTCAATGCCAGCCTCGTTCATGCTGTCGCGGACATTGTTTTTATCCCAAAGAGAATATGGCGTCGGAGAGCCCTCGCTGTTGGGCGAGGCACTGAAGCCAGTGAAGACGCTGTTGACTAATACGGCTCTGCAAGAGCTGCATGCAGACGCTACCTGCAAAGCGTTTGGCCCCAGCAGGTAGGTATTGAGGACATGGGACGGCCCGCCTAGTTACCCACAGCAGATGCGCAACCGAGCTGCTCAAAGACAAAAGGTCAGCAGCCAAACGAAGGCAGGTGATAATTGATAGCTATGTATGCGCACCGACATGATGTTCAAGAACCTTGCCGCCGTTCATGCTCGACGCAGCATGTCCGTGATGAGCGGGCGTGGGTCGGTCGGTCTCATGCGGTGATGCTGGGGGTTGTTCAACAAGTGCTTCCGTCATCTCCCTGTCCGCATTGCGTTTGATGGCCTTGGCGCCATTGGGATTCCGACACCAAGTCTGACAGGGTGCGCTGATTTGCGAGACTGAGGTGACGCAAACCCTCCCGCCGCGGCCTGCAGATTCCGCAGTCTTGACAACTGTGACATATGCATCTCGTCCTTCGAGTGGTGTGTGTATGGGTGGCCTGCCAATTGCTTGTTGCCCTCTGCGCGGCAGGGGTCAGTGGGAACTGGGAGACCACTTGCCATTTCGATTTCGATTTCGATTTCGACGGACTGTAGGCTCGAGATGGATCGCAGTTGGACCCACAAACCGGCTCCCTGAGCGCTGCGTTTTGAGGAGCTCCGCCCCTGCCGCTCAGCTCATCAGGCAACCCGGACAAGAGTTCGCTGAAATGCGCTATCAGTCACCAATGGCATGGAGCCGTCCACTAAAACAAAGACGGGAGCGTTGGCCGAGCAGCTGCCGGACGTGCGCTGGACACACGGCTCTGCATAAGATCAAATGGGGAAGGGCTGCCCCCACCGGGACGCTGTGTCCAGGGGTTGTCTGGGTGAAATGTTCCTAATCTGAGCCTTGGAGCCCTCCCCTCCCCAAGCTGATGCCGCCATTACCCACAGCACCCGATCTCTAGGTACTAGAGCAAACCGAGAGCCCAGGATCCCCCATTTACGGAGAGACCCCTTCCCATTGCTCCAACCAAACTTCTGGGAACCGGGGCCGTAGATCGCCTCATGTGTGCTGCTTGATCTCGATTGGATCGGTCGCCCAACCAGGTACTTGGGAATAGTTAGGTGCTACAGCAGCGCTGCGGTGGATGCCATCATTCCTTGATTTACCCCCTAATGGGGCAACTGGTATTGAACGGCCCTCTGACTGTCATAAATCTTACGCAATGTCGCAAGACTGAAAAGTCGACAAGCTTGGCCTCCAACCAGGCCCCTGTCCCCGCAAACGGCACTGGTCTGAATACCCCCGCGAATGCCCGCCGCCTTGGGCCAATAGGAGCAGCTCAGGCTCGGGAGCCATGATTCGGGCCGAAGCATGGAGAGAGGCGAGTGATGCCGTAGGGGCCAAGAGCCGTGAATGGGAAAGCGGGCAGCCACTCATGAAAAGAGTCCCAGCCACCGGGGGGCCGGGGGGCCGGGGGAGGGGGGGGGGGCAGAAGAAGAAGCCATGAGATGATGAGTGTCGACCGCGTCCCCCCCCGGCTAGGGTGCGCGGCGGGTATCTCGACACTTGATAATTTGCACAAAAAGAACAACAGATAGCCGGGCGGGTGATAGAGATAGGTAGCGTCATTGGGGTAGAAGCGGCTCCGGCTTGGAATCTCCGCCCACGATCCCTGCTACATATGGGCTGCATTGACACACCCGTCCACTAGCCGTAGCTGCTTCCTCACAGGCTCGGCGGGTAACCGTTCGGGGCTATGGTGCCGCTGCACCCACGAGAAGAAGCAACCAAGAAGGTTGGGAGGAGAACTCCACGGGGGTCAAGCGCTTGAAGAACGCACAGTCCGGAAGCCGGTGCAGTAGCATGATGCGGGCGCCCCGTTCCGTGCCCGTCAGGATTTTCGTTTCGTGGAGATGGTGGCGCTCACGTTGGTGACACAATGGCTTGTTACCGTGCATCATATTCGAGCCGGTGAAGATGCGAATCACAACTTTATCTCCACACCTATCATTCTTACTGTTTTAATCCTATGCCCTCCCCCCCCCCCCGTGTTGCTGCTAACATTGCCCACAGATGCAGGAGAGATGAATGGTGATCTGTCATGTTCTGATTCGACGGCGCATGCCCTGCGATACTTTGCTTAGGGCAGCTGCGCAGCCAGTCGATCGACCCGTCTCCATGTTTGTCGGACGAGTCGACTGGCTAGGAACACCATGATGGCATCTGCGGCCGCCATGAGAGGTGCTCCCCGGTACATGGACTAGGTGCAAAGTGTGGGCTTCCTGCGTGGGCTGATGTCGACTCGACTCATGGTATGAGAACTTGCTTGATGCCAGCACGGATTTGAAGTGTGGGGTGCCTGAGATAGGAGGATTGGGCGCGTCCGGAAATCTGACCGATGAGAACACTGCGACAAGGTTTGTAGAAATCGAAACAGAAAAAGTCGGAATCTGCATAAAGAAGTCTCTTGCAAGTCTTCAGCTCACAGGCAGCCATGCCGACTTACGGGGCTCGGACCTGCTCTAGAAAGATCGTGATCGACGGGCTGGGCTCGGCTGGGTTGGCGTCAGGAGGCTTTCAACGGCCTGGGAGCGACGATAGAGCGAAGCGGCGAAGAGAGGAGAGGTGGCCTGGTACCAGCATGGTGATCCGGGGAATCGATGACATGAGTCGTGCTGCTCACCCGGCGCCGAAGCTGGCCTTGTCGTGAGTGGACATGCTCTTGATCGAATACTGAAGACATGATGCCGAGTCGCGCCAATAGGGTAAAGGAAACAGGGCACGCTTATCAGAAAATACCCGGTCATCTGAGTGTGGTAGGCCTCAATGCCGACGCAACAGAGATGCTGGACGAGCTGGGCGACTGGATGGCATCAAGTCCATCGTATTGAGGGAATGAGTTGTTGTAGCTTGGAGTGGTTAGTTTTGACGTCGACATTCTGCCCCGGTTGGCAGTTCTAGTTACTTGTGAAAACACATGTGTGCAGTTCAGTAAGATGGCAATATCGAAGGTCTGGCCCGGCCCGGGTAAACACCCATCGAGCCAAGCACCTCCTCAGTTGTAACAGCGTCCCTCAGCAATGAGAGACTTTGTGCGCAAGGGCTCAAACCAGCAAAAAATGAAGCCATCGAGCCTACTCCAGGCGCTGCTGCTGCTGCCCCTGGCGGTGGCAGACTACACTCTCTCGCCGCGGCCAAGGCTCACCCCCATGCCCTACAACCCCCGGGTGCCCTTCCCGAACCCACCACCCCGCTCACTCTCAAGGGTGTGCGTCGTAAACACGCATGGCGATGGCTTCACAGACGACACATACAGTGTTCTATTCGCCCTGCACGAGTGCAACGATGGTGGCCATGTGCTCTTCCTCCGAGGCGAGACATACACCATCGGCAGTGCCATGGACCTGACCTTCCTGAAGCACATTGACATAGGTATGACTGGGCCGGGCGGTTTTGCCTCTCCAGGCGAGAGATTGTTATCCATCTTCCCCTCCTTTGGAGAGTGTTGTGATCACTCGGGGGAAAAAGAATGTCCCCCACGAGGAACACCAGCTCAGGGCCTGTGTTGCTAACTCATCCACTCGGTGTGACAAGACGTCCAAGGTCGCATCCAGTTCAGCAATGATACGCAGTACTGGCAATCCAACAGTTTCCCCTTTGTCTTCCAAAACGTAACGTCCTTCTTCAAGCTCGGCGGCGAAGACGTATGGATTTATGGAGGTAAGCTGCCTGTCCCATGAGCCCCTCGCTCTCTCTCTCTCTCTCTCTCTGTGTGTGTGCGGTGTGGCCCGCCGTTCTGCCGTCTTGCCCCGGCCGTAAGACCCCGTCGATTCGTGGCGGCCTTGGTGGGCTTCGTTGCGTCGGTCGAAACACGGCACATCTGCTGAACCTCCAAGACATGGAGGACAACGTCCCGAAGGGGCCGCATGTTTCAGTCCCATCTCACAGCCTACCAGCCCATGTCACACACACAACGTCTAGCCGAAATAGCCCGCACCACATCTAGAATGGCGAAGGCCCCTCGGTCTCAGACCGAGAACTGAACCGAGCTTCGTCTGCGGTCGCTGTTGTACTTGGTCTTTCTGCAGACGCATGGGACTTGATAGCTGACGCGGTGCAGGTGGGACAATAGACGGCAATGGACAGGTGTGGTACGACGAGTACGCAGCGAACATATACACGCTTCGGCCCGTGCTGGTGGGTATTGATGGGCTGAAGGACAGCGTGCTGTCGGACCTGGTGCTTCGGCATAGCCCACAGTACTATCACTTCATCGCCAACGCCAGCAACATCGTGTTTAATAACATCGATATCGCTGGTGCCAGCACGAGCAAGCACTCGGCTAAGAATACCGATGGTTGGGACACTTATCGCAGCCGGGATGTGACCATCATGAACTCGGTGATCAACAATAGCGACGGTGAGTGACTTGTACGGCGGAGCTTGGTGCCGATAGACCTAGCTGTTCAGGTGTCGGAGAAGCGAGGGGACGCGCGCTGGGATATGTTCTGGCCTTTCGTAGGCGATATGCGCGGGCAGGCCATCAAGCCCTTGAAACCTCCGGTGTTGGCCCCGGGTCACTTGCTTGAACGCGAATGCATCTTGCTGACGACTGGCCGTGAACAGACTGCGTGTCCTTCAAGCCAAACAGTACAGACATTCTTGTTCAGTCCCTCTTCTGCAACGGTTCGCACGGTGTCAGCGTCGGCAGCCTCGGCCAGTATGTGGGCACCTTCGACATCGTTGAGTCGGTCATGGTTAGCAACATCAGCATGCACAACGCATCGGACGGCGCCCGCATCAAGGTGTGGCCTAACGCACCCTCCGCCATGTCAGACGATTTGCAAGGCGGCGGCGGGTCGGGGCGGGTACGCAACATCACATATGAAGACATGACCATCGACAACGTGGACTATGCGATTGAGATCACCCAGTGCTACGGCCAGCGTAACCTGACCCTCTGCCAGCAGTATCCCAGCCCGCTGACAATCGATGATGTTGTCTTTCGGCGTTTCAGGGGTACGACCAGCAGAAAGTACCAGCCGCTCGTTGCCACATTCGCCTGCAGCAGCCCCAAGGTATGTGGTGACATCCGCGCCACTGATATTAACGTGGTGAGCCCGAGTGGCACAAGTCAGGCGTATTGCTTGAACCAGGAGGCGGCGAACCTAGAGCTTGAGTGTACCGACAATTACAAAGGGTTCAGATGATGAGAGTGTTGGCAGTGGGAATGGGTGTACTATTCGAGCTAAGTAGGTAGTGAACCATGTCCCGAGCCGACATGGAGTTGAGAGGGATACTGAAGTCTCGAAAAGGTATCCTCTGGAATCTTGAGTATTTTAAAAGACCTTGTCCGGATATGAGAAGAGCTCAGGGCAGTCTGAGTCGGCAACATGGAACAGGGGGGAAAAGTCAGTTCGTGAGGTGGCACTAAAACTTCCGCTTCTTCTTCGTGGGGCCAGCTGCTGCCTTCCTCTCCAGATCTCTCTGTAGCTCGGCTCGCTTCCGATCGGCTCGCTCTTGTGAGGTTTCCCGTGGCAGACCCTTCTTGGAAGCGGAGGTCGGAGTGTTGCTTCTGCCCCTGCCATCGTCGCTTCCACCAGGGCCTTCCGCCTGTGTCACAGACTCTACCTTGGCAATGCCCTTTCCTATCACGCCGAGCTTTTGCCGCCTTGGGGGGGGACCAGGCTCCCTCGTAACAGCTGGAGATGGCGAGCGCGTAAGTTCGGCTGCTGACGTTGTTTCCCTTGGCCTACCGCCAATGCGCCCCAGCCCGCCACGTCTCGGGGGAGGCTTTGGAGATGAGGGAGGGGGGGGGCTTGTGGTGCCGTCTTCGTCATCGGATGCTGTTTCCGAACCGGTATCGCTAGCGGCCTGCTTCCCCTTTCGTGGCGGGGTCGCTGCCCGAGGTGGAGGTGGAGGGAGGGTCGGATTCTTGTGCTTTCCCAGAGCCCCTATCCGAGCGCCAGATGATTTGGCCATGCTTGACGATGGGAGAGGGAGACTATCTGGAATCTCGGCTTCGTCGTCTGCTGTCTCATCGCCATCAACAGGGGCAGGCCTGGTACCAGTGCCACGTTTTCGCGCGGACGATAGACCGGGTGGCGTGGCCTGGACCTGAAAGTCGTCATCATCGTCTTCCGTTTTCGTCCCGACAGTCTGAGATGTTAGTGGAGTGCTTGTCTTCCTCAATCTTGAACGATCGGCCAACAAAATGTTTTTGCCTTGGCCGAGCTTCGTCCACCAGTCGTTGAGCATAGGCGATGCTTCTGGTCCCATGTCCGATCTGTA
This sequence comes from Lasiosphaeris hirsuta, assembly GCA_030549175.1. Taxonomy (NCBI): domain Eukaryota; kingdom Fungi; phylum Ascomycota; class Sordariomycetes; order Sordariales; family Lasiosphaeriaceae; genus Lasiosphaeris; species Lasiosphaeris hirsuta. The sequence continues at coordinate 7,934,679 of JAUKUA010000001.1, forward strand.
GGTAATACCTGTCACGCCAAACACGGCGTCAAGGAGAGACGTGATGTCAACCGGCCCGGTGGTCACCTGCAGCTCAGAAGCTTTGTTCCGAAAATCAGCCTCGGAAAATGGGGCGAGGCCCTTGACCCTTCCCTCCGCTGCTGCTCTGGTGACCTTCCGCTTGCCAGAGAGCGAGTTGAAGACATGTTCCAGCCCAGCCCCTGTTGCCTCCAGCTTGTCAACCAGCCTTGAGATGATAGCATCCTTTTCCCGCAGGGCGGCAGCAAGGGTATCAATTTCACGTGCCCGGGCATCGTGTGCCTGAATTAGTGGCAAAACAAGCTCTGTTGCTAGGATCGAATGGGGACGCTTGCTTAGATGCATCGGCCATCTGAAGGGTTTCAACGGTTTCAAGAGAGTGCAGGTAACTTGGAGTAGGAGTGAACCATCCTTGCCGGTGCTGATGCTCAGCGAGGTGTTGGCATGCTCGGCGTCACTGACGTCAAAGGCGGCCCGGAGAATCTCGAGCATCTTTCGCAGCTGATCAGGGCCATCGCTGGGGTCGATACTGGTATCCTCGACAAGTCCCCTCTTGATGATGGGCTTTCTCTCCATAGTTTCGGTCCAGACATTGGCCAGATCAGTGAGATGCAGATTGTACGACTCGGGGGTGAAGACGGTGGAGACGAGGAGGTTCGGGATGCCGGGGACGGCAACCGGGAGGAGCCGCCACGATGGATGGTCGGACATGGCGAAGTTTGGTTTGGAAGATGATCAGGGGAACTGGAAATGGGTTGCTGGTTGGACTCGTGTGTGACAGCGCTGGGTCACATGGAGATAATCCCGTGGATAACCACTGTGCTGAGGGTGGTCTCAAGCAAAGGGCAAGACAGTGCTGCGGTGGAACAGTGAACGGCGAACGGCGTAACGTCTCGATCGTGGAGTGCGCTGTGCAGGGCACCCAGCCGTCAGAATGAGCTCGAGGCTTTTTCCCGAATGGGATACGGAGTGTCCGGAAACAGCAATGGAAGGTAAGTTAACTAGACGGAGGTAAAGCTTCTGTCGTGCCTTGACGCGAGGGGACAGGGAACACGGTGTCCCGGTTTTGGACGGACCAAGCTTTAATTCGACATGGGCTATGGATATCGAGTGTGGCACGGCGGGCTGTTGCGCGGGCTCTCCAGAACTGCACCAGGCCTGCATCAGAATGCGGTGTGTCGAGCACTGCGACGAGCCTCTCGTGGCCGGGATACGGCGCAACTGCCGTGAGCCGCAGCGAGGTGCAACTCCAGCGGCCGGCGGGCTATCGCGCCAGCGGCGACAGGTGGGGGGAGACTGTTAGATGTTGGCGGGTGGGCGACGTGGGAGCGGTGTCGCTGGCCGAGCTAGCATGGAATGATGTAATGCTGGTCTCGGCTCCGGGTGTCACTGGCCACAACAAGTACCTGCAACAAAAAAGATACCGCACAGGAACTGACATCAGTTTCAGATGTGGCGGTGCTGTATGACGCTGGTCTTCAAATCATTTTCTGTAGTAGTTTCTCGCCGAACCTGTTGTGTCTTCCCAAAATCTTTTGGTGTGTGATGATGCCGCTTCTTGGGAAGGCGCGTCAAGGCACGTGCTGACCCTCCCAGGCAGCAGCGGATCCACCCTATCGGTGTGGAGTTAGCGCACCCCAACGTGCGCAACGAGGAAAAGAAAGAAAGAGCACCCTCACCGTATTTCTCCTCCAGCTCATCCTTCGCATGCCCTTTGCGCAAAACTGGTTGACTAAAGAGACGGAATAGGTATGTACCAGACAGATCTCGCTCCTTCCAAAATTTGTTCCATGGGACGGACACCTGAGGCCCCACTGGCTACAAAGTGTAAACCCCCCCCCTCGCGCGTCTTTTCGAGGTTTGCTTTCCTGCCCTCTTCAAGTTTTCGTTTTGTCTTTTCCCGCGCAACCTCGACAATTCCCGCGAGACAGCGCTTCCGTGCCCTCCCATACTTCCGACATTTCCATAAGCACCGGCTATCACTGCAACGGTCAACGACACGAAATGGAGCGGCCAATCGTAACATCGTCATCTTATGCTCTTCATGGCATCGTCGTCTGTAGCAAAGACAAGGTGCTTGTTTTATAGCGTACACACATTACACTCCTCCGAAATCCTCATGACACATTCACGACGGATACCCTGGCCCCCTATGGGCATCTGGTAACCCCTGCGGGTTTACCGCCGGCTGACTCTGCCACTCCTGTTGACTTTGTCCAGCCCATTGTTGTGGTGGTGGCTGTTGTTGTTGTTGTTGTTGTTGTTGTTGTTGTTGTTGTTGTTGTTGGCCCTGCCATTGCTGTTGCTCATGCCAAATCTGCTGGCCTTGCCGGAAGCCCTGCTGGCCATGCCACTCCTGCTGCCCCTGCCACTCTTGCTGGGTCTGCTGGTGCCCTTGCCAGCCTTGCTGGCCAGTCTGTTGTCCCTGCTGTTCATGCCACTCCGTCTGGCCTGGCTGACTCTGGCTCTGACCGTGCCACTCCTGCACTGGCGGCGCAGGCGCCCCAGCAACGTCGACCCCGATCTCCCTCCCCTCGGCTTCGCTCACGCTCGCCAGCGGCGCCGAGTACCCCGCATGGCCGTACAACTCGCTCGGCTCAGGCGGATCCGGCGGCCCGGCCCACAGCTCCCCAAAGCTCCCGGTGTGCCTAACCGAGCTCGACGGGCCCATCTGCACCGTCGAGCCCCCCAGGCTCGTCACCGAGCTCACCCGCTGCTGGTAGTGCGGCACGTTCTCCCACGCCTGGTACCCCATCGACGTTGCCCGCGACGACGTCCCGCCCTCCTGCGCCGCCGCCACCGCCGCCGCGCTCGTCCCCGCCACCTGCGGCTCGGGACTGCCCCCGTGGCTGCCGCCGCCGGTCTGCCACCCCTGCGAATATGTCCCCGAGGCCGCTGAGGGTAGGTTGCGCGCGGGCGCGGGCGGCTGCGACACCGGGAGCGGCTGCGGCAGGGCCTGTGCTTGCGTCTGCGGCTCCGACTTGGGCGGCGGCGGCGGCGGCTCCAGCGGGCTGCTCACGGCCATCATCTGGGGCTTGGCCGGGCTCAGCGCCGGCTCCCCATCGCTTGGCTTGCGCCAGCGCCGCCAGAAGAGGAAGGCGATGAAGGCGACGATGAGGAGCCCCCCGCTGCCGGCGCCCGCCACGATGCCTGCGAGCTGCGGCGTGGTGAGCCCGCTGGCGGAAGAGTCCGGGTCGCTGGGCGGGAGGACGTGCAGGATCCTTGTCGACGTGACCGTGGCCTCGTACGAGATGCTGAACTCGGTCACATATATGGGGTTTGAGGCGAGGGTTGTTCTCGTGACTATTGTTGTGCCTTGGCGGTACGATGTTAGGGTGAGGTAGTCTTCTATACGATTAGTAGCGGTCGCGGTGATTGTTTTGGTGTCGGTGATGAAGATCGTGAAGGGGTCCTGCGAGTGGCTAGTGCTATCGGCACTGGTGATGGTGACCCATTTTGTCAGGGTTGGGAGGGTCAGGTAGCGCGTTTCGGTGCCGCCAGTGAACGTGGTAGTCGAAGAGTATCTTGGTTCTACCGACGTATACGGGCCGGCGACAGCGACGGTATATGTGCCACCAGCGTAGTAGTTCGTCGTGGCCGTCACTGTGGTTGTCGCGGGCAGCGTAACACTGAGTTACGGAACTGATTAGCAGAGCAATTGGTTGCAGGGCAACTCACACCTGTTTTAGACATACGTTACGGTGGGATCATCTCGCCGCGCAAGTTGTCGCACATTATGATGCTCAGGATTTAGCGCGATGACCCCGTTAAAGGGTAGATCGGGGTCCGCCAGGGGCAGGCTGGAGACGGCGGCAGCCTGTAGTATCCCAAGCCACGATAGCAGCCCGGCTGTCTTCATGGTGTTTCACTTTGTTGCCGCCGAGAGACAACAAATATGGGGAAAGCAAAGCCGGATGTTTCGTCGCCCCTCAATGACGACCGAAATCGGCAGAACCTCTGGGGGCGCCGATGGGGTTTGGGGAACAGCGAACAGCGAAGCCAATGGTTTATCAGTCCCCACGACCGCCACATCCGCCCTTTCTACCAACAACGGCTCGCCAGTCATCTCCAGTTGCTGGAAGCAGGCGTCCCCTGACACGCCAGTCATTCCCAGTCACTGCGACCCTAGCGTTCTCTTGAGCCTCATGATTGCCCGTCTTTTTGCACATCTTGCTTGGCAAGAGGGGCTGGGGACCCTTGGCAGCCTGTGATTGCACTGGGCTGAAGGAAAAAAAGTCCCTTGATGGCTTTCTGCACGCCAACTGATTCGCCGGGGGCCGCGTCGAGGCATCTTTATCGAAGGAATGCAGCTTGCAGCTTGCAGCTTGCAGCTTGCCCCAGAGCCTTGTCTCAACCGTCCTCTTATCGCGCATAATCTTTGGCTTCCATCCCAACACAGACTAACTCGCTGCACCAAGAGCCTTATTTGGAACGGAGAAGCCAATGGCAGTCGCCCACCTTGTCCACGGAAAACCGGCATGGCCATTACTGACTGATGCAGGGAAGGATGCAGGAATCATCAGAGCTGAACACACCTCTCAGTTCAACTCACTCCAACACTGGGTTGTTTGTTAGCGCGGGACACTACCGCCGGGCAAGAAGGATATCGAAGCTCTGATAAGGCCTTTGTCGCATAAGAATGGCATTCTGGCCTTTCAAAGGGTATATTTCGGTTTCGATGAGGCCTTGAAAGAATACCAAAGATGCTGCTCCTTGAGCTGCAAAGACGCTATCGGGGCTTGGGCTTCAGCACCTCTCTCAGTGGGGAGTGTCACGCGCTCACCCAAGGCAAAGAAAATGATGCTGATCTCATTGTGATTCCTGGTTAATATACTAATGACTGCTCAGTCAATAAGTACTACGCTGGGAGAACAACCGAAAATAAAGCAATAGGTCGTAAATGCCAGTACGGCCAAGCCTCTTTGCCAGATCGATGGGTCTTTGCTTCGTGGGACATGTAGGCCGCGGGTCTGAGGCTTCCTCCATTGCTGGTTGGCCAGAGCCCTCGTATATTGCCTTCACGCACTCTACGTCATCTCTTCGCACAGCAAGATGGATAGCAGTTTCGCCCCTCTCATGGCAGCGCGATACAACGTAGCGCTTTGATAACCAAGGCGGAAAGCCTGTCGGTGGTCTGGATGCGAACCGGGCAATCAGCGCGGCATCTCCAGTGTCAACTGCGCGCCACAGAGCCCCTTTCCCCTCGACTGTGGACCTGCATGAGTTGAAAAAAAAAAAACTGTGAAAGAGCAGCGCGTTAAGGACCATTAGAGCGGCGTAGCAGTTGATTGCTTTTCTGCAGGTGTAAAGATAGGCTGTTTAGACCTGCAATATCTCGGCTGTTGAGGAAGGCGTTTCGTTGATCTTTCGCCTCCTCCCAAAATGCTTTGTGTAGGGCCCACATGACTATCGCTGTTGAATGTAGGTTAGCATACGACGCGGTAAGTTTACTTGTAAGGCCTTGCCGGGGCTGTCTTACCCCAGGGATCACTGCTGCGGACAGCAGGCTCGAAAACGACCGCCGGATCGCCTTTCGGATGGGGTTGGGGGAGAGCGTTCGAGTTGAATGCGTAGACGATCCCCTGGTCGAGGATCATGACCACCAAGGGAGGGGTCACTTGCCCTGGGAAAGCAGCCGACTTACTAAACTCCTGCCGTGGATTGAACTGCTGATTGAATCCTCAAAACTGCTAGGGTTAGCGTGGAAGGCACGCCTGGCGGGTGACTCACAGGCCTTCGTGGTGGTTCAAGATCATTTGCATCTGGGATGCAGCCCATGTTTCCACGATGGTAGGGATCTGGCTCGTTACCACGTGCCATTTCCCCTCAGTAACCCCCTTGCCACGTTTAGGGTTTGGGCATAGTTCGGAGGCAATACCCTGCGTGGGAACTGAAGGACTGCCGGGTGGTTGTGGGCGTGGGCGAACTGGTAAGGGGTGCGGTGGTGGCCGTTCTCAACCAGCATTATTCCGCTTCCACCGTGAAAGATGAGCGAATCAAGAGCACTGGCATGGGGGTGCCTCGCAGCAATGTGTGCCGGTGTGTCGCCGTTCACCGGCTCCCTGGGTGCTACCGAAAGCCTTCAAGTGTTGACCAAATGTTCGATCAAAGCGCCGCAGCGATGTGCAATTGGGGTCGAGCCCCTGCTAGTGGTCGTTTGGTTGTGAAAGTGACAACCTTCGGCGACTACGGTATCGAGAAAGATAAAGTGCGGAGAGATAGGCGCCATCGACAGTCATACACAGCCAGGTTTTCGCTGTTGTTATCTTGATGGCTGAGGATAGCAAGCCGACCCGATATTGGAACAACACATCCCCCTTGGTAATGTTCGAGTTTTCAGGGTGCGATACCATAATATCTAGTAGTGTGTTTAGTGACATTGGGTTACAGATACCGGCGCAATGGCTTAGCTTAGTCTTGCTCGTCCGTGATAAAAAATATCAACCGGGGCCACGGCGGAATCCCAAGTCATGAAGCAAAATCCCGCTTTCTCTCGAGGTGCCTGTTATTAGGGACGCGTGAAGGTAAAGCTGAATCGTTGGTTGCAAGTATGTACGATGTGTACTTTGATGAAACCATTTGGGATAGACGTCTGGTAGAGCGAGTCGCCGTTCTGAGGCCTGGACTGTTTATGCTCAACCGGCAAGAGATTTGCGTGCCCTGCACCTTATCAGATGTCTAAGATATGGGTCAAAGTGGCCTCAGAAATCGGGCAATAACTGAACAGTACCTGGTACTATAATAAATCCTCCCGAAATCGAGCGTTGAGGCCCCACTCTATCACTGAGATACGTAACCTACTCGATGGAAAGAAAGCATATATAAAGCAGACTTGCTCCTGCTGTTTCGCTTTTCTCCTCTCACCTTCTGCCATAAAATCCCAGCCCTAAAACAAAAACTTGACGTCGAGCTCCTCCCCAACGCAAAAGTCTTTTCTCAACACCAAGCATGGACTCTCATGCCGTAGCCACCACCAATGCCGCGACCCCCGAGGAAAGGATCACGAGAGCAGAGAAGGACAGAGTCATCTATCTGGTCGAGACCCAGGACACAGCAGGCCTACGCCTGCATCTCGGACGCGTGGCGGACCGAGTGGGCACCCACCGGGGGAGGGTACTGGCGCACGCAACAGACGATTCCCACTACGGCCGCAACGCCGTCCACACCGCGATCATGCACAGCCACGAAGAGGCCATGAGCAAGTCCCCGCCCGCCCGCACACACGCACGAGCGCTGACCGTTCCGCACAGAGATGCTCGACTTCTTCCTCCGCCCCAGCCACTTCTTCTCCCTCGACGCGGCCGCGCGCTACCGCTTCTTCAACCAGCCCCTCCTGCATGTCCCCCAAGTCCGCGCCTGGAGCGAAACGCCCGTCCTCTTCGCGTGCCGCCTCGTCTGCCGGCCTGAGCTCGTCGACCGGCTGCTGGCGCTGGCCGGGGGCGGGGGCGGGCTGGGCAGGACCAACAGCCTCGGGTGGGGGCCGGTGCACTGCGTCGCGGCCTCGCCGCTGTCGGGCCAAGCGCTGCGGGACTCGGCCACACGCCTGATCCGCCATCTCGCCGGGAAGGGGTGCGGGCTGATGGACCGCGCGGCAATTGACCACGGCAACACGCCCGCTCACCTCGCCGCCGAGCTGGACCGGGTGGATATCCTGGACCATCTGGCTGTCTTGACGGGGGGCGACTGCTTGCACCGGGAGAATCACCGAGGGTTGACACCGATCCAGCTGGTTGTCATGAAACGACGGACATGTGCGCAAGTCTTTCGATATCTCAGGGACCTCAAGCTGACCTAGTCAGACATTCTCGATGTCGCTGTCAAACCTCAATAACGTCGGGTGTGGCGTTGGAAACCAATTTTTAATTTTTTTATTATTTTCAACGTTTAGTCACACAGGATTGTAATGGGATCTGTTGCGGGTCCATGTGGCATTCACCGCAGCATCCTCTATTCATACAGTTAGCCCATTCCAAGTTTGCCTTTTTCCCTGCTCTCACACTTCATCCAGTCACAACACCTAGGTAGCAATTTCGCCACTTTGCTCCCTATTACAGAATCGGGCTTTCATTCGGGGTTCCCATTTTTGCGGTCTCGACCTTGAGTGGGCTCCATGTAACTAAACGTTGAAAAAAAAAAAAAACTTTGTTTTTCACGCACACCCGACGTTTTTATGTTTGTTGAGGGCCAATCTCGTGAGTCAGGCCGCGTGCCAGTAGAAGATTTGTGAAGAGTGGGCTCCATCGTCATGTTGAAACTCGGTGCTGAGCTAGCGCTCTGACAAGGGGGCAGATCTGATCAACGGGGAGCTACGTGAACTAGGAAGCATCGTATTGCGGTCGAAAATATCAGCCACAAGGGGCGACATTTAGTAGCGCTGCCGCAACGGGTCTGGATGCGTGCGGATTGCGGGTAAAATGAAGACATTCCTACTTGTAACCAGTGGTAGTAGATAGAAGCGTAGTATCCGCGATTTGGAAGATCTACACAAGGTCGCCACAAATTCCGTGCGTGCAAAACTAGACAATTACATTCTGATGCGCCAAGAAGGCGCCAAAAATGTGGCGACCAAAAAGCACTCAGCCTCTTGTTATTAATACCCCTTATTTGCCCTTCTTCCTCGGCAACGGATCCTCCTCCGACCGATCAGCCTGGACCTCTTGCTCCGAGTCGGTCGGCCCCGGGACCGCGTCCCCGGCCGGCAGCTGGATGGTGTGGTGCAGCTCGGGGGGGAGAGGGTCATCGTCGGTCCGATCCGCCCAGACATCCGCCTCCGACTCGGTGGGGTTTCCCTTGACCTCGCCGGACACTGCTAGGATCGAGTCTGCCGGCACATCTCGGCTCTCGCGGCTGATGCTCCTCGGGGTCTGGTCTTCGATGACGACATCGGGGGCGTCCCATGACCACCTCCAGTATAGGAATCTTTTGTACTGATCTCCCAGGGTTGTTGGGAAGTCGAGGCCGACGGCATCGAGCCTGGGCTCCTCTCGCGGTATGTTTCGCCAGATGCGCGGAACTTCGACTGCGGATGCGCGGAAGGGAAGGTAGCGGGAGATGGAGGTAAAGCTTCGCAAGGCAAATGCCCGGGAGCGGGGCGATGTGATTCTTGAAAGGGCTGGCATGCTGGATATCAGCACCTGCGGATCTGTGGGGATCAATTGATAGAATGAGGGGGATGTGCAAAGGTTGCAGCGAGGAACAAGACTGCCTCCAAGCCCTCAACAAGGAATTTGGTAGCCGCAATGGTCACGTCATGATGAGCTGATGCTTCAAAAGATACCAACACAGTTTGTTGTGGGAACTTCAATGATTGGACCACAATGCAAAGTCACGAGGTCTCCTCTGGGGGATGAGAACGGAGAAAGCTTTCCGGGTTGCGCGGTCGCGTCGAGCTACCAAAAACTTCGCAAAAAAGCAATCCCCTCGCGGTAGGCAAAGGCATCCACCAAATATGTAGGATTGAAGACCGAAGAGCCGTTAGCAAGGCCATCGCCCAAAAGTTCCAGCACGGCGACGCCGTGCCTCTTGCGACAAGCGCCCTCCCACCAAGGGGACTTTGGCAGGCGGCCCGGGGGCAAGGGCAAAACCAGCACACCATGGCATTCCGAGATGGGGCATGGGAAACTCCTTGCTTCACACGTTGATGCCTCACCCATGCTCAGGGGATCGCTCGTGCTCCCCCCCCCCCCCCCCCCCTCCCCCCCCTTTTATCCAGCAACCTGCCAATTACAGCGGCACTGCCGCGACGTTGGGAACCCCTTCCCGTGCTGCCCATGTACAGCGCCGCTAGCGAGCGCCTTCGAAACAAGTCCCAGAAGGACAAACATTTTTACCGCGGCGCCGGAGGCGGCCGTAGGCAGGTCATTTGGGGAGAATGCGTGAATGCGCAGCCAGGGATCGGCAGGGGGGGAGGGCAATGCGGGGAGGGAGGGATGCACAACCACACCTGGGGGAAGCTGGGGCGCCAGGTGGGCGCACAGCGGCCGGGGCGATCGGCAAGGGGAGTGAGTCTTGGAGATCGGCTTGGAGATCTCCTAATTGTGGACGGGCGGCACACAAATGGTGGCTTTGTGCCACGCGGGAGGGAGTCTGAAACGCGCAGTGTTTCCACGCCCCGGAATCAGACGTCACTGCTCAACTCGACGCCGTTGAATCGGCAGAGCGAATGGCTCACATAGGACACACAAGAGCCGATCGGATCCCAATTTGGACAGCCCAGGGACATGTAAAATGGACATGTCTCCGTCTGATGCCCCGGACGAGGTTCTCGACATGCATCGCTCCTTTTTACCGGCGAAATTCGCACAAATAACTCACCATGTCGACAACAATTCTCGTTGGCCAGGCGCCGACCAACCTTGGACCCCTGACAACGACCTTTACTCCGCCGGCGGCGTGCACCGTTGCAGTGGGAGCAGTGGACGGCGGTCTGCTCGGGTTGCTGGGGGGGGCAGTTCCGAGCATTGCGTTTCTGGGACAGTCATGTTCGCGGGGAAAGGGCGTGGATGCCACGACTTGCTGGCCACCGACTTCCAGCGGGGCGCAGGCAAGGTCGGCGCCGCCTCTGAACGGATGGGGCTTCTACTCGCCGGGCGTGCACTGTCCAGCAGGATATGCAACTGCGTGTTCGGCGACGGGAGGAAGCGGCGGAGGATCGGGATGGCCGGTGCAGTTTAGGCTGCTCGACGGGGAGACGGCGGTCGGGTGTTGTCCTAGGTAAGCTGCGAGCGAGCTGGTTGTTGAAATCTAGAACGATCTCACTAACTCGGTGTCAGTGGATACGGCTGCGGGAACATCAATGGCCAGACATGCACAATGATAGCCACGTCGACTACTGTTCCAACAGTAACATGCGATGGCACCAAGAGCGGTGACTTTGCTTTCCAAACGGTACCAGATGCGGAAGCATCCATCACGGCCTTCAGCCTCTTTGCGCCAATGATTCAGATCAACTGGCAGAGCAGCGATCGGGCACAAGCGGACTCCACTACTACGGAAGCCGGAGCGGCAGCCGGCTCTACCGCAACAGCCACAAATCCAACCAGGACAGGAGTGAACCAGCCAGTAGAAACCTCGGGAACGCAGACCATCGACACAGCCGTATCTCTCGTCCCGACGCTCGAGACCGACGGGTCCCAATCGCAGCCCCATGGGACTAGCACAGGCACAGGCACAGGCACAGCCGAACCCGGAAGGACAGAAGGCGCATCGACCGATGCGGAGCAGCCTGAACCCACCGACTCGGGGAACGGGCTCGCGACAACGACCAAAGTTGGCCTCGGAATCGGGGGTGCTGTGGCAGCTCTCGCTCTCGTGATTGGCACCGTCATGTACGTGTGGCGACGGCGCAGGAGCAGCCACGAGGAACAGGAGCTCGACCGACTCTATGGCATGAAGCATGCGGTCAGCTCGAGCAGCGATCTCACGGGGACGGGGGCGCGGGGGGACGATAGCATCCCTGGCTGGTATCGCGGGCAGCGGCAGGCGCCAACACTGGGGCGGCTGATGCCGACGGCGGATCCGTATGGCGGCGCGGGAGCGGACCAGTTGGAGGTGCCGGCCTCGCCTTACTATCGGCCGTATCGGCCGTGATTCCCGACATGCTCCGTTTTTTTGTCTTCGCTTGTGGCGTTTCTGTGTACAATCCAACCGTGGTCTGTGATATCGAAGCCCCGGAAAGGCTTTCGAGCAGCAAAAAACAGCATGTTTCGTATTTAAAAAAGGTATATTGGTATTTTAGCGGGTCTTTCCCTATCCCGGAAAGGCCTTATGAAATGCCAAAGATGCCTTTTCTTATGCATCCATGATGTTGGTTTGGTGTTTGGGAGCGGACGTGGGGCCTGGGTGGGGGCTTCATTGTGCTGTTAGACAGCAACCTCCGGCGAGAGGCTGGATTTGCAGGTCTCTAGGGTCTGGCTTGTATGGCGTGTGTTGGCTGGCAAAATTGGTGTTGGGCACACCATCATGGGTCCTGGGGACTGGTGAATAATAATTACGCGGGGAAGGGTCTGTAGGTATTCAAAAAGATGGGAGGTAATCCATAGAGAAAACGAATGGGCAAGAAAAACTGCTATTGTTCAATACAAAGCTGCCTTTCTTGGAGCGCTGAAGCCGACGAGTGGATGCCCCTCCTCCATAGGCTGGGCACGGACCAGATGCACGTGGGATTGGTGAAGAATGCCAAGACCCATGGCGAGAGCTTCTCCAAGCGCACAAGTGCAGCAACACACCACGCCGGAGGAGCTCCCACATGCTGCGATTCCACAGCTATCGCCATTGAGTAACGCCAAAAACCACCTCTTTTCTTCAAACTCAAATTGATGAATTGCTGAGGCTGGCCCTCCCCCCCCCCCCCCCCCCCCTGCTTTGCTCCGACGGCACCGAAATGACACAATGTCGACCGAGTCCACGCGTCCGCTGCTTCTCCCGCAAAACCGCAAGCTGCGCCACCTTCGCGGCATCTACCTGAGGAACCTGACCTTCACACGACCCCGCGGCCGCACCCTCGACGACGCTGCTCTTAACAAGAGCCCCGGAAAGCTCGAGGCCTTGCGCGAACCGCCCCAGTTGCACCATGCCCTCTCCTCCTCCGCCCTGCGACCCGCCGGTCGACGGCGGAGTACCAATCTGGGCAACGCCAGCCCCGTGATACGGCAGAAAAAGATCGAGAACGTATTCGACAGCCGTCTCGCCGATGCCTTCTTCTCCCTACACGTCGAGGGAGGCGACGACGACGACCCTATCTACACTAGCGAGATTGCCGAGCGTGCCACGGTATGGCCTGTCGAGCCCCCCCGGAAAGGACGACTTGCTGATTGACTGGCCTGCAGAACTTCAATTTCCGAGTCTTTGAACTCTCCGAGCTCGACTCATCCATTTCCCAGTCTCCCCAGGTTACAATAAAAGTCTGGACGAAGAGGCAAGGCGCCTGGACGCTGTTGCTCGCCGACGAGGTCGACCTGCGCGCCCTGAACTGGCTGGGCAGTCTTCAGGATGTCAACTTTCCCCCGAACAGCCTGGTTTTCCACATGGTGGACGGCATGTACTCTCTCGATCTGTCTGGGAAGTTTTCGGCGCCGAAGCAGACTGCGCCGTTACCAACCTCGTCGTACAACGCGTTGATGCGGTTGGCCACGCTGGACAATTCGATACAAGACGCCATTGCCACGAGGAATGCGCTGACCCAGCAGATCACCGACCTCCTGGCCCACCAACCAAGGAACGAACTACCCGAGGCAGAAGACAAGTTGGAATTGGCAGACAAGTATGTTTCGTCGCAGCGGCGGATTGTCGCAGGTGCAAAAAGGAAGAATGAAGAACTCCGGGCATCGATCGCAGCCCGGAAAGCCGCGATTGAAGAAGGCCACGCTCTGCAAGGCAAGGCAGCCAAAGATGTGGCAAATGCCGCCGAGAAACTATCCCAGTCCAAGGATTTGGTCATGCAAACAAAGGAGCAAATCCATGGCCAGCGTCGACGCATCTGTGAAGATCTCTCCAACATCTTCAATATTATCCCGGTACCCCTGGGCCCGCCCTTGTCCTTCCAGATCTGTGGAATACCCATTCCAAACACGGTGTACGACTCCACACTCAAGTCGGCTGGCGAGGACTCGTTATCAGCAGCGCTCGGCCACGTCGCGCGCCTCACAGACTCTCTTCAGTACTACCTCGGCGTACCCTTGCCATACCCCATCAAAGCCTTTGGGTCCCGGTCGAGCATACGCGACGAGATCAGCCAACTGTCAGACCCCCAACGTGAGTTCCCGCTATATGTGCCAAGAGGCGGCTCCAGTGCCCAGTTCCGCTTCGACTACGGCTGGTTTCTCCTGAATAAGGATATTGAAGCGCTTTGCAACTCGCAAGGCCTCAAGGTTGTCGACATTCGCCATACGCTGCCAAACCTCAAGTACCTGCTCTATGTGTGTAGTGCTGGCAGTGATGAGGTGCCCGAGCGGAAGCGCGGTGGCGTGCGGGGACTGTGGGCAGGCCGGATGAAGAGCCTCGGCGTGAATGTCACAGGGGATGATGCAAGTAGCTTGGGTGGTGGCAGCCGCAGGGGCAGTGATGCAAGTGATGCGTTTGCGAGGCAGCGGGAGGAGTTGCACAAGGCCATAAGGGAGAATGGCGACGCTGCTTCTGGTGCCCGGAGCTCGAATGGGTTCCCGTCGATGTCGCTACCGTTTGATGAGGGTGAGACCAAGTTGACGTTGAGGACCAAGGGGCTGCGAGAGAATGCTGCAAGATAATAGTAGGGGCTTGACGCAAAGGTTTTTTTTGCGGTTTTGGAGTTTGTGAGGCCAACATCGTTAGGCGATCGTGACTTTGCGAGTCCAATTTTGGGATATCAAGATACCCTCTATAGAAGTCATTTTGAGCGAGCATTGGCTTGTTCCTTGCTTTGCCCTTTGTTTATCTTTTGCCCCTTTGTGTTACCCCGGCGACGGCCACCCCCGCTGTCTCTGGACACATTTCACTTCCCCTCTTCTGTGTCTGTCAACGCTACGGCTACCGTCCAAAAGGGCGTGACACTTTGGATTGGAATTAAGCCAAGGAAGCCGTGGCAGTCGGTTTTTTACGCGATGGCAAAGGCGTCACGGGGGTTTCTTGAGTCAAGAGGTGTGGGCACCGAGTGGTATCTTTTGCCATTCCTATATGCTATCTGCGAAGCCATGTTCAACGCTATCCTTTTGATATAACTTGCCAATGCAACGATGCTGTGCGTCTCCCTCAATTGCTTGCCTGCCCTGAGATCCAGCACTATCCCATCTTCTTCTTTTTTGCCGGACCTAAACCTTAGGCTTTGAGGCTCCTCATCTGAAGATAAATCTCTCTTCTTCTTCTTGCCGGACCTAAAACCCAGGCTTGGAGGATCCTCATCTGAAAGCGAATCTCAGCTTACCCCGTTGTCATTATCACTCTGATTGTGAGGAGGACCCTGCAATACCCCTGGGACAGTACCGTCGCCAAAGGGACCCCCCCACCCCCCCCCCCCCCCCCGAGATACTACCGCCGCTAAAGGGATGAGAAAGGCTTTGGGCACAGGGCATAGGGGGGTTGGCAACGCCTCGAGGGCCGGACATAGGGGGGTTGACAAGGCTTTGACGACCGCGCAGAGGAGGACCCGACAAGCTCCCCATGAAACTACCATCGTCCTCAAAGAGGGCCAAAATGTCTTTGGGGGGAGGGGGAGGGGCATAGGGGGGTCGTCAGGGCCTGGGGGACCGAACCTAGGGGTTGAGAAGGCTTTGCCACATGCTTAAGGACAGTCCCACGGGGCAGGGTGAGAGCGGGGGCCGGCTGCCGTCTGGGTGAGGGGGAGGGGGAGGGGGGGGAACCGTGCCGACGCTGTGAAGTGTCGGTTCCAGCCGGAGACGTCACCCACCATCACTCGCTCTAGTATCGATTCCATCCATCGTATACATTGTAGACTTCCCGTTCCACTTCACAGGGTTCAATCGACGTCGCAGGGATCCCCTGGGATCGGGGATACCGCCCTCTCGGACGCCGTGGCTCCCTGGACCGGCTGCGCTGGGAGCCGTTGCTGCCTGGTGATACGCTGCGATTCCGCCGAGTCCCAAGCATGGTGGCGCGCTAGCTGGGCAGCTCAGGCCTATTCTGATCCCTAGGCACGGTTGGGGACTAATCCATCTCGTGGGGTTAGGCAGTTGGCAGCGTGGCGGAAGGGGCTTCGATGCTGTTGGACTGTTGACCCAGGCCTCGACGGCCGCGGTGGTCTGGGTCGGGCAGATCAGCGACTGGTGTGGTGGTGGCTTGAAAGGGATTCCTTGGCGGGACATATCCCTCTTTGGCAAGTTGCAGAGGTCCCTGATCTGGGGGCTGTAGGCGTCGGAGTAGGAAAAGATGCCGCAAATATCCACCGCGCGGGCTGCCCCGCATTATCTGGATCATCAATTTCCTTTCCAATCACCTATGTAGTGGCCACGAGAGGCAGATTGAACTGGGATGTGTGGTCAGGCAGGGGCTGCGGTTGCCAGCGCGGTTTCCATTCTGTTTCCTTGGGATGGGAAACCGTGTTGTGTGTGGTGGCCACGGTAGGTGCAATTTTGGATGAGAAAGAACAAACGGAAACCGCCTCAAATATCGACCAGATCTGTCACCCATGTGGTGAGAGAGTAGAGAGCTTAAACACTCGATCGAGCATTACTGGCAGCGATGGAAATACGCAGATGGAATGATGACCGCCTGCTGGTGCGACTGCGAGGCCTATGATTTGGTTGACAGTAGCGTCGAATGAAGGAAGAGGCTAACTCGCCGGCATAATTACGGCTTTGTTGCCCTGGGCAGATTTAAAAACAAGATGCGATTCGGAGAATGACAAACCAGCACGACCATTTTCTCGAAAGGAACCACCCACCCAGACCACCACTCACACACCGAGCCACTGGAAATACGCCTCCGTGCTCGGTGCGCGCCCACCAAGATAGCGAGTCAAGGTGAGCATCTCGGGCTGGCGGCCTCCCACTGCGAGGACTCCATCCCGGAACCGCCTGCCAGGCTCCTTCGCCTGTTCGAGTCCGTCGCAGGCAGCGAACCCTCCCTGTTTCCACATGTCAAGGGCGTAGACCCTCCCGCTAAAGCCAGAGTCATTAGCATTTCCCAACCATTAGCAGTGTAGCGACTCGGATTCGTGCAAGACTCACAGGACATAGGTATAATAGCCGGCATCATACCCGCTGATAATCATGCGAAAGACAGACTGGCCCTGGCTCCAAGCCCAGCCTTCTCCGAGTGCCTCTCCCCCCTGGAGTCCGGTGGTTTCCGTCCTTATCTTGTTGTACGTTGCGGCCAAGTCCATGGCCTCCAGCTCCTCGTGCGACGCGGGGCTGTGGACTTGGACGTCGAACAGGGAGAGCGCGAGATTGAATGCCTGGGAGTCGAGGTAACCCTGTGTCCTCAGTCGGCTTTCGCCTACGAGCCTCGCAGATGTGCTGTCTGTGAGCTTCATCGGCGGTTGGGTGGTGGTTAGTGAGGTTGTGCTCTGCCACGCATCATGGAACTCTGGGGAGAGATAGGAGTAGTGGTACGAGACGTCCTTGACCACGGCCGCGTTGCTGAAAAACTGCTCAAACATGATGCTGGGCGCTTCGCCAAAGTCTCTGTCAACGGCCGAAAGACTGGCATACTTGGCCCTGGTCAAGAGACTGTGGTGCAGATGGCCAAGCTCGTGGAACATTTGGCGCGCTGATTCGAAATCTAGTAGCGTAGGTTTCCCGCCGCGTGGTTTGGTATAGTTCATGACGAAGGCGACAGAAGGGTGCAAATATTTTCCATCTGGCTGCTCGTACCCCTATTATTGGTCAACAAACGGCACCTGGAAGAAGATACTTGGAAGCTGACATACCCACTGAATCGTATAGTTGCCCCTGTGCCCGTATTTTCCCTCGCGAGGGAACAGGTCGAAGTAGGCATATCCGACAAACGAATGGGGAGAGTCTCTCATGTCCCATACGGCATACATCATCACGTCCTCATGCCACACAAATGGGCTCCCATGACCCCTACCTTTGGCAAGCTCCTCCTGCTGCTCCGTCGTGATACGCTCGAACCGCGTGTCAAAGAGATGCCCGAAGAGTGACAAGAGCTTGTCAAGCGTATGGTATAGCTCAAAGTATTCGGCCAGGTCGGCGTCATTAGCTGGCGCTCCTCGCTTATTCCGTAGTTTATTGTAGTAGCTCTCATCCCAAAGAAAGAGCTTGCTGCTACTCCCACTATCAGCCGATCCCTTTTCGGCCTTGATGCTGAGGAGCTCGTTGACCCCGCTCAAGACGGCAGGGCGAATCCTCTGCTCGATGTTCTCGAGCGACGTGGTAACTGCCTCGGGGGTTTGGGCCATCTTCTGGGAGGTCTTGTATGCCAGATAGTGAGGGAACCCGAGCAATCTGGCAGTGGTATCTTGAGATAGCACCAGCTCACGGAAGAGGTGTACATTCTGGGGCAACCGATCGCATCTGGCGTAGTACACCTTCTTTCTGGTGGCTTCCGAGTACGCGGATGACATTACTTTAGCCGCACCCGGAGGCTTCAACTTGAGCCAGAGCTTGCCGTGGTTATCTCCATCTCCTTTCGGTAACTTTTCGAGATAGTCTTGCGGGACTCCGTCAAGTTCCTCTAGGGCGAGCCATATACCAGAACTGTCCTCCTCGATGTTCTCGAGGCACTTTCGGCCCAGTTCTTTCATTTGCTTGTTGGTCTGGTCGAAGGCATCCTTTGTACTAGGATCGGAAATAGCACAGCCATTCATGCGCATGGCTCGGTGGAGCCTTTGGACGTAGTACTTGGATTGGTCGTCCAATTCTAGGGACGGGTTGTTGTCAATCTTTCGCGCCACGGCATCAACAAGAACGAAGACGTCAGCACGTGACAATAGCTCAATGTCACTGCCGTTCAGCAAAGTGGTGGCGGCATGGCTTGCCTCGCGAAGTTCCTTGGATGGGGATGTGGATGCGTAGAATCGCAACCCTCTGGTTTTGGCGAGTTTCACATTCTCGTCGTCAATGATGGGACGAATTGTGTTGTCAAACGTAGCCCCGTCTGGTAAACCTGCCGCACTGACAATGAGGCTGTCCCACAAGATCTTGCTCCTATCAATAAGGGCTTGGGCATCCTGGATCAGCGACGACGGTGTCGCATCGAAAATGATGGGCGCCTGTGGGGGGGTCCTGCTGAGGGTGCTACCGGCGCCCATGCTTGCTAAGATAACAGATGGTGGATCCAGCGGGAGTTTTTGTGCAGGATGGGGGTTTTTTGGTGGGGGGGGGGGGGGGGGGGGCCTCAAGGCAGGAGTGGAGGTCTACCCAGCTTGTCGTTGATGAGGCAGGAACAACTGCCTGAGCCAGATATCGAATTTAGGACTGATTACCTAGGTACCTTCCTTATTAGGTAGTGATTTGATTAGTGTGAGGCAAGCGCAAGTTGCAAGCCAGAGTCCACTTCAGCCTGAACTCTCCAGTTCTTGACTACGCCTCCAACCTACCTTAGGTACCTTTCCTGTTGGCTGGTAATTCTCTGTGATCACTTTGGCACTGTACCGAACGTACGGGACCTAAAGAGTGGGCGGATTTCTTGCCTCGGGAGCGCCGGAATGCAGTCTCGCACACGGCACCGATACACGCCGCCGACGACCCTGTGTGTGCGCACCTGCCATTTTAACACGACGTGGTCATTTTGCTTGCAATTATTGTATGGCCCCTGTTTTTGGCGTTCATGTTACGCCCACCCCTCTGCTTTCAGATCACCTGTTTGCATTCTTTATGGCGACCTGTTTCCATTCTTTATGGCGTCTCCGGTGAATCTCGATTCCAACAATACTCAAGAGCTCATATTCAAAGTAGCGCCAAAAACACCATGAGGCCAAGCGCGAAGCATGGCAGTCCTGTCCTTCGGGGCCGTGGTGCGGTCACGTCGTTACAACACAAAGTCCTTTTTGCCATCTCTATCATCAGTCTTCCGGCATCTGTTTCCTTCAATGGAGCGAGGAGGTTGACTGTGCCCACCGACGAGCTATGCACAAAACTCAGATACCTTTGAGGGTCTCCCACTACAAACCGTCCAAGCTTATAAACTGGCAATGTAATAGACGGTGTTAGTGTTGTCCAACCCGGCGCTCAACCTGACGACATTGTGATGCCAGCTGCAGTTTTACATAAGTTGCTTGGGAAGTCGGAGGCATCTAATTCTCTCCATTGTCTATAAGCGGGATGAATCTGACTTCTGAGTTTGACCCATGAAGCGGTTTCTTAGACGATTTGTGTACGGAGAACGTGACAGCAAAAAACAAACATCGTCCTCCATCGCATCCCGACAGCAGGCGGTTGCGTATTACCAATGATTTCTTTCTCTTGCATTCTGCTGCAGGGCGCGTCTTGTGTAACGATGAATCTGCCTTGCCCGGTGATCTCCCGAGCTAAAATACCGTTTTCAGTGTTGATAACCGAGTTTCAATCGCAGTGCAGGTTGTGCAACCCATTGACTAAATGATTGGCGTGGCGGGGCCCCTGTTTCAGGGCTTGTGCACAGCCTCTCTCTATATCCCTACTCCCAAGCATCCAGGTGCTTTTTCCGTTTCTTCGCCATCAACCACCACACACAAGTTCAATTTTCGAATTGCAATCCTCCTCTAAAAGTCGACTAAACCCCAATTCTCGCCAGTCCTCAATCGCGACGATGGCCGCCATAGGAGGCACAATAGGGAAAACCACGGAAATCGCCAAAGTCCTCCCACGAAGCCTCTCAGCCGGCCAAATTGCCGCCATCAGCATTTCTATCACCGTCATCATCATAGGCGGCTTCGCGGCGTACGCATACTTTACGGACAGAGAGAGCAGCGAAGATGACGATGACGACGATACTTGGATGCGGAGTCTCCGACAGTGGATTGCCCGGAAAGTAAGACATGTCGAGGGGAAGCTACAAAGGCGGCGAGCTGTGCCGTCGGATGGTTCGGATGAGATAAAGCTGGTGTCAGATCCGGATAAAGAGCCGGAGCTGGAGAAGAACTCAGGTGTGGGGTTTAGGACTGAAGCCGGTGGGTTAACAGGGAGCCAGGAGTTACCGTGGGACGAAAAGTATTTACCACCAGCCAGGTAGAGTGGGACAACTTGAATATATCACAAGTGCGGTATTCTAATATCTAAGGGAGTCTAAAAGGACCATCATCTAAATTAACATTCTATTACCAGAAGGGTAGGACATATTAAGAGATTATAAATTTAAGTTTGCCATGTAGCTGCGTTAATACTCTTAAATCTCTCCCACATCCCATCGCTCCACTCCCCCAATAAAACCCCTTCCACCCATGATGTGTGCGGGGGGGAGGGGGGGGGCGTGATGTGTACGGGTGATATGACGCTGATCCCAACTGAGTGGAAAGGCCACCTCAGGTGAAACTATGTGAACTCGGATGTCCCGTACTTGTAGAAATGTTGATTGAGGATAGTTCCGTCCAGAGTCCTCAAAGAAGTGCATCATGGGAGGCAGAGCGGTGAAACAAAACTGTGAGCACGGACAGATTTATTACTCAAGCTTGATTAGTGTACGCTTGAATCTATAGCCTGGGACTTACACTCCAACCCTGGGTTGTTTGTTAACGCGTGACACTCCCACCTCCCAATAAGAGAGGTGCTGAAGCCCTAGTAACGTCTTTACAGCTCGAGAGAAGGCATCTTTGGTGTCTTATAAGGCCTTTCTAGGATGGGGAAAGGCCTTCTAAAATACCAATTTTTTTTTGAGATGCCAGAAAGGCCTTGTTAAAACCAAAATATGCCCTTTGAAAGGCCAGAATACCATTTTTTTATACGACAAAGGCCTTGTCAGAGCTTTAATAACCTTTTTGGCGGGAGTGTCACGCGTCAACAAACAAACCAGGGCTGTACTGTATTTAGAGAAAGATGACATCAACCCGTTTGCGCCGATCCATCTCTCGAATTGATAATTTGCTATGCTGGATTATCAAGTGCAGCTGTTGATGTTAGGTATAATGTATCCTATCGTCTTAATTCGGCAGCCTCTCAAACTGGGGGCCTTCAGGTTAGAGTGAGCAATGAGCATGCAAGCTAACATGCCAAGTACGCTTGATGCGTCGAATGGAGCTCAAACCCCGCTCCCCAAAGCCGTCCATCAGCTTCAATCCTCAAACGCCAACTCTAAACCAACATCCTTCTCAACACCTACACGCTGTCAACCTTCACGCAACCCAAAACAGCCCCCCCCCCCCCCAAAAAAAAAAAATGGCCAACAACCGCCCCAAACCCGCCCTCCTCTTCACCAGCCACCCCCTCACCGGCCACCTAACCCCAACCCTGCGCATCGCCGCCGCGCTCGCGGGCCGGGGCTTCCCAGTCTACTTCCTAGGCCCAACCTCGCACCGCGCGCGCATCGCCTCCGCCGGCGCCATGTTCCTCCCGCTGCAGCGCACCGCCGACCTCGACGACCTGCGGTACTACTCCCCGGACGCCCCGCCGACGCCCGACTACTGGCGGCTCTCGTGGCGGCGGCGGGGCCTGGTGGACTTTGAGAGGACGTGGATCGACGTGGTGCCCGACGAGTGGGCGAGCGTGGTCGGGGCGCTGGCCGAGGTGCGGCGGCGGGAGGCGGGGGGTAGGGGGGTGGTGCTGGTGGTGGAGGCTATGTTCTTCGGTGTTATGCCGCTGTTTCTTGGTGCGGAGGTGCCCGGGGGCGCCAGGCCGAGGACGGTCGCGCTGAGTGTCACGGTGCCGTTTGTTCGGAGCGTGGATGTGCCGCCGTTTTTTGTCGAGGGTTTGGGGTTTGGCGCAGGCGAGGAGGAGAGGCGGCGGAATGAGGCGGTCTGGGCGCAGTGGGAGGTTGTTACTGAGGGGTTGATGGAGAGGTTGAGGGGGAAGCTGGCCGAAGCGGGCGCGGCTGGGGCCGAGGGGCTAGAAGGGCCGTTTCTCAGCGGGCAGAACTACGTTTGTCATGACCGGATATTGCAGATGGGTGTTCCAGGTTTGTTTTTTCCAAGGAGCGACTGGCCAAAGCAGTTCAGGTTTATTGGAGTGCTTCCGCCGGCCGAGGGGCCTTCAGCGGGGTGGCCAAACTTGCCTCCATGGTGGGCGGAGGTTACAAAGGCGGCCGAGACAGGGAGGAAGGTAGCTGTTGTGGCCCAAGGAACGGTCGAGGTGGACCCAAGCGACCTCATTATCCCGACAATCCGGGCGATGGCTTCAAGAGCGCATGATGTATTGGTCGTTGCCATTCTCGGCCGGAAAGGGGCGGCTCTGCCCGAGCATGTTGAGCTGCCCCTGAACGCGCGTGTCACCGACTATCTGCACTACGATGCCGTCCTTCCATTTGCGAGCGCTTGGGTTCACAATGGCGGGTATGGCGCTTTACAACACGGCATAGCGCATGGTGTACCAATGGTTGTCACGGGGGAAGGCCAGGACAAGATTGAGAACGCGAGGCGAATCGAATGGTGTGGCGCTGGTGTAAATCTGGGAAGAGTGGCCCCTGGCGTGGAGGAAGTGAGACAAGCGGTTGGGTTGGTGCTTGATGACAAAAGGTTCAGGCAAAAAGTGAGGGCATTGCAGAAGGAGTCGCAGGAATTGGCCTGCTTCGACGCCGCGGAGAGGGAAATTTTGGCGCTGGCGAGAGAATAGAGCAGATACTGTAATCATATTAACTACATCAATAATGTAGATATAGACTGGCCAGCGAAGCGCACATGTAAACGAAACAAACCCGGTAGCTTGATGGCACCAAGTCTTGAGAAATTAGACGCACCAACATCTACAAAGTGCCTAAAGGTCAATCGTCCAATGTCATGAAAGGCCGAGGTATAGTACCAGCGAAATGACGCTCATCTTATCATATGAGTCTAAGCTCACCCAAGAGCACATCAATGATCATGAGCAATGATCATCTCTTGTCGCTGGTGATGATAGAGAACGATAGCAGCCAGCCCATGTCAATAATATGAGTAATTGTTGCGGACCCGTCCGCAATATTGAACATGATTGAACCGGCTGGCGGGTTTCCATTGGGCTAAGCGAGCCGTCTTGTGTGCGACACGATAGTGGTTTCACGGCCTGCCATGGGCCGATCTAGGAAAATGCCTGCCCGACAAATGGCCAAATCTCGAGCGATTCCAAAAATATGACAGCAGGGCCGGCTACCACAGCGCCGGGAGCAAAATCAATTTGCACAATTTGGTCGGAGATTTGTGCGACGATAGTTCTGATGAAGGCTGCCACAACACTTTGGGGCCTTGCATTTTTTGGCTTGCTGACGTCGGTATTAGTGATGGGTGAAGGCCGGGGTTGGTCCTGCAGCAGGGCCCCGGGACACCCGGGGCACACGCGCAGAGAGAAGAAATCGACGTTGGTGGCTGTCGAAGGATGGCCGAAGGATAGATAGTGGAATGCCCTTTGCTCAGAGTTGCAAGGCCTAGCCGTTCCTTCCTTCTACCAATTCCAGCTCGGCTGATCTCATAGCGAGATCTGATAAGAGCAGCGATTCTGGACCTGGTCGTTCCTGGTGGCTTGGTCCAGCCAATCCTTTTTGTCCGGAACTGCAGCTGTATCAGACTCCAGCTTTTTCATCGTCAACAACCTGAGCAACCAAACGACAAAATCCCCCCGCCTGCTCCACATTATAAGCAGTTTCTAGTGCTGACTCGGTGAGAAAAGACGCTGGTTCACCGTTGCGCTCGCGCTGCTGGCTCGACCTGCCTGCTAGGGAGCTCGCCCATTGTGTTCTGGTTTGCCGTGAGCCGTGTCACGTCAGTGCGCTTGCAGATGTGCCCTGCAAAGCGC
This sequence comes from Lasiosphaeris hirsuta, assembly GCA_030549175.1. Classification (NCBI taxonomy): domain Eukaryota; kingdom Fungi; phylum Ascomycota; class Sordariomycetes; order Sordariales; family Lasiosphaeriaceae; genus Lasiosphaeris; species Lasiosphaeris hirsuta. Next base: position 7,958,984 of record JAUKUA010000001.1, read on the forward strand.
ACGAGCATGCAAGAGGAAAGAGCGAATGGGAATGGTGGAGAGAATTGGAGGAGGCTTTGCTGGGGCTTGTTGGGGGAGGGGGGAGGGGGGTAGGGAACCCCTCAGCGCGCACACAACAGAGGCAGAATGGTGGAGGGGGGAAGCGCCAAGACTTTGACAGCTGGGCGACGGACGCTTCCTACTCGATCGACGCAGGCGTGTCCGTCCATACGGGGTACAAGGACTGACCACGACCATGCCATGCACCATGTCGGCGAGCGTACGAGTCTTCACGAGGAGGTCTGAGCGCCGGGCACCACTTCCACGATTTCGAATTTCTGGAGTCGAAGTCGTCTTCCTTGTCACGCTTGCCTGCGAATGAACAGATCGGCCCGCTACCGAGCACCGGAGGCTATCTTGCCAGGCCTAATCAGTCAAAAACACAAACCTTAGCCGCATGAGGACGCTGGGCTATGGGTTGGGACACATTAATGCACACCGCGCACACTTCGCCCGCAGCTAGAGACCTGAAACCCAGACGGCCCAGACAGCACATGACCAAAGACAGCCATTGATTTGAGGCTTGCCGAGCTGAGGGGCGAGGAAGAAGGGAGTCCAACCTGGGCGTCGCCATTTTTGCATCTTTGGCCAGCCATTGACAACCTTATCTTACCGGCTCCCTGAACAGTTCTAGCGCTCACCTGTTTCTTGGTGGGTGGTAAGATGCAGCCGTGCAGTAGTCTGCCGCAACTTGGATAGCACACTGCTAGCAAGCCACCTGCCCCGAAATTCCATCAAGCAGCTCCCAGCTCCTCCCATCTCGGCAGCCCAGAGTGGTTATCCTGCCCTAAGCATGACTGCCGATACTCTCTCGCAGGCAGAGCGGGCAGAGCCGAGCTCAGCTGCTTGACAGCTTCCCACCCTCTCCCCGCCTCCACACATGCAGACGTATGCAAACACCTTGGCCCCCCCCCCCTCAGACCGTTGCATCGGCACCCGTCTGGTGCTCTGATGCTCTAGCCCCCCCCCCCGGATGCAGCCCCAGATTTTCACAAAACAGCTCCCCCCTGCAATGCTCGTTCGTCGGCACAAGCTGCCTGCTCCTTATATAGGTGCCAAGAGAGCTTATTTCCTCCCCGTCACACACCCCGCTAACTCTCCCGAGTCTGGAATCTCCATCTTGCATCATCAGTGCCGCCCTCCCTCCTGCTACCGACACATCTTTGGGGCTGTCTTACTGGCAGCGAAGCACTGCGCCTTGTTACATCGACTATTAGGTCGGGACCCTCGACGGAGGAGAATGTTGACCGTCTAAATCCAGAGTCGGAGCACTTTCAGAGTTATCAGACACCATGAGCGACGCAGATTCACCCCCACCGCCCCCGCCACCTCCCGGGCCCCCTCCTCCCGGGCCACCACCGTTTGGTGATCCAGCGACACTCGCACACAACTCCCTGAAGGCAAATTTATACGCCTCAGCTGTCGTTTGCTGGGCGGTCGCGGCGATCTTTGTCGCCCTGCGCTTCTACACGAGAGGAGTGGTAATACGCGTCCTTGGGCCTACAGACTGGAGCATCCTCGCCGCCTTGGTACATCAATCCGTTCCCATATTACAACGAAAGCCCTACGTGCTAACTCCGCACCAGATATTCGGCGCTGGAACTAGTGTTGCAATAATAGACCGTTCGTGCCATTCCATCCCGGTGTCCATATTCACACGCTTATAGAAACAGAGGTTGTTCATGGGTCCGGCACCCATATCTGGGACTTGGATCCCACAGACACGCCATCTGCGATAGCGTGGTTTAGGGTGCGTGCTATCGACATGGCAAGGTGTTTGGAATGTACACGACTAACTGTTCGCAGGCCGCATGGTACGGCATCGTCTTTTACCTCCTCTCGTTGTGTTTCTCCAAGATCTCGATCCTTCTCCTCTACATCCACATCTTCGCATTCAAGTGGGCCCGCTTGGCCGGCCAGATCCTGCTCGGTATCGTCATCGTGTCCAGCCTCTGGATGCTGATCGCAACCGTGACTGCGTGTATCCCGCTCCAAGCGTACTGGGACTTTACCATTGCCAAGGGTTACTGCCACCCGCAGAGTGTATGGTGGTCTAATACCGGCCTTCATATGGGCAAGTCCAGCACAGCTACCAGCCATATGCCATGACTTGATACTAATATAGAATAGCCACCGACTTTCTCATCTTCCTCCTCCCCTTACCTGTAGTCTGGACCATCATGCTCCCACGTCGGCAGAAGTTTGCCCTCTTTGGCGTCTTTGGCTTCGGCTTTGTGTAAGCCTCCCCCTTTTCCGGTTTCTACAGCTGAGTGCAGCGTCTGACGAGATCCTAGTGTCTGCTTCATCTCGATCCTCCGCCTCCTCAAGCTGTACCAAAATGACAAGAACCCCGACCCCGACTTCACCTGGGCTGCTGTCGAGCTGTCGTACCTGACTGCCGTCGAGGTCAATGGTGCCATTGTTTGTGCATGCATCATGACCCTGAAGCCCCTGGTCACAAAACTTTTCCCGGGCCTCCTCGGCTCACGCGGCTCCCAAAACCCGGCCGGCAGCGACAACAGCCATCGCGGACCGCCGACCATTGGCTCCAAGCCGAGCAAGGCGCCGCTGAGCCCGGCAGACAGCGATCTCTTGAAGGTGGATGGACGGCCGGGGGCTAGGAGGATAGGGACCACGGCCTGGTTGGATGCGGCCGGGGGATATGTTGAGATTGATGAGGATGGGTGGGCGGTGGATGTTGAATTGGCCGAGACTAAGGGAGGGAGTCTGGCGACTGTGAAGGAGGGGCCTATGGAGGACAAGGGAACGATGCCGGCGCCGGCCACAGATGGGGCGAAAGTGAAGGACGACACGGGGGTGAAGACGGAGTAGGCTCGGGTCGGTATCCAGGACGGGATTTAATGGGAAGGTTGGTAAATGGCGTTTTGGCGCACTTTGGTTTTGTTTGGGCTATACCTCCTGTCAGCTACTGGCAACTTTCCTAGATATTTACTGGCATTTTGTTTTGTTTTGGAATAGGCATCGTAGTTGCCGCCAATGAAGAGAAGAGGTTATCGCATGCCACGCCATGTGCAATCCTGGAACAAGACCGTGGTGAAGGTAATTGAGTCCCGGCCGGTCACCTGGGAACTCCGTCACCCAGCTTGAAGCTGTGATGAAAACCTGGTACCTCGCTGATCAGGGTTAAAACGCTCAAGCACCCCAAGAACATTGGAATCTTCATGTGGGCATGTCACGAGGCAAGGACCTTCACCACCTCAACCTGACGCGGCTTTATTATGCCTGATGGACGTAATCTAGACGGGGCACACAAGGTCAGTGAAGATATTATAGATGTGATCGCGAGCAAAAAATGCCACGCTGCCCGAGTTGGCCGGCCCCTCGTGACGACCTGTGAATTAGTGGACATATTCGGCTCCCATGACACTCTCCCATATACGGTTCTGACTATGCATAGCCTATATACACAACAGGTAATTGCAGCATATAAAGGCATTGCAATTCCTCCACCAGCTCCTGCTGGTGGTTATTGAGTCAAGCCCCTCTCGACTCATATTTCTCGCTAGCACCGGCGCAAGCTTTCAACCACCCAACCTAAGCAAATCGGTGCAGACCTGAGAAGCTTTACAATTCCACGATGGCGTTAGAAGGGCCTATGTACCTCATGCCAGATGAGGTAATAGAAATGACCAATGCCGTGGTAGCGTCAGACCTTTCAACCCTGTCAGAAATCCTCGAAACGGTAGTTTCTAAGCGCTTCGACAGCACGATTTCTCGGGACTTGATGGAGCGCCCAAACAGTACGGGGAAGGTTCTGAGCAGCCTATTAGACCAGAACGGCAGCAATGTCTTGCACTTGGCCAGTCAGTGCCCCAAAAGGCAAAGGCGGGCTGAGGCCTCACTGTGGGCGACTCAAAATTGAGCCAGAATCTGACCGTGGTTTTGCAGACATAGTAGAATTCGCTCTGTCCGGCAAACTGTGCGATACGTGGGACAACAAGAGCCAGGTCTGCTACTGGTTGGAAGACGAGGGCCCGGTGAAGATGGAGTTTTTGGAACAGAAAACCAAGGCCGGACTTACACCAACCGATCTCGCGGAAATGCACGAAAACAAGGAAGTGCTCGAGTCGCTGAAGTCATATGGCCGCACCGTCCTGGAGGAGGCTCAGAGTGACAACCCGTCAGTCGGCGCTGAGCAGGACCGCTAGGAAGGAGTCCAAGTGTGGGTAGGGAGATGATAGGGAAATGAGGCTCCGGTGTGGTAGAAGGCGCCTACCAAGAGGGAGGCAGCTGAGGTTGATATAAGGGGGGTCCCATAAACAGCGCTACTACTAAGAAAGCTTCCACATTTCCCGTTTCAAGTGCTAATTTGCCGTGGGCGCCTGGCATACTGCAAGGCAAGGTACCTTATGGTTCGCTGGTAGTCCTCATCTGATGACCTATGTTGAATTGACCATTATTAAATTGACTGTAATTGACTACGATGGAGTGAGACCGCTATGATGGGTAGTGCACCGTGACACACTCTTTTTATTTTAGAAGGCCTTTTCACAACTGCAATATCTCTCTTTGGGCCTCAGCGGGAAGGTCTTTACCGGGGTTGGATGATAGTATAGTGCTAAAAACTTAGCTCACCGTGCGGAAATTCTCTTCGCACATAGTCTGCATGCCACTGTTTTCTTTTCTTTCCACAACACAACACGACGAGGCATCTACCAGCTCACAGTGCGAAGAATTTCTTCGCACATACTGGGCATACCACTGTCTTCCTTTTCTCTTTCCACAACACAACACAATATGGCGAGGCACCCACTAGCGCACCGTGCGAATCATCATCTCGAGCATACCCTCCTCTCAAATACGATGAGAGAAATATTCAAAGAAGGAACCAAAGTTGGAAAGCTAGCCCACCGTGCGAATAATTCTTTCGCACATCCTCCCCTCCAAAACACGATTACACTACACTCGTGACATCTTGTCCGCAGGTAAGGCGATTGCGGTAATTCCAGTCTTTCAATTAAATCCACTGATCTGACCAAGAATTTCGACTAGTCTTGTCATTCCCGTCAAGATGTCTGACGTCGACACCTCGTTTGTCCTCAAGAGGGCAACCTACGACGACTAGTCTCACCGAATGCGACTTCGTCTTCAGCGGGCCAGCCTCGAAAAGTACATCGACTCAAAAGTAGCTGAGCCCGCGGTTGAGCGCACGATGGTGGGCCGTAGAGCCATCGTCGACTGGCACAAGTGGACCGAGGATTGCAACGAGGTTCGAACTATGCTGGCAGAGCCCCCTACACGGCCCGACGTTTGGAAAAGGCTGGTAGATGCCGGCTCTGATTATAAGGCATGCAGTCCGTTCAAGATATGGTCTCTACTCCGCCGTATCGCCGGAGAATACGAATTCGAGGCCTTGACAAAAACCCTCGAAGAGTACCGCCAGATCAAGTGTACCAACTTGGACTCGACCCAGGCCGTCATCACCAGAATGACGCAGCTTCGCGTTAAGCTCGACTCCATGGCACGCGAATGGGGCAACGAGACGATCGACAGGGGCTATGCCTGGGACCTCTTCGTCTCCGTCCGAAAGGCCTATCCGGCCCACTCCGAATCCTGGAACGTGTCCTTAATGAAGAACGAACTCTCGTGGGGCGAATTGATGCGGAAACTTCTGGCTATCGCAAAACGAAGAGGCGGCCCGGGGTGGACCCCCGCCTTGGCGAACTGGCACGGCACCGCAGACTCCAAGAGCCGCTAATGACACCACAAGGCGGCAACGACTCTTCGCTGATGAGGAGGGCTGGGAGGGGGGTCCTCACCTGACAGTACCCTAACCCCAAGAAGGCCTTGCAAGATGGTACTCGTCAACCGCAACTCACCGCGAAATGCTGAGGCACAGTCTGTATAATCTCGAAGTACCTAAGTTACGAAGCTACACCACCCAGCCCACATCACCTCACGGAGCGTTGTAGAAGAGAGCCGGGGCTAGAAACTTATGGTTTCACGGGAAATAGAACAAGAGTAAATAGCTATGCAGCACCATGAACAACCTCGTTTCGGATGTCCAGAACTTTATTTGTGAACCGATGTCGTACAGGTCAGAAAGCCTAAAGGGTGGCTAAAAGATAGAGCCGGCTAAATGAAGATGACATTATCCAACCCTGATTTGTTTGTTAGCGCTGGGACTTCGAAACTCGTCATGGACAGGGGAAAAGCCTTTTGACATTTTAGAAATTCTGTTATTAATGTTAAAAGGCCTTGAATGAAGCCAAGCGGGCCTTTTGAAATGCCAGAATGCCTTTTTTTCATGATAGGAAAGATTTTGTTGAAGCTTCAATATCCCTCTTGGCGGGACTCGGAGTGTTCCGCGCTAACAAACAAACCCGGGTTGGATCGTAGGAACACGAGGGAAATCTCGGCTGCGCCATGGGGCAAAGGGGCACATGCGCTCCTTTGAATGTCAAATAAGACTGACACTTATTAGCAGGGTGGAGTCGCCCGTGTTAAAACTAAGGAAACCACCGCAATGTTTCGATATTGGCTTCATGCTATTCCATTGTTGCGGCTCTCCCCTGCCCGACCAAAGTCACTCTAGCCACACTACTGACTCCGTACTAACTACCGACAACTCTGTGCTAATGCGCTTCCAAAAAACAGCCAGCCTGGCAAGCGCATTGGCAGCTTTGCCGGTGGCATGGGCCTGCAGCCATCCACCACAGGCCGTCATCGATGAGCACCAGATAACCAAAAGAGACGTGCAAGCAGGGGGGAAATGCGGGTCGCAGGGAGGCAACGCTGCGTGTGCCTCTGACTTGTGTTGTTCTGAAGAGGTAGGTAGCCCCCCCCCCCCCCCCCCCCCAAAGCGGTTCCATACTGACAAGTGGTGACATCAAAAAGGGGGCATGTGGCATCGGGGGATACTTTTGCGTGGCCCCCGGGTGCCAGCTGAACTTCGGCCCTGCGTGCGACGGCAATAAGACGCCCCCTGGGAACGACACGTCCGCCTTATCACGGCCGCTCTTCGGGGACGTACCTTATGGCGTCAATGTGGCCAAGTGTAGAGTGCCGGGCAAGGTTGCTATGACGTTCGACGACGGCCCCAACAAGTTTACTAGTGAGCTGCTTGATATTTTGAAGAAGAACAATGCTAAGGTGGGTTGAGCAAAGCAGAGAGTCGCAAATATGATGATGCTTACCAGACTTCTAGGCGACCTTCTTCGTCGTGGGCACGAATAGCGGAAAGGGGCAAATCGAGGACCCGAGTACTGGTTTGCCGGCCATCCTCATGCGCATGCATAAGGAGGGGCACCAGATTGGCAGTCATTCGTGGAGCCATCAAGACTTCAGCCTCATCAGTTCCCAGCAGCGCCGGGATCAGCTTGTCAAGAACGAGATCGCCTTGGTTGATATTCTGGGCTTCTTCCCGACTTACTTTCGACCCCCTTTTACCAGCTGGAACGATGATGTGATTGCCGATCTCAAGAAATTCGGCTACCATAACGTGCGCCTGCCTTTACTCCAAGATCACCCCTCTATTTACTAAAACCACCTTCCCTGACAGGTCAACTTCGATCTTGATACAAGCGATTGGAAAGGTGACTACCAGGTGGCAAGGGACAGATTTTCGTCGGCTGTATCCCAGAAAGACCCAGCAACATGGTCGTTTATCGCCGTGGCCCACGACATCCACGAGCAGACAGTGCGCGGCTACGTGCAGTACATGATCGACCAGGCGAACAAGTATAAATACGATCTTGTAACGGTTGGAGAGTGTCTCGGAGATCCCCCTAATAACTGGTACCGAGATTCGACTACGGGCCGGGAGTTTGGCGGGCCTGCCCCTGAAAAGCCAACGCAGACTTCCACCTCGGTTTCATCGACGAAGTCCGCTCAACCATCCTCAACAGCATCATCGTCTGGAACGCCGAACTCGACGGCGCCGGCCGGGATCTCCACCAAGTCGGTGCTGACAGCGGTCTCGACCACCTCAGCTTCAAGTCCGAAATCGCCAGGAATAGCATCCGCCTCATCGCCCCCAGCCTCTACTTCTAACAAGCCGAAGTCTAGCTTTGCCAGTCTTAGCATGTCTGCCTCAGCTTTTAGTATTTTCTTTGTATGTATCCACTTGTTAGCTAGGCTTTGAGCTGCTCTGATGTGACTTGAAAGGGACTATACTTTTCCAAAACCTCAAGTAAAAGCGCTGCCAACAGTCCAAGAGGTTGCATTCTTGTGGAAGCAGTCCGTCGATAACAGTACTTCTTACTGTAAATAAACGATCTACACTCAAAATCCCGTCATATTGAAGTCTAAAAAAGGGCTCTCCAGCCATAACTTGTCTGTCACTTTACAGTTTATCTTGCTGGTCAAGAAAACCCTTGATTTAATACAGCTTTTCCACTGGCTATGCCTCTACCTTACCTAAGCGGTAACTCGACCGCTCCAGTTCAACAATCTAACCCAGCCCGCTTGGCTCAGTGGTAGAGCGTGTCACTAGTATCATCATTAGGATAATGACAAGGTCATCAGTTCGATTCTGATAGTGGGCAAGTCAAGTTCGTTTTTGCTGTACTTTTTATTGTTCAAATACCTAATCGTTTGGCCTTGGATTTCAGTCGTCTCCTTGGCCAACACGAAGCTATCTATAGACGTTAGGTAACTCGGCTAGCGTTATTCCTCAGTGTGTTTAAGCATCCCAAGGCAGTGCTGGTGATGTCACGGCTATGTCACCCATCAACCCCGCAGCGCTTTTCGAGGAGGTTTGCTCAATCTTTGGATCCCACCCCCCGCACTTTGCAGCTACCGGCCCAGGCGCATTCCCTAGTTTTGGACCGAACCAGATTTGGTGGCTCAAACGGGTCCTGGCGCCAGGAGCAAAAATCTTCCAAAACGGACATTTGTTTATTACGAAATAGCGATTGCCTAATTCACGCCTGCAATGCCCGACACCGAAGGCCTCCACCGCTGCCCCGTATGCTTCAAAGGCTACAAGCGGTGCGAGCACCTCCACCTCCAAGGACAACGCAGCTCGCACAACGCGGAGCGGCCGCACCGCTGCATTCTGTGCAACGCGTCCTTCCAGCGGACAGATGTCCTCAAGCGCCATTCGCAGACCTGCGATGGTGGATCAGCTGCCTCGACCGGCCGTCGTCGTGCCTGCGACCGCTGCGTGCGCCAGAAGAAGGCATGCAACTCGGTCCAGCCGTGTCAGATCTGCGAGAAGCGCGCGGTGCAGTGCCAGTATTCAAACGCAAACCCCTCTGCATCCGCTGCCAGGCTGCAGACCGACACACCGGCCGAGTCTGCCGAGTCTGCCGGGGGTGCTGACGACATCTCCGTCATCAGCGACAGCACGGTCTCTTCCATCGGGCTCACTCGGCCTAGAGATGCCGCTGCTGGCATTGAGCAGGCGTCGTTCAGTGACATCAGCTCCCTGATCCAAAGCACCGTCTCGCACTTTCCTCTGCTCGACGACCAGGCCAGCTCCCATGATTGGTTTGGCATTGTGGCTTTCCCCACAATGGAACACCCTTGATTGAGCCCGAGTCCCAGCAGGACGTCGTGAGTTCCCCCCCCCCCCTCGGAACACCGGGACCACTCATTTAACTTCCTCTACGGCTTCACAAGCCGCACTGGCCTTGTCTCATCATTTGATTGCGCCGCGCTTGAGCACCGACATCAGATTGTGTCTTCGTTCAACCACGCGTATCTCGAACGGCAGCGTCTCGGGCCCTTCATGGTGGGCGCACTGCCCTTCATCCCTCTCGACGAATCCGACTGCACAAGCTATGCGACTACCGGGGTGACTGGCGGCGATCTTGCGTCTTGGTCCTATTGGCTCCACGATCCTACCATGCTCAGACCTCAGGAAATCGTCCTGCTTGTCAAAAGCGTAGTGACGATGAAGCCGAACAACAGCAGCGTCACTCTAACGTGGTCATCTGCACTCGAGCAGGAATGCCTGCAGTTCTTTTTGCCCTACAGAGTTGCCAAGTTTCTCGAGTTATACTGGTCCGTCTGGCATCCCAATGTCAACATTGCCCATCGCCCAACCTTCGACCCGACCACGTCGAAGCCCATGCGAGTGGCGTTCATCCGATACTCCCCAGAATACTGGCTGCTCGGCAGTCTCCTAATTGAGCGCATCTCGGCCACAATCACCACTGCCCAGGAGAAGCCTCGCAACAAGGATAGGTCCTCTGGGGCCTTTTTTGAAGACATAGCCGGACAAATCAAGTCGATTGAGCCCATCTTGGACAAGTACGACCAAACAAGCATGCGCCAGGTCAATGACCTCCATCGCCGACTCCCAGAAGTTCCACGTCGACTAACACTCGTCCCTGGAAGTTGACGGCCACACCCCGTGGCAGACAGACTCGTGACGCGGGGAACGTGGAGGAACCCGTCTCATTTTGAGCACGATCGTCGGGTGCGAGTCAGTCTGTGGGCGGGCCCTAGCAGCTGATGCGAACTGCCGTTGAAAGAAAATGAGAGAGCCGGGCTCATCCCAGGATCCCCGGATTGCTGAGGAATTTGACGTGCGGTTTACTGACGTCTAGAGCGGCCCCTGGACCCCGCCCCGCCTTCCCACATCGGCTCCGCGATCAACACCCCAAGATTCCCTGCAAGCAGCCATCCCGCCTCCGCGTCCGCGGTGTTCATCCCAAATGGATCCCGGCCGCCGCTAACCCTAACGGCCAACGATCAAACCGCCGCTGATACGTTTTTCTTACTTGTATCCCTCCATCCTATCTTCTCTAGCCTCAGACCGAACTATTCACCCATCAGCCCATTTCAATCCGCGCCACCGACTCGTCTGATCTTTTTCTGAGTTCTTCCTTCGCCCCCATGGCCGTTCTTCTTTCCTACCTCCCCTACGTGGTGGAGGTGGCCATCATCATCCGGCTCCTCTTCGCGGGACGGAGGCCGAAAACTACCCGCCAGGCCCGCCCACGCTTCCTATTATTGGCAACCTCCATCAGGTATGTGCAAGATGCTGTTACTTTCCTGGCATAGACTTACCAATTACGTGCAGATGCTGTACGAGATGGCGACGCAGCCCGAGGGCTTCTTACATCATATCCGCCGCTACTCCTACGCCCTGACTACGACCATGGTTTATGGATGGCGCACACCGACCTACAAGGACAAAAAGATGCAGCAACTGTTCAATAGCTTCAGCGACTTTGCCGATATCAACCAGACCGGCACTGCCGCCCTCATCGACTGCTTCCCCTGGATGCGCTGGCTTCCCGAGTTTCTGATCCCGACCCAGCAGAAGGCCCGCGATATGCACAAGGTTGAGAAGGCACTGTATCTTGGCCACTGGCTCAAGGCAAAAGCTGGACACCGCTGCCGGCACCATCACGCGCTGCTTTTGCGAGGAGCTGGTAGCGTCCCAAAGGGCCGAGAGCTTTAGCGACGACCAGGCCGCCTATATCTCAAGCACGCTTCTGGAGGCTGGATCCGACACAGTTTCAAGCACCCCGTACGCATTTGCCCAGGCCATAGTTCTGTACACCGATGCCCAGCGCAGCGCAAGGCCCAAGAGGAGATCGACCGCGTAGTTAGCCCCGACCACATGCCCACCATAGAAGACGAGCCTAACTGCAATAAATCCGGTCGATTGTCAAGGAGTCGCTGCGCTGGATTCCGATCACCGTCATGGGCGCCGTGCCGCACGACGTCACACAGAACGATCACTACAACGGTTGCCTCATCCCCAAGGACGCCGGCGTTGTCAATAACGTGTGGTCGATCCACATGGACCCCTAGCGCCACGCGGACCCCCGCCGGTTCGAGCCTGAGCGCTACGAGGATGATTTCCAGTCACTTGGTGACGCCGCCGCCAACCCCCATGCCTCGAAGCGCGACCAGTTCACCTTTGGCGCCGGCCGCCGCATCTGCCCTGGTATCCACGTCGCTGAGCGTGGTCTGTTCCTGGGCGTCTCCCGTATGCTCTGGGGATTCAATATGACGCCGGCGCAGGACGCCGATGGCAAGGACATTATTCCTGACCAGGAGAAGCTCACGCAGGAGTTCGTGTGCATGCCCGAGGAATTCCCGGCGACCATCACGCCGCGAAGGGAGAAGAAGAGACAGATGATTGTGGACGACTGGAAGGCGGCCGAGGAGTCGCTTGACCTGTCACGAAGCAGTAGAAGCAATCGCCCGTGGGGTTAGCGCTGGGCGGGACCAGGAGCAAGGCTTAGGGATCGTGAGTGTTTGCATAGGCTAGGAGTTGGGGTATATTTTGGGATATTAGCCCAGCTTGGATAGTGATTGAGCTATTAAATTTAAATTATTCAACTTATGTTGCTTGTCACGGTGATGGGGGTGATGGCATGCTTACGGCAATATTGAGCTATCAGGCTTGTGGCAAGGAATGGTGTCATTGCAACTTTGGCGGGTACGGCGGCGGTCACGAAGGTTGAACATATCATCTGAATTTGGCATAGAATTTGTTTTCTTTGTGACCTCCTCGTATTCGACGCTAGTCATTCAGAAAACAGTTGTGGGCGAAAGGAGACAAATCATGGCTCGTCTCAACATCTATCCTACTGATGATGTTCATGGCTTTGCCGAAAAGGGAGGCAAGCTGAGCGAAACCTGTCGACTTGGAGTCGTCGGAGCGGCCGGGGCTGGGCGCTCAGCAGAGCCCATCCTGCAACCGTTGACAAGAATCAAGACCCCTTTTTCTCTGCTTGGCTTTGTGCGAGCTAGGGCTAGACGCTGGGTTCATTGGCTTGGCGGTGTTTTACGCATATCCCACCACCGCCCTCGTCGTCCTGGAACTCAACGGCACCTTTGAGCTCTAGCAGATCTACCTCTCAGCAATCCAACCCGACGAAGTCCTCGTCGAGATATCGGCCTCGGGCCTCTGCCACACCGACCTGTCCTGCGCAAACGGTACCCTCCCCTGCGCGCCCAACGCCGTCCTAGGCCACGAAGGTAACCCCTCCTCCCCTCCCCCCCCGGGAAACCAACACTCCTGGCAGGCACAGGCACCGTGCTCGTTGTAGGCGCAGCGGTGACCACAGTGGCGGCAGGCGATCTAGTCCTGCTATCCTTCTCGCACTGCGAGACGTGCCGCAAGTGCGCGGCCGGCCACCCGGCCAACTACTACACGTTCAACGAGCGCAACTTTGGCGGGGCACGCCCTAGCGACGGGTCGGCCGCCATGTGTGCCGGTGCCGCGCCCGGCGGCGCCCCCCTCCACAGCTCCTTCTTCGGCCAGTCCTCCTTCGCCCGCCACACCCTCGCCCACCGCTCCAGCGTCGTGCGCGTGCCCCCCGGCACCGACCTCGCGCTGTTCGCGCCGCTGGGGTGCGGCGTGCAGACGGGGGCTGGGGCGGTGTTGAATACGCTCGGTGTGAAGGAGGGGAGTGCTGTTGCCGTGTTTGGGGTGGGGAGTGTGGGCATGGCGGCGGTCATGGTTGCTGGGTTGGTTGGTTCGGCGCGCTGGGACGGTGATAGCTGTTGATCTGCAGCAGGCGAGGTTAGATCTTGCGATAGAGCTAGGGGCGACGCACGGTGTTATTGGGTGTGATGCGGATGTTGTTGAGCAGATCCGTCGGTCGTGTCCCCTCAACGGCGTGGATTATGCCGTCGATTGTACCGGCGTGCCCCCAAGGTCGTCAGGACTCAGGACCATGATCGATGCGCTCAGGTCCAGGGGCCGCGCGGCGACGGTCGGCGCGCCGTGGCCTGGGCATTGTGTTAGTCTGGATATTATGGGTCAGTTGACGTTTGGGAAGGAGTATGTGGAGTGTACTGAAAGAGACAGTCTCCCAGCGGAGGTGAGTTTTCCGGCTGATGAGTTTTCTGGTGGGTTGTTTGCTGACCAGTGACAGTTTATTCCCCATCTTATAGAGATGCATGCCAAGGGCTTGTTTCCCTTGGAAAGCTTGATTGAGTACTATGACGTGGCGGATTTTGTAAAGGCGATTGAGGATACCAAGTCGGGCAAGCTCATCAAGCCGGTGCTGAAGTGGGATTTTATCCAATAGAATGGGTGAGATAATAAAAGACAGTTTCACACTTTGAAGTCGGAAAAGCCGATTCATTTCTTTATGGGATCCCTTTTCTATTATACGAGATGTTCAGGCTTTCTCACCTCTGCTTACCATCTACCCTACCTTGGGAGCTGGAAGAAAAGGCTTCCGAGTGGACAAAAGTTCGGCCACCTCTTCTCCGCTGTAAGGGTTATTCTTAGCTGTTGATGTGCTGTCTGCCACAATCGCTAGCCGGCGGCTTCTCCCACACGCGGGGAGTCAACCCAGGGAGAAAGGGATAAGACAGCAGGACACTGCCTATGGTGATATTATGCCTATGACAATACTATGCCTATTGGATATAGTAAAGCCTTCATTGTTGTGTTTCCAGCATGTTCCGGTGTGATCTAGTTGTCACGGTCTTATCTGCCTGTCACGACCTTTTGTTAGTAGATGCATTCCTTCGTGAGCTCCGTCTTGGGCTCTCAACCACGCAGGTGCCCTCCCTTCTCCCCTCGCTCCCCTCTCAGCGTCTTGGCGCCTCCGCTTCTCATGACCCCCGGTCAGCTCTCTTTGCGACCCCACGTCAATTTCTTCAGCCCCCCAAGCCGTCCTTTTCTGGAGTTTTTTTTTCCCTGTTAGCCTCTTCCCACCGTTTCCCATCACAAGAACCAAATTCTCCAAAGCTTGCCTTGAACTCCCACATCAACACCACCAAAGGGTCAATATACCGACCGCTGACCGCTCAGCACGTAAGCCACGATATCTTCCAAATATCATCTTCGAGTAAGTATAAGGCTCTGTTCATTTACTCTTAGCATGGCATGAGCTTGTTCCGTCGCTTTCATCTCCCCGTCGCCCTTCTCCTTACCACCCGCTCACGTTCTTCTGTTCAAAGCAATGGATATCAGCCGGCATAGCCAAGACGAACGAAATCAACCAAGATGCCACCCACCTTGCTCCACGCCGGCCTCCGCCCTTATTCCGTTACCACTTCTGATGAAAAAGTGGAAGACATTGCCGCCTGCCTTGGCCGATGGTGTGCGATCTGTATCTTTCAGTACCGCCGTGATCGTATTTGCAAGCAGTTTGTCTTATTCTTTGGTGATTGAGAGGAGAGTATCTTGAGAGATTGGAAGTGATATGAAGAATAAGCAGCTGAAACAAGTTCAGATAGCAGTATCACATTCAAGTGGCAGGCAGTATCACATTCAGACGGCAGTGTAAAGTTAGGACGGCAGGGTCATAGCCCCAAGTGATTCTGTGTGCCACCTCTGTGAGAGGGGCTTCCCCAACACCAAGACTTCCCAGCGCCACCACTATCCTCCGTCCCATCCTTCTCCTCCGCCCCCCTCCCCTCATCATCCTCCCCACCCCATCCTCTCGCCCGAGCCGGCCGGCTGCATGAGACGGTTTTTGAGACGAATGTCTCGTCTCAGGTTAGATGACCCCTCAATGGCGAGGACGGGTCCAGCCCTTTGGGCATATCTTAGGGTCATCCGATCTGAGACGAGACATTCGTCTCATCGCAGCATCGGCGGTGCGCCTGTGCCCGCCCACAAAGCGCGCCATCCGGCGCACGATGGACTTGTAGGACCGGGGCGGCGTCTCATGGCGGGCTACCCAGAGGTATGCATCCTCTTGTGGAGTCCAGGCAGGAGCTCCAGTCGTACGTCTGGTGGCAGGCTGGGCGGGTGCCGCCACTGCCACTGGTGCGGTGACAGCTTGGGCCCGATTGTCGGCAGCGGCAGGGGCCGAGTTGCTGGCTGTGGTGCCAGGAGAATCGTCTGTAAGGCCATGTTATCAGACGATGAACTGCCGGACGGAATGGGAACGGACGGAATTGGGGTGACTTACTACTAGCGCCAGTCTGGCCGCTGTTGGTGTTGGCCGCACCGGCCGGGGCGTCAGCCGCATTGGCAGCCTCCGTGCGCTGCCCGTTGCTTGGCATTTTTTTATTTGATACTGAGTCGGTGATAGTCCTCGTCAGTAAAACTGTTGCGTGGTCGGATGGCCACGAAATCAGACGGTGAAATCAGACGGCGAAATCAGACGGTGAAATCAGACGGTGAACTCAGACGGTGAACTCAGACGGTGAAATCAGACAGAAATGGGCTTCAGTATATACTGACCTTTTTGCTAGAGGTGGTTTGGTTATGTGCTTTTGAGTGGTGGTTTGAGGTTGTTGGTGTGAGGATTGGGAGTATGTGCGAGAAAGTTTTTCGCACGATGGGCTATTTATTTTGATGGTGGGCTGCAGAGAGGGTATGTGCGAGAGAGATTTCGCACGGTGGGCTAAGTCTCCAACATACTGTACTGTGCTTTTGGTGCTTTGGTTCTCACGCAGTCGCTTTGGGAGGGAAAGAGCAAGATAGAGTATGTGCGAAGAAAACCTTCGCACGGTGGGCTAAGCAAAGAGAGATATTGCAGTCGTGAAAATACCTACCTTTCAAAATAAAAAAGGCATGTTTGGCATTTCACAATTTTTTCCATTACAAAAATGGGCATTTGTGGCATTCAAAATGGCCTCGACGGTGGGAGAGGACCTGAGCTTGAGGGCCAGAATCTGTGGTTCCGCCTCTGAGAAGAGGGCTTGGTGCTGGCTGGTGAAAGCCGCTCTCGAGACCAGGGATCGATGTTCACGCGGCTAATGGCAGCTGCTCTCCCGTGAGAGTAATCAATTTCAGACGTCATGGTTCCGACGCAATTGTTTCGACCGAAAAAGTCGCTCACTGGCAGCGATGCTCTCTGTGCAAGCCCCTTTATGATAACTATCCATGCGGTCACACTGCATATGCGTTCCCAAAACCTTGGTATGAGCATTTAGGGGTGGTTTGACTGATAGCATTGAGACTGGGTGCCGGACTGGGTGGCTGCAGTGTCGTGACGGTGATTGATGCGACGAGGTAGACAGATGTCTGGGGGTTGATCTTGCCGCGCTGAGCCGAATTTTATCTCTGGCATCCTGCTGTCATGAGTTGTCTCTGGCGCTCTGGCCCGAGTTGGTTCCCGTCTTCTGCTGAGACGAGTTGTCTCTGGCGAGCCGCGGCTGCGAGTCTGTTTCCGGCAGCAGCCTTTCCTGTCAACCTCATGCATCGGACGGCATAGCTAGGCTTGGAGATAAAGAAAGACGAACAGACGATCACACATTCAGACGGTGATTTTGGACGGTCAACATGTCAATAGTGATGGAATTTACAACCCCCTTGTCATCGTCCCGCTTGCCATCGACATGATTTTCTGGTGCCTGGTTAAGTAATTTTCGAAAAGCTACCAGCGATACTCTCAGACGCTGAATTTAGACGGCCATGACATCGGACGGTCACACATTCAGACGGTTATTTTTGTGTAAATCTGGACGGCTATGATGTCGGACGGTAAGTCCGGACGGTCATAACATCAGACGGTCATGCTTCTTTCTAGATGCTGAGGTCAGGCGGTTGCGATGAAGTCGGACGGTTAATTCAGACGTTTAATTCAGACGTTTAATTCAGACGATCACACATTAATACTCTCCAGAATTAGGCAGTATGTCACAAAGTATGCTTAAAGGACGTCTTCAAGTGGCACCAGAAAAGAAACCCCGGAATATCGAGGATATTAGGGGCAAAGTAAGAGTACTAAGCCTAGAGAGAAAGTAAAGACAACAATCAACCCTCGAAAACGCGTGTCTGCCTGACGGATTCAGGTCTCTGGATCAGCTCCCCCATCCTTCATCCCAAGGCGGCGGCGATAGCAAAAGCGGCAACGGCAGCGGCGTCAGTTTCCGGAACGGCGGCGGCGAGCGGGTTGTGGGTTTTCGTCTCCGCGATATTGCTGGCGGCGCTGGCGGCTGCGGCGACGAAACTCAATCCGGCGCTCCTCATCAAAGTAGGAGGCTAGCTCCTCCCATTCGCCAGTTCTCTCGAGGTTCCTGAGGCGGAGCATTCGAGTCGCGCACGCGTGGCTTGTGCGGCCGATATCCCGCTGCAAAAGTAGCAAAATGAGTTAGTCAAGAGCCTGGGCACCCACTTGTTTTTGTTGGGGGTAGCAGAATGGTAATGGCTTACTCCGATGGTGGCGTATGTCTTGCCTCCACATACTTCCAACAAGAGCACGTTCAACTGCCAGGGATTCCACTCGGCACCTGTTTGCCGCGGCATCGTTAGATACAAGACCACTCAAGAAGCTAGGGTAGATGAGGCTTACCGCCAGGAGACTGGGCGACCGGCTGCTCCTCATGAGTCGGTTCGGCGAAGAACTCCTGCCAGTAGTTGACAGGAGGGGCGGCAGGGACCTGCGGCAGAGGAGGGGGCGGGAGGGCGACCTGCTGGGCAGCAGGAGCCCGAGCGACGGTTTGCTGGTCACCAGCAAACGGGACGAAAGACTGCTCGGGGCCAGGGTGCAGCAGAGGAAGGGGGGCGGCGAGGTCTTGCTGGGCGGCAGGAGGAGCGGCAAGGGTCTGCTCGGGAGCAGGAGGCCAAGCAAAGACCGGCTGGGCGGCGGGGACGGGGTAGGTGATGGCCTGCTGGAGACCAGCGGGCGAGACAGCGGCCTGCAGGGGGAAGGGCAGGGCGGGAGCGGCCGGGCAGGGTGAGGCCGTGAGGCCAACGAGCTCAGGGTCGGAAAACGCTGGGTCGACCAGCGAAGGGCTGAAGGGGGTGTGGCCCTTCATCTTATCTTTTTTTGTGTTTTTGTGTTGTTTTTTGTTAATGGTGGTGGGGAGGAGAAAGAGGGAAAGGCAAAGAGTTGGGTGGCCCTTGGGGTTTTGCACAAGGTGAAATAATTTTCACAAAGCGGAGTGCGGCTTCGAGGTGGCTGGTGAAGCAAAGTGCGGCTTCTGAAGCAGAGTGCGGCTGTTCAAAATCACATCTATGATGTCGCATTACCCCTCTCACAGACCGTCTCAAAGCAAAATCTAATCACGACGGGTGTTACAGCATCGGCAGTCGACAACCACATTTCAACCGGGATATCCTTTTATAAAGTAGGAGATTAGCGTAGAAGTCAGGGGCGAATTTAATTCCGCTCTGAAACTGTCTGCTTAATACCCGGATAACGATATAACCCGTAAAACTCCTCACAACGGGCAGGTTGACCTTGGAGATGCCGGCCGCTCTCTGCCATACGGCGCCTCATATCGATCGTCTAGGCACCCTTTTCGACAATAGGGGCTTTGATAACCAGGGTTGGATTCTCGCCCTTATTATCTTCGAGTCACTCAGGGTACTTGGTCGACAATTCCCCCTTTGTACGGACCTCGCCATCTCAATATAATGGACCTCGTCTATAAACTCTACTCGGCTGGCTAGAAGGCACGGACTAACAATGTAACCGACTAACAATGCAACGGAATCTGCAGGGGCACCCCCAACCGTAATCATGACCATAACGTCCATCTCCCTACCTATTTGTATACAAAAAAGTGCAGCGTACATCTCCTGAGCCTGGCGAAGCCGATCTAGCCCGTGGATAATCATTTCCTACGCCTCTTCAACCACTGGTTCCACATCCTACCTCCGCACCCCCCTCCGGCACTTAGGGGGCTGATGACTGGCCTCCTCGGCCTCAATGATATCCTCTATTGTAGCGAATCTATCGTTAGCTGGTACTCGTACCTTTCTTTTGCTATGGGGCTAAGCTGCGTGAAGATCCTCGTTTAGGCGGTTGTTATCGGCTATCAAAGCTGCCTTCTCCGCTGTAGCTATATCCAGTGCCTTCTCCATCTTATGATACAGTGCCCTGAGAGTTCTATGGCCTGGAGAAAAGTGCCCACGGAGGTTCTTGACGACCTCACGAATATCGCTGGCCTTCTTGGGGGTGTTTAGAAGCGATGGGCCGACCGTAGTAGTGATAAGGGGGGTGGGGGTCCGTACCTGTGGAAGGGGGACATCCCTGATTAATACCTCGGGGTTATCGAGTATAGCTGATGGGTTAAACGGCCATATTCTAGTCTTCTTAAAGCCATTGTGTATATTAGCTATAGTATAGGTACGTTGTGAGGTATCCCTGTAGCAAAGAAGGAACCTTTGTTTGTTGGCTGGTGATGATGCTATACAATGGGCTAACGCTTTGGTGTTTTGTCTGAAATAGGTCTTAAGAGGTAAGAAAACATTCCTATCAAGAGGTTGTGACTTATAGGAGCTATGAGAAGGAAGATATATAACGAAAAGGTGGTTAATACGGTAATGGTATATAAATTCCTTGGTATCGTGGGTAGAGTACTTGTCCAAAATAAGTAGTCGCTAATCGTTAGGCCTTAGAGACTTTGTTTCTGGCAAATAGATCTCCTTTAGCCATTTCATCGCTATAGGGCTATTACTACAGCCTATGAGAGAGTAGTCGTACTTCTAATCGTGAATATTCTCGTGGTCCTTAACCTAATGGAGGTACCATTGGCCTTGGAGAGATGCCCCCGTAAAGATAATAACGGAGGTAAGTCTCTAGTAATCAGTAGTAACTACCTTAATAATAAAGACCTAACGTATTTTATAAGCGAGCCGGACATATAAGCGAGCCGGACACTTTCCGACGCGACGCGACCCCTCAGCTTCTTTTACCAACCATACTACCAATTAACCATGGATTCGCTTCCAACCGAATCCAGGATTATTCTAGCCCTCGAAGCTCTTAAAAAAACGCCAAAGCTTAGTCTTCGAGATGCAGCTCAGATCTACAATATACCGCCTTCAACCCTCTCTGACCGACGCGCCGGCCGGGCTGCACGACGTGATATTCCAGCCAATTCACGAAAACTTACAAATCTAGAGGAGCATACGATTGTTCAGTATATAACTGAGCTAATTACACGTGCATTTCCTCCTCGGCTTCGTTTTGTGGAAGATATGGCCAACCGACTACTACGCGAACGCGACGCGCCCCCTGTCGGCAAGCTCTGGGCTCACAACTTCGTCAAACGCCAACCAGAACTCCGAACGCGTTTTTCGCGTAAATACGACTACCAGAGGGCTAAATGCGAAGATCCAGAGGTTATTCGGAAGTGGTTTGCGCTTGTTCATAACATTAAGGCTAAATACGGCATCCTTGACGACGATATGTATAACTTCGACGAAACTGGCTTCATGATGGGTATGATTACTACTGGGATGGTTGTTACTACCTCTGATAGCTATGGAAAGGCTAAAAAAGTCTAACCTGGTAATCGTGAGTGGGCGACAGTTATCTAGGTAGTAAATGCTCAAGGTTGGGCTATCCCTCCATTCATCCTTTTAAAAGGGAAATACCACCAGGAGGGCTGGTATCAATGTGGCCTTCCGGAGACCTGGTACATTGGAGTAACCGATAACGGCTGGACTACGAATGAGAAAGGCTTGGATTTTATCCAGCACTTCGATCTTCATACAGCATCTCGTACAAAGGGGAAATACCGGCTCCTAGTCCTTGACGACCACGAAAGCCACCACTCTGACGATTTTAAGGCCTATTGCCAAGAGCACTCTATTATTACACTCTGTATGCCTCCGCATTCCTCACATCTAGTCCAGCCACTAGATGTTAGCTGTTTTGGGCCATTAAAGAAGGCTTATGGCGATCAAATCGAAGAGTTGATGCGGATGTACATCACACATATCACCAAGGTGGATTTCCTCTGTGCATTCAAAAAGGCCTTTTTTACAGCCTTTACCAACAAAAACATCAAAGGAGCATTTGCCGGAGCCGGCCTTATACCGCATGATCCAGACAGGGTATTATCGAAAATGACCATTCGGCTTCGAACTCCAACTCCACCAGCCTCACAACCAGCATCACCTTGGCTACCTCAGACGCCACATAACGCCCGAGAAGCTATCTCACAGAAAGACCTTATTAAAGGCCGGATATCTAACCACCAAGGCAGCTCTCCAACATCTATGCTGGCTGCTGTGGACCAATTGGCTAAAGGTACGATGGCTGTAATGCATGAGGTGGCCCTGTTACGTACAGAGGTCTCGGCACTGCGAAAGGCCAATGAAGAGCTTAGTAAGCGGCGGAGGGCTAAAAAAACACGTCTACGGCTTGGAGGGTCTCTTACTGTACAAGAGGCAAATGATCTAATGGATCAGAAGGCAGTGGGTGAGCAGTTAGCCCAGGAAACAAGACAAAATGGTGGTGGTGCGGGGGGCTCTCGTACGAAGATTCGGTGCTGTGGCCTGTGCGGCAAGCCTGGCCATAATGCACGCACGTGTCAGGAGGCTGGAGAATCGTCTGATTCATCTATTTCTGGTTCGGTTATTGTTATTTCCTAGTGTTGTGGTGGAATAATTGTAGATAGTTGTAATAGGGTGTGGAAAAGTGTCCGGCTCGCTTATATGTCCGGCTCGCTTATAAAATACGTTAATTGGAAGAGTTTGGAGCCTTGATTACTATGTAGTTAGTTAGGGAGGAACCTATAATAGTTCTGGCCTAAGTTTCGGTCTCTTATATGCCGTGCTCGTCTATATTAGTGATATTGTATGGGGCGATGTTTTTGGCCTTGATTTGCTTGCCTAGGCGAGTAAAGAAATCCTCGTCCTTAGCCTTCGTCGATCCTTTGACTCTTTTTCTTTCTAACAGTATACTTCTTTTTGTCTTGACTCGTTGGTGGCGTGAAAGAAAGCGGTCTGCCCATCGGCTACCGATACGGGTTGTATCGCCGGCCTGTGTGAGGGTTTCTTAGGCCATTTTGGTGATCTCTACTTTGCTGGGGGCGTGCCTAGCGGCTTCTAAATCGAGGTACCAGTCGACTAAAAAGCTCTTCTGAGTAAGTGAAAGCTTCATGGTCATTATCTTGCTCTCTCTCTTGGAGGTAGTGCCACGGAGTCGCCGGCTGAGCGTAGACGGGTAGATCCCGTGATGCTCCATAGTAACGTACTGGTCCGTGCCATTGTTAAATTCTTCAATTGCCGACCGAATCTTCCGTTCTTGCATAGTAGCCATGGCAAATTTGGTGTTGTTTGCTGTAAGAATGAAGGAATGGGCCCGGATTGAAATGAGGTGGTTGTCGTGTGGCGTCGCAAATTGCGATGTTGCATTGTTAGTCGGTTGCATTGTTGGTCCGTGCCTTCTAGAGCCCAAGTTACCTGATACCTGGAAGGACAGCGAACACCGCAGCTCGTGGAAATTTCGCCACCTGTCTGCTAGCGGGCATACCAGAAAAAAAGGCATACGAGCACATAATGGGTGAAGGTTACAGTCGGTGCGCTCGAGACAAAGAAATAACTGTGCAATGGCATCGGCAGGTCAACAAGCTGCGTTTCTAAGACATCACAAATAAGAACATCGAGTTCAAATACCTATGGCCATAAAGAAATTCTTTGGCAATTGGCAAAACACACATTTCGCCTCGGCCGGGTGACGTCAAATCTCATGCCGGGGTGATGTTAAGTTCGGCGTCGGATGGCGTCGGATGACGTCGGTATCGGGGCCGAAAATCTCGGCCCCACCTGCCTAAATAGGCAGGCATTTTTCTCACCGATGAGCGGAAAACTTCAGCGTACGACAAAGCAAACCACCAAAGAGATTGAGCAAGCATCATGTGTACATTGTGAGCATAATCAGGTATCCAAATTCTCCGGTCTCATATATAAGGATTGCGGCCGCGACACCCCTCACCTCTCGAGGGCGTTCCCCCAGCACCTATGCAGTGTGTTGACTACCGACTTGGGGTGGCTCAGAATTTCCTGCCAAACTGAGCGTCCCTCATTCGGGAGGTCATTACCCCCCTATTCTTGGAGGCCAAACACCACGGATCAGCTAATGCCCGTTTCAACAAGTCTGCGAAGTTCTATGGGTCAGATAATTATCCCACCATACCTTGTCTAGCCGGGCGCCCTTGGGGCTCTCCAAGAGGCTACCTAGGTGCCGAGGTATATGCGGTGAATGTATTGGCCCTGCCAACAAGCCCGCGGTTCAAGGCGAACGGCCTACTGCACCTACCCATTCCAAAGCATCAAGAATAAACGACCACGCCCGCATCAACCTTACTCTACTAGTCGAGCCAGCGCTGGGATGTTCAAACCCGCAGCCACCGCCGGAATTTTATGAGCATAGAGAGGCAATGATATTTGCCCTTCCTTCTGCTTAGGGATGCTTATATTTTGGATAAGAAGTGGCGGGGTTTAGCTCTGTTTGAGCCGAGCGTCCAATAGGGGTCGCAGATGCAGCTTCAAAAGCGACTGGGTTCTTCATCCTGTTGTTTTGCATTTCCGTATAGGTGGTCAACTGAAGCATTGTACCTGGGGCGTTGGGGAGAAGATGCAGGACCCTTCCCCTCTGTATCTCGGCCTCAAAAGCTCGTCTTGGTTCGAACCGCCGCCTATACTATCCCCCCGGTCTAGGCTGGGCCCGCTGGGCGCTCGCAATGAAGTGACCCGCGGTCTTCCCCGCAACCGACCTCTCGAACGCGCGCAAGATGATGCCTCTCTCCTCCGACGCGACGCCGCCCCCATCCGCCGCATTCAGATACACCAACGCGATGGCGGCGGGAAAGTTTGCCAGATGCATCCCGTAAGCCCCCGAGCGCGGATGCAGCAGCACCGGCACCGCCTCAGCGATGCGCCGGCAATAGACGCGTGGGTTGGCTCTCTCTGGGAGGGTTGTCTTGTCTGCCGAGAGGCTGTGGAGGGTGCTGTAGACGATGATGCACATGGACCAGTACACGCACAGGATGTGCGACGCGGCGACGAGATCTAGCGCGGGGGGCGAGCCTACGCCGAGCTCGAGCCGGTATGCCGGATCGGCGATGCCCGCGCGCGCGCGCCACGCCGACAGCTCCGACTCGTAGCGCCAACACCGGCGGACGAGCTCATGCCGGAGAGTGGGGTGGCCAGGTGGGTCGGCGCGCATCTCGTCGACGTCCTGGAGGAGGCCAGGCATCTCGACAAAGGTGTCGAGGAGCAAGTCCTTGGGCGTCTTTGGGATGCACCGCCAGGGGATGGTTTTCCATTCCGGGCTGCTCAGGGCCGTCTTCTTGCGGGCGACGATGGCCCCGGTTGTCTGCCGTCGGTCAGCACGCCGGTCTTCTGCGAGGATACCAAAAGGAATGTTCTGACAAGGTGGTATCGCCCGTCGACGAAGAAGAGGTGGGGGTACCCGGAGGTATAGGCCTCGGGAGGTTGGGCTGTGACGAGAGCAAGTTCCCCATGGATATGTTTCCGCCAGCTGCGAGCCTGGGACAACTCATCCTGTTCGTCATGACCAAAGATAACCTAGCAGAGTTTACATTTTTAGCAGACGTTCGGTCAACCGTTACGAGGTTGGGGGGGAGGGGGGGGGGGGCCTTGCCTCGTAGAGGCTGTACAGGCGAGCCACGAGGCAGAGCGCCATGGGATCCGACACGCGATTGGGCGCCGCTACGGCGGCTGACATGTCTCTAAGGGAGCCGGTATAGTATCTCAATCCCTCTCTCCTCTCCTCCGCCCTGTTGCACACATGTCCCGCAGTTGTCAGGCCGAAAGCAAGAAGCATGTTCCGGACGGTCGGCGATGCGCGCGAGAGCTGGGGCAGCGCATTTGTCCACCCTCCTCCCGTATACGACATGATACGCAACGGGAGCTGCCTACTCTGGGGTAGGTAGGCCTCAAAAAAGGCACCAAAATATTTCTCCTCGTAGGCGGACCTCGCCAAGCTGCCAGAACCCTCAGGAGCGGGAACTAGACGCGTCTGAGGCGCTACGGGCCTGGCGGTGGTATTGATGAAAATAGCTTGGCGCTGATATCCGTCACATTTCAGCCCTCGATCCACGCATTGGCCGCAAGCGGGCTTTGCCATGTCACACTGACGCCGGGTCAGCAAATCAACCTCCACATAGACTGACGAGCGCCAACGCAACGTGGCCAAGACGGGGAACTTACACCGCCTTTCTTCCGTATACGGCAAGTCCCGCAACTCTTCGCCCTCCCAGGGACCCCAACCATCTGTGCTGTGGATTTTGGATTTCGGAGATAGCCCCGATGTTGGCGTGCGACTCGCTGCTGCGCTCGATGCTTCCCAGCTGGGACTTGGTGTGGGCAGAAAGGCTCAACAACGCACGCGCTTCGGACGCGGGCCGTCAACGCTTTAATATGCGGCTCATGCGGCACAGCACCCAGCCAGCTGCTTACACGGATGGGGATGGCGGCAGGGGTTAGCCGCATCGGGCAAGATCCTGCGCAGACACCAATCACATCGATGGGCTGCTGATCCTTCGGCCTGGTTGCTTGGCGGTTGTCGTTGCACGGCAGGCAATGAGGATGGCATGCCATAAGGATTATGCCGACAATTTTGATGGTGAGCGAGGTGGATCAACATGTCCTGGAACGGGGGAAAACATGTGCCTGTCCACCTGCGGAAGGCGGACTGTGATGCTCGGGCTCCTTCGGTGTGCGCTCACCGAAAGCCAAGAGTTATCGCAGCATCAGCCGACCGCCTCCAAGTCTGCACCCCCGCAACAGGTATAAATAAGCAAGGCGACGGCACCAAAAAGCACAAGGAAAACACCAAAAGAGCAGCAACACCATCATCACTGGTGTATTTGGCACTCAACTCAGCTAACAAGCCACGCTCCGCCCACCACCACCATGCTCGCCAAGACCCTCCTCCTCCTTGCCGGCGGCATCGCCACGGCTCTGGCTTGCGCCCACGTCCCCCGGGGCGACGACCCCAGCAACAGCACCGGGTTCCCTCGGATCGACCCTGGCAGCGACGCGCCAGCCGACGCTGCCACACTGGGCTACTCGCTGAACCACTTCTCGCTCAACGTCAAGGACATCGGCCGCAGCATCGCGTGGTACAGCTCCGTGCTCGGCCTGCGTCTCATTTTCAACTTTCGGGCAACCGAGAAGCTCTCGATTGCCTACATGGCCCATAGCCACGGCGGCAAGAACGGCACCGGCTACCAGACGGTGCGCGAGCTCAACCGCCAAAAGAACAACATGGAGGGCCTGCTCGAGCTCGTGCACTACGACGATCCCGAAGCGGATCTGGTCCCGTCTACCGCCAGGGCCAACACCTTCAGCCACTACGGCCTCATCGTCCCCGACGTGCCGGCGGCCCAGGAGAGGTTCGAGCGCCTGGGCGTGACCATCCTCAAGAAGGCGGGCGTGAGCGCCGAACTAAAGGGGCCCGTCGCCGAGGCCTTCGGGCTCGGTCGTGTGTTTGAGGCGGACCCCGACGAGGCCAAGAGGATCGAGCAGGCCCTGTTTTCCACCGGCGGCCTAGATTTTGTCATGATTGCCGACCCCGACGGGAACATGATCGAGGTCCAGTCGCTGTTTACGCCCCAGCTCGAGTTCTGAAGGAGGGCAGGAATCCGCCACCGAGTCGAGTTTCAAGACGGAACTGGCATTTTCGCTTCCTTCCCTGCCTACCTCACCTACCTAGGGTACCTTATCATACACGCTGAAATAAAAACTCGCATGACTGCGCACATGAATGCCATGCGGTGAGAAATCGGGCTCATCCGCCCTCGTTTCTACTCAGCCTCGTCTTGGATGAACCACAAAATTGGCCACCTTGTCCCTCCCCTATTTTGCGGATGCCCCTAACCCCGAAGAGTTGCCACACTTTTTCCTCTTCTCAGTATGGCTGCTACCACCATCATCGGAGGGGTCGTCGCGGCCCTTGCTGTCACGACGCCTGGAGTTTGGGGGCCGATTGATGGCCAGGGGCTGCAGCCCGAGTCTACGATCGTTGACGGTGATTTTATCGATTAGTTTTTGAGGTGTTTCAAATGTTTGTAAAAACTCAAAGGCTCTGTATTATAGATTGTCTCACACCGTGTTCTCTACTTCCCAGCCACGGGATCCCAAGTCTATATCATCTACCGTAGACCCCCTCGCCGTTTTTAACCTCAACGGTATTAATTCCTTTTATAAATGCTCAGCGTTGCATTTACCTTCCCGGCCTTGACAGAGACGCGGTGGAAGCGTGGGTCCGTATGGCTGTAGAGTCGTCAAACGCAATAATGAAGAGAGTGGCGCCGGAATAACATAATACCTCCTCCCCCTTTGATACTGTAGGTAGATGAATGGCAGAGCGATTAGAGCATCGCTTCACGACTAACAAAGACAGCTTGTGTGAACGGAATACGATAGAAACGAGGACCGATTCAATTGTATTGTTCTCAGCAAAAAAGCGGATCCTCAGCCGATGCCCGCCACACATGTCCCGCCGTTGATACATATCTCCCTTCGAAGCCCCCTTTGGCAGGGCTTACAATATCCTCAGAGCCTGCTGTGCAAACTCTTCCGGGGATAGATGGCTCAGCTCACCAGCACCCACCCGAGTATAATCTGGCTTCGACCCGACTTGTGATGTCGGCATCAAAATGACGACGTTATAAGAACCCGCGCTTGGCTTGCCTCGGGTCCCCATGCTCGAATTCCGCGACACAACGGCGGCGATGAAGGGCCCGCACTCGTCTTTCTGCTTGTCAAACACAGCCCAGCCCAGCAATTTGCCGCTGCTCCCCCGCAGCGCAAAGCAAGCCGTATGCGAGTGGAATCCCAACGTGTAGCCCATCCCCCCTGCCTGGACGTCATTCATCAGCCCCTCAGCCGCTACCGTCTGGGATGACCGCTCGACCTCCACCGTGAGCCCCTGGAACGACAACTGGGCATCCCGCACCCGAATATCATCAGGCGCCAACCCCGCCACGTCACCCACAACCTCAAGCCCACACGCCGTCGTCGCCTTAGACACCCACCCCTCCCACATAACCGGGCCCTCCAACGCAGCCCACGACCAGCTCGGCGCCCTCTTCCTGACACCGCCATCCCTCCAAGCCGGCATCCCCATCCCCCCCGCAGCACTAAACCACATGACATGCATTGGCAACGCCCCGACACACAGCCCCGCGCAGAACCGCTTCCCGGTCCGCACCGCCAGGTTGTGCGCCAGCCCCTCGATAGCAAATAACCGATCATCGCCGTACGTCAGCGCGCGCGCCGTGTAGTCGCGCACCAACCCGCACCAGATCCAGTCGTGCCCTAGCCGCAGCGCCGCGCTGCCGTACCGCTTCTCGGCGTGGTCGTCGTGTGTCAGCCCGTCCTCGCCCACGCTGTGCCGCAGGCACTCGAAGACGGTCTGGGAGCGGCCGAAGAGGGCGATGCGCCGCGCGAGGTTGCGCTCTTGGAGGACCCATCCGCGCGAGTTCCACACGCTGGCTTGGAGCATGTGTTGGAATTTGGTCGTTTGGGGCGTTAGGTGCCATGACCGGGTCCGGGTGGAGGTTTGGTGGGCGGCGGAGTAGGGGATGCGGAGGATGACGGGTGCCGTCACATGGTGATCGCGCCGCGGGTAGAAGAGACCGCCCGTCGAGGTGCTGGCGGCGGCGGCGGCGAGGGTGCAGTGGGCGTTCTGGTAGATGAGCCCCATCTGAGGGGCCTCTCTCTTCCAGTCGGCGCCGTCAATGTCGTCTTGGATGATGCAGAGGGCGTCGATCCACAGATATCGCTGTCCGAGCTTCCGAGTCGCGATGACGGCGTGGCGAAGCGTCAACGGCATGTCCTGGAGGTTGATGGACGTCATGTGGGTAGTAAGATTGGACCTTAGGGTGCATAGCTGCTGGCCAGGAGGTCCCCAGCAGTAGCTCAGGGCCACGTAATCCCCCCTCGCGTCGGCTCGGCTGACCAAAGCACAGGTTGTGCTTGATTCCTCCACGCCAACATCTATCAAGCGTGATGGGAACTCGTCGGCTAGGGACCCAGACGCCAGCGGCACCGAGGCGCATTCGGAATGGTTTTGTACGCAATCGTCGACCCATTTGTTGATTTGATGGAAAGCTTCGTCCGAGTCGGCATGCTGATGCAAGGGACGGCCGGCTACGTCGCCTGACAATGCAGCTTCGCTTTCTAGATCACAAAAAGTAAGAAAGAGATCAAATGCCAACTCAAGGAGGTTATCAATCACCTGGCTCGGCAAAGGCCTGCAAGTAACCGCACCGGTTAGAGTTCGACAGCTGGATAATCACCAAGCCGACACGGCGAGGGCCGTATTCGGTGGTGGGATACACATCAGAGTAGAGTATAACTCTCTGTTCCGTCCCTGCCCTTGTGTCGATTGGCTCGTCTCCCCGACTCAGTTCCTGAGCAATCATGTGGCAAAGGGGACAGCTGTCGGCCGATTTCTGGAGGGCCTCGAGTGTGAGATGGCGATATCCAAACTCATCGCATCCATCTGGCATTGGGACGACGGCAGAGACCGTGAATGGTGAGACTTGGCGACATGTTTCGCAGAGTTTACCTGTAGTGGCGGGGTCTGGCATCATGACAAGTTCAGTTGCCCGAAGTGTTCTCTTCATCAGCGGGGGTTGCGCCAGCTTGGCATCTCTTGATCCGTGAGATCTGGAGGGGACGGAGAAGGTAGCCACGGAGAAAGCGGGGTTGTGTCGAGTGGAAATGCCAAAGAAATTATCGGCGAATCCTACAAACTCGGGAGGAATCTCCTAGCCTGGCCAATCATAATTATTACGATACCAGCAAGCTGACCATTAGCGAATTATGGCCCCTAATGATAGCTCGGTTTCGGTAGGCTACCCGTCACCGAGACCCTAGCGGCCACATGTTTGGCTCATGCGACTAGTCGCAAAACAGGTACTGCTGCGCCGCTATCCCGCATTGGAACGTCAGGGAGTATCAAAGGATTTAAGAACAGCATAACTACCTTATTATTAAGAACCTGCCTTCCCCCCCCTCCCCCCCCCCCCCCCCCCGCCCAAGGCAACGAACACTTTCTCTCTTCATCCATCACCATGACTCCGCCAACACCACCAACACCACCAATACTCCACCTCTTCGCCCATCTCCCCTCGGAGCTCCGCGTCGAAATATGGCGTGTAGCATCGACACCTTCGGCAACATCCAATTCCGATCGAGCCGTCTGCATTCTTCCCAACGTCTCTTATACTGGACCTACTCCCCGCCTTGTTTTCGAAAGCGGCAACGCCGCGATGCTCTCCACCTCCCACGAAGCCCGAAAAATCGCCCGGGAAACGGCTATCATACGGCCCTACAACCCCAAGACGGACATGCTTTACATCCCAGTGTCCAAGTTCAACAGCCATCATATCAATTTGTCCACCATGGCTGGTACCTGGCACGGCTTTGATTGGCTGCACGAGGTCCGGCATATCGGGATTGCGCCGCCAGACAGATACGTCTTGCATACGCTGGCGTATGGGCTCTCGAAGCTGTGCGCGCTGGAGACGGTGTCGATTGTGTATTTGCACCCTCCGGGCGTTCCGCCTGCCATGACGGCCACTGGGGGCAAACAAGGGGACATATTGCCAGCCTGGTATGGAGCCAGTGCGAGGTTGGTGGGTAGCTTCAAGATGCGCGATTCGAAAAAGAGACGGGAGGAGGGGGCGCGTCTGTCCGCGCAGTGGTGTGACGAGCGGGAGCAAATGAAGCAGTTTTGCGGGGGAGTTTCTGGGTTGAAGTGGGGAGGACTGGAAGAGTCCTGTTGGTTCTGGCCCGAGATTGAGCCCAGTGAGGATGCAAACGAGAGGAAGAAGAGGGTTAGAGAGCAGTTGGAGGATCTAGAATACGCCTTGAACAGGCATCATCTCGGCGGACCTCATTGGAGGACGCGTTGTTGGGACCGTCACCGGAGCTGGCTGAAGCTGGCGTATGAGACTAGGTGTCTTCAGGGTAAACAAGCCTGAGCAAGCCTGCCAGTAAGCAAAGATAGTTCCCCAATTATGAGCAATGTCACGCGGGCCAAGCGCGGCACAACAATGAACCCAGCGCTTCGGAGTAAATCATGGCAATCAATAGCAGAAACAAAAAGCAAAGCTTTTAAACCCGTTGTCTACTGTCTTATTGGCAAAACAGGGGGAGAGAGGCGTCAGTCAAACCTCAGGTTTAGAGATATGTAAGGCACAACACTTTGGACAGCGTGGGCAGATAACAATTATCCATTTTCTATACCAGGCAATTTCTATCAGACAAGGCTTGAGGCTATGATGCCATGAATCCGGTGAAAGCCATTTCAGACCTCTCTAGTACATGCGCCAACTCCAGCATCTTCAACTGCGACCAGATTTTTCTCAAGTGCAGAGGCTACGGTAATGCCTTTCCAGTCCATGACTTGTTGACTCATTCTTACTCGCTCGAACAGTTGATTGCTCTCACGATGCACAATCTCGCCCATATTCAGGCCCCCGTCTCTAGTCGGCTGGTCCTCCCCGCCCTGCGCCCTCCTGCTCAAAGGCACAGAGTCAAGCCCTACCAAGGCCCGCAGCAGGAGTACCGCAACATCAACGCCTACAACAACAACAATAACAATAACAACAATAACAATAACAACAATAACAATAACAACAATAACAATAACAACAATAACAATAACAACAATAACAATAACAACAATAACAATAACAACAATAACAATAACAACAATAACAATAACAGCAATAACCAAGGCGTCATTTTGAAATCCTGCCGGGATCTAGGCGGAACTGGCAGCGAGGAATGTGCGCGCTATTTGCAGGTCGTCTTGATGCGTGGAAGCAAGGCGATTTGGAGCCTGCGTTTTGCCACAAGAAAATGTTTCTCCGCCAGCTTCTTGTGTGCGAGGGGACACGCGCAAAAGCGGCATGTGAAGAGACTAGCGCATTTGCCGCCTACAAAAACTCTGCCACTGTTGTCTTTTCCATCAAAAAATGGCAATTTGAAAATGATAAACAAGAGCATCCCATTAAGCTCTGAGCTACCATGGCGGGCGGACATTCTCCCACCGTTCCAATGCGATTTGCGAGATCTCGGTGACCTCTTTCTGCCAGTATATAAGGCCAAAGACAAGCCAGCGAGGGGTTGAGGAGAAAACAACATTTTTACCTCCACACATTGATAACTAAATTAATACCACTCCAGAATTACTATCTCACCATGCCCTTCTGTGTCTTCTACACTGTATCAATTTAATTGGATGTGATCTAATCACGGATATTTTACCTAAGGCAGTGGAGTAGAGACTTGGAGTCTGAGACTGTCGTCCTACCGATTGCCCAATATCCTGCTGGCCGCCCTAGGTAGAGCTTATCTGTCTCGACAATTACGGGAGTGCCGCCGACTAAGTGCTGTCGTCTTAGGGATTCTACCTCGCGGGTACGGTCGCCTACTGCCTGTGAAGATGGCCCACTGGATTTCTCGTCTGAACACTCATTCACTGACCTGTCTCTGACCAGTAAAATTGACCGCGAATACCCACTTCATACTCATTGGCTGTCTTGACCTTCTCCAGCGGCTGCCTTTCCAACAAGCGTTTGAGCAGCAATCGACCATTGCGTCAATATACCTCCTCTCCATTAAAACATCACTTTCTCCTTCTCAAAGTAGTATAACATCTTCCATTTTCCCATCCAGCATGACACAACCATCTTCCTTCCTTCCGCCTCGCGGTAGGTAATGCTACTGTTGACTATACCACGGGATCTTTTACTAACATTCCATGCCTTCCCACACTTAGGATGCCACACGATTCTTTCGACGATGCCACATCTTCTTTCCTTCTCACGGTACGTAATCTTACTACTAGCAACACAAATCTTTTCGTTCACGGTGCTCACCTTCCCTCAAAAAAAAAAAAAAAAAAAAAAAATTTCACGTTTTTCTAGTGAGGATACCATAATTTTCAATTGGCGGCGCCGCACCTTCCTTCCTACTTACGGCGCTAGTGTAATACCCTCCTTCCTCTTCACAGCGCCGCAATTTTTATCGACAGCGCTACAGCTTCCTTTCATTCTCCTCACGGCACAAAAATTCACCGCTGACGACGCCACATTCTAGAATTGTCAATACCACACTCCCTCCGAGTTATTGCCGAGTCGCCAACACCTCCAATCGCCGAGACTCGACACCCCCATCGTCGAGACTCGACATTATAACTCCCAATTGTATCAACATTTACGTCAACACTTTTTTTACGACTACCGGTACTAAATATTTCGACTAACTATATTACACCTATATTACACCGTCCTCCGTATATACAGCGCGACGTTTTTAGACCTTCCTGCCATTGACGACGCGATATTTTCCTTCTTTCACTTTCATAGCGCCGTATTTTTCCGCCGAGGGCGCTATATTTTCAGATTGTCGACACCACACCTCGCAATCGTCGACACTAGACGTCGACGCAACACATTCCACTGACAATTTACATTTCTCGGTTGACGATACCACACAATGTCTCCGCGAACACGTGCTTTGTCCGCCCAGGCCGAGCGGGAGAACCGGGACGAGGAAACTAGCATCGAGGTTCAGATCTTGTTAACCTGGTATAAATTGAGATACGGTCGGATGTGGGAGGTGAGCAATCTCATGGGCCGTCCCTCTACAATGAGCG
The DNA here is from genome assembly GCA_030549175.1 of Lasiosphaeris hirsuta. NCBI lineage: Eukaryota > Fungi > Ascomycota > Sordariomycetes > Sordariales > Lasiosphaeriaceae > Lasiosphaeris > Lasiosphaeris hirsuta. Next base: position 7,993,258 of record JAUKUA010000001.1, read on the forward strand.
CTGAGCCCTTCATGCGCATGATCCGCGCTGCTTGGCTCTGTGGCCAGGCCAATCCCGAACTGAGACACAAAATGATGTTTCTGAGGGAGTTGTTCGAGCCCTACCTCAAGAAGAGCGACCCTGTTCCTGGCGCCAAAAGGAAACTCGTCTTTTTCTCAGTCAAAAGCGGAACACTGAAGGCGAGTGTTACCTCACGTCGGCCTATAAGAATCAAGGTCGTCAACCGCCGCATTCAAGCCGTCATAGATGAGGAGAGCCCGCGCCGGCCCTTAAGATGCCATCCAGCGCTACCGATGCCCGCGCCACCGATGTCGAAGGTTGCGCTGCCGGTGCCCATAAGAGCCGAGTTGTTGGGACCCCCAGGTCCCCAGCCCGTCCCCCAGGCCCCCGACCTGGCGCAGGTCGCAGCGGAGAAAGAGCGCCGCCAGGCGGAAAGAGCTGCAGCCCGCGAGCCGACCGCTCCCGTGCCGACTGCTCCCGCCGCCCCCGCCACTACTGCGCCAGCAGTTCGCCGGGGCAGCCTACCCGCCAGGCCCAAGAGACCCGTGGATGAAGTGCCAGCCTCCTCACCGCCGCCCAAGACCTTCCGACCCGCTGCCCCCCTGCCCGGGATTCCTCTGGTTGCCGCCCCCGTGGCCAACAGCCTCCTGTTTCCCGGACTCGCGGCTCCCAAACCCATCTTCTCGACCGAGAACATGGCGCCTGCTGTAGCCGAGCTCGAGCGCCGCGCGGCTGGGGGACCTGCCGCTATTGTGCCGACTACCCCTGTCTCGCCCGCTGTCACCGCCCCCGTGGCCAGCAAGCCTGCGCCTCCGACCGAGACCCCTGGACTCGCGAAGACGCTGCCCGCGGCACCCAAATCGGTGGCACCGGTCACCAACCCGCTGGCCGGTATGCCTGCGGCGTTGTCGCTTGTCGATCCTTCGCCTACCGCCTTGTCGCCAGCCCCCAAGTCACTTGCTCCTCCGTCGCCCGCGGCTTCGACGTCAGCTGCCTCGTCGCCAGCCGTCCCATCGCCCGCTGCCCAGTCGCCTACAGCTCCGTTGCCTATTGCTGCGTCGCCCCCTGCGTCGCCCGCTGCTGTGTCGCCCGCTGTGTCGCCTGCAGCCCAATCGACCGCCCCCGAGCCCGAGCCCAGTAAAGCGGGCATTATTGACCCCACACTCTCCGACGAGGACACCACCCCTCGGGCCACCCCGGCTAGGGCGCCGAAGCCCAGCTTTGCGGTCGTTTCGCGCAAGAGAAAGGCGGCCATTGTCCTCCAGGCCCCCCTTGGACCAAAGAAAGCTTCGGTCCTGCCTGCTGTCAAGAAGCGGAACGTGGCCACGGCCGAGATCATTATAGTCTCGGACTGAAGAGTGGGGGTCGGGTTCGGGTTGAGGATTACTTGCCTGGGTGGTTTCGGGTGTGAGGTTCAAGTGGATGTGTGAGCATTGGGGTGGGGAACTGGAGTGTCGGAGCTTTTCTTTGCTGGATTGGATGTTGGAGTTAATGGCTTTGTGTAAGGATAATGGAATTCACGATACCCGCACGGTTTACACGCCTTTCCGCTGCTTGACCCCTGTGATGCCGTCTATTACATTGTAAACACTTTTATGCTAACGCGCCACACTCCGGATATTACATTTGTGATAACAAGTTATTGGTGCTAACCCCATTCAACCTTTTCACGCCTCCAACCCCCCAACCCCCTGGCAGCCCCGCTCACCGCAGTCCAGCCATCAGAACCTATCTGTGCTTACATCAAGGCTAGAGGCAGTTACACCCCGAGAGCCCGCTGGCGCAAGAACAAGTCTGACTACAGCACGCCCCAGGATTGACAAGCTCGCAAGGTTGACCAGCGGGGGTGCAGCCGGAGCCGGTGCACACGGTGGCGGTTTCGGTGACCGAGACAATGGAGCTCTAGTATATCCCACGTCAGTACCAAAACTCCAAGCTTTTGATAATGCCAACCTACCACCTCGACAGATGCCGTCTCCGTAACCGTGATTGCCGGCACGAGGCTGAGGCGGCTACACGCCGACGATATGGCGCTGGCCGGGAACGTGGTCAGCTCAGGGGGGATGACGACCCCATTGTCCCTCGGCGCCACGCGGGACACTAATGTGGCGGCCGATTGGCAGCCGGGGTCGCTTATCGTGACTGTTGCGACAACGGTGACTAGACTATGAGGGCGGAAATAAGCTAGAGACGGGCGGGATGGAAGTGGGATGCGGAAGGAATATATATATATATATATATTGGTCGGGTGAGAGGGGCGGTGCAACGAACTTGGTCACCGTCTCGGAGAGGGTCACGGTCGCCGTCAGGGGGATGCCGAGGTACGCGCTGCAGAACTCGGTGGCGAGCGGGCCGAGATGCTTGAGGGCGCTGCGCGCTTTGCAGTTAGAGTCGCTTCTCTTGGCCAGGGACCCGGCCTGGTGGTGGTGGTGGCTGGCGAGGACCGGGGTGATGGTGGCGAGCGCCAGCAGAATGGTTTTCCACATGGTTTTTTTCTTGGCCTGATCTTGGAAAATGGTTTGGCCGTGGGAAAACCGATGGGAGAGTGATGGAGAACTTAAGAACAGAAAATTAGGGCCTGCTCTGGCAATTTGGTGGCGCGTCCATCTTTATTCGGGAACCTCCGATAATTGCTTCAGTCGTACGCTAGCGGCCAGCAGCCGGTTCCTTTTGGCTTCATCGCACAAATCAGATGCCAAGCCAGGAGCAGATCGAGCGCCCCCAGGGACCGAGCGCTCTAGGGCTATCAGGGGTCTGGCTGTGGATGTGAGAGCGCTGATGACGCTCCGGATCTTGGAGAACGGCTTTCTCTTCAATACAACTTTTGCAGCATTGCAATCTTCCTGTATGTGTGTGAGCATCTCCCTGAAAGTGTCACGGCTAAGCTGCATTTGGTCAAGGTGTCTATTCCCGCTTGTTGCACAAAACGAGTTGTTTACTTGGACTTTCGCAGTATCAAAAGTGTTTTCGTTCCAGTAATAGCGGGTGCTTGGGTGTTGGTCCGTGTAATGGAGAAAGAGGGAGAGAGATGAGCCGAGTGGCCCGGCAGTATCAACGTTTTCACGTGGATTTCCATTTGACTTTAGCTTTCTCCAAGGCGCAGACTTTACCCCCCCCCGTACGACTAATCTTTACATGTGAGCCTTTTAATAGCTAACCAAATCTGCAGTCCTGTCCAACTTTGCTGTACTCTAAGTTTTTTTTTCACTTTTTTTTCTTTTTTCTTTTTTTGGCCCGAAACGCCTGTCAGAAATTGACGACGGCGGTCGCGCAATCGTAAACTCCCAACAGGCGCCCTCATCGGGTAACCCCCGACAGCATAACTGCAAGATGGGCCAGGACAGCGCTGCTGCCGTTGACTTCTAGAAGGTTGAGCCATGACGATGAAGACAATTTCTCCTTGGAAAAAGCATGGCTCAAAAACAGCAGTATTATCGACGACTCCGCGCCACCAGCAGGAAATGATACATACGGTGGGAACCGTTTCAACACGCAGAGAAGTTGAACGTCAATTGCTAACTATATTCTCTAGCATGCTGTAGTGATGATAGGATGTCCAGCTTTACTCGTCATTCCGACTTGCGAGACGACAAGTGTTAGAAATAGTCCAGGTCATCCGAGTCATAGAAATCCTCGTCCTCAGTGGTCACATCCTCCTCCGAAGATGAAGACGATCCAACCGGCCACTTGTCTAAGCTCTTCCGCTGACCATCCGATACACGGAACCGGTCCTCGAAGGCTGCTCGAACCATCTTGCGGGTCCTGTACTTGAAGATTCTGGGGTGGGAGACGACAAACAGGGCGGCATTGTAAGCCGCGTTTCGGTCTCCGACGTCCCAGGACTCTTGGACGAGAAAGAGATGGAGCAACCTGAAAGCCGAATCCCGTGCGAGCCCTTTCAACCCATCAACTTTGCTCCCATCCCATGCGTCATAGTCATCCTTTCCTCGTCTCATATCGCCCATGATCCCGCGCACATTGCCCCCCGCCAGAACGTTAATGGGGAGGGATGTGAGGGTTTTGCAAAGGACGCGGTAGTCGGGGAGGTTGGTTGGCATGCGACGGAAGAACTGCCGAAACCCTTTCTGCACGGCAACCTTGATATCTTCGGAAAACGGGGTACCCGCTGGGATGAGAAAGGGGAATGCATCGCCCTGCTTGCCCTTGGCATCTAGTTTTGGCTTCGCGGCATCCGCCACTCCAGGCTTCGCCGTCTCGATGCTCTGCTGTTTGCTGCTTTCCCACCTCGTATACAACTCATCAGGCAACGCCGGGTTCTCGTCGCTAGGGACAACGAGCAGGCCCGGTCCGCCGGTGTAGCTGACCACCGCCCTGCGGCTGCCGCTGCGCTTCACCGCGGCGATGATATCAGCCAGGAGGCATGCCAATCGGCACAGGTCGCGCTGGTGGCCTTCTTCCCACTGGTTGATCGCATCCGTCATTTCCCGTAGCTGCACCTTGTCAAAGACGCCGTTGCGGTGATATCCGACAACCAGCTTCGGAGTCTGCGAGATCCAGAGCTGAGGGAACGTCTCGACCATATCCACCTCGCGGCTGGCAGCTCGGGTCTTGATCTCAAGGGTTGACGACAAGTCTACCGCCCTACCGCCAGCTTCGACCGCTGTCCCCGCCGTGCTGCTGACGGGAGCTTCGGATCTGGAGAGGGACAAGCCCCCCAAAGCCCCGGAAAGGCTATCGACCGAAGCTACGGGGCCCCGTCCGACGTACCCATCCGTCTCGTGGCGCACGATGCACTGCAAACCACCAAAGCTGTAGGCCACAATCCGGTGGTGGGACGAGCTTCCACGCTCTCTCTTGGTGTAGGCCTTCTCAAAGTTGCGCCCGTATCCCCTGAACCCCTGGATGAAGTCGGTCGCCTTGGCCTCCACCCGGGTGAATAGAGCGGTGTTGTCGCCGGCAATCTCGACGCGGATCTGGAAGGCGTCCTTGGAGGACGCCTGGACGAAGCGGAGGAGTTTGCGCATGTTATTCCTGTCCGTGACGAGGTCGATGTTCCGCATGTCGAAATCTGGTTTCTCGACGTACAGGGCGCGGAAGAGGGGCTCGAGTGGGAATCGAGGGCTGTTTGCCGCGTTTTGGTCGATGTATACCGTTCCCGAATCGGGTTGCAGCTTGGGAGGGGGACCCGATGGTGGGGACCAGCATGGTGGAGAGCCTTGGATCGGGGAGAGTTAGAGTAGGTAAAGGTAGATAAGCGGGATCAAACGAAGTAAGGCCTTACCGGGAACCGAGATGGTGGGCTTGGGTCTATCTAGCCAACTGTAAGAAGCGAGATGGCGGAGTTCAGTGATTTTGCTGGTAGAGCGGAGGCGATCGGTCAGGCCTGATCGAGAGATCTCGGTGATAGCTTGCTCAGACTCCATGTTGAAGGTTTTTCTCAAGGTTTGTTGGATTGGGAGTACGACTCGAATGGTTTGTTAGGGTTGAGGGACAATGTGAGGGGGGCATGGCGGACGTGAATATATATACCTGTAATGTGCCGGCTGAGTCAGAGTGCCTGTAACTCAAAGTTTTGTAGCTTTTTTTTTCACAACGCCACACCCGTAGTGGTGGAGAGTTCCTTGCTGGGACTGGCGGAGTTTAAGGAAGAGATCGGTGTCGATTTTCAGAGGAAACAGTGGAAATATATCGCTTTGGGTTTTTGGGGCCTACGTAGTGAACCAAATCGGGCCGCAATGTGCGCACCGTGAGGGCTTCATGTCATGTCACACAAATCAGCGCCACAGCATTACGGCAGTAGATGGAAGGCCTCGCTGCATAACATTGGAACCCAGACCTGGTCGACCGCTCATGGACACATTCAGGCGTGTTTTTCACCTCAAACTCAGACCCCGCAGCCACTCTCGGGGTCTTTCTAATCATCGATCCGAGGCCCATCAACCGCCAGGCCTATCAGCATCCAGAAAACCTGTTGAGCCCGGTGCAAAACCTCCCCCACCAACCACTCCAGGGGTTGCTATAGCCTCAAATTGAGGCTTTCCAACAACCGAAAAGTCCCGTTGGGTTCGTCACTCTACCTCTTCCGGAAAATCACCGGGGCTTCTCAAAGTCATTCATTGGCTTAGAAGCTACTGCTGCCCCAGGACCAAATGACACACTGCATGAAGCAAAGTTAATATGTAGAGTCTCGGACCGCGCCGACTATGTACCCGTAGCATTGGGGAAAGTCAAGTATCAATTTCGGTTACCTATCCTGTCTGTAGAGGTGGTAATTCCTCGTATCAACGGGTCGTCCCCCTATCCCACGAGAAGAGATGGGATCTACGTCACAGGCACAACGCCTAGTCGCCGCTGCCGGGGCCTCCCAAAGAGGCCAGACGCTCCCTAATTGTCCCAAGTCCGCTTCCTGACCAACCCTCCTCCACCTTGACCCCGTCAGTGACCTGCGTCCACGAATCAGTCCTCCAGATAAACGCCGTCCAGCCGCCCGCCGTCATGCTCTGCATAACATCGTCTCTACACCAGAACGACGCGGTTCGTGCAGCCTCGACGTAGGTCATGGTGGTGAAAAAATGCAGACAGTCATCCTTGACGTTTCCATCCCGCAGCATCGACCACAGCTTGTCGCCAGGGGGAGCTTTGCCCTCAGAGGACTTCCAGAACAGCAGAATAAAGTGCGGGACGCGCAGCTTTATTTTTTGACAGTGGTGAACGAAACTGTGAACTCGTTGATATCGGCGGGGGGGACTAGGGCTCCCGGGGGCGCAATCAGCCCAAACGGCAAGAGTGGGCTCCAGATGCTGAGGAGGGTCGTGAGCTCGGCTTTCCAGGGGGAGATTAGCACGTTTTGGGCCGGGTAGGTAGCGTCCACGTCCGCGGGAGTGGTGACTTGTCTGCGTGGAGGGCCCGCAGTCGTCATCATGTGCTTCCCATCCGGGCCATCCGCGCCGCAAAGGGGTGCGAGAACTCCAGACAGCCAGTGAGCAGGATAGCCGATGTCTGCTAGATGGCAAATCAGGCGGAGCAGGGCGGTCAGGTTAAGGGGCTAGTAGACGAGGTTGCTCTCGAACTTCTCGCGGGAATATAGGATACATATTTTGAGGAAGAGGGCGTGGAGCCACTTTTCCAGGGCTGGACGGGGCAGCATGCCATCCCCTCGGAGAAGCTTTTTGGAGGGGCATCTCTGCTAAACTAGAAATCCTTCTGTTACGAAATCTATTGACTCTAGATTCATCGTCATCTTGAGGAACGCCATCTTTTCGGGGTCTCGTTCCGTGGTTGGGTTCGAAATCCGGGTAACAGAGAAATGATCCGAGATTTGCTTCATTTCATGCATTAGCATGTACTCGGCCTGGAACTCCTCGTGCGATGAGAAGCTGGGCGAGTTAAGGAGGACGGTGAATTGTAGGTTCGATAGTCGATCCTCACGCAGCAGCGGGCACGCGTACAAGGCTGCTGTGAGGGGTCCTCCAATGTAATCACTGCTCGCGGAAGTCAGATACCTAGCATTCGAAGCTACAAGGGTTGTGAAGACTTACGGAATGTTGCTCATGTAGATGCGATCATACTTCTGCAGGAACTTGGAGGGATCGATTCCCCCTGAAGGCTGTGACCGAGACTCGAGAAGACCCCAACGAAGCCGATCCACGGTGTCGGTCATTTCGCCCACCAATGCCTCAATCTTGAGACGTTGAGGTAGCACCGTGAGAGGTGAGGCGGCGCACTTGAAGAACAGTCCAATAGCTTCCAATACCCCCCCCTTGCTGGCTTGCGGAAGACTCCCGGCAACTACGGCGCTGGGGTCGGACTCAATTGATGGGACCATGTCGTCGTCTCGCATACGCGTCCAGCCGAGTAGCTCGTCCTCTCCATTGCGGTGAAGAGCTTCGGCATGGTCAAAGTCAATGAGGGTCAGGTTTGTCACCCACGATTCGTCAACGTGGTCAGCGAGCCGCTTTGATGCATTTTTCGACCCGGCCCTATATTGCTCCATGAGTGCGACGAGCGGAGTGTCATGTTTCTTTGCGAAGGATTTGGAGGGAAGTAAGATGGGCAGCTCGTCGAATGATTTCCGGTCATTTCTGAAACCTGGAGGGGTATCGTCTTCGATAAAGGGTATCGGCGAATTCCACTTGCCGACTGCCAATCTTTGCCTGACGGTGCGCCTAATGACGGGAGTGCTGTACCAGTTGGCTTTCGGAGGGTTCTTCCACTGCCTCAAGACATACGCGATCTCTTTTCTGGTAGATGAGGGAACGAAAAACCAGTCAAAAATCTTCTTGTTGGTCTCGAGAACGTCAAGCAGAACACCAATGCGGGACTGGAGCATGTCGTTCACGGCAGCCGGGATGACATGTCCAGCGTAAAGGTACGCCATAATGACAGGCAAATCGACCTCCTTCGGATCCTTGTTACCCCCGAGCTTGCCGTACATGGCCATCAAGTCGAAGAATATGAGCGTTCGGGCGATAGCTGCCGGCTTGAGATCCAGAAGGGTGATGTGGATATCCCTGCAGAACTTCTTTCCTGCGATCAACTCGTTGAAGAAGAACATGGCGATGGTCATGAAGACATTTCTCGCGTCGCCGCTGCCGCAGAACATCAAAGATACAGAGTCCTGGGGGGAAGAAGATTTCTGCGGGGAGTCATCAAACAGTGTCTCTGCCATGTCATGCCCAATTGCATAGTATTCCGGCACGTTGTCCCTAGCAAAAGAGTTCCTCTGCGTTAGTCATGACACCAATGTTGAGCATAACGTGAAAGATAGCGCGAGACGTACAAACAGGCTTGATATCGCGGCAGACGGTCGAAGACGGCCCTTCGGTGGTCCACTGCATCTCTACTAGTAGAGTCTGGCGATAATCTCCAGAGGCCCAGGGAGTCCAAGGTGTTGCGGGCAGAATCCTGGAGAGTTTGATTGGATAGCTCGTCGAGGATTTTGCGAGCGTCATCGAAGCGCGATTCGTGCATGTAGGCATTTTACAAGATGCTCGTTGAGCACGTTCTTCTTGCGGACAGCTGCTTCGTCCGCTCCGACGTCGCCGGCCAGCTTCAGATACTTTTGTATGTATAGGATGGCTACGGCGTACTGGCCGAGTTCAAGTTTGACGCTGGATAAGTTTGATAGCGGGCTCGGGTCATCTGGCGCCAGGACTGCCGCCCTTTTGTATTCCACTTCGGCTGCGAGAGGAAAATGAGGGATGAGCTTGAAAGTCGGTGAAAGGAGACGGATGGGAAAGCTTACCCGCTGCTAACTTTCCCTGTTTGTACAACTCGTTGCCGCGCTTCCTCGCGGCTTCTGCGCGGGCCGCTGCGTCGTCGGGCGCCATTTTGCCAATGCCGTTTCATTCGAGAAAGGTCTGTGGTCGATTGGCGTGGGTGTCCAGGTGTTGGAGGGAAGTTGCGGGTTGAACTGGGGAGGAGACGAGACTAAGCTCCACTCTATCCCTTCCTTGTTGGTCAGGTCGGTCGTTAAGATAAAGGCGGGGCCGGGCCCACCTGCCTGAAGACTAACAATGAGCGCGTAACACCGTGCCGTAGAGAATGTCACCGTCTACCGTAGTCCCCATACATAACCCTGGCAACACGCAGAAAAGGTACATCTAAGAATACTGCCGCCCTGTCAAAGGCCACACACACAAGCCACACCACTGCAAGGCCCGCATGCCAGTTGCCCACCACTTGCAAGGCCGACTTGCAAGGCCTCGACAGCGAGCGGCGCTGTCCCTCACAGGTACTCTGTCCTTGCACGTACCACCTTATCTGCCGACCAGGGGGGGCTGGTCACCATTTCAACTCCCTCGAAGGAGACCTGAATCCAGACTCCCGTTTCCTAACTCTAAATTTGGTTACACGATTCTCAGCATGCTAAAATGGATCCCCTTCGCGCCCGATGCCGTCCTCTCCCAGTGCTGGACGAATTTCGTGCTACCATCGTCTCCCGCCTCATTTTCTCATGCCAAACATGGCTCTCATCCGCGGAGACGGAAGAGGTAGTCATCCAGTTCTTCGCCGAGCAAGAGACCAGAGACCGGACAGCGAAGAAGAACAGACCATACACAGCCTCTTACGGCGGAACAGTGGAGGCGAATCTGGCCTTGATGTGATGTCAGCTGCTACTGCTGCGGCTCCTGCGGCTCCTGCGGCCGAGAAACGGCTACAACAACTTCATATACAAAGTCTGTCTCGCAACCAGCGTTTATTTCCCCGGCGCCCAGCCGTGCACCGTTCCGCCTGCCCAAGATGGCGTTGCCACGCTTCTTGTATGCCTTCAGCAACCAGAAAGAGGCAGGCCACATTCACGACATCCGCACCGAGAACGAGGTCGCGGCTATTGAGCTCACCCATCGACAGCTACGCGAACGTGTGAAAGGCCAGATTGAGAAGCAAACTTGACGAGGCGGACAGCAGCGCGGTGATCGCCGGCTGGAGGGTAGATGGTGAGCTGCGGGAGGCGATCGATCAGTTCCTACGCGAGGGATTGTATTAATTCAGCGCGAGGGACGGGATCCAGACGTCAGCCCGGGCGCTGGTTCATGGAAATTTCACCAAGTTTATTTCTCCATCATGCTTTCGCCAACGGAAGAGAGAAGGTTGACGAAACCCGCTCGCAGCAACGTAAAATATGCTCTCCGACCCCGACAGCAAGAAAATCACGGGCCTGGTCGACTTTGACTTTGCGTCCATTTTGCACCCAGCAGAGGAGTTCTTTTCGTCTTTTTTTCCAACTTCTGGGGCGGTCTTGGCCAATCCCTGGACGGAAGTTTGCTGGATGGAGCTGTTCTGACCGGCGGCTGTGACGGGGTCGATGTCACCAGTCTCTCTGACGAGGAGCGGGAGGCCTTGGAGAAGACCCTTGCGGAACTGATGTGATTGTTGACTGGAGCTAGTAGCGCATATTGGACGCGTGTCCAAAATATGCAGGCCAGACAAGGAAGTGGGATTGAGCCAGCGCTCACAAAGGCTGTGCCATCGCATACCCACCATTGAAGATTTCTCTGCTACGGCAGCTAGGAGCGAAATCGGCATCCGCCCTGCACTCTTTTGAAGGGTTTGGATACGGACCACTTATTTGAAGCTTGATTCAATTTGCGGTGTGTTATGCAAGCAAGGAGTGGTTGTATACTGCGTAGTAGGCAAATTGACAGAGTTTATTGCCCTCTGATTGGCCGCAGGCAGCCCGAATGCCCTTCGGCGATTGGCTCGCTTAAGTCCCATAACCTTCGACCAGTGGTCGCCCCAAAGCAAAGGCTCTCCAAGCCTGAATTGAGTGTGGCTCCGTCTACACATCATGTGACTGCGCGCAGGCCAAGCCAACTGCACGCGCAGTCTTCCCACCCAACCACCTCGCCTTCGATCCTCCTACCTTTGCAAACCTTTTCCACATATATCTTTCGTCAATCGCCACTCAATTGCAACACTACGCAAGGCGCGCAACAAGACGGAAATCGTCATATTCCAGCATCATGGCCACTACTGGGGCTCTCGGTGGCCCTCCTGGCGACCCAGGCGGATAGGGCGCTGAGCGAACGTGGCCTCGACAATGCGATCGCTACTGTAGATAGTGGCGTAGCTCCGAGCGTAGCTCGTAGCTCCCCGCAGGGGCCCTACCGGAGGCGCCGCCGGGGGGCAAAAAACCAGAGAAAAAGGGCATATTTGGCAGCTTGAAGCCTGTTTTATGTGCTTAATTGCTTACCTTGCTGCCTACTTTGCTACTAATTGTGCCATAATTACGCCACTAACTTGATTACTTCAGATATGGACTCCGGCTTCGCTTCAACAGCTTCAATAGGTACTCTGCATCCAAATCGCACCTATTGACGCCGTATTTTACTTAAACAACATTAAGGCCTTGATCCACAACTTGCACGGCTTGCAGGTTCAGTCACCAAAAAGTGGCTCACTTTTTTTTTTGCTTAGCTAGAATTTATCTATGCAACTATGTCTGTTTTGACACCAATCTTTGGCCACAGCCACACCAATCGATTCTGCAGCCCTGTTCTCCAAGTACCCCCTGATGCACGATGCAGATCGTACCAAATACAGCAATCCAAGCCACGAACGGCATCAAATTCTGCCACTTTTTCTGCAAGCCAACTTTGGCTTGCGAGAGCCTGCACGGCGTGCAAGTGCGGGGCATTTGCAAGTGTGTTCACCCTCCTCCATGACCAGATTTGTATGGTATTTTGCTTGTATTTTGTTTGCCCTGAATATCAACACCACTATGGCAGGATCTTTGAGGCCAGGATTGGCTTTTGCCTCTGCAGCCGCACTCGCGATCCATGTATTATTATGGCAAAACCGCCAGAAAAGGAGGTCCTCGCCCATAGTTATCCACCCAGGTGGCCCTCACGAAGCCCGCAAGATCGCTGAAGCTATTCTGCATGGCTCCGATACACAGTTCTGGGGCCTCTTTCGCATGGATAAAGCCACCTTCAAGGATCTAGTCATGTGGTTGCAACGGAACGCAGGCCTTCGTGGCAGTCAGCTCGAAACGGCGGAGCAGAGGGTTATGGTGGTCCTGTGGATACTGGCTCATGCAGGGAGCCAGAGAAATGCTGCACACAAATTCCAGATCAACCAGAGTTCAGTATCAAGGATCATGGCCAGCATACTTCCCAAGCTTGTGTCCTTACACAAGGCCTTTGTACGCCTACCGCCGGACGACTGGCTAGATCCTGAGCTGGAACTAGACCCCAAGGTCAACGCCTTTAACAGTTGTATTGGTGCCCTTGACGGCACGCACATTGCTCGCAATAGGTAAGACACATCTTAGAGGGGCATCTAGTTATTTTATCTAACTATTCCACAGGGCCAACAACCTTCCACCTTTCAACATACAGTCTTTTCATCCTAGCCGACAACTTCAGCCACATCGCAGCGATCATAGGCTCCTTTCGAAGGTATTCGCAACAATAAAGCATCTCTTCGTCAGTTGTTTTACCTATAAATTCGGCTTGGAGATCCTCGACTGCAAGCGCAAGATCCCGGGCGCCCGGAAGGCCGGCGATTATCTCCGTTGCCTCACGCATACTCCGGCCTATGACTACCGCTTCGGATTCCCTGGAGTCTTTGTTAGAACGCCGCGAGCTAGTTGGCACGGCAACGGCTGGCTGGTTCTCGACAGCGGGTGTGATATCCGCGTCAGTATCCAGCTGGCGTTGTTGTGTAAGAGTTAACCGCCTCGTAGTATTCGCAACAGGTCCCAAACTCGTTGAACGCTGAGATATAGCTTGGCTCACGTTCAAAGAATCGCTCTCTTCGTTATCCGAATCGTCGGTATCCAACCGATCAGGATTATCACGGCCGGAATCATCCGCGTTTCTATCCAAGGACAGATCCTGACTTTCCCGCTGCGAAAAGCCCACCGAATCCTCTTGCGTTACGTCCGCGGCCTCAAGGATGTAGCCGCCAGTTGCGTGCTCCCGCCAAAATACCGATTCATATACTTTTTCGTCACCAAGCGGAGTTTTCCGTAGCCAAGTTACTGGCCTGGTTGGTGTATTGAACCGTTTGAAGAATTGCTCCCAGGTAGCCTCCGAAGCAATTGGAAGATGTAACTCCCAATCGTAGCTTACCCCTGAGTACTCTAACAAGACCTTCCACGCAGTAAAACGCCTACGTTCGGCAAAATGCTTGTTCGAGAGAGCTTCCTTACTCCAGGGGTAACGCGGCCAGGCCTCCTTGCACCTGGGGAGCACATACTCCCACGCAGGGCCATAGTCCTTCTTCTTGGAACTGTTGAAGAAGCCCCGAGCCTTGCATTCGTTGAACCACATCATCACTTGCGCAGTCATCTCTGGTGTGTAGGTAACCTTCCGGAATAAGCTGGCGGACTCGGCATCGTGGGCTTCTTGTTGTTGTTGCAGGATAACCACCGTTGGCCTTTTCTCTCCTTGCCTCCTATCCGGAGGAGGACCCGATGGAGCGCGTTTTCTTCGGCCCGAAGCGGCCGTTGCCCGGACCTGTTGTTGTGGTTCAGGTGTTCCCAGGGGATGTGGAAAAAAAGGGGTATCGCGATCTTCATCCTGCGGATAGGAGGCGGTAGGCTGGGTATCATCTTCGAGCCAGTCATCTGCGCTCTGCTCAACGCTGTTGACAGAAGACACATCAACTACTGGCTCAACCGTTATACTGTCTTGCATATCGGCCATTTTGCAGGGAAAACACCAAAAAGATGGACACAGTCAAGATCATGAAGCCGACTTGGATGTCCTTGGGCACGAAGGCGGGGTAAAAATCTGGTGCAGGTGGCTTATGCAGTACTTCTTAGCATGGCCCACTTCGCAGTGATCACTTTTTCGCTCCAAATCTGCAAGCCGTGCAAGTTCTGGATAGGGCCTAAAGCACAAAAAGTAACGTTGATAGCAGCTGATATTTGCTCGCTTTTCATATTCTGACATCATGTCAGCAGGTACCAAGGCGTAGCGTTTGGTAAATAGAACGATCCAACGCTATCATGATTTCTCTCACAATGCAAATGACGCTGGCAGGTACAAACCAGCCCCATTTGTCCGAACTTATTCGAGCAGAAGCATTGCAATGACTTCCCCTCCGCTTTACAACATATGCAGCAGCAATCATTTCTTACAAATTTGCACTACACGTTACTATATTCTTATTTACCTCCATTCCGCAGGCGCGTTCCTAGGGACATATTTCTGATGCACGCTAGCGAAATGCCCGTTAGTGATAATGGCTGCTAGATATGCACGATTCGGCTAGGTGCTAACCTTGCGCCACCTAAAAACCAAACAAGATCAGAATTCTGATTCTATCGCGATATTCTTTGGCTAGCGCCATTCAGCGGGCGCGATTTCAGTCGGCGCATGAATGCCGACCGTTTGAGAACGCTGAATGGACAAGCTACCAGTCTGAGACATTCCACGGTCGCCTAATGCTGCATTTCTACCCAACATGGCAATAGCGGTGCAGTCCGCCCCCCCTCCCCCCCGGTAGCAGCACGTCGCTAATCCTCACAATTACCTAGAATATGACGGGCCTCTCGAAAAATCGTACCCGCCATCGCTGATACCGACAAGGGCTGTGCCTTGGATCTAGAAGCATCACCAAGAAATGAGAAACAAAAGATCTCATACGCATACGAAGTCATTCCGCGCGCCATAACGCCAAGGCCAGCAGCCATGGCTAATAAGCAATGCATCTTCGCCCTCTGCGCCGGCACATGTCTTCTTCTCCCTTTTGTCCGCGCCGACGACCTATCCGACTTCTCCAACAATTTGGCCACGGATATTGGTCCTCTCCTCGTCTTATTCGGCGAATCCATGACCAAACAGTACCTCAGCGAGAGCACATCCTTTCTCGACTACTTCATATTCGCCATGGCGCCGATTGGCATCCTCACCGCCATCATCTCTACCATCCGGGTCTGCGGACACTCGTCCCTCCGAGCCTTCATCGGCCGGTCTCAGGAAGGCGACGGCGCCGTCGAGGCCGAATTGTGCACGTCTACCAGCCGCGACGTGTGCGAGCTGTTCAACCGGGGTGGCATCACTCGCGTGCTGGGCAAGCCTGACATCCTTGAGCTTATTTACTTCCCCGATAGTGATACCCAATCACTCCAGCTGCTCCGAGGCTATCTAAAGGACCCGAATAACACGGACTGCCTGGACAAGTCATGGTGGCAGAGAGAGGATGATTCTTTGTTCAGGAGGAGGACCAAAGACTCGGACGGGAAGAACCCCTTCTTGTTCGCTCCGAACCCCAACCTTTCCCTCAACGTCGGCATCGTAAAGCCACCAGATTGGGTCTTGTATGTGATAGCAGCCACAGGATTCGTCCTTCAAGCCGGCGTCCTGGCGCTGGCCGGGACCGGTGTTTGGATTCTCGGCTGGAACCTCAACGGGGGGGGATCATCGTCGGCATCAAGGGACTACGCTCCGGCCATGTTCATCACGGGAACAGCCCTCATGTGCGGCGGAATGTGGAGCTGCGCGGCTCTCATTGGCCAAACCACACACGAAGTGCGCTTCAGGCGTACGAAGAAACCTCGAGATGATGCTGCAGCAGCGGCAGAACCGGCAGAAGCGGTAGAATCGGCAGAAGCACCAAAACTACCAAAACCACCACGCCTCCTCTGGCTCCAGCCCGGGCCCCAAGTCATTGGCGACCAGAGCTTCGACCCGTTTGCCTATTTCGAAGATACAACTGATAATCCTCTCCAAACGTGGACTTCGTCGAGAAAAGACTTTGATGAGAAATTTGAGACCTACACCTTCCTTGCTGTCTTGGCCGTGCTGATCGGATACCTCATGCAATTCATCGGCCTCCGCGGCATGAAGGCCTGGGTTTCCCTCGTGCAGCTAGGCATCACCCTCGTCATGAGCGTCCTACGTGGATGCCTTCGCATGCAACGCCTCGGCAGGAACGATAACATGTTGCTTACCATGCCTGATATGGTTCCAGGGTACGAACTGGACTGGCTTTCCTTTGAGATTGCTAGGGCGGGAAATGCCGCAGAAGGAGGGGGGAGGGGGGGAAGGGGGGGAAGGGAGAAGGAGGAGGAGGAAGAGGAAAAGCATTGTCATGGCATGTTACCGGCCAGTTCGAGGATGCCGTACTATCTCCCAAGTCAGAGGAGATCCAAGCCAGGCTTCATGTTCAGCTGGTGGCTCCGGAAAAGCTCTCTATAGACGGGTCAGAAAGAGGGCTAGATTACACAGCGCTGCTCTCGATCCGAAAGCAGCTCGCTCATCTGACAGGGAATCTCGCCTTCGGCGAGGTATCGGAACACCAGAAGTGGAGGGATACACGGGTCAAGGTCCGCGCAAAAGCGGCCGAGCTACGCGATGCCATCTGCCAAGCGGCCGAGATGCTCTGGAAGAGGCGGCAATGGAAATACCAATCCGAGGATATGCCTCAGAGGGACACTACACTTGAGATCCGAGCTGTTGCCGATAACCAGCTAGCCGGCATTGCTCTACGGTCGCCACCCGACGAGTCTAAACCTGGTTGGGAGATGGATCTAGCGCAGCTCGAGGCGATTTTGGGTCTCTGGATGTGGACTTTGGTTTCTGATGAGCGCCTTGTGAGCCGGGACAGCTCTCACCAAGAAACTTCTCGCGCCGAAGATATCCGATGCATGAGGATCGTCTCGGCTGGCGGCTTAGGCAGCAGCAATCGAGGCCCCGACAAGCAGGGCGAGATGGACCTCTGGCTCGGCTCAAACGCGGTAACGCTCCTCGACAGCACCCTCACCCTCGCCGAGCAAAGTTGCCACGGTATCGGCACCCTGTGGGTCCCGGATGGGGAAGACGGCTGGGAGCTGATGCCTCCGAAACCGAAGCACACCATGAGCCAGATGCAGCAGCGGCTTTGCGGTTGGCATCCCCTACACAGACGACCCAGGGGCCAGCAAGAAAACCAGTCGTCAGTCAAGCTTCGGGTCCAGATTACCCCGGCTGGGGGTCCCCTGCTGGACCTCTGCGCCCGGGAACTCTTTACCTCGCTGGCCATGTCGCTAATGGGCATTCTGAACGTCGAGAGCACGACCGTGGTGGAAAATGCCGGCCTGGTACAGCTAGAAAACCCTACAGTCGCCACCTTCGCGAGGGCGTTTGCGGAGCGCGGTTTGGGATCCTACTCCGAAGCCTTACTGTGCCTAGTCCCTGCATTCCGAACCAGGTCCCCTCTTCCCTCTTCAGAGGATACGCTCCCCGCATTACTCCAGGCCGCAAAAGCCTACCGGAAAGCGTCGGAATGGGGCAAGGCGCAGACCATGTTACGCTGGGCATGTACGCAGTATGCTCCAAGCAGCGACGAGGCGGAGGGGAGCCCGGCAACAGCGCCAAGCGACTTAATAGGCTCCCTCTTTACGGAAGCTCTCCGTGCAACGGGCGAACTCTACCGCTGGTCGCTAGCTGTACAGTATTCTGGCGACGAGAGAAAAGAGTTTGGGAGAAGTGGCATCAAGTGGATGGCCAAGACCTATCGCTCCGCCGTGGGCCCGAGTATCCCAGAGGTCGCCCAGATTCTGGATTGCTACGAGACTGTCGCGCGGAGGCTCGCTACAGCTGAAAGCTCGCTACCCAGCGCCCCTCAGGTTCAGGAGGTTTCTAGACATCTCGTGCAAGCAATCCGGGATAGAAACAGGACGGACGCGCTATACTACCTGTGTCTTGTCAAAACGGGCGACTTTGTCTTCGGGCCCTTGCAACCGGCACTTCCGCTAGCCGTCCGGAATGACTGGAGTGAGGTCGTAGATGCCGTTCTGGAGATGAGAGCAGGCTTAAACAGCCAAGACGAGCACCGCAGGACCGCGCTTTTCTACTGCGCAGAATCCGGCCTTGAGTCGTATGCGAAGCTTCTCGTGGATCTTGGGGCGTTCCCAGACCAGCCGGACGATAACCAGCGAACGCCCTTGTCAGTAGCATCCCAGCTTGCACACTGGGGGGTTGTTAAACTTCTTGTGAAGACTGAGCATGTGAACATCGAGGCCACAGATGAACAACAACGCACACCGCTATTGTGGGCTGCTGAGAAAGGGCATGAGGCCGTGGTTAGGCTACTGCTTGAGAAGGGTGCCGATCTTGAGTCAAAGGATAAACAACAATGCACACCGCTATTGTGGGCTGCTGAGAATGGGCATGAGGCCGTGGTTAGGCTACTGCTTGAGAAGGGTGCCGATCTTGAGTCAAAGAATAGTGATGGTCAGACATCGTTATCGTTAGCTACCAACAATGGGCATGAAGCCGTGGTTAGGCAACTACGACTAACGTTATAGGATAGCCTAGCACGTCTATTCCCACTCATCGTTCTCCCTCTCTTCTCCTGGAATTAGCACTGTAGGCATAGACGTCAGTTGGATGAACTGACGGGACCCCTGGCAAGAAAAAGCCACTTTCCTCTACATGTGATCCTAGTTACAACTCGTCAAGAAAGCATGAAACGTGCCAGCCAGTCAAGTTAATCCGGTCGTCCGCGACCTTCCTTGCCGTTAGCCGCTAACTGCACTATGTCTAACCATCGCAATACCTGCCGTTCGGGCGCGGTCCAGCCCCACCGCCCGCAAATTCTTGCAAGGGCTTTACGGGGATGGCGTGACGCAGCTTCGTAGCGCCAACCATCTTGGCGGTCGGGGATCGAAACCTCCATTCGCAGTAAGTGGTAATGGGACCAGACCTCGATGAGGGAGCTTCGATTACTTTGCCGGATGCGGCAAAACCAAATATCCATCCTTCCTAGGTAAAATACCCATCTAAAAACGCCCAAGTACATGTACCATGTGAGAACAAAAATGAGTACGTATTATCTGTCAGCACGTCCGTGCGTTTGTCTTCGTCTCAGAGAGTTTGAGCAAGCGGACGCCAATTTCGCTCCTAGCTGTACTTTTCAACAGCACCTAGAATTCGCGAACACAATCTACTACCTATTGCTACGGAAGCCTTGTCTCCTATTCGCACGGAACTGCCATCAGGCCCATTATCCCGCTTTGTGCCGCGCGCGATTCCACGACGCTGGTTTGACCGTCTCCGGCGGCGCTGCAGGCCAGTTATTACGGTTCTTTGTTTCTCCTTTTCAGGGAGTCTCGCAACCCCACACTCCCCGTATCCTGCGCCCACGGTGTCAGTGTACAGCCCTGTTTGGCCGGGGAGCAACGGACTCGTCGAGCCAAGTGCGCAACTTGTTCAAGGCCGCCAAGTCCCGAGATTTTCTCGACGTGGGGTAGCCGTGCCTTCCCACCCACAGGGTTTCGGGGTCGAGATCCAAGGGATCTTCCCCCCAAGTGCTGAAACTGATGTGGCCGAAACAGTCAGTCCGCGGAGCCAATTCGATTCCTACGAGTTTTCGGACTTTTATCAGGAGCCGGGGGTTGGGGATGGGGGATGAAACGTACGGGCGATCGGACAAAATATCGGCTCCCGCAACCTCGGCGGCGCCCAAGTCGATCAAGGTCGGCGTCCCGTCTGGAGAGACCATGATGTTAAACGGTTGGATGTCGTCGTGGACTATACCGACCACGTTGTGAAGATGGTCAACTGCCGACGCCAGCGTAGTGAGGAAGGGCTCTTTCTCGACCGTCTTGCCGGACTGAAGGTGTTCCCACAAGTTGTCGCCATCGCAGCGACCGAGCATGATGCCCGTGACGTGGCCCTTTCGGACACGGCAACCATGGTACTTGACTATGTTGGGATGTTGAGGGTAGCGGGAGAGCGTCTCCAGCATCCTCACCTCGCTCGTGAACCAGACGACCATCATCGACCAGCCTTCTTCATCAGGATCGTAGTCTGCCGCAGGGGGGAAGAAGAGCCGCTTCAGAAAGAAATCACCCCCGAGCTCCGCTTCCCATGTGTCGGCGACGGTGACGGGGGTCCTGGCGATGTGCCACGGAATCGGGAGGGGGAAAAAAACGTGCTCGCTGGGTACCTTCCTCAGCGCAGCGTTGATTTGCTCGACGGTGTGCTTCGAACGATCTCCCCCGACGCTCCCGCAGTACAGCGCGTCCTCTTCTGACACGTCACCCGCCACCCATTGAAAGTACAAGGCTGAGTAAGACCCGTCTACAAGTTTCCGACGGCCCACAAACTCGACCTCATCTTTATTGGTGATGACGAGCCCCGACATGTTTCAGGCTCCAGGTTATTAAAACACGGCGGAAGTTGGAACGTGGGGGTGGGACTTGAATGTGTGGGGAGAGGGGAGGAGAAAAAGAAGAAGGTAGGATACCGAGGTGGAGTGGGAATGGAGTAGCGAGCCAGGACATCTTTTATAGAAGTGGCGGGGGCTGCCTGTGGAACGGCGCCCTAACCCAATTCCATCGGGTGACCGTATTGGTGTGACTGTCCCATTCTATTTTTTTTTTCTCCAGCTTAAACCGTAGTTTCCCAGAAAAGAGCCAAAGAAGTGGGCTCCAAACCGCCATATTCGGATACTCAGAAAGGTAGAACAAAGAGGAACATGCCAGATGGTTCGGTTAGGACGGCCCTAGCGAATGGACAGAGTCCGAATCTGATTAAGTCGAAGAACAAAAACGAAAACCCAATAAATAAAACTCTCCGCAATCGCCATGGTTCCCATGGCCAGAGATTGATAGCTCAACATCCCAGACTTTGGCGGGACCTCCGAACAAGGGCCCAGCCCCTATTCTACGTAGAGGGGTAATGGAACCATTCGTACCGTATGATGTGATACCGGCGATGACCTCTGGCGACTGGCAATTTGCATTACCAGCCCCCGTCTAGCTTCTGATAACTCAACTTTCCAGATCGAGTGTCCACAGACACCAAGCCCGACACCTATTGGCAGCCCCAGTCGCTTTCCCTTCTATTCGGAACTACGAACAAATCCCCCGCGGCTAGATGTATTATCTTCAAACATCAGAATCGCTCGCCCTTGGCTTAGAAACAATTATATAAACTTGAGCTCACACCTCCAGAGGAGACAAGATCCTCTATCACATACATATCAACGTTCAGGCTTCCCACCTCAACAGCGTCCTCACACATTCCGTCAGGAGCAGCAACCATGTAAGCGGGATCCGTTTACCCTCCATCATTTAAAACGAGCGACGTAGAAACGTATACTTACTAGCGGTGTGCCTTGTAAGTGCAAAACCAGAACGAATCAACAGGACTACGAGGACGGTGCCATCCAATGCACGGTAACGACGCGTATAAGAATCGACTGCCTCATGGAGATCCGTCCGACATCGAAAATGTACAAAGCACCTCTCCAGGGAAACAAGGGCGGCAACTCGTCATCCAAGAAGAAGGGCGGGAAGGGAGGCCAGCGGCAGGCTTAAGTCCCTTGGCGCTTTCTGCCCTCTTTCCAATTCAGTCCTGCCACGACTCCCACTCCCCGGGTATGTACAGGATTAGGAGTAAAGGAAAGGAAATTGATTGGGATGGGGAGAAGCTGCTGCAGTGTCGTAGAGGGTCTTGTCTCCCGCATCTCATAGACCCTAGCAGTGTGAGGTAGTTTTAGTGTCTTCAGAACCGCTTCAGTTTTGACTTTGGCAGTAGGTAGAATCCGAAGCTCACCCTTCGTCTAGCAACCCTCACTTTTTCAAGATGTGTTGGTAGGAGCGTCACTTCTCCATTGTGCCGTAGGATTTTTCAACTACCAAGGCCAGTGGAAGGAAGCGGAAAAGTTCAACATACAGGCGAGTCCCGCCAGGGCTTAGTATGTTAGGCGGCGTTTGTATGTCCATGCAAGCCCGTGATATTCGGAGGGATAGCCCTGTCTTTTATTGGTGATTTCCTGATATTTCCTGGCATTCTCGGCGGCCTTGCTAGTAGGCGCTGCGCCTATCGCCTACGGGTCTTGGGGCACCTAATCTGACGCAGAACGTACAGAGCACTAGTCAAGCATTAACTTGGTGTCCGCCGTGGTGCTCCGCGAGAACGACAGTCGCAGAGTGGGAGATGGTTCGGCCAGGACGGAAATAGCTCTAAATCTCTGAGAATCACCTTCGGCGAAGAAATGATCGTGGTTGGAGCCAGCCAACCAGCCTAAGCTAGCATCGCCCCCACTTCCCGAATGGTCCGAGCTAGCCTCAAATCAGTCAAAGTCCCGGTTGGGTTGGGCCCGCCACGTGATACCAGCTGGGCACCACAACACCATGCGATTTCTCTCTTGTTAGGGGCTCATTGTCTACGTCTAACGCTCCATACTAGACCGCAAAATAAGTTTATAAAAGGTAAAATATATCGATTTTCCCCGGGTTTCTACTCTTCTCTACTACCTTTCTTTTTCTCTATGAATGAACTAACGAAGATTTACTACTCTATATTAATAGAACGGCCTATTTCTGGGCTTTTTCTAGGTATAAGTGCCGTTAGGGTGCTAATGTGCCTTAGCGCCTTGGCAGGGCACTTGGAGACTGCGCAGGAGCTACTTGAATACAACACAATTCAATTCAATTCAATTCGATTTGATTTGATTTGATTTGATTGAATTGAATTGAATTTGTTTAACGTCCCGGGTTTTCGCTCTTGGCGACTCGGACGTGCCGGGGCCAAGGGCCTCGACAACGGCTAACTAACGCAAGGAGATCCTCCTGCCGAAAATCCTAGCCCAATACATGCCCCTATTTGCCGTTTGAGGGCCTCACCAACCCTCATAACTTTCCCGCCAGCTAAGGTACATAAAAACTCCGTAGAGAAAAGCCCCCTTTACTAGGAAAACGTGTTTCAAACTGCCTCGCGGCCATGGGCCGTCGCCCATTCCGCTTCTTCGTCCTCACCTGGGGTATTTTCTTCCCCCTTTTCCAACGCTTCCTTTGCCGCCATGAACGCTTCAATTCAATTCGATTTGATTTGATTGTTTAACGTCCAGGGTTTTCGCTCCGGGGTTCAATTCAATTCGGTTTAACGTCCAAGGTTTTCGCCGTAGGCAATTGGGACGTGGCGGGCGGGGGGCCTGCCAAAGCTTACTAACTCGAAAAGAAATCCTTCTTCCCGAAATTCTAGCTTAAGACATACCCCTATATGCCATTTGAAGGTCCCGCCTGCCCTTCCAACTTACTCCCGGTTCAGGAACGTTAGGTTTTCGTATAAAATAGCCACCCTTTAACTACCTAACGGGAGAGCCCCGTCGAAAGACATAACAAGGGACAGCAACCCCCCCTTCCTCCTCACTATCACTCTACACCCTTTTTTCGTCGAACTATAGGATATTTCCTATTTATTTCTTCCTTGGCCGTCTTCGTGGCTGCCGTCGGCTTGCGCGTCCGAAGGATTCCATGCTGTATAAGTCTGAACGCACAGGATCAGCTGCCGCCGCCGCCTGCAGATTTGGCCTTGGCACTGAGGAACCGGACCGGCAGCACTGCTTGGCCTTCGTCGCAGTCCGCTTCAGCGCGCTCAAACCGGGCGAATCTGATTGGAATTGGAGATATATGTCGCTGGTTTTGACAAGGCATAACGTACTTTATAAGCGAGTGCGCCATATAAGCGAGTGCGCCACTTTTCAACGCGACACCCCACCTTCACACAAAACACCAAATTCTACCACAACGAACGATGGCAACACCCTCGTACGAGGCTAGGATAAACCTAGCCCTCAGAGCTCTTCAAAAAGACCCAAAACTTAAAGTCCGAGCTATAGCTCGGATCTACGACGTCGATAAAGATACCCTTCGACGCCGACGCGCCGGCCGGCCTGCACGACGCGATATTCCAGCCAACTCACGTAAACTGACCGATTTGGAAGAGAATACGATTGTTCAGTACATAATCGAGCTATGTACACGCGCATTCCGCCCTCGGCTTTGTTACGTGGAAGATATGGCCAACCGACTGTTACGCGAACGCGACGCGACCCCTGTCGGTAAGCTCTGGGCTCACAACTTCGTCAAACGTCAACCAGAGCTCCGGACGCGTTTATCGCGTAAATACGACTACCAGAGGGCCAAATGCGAAGATCCGAAGATTATTAGCGAGTGGTTTACCCTTGTGCATAACATGAAGGCCAAGTACGGTATCCTTGATGAAGATACCTATAATTTCGACGAGACTGGCTTTATGATGGGCATTATCACCCCTACTATGGTAGTTACTACCTCAGATGGCCGTGGTAGGGCCAAACAGGCCCAGCCTGGCAATCGAGAGTGGGCTACAGTCATCCAGGGGATGAATGCTCAAGGCTGGGCCATCCCACCATTTATCATCTTGGCTGCGCAATATCACCTTGCCAACTGGTATAAAGAATGCGACCTTCCGGCCACCTGGTGTATTACAATAACTAATAATGGCTGGACTACGAATGAAAAAGCCATGGATTGGATTCGGCACTTCGATCTACACACTACGTCTCGTACAAAGGGTAAATATCGGCTTCTAATCCTTGACGGCCACGAGAGCCACCACTCCGAAGAATTCGAGACCTACTGCCAGGAACAGAACATCATTACGCTCTGTATGCCTCCACACGCCTCGCACCTACTTCAGCCACTAGATGTTGGCTGCTTTGGGCCGCTGAAGAAGGCGTATGGTCATGAGGTTGAGCAGTATATGCGGATGAGCATTACACACATCAGCAAGCTGGAGTTTCTTTGTGGGTTTAAAGAAGCGTTTTCTGCTTCAATCACAGAAAAGAATATCCAGGGAGGCTTTGCCGGAGCTGGCCTTATACCGTACGACCCAGAAAGGGTGATATCGAAGCTGGATGTACGTATTCGAACCCCAACACCCCCAGTACCAGACCTAGCCACCACACTACCTTGGGTCTCCCAAACGCCACACAACCCTCGAGAGGCCACCTCACAATCAGCACTTATTAAAACTCGAATTTCCAACCATCAGGGCAGCTCTCCAACCCCAATGTTCACTGCTGTGGATCGACTAGCCAAAGGTACAACGGCTGTAATGCACGAGGTGGCTCTTTTACGTACTGAGGTCTCGGCACTACGCAAGGCCAATGAGGGGCTTAGTAAGCGACGGAGGGCTAAAAAAACACGTGTGCGGCTTGGAGGGTCACTTACTGTACAGGAGGCACAGGATCTACTGGATCAGAAGGCTGTGGGTGAGCAGTTAGCCCAAGAAATACGACAAAGTGGTGGTGGAGCAGGGGGGTCTCGTACGAAGATTCGGTGTTGTGGGGTGTGCGGCAAGCCTGGCCATAATGCGCGCACTTGCAAGGAGGCTGCAGAATCGTCTGATTCATCTGTTTCTGATTCAGTTATTGTTATTTCCTAACGTTGTGGTTGTGTAATTGAGGATAGTTGTGGTTGGGTTGGGAAAAGTGGCGCACTCGCTTATATGGCGCACTCGCTTATAAAGTACGTTATATAGTATCACAATGCTACGCTCGTACAATACCGTCCAAACCTAGAAGATTGGCGTGATATTCGATGGTCAGATGAGTGCTATTTCTCTGTCAATCGCGAAGGCAAGATCTGTATCATTTGAAAGCCAGGCGAGTGTTATTGCCCGGATTGCATTTTTCACCAACCTCCAGATGACCAATCTGAGCAAGGTTCTCGCCGGTATCACGTCTGGGGCGCTGTTGGCTGGGTATTTAAATCTGACCTACACTTTTATGAGGTCCCGACGAATACAAACGGTAAGTAGAGCCTACAAGTCTATCGCGACGAGATCCTGGAGAAGGTGATTGGTCCTTGACTTGAGTATTAAAGCTCTCGTCGCTAATGACTTCGCGGCTCGTAGGTAAGGTAGACTAGATAAGAAGCGAGATCCAGAGATATAAAGTAGGTCAAGCAACTCGGTCGTTAACCGTGGCTGTCGTATCGGTATTCGGAGCTTTGTCGTGAATTCGGCTCCCAAACTCAATCGTGTTTGATGGACTTGGGCTAAATCCCGGTCATCTCGCCCAGGCAGAACCGTACGACAAGGCCGATCCGTTAGGGAAAACATGAAAGTCAGATCAGTCTCATTTGCCCGGGTTATGCATTGTGCTTACTAAAATGTGAAGCATTTATACTTGTTTTGCCCCGTTTTCTAAAGTACTTTTCTCGGAGGAAGAACCACACCTGCGTCGGTGGCCTCTTTTGGTTTTGCTCTTGTTTTTCATGGTGCGTCTGCACCAGTTCACTGATGCACCAAACTACCTCAAATTTGATGAAACGTGTGGATAAAACAGCTCGTTATATGAGATAAATTCCATCCCGTTCGTAATCATTCTTCCCCAGCCCGTTAACCGCATTCCTTTCTCCCAGTACACACCCTACTACATCAAATGCCAGAATCATCAGGCAGCGGCGTCGCCGTCGCCGTATAAGAGGCGGAAACCCACGACGTCCAGCTGCTACACAACGTAGCAGCGGCCTGCACAGCCGGGCTCGCTGGCGGCCACATGGAAGCAGCGTCCGCCTGGCGTTCGAGGATCTGCAGGGCGAGGCCTCCCGAGGCGTGTTTGGCGATGTGGCAGTGCAGGAGCCACGAGCCTGGGTTGTCGGCCTTGAAAGCAATGACGATGAAGCCGTTAGCGGGCATCAGAACGACGTCGCGCCGCGGCGGGTTGAGCCAGTTCAGTCGGAAGCTTTCTCGGTCAAAGGAAGTGTTTTCGGCCTGCTGGAGGACGGCAAAGTCGTGGCCGTGCAGGTGGATCTGTTGAAAAAGAGTTGGCATCGAAGAGAGGACGTTACGGGGCCGCTTACCGGATGCGCCGCGATATCAGTTTGATCATCAGTATCCACCGTGATAGCTAGCCACACCTGTGGTAAATCAACTCAGCAGATTGTCTTTGGGTTATTTATTACACCGACACGTGCTTACCCAGTCGGCCTGGCCGCTTCGACCCTCGGGGAAGACCTCCCATAGCGAGTCCCAGGGCTGGCTATTATCTAAATTCAAGAACATCGGATTGCTAAAGTTAACTTGAAGAGGCGTGAACCCACGATTACCGCCTGTGACGTTTTTGAAAGCCAGGCCGGCTTGGGGGAAGGTTTCATGAAACGGCTCGCCCGAGCTTGAGCCCGTTCTCACGGCGACGTGCTGGACGAGAGTTTCCCCCGTGACCTTGTTGATCGGGTCCCCGATAATCCAGGGTAACACGGGTCGTAAGCTCGTGTATGTTTCATCTGAGCATGCCATGGAAATCTCGTTCCATTGGTTTGATTGTGGCTTGGCTGTGCTGCTGCTGCTGCTGCTGTAGCGCAGAATACCTGTTTGCATGTAGTTTTGGGATTTCGTCCCGCTGATACCGGGGCCGCAGTTGTCAGCAACCAACGTCCTAATCCAGTAATTGTTTTGGCTGTCGAGGGGCTGCGTGGTGCCGTTGGCCCTCGGGTCCGCTTCGACGATAACATTATATCGCTGGCCAATCCCTACCAGGATGGACGTGTTCAGGTAAGGGTAGATGGGTACGAAATCGGCACTGACGATTGAGAGCAGATGGTTGTCGATGGAGAAGACGAATGTAGATCCGATCGAGGCGTTGATAAGTCGCAGCAGGTATCGCTGAGGGCGCGGACCTGTCTTCTCGTCAAAGACAAGAGTGTACGGCTCTGGTATCTCGCTCGTGTTCTTCTGGGGTGGGTTCCCGAATTGGGTCACGTCGCCGGTGCCGTTCAGCAAGATGCTACGGATGCGAGTTGCCTTTTTGCCGTCACTCGAGGAGTCGAATACGCTGCCATGTCCTGCATAGCAAGTTAGCTATTGCAAGGACCAAAGCGAAGGTGCTACCTACTCCAGTCCGTCATGAGGAGCGGGATGTCAGCCGCCTCGTCAAAGTTGCCAGAACTCGGGCCGTGAAGAGTCTATCGCCAGTGATGAGTATGGGTAACTAAACAAAGAGAGCCTGGGCTTGTCAGATACGTACGATTGGTCCAACTGCACCATCAGCATACTGCTCGCTGTAGTG
This sequence comes from Lasiosphaeris hirsuta, assembly GCA_030549175.1. Taxonomy (NCBI): domain Eukaryota; kingdom Fungi; phylum Ascomycota; class Sordariomycetes; order Sordariales; family Lasiosphaeriaceae; genus Lasiosphaeris; species Lasiosphaeris hirsuta. The sequence goes on from JAUKUA010000001.1 coordinate 8,021,500, forward strand.
GGAGTGATACCAAGACGAGCCATATTGCATCACCATCCACTCATAGGTGAAACTGTTGTTTGGGGCTATGGGGCACTGGGAAACCCCATTCACGCCGTCCATGTGCATTGTATTGAGCTGTCGGATCCCGTGCCACTGTAGCAGTATCAGTCAGCTGATTCTTTTTTCTTCTTTTTTTTTTTTAAAAAAAAAAAGAAATGAAGATGCTCACGTGGATGCTAGTGCCGCGATCCGGATTGGTGTTACGGACATGGATCACGACCGTATCACCCCAACATGCCTGGATCCAAGGCCCAGGATACGAGTTGTTGAAGACTGTGGCTCCCGGGAACGTGTACCCATCGGCTGTGATATTCCATTTGGTGATATTGAGAAAGTACTCGCGTGTTATACCGGTTGGATACTTTGTTTCGTAGTCGGTATTTATATCGTATCTTTCTCCCGTCGCCTTGTTGATAAGCCAGCAGGAACGATCTTGGGGCGTCGAGCAACTTTCCCACCCCGTCATGGCGCTGTAGTCGCATCGGAAGTCTGAACCATCGCCCTTGTCGTGTCGGCGGCCTGGGGGTCTGAAGACGGGTCCAGGATCTGTCGCCACGGGAGGCACAAACACAGGCTCGAGATGCTTGGTAGGCTCCGCAAGCCGCATAGGAGATTGAGGTTGATCCGACCGCTCAAATGCCGACAGAGTCGTCTGGACTCCGAGAAGACGAGTGGCAAGCACCCAGAAACGCCCCCAGAGGTCCATTTCGGACGGTGAGTTTGATCGTGTTGTGTTGCAGTGGGTGCAAAGTGGTATGCAAGTCTCAGGAATTGGGAATTATCACAGGACATAGGAAGAGATGAGATATCCTGTATAAACATGTTGTATAAACAAGTAGGTGCGGGGTGTTGTGATGCCGGCATCTCTACTCCTCCCAAGTCTCCTTCGTCGCCCGCATCGTGAAAGACGTGCCGTGCCTATGTAGTAGACCGGTGTAAAGTCGGGCCAACCATCCCGCTTGCCATGCGCCGTAAACCAGCCGTGCGCGTTCAGCCAACCATGCGTCCTTCATCAGCCGTCCATAAGCCGTTCAGCCAGTCACACACTCGGATACCGTTATGAAGGGCATGTCGAAGTCGTCCGTGCAAAGTCCAATCTTGGGTAGTCTAGTATCGGAAGTGCAGCGAGCAAATGAAGTGATATTGGTGCTGTGATACCTATGTCGCAGAGATAAACAAGCTTGGCGGCTAGCTATTCGACCTTGACGCGTTACACAACATTGGGCGCTAGCAGCCAAGAATTCCAATTGGTTTGAATGTGCACTTGTCTCTTTGACGAAGGGGTCTCGACCTAACGCCAAGCCCGCTTGTACGACCCCAAGTACATCAATTCCTAGCTCTGTCGTCCTCTCGAGTATGCCATGCTAATTATCCTCATGATCATTCTTCACGGAAACCCCGTATCCTTCCACGCCTTAAAGTTATCGCACATCTCCTGCGTCCAGAGCGGATGCTTCGGATCTGGGTTCTTCTGAGTGAACGGCGGCATCTGCTTCGGCATCGTCTTGTTTTTCACCCGAGTATAGATGTCGTCGGCGTTGGCCTTGACGTCATCCTTCTGGCTCAGGTCGAAGCCGCCGGCATCGATCATGCACTTCACGTCGCTAGGAAGGAAGTAGTCCTTGATAGTGCTTTCCCACGTGACGGACGCTTTCACCGGCGTTTGGGCCTCCCTGGTCAATGTCAGCTTTTTCTCTTTTTCTGGCTGCGTTATATTTCAGCCAAGGTTGCCTGGGTCAGTCAGACAGGGCTTACTCTGACAACATGATGCTTCTGCGGAACTCTAGGTCGATCGATAATAGCCTCTTGGGTACGAAGGGGGTAAGTGGAAGGAAGATCGGCCCTTGGGAAAAGGTGGGCGGACGGATCTACTTGTGCTGGCCAGACTAAAGACCGGAACTGTAGAGGCACGCAAGGAGCGCCGAGTTGCCGGGGCCAAAATCGTGGCTGGCTAAATGCCTAAAGATTTGAGGGGCATCATGACATGCAGTGTCTTGTCTGTGTGCGCTGAATGTCTAGATTCGCCTAGGCCCCCATTAGAGCTAGCAACAAGTCATGCGGCCTGCACCGACGAGGCCGGTGAGCCGGCGTTACACCGTGTGGCTTGCTGAGCTGAGTTGCGAAACGGGTCAATACGGCACTTTATCATCCACTTTATCATCATCGGGAGTTGTGAAGGAAGGATATCCTTCCGCTGTGGCTGTCGCAAAGTCTAGCTGAGATGAGGGGCGAGCCAATCAGCAATTGACCATCATCGGCACACGGACAGACGGTCCGGTCCTTTCTGGCTACACAATGTATATCCAAGTACAGATTAGAGGTAAGAATTGCTTACCTACCTGCCTGTAACCCCTAGAGGAACGACAGAGGGGATAAGGACAGACTGTAATACAATGCTGGGCGAGTGACAAAACCCCTTTTTTTCCCGAGACGGAGAAACTGGCCATGCTCGAGGCGCTGCAGTCCTGGCGTTTTTCTCACTGGGACTGGGCTGCTAAGAAGCCAAATCCGAGTGATCCTAAGGCTCCGACTAACTACAACGTCCCCATCATGCTCCCCTATCAGGGCATCGAGATTAAAGTGCCGGCCTCGCTCAAAGCTAAGGCTCAAGCCCCGTCTTTCACCGGGGGCCAGGTCTGGCCAGACCTTTCTCCGCCGGAGCCTGGTGAACACCGGCAGGCGGTCACGAACCCGTTCTACCAGTTCACCATGCCAAACGGCTATGAAAAGATGGGCGATTCGAAGCTTGGGGGAATCGGGAATTATCGCCAAGGTGTGGAAGGAGAAAGGAGTTCAATATCACTACCCGGTAAGTAACCTACATTCGCACGCATCATTGCTACAACATTCAGTCGCAATCAATCTTTCAGCTGACTGCTCTGATTCCTCCCTCAGTTGAACGACGGCAAAGGCACGACCCGACAAGCAAAGTTGGGATCGGAGCCTAACCTCGAGGAGGCGGCCAAGACAACGAGGCCGTTGTTCAGGACCTTCGAGAATCCGTATTCAAGGTCAATAATAACAAGATAGAGGGAAGCTTGCGAACCAGCCTGTCAGATGCCTTCTACCGAGTTGTCGTGATCCCAAAGTTTTGAGGACTTTGGAACGAAAAGTGTCGCGGGCGACAGGCCCAACCATATACCACCCTCCTCTACCTTGACCCCGTCGGTTACCTACGTCCGTTAATCCTTCCGTTAGCTCCTGTCTCATAAAATAACTACCAAAGGGAGAATGGAAGGAATGTATTGTAATCGGTACACTAGGTACCGGAGTACTTAGTGTTGAATGGTAGATTGCAGAGTAGGACGCTCTGGGATTAGGGTTGTGAAAGGGGTGTTTGGCGACCCCGACTCAATTCACATAGATACTGGAAATTGTGCTGTATTCCGTGAAGTAGAGTAACATGGGTGTAGAGGTTAAGGTTAGGAATGGTTCCCGGCCAGGCCCAAGATGTAGGCCCAGGTGGGCGCTAGGGCCATGAGGAAGCCATTCACTGTCTACCCATCCTCTTGTCTATCTACTTATCTACTTGTCAAAGCCATAGATGCTGCTCCCGCATCAGGTTGTCAAGGAAGATTGAGACTCAAAGACGACTCTCAGAATAAGGTTCATACTGCTATTAAACAGAAGCATTCTAGACGGAATACATTATCATGCAACATATCGAAGGCGTGCAGCTCCGTGATCGATGGGACGCCATGAGTCCTCGGGAGCATCTACTTTGCGTCAAGTTTCTTGCCCTGCTAGCAAAGGAAATGCATTCACTGCAGTTCCCAGAGTATGGTAGCATTTACTTTGATAGTGCGTCTTTCGGCGCCCGTCATCGTATCCCTCTGCTTGACGGTTTCTTTATCGGTCCCAGCCTGGCTCCTATATATTGGGCTGAGTGCGCGCCGGGTGAAGGCCGCTGGTACAAAAGACGCCAGCCCAACCGCGGTCCTTGTTCGTTAATTACCCCGTCAACGTACGTCGTAGCAATATCATCTAACCGTTACAGGGACCACCTTTGAAGCCTTCACACAAGGTCTCCTTGATACCGGCGTATCCTACTTCCCACCGGAAACAGCGCCAAGTACTCTGGAGTATTATGGAACCGTCGAGGAAAGTTTGGAGCTCCTTGCTGCGCTTGGTAAAGTCACCGCCGAGCTTTCCAAGGACCCCCGGGTTCAAATGGTATCGGAACCGAAACTCTTCCATAACGACCTTCATATGCGAAATATCTTTGTTTCCCGCGATGACGCTACCAAGATTACAGGCGTTATTGACTGGCAGTCAACTACCCTTGATCCCGTCCTTCTCTACGCTCACATGACGCCCGACCTCTGTATAAGCCCCCGTTTTACCGAAGATCTGCTCAAGGAGGAGGGGGAAGAGGAGAGAAATGGCAATGACGTGTACGAAACAGCGGCAACAGCTGATGTCGACCGATGCCGCAAGACATGGGAATTGTCACTCCATGTCCACGCACGAAAGCTCCATGACGCTCGCGCCCTCGACGAAGCACTTCTTCGGCCGTATAGGCAGTGTTTTTCTACTTGGCAGTACGGAGCGACAGCCACCCGGGATGTTCTGAAGGAGCTCTCCGCTCGATGGGATGAGCTCGCGCTGCCAGGACAACCCCCTTACCAGCCCACCAACGAGGAGCTTGTCCGTGACGCGAAGCGGTCAGAGGACTGACTTCCAGGCCATCCTGATGCTGGAGAAGTGGCACTAGCACGCGCTAGATGTTGGTCCTGACGGTTGGGTCCCGACTGAGAGATGGGATGACGTTTTGGAGTTGCACGAGGAGTTCTACAACAATTGGATGGACGCTGCTAGAACGGCCGGCGACGAAGGGATGACGGAAGAGAAGGCGACGAAAATGTGGCCTTTTGATCCGCCCGTCAGCTTGGGGCAGATTGGCCGTGCTGGGTAGGCAGTTAGGTGGTGCCTGGGGAAACCATTTGTTGTATTGTGTAATGAACCTAGTTTGGCACCTAAGCCACTGGTCATCGCTCCGAGCATAAAACAGCATCAACTCTCCACTCGCTCTATATAAACCGGTTTGGTTTATCCACCGTGGCTATTGAGCCGGGCCACCTGGCCATGGGGAGATGCATGGATGCTCACCCAACGCCCAGGTTGATAGCCAGGAAATGGGGATCATGGGTGAACCCCCCGAGGTATCCCCAAACACAATACCACGCATTCTTTTGTCAACTGGACGACATCATCCGTGGCCGAGTCCCAGCTCGAAAACTCCCCAGTCGTACCAGGCACGAGAGGACTTTAAGCTTCAAAATCCTCCCGACGTGGGGCTTCTGCTTCCCGTAGCCATAGCAGAGGGAGTGAGTTTACTCCAACTGCCCCAGAAGCCATCATCCAAAGACCCGCAACACACGGCGTGATCACGACCCCCATCCCTCGTTCTTTTGTCCTTTCCCCCCTTTGCGTCACACATTCCCGATCCTTACCCGCATTGCAAATCAGCCACAGAATACAACACGCACTTAACTACCCCGGAAAAGAACACGCCTTTCCATTTCCTCGGCCACCCTTAAATACGTATATTCCTTAAGCAATGACTTTTACACTTTCCCGATCGTCAAGCCTTATACCTGGAGCTATACGACCCTCCTTCGCTCTTACTAACTTCCTAAGTCATATCTCTAATGAGTACGTGTGCAAGTAAAATGTTATGATAGCTAACAAAAAGCCTTTACAACACCTCTAATACGAACAAGCTAATCATTTACAGTCTCTCCAAGGTAAAGCAGTTACTCTTTTGGCCATGTTCCAGAAGTAGTCTTTATAACTTGGCTACTTTCGACGCCCGTACTGTATAGCATAACGACGAACGCTGTTACCCGTATTGAATACATGGCATTGCATTTGAAGTAGGCTATTCGACTAATCTCCTACTTTTTACCCTGCGAGACACTTAGCACTTAGGGAGTTCATGTCCATTCAGCTTACCGTGGTGTCTCTAAGAAGTTAATACGTCAGGGACGGACCCTAATCCTACCCAACGCGAAGGGCGACATGCTTATACAAGTGCCACCAGACGTCGCCAATCCGCGTTCGGGGCAATACGCATCTACGCGATAAGCTCGCATTCCCTTCGTTTTGTTCGTTCATTTTTTATCTTGGGGTAGAACACCACGCAACGGATCCCTTACGACCCGAAATTGACCACCATAAAATATGTTTGAACAACCGACACTCACACGACTCCCATCAACGCCATACCACTGAGCGCACCTGCGCACGGGGACGCACCTGCGCACGGGGACTTGGAGCTAGTCCCGCCAACGGTGAAGGGGTTCTGAAAGGTAGTTTCGAGAGCTCGGACGATTATAAAGAAGTCCGACCCGCGCCTACCAACGCTGTCTGCGTCCAAAACCGGCGGCAGCTCAGCCGCTGCTGAAACGTCTGACTTCGTCACCGGGTAGTTCATTTTCCGCTCTCGTCGCTGTGGTTCGCTTTCGCGCCCTCGCCAGGCTCCTCTCTAGCGTCTCTGGCTAACACAAGTGGTAGCGGAACGGAAATTGCAAACTTTGTATTGCTTCAGCACCCAGAAGCACCGGATACATCCTCAGCTTCTCGGACGATGCGACCGTGCAGCTCGCCTCCACGTGCCCTCGGCACACGCCAATCCAACTCCCGCAGCAGCATATCACCGTCGTCGTCGGTAACCCGCGGTTGCTGGCCGAGTTTTCGGGTATGTGGCGGCGCATCTTCGCCCGTTTCGGGGACGAGACCCTCGGACTCGAGGCCACTACCGACGGCGAGGCTGCAGTTGAAGCGGTCCATGGGCAACTCGGCGATGCAACGACCATTTCGACCCCTTTTCCCCCTTCGAAAACTGGGCAGCCTGTAAGTGCTTTGTCTAATAACGTATTACGAGGGATATATATGTCAATCAGGACCAGAATTTGGCCCCAGGGACGAGAACTGGGCCTCAATAGCTGGGCGTACCCCTCAACGGCGGTGGGACAAGTTGTACAAAGTGCCATTGTCCCCGTTACTGAAGAGAAATTACTCACGAGTCCCCTCGTAATGAGAACGGGACCGATTTCAGTATTTTTTTATGTTTTCCTCATGAAAATCGCTCCGGCTATAAAAGCAAAGATGCCATACCCCATAACACCAGCCTCCACAGGGAAGCTTTCGAAGAGATTCGTCAACATGGCGAGTCGTATACCTCTCGCTCGAGATGTTTATCGTTAGCACCTAATACTACTATATTTTAGGCTGGTACGTCGTGTATTATTATATCGTGTACTGGTATATCTTAAGCTGGTATGTTTTGTACTAGCATAGTTCTACGTGCTGTTGTTACATTGTATACCATGCTCAAAACCGCGCTGGCATGTTACGTTCCGTCTTACGGAAATATGCTAGTTTATCCTATGGCCTACATCAGGTCATATTAAGAAATTAGGTTGTAGACAACGTATGTTAACAGAGTGGCGCTGGCGGGCCAGAAATGGATCACCCCCATCTAGCTTAAAACCTGTCCCTTATCACGTAAAGCTAGTAATCTTTTGGTAATAATGAGCTGAAGGTAAGCTGAGGGTAAAGCGAGCCTCATGTTAGCCTAACCGTCTTTCGGTGAGGCTCTTTTTCTTTTCGGCGACCGACTATACCCTCTATAGTTACCCAGTTACCCCCCACAATCAACCGCCATCCTCGCCCGTCCACCTGGCCCAACTATGCTACCATAAAAATACCTTTTAAGCTCCTTACCATCCTCGTCCTCGCTTCTCCTACCCTCCCAGTCGCTGCCCGCCACCGCTGCCATGACGTCCCTCCTCAGCATCTCCGAGTCAGCAACATAATACGCTCTCCCAGCTAGAGTACGCGGATCGATAGGCATGTAGGGCCATCGTACGAAGAGCATACTCCCCACCAGGACCAGCACCATGCCGCCCATGATAGCTAGACCGAGGTATGTGCACAGTTTATGCATTGTGAGCGTCTGTGTTAGCGTATACGGGATGTTGGACAGAAGTACAGGTAGGAGGAGTTCTGCGATGGCAGATATAAGCCCTGCGAGGAGGAGGAGAAGGTTGCGTTGCCGTGCAGCAGTCCAGACGCCTGAAAATGCGTTCGTGGGTGGTGTGAAGAAGATGGCGCTCCGGCTGTCGTCAGATGGTTCAAGTTGCCTCTGGGATGATAGGGTTAGGAACGGCGCCGCCGTTGCGACACTGGTGAAGAAGGAAGCCCAGAACAGGGCGATAACTCCGCCAACCGCGGCGAAGAGAAACTTGACGCCGAATGTTTGGCTGTCCATGAAGAGCTCCAAGGCGTTATCGGTGTGCAGCAGGTGGTAATATGTCAACAGCGCCATGAGTGGGAGCAGCAGCGCGATGAACATTGCGCGACACCGATATGTGAGGGCAAAGAACGGGACATGGTGCTTGCGGCGAGGCATTGCTGTATTGGTCTTGCAGGATGCGCCATCGATGAGGTTCGCACTCGCGCTGGTGGCTCCGAGTCGGGTGATAGACGGAATGGCCATGTTTCGGCCTCGGGCAGGGCTTTCCCACCCGCCGTGCACGGTGCCCTCGTTGTCGACACAGGCCCGCAGCTCGAGCTGGAAGCGGACCGCATTGAACATCGCATCCAGCTTGGCTTCCGTCGGCTCATCCATACGCACCAGGGGCTCTCGCACAGCGTGATCGCGCGAGAGGAGCGCGACGGTGCCAAGGCTCGAGAGGCTCCCACTTATGGGTACCTCAAGTCTTGCGTACTGATTCTGTAGCAAGATGGCTAAGAGCAGCAGCAGCGCGAGCATGAGCGCTAGAACGGCGATCAGCGCCTGAGCGGGAACAGGAGAAATACCAACGGCGATGGCGCAACCCTGGATGCTAAGGTGCGAGCAAACCCCGTGAACCTTCATGCCTACCGCCTCGGAAGCGAGCGGTGCCAGGAACCACGACAAAGCCTCCAGCAGAGCAGTGAGGAAAGTCACGGCGTCGCCCGCCTGCACCAGCTGCCGCATTGGCGAGGTTACCGCGCGTATGCCATCGAATCGCAGCGTCATGGAATCAGCACCCAAGGCCCCGGAAGCTCGCGCTAGCGCTCGGAACGGCTGCGCCTGCTTTGCGTTGAGGTTGAGGATGGACATTGGCAGCGCTAGTCCCGCTGCCAGTAATGTCGGCAGGAAAGCGGCGCTGAAGTACTGCGCTTCGCTGAACCCCGGGACGATGCGGGTAGAGGTGCTGTTGGTATCGGTCGGGATACTGTTGTCTGTCGGGGTAGGCGTCATCGTGATCACCACGGTAGTAGGTATCCCGTTGATGGTTGTTGCTGCTGTGGCAGTAGAGGCCGGCTGGGATCCCACGGCAGTGCGAGTTGTGGTGGTTGTGATACCACCACCCGCCGTGGTCACATACGGGGCCGGCGTCGAGGTTTTCGTAACGAGTTCGCCGTCACCCGAGACTGCAACGAAGGTGACGGGCGTTGGTGTCACGGTTGAAACTGCGCCGCCAAGCACAAATACCACTGTTTCCACAAACGGCGTGGCCAAGGTCGCCAACGGATCTGTAACTGGCGCTCCTGCCGCAGCCACTGCTACGGCACGCGGTGGTGGAGTTGCCACCGGTGGAGTTGCCACAGCCGTAGCGGCAAACCCGGAGACAGTGCTAATGACGGTCTGCGGTGGGGTACTAGTGGTGAAGGCATGTGTCTCGGCCAATATCACCGATGCTGTGCTGAGGCTGGTGTCCACGGGCAGCCCGACGTGGACGTTTCCAATTGCATTCACGGTGGTAGGCGTAGCACCGGGCTTGGCGTAGTCGCCGTCCCACCGCATAACAGGCTCCGTAGTGTTGATGCCGGGCTTGAGCCATGCTGGAGATGCCACTTCAGGCCCGTCCGTGATCTCCGGGCCAAGAGCTGTTACGACCATTACCCCCGGGGCCCGCCAGCCCTTACCGCCTATGATTTTGGTTGATCCCGGCCCCACGCCTGTGCCGTTCGTTTTCGCCGTGTGCGCAGTAGTGATGAGTGCAGCCGTGCCAAGTGGCGATGGCAGCTCTGACGAGGTTCCGGCCGATTCACCGGTACTTCTCCCCCCGAGGTGGTTACCGAAGTTGCGTACGGCTCTCGCTTTAGCCATGGAGTGGCCGTCGATAAAGGCCGAGTTTTCGCTGTCGGGCATCGCTTCCAGCAGTAGCACGAGGACAATGATGGCCGCTGCCAGCAGCACCATCTCAGTCACCAGGAATGGCCGCCTCAGTGGCACGGGTTTGTAAAGGCGGCTTTGCGAGAATGAGCAGCGGCCTGACGCCATTTTGCTGGCTTGCTTCCCGTTGAGATCCAAATTGTCTTTCTGTGGTCTTGGCTCTCCTCTGCCAGAGACTAGAAAATCTCGTAAAAAAACCGCGCGAGCCTGACTGAGATCCGTGTCTTGAGGACGAGGGACATTTGGCAAAGATGTGAGCCTCCGGTATGGCGAGTCCGTTGTGGGTGATGAGCCATCGAAACAGCACGGGCATTTTGAAACCTAGCTGTGCCGGACTGAGGCGCTTTGCTGAGCCCCCGGGTGAGAGAGCTTCGAATCCCAAAAGTCGTCCAAGTTCGAGTGCTGACCTACTCAGCCTCAGCCTGTGGGGGTTCGGCAGTTTTCGGATTGGCTCCATTTGGCGCGCTTGCACTACTTACATGTGTGTAGATGTGAAAGCTCCGGGTATTCTCCCGCCTAAGGTGAGGCACGTGCTCTCAATTAATTGCTAGACCGTCACACACGAATCTGCGAACGGGGAGGTGCCTCTTCCCTCAGCATTGGCGCCTTCCGCTGCGCTGGATTTCATCCGGATAACACATAGCCTATCAAGATGAGGCGTTGCCATCATCTCGGTCCGCAACGGCTCTACGTTCAAGTTACAATCGATTGCTCAGGCGCAGACCCAACTTCACACGGTCCCCAATAACCTGGGTACCTGACTCAGAGCGGTGCTCCGCCGTCGTCTTCAACTCTTGATTTAGGGACTCGCTCAACCGCGTATGCTCGCTGGCCCCTTCCTTCAGCTCAGCGTTAGCTTCGTCATGCAGCTCGCACGTCCCGCCGTCGTCGTCGCGGCGGTGGGCATCTTGGGTTTCACCGGCACCAATGGGGTGGTGGTAGGCCCGCACCGGCCTGATATCTACGCGTGGCCGCCTACGCCCGAGATGGTAACGATAGATGCCGATACTCTGGCCGAGAAATTCAAGGTCTGGATGCCCGAATTCACGGACGGATTCGTCTGGGGCCTCTCGTTCCGCCCAAAGAATGCAGCAATCGTCTCGAATGCCACTGAGCCCGAGACGCGGCTTTTTGAGGACCCGTACCTCCAGCAGTTCTTGCTCATTGCGCCACAGTCATCGCGGCTGTTTAAGCACAACGAGGTTCTCAAGGGGGCTCGGACGGCGTTCCCCTATTGCGCGATCGGCAAGGTGTTGATGCGCGACGGTGAGCAGACAGGCGCTTGCTCGGGCGCGCTCGTGGGAATGAACCTTTTGCTCACGGCGGCCCACTGCACCCGGAGCAATGTCACGCAAAGCTGGTCGCTCGAATTCGTACCAGGGTTCGACGCCGAGGACTTGAGCAACCCGCGGCCCTGGGGCAGCGCATTTGCCGAGCGGTGCATTTCCGTCAGACACTCGGCGGGCGACTACGCCGTATGCCAGCTGCACAGGTCCTTCAGCGAGTGCGGGTACCTGGGTTGGAATGCATCCTTGTCAAACAGCTATTATCTTGAGCGTGACTGGTCCAGCGTCGGCTACCCGGCCAACTACAAGAGCGGCAATGTGGCCACGCGCGAGAGCGGCATCAAGTTGCAAATGGTTGAGGATTCGGCCGGCGAAAGCGGCATGGTCAAGATGCTTTCCAGCCAGACCTACGTCGACAAGGGCTGGTCGGGCGGGCCGCTGTTTGGACAGACGGGTGACGAGGTCTTCGTCGTGGGTGTCGTTGCCGCCATCGCCAACAACGGATACGATCATATCTTTGCTACTTCTTCGCAGCACTTTGGCGGTGAGAGCATGTGTCACCTGATCGTATATGGCCTGAACGAGTGGAAGGCCAGCGAGCAAGAATGAAAAGGCCTCGGCAAAAAGTCATGACAGACTCACACCATACATTGGCGAGACAGCCTAGATTTATACAAGAGCGCTGGTAAGATCTTCGCCAGTCCACGACACACAGAAACTCGGGAACAAAAGCTCATTCTCCAAAGAAAGTCCTTGTCCGTGGCCGTTTCTGCAACCGAAATCCAGCCTTCCCCAAGACACAGCTTCATCAGCCAGCCACTCTTGGGCAAGCGCCCCAACTGGAAGAATGCCTCGCTCAGCATGACGGATGCCATTGTATCGCGCCAGATCCCCCGCTGCTACCCGCCAGAGTCATTGATGTGGGCCTGGAGTCGGCTTCGGATGATCTCGTCAAAGTGCTATTATCAGAGATGTTATTTCTAAAAATCCGTAGCTCCGAGAGCCCTCCGAATTGACTCCGGCCGGCACCCCACTTGATCTCGTCGGGCTGCTTATATGGCTACACCTTGAGCCTCCAGCCGCGGCTGACAACGGCGAACGGAAGAGCCCGACGGGCAACTTAAAACCGAACAGGGCGGCGCGTCAAGGCCGCCACATAGATTCATTGGTGCCCTCCGCCATAACCCCTCTCCATGATAGCCACGGGCAGCCTTGCCTCGGGCTAGAGAGGTCCGAAGGGAACCGTCGAGTAGCATTAGTAGGTATCTTTTCCAACACAATTGAAGCGTCCCCCCTTGGCAATCCTTCTTCACCTACCGGACGTATAAACCATATACGAATCATCGGCTCAGCTTGCAGGAGTTCGAGGAATTGGAATCGATCCTCTAAACTCTCTTGCGTTCAATTATATTTGCCTTCCCTAATCTCATTCACAACCTACCGCGATCCGCACGCCATTGGGCTCTGCTGCATTCTGCGAAAGAGACAAGGGACTCATCTCAAAGCGCCCGAGACGAAGCGCAGTCATGGCACCAAAATCCACTCGCCTGCTCTTTTCTCTCCTCAGCCTAGCAGCGCCCTCGATGCAAGTAACCCACTACGAGACAGGCTCATGCCAAATAATCGGTGACCCGGACCTGTATGGAATTGGTGTCCGCGTCAGTTACTACCTGGCATTTGCCTCTGGAGTCATCGCCCTCCTCTTCGGCAACGCTCGCGCGGTCGAGGACGTCAAAAAAGGCAACGCCATTGTGGGCTTCTCGCTGTTCATCATCTTGGTGCGCAATGCCCGCCAGGGCAGCCTCGCCGTCCTAGAATGGGAACTCGTTTTCACCATGGTCTTCCTCCTCATGTCGGCAGCCTACGGTCCGCTTTGCGTCTTCGGCGACAGGGCGACCAGGGCGGTGCTCAGCATAGTTTACGGCCTCTACTCCGTCCTCCAGCCGTGGGTCTTTTTCAGCCTGGCGGACCAGGGCCGCAAGGAAGGATGCGAGCTCAGGATGTTTCTCTTTGCCTACTTTGACTTCTACAATACACATTGGGTTGGCTTTCTCAAGTTCCAGTCGATACTCATAACCATCGTCGGTGTGTTTTTTCTCGGCTTCGGTGTTCTCAATACCGTACGCGCAGTCAAAGACATCTATTATGGCCGCAACAGCGGCAACAGCGGCAACAGGGACGACGGTGAAGACAGCGACTCCGACTCGGACGAAGACGGCCAAAGGGATATTTTTAGAGGGTTTGCAGTCATATCCGTTGCTTCTGGTAGCATTGCAATTGCGTTCACGGAGAAACTTGTCAGTGGCAACAATATTGATTTATCCGAGGCCTCATTCACTAGCACAAGTCAGCTTATCCCTTTTCTTGTCGGCGTTGCTTCCTTTTTCTCAACCGTTTGGACTTGCGTTGGAGACATAATGAAGGAGCGAGCACGGGGGACAAGGGATGTTGAGGAAGTGAGAGAGGTGATGAATGATGGAAAGTCAGAGGGACAGGCAAATGCGTGATGGTGAGTACCAGGACTATATCAACAAGAATTTGAAGCCAACAGCCGCGAGGTTTGACTTCTTTGGTACGGCGGGGTAGGTTTCAAAATGGGAAGAGTACTGTCGTTACAGCTTTTATGTACCGAAGCCATCTCAAAGCGCGCTGATCCTCTTTGGTCCCTATATCATTAATTTTCCTCTCCTCCTCTACATGCCTAATCTTGTGAAGCCCTTGTTGGGGAGGGAGGGGATTGCGCCAACGAAACAACCAAAAGCCTCGCCGGATACGCCCGTCACATTGTGTACATAAAATCCGGATAGTCGTCATAGACCTTCTCGACCGACATGCATAGGCCCGAGTCGAGGCTGAAGGGGAGTATGACAATGTGTTTGGCAATTTTGGTCGGGTTGGTTGTTGATCTCACATTGATCTCGCGATTGGGCAAAATGCCAATATAGTTCACCCCCTCGCCCTTCCAGCTTCCAGGCACGCGAGAGGACCGAGTTTGACGCCATTTCGGAAGCTGCAGCTGGGGATAGTGGATAGACCGCTATGGCGTAGGATGGGGGGGAGGGGAGGCTGGTGCTGAGGTAAGGTAGGTTAGATACGCTCCGGGAAGCTCTCGAGGGGCCGGGGAGGGTTATAATGTGATCAACTGTCACTGGTTTATTTCTTCTCCGTCTTGTATTATGCAAGGTAGGTACATAGCCTTATTAGAGCTTTCGCTTAATCCCACTCATCTACCTTCTCTTAGTACCTTAGCTAGGCATATATACCTTGGGGTATATTGGATCGTAGCTTGGCTCGCCGAGTCCCGCTCGTACTCTAGCCGAGGATGCCCCACTGGGGTCCTCGCCCAACTCTCCTGATGGTACTTGCGCCCAGTCTTTCAGCATCCCCATCTCTTTCCCGTCTTAGTCAAGTGTGTGCAGTGGCGGACTTTGAATCTCTGTCGAGTTATCATCTGGGATAGTGAGTTCGACAAGGGAAAAGTAATAATCAAGTGCCTCGGGGATACATTCATACGGTCTCCTCCCATTCTTCGTTAACCTGCCTTTTCATAACTTTTGGCGGTCCTGGGTGCGGATGGTGCCGGTGTGCCAGGCCTTGAGCCCGCTGATCACAGGTTGTGTGTATCGACCTTTGTGCGTGTGTATGTACCTACGCCCTTAATTTGTCTTGCAAGGGGGCAAACACTTTGCTCTCCACTTGTCTGGCGGCCACCTCGAGGCCCTTCGGCTCGCAATCACATCCTAGTGTTGCCGGGGCGTGGCAAATGGCGCAGTCAGGGTCCATCCGTATTACGGATCTCCGCCTAGGCTCAGGCCCAGGCTTCGTTGCCTATTCAGGACTTGGCGCGCGCTTCAAGGCCGGTTTATCTGCGGTGCTGTCACCCAGCAGACTCACGCAAACATTGAAATTAACGATAGTTAACGGTTCAACTACCTGACTAATTAGTACCAGTAATCCTGTCTGGAGGGTAGTTGACGAACGCTGCGACAAAGCCCTTGGCTAGTAAGACCCTGGACGACTGAGATTTTCAATCTAAAAGATGGCTATGACTGATAAGGGGAATGTACATCCAAAGAAAACCATCCAACACTGTTCATTGTGAAACAACTTTGAAAACTGAGTCAGAAAGGGAACGAACTGAATGCCCGATGACAGTACAGTATCCATCTCAAGTATTAACTCCCATCCGACTCCACCCTAGTAGTCCAACCGGCACAACCCAATGTGCCTCACCTCCTTCCTGTAAACCAGCTGACGCTCACGCTCCACAATCGCCTGACGCTCACACAGATCGTCGTACTCAATCTCCCGGTACCTCACCGACGGTGAGCTGGGAGGGGTGGTCCCGCACCCGCCGGTACGCCTCCGACGTGATGTAGTCGGCCCGCCGGGCTTGGTGTGCACTCGGTCCCATCGATCCCCCGCGTGCCGCACGTCGTTGGCCCATTGGGGGAGGGTCTCGCACCGACCGAAGCCGACTGTGCTCCCAGGAGCGCTGGCGGCGAAGGCACCGACGTCGAAGGCACCGACGTATTCGGCTATTGTTGGGTGGGTGTTGTAGGGGGAAATTAGAGTCTCTTGTTGAAAGATGTGTTTCGTTTGGAGAGTGCCCTTGTATCAGAGATGGGTAGGGGAACTCAACACTAAATCTCTCGTGCTACCTCGTGAGTCACGGGACAGTTGCTAGGACTCTTTCTGTCTGCCTGCAAGTCTAGCACGCACTGTGCTAGACACCGTTACCTGATGCCGCCGTGACCACGAGCCACGGCGGGGTACGTCGACTCACCGCCGCTCCAGACCGAGCCCCGGGTCCTGCTCTCGCACGAGCGGTGCCAAAGCAGGTCAATGTGATGCGCGCCCACCCACCTAGCCATAAATGGCGACATTTGCCGGCCGGCCAGGTGTCGGGCAGCCGGCGCCGGAAGGCATTGGTGTTTGGTCCCAAGAGGGAGAGGGTAGAAAGGATAACAGTGTGGCGGAGCAGCGTGTTGAGTCTTGTTGGCCCGAAAGTGAGGCCAGGTTACACGAAAGCGAGAGTCGTGATTGGCCCACCCCCATGTAATCAAACAGTAGATTAGCACGTACATGGCATTTCGTTATCATCCCCAACACTCTGGGCAACTTGACAATGGTAATGACACTATCTTTGACACTTTGGATCAAGTCCTCCAGTATACCTTCCGGACGATAAGAGAAGCCAACTCTCTCATACATTTAGTTTGAAACATCACACCTTCTCCGAAGGACTAGGCCAGGGGCCGGCGTTCCCCAGGGGCAACGGTTAAGTTTCATCCCTCTCGGGTTCCTCCCTTTCAGTGGACAGTTCACCGCCAGAATCCTATTCCGGCACCAGCGTCCTAAAACCGCTTCACTAGGCCCGAGAGACACGGAAGAATATCCGTCCGCACGGCGAGATCCCGGGTTACTCCACGGTTTGCCATCCGGCACACCACTCGTTGAACCTTCCAGCAGACCAGGGAGAAGCCGAGAGGGAGTTGTTTAGACAAATCGCCCCCTCTTAGAAGGGTGGTTGCCTGGGTCATCTTACATACACTCGCAAAGCTGCGCCGAGTTGCATTGCCAGATCATCTCCTCGCTGGCAAAGGGAACCATTCTGGATGCCAAAACCCCTTCCTGCAAGGTCCATGTCCTCTTCGATAGTGGCTCCGAGTCATTGGTAAAATCCAAATTGTAGTGAGGAAAACACTCCCGAGCAATGACCAAGGCACCCTCGCTGCTAACAGTCCCGACTGGCTTGCCACGTTCCTACCCAGTTTCTGTAGGCCCGCGTGGTTGATTTGCGTCTAGTGGAGTCGGTGAGCCTTTTAATCCTTGTAACTCATTCTGCCGCAGTCACGGCCAAGTGTGACTCCAATCAATCCTTCGCGGCAGTCTTATTAGTTTGGGTTTGCAACCCGTTCCGCGGAAAAAATCAAATAGGTAGGAAAGATGATTCGGTATATATGCGTGGAAATATGTACAATACACGAAACAGATGCAATATGTGCCACCTCTCCAATCCCCTCACCCCCCCAATAGAACCTTATCTCCTTTTATCAACAACCCCCCTACGCCGTCAACGTCCCAGTCAACCTAATATCCCTCGAACTCGCGCCAACCCCCACACCAAAACTCCCACTCGGAACGACCCAGTTCTGCAGGCGCGTGTCCCAGTAGCTGAGGTCCTTGCGACGCAGGTTGAAGGTAGCCGTACCGCTGGCGCCGGGGGCCAGCTTGAGCTTGACGAAGCCGCGCAGCTGCTTGGGCGGGGCGGACGGCGCCGACGCGGGCAGCGTGAGGTACAGCTGCGGCACCTCGGCGCCCAGGACGGCGCCCGAGTTCGTGATGGTGGCCGTCACGGTCGCCACCGTGTCGAACAGGTCCGCGCGCCCTCCTGGGGCGACGGCCCCTGTTGCGGGGCCTGCCTTGGCGGTGGAGGTTATGGAGATGTCGGAGAAAGTGAAGTTGGTGTAGGCTGGGGGGAGGGGGGGTGGTTAGTGGAAGGGTGTTTTGGGGAAGAGAGAGGGGGAAGGGGGGGGGGGGGGGGGCTAGGGAGCGGAGGACTTACATAGTCCAAAGCCGAACTCGTATCGCGGCGTAATGTTCTCCTTGTCAAAGTGGCGATAGTCAATGTACAGCCCCTCGCTAAAGTTGTCATTGCCGGTGGAGACCTTGATGCCGTAGTCGTTCCGGCTCTTGCCAATGGTGTAGGGCAGCTTGCCCGAGGGCGAGACGAGGCCGTAGAGCACATCAACTAGAGCATTTCCATTCTCCTGGCTGGGAAGACCCGCCCAGACGATGGCCTTGACACCGGGGAGAGCCTGGATCGTCTCCAGCACAATCGGTCCGGTACTGTGCACAACAACAATGACATTCTGACTCGCCTGCGCCACGGCCTGCACAAGCTGGTTGCCGTTGTGCCAGGGGTCGAGGTTGGGCCGGTCGCCCGCCACGCCCTCGGTGGTAATATAGCCCTCGCCCGAGTTGGCCGTGATGAAGACGATGGCGGCGTCGGCGCCCGACGCGACGCTCTGCACGCCGCTCGTGCTGTCCGAGTTCTGGAGCGTGACCGTCGTCCCGTCGCTCTGCGCCCGCGTCTTGATGGCGTCGTACGGCGCCACAAAGTACGGGTACTCGGTCGTGCCCGAGCCCCAGCCCATGCCGAGCGCGCCCGTGTTGCAGCCGCGGTCGACGCACGCGTTGGCACCCTTGGGGTTGACGACGGCCGAGGAGCCGATGACGGCGAGCCTGCCGGGCTTTTTCAGGGGCAGGATACCGCTGTTCTTGAGGAGCACGATGCCGTCCCGGGCCACCGCCCGGATGTTCTCCTTGTGGTTGCCCTGCACGCTGGCCTTGATGTTGATCCGCGGGAAGCCCGAGTCCTGCTTGAGGAGGTACCAGGCGGCCAGGATGCGCTTGGCCATGTCGTCTAGCCGGGCCTTGGATACCTGGTTGCTGCTGACGGCCTGGCTGAGCTGGCCGCCCCAGAGGATGCTCTTGCCGCTGTAGTCGCTGCCGGGCATGGTCATGTCCATGCCGCCCAGGGCCGCGCCGTTGGTCGTGTGCTGCGCGTTCCAGTCGCTCACGACGTAGCCCGGGAAGCCCAGCTCGTTCTTCAGCAGCCCGTTCAGGATCTTGTCGTTCTCGCACGCCCACGTGCCGTTGACCTTGTTGTACGAGCACATAACGCTGGCGACGTTGGAACGGACCGCTTCGGCAAACGGCCAGAGGTACAGCTCGTGGATGGTCCGGTCGTCGATGGTGCTGCTCATCGTCTCCCGGTTCAGCTCCTGCTCGTTCCCGATAAAGTGCTTCACCGTGGACTGCACGCCCGCCGACTGGATGCCCTCGATGGTCGCCGCCGCGGCGACCCCCTGCAGGTAGGGGTCGGCCCCGAAGCCCTCCCAGTTGCGGCCTCCGTCGGGGTGCTTGCCCATGGGCCCCACGGCGGGCCCCAGGATGTTGTGGACGCCGCACCCACGGGCCTCGGCGCCGATGTAGGCGCCGCGCTGCCGGATCAGCTCAACGTCCCAGGTCGAGCCGGCCTGGATGCCCGGCGTGAAGGCGTTGGACCCGGTGCCAAAGCGCACCCCCAGCGGGCCGTCCTGCAGACAGAGCTGGGGGTATCCGATGGAGCCGATGGCGGGCGTGTTGCCGACGCAGGGCCCCTTGTCCCAGCCCACGCCGGTGACAATGTTGATCTTGTCGCTTTGCGACATCTTGGCCAGCGCCGTGCTGGCCTTGGCGTACGCCGCCGTCCACGCCTCGGGACCCGCCGGGGCCGTCTGTCGCGCATCGTGCCTGTCGTGTGTCTCGGCCCGTGCCAGCGATGCCGCGGCCAGGAGGACGAGAGACTGGAGGTGCATGGTGGGGGCGATGTTTCTCGTGCCAGACGTTGAATTTTTTTTGTCTGTCGCTTGTCACAGGCCCAGGGTCGCACAAGTCCGAGGTTCGTCACGGTCCCAGCGGCGGCGCGCTATTATAAGGGGGCCAGCACGCCGCGCCCATCCCCCTCATACCGACGGCCATGGTCACGCACCACGGCGCCCAGAGTTGCCCAGTCGGAACACGGCGAGGTTTAATACCAGACCTCCTAGCACATGTCTCCACACCTTCATCTACCGTCAGATGCCACACTATGGGCGACATCTCAATCGAGCAAAGAAAGCCTCGTCGGCGGCGTGGCCCCCGAAGAAGTCGGTCCCCAGGCAGAGGTGGGAAAACCCTTGTTGCGTGGGATAAATGACGGCGACTGGGGTGCAGCGCCGGCACTCGAGAGGCGGCGGCCACGAGCCAAAGGGGGGGGATTTGTCCCGAGCCGCTTGAAACAACTGGCCGATGGGCGCCCCCATAGCCGGGCCGCATTGCCAGATGAATTAGCCACTATATCCCGCAGAGGGCCGCAATGGCGCCGCGCGCAACCCCGCAAATTCGTGATAGACACTTGTCGTTCGTTCCTATGGGCGTGTTGTGTGACGTCGAAACATGATCGTCGCCCCATGGAACCCTGCGCGGGTGGCTTTTTCCCAACAGTCGCCGTGCCGTTCCCCGCTATCGCGATTCTTTGCTGCAACAAGAGGCTGATTGCCGGACCGGGAAAGGCGATTAGGGCTAGCCGCAATGGGACGCTGACCACACTATTGCTCAACCGCGTGAGAGGGAGCTTTGCAGTATCGTGTGCCGGTGGTGGAGCAGCCGGCCTCGCGGATGTCGAGACCTGGTGAAGCTCTTCCCTTGCATGGTGGCAGGATAATGCACCTCTTTCCGCAAGGTAAACTGGTTGGCTAGTCGGATCCTGGAAGCAAGAGGTCGGTGTGGCGAGTTATATGTCTCTCGGGTCTCCCATCCCAAGCTTAAGTGCATATAATACCTTTATGCGAGGTGATGTTGTGTTGGCGATTCGCGAGGCCGAGGGATATGTCTGCCTCCAGTGGCTGCCATGTCAAAAAGATTGCTGATTTTGGCCACTGGCAAGTGGGCTGGGTCTAAGTGAGGAGCGGAGGTGGAGGCGGAGGGGAAGGGCGATGGACTCCTCCTGTAAAGTGGTCCTAGTTGGATTGGCTTAGAAGATCCCAATTTCAACGGGTTGGTGGCCTGCTGGTGCAATTGGTTGGCGATGGGTTCATTTATTAAGGCGCACCGATTAGTCGTGGGTCAGT
Source organism: Lasiosphaeris hirsuta (assembly GCA_030549175.1). NCBI lineage: Eukaryota > Fungi > Ascomycota > Sordariomycetes > Sordariales > Lasiosphaeriaceae > Lasiosphaeris > Lasiosphaeris hirsuta. The sequence goes on from JAUKUA010000001.1 coordinate 8,042,658, forward strand.
GGAAGGAATTTGGGCTATAAACACTGATTAACTTGCAATAACCTATTGGTAGTGTCTCATACTCATAACAAGAGTACCTAGCCGCTGCCTCACTCGAGGATACAGAAGCATGCTGAATATGTGGTTAATTCATGGAATTCAATACGGACCCGGTTCGACGGATACCAATCTTCGGTTTTTTTCTTCTAGATCTACCAGACAGGTGGAACGGCATCTTCAGCAAGCCAAAGGAAGATTCATAGTAGATTGCAAGGACTCTTCGGCTAGGAATCACAACACTAGAATGATGCCATCGTGGGGTAGTCCCGACCAATACCTGGCATGAGAACGGCGGCGGCAATGAGGGCCAGCTCAGCACCTGGATGATGCGAGGTCAAGATTGGTTGGTCCTTGATTGATTCGCATTGGGTGGCGGAAGAAAGCGCACAGCAGGCATATAGGGTGCGCGTCGAACAACGATCTCAACGGAACAAAAAGTCGCTGCTGCTGCGATTGCATGTGTTTCCTGGAGGGGGAAGCCCTTTCGTGCGCTTTGAAGAAGTTGTTTACCTAATAAGCTTCGCTTCAGGTCAAGTCGAGCTGGGCACGTTCTGCGCGAAAGCAATTGGGTCTTCAGTTGGCACTCCATTTCCCAGGTTGTGCGTTCTGCAGTGGCATACCTCCATGTGCATCCAGCGCGGGGGCTTGGGTTTTGGACCTGCCAGACGAGCTGCAAGCAGTAAGGTAGGTGCAAGCAGTAAGGTAGGTACCTAGCTGTGGGAAGTTGGCCCATGTGGTAAACAATCGAAATGTCGCAGCGAAGAGACAGTGAAGGAAAAAAAAAACCAGCTGGCAGCCACGATCGTCAGGCAGGATCGAAATGCTGAGCGGGTCACGTGATGCGACGTGTCTTTACATGGAAAGTGCGAAAGCGCCTTGACAGGCTGTGGTGCCCAGCTGCCCAGGCGTTTTGGCAGGCCGAGAATCGGGCACCATTCCACATTTTTTATTCTTGGAGGTTCTCAGAGCCAAACTCCCACGAAGTTGAGAGTCCTTCTTGAGGCTTCAGCTGAGCTGAACAAGACTGTCGCCGAGTCGACACACCGGGCCATAATACTCTCTAGACTGCGGTTCAGGAAGATTGAGGAGCGACTAGAAATCATCACCGATGAACACAATGGAAACTTCCAATGGGCCCTCAGCAAGAACTTGAAATAGAGCGCTGATGGCGATTTGCTTCCCAGACCTTGGGCAGACCTTTCAGAGTGGCTCAGCACCAGCTCCGGCATTTATTCGGTGTTGGGCAAAGCTGGGGGCGGCAAGTCAACATTGATGAAATATCTATATCGACAGCCTGAGACTCGGAATCTCTTGGAACGGTGGGCTGGTGGGGCCAATCAGTTGTCCCTCTCTAGGAACACCCGAGCAGAAGTCTCGGGAGGGTCTATCGAGGTCGCTATTGCATCAGATTCTTGACAGACATCGATGGTACCGCACGTGTGGAAAGAGCTCGATGATGGGACGAAGCAAGAGCCCGGGTTGCCATCGGCTGTCGAGTCCAACCACGCCTTCAAAGTCATCGCCCAATCGGCCGAGAAGATTGGCAAAGTCTACTTTTTCATATCATGATGGGCTTGACGAATATTCTGGCAACTTTACGGACGGCGCAGATTCCATCCGAAATCTTTGCTGGCAGTAACAACATCAAGATCTCCATTTCGAGTCGGCCCATACCAGAATGTGTGGCAGCGCTTGGTGAGCAACTGAAAGTTCAACTCCAGGACCTGGCAAGGTTCGATATCACCACCTACGTTCGCGACACCCTTGGCAACCATGTCTACATGGAGAAGCTGGCCAGAAAGCACAATCAAGAGGCAGCGGATATCATACAAGAAATCTTCAACCGGTCTTCTGGCGTTTGCTTATGTATGAGTTATTCTCGCCTGCAGATCATTGATGAGAGGTTTTGCCGACCACGATCGACCGGCCGAACTTCGTCATCGTATGGATGAACTACCCTCAGAGCTTGAGGATATGCCAGCGACTTCAAAACCTGTTTTCACGGAGCCCCTGGATCTAGATTTTCAGGAGCCGCTCTGCACAGAGTTCGCAGGTCGGCTGAGGAGCCGCACAGGGGGGCTCCTTGAGCTGGCCTGGGACAACCATTACTCCAAGCGGGATAATTTCGATCACTGCATTGTGTATCACGAAGTCAAGCTCATGCACAGAACCGTCTTCAACTTTCTCGGCAGTGAGAGGGTCTGGGGCCTTGCCTGCCTCAAACTTCCAGACACGCAGTTTGAAGTCAATACGGCCATCGGGATGATTCACTTGAATATCGAGGGCAATACCAGTGCGCAAGCCTCCTGTGTTCGCTTCATGGAATCCTCCTCCTCGCCATGCAGTGGAGTTACACCGTGGAGTCTCTGGGTACACAGGTCGCGGTATTTGGAGAACAGTCAAGGATTCCGAATGCGGCTGCTTGGCACAACAAGAAGTTTCAGGATGGCTAGGGCGACGAGGCCATCAGATTCGCAAATGAAGCGTGCACGTGATTTCACTGAGGGTATTTTTCAAGACCCTCTGCGCCTAGTGGAATGTGAGGAGGACTTAGAAGACGAGGAGGACTAGGGCTGAATTTGATCAACGATTCTCATGTACCGAAATGTCTTCGTTCAAATAATCCCAGAATCCCAACCAGTTACACCCATCCTCACACATGCTGCGCCATACCCAGGGAATTGTTGCCTCCGTTGAAAGCAACAAACTGCGATTTGAAGAAGACGTCTCCCCAAATCTGCAGCGGCGAGGTAGTCGGCTGGACACCGCCAAAGCAAGCTGTCACGTACACGTCAGCACAGTTCACACTCACCCCCCCCCCCCCCCCCCAAATCGCCAGGCTGAGATAACTTACTATTACCCTGCATCGGCGCAAACCTGATATCCTCCCCCTTCACCCTCGCCGTATACACCCCGCCCACATCCACAAACAGGTCCGGCAGCTCGGCATCACAGGGGATCGTAACCCCACCCGCCTCCTCGTCGTTCTTGGCGCCCTTGACCTGGGAGTAGTACCCATCGGCAACCTCCTGAGAGACGAGCATGAGCGTGGTGCCGGTATCCGCAATGGCCTGGGTCGTGGGTACGCTGGTCAGCCCGTCAGGACTCCCGACGCTGAAGCCAGACGTAGCAAACTGCCAGAAGCCGTCGGAAGTGTTGACGGGGATCCAGGCCATGTCGCCGACGAACTTGGACGTATCGATGCGGCCGAACTCGTAGGCGCCGACGGCGTGGGGGCGCAGGTCGGCCGTGAAGACGGGCTCGGCGAGGGACGGGAGCACGTTGTCGAAGAAGGTCTTTTGCTGCTGCGGCTTCACTGTGTTGAGCTGCGAGAAGGCCAGGCCGACAAGCCCGTTGTTGGGGATGTCGTCGACGAAGGACGACGACACGGTCGTGGCCATCTCGACGGCTTGCCGGGTCACCGTGACGCCGCCGATCTCGACCGTGTCGGTGCCGACGTTGCCGGCAGCGCCGGACTCGTCGCCGTACTTGATGCTGAAGGACGCGCCCTGCAGCATTTGGAAGGTGTCGGACTTGGTGGGGTCGTAGACCTTGTGGCCGGATGTGGCATCGCCATCCAGCTGTGCGTTGAAGACCCAGAGGTCCGAGGATCCGGAATCGAAGTCGAGGTTGATAGTCTGGCCTCCAATGGTGACTGGAGAGAGATATTCGACATCTCCCTGTTCGGGAGTAGTGGTGACTGAGCCTACGCCCGTCGTGTTGCTCGCCTGCGCTGTGCTGTTTTCGTTGTTGCAAGCAGCGCAAGGGGGCCTGTGGAAGGGCACCATGCTGCCAGGGCCACCCTTTGCCTTGGTCTGAGCACTTTCCGCTTCAACGGTGTTGTTTTGCTGGCTTCTCAGCGCATCCAGGAGTCCCTGGGGAAGAGGCATGCTGTACTTGCGGTACGCCTTCGCCAGCTGCTTGGGGCCATTGTGGCCCTTGAAATTTGCATTTCGCACCCTGTCTACCCTGAATGACCGTTTTTGGATCCTGGAAGGGGCAGCACAGGCCCAATGGAGAAGAAGAAGGGAAAAGATGGTAACGAGGTGGGTAAGTTGCATTGTGCCGTCTTCCTTGAAGAGTCGGGAAGGAGAGTAGCCACGCCAGGTGGTATTGGTAAATCGACAAGTTGAGGAAGGGATGAATCAATCACCTCGGCAGGATTTGAGAATGATAACGCTGCGAGTGAGGGATGAAGACGGTGAATGCGTCACAGTAAGAAATAGACGGAGGAGAAAGGAAGAGATAATAAACGATTTCATTATGGATACGAGGAGTAAATCTCGTCACGATCAACATGGACCAGGCCAAGTTAAGAAGGTAGACATCCCTGAGCCGAAAGTGCTGGTAATATACGGACCATAGCCAGTGGAGGCCGTCAAGAGGCCTTGGAGTTGAAATTCGGACAGAGGAACCCGGTTCAACGCTGTGTATCAGAGGATGGTACGCCGCCACGATTGGTTCGTCGTCGGCTGTTCGGCGGTGATTGTGGAGAAGCAGGGACGGGGACGGGGTGTTGGTGTGAAAAGGCGATCGGGGCGTGGCCATTCACAGGGGTCTGTTTGGTGGCGTTAACACAAGCTTTTTGGCCAAACGGGAGCAGGGCTCCAGGAACAGCAGGGGACTGCCGCGGCCAGACGCCCCACACGGGGGGGGGCAAGGACCTGGTGCCGGCGCCAAGACTTGAAACCGTCGAGGCCGGGTGCGCTGTTGCTCGAGCTGTTCAGTGGCCATAGTTGACATGGGACTATATTCGGTATCTCGATATCGCCATGCTCCGAAATTGCAATCATCTTGTGCAAAAACGGCAGGCCAAGTACTGGCAGGGAGCAACTTCCTAAATCGGGGCGTGATAGAGGTAGAGTGGCTTCGGTCGGCTCCCCGGATTTTGAGCATCGACCGAGTGGAGTGGAGCGGGGGCAGTAAAGGTTCAGGCCTGAAAGTGTGCTGGCGCGACGTTTCAATCCATCGTTTCAGCGAGGTGTGGCGGCGAAGAGCCAACGCGTCTTTGATGTTGGCGAGTCGGTGTGTGTCGGGGCGACCTTTGCAACGTCGGCTCTTTGGATCAATGAGTGTTTCCGGCTAGAAAGAATTTTGGTCACAGAGGCCGCCCAGAAAGCCTCGATGTGTTGCCAGGGCCGTGAGGCAGGCCTTTGTATGTGTGCATAGCTGCGGAGGAATAGAAAAGAAGGCGAGCTTGGATCTGGGTCAGTCAGGTGCTTGGGAATAAGGGAAATAGGGCTGAATGGTTGTCGTGATGCCAAGACAAAACAAGCCGTCAGCCGCCTCAAACGGCGCGGCATTCGGGATTGAAGGGTTGACTCAGAGGGACTGAATTTGGGACAAAGACAAAGGACATGCAAGGTGTGCTGCGCTGCATCACGGACAAGTACCCCAGCAGCACGGCACCCAAATCTGATTTTAGTCTCGTCGCGTCAAACTTCAGCCACCACCGTCGGTAGCTACCCGGGTGCTGGGCGGTCTTTGCCATCCCCAGGCAAGATTCCGTGGCGTGGGCTGCAGGGCACAAAGGCACAATGGAGACCGGGACTGATGGACGGATTGCCGCACGAATTCCAGGCTGCAAAGGCATGTTTCGTGCGGAAAATATCTTGGGAAATGCACAGTTTTTGGAGGACCCTGGAAGACCTGGAGGACCTCTCTCTCTCTACCCCGCATTAGCTCCAGCACTCACGATTGCCGTGCACGTGACGCGCTCGGATTCCGTTTTGGCTGTTTGGCAGGGGGACGGCGGGTGAGCCCCCGCTTGACCGTCTCAGATCCAGCTTCCAAGCTTTCCCAACCTCGCGCGATCCACTGAGCACTGAGCACCCACCCATCAGCGCTCAGTATCACGGCAAAACGGAGGCCCAGCGAGTGCCAGAACCCAGAATCCAAATCCCACCGTGAGATAAAGTCGGCTCGTCGCATTGCGGTCTGGTCGTGTGCCGTTCGGTCGCGCGTGCCTGGCATTTCATCACCGCGGTTCCGTGCTGGCATCTTGGCATCCTGGCCCTGCGCCGAACCAACCCAAATCTGCTGCTTTGCCCGGACGAGTGGCTGGGGGAGACGGGCCCACCGAATCACCGAATCCCCAATCCCCATCCCAATCGCCGACCCAATCGATCCCGATCCCAATCCACGCCCTCCGTTTCTGCCTTTGAGGCTCGGGCCGACCAGCGACCAGCGACCAGCGACCACCGACCAGCGACAGCGTCTAGCAACTCCAGCCAGTGACCGACAGAACCTAGCGACCGCTCGTCCCGTGCCGCCTCGCTAGACACCGGGCTGTGTCGACGTCAACGTCGACGCCCATCCCGCCAACCTTGGCCACCCCCTCGAACGCCGACCCAGCCCCAGCCCCGCTCCCGACTTGTCGGCCTCACCCGCCGTGCGCGCGGGTTTGCTCCCTCGGACGCCATGTCCGACGAGGACTACGCCGCTGGTGGCGCCAACACGTCCTCCCACGCCCCCGGGAAGCACCGCGGCCCACGCTTCAGCTGGACCGCCGCCTACGAAGCTAGCTTCTTCCGCTCCCTCTGCGAGTCAGTCAACCTCGGTCTGCGCGAGGGCAGCACCTTTAAACAAGAGGCCTGGGACCGCGCCATCAAGGCTCTTATCCACGAACACTCGGCTTATGCTTCCAAGAATCACCTCATCAACAAGAGCGACAATGCTCGTAAAAAGTTCCGCCTCTGGCGCGGCTTGAGGGAGGACCCCGAGTTCCGATATGACCGCACCACCAGAACAGTAACTGCTCCCGACGATGCCTGGAAGCGACACATTGAGGTACGCGCCATCCATTTTGTCCCCCACACATTGACAAGTTATGCTGACCGTTGTGCGTGCTATAGAAAGAGCCGCTTTCACGCTCGCTTAAGGGCCGAGCTTTCGAACACGAAGAATACTACGAAGTGCTATTCCCCGATGTGATAGGGTCAGGAGGCCAGCCGAAGCGCCTCACCAAGCCGCGCCGAAAGGGCCCCGACGCCCTCAACGGGCTCGACGAGCAGGACGCGCCGGGCACCGCCATGATGGACCTCCTAACCGACGCGACCTACTCGGGCCCATCCCAGACACACCACATTCCCCCGCTGCCCGCACCGCCGTCCTCGACGACAACGCCCTCTACCATTGCGCCATCGGTGACACACCACCAGCAGCCGCAACAACAGCAGCAGCAGCAGCAGCAGCAGCAGCAGCAGCAGCACCACCACCACCACCAACAACCGCGCCCCTCGTCTTCATCGCTGCCGCCGCGTTCCTCCATCGCCTCGTCGTCGGCCCTGACCCCGCCCGAGGACCCCTCGCTGCACACTCGCAAGCGCTTCCAGGGTCCCGATGCTAACAACTCGGGCAACCCCGCCACCCAGCAGCAAGAGAAGCGGCGGCGCACGACCAACGCGAACGCCGCCCATGCCCACGCTCACGCCCACGCCCACGCGGCCAGCGCCACCGCACCGTCGAGCTACCTGGACCTGACGCAGCCGGGCCCGGGCAGCGTATCGAGCAGCAGCATACCGCCCATCCCCCCGCTGACGCTCCCCGGCAACATCAACGGGACCGCCGGCTCCGCTACCGCCGGTGCTTCCGGCGCGGGCGCGGCGGTGCTGTCGTCGGTGGCGGGTGCGGGTGCGGACGGGGTCATGGTGCTGGCCGAGGCGATCCGCGCGGCGCGGGCGCGGCCCGGCTGGTCGGAGCAGGCGGTTGATATTTTCTTTCGCGACTTTTGCGACGAGGACATGGACTTGCAGCTCAAGATCGCCGAGAAGGCGCTGACGGACGAGAACAAGGCCATGGTCTTCTGCAAGATGCCTGACGTGCTCCGCAAGCACTGGGTCCGCCGGCTACGAGAGGTGCATAATCGGATGGGGTGAGTTTTCTTTCTGTCGGATGGTAGGGGAGAAAAGGATGAAGGGAGGAGGGGTGAGGGGAGGGGTGAAAAGGATGGGATGAGTGTTACGAAATGGGATTTTTTTGGGATTTTTTCACGAGGATATGGCAATGTGGAATGGGTTTCCTTTCTCTCTGTTTCTTTTTTCTCTGGGATGTTATGTTTCTGGGGGTTTGGGTTTCTGGATTTTGTTGGGGGGGGGGGGGCCTGGGCAAGGCTTTTCACATTGGGCGTGTCTACGGGTTTGGTTTCGGTTTGGCGTGTGATGGATTCTACGGCTTTGATTCCCACGGGTTTTTCGTCTTTTATGTTTTATCTGACTTGGCTTGCGAGTTGTCTATCGTGATATCACTGGGAGGGTACATTTACGGAAGCTGTTGGAGAGGGACCTGCGGTTTTTTATGTCCCCTTGAGAGCCGGGTGCGAGCGTGCAGTCGGACAGGACGGGGCTTTGAAGATACCCAGTCCGATATTGTTTCAATCCTTCGGCCTAGAGCCGTGACGCGCTCCTCCCCTGTATTCATAGCGTGCGTCTTAGGTATGAGTTGATGAGCTTATTCCACCCGGGCTGGGTATGAACCTAGCTGGGTAATTGATATCCATGCATGACGACCCCTGTTGACTCTTGCTTCTGGGCTTGGTTTGGACAGCCAATCAGGTTATGGGCGATGCTGGGATGCCGTTGGACCCCAAGGACCCGGCACAGCAGGATCGGCACAGCATATTCCGGGCAATATGGCTTTTACATCATGAGCAAGTATTGTCTGCGAGAGTGTGGCAGCTGCAGGTGATGATTGTGATGTCCCGCAGTGTGTTCCATGCCTTATCGAATACCAGTACGTACATACAACTTGCTGGCACGAGAGGGGGGCAAGGGGGGTCCAGCATCTAGTTTCACTAACAGGTCACGGGAACTAGACGGCTCTGCAAGGACAGTGAATTCCTATGTACCTAGTAGGTAGGCGGACGTGTGTATGCAAAAAAAAAAAAGAGAGCAACAACCCCTTCCCCTGAGCCACACTACTCCCTCCCGCCTACCTCCCTCGGTAGGATACTTCAACACATCTCGAGAAAAGAACTGAAGTCGCAAATAGCCGAGCCCACGCAGCGCCGTCAACTAAACCCTTCGTATTAGAAAACGGTCACGGCGACGGTCAAGACGGGAATGCGGCGAGAGGGGAGGGGAGAGCCGTACCTGGTCGTGAGAAGACGGGGTTTACTTGGAGTGGGTGGAGCAGCCGGCGCAGGAGCAGCTGGAGCCGCACGAGCAAGAGTCACCGCACATTCTGAAGGTTGTTTTTGGGGGTTGGGGGATTTGTTGGGGTTTTGAAAGGGTCGGTATTGTAGTTTGCAAATTTTGTGTATCTTTGGATCTTTGCAAGGAGGCAAAAGGCAAGGGGTTTGCGGGCGGCGCGAGGGAGCTATTTATTCATCTAAAGCTCCATATCTATCGGGCGCCAAGCACCCTCCGCAGCCAGCGCGCCTGGCAGGAGAACCCTTTCCCCTCACACCACCACCACCCGACATGGGACCGACCTCTGCTGAGCTTTCGTCACTCCTCGCTGATGACATGCAGTCGCCCCGACAGGGTGAGCACACATGAACGAACGCACGGGGGAGGGAGGGAGGGAGGGAGGGAGGGGGGGGGGGGGGGCGACAGAGCAATGGAAGCGAAGCTACGGTACGGGCGAGCCAATGGCCGGGTCAGTGTGCTCACTAGATGCGCAGCCCCCAGTGAGCGCATTTTGCGGGTGGAGGTGTGGGGACCCACCTTCTGGTTCCCCCCCACCCCCTCAATTGGGCAGGCGTTGCAGGCGAGAAGCTGGCCGACTCGATGATTTGCCGGGGGCCTACCACCACCAGACTTGTCCCATTGCTCTCCTGGCATTGGTTGGCATTGGTTGGCTGGCTGGCCGCGCCGGTGATAGGCCCGATCCATTCGGGGCGGGGGGGGGGGGGGGGGAGGAGGAGGCTAGCAAGCTAGGTAGCAGCTCCCACATCACAAGCGGCGACGCGAAACGGGTTCGTTTGCTTTTTCTGCGGTGGATGTGGTGCGTGCTGTGTCGATCAGCGAGCACCCGACGGCGGGCATCGCCAAGAGGCTGCCTGGAGGGTCAAGGGAGGGTGGAGGGGTGACACGACAGGTCGTTCCCGATAGCGGCAGCGTTAGGTAATGAGATCATCAGACTCGCCCGTCATGCGGTTTTGGCTGCCAAGTTTGATATTGGTGATGCACTCAACGTCGAGCCGACCCAACCGACCCGGCCGGAGTGGGCGTGCCGTGGTATGACAGGACTAATATCCAGAGCGTGTGGGGAGCGCAGGGCCAGGAACGCAACGTGGCGGGCGGGGCCCTTGTCTGACCGAACGGCCTCGGAGGTGTTGATATCGATATATCGGAAAAAAGCCTGACCCCGCGGTCCTGGCCTTGCCAATGATAAAGAAGGTGACCACCCTGAACAAGGCGTCCTGGCTTGCTTTTTTCTGCACGCCCAGCCAAAGCCGAACCACCGAGAACTCTAGACTCCTCTCTGGCGGGTTGGATCGGGATAGCGCCCACGGCCTATAATAATAGCTCGCTGCCCCATAGGACCGAAGGCTGCAAAGGGATAGCTGCATATGTTGGCACGGGATGTTGGGCAGAATTGGTTGGTTCTAGAACCTGGCGAACGAAGCCTGTTAGTTGAGGGAGGTGGCGGACCGCGGGTTCCAAGCAGCTCCCAAGCCTGCATGCAGATGCCTGGTGATGTAATGAATGAAGTAAATTCTATTGATATTACAGGCTTCTCGCTCAACAGCATTACTTTGGCGCTCCCCCACGGCAACGTAGAAAAGTATGAACTCGTTCCTTTTCAGCCGTATCCCGAGGAACCAAGCCAGACCGATACCCCATACTCCTTGCTCCGAAGGGCGGCAGATTCAACCAGGCTGGTTCAAGTTAGAGGTTTTGGGTGACCCCGGGATGTATCTTTTCCAGTTTGACCATTAGCTCGCGCCAAAGCTTCGCCTGGACCTGCCGGCCTTCTTCGCTCTTGACATAATCCGAGGGACTAATAATAACACAACTGTCAGCTGATTTCTTGAGCGATGGTTTATTCATAGCAGAGAGGGAGGGAGAGAGTGAGGGAACACACTCGGCAACCTTGCAATCACCCAGATACTGGCCGTGGGTCTCCTCGCCGCCCTCGGCACCGTGGACCAACGTGCGGCCACCCTCATCGGCAGTGCGGGACATGGTGACGCGCAAAAGCTTCATGTACAACTCCATCATGGCGCCGGCATGGCGCATGATCTGGGTGTTGACAAAGCCTGGGTTGATGATGGAGGTGATGACCTTGCCGGGCTTCTTGGGCTCGGATGCCGTCAACTGCTTGGCGAACTCGCGCATGATTTGGAGCTGGATGAGCTTGGAGACAAAGTACCTTAAAATGGGTAATCGAGCGTGTTAGCTGACCAATCATGGTGTGGTGATGGGTTTGGAATTATTACCTCTCAGAGGACTTCATCCTCGCCCCCTCCTCCACATTCAGACCTTCAAAGATGTTGGTGGCATTCCTCTCGGGGAACTCGGTCATGAAGTGGGTGAAGGAGCCGGTGAAGGTGAGAACAGACGGCTTGCCCGTCACAATAGCCGTCTCGCGCAGCTTCGGTAGGACCAGGAGGGCGAGCAACATGTGGCTGACGACGTTGACAGTGATGTGGGACTCGTTATCCTCGGCCATCTCAAAGCTATCCCTCAGGACGCCGGCGTTGGCAATAATCACATCGATCCGTGGCAGGGCGAGAGTACGGCGGGCAAAAGCCTCGACGGATTGGTAATAGCAGAGGTCAAGCTCCCAGAACTCGGCGACACCTGTGCGTTTGGTTGTGGCCTCGATGTCGGCGATGGCTGCGAGGCCCTTTTCTTGGGAGCGGCAAGCAATAATGACCTTGGCGGCGTCGTGGAGGACAAAGTGACGCGCCGCTTCGAGGCCCATGCCCACATTGGACCCGGTGACGATGATGGTCTGGCCTGTCCACTTGCGGGTCGACACGGGCAGTGTGACGCACAGCTGCCCCTTGAGGTAGTCTTTCACTGCGCGTATGGGTGCCATTTTGGGGGATCTGGTGGGTTGTTGATTTGAACCTGAAGCGAAGTTATTAATTCTCGACAAGTTGAACCCCAAAAAAAAGAATGTGGTCAAGGTGGGCGGTAGGCGGTAGGCTGTAGTAGGTGATGGTGCTGATGCGAGAGTTAATGGAACAATTTGGGACAAGAACGGAGGCATGTTGTCGAGCTTATATGCGGACAGACTGGCGGCATGTTGCTTCAAGAAACTGTAGATTTGATGCAATCGTGAATTCGCCGTCGGCCGTTGACCCTGGTTGCAGCCGGGGTTCGGGGCGTCTGCCGAGAACAAGGGGCGGGCAGACACGGCAGGGCCGCAGGTGCCAAAACATGGGATCAACACGGACCACAAAGATTTGCCGCCCCGCAATTGGCCAAATCCTATGTGCCCAGCTGGCCATCAACCCGAATCCCGTGTCGCCAATGCCTCTTTCCCCTTCTCTGCTCCAAAGCCGCTCCGGTGCTGCCTCAATGCCGTCGGCGTCGTCACGCCGCTTAGCTGCGCTTACCTCGTCCTTTTCCTAGAGGGAATCGCAAGAATCTGGGTCGGTTCAACAACGGCCCCGACTAGTAATCCGGCGACGCCATTGCGCGTATCTGCTTGTCGTCCGAGTCAATTGAAGCTGGGAGTCTGCTAAGCGGATTCTAGTCTAATTCTGCCTGCGCGCCCATTTTCAGCGTACATTCTAACCCCCCTGGTTGGTTTGTTAGCGCGGAACACTCTCACCACACTAAGAGAGGGACATAGCTTTTCGTACATTTCTTTTTCCGATTTCCTTTATCGGTGCTTTTTGCCAGACTTTCCTTCGTGACAGACCTCTATAAAAAAAAGAGGTCCTCCAATTATAGATAGGGTAGTTTAATATAAGCATACGATTTTCCTACCAAGTGAGGCCCAATTGTGATTCTTAGCCATGAACTCTACTGTGGATTCTTCTATGTATTCTTAATAATGATACCCCTTGGTGCCTTTTTCTTCTACTTGCTCTGCACCTTGTGGTTTGAACCTTACCTCCTACCTTCGATCGCAGGAAGGCTAGCTATCCCGTTGGCTGTGATGCAGCTTTTGGGCCCCTGGGCTGTTTTTATTCTTCTTTTGTGTTTGCTGTCGCCCATCGCCAGTTCAGGGCGTGTTCCAGAATGCTAGTAACGGCATACTTGCTCGCCAATAAGCAAAAGGTAGAAGAGTTGTTCCAGGACTACCATTTCGGCCACGTCCCAAAAAAGTGTTGGGACATTTTACACTTGCTTCTCTCCACACACACACTAAATTCCGACCATTGATATCTGTCACATAACTACAGTAGGTATGGCACACGCCCTAGCCACAGCTGTGGTAAGGAGCCTACCTCCTTGGCACAGCTCTCTCTTTTATATATATTCGGTGCTCACGCACCTCGCTCTCTTTGCTAAAGGGGAGCACACCTTCTACATCCTCAATTAAAACAAACCACTCTTTTGAGCCACTGCTCCGCCCCAGATATGTCATAATACCCAAGTATTATTCCAAGCCACGCTAAGCAAGCCTTCACAGAGAGAGCTGCCTTGGGGCAAAACGTAGCTGCGGTATACGGTATTGAAGTTGTTAGTTGTCAGACACAAGACGTGAACACCACGTAAATGCAAGTTGCAAGGTCACAAACCTTGGCGCTGACCAGCTTTATCTCGCGCTTCACTAGGTTCGGAAAAATAACTGGCCAAAGGCTTTCGGCGGCATATGCTAGATCTCCAAATTCCTCTTCGTTTTCTGGACTCTAGATCGACCAGTCAGGGACCCGGTTGGGAATGACGTGACTGCTTTTGAAACCAATGGAGCGCATCAGGACAGCCATGAGGCCATTAATCGACGCAGCCAGCACAGTGATGTTGGAGTAGGCCTCGAAAACGGCTTTATTATAGTTGGTAACGCAGCCCAACCGGTTGGTAAAGCGAATCATGTTGAAGGCGGCGGCGGCATTGCCCCGCGCAGCGGTCGCCTCGCTATCCCTGGCCATGTCGAGAAGACTGAGGAGGTCTTGGGGACCTCGGAGTGCACTAGGTCAAATATGACGACCTGGGGCATGGTCATTCTGACGTTGACCAAGGGCATGTAGGTAGTAGCATCGGACAGCAGTTTCAGGACTAGATAGGTACCTTAGGTTGTGGAGGTGTTTCCATGGAGTCACGTGCTGGCAACAGAACCGGGGCGTCCGTCGCCAAGACCAGTACCTCCTGGAGAATCCAGATGGGGGAAAGTATCGCCTGGCAAGCCGATCGTCGATAGCTTGTTTTGCAATCGCCCACTTTGCGATGGTAGGTTTGTCGGCGGTATTGTAAGTAGACGTGGCCACAGAAATCAGCGAGGTCGTACCGCCCCTTATTAGCGAACTCGTTGGACGTCTGGCCGGGGGGGAAGAATGAGCACGCGCTTGGCCCGGGATTATATCTCGAGCATGGGAAAAACAAGTTTCCTTTACTCGTTGATATCGTTCTGGTTGGTGCATATGACGTCGATCCAAACCGTCCTGGCTTATCGACTAGAAGGCAGACGCAGTGCAGAGCGGCTTTACAGGTGGCAGTAACGCTGAGGGGAGCGTTGTCGATGAAGACGACGTGGCTCCCACAGCCGTCGCCCGACTCGTCAGCCCATGTTTTCGAGATGGCCTCATATCCGAGATTCTGGTTGACTTGGTGATGAATGAGGGTGCAGTTGATATCGTCCTCGTCTTGGAGTGGAGCCTGGCTAGGCTAGCAGCAAGCGGGGCTCGGTTTTCTGCTACTAGAGTCTTGTATGGAAAGACGGATGAAGTAGCTAATCGGTAGCTTGCTTAGGTTGATAGGTGATAAGTCGCCGGATTACTAAGATTTACGCCGAGCATTTAAAGATCGGGAGACCTCGGCATTTGTGAGTAGGTCGTGCTCGTCCTATATATGTTCGGGATGATGATTTCATCCCAGTCCCCTCGTTCCCGGGGTTGATCCGCCAAGTCGTCGTCATCCGTAGCGCTAGTGGTTTTGGCCTGCGTTGTTTTTGCTATCTCTTCTAGAGCATCAGTTGTGGAAAGGATAAGTAAGGCTCGATTCAACAGGCCGGCGCCACTTTTTCTAGGCAGGAACCCCTTGTTTCGAGGTGTTGAAGTAACTGGCCAATTGTTGCACAGGGTGCCCTGTGGTGTGCGCTGGACCAAAGGGCTGTGTGACTGACGTACAAAAAGACGGGAGAGACGGTCAACGCAAGCCCCGAGTTCCCCACGATGGAATAAGTAGCCTTCACACATTTAAAGATGCCTGCACCTTCTCCCAGCATGCCCCCAAAGATCCAAATTTTCGCTTCCAAAACACATAAAAGAAAAAGACAAACACATTTGAAATAGGATTCAGATAGCGTTGTGTGTTGCGCGTTTTCCGAGATTGATCAGAGTCCATCGTGAGTCCATCGTAGAGGCTCCTTTTCAGGTTCGGTAGATACCTTGCTATTGGGAGGGTAGGGGTCGTGCTTCCGCATCGAGGGACTCTCCTTAGACTTGGTGAATACCTCGCCGTCGGGAACGTCAGGGTCGTGCTTCCACCGGAGCGTGTGGTTTTGATCCATGTCGACGGCAAAGTAGAAGAGATACGTTGCAATATCCAGGTCCGGCCACCTGCCCTTCTTTCGGGACTGGGCCTCGGTCAGGAGCCAGCTGAAGGTGTCGACTCCGTAGGGTTCGAGCTTGTGATACTGGCTAGACCGCCCCTGGAAGCAGAAGCTCAGGCTGTTGTTCTCATACAGGACCTTGATGTAGAAGTTGCGTGGCTTGTTATAGTAGCAGCCAGCCAAGTCGGAGACGGGTCGTGTGAGCCTTGGTTCCCTGGCCCTGCCGGCTTCGAAGTCCCTGAGTAGGGTTTTCCACATGCGGTCGTAGCGTGCGGCGCTCTTCCTCGCCAAGGAGACGTAGTCGTTCCGGGTGACGGATGGACAACCTAGCATCCTCTCTACGGCGAGCTGGCCGATCCAGTCGGCTGCGTCGTTTTTGGGGATCGAGTTGACGAGAACGACGATGATGGTCCCGTCCTCGGGCAGAATGTAAACAGAGCTGAAGAAGCCAACCAAGCTGCCGTTGTGGTACCATACCGTCGGGCCTCTCTGTTTCCCATCTCCGACACTTCGCTCGCATCCACGACCTACAAGTGGCATTTGATCAACAAACATGGCGTTGGTGCCAATGCTCCCGAGGGGTGCGGGGAGCTCGGCGATAGCCCAACCAGCGCCGTACCATTGTCCATCTTGGTCCTGATTGAGAGGGATCTGCGGTTCGAAGAGACTCTTCAAAACCGCGGGAGGAGGTAGCCCCCTGGCTCGGGCGGCGCTGCCTGTTTTATCTTGGCGCGCGCTGAGGATGGCGCTGTAAAAGGTGAGAAGATCCCTCGTGGTGCTCTTGATGCCGTTTGAGCCCTGCTGAGAAGTCCCCGCCGCGATCACGGGTCGCCCAACATTCGTCAACTCGCCCGTCGGACCAGGCATGTAGCCCCAGGCGTAGTTTGTGCGCCGCGTGGGGACTTCCGTCGTCGTGTCGTGCAGCTTCAGAGGCTTGATGATACGCTCCTCGACAAACTCTCCCCATGAAAGCCCCGACGCCTGCTTGATAACATGGGCAAGGATGTCATAGCCAAAGTTGTTGTAAAGCCACTGCTTTCCCAATGGATGAACCGTTTCCAGATACGACACCATCGATGGTGTGTCGTTTGCACCCAGCAGTAGCTCGTGTCCATCCTGCTGCCAGAGCGCGTTCTTGCTGGCAAGGCCAGTGCGATGGGAGAGGAAGTCCATGAGAGTGCTGTCGGAACTGATGACTTTATCGGCGTGGTGGAAACCAGGGAGGAGGCTGCGCATCGTGCTGTCATAGGAGAGCTTGCCGTCGGAAACCAGGAGGGCGATGGCGAGTGCAGTGAAGAATTTGGATAAAGACGCGAGGTGGTAGAGTGTGTACTCGTCCGGCGTCTGGCCTTCTTCGTTATCCCGCCTGCCGTAACCGGCAAAGTGAATCTCTTTCGTCCTGCCGTCGAGGATGCCGACGGACGCCCCGGCGGCCCCCGAGACACGCAGAATGTCCACAATTGAGGGACTTAGTTCACTCAACAATGTACTACCGGTGACGGACTGTACTTTATAAAGACCCAGATGGAGCAGCTTCCGCCATGATCGGGAGACGATTTCACCCAAGCCACAGGTCGCGGCCCACCTTCTCCCTCTCCTTTTCCCCATGTTGGCGGAGGAGTACTGTTGGGATGGAGCTCAACGGATGCGTCGACGACCGGCGGCGTCTAGAGAAGGGACGTGTGTGCAAGATGAGATAAATCAGCCGGAAAGGTAAGTCGAAGGCCTCCTATGCCCCAAGTCAAGGGGGGAGCTACTCATTTGGCTCTTCTCCCGGATTGCTGCTCAGGTTGTGATGTCGTGTCACGTCTCGCGGGTCAGCGGGACAAATGCTGTAGCACTTCTTTGGAGTCCTTTCAATTGGCCAAATACCCATCAGGTCACAGCCAGCCCCCGTCCATAGGTCATTTAAATGGGTTGTCACAGGCCCTTGTGAAGGGGTGCGCGTGAGATGCGACCTAGCGCGTCCCAAAGCGGAAATGCGGTACCTGAAAGCGGAATGCGGTACCCGATGAGGGCTAGGCTGCTTTGGGCTCATGCGAGACAGTGCGTCGCACACTGTCCTTTTCTTTCCTTTCCCAAGAGCTCGCCCTGGTCTCGAGAAAGAGCCGCATCGCCCAAGTTTTCGGCTTGTCGCTGGCCCCCATAGCATTTTGATCTCGATCTGTCTCCCATTTTCTACCGCTGCTAATAAGTGATGCACGCCTACAGCGACAGCACGATGGGTCCGGCGCCAATTGATGAGCAGGCCAGTATTGTCTATCTCGAATGGCAGGAGCTCTATGAATCGGAGAAGCCGTTTCAGGTTTTCGCCGACGTGCCACAGGGGTTCCACGGTAGATTGACGAATTTAGTATTCGCGCCGGCTCCGCCGCTTGAGATTCGTGACCTCCGCGGCAGAGAAGATGCATACACCCTCGATGCCAACGGATTCCGGCTGGTGCGAAACCGGATGCCCGCCTTCGACCTTAGCACCAAGGAGAGCATGGAGAGCAACGTGGTGCCGTACCTGGAAGATTTGGTGACGAAGCACGTGGATGGGGCTGACTTTGTACGCTGCTTTGACTGGGGTGTAAGTTGAGACCAAAACCCCTCGGGTAGTTGCTGTTAATAATGAGGTCTGCCCAGTTCCGCAAGAATGTTGAGATGACCATGCCCAAGATGGATGTCAATGACAAAATGCAGATGCTTAATCCTGGCAAGCAAGCACATTGTGGTAAAGTCATTCGCCACCATGGCATTGTTTGGACGGACGGCGCTAATAACGCTAACAAATCTCGCTCTCGGGGCGCAGATCAAAGCCCCGCCGGCGCTCTTGGTCGACTCCAATATCACGCGCCTGAAATGGTTGAGCGGGCCGAACGGCTGAGAATTATCAAGTAGGCAGTCCCACATAGGATCCATCAGCGCGAATTTGGGCAAGTGGCACTGACTCGCCGCAGCCTGTGGAGACCACTGAATCATCCAGCCAAAGACAACACTCTTGCGGTCTGCGACGGGAGCACCATTGTTGCAACCGACCTCGTCGAGGCAGACCATATCTCGAGCACCTACTTGGGATCGACAGTGTATGGACTGTATTCGCCGAAGCACCGGTGGCATTACCTCCGGCATCAAACTCCCGAGGAGGTCTTTTTGATCAAGATTTTCGACTCGGATCCCGACGTGAATGCCGAGTGTGAGTTGCCCCATCTCAACCAATCAACAACCCACGCGTGGTGGCCCTTAGCTGATCGGGAGCTGTGGCCTCAGGCTCTCTCCATGCTGCATTCGACTACACTCATGTACCAGAGGACGCTCTACCGAGGGAAAGCTTAGAGATGCGATTTCTAGTCGTTTCCATATCAGAGAAGGACAGGAGCAAGGACGACAGAGATTAATTGACTAGAATACAAGACTGCTGCACTTTCCCAAAGGCGTGGCCCCCGCTGACGGAAGTTGCTGATAGCTTGGATAGGTAGCAAACGCATAGGAGGTATGGTCCAAATCGAAAACATGAGAAGGGGGAAAAAAAAAAAAAAAAAAAAAAATTGAAAAAGAAAACCACCCCTGGTAGCGAACAGAAGCCAAACGAAACCCAGCGCGGTGGCGCGAAACAAGATTCCGCAGCCGTACCAATCAGCCATCAGCCCTTGATCCCCTTTTTCGCCATGTCGAACAGAGCGGGGTAGTTAATCCAGTCCTCGTCCTTCAATGTTCCCGTCGGGATGCCGAATGACTGCTTCCACGGCTGTACCCGTTGGTCATGGGCAGTCCGATTCTTGATCAGCTCCGCCCAGGGAGGTCCTCGGGCGTCCACCGGCGTCTGGCTCTCGCCGGATGTGCTCTGACTTCGCAATCTGGTTTCGGTACTCTCAGCAGGGCGCATGTTGGCGGCGATTCTACTCCCACGTAATACGTTCGATGTTAGGTGCCTTCGGTTTTGATAGACGTGTCAGGCTGTCAGCTACCTACACCACCCACACATGGCCATGGAGCTGTAGAGAAGGTTACTAGAACTCACCAGTGAAAAACAAAGGAGAAGCAGGCTCCAAGGTGCAATGAAGGACAGGGTGGACCGTCTTTCTTGGAGACCCGGGAAACCAATCTTGATAAAGTTAAAGGTCAACGGGCCGCCTTTTTCCCCATCGGCTTTCGTTTCTGCCAATCATCAATACCCAATTAAATCGCGTGCGGAGCTGCCTGATTACACCGTGCGGGAAATGAACGAAGTGGTTGCAATGGGGCTCAAGGAGTTTTGGGCGAGCCAATTGCATCGTGGCGCGGGATTCCTCGACATGTGCCGGCTTGGGGAGGCAGAAATGGTTGCCCAGCTTGGGGCACGCCAAGACTTGGGACACATTTCCCCATTTTTAGGGCCACGTTCGTTGCCATATGGCACCATGGAATCGCCCCACGACAACGACAACCCGACTATAGCTTAAAAAACCCGCGGCAAGTTTGAGGCTCAACAGCAATCTACCCATACCCAATCGAGAAGGGGACGCCCAACTCAAATATGGCCGAGCCCGGCGAGTGAGCCTCGAGCCTTTGGAGCGCCACCCACCTTGCGAATCTCGCCTCAACCCCCCCCTCCCCCCTCCCCCCTTCCCCCCTCCACTGGACCCGGAGGCCGACCAGCGAAGATGGCGACCCAGCCGGCGACGCAGAGCGATTCCGGGTTTTGGAATGCCCTCTTCCTCGCCCGAAGCAATGATTTACAGCGAGCATGTCCCATCAACCTGGCCACCGAGCACGGCGGCGGCGGCTCCATGTCAGGGACGCCCGAGACCTTCCAGGAGCTCTTGGACAGGCTGGTGCGCGAATATTCGCAAAAGTCGGTCGCAAAGGGGCTGCAGAAGATATCGGAAACCCTCGGCCACATCAGGTCCTTTTCTGGTGCCCTGGCCTCTTTCTCGCAGATCGACATGGCAGGCATGATCATCTGGGGATCTTTGCAAATCGTCATCGAGGTACAGCAGAGCATGAGGTCTGGGGAGATCCCTGCTGACTGGCGTGCCTCAGTGTGTCTGCCGCTTCTCGACGGACATTGACGACACACTCGTCCTGATCGCGGATATGAACGCTGCATTGCCAATATACGACCAAGCGTTGGCTTTGCACCCAAACAGGAAGTCACTCAAGTTTCCCCTCCAGAACCTGTTCAACGAGTATGTGGACTGTTGCCTCGTTATTATGAAGGAGTTCAGCCAGAACCCAATTAGTGAGTGCTAGATGTCTTCCCCACGCCCCGTGTGGTCAAACCCTGGAAGGGGGGTTCGGAGGGGGGAGACGGGGGACCAGCGGCCCGCATTGCCTCTGCTTACCATTCTTTTTCCTAAACAAGAGAACCTGCTCCGGCGCATGTACTCGTCTAAACTTCAAAGGTCCATCGAGAAAGCCACCAAAAATATCGAAAAGCAGCACAGACTGTTCTTTCAGGCCATTGACCAAGCAGACCGCGAGGCCGTCGCTACGCAGGAAATACTAAACACGCGTGCTCTTGGGCAAATCCGTGCAGCCGTCATGTCCAACGGGGTGTCAGTGTCATCCCTCGCCCGAGAGGCCCCTCGCAGATCTTTCTCCAAAGCGGGGGAGGGGACACGACCGCGGCTGACAACCATCACGGCACGTCCAAACCCATCCTTTGTTGGCCGAGAAGAAGAGACGCGGCGCATCCACGACTACTTCACATCGCGCCAGGCATCTTGGGGAGAGGGTCCTGGTTGTGTCGTCATCCACGGCCTCGGAGGCCAGGGGAAGACGCAGACTGCGCTTCATTACTACTGGCAGTACAGGGACGCCTACGATGCCGCCTTCTTGGTCAGGTCCGAGACGGCCGAACAGCTCGAGGCAGGCTTCTTGGCTATCGCGAAGAAGCTCCGGGCCGCAAATCTTCTGGGTTCCTCACTACCCCCAAGTCCTGACTCTGAAGTTGCGTGGGAGGTTGAGAACGCACGAGACTGGCTGGAGGGGACTAGTAAGTCAGCAGTAGTAGCCATGATTGCACTGTCAGAGACGCACCCCCCTTAACACAAGCAGACAAGAAGTGGCTCCTCATCTTTGACAATCTCGAAGATGGTCGCCTGCTGGAAACGTACATTCCTGAAAATTTCCACGGCGGCTCCATCCTCATCACGACGCAGCACGCCCACATATCCGCCGTGACCAACAATTTCTACAAGCTGGAGCTGCAACCACTGCCGACCAAGGCTGGCTCCAGACTCCTCTTCAAAATCCTGGAACGCGGTCCAAAAAACGAGGAAGAGGAGACCACGGCGCATGAGATCTGCACATGGGTCGGGGGCCTCCCCCTCGCCATCGTCACCGTGGCCGGCTATCTCAAATGCTCGGCGTCCTCAGCCGCCGAGATACTCGCCAGCCTCCGGCGCAGCTCCACCGTGTGGGCCAGC
Organism: Lasiosphaeris hirsuta; assembly: GCA_030549175.1. NCBI lineage: Eukaryota > Fungi > Ascomycota > Sordariomycetes > Sordariales > Lasiosphaeriaceae > Lasiosphaeris > Lasiosphaeris hirsuta. Next base: position 8,064,704 of record JAUKUA010000001.1, read on the forward strand.
TCGGGGGTTGGCGCTATCCGTAACTACGACAAGACACTCGCTACCGTCTTCGACCTTGCGCTGGGTAAACTCGGCGAGCACTCGCGGCACTTTTTGCAGATCCTCGCCTTCCTCAGCCCCGACGGCATCCCCGAGGACATGCTGCGGCAGCCCCACACGCTGCCCTCGCTCAGCTTCCTCAATGACGAAGACGAGTATCTGCGCATCCGCCAAGACCTAGGCCTCCGGCAGCTCATCAAGCGCCAGCCCTCCGAGGGCACCAGCGACGGCGGCAAACCCCACCACCAGCTCGAGATCCACCGGTCGCTGCAGATGACGCTCCTGCTCGGCCTGGCCACCGACGCCGACCCCTGCCTCCGCACCGACGTCTTCAGTGAGGTCACGGTGATGCTCGCCGCCGTCGTGCCACAGGCCTCGCGCCTCGCGCAGAACGAGAAGGACCTCTGGCCCGCCTTCTTCCGCTACGTGCCACAAGTGCTCGCCCTGCGCCAGAACTCGCAGTGGCCCGTGCCCCCCATCGACTTGGACTTGACCTTTGTCAAGATACTGATCAATATCGGCACATTTCTGTGGCATACGGGCCAGATCCGCGAGTGCGACTCAGCCATGGGGACGGCCGAGGACGTCATTGCGCGACAAAAGGCCGAAATCCGACAAAGCAGCGAGTGCGAGTGTTTGATGAGCGACATGTATCTCGTGACGGGCATTCTAGCCGACTGCATCGGGGTGAGTCGGAGGCGAGAGAGCCTCGAGCACCGCCGGATCCTGCTAGGTCTGCGGGAGAGGGAGTTCAACGCGATCCCGAAGGCTAGAGTCACGGTGGAGGATGAGATCCGGGTGGGCAACGCCAAAGGCGACCTGGCCTGCGCATACCTGCAGCGGGGCGAGTTTGGCAAGGCGAGGGCAATCATGGAGGGGCTTTATAGGGAATGCTACAAGCGGTGGGGCACCGAAGAGGAGTATCCCTACGAGTACTCCAAGTACTACCACCACCTGGGCCACATCTTGATGGCCGAGGGGAAGCCGGACATGGCCCTGGCCTTCTCCCGCAAGGGGATGAAGCTCGATGCGGACCATGCTGATGGGGTCGACTCGACCGTGCTGATTGACCAGTACGATTTGGCCTGCTTGCTGTTCAATGCGGGACGGCTAGAGGAGTCGCTCGCAGAGCACAAAGAGGTTTTGGCGAAGCGGATCCAGATTTGTGGCAAGAGCTCACAGTTTACGCTAGAGAGCCACGAGGCCGTAGGTATTTTGCTGCACCTCATGGGATCTAACGTAGATGCCGAGTATGTACAGTTCCCACTACTACCCCGCTTCTCCCTGAACCCCCCCCCCCCCCCCCAAAAAAAAAAAAAAAAAAAAAAGAGTTTCATGTCTGAAAATCTTGCTGATGAAAAGATTTTGAACTGACTTATACATGGTGCACTACTACCAGGCGCGAGTTCAAGACTTGTCTCCAAAGACAATATAAGGCCAACTGGACGGTCGAAGGGGTGGCAAGAGCGCAGTACTGGTACTCCAGGGTGCTAGAGGCGCTCGACAAGCCGAAGGAGGCGGCAAGGGAGCTAAGGAGTGCTAAGCTTGTCAAGGACAAATATCTAGAGGAATTCTCCGAATTTCTCAACCAAGACAAGGACAACGAGGCGGCCGTGTACGACCAAATGGTCCCCATCTGGGTTCTACAGACGTCCGGGCCATTACATGAGGGAGGGAGGGGGGCCAAGTTGCCTGATTCGGGTAGCTCAACTATGTAATTAACGGAAATCTCCTAGGGGGGTATTTTACCGTGGCAGGTTGGAGCGAGGCACAATTATCATAAACCCTATTGAGACTCACACGGTGCATAAACGTAATCAAGATTTATCGCAAGACTCACATTCCAATGGCGAATAATGGACAGAGTGCTCCGTAGAGCGGATGTTCTCCAACAGCTGAGAGTGTGAAACATCAATAAATTCCGCAACACTAGAATCCATGTATCCCAATGTATCTGGTATCTCAGACGCCCCCTCATCCCAACTAAGCGACATGTGTCTTCACCTTCTTATACCGAATCACCTCATTACCGTCCTCGTCAATAACCCGCTCCGACACAATCTTGTGGCCCCTGACGGCCGGCCAGAACTTGGTCCACAGCGTCCAGTAGAGGGCGCCGAGGATGAGTACGCCCACGCCCACGACGGGGAAGATGTAGTATGGGTAGCCGTCGGCGTTCCAGTCGCCATCGGGCGGGATGAAGGGCACGATGGCCAGGAAGGCATTGCAGAGGAGGAAGAGGACGATGACGGGGAGGTACGTGTGCCAGCCCGGGTCCCATTTCTCCGTCTTTTGGTAGTGCAGATAGATGAGGCCGCCGGCGACGAAGCTGTTGATCCAGGCGCCGGGATAGGTATAACTAGTCTGGCTATTAGCGTGGCTCCTTGCCGTCAAAGGGCTGCTCAATATGGATGCCCCAACTTACAGATTGATAATGAAATTATAGGCGGGTCCTGGCGGAGGCGCAAGCAGAACAATCATGGTAACGACCCAATGAAGAAACAACTAAACCCAAAAAGTCAGCCCTTTTCCGATCCACTCAAAAACACAGCAACGCCGTACCGAAGCAGCAGGCGAGTTAAACGGCTTGTTGGACGCCCACAACCGACTCCCCGGAAGTAACCCCTCCTTGGCCAGCTCCTGATTGACACGAGCGTGGGCGAAGCTGACAGCCAGCACGTTACCCATATTACTGAGGGCCACAAAGACGGGCAGACTGCGGGCAGCAGCACTATCGCCAAAGACATTCTTGAAGAAGAGGCCAGCAACAATGACGTCGGATGTGGCCAGGTCGGCCTTGGGGATGGCGGCGAAGTAGGCGACGTTGGCCAGGACGTAGAGGATGGTCACCCCGCCCACGGCCAGGGGCGCGGCGATGGTCAGGGTGCGGCGCGGGTCCTTGATCTCGCTCAGCACGTAGTTTGCATTCTCCCAGCCCTTGTAGCTGTACACAATGTTGAGCAGCGCGTTGCAGTACTGGTAAGCGCCGCCACCGCCGTAGCCCTCGCCGGACTCGATGGCAAAGGCCTTGTCGAAGTTGTGCGGGTTGTCGACCAGCCGGTGGCCAGCGAGCGCGGCAAATCCGGCAAAGACGATGAAGAGCAGGACGAAGACCTTGAAGACACCGAGTACGTTGAACAGGCGGATGCCCCACTTGGGCGCAACACCGTGCAGCACGACGGCGAAGGTAGCACAGGCGACGCCGACGGCCCGCGCACGGTAGCTGTCCTTGAGCTCACCTCCGGCGGCGTAGAGGATGTAGCGGCCAAAGGCGAGCGAGTTTCCGGACGAGAAGCCGAGCAAGATCATCTGCGAGGCGAGCACGCACGTGGCAAAGTACTTTGGGTAGCGGTAGACGTATTCGAGGTAGTTCTTCTCACCGCCCGAGCGCGGGATGGCGAGACCGAACTCGAGCCAGACGCTGAGGCCGCAGAATGTGAGAAGACCGCCTGCCGCGATGTTAGTGTGTGGCAGCGATGCTGCTTTTTTACCGGAAGCACTGACCAATAACCCAGAGCATGAGACTGATCCCCACGGATCCGGTTGCGGCAAAGATGCCCGACGGTGTCGAAAAGATACCGGTTCCGATCATCTTGTTTAGAATGAGGAAGACGGCGCCGGTAATCCCCATCTTGCGGTCGTCCGAGTAGGCATAGGTCTGTTCCTCCTTGAGCTCGCCGGCAACAGGGGCTGACGCCTCCTGATAAGACGGGAGCGCGCCCGTCTTGGGCTGCACCTCGACATCGTCGCTGGGGGCCTTGTCGGAAGTTCCCATGGTCTCGGTTCCGTCTGGGTATGCCCAGGTATGCCCAGGTATGCCCAGCTATAGGGGCTCGCGTCGTTGAGTCTTCGAGACAGGCGAGTACTGTGGAACGGAGCGTCTGTCGATCAGTTTTGCGCGCGGAGGATGTCTCCTCTTTTTAAGGCCAGCTACCGTGGACCCGGGCAGCCCACGAGTTGGCGTCATCTCTGGCAAATCTTGTGTGGAACCTTGTTCCCTTGCTGAGGTGGGAGTCCTAATTACGAGCCGCGCTGCCCAGAGCTTCCTCCAGTGGCACGGCAGTACCAGTCGCAGCGTCGTAGCGCCGCCGCACCCGCTGCTATACCTGCCCGGAGCCGCAGAACTCGCCCAACTTGCGCAGCGCAAGCACATATTGCAGACACGGTACTATATGATCTGACGTCTCACGCGACACCCCTTGGATACTCGGCTTCCCCGACGCCCCGGGCAGTGACGCCGTGACGGCAGCAGCGCACCGCATTTACGCAACGGAAACCCGCTTCAGGGCAAGCGGCATCGGGGGGGGGGGGGGGGGGTCTCAGAGGATCGGAGTGCCATGCCAGCATGGCGATGGGGGCGGGGTTGTTGCAGTGGGACGGGGGATGGTGGCGCTTGGCCGGTAAGCGGAAAGGGAAATGGGCAGCGTGCGTCCAGTAAAGCTTGGTTTTTCGGACCGAGCGACTGTTTGGCGGCAGGCCACCATCAGGCCTAGAGCAGAGAGGACCTACGAGGGCCTGACGAATGGACCAACGAGCAGACCGGTTCGGCGCGTGAGAACACTGCATCAGGAAGGTCTTAGTGAGGAGGAGCCTTGGGTGCGCCATGGGAAGCCCTTGGCAGACCTTGGCAACGGCAACGTAGGTTTGGCAAAGGGTATAAGTGTCCGATGTCGTGCTCGAAGCCAAGAATTGCGGCACGATCCGAAAGTCCACAGGGGTCCATCCAAAACATCCACTCGTACCCCACTGTCCCAAGCTTTTAGGCAGCTGCCCCTGCAGCAACCCAGCCACCGACCTCAGCACTCGACACTCCGCACTCAGAGCCCAGCACCCAGCGCCAAATAAGCACCACATGTCTCCGTCGGCGTCAAGGAAAGCCTGTTTGCCATGGATTTCTCCTGCATGTCAGCTCGGGGCCCTCCTAGGCCGCCTCTAGCCAACACCACGAGCTAAACATGAGACTCCTGCATCAAATTTCGAAATAGGGCGCCTTGAGGGCTTTGTAGAAGGAAAAAAAAAAAAAATTCCAATAGGCAGGTGGGTCGGCTTCTCATATTTGGATCTGTGGCCCCCCACCTTACGACCGCACTGGGTATATCTCGCCAGGGTGGATCGCCTTCGTTGTTGTGAGGTCGCCACGACCATCGCCCACCCTGAACAGGTGTGGCGAAACCACCAAGTCAACCGTTTCGAACGCTCCCCGCGCTGCGTCGCCGTCCTCGCAGTCGATGAATTCGTGCCCAATCTGGACCTGCTCGCCTCTTTGCGGAACCGCCAGTCCTAGGAATGCCCGGTGCACTCCGATCTCGAGCGCGAGCGCTCCCGCCACGCTCACGATGTCCCCTACCTTGTCCTCGATTTCCTCAAGGAGCGGGTTTTGGGTGACCTCTCTCAGGACATCAAGGATCTGCGCTTTCACCTTGGCCTGGTTTGCGGTGAACGGCGTCACTAGAGTTTGTGCTTGCTGAGCCTCATCATCCTGGCTAGACGACTCGCTAGCTGACTTGATGGAGCACACAATGGAATGGAACGTCGCCGAGCGCCACCGGTTCGCGGCTTGGTCTGTTCTGAAGAGCTCCAAGTCCGGGTCGGGAATGGGATCTGGACGCATCGTTAGCAAGACACCAACCCACACAGGGAGCCAGCAAGGGGACTCGGAACTGTCTTCCGACAAGCCCGCCGCAGCACTCACCTTCAGCTGGAGCCAGCAATCTCATCCACCCCCTAAAAACATCCATCAACAGCCCGGCCCCTTCTCCATTCCCAAACGCCCCAAACCCACACGGCGCCGAAAAGAACCCGTCCACAATTCTCGCCCAAACCACGCTGCTCAGTAAATGCCTCACTGCGCCCTTTCCCTCCCTCTCTACAAACCCCGTCGGGTCTATCCCCCGCCCCCCAACCGTCCCAGGGAGCCTTAGTTTTCCGAGGTTGAATGGCTGCGTTATAGTCTGCACCATCAATTGCAAATCTCGATAGCTACCGCGCAAGTCGTGGTCGGCTGCCTGCCGAATCTGCTCCCCCGGCTCCGGCCGCAGTGCCGCTAGCGCGCGCGCGTGCTCGTCGCGCTCCCGATAGAGCAGGTTTTCGTAAGAGTCTTGTTGATGCCGTAACTCGGCGGTCCGATCTTCGCGTTCTTGTTGGACCTGAGCTGAGAACTGCTCGGAGATGGCGTACAGCTCCGTGGCGTGGTCAGCGAGAAGCTGATCACGCTCCGCAGATAGGGAGGTGAGTTTAGCATCGGTGGAAGCGTGGTACTCCCCGAGGGTGGTTTGGTGGCTCTCTTGGAGGGCCCGGATCTGCGCATCATGCGCGGCTCGGAGCTTGGCGAGCTCAAGTTGGTGTTGCTGGGATTTGGCGGCGGAGAGGTTGGACACCTTTTGGAGCTTGGATTGCGAGTCGGCCTCAAGATCTATTAGGGTTTTCCGGTAGTACTCGTCCAGTTTCTTGAATTCGTCACGGACTTTCTCGATTTCGGCCTCCCTCTCTCGGATGGCATCCTTGAGCTTTTGAACCTTCCCTTCTCGAGCCTTGATACCCTCCGCCTGCTTATCCAGCTGCCCCCGCATCTCGGACAGGCCGGCGTCATTTTCGTACTTGAGGCCCTTTATTCTCTCCTCGTAGCTGACTTCGATATCGGTCGTGAGCGCCTTTTCCTGTTCCCTAAACCCGAAAGCCTGCCTTTCAAGTGCCTGTTGATGAGTTCGGGAGAGTTCCGCTATTTCCTGCTTATGCTTGGCAATGTTGGCATCACTCGCCTGGAGGGCTGCTGCAAGTTCCTGGCTTAATGCTGTCTCCCGGGCAGCTACCTCAACCAACTGTCTCTTTGTCTGGTCCAGCTCGCTTAGTCCCATGTATATCTCTCTGTCTCGCCGTTCCAAATTCTTGTCCATGGCTTCTTGATCCTTTTTCATTTGTCCCAGGGCTTGATTCATCTCTTCTAGCTTGTGGGTCTTTTCATGCAAAGCCGAAGTCCGCATGTCGAGTTCTTGGTGTGCAGCCATCAAGTCCTGTTCCATCTTGTTGGCTCTCCATTGGTACTGCTGCAGCGTCTTCCTCGCCTCTTCAACTTCGCGATCAGCAAGCCGCAGTCTGTCGGCATGCTTCTGGCGGTCTTCTCTCAGCTTGGCTTGCAACTCCTCAACCTGGTTAGCCTGAATCTGAGCCGTCTGATGATCTTTTGGTGCCAAAGATGTCGTGGAGTCGTCACGGTGTCTTTCAAGAGAAAACTCTGGGTGAGGTTCCAATGGCAGCTCTGCTCCCTGCTTTGACCTTGAGCCCATGCTTACGCGCTTGGAGTGGCCAATTTTGTTGACGACGCTCGTGGGCCGCTCTTCTTTACCATTCGACACGCCACCGACTCGGGGCCCCTGGTCCGGGGCGATTTTGGCAGTTTGCTGCCCCCACATGTGGTAGTCCTGTGCATTCAGCCTAACGCTTTTCGACGGGGGCTCCAAGTCGACGTTGGGACTAGTAGGCGCCGATTGAAACGGTCCCGAGGCGGTTCGGACGGGGGCCGGACTAACTGGGTGACCCTGCCGGCCCTGGACGAGACCATGTCCCGTTTTCGATAGAGTCGAAGCGCGTCGCACGCCCGAGTCATCATGATCCGACTCTAATCGCAATCCGCGCTGACTGGATGAGCGATAAGGAGCTGTTTGGATCGAGTCGCGGCCGTCGGGGCTTTGTCGTGGCTTCGAATGGTCCCATTTGGGCTCTTCTGAGCGTTGCGGACCATTTCGAAAGGACAAGTTGGGCCATCCCCGGGCTTTTTGGCTGTCTTGAGCGGGCTCCGAGTCTGTGAATATCGCGGTGGGGGGTTGGAGAGGGCGGGAAAGATGGGCATCTGCGACTTGATTCACAATGACTTTCTTCTGTAGCTCGGGTGGCAGACGCGACAGATCGGTTGGGGAGAGAGTCGCAAATAGGCTAGGCGGGAGCGCCAAGAGTAGGCTAGGCGGCAGTTGCAAGAGGAGATGAGGGCTAATGGTCGACAGAGTCTCGAGGGGGAGCTTTGCGAGCGCACTTATGGGCAGCGCGGAGATTCGTTCTGGGGGCAACTGCGCGAGTGTCTCGGGAGGGAGCTTTGCAATGACAGATGTGGGCAATTGTGCCAGTGTCTCCAGGGGCAGTCGTGTCAGTGTCTCAGGAGGGAGGTTCGCGAGTGTTTCCTGGGGAAGCCCCATGAGAGTCTCGATTGGAAGCTTGTTGAAAATGTCGGACGATTCCTTATAGTTGGACCCCTTGCTGGCTGAGGAACGCTCTTTCTGCTTTGTGGTTTTGGATTGGGCTTTGTCCAACGGTGATCCATTTTTGAGCCCTTGCTTCAATGATTTGAGAATGGCGCTCGCGCTCGCGCTCGCGGGCATGTTCTCGGGCGGGAATCAGGGCCGCAAAGCACCGACGAGGTGGGACGCGGCATGCAAATAGAAAGAAAGGACTCGGAGGGGGGCGATGTGTGACGCGGGGTGGAGGAGGATGGCACGGAGACAATGTGTGGGCTTGCCTACCTACCCTCGGTACCTCGCCCAGGTAGGCTGCGGGCGCCCATCTGTCTGCCTTGGGCTGCCTTGGTTGCTTGGCTCTTTCCTCCTTCAAGTCTGGTGGAAGGCACAACCCCGCAGCTGAAATGCACGCATCGCAAGTTCCAGACGCAGCCAGCTTCGCCCAGTTCCCTCACTGGACGCCACATGGCCAGCGACCCGCAGAGCCGGGCGCACCATGACGGAAATGGGAATTGGCATTTTGCTACCATGTTCGTCTCAGCCTTGTCTGCGTTCCCTCTCTTTAATGCGGTCACGGGACGGCGTTGGAGAAGGCACTTTGACTATGGTATCGAAAAGTAAAAAACCCCCAAAATTTTTTACTAAAAAGCAACTTTGCGCTCTTTTCCGGATCCGAGCCGGAATCTAAGACACCTATCCGATGACCCCCAGGCAAGACCGCCGTTGCCCCACCCACACTTCCAGAGCCTAGTGGTAATCACTACCATCTCCTTCGAAGTACTTGTAGGTTGCCGACTACCCACTTGGAATGGGGTAGTCGTACCCGGGACCACCAAGCTATACCGTTTCTTCTGCACCTTAATTAGCACATGTATTTTTCAACAATGAGATTTGGTACCTAGGCACACCATAGATGTGCCCAGCGCCTCCCCCCATCCTTTGGGTAATTTGGGGGTCATCAGATACAAGGCTTATTTATCTAGGCGCAATACCTCTCGTTTTGGTATCGGTCCCATGCACTGGAAATGAAATTGATTAGTTTTCAAGACACTGGATGCCTGTGTGCTGCCAATTACACCAAGAGACCCACGGCTGCTTTGTTAATTATATACCCACTTAAAATTAGCACTTGTACACCTTTTGCAGCCACCGGCACCCCTCTTTAAGCGAAGTAGACATTCTACATTCCATTTATCATCACTTCATCTTAAAATGGATAAAAGTACATCAGCTGCATTTCATTTATCAATAAAATTATTTACCCTTTGTAGAACACCATTATGAGGAAGCCTACAAGTAATGCTCTAGTCGGTGAATATTTATGCCGATGTCGCTGATGTCTCCGAATTCCTACTTTGAGGTAAGCATCGGAGCATAATGAAGTTTCCGGTGTTACTCCGACGGAATTGGAAGACATGTTAGTCATTCTCACAACCAAGTTGCAAAGACAAATGTTTCCAGGCAATGGTGTTGCTACGCCCCGAGTCATGTCAATGTTTGCTTGAGGTGGGTCTCAGTTGTAAGATGCTACATTTCTATTTAAGACCTAGGCCCGCCCTGCTGATATCCTGACATTGCTCATCGTCCCTCAATGACATTCCCATCGATATCTTGCTGTATATCTAGATAAGCCATGACTACAGTTTCCACCGTCGTCTTTATCACAGGTGCAGGGAGAGGTGTGTACCTTTCTTCTCTTAAAAGTTCAAGTTCTCAATAACACATTGCCTTCTGACTGGAGTGAGTGGTTAACACACAATCTTTTACATAGGTATTGGAAAGACATTGGTCCAGACATATCTCTTGCGTCCCGACCACATCGTCATTGGCAGTGTCCGAGACAGAGCATCCCCAAACGCTCAAGAGCTGCAGGACTTGCCAACTGCTACCGGCACTCGCCTGCTCTTGGTCAACATTGAGAGTTCATCCCCCACAGATGCTACTAATGCCGTCAAGGATTTAAGAGCGGCCGGAATTGGGCACGTGGATGTTGTCATTGCGAATGCAGGCGGTTCAGGGTCCCGAGGCGCTGCCGTTCCGCTTCAGCTTGTCGACCCCAAGGCGGTGGCCGAGTGCTTCGGTATCAATACTCTCGGGCCGCTCCTCTTGTTTCAAGCTATCAGGCCCTTACTTCAGAAGTCCAGCAAATCACCTACATGGGTGGCTATTACCAGCGCTGTCGGCTCCATCGGCAATATGGAGGCCTTTGGGTCCCACGTCGCTCCTGCGTATGGCATCTCCAAAGTCGGGTTGAACTGGGTGACACAGGCTGCTCACTCCGGCAACAAATGGCTGATTGCATTTGTTGTGCACCCTGGGTAGGCATTCATTAGCATTGGACTCCGAGTCTTCGTCGTTGTCAAACCCGGATGATCTCAACCCCGACCTTGACGGACTGAACTAACACCCGTAGCAGTCTTGTGCAGACCGAGGGCGGGAACAGAGCTGCCAAGGCAATAGGGCTGGAAAAGGCGCCGCACACTCAGCAGCAGAGTGCCGATGCAATTATCCACCTCGTAAGTCCTGGACGTAACTCCAGCTGAGAAAAGGAGAGAATTGACATTGAATCGTAGGTCGACGCCGGCAGCCGCGAGAATTCGTCGGGAAAATTCTACAATGCCATCGACGGCACCGAAATCCCTTGGTAGACAGCCGGCTCAGCAGCTGGTGAGTAGCCAAAGAGTGGAAGTGGAACAACAGAGACTCGCCTGAATTATATGCCCAGACATTTATTACATTTCTAGATATGTCGTGCTTTATGTTTGGAAGTACCAGAGTATTTTTCTGTCGTGTCTTATAGACGTGAGACCCACCATCTGTTCGCGGTTTCCTAGATAGGTAGTGTCAACGCGGAAGTATGGTATTTTCGGGTCGTGACTTCCCTTTCCACTCCTGCTGGCTGGCAGTGGCCGCCAGGAGCGCCTTCCTAGTGGGAAATAAAAGCACCAAAAAAAATTGGCGGGCCTTTTCCCACATCCAAATAGCACATCCCACTGGTAATCCCCCATATCGCTTTCATTACCACTTTTTTCCCTGCATTACCGACCAAGCGTCCGAGAACTTCTAATACTCGATAGAGTATCATACGGCTTCACTTGCGAATCCCAACACGCTAAAGGAAGTTTTCTTCCAGACCTTTCATCTGAGACGCGTCGTCACCAGCAAAAAGCAAGAATCACAGCGATAACAGCAGCTTTCGTCTTTCTCGCGCTTGCCCCACCCTCGACCGCAACCGCAAACCCATCATTAAATAACCTTCTCTTTCGACCGTTATTTTAGCTACCATCCTACTCATGGCACCACCTGTTCCTCAATACCCATCAAGGTATTAAGCAAAAACGTCTGTCACGATACACCAGCGTGATCGGTAAGCTCCTACCTCGGCACTAGATATGAATATTTCTCCATATCGAATGAAGCGCTTGAACATAGGATTCCAACAGAAAATTGAAGAAACGCCAAGCAGGATGGAGCCAGGACTCGACAACGACAAGCAATCCCGGGCTGAGATTGCGGCCACAAGAGCGGCCATCACGGCGATGCGCGCAGACATGCGCAAGGCCGTGGACGCAAATATCGCAGCCCTCCAAGCCTCCATCATAGATATGCGGAGCTTTTGGTCCACCTATGATGAACGCCTTGCTGCGATCGAAAAGAGGTTGGATGACATGGAGCGTCTGCCACCGGCGACCAGCACTCCCAAAGCGCGAATGGTGGATGTTGGCACCCAAACCGGCATTGGCACCTATACCGATAACGGCTCTCGGGGCTCCATGGCAACTCAGACTCCCAGAAGATTGGATGTGGCACCGACCAGACCAAAGAACCAGGTATCGAGTGACATGAACTCGGCAGCTCCTCTAGTGAAGTACAGCTACCTTCTTGGCTGTATCGATTGCGGGTCGGTATCTCACACGCGCACGAATTGTTACGTTCGGCCTAGAGGCCCGATCTAGTGCAGATACTGCAAGAAGCTTGGGCATGGCCTTCTAGATTGCAAAGCCAGCATGCGTCATCTGATCAGTGCTTTGTCCAGGCATTCTCTGGAGGAGATTATGTAAAACATTCCAGTTATTGCGAGCAACCCGGGATTTGAAGTGAGGGAGGTACTAGCCGGGATGCGATACTGCATTCTGAACGCTGCAGCTACCGAAAACCTGCGTGCCACCCATTGGGGGGTCTGGAAAGACCCTCGTAAGCCGACAGCAGATGCCGCTGATGAGGCTAGCACAGGGGACGGTCTAGAGGCGAACGGGAATTTGCTAACGATATAAAAGGGATTAGGGTATTTGCAAAGGAGCAGATAAGCATAATGAGGCTTGTTGGAAATGTAAAATACTTCAGCGCTGGTCATATTGCAAACTTGATGGATGCCTGATGTTGATTTTGACTTGTGTTTGCCCGCTTCCAGTTGCGCCGCGAGCGGTGATTGGGCAGATGGTTTAAGACAGACCCGCCCCCTGATGGCGAAAAGCCAGCCCGCCCCCATTCCCCAGGTTTCAAAGCTTGTTCCAACTTCCACTGATCTCCCAAGTACCTATCCAACTCAAAGATGATGTATTGTCCACACACTCTCGTTGATATGCCAGGGGGTTTGATGCCGCTTGCACTTCAAGTTCGCCGTTGGTATGTATTACGACCTCGTATGTATGTACCACGGTAACATTCTATCTGCCATAGCCAGATGCTGATAATGTCGAGATATCCCTTGCAGCGAACTTCCTCACGGAGCCGAATTTGTTATATATTTCTTTTATTTTTATCCTATTTTATTTTCTTTATTCTTGGCTGGAATGGAAATTTCACCGTAGGTAGGACTCCCCGAAAAGACTCGGATGGCATCCCTTCGTCAGCGCAACAGCCTGGCCGGGTTAGCCTTGACCGGGTGATGGTGGGAATTGTGCCTAACAAAGCCTTTCGGCCAGGACTAGCAACTAGATCCCAGAGGCTTCCCTAGTTACAAGTACATGCCCTCCAGATCACCATCAAGAGGATTCGATATTCCTATACAGCAAAACGGTGGCCCCACAGTGCAATTGGCCTGCGTATCTGACCAACAGAGATAGCGGAAAGGCACCACGGCACCGCCTCGTGCGAGGTACCCCATGGAGAAAAAAAAAATAAAAAATAAAAATGAAACACAGAAATCTGCTAACAGAGTCCTCTCTGGAGGAAATACAGGTCGATAATGCATAGAAGTCAAAACACCATCCTGGACAGCAGGGCCTCGATCTCCCGATCACATCAGGATTCCAGTGAAGGCCAAAGCGGGACGACTCGACGTGCAAGGTACGCATCCACTACCTAGCGCCAGACTCTTCCAGCACCAATAGCGACAAAATACTTACTCAAAGGCGGCGCCGCAGAGCCACGCTGCATCCCCTTGTTGCCAATCTTCTGGTTTCGGTCTCGCCGTTGTTTAATACTTTCGAGTTATGTTGGTACTATTGGGCTCAAAGAAACCGGCCACAGAAACGACACTTGTCGGATTCACGGCGGCTTGGAGTTGAAGCCCTTCAAGTTGATCTCCCTGTCAGCTGTACGGCGACTGAAAGACCAATCATTCCTGGCGGGCTCGACGGGCTCGACGGTTTCCCCGAATGGCAAGCATCATCACTTCCCAGCCGACGGGATTGGCTTTGCTCCGCGCCGGCAGCCAGAGCAAGACCGAAGCCTGCGTTCTGTACAACGCCCCTGTCTCTCTGGCTTGCCGTCAGCAGGCCGTGATTCGTAGGCAGAGGCGGAGAGAATAGCTGTAGCTTGCGGGCCCTTGCGCCGCCTCGGCCGGGCTATTGGGCGGACACCCAAGCAGCGACCTATGCCTCCGACATCAACACCCCCGGCCATGACTACGGACCCTGGTTGGATATCTAGTGAAGCCATTCTCGACGATAGGCTGGTCTAACCTGAGGGTAGCTGCTTAAATGCGCGCCCATTGGCAGCGAAATTATCCAGAATAATCAGGGGGCTGGGTCACTGCTCGAACCATTGGGGGAGGGGTCTCGGCATCCGGAATCCTATTTGGGATACAGGGCGGACTAGCAGCATGCTCTCATCGGGAACACAATCGGAGGGGACGATGTGTCGAGTGCAGTGGTGTCGGCAGCTCTCTATGACGGCGGCAATGTGTTTTTGTCGCTCCATCGCAGAGAGGTCTTGAGAGCAGGTAGGCTACGACGGTGCGGTTGGCTATCTACATTAGCGACGGTGAATTGGCGCGGATGAGATACCGAAAATACCCAGGACTGACTGAGGCCGAGGTGGATTGCGGCAGCTGCGTCCAGGCGAAGTGCAGTTGAAGCAGTGGCAAGTCGTCGAGCGTTGTTGGGCCTGGGGGAGCGCTTGCAGGGGAGGAACGGGTGCCAACAGAATCTGGCGGCACGTGACTTCGCGTCCCAATCCGCTCTACCCCCACCACGCTATTGGTCACAGTATTTTTTTTTGGCTTGGAGCGCCATTTTCCGCAGCGTCGAGCCCCCGCCGCTTGAGTCTCGCTAAATCGCGGCTCCTGACCCCGCCTAATGCGCAAGTCACCCGAGGGCTTCCATTTTTCCAGGTTTGCATGAGCCGTGGTTCTGCGACGCCGCGCCTGCGCTCATTGTCTTGCCGTGCCGTTTATTGTTTTAACTTGGAATCGAGCCCTCCCGTTCCGCGGGGGGGGAGGGGGGGGGCATGGAACTCTCGAGTGTCTCGAACGCAAAAAGGGAGCTTTGCATTCTCCGTCTGTGGGCAATCTTGCAACGCGAATTGTGCAATTGTGCAATTTTTCCATTTTCGCCATTTCTCATTTCTCTAATTGGTCACACCGCCAGCAAACGTTTGATCTGAAAATCGGAAAATCGGGACGACGTGGCTGGACAGGCTTGGCCTGCCGAGCTTGGCTGTCGCTCTTGCTGTCAAAGGGTGGGTCTGCTGGGCCGCGTGGCTCACCATCGGGGCCGTGCTCTCGTGCTGGCTGCGCGCTGCGCGCAGGACTGTATTCTGAATTGGCGGCGGGGCCACCCACTGAACCTGGCAGTCCTGGCGGTCCTGGCAGTCGCAGCTAGCTCCAGCTGGGGGTTGACTGGGGGTGCCGCGGCGGCGTCGCGAACCGCGTAACCAACCAAGCCCCAAATCGCCAAATCTCGCAAAATCCTGTCTTTTCCGGCCTCGATTCTCCCCCTCGCCCTGCCATTCCCCTCTGGCCCTCCCCAACGCCGCCTGCCCTCGGGCCCATTGCTATCATTTCGCCCACCTCGCTCCGGCCACCTGCTCGCTGCTCTTGCTGCCATGGATGTCGGCTCGCCCTCGGCGCCGCGCTTCGACTCACGACGTGTCGATAAAGACGACACGACAATCCCGCTTTCGGCACCCAGCCGAGCTGCGAACCTTGCTCTCGGCAAAATGCACCGCCAGCCAGGCTCGACGCCGAAACCAGCCGGCCAGGAGCCTCGTCCCTCTGCCGCTGTCGACGCGACTTCATTTCGCGTCGCCCACTCCGGCAACCCGACCGGACGCGACCTCGCTAGGCCCAGTGCCGCTGACTCCCACGTCGCCCCAGCATCCCGAACCCACGCATCCCAGCCCTTCCAGCTGCCGCAGCCTCATCCACCCACCAAGCACGCGTCTGCCGCCGCCAGCACCCATCTCGCCCAGCCCTCGCCGAGACACCGCCTCCCGCTGTCCAGCAGCAACTCCCAAGACACGAGCTCCACCAACGACACTGACCTCGTGTTTACCCCGCCCGCGAGCGAAGGTGGCATGAGCCCCGGAAACGGCAGCACCCAAGACTCGAGCCAGGAGTCGCAGCTCCTGCAGCTGTCCCAGATCGCCGCCGCCCAGGAGAGGATACCCGACGGCGCTGTCGAGGCCGCCGCCAATGGCACGTCGTCGAGGAAGAGAACGGCCGACGGCACAGTGAAACACGCGCGTAACGCATCGAGCGCGTCGCCGCCCGTCCGCACTGGCGGCCACGGCCACTCGAGGAACACTAGCACTGTCAGCATGGCCTCGACCACTGGCAGCCGCATTGGAGAGGCATGTTTCTGCCCAATCCAGGCTAATTCGGTCTTCCTTGCTAACATCTCCACTCCCAGCTTTCCGAAGAGCTCAAGACACGCCTCCAGTATGCAATGCTCAAAGTTAGTCACGGATGGCAGGGGCAGTCAATTGATCAAGTCGAGACGCTGGCCTCGCAAGCGGCCTCCCCAACATCGAGCAACTCGACGATACACCTAAGAAACGGGTCTTCAGCCAGCCCGCAGCTCTCACAAAGGGGGAGCAACAATACCACCCCGGCAACTGGCCTATCACAGCAGTTTCCGAATCGTCGAGCCGACTCTCTCTGGCGAGAGTCCGCGCGGTCAGGTTCCAGTGGCAGCCCGACCTCACCAGTCAAGACGACACCCGTTCTTGCTCCAGCCGTGTCCATTCAACCATCCCGACACCTCAACCATCGTCGGAGAAACTCTAATCCAAAGCTCACCCCCACGTTTCTCTCCCACGCCTCGCCACACACTGGGCCACACACTCCAGCCCAGCCCAGCCCCTATCTTGGAACAAGGCATCAGAGCACGCCGGTGGTGGATCCTATCCTCTACTCACCCCACCAAAACGTGCGGGAACAAGACGCCATCGAGTCTCTTCTCTTCATGAGCAGTCCTGGAAATTCGGCTAACCTCAAGCATACGTTCCCCTCGTCATCCCAGCCACTCCCTTCGGGCAGCAGTGGGCCACAGCGGACTGCTCTCCCCACCTCGCAACCCCGGAAAAGCCTCCCCAGCGGGAGACCGATACATCACGCCCGATCCCAGTCCCAGACACTGAAACGCGTTGGATTTGAAAAATCACCAGGTGACATGGACGTTGACGAGCCCTTTGGGACTCCCCAATCCAGGGGTACTCCACGGAGGAGGATCAACGGAAGTGTTAGCCACGGCTACGGCGAGATCCACGTTGCAACACACGCCCCAGGACCTCGGCTCAAACCGCTGCCCCTTTCTACGGGTCTCACGGTACCCTCGAGACCACGCCCCGTGCTGGGAGACGAAGATATCGAGAGCATGTTGACCCGAGCGGCGGCTGCTGATGACTCCGACTCGGAGGGGGAGATTCAGATCCCAGTACCCCGGACGCGCCGGGACGGCGCTCACCCTGTGGGCGCATGAGTTTTGCTACCGCCCTGATAACAGGAACGTGGCCATAAGGGAGCGACAGGGGGGGGGGGGGGTCGGCAGTGGTCAGCATATGCTCGCCCACAATTTTTGCTACAACGGCCCCGAGCGGCTTTGCTGGGTCAGTCCCTGGAGGTTGATGACACTATTGGACCCAAATACTGGCTTTACTTTGCTCTGCACCGTTCTACCAGGCATCCATCGCCAGCACGGCAAGATGCATGAGCCAACCTGCTGCTTAGGACCCTATATCCCACTGGGTGCTCAACAAGGCCACTTGCGTTTCTGTTCCAGCTACCGACTTAACCATAACTGAACTGAGGTTACGATCTTGACATGAGCCATGTTGATGCAAGGGTTGCGCCAAGGTTTGGCAAGGACTCGGGGCTACGTTTGATGAGGCGCTGAGGACACGGTTTTCTTTTCGCTGTTGATGTTGGCCCCAACTTAGGGAACGAACCTTTCTATTACATTCATGAATCTGCTCCTGAGATTCGCCTGTCGCACGATGATGTGGCTGGCCGATTGCATTTGGGACCGGCGTTTGACACGTTATCATTTGGCCTTGAGCCTTGACCGGGATGGACGCACCCGCAACGCTATTGATGATGGGTGGTGGAGAGTGGGGAGGCGAGTGGGTGTACATATTGCGCTGATTTCGCGTGGGAAGACGGACGAATATTATTACAGTTTGGCATGTTTACGAAACAGCATTGGCTTTGAGTTCAGTTATGATGTGTGTGGCATTCTGTGGCGCTAATTTTTTCGATAAATCCTAGTGTTGAAAAAGCTTTACACATTGAGCTGTTCAGGTAAGCCAAGTGGCGGGCAGCTAGCCGGCCTCAATACCTATATAAAGAGTAGTTCGCTCTTTTCCCTCTCAATCTATCTCCCACCTGCTTTCCATTTTTATTTTTTTTTCAAGCTTCTTTCCATTCTCTTTTCCTTCTATTCTCTTTTCCTTCTTTGGCCCCGAATACACTACAGCAAGCTGTCTTGCCCATTCTTTGTCACCTCACGATTTTTGTCTCATTTGAACGAGTATCAATTTCATCTTTTACATCTTCTCTCGTTCCCTCGACCACCCTCGACTACCCGCGATCTCACCCTCGATCCCGCCTTATTCCCGAAAGCATCAAACAACAATCCAACGTCAGCCAAGCGTCGACAAACGACTTGCACAGCACCGTCGCCAACTGTCCACCGGGGAAAATAAAAGCGGGAGTGATCCCTCGGCGGGTCAGAGCTTGATACTTGTAGTGACCAGGGGATCACTCTCGTGGCGCCCACCGAACACTCCCCCGCTCCCCGCTCGCCGCCGCCAATGGCAACGACAACGACGACGACGACGAAATTGACACGAACCGAGCAGGGAGTAGTCCGCCGGGACCGGGGTAGCGGGGGCGTCGGCGTGCGGGGTTGAGATTTCCATGTCCGGCGCGAAAGCCCGCAGACCAGAATCGACCTGAGGTTGGGGATGAGAGAGAGGAGAGCCCAGGGAGAAAGTTGGACAGACCCAAGGGACTTAATCCGAGTTATTCGGAGGTCAAACTCTCTCCCGCGCCGCCCACCACCCACGCCGCGCTCCATCCCCATTGGAGGCAGTGGGCTGGCCTGCTGCGACCTGCAGCAGACTTCACCAGAGGGAAAGGGCAGCTGTCGCTACCGGTCGTCAAGGGGCTAGCCACCTATGGGTTGGGGGGTGGGAATGGTCGTCGATGTCGTAACCATCGCCGCAGCATCACCCACGTCGTTCAAAGTCCAGCAGCCGGTTGTATAAGGACAATCTGGAACACACAGCAGTACGGGACAAGGGGATAGACCCACCTGGTGAGATGCCCACCAGGGTTCCCTATTATCACCTCTTGCCTTCGGAGAGGTGACACACCACAAAGCCGCAGCACCCCCCCCCCCCTTGGCGGCTACGGGCCCCGAGTTCTTTGGGTGGGGAGAGCCGCTGGGAAAGACTGCTTAGTAGCGGGTCGAGTCTTGCTAGCGGTCTCCACCGGGCGGTGCAGTTTGTCTGCGGACGAAGGCATCGTGGGGAGAGACTCGCGGGCTTTGACGCGCCACCAAGGTCCGGGGACTGACTGAGGCTGTTGAGCATGTTTTTCACGTGCATACACACTCTTTTTGCGAGGTTGAGACAGGCCCAAGTGGGCTCGTGTCTACTTTGTGACTAGGAACGAGATAGATACAGGGTAGAGAGTTTCAAGCCTCACACTCCCTCCTAAGCTTTCATGCCAGTCATGCCAGCCATGGAGTCGCCCTGGCCAGGGAGGAATTTCGACCAGCCCTCGATATTCTCCCGGACAAAGTCCTTGACGGTGCACTTGTTGGCCTCGGACATGGCCTGCTTCTTGATGGAGCCGCAGCCGTCGTAGAAGCACTCGGGCTTGTCCATGGCGCGCTGGAGCGCGTCGCCCTTCCAGCCGAACATGTAGTCGGCGTGGGTGCCGGCCGCCGTGCCCTCGAACGACCACTGGAACGGGTTCGCGTCCTTGCCCGGCGTCCACAGGTCGGCGAACTTGGGCGTGTCCCACTCGATCTCAAACGTCACCTGCGGCACCCGCACCGGGTGGCTCGACGGGCACGCCGGCGCGTTGTCGAAGCCCTCGCTCCGCACCGTGTTGTACATGTGCGACTGGTGGTCGGGGCTGTCCAGACTCTTGCCGTCCCAGCAGCTGTTTTGTGCCTGTTTAGCATCACTCCTTTCAAGGGGGGGGGGGGAAGCGTTTTGCTTTGGTTTGCTTACGGAGCGAAGTGGTGGGTAGTGAAGATGCCACCGTTGCACTTGCCCGTGGGGAAGGTTGACAGCAGGGTGCCACGGTTGCCCCCTGTGATGCACTGGTAGCTCAGACCGGCGTGCTGCTTGCCCGTCGTGGTGGGGCTGCCGACTGTCATGCGGAATCCCTAGAAAGCCGGATAAGCCACAGAGCAGAGAAAAAGAGGGAAAGCATCCCCAAACTCACGGGCGGGAATGCCTTGATGGTCTGTTGCTTGAGGTTGTCCTTTGACAGGTCAAACTGGGTGTAGTAGATGGTCAGTCCGCCCGAGGCACCCTGCGATCCGCCCAAAAGGGGCTGGACGGGCTTCGGCATGACGCGGTGGTAGGTGCCGTTTTTGGGGTCCTTGAAGTACATGTGGGCGACCCAGTAATTCGAAAAATCCTCTGACATCTGGCACGTGGTGCAAGTAGCCCGCGAGGCGACATCGCCCTCCCTATCAAGCAAAAGCAACCTATTAACTACGGCAGGACCAAAATTGCTGCTCAGAAAACAAACATACATGGTAGCGTTGAACGCATTGCCTCCCACAATCATGTGGAGATGGGCAGACGGGAGCGCGCCGGGCTGGGCAGCGGGATCAAGCCGCTGGGTGGTCAAGCTCGAGCAGGGGAAGCGGAGGCCGGCCTGGGCGGACGTGGCGAAGGCGGCCAAGAGCCCGAGAGACGGGGTGAAGGACTTCATCTTGGGCGGGATTCGTGTGTGTGCAGAGAGACGGGTGCCAGTCCAGCAGTTACGGAGTGGTCGATGGGCAGGAAGAGTCGAGGCAAGTAGGAGAAAAGCCAAGCCGGGGGAGACCCCACATGCAGTTGGGCTACTTTTATACCTGTAGCTAGGTACGTGCTGTGGACGACGTGCCTGCAGAGAACACGTCTGGAACATGACCCGGAACTAGGCCGCGGAATCGTATTTGCCGGCATCTTATCGCCTCCTATCTCGCTTTCCGACCCCTATATGCTGGGCTAATAAACAAAAAGAACAAATTGGAACGACTTGGGTGCCTACATGGTTGTCGGCAAGAGCATGTTTGGCCGAGAAAGGAGATGGACGACCGCAGGGTCTGACCAATGGGAGTTATTCCGTATAACACATATATCCGGAAGGCCGGCAAATGGCCGCCATGACCATTGTACCGAAACAAGCTTTTCCCATGCTATTGCGCTTATTGGCTTTTTAAAATTCGTCACGCGGATATTCTTCCAAAGTGCGGCCCATCGGGTTGTGTCTAAGTTGGGGATATTGATCTCTTTAGCGAGGTCTGGTGTTAAAGCCGATGCTATGGCCGTGTCACGATTGCTGCTTACTCGTTGTTTGTTGTTTTGCAGACGTATGCAATGCTCCTTTGGCTTGATTGGGCTGAATTGAAGCAGCGCAGCGTCTTGGTGCGCTTGCCAAATTTCATCGAGAGGTGTCTACGAGGAAGACATGCCTCCGGGAATATCGCCGCCCTATCACGGGCTAGGTGCCTACGTTGTCCCCGAGGACCACTACTTGCACCCCAATGTTGGAAATGGGCGTGCAAGAGGGAGTTCTTTGGGGTACCTCAACCTGTCCCTAAACATCAACTTTTCCACCTCCAATGCATCACTTCGTGCATACGACACCAGGGATTCGCTGGCCGTCACCGACCCAACTACTAGTCTGGCCCTCACTGGCTTATCTATGGGAGAGCGGACGGGATCCCGAGTTTTCCTATAAGTCCTGGTCGTAGGTGTAAATGTATGCCGGATTTAGAAGCCTTGGAGCCTAGGAATGGGATAATGAGTTCCGGAAAATAGGATAATCTCGTAGGTCACTCGTATACGGAGGCGGTACTAAGAACCTAGGATCCGCGGATCTAAGTATACTAAGGTCTATTAGTTCTACAAGCTCTATCTTGCCACCTGCCCCAAAATAGAATCCTACTCTGGGATATAATCGCTGCCCTCGTCGCTAAGCTGCCTCTTGACTCTTTTCTCGGCTGCCTTGAACCGCTCCTCATCTGATTCTGTGAGTTGCTGCGGTGGTGACCGAACCCTTCGCCGCTTCAGCTGATTCTCATGCTGTATCTCCCTGTGCCCATGATCCCTGCGCTCCACTCTAGCCTCTGCCTCCTGCACCATTTTGTAAAGTTGAGAAAACAAAATAGTAATCTCCCCGGGGATGTCATCGATTCTGAGGCAATCGGGCCAGTACCAAAAATCTTTAAGCCCGATGCGAAGGATCCGTTCCCCATCGACCAAACTACCATCTACTGCCCGAAAGATACCTGTTTCCGTCTCAGCTGCTTCAAGTACGGCTTGCCCATTTTCCTCAATATATCTTGGTCGCCATACAGTGACCCTGGCTTCTTTTCCCTTCTTCTCCCGGTATCCAAGGTCAATCCCAATGACGACTTGGGTCCGCCCATTTGAACCTAGGATGTACTCATCTGCAAGGAATGGCAAATCTTGTCGTTGTTGTGAATGGGAGACCTCCAAAATAACACATTCTACCCCCGCATCTTTGTGTGACCATGACCCGTCTGGGTGATGGGATCCCCCGTCTTCATTGACAATCTTGGGGCTTCCTCCCGCGTATACGTCCTGAGCGAAATCGGCAGCGACTTTGTCGTTACCTCGCCGAATATCGGTTAGCTGATCTCTGACCAGGCCCTTGAATTCGTCGATTGTGAACTCGTGGACAGTGCCCGCCATACGTAGGACGAACTTGGCGAGCTGAGGGAAGTAGTCGTACCTAATCAGAGGTTAGCCAATGTAATGCTGAACAAGGGGCAGCTGGACAATGGGAAGCTGGATAAGGGGTAGCTGGATAAGGGGAAGCTGGATAAAGAGGGATAGAGGGACAGAGGGGCAGAGGGACAGAGGGATAGGCTACCTACTTTGGCCAGTGGTAGTCCCCTTCGGCTTCGAAACGCGCCTCGAAAACCTTGAACTCGTCACGACTAAGGCTGATGCACCACCACTCCTCTTCGACCTCGACTCGGCCACAGATGCGATTGCGAATTTCGGCGATAATCTTATCGACGCCCGAGACCGGCAAGCCCACAGACGGTGTGGGGGAGTCGGGAGATGCTGTCTCTGGAGGTGTTGCCGGGTAGAGAGTCAGCCGATCGAGCTGGGCGGTTGTTCGCTTGTCGGCCATATGGGCGGACGGCTTTGATGATGATGAAGACAGAATGTTGTTGTGTACCCAGGGCAATTGAAAGGAGTAAGGCTCGCTTTGCTTGTTGGCGATGGAAGGAGCAGGTGTGTTGCAGGGCGATTGCAAGGAGTAAGGCGTACTTTGCTTGCTGATGACGGAAGGAACAGGTGTTGCGGGGCATTAGGAGGAGGGGTTGATTTGCTGTGGCACGTGAACGTAAAGTAGAAGGGTCAGGGTTAATAGTGGGCCAAGGCCCCACTTATGTAGAAACAGGACCATGACTTTTCCAGTAGGTATGATCGTATGTATTGTACTCTCCTCGACTGAGGATTGATATAGGGGTTTTCTGGTAGCTTGTAAACTGGAAATTACGTTTTAAATCTTGAATATATGGAAATATCTGGCTTTCCGGATTTTCCCCGCTACTCAAGCCCCCGTTTGTGCTTAAATGAAGATTACCATCACCATCCGTTGGTGAATCACCACATCAACACAACGTACGTGGTACCTACCTTGCCAGCGAATAGGGTACCTTGTTGAATCCACAATCTCTCCCCCCATTGATGGGAGGGAATTGAGGCCGAACTACGAAAATTGATTACGTCTGACGGTTATACAAGACATCTCGTGAGCCTTACCCGACCTTCTGTGGTGCGCACCTCCCAGCCTCCGCCGACGTGGCAGACTCAGCTACGACTGTGCACAAGTCACTGCAGAATACCTTGCTAAATGCCCACAGTGGTCGCTGTGGTGGGCAGTGCAGCTGGCAGCAAGTGCCACCCTTTCCTCACCCTCCTAGATTTAGGGTTCCACCAATCGAAACAACGCTACCAACCATCTCATGGCGTCCTCTTCCACCGGGACTGACCATGTTCTCCCCACCGAGGCAAGGCCGAGAAACAGGCAGGCAGACTACCCTTGTTGCCCCCCCCCCCCCCCCCCCCCCCCTGTGGCGGAGCAATATGATAGCTCAAAGAACTCGGTACATTATTACTCTGGGGAATGGTGCTGCACATAAAGGAGGCGCGAGATTCTTCGGCTTCGTTGAATCCATCTGCATTCGTCGTTTCCCCGCATTTGGCTTCCACTCTGCAGGCAATTGGCTCGGACTTTTACTAGGTAGATCTTCGCCGTATGACTCTCCGGCCGCGCAAAGCCACCGAAAGGGATCATGGTGCATAAGCTAGCCCGATGCCCCCGAGAAATTGGCCATGGATGAACACAAAACTCGGCCAAGACCTGGCCCAACGTCGGAACGTGAGCAATCCTCAACCCCCAAGACGTCTCAGCAATACCCGCAAAAAAAAAAAACATGGCAGACGGCAACATCGAATCGGCCTTGGAAGCCGCCATAGCCTCAGGCAAGATCAACGGCGCCGTCATCCTCGCCACCGACGCCAACGGCACCTTCGTCTACAACCGCGCCCTCGGCGAGCGCACCCTCCTCTCGGGCGAGAAGCAGCCCCAGCGCACCGACGACATGCTCTACCTCGCCTCCGCAACCAAGCTCATCGCGACCATCGCCGCCCTGCAATGCGTCGACGACGGCCTCCTGACCCTGGCCGGGTCCCTATCCGACATCGCGCCCGAGCTCGCAAGCAAGCAGGTCCTAACCGGATTCTCCGACGACGGCACCCCGCACCTCGTGCCCGCGGCGCGCCCCATCACGATCGAGATGCTCCTCGCCCACACGTCGGGCGTCGCCTACGACTTCTTCGTCCCCAAGCTGGCCAAATGGCGGCAGCAGAACGAAGCGCCTCTGGCGGAGGGCGCGCGTCGCCCCGTCGAGGAGGCCTTCGGATACCCCCTTGCCTTCCAGCCCGGCGAGGGGTGGATGTACGGGCCCGGGCTGGACTGGGCGGGCCGGATTGTGGAGCGGGTCACGGGCGGCACGCTCGGAGACCATGTTCGTCGGCGGATCTGCGGGCCGCTGGGGATTCCGGGCGAGGAGGCGCAGTTTTATCCCGTCGTGGGGGAGGGTGTGCGTGCGCGTCTGGTGGATCTGAATCCGGATGACCCCGAGTGTCTGGGCCGGGCGGTGCTGGGTGGTGGTGGGGATATGAATCGTCGGAGCAAGGGGGATTTTGGCGGGCACGGGCTGTTCATGACGGGGCCTGGCTACCTCGAGGTTTTGAAGTCGCTGCTGGTGAATGACGGGAAGCTGCTCCGCCCGGAGACGGTTGAGAATATGTTTGAGAACCGCATAGGACCTGAGGCCGAGGCGGGCCACCGTGACGCCGTCGACGGCGTGGCTGGCGTCTTTTTCCGCGTCGGAACCGAACCCGGGAGCAAGGTCGGGCACGGCCTTGGTGGTCTGGTGCCTCTGGAGAATACCGAGGGGTGGTATAGTGAAAAGACGATAACATGGGGCGGGGGTATGACATTCAGTTGGTTTTGTGACCGCAAGAACGGGCTCTGTGGGCTCGGCGCCATCCAGGCCCCCCTGCCTATGGATGTGAAGACCGTGTCTGATCTGAAGCAGACTTTTCGCCACGACATGTACCGTAAAATGCATGCGGCATGGAAGGAGCAAGCCTAGGAAATTCTACAACAGAATTACTTAGTAGTATGAAAGTTTTATCAGCAACATATGAATACTATGTGACCAATGGGAATAACTATTAGTAGGTATTGTAGCCACCTGGGGTCAGCCTGTAAGTCTGAGCTGAAAAAAAGTCAAAGCTGAGCAGAGGAGAATGGCGCTAGGAGACGCCACCGCTTCCGATCTCCCATACGGGTATTGGTTGAACCCCAAGTGTGGCCTGATCTACCTCGTATGCTCCAACAGCGCCCTTCTCTCCCAGGGTTGTGATGAAGCCCCTTGATAAGCTCGACCATCTTCAATCATCTCGCAAGTCGCTATTGGCGGAGGCGGCATATGGAATAAACCTCATGACCAAGAAACTCGGGGAGAGGATTGTGTCCAAGATTGTGGGCAACTCGCAGGGAATGTAAGCTGTGGATGCCTTCCTCTATCCCGATAGTTTACTGAGTTGCATTCCAGGTTTCTTCTGGCAACCTTCCAAATCAACTACATCCTTGCTCAGAACAGCAGAGGCGAGATGGGCGGGCGACTCCCTCACGGTCCTTCCCAAGGGGCTCCGGGCTAACTTCGACATGACCATGACGACAATTGACAATCTTCCCTATAAACACCAAGTTCGCTTCGCAAAGCAGACCTTCTTCTGGATCACCACAGCTGCAAGGCCGCTCACGGTTGATGAGATACGGCATGCCATGCGCATCGCAGAAGCGCCTCTCGACTTCAAGCTCAGTACCATCCCGGCCGGGCAACTCTTTGTATAGTACTGCTTTGGTTTCGTCGTGATCGATCCCAAGTCCGACACCGTCCGTCTTGCGCACTTTAGCACTGATGAGTACCTGCAGCAGAGATACTTTGAGTTTATGACTCCTGGTGATACAACAGTTTCACTCGCCTGTGTGAATTACATGCTACTACCATGACTCCCGGGCACTTACAAGGACTTGGGTGAAGACGGCGATCTCTATGGCCCCGCCGAGCAGGATTACGAGCTTCGAAAAATCTGGGTAGACCATATTAATCTCCCCAAGAATCTTTCTTTCTAGTCAAGTCTCTATCTCTGGCTGGAAAGGGAGGGGCATCCTGCTGTTGAAAATGTTTTGCGCTACTGCTGGAAAAACTACCCTTCTTGGATTACGCGGTATCGTATTGGGGTTACCACTCCGCCAGGACTTTTCTACTCTTGTCTCTGACACGGTCAATCGATGGCTCCAAAACCATGAGAGTTTTGCGTTTTGGCCTCTGGGAACTCATGCCTCGAGACGCTTTACAACCGCGGGGCGACGTCAACTCAAAGACAGCCAACGGAGATACCCCATTGATGATTGTTCCCGACATCAACGTCGCCCTAGGCACACCGCTCCACATAGCTCTAGACCTCCGCGATGTTGGGGTTATCGACGCACTCATGAACCGGAGGGATCTCGACATCAATTCGTTTCGGAGGAACAATCTGGCACTCACTAACACCTTCGTGACTGCCATGAACTTAGATACGGTGGACACAATTTTGAAGCGCGAGGATCTTCTTCCCCGTTTTTTCAGACCCCCTTACCCATCACTGGAAAACGAAGTCTTGATCTTGTTGGAAGACATCTACATAATGACACACCGGGGGCTACACGATTTCCCCCTCATCATCAAGGCCCTCGCACAAGACTGTTGGACAAGAGGGCAGAGAGACAAGCGGGGATTGCTACTTGAGCTGGGCCTGGGGCTGGTTGTTGGGGTAGGGATATTGAATTGGGGTTGCATCTTAAATTCTACTTGCAGTAGCTCGAGGAGGGCCTGGATCGTCAAATGGCGGATGAATATGACGACACCATCCAACATTATGCAGCAAGCAGACGTATTCAAGCACCTCCACGGTTGTGGAGCTGACTTTACGGCCGACCCAACTTACAAACACCAGACACTGCTTTTTCGCCGCCATCAATGCTGGAGATACAGAAACAGTCAAGGCTCGCTTTGGACAAGAATGGGTCCAATGACGTCGATATCTTGACGCCCAACGGCATATCGCTGCTGATCGGTGCCTCCCTGATGAATGGACTAGACCTGGTCAAGATGCTGGTTGAAAACGGTGCAGATGTCGGCGCAAAAGGCCCTGAAGGCTACAGTGCCCTCCACGCCGCCGTTTCAAAGGGCAGCAAGGAGATTGTCAACCTCCTCCTGAGGTACGGTGCAGACCCTAACGCTAAAGACATTTAGTTTGGAACGCCGTATACGATGGCGGTCGAGAACATAGCTGAAGTCAGGACAGAGCTGCTCAACCATGGAGGAAACTCCTCCATCGAAGGTGCTTGTGGGAGTGGCCCTGCAGGCCTGCCGCGAGGGGCAGGGGAGACGATCATGGTATTTCACTCTTATCAGTCATCTCCTGGGCTTCCTCGGTAACGCCGACGCTTCTAGAGTGGCGTTTGAGCAAACAATGTTCTGGAAAAGCAACTACATGGTAACTATCCACCCGAGCATGTCAGGCATGTCTCTCTGAGCCGACGACATGGTCGCTTGCTGGTAGGTAGGTGATGGTTTCGGAATAAGGAGTAGGGGGGTGTGGTTCCATAATAATAAGGAAGAAAACCGAGCACACCCCGAATGCTTCTTCTAGTGGTCTTGGCACACCTGTCCCCAGTTGCCCAGTTGATGTAGCCAGCACTATGCATGGGGGCAGTGACAAGTGCCATGCACCGGTGGGTGACCGGAGCACATCAGGAGCCTCGCCGGCGAGTATGATAAGGTAGCTTGGCCAATACCAATCATTGGCCCAATCCAGCCTATCCGGCCCTGATGGTGGCGTTCCAGTGATTTAGGCTCCCACTTCTCACCACACCTGTTCTTCTGCTGTTATCTTTGACGACTGTTATCTTGACAATCAAGCTGAAAGCAACCCCAGTGCTCAAATTTCCGTCCCACAAACCATGATTTGGCGGCCCATCGCCGTTTTCTTCGCCATCACCAGTCTCTATTTCAACGGCATCGACACCGTCCCTAACTCGGTGTGTAATGAATAGGGCTTAGGCCTTAGACAAAACGATATTGGAGGAAGCCCGCGTCGATGGGGATAAACGCGTGAACCACTGACATCTCACACTGAACAAGCTGGCTGCAGAAGGCGTGGAAAAAGATGAATATATATGTATCGAGGTAGCAACCAGATGATCCAAAAAAAAAAAAAAAAAAAGAACAAGCGCGAGAGGGCAACTACTTATAACAAAGGCAAGAGAGTGAATTTGCCAGGGGAGTGTGGTGCCCTTGGGGGAACCACACTCCGGAGCGCGCCGGCGAGGCAGCTCGGAGATTCACTGTTCGAGTGCGAGTGACACATCTTATCAACCTTGGCGTGCCTTGCGTTCACAGCTACTCCTGTACCCCAGCCTTCATACGGGCGGCACACAACCCCAGCTTGTAGCAGCACTTTTCCCTGAAAAGGCGTCGATCAAGGCTACCACGCTAGAATACACGCCCAACACGCACGTGGTCAGGGCTCCCAAGAAATAGATGGTGTTCCAAGTGTTCAAAACCGGCCGTTTCAGAAAGGCCCGACGGAAACGTTTGAAGCCTCTGTCCTTGTAGGAATAGGTCCTGGTCTCGGGGTCAAATCGCTCTTCCCCTTCCACCATGGCGTCTCGTTTGATGGTATAACCCAGGGCGATCAGAGCAGGAAAGGTAAAGGTGAAGGACAGGATGAAGGCCGCCCCGATGAACCCGCTGACAAAGCTAAACATGGGAACAGTTGCGCAGATGATAAAGGCGAGAGCCCAGTAGATGGGAGTCAAGACAGCCCAGTAGACTCGGCCCCGTGTGGAGGTGAGATCGGGGAAGCGGAAGAATTCTTGGAGGATGTCAATGTAGAAAAGCTTGAGTCCGACATTGGCAAACAAGGTTCCCACAACAAGGTAGGCGCCGATGCTGAGAGCGTTCGCCACGGTTTGCCAGAGGTATGGAGAGAGGCCCTGCATTGCGGGGTTGAGAGCGAACTGGCCCTGGAAGGAATACATAAAAAGGCCAAAGGCAACGTAGAGAATGTAGATGAAGAGCTCGGCGCAGACCAGAGCCTTCCAGAAGTCCCTCGGCTGCCGCATCTCGGCCATGAAGGCAACAAAGAGCATGCAGCCCCCGTAGGCGAAGACGGCCTGGAGCAGACCGTTGAGGGTGCCGACGAAGCCCAAACCGCCGCTGGCGTATCCGTCGGGCGGGAAGCCGGCGAATTTGGCGATGGGCCCGGGGCCGAAATCCGGCCCGTATTGTGCCATGGTGGCGACAAAGTTGGGCGGACTGCTGACGACGACGACGACGCACAGGAGCATGATGAAGCAGTTGAGACCGACGGCGCCAAACGCCAGCCACGAGAACCTGCGGAGGGTCCGGACCTGCCCCAGGATGCTCCCAGCCGCGGCGAATACGGCCAGGCAGGCAACGAAACAAACGCCTTGGCCGCCGCCGGGACCCCGCGACATTTGAGACAGGGATTGGCCCATCAACAGGATGATGATGGATACCGTGAGGATGATTTGAAGGCTCTGGCAGATGTTGACCAGGCGCCGCGGTAGCCGACCAAACAGCCTCATGAAGAAATCCCCGTATTCTCGCAGCGGGTAGCGGTCTGAGTCGAGACCAAGATAGGCCTTCCAGATGATCCATCCAGAGTATGTCGAAAGCACGCCGAACACGGTGAAGATGGCGATGCCGGGGCCGTAGCCCATTTGGGCAAAGGCCCATGGGGTGGAGAAGGGACCAAAGACATCAGCTGTGATGAGGTAGAAGATGGCACCCCAGCCGGCGGTCCGCATAGACCGTCCCGTATCATGCTGCTGCTGCTGCTGTTGTTGCGGCTGCGGGAGGGCCGTGGCATCAGGGGCGCCGAGCGGCCCTTTCTCGCCAGAAGGAGCTTGGTGGCTCTCGTCTCGACGGGTAGCCTTGGCCCAGTACACGTATTCCTCAAACGAGGCCGGACGGCTACGGAGATGGTCCTTGTGGTGGTTGCCATCGCGAGAGGGCTCAATGGTGGGAGCTGGTGATGTGGTGGGGGAAACAATACCCATGATGCGAGAGGCGACGTCTTTGGTCAAGCTACAAGCGGAGCATGTGTTGAAGATGTCTTGATGCATCCATGCTGCTTCATGCTGGGAGCATATATGGAGATATATATATATATATATATCTATCTATATTATAGAGGTGTGCCGGTGTTCAACCAATGGTGAATACCTTTTTTCTTGTCTGCTCTTAGCGGCAGCCTATAAGCTGAATATTGGTTGAATCTTGGGACGCATACGACCGCAGCTCCCTATGAATTCGATGCGCCAGAGCCGCCAGGTCGGCACTTTGTCGTGTGGCGTCGTCCGGACTCGGCCGTGCTTTTATAGGTTGGCGTCGTCCTCGGTGTGCGGATATGGCTGGTATGTGCATGGGAGAGATTCGAGAATATAAAGAAAAACGGCGGTCCGCGCGAACCGCGCGCAGCGGCATAGCCTGGTGTGTGCCGTGGCTTTTTCGCCAAGGATTTCGGACCACTACTGAACTGAGGGAGGAACGCAGCGGGGGCGGGGAAGGGGCATGCACAGTGGTCGTGTTAGTGTCGTGCTCACCGGGACCGTCTAAATCTCAGGCCTGATTGGCCGCACGGATTAGAGCTTGCTTTTCTGCTTGTTCCCACACAAGGATCCAATCAAATGCAAATAGATGCCGGTTGGCGTGGTCTTACCGAGGCGTCTTAAATCTCGGGCTTCATTGGCTGTATGGACCAGCAGCTGGGAATGGTGTTGCGTCGTCTCGAGGTAAGTAAAAAAAAGTGCGAGATCTGCCACTTGTCTAACTCTAACAGGGCTGGGGTTATACCAAGGGAGGGCACGACACGCCCGGGATTTGGGCCATGTTCTCTTTCCGGTCTCCATGGGATGGGGTTTCGGGCCGGATAATTGTATTGCCCCCATTGGCTTGCCCCGTTGGCTTGCCCCGTTGGCTTGCTTGCGTGAACAACTCCTTCCACGATTTCCCCCAGTTTTCCAAGGTGCCACGAGCCACTCCGTCCGTGGCAGGCCAAGATGCAGCTGCTCGTCTACCTACCGTCAATCGCGTCATTGCTTTTCTGCCTCAACCATTTGTTACCACCCGTCATCAAAAGCTGGGTTCCATTCAGTCCATTCGGTCCATCGCATGCATCGGCCCCGTGGCAGGACGTTGCGGCTGAAAAGCGCCGGCGAGACATGGCCAAAATCCCTTCCGAGTGGAGGCTACCGCAAAAAGTCATCGACGAGGCAGGGCAGCGGCGGAGCGTCGCCGACGAATTCATCGAGAGCCTTCTCGATCCCGATTCGAGATTCCTCACCGGCCTCGAGGTACCAGCGCTAATGGAAATGACAGCCAACGGCTCCTTGACAGCAGTCCGCCTTACGACAGCCTTCTGCAAGCGCGCCGCATACGCCCACCAGCTGGTAGGAAAAACCTGTACCCTCCGCGCCCCGTGCTAAGCCCCCCATCTCTCAATCTCTAGAACCACAACCTGTTAGAGATCGGTTTCGATAGCGCCATTGAGCAGGCCAAGAGCTTGGATGTCTTTAGGGAAGTCCACCACCGTCCGGCAGGCCCGCTGCACGGTCTTCCCATCACCATGAAGGACCAGTTTCACGTCAAAGGGATGGACACGACCATGGGATATGTCGGCTGGATCGACAGCTTTGAAGGAAATAAGTCATCTGAGCGGAAGCACCGCGACGAGAGCGAGATTGTTCGAAAGCTCCGGTCTCTAGGCGCCATTGTCATCGCAAAGACCACTTTGGTGCAGAGTTTATGGGCAAGTCAAGAGAAGAAGCTGCCGTTTCCCAAACTCGAACATGCTAACCGCGTCAAAAAACAAAAAAGTTTGGTGAAACTAACAACAATATTTTGGGATACCACTGGAATCCCAGAAATCAGCAACTCTCCTCTGGGGGAAGCTCGGGGGGTCTGCACTATTCAATTTGGTTCCATACATTTTCCAAGGCTGCATCCGTGGACGAGAGCTAACTTATGGCGTGCTGGCAAATATCTACAGGCGAAGGTGCAATGCAAGCATTGAGAGGCAGCGCGCTGGGCTTCGGAAGTGATATCGGTTAGTTGCAGAGCCCGTCGTCTATGCATTACCCGCCCTTTTGTCGTGCTCATGCGTCGGTAGGTGGATCTGTTTCCATGCCAGCCGCGTTCAATGGCGTTTTCAGTATCAAGCCTTCGGTCGGTAGACTGCCAACCTTGGACATGCCCAACTCGGTGAGTATGCCAGATTCTAAGAGTCGCCGTTTTTGTAACTTACCGATTGCGCTGTCGCCCGGTCAAATCAACATCCCGACCGTTGCTGGGATATTGGGGCCTTCGATCGCGTCGCTGAGGTACACCATGGAAGCGCTCCTGTTTAGTGAACCTTGGCTCACCGACCCGGCTGTTTTACCTATCCCTTGGAGGAAGTCGCTTGAAGCCGATTGTGTGGGGAAACTCTCCTTCGCCTTTATGGACTTTGACGGAGTCGTAAGACCGCACCCTCCAATCACACGGGCTCTAAACATGGTAAAGGACGCATTGCAAGCAGCTGGCCACGAGGTCTGTAGCCATTCCACCACACTCTTACAAAGCAGACCCGTGATGAAGCTGACGTTTTGCCGCCCCAGGTCATCCCCTGGGACGGCCCATCTCATGCGCAGGCATTAGCAATCCATGTCAGGACTC
Organism: Lasiosphaeris hirsuta; assembly: GCA_030549175.1. Taxonomy (NCBI): domain Eukaryota; kingdom Fungi; phylum Ascomycota; class Sordariomycetes; order Sordariales; family Lasiosphaeriaceae; genus Lasiosphaeris; species Lasiosphaeris hirsuta. The sequence goes on from JAUKUA010000001.1 coordinate 8,098,272, forward strand.
CCCGGAAAAGGCACTTGAGAAATAGTGGTTGTGGATTGGCTAATCATGAATCAGGCGGCCATCACCTCGGCAGATGGTAGTTATGATGTTTTCGAGCAGCTCAAGCTCTCTGGGGAGCCGTTGATACCGCAGCTCGCCCCTGACTTCCCTGGATCAAAACCAGGCCCTGTGAAAAATGCGATCGAGGTCGAAGAGGTAGTTCTCAAATTGAAGAAGTACAGGGTTGACTATCGCAACTATTGGCTATCGACAGCGAATTGCACAATGACTGGCAAGTCAAACTCGGTCTCTAAATTTGGACCTTGCCAATCTTTGCTTACCTCATCTGGATTCCTAGGGCGTCCTATCGATGCCGTCATTCTCCCCGTCGTTCCCTCGGCAGCTGTGATACCCGGAAAGCTATTCCACTATGGTAGGGATCTGCTCCTCCCCGTTTACATTTGCTCGTTCAGATCCGGGGGCATAAAATACTAGCAGCTGCTAACGTTTTGCACAAGATTACATTGCCTCAGCAAACGTCGTCGATTATACCACGTTGGTTGTCCCCGTAACCCGCGCGGATCGCTCCATCGACATCCCCGATCCAAATTACGTCCCCGTGGGGGAGGTGGACAAGAAAAACTGGGAAGCTTGTCCGTACCCCCCCCTCCCTCCCCCCTCTCCCTCCCCCCCTCTCCCTCCCCCCCTCTCCCTCCCCCCCCTCTCCCTCCCCCCCTTTCCCCTCCCCCTTTCCCCTCCCCCTTTCCCCTAAACATTCACACAGCCCTTTGTAAAGGGAGAAACTAAGATTGGATACAAAGATGACGCGGGAATTTATCATGGTGCTCCGGCTGCAGTCCAGGTTCTGGGTGGCCGGCTAGAGGAAGAGAAACTCTTGGCTATTGGCCAAGTCGTCACTGAGGCACTGAAGAAATATTACAATTTTTGAGCGGGGTGCATCCCTAGATGCGAGGACTGCGAGGACTGCAAGGATTGCAAGGACTCAAGTATCGCTACCACTTTCCTAGGTGTTTCGACGTTAGCATTGCAAAGTACACATTGCGGCCACACATGGAGAAGTTAGGTGTCAAGCGAGCGAAGCATCGGCGGCGTGAACAGGCGATCGAATAAATGGCAAGAAACCCCCTCATCTCCTTATCTCAACCGATAGTGCCGCTCGGCGATGTCTCAGTTGTTACCCCACATCTCTGCCCAACGAAGACCATGGATGTGACAGCCCATCATACCAATGACCACTTTGGCCCAATGGGTGTGTTCCCCCTTCCGCGGGTTCTCTGTCCAATAACCATGTCGAAATCCAGCCGCCTCGGGCTCCCCAAGAAGGTATAAATGAGGCTCTGGTCTAAGGACTTGGAACACGAGGCTCTGATCCTCGGGCAGCTGGCTTGCCGCTCCTCTTTCAGCAACTTGAACCGTCCGTTTTCACTCTAGGATTCCTCACAAGACCTACTTCTCCCTCCTTGTTTTCCCTGGAACTCAGTACTGTAGCTCGCACTCGGAAAGCACCAACATGGCTTCAGTCCCATCCGTCCTCGGGCTCACGCCGCTGGGTGCCGCAATCATCCGGCCCACGGCCATCGGCGCCGGCCTCCCCGTGAACACCGGCATCTCGCCACCGGCTAACCAGGGTCCGGTTCAGAAAGGGCCAGCTGCGCATGAACCAGCTCAGTACTACTCGCCCAGGATCCGCGAGAAGTTCGATGTCCAGATTACCACCAACCTTTCTACCTCGGTCGAAAACACCAAATACGCCGACATTAGCTACGCATTTGACGAGCGGGCATACGCCAAGCGCACCCAGGCCCGCCTCCAGGCTGGCGGCCTCCTCACCACGCTACCCCACGGTTGGCCCAAGGTGCTCCGCGGCCCACTGGTGTGGACCGGTTCCGACTTCCCGGACCAGTCTGTCTTCTGCTATGACTTGACGGACCAGGACAAGGAGGAGATCACGGCCGCTCTGGCACACTTCAAGACTCTCGAGAAGGACGGCAAGGATGCAAACCGCGAGTCGTTCCCACTGCCCGGCCTCCAAAAGAAGCTGCTCCGGATTCGGGACGATGTCTACCAGGGGCGCGGGTTTGCCACCCTCCGGGGCCTCGACGTACACGCCTTCAGCGACGTTGATCTCTTGACCGTATACCTGGGCCTGTCCAGCTACGTGGCCGAGGTCCGTGGCAAGCAAAACCACAAGGGCTCGATGTTGAGTGCGTTTTACCTCTTTCTTTGCCCTCCCTCCCCCCCCCATTTTTTTTTTTTTTTTTTTCCCCATCCGGCGCCGAGGTTTTGCTTGCTGCGCGTCGGCTATGCTAATGGGACGATGGTGACTGCCAGTCCACGTCGTAAACACCACCGAGGCTATACGAACCGAAAATGCCACGGTCGAAATGGTGAAGACCTTCTGTTCCCCCACCCACACCCACAATGAAACTCGAAAAGCCTAGCTCACAATGCTTCGCCCCAGCCCTTCCACACCGACCTCGTCTGCGACGTCGTGTCCACCCTCACCAAATCCTGCGGAGGGAGCGGCGGTTCAGCGATCGTCGCCTCGGCCTGGACCGTGTACAACGAGCTGGCCGCGACGCGGCCCGACCTGATCCACGTGCTAGCCGAGCCCAACTGGCCGTTTGACACGTAACGCATCCCCCCTCCCCCTTCCCCCTTCCCCATTCCCCCTCCCCCTTCCCCCTCCCCCCTCTACAACCTAACCTACGCTCACAGATTCATGCGCGACCCCCCCTTCTACAACCGCGCTCTGCTCTACCTACAGGACGGCAAAGTCATCACCAACTTCTCGCGGCGCTGCCTAGTCGGCCACGCAGCGACGGGCCCGCGCACGCCGGGCATCCCGGGGTTGACTGAGGCGCAGGCCGAGGCGCTGGACGCGCTGCACGCCATCGGGCGGCGCCACGAGCTACGGACGGCGATGCGGGCCGGCGACGTGCGCTTCGTCAACAACATGGGCCTGATGCACCGGCGCAACCCGTACCAGGATGATGAAGAGATGGGGCTCGACCAGCGCCGGCACCTCCTGCGCTTGTGGCTGCATAACCCCGAATCGTGCTGGGCCATGCCCGCGCCGTTGCGGCTTGCGTGGGAGCGCATCTTCCGCGACCCGGAGAGGGATGGGCGCTGGGATCTGGTCCGCGTGGATGAGGAGGGGAGGATGTGGGATAAGCCGGTTTGGAAGGAGGTCGGGCATGAGGAGGAGGATAGCTATCGTGTGCGCGGGTCGGTGACGATGCCTCCTGGCGGCATTCGTACAGCGGCCGATGAGGATAGTACTTCTACCACTTCTACTACTTCTACTGCTTGTGATTAAAACCAAGTTGTGGTGGTTTATATATGAGGATGAGGATGATGATGGGTTTTTTGGGCATAGCAGCAGCTGGAGAGGACGGAAAAGACGGGAATGAGATATGTAAGAGATGGAAAACAGTTGCAACCATCCGATCTTTTGTTTCTTTGTGTGGCATGTTTTTGTGTGAATTCTCCCAAGCCCAAAATTCACATGGTGAAAAAGGGAAACCTGGGGAAAGGGAACGTGGGGGATTAGGAGCCTGGGGCTCCATGGGCTCGGGACTCGGGGCTTGGGGCTCGGGGCTCGGGGGCGCTGCTGCAACTCCCGACATCGGCTAGCACATCACAGACTCCGATCCGAATACCAGTCCATACAACCAATCCATACAACCAATCAGCCTCAAGATTTACAGCGTGCCGGTGAAAGCATGGCCATGCATGCCTGATGTGAATTTATTGGACCCAAGTCCCAACAGCGTGGTGTACCACACCTGCAGTGCTGATGCAGCTGTGTGCGGCCAATCGGTCTCGAGATTTACCACAACCAATCAACCTCGAGATTTAAAATGCCCCGGTAAGTCAGGTACCGCATGGCATGGGCATCGAGTTATCAGACCCGAACCATGCCGGCAGCGCTAACTGCAGGGCTGCATGCAGAGAAAACGACCGAGAAGTTTCCCCAGAACCACCGAGCTCTGCTACCTGGCATCAAAGAGCCGCAGCGCAGTCAACACCATAGTGTAGAGGCTCCGTCACCGCCACAATTTAGGGCGAGACGATACCAGTGGGTGCCCAACAGAGAAGCCAACCAGGCCCAAGTTTTATCTTGTCGGCCGGCCACTTTCTCGGAGGGCTAACGAATCAGACATGTTTTTTTATCAAGTGCTGGTGGCATTTACGACTGCAAAGTCGGCAGCATGGGTTAACTAGCAGAGTATAGCAGGGACGAGCAGAAGGATCCCAGATTCCGGGGGGGAGGAGTACCTTGTTAAAATAGGGACAGGCCGTCCGGTTCTCTACATGATCACACATATGTATGTGTTCCAGCATCTGAAACCCACACCAGAAATCAAATTCGCCACGCATATCGGAAATCGCCACTCTCTAACGTATACCTTATCGGGAAACCACCATGAACAATCCCGCCACTCCGGCCTCCAATAGCTCCAACAGCCCCAGCACCACCCATGTCTTGACAGGGCCAGCTGAGCAGTCCGCAAAGCACGCCGGCGGATACACAGCGCTGATTAGCTGCAATGGTGAGGGTAGACTGCACCAGGCCATATGTGGTGTGCTTCCTCCCGCTGATGCGCCCTCGTTTCGAATGTAGGATCGCCCGGGTCGATGCGTGGTTTGACAGTCGGGAGTCCCAAGACCTCTTCAACCCAGGTGGCGGCGCGCCCAGCCACTGGAACCAATCGTTCGCAAGTCAGCAGCAGCTCCGGAAGAACCAGTTCAACCTCGGCGCCCCCCCCATTCCAGCCCAAGGAATGGTCAGCGCTACAAAACCCTGCCCTGATGGATGATCTCCTGCGGGGCGTTGGTGCATGGATAGGCGATGCGGAGGAAAAGAAGAGAAGAGGCTGAAGAAAACAAACCAAGGTAGTTCATTCAAATTGGATATCCCAAGATAGTAGACGGTATTATAGAGAAATACGCAATCCAAAAGTGGCCAGCCAAGTGCAAACGGGAAGACATGCCCGTCCTAAGCCATCTTGTCCCCCTTCCAGTTCTCATCAAACATTTGCGAGATCCAGTAAAAGTCATGCCCGTAGCTCTCGGTCGGACGCAGGTCTCGCCATTTGGGGCCTGATGCACAGCAAGGAAGGGCGAACACGTCAGCTTCCAGCCCGGAGCTGCACAAGGCTAATAGGGGATAAGAACTCACGAATCCTGTCCACGAGCGCTGCCGAATCGACGATGAAGTCGACCTGATCAGGAAGCAGGGCACCGTGGGTGCCAAGCTCGGAAGATGGGCCATGCAGCGCAAGCCGGAATGGTACGGCACCCTTTATGGCGAAGTGAAAATGGGCCAGCAGTGTTGTTGCGCCACACATCTGCTTGTAGATGCCTTGAGGGTTGGCAAGCGTGTCCTATGACCACGATATAATTTAGTAGCGATTAGAAACATGTAGCCGGTCCACCGCTGGGACACAATAAACACTACCAGTAATTATGAGGGGACATTTTGCTCACATCGAGAGACACCAGCCTCGCGTACTCCATGTCTCGTCTTGTCATCATGGCACAGCTGTGGAGCAAGAGAAAGAGGGCCAGGTAGATGGTGTACCAGGTACTCTGTCGCCTGGCCTCCATCAACTCCATCAGGTTCCGCAGCACCTTCTCGCTCAGGGGCCGGAGGAAGCAGCTGTACATGATGCACTCGAGCTGTGCACCGAGGACAGGCGGGGAAGGCGTCATGTGCTCAAACGGGCTGTCGGGGTCGTCGATCTGTCTCATGCCAAGATGGTCGTCGCCGACGATGCGGTCGGGGTGGGAGGTCAGTCGACAACTCACCCAGAGACGAAAGGTGTTGCACAGGAGCTTCTTCTCGGCCTCGGTCTTGTGAGCGGGGGCGGGGCGCGAGGAGAGCGGTGTTAGCGGGGGACATGCTGGCACAAGAGGCACACCGGGGGTGTATAGGGATGCAGGGCACACGTACCGGAGCGTTTTCACAGTGCTTGAAAGCGGCGAGGTACGTTTGCCAGAGGAGTTGGGATTCGTCCCCGGTGCCAGCCCCAATGAGACTGCGTATGTAAATACCCACATTGCTGTCGATCATGCCGCTGATAGAATCGGCTGCTTGGGCCATACAAACGATGCCGTAAGGAGGCACCGGCCACGTCTTCAGGTTCCCCGTCTTGTCAACCCACTTCTCCTCCAGCGAGTCGCCCGGAAGCGGGACGAACTTGCGGACCTCGACCTCGAAGGGGGCTTCCAGAAAGGCTAGGCTGATTTTGATGGTGCGGACGTCGTTGTCAGCCCATTCGGTAATGTCGATCATATCCATGGACTTCCATCGTTTGCTGAACAAGTGGCAAGGGGCGTCCTGCTCACGGTACAGTACGACATCTGTCACACGGTATGCAACGCACGGCAATTCGCGAGAGCGGCAGGAGATGCAAGGCGCGCCGCTGTCGGCTTTGTCCGGGGTACACTGGTGCCCAAGGCGAGGCGTAAGTATCAGGGCATGGAGAACAGCTAGTTCGATATGCACACTTGCGTACCGTGGTCTTCTTGTAGTGACATATCATACAAGCCCCTGTCTGTCTCCTCTGTGCCGCGGTCCTCCTCGCATCGGCACCAAGGGGCCCATGCCTGACTGGTTTCAAGGCCGGCACGGGGTTGCCCGTCTTGGCCTTTGGCTTGCGGCCTCTGGGTACCTATAATCTCATTTTATTTGCATCGGCCGAGCCCACAACCAGAATCGTGGGTTCTCAACTTACACGAGGAGGGACTTTCCACACCTTACTCGTCCCTACAAGCAGCTGCGGGGCGGCGTCGGGCCCGCTGGGGGGCGTGGGCTCCGCTGCGCTTGCGGTGCCAGTGCGGAACGGCAACTTGGGTTGGGGTGGTGCTTGTGCCTGTCGCCCCGGATAAATGACCAGGTCATACGGCGGGGTGGATGCCAGCAGCAGGTCGGTGCGACCTGCAGGAGGCGACATGGGCTGCAGTTCGCCCACCTCCAACCAGGGGATTCCGGCGGGGATTGCAGCGGCCACTCGTATCTGACTATCGGGAGCTCGCCGTCTATTTGGCATGTCTGGGATTCTGAGGATTCTTGACAGCTTGCACCGAGTATCTGCATGCGTATGTGTGTATCTGTGCACGTGTGGAAACCTTGGGGGGGGCTTCATCGGGGGAGAGGAAGGGTTGGGCAAGGTAAGGCACCTACCCAAGGTACCTACCTACCTTATCTTGGTGAGTTGTTGCTGAATAACAAGCTGCCCGGGCGGTGATGAGGGGCAGAATTGTTTATGCCTGACCGCACCCAAAAGCACCTGCGGCGTAGCCTTTCCGAAAATGGAAAGGCCAATAGTAAGTAGGGGAAGCAGCCAAAGACTGAGCAAGGGCATGGCATGAGCTAGTGTAAGCCCCGTCACGTGGGTGGGCCGTGACGGGATACAGCTGCCCGGGCAGGCTCGTCTCGGAGTACAACAAACAGTTCGATTTGGCAATCATAACAGCGCATTGTGACGGCTCTTCGGCAAATGGGGTCCAATTATCAATACTACGGCTAGACTTACCCACTGAATTACCGCACAACCCAGACCTAGGTTCTTTGCTGGTCAAGAACTTCCAGTCAACTGTCACACCTCCCTCGCCCCCTCCTTCCCTATCCCCCTCCCCTTCTCCACCGTCCCCTGCTTCACCGCCCCCTCCTTCTCAGTCTATCAGGAGAGCCAGCGGCTGACGGCGAGAAATGAAACCAACAAAACTGCCCCCGTGAGCGCGAGCTTGTCCAATCGAGTTATCCCAGAAAGAAAGAACGTCTTCTCCATCCACTCACTTGTCTTGGACTGGCCCAAAACTTACCCCACGGTTGCCTCGACGTTCCTCCTGAGATCCGCCAGGAGCTCCTGCCGCTTGTACTCGCATGCAAACCCGCGCTTCTGCAATCCACAAATGCCAAGGACTCCCTGGACACGTACGAAACCTGCCATATCTTGCAGAGTTCCCTAGCAGTGCGGCGGCGTCTATGACGTATTGCAGCGGATTCAAGAATAAGCCATCGAAGCGCTGAAGCGCAGCGACGACACAGCAGACCCGGAATTCCCTGTGCTACCAGCGCAAGTTTACGATGCCACCGTCTAGGCTGCTGACGTTATTTGCTGTCTAGAACGGGCATCACAGCGAGGACAAGCGCGCGCTTCTTCGATGCCGTACCATTCTAGCTTAGATACGGCAAATTCTAGCTTGGATAAGGCCAGCGCCTGACACAAGCCAAGCCGACCCAAGCCAAGCCAATCAAGCCAAGCCAAGCCTCAAGCCAAGCTGGGAAAAAGTGCCCTCAAGCCAAGCCAAGCCCAGATTTCCAGGATTTGGCAAGATTTGGCAAGATTTGGCTTGGGTCCACTTTTTCTATTTTTCAGGGCCAAATAGGCCTGAAGTCGGACGCCCAAATAATGTGAAAAAAGTTTGCATTTTCCAGGGGCATGCCTCCCCAAGTTGGTGTTTCTCCATCACACACCTCCACACCAAATCCACACCTCCACCACATCCGCACCTCCACCACATCTACCGACATCATGGCTGACTTCGATATACTTTCTGACACCGCGTCGGCTACTAGCGATGGCATCTCCATGGGATCGGTCATAACAAGTAATTCTACTACGATAAATCTATTCTTTTTCACCAGCCGTCGGCTCCCTGGCATCACAGATCAAGCCGCCAATGTGTTCCTCCGAATCGATATCCCCTCGCGTATCTCCGACATGCCTACCATTAAACACAAGGGCAAGACCTACATTTTGGAGGACTAGATACACAAGCGTACTGTCCGATCGTCATGGATAGGCGCACACGGCTACTGGCTAGCCCAGATCTGGGAGGACGAGAGTGTAGAAGGTAGTTACTGGACTTGTAAGCTTTGTAACAAAGGCCTATATAAGGCTGATGCTACAACTGGCCCAGCTAGGTATTTGGCTAAGGAGTACAATATATAGTATTATAGTGAAGATAGTAATAATACCGATAGTAATGTCGATGGTAGTGTAATCTCCGAATCTACTAATAAGTTGAAAAGGAAGGCCTTCCATTACCTACTTCTGGCTGGTAATAGGCCCGCGATTCCGTACACGGTAGTAGAGCTATTTAAGGAGTCTCTTATTAATTGGATCGTAGATTTGGATATATCCTTTTAGGTGGTGTAACATGAAGACTTCCGTACTTTCCTACGCCTTCTTAACCCGTAAATGATTGACGAATTGATGCCATAAGCCGGCAAGAGTATCGTACGATAGATAACAGAGAAACATATCTACGGTAAAAGGCGTTTGATGGAATCTCTCCGTTCCTCTCCCTATAAGAAGTATCTTTCCTTTAATCTCTAGACCTCTCCGAATTCGTATTCGCTCCTTATTATAATAATATACTATCTTAATAGTAATAGTATCTTCCGTATGTAGTTGTTATTTATAGAGAGGGTCTTTAGCTATTGTGACACAGGCCAGCCCACGAAGGTCTGGGGTGTGACAACCACAGAGTGAGATACCAAATGAACGGTCGGACTGCAGAGCTTTAACCTTTTCCTAAATCCCGACTCAACCGTTCAGCGAACCACCCCGACAATTGCTGTTGGTCTAGTTCAGAGCTTTCACACGACGAACTCAGGGACTTGATCTTCGCAAGGCTAATAAGTACAAGGTCCGATTCAGAGGTTTAGAACAGAACGGTGAGGGAGTTAACTGTCGTAATGTAAAGTGGTGGAGAGCCAGGGAGAAGGAGGTTCAGGGAGATGGAACGATCTAACAGAAGATAAGACATAATACTTCGCAGTTGTAAGTCAGGAGAAACAGAAGGGTTTATAAGGTTGTATTACCCCTCAGCTTCACTGAAGTTCAGCTGATAATCTTTCTAGGTTTGTCCAAAGAGAACTGGGGAGCTTCTTCCTCTCGAGGATCCGCCGTAGCGTACCTGTCCTACTTATGGAAGGCTATGTACAAAATACAGGGATACTAAAATACCTAGAGGATCCTCCTTGCTACCCGTCGGTCCCGAATCTCCTTTCTAGCCGGCCGTCTCTCACGCCCTACAAATCAGCGGTTACAAGCCAAGTAGAGCCGGCCTATCACACGTTAGTCCACGGCCGGTATTAGTACTTATCCATACAGCTTAAATGGTATGGTGTCCATTGCTGTAGGTGTTCCTTCACGTCCTTGGTACTTTCGTTGGCCACGGCACTGTTAGGTTGATCCCATGTCGGCTGTCATAGTAATGGTTCCCTTCGTGACTTATACGCGGGGGTCGTAGCTACCTGTTACCACTGAAGCTAGACTCCGGAGAACGTCGGGTTCTAGGTCTTCCAAAGGAATGCTAGCGATAGCGGGGAGGTCCATGATTCGAAAGACTAACTATAGGACCTTGGCTGACAATGTAGGCCCTGATCACGATACTGAGGTTAAGTGGCTTGTCTATGACAAATCTGAAGTCTGATGACGTTACCTAGCGTGGGCGAGGTCCATCGTATGGCTGCTCTGGCTTGTGAGTGGTTCTGGGCCTTCCATCGCAACCCGTGGGCGCTTAGGAGAATCCGCTGACCTGTGTGCCGGCTGAATAGGCCATTAGCCACACGTGGGATCATGTCCCGAGGTTGAGCTACGTTGTGGCTATCCTCTGTGATGGTTCTCTTATCCACGTGATCCGTGATGGATGTTCATGGGTCAATGGGTATGTGCTTCTTGTGTGTGGTTTGTGTCGCTGGTGTATGGCTCGGTCAAGGAGGTCAGTGACCCTGTTGACCTAGGTGAGCCTACCAGTGTGACAAAGATACCCTACAAAGAGATACCCCTGAGCCTACAAGGCCGGCCACTACTTCCGGGCACACACAACGATCTACTACTAACTAACTACCCCGCCACTTCCAGGGCTTCGAAGTCAACCTACCTAAGCCGTAGAGCCGGGCCGCCAGTCAGATGCCTCCGCCTGGCAGAGTTTAACTCGGTACCCCTAAGCCAGAGCCCTTATATGACGATATGGATTCAGGGGGTTGTAACTATCTCCAACAGAGTATTAACTACGCCATCACCAAGTTAGAAGAGTATATCTAGACCTTGAACGACTCGCCGGTCTACTAGGTAGCCCAGATACTCTATCTATCGTTCCGGAAGCTATAGATTAAAGAGTATATCCCTGAGAAGCAAGCTACTGGTATAATTACCAGCTTTCGCACACTCTACGACCGTGAGTACCGCCAACAACCCATTGCTGGACCGATACGGCAACAGCCGGCCCACGTTCTGGTACAGTAACAGTTCCTATATGGCGGTATTCACAGGGAGCGTGTGGTAGTGCCAGTTAACGAAGATGAAGTAGGCATCTACTTGTCAGAGCCTGTGCCAGAGGAAGTGTGGGACCCCTTAGAGTGGTGGCTGGCTAATAAGGAGCGTTTTCCAAGGCTCTCGAGGATAGCGATTGACATACTTACTATTCCAGGTGCCAGTACAGCGTGTGAGAGGGTATTTAGCCTAGCCAAGTTGACGATAAGGTCACAAAGACACTCGTTATTAGATTCAACAATCTCCAAGCTGCAGTACCTACGGAATTGGCTGCGAAATTGGAGGTTGTGAAGTATGTGTATTTTAGATGGCAGATATTTTGTCTTTCAGGGGGGGTTCGGAGCGGAAAATTGTATTATTTCGGGCTTGGCACCGGATTCAAGCCACTTCAAGCCAAGCCAAGCCGGCCTTCTGGCTTGCCAAATCGCCTTTTTTGGGGTCAAGCCAAGCCAAGCTGGGTGCCCGGCTTGAGCTTGATTGGCTTGAGTCAGGCGCTGAGCATGGTCTGCCTCCGGACCCGGTATGGAAAGAGATCCTTCTTGGCTGATGCGTCACACGGACTTGCCTTAGATAACGCTGAATAGCATAATTTTCCTAGCTTCGTTGAATACTAGCATGCATAATAGACGATAGGGAGTTAGGTACCATGCGCCACCCCCCTTTTGGACACACCCACCTTTTGGACAGCAAAACGAAAATTTTCCCCCACCAAAACCCCTTGATTTGAAATTCGCATCACTCAATCAGTTCTACAGCTATAAATACAAAAAATACATAGTTCCAAAGAGAATTGAAAGATCTACGATTTTATAGGTCTTTTACTTAGACAACCAGATCTTGTAACGATCCTGGTAGGTTCAAATGTATCATCAACCTCAATAACCGAAGCCACCTCCACACCTGAGTCTACTACTCAATCCTCGTCAGTATCTACCACAAGAGGTTCTGTCTTGTTCCTAATTGTAGGAGTAGATTTACCCGCTGCTAGAAGCTCACATAGAGCCATAAATCGTCTGTTTAGGTTAGGAATAGCCTTTCTTTTCTTCCCTCTCTTCAATCGAGCTGCCTCTTCCTCCAAGCTAGCAATTCTAACAGCGTATGTTACCAGTGTCTGTTCCTGAACCTCAAAGCCTTTGGCTATAATGTTGTAGCGCCTTCATATTAAAGGGGTCTCATTTTTACTTAAATCACGTATCTGACGGCTGGTTTTTGGTGTGTCGTCGGAGCCTAGATAAGGTGAGGAAGGAGGAGATGTATTTGGCCTCTCTTCTTAGATCTCTAGGCACCGTAGAGCCTTAGAACTTAAGATTAGCCAATTCCCAGTAACTCTCTAACCAGAGAGGATGTTATTCTCAGTCATTCCGGTTTTCTGAGCTTCGGAATAAGCTTTGATAAAGTTAACTTTATGTACTGGTGTTAAATCAGTCAAAGAAGCTACTTTCTCAAGCTCTTTTCAATAAAATACTGTTATAGTATTAAAAATACCATTGTCTAATAACTAGAGGCCGTAAGAATAGTGAGCTGGAAGGTAATAGTAGTAAATATTATTCAAAAGTAAACTACCATCTACCTATCCTATAATATAATCAGTAACAATTTCTTTAAAACAAGATAAAAAACAATAGTTATGTGACTTCTATGCCCATCTAGAATGATCAATCTTATATCAGACTCATTTACGGGCTGTGTTTGCGGTAGATAAACCTCTTCAAGCCACTGAATAGTAATATGGTTATCTGTCTAACGTATTTCATACGCGAGTGCAATATAAGCGAGTGAGCAACCCAATTCTTCACAAATAACCCTTGAATAAAACCCTTGTCAGAACCACCAAATCTTAATAAAAACTTCTAAGAATTGGAAGTTTACAATTTAAAAATAGAATATTAGTATAAATGTTTAAGTTTACTTGCTAGCCAATCCGACCTTCGAAAACAATATCTGCGCTTAGGGTTATATATGTGGTTAAGATTGTAATTGTATTTCTCCTAGGTAATATTTAATATAAAATTACGAATAAAATCAACACTAGTTCTTATAGTCCAAATGACTTTTATCCTAAGGTTTAAGTTTTTTTATTAAGATTTGGTGGTTTTAGCAGGGGTTTATTTTTAGGGTTACATGTAGAAATTCGGGTTGCTCACTCACTTATATTGCACACTCGCATATAAAATACGTTATCTGTTTTGTGATGTGGCATAATGCTGGTTTGTAATTTTACGAAAGTCCTTCAAGAACTATTACTTCCGAAGCTCTTTACCTTTGAATATAATCCCAGGTGTTAGAGCATGGCCATCAGTTATAATAGCTTCAATGAATGAAGTCTAGTTTCGAGTTTGAGGACTTTTTAAAAGAGCTTTCGTCTTAGGGTCTGAACTTCTAACAACCAAACTGTTAAAACTTAAAATAACTATTAGTAAGTTATTAAATATATAATAAAGCTAACATCTTACGAAAACCAACCATTATACCTCTTTCGTCAACGTTGACAGTGTTTCTAGGTTTAATCTTGTTATATTCCTTCTCTCTAATATTAAAGTACCAACGTACTACTTTTAGTGTAAATTAAACCGCATAGCTTCTTAACGTTATCTAACCTTAGTTTTAATCTCTGGATGATGTTTAATAAATTTAGGTACCTAGTTACACCCAATAGTTACTTTGCTACCTTGTTGCTGTAAAAGGGCAAATACATGAGCACGGATCTGACTATGAGATGGGACATATCCTAGAGATTCTTAACGAAGGATCCATAACGCTAACCTGACCTCCTAGTTCTTACTTAAGAGTTGACTAGGTTGGATCTGATCGGCTAAGGCTGTCTAGCCGTGAAGTCTCTTTAAAACAGTTGCTTTAGGCACTCCCTGTTTATTAGCGGCTTTTCGAAGTGAAAGGCCGTTATTAGTAATATCTAATATTACCTGAACTGCCGAATCTTCCGTATAGACCTATCGAGGCTTTTTTGGGGGTATGATAGCGATGCTAGTGATGGCTAGTGGGAGTAGGAATGATTGAAGGTAGAAACAGATCAGCCAGTAGAATTTGCAAAATTTGCAAGCTAGTACTCTCACGGGCCACACAGTCACGTGACTATTAGACTGTTGTATTACAATTTCTGATCAGTTCTATATACAATGGTAGTAATGACTTGTTAGTAACTTTAAAATTGATTGAGTGATGTGAGTTTCAAATCATGGGGTTTTGGTGGGGAAATTTTCGTTTTGCTGTCCAAAAGGGGGTGGTGCATGGTACCTGGGCACATCAAGTTTTATTGCACATCTTTGATTAGTCCAAAACAAATTATTCTAGTACTGCAGCTGCTCACAGCTGACACACCAGCTGTCAGCTCCCAAAAAGGGACACGGGGTGAAGGCCTTCAACACCACGTCTTGTCATCACGAAGATCCGGGGTCGAAGAAAACCGTCACAAATACAGTCACAAGCTAGGAATTGAACAATTTCAAGCGCGAGAGTCAATAAGAAAATAGAGAGTCTTGAACCACTTGGCCACTTGACCAATTGAATTGACGATAATCAAGTATGGCTCGTTTCTTTGATCTACCTTGTACTATGCTGCGAGGCACACCTGGCTTCACACTTTGATTTTTGGCCTTCTAGCTTTTACTAGAGTCAACATTTCCATACTGTAGAGACAGCCGGATTTGCGGAAAGTCCCAAGCCCTAGGCCTCAGCAATGCCAGGAGCTCCAAGGAGACCTATCTGGCCATTCAGGGCACTCTATTTGACCAACAAGATTTGAAAATCGCAGCAAGTCTTGTCACTGCACCTGGGGTTTCTACCTCCCTCATTTTTTCCCGCTACAGGTAGCGTAGTTCCTATTGCTGAGGCGCTATGGAACGTTGCCTACCTACGGGTAAGACGGGTATCTGGAAATGTTGATGGTCATGTCAAAGAAGAGGTCATCGATGATGATAATCGCTACCTCATGAGTCTGGCATCGTCGGGAAGCACTCTGCCCCCATCCACTGCCATGCTCACCCGGCCACTTCCAAGCAGCCAGTCCCTTGCTTCCAATGGGCACGGGGTTGTCGGTCAAGAGCGAGAACAGCTCCGCTATTTCAAGGCCCTTCCATGTGCTCTCTCAACGAGGAGATCCCACGGCCTTGCCGAAGTTTTCGGCCTCCACTCTGACAATGTTCATCCTCGCCTGGTGCCAACTGTGATACGGTACAGGCGACAACGGAAAGTTGTCCGGGGGCGCGGACGACCACTGAGCCCTCTGCCTGTTTATTTCCAAGAGGCAGCCCCTTTTCCACTCTCCCGCCCTTCTTGCTCTGTCCTCCTGGGCCCGATCCCGGGTTTCCCCCTTGCATCTTCTCTTCACCTTCTTCTCTAGCTCTGTGTCCCACAGTCTTGCAGAGCGCGTTGCCTCAGCCAACCGCTGTTTGCACTCTTTATCGAACTGGCTGTCCCACTTTGTGAGGCACTCAGGGCACCAATCCGGGTGTTGGTAGATATGAGATTAGATAATCGTTTTGACCCTTTTTCCACAAGGGCCCCGGGGTTTCAAGCCATTGCCGTGCTCGCGGAGCGCGACGATGGGTAGTTCTGAGGTTTCTGTCGTCCGCTCGCCGCCGCACTCGCAAGAGTAGAAAACTTCTGGATAATAGCACATGGTTTCAATATGCCTAGTAGGCCAGAGCGGCGCGGCAATGTCGAAGCTGACGTCTGCTGAAGGTGTGTTGAAATTGTGAATGTTTTCCGTGGCGAAATTCTCGCTCTCGACTTGCTGATTGTCAGATTGTCTCCAAGTTTCATCACCAACATTTCCCTTGAAGTGGGGACATGCAAACCTTTAAACACTTTTGGTGCTTTCTTTGCCCGAAGCGTGAGAAGGAGATGTCTTATATTCATGTCAGCTAAGTTTTGTCCAAACTCCCACCGTGTCAAATACCACATGGCGCCATTTCCATATGCCATATGTTTCCAAGATAGTCACTCATTTGCCACTGAACAGGCCCGCTTGAAAGCGGTAGCCATTATCTACGAACGGGTGACTTCTTCCACTTCAGCTGTCTCTCCTAGATTATGAGCGCAGAAAGGTACCCCCTGTCATCTAACCCGTCTGCATTGGAGTTCGATGCGACGACTAACTGGATCCCATGATACTAAAATGACGATTACCAGATATATCAGGCCCGGAGGGCGCAGGAGAGGCTCCAGAGAGCGCAGCCATGGCGGTGACGGCGATTGGTGCCCCTATCGAGTGTGGCTGATGCGGTAGTCGTGATGGCCGTCGACATCTGTGAAGCTAAGTGCATAGGGAGTGGGAGAGTTAGGCGGCATCATACCACTGACATAGGTAACTGAGGAAATGACACTTGGTTAGTCCTAGGTATATCCACCTCTTTCATCGGCGAGATACCGTGCACGTCAAAGGATATAACATTTGCGGAGCACAATCGGCATTTTGTCGAGTCAATTACAGCCTGGTTATATGAGACGAATCTGGGCACACGAAATTTCCTTTTTCGTTCGTAGTCCTGAGCTGGGGTGAGCTGTGGCTGGTTTACCCTGAGCTTTCCCTGATTCTTCCCTAAGCTAGGGTATTGATCCTATCCATGGCCGCTGCTCAGCCTTAGAGGCCCGTTTTCAGTCCCCACGGCTAAAGTTTTCTTTTGGTGGAAAAAGTAGGTGACGCGGAACCCATAGGAATTGCTCCCTAGGTAAGAATTCTAATTAGGATGTAACGTGTATACTGCGTGTTTGTGTGACGCGTGTCATGTGTGTAAAAATCGCCCCTGATGAAGAATTGGGGGTACACTAAAAATGACTTTACCACCGATCCCCACCTTTAGAATACTGAACATCATTTTGGGTCACTTCTGGGCCTTGAACCTATTTCTTAACTACAAAACCCACCCCCGGCCTAGCGATCCCATTTTTGGGTCACTAACCCTAAATTTAGGTTACCGAACCAACTTCTGGGCTACTGATTCCGCTTCTAGAATATACCAGTACATGGATTAGGACGGTATGTGATATCCTAGCTCAGAATTTAGGATGGTATATGATAAACCAGCACATTGGCGGTACCAGCACATGATGATACTAGATAGGATATCTTAAAGTATACCAGTACATGCCCTGGGATAGTACACAATATCCTAGCTCGGATTTCGGGTTAGTATACGATATTTCTGGCATATATGTGACGACCTATGTGACCCGAACCCTGAAGACAGAGTTCTTGACTATGGCTGACACGTAAGAGGTACATACACTCTAATAAGGCGTGCAAACGAAAGGTGCGAGTGAGGTAGATCACGAGGATCGTAAACAGTCAAAGGAATGAATTGTTCTGTTGACTCGTGCTTGCTTGAGCTTGGTTTCAATCTAGATACAGGAGAGGAGAGGGGCTGATATAGGTGTGTGAGAGGCTTCCACAACCTTCTACTACTAATACAATTGTGGAATAGTAAAGTCCAACCTCTTCGAAGCAGTTCGAAGTGGCCGGGAGCTTTCGCAAGCAGTTCCACTGGAACTGCTTGGCCGAAGCCGGTGGCTTCGAGGTGCGCAGGGACTGCACACCCTGCACCGCAGTGGCCCCCAGCCACTGCAGCACAGTGATTCTAGAGGCTATATCTCAACACATACAGAATGTTACAACTTATACTATGTACTTAGCCACCGCCTCCCTAACAGGCCCACAATAGGCTACATTTATTCTTATACTCTAACTCTCTAAATATAGTAGTGAGCGCGTATTATGTCTAACAAGTTACAGCTGCGGGCGAAATTGGCGTCCTGTCACTTACACGGTTCTGCTGTAATATAGAGACGCACGGACGCGCCGGACCATAGTATCACACAATAGATTGGATTTTATTCCCACGCTGTAGGTAGCATCATGGGCGGATACTTCGTCATTCCCTGGATTTGGGGCGCAGGCAGCAATGGAGGCCATGTTAGATGCTCGAGGAGAACCCGGGATGGGAGAGAGATACATACACAACCATCCTGGTTCCAACTTGTCAAAGTCTCCCCATAGCCGCAGCGTAGAACCCTTATCTTCTTGCACTTATACGGCAAAAGCGCTCTGCTTCTACCCATCGTCGCCCTGAAGAATCCTCCTTGCAGTGGAGCTGTAAGAAAGAAAGGGGTCCCTGGCATCTGGTCAGCCTGAGCCACTGCGGTGACGAAGGCTGAATCTTGCGGTAGCGTCTATAAAGAAGAAGGTTCTGGCTGGAAGTCAGAATCACAGGAGACATCACACAAGCAATACAATCAAGCAGCTGCAACCTCATCAATTGAACTAAATCCAGTGTGCAGTGTTTCTGACAAGAGCCCGCTAGCCAAAGCCTGCGTTCCAGCCGTGCTAGCATGGGTCACCTTATGCCCAATCAGCCCGCCCATGGCTGAGAACTTATTGTAGTCCGTGTCAACTGCCTAGATCATACTACCGCCGAAGTCGACCTCGTTCGCCCAAGCCAGCTTCAGCTCGAATATGTCACCGTTGTCGTATGAGACCACATACTAATTGCGATCAAAGACAAGGTACCCCACGGCGGCTTCGGGATCCAACCCCAGCTTCAGGTTCGGCACTCGCTTCAGGATAGCCTAGATCTCGTGTACATATGGACGCCGCTTGTGTCGGAGCATGGCCTTCGGCGCGTGTGCACCGAAGAGGGGCATCCGGAGGTGGAGCAGCCGAGGTTGGCGGGCTCGAGGGACTATCTATAGAAGGCTATAACTGAAAGGATTTGATAGCCGACGCGCCGCAAGAGCTAGGTAACCACCTAGGTCTTGGCCAGGTTCGTGTTCGCCTGAGCGATGGCGCCAATGGAGTTGTTGCGGTCCAGAATGCCGTGGAGGTCGTAGCACATGAGGTTTGTCCAGTCGGCGTATCTGAGCTAACTTGGCATGTCAGACTAACGCGGATAGCAGAAGGCGGAGGAATGGTAAAGGTCAGGCTGAGACGTCGCGGCTAAGCATGAAAGAGCGACTACAGCATCTTCGTCAGGAGCGTGAAGCTTGCAGTGTTGTCGGGCTTTCCCTCGTGGTCTGGCGCGCTGGGGTACTCTAAGTCGAGGTTGAGCTATCAAATCCTTACTTGTTGAGGAGCTTTACGACACCATCGGCAAAAATTTGGCGGCTGGCGGCTGGGTGTGGGAAAATTCGCCAAGGCAGGTAGGTTGAAGGGCACTAAGACAAGAGAGAATACATTTAGGCGAAAGCGGCAACTCGAAGGAAAGTAAACTTATCAACCTCGTGAACCAACCGCTATTTGAGAGGGAGCCTTCGAGGACAACTCACACATAGGTACTATAATTCTCTATTTTGAGGTTGTGAGCAGCAAAAAGGCCAGGGGGTGAAATGGCATATACTAGTTCTGTGGTTTATTACTATAGAAAAATTCAAGGTGCAATATTCCCAATGGCAACCTATCGTAGAAATGGAGCCTCAGAATATCAGGTGTCAATTTGAGCTCTATAGGATAGGCACATAGTCGTCTATATAGTGATGGGGACTTGTAAAAAAAAAAGTTTGCAGCATCCCGGCTTGCTCAATTTGTCTGGCCAACAAAAACTACAATGACCGCAGCATACGCTGCGCTGGACATGACCATCTCCTGATTGCTGCCTTTGGAGACGAGCGAGACGTACACCGCGAATAGGAGAACAAACAAGGAAGCTGAGAGCAGCCGAGCCCACTTGGGTTCCACATAGGAGAGGACGACCATAGGCACGATGAGGAAGAGGGAAGCCATGATCGTGACCAGAAGCCGCGACAGATAGTCCACGAAAGCGGTGATTTGATGTTGAATAGGGCGGCTTACACCTTCAAGGTCCTTGCCCGTATCGTCGTCCATGCGCGTACCCGTCACACCCGGGGTCCGTTGCTCATAGAGTTCGTCGTGGTCTTGAGCGTCGTCATGTCCCTTCTCGAGATCCAGAAATTGACCTTTAGTAGAGTGTGATGAAGATCCCGCCCCGTATCGATGCGCAGAGGGAGGGGAGAAGGTGCTCCGGGCTTGTAGTCCATTGGAGGCGCTGGTTCTTGAGATGGTCTTTGTGATCAGAACACGAATCGGGTCAGGCTCCACGCCGAGTGCGGTGGGCGTTAGGTCGAGAAACCCTAGGGCATCTGGTGCGTCCTTGTAGTATCTATTTCGCAGCCTGTCGCTCAGAGTCTGCACAAGCTCGCCGCGCCCCTCCATGTCGGGGCGCTTCATTTGGGAAATATCGCGGAATCTAATAATAGACTCCTCTAGAGCACGTTAGCTCCGCGTTTGCCCTGAGATGGTTAGACGGGATGTTTACGAACGATATTCCTTGAGCAGTGTACGAAGTTGAGTAGTCTGCTTCGGGGCCACCTCTCCACTTTGCCTGCCAATGGCCTGATCCAGGCCAACTAGCTCGTCCTGGAGGTGGTATAGATTGAGTAGGCTAAGACTCTCGAAGCGCTTGAACTTGTACCACAAGCACGGGATTCACCTCGAACAAATTTGAAGAGTGTCCGTGCTGTAATTGGGTCGAGTTGTTGAGCGGAGTCGGGGGAAGTTGATCCAGCCATGGGGATGAGCTGTCGCGGAACCTGATGTTTGGGTAGATCCTTTGGTACAAATCGAGGTGTAGGTCGTTGAGGCGCCGAGAGTGGGTCGTCATCCGAATCATTACCGTTTTGCGGCGTCGGCGGTTCTACTGCTGTTACCATGACTTCTGGCACGACCGTTTTTCGCTCGCCCATTTCTTGTGCTGGCCCCTTAGCTTTCGGCCCCTCTGTACTTGAAGGCTTGGGGATGGTGCCGGAAGCCGTAGTATCTGTGTAGTTCCCCAGTAGCTGTCGCCCGAGAGATTTAAGAAACTTGTATCGGGCTGCATCTCTTGTCCCTGAACCGGAGCTATTTGACTCCGCGGCATTCGAATCCATCCTGGACTCACTCAGTGGGGGACAGCCAGTAAAGGTCTAGAGAGGAATTTCGAAGTCTGGTAAATGGCAAGGTACGATAATGTGTGAGAGAGGCGCCAAAAGAGTGTAATGAACACTAAAGTTGATGGAATAAGGGGTTCTTGGAATCGGAGCTGGTGGGTAGGTTAGTTGGGCACCAACACCTGAAAATCTGTAGCACCCAATTTGACCTATTTTGGTGACCGGCAAGGTCACCGCTAATAAGCCGCTTCTGGTCGCCCTCTACTATGGCGCGTAATCGGCGTAATCCGTTGTAGCGCCCTGATAAGATCTATCTTATAAAAGTCAAGTAACATAATCCGAACTCCTCCATGGGGTCACAAACATTGGTGCGAGTGCTATGCAGGGGTTGTGGGCAGGGGAGGACACCAGTTGTAATCATGGAATCCAAGTACTTCTAGTAATTTCTAAGCGATAATTAATACCTCCGAATAAATCCCACCATTCCACCACTCAATCCACCATTCAATCCACCATCCAATCTATTATTGCAACCGCAACGATGGCCGAACCCGCGGGCGCGCGCCGTTTGATTTTGAACCTTCTGAATCCAGCCGACGAGCAAGCCAACCAGCCAGTCCCGCAGCCAACTACGCAGACAGTCCCAGAGCCAACTACGCAACCACCTTCCGCCCCACAATGCAGGCTGAGAGCGATAGAAATAAGCCGAACGGATAGGATTCTAATCCGGGCTCTCTGTGAGATTGCAGGCCTTTCATACGAAGAAATAACGTGTGTGATAAGCGAGTTGACCAGACAAGCAAGTTGACCACTCCACCAAAATTGGGTAGCAGGCACGCAAAAGACGTTGATAATTTGTTAGCGACCTTAACAACTGCCCGCAGCGTGCCGAAAATGGTAATTAGGGTGAGCAAAGGTGAGCCAGCCTGAGCAAATCCTAAGCAGGGACTGAGCCGAGCCTGAGCCAGGGTGAGCAACGTCACGTGCTCAAGATACGAAAAAAAGGAAATTTCGTGTGCCCAGATTCGTCGCACATTACAGCTGATTCGCTGCCTAGGTGCTTCACCCTAGCTGCTTTGTCCCAGGCCACAACACAGTCGATTTACATGCTCTCCAATATTGTTTATGTGTGTCAGAGTTTTTGGTGATTTGACAATACTACATATATGGCAAGCTTAAAAGCAAAAGCTGTCCAGTCGCTCGCCATCCATCTTGATCACCAGCATCGACAAGCAAAAACCACCACACACAAATCCTCTACCACCATCGCAAGACAAGAGCACCCACTCTACACCACCCAGCACCGACAACTGCCACCATGTGCATCAAGAAAAATGTCTGGTACAACTGCCGCAAGCAGGCCTTCGATCGGGACGAGCACGGACTGAACAATTCCATCATTTTGGAATCTTGCGCAAGGAACCAGCAATGTGCTTCCCGACCGACGCAAAACCCGATATCGTCCTGGACAAGCCCTGCCCTCGGTGCCGGGAGTACCAGAAGAAGGCTGCGGAGAAGACCCCAACTGATACACCGACATAAGGTCTGGGAGATGGCGAAGGCAGACGCCACTTGGCGAGAGGTGATGCGGTAGCTACCTACCTAGCCATAACAATAGGCGAATATTCAGACATGCCCTTGGTTGATGGCTAAGGTAGGGGAATTGGACTTCACAATAACCCTCTAGCAACCTAATAACTCAAATACACAAAACCTTTGACCAAAACTTGTCCTCTTCATTATTGTTGACACTCTAATCATTTTCCACGTGAGTTCTTTGTTCCAACTTTCTCAGCCCAACCCCAGTCAACCCCACGGCCGCATTGCTTGTCAATATGTAAGTAACCAAGACGCCAAGTATCCTCGGCGTCGTCAGAAAGAAAGCGGACCATGCTAGCCGCAACAAAAAAGCAAAAAAGATGCCACGTGTGAGGCTCGAACTCACGACCTTTGGATGTCCCTGATGTTTAACCAGATCATATTATGAGACCAACGCTCTACCAACTGAGCCAACATGGCATACAACTATTTGGTATCCGTAACCGCCTAGTCGCGCCTTGTGTACTTTCACGCGGAATTCAGAACTGTTCAATAATTCGAAAATAACCAACCTCATCTTAAATGGACACTGACTGAAGCCCTGTCCCTCAATTACAATCTATCCATTATTTTCAGTGCAGAAAAGCAGTTTCCACCATGATGCAAATTGCTCAAAGGATAGAAACCTGTTGACCAAAAAGTCCAACAAGCATCAAGGCCCCAGGTCCCGGAGTCACCAACAGCAAAATCAGGTTCAACTCTCCAATCAAATCCTATTCCACAAACGAATTACCAATGTCACACCCAAACATCAAAAACTCCAGATCAGTGTATGTAGTATACATCCCGCCACTCACCCAGCCGCCCACCAACCCGTTGCAACCCCAAAACAATGCATCCCGTGTCAACCTACGTCCTCCACCCCCAATCCCTGACATGATCCCGATGGGCATACCCGACCCTAGCCTGCAGCCCCAACCCAACCGCCTCGCCGCCGCCCCAGCCGCCGGTGCGGATCGCGCTGACAGCAAACACCTGGTCCTGGGGCACGCTGCCGTTCATGCCCCAGACGGCGAGCGTCTCCTCGCGGCGGCGGCGCTTGAGCCGCTCCCAGCCCATCTGGAAGCCCATGGTGACGTGCAGGCCGTCGCGGAAGTAGGCGTGCAGCTCATTGACGGGCAGCCACTCGGCACCGCGGCCCATGAGGCCGAAGATGTTGCCGTCGGCGAGCAGCGCGGCCACGCCGGCGATACTCCCAGAAGTGATGCGGGGCAGGATGTTGGCGCGCGGCAGCGCCAGCCAGCCAGCCGCGCTGAAGACCAGGGCCGCGGCCAGCAGGGCCTGCAGCACGCGGGTGGCGACGGGGTCCTGGACGACGCGGCGCGCGGCGCCGCTGTCGAGCGAGTCGACCGTGATGCGCGCGGGGAAGGCGGCGACCGAGGCGTTGCCCATGATGGCGCCCTCGGTGTCGAGCGGGAAGAGGGCGGCCCCCCCGGCGCCCGGGGTCGTCGGACGCCGGTTCCACATGTTGACAATCTGCGCGCGGATCAGCGTGTGCTGGCGGTCGATGGCCTCGGAGACAGAGCCGAGGGCGGGGGCGGAGCCCAGGTCGGGCAGGGCGATGGCGAAGCGCGAGGAGACGAGCGAGGTGAAGAAGGGGTCGAGTAGGTGGGGCGTGGGGAGCTTGACCAGGTCGTCGTAATCGAGATTGCCGTCGATGGCGATGGGGACGACGGTGAGCGTCGAATCGTCCCGGACTGGGGGGTTGGTCTCGTCGATATCGAGGTTGCCGCCAATGAAGCGGACGTTGGTGTTGAGCTGCATCATGGTCTCGTTGCAGGTGAGGGCGAATACAGATTTTACCGTGGTGAGGTTGGTTCCTGCGTTTTGCAGCTGGCCCCAGACCCAGATCCAGCGGGATATGGTGGAGTTGCCAATCGTAATAGGCTTGTAAGATCCGGCGCCGAAGAAGGGATTCGGGTCGGTGGCCGGTTCAGGAACGCCATTGAGGCCGTCCAGTGTCAGTCCAGTGTTGATGACGATGCTGTTGTCCTGATTCACGCCTCCTTGACCAGGTATGGTCACTCGCAGGGGATTACCAGTACCCGCAAGCGTGGGCGACACGGTGAGGTTTATTGCGAGCTCAGACTGCTGATATTTCTTGCACGTCAACACTGACCGAACAGCTGGGAGAGCCGCGGAGATGACGATGTCGTCGGGCAAGTCCCTCATATCCTCGGGGATACTCGCCAAACCTAGAGAAGGGAAAGCCAGTTCCTCAAATGTAAACTGGGGATACGAAATATTTCCGTTGAGCACAAGCGAGGCGAGAACGGTGCCGTTTTGACAAGTGGTGCAAAAGCTAGAGTCCGGTACTCCGTTGCTCTGGGAGAAGAAGTCCTGGCTCAAAAGTTGGGCAGATGCCGTGACGGGCACCGTTGCGATCGTGAATAGCGACGCCGCAAAGATGGCAAACAGGGCCGAGACGAACGCGGCAACGCTTGCGCCTCCAACAGCAAGATTGCGAGACTTGATAGCCTCGTAAAGAACGACCGGGAACGCCTTGTCGACAAGATTGAGACTGATAGTATGCTCAAAAGTTGCGCCGCGGCTCAACGCCAGGTACGGAGCCAAACTCCGTGTTGCAAAGCCGGCAGCGACAAAGTACATGGTAAGAAAGCCAAAGATCTGTGCCGGGAGAACGGTCTGCAGAAGGTGGCGGTACGGATTATCGTTGGCGTCATCAAAGCCGCCGTTCTTCTGGGAAAACTGCAGAGTAAGATCCAGCCCAATAATGAGACCGATTGTGAGGAGCAGCGCTGTTAGACGCGAAATAGGGTGTAAAAGGATGGGATTCGGGAACTTGTCAGTGGGCTCGACGTAATCGGGGGTCGTCTCCGGCAGCCCTCGTGTGTTAAAAATCTTGAAATATCCAGAGCCTCGAGACTCGGCTCGCTCGTATGCCTCAACACCTGTGAAAAACTCGGTGCCCGACAGTCTTTCCTTTAGCATTGCCTCACTCCCTCCGCCCACGCCCCGGAGAGCCTGGAGCAGGCCGCGGCTGTTCGCGAAGAGGGCGGCGGTGTCCATTATGGTACCTGGATCTCGGGGTAGGAACCCCTTTTTCGGGACCAGAAGTAGCATTGCGATGGTGAGAAAGGTCGAGATGGCCAAGTGCACCACGATCGTCTGCGTCGGGAGGAGGACAACCATAAACCGCTCGCTAATGATGTCGGCGGTAGCAGCTGCGGGCGATGAGGCCTCTTGCATCAGAGACCGAGAAGCCAGCAGAGGGACGTACTGCTGGAAGTAGGTTGTGACCAGCCCTTGGAGCGCATCCGGATCCAGGAGAGCTTCGGGTGTCGCCGGTGATCCGGTAGTCCTGAACTGAAAGTCGAGAGCCAGATACATGACGGCGTCGACATTGACGACACCAGGCTGATAGAACCACGGCGTGGTATCGGCAAAGGTATCAGCGAGCTCATTCTGGAACGACCCAAAGAACGCCTCAGCAATACCCCAAGCCCCGATGCTGCCCAAGGCCCGGTCCCGGCTGGACGCAGATGGGCTGATGTTCAATACGACATCATCCTTCTTCGAAACATCGACCTGGCTAATGCTATATGTTGGCTTGCAAAGCAGAGACGCCGACCTCGCAATAGTCCCATTTACAGGGACCATGCCCCCGGGCAGGGTGGCCGGCAGCGACCTAGCGTTGATGCTCTCGGTGCCAAACACGACCACCATGCGCTTGTCGTCCACGTTGCTCGAGTTTCCACAGCTGCCCTCGCCGAAGCGGGCAAAATAAAACGTCTGGTTCCCGGTCGCGCCGGCGGGACGGAAGAAGTCGCCGCTCGAGACGGGCATCGTGATGTTGCACCCGGCCGTCGAGAACGAGGTGCCAAACGTCTGCACCTCGGGGCTGTATTCGACGCCCTCGAGCCCCAACCGGGCCACCTCGCATTCCAGGCCGGCCGACAGCCCGTCCACCGTGGCATTCACCACGCTGCCCGCCGGCACATCATGCGAGAAACACTGGTACGCGAAGCGCGCCGACACGCCGTCGGGGAACAGCACATCGTCCTGCTGCAGCCCGACCATGGTATAGAAGGCCAACGCTCCCGGGTTAGCCAGGCTCGTCGCGTTGTCGACGAACGCCGTCTCGAGCGTAACCGACGTGCTTTGTCCCGACAGGGTCAGCAAGCTTTGCGCCATCAGCGCCGTCGACAAGAGCACCGATACCTTTAGCATCATCGACACAATCGTGGCAAAGGCGACGACGAAATCTTTATTCTTAACCGCCTGCAGTACCGACCACGGCTGCGTCATGGCGACGTAGTCGAGCAACAGCGTCTTCTCAGCGGGAGCCGGGCCCTTGGAAAGTCGAAGCCACGGGGCCGTAAACTTTGCCTGGTACTCGACGCGATTCCACAGCGCGGTGATCAGCGTCAGCAAGGCGACGGGCGCAAACCTCCAGAGGTACTGCCCGGCCTGCGCCATGGCGCCGAGGCCTTGATTCCTGTCCGAGTAGCCGTAAAGGGCCTCGAGGCCAACTGTGAGTCCCGCAAAGACAATGGCAAAGGAGGCGAGGATCTTGCGCTGGAGATAAAAGGGGCGCCATGACATAGGGACGTCGAGTAGGTCTGGCGGCTTCTCTCCCCCGAGCTCCAGCTGTTTTATCGTGGGCATGGCGCCATTGCTCCACTGGCTGGTTGGGGACTGGTTTCCCAACTTCTGTGAGGCCGAGTTGGATGGACTTAAAGAGGCCGACGAGGTGCTCGACGAGGTGCTGTGGAGCGGCAGAGGCGGGGTCTGGCGTGGAACACTGAACGACGCCATCGACCCGGTATATGGACGGTCCGTCCGGAGTCGCGGTGGTGCTCGACCGGCATCGCGATTCCGTTGTGTATTCTTTCCGAGCTGTGCATACTCCTGGTATGACATGCTGGGAGGTGGTGCGCCGTCACGTCGCCGGTGCTATCGTAGAAAAAGGAATAACTCTTGCAGGCGCTCGCATGCGTGCTCACTTTGAGCACGCTGACATGGCCGGTTTGTTTGCTGGTCAACGTGCCGTGATGGGAATGGACTCGGCCAACGGCTCAATCCTGATATGAGCGGCACAGAAAATGCCCCGGGAAATCACAAGAAGATCTGGGGAGAGAAATCGCAGGAGGGCAAAAAGTGGAGAGGAAGATTAGACCCGGGAGATTCCAGTCTCCAGCGGAAAACAAGTCGCCTGGACTGAAGAGAAAGATGGGAAAGGGGAAGGGAAAGGGCCGTGCCTGCACATGAATGATCGTCGAAGATTGTCGGAGCAGACGAGAAGAAGGTCGGCGAAGGAGGGGTCGTCCCAAGTTTTGAAGTCGGGCTCTAGAGACATCGACTCCCAGTACATGTCCTCACTCCAAGGTGGCGTGCTGCCATCCGTAAGGCTGGGGACAGCAATCTGGGGCACATGTGTAGTGTAGGGTATGTAGGCTGGCACACCCCGGATCCCTCGCAGGGTGACATCCGTTTCACCCTTAAAGCTGCATCTGGAAATCGTCCATTAATGGGGCCTAGTCGGAGGACGGACACATGGCAGACACCGGCAGACGATGTGGTTGGAAGACAAAATGTCGGTCGTGAGACCTTCGGCACTTGCCTATTGGTCAATTGCATTTAACCTAGACCCGGCCAGGGTCGTTGTCTGGATCGCGTCTCAGATCGCATCTTCAGGGGGGCCGTGCCATTAGAGGTGCATAGTGTCGGAACCGGCCGGTGTCGAGGGGGATCTGCTGTGGAGGTAATCGACATAGGAAGCCAGAATTGAACATGTAATGAAATTGAACTAGGAGGCGGAGGCAAACGTGCAAGAAAAAGAAAAAGAAAAATTAGAAAAATGCTGTTGACGAAAATATCGTTGCCCTCAGCCGTCGTTGGCTGACACCCTTACAACAAAAGTTCAAGCTTTCCCAAGCCGTTCCTCGGTTTCCAGGGGTCAGGGGCCTTGACGGAGACGAAGCAAGGTGCGCACTGCTTTCTGTCCAAGATTGATTGCATGAACCGCCTTGAAGCGAGCGCACCACCGTTTGGATTTCGCTGCGGGTGAGAACTCGATGATCTTCCGTGGCTCGATAAATCGGGTGGCTGATACTGACCGACCGTCTCTGGGTGGTCCAAGAGCTCTCCGGCTATTCTCCTGACAGCGACTCGCTCCGGGTTTCTGGGTCATCTATCGCAAATGTGTTATGTTTGGTCGTGTTGAAACAAGTCTCGTCACCTGGCTCGCGACTTTGTTTGCATTGCGAAGGGAAACAACACCAACCAGCATTAAACAGTAAATCTAGTTGCACTGCCGTCTATTTATGCTTACAACCTGTCACCCCCCTTGAAGCCGTCCGAATCCCAATCTCGTCACGCAGAGTTGCCGATCAAGTGGCCTTCTTCACGTCCTCTTTGAGAGATACGATGCGATTGAGGATGATCTTGTCGTCTGTGCTGTCGGAATCCAAAGCCTGTTGTTATGTGTTAGCCATTTTCCCAGCTGCGATGCGTAGATTTCATGCGACTCACAAAGTACGCGACCCTCAGGCCCTGGAATCTCACCGACTCCGGCCCCCCCTTTCCAAGCTTATCCTCGCCAGCCGCCTCGGGCCAAGGAGCCCGTCGCTTGACTTCATCAATGCCAGACTCGATCAAGGCATTGGGGTAAACGACCTCGCTTTCGGGGTTGATGTCATTGAGATACCCGCCCTCTGCGGAAGCAGGGTTATCTGACAAAAACAGCGAGTTGTAGAGGCGCACTTCAGCATTCCGGCCATCGGTGCCAACCCACTGGATATAGGTCTTGGGCTTCTTGGTTTCACGGTCGAAGACGGCACGAATCTCGGTAATCTTGCCAGTTGTCTCATCCTTCGTAAAGCTGGTGGCCTTGATGGGGAAAGGCGCGTAGAGGAGGCCCACCGTCTTGCCGGGCGCCAGCCGGAAGTAGTCCTTGCTGTCGACTTCGCGGAAGTCCGACCGATCAATGTAGACCGTCTTCGTGAATTTGATCTTGTGCGATCCCATCTCGGTGTTCTTTGTCGAAAAGGGGATATCGAGCTCCGCCCCGTCCAACTCGCCGGCGTCCTCGATGATGACAGGGACGGGGTCGAGGACAAGCATCAGCCTGGGCACAGTACGCTCGAGATAACGACGGATGGTCTGCTCAAAACGAGAGGCCTGGATGATGCTGTTTGTGGTCGTAACGCCGAGCTCATTGACAAACTCCAGGATGGCGCCGGGAGGAACACCCCTTCTCTTCACACCAATGAGGGTAAACAATCTGGGATCGTCCCAGCCTCGAACAATCTTCTTCTCAACAAGTTCTTTGAGCTTGCGCTTTGACAGGATTCCGCCAGATATGCTGAGACGCCCATACCTAGTCGACGAGTTAGACGTCGCACACCGGAAACAGGAAAAGGGGGTACCTACTCGCGCTGAATGGGCTGCCACTCAACCAGCTGACCATTGAGCCATTCGTAGGATTCTCTCGACAAATAGAACTCCGTTGTGCAAAGGGAATGAGTGATGCCCTCAAAAGAATCGCACAGGCAGTGAGTGAAGTCGTATGTGGGATAGATCTTCCACTCGTCGCCTGTCCTGTGATGGGGCTTGTCAAGCACCCGATATGCGGCGAGATCCCAGTTCTGGGGATTTCCCGACGTTATCTGGGGCGGTCAGCAAAAGGAGACACATGTTTGGCTGTGGCGTGTGATTGAGATACGTACGTCCTGCTTCATGCGTAGAAATGCCTCCCGGGGGCGGTAGGCACCGTCTCTCATTCGCCGGAACTCGCGAAGGTTGTGCTCAACAGTTTGCTCAGCGTGCTTGCACCGATATCGGGGGGTGGCCCCCTTCTCGCCTCCACGCTGGAGCTTGATCTCTTCGTCACCGCAATGGCAAACGTAGGCCTTTTCGAGGGTAATCAACTTCTCAGCCATCTCGTACAGCTTGCCAAAGTTATCGCTGGAGTACGTAATCTTATGGGGCTCGAATCCGAGCCAGCGTACCATGTCTTCGATGGCGGTGAAATAGATCTCCTCCTCCGCTTCGGGGTTCGTATCGTCGAATCTCAGTATGCTAGAAGCGTGTTAGCAGGGCAACCAGAAAAAAACCTCGGGATCATGCGCTTGGGACTAACCAGTGGCCGCCGTGGTACTTGGCGAAGCCAAAGTTGACAGCAATCGCCTTGGAATGGCCAATGTGCAGGAAGCCATTGGGCTCAGGAGGGAAACGCGACATGACAGGCTTGACTGGGCGCTCGTTGTAGACGTCGTTGAGAAAGCCCTGCTTGAACATGGCTTCCGGATCCAACGGCGTGTCCTCCGTCTTGGCCGGCTTCTTAGGCGCCGCCTCAGCACTCGCGCCCGCAGGCTTGTCCTTGTTGGCGGCCTTCTTTGCCCTCTTGGCCAAAATCTTCTTCAGCTCGCCCTTGGAGTACCATTTCTGGGTCTCTTCATCGAACTGAAGTTTGGGGGCATTGTCGACTTTGTCGGCAGGTGCTGCGTCGAGCTTGAGGTTGGCAGCAGCGTCAGTGACGGCATCGGTGACCGTGTCCGCCATGGTGGCGATCGATATGATTGCGACGTGGGTTTTGGGGGTGCTGCTTCAGGCTTGCGGTTAGGTTTTTCGTTTGTTGTTTGGTCGCAGTAAGATGTTGGGGGGTCGTGAGGGTCGCGTGTGCCCAACTTATCTCTGTCGCGAGAGAGGCCGATGAGTCAATGCTGGTCGAGTTTCGGGCAAATTTGGCGGTAGAGGGGTACAAAGCGTCGCTTGGAGGGGCAGAAGCAAATGGACGCGCGACAGGGATTGGTTTCAGATTAGCGATAAGATAAGAACTGTTACAACGGCTTGGCGGAAAGCTTCAGCCATCTTTTATTCCCCGCTAAGGGCGCGAAACCGGCGCGCTCTTGCCTCTCAACACAAAAGATTTCTCTTTTTTCACTGGCAGAGACTTTCTGCGTTGTCTGGCCACTTTCTGCCTTGTCTGTCCTCTCAATTGGAAACATCCAGGTCTCGGTATCGGTAGTTTCTTGGCAATTTTCGGCATCAATGGCCGATTTAGTGTCAAGTATGTATTTTCTACTGCCAACATTCCGCTCCTGCTCCCGTGATCCCATGGTGATGTGAAGCTACCTTAAAGTTGCAGTCGCGATTGACCCCGCCATTGACAGCGGGGGGCTCCCCTGCGCTGCCCAACCTACCTCACCTAGCTCCTGCAACACCCCGCTTTTGTCACCCATGGTAGGTATGCGCCCATCCAACGGGCCGTTCCTTTCTCACAGCCTTGCTTCCATCCCATGATGCCTCGATGCTCCACCCTATTTTTAGGATTTCTTTGGCAACACCACCGAGCCGAGGAAGTGCCCCAAACGACACGTATAAAAAGATATCTGGCTCTTGGCTCGTGAAATTGATCTCTTCCCACAGAACCACAGCTCTCTTTCTCATCCAAGAACTACCTGAAGAAGAACACCGCACGAGAGCCCAGCCTTCTCAACTCCCTGTTTGACAGTGCATGCTCCTCAAGCTACCATCACTCCAGCCAAGATGGCCACTGTCAACGCCTCCCAGATCCCCACCCTCACGCAGCTCTATAGGTCGGGCCAGCTCAAGCCGGCCCCGGCCGGCAGATTCCCGATCCCGACATCACTCGGACCCAAAACCGTCCCCACTCCGTCCCAATCCCTCAACGACCGCATGGCGCTGTACCGCGGCGACATCACGAAGCTGAGCGTCGACGCCATCGTCAACGCGGCGAACACGGCGCTGCAGGGCGGCGGTGGCGTCGACGGCGCGATCCACCGGGCCGCCGGGCCCCGCCTCCTGGATGCCTGCCTCGCGCTCAACGGGTGCCCCACGGGCGACGCCAAGATCACGCACGCCTACGAGCTGCCCTGCAAGCACGTCATCCACACCGTCGGCCCCATCTACTCGCCCCTTCGGCACGACACCTGCGAGGACCTGCTCGTGAGCGCCTACAAGAAGAGCCTGGAGACCGCGGTCCTCAACGGCTGCGAGACGGTCGCCTTCAGCTGCCTCAGCACCGGCGTCTACGGCTACCCGAGTCAGGATGCGGCGGCCGCGGCGCTGAGTGCCATCCGCAAGTTTATGGAGATGGATACTGAGGAGAAAATCAAGCGGGTTATCATTGTCACGTTTGTCAGCAAGGACGTGGATGCGTACAATGAGGCGCTTCCGTAGGTCACAATTCCCTTCAGCATCTACTCCGTTTGCTGACAGGTTCTCACAGGCTATCCTTCCCACCCGTCCTCGATGCTTCCCGCCTGCCCTCAATGCTTAACGTATAGTCCCCAGTACAGACAAATAAACATAGAGGTTAAGCTCAATGCCAAAGATGTATGCCAAAGCTTTGATAGGAACGATGAGTCTCTTCTACCCCGTGATGGCGTGCGAAAATGGGAAACATTGCCCTTCAAACACTATGCTTCAGCGCTTGTTTAGTTCATTAGTGTACAGCTTTAAAGATATGAATAAGGGAAAAGAGGACCTTGGAGCCTCACAGTGACCTCTTCTATATCTTCGAATGTCACACACTGACAAACAAGGGTTGGCGTGTATGTATATCCGACCTGAAACGCCTGAATAACCAAAAAAAAAAAAAAAAAAAAAAAAACATACAGTAATGTGTAAGTAACTCCACAGTCAAAAGCCAGCCCTACCATGGTTGATCAAGCATACTAATACTCCATTTCATCATCTGAATACGCCTCCTCCTCTCCCTGCTCCTCTCTTTCCTCCTCCTCCTCCTCCTCCTCCTCTTCCTCCTCCTCCCACCCTTGCTTCTGAGCCCCACTTCCAGAGGCCCACATGCCCGTCAGCCCGGGCCCGGGACCACTTGACCCCTTGGCCGTTCCAGAGGCCCCATTCAGGCCCGTCAGCCCAGGCCCGGGTTCGGGACTCCTTGAACTTGAATCCTCGGCTACCGCCCAGATCGGCGGGCCCGCCTTCTGCCTCTGGAGCCTGCTCAGCTCCTCGTGTGTCAGCCCCTGGAGGTACGCCTCCGCGCCAAACATGGCCTCCAACACGTCGGTCTGCCATCCCTGCCGGCGTATCTCGTCATTCACGGCCGCGGCGCTCACGCTGTAGGCCGCGGGCCCGAACGGATCCTTCGCCGCCGCCGGTGTCGGGGACGGCTCGGGCACCGATAAGACAGGCGTCGGGCTGCGTTTGCGTTTTTGCATCTTGGACGGGCTCGGGCTGGCGTCGGGGGGGCTCGCGGCTTCGTAGACTGCGTATTGGCTGAACCCGCGCTTGGCAGGGGCCGGGTCCAGGACGGGGGCCGAGGTTGTTGTGGCGGTCTGGGGCTTCGCGATGCGCGGGCCGGCGAAGGTGAGTGGGCTTGGGACGACCGAGGGAATTGTGGCAGTCTGGGAGTCGGGGCGGGGACCGGGTGGTGGGGTGGGTATTGATTCTGGGAAAGATTGTTAGTGCCTGGAGTGGATGGTGGAAAGAGGGGAGGGGGGGAGAGGCTACTTGGTGTGTCGGGCAGAGGGTCTAGACCGAGCTGTGCGGCCCAGGGATGTTTGATCTGGAAGTTAGGGAGCGGTACTAGCGTTACTGAACGCGGTACTCGCGGTACTGAGCCGGGGATGGCAGGCGGGGGCGAGCCCCTGTCGCCCCTGCCCCTCCGGCGTGGTCTGGTGCGGACCTTGGGCCCCCAGACCTTATCAGCCACCTCATCTTCGGTGATGCCAGTAGTTGGACGGAAGCGCTTTCCTCGCAGTAGTTCAAGGGCCTTATCTACGACGGAACGGACGTCCTTGGGCATGAGCTGGACTTCCCGGAGGGCCAGCTTTTCCAAGATTTCGGATCTCGTCTTGCGGAAATTACCCGAGGGGATAGACTTGAAGGACCAGGAGGCTTAGGATCGGAATTTTGCTTCGGCTATGTCCCCGTCTAGGTCAAAATATCCCTTGATATCAGCGAAAAGATCCTGGGCCTGCTTGATAGCAGATATCGCAGCACCAAATCCTTCAGCCACGCTCTCCGACGCAAGGCCCAGCTGGTGCATGCGCTCGTAATGGGTATTCAACATTCGGAGAGCACCTGCAGCAGCCAGGTCGTAGACATGCCGCAAACGATCCCAGAGCTTCTGGCCGTAGTTCAAGTAGAGTACCGTCCGCACTCCGGGCTGCATCTGCAGGTATTCGAGGGTCATGTGTTGATACTCCCCGATCCGTAACATGAAATATTCGCTCAAATCGGTGACGGCGTAGATGAGTTGTTCCGCAGTTTCATATAGCTCT
The DNA here is from genome assembly GCA_030549175.1 of Lasiosphaeris hirsuta. NCBI lineage: Eukaryota > Fungi > Ascomycota > Sordariomycetes > Sordariales > Lasiosphaeriaceae > Lasiosphaeris > Lasiosphaeris hirsuta. The sequence goes on from JAUKUA010000001.1 coordinate 8,133,295, forward strand.
GCTGCCCCAGGCTTTAACATGTGCGCGTTGTCCCCGTCACTGAGCCGCTCCCAAACCTTGCGCACCTTGTCCGACTCCTCCTCCACGGCTTCCTGCAACTCGCGAACCCTCTCGTCGTAAAGGGGCCACTGCTTGGCTTGGTGAAGCCAGCGGCGCTCAACCGCGGTAGGCCTAGCAATATCCTGCGCCAAGAACAAGAGGTAGTGGTTAACTATGGCATGTCCAGCCGCCGCCAACTTTTCGCCGGCTTCTCTGAGCCAGTTATTGGCTGAATCGCCCAGCAGGTCAGGAAGTTCGTCCGCATAAAAATGGTAGGAGCGGTGGACCACAGTGAAGCCAAGTCCGGAGCGGCCGAGTCGAAGAGACCGATGTCCGTATTTAGGAAACTTCACAGTCCAGAACCCTACTTGAAATAGATCTCCGGCCTCGGGCATGACGATTGGTCTGCAGAAACTGTCAACGGGCAGGGGAGGGTCGAGCAGGATGATCTTGTCGTCCGATTTATATGGGTTGGGTCTAGCGGACGGCCAGTCACGCAGCGAAAGATCGATGGTGGCGAAATCTAGTTGAGGGAATGCGGCTGTCCCATTCTCGATACTACCCACAACAGAACCCCCCAATAACTAGGTACCAAAAACGACGGCGATCAACAAAGCAGGAACAATGGGTGCACAAACCTGGCTCAATGATTCTAGCTCACCTGATTCTCAAATGTAAAGCCAAGTTCCGTTCGTTGCTCTCTTTTCCAGAATGGTTCCGTGTCGTCAGCAGCAAGTTGCCTAACGATCTGTTCGATGTCGCCGGTCACGGCTCCAAACCCATCGAATATAGGATGCGATTTCTGGCTTGAGTTGGCTCTCCAAAGCAACTTTCCTCCGAGAGCAATATGGGCGGCATGCTGCAAGGTAGATGTCACAGTGTCAGTGGGAAGCAGCAGGAATAGTGGGCGAGAATATCATACGCACCGCTAATTCGTGCGCCAAGGTGATGGCGATCTGCAGAGAGCATGCCGCCTTCTCGGCCAGTGTATACGTGGGTACAAGAAGAGGCCATATCAATTCAGCCCTAAGTTCTATATTAATTGTTCCCGGCGAACTCTCAGATCCATCAAAACTGCCGTAAGCGAAGCCGAGAGCATTAGTCTCGTCAGAGTCCGGTTGGTAGCGAGATCCTATGCGGAGTTTAAGGTCATTGTCAAGGACAACAGCGGCGGCGGCGGCGAAGTCGAATTTTCTTTTTTTAACCCTTTGGAAAGACTCGTCGCTCGGAAATGGGGGCGCTGTCTTGTCATGATGGCTAAATATGGCGAGTAGAGGGTATTCTCTCTTCTTTTTCTCCGGGTTACCCGACTGCGGTCCACCTCTCGTCGGGTACAGAGGTCAAGCAGGGCAAGCCAAAAGGGATGGTCGGAAGAAATGATACGCGAGGCGAGTTGAAGGGCGGGCTGGAGAGCCGCCCATAGGAGGTCGTTGGTCTACGTGATGGAGCGTTAGTGGGCCTTGCATTCATACAATATCGGGTTCGTAGTGAAGCTTTACTCCAAGGTCGTATTCGCCTCGCTGACCGAGTAGGTTGTACAAGTACCTCGGCTGCTCCTTTTCTGTCCCCCACCCAGGGACGACCCCCCAGCGGTGTCGAGCAAGGAAGCTGCACACATATTCAGTAAGTTGAACGTCGTCTCGATCGGGGGCCGGCAAACCTACGGATGAATAGGGCCTGTGAGGTCTGCGTCGGGCACAGTGTCGATATCGAGAGTGTGTATCTTGGCCTCAATTCTCTGCACTGGGTAGTCAGCACTGGACAACCGAGCTGTCAGTGGTAGACGGCGTTTGGCTTGCCTCGGCAGTTGTCGCGCCATAAAAGAAGTAGCGCTGGTAGTCTTCATCTTCGGTTACCGTATCCCACAGCTGCTTCAAGGCAGCATATTGCTCGAGATTGGGATCCTTGTCGGAAACAGAGTGTATTTTGGCGAGCAAGGCAGTGGTGCCACCGACAGCCTTAGCCTCGGCCATCAAATCACCCCCAATCCACGTAGCGCTTGGCCCCCGTGCTCGTTTTCTGGACGGCACCGAGATCAACCCGGCGAGTTTCAGATGGCGGGGGCGAGAGCCTTGACCGGCCCGGCGGAGCATCAGGATTGATACCGTACCGCAGGGCCCAAGGGGTGGGATTCTCGGCGGCATCCTGGGGAAGCAATGCAGGACGGATCCTTTAGGTAACGTCGCGTACTGCAATGCTCTCTTTCTTGCCACCCTGGGTGACAACGGTGTGGCTTTCATCTCTCCATCTCGGGTCTGTCCATCGTAGGACATACTGGACAAACTGCCAGTCCTCTCGCGTCTGCTTCCTTGCACCAGGCGGGGGTGTGATGAGTCGGCCTCGGGAAGTAGCCCCCGTCCTGCTATCCGCAAGGGAATCCAGCATATTCCTGGCCGCCCGCCAGTTCCACGACTCCCAGCTCTTAACTTCCTTGTCACCCATTGCGTCGAGGCTCTGAGGGTCTTAGTTTGTCGTGCTGGACTTACAAATGACAATAGTGAAACGACATGGCGGGAAGAACACCGGTCCGACAAGAGGCTCTTCATATCTGAAGAGAAGCCCACAAAGACCCGGCGCAGTTTTTTGAAGGGGGTTGTGCCCCCGAAAACCGCTTCCGGCGGGAGAGGCAGTTATAATAGACCGGCTTTCACTCGAAGGCTGCAGGACAGGTACAAAGGGGAGCTGCGACGGGCGAGGATTCGCCCACCCAACAAAACCATCAGGTAGACACCCTGCACTTCACTAGAAATGCGTGCCCGATTTAGGTAGGGTGCTTGGCTCCATTGGTGCATCCAATGGAGCGGGATCCAATGTCAGGTCGTGGCTTCCAGGGCAGAGCCAGATAAAGGGAGGAAAGCGCAAGCGCAGGCGATGTGGGGATGGAAAGTAGTGAATTGGCATATGTCTGTGATAGGCAGGTAGCTACGATAAATGTATATTATTCACATACCGGGTATTAGATGGACGAGGCCAATGCTCGCTGCTCAGACGGAAAGAGCATGCTTCAAGTTCCAACCTCTAGGCCAAAGCTGTCGACGAGCACTTTTAGCCGACCTACGCAATTATTCCGTCGTGATGCGCCTGCCAGCCTCTTCTCACCATGCCACTGCTGCGTTGCTCCGCCGACATGTGCAGCCACGCCTCCCGCATAGACGGAGCTGATCATTCTAGCAATCTCCAATTGTTTGCCTGCTATTGACCGAAGCCAACAGCACAAGTGCCAGTAGATGACGTGATTAGACGACATGATTAGACGACATGATCGCCTCGTTGCGGCCGCGCGCACAGGGCCGAGATTCCCGTATGCGCTGTGCTGCGTCCTTTGCCAGGGAGGTTAGCAGAGGTTGGCGCTTGGGACAAGACAGGCAATAGCCGCTCTTGCGATGCGTCAGACGGCCTTGAGCAAGGCGCTGTGACGACGGCAAGTGATCTTAAAAGGCGCAATGCTGGGCCAGGTCCTGGGACAAGCTAGCTCTTCTATTCTATGATCCGTCCAGCGGCGACCCTTTCCAGCGAGATGCGTGGAAATTTCTGACTCACATCTGTCCCCTTGCTTCAGCTTTCTCATCTTGCGACAGCCGGCTTCCATGTCGATAACTACCTGCAGCTCTCGAGGGCGACGGAACGTCGGGCTGTTGAAGAGATTTGTGCCAGTTTTGTCACTATCACCCCAGCTGCCTCTGCCTCTCTGCCTCTGCCTCTCTGCCTCTGCCTCTCTGCCTCTGCCTCTCTGCCTCTGCCTCTGCCTCCTTGGCAATCCCGAGGTTCCTGTCCGAGCCGTGTAAGAGAAGCGAAAATGGGCACCCACACTCCCATATCTCGAGTGCCTGCTCTTGCATCGGGCCACTACCGACGGCACCATGGGCGGTGAGCACCTCATCTACGGCTACTGTCACATCCACGCAGCCGACTAGCACGACCACCTCGCCATGCGCCATCATGAGCAGTTCGTGGGCAGCCCAGATAGCGACCCCGTCAGGTACACCCGAACATTCTCACGACTTGACAAAGGTGAAACAAGCTGACCCGGCATCTAATGAAAGTCGTCCTCACCGTCCCAGAAATCCATTGCGTATAGGTGTCTGAACTCGGTGCCGCTGGCAAAGGATGGCGCTATTGATCTCGTCGATGCCAATGAGCCATACCCGGAATGGCAAAGCGACTCTGCCTACAAGGCCGATCCGCCTCCTGACTACTTCTTCCCAGCCTACGATATGCTTGCCGCCCTTGCTCGTGTCAAGGCAAATTTGGAGGCTGACAAGTACAACAATGAGGTCCAGTTTCAACGGGACCTCTATCTCGCAGTCTTTGCTGCCGGCCACGACGGTCACCTTGTCTTTTATCCCGATGCTCTAACTCGTGTCTTCAATTGGAAACGCCAGCGAACCCTGGTTTCTGTCAGCCAAGACGGCCCGAGCTTACCTGTCATCAAGTTGTACGGTATGTTCTTTGGGCCTGAACAACGAGGCTGGGTCGTGTCTGACCAAAGGTGCTTCAGAGGATGTGGCTGCGTCACCAGACACGGCTTCAGTAGTGAAGCTCATCAAACCCCTTTTCTCCCACAAAACATCATCTTCCTCACCGACGGCACCTGCGCCTCCACCTGCGCCCTGACGTCCTCGATGCTGCGACTGCAGGCCGGTGTCAAGTCCATCGTTCTCGGCGGCCGCTCCGTCGCCGAGCTGATGCAGGCCGTCAGGGGCGTCAAGGGCGCGCAGGTCCTGAGCTTCAGGAACATTTACGACGAGGTGACGGCGCATAGGGAGCTTGCCGAGGACGAAGAGCAGCGCAAGGCGTTGGAGAGGTATAGCGATGGTGTGCTGAAGCGGAGCACGGCGTCGGCGGTGAATGCCAGGAACCAGATACTCCGGGGGGGTGCGGGGGATGGGGTGCCGGCGCAGTTTGTGAAGGAGGAGGTGGATTGTCGGCTGTGGTGGACCGAGGGGATGGTGGGGGATGTTGGGGAGGTTTGGTATGTCTGCTAGGTTCTGCTAACATGTCTATGGAGATATTTAATATTTGCTAACGGTTGGGTACACTAGGAGAGCAGCAGCGAGCGCGGCGCTTAAGGAAGGCAGGTGTGTTTCGGGAGGCATTGATGGGGAAGATAATGGTGAAGGGCTAAGGGAGAGGAAAAGGGAGAGCGGCCGAGCCACTAGACCAAGGCCGAAGAAGAGATTCACAGATCTCAGGGGGTTTTACCCACCTGTTGACAATGCAGGCTGGCATGCAATACATAAGGAAAGGGTAATTACCTGAGTTGATCACCCTTTTCCACCCTCCAAGTCTTTTGCTCCGTTTGCGGGCCCCCTGCACTGAATTTATCGCATTCCGTCACACATTCTCGCCCGGCAAGGCTCCTCCCCCCTTTCCACTCCACCAACCCACCAGCACACTCCATATGGACCCGTCCTCTTCCACCCAACATCAACAAACACAACTCCCATCCCCCGTGGCGCAATTGGCTAGCGCGTCAGACTGTTATTCCGACAGAGCATCTGGAGGCTGGTAGTTCATGCCCACCCGGGGGAGATGACATGAGACCTCGAGAAGATCACCATCCTCACTCTTTTTTTGTTTGTTCATTTTTAAACAGCGATATAGCATTGAGTGTGCAATCTTCTGTTTAGCTCTTTTTTGCAGTTCGCCACTAGCATCACGTTATGAGAAACGATTGCTTACACATATTACTTTCTACACCAACTACATACATTCACAAAACAAGCAGGCTTGTCCGAAAACTGTTCTTTCTCACGATCTATAGTGTCTTCTATTCTCTCTAGAACAACTCTTGATCCATTCGCGTTGGTATCTGTTCCACCGTCCAGCCAATGGACAGCTGTGGACCGACCATCCTGGGGTCTCCAGTCCTTGGAAGGCCAAGTCCTCTCCACTACCAGCCAAAAGATACGTACGCGGTACGCATTTCATGAGAGAAATTAGGACTATCATCACATAACATAAGAGACGCAAACCGACGATGCCAAGCCATGCAACCGGAACCCGAAAAGCAGCTTTTGATATCCGAGGAAAAAGGAAAATATCATCATGGACATTTACTCGTCCTCGTCGCTGAAGACCTATCGTGCGAGTTAGCAATTGTGTCAGGATTAAAGACGCTGGGGTTTGACATACCTCCTCACCACGCTTGCGGCGGGCCATGCGTTCCTTCTTCTTCTTGCGGAGCTCGGAGCTGGAAAGCTTGGCCTTCTTCTTGGTAGAAACAATCTTGTTGCCCATGGCATCAAACTTGTCCTCCTCCTCGTCGTCATCACCCTTGAGGCGGGGACCAGCACCCTGGCCCTGGACCCAGTTGTGACCGGAGGGAGTCATCTTGCCGTCAACAACAGCCCAGACCTCCTCGGTGATGTTCTTGGTGAACTCAGCGGAGTGAGTAATGATGATGACACCACCCTCGAACTTTTTCAGGGCCTTGGACAAGGCACCGAGCGAGTCTCGATCGAGATAATTGGTAGGTTCATCGAGAACGATCAAGTGAGGGCGTTGCCACGAGCAGGCAGCAAGGACGACCTTGACACGCTGGCCACCAGAGAGACCGCGCATGCGCGAGTGAGAAACCAGCTCGGCGTCGAGGCCGAAGTTGGCAGCGTGGGACTCGATCTCCTTGCGGACAAGGGGACGGAACTGACCGGAGGCAAGGGCCTCCTTCATATCGACATCGGCAACCATCTTCTGATGCGAAGACAGGAGCTCGTTACGGGGCAACCAGGTGTTGTCAGCCGTCATCATAGGCACCCATCTCTCGTTCTTCATGCCGATGTTCTCGCCAAGGGCGTACGAGCACTCGTACTCGTAGCTGTTCTTGAACTTCCTGCGGCTGTGGATGCCGATAACACGACGCTGGGTGCCCTCGATGCGGAACACGCGGTCCATGGCCTTCTCATCATCCTCGGTGATGATCTTGTTGGCACGGTCCATGGTCTCGCGATCCTCACCAGTCTGGAAACGCCACTGGATGTACTCGGAGGGCGTCTTGTCGAGATGGTTATCGATATGGGCGAAAGCGTGCTGCTTGATGTAGGCGATACGGATGTTCTCGTGCTGGTAAATCTCACCACCGGTGGGGATCAACTCGCCGGTGAGGACGTTGATGAGGGTGGACTTTCCGGCACCGTTGGGGCCAATGACGGCAATACGCGAACCAAGCGAGCACTGGAAGGAGATGTCGGTGAGCTGAGGCGCAGGGGTTCCAGGGTACTGGAAGCTCATGCGGGTAGCGCGAAGGATGGCCTTGGCCTTAGTCTTGACACCCTCAAGGAAACCGGGCTCGGGGAAGGAGAACTCGATCTCGGAGTCGCCAAGCTCATAGTAAGACTTGGCAGCGGGGTTGCGGCGAACGAACTCCTTCAGGTTACCACGATAACGCTTGAGCTTGAAGCGCTCGTAGTGGACAATGTGCTGGCACACGTTGTCGAGGAAGGCACTGTCGTGAGACACAATGATGGAAGTGCAAGGGGAGTTGATAAGGTAGTCCTCGAGCCACTTGACGTTCTTCACATCCATGTGATTGGTAGGCTCGTCGAGAAGCAGAATGTCGGGCGCCTCGAAGACGGCACGGCACAGAGCCAGCTTCATCTTCCAGCCACCGGACAGGGCGGTGATCTCACCCTTGATCATGTCCTTGGAGAAACCAAACTCGAACAGGCGAGCCTCAACTTCCTCGCGGCTGGTGGTGATGCCGACCTCCTGGAGCTTCTTCATGGTCCAGTCAATGGTGGTCATCTCAGTATCGGCCGAATCTAGGTCGTGCTCGACGAAGACGGTCTTGACCTCGCTCTGCTTGGGGAAACCCTCAACCTGCTCGTTGTTGATAGCGCGCATGAGGGTAGACTTGCCGGAACCGTTGGGACCGCAGAGACCATAACGATTACCGCGCTTCAGACGCAGGCTCGTCTGGTTGAGCAGAATCTTGGCACCGTAGGCGAGCGAGAATGTGCAGTTGCAGAGATCCTCACCCTCCTCATCGTCGGGCTCACCGGCCTCCTCCTCGGCAATGCCGGGAGAAGCGGCCTTGCGAAGGGCCTCGAGGAAAGAGTCGGCGTCGTCGCCGACAATGACGGTGAGGTACGGCTTGACGGCAGCCCAGGCAATGGGCTCAGTCTCCTTCTCATCAACAAGCTCGCCAGCGACGGCGGCGATGAAGTTGAGAACGGGGGCGAACTTGCCGAGGTTGGCAGCGTGCTTGGAGCCGAGAACGTTCTTGAGGTGACCTAGGACAATGTCGAGGTTACCGGGGTCGCTAGGCTCAGGGATCTTGCCATCGACGACGTTTCCGACGCGGTGGAGGGTGTCCAGAGCCTGCTTGGTCTTCTCACGAGCCTCGGGATCAGCCAAGTTCTCGTAGTTCTTCTGCAGACCCGGCAACATCTTGGGCAAGAAAGGAGCCACGACGTTCGGGTCGTCGACGAGCTTGCACATGTTGTCGACAATGACAGCCGCCTTACGCTTGATAGCGGTGTCGCGCTCGCCGAGACCACGATCGAGGAGGGGAACCATGAGGGCGAGGGTAGGACCCTGGACCTCGGTGACAAAGGTGGTGGCACCGAGCAAGTGAACAGTCTCGGGGACGTTCTCAGGCTTGGCAACACACTTGATAAGCTCGGGAATGAAGCGCTCGATATCCCTGTTGACAATCAACTGGCAAGTCCTCTCCATTGTCTGGTAGGCGCGGTCCTTGACCTCCTTCTTGGTGTCCCACATGGCCTCGGAGATCACGGGAATGAGCTCGGGAACGCGGAGGGCAACCTGAGCGGGAGCGGTGCGGATGAGGCTGTCGATGAAGTCAAGAGCCGTCATCTTCTCGGGCCACTTCTGGGCATTGCGGAGAGAGTCGATCAAGGCGGGAAGGGCGGCCTTGATGGCGTTGGGGTTGAGGGCCTCGGCGATGGCGAGGGCGGTCGCGATGGCCTGGGTCTTCACGGCCGTGATCTTGTCACCAGTGGCGGCGAGGACGTTGGGGAGGAGGACAACAAGGTAGGGTTCGACATTGGCGGACACCTCGGAGTGCTGGGCGATGGCCTGGATGGCGGCCAGGGCCTTCTCGCGGACAGCAGCATCCTTCTTGTTGTTGAGCTGCTTCTTGAGAGCCTCGATGGTCCTAAAAATGAGGGGTTCACATGTCAGTCCCAGGTGTCCCAAATTCTCCAAATTTTTGGTGCGGTGCCTGAAAATGTGCGACGCGAAAAATTTTCCTTCCTCGAACCAGTCCCTGCAGCAAAAGCCGAAGGCTGATTCGTCCGGCTAGCGCCCCAGCAGACTCTCGCAAAGCCTCCTTCCGACAGCCTCGCATTCGGCTGGGCTGGAGGCGGTGAGATTGCGACTGGCACAGTCGTCTGGCGAGGCGCTGTGATCTTTGGAGGGGCGCACCAAATGCGTCTTGGGTGTTGCCCGACCGGCGCGACAGGGCTCTCGGTGTGAGGGAAGGGTAGTATTTACCTTGTGGGGGTGTCGAGGTCCTGGATGGCACCGTTGATGAAGGTAGCCAGGGAGTGGGAAGCGTCCTTGATGGCGCTGGCCTCCTTGGAGAGGGTGAGCTTCTTCATCAACTCCTCGAGCACCTTGACGCTCTGGGCGTTGTCGGCGGCAGGCATTATGATTGACGTGGGGGGGATAGTCGGGGAAAAGGTCGTGGTGTTCGTGAGGTAAAACGAGGAATCTAATCGTCGTCTATCGAAAATTGCGAGTCTATCGGGGTATCCTGCGTTGGCAAGCCGACGGTGAGCCTGTAGAAATTTCGATGTGAGGGGTCGAAATGCCCTACTCTATCTTGGCTCTTCTAGAAGAAGTCGCAAGAAGAAAGTAAAGACTGAGTGGAGGACGTCCGCGCGGGAACGAAACAGTCAGAATGAAAAGAAGGGGAGGGGAGACCTGAGAGAGTGAGAAAAGAGAAAAAAAGGTGTGGTGGGTTGCGAGCGCTGATATTTAAGGATGTGCACAGCCTTTCTGGAGACAGGTGCCATGTGTTGGTGGGCAAGGCGGGCTGGGCTTTGGTGGGCTGGTGGGGGATCCACTCGCACCGATGGAGGGGAAGGTGTCGCCGAAAACTTTTTTCTCTGTTCGTTTTACCCAGGTCCAGTGCGAAGTGTAGAGGGGCAGACGGGGCAAACGGGGCGGATTCACGGTTTCACCAGCGGCGATTCAACAAAATGGCACACAGAATCACGCCAAAAAGGCTAGCCCATCGAGCCTCCCTTGTCCTTTCATGTCTGCGTCGCCATTCATTGCAGAGGCAAGGTGCTGAGGTGGTAAGGTATCCAGGCTGGCTGCACGTTTAGGGCGACTCGTCCAGTGTCGCTCCAGAGTTCCTCCCTCGCCCACGGTCTCCCCTTTTTGCCTCTCTGCTGATTGGCTCGTGGCCAGCCGCTGCCGACTCTCCTATCCCTGCTTATCCTGCAGATCCCTGCTTATCGCTTTATCAGCGCACCCGCTAGATCCAATCTGGCTGCTCAGGAGGGCGGTGAGCCGGAGCGTTATGCAAAAAAAAAAATAAAAAAATTGAGCACTTCCATAATTCCCATGGGGCTGTTTGTTGGGTGTCCTCCCTTTGAGGGGTCCCCTTTGCCACACGTTGCATCTTTTGGTGGTTGTTTGCTGACGAACAGGCATCCAGCCGTCACCTTGAAACTAAGAGAAACCAAGACGATGCATCGCGGCGGGTCTTTGTCAACACGTTGGCAAGCGGGAGGGATTGAACATATACCATTCTCTCACTCTGCCGTGGCGGATGGCGGGGTATCGACAGTGGATACCCCTGCTGGTCCCCGCCGGCCCCTGCTGGCCCCAGCATCGCAAATTGCGGCCGAGGTCTCGCTGTCTCGCTATCGCGCTGCCTCTAACTGCCCCAGCAACTTGGTGTCTTGCCAGTTCGCACCACGTTGAGTTGCCCCAGCGGTTTAGTCTCCTGTCCCTCTTGGCTCGCGATGGAGCAGGTAACACGCCTGTTCTGCTGTCTGGTTCTCGCCTCTGCTGGGATCTGGCTGGCTTGGGTTCGTCAAGTCCGTTGAGAGGTCGAGACTCGGGGGGTCGAGGGGCACTCAGGGGGCACATGGCTGGGTGGGTGACCCCTAGGCGCCACTTTATACTACATGAACACTTAGTGCGTCTCTTTGTGACTGGCTCTGTCTGAGCGTTCCCCATCGCCAATTCATGTGTTGTCGTGGTTGATTGTCTCGAGACTCGACGCAGCTTGCTGGCTTTGCTGCCATTATCGCGGGGATGAGCCCTACCCACGGCTCAGAGGGCCATGCCAAGTACACTCTTCAGTGTGAGACGTGGTGGAACAGCAGCATCAACCCGCGACTCTTTGGCCGTCAGCCTGCCGCTGTCTTCTACGACCCAAGACACCGACTTCCTCAGCCCCCCGAGCACCACAGCCAAAAATCAAGAGAGCCCTGTGGGCTATCGTCTCAGACACTGCGCTGCTTCGCCACCCGGTTGGACAGCCCACCCAGTCGGCTTATCGCTTTCGATCATCGATCAAGCCCCCTCAATATGGACAAACGCCCCGAGTCTGGTCTCGATGCCTTCCATGTGGTCGATTTGTGGCAGACTGACAGGCTCGAGCGACCTCAGCCAGTCCGGACTCTTTGTTCATTGTTTTGTCTTCCGCCGTGTGCGACAGGGAGCGGCCATATCGTGCCGTTTGGCGGCTACGGCTATCTACGACGCAGTAGTCATCTGTGCCGGCTCCTTAGCTCATCCCTCGTCCTAGCCCAATATGCACAACATCTGCGCTGAAGGCACCGGAGTCGCAGCCGCGCTTTTGGGCTTCGTCAAGTCTTCTACCCCCCATCTTCACATCCCGTCGTCCCACGCACCCACTCACCACCCCACGTTGCATCTCACTACACTACCATCTCAGTGCCCTGCGGATGCAACTAGGCAGCTTCCAACCAGATGGTGTTCAATTTGTCCAAACAAACAGCGAAAGTCACGTTCTGACCACCTTCATTTCTTATCGTTGCAATTTCTTGGTTATGCGCATGGCGACGCTCATGTGTGCATTGCGCGGGTTCAGTTTCAATCTCCGCATCTCACACTGCACCTAAATGAACCCGGATGTCTTGTCAGCCGACATAGTCCCCGAACCCGTCCCTCTGCTTCTTCCACCCGCCTTGAAACCTGGGGGATTTACCGATTGCCGCGCTGTCGCGGGGAAGATGTTTATTATTTGGGAGCAGATTCGAGACATTCTGTACTCGCCGAATTATACATCCTTCTTGCAAAGGTATACGGAATAGCCTGCTCACCATAGTTGGCCGTCAATACATTTTAACCTATCAGTGTCGTAGAATCACCGCATGTACTATATGAAGTCAACACGGCGAGTGATGCTATTCCCTAGAAACAGCTCCAATGAAGCCCTTTCAGGTTCCCCTCGAGAAAGTTCTGTCCAGGTAACTCTACCGTTGCCTTCCAGGACGACTCGAAGCAAACTCGGTGAGAATAAACCCCAACCCACGGTCCATAACTCCACCCGCAACATGACAACCACCCATGAACACCACGGCAGTAAGCTTTCGCCAAGCCATCTGCTACGCACCCCCAAATCTTCCCCAGACTCTCCCACCACAGTATCCCTCTGCGACGCTCGGCGTCGTTCGCGCTGTTTCTCTGTCCGTCAGCAACCAGACGGCGGGCGCGCAGGGGCCACTGGACGACTCGATAACGTAGGGCTGGCAAACAGGGATACGCTGTTGTGCATGCGCCCTACCGCAGCGGGGTTTCCGGGAGGGGTGGTGAGCGCTTTGCGTTATTAGGAAGGAATGTATGACGTCAGGGGTCCATGATCGAGTCTCCTATCCTCGATGTTCGAACCTCGCGTTCACACCTTTGTCTTTAGCAAACTTGCATCCCAAACAGCAATCCCCCCCTTACTGAGATCACATCCATCCGCTGTGAAATCGTACAACCATGTCGTCCAACCCCCAGAACTCAAACACCCAGCCGGAGCAGCCTGGCCTCATCGCCGGCCATGCCGAGTACATCAAGGGCGCGGCGGAGGTGCGTCCCCCCAATGCTCGACTTCTTGTGGAGTGTGGTGAGGGCTGACTTATGCGGGCAGAGCGCCATCGGCAGCGTCATGGGCTCGCACGCCTGGGCGACCTCGGGCGAGCAGGACAAAGCCCACGCCAAGGCCTCGCTGCAGGCCGCGACGGAAAACCGCAACCCCGAGACCCAAGGCTATGGTAAGGCCGAGGAGATCGCCGGGCGGGTGACGGGGTGTCAGGGCATGCGGAACGAGGGGGTCAAGAGTCAGGGGAAGAAGGACGACTAAGGCGGAGAGAGAGAGAGAGAGAGCCCGTATGATGGAGAACTCAAAGTGCTTTGCAACCAGTATCTTGTATTCGCGAGTCTATGGAAACACGCAATGCTATCCGGATCAGAATGACGATATCCTAGCTTTTCCCGTCGAGTGGTATTTGACATTATCAGTAGAGTGTAAAAGAATAATAGTAGAGTCCAAAAGAAAAAGAGGATAAGTGGTAAAAGCGTGGGATGACACAATCTGTCAGAAGACAAGAATAAGAAACTAGAATGAATGAATGATTAGTCCTCGTCAGCATGAAACCCCTTTCCCCCCGTCCCCGCCATGACCCCATCTCATGATGTTGTGCCGTGATCATCCGCATCGTTCGTAACCAGAAGTTTTCCTACTAATCTAGTAGAACTTGGGATCCTCGGGGTTGGTCAGGTCAAAGATGACGACCGAGTGGGGGCGAGCACCGCCGCGCGTGCGCGTAAAGATGTTCTCAAAGTCGATGGTGCGGTTGAAGCTGATGCTGCCGTCGTTGTTGATATCGAGCCAGTGCGCCTTGAAGTCGGCGGGCGTGTTGAGGACTGAGATGTCGCCGGCTTGGACAAAGTAGCCGAGAACGAGCACATTCTTCTTGTCGGGCGAGATCTTGACGTAGTGGGGGCCGATGATGGGCTGCTCCTCGTTCGGGTCGTCGAGGCGCTTGACGTTGTTGAGGTCTGAGATGTCGAGGGCGGCGACGTGGTTGGCTAGGGTGATGGTGAAGTAGGCGAGCTTGCCATCGTCAGAGATGTCGGAGTAGATGGCCATCGAATCCTTGGCGGCGGGGCCGAGATCGTAGAGGAGCTCGGCGACGCCCTGCTTTCCACTCTTGTCGAAGCGGAATGGATAGATGATCCAGACCTGGCCAAGACCAACAGCAGTAGCAAGAGCAGCACTCTCCTTGTTGCCCGGGATAAACTTGACGTCCTGGATGCCCTGGCCATCGGGGATGGTGATGGTCGAGATGATGGTGCGGGTCTCAATGTTCCAGAGGCGGAGGGTGTCGGCGCGTTGGATGCCAAGGGTGGGCTTGAGGATGGTCAGGGGGACAACAAAGTCAGAAGTTAGGGCGATACCGGCCTCGAAGTCGATGCTCAGACCGTGAGGCGAAAACTGCTCGCCCAGAATGTTGAGAGTGCCCTCGACATCCTCAGGCCACTCGTGAATGATGTTGCCGACGGGGTCGGTCTCAACCAGGCGGCCAGGAGAAGTACCGACAGCAGAGCCCATGTAGGTGATGAAGAAGCCACTAAAGTGCCATGTTAGCAACTGCCGCGGTTGAGGGGGCGTGAGAAGTAGAGATGCTTTACCCGTCAGGCTTGGCCCGGATCTCGTCGACAATGGAGCTGAGGACGCCGCGGTTGCTGTGCGCAAACTTGGGCTTGTATGGGTCGCTGACGTCAAAGTAGTAGGCAGTGTCCTGGGTCTTCAGGAGCGAGAGGAGACCACCGCCAACGAGGAGCTGGCCATCGAGAGTGGTGCCCAGATGATGGGGCGAGTTGCCACTGGACGGGACATCGGTGATGTCAATGATAGTACCGAAGGTGTCCTTGAGAGTTGTTAGCCATTGTCATCTTATTGAAAACTGGAAGACTGGGGTGTGTCACTCACATCGTCAAGACTGGTGGTGGCCAGGAAATCCTTGTGTTTGTTGTCACCAGCGCCGGTCCAGAAGTAGCCGATCTTCTTGGGCTTCAGGTTGGGGTGATGGGCGAACGGCTCAGGCTCGCTCTCCAGCGGAGGAGTAGGAAGCTGGAGGATAGGAAGGGGTATCGCATTCTCCGTCAACGGCTCGGTGACACCGGGGATCAAAGGGATGAGAGGCCCGAGGCTGAGACCCAGGGGGCTCCTCTTGTCCTCACCCTTGCCACCGCCGAGGGGAAGTCCAAGATCGGGCAATGGCAGCTTCGAGAGCTCGAGGGGGCTCCTTTTATGGCCGCCGGGGGGCTTAGGGCCGAGGCCGGAAGATGGGTCGCTTCCGAGGAGAGGATCGAGGACATTGGTGATGGCGTCGGTAACTGGAGCCAGGTTGATGGGGAGATCAACTGGAAGTCCCAGGCCTTCTCTCTTGCCAGCGCCAACTGGAGAGGCACCGGCGAGGTGGGCAACGAGGTGGCCCAAAAGGGCAAAGCCGACAAAGGTATGCATTATAGTGACTGTGGTGATCCGCTGAGGGAATTAAAAGAATGGCTGAGATGTGATGATCTCGAAAAGAGTGGATGAGATGAGAAGATCCCGATGGTGATGCTGATTATGAGAAAGAATGAGATAGTTTGAGGGGGTTTCTGTGTCTGATACTTATACATTCTACTCACCCATCGGATATTCTATTGGGCTACTGGCTATGCTCATCACTTCCCTTCCTGAATCTGACGGCCATGATGCTGCCTCCAAGCACAGCTGTCGTGCTTGATGGAAACGATGATACCATCATGCCCGTCGACGATGCAAGTCCCTACAAAATCCAAGGGGTCGTGACGTTCTCAGCCGGAAGCCCCCACGACAGAACCAAAGAAAGCAATGTGTACCCCGCCGCCTTGAGGCTGGCATCTTGGAGGAAGGGGGTGGGCTAGCTGGCCGTGGCAGAGATCATCGACAGGGGGCACAGAACGGGTAAGAACGATATGAGGTTATCGCCAACAGGGCCGAACAGACGGGAACGTGTTTGCTGCAAGCCTCCTACTCAGGAAAAAAGATTGAGTGCGCTAACATGACCGGTAGGACGTCGATCTGCACGACACATTGTCCGGCAGGGTTGCCGGACTGACAGTTTGCCCTGCATCGTGCATGCATTTGTTGTGCAACTCTTAATCTCCGGGACCATGGCACGCAGTATCGGCAGGTCGAGTCGGAGGATGCCCGACCAGTTCCTGGAATCATGACTGTGGCATCTATCATTAATGAGTCCTCCAGGCTGCGGAGTCTGTGTTCCCTGGAGGTATCTCGCCCTGGCCGTCGCCGAGTCCGTGTCCGAGTCGCTTATCAGGAGTGATGTCGAGCATTCTGGAGCGGCCTCCCCATCTGACATCTGGAGAACCCTGCTGGCGTCCAGACACTGGGCGGCCAGCGTCTCAGTGTCGCGTTCCATCACCCCATACTTTACAGGGGGCCCCTGGCGCGAACCGGGCGGGACCTGTTGAACGTGCCTGTCGATCTTCGGCTGCCGGGACCCATCACAATGAGGCCGAGAAAGGGGGCCAGTTGCCATTGGGTAAATTGGCCGAGCTTGAAAAGAGCCGACAAGCTTTGCGCCTCGCGCGAGCAGGGGACTCGATTCTTTCGTTGCGTTTCACCGTCCGATCTCAGATGTCGTGATCGTGGGGTTTGGGCGCCGTCGACACTAAGATCGACGAGCACCTCCTGTCAGCCCACGATCACGACATCCTACCCCAGACTGTCGACTTACACGCGTCGCCCATCTCTGCCTTTTTCGGGAATTCGAGCTGTGAACTACAGTAAAGCTGAAAATCTAGGCCGCGTTTGGGCCAATGCAGGAAGCAGCTTACACTACAGCCCTCCAGAATCCAGGATTTGGGTCAATTCCATCGAGCTCATTCCAAGATGCAGGTGGAAGTTGCTTCTTTTTACTGGAGACTCAGCGCGCTGGTGGAACTTGAACTTGCTTTCAGTGAACATTGAGATGGACGGAGCACTCGGAGCACTCGGATGGCTCATGGTTGAAGAAGGCAAAAATTTGATGTTGGAAGCAAGAGTCAGCATCGACCCCAAAGTTCAAGACCTGACTCTCCATATAGGTTGGGCGCACCTTCCCTGGTACATACCGAACGCAACGCGACTCAAGATGAGGTCACGGGGAGGAAGCGTCAGCTGTGGGGATTCCAAAGTTTCACGAGATATAATCCAAGAATTTAAGCCAATCAATCTTCTGCTTTTGAATGGCACAGGCTATTGACTGATGCCTGCTTCGGGTAGCTGCAATGGTTTGAATTTGCTGTTGTGCTGAGAAAGAGGTGAACTAGTCCAGGAGACAGCGCATGCCATTATGGGGACAAATATTGGCCATGACCAATCAACCATCTGAAAAGCCGGCGTGGCGCAATTGGTTAGCGCGTCAGACTTTTACATCAAAGAGATCTGAATGTTGCGAGTTCGAGTCTCGCCGTTGGCGGCTTCTTTTTATAAATTCGATCAGTCTCTTTCTTTTTGCCTTGTTGACCAAGTGAAATGTTTTGTTTCGTATCTGGGTCACTTCATCCATGGGTGTGTCGCCCGAATTCTCGAGAATTTTTATCGTCGTCTGTATGATAAATATGAACTTTGTCCTCTAAATATTTGTCAACCAAAGAAATTATACCAGTGGCACATCTAGGTACTCAATTTATGCCATCTTCAAACAAGCAAAATGAGCCCTCTGTATATCAAATGCTAAAATCATAGCTACCTAGTCATATTGCAACATTTGGTATTGCTATTGGGTACCAAACTGCATACTATATAGTCATAAGGCGACGTATTCAAAGTCTTCCGCAAGTTTCTCTTCAGTAGACCAAAAAAAATAAAATAAAAAATAAAAAAATTGAGATGTGTTGAAATTAAATTTCAAATAGCAATTACTAAGATGTCAGTGGTATATTCTACATTGTGGCTTTGGTACATCCCCAGGTTTTGGTGTTGGCTATGTCATCATACAGAGAAATCCTCTCTTTGGGCAGCCTCTAGAGCCTGGGATGTAGCGTGATGAAACAACAAGCTGAACCGCATTCGATGCTCTTTACCACACGCCAGGTGTAAATAGTCTCGACGTACTGAGGTACTGGTAAGAAACATTACGGTGTTACATCACCATTGTCAATGCCGAAAGACGAAAGCCTATATTTGCAATCGGAACCTATTGAACATTCTCTCACTTGCTCCCAACATAGACTCTAGCTGGCATTACCGCTAACCGACCCTAACACCGGCAACACATATCACACAACCCCTACACCAGCAACAGCAACAGCAACAAAGCACCCAATCTTCCCACTCATCACAAGCACTTGGACAACCAAAGGCATGTATCAGGGTAATGTATACTCGTATTATTCTCCCCCCATCTTCAATGATCACTGGCAATCTCATCTACCATTTTCGCTGCGACTGATATTGTGTGCACCACCACACTGGCCACAAATCTCTTACCTTGTTTCTGTCTGAATGTGTCCCGCAGTCTAAACATCAACCTTGACCTATGGCCCCCGACCTGGCAGCCCTGGTATATCCATCCCATATTCCATCCATCCGTCAGCATCCCACCGCACTCAGTCATATCCCATCACAACCGAAAAGGGAAAAACACCCTATGAACACCATCTCTGCTATTGAGCAGTAGATCAGAACGAAATCTCAAATCGCAGCAACTGAAGCAGATCTATAGCCGGTAATCCATCCTTTCATGTCCATTCATTAATCATCCCCAATCACATCGATCACTACATTCCCCTCGGCATCCCGCTCCACGATGACTGCCAACTCCCTCTTGACCAGCGCCCCCACCATGAGCTTTTGCACCTCATTGCCCTCATACAGCAAGATCTCCTTCAGGATGGCCATCGCCGCCGTCGGGGCAGCCATATGCTTGAACAGCAGCTTTGCGGCCTGCAGCGCGCCAGTTCCGGTATCCGGGACGCTCGGCTTCGTCCAGACGTGGCGGAGTAGACTTACCACAGGTGGGTTGAGACACCCCTTCCCACCATTTGCGTCGGCGCCCTTGTCTAATAGTAGCTTGAGCACTTCGGTGTTTGGGTTCTCGCACGCTCGATGCAAGTAGGTGTACCGCGAGCCTGGCGGGATTTCGGGCAACTCGTAGTGTGACAGCATGTTGGTGAGGATGGCAACGCGGTCTTCGCGGATGGCGAGCTCGAAGGCAGACAGGTACCGACGTTTAGCGAAGCGCCATTCATCGGCATCCTCGTTGTAGAGCGTCTTGAGAAGATCGTCGGGGGGCACGAGATGCGGGTCCGCGACTTCCTTCATCAGGAGCTCTGCGACCATCTTGGCGTTCTCTACTACGGCAATAGATAGGGGTGTCCTGAGCTCGTTGTCAAACACATCAACGTCGGCAGCCCTCTCCAGCAATGCCTTGACCACCTCGATATCGCCCCACTGACAAGCTAGGTGCAGATACGTCTGGCCGCCGTAGAACCTGCTATCACAGACCGAGACGCCGCGCTCTAGAACTGCCAGGCTCAGATCGCGATTCTTTTGCATAATCGTCTTGAGCAGAAGGACCTCGTTGGAGTCAATGACCCTCCCAAAGTCCATCAGGGTGTTGAACGTGTCACGCTGGTTCCATGGATCGTGCTGTTTTATAGTCAAGTCCATGTACTCTTTGACCTGTTCCTCCGTCACCCCGTACGTCCTGTCGCCAAACTGGAGAAGAGCCTTCAAAGCCTTGTGGTTGCCGCTGGAAGCGCATCTCCTCAACGCGGCCCTTAGCTTGGGATGTGTGAGGTTCACCTTGCTTGCGGCTTTGAGCATCACCTCGAGCACGATGCTGTCGCCCCACCTCACCTGCTTGATGGCCCAGTCCAGAGGACTGTTATTGGGATCTTCCTCCAAGTCTATCCGTGCTCCGTGGCGTATGAGGAAAGTGGCGATTTCGGGGACTTCGCCGCGGTGTTCGACTCGAACGGAGCACGCGTAAAATAGTGGGGTCCGTCCATGTCGATCCTGGGCGTTGACAACGGCCCCACCCTGGATGAGTGCGGCGACTGCGCGGGGCTCGGCTAGCTCGCAGGCTAGCATGAGGGCCGTCACGCTGTGGAATCCGCGCTGGTTGAAGCGGGCTTCGACATCGGCGCCGGACTCAATCAGAGTCTTGATCAAACTGACCCGGTTGCCCTCAAAATCGTCGTGCTTGATCGGTGCGTCGTCGAGATCGAAGAATTCGGAGCGCGGAAGAAGGCAATAGTACAGCGGGCGGAAGTCTCGGAAGTTGGGGATGTAGCTGTGCGGCTCCGGGCTTGCCCCGATGCTGACCAGCCTGTGAGCCACGGCATAATTGCCTCGGTAGCATGCGTTCAGCAGAGGGGTGTGTCCGTTTTCGTTCAGGGCTTCGAGGTCGGCGCCGAGGGCGAGGAGCTTGGTGATTGTGTCGCGGATCTCGGCGGAATCCCGGGCGGCCCAGAGATTGGCGACGTAATGCAGGGCCGTATTTTCGGAGGCGTCTCGTTCGTTGATGTTGAGGTTTACGTCGAGGGCCAGAAGCTTGATGACGGGCACCAAGCCATTAGCGGCAGCCGAGTGCAGGGCAGTGTGGTTGTGGTCGGGGGTGGCGTCGAGCTGGAGCGATGCACCTCGGAATATCAGGAGCTCGGCGACCGACCGCTCCTCGTGGCACAGGGCCGTGTGCAGGGCTCGCCAACGAGGCCACTCAGCAAGCCGCCGTAGAGGGTGCCTGCCTGGCTTGAGGGCCTGGCAATCGCAGACTCGGAATGAGGGGGCATTGATGTTGACGCCGTTGTCGAGCAGCCAGTTGACGATGTCGCGATGGCCGTTCTTGGCGGCGAGATGGAGAGGGGTAGCCCAGGGCAGGAGGGGCGTGTTCGGATGTGTGTCGGCTGGAGACACAACAACATCGGTGGCTTCGCCGTCGGCAGCGTCTGGGTTCTTGCCCTTGATGGGGGCTATGCCGTCGAGGTCGGCGCCGGCCTGGAGGGCGTGTTTGAGTGTGCCGAGGCGGCCGTTGACAGCCCCCCAAAAGAGGGACGAGGCGCCTGCATGCTTGACATTGTCCTCGTAGATGACGGAATTGACAATGTGGTAGAGGTGGCGGTTCGTGCGGGAGAAGGCGAGCTGGTTCTTGAGGCTGAGCAGGCCTGCGACGAGGACGACGATTTCGGTGGGCAGGTTCAGGATCGGGGTCGACCTCTCCTGCTTCGATCTCACTCGGCGAGCGGGTCGCTTTTCGAGGAGGTGCAGTGTCTTGGTCGTCGCCGACTTCGCTCTCGACCTCAGCTTGCTCAAGCCTTTCTCGGCAGTCCGCATGCTCGATGCTATCGATGTGGTGAGATGGGATGGAGCATTGGCGACGGCTATCGTGTTGCTGTGGTGCTCGCTGCGCTGCTGTGCTGCTCTGCTGCTGTGGAAGGCCATCGCGGAATTGGGCGCTTCGAGAGCAGCGACGAAGACAAGAGAGCAGACAGTAGCAAGCACCTAGGTACCTAACGGGAAGTGACGGGACCAGGAGTGAGGCTGGGGTCAGGTAGCGCGGGGCTCCTGCCCGCCCGGCGGGCGCCTGCCCCCCCTTCTTGCCTTATAAGCTCAGGTTCTGCATTCCACCATTCCACCAGGGCAGCAACACCCGGCATCCATGCAACCATGCAACACAGCACCTGCACTCAGCAGGCAAGCACCTCAATACCTCAATGGTGGGGGTGTCGTCCAGGTGGGGGCAGGTGCCAGGCAGGGGTTGGCTGGCGCTCATGCAGCCACTGTCTTTTCAAATCCACCAAACTCGCAACAAAGCTTCACTTTTCCATATCTGCTGTGTTTGCACCTCCCTAACCCTGCGTCTGACCAGTCACCGCGGCAGATAGTTTCCTTTTTGGCTGTCAAGGTTTTCTTGCCCACCTACGCATTTCCCAGTTCCAACCTCGCTGCGATGCAGTGGTGTCACCGGTGCCGTGGATGTGCCGACGCTGGCTCACTGGCTGCCCAACCCGCTCAACAATTGGTAGAGACCCTGGCTTGCCTCGCCATTCTAGCCAGAACATCCCCAACACGTCTCCGGCCGGCCAGCGCAACGACGGTGCAAACGCCAAGCGCCTATGCCCACGCTGTAGCCCTGGCAAACCCGTCGATCTCGGGCTCTGAACGCCGTGTGATTGGGGCTGAATTCGAACTAAACTACACTAGCATTTTGACACTGACATGGCTGCTTCCTTTTGTTTGAACACTTTTGAGCGTCCCGATCTGATGCCTCTGCCCCGCGAGGCGTAAATTGTTTGATCATTAGAGCGACGAGTGGCTCTCCGATTGCTTACCGAGGAGATAAACTGAGGTGGCGCCCTCTTGGGGAACATTATTTGACAACCCTGGGATTATTATGCGGATGATATCTCGCCAAAAGGTCTGTCAAGACGGCTCCAAGTAGTCCGGCGGCGAGTCAGCCTCTTCGGCTACACTAGAAGCAACATTCAGTTCTTTTTTTTTTTTGGGAGTATGACAATCATTTGCGTCACTTAATAGCGAGCGAGCAACACCCCAGCGCAGCCAAGCCGATACATGCTAGTGATATTCCTTTCTTCCAGTGGACCAATCTCGAAGCATTCCTCGATGCTACACAATACATACCACTTCGATTCACATACCACTTTTGCGTCTAAGCCATCGTTGCCAACAACTCGGGTTGTCGCTGCTTCGGGTAATCTGGAAAGGTAGCACGTACGGTAGGTACCCGGCGGGAACAAATGGAAGTCTAATTATCGTGAGATCTGTCAAGCAACTAACAGCAAGGCAAAGGCTATCGGAAAGAGCAGCAAACATTGCAAAATCCCAACCTAATGTGGTCAATTGAGATGGGGGCCAAATAATGCCGCTAACAACAAATAAGTCACGACCCGCAACACACCAGAGTGTTTTTCAGCAAATCCCATGCCGGCTCCTATACATCCCCTGAAAACGCCCTCCCCTGACTTAGCGGAGAACTAGGTTGCTCCTCACTTCCACTGGGCGTCCTTGCTGGCCAAGAACTCCTTGAGGATGTTCACGATGTTCTCGAGAGCGGCGAGGTACTCCTTGAGCTCCTCCTGAACCCTCTCCTCATCTTCTCCGAGCTTGGCATAGAAGTCCTTGCGGTAAGGGCAGGCGCTCATGGCGGCGCTGAAGACGGGCTTCACCAGGAAGCTGTGGTAGGGCTTGAGCGTCGTGCCGTAGGCACCGCGGAACGAGTCGGCGAGCTCCTCGGCCGGCTTGGACACGTTCTGGGTAAGGGCGATGCAGGTGAACTCGAGACCTCTGGGCAGTGACATTTGGGTCAGCGGGCTATCCCTGGGTATTGTTGCTTGTTTCCAATGTGTTTTCCTCACCTTACTAGCCATACCATGCCCTCGGTTGCGATGTGTGACTTGGACTTGATTTCGTTCCGGACGAGTTCCTGGAGGTTTTGGGACTCGAGAGGGGCAGCGAGGAACCGTTTCCGGATTTTCTAAGAGGTGTCGAGCGTTAGTTGCGGTGACACAGCGATCAAGGCAAGCAAAAGGGGCAAACGTACCTCAACATTGCCCAGCATGTCCTTCTTCACGGGAGAGAAAGCGACCGAGCCGAGCAGATCTTACGGGCAATCAATCCAGGTCAGCAAAGTTCATAAAGATCTCTGTTTACTTCGTGCTGCACAATTGCTCGGCATTGTACTAGAAGGAGGAGGTTCGGGAAGGGGCAGCTACCGAACATGGTGGTCAGCGACTCGGTGGCTTCGAGGAACTCGGCAGTTGAGATGGCATTGGCCTTGGTGGGATCGACGGGCACCGTCGTGAAGGAGCCCTTGAAGGTCTGGATATAGGTTGCGGAAGCCATGGTGGTGAATCGGAAATCTAACGCTGGCTTGATCAACAAGTCTTTCGGCAGCGTGTATGCTAGTGAGTCGTGCGGAGGTTGGAATTTAAAGCAGTTGGCGGTCAACAGGCCAGAAAACTGCGACAGACCCCACAGCCCCCCAAAGCCTGGTCGAGGGTCCCATCCGCCCCACTCAGCCGGTGGCAATCGGGATGGACCTTGGCCAGGTCCAGTGCTAAGTTACCCCTCCCCCGCAGTCAATTGGCAGATCGCCCTAACCGCCACGGGAAGGTAGCACGGGATGCATCACGTGGATACTGACACACGCGAAAGCATCGACGTCGAGATGAAAATTGGAAGACACAGGGCAAGCGCAAGTGCGAAGACTGGCGAGAGAGAGAGAGAGATGAAGAGATGGCTCGATTTCCGACACTAGCTATCTCAGTTGCCCTCCTGAATGTGGGGGAGGATGGGTCACGTGCAGCGATCGCGGGTAGGGGGTGCAGCATCAAGAAAACAGGCAGCCAATCGTCCAATCCAGGTGTCGCGA
The DNA here is from genome assembly GCA_030549175.1 of Lasiosphaeris hirsuta. Lineage (NCBI taxonomy): Eukaryota > Fungi > Ascomycota > Sordariomycetes > Sordariales > Lasiosphaeriaceae > Lasiosphaeris > Lasiosphaeris hirsuta. The sequence continues at coordinate 8,157,699 of JAUKUA010000001.1, forward strand.
CAACAGCATTGGTTGCGGGAACTCGTCGCCTTGTTCCTCGTACGACAAGACCACGGGTCAAGTAAATACGAAGTTTGACGACTTTTCTATATGCTTTGAGAAGCACAGATGCCGTTGTTCCGCGCTCAAGTGCTAGGGCTGGTTTTGTCCTCCGCTAATAGGGCTAATGACGTCACGCCGTCCTTTTTCCCAGCAGCCAGACCCAGGCTCCTTCTCTTTTTGCGCTGCAAAGCTTGCTTTGACACGGACAAGGTCAAGGTCGATATTGCTTGGTGCTATGACAATCTCTGGGCAAACACAATGCCCTTGTGTAGTAGACCTTAGGTACTTAATCCAGGCAATGTGTGCGTTTGCCGCATTCGTCCCATCTGTCTCGCCCTTTCTGCATCCTTGTGCCCAGATATCAGGGTGCAAGCCCTCTGGATCCTCAATTGCATCCCATCCAAGTTTCGTTTTATACTATCTTCCGCTCCCCACTCCCCGCACCTAGACCACATCGTCTATTCCTTGCTGCTCGCGTGTCGCGATCGTTCGCTTCCAAGTTGATCTCTGGACCCCTGCCAAGAGATAGCAGCAGTCCCTGACAATGACCGAACCAAATGGCGATAAACGACACGAGAGTTTCAGCGACAAGCTCAAAAACCCCTTTCGGGAGCTCGGGGAAAAGCTTCACAGTACTCACCTCGAGGATGCAAAGATCCACCTAACCCACCAAAAGTATGCGCTTTGTTTTGTGGTTCATCAGGAAGGAAGAGCTGACGATGGCCATCTAGACACAAGATCGGCAAGCTTGCGAATCTGGTTTGTCCCCCCTCAACCTCGTTGTTCCTACCGTGGCTCTCGCTAAGAGCGCCCCCAACAGTTCAATCCCCAGCATCGCCACGATGAAGAGCACGAGAAAGCCTGCGACGAGAAGCGCAGGCGCATTGCCGAGTCGAATCGATTTGACTCCTTCTTCCCCCAACGCGAGGGACACAACGCGAAGTGGTATGTTGATGGCCGGGACTACTTCTGGGTATGTACACCCCTTTCATCCTCCTATACCACGCCGAACTGACAGCGGAATAGGCCGTCTCGGTTGCCCTCGAGAAAGCAAAGGAAACTATCTACATTGCTGACTGGTGGCTGTCCCCTGAATTGTTCCTCCGCCGACCCCCGTATTACAACCAAGAGTGGCGCCTAGACCAAATCCTGAAGCGTCGCGCTGAGGCCGGCGTCAAGATCTACGTCATGGTCTACCGAGAAGTCGAGGCCGCCATAACCTGCAACTCTGAGCACACCAAGCACTCGTTGCAAGCCCTCTGCCCCGAGGGCTCGCCGGGCTATGGAAACATCCATATTATGCGCCACCCGGACCATAACGTGCTAGAGAACGCCGCCGACATGACATTTTACTGGGCGCATCACGAGAAGCTCATCGTCATAGACTACGAGATGGCCTTTATTGGTGGTCTGGATCTCTGCTTTGGCCGTTGGGATAACCACCAGCATGCGCTGTCTGATGTCCATCCGGAGGGAGTATCGAATGAAGTGTGGCCTGGCCAAGACTTTAACAACAACCGTGTCATGGACTTTAAGAACGTCCAGGACTGGAAGCAAAACGAGCTCAGCAAGGCCGACTACGGCCGCATGCCGTGGCACGACGTTGCCATGGGTATAATTGGGCCAGCCGTTTACGACATTGCTGAGCACTTTGTTCTGAGGTGGAACTTTGTCAAACGGGACAAGTACAAGCGCGACAAGCGCTTCACATGGATCGAGTTGAGGGGCCGCCAGGGTGAGGATGAAGATCTCGTCGGCATCCAAAGGCCAAAGCACCCGGTCGGAGGCTATGTTGTGCATCCGCTGACTCCCCTGGAGACCAAACATCTTCACGAGCGGGGCAGCGTCAATATCCAAGTTGTGAGGTCCAGCTGCGACTGGTCCAGCGGCATCCTGACGGAACACTCGATCCAGAATGCTTACAGCGAGATTATCCGGAATGCACAGCATTACGTTTACATTGAGAATCAGTTCTTCATAACTGCCACGGGCGACCAGCAAAGCCCGATCCACAACACAATTGGCCGTGCCATAGTCGATGCTGTTGTGCGCGCTGGAAAGGAAAATCGCAAGTTCCGTGTCATCATCGTGATCCCCGCAATCCCTGGATTTGCCGGCGACCTAAGGGATGATGGCGCAACAGGGACCAGAGCCATCATGGATTACCAGTTCAAGTCAATCTGCCGGGGGGAGCATAGCATCTTTGAGCAAGTCCGCAAGGAAGGTGTAGATCCTACAAAACACATATTTTTCTTCAACCTAAGAAGCTATGATCGCCTCAACAAGACACCGGCCATCCAGAAGCAGGAAGAGGAATCGGGTGTCGGGTACCAAGAAGTCCAGCGCGCCGAGGCCGAAGAAGTTATGGGCGAGGGGATTCACGGCACGGTCGACGTCCACGGCGGTCACGACAAGCATATGGGCAAGCCCCACGAACAGGCTAACTCCAAGTCGCGTGACGCCAAGGGCGAGCTGAAAAGAGATGTGGATGAGGCGCGAAAGCCCGACGGGGAAGAGACAGGTACCGACACAAAACGGCGATTTGAAGCAGCAAGAAAGGAGGACAGCAACACCGACTCACCATTTACAGTTGCGCACCTTGCCATGGCCACCCAGGAAAAGGTGTCCGAGGTAAAATGGGACGGTGACCCGGAAGACGAAGTCAACCACTGGATCCAGGAAGAGCTGTACATCCATGCCAAACTGCTCATTGCCGATGACCGCATTGTGGTCTGTGGTTCCAGCAATCTCAATGACCGGAGCCAGCTGGGATACCACGACAGCGAACTGAGTATTGTTATGGAGGACAAGAGCACCTTCGAGTCTACCATGGACGGCCAGTCGTACCAGGCTGGACGGCATGCTGCCACGCTCAGACGTTATCTGTGGAGGGAACATCTCGGCCTTCTGCCCCCCCAAGACATGGACGCGAGTAACGATCCGAATGCGCAGCCACCAGGCGACGACTCGCCAAACGATGTTGGCGACCAAGACGAGTCGTGGACCACTGTTGAGGACCCCTTGAGTGAAGACTTGTGGGATATGTGGACCGGACGTGCCACGACGAATACGCAAGTGTTCAGGCAGCTGTTCCACTCGGATCCGGATGATCATGGTAGGACCGAAACCTGCTTGGGAGGAGAGCTCATGGCTAACGTGGTGGCAGTTAAAACGTTTGATGATTACAATACCTTCTTACCGGCAAAGGGCGTCAAGTCTGGGCATATTTTCGACCGCATGATCCCGCCAGACGAGATACGCAAGAAGTTGGATACGATCAAGGGTCATTTGGTTTGGTTACCGCTTGACTTTTTGAGGGATGCGTCCATGGCGGAGGTGGGGTTACAGGTGAACCAGTGGACGGAGAGCGTGTATACCTAGGTGAAGTATAGTTGCCTATATTCTATACTCCTGCATTGTATTACTTGACACACTTGACTACTCTTTCTTCGTTGTGTTGCTGATATGTGAGGTTGGGTGACTTTGTGTTAGCTATAACGGACGCCTCCTTTACCATTGATAGTCTAGTATGAAGATTTTATCGCACTTTGGGGTGTGTTTCGTATATTAATTTGTCTACTTGACACAGTATAATGGGCTCGGGCTCCCAGTTATCGTCTTTTGCCCCCTTGTCTGGAGTGGGTGACTGAGGTAGGCAACGGAAGACTCCATTGAACGGGAAGGGGCATTCCTGCCGTGTCTATCAAGGTGCCCAGGCCTTACCTCAGACGACGACCATCATAGAGATGTTTTAGCGACCCCTCCTCAAAATAACAAGGTTGGTTGGTTGAGTGGCAACAGCCTTGTGTTGTTATAGTATGTGTGTGGTCTGTCCAAACTGTGTTTCGCCTTTCCCCCTGTGAATCTCACGCACTTGCGGGTTCGATTCCCGAGCTGATCTTCGTTTTTTTGGCTTTTCTTTTTTTCTTTTTTAACTATTTTATCTTCAACTTTATAGAAATGTTCACTTCACACCGGGACTCATCTCAAGCAATGTGTACATGAAGCATCTCTTCCGCTGCCTTCGATTCCAGTCATGCTCATATTGCGCTTTTACTTTTAACATTCTCATGCATACATACATTATCATTACGTAGTATCCCCCCCAACCGTCCTCCCCTGTTCCATCCCATCACCTCCGCGCCAACATGACGGCGGGATCAACCCTCTCGACAAACCCCTGGCTCGTCAAGGTCGCCAGGTTGTTGTACAGCATGTACTGCACGCCCTGCCCCGGCTGTCCAAACCACGGCAGGATCGGCCCCGCCAGCACCACCAGGTCCTTGGTCACCCGGTACACGCGGTAGTTGTACGGGAACGCCGGTGCGTCCTGCGGCGTGTTGAGGTTGCTCGGCGGCAGCGCCCGCTGCAGGTACGGCGCCGCGGCGGGGCTGACGTACGTGCCGTACTCGGACCCGAACCGGTCGATCAGGGTGCCTGGGGCTAGCGTGATGTTGCCCTGGATCGGGGCTCCGTCGTTGGCGACTGAGAAGCCTGCGAATGACGGGTAGTTCCACCACCCGGTGGTCGTGTTGAACCAGGCGGCGAGGAAGGGGCCCGGGCAGAGCCCGCCGAAGCGCTCGTAGATGGTGAAGACGGAATCGAGGGGTAGCTTCTCTGGCAGTTTGGGGGGGCCCAGCCGGAAGTCGCCGCACACGTACTCGGTTGTCAGGGACGCGTTGTAGTTGGTGCCGTCGCAGTAGGCTTCGGATGTCTTGGAGAGGGTGCATTTGGCAGTTGTGTTGGTTGCTGCCGTTGCCGGGGCTAGGAGGCCGGCCAGGACCGTTAGGGCGAGGGGGAACTTCATGACGGTGTTCGGGGGGGGGGGGGGTATCACAGACTGGATGAGGGGTGTGCTAAGGCAGAAGAGGAGGACGAGATGGAAAGGGAGGGGGGAAGGGACTTATATATGGAAAACAAACCTGTTGCATCAACTTGCGGTCCTCGTCGGCCGAGACAGAGTCAACAACACAATTCATCGTGCATGCCGCTGTCGCCCAGTCGTGCTGCTCTTGCTCTTGGAGCGGGTAGGCGGGAAGGTGGAAGCTGTCTCACTTTAGCTGCATTCCTAATGGCTGCGCCATGACAGCGGTGGACCAAAGACATATCAATCTGCGGTCATCCGAGCTGAGGGATTCAGCTACGTGAGACATGGCCAATCGTCGTGTCACACTGATCTGCAAAAGGGTCCGGGATCTGCATGCTGGCAAGCGGGGGGAAGAATGGGGCCGCACTGGTGTTGACAAACGACAACACTACACAGTAATGGGTACAAAAGGAAAGCAGAAGCTTTTGTTGTATTCCCAGCTGATATGGAAGCTCCAAGTGAAGATATCCCTAGTAGATATCAACAGCAATGCTAGTACTCCTCGGGCTCGGGGATAGGCGCGGGTTTCGTTGGTCGCAGCCTTCAAATTGTTTTCACAACACCTACGGCACTGGTCTCGCCCTACGTGGTATGCAGACGTTAAACATGCTGATGCCCATCATGGCCTGACCTCCCCCCTTTCTAGACCAATACTGTGAATCCCCTCAAATCTGGAATGCAAAAATAAATCCAATAAACGGTTCAATTAAATACCGGGTTCCCTAAATACCCCTATGTCCGAAGTCTGGTATATAAGCGCCTTGGTACGCTCAAAGGGGCATCAAAGACCCCTTAGATGCGAGCCCCTTAATATGGCTTTGGACATCCCTGGAAGGCGTCCAAAAACACCCATAAATATTTTTTTCTTTCCCGCCGGAGCGTCTCCAATAGCTTTAGTCCAAGTAGTATCCGAATTCCCAAGTAGTCCAAAAATCTGCCACCACCCCAACCGCCTTCTCCAGCGCCGCTGCCTCGTCCCTACCGACACTATTCAACGCCTCTATAATCCGGAATCGCCACTCCTGGTCGCGCCTCATGGCCGCTTCTGTTGGCACTGTGACATTCCGGGCCTGCAACGCCTCTTCAGGGCGCCACGAGGCCTCTTCCCACTGGATCAAGGCCTTTTTGGTGCCATGTGTAGCCTCTGACACGACCAAGGCCTCCACTGGTATGTTCGAGGCCTTTTCACGGCCCCGTGGAGCCTCCGTTGGCACGGCCAAGGCGTCTTCCGGCCCCTGTGTGGCCTCCTCTGGCGTGATAGAGGCTGTCAGGGGAGGTTCGGGGGTCCGTTTGGCCATGGTGTTCGGAAATCTAAAGGGCACATCGGGGCCGCGCGACGGCATTGTGGATTCCTTCAATGTGGCCTTCCTGTCTTGCTCCAAGGTCTTCACCCACTCTTTCGGCGGGCTCTCGGCGAGGGATAGGCCGTTGAAGGTCAAGGAACCGGGGGAGGTCTCCCTGGGGAGTGAAGACATTTTTGTCGTTGGGTATGCTTGCGTTGGGCGAGAAGAGCTGTTTTCGCAGTCAAGAGAGGTCTGCTTGGTTGCTTCGGTACCCGTGTCTCTTCTATGATGAGAGGCTCTGGCGATGAGAGAAGAGGTTGGAATGAATGAGGCGGGCCAGGACGAGTAATTAAATAGCTGTCTGATCAATACTCGCTTCGGTCCTCGGATACGTTCCGAGTCAAGTCCCTTTTGCGCCATGCCGAAAGCGAAAGCGAAAGCACCGGACCGAGAAGAATGAGGGCGATCCATGGGAATTTAGAAGCTTGTTGTTGGCACCTAGGCTTTGAGGAATGGATCTTAAGGTTGCCCCCACAACACTGAGTGCGCAACGGCAATCTTCGAATGCTACTAGGTTGAGCAGCGGCTAGACACTGGTAGGCGTTCTCATTCCACCCGTCAAGCAAAGGCAAAAAACTCGAGCATTTTGGCGTCCTGCCCGAAGGTTCGCGGCGACTAGGAGCTGTCGATCCAGCGTCTTACTGAGGAGAGATAGCGAGGACACGCACTATGCGCACAGCGAATAGCCCACACAACCAAAACACCCGGAGAGCCATATCTGGACACTGCAGAATATATTTGCAAAAATCCTGACTCGGGGTATATATCTCTGCCACTGACACGCACCTGCCCAACACCTACCAGCTAACCCACACACACACCCGCCCGCCTATGTCCCCATCATCCCAGGTTGAACTCGTTCGTAGAATTCATGACGGACATCATCTTCTCCTTCATCCTGCGAGCAGCGCCCTCATCCACCACGCCCAGCTCCTCATCGCCATCATGATCCCTCCTGCTCGGAGCCGGCCTGCTGGCTGTGCTGCTGCTCTTGTCCCTGGAGTGCGTCTTTGCCTCGGAAGGCCTGACCGTCCTCCTCAACGCACCACCGCCGATACCTCCGGGCGCCTCGCGCAGTCCAAAGCTCTTGGCCATGTGTCCGAGGTGAAGTTGACTGATGTCGAAGAACTTGCGTTCGTCCCGGACATGGGTAGCGTAAGCGCGGATATGGGAGCGGAAGGCTTGACGACCGGCGTCGAGGAGGGGGCTGCCCTTGGGTTTCGCGTTGCGGCTGTTCTTGGCCGCCTTTGCCGTCTTCCACTTGTTTTCCTTTAGTGTGTCCTCATAGTCCTGACCGCCAGGGGCAGTGAGCAGCCGCTGCTCGAAATGCAGCTGCAGGTTTTCGGCACGAGACATCCAAGTCTGCTTTTCTGTCTCGGCACTCGGGGCAGGGGGCGGCAGGTCGATAGCGCTGGCGAAACCCTTCTGAAGAATGGACTCGTACAGCTGTGGTACTATTGGCGTCGCCGAGTTTAAAAGGGATGTATAGCCCTCCTCGCTGCCGGGCTGAAGAAAGAGAACGGCCTTTCCGGCGCGGCCGGCACGGGCTGTTCGACCAATACGATGGACGTGATCGGGGACAGCGAACGCCGGGTCATACTCTATTACCAGGTCGACGGCCGGAACGTCGAGCCCGCGGGACGAGATGTCGGTGGTGATGAGAACCGTGGGCTCCTGGCAGGCAGTAAAGGCCTGCAGTGTAGCTGTCCGAACCGACTGCACGAGAGAGCCGTGGAGTTTGTGGAGCATTACGATAGGGCTGGCTGGCGACGTGACGTAGGCAGCCTGGGCGGCTGTTGTCGCGATGTGAGGGTTGGGCTTTGGGACTGGCGCATCCGGCGCATCATCTGAAGGCTTGGGCTTCTCCGGAGGGGCTGCGGATTTGAGCAGCTCGAAGTGGAAGTCGACCGAATCGGCGCACGAAATGAAGATGATGACCTTCATCATGGAGCCTCTCCTGGCAAATGCCGACTTCAACAGAGCAACCAACGTGACCAAGCGCAACTTGGCTGGTGTGATAATGACAGACTGTTTGAGCTGTGCCGGAGCGCTGAACAAGGCCTCGTCGGCAGCGCCACTCTCTGCATCCTTTTCCATATCTGCCTTGGATGCAGTGATGTGGACTGCATCTTCCAAACTGATGTCGCCTAGCTTCTGTACATCCATTCTCATTGTCGCTGAGCAAAGAATTGTCACTCTCCTCGCAGGAAGGATGCCGTCCAAGACCACGCCCTCCTTATTTTGTTTCGAGAGCTTGTCCTGCCTGATCTTGGTGACAATGGTCCGAATATCGTCCTCAAATCCCATCTCCATCATGCGATCACCTTCGTCAAACACCAACCACCGTACGGTGCCGACATCGAGAACCTTGGTATTGTCCAAATGATCCGTCAATCGACCCGGCGTCGCGACCAAGATGTTGACACCCTTCCTAATGCGCGACTTCTCTGACTTCTTGTTCTCGCCTCCGGTAACAGTGGTGCAGACCAGCCAGGGGGCGCATCGGAGCACTTTTTCAAGCACAACAGAGATCTGTTTGCAGAGTTCGCGAGTTGGCGCGAGGATGATAGCAAACAGGCCCGAATTACGGTGTACTTGTGTGTCTTTCGAGGTGCCATCCTCGTTCATGCTCAGCATGAGGATCCTGTGCACAATGGGCAGCAGATATGCCAGTGTTTTTCCGGAGCCAGTCTCGGCCTGGAGGAAGGCATCGGTGTCCTCCTTGACCAGCTGGGGTATTGTGTTCTTCTGGATAGCCGTCGGGGCCTTCATCCCAAGCTTGGCCGCGAGGTGTTGGGACACGCGGCGCGAGAGGCCGAGAGCAAGGAAGTTCTCGGCCTCGTCTGTGAGGGGGGCGTTGGAGGGTTGTGCCGGCTCGGCCTCCTCTTCTTCTGGCTCGTTGAAGGACGTGACGGCGGTGGGGTTGGAGGTGAAGACGCTCGACGAGATTTGGCCCGTCTTCATGGCATAACTGGGCGGGCGGATTTCTGTAGGCGTTACCGTTTTCTGGGTTTTAGATTGTCTGTCTGTGGCGTCTTCGTCGGTCCTGGGTCGCTTAGGGGGCCGGCTCGGGTCGTCGTCGGTTTGCTGCCATTTCTTGACGCTCTTTTGCGCCTTGACACGGTCTCTCCAGGCGCCGCCCTTGAACTTGACTCGGCTCTTGATTGGGGCGCCCCCAAGCTCAAAATTAAGCAGCATGCCATCGTCGGCCATTGTTGCTGCGGTTATTCGGTTATGCGGTGCACTCGATTGTCGACTGGGAAATGTCGAGCAATCGCGGTGCTCGAGTGCCAAACGCAAAGTGCCCGAAAGCTCGGCAGAAAAAAAAAAGTTTGAGATGCAAAAGACCCCGCAGGCTGTGAGTCCTCACGTCATTGGCCAGGGATGAAGCTTGGCGCTCTGGCCTTAACCTTCCTGGTCACCGCCTGCCAAAACTTCCTCTGTATCTTGGCTGACCTGTGCGCTTTTCCCGACGATGGCTTTTCTGACGATGGCTTTCCGACGATGGCTTTCCCACGTTGGCTTTTTCCGATGATGGCTTGCATCTTTCAACCTTAACCACGTATTACATCACAACACCATCATTCGTTACAATATTGACCCCGAAGTTCGATGTGATTGACAGTCGATCCAACAACTCAATCGCAACCGAGGGCATTTCATACCAATTTCTGCGTTGTCCTCCTACCCGAGCCCCCGCTTCCATGTGCTTGCTACCTCACCTGATGCCCTGGGTGTGCACTCATGCCATCCTGCCCCATGGAAAAGCCATGATTCCGCCCCCTAATGGGGCCGTGTCCTCTCGCCGGCACGTGCTCGATGTTTGACAGTCTCGAGAGCCGCCGCCGGGGCTGTCCACCCACTTCGCTGGTCACTGCCGATGCCAGGCTTTCGGCAAACGGTGAGCGTTTCCGGAGGGCTGGGCCGTAGTAGTACACGGCATAGACGGCGCACACGAGGATTAGCGAGATGCAGAACAGAATCGTGCTGGCAATCTCCAAGTGCCGGGCCACGCCAATGTTGGTGTAGAAAGGCGTTGCTGACACCGTCAACACGCCTGCCAGAAAGTCCTGAGACCACCCGTTGCCACCGGTTGCTGAGGAGGCATACGGCCCGTAGGCACAGATCATGTACTGTGGATTGTATTAGAGGCATGTTGTGGAAGGGTTGCACGATGGGTAAGCTCTTACATCTATCGTAGCCATGTAAATGGAGTAGTTTGCAATTCCAATGATCGCAGAGCCGACCATAGTCCCAACCCAATGGACAGGGGGTCCTCCTGAGGTCCAAGCAAAAATGATCAACCCAATGGGCAAACACGGCGCCGTGTAGAGCAACCACCAAAGCCGCGACTCATATTGCGCGTGCTCGCTACCCAGCTTGAGTTGACGCTCCTTCTTGTTCCGCCGGATTGCGGGGATGAAAGAGAGCCAGGCAATGATGTAACCCAATCCAATGGGAATGAAGGCGAGTCCAATATCGACTGCCGAGAACCCCCACTGCCGATAGACGAGCGCGAAAGACTGTATCTGCATAAAGATCAGGGCATCGGAGAAGCCCGAGAGGAGTGACAGCGTCAACACAATAGGCTCCGTTACAAACATGCGGAAGGGCCGCACCCATATCCAGATGAGCTCCTTAAAGGTAAAGCGCCGGAAGAAGGGCTCAAGCTCGTTCGGTCCGTAGACGTTGGGCGACTGTCCCGACTCGCGGCGCTTCTTTGCAATTCTATCCAACAAGATGGTGGTTCGAGTCTCGGGGACCAGCAGAAAGTGCAGAATTTGGCAGAAACCACCAAAGATGAGCTGGATCCAGATCGTCCAAGTCCAGTCAAGATAGGCCGCGACAAAGCCGCCAATGATGGGGCCCAGGATCGATCCGCCAACGGACGAAAATACGACATACGCAACAGCGTACTGTTGCTCATCGGGCTCAAAGATATCGGCAGTCATGCCGAGTGTGACGCTGCCGCCGGCAGACGAGAGACCGCCTAGCGCGCGGCCCACCAGCAGAGAGGCAAAGTTGGGCGCCAACGCAACAGGAAGACACCAGATGTTTACCAGGCCCAGAAAAAGCTGGAGGACCGGCTTCCTGCCAAACTCCTCAGACCACGGAGCCCAAAGCTCGCATCCAAAGGCGTAGGTGACCAAGAAGATGGCGGCGCCGGCGCGAGCTGCCTGCTCGCTGACATTGAACTGCCGCGATATCCCGCCCAGGCCGTTCGAGTACAGCGATGTGTTGAAGTTCATGGATGTTTGGACGAGGAAGATGACGGTCAGGATCATCCACTTCTTCCAACCCGGAAAGGAGAAGCCTAGCTCATCCCAGGCGTCCTCCTCTTTCAGCTCGATCTTCCCGCCATCACGTGTTTCTGTCGAAGTTCCCTGGCCTGGCGCAACAACCCAGCCAGCAGCTACGGCCGGCCTTCCCTCCGAATACGAGGTAGTCAGTCCTGTCAGCCCTTCCCCCGATGTTTAGGATGCTTCCTTGAGGCGTTTCTCTCTAGGGGTAGGATCTGGGCGGTTAGGGGCAAACCTGCGGTTCGGTCGAGACATTGCGTCACTGTGTGTCAGGGCGCATGGATGACCAGCGACAGGCACGGACACTCTGCGATGCAAGCAGCGAAGACACGGATTGCAATATACGCTGGGTGTCTCCAGGGCAGACCTCAGATATTGAGACACGAAAAACAGGGAATATGCAGGATATATCCCACTCAAGGCAACGGCTTGACGACACTGGCTGCCATGGTCGCTAGCTAGTGCGTCATGGTTCCCGGAGATGTTAAGGTTCAGCGCGAGAGCGCGAGCTGGAGAAGCGACATGAATCGCGCGTGGCCATAAGGTTTGCGCTTGGACAGACGCCGTCGACTTCAACGGACACTGGCGGTAGCGCCGAGAATAGGGGCAACGGTTTACATGGAGAAGTTTAGTGGGAATTTTGTTGCAAGGCAAGAAACTTTGCGAGACGGGAAAAAAAAAAAAAAAAAAAAAAAAAAAAAAGGAAAAAAATGAAGGGAGTGGAGCTAACGCAAGACTTTCGACTTTCTTGGCCGGCAAGGCATCGAGAATCTATGAGCTTCAGCACTACCGAGCTAGATCCGACACGCGCAAAGAATCCTTTTGCCACTGAAAGATTGAAGTGCGACGATTGACTGCGGAGGAACGTGGTGTTGAGTATTTGAAGAGTGGGTGGGATTTGGAGCCGCGAGCGCCAAGGGAAGCAGCAGGAGATCCCGTCGGGGCCCACCTTTGCATCAGCCCCGCCAAGGTTTGGTCGCTGCCTTACGAACGGCCCCCTGTTTTCCAATTCCATGCTCGCTTGACAGGGACGCTCCCGTATCCCAGAGAGAATGCAAAATAAATGGAATTGACGTAAACCGCGACGCTTTAGACGTCTATCTTGGGACAGCTCGGCGGGTCAGCCCGCAGTGCAGCAGTCCAGTTTCCAAATTGCAGCAGCAGCAGTTGCTGCTGCTGCTGCGTTTTGGGATCGCACACAATTAATGTGTCACGCCACGAGAGCGAGATCAGGAGTGAGACATCGGCGACGGGGTTCCAAGGCTCCGTGGGCTTGGTCGGCGAGGATCCTTCGGTCAGCCACGCCATCGACACGGCGAGCAATGGCAAGGCGATCGGGCAGGTCGGGTGTTGGCGGGACCGAAGCCACCGCTGGGCCACCGTTTCTGACATTTTGTGTGTGCCTTTTCTGCCCATTGCTCAGCCCTGGATGGCCGAAGGGCGATTGTGCGAGTGCACAGCTGCCACGGCAGGCAGGAAGGAGCATTGGACGCATTGGACCCTCACACTGGGACTTCCCCAAAGGCCGACTCCGACGCTGGCCACAACGTTTTAACCGGATGGCTGCCATGTTCCTGCACACCAGCCCTAGCCTGGCGCGTCCAAGCATCGGTAGTCCGGACCTCTGCGTGTCTTTTTGATCTTTTTATTTAACACCTGCCTGCCGTCGCCCCTCCACTCGGCGAGAATGTCCCTTCGAAGCCCTCTCCAATCTATCTTCCGGCCTCGAAAAATGAGCACCCAAGTCGCTGTCGCTGCCGCCGTCGCGGGCATTGGCGCCTACGCCATCTACAACTTGCGCAATCGCACCCCGCCGACCGGCAGGCCGCTGTTCGCTAGCTTCGGCTTCCACAGTCTCAAGGTCCACAGCACCGAGCTCATCAACCACAACACCAAGAAGGTGCGCTTCGAGCTGCCCGACAAGACCCAGCCCAGCGGTCTCTCGCTCACATCCGCCCTCCTCACCGTCTCTTTCCCCAATGGCCGCTGGCTGCCGGTACTCCGGCCGTACACCCCAACAAACGACCTGGGTGCGTATCTCCGTCCTATCGCCTTGGCGACGTGGTCCAATCACAGCCCCCACAGCGCGCGACCCCTGTGCTAACAAGATTGCAGCTGAACCCGGCTTCGTCGAGTTGATGGTCAAGCTGTACCCCGGGGGCAAGCAGAGCAGCCACATCCACTCGCTCAAGGTCGGCGACTCGCTCACCTTTGCGCCCATCAAGGAGTTCGGCTGGACACCAAACAAGCACCCGCACGTAGCTCTCATCGCCGGCGGTGCCGGCATCACGCCCATGTACCAGCTCGCTCACGGCATCCTCAGCAACCCCGACGACCAGACCCGCGTCACCCTTGTGTGGGGCGTGAACACGGACTCGGACCTCTTCCTGGCCGATGAGTTCAAGGCCTTTGAGAAGAAGTTCCCCGGCCGCTTCAAGTCGGTCTACGTGATTGCCACCCCGGATGCCGGATCGCCCCACACCAAGGGCTTTGTGACCAAGCAGGTGCTCGAGAACGCAGGCCTGAGCCCCGCGTCGGAGAAGAACAAGGACATCAAGGTCCTCGTCTGCGGGCCCCCGCCCATGGAGAAGGCCCTCAAGGGCACTAAGAGCCTGTTCGGCAGCGCAAAGCCCGGCATTTTGGGGCAGCTGGGATACACCCCGGATCAGATCCACGGCTTCTAAATGGTGTATTGTCGGATATCGGGCGGGCAGTGTAGAATGTGACTTGGCTTGGTCACTGTATGTAAATCCATGGGAGCAGGCATCGGGGTTCGGCGGTTTCATCAGGTTTTAAACAATTTGAGCGTGGCGACTACACAGACCTCATACGTCTTTCCCTCGGAAAACAAATAAACAGCCAATACACAATGGCATCAATCTCCTCACTAAATCATACACTGGCGACATAAGCGCATGCAGATTCCATGGTGAAGTTTGCGTCATGCCAGGTCCGCCCGGCCACACCTCAAGTCAAGCCGGCCCGATGGTGCGGAACGCTGCAGCTAGCCGCGAATCGTATCACCGGGAGCAAGTTACACGAAAGTACTTCCGTATGGTGTCTGAATTTCGGCGACCGCGGTGCACCTCGGGCATCAACGCTTCTATACGTTTACGGAGGTCACGCACACAATCGGCCAGTAAGCCATTGAGGGCAATTGCTGGGTAGCTGAGTCAACGTTTTCAACCTCACTCTCGAAACTCAGGTACCTAACTAAGCCGACCAGTCAATCAATACATCCAATATCCCGGTAACATAACCACCTGCAAGCTAAAACTGTCACGCACAGCCAACCGGACGGGCTCCGGCCTTTCCATCAGCCCTGTTTTAGAGAGATCCAGCAGGAATCAGGGTCAGACGGGAAGCCGAGCCGCACGACGGAAGGAGTCAGCAACAAAATCAACCGTCAATGCCAATGCATCACCACTCTCAAAGGAAACGTGCGAAGACGTCACTCACAAAACAAACACAAATCGAACACCGACGCCAAGTCGGTTTTCCAATAACTGGCCCAGCAGCATTTGGGCCGCTCAATAGCGCATGTACTTGTGGTAGGAAGAGTCCTGCTTGCCGAGCTGAGTCCTTAGTAATAATGTCTTGACTGCTGTTGTTCACTATACACCAGATTACTGATCACCGCTCTCTTACCTAAGGCAGTCGTAGAGCCAACCGCGGCGGTCTAGACTCGATCCAAAAAGTCTATAGTGCTACAGGCCTGTTTCCTGTCCCTTATTCCATTGTAGGAAGAAAAGAAAAACAGCCGCGGCACGAACCCTGAGCATGAGTCCGAGAGTCATCCAATGTGAACGAACACGAAAATGTTGTCGGCAAGGCTTCCGCAACGGGCAACCTAACCTCGCTTAGGACCAAGAGACAGTAGGGCTGCAGTAGGGGTTGAAGAGAAAATGAGGTAAACAAAAAGGTCATATAAGAAGGCGAAACCATCCAGTGCCAATGTTGCTTTGTATCCACCGTCTAGCATCTCATCGCACCCAGACACAGCAACAACAACAACAACAACAACAACAACAATAACACCCCAACCACCTCCCCGACCACTAACATCACCACTATCATGGTACCCTCCCTCCTCGCCGCCTCCCTCCTGTTTCTCGCCGGCGTCGGCCCCGCCCTCGGCACGCCGGTCTCGTCGACGACCAAGACGTGCACCGACCTCGAGATCCCGCTGACGGTGACGTCGACCAACATCGGCTTCGGGCTACCCAAGTTCACGACCGACTTCGACGTAGCCAACTTCATCGACACGGTGTCGAGCCGCAACACCACCACCTCGGACTCCGTGGTCGCCGCGCCTAATAACGTCACGGCTAACTACACCATCTCGGCCACTTTCTGCAAGCCCAAGGTCCTGCCGGCCGGGAGGAAGAATACCGTGCTGCTGGCGACGCACGGGCTGGCGTTTGATCGGTCGTGAGTTGACTCTAGGAGGGAGAGAAGGGGTGAAAGGGGAGCTGACATGAGTGAAAAGGTACTGGGACCCGGCGCTGGATAAGGTCAAGTACAGCTTCGTCGACGCTGCCGTCGGCCGCGGATATTCCGTCTTTTACTAGTAGCGTCTCCTATCTCATCTCAGCCCACACCCAAGATACGATGAAAGCCTAACTTGAATGATGAAAAAAGTGACCGCCTCGGCGTCGGCAAATCATCCCCCGTCTCGGGCTACGTCGCCCAGCTGTTCAACCAGGTCGCTATCCTGACCGAGATCACCAAGCGCGTCAAGGCCGGCAAGTACGTGGGCGGCAAGCCGGACAAGGTAGTCCTAATCGGCCACAGCTTCGGGAGCACCATCTCGCTAAACACGGCCGTCGATAACGCGGGGCTGGCAGACGGGCTGGTTCTTACTGGTGAGCTTCCACTTCTTTTTTCCTTCTTTTCTTTTTCTTTGCTTTATTCTGCTGCATATGAGTGGCTTTCTAGAAGCGAGCTTGGGGGCTTGGGAACTAGGGCGGGTGTGTGGCGGGTTGAGGTTCAAAGAGAGGTTGTGATGGATGGCGGCTGACGAATACGCAGGCTTTAGCTTCAACTCGACCTTCTTGAACGCCATTGGCTTCGTCGAGGCCGTGGCACCTCGGATTGCGGCGGCTAAACAGCCGAGCAAGTGGGCGGGCTTGGATACCGTGAGTCCTTTTCTCCCATGCAGTGTATCTGTCCTGTCACGGGGTAGCGCAAGTGCCGTGTGGGGATCGGTACTAGTCGAGAGAGATCAAGGGGGAAGCTTGTACACAAGGCCCTAACTTGAAGCGCGCGGGGAACCGCTCCCGCTCCCGGGACGGGATGCAGAGAGGTTACTAACAGACCCCACAACAGGGCTACCTCACGTCGGCGGATATCTACTCGAGCGTGACCAGGTATGGACACAACACCCAGCCCCTTTACCTCTCTTAGAACTTGAAGCACCTAGCTGCAAGTGGTCAGGTATAGACCAGACCAGAGCTAACCCGGAGCCCTAGCTTCTTCAAGGCGCCCGACTACTCCCAGGCCGTGGCCAAGTACGCCGACGCCACTAGGACGCCCTTCGCCATAACCGAGCTCATCACCACCGGCCTCATCTCCCGCCCCCCGTACGCCTTCGCCGGGCCCGTCTTGGTAAGTCCGAGTCTCCTTTGGGCGCAACCCATGACCCCCCAGAGCGGCCCATGTGGCGTCCGCGTGTTAGTCAGGCCCCCTTCTGGAACGATGCTGATTTGGATATCGTGCTTTTAGCTTATCACGGGCCAGTATGACTTTATATTTTGCACGTCCGAGTAAGTTCCTGTTCCTGGGCCTTGGTGCTATCATGGTGGTCGATGCCTGACGTTGTGGGACTTGCAGTTGCGACGGCGCCCTCGAGACGCCCGCTGCCCAGATCTTTGGTAAGGCCACGCCCTTCAAGGCCGTCAGCTACCCCGGTGCCGGCCATGGCCTCAACCTCCACCTGAATGCTGCCGGGTCATTCAAGCAGATTCTAGATTTTGTGGTGTTGAGCGGGTTGTAACCTGAAGTAAGTGTGAAGTGGGTGGTGATTGGTGATTGGTGGGGACTAGGTCGTGGCGGTGAGGCAATTCCTAGTTGGGGCGGAGTGATTGACGAGGTGGAGACTGCATAATTATTTGAACTTTGAACAGCAACAAAGATACCTCATAGAGAGACTTATCGGGGTGAGTTGGGGCATCTGTAAAGAGTTAGAGCAGTTACCTACCTTAGTAATGTCTAGTGATTGTGTCTTGCATTGTATGCGGCTGTCTTTGCTGGGTTTAGGTGTCACTTCTTATTTCCCTAACCGTAACTTGCCGCTGCCGATAGGCGCGTTCGTAATGCACGGTTGACGAAAATGTAGGGATGTGCATGTGGCATCCACGCCACACTCAGTGATATCTTGGGCTCTCTTCTGGCAGTCAGCCAAGAAAGTTGAGCGTAAACTTGGGATTGCGATTTTCATCTGCCGTTGCTCGCTCTCTCTTCGATGCTCCTTCCATGCGTGCACCTCGTGTCCTGATGGAGCAAATCACGGCATTTGGTGGTGCACCCAGGGCTGAATCGAGGAACCTGAAGATAGAGACAAGGGCTGAAGAATTGGCACTATGCGAACCGTATGCATTGTGATTACTGTTATCCTGCTGCCTAGGTGGGTGCATCGAATGCATCAATGAACGCTGAACGCTGCAATGGAAAGAGCCAGTGAGAGTGAGGCTACAGCGAGGGTGGGCCGCTGCACGTTTTTCTGCCGGCTGCCAAAATTCAGTTTAGCTGTGGGGTCTGGGTGGGCCGCAGACAGCCGGGCCAGCGTAGAACTCAGAACGCCACCATTCCAAGCTAAAGACCCTCGAGATCGAACAAAGAGCACGGCCACCTTTACGTAAGGTAGGGGCCACCCTCATAGCCAAATGTAATTCGTTATCTTTTCATCAATCAGCTGTTTCGGTAGCTCAGGGGTAGAGCAATCGGCTGCAGTCCTCACAGGATGGATCCGATAGGTCAGGCGTTCAAATCGCCTTCGAAACTTGTATTTTTGTTGGGTTGAATGAACCGTTTTCCGGGTTCTTCGACCGCTCTGAAGAATAAAGATCGGCCTGCCGGTTTCCTCGGTCTTATTTTTGGATGTGGGAGTCCCTGGTTGCCTCGATACAATTGCGTGCTCTCGAGGACGAAGCCCGCCGACCCCACTTTCGTCCTCGAGCGACAGCGGTCACGAGTCAACCTCCTCCTTTTGCGATCTTCTTCTTTCAGCTACCAGTTGTGCTTCCACTGCCCATGTTGTGTCTGGTGTCGAGTTATTTCTGTTCGCATCGCACCAAGCTACCACTTGTTCTTCACGTCTTCTTATTTTCTCTTCGCTGCATGCACGCCCATTTGCATCACGCCATCCCGCCAGCAAAAACCACGAGCACCTCCTGCGCGTCTTTGCGCATCTTTGCGACCCTTCCTTAGCCCAATTGGGGTATATTACTCATGACCCTACAGGCGCCGAGTAGGGCTAGTGGACACGAGCGCAACGGGTGGTCTCGTCAATGAGCACCCACGGGCATCATTCATGGATGGTAATGTTGGTGCCTCGAGCGTTGTAGCATGGCACCCAAGAATCCTTCATCGGGTCGACGGCTGCTGTCAGCACAGCGCAAGGTGGCCAGCACCGAGACGACCTAACGTCCCTGCAATGTCCTTTCTGTCTGGTTCGGCAAGGGCTGGCAGCGGCTGGCAATATCTGCAATCTGGGGGCCTGGGGCTCTGGGGCCCTGGGGCCCGCGAGTGACATGCAGCATCCTTGCCGGCCGTCCCGCGCTTCCACATCCGACCTCTTTCCTCTTTTCGTAAACCGATTTTGCCTATCCAACGGGTTTTAGTGAGAGCCTCCCCAGGACCGCTCAGAGCTGCTGGGAGCTGCCAGGTAGCTGAAATGCAGCGAAATGCGAATCTGATGCCAAGCCCGCCGTCGGAATCCTGCGCAACCCCCACCTGCCACCCAGCACGCCTACCCCAGCACACCAGTCCACCTCCAGCACACCCCCAGCACACCAGTCCACCTCCAGCACACCCCCAGCACACCAGCACACCAGCACACCAGCACACCAGCACACACCCGGCACAACCTACCCCTCGCAGCTGCCCTGCCCGCCAACCTCCTGCCCTGGGCGCAGCCTGGGACCTGCCGTGCCCTGCCGTTGGCAGCTGCCCACTGCCGAAACTTGAACTGCTGGCCGGAGCGGTTGGAAAAGAGGGCAGGAGCGAGATGGAGGGTAGAGGCCGAGGGCAGACGGTGTTCCAGGAAGGTAGCCCAGGCTTGGACCCAGGAATGCGACACGCCTACGTCCGGGGGGCTCATGCACCTCACCACACCTGCACATCTACGGTGCAACTCAACTCGGACTGCCGCGACCGCTGTCCTGCGACTGCGACTGCGACCGCCTCCCCTTGCCCTCCTTTGTGGTCCCCTCTCATCCCGTCTCGTCCAACTTGCGAGCTCCCACCTCCCCGCCAGCGAGGGCCGGAGAGGCAGAAGGCCAAGCGGGAAGCCAAGCCAACAGAGCTAGCGCGGCGATTAGGTTGCCCTACCTTACAGATCAGCCATTAACCATTGCTCCCGCTGGTGCCCCGGAGCTGTGGCATCTATTTCTCGCTTCTCGTTCCCGTCCCTCTGACCTCATGTCTCACCGTCTCATGGCTTCTGCGTAACCTCACAGTCCGAGCCTCCGCCACCACCGACCAACACACAGCACATAATCCAACTGGAACCCATAATACACATAATTAGTCCCTGCCACCCCGCTCCCCGTACCCATCTGCCCAGGATCCATAGCTCTCGGCCAAGACTAAAAGCATGGCCAGCTCCTGATCCGTGGATCGGCAATTGTTGTCTGAGCTCTCTTCATCCCCGTTGTTTCCACTATTTACACACGCCCACCCGTCCACACGGAAGCCACTACCTCCATATCACCCTGGGGTGTTCCTCACCACAAAGTTCCCGGCGATGGAGTCCAACAAGGCACAGGAGTCGTCCAGTCAAGGGCAGCAGCAGCAGCAGCAGCAGCAGCAGCAGCAGCAGGCCCCGCCGCCCCAGTATCCCCAACAGGCCCAGACACCACCAGCGCAGCAAGTGCTGGAGGGATGGAGCCCCATTCCCACGGTTGGCGGCACCGCCGTTGAACACTCACAAGTCTCACCACCCCCTTCCTCGTTCAATGCGTCGGCTAAAAAGATGAGCGATGACGCCTATGACTCCCCCTACGGCTACAACACCGTTGGGCTCGGCATCCAGCAGTCGCCTGGCCAGCAGCAACGGCCAGGCTATGTTTCTCAAGAGCCCTTTCTTGGCCAGCCCCAAGATCAAGCCAGCCCTCAGTTCCCAGACACTCCACGCACATATTACCAATCCAATGACTATCTGCTCGGGAGTCCTAGGCCGCAGCAGCAGTTCGACCAGTCCCCGTATCAGTATGACCAGTCCTACGGGCAGCAGGCGTATGGCGTGCAAAACCCGCCGGCACCATCATCCAAAGCTCCTCGCAAGAAGGCGCGGTGGGGATGGGAATGGACGGATTCCAGCTGGGTCATGTATGGCTTACTGCTATTCGGCATTGTCGTTGCCGCCTCTCACCACATCTTTTACTCCAAGCTTGTCGGGAAGCCGGCAGATGACCAGCTCAAGATGATGCGGTTTGGCACCCTGTTTGCATATATCGCCAAGTCGTCCCTTGTGTCGGCCGTCATTTTCTCATATCGCCAGCAGATCTGGGTGACGGTGAGGAAGAAGACGCTCAAGCTGCGGACCATTGACAATCTCTTCGCCGCTGTCGAGGATCTGAGAGCCGTAGCGAGTTGGGAGCTTGCCAAGCAGGCGAAGGTGGCATTGGGCTTGGCTATCATTGCATGGTTTGCATTATCTCGCTCCTTCTATTGTGAGCCCCAGCTAATTGTACAAAGGCTTTTCCCCCTCGTCATCATCTTGACTCCGGCAACACTCACCGTTGCCCCCTTAACCCAGACCGACGTCACCAATTGCAGTGCCGTCCGGACCCTGAACTTTGAGTTGGAGAAGGACAAGAACTGGCGGCTCCCGCAGCGCATCAACGGCTTCCCCGGACTCTCTCTGTCACTCTGGAACAACACCATGCCCCTGACGGGTGAAATCTTCGATCCTTTCAACTCAACCTTCTTCGACTACTGGACCGGCAGCAGCTGGCAGACCAGCAACGTTGTGACTCTGAGCGCCTACTCTACCGCGGTAGTCCCACGAGAGAATGTCTCGGCCGAGACCTGCGGCGTTGGCTGGAACTGCAGCTACACCATTTCCTTCACCGGGCCTGGCTACAAGTGCGAGCAGCTCGCCAGAGGCCGCAACGACAACACGGCCAAGCTCAAGGAGCTCCAGTCGCCATTTGACACAACCTCGCTGATTCCCGATGGCGACTTTAGCTACATTTCACACGCCACCCTTGGCGAGTATTCGGCTGTCCAGATCGAAGCCGAGCCTGGTGGCATTCCGTTGATCCCGCCACCGTTTCCCAAGAACCTCGGAGCCTTTAGGACCGAGCCTGTCTTGTGGGTCGGTCACTCTGACTTGGTCAACCCGAGCGATCCGGTCCCTGAGGGGAGGGTGGATCCCAAATTCAACTCGTCTTTTATTCCCGTCATCTTTCGATGCGAGCATTACGTGACCAAGTACACGGTGCAATTTAACCATACTTACTCAGCTCAGAACACCAAGGTTCTCAGCAGGGAATACATACGCCCGGTCGTCAACACGACCTTTTTGCCTGGTGTGGATGCGAATGATGGCACCAAGGACAACATCACAGCCACACCCGAGTCGAACTACATTATGCCCCTAGACGTCGACAACTACCGCATCGCGGGGGCTTATCACTCTCTAGGCGCCCAGATGCGAGGCCACATCAACGGTACGATCCAGTACTCACCCTACGTCCTAGCCAACACAGAAGCCATGAAGACGCGCCTGATCAACAAAGCGACTTACCTCACGGTGCCCAATCTCCGACAGCAGGTCCAGGCCTTTTACGAGAACATTCTCCTCTCGCTCCTCAACAACCCGCAGTTCGTCGTGGTGGCCTGGGCCGCCAACGAGACGCAGCGCTCTGGTCCGGCCAACGAAACGGTATCCAACGACCCGGCGCTGGGCTACCCGTGCGTCAAGACGCGGGTGATCAACGCCTACGCCTACAACGTCCGCGATCTCTGGATCGTCTACACATTTGCGATTGTGGCATGCATCGTCAGCGTGGTGCTGGGTGCGCTGGCATTGGCGGATAACAACAACCACGTGCGGGACACCAAGTTCTCGAGCATTGTGGCAACTACGAGGGCACCGTGTCTCGAGGATCTGCCGTGGACGACATCCAAGTGGGGCGAGGTGCCTAAGGAGGTGCGCGAGACGAGGATGGGCTACGGCGTGGTCAGCGATGAGGGGGCGGGCGGTCGCGGCACGCCAAGTGTCAGGGGTACCAATGGGGAAGGGGTGGCATATGGGTTCGCGCCGGTCGAGGTTATTGACCGGGCGAGGACAGACACCATGATTAGCACGGCCAAGAGTCCGGCGACGAGCAGTGTCATTTCTTTTGGACGGCGAAGGAAGTAGGTCTGGGGTCACGGGTGGATAAAATCTGACATTTTAGCGACGGGTCATTTGGTTGTTTATTTTCAATATTTAATGTATATAGTCTCATATGATGATGATTATTGCTGTCTAATCCACGACTGTCACGTTTCCGTTCATGCCACTTGAAGTTTGCGTTTCTGTACTAGTATCGCGCGGCGATTGATTTAGTGTGCGGTTTCATGTGTCCAGTCTGAGTCCAGAGTTCCCAAGCCAATCTGTCCCTTGCAGCGAAGGGGGGAGGGGCGGGGACGGGGACGGGCCCGTGGGCGGCGCGATGCGGCCTTGACCTGATCGAGCTCTGCAAAAGGACACACTCTCGAAAAGGGTGGTCTGCAAAAGGGGGGCCTAGCCCAAGGTAAGGCTGGGCCGGGGTCACGATAGAAGTCATGTCACGGTCGGTTGCAGACCCAGCGGTAGGGCAGCGACAGGGATCGGGATCCTTTGGGGTCTTTTTTGAGACTCAGGCTCTGACTCTCTTTATTTCATCTGGGAGTCCGTCCTAGTTTAGGTGTAGGCGTTGTTTTACATTCTCCTGCGCTGCCACTGGAGGGCATGCGCTGGTGATCATTGGCGTTCCGCGCGCGCAACTTACATGATAACTTTGAATTTCCGGGGTTGAGGAACTAGGTGCTAACGGGATGGGATGGGAGATGGGGAGGTTGCTAAGTGAGGGTGTGTCAGCTGATTGCTCAGACTCGGAGTCCGAGGAAGCGCCACGCTAGGGCCGTTGTGCCCCTTACAGGTGGTGAATGTTGAGACCTAAACGGGAGGGAGGTTATCGCGGGTGGGAGGAGGGTGAGATGTTTGGTTGAGATGGTCAGAACCTTCTGGTTGAGGAGGGGTTCTGGGTAAGCTGGTTGCAGTTTGCGGAGATTTGATTTATTGGTATTGAAGCGCTGCATGATTTACAATGCCTTTTGGTTTGGGAAAAGGAGGTCGTGATGGCAAGTCTTGGAATTTTGGTAGTTGAGGACGGGAGATTTAGCCTCTCATGCAAGTTGGTTAGATGGATCATTTCATTCCGCCCGATTTCATGTCAGGTCTAACCCTATGAGATTCTTTGACTTGCGATGAAAATTTTGTAAAGATATTTTGCCCGTCACTTGTGCGCCCCGCCGCCGTGAACTGAGGTCACTCTTTTTCCCTTGATGCCTAGGCCAGGGCCGCCAGGCGGCGAGCTGGGCCAGGTGACCCACTGCCTGAGGACGCCATGCTTTCAGGCGCCAAAAACTCAACTTGAACGCCTCAACACCAGTCAAACGCGACTTGGCGCGAACTTGCAAACGTCAAACTTGCCTGCAACCACGACAAACTTTGGACAAACTCGACCCCGGAAGCGCCGTCTGCCGGCCACCTCTCAACACGGCGCTACTTGCTAAGCTAAGCTACGCGCGACTCGTATCTGCTGTCTGGCCGCATCTCGGGTGGCAGTCGCCGGTTGCCAGTTGCCGCTGGGGAGCACCGAGGCGACCGCATCCTGCCTGGCATCCTGCGATCGCGACCGACACACTCGCAACATGCCACGCCAATTGCCGTGGAAGACCGGCACCCCACAGCAGAGCGCAGCTCGCGCCGTGGCGACGGCGAACCCCGCGTCAGCAAGCCCGAGTCCGGCTCCGCCTCACCGACCCAGTGGCGCACAGCCATTGACGAGAGCGACACCCGATCAGTCGGCGAGGGCGACGCCCAAACCAAGGCGCAGCCTGGCTCTGGGTTCAGGTACCACAACACGCCTCTAGCGATTACGATTACGCACTCTGTTTTCGTGGAGCCGCAAGCTGTGCTGACGACTAACGACCAATCTCCCAGGCCGGTCGCCGTCCACCTCACCGCCACCCGAGCCACTCAAGGAAGAGCAAGTCGATTTTCGCGAGTTCATGTGTCACAGCCGCGTCGTCTGACAACATTCCGCTAGGTTTATGATCGAGGGTGTCGATCGGGATGACAAGTACCGCATGGTCGAGGACGAGTTTCTCGTTGTCGCCGGCGATTTCACCAAGCACCTCCATGCTGCCGAGTACCAGCGGCTCAAGAATCTCGCCAAGACGCAGAATGCCGAGACGATCCAGAACATCTCGCGGCCTGTCACCGGCGAGATGACCGAGCTGGTGAAACGACGTCACGCCGCTCTCGGAACCGCAGCCAGGCAGCGCAAGGGTATTGCAAATGCGCTCGGGAAACGACCGGGCAGAGACGCCTCCGACACCGAGGGCGATGACGTTCTCCCGAGCAGGGCGGACACATCCTTGCGAGGGCTGATGGACAGCCCGCGGAAGCGGGCAGTACCCTTGATTCCCTTAGCTGCCATGGC
Source organism: Lasiosphaeris hirsuta (assembly GCA_030549175.1). Lineage (NCBI taxonomy): Eukaryota > Fungi > Ascomycota > Sordariomycetes > Sordariales > Lasiosphaeriaceae > Lasiosphaeris > Lasiosphaeris hirsuta. The sequence goes on from JAUKUA010000001.1 coordinate 8,183,173, forward strand.
CGGAGGATCCCGTGCTGCAGTTGCAGGACGCCAGGACCTATCCGACACAAGTCCCTCTCGCCGTTCAGCCCTACGGCGAGCTATCAAACGGGAGCTCAGCCTTAATGCCGACTCCGATGGTGGTGATCTGGATAGCCAAACCCCCCCGCCAGCAATGCCCCAGAGGCGGCACCATTCTGTGATGTCTGATGATGCGCCACTAGCGCAACAGCCTGCAGCTGCGAGGTTGCCTCCAAGGCAGCCTAAGGGCCATCAGCAGCCACCTTTGAAAACCGAGATCAGCAGTGGATCCGGTGAAGGAACAGCTCAGCCTGCCTCACTGGACAAGGAGGCCGAGACTAACGATGACGACTTCTTTTCCAGAATTCGGGCTCGGAAAGAGGAGCAACGACGGAAGCGCGAGAGCAGCCGCGTCAAAATCAAAACTGAATCCCAGACGACATCTCTGAACGATATCCCTTTCCTCTGATATTAAAAACAACAATTTCGGCTATGCGTTAGGGACTACTACAGTACACCAGACACCGATAACCCGTCCTCAGAATCAACTACCATTATGATGCAAACGATCCAGCCTACACAGGCGTCTCAAACGGCCTCTCGGCCTGGGGCGTGATGCGCGCCAAGTGCCGCCTCTGCCCGTTCTTCCAGTCAATGAGGGCCGAGTGCTGCGTGACCCGGTTGTCCCACACGACGACCGTGCCCTCCTCCCACTTGACTCTCGCCTGGAAGTCCGCGCCGTACGCCAGGTGGTCGTACAGGAACTTGAGGAGCGCGTCCGACTCCTCCTTCTTAAGGCCCACGATATCACGGGTAACTAGTGTCATGTCAGCCTTGGTTTCAATACGAGGTCTCTCGCGCGTGGAGCCAGCCTTACACTGCGGGTTCACGTAAATAGCCTTCTCGCCGGTGGAAGGGTGCGTGCGGATGATGGGGTGCTCGTTGACGACGGGGTCGCGGCGCTTGATGCTGCCGCGGGCTGCCGCCGCGTTGACCTGCTCGATGCCCGAGTGGGTAGCCTTGAGGCCGTGAAGGCGCTCGCGGAAGAGCGGGCTGAGGCGGTTGTAAGCCTCTGCCGCGTCGACGAAGAGGGTGTCGCCGCCCGTCTCGGGCTTGTCGAGGATGTACAGGAACGTGGTTCCGGGCGGCTGCTGCTCATAGGACACGTCCGAGTGCCAGGCCACTGAGCTTGTCCGGTTCGCGAAGAATTGGTCGACGCTGTTGTCGCCCGCCCCACGGTGCACGAGGTGGACCTCGGGGAAGCCCTCGGGAGAGCCCGAAGTGGGGTGGATGTGGTGGCTACGGGCTATGTCAGTCTCGCCTCTACTCTCTCCTTTGAAACGGGGTAAATCATACCGGCCGAAGTAACCACCAAACTCGAGCGCCTTCTCAATCGGCAGGTCCGCAAAGTCCTGGCCGCGGAAGGCGACGACCTTGCGCTCGGCGACGAAGCGTGCGAGCTCGTCCTTGCCCGCTGACGTCAACGAGGTGAGCTGGATCCCCCGGACCTCGGTGCCGATGGTCGGCGTGAGATGGGTGACGGCGGCGCCCTCGGGCAGGAGGTTGGGGAAGGTCGTGTCGGCATCCTTGCCGTGCTCGACGTGCTCGAAGGGCTCGAGGGTAGGGTACTTTTGCTCGGGGTTCCACGTGGGAAGGTAGTGAGGGTACTGGACGGGGTTAGTATCTCGGCGGTTTCGGGTGGAGGTGGGACGGTGGTGTGCTGCTCACCTTGGCGGCCTGGAAGCCCTCCTTCTTGCCGGTCTCAATCTCGGCGTCGAACTTGGTGGGCGCGAGCTCCTTGTACACGCCCTTGTGGGCGGCGTACTTGGGTTCGAAGAGCGTCTCCGGGACGACGATGGTCTCTGCGGGACCGGGAGCCATGTTTGCGGATCGAGGCCGTGTGGGTGGTGATGTCAATGGCGTGTAGGCTGTCTGTCTGATCTACCGAAGTACAGGCAACCACCACAATCACCGGGGCTCCCTCATCGTCCTTTATACATCTTGTACCATTGCTTATTCACCTTGGGCCGTTTTGCGGGGTTGTACCATGACGATGGCATATGGCATGGATAGGATGGCGCGAACGCCCTCTGTTCCAATCAGCGGCCCCGATGGCCATCGGCAAAGCCATGTGGCTCCTCGTCAATCGCACTTGAGCTGGGAACGCTTTGCGCGTCCGGTGCCGATCCGGCTTGTTTCTTGTGTGTAGGCACCCATCCGTTTTTGGGGGCACCCGCACCCGTTTCCCGGGGCAATCAAATCTGATAATGCGTTCCTGGGCCCTGGGGAAACCCGAAAGGTGGGTTTTGGGGCCTTGGTAGCGAGTAGCAGCGCGTGGTGGATAGGTCCCCGATGTTGTTAGACGCGGTGCGGATCACGCCATCGCGTCTAAGGGCCTCCCCAGCACGTCATTCCCGCGCGAGGCACCAATGGCGGGACCCAGGGCAAAGCGGCGATAGTGCGATCGCGAGGTTGCTAGCCTTCGGAGATAGGAGGTCGGTGGACGGTCACGGGGGTGTTTGGGATCGCGGATGGCATGATTTGTCGGATGGGGGTGCCCCCGGGTCGTCCTGTTTGGATGGTCTCGATGGGGGTTGTGCTGGGGGGATGGGTAATGTAATGGGATTACGTGGAGGTTTGCTGCTGTTGGGGCGGTGCGGTGTTTAGGCAGGGTGAGGTTGGATGGGGTTTTGGGGATGGTTTCGATGCTTTTCGAGGTGTGTGCTCAGTGTTGGATCGTGATGGAAGTGCGGGTGGTGGTGATGCGGCTGCTATGCAATGTCTTGGCGGAATTTGGGGTTGGGGTGGTGATTTGTCAGGTTTGGGCTTCTTTATCCCTTTTTAGAGGGATGCATTGTGAGACTTGAAATACCGAACCTATCTATGCAAGGGGATGGTGTAGGGTGGGTTGGTGTGAGGGATGAGGGATGTGTTGAATACCTAGGCATTGTAAAAACACGTTTGTGAGTGTAGTGCAAACCTTCTATCCTTGTCACGCAGACGCAACCCGCGTTATACCTATTCCTACAAGTTCGTAGAGTGGCCCCGCGATAATCTTCAGTAAAGCCGAGGAGTAATTAACCTTTGTAGAACCCTCTCTTCATCTCTAACCACTCTTCTAGGTAGGCCCTGGCCGACCTAAAGAGTTCCTCTCTCTACTGTACCGTACTTCTCGGGCCTCTACCCGTTCCTTTGGGTCTGGATCCATAGCAGCGTCAGTAATACGGCCCAACTCTCTCTATATAACCCTACGGTAGGTCTTCTAACCCCCTCTATTTCCTTATCTTCTGTATTTGTTACCTCGATCCCCTCGGTAGTAGGTATCGCGTAGCGGCATGGGGTGGGCCCCCTCGCACGTGCTCTTTTCCGCACCTTTCTTTTTATTTGATTTCCTTTGTCAATGCTCTTGCTAGACTTTCCTTCGTGAGAGACCTCCATAAAAGGAGAGGTCCTCCAATCCCAGATAGCTTAATGAAGAACAGGCGACTTCCCACCAACAAAGTGAGGCCTAACTGTGATTCTCAACTGTGCACTCTCTAATGTGGATTCTTCTGTGTATTCTCAATGATACTCCTGATCGCTCGCACTTGACCTTACCAGACATACGCTCTAGGATTACTACCGTAGGCTTACCCCTAGCCGCCAATGCCTTAGCGTGGGCCCTGAAGTGGAGGAGTGAGTCTAACCATACTCTTAGCCACCGTAGGTCCTCCCTATGAGGAGCGACGACCCCCTGGACTAGGGTATCCGGCTGCGGGCCTTTCTTAGGTCTATGGAGAGGTCCTTCTTTACCATAGTCGCGAGGTAGAGGGTAAAGAGGATAGGCGATAAGGGGGGGTCCTGTGGTAGGCCTCCCCTGCAGGAGCCAGGTCGACAGGGCCATCTCTCCGAGGCTTCATCGTACGTATGGGGCTTGACGGAAAACAAGCAGACCATCTAAATCCATCCCGACGATCAAGGCAAAGAGCGCCGTTCCCTACTCGTCACAGCAAACCTCCACACAGCCCGGCTGAGTCCCCTGTCGTGCGCTGCCTGGGGAGGGAATGTAGCCGTGGTCAAGATGCTGCTCGACAGGCACGCCGACAAGAGGTCGAGGGACGATGCCGGCCGGACTCCGTTGGCGTAGGCGGCGAGGAGAGGGATGCTAGGGGTGAGAAGAAGAGCAGGTGGTTTTCAGGAAGGTGACATGGCTTGAACTGTCGTCAAAAGAGTCCAGACAACGAGTTCGGAGGAAGAGCCTGTGTGAATTGAACGAATAGAAAAACTAATGCTAGTACTGCTACAAGTTAAGGAGCCATCACCATGTATCCTCCTCCCGAATCATGCCCAAGTAAGGTGACTGCCAGGCAAAATCTCATGAAATCGCATTCAGTAAACCTTGTAACTCCGGATTGTCTTGACATTGAACGTGTAATCACCCCCGCCGTTGCGGTACTTGAGGACATCGCAGTTCCTGTTTTGATAGAGCTCGAACGTGTCGGCAAAGGTGCTCTCGGTGAACTTGGCGTGGTTGATGTTCAGGGCGCCCACGTCAAAGTTGATGCAACCCGAGTTGGTGGTGCCGTGCATGTTGAGATGCTCGTTGTTGTTGCTCCACACCTCCAGTCTCCAGGCTGAGGCGAGGCCGGCAAAGAAGAGGATGGGAGCTGAGGCCTTCATTGTAATGCTTTGGGGCTGATTAGTAGAGCTGGTTGAAGCCTCCGAGATCGTGGCGACTTACATAGGTGCCTTGGTGATAAAATTGTTGACTGTTGTGAATGAGAGGTTATCGAGCGAGCCTGGGGTGGTTTGGATGTGAGGAGAGAAAAGATGAGACAGAGACTCAACAGCATCAGACCTTCATATTTATATTCAAAAAGGCCCCCTCCCCTTTCTTCGTCCTTTGTGCTTCTTGCCGTCACCAATTTCATGATTGTGGCAATGAAAATGCAAGTAATTTGAGATTGATGCCGTTGTCCTCACCAAAATGGGTACTTTGAGACAAGGCTAGGGCGAGGGCAGCATCTCCCATCCAACTACAGCCACCTTCCAATCTAGAACAATATGGGAAGAGTTCCTGATTGTCAGTGACAACTTAAGCCGCCTGTAATTAGTTCCTGGGTTGTTGTGTCAAGCTGCCCAGTGGCATACCGTCCAGTTCCTGGTCAATCCTTGGGTATATTACCGTCATTTGTCTAGATGAGGGGCTTGTCCAACAGCAGATCGGGGCACAGAAGCGCGTGCTAATACACCAGCCGAATTTTTCGCTGAAATTTGATTGGCCGTTCGATCCCGACCTTTGTCGGACGTAGCATCTCGTGAGGCTGAGAGAGTAGCACTCCCTTCAGCTTCCCATTTAGCCATATGCACCTGATCCCAGGCAATCCTATTTGCAGCATCGAGACCCTATTACTCCGCACCTCTACCGAGAGACCAGAACATAATCCCGGGCAAACTGTAGGCCGGAATTTTGAGCCTCATCCAGCGAGCAAAAAGTAGGCTCAAACCGGAGAGATCACCCGCCAACGGCGTGATTCCCGTTCTTGGACACTTCGTTCTAAATGAAAATACAACTCAAAAAAATAGATACAACTGAGTATCTCTCATCAGCAGTTCATCAGCAAGATCGGGCCGACTTCCACGGTAGCACTATTTTGCGTTGGCATTGCTACGAGTCATAGGCCCTTTCACATGTCTTTCAGCACTGCCCAGCCCCCCCAAGCTGGCACCAATCATGGTACCAAGATCCGGTGTAGCCAATTTCAACTTTGTAATGGTAACACCCTGGGTTGCTAAATTAATCAAGGGACTGACCAATCATTCGCTCTCTTTACCATCAATGACGTTGATGATACAGAACACCAAACTTTAATATTGAGGAGGTAGGCAGAGAATATGATAATCCCCATGATGAGCTCAAGGTACCTTGGTATTCTACTCTAAAGCTGATCCTGTAGAATCAGATACAAGAAAGTTGGTATTGTGCCGTCCCAGGACCAACCTCATCTTCCACGAATTGGATCCTTCCAACCAGATGAATCAATCAGCCCCGATTGAGCTTGCTGAGTTTCCGTTCCTCTCCGCGGTTCTCAGAATCATCTGTCGTGATATCTTCCATTTTCCTTTTTGGCGCGACCACTGGTACTGGCTGGACCGGCCACCAACACATTGCCGGATCATTGTGGTTTGTATTTGTTGTGTGTCGGATACATTAGTGCTGCTCAGTGCTTTGCTGGTGGGTATTGGACTCATAGTTGACATGAACAAGATAAGAGTAAACATATTTTTGTTTTGAAGAAGCATGCTAGTGGTGCCTAATAATGGTGCAGAGAACTGCAACGAAATATGTATGTGGCCCAGGCCGGCATTCTAAGATAGGTACAATGTAATTGCACAAAAAAACCGGAATCTAATTGCTTCCGACTCGCAGACTGAAAACGCTGGCAAAGGCGCAATTCCCATTTGCCATCTCACCCATTGGGCAAGTGGTGGCTGTGGCTTACCAAATTCCGCCGTGCGTTCGGCCGAGCTACGGACGGAACTCGTCAGTCAATAGAGAATAAATGGTAATCCTAGCCTATAGGCGCCAAGCCCAATGCCCGACCAGCCCCTTGTTGATGCAACATGCTGTTCGGCTACTTTTAGGGGCTATTGACCTAAGGGCTCTCTGAAGACGTCAAGCTCCAGCGTTGAAACATGATAGACTCGGCTTTATTTTGGGCCGTAACAATAATCTCTCGGAAAGTTAATCACAACAGGCTGACTTTACAATGCATGGAACTGCGGGGAAAGTCGTCCACCGTTGCTGTAATGGAAGGGGTTGCATTTGGACTTGATTGAAGATATAAGGTAAGTCTCTCAGGGTTTTTTTTTTTTGGGTGGGTTGCTTGGTTCCAGCATCACAGCACCATCAACTCAACACTCGGTACAAGGCACTTCGCAAACGCTTCAAAAACGCACAACTTGCTTCAGGCCAAATACAAAACTTTAGTCAAAATGGTCAAGATCGCTCTTGCAGGTGGCTCGGGAGGTAAGAGGATTGTCCTCTGGACCTTGGCATTGGGACTGCAGCTAATAATGGGTCGCCAGAGGTGGCCCGCGAGGTCATCGACGGTCTTCTGGCCACTGGAAAGCACCAACTCACGATTCTGTCCAGAAAGGTAGCACCCAGAGTTTTGATCTTCCCCCGAAGGCCTATCACTGACAGACCCACCAGGATGCAACCCCTGGTGACCTCATCGAAGGAACGACCTGGGTCAAGGTCGACTACCAGGACAAGCAGTCTCTGGTCGAGGTGCTCAAAGGGACCCACACGGTCCTCTCCTTCGTCATCGTCCAGCAGGACGCCGGAAACGTGTCGCAGATCAACCTGATAGAGGCCTCGGTCGAGGCGGGCGTCACGCGCTTCGCTCCCAGCGAGTGGGCATCGTAAGCCACCCAACCCCCATGCCATCAAACCCCATGCCATCAACCCCCATGCCATCAACCTCCATGCCATCAGCCCCCAACTAACAGCCGCCGCCTCCAGCCCAGACACCCCCGGCCCCTGGCACCCCGGCAAGGTGGCGATCCGCGAGTACCTGGCGGCGCTGAACAAGGACAAGAAGGTGCTGGAATACAGCCTGTTCTTCCCGGGGCAGTTCCTCAACTACCTGGGCTCGCCGAACAAGACGGCCAAGTATATCTCGCAGCTGACCACCTGGCTCGACTTTGCCAACACGCGCGCCATCCTCATCGAGGGCGTCGACGAGCGCCTCAGCTTCACCACGGTGCAGGACCTGGCGGCCGTGGTGGCGCGCGCCGTCGAGTTCCCCGGCGCGTGGCCCGTGGTCGGCGGCATCAACGGCAACACCCTCACGTCGGGGCAGGTCATCGCGCTGGGCGAGAAGGTCCGCGGCCGGCCGTTTGCTATCGAGCGCCTCAAGGCCGAGGATATCAAGGCGGGGGTGCTCAAGTCGTCGTGGGTCCCGCTGCTGGAGCATCCTGCTATCCCTAAGGACCAGGCCGAGTTCTTCTCGCGCATGTTTATCACGTTGGCGATGCAGGGCAGTCTGGCGAATGCGTGGGAGGTGTCGGACGAGTGGAATCGGCTGCTGCCGGATTTTGAGTTTACCAGTATTGAGAAATTTCTGACCGAGGTCTGGGCTGGAAAGGACTGATTGCGCGCTGCTGGCTGGCTGAGCTGCTTCTTCCATGTACCTGCAATCTTGGACTTCAGTTTCTTATTGGGCTGAAATGGAATCGACTATATGGCTCCCGCCCGTGACTCCCCCTGGGGCGCCTTGACAGCTATTTCTCAACTCGTGAAATCACCTTTTGCTATCAAGTTGTCAATAATAGTAATGAGGTGCATCAGCAGCGGGCTCCTTCCAAACCCAATGGAAGCGAGAGTGTAGGCAGGCAGGCAGGCAGGCACCCACCCGGGAAGTCCGCGACTGCCAGCATATGCAGCGTCGGATGCTTTTTCCCTCTCGCGCAAGTGTCTTGGGAATATTTCGGCTCCCTTGTCCATCCACGGCATGCGACATTGAGCATCAATTGCAGCAATACTGCAGTATCCCTTTGAAACCAACAATACAATCATTTTTGCCCAAAGGACAACGCACCACCTGGGTTCGCTCCCGATCGGATTCGCTACTCGCCAGCCTCGAATAAAAAATGTCGCGCCGCAGCTCCAGTCCGGACCACCCGCGTTCTCCCGAGAAGCCACAAAATGCTCCTCCCGCCGGCACTCCAGCCAGCGGCGGGCCACCGCCTCACAACAGTGGCAATCCTTCCCACGGGTACGTACCGCGGCTCGCCTCCGCTTGGAACTTTTTACATTTTTTTTTTTTTATTTTTATTATTTTTATTATTTTTATATTTTATATTTTCTATTTTCTATTTTCTATATTTTTATATTTTCTATATTTTTTATTTTTATATTTTTTTTTTTAGCGACTGGCTAATATTCTCCAGTGGTGTTGGCGGACCCGGTCCCCCTGCATCTACCACCAGCAGCTCCTGTCCTTCCCCCGGCACGTTATCCTCAGCCAGCAGCGATAGACCACCGAAGCCCCTACCTCTACCTCGCACTGAATCTCGCGTGATCTGGCCTCATCACACAGTTATGAGATACCATCCACCGCCACCTCCCAGCTATGCAACAGATCCTTTGGAGCCTTTACACGAGTGTCCACCTGCACCTCAGGCTACCGTTCCCGAAATTCTGAGACAACATTCGACTGTCCCCCTCAATACCCTTGCCGGCCAAGTTCCGCAACTATCTTTGGCTCCTTCCCCCAATAGCACGGTCGGCGAGTGGTTAGGAGCCGTGCCTTGCCAGGTCGCTCCCGGGCCCGATGCCAGCCCTGCCGCCACAAACCCCTCCCCCCCCTCTGGTCCTGCCCCAAGAGACCCTAGCAGTCAGGCCACTCAGCCAGAACGCTACATTGACCCTGATATCACCGAGATCCGCGTCATTCAAGGCAGGCACGCCGGTCAATGGACTGGGACGCTCAAGGTTCTGTACCGTGTAGGACGGAGCGACCCGCCCTACTACCGCGCTTCAACGGTTACGGCGCGTATGGCCATCCAGGACAGGGACGGCTCGGTCTTTTGGGGCCTTCTCACTTCGTTCTACCCGGCTCATGACAAATACGAGCCGCTCGACACGCCGTTGGATAATCAAGCTCGTGACCTCGACGAGTTAAATGCGGCACTCTCAATTCGCGGGATACCGGAGGGGCGGCAGAGTCGGAGTGCTTACGACTTGATTCTTGGCGAGACCAGTCGGGAGCTCTCGACTCATTCAATGTACCTCGACTATTGGTTCATCAAAGAGACTAAAGAGATGATGTCTTTGACACGTCTGGTGCCGACCTTTTCTCGGCTGACCGGCCAGCTTGACGGCACGTATACCATGAACCAACCAGGAAGCTATCCTGTGGTGGTTCTCACGGGCTCTCAGGGTGCAATAGCGGGGATTTACAGGGCTGGCCTGCATCATCTACCGACAACATGGCTGCATGAGCTCGACGTGGACTCGGAGGACATTGACCTGGCATGTTTTCTGCGATACCGCGCCGGGGTTCAAAAGGGCAAGCTCAAGACGTGTGATGCTGGGTCTGCTGTGATAGACCTTGACAGGAACGGTCTGGTCGGGTTCATTTATACGTTCCCGCAAAACGCGTCCGTCACGTATGGCGAGCACAACAAGGCTCTGGTTATAGAAATGTCGGTTTTACAACAAGTATCCATAGGTGATCGTCGGCCGTGCTTGATGTATCATAAAGAGCCAGGGCACCCGAACGTTGTCTGATTGCTGTTTGGCTTGGTCTGCCCCCCACCCTCCCCTCCCTAGCGAGAGAAAATATCATGGTGGATTTCAGCGTTTGATGCTGCCAGCTTTACCCAGATAGGTAGGTAGGTAGTACACATGTCATTTGACCCTGCCCAGATTCAACTGCTGCATGTTGGTTGCCAACTGAGCAAGATGCAAGACTCGGAGGTGATCCAAAAATAGGGGAAGGGGGCAACCCTAACCCTGTACCAGAGAAGCTGCAAAGTGCAGATTCAGGCATCATTTATTCGCCGTGCTTCAGACCCGGACACGTAGTTTTCTTGCATGTGCGCAATGTGTTGACGCTACCAGTAGTCGGGTGTCACGCTGCGAGTAGCTGGGAGAGTAGATGTGGGGTCCGAGCTGAGGAGAAGGATCACAAGAAAGAACCGTGCAGCGACTTTTTGCACATTGTTTTGTCCGAGTGGCCCGGCACCTATCAATGTGGTGATGTGCTGAGTGGCTCCCCATGCTTCCCCAGCCTGGTTTGCGGCAAGGGTAGCATCAAGCCCCCCCCTAGTCCTCTGCGTCGTTGGAACAAGGCCACCAATCACGGCCCGGCTCCTTTCGTATTTGGCAGGGGCCGCGGCCCGGGATGGCGCCCCATCTTGCGGGGCTAGCCCTTTTCGGGGCACCGGGTGGCTGCCGTGGCAGATGATGGCGACCGTTTTGAACGCGCTACCCGCTGGCGGGATTTTGGGTTGGAGGAGGAGAAGGTGTGGGGAGGGGGGGGCGGGCGGGCGTGAGGCGTGTTGGGGCCTGACGGACTCGGCGTTATCTCCGCTCTGCTTCGGTATATCTCAGTCATGTCTGCAGTGTCTTTTGTTAGAGGACTTCTCTCTCCTGAGACTCTTCCTGAGACTCTTCCTGAGACATGGATACTAGTCGATAATCACAGTCGTTTTTCCGTCGAGATTCTATCTTTTCAGAACCCCTTGAGCTACCCCTGAGCCACCACCGCCGCCAAAATGGCCAGCGACCACTCCACTTTGCAGTGCCAGAGCGAGCTGGCGACCGACTACTACGGCCTGGGTGTGCGGCTGGGCGTCTACTTCGCCTGGCTGGGCGGCTACATTGCCAACACCATCCTGCCGTCGGAATGCGCCTCGGCCGCCGACACGAGCACCATCTTCCTGCTGACCCTGCTCATCGCCATGGCCGGCGACGCGCGCACCGGCGAGCTGACCCAAATCGACGGCCTGGTGCTGATGCACCTGTGCGGCGGCACCGTCTTCGGCGTGGTGACGCTGTGGGGCTACCGCACGCGCGTGTACCGCAACCACGGGCCGCGCGCGGTGCGCATGTTCGGCGGCTTCGGGACCCACATCCGGCTCGTCGTCAGCCTGGGCGTGAGCATCTTTGGGTTGTGGTTCTGGCTGTACGGCGTGACGGGGGGCCTGCGGCCCATGGGCCCCGACGACGGCACCAACCCGCCCAACTCGGCCGACTGCAGCGTGCTGTACACCTTCTTCTTCGCCAAGGTGCGCGCCGACGGCGGCATCCGGTACTACTACGTCGTCGTGTGCCTGTCGTGCATCCTCTGGTTCGGCACCATGCTGCTGGTCTCGAGCCTGGCGGCGCTGGCCAGCTTCGATCGCATCCGCTCGCTCGTCGAGTACAGCAAGTGGACGAGCCTGAACCGCGTCAAGTACGCCACGGGCTTCACCCACAAGGAGTACGTGTTCTCCCGTCCCCGTCCCCCTTCCCACTCAACGTACCCTGACAACCCCCAGACTCAAGTTCATGTTCAACTTCCTCCGCGTCGCCAACCTCATCTGGCTGGTCTTCGCCGCCGTCACGGTCGAGGTGACGCTCAACTTCAACCACGTCAGCGGGGTGCTCGGCGGGCGGCACGACGGGCGGCTACAACTACCAGGCCAGCTCCTCCCCTTCCTCGTCGGCCTCTTCAGCTTCGTCAAGATCCTGTACCAGCTCTTCAAGGCGCGGTGGGGCGGCGCGGGCGACGAGGCCGATTCCGAGAAAGTCTCGTCGGACCCGACCGAGGTCGTCGAGGCCATGGTCATCTCGCCGACCGAGTCGACTTTTCCCAGGGACCGTGACGAGGAGGCGGGCAGCGTCAGCCCCAAGATGCTGTCAAGCCGGTCCGAGAGCTACTTCGTCGCGCGGTCGCTGCCGGTGCGCTACCTCGTCGGCTGGCTGCCGTGGCTGGGCATGGTGGTGCACCCGGCCACCAAGAAGTCGCGGCTGTCCATCCTGGTGTCGCGGGGGACGGGGCTGAGCGCCGTCGAGCCGGGCTCGGCCGAGGAGTCGGTGGCGCTGCCGACGAAGCGGGAGAACCAGACGGGATACGAATGAGACGATAATATGGGGCATGATGGAACGGCTGGGCTGGGCTGGACTGGACTGGGCTGGACTGGGCTGGGCTGGACTGGGCTGGGCTGGGCTAGAGGGATAGGGGCATGGTAAACATGGATGCATTCTGGTCATATAGATTTCATTAAACACTGTCACCCCGTCTCGTCAGGATCCACCTCCTTATACCCCGTCTGACACAGCGGCCCGTCTTGCGTCGGCAGCCCGTCGGGCGTGACCACGGCCCAGCTCTCGCTGCCAGGCATCGTCGGCGCCCAGAACAGCCCCCAGGGGTCCCGGGCCCTCTTGACCCCGACCAGCCGCCCATAGTAACTCCCAAAGAACGTCGTCTGCCAGTCCGGCTCTAGCACGTCCCCTTCGTTGTAGTACGCGCCGCCCGTCGGCGTGGCCCTCTTCAGAATGTCCATGACGGCCCGCAGCTTCTTGTGCCCGTCCCAGAACACGGCCGGCTCCATACCGCGGAACCCACCATCATAAATATCCGAGTGCATCACGGACGCTCTCCAGGTGGGGTTGATGGCCGTCATGTTACCCGGGTACCCCGCGACGGCCGGGGGCGCGTGGTGCTCGACGCCGTGGAACGCGTACCCGGCCTCGACGACGCCGCGGATGGCCGCGAAGGTGGCGTTGTAGATGGTCTCGTTGGCCCAATTGGCGCGCGGGAAGAAGCGCGAGCCAAAGTACAGGTTGCCCGGGGACCCGCCGACGCCGGTGCGCGCGACCGCGGTGAATGTGTCGGGGTTCTGCACGGGCGCCGGCGTCGCCGCGATGCCGAGCGCGTTGAGCTTGGCAAAGAGCGGAGCCAGCAGGGCGACCGACTCGGCCGCGTTCTTGTTGACGAGCTTGATCGTCGTCGTGAAGGAGAAGGCGCCGGGCCCCGAGGTGCGGATGTTGCTGTAGAGCGTGCCGCCGGCGTCGAGGACCACCGGGGAGAAGTACTGGTACTGGCGGACGCCTTCCCAGAAGAGCGCGGTCGAGTTGACGGTCAACGGGGGAGTGAAGCCGGGGAAGGTGCCGTTGCCGGGGAGAAAACCCGGGAAGGAGCCGTTGCGTGGGAGCGAGAAGTTGCCGGGTGGGAAGGAGGCGTTTCCGGAGGGGAAGAACGGGGGGAAGCCTGAAGCATTGCCCGGGGGGAGGAAAGGGGGGAAGCCCGAGGCATTTCCGGGAGGAAAGAATCCTGGGAAACCTGACGCGTTTCCAGGGGGGAAGGAGAAGTTCCCGCCAGCACCGCCGAAGCCGAACCCGGTCGACCCGACGGAGAAGGACAGGTCGACGTTGGTGACGGGCGTCAGCGGGTAGGCCTTGACAATCGCCGACGTGAGGACCCCATACGTGCCTGCCACCGTTAGCATTGACTCCAAATTTCAAACCACGACAGCGGGCACTTACTCCCACCACCCCCCAGCATGGCAAAGAACAGGTCGGCATTCTGGTGCGGCGTCACCGTCCGGTACTTGCCGTCGGCCGTGACGACCTTGAACTCGAGCACCTGGTCGGCGCCGTTGCCGTACGACGAGCTCAGGAAGTTGTGTCCGCCGCCGGCCGTCCACCCGCCGTACGCGCCCACCGTATCGCCCCCGGGTACCACCATGGTCATGTTGTAGATGCCCATGTAGTTGTACAACTCCCAGGCCTCGATGCCGGCGCTCACGCGCGCCACGCGGCCCCTATACGGCCCCACCGCGTACTGCGGGATGTACTCAAACTCCTTGAGGAAGTGCGTCCAGATGCTGAGCGCGCCGGCGCCGGTATTCCGCCCGCCAAAGTCGTGGCCCGCGTTCCTAGGTACCCACCCCCATATCAGCACCGCCCAGAACACCATCATCCCCCAGGGCGCACTCACTTGATAACCAGCCTCAAATTCCGATTCCTCGCAAAGTTCACCGCCAGCTGGATATGCCTGACCGTGCTCGCATTGACCACATACGCCGGGTATCCCCCCTGGGTACACTTCCCGGCCGGGTTCCACGCGACGGGACAACTGCCGCCCTCAGGCCACGCCGTCAGAGTCGAGACGGGGTCATCCAAATAAAACCTCGAAAACCCCGCCCCGGTCAACAAATACGTACACTTGGCTAAATTATAGTGCTCCCCGGGGTAGCAGACCGCGCCGGGCGGCACGGGCTTGATGAGCGCGCCGCCGAGCGTGGCGTTGAACCGGTCCCACTCCGTACCCGTCGGCCACGCCGCGTCGCTCGGCCCGACTTTGCACTTGGGCCCGGCATACGTGGCGTTGGGCCCCGAGGCGTCGCCAAAGGCCACGTCGGCGTAGAAGTCGGTCGCGTTGCGCTCCAGCTGGACTTTCTCCCAGTTGAAGTTGGTGGCCGCAGCGAGTGCCGCGAGGGGGAGGACGCGCCACAGCATGGTGGTGCAGGATGGGGTTGGCAAGAGTCCGCCTGCTGATGGGCGCGTTCCGGGTTATCGCGGAGGGAGGGGGTAGGGTGTTTATGTAGAGGGGGGGGGCGCCGCGGGAATAAATGAGGCCCCCTCCCCCCCCCCCCACCGCGGCAGGGAGTAAGTAGGTTGGGATAGCTGCTTTGTGGATAGGGGCATCCGGGCCGGCGCTGCACATTCAAACTAGTGGAGGAGGCTCAGGGGGGACGCGGTTGGCACCGGCGAGGAATACCGATGGGAATATAGCCAATGCAAGTTTCGCGTGTCGCCCAATATACCTCGCCGCCCCTGACGCAGCCCGACATGAGATATGAGACCAGTCGCAAATTGCTCGAGACATTGCTGGCTCTCTACACCTGGTCCTTGCGGTCATCTTCGAGATAAGAGCCAAAAAAGACGCGTCTTAGGTGGTCAGACCTGCATCCTGCAGTGTGCTTGTCGAGCTGCAGAGAAGCAGCGACGAGTACAGTACGGGAGCGTGTAGGGAAGGGACAATTCAGCAATGCCTAAATGGATCTGCGCCAGGAGTCGGGGTTTGGGGTCGGCTTTGCGATTGGGGGGGGGGAAGTGCCCAGTCCATCTACCCGGGTTCCTGTCGGTTATTACGTGAACGTATCGAGCGGCAGGAAAACAATAGCCTCAATAAGCCAGGTTCTGAAGTCCCGTCACATCTGCCCAAGATAGGTGAGTGGCGTGCAACAGCTCAACCGGACTGCAGATTTGGATACCCGGCACGGAACTCGGCTGTCGAAATTAGCAGGAAAGGAGATGGGCCCATATATGGCACGCGCTGGTTGGTGTTGAAAGAGGTAGTGTGGTATTGATCAATGCCTTGAAGCAGTTGCTGGGTATCTATAGGTATCGCGCTTTTGGTGTGAGGGCTGAACCATCCAACGCGTATCCACATCATCTTATGCCTGCTTGACTCGCCAGGAGACTTCCCACCACGGTGAACGACAGGATCGGTGAGATGATGTACGATATCTAGAGAGCGGGTTTGTTAGCGATGCCTTTGCATGCACAAAGCAGTTGGCGTTGTGGACTTACCGTGAGCAATTTCGCAATGTTGACCTCGTCTTCTGGCTCTCCATCGCTGACCTGGATCAGTGTAATCAGTTTCATGGCGGGCGGGCCCGTGGGCATCAACATCAACGTGAACCACAGCATCGGATCAGTCCCAAGAAAGTCGGTTCTCGAGGCGAGCGTGTAGACAAATCCGATGGAAGCAATCGGCCAGAGCACAAAGCGGACAATGAGGATGAAGCTGACGGTCAACCAAGGTAGCTTAATCCCGGCTTGGCTGTTCTGTTTGGCATCCTTGATGGACGTGTAGAGGGAAACACCGGCAACGACGACGGGGAGAGGGACGAAAAGGCCGCCAATGTTCTTCAGAGATGCCGTGAGCCAGGCGGTAAATATGCCTCCGTTCTCGGTGCTGGAGAAGAAGGCTCTGTGGAGGGCGGGGATCAATCCGATAATGGCTCCAAGGACGGCACCAAGAAGAGGAGCATTAAAGAAGTCGGAGATGAACAAGAACCACCACTTTGCGCGTGGGCTCAGCTCTCGCCACTTGCGTTTAGGAACGACGGATGCTCTGCGATCGATGACTCGCCCTGAAAACGCAGCGCTCGATGGTCGGCGAACCGACGGAAAGAAGGTGTTGGGGGAGCCAAACGGATGGGCAAATTGCACAGACGAGGACCGTCCACCCAGCAGACCGGTGCCCTCATCAATGTTTCTGTCGCGGAGAAAAGAATCGTCGTCGGTAACGGAGTCGTCCTCCTTATCCTCGTCAGGATCCGGAGCGTGTTCCGAATCGATCAATCGCGGGCCCACGGCAAAGGTCAGGCAGCTCGACACGGTGGCGAAGACGAGGAAGTACGACTTGGCGCGCTCGATGGCGTCTCGGCTAGTCTCGTCCGTCACGATGAGCGACTTGAGTATGCCGGTGTCGTCGAGGGCGGTGATGAGCAGGAGCGGGTAGCTGGTGGTGTTGTTGAACATGATGGCGACCGTGACCCAGTCGGGCATGCCGAAGCCAAAGTGGGCGACGATGCCGATCAAGAAGGAGATCAGATGGCACACGACGGCCCAGCCCAGGATGATGAGGTACCGGCCAGCCGACCCGGCGTGCAGCTCAGAACCGATCTTTGTCACGAGCAGGGCGGGGAGGAACATGCGGACGCAGATTTTGGAGATGGCCTTGGTGTTGGCGTGGTTCAGCAGACCCAGCCATGCTGCAAGGCCGCCGTAGAATATTACGAGCAGTACCGAGAGACTAGCTTGGATCGCTGCGAGAAAGGACTCGAACAGGCCGGCGGGCGCCATGATTGTGTTGCCAATTGCGGGCTGCTGATTGGTGATTGCTTCGCCCGGACGCTGTGTCGCGTCGACCGTGGTCCAGGACAGACGGGAGGTTCAATTGTGCCAAAATTGGAGGAAACGGAGCATAGGCAGCGGGGGAAGAGGGATTATTGCAAAAGGCACGTTGGCTTTGTTGATATGGCGATTTGGAGCTGGAAATGCCTCAGCGCCGAACAAGACAAACACTGGGAAGGAATGACGACGTTCGACAGAAAATGACGCCTGCCGCTGGCTGGGGAAGCCAGGAAAGGTGGGGGCGGGGTAGAAGCTTGCCCTGAATGGGAGCAACAGCAATCCAATTGAATGGGGGTCCGTCCCATGCACCCAAGGGTCCCTCTTCCATTGTTGGGAATGTTTGACATCTCCATCTGAACAAGTTGCGCCTTTTCCCCTCGATCCGCATTCATTTGCACCCTTGAGCCCAATGCGACTCCAGGCGGTTCACACCGCTGTGGGGTGGGTGCATTGCGTCGAGAGCTATCCCGTTGGGGACTTCTTTTCACGACGTCGGTCTTGGCGTTGTATGTTTCGCATTTTCTTGTTCGATGTTTGCTAGCTTCGGTCTATACTCTATGAGTACCTTATCAGTTGATGTGGCGTCGAATAGAAGGTCGAGGTGATTGTGCCACTGCTTTGCGCGACGGCCGGCAAGACGGACTGGCAGTGCCTGTTCGGGCGGAAGTGTTTGTTCGGACGGAGCCGGGCACAGATGAGTATGAATAACGGCGCAGTTGGGAGTTTAGCTTGTCTTACGGACATCTCTTCGATACCTTCTCTGCGCCCCTTCAACGCACTAACCTTCAGGCACTCTCGCGACCGCATCGCCCGCAAGCACAGAAAAATGGCCGAAGCTGCTGCTATTGTCGCATCAGTCGGCCTAGCCTCCAGTATCCTCCAGGTCATCGACCTTGGAGTCCGCATTTGCCAAGATGGAAGCGCGGTCTCCGAAGAAATTGTCGACTTGGAAAGGGCGACCGACGAGTTCGAAAAATCCATGTCAAACCTACGCAATGACACCGAGTTCGACCAAACAAGCGCGGGTGTAAAGCAAATGTGCCAAGAATGTTCTCAGGTCGCCGCTGAGCTTGCTGCCTCACTTCGAGAACTCGGCATCTAGGGGGGTTCCGGAAAACGTGCTGCCGCTAAGTCGGCGTTGAAGTTGTATTGGAAAAAGGAAGTCATAGCAACGCTAGGAGTAGTGCATGAAGAGACTCGCCGCCTCGGGGAGTCTTCGCGCGAGAATCAAGCTCTTGGGAAGGAGATACCCGACTTCCTGATCACTCGGGTAGAGCCATCAATGCAGCGTATATATCAGGTAGACCTTCAGCAAGGCCTTTTGAGAGGCCGCTCCAAGACTGGCAGCGCCTCGGAGCCTTCGGCAACCAGCATTTGTCTTTCCGACACCAGATGCAAATATCTTGAGCGGAAGTTTATTGCCCGTCTTTTGTACGACCAGATTGACGATTGCATGTCTCGCATTGTTGACGCCCACGAGGCTACGTTTATTAGGTGGACTTATAAAGATCCACCGACAACGGAAAGGATATGATCTAACTTCAGGGCAGGCTGGAGTCAGACGATCAAACCTCTACTGGATCGCTGGAAAGCCAGGATCTAGCAAGTCGACACTCATGAGGTACATCTGCTAAGAGAGTGTACTACCAGGCTCACCGCACCTGGACCAATGGGCTGGCTCCAATAAGCTCCTTGTGGCTAGCTTTTGTTTCTGGAATTTGGGGGCTCAGGTGGAGATGTCTCAAGGTGGACTCGCCCGGACCATCCTCCATCAAATTTTGACTCAGGCCCCCACCTCATCCTACTGGCGTCTCCTTCGAGATGTGAGATATTGTGCTACTTTGACGGGGATGCCAAAGAACTGCCGGAGAGCGAACTACCGCAAATTCCGGAGTCTTTGGCGTTGCGTTTACCGATCGACTACAAGCTGTGTCTTTTCATTGATGACTTAGACGAGTATGAGGGAGATCATTCACGGCTAGTTGACTTGTTTCAGCATATCCTGAAGAACCCTTTCATCAAGCTTTACGCATCCAAGCCGGCCCTGGGTTGTTTTTGAGGACGCTTTTGGCCATAAGCCACACCTCAGACTTGAAGTGCTCACGCACAATGACATCAAGGCTTACGTCAGGTCTAAATTCCACGAGAACGACGGATTCGTGAAACTCGGCCTTCGCGAGTCTGGGTTCGCAAGCGACCCCATGGAAAACGTGGTATCAAAGGCCGTGGGCGTGTTTCTTTGGGTGACTTTAGTTAACTCGCTTTTGAGCGGCATGAGGAATAGCGATCGAGTCGGTGACCTCCAGCGCCGTTTGGATCTTCCCCCGATGATCTCGAGGGACTCTTCCGAAAGACATTGCTTTCTATCTACAAATTCTATCTCCCGAATGCAATTGAGTAGATTCCCATGGTCCGGGAAAGGGAAGACGATTCTATGACCGTCTTGTTCATGTCCTTTGCAGACGAAGACTATCCCGACTTTTGTCTAAAGCTAACTACCAAACCACTGTCACAGCAGGGTACGCAGCTTCGAGTTGACACCATGCGCAGACGAATCAACAGCGTTTGTATGGGCCTTCTTGAAGCATCCTCGTCGGGTGGGCTTATTGATGAATCCTCAACGGCAAAATATCTTCGCAGAACTGTTAAGGATTATGTCCAATCCAACACCGCAGCTCATCTACTACGTGCTCCCTCCCTGGAAGACTTCGGCCTGCGCGCCCGCTTCTGCGCGGCCCACTTGCCCATGTTGTAGACCTCTTCAGATACGGTGCTCATGCTGAGAAACCACTTGGTCAAGGAGTATGCTATGAGCCTTCTTAAGGAAGGCAGGCTAGCTCATAAACAAGACTCCAGGTTATTTTTGATCCTCGACGAATTCGATCGCACTTTTCATGAGCTAGCGCTATCGCTACTAGTTCAACAGCCCACCGGAGGTGTTCAGATGATGCCAGGCAGAGCACGCATACTATACTGGATCATGGACGGTCAAACCAGGATGGTCGACACACTATTCTCGTGATGACGATACTATACCGGTTTCTTTCGTCCACATCCATCTCCACTTGACGATGACTTCGGTTACTACATGTTTCTTAACTGGCCCATGGAGTTTCCCAGGTCGCTGTAGAGCAAAGTCTCACACAGTATGTGAAGCACCGGGCGTCTCTGGGGTGTCTGGTTCAAATGTCTCTGCTGTTCGAAATGGGGGTGGATGCCTCTCGGACTTGTGTTGAAGACATTCCTCTCAAATAGGCTGCATGGCCACTTCTTGCCACTGCAGTTTCAAATCGGTTTCCAAACATCGAGATGACCGAGATGCTTTTAGGCCAGGGAGCGGATCCCAACTTCCCGATACCAGGTAAACCAAGCGAAATACCCTTGGTTCTAGCCTTCTTTCTCGCCATACAGGAACTTCGCTCCAACCTGACACCACTAGAATTTCTTCTGCTTGGCCGTCCAGTAAAACCTGAGCCCTAGCTGCCCCAGAGGAACCAAGGCGCAGTAGGCGGTGGAAAGGGTAAATCCGTGGTTTTACTTTAGGTGGGGAAAGGCCTAAGGGGCTGTCATGAGAGCTTTACTGGGGCCCCGAGGTGCAATGTATGTCGCACTGGAAAGGAGGCGGGAAGGAGGTGCACAATGGCTTGATCTAGAGGAAGACAGTAGGAAGAAGGTGTTTGTCAGGCACCATACAGCTAGCACTGCAGGAGCTCTGGGGTCTCCCGACCAACGCTCGAGAGCAGGCTCCTATATTATAATCCAACCCTCATTTTTTTGTTAATCATCGCGGAACACTCCCAGCAAGAGGGACACCGAAGCCTCATCGAGGCCATTCCACCGTGAAAAAACGGCATTCTAACATTTTGAAAGGCATATTTAGTTTTCATCAAGGTCTTTCTAGTATTTCAAAGATATAGCTGGTGCTTTAAAAGGCATTTCCCATGTCCGCAACGGTGTTTGAAGTCCCGCGCAAACAGATAAACCAGGGTTGGATTAGAGTGCAACCATTTATGATGATCGTCTCCGTGCGACCTATTACGTTGGGCGCGCTCCTCTTGTTCTCCACACTTCTTCTTCTTCTTCTTCTTCTTCTTCCCGCCCCCTCTCAGCCCGCCTCTCCTTCCACTCGCGGCGATTCCTCTTGTACTGCTAGATTCGTTGCAGAACCTTCTCATACGTATTCTCGAGGATGGATTTTCTCCACAGCTCTGCCGTTGCATCGTTCAGGATGCCGAGCTCGAGAGCATCCGTGAGCATGTTATCCCAGTCGCTGGGCATAAATGCATCGTCTCGAGCTGGACCTGATGTGTCCTCTGGAGGTCCCCCGTTAAAGATAGATCGAAGGGCACCGGGAGATTGTTATCCTGCGAGTAGCAGTTGCATTGCATATCGAATTTTCAGGACATGAATATGCGGCCATGGACGCTTGACTGGATCGGCTGTAACTAACTCATAGACATGGCCACGTACTATGAATGCAGCTACAGCCCTTGAAGAGTCCTCCACTTGTATTATTCGCCGATGATCTGTCAGGTTGCTTTTCTTGCTGGGATTTTGGCCATTATTGGTGAGGCCTATCTCTCTCTAACATGGTCATGTTGCTGACCGGGTAGTAAGGTACTAACGAGTTGTGGTATGTTGGAGCTGCGGGAAAGGGAGTGGATTTGTCTGGATCTCGAGGAAAAGGTGGACACGCTCATTCAACAAAATAGACTTTTCCCAATGATAAAACTAGCGGGCATTTCTGGTATTGCAAAAGGCATATTCGGCATTTCACAAGACCCGTCGACCACCAAGAAGGGAATTTGTGGAATTTAATATGCCTCTTTGGTATTTTGAAAGGCCTTTCCCATCTTCCCAACGAACCTTTAAGTCCCACGCTAATAACAAGTAAAACCAGGGTTGGATTGTCGCACCTCTTTTCGAGCAGAAATGGAAGTCACTGGTAGGATTTGCCACGGGTGCTCATGAACTCTCACCAATCAAACATATTTTCAAAAACTGCACTTCTCGCTCCCGGGGCTTCAGGCTGTCTGATTAGCAGCAAATGTGCGCCTATCTCGAGCTGTAGCGAATCCCATTGCCGCCCTGCATCTCGTCTTGCGGCGCGGTGGCCCCATGTGCAGTCAGCTGCAGAACCCCCTGCCACAGGCATCTCTTTTCGGGTTTCCTGCTGCTCGGTGGCTCTCGGTGGCGCTCAGTGATGCCCCCGAGCCCGTTTTTCGCCCAATTATCGCCCCGACACAATGCGCACGCCTACCCAAAACTCGAGCTACTAATTTCTGACGCTGCGTGATTCGAGAGGGCTGGGGACTTTGAACATACAGAGCCGCATAATGGGAAAGACATTGGGCCCAAGATATTTGCGGTCTGGGTGGGACAGCATGTTCTCCCCGAACCCATTGCTTGGCTGGTCCGCATTTGACGACCCCCTTCTTGTGCCGCGACTGTCTCATATCTCACACTTTCCTATCCAATTTGCTGTAACGGAAAAGAAAGAATAAAAAAAAATAAAAAAAATTGACCGCTGCTCACCATGGCGTGGAGCCTGGTGGGCGTATCGACCCTCTTCGCGCGATCGCTCGCCATGATTGGCGACCGCGCCGTGTTCCCCACAGCCAGCACCACAGACGCAACCAACTTCCCTGCGCCTGACGATATGTGGGCTGTGGTGAACAGTGGTGGCCCCGCGTTGCTTTCGAGGTATCCCGTCGTGTTGCTGGGCGACTACACTTTCTGGCCGCTCTCGTACAATGACAACCGCTTTTCCTTCGCCGTTGCTGTGACCGACAGCGAGGCCAACATCATCATCAACGTGTTCGAAGCCCCTGGGGCCCGCTACATCGACCACATCATCGTTGTCAGCACCAACGAAACCGTATTCTTGTACGGGCAGGGTGGCGATTTCGCCGAGATCGCTTGGGAGGCGCTGTCGTCGGCTACTACCAGTACCGTTCCTAACACCAACCCTACTCAGAGCTCGACCGCAGCCGGGACCACGACCACGACCACGACCACTGGCACGGCCAGTTCAAGCCCCACTTCATCACCGAGCGCCAACGAGGGGTCTTCTCTCTCCAAGAGCGATATCATTGGCATCTGTGTTGGGATTCCCTCGTTCATAGCGACCGCCGTCGGCGTTTTTCTTACCTGGCGTTACGCAAAGAGGGCGAAGCCGGAGGGGACATTCTACCGAGTAGTCAGGGGCCACGGTGGATACTAGCAAGAGCAAGGTTAACCGTGAATTCAAGCTTGAGCTCGACGATTGGCTTAGCTGACGAGGAGAGCCAGGTGCTCTACGTACCTCACATTATGGATGGAATGAGGTTGGGGATGAGAGACTGTATAATACTAGTCGAAGGTGTCAAATACTACCCAAATACCTGACTTATCCCCGCCTCACCCTACACCTACAGAACCGGCAATGACACCCCCTTTCCATAAACAAGTCATTCAAATCATCCTTGGCAGTACGCGACCGAGCGGGAACCTAACAAGACATGGGCACCACCCCCAACTTGTCACCATCAACGGACTCACACCAAGGTAATCTCCTCCACAGTAACCCCCTCCTCCCCACCCCACCCAAACACCTCCCCGTCCATAAACCCATGCAAATACCCCTCCCCAACAATCCTCCACCTCCCCTCCCCCGCCCCTCTCAAAACACTCACCACCTTCGCCCCCAGAAAAACCACCACCCGATCCCCCTCCCTCGCGCCCTGCGGCACAAGCCCCGTAAACCCCCTCCGCGTAACCGCAAACGCCCTCCTCCCCGCCGCCGCGCCAACCAGCAGCCCGACCCTCTTTCCCGCACTCTCATTGACCATGGCACTCCTCCCCGCCGCCTGCCTAATCACCGCCGCCTGCGCCTCGCTCATCTCGCCCCCGGCGCCCGGCAGCGCCAGCACAAAGGCCAGCAGCAGCACGGCGCGGCGCACGGGCGCGTCCGACGCGTCGTGCGGCGCCACGGCCGACGCGCGCACGAACAGGTCCTCGAGGGCCTTGCCGTAGGCGGTGCCGGCGGGCCCGGCCGGGCTGGTCGGGGGAGAGTCCGGAGTGGTGGTTTTGAAGAGGTGGGCTTGGATCTCGGCGCGGTACCACGGCGGGAGGGCGGTGGCGGTGGCCAGGGCGTCGAAGATGGCGGGGGCACCGCCGGCGAGCAGGTCCGGCGGGAGGATGGTTTCCAGCGGGGTGGTGGGGGCGAGGTCGGAGAGGGGGAAGAGTTGGTCGACGGTGCGGAGGAGGGAGGCGGGGGTGTGCGGGGTGGAGGAGGCCGCGAAGGCGGAGCGGAGTTCGGGGGTTACCAGGGCGTTGGTGGGCGAGCCGTCTTGGAGGGCTTGGCCGTAGCGCTCGATGCCGTCGATGAAGATCTGGACGTGCTCGCCGTACTCGCCGCCTGCCGGGTAGGAGTCCAGGGACTTGTTGCCGAGGTAGGTCCGCCAGAGGGCGTCCCCGCGGGATTGGCCGGTGAGGCCGTAGGTCGGGGCGCAGTGGGCGTTGCAGAGTGCCTCGGCTTCGCGATACCGCGCCGCCGTGTGGAGGACCATCTCGGCCCCCTTCTTTTCCTCGTCGGATCCCGGCTCCCCGAGACCTTTCCACTCGAGACTCCCGTCTAGGGGGGCGATTTTGGTCACGGCGGAGATGGAGTCGATGAATATCCCGGCGAGGACTATCTCGTTGCCCGCTGACCCGGGGCGGACTACGGGCGGGACCCCGCCCAGGGTGCCTGCCTGGTAGGGCGCGTAGGAGTGCAAGAGGGGAGCTTTGTCTCCGAGCTGCGAGATGGCCTGGAAGTCGGGGACCCAGCTTGGCCAGCCGGGGACCCCCGGTCTGGCGTGGCCTATACCGGCAATGGAGAGCATCAACAGCGAGTGCTGAGCCGGGGGGTGCGCCAGGGCGTAGAGGCTGGCTTCACGGAAGACCTGCAACGCCGTCTTGGCATAGTCGGGCACCAAGGCCTGCTCGGCCGCTGTCGTGCATATCCCCTGAAACCCAAAGACGTAGTCCCTGTCGTCGGTTGCTCGAGAGGTGCCGAAGTTGGCCAGGACATACGGCAACGTCCACATCTCGCCCCGTCGGTACTCGCTCCGCAGCTTCTCGATGAGTTGGATCCGGTGAATGGCCAGGAAGGGCGGCGTCGACATGCCCTCGGCGCGGTCCATCTTCTCGAGCAGCCCATTCGAAAGGGTCTCGTCCTTCAAGGAGCAAATGACGGGCGCGAAGAGATTCCAGTCGTACCACGTTCCGCTAAAGAAGATGTCCACCTGGCGGGACACGACAATCTCCTGCACGATCCACACGCGCGACCAGTACTCGTTCTCGAGCAGGGTGCGCAGAGCCTCCCACTTGGGGTTGTCGTCGTTGACTTTCTTCAGACCCGCCACCGGCACGCTGGAGCTATCAGTCTTGTACTTCCAGTACTCCCGAACGAGATCGCCGAAAAAGGCCCATGCTAGCCACGCGTCCGGCTGGCGGTCGCCGAGCCAGACGATGGTGCGGGCGGCTTTGCCGTAGATGTCTCTCATCATGCCGACCTGCTGGGTCTTGTCGGCATCGCTGCTCTGGTCGACACAGATGGCATCGATCCAGAGTCTGCGTGTCCGGAATTGCGAAGTTCGGCGACGGATGACCTCGAAAGCGCTCTGGGGAATCGCCAGGGCCCGTTTTCCGATTTTGATATCGCATGTCCTTTCACCGCTTCCCCAACGGTAGGAGATGGCCTCAAACGGGGGTGCCGTGTCTAGGTCATATTCAACCAGCTTGCACTTGAAACCAAGAGCGAACAACCGCGAAGGCCAGGGCCGGATCTCGAGAAGGCGAATGCGTTTGGAGTTTGCTGCGATGGGCTTGTACCGATACGGCCGCAGCTTCCAGCACGTCTCCTCCGCGGCACGGAGAAAGTACGACTTGGCAAAAGCGGGCCAAGCACGACGCCATGTTGCGAAAGCGCAGAGGTTGCTGATCGGGTAGGAGAGATACAGCCCTATTCCGAGGTACATCCACGATATCCTTCCTCGTCCTCCGTCCTTCCAGAGCGACGTGATGGCCACCGGCGTAAACTCTACCCACACGTACTGGAGGAACAGCTTGGCGGCCCGACCAATGAGACGGCGCGTCGGCCGGTGAACCAGGGCGCCGAGCAGTACCGGGGACAGATAGGCAGCAGCCGCGGACGTGTGGGTAGCGAGGATCTCGGTCCATTCACCCAAGGGCCGCACAGTTGGGCCATCCAAGAAGAGTTCCTTCCAGAACGCTGCGACGCCTGTTTTGACATAGCTTTGCTGCGAGGCGCGGAAGCCGTGAAGTCCGAGGTAGGTCAGGGAATAGGCAGCGGAGGAGAGCGGAGCGAGCTTGTACACATCAAGAAAGTAGAGGAAAGCAGATGAGCCGAGCACCTCGATGCCCGACTTTTGGAACGCCTTCCATGGTGATGGCGGTTGCGGTCGAGGCGGGTCCATGGTTGCGACAGTGCCTGCCGAGAGAACCCATGTCGAGGTTTGAGATCGTGATGTCGGTGGAATAGTCGGTGAACAAGTGAGGCTCTGCTCGGGGTTTATTAGCTTGTCTTGGCGTCGCCCCAGCCACCAATAATGACCTCCCACCTTCGGTGTAACGGTGTCCTACCCCATATGGCTAGCTGCATAGGAACTTGAGGGGTCTGAGTGGTCTCTCATTTGTGTGCTCTGTCGCGGTCTTTGCAAATCCATTGCCGGTTGCACCGGATCCAATCCGAGGCTAGCACCCTCCGTCAACCAACAGCTTTCTCGCCGAGTTTTCCCAACCACGCTCGTTGCCCAAAACGATACTACCAGGACGGATGCCGAAGCTAGTTGATTCCAGTGGACCCACGGCGGACAAGCGCGGTCGGGATCGACCAACCGGTCCGGACTCTCCCGAGTCGAGAAATGCAGACGCCACACACAGCGCGCTGCCACACACAGCGATGCCACACACAGCGCTGTTTAGGGATTCTTCTTGTTGCGGGGCACTGGAAGGAAATGTATCATTTGAACAGATTTGCAAACTATTTACAGAGAAAGAAAAAGAAACTAATAAAGATTACAAAGTCTTGAAGTAAGTCTCGGCCACATACAGCATCCAGGCATCACTGGCACTCCCGGCAGTGCCCCGCTCGGTCGCAAACGAGGCGAGCAGGGAATCCCGACACCCGCTGGTAACAGCGATCTGCTCCCCGAGGGCCTGGGTCTGCTCCGGGCTTAGCACGGCCAAGATATGCGCGGCCGCAGTGGCCGTGAGGGCGCAGAACCCTGCCGATGTGTAACACGGCCCCACTGCCGCGGGGGCAATGGTCTCGATATCAGTGCAGGCAGTGTCGCAGCTGAGGTGGCCGGCGATCGAGGCCTGCACGCACTGCTCCGCGTTTTGGATGAAGGTGTTGGCGGCGGCGGGGAGCTTGTTGGAGATCACGAGGCTTCGAAGAGCCTCGCAGACCGGCTCGGCCTGGGCGAGGAGGAAGCCTGAACCGCCGCAGCGAAGGGTTTCCTCGGCGCAGGCCTTGTAAAAGGTGCATGTGCCCGCCCTGGGCGCGGTGCACGGTACCTGGCACTTTGCAAGGGAGGGACAAGTCGCGCAACTTGCGCACTTGTCGCAGAGGCCGATGCTGCGAATGTTGATATAAGACTGGCCGCTGGAATCACGCATGTTGTTTACAGACGCATCGAAGCGTACAGATGAGACGCCGGATCCTGCAGGGAGGTGGAGCTCTTTGGTAAACCAATCCGTCCTTGTGCTGGTAAAGGCGAACGGTCCCAGTCCCCGGATATTTTGCGAGAACCGCTCGAGTAGAGAGCCGGAATCGGTCCGTATAGTCACCGTGAAGTGATCGTGATAGAACGAGTTGGTGTAGGCGACGGTTTCGCCCGACTGAAACTGGTATTCTATAAAGACCGATGTCGCGGCATTAGTGGTGGGGAGCTTGACAGACTTGTACATAGCCTGAGCCGCTTGACTGTTTGTGGTGGCGCCAATGTAGCGATACCCGTTACTGGTAGAACTGACGCCGGCGCTCCAACCAGTAAAGATGTCAGGGCCGAAGCCGTCGCTCCCAGCGACTGGCAATGTGAAGGGCCGCACCTTCACTTCGACCTGCAGTTGGTTTGAACTAAAAAGACTGCCCTCGCCAACCGAGCCGCCTGGGCTAGTGGCATGGACGACGAAGGGCGCCGCATCTGGAACACTGTTGAAAATGGCCTCTCCTGCGCTGTTGGTGGTGGCGACGGAGCGACAGCCAAAATACATGGTTGGCGTGAGGCTGACAGACGCCCCTTGGACAAGTGCATTACTAACCAAATCTTTGACGATAATCTTGACGGTCTTCGAGCCGAATAGGAGGGTTATGGTCTGGACAATGGGCACACCGGCAGTGTCAAAAGCAAATATACTGAAGACATTGTAAGAGCTAGGTAAGCTGCCTATGGTGATCTTGGTGGCTGAACTGGCGGTGCCGACAACGGGGACCCAGTTGGCGAAGAGAGCGTAGTTGCTAAAGTCGAAGCCGCCATCGCATATGTACTCGAGTTGGAACGCCACACCTAAGGGGTTGAAAGAGCCTAGAGACACCTCGGAAACCTCGAAGCAGTTCTTCTGGATGACCGAAGGCGCCGCTGATGACGCGGCAGGTGCGGCGGAGGACACGGCTGAGGATGTCACCAAGGACGCCACCGAAGAGGAAACTGCCGAAGATACTGCTGAGGATGCTGCTGAGGATGCTGCTGAGGATACCGCCGATGATACTACGGATACTGCTGATGATGCTGCTGATGATGCTGCGGATGATGCTGCAGATGATGCTATTGAGGATATCGTTGAGATGATTGAAGAGGGTATCGTTGAAGACGATGCTGCTGACAGCGATAGTACCGAGGGTATTTCTGATGATACCACTGATGACACTGTCGAGGATGCCACTGAAGAGGAAACCGAGGGGATACTCGAAGATGATGGTGCCGCCGAGGATACAGACGAGGCAGAGATGGCCGACGATAGTATGCTGGACGGCACCAAAGATGATATCGAAGAGGGCACTGCTGAAGAGGATACCACTGAAGAGGGGGCTGAAGAGGGAGCCGAAGAGATGGCTGAAGACGAAACGACTGAGGGCTCAATCGAAGATGAAGGTGGGGTTGACGATGAAACAATCGAAGAAGGCGCAGCTGAATCTGACACAGAAGTGCCAACAGAAGAGGAAGGAGCGATCGACGATGATGGCGACGATGCAATTGACGAGGAAGGAGCAGAAGATGCTGCGGAGCTGGCAGCAGAAGACGCAGACGACGAAATGACCGATGAGATATCAGCGTCGCATTCATCCTCCTCGTCCTCTGACGATACGGTTGACGAGGAAGCAGCAGTAGACGATGCCACAGCCGATGATGCCACAGCCGATGATATCGGCCCTGAGGGGGCAATCGACGAATCCGGAACCACCGAAGAGACAACGGACGACGCGACTATTGACGATGCGGCTACTGACGATACGACTTCCGACGACGCGACTGTTGACGATGCGGCTACTGACGATACGACTTCCGATGACGACACGACCGCTGACGACGCGGCTGCCGATGAAGCAACTGCCGATGACGCGACTGAGCCTGACGATTCGGCGATTGAGATGCTGGAAGAGGCAGTCGACAAGGAATAGTGGCCAGATGTCACAGCGGATGAGCCGTAGCCAGACGAAGCACTCGAAGCATTTGAAGCACTCGGGGTACTCGGACCACCCGGGCCACTCCCCGACTCTGGCCTTTTTGACGTTGCCCGAGCCGACGATGCGACGGATGTCGCCCAAGAACCATGATGGGAGGTTGTGGTTGGAGCCCACGAATGTGACACCGTTGTCGACGCCGTCGAATTTTGTCCTGGGCGAGGAGGGAACACGGTCGGAGTATAGTGACCGGCAGAGCAGTCGATGACGGTTGGCTGTGAAGGCACGAGTTAGAACCACGCCTTGCGACCCGGAACAGGAGCGGGCATGAACATACAGTTGGCGGCGCCTCCGGGACGGTGACAGTGACGATTGTGGGTGTTGATCCACACCCCCGACGGCATTCGGCAGTCGTCACGGTAAATCCTGGGGGCGGCCTTCCGCCGCTATGTCCACCGGCATGCCCACCAGAACTTCCGCCATCACTCTGTCCGCCGTTATACCCACCGTGATTCCCACCGGAATGTCCACCATGATTCCCACCGGAATGTCCGCCTGTGGGTTTCGACCCGTGTGTCAGGGTCTCGGTAATGACATAGGTTGCATCCCTCCATCCCGTCTCGCAGATTTCGGGAAGAACTGTTGTGTACACGGTGACCGGGTCCGGTGTAACAGGGTCCGGTGTCTTGAAGATCTTGAAAGGCTCCTGTGGGCCGCAATCACGTGGCGCGCAGTCTTTCGCCGTGACATACTCAAACACAACCTTGAAACCTGCTTTGGCATCGGCCGAAGCCAGATTTGGGTCGCTGCAAACTATCGAGGGCAGAGCCCAAAGCAGGACGGCCAATCCGGCGCGAGACGGACGCATTATGAGTCTGGGATTTCCACCAAACGAGTTTCGATGTGGGCAACAGAAAGCACGAGAACAAAGAAAAAAAAAACGGAATACACACATAAGTAGTGTGATGCTTCACATCCCATATTCCCCTGCCAAGCCACGCCCCTGCAGCTGATCGAGGTCTCGACCGTCGCTTCGCGCGTTCTCAGCTCCCGCCTCACAATGGGGGCGTCCAGTCGGAGAGCAGACCCGCCACTAGCCCCTCGCCGAGACTCGATAGGCAGCTTCAAAACATCAACAAGCTTTTCTTACCTTTCGTTAGCGTGCACAATTGGAATTGGGAAATCCTCATCAGTAATGTCTCCGGAGAACACAGTCCCGCAAGAGGTGAGGCAGGCAGACGATACCCTTTAGCTTCCGCCACCAATACTTGGCATGTTATATAGACAGTCGTGCATTGGCGTCAAACAACCGACTCATCGCTTCACCAACAAACTGCAGGCGTACCAACCGGGAACCGGGGGCCCCGAAGCGCCGCGGTGCCCATCGACCCAGACACGCTCGAGATACCTAGCAGCGACGCCCGAAGGCACCCCATATCCAACCTTTCTCACAGCTCTCTCTGACATTGATCACCAAGAGATACCTAGTATCAAGATAGGTTGCCATATGCTGGGGATTATGGCCCACCGTTACCGTCTCTTTCAAACATCTTCGATGCATTTCTGGCATTCAATACTTCAATGTGAATCTGTTCACGAGGCAGTATACAGACGAAACCGAGATCCCTCACAATGAGACGCCCTCCGTAGCCATCACATCACCCCTGCATTTCATACGGAATATGGTATCCCCCCGTCCCCGAGTCATATGGGACGGCACTCAGCTCATGGATACTGTGAAACTCGACCGCCCCTTGCAATGGCTTCGTCGTAATGATCTTAGCATCGCTAAGGTCGACGACATCCTCACCGGGTAGGGCCATGGGCGCAGAGAAGCCAATGAGTTTGGTTGCGCGGGTGTTGCAGATCCGGCAGATGGTAATCCACGCGCCCGGACCGTTCCCATACGTCATGTACCCCCTGATGCACGAGGCGCAGAACGCGTGGTTGCAGGGGCGAAGGCTGTTGACAAGGTCAGTTACTTCACACCGCGACCCAGACATCCTTTTTCATCCAAGGAAAAAAAAGGAAAAAAGAAGGAAAAGGAAAAGAGCAAGAGAGGAAGAAAAAAGGAGCGCTCACATTGAATCACAAAGCATCTTCCCACAGCACGTACACCCAACCTTTCCCCCACCCGCCGCACTCACCCCCAACCCCACCGGCCCGCCGTCAGCGTCAATATCCCCCACCCCTTTTATACCCGCCAGGTTCGCCGCCCCGTCCGTCCCCACCCCCTTCTCGTCATACGCCGCCAGGAACGGCAGCCCCTGCGCGACGTACATCTCGGCCGTGATGGGCGTCGCCGGCGCCAGCATGCCCGTCAGCGCCTCGTACGCCACCGAGTTCAGGATCTGTACGCTCACCACCGTCGCACGCCGCGTGCACCACGCACTCGCCGGGAACGGGTCCGCGTGGATGGCTTGGTGCATCTTGGCGCCGGCGGCGATTCCCATGGCCCAGCCGGTTTGGCTGTCCGGGGGTGTTAGTGAGGGGTTGAGTGATGGGAGAGGGGGCTTACTCTTGTGGTTTGGTCTGGGGTTGGGGTGGTGGGGTGGTGGCTGACATCCTTGCCGGGGGAGATGTGTACTGTTGCTGGTAGTTCGGCGCCGGGGAGTATGCGGACTGCTGCTGGCTCTGAGGCGGGGAGTAGGTGTACTGTTGCTGATAGTTCGGCGCCGGGGAGGAGTCTTGCTGCTGGTAGCTCTGTACCGGGGAGGGTGTGTACTGTTGCTGCTGGCTCTGCACCGGGGAGTAGCCGTACTGCTGGTGGCTCTGCGCTGGGCTGGTAGCGTCCGACATGCTGGGCGCAGAGCTCCAGGTGTCTTGATACCCGGGACTTGCGCCCGACACGGTGGGGGATGATGCGGCAGGCTCCGATTGCGCCTGGGGATATCGTGCTTCCCAAACCTGAGGCGGGATGCCTGCGGGATAAGCCGAGGGCTGCACGCTCGCGGGGGGGCAGAGGCCGCAGCCTGTCGCTGTGGCTGCTGCTGTGGGGGAGAATGATCCATCCGGGGATGGTGCATGATCGGCGCCGGAGGGACATTTTGAGCCGGCGATCCGTACGACATTCTTGGTGGTGGGGGCGCTGCTTCATGGGGGACGGGACGCCGTAGTAGGGCCTTGCCGGCGTGTTGGAGCTTGCTTCCCCAACTCTCCTGCGGTGTGCTCTGCTGTGGTGGTGGGGGATAGTCCGGCGCTTGTTGGTAAGGGGGGATGCTCGTGGTCGCGGCGGGAGACGCCGGGCTCTGCATGTAGCTGGACGGCACTTCGGACGCTGCACTGTGCTGCTGGTACACTGGCTCTTGAGCTTGGTATTGCGGTTGCTGGGCCGGTTGATAAGGCTCATATCCTTGTTGCTGTCCGATGGCTTGTTGGGACTGCGGATACGGGGCTGTGTTCGAGTGACTTGAAGGCCCTCCGTAGCTGTACGGGAGCTGGCCAGGATATCCATAGTATGGGGGGACCGGTTGTTGAGCCGTGATGTGATCGCCATCCACTACTCCCTGCTCCTGCAATGTCGAGGACCCCCCGAGCAGCCGCGCTCCCGCGTGGTACAGCTCCAGCTCACCGAGGGGCTTGCCAGTGGCCTGCGAGTCGGCGCGGCGGTGCTCGGTAAAGCACTCATCGAGAGTCCACCATGGAGCCCATTCGACTGTTTCCCGTCGATTTTGGTTCATGGAAGTGGAATCGAGGAACATGAGCGTCAACTGCAGCCTGTAGACGGCCGTCATTCGGACGTTTAGGCCGGGATGAAAGTCTGTTGGCCGGGCAGTCTGCTGATAGGGCGGTTGTTGCGGGTGCTGAAGCTGCGACTGATACAGGTGGCGCATGTAAATTGGCCGGCGCCCGTTAGCCACCAGCCAGTCCTCGGAATCCGTTCCGTACCCCTGTTTCCCTGAAGAACTGACAGCGCTTGGGTGTTCGGAGAGCACCACCATCTTCACCCCGAGTCTCTGCGGCGTCTGCTCAAGACCAGGGAAATAGGGCCCGGACTGGGGGCCCGCGTGCTCCGAGGCCGGCACATGCACGGCCCACCGGTACCCGGGGATGATCTCGAGCTGCATGCCGCCGACCGTCTCCTTGCCCGTGACCTGCTTCTCCACCGAGTACCCCGACCCCAGCGGCATGGCGACGAACTGCTTGACGACGTCCTTGGCGACGCACACGCCGTCGAGATAGCGCTGCGGCGGCACCGAGAGGTAGTCCTGCGCCGCCACCTTGTGCCCCGGGTGCGCGTTCCACGGCAGCCCCGAGACGGCGTTGACGCCGCCCACGAAGACGCGCACCGCAAAGGCGTCCCGGCGCGCCTTGAAGGAGAGGAACATGGCCTCGCGCTGGTACAGCGGGAAGAAGACGCCGCCCTTGCGCGCCATGTCCACCAGGCTCGCGTTGCCCGAGGCCTCGAGTTTCTTGGCGAGTCCGGCCATGCTGTTGACGGTAACGCCTCCGAGTCGCACCGGCTGGTTGTGCGTCTTTCCGTCCTCGGGTAGCCGCAGTGTCCGGTTGAAGCTGATTTCCAGCTCGCCGGGAAAGGACGTGGCGATGACCTTGCCTTCGTGGCAGCGGACCCGCAGACGGCGGAGGTTGTCCACGAAGGCTCCAAACTGCTCCGTCTTGCTCATGAGTGGCCCTTCACCAGGCCCAGGATCATAGCGCGACGGACCGTCGATGACCGGGATCTCCAGGTCCGTCGGCAACGCCTCATCGCCGTTCCAGTTCCGAGAGGCCCAGATGCCGTGTTTGGCCGATGAAAGCTCCAGATAGCCATGCTTGGCCAGCAACTGGTTGACCAGCTGTAGCGTCATGAACCATGGGCCGATGATTAGCACCGTGAATCGTGACTGGGAAGATGGTTTCTTCAGGTTGTCCAGAGTCAACCTGATCATGAACTCGGGAGGCCATCCTAGACGACGCCGTGTAAGACGTTTGAATTGAGGAACCCAGACTCTCCCCACTTACCTTCCTCCAGTGAGAGAACTTCATGAACCGCCGCCGTCTGTCCGTGAACCGGTTGCGCGGCGACCTCTACCACGCCTCGGGCGGCGGGGTCGGGCTTAAAGGATTCTATCCATGACCCTAAGCCGCTGAACGTTCCGACGTCACCCTCGGGTGCCAAGCCCTTGTTGATAGGTCCCGGGGGCGGTGGTGGTGCGGGCCACGGATTGGGCGGATTTGGTACGAAATACTTTGGATCGACGACGTCGTGGTTGGGCCAGGGCCTGGGCTCGGGGACGGGCCTAGTCGGGCCCTTATCCCCTTTGAATTTCTTGACAAGTTTCCTCATGATGAATGACTGGAAATTCCTTCCGCTTGGCAAAAAGTGTATTGAAATTGGTAAAAGATGTCTTGGCAGACAGACAGATGTATGTTATACTGCGTAGCGAAGGAGAGAAATGGCGGGGATCAGGGGAACTAACAAGTGCGGCTGAAAATATCCGAAATAACATGCCACGCAAACGGTCTAGCCCAAGCCACTTTTGACCAAGAGAGGGAGCTAACCGGCTCAATATTAGCCCAGCGCTTGGGCCAAATCAGGGATCCCAAATCAGGGATCCCAAATCAATCACTCATGGGGCCGGGGGAACACTACTAGTACAGCACTACAACATCTCTTTTTGCGGCCATCTACCGGGTTTAATACATATTATGAATCCATTGAGAGGTACTTCCCAAGTTATATATCTCGACAACGCGATCAATCCAATCTATATCCTCTCCCGCTCGTGCAGATTCGGCGCAATCTCCTCCAGCGTCATGGTCTCGAGTTTTGGAAAGACCCAGGCAATCCAGCCCCTCGGCGGCCTGACCCGCGTCATAAACCCCAACCCTACCCCCTTCTCAGCGCCACCCTCCTCGGCATCCAACCCCGTCTCGCCATCATCATCCCTCGACACGCGCTGCACCTCGGGCAAAAAATACGAAACCACCACACACGCCACCATCAGCACCACCACCAGCACCAACCGTATCCCCAAGGCCCTATCCAACCCGGTTGTCCGCCCAATGACGGGCCGGATAGCAATGGCACCAACCCGCCCGGCTGCGCACGCAATCGAGTAAAACGTCCCCCTATACGCAGTAGGGAACAGCTCGGCGGCCATGATGAGGAGGAGGGTGCGGGGACCGAGGGTGAAGAAGTAGTGCATCAGGCCAAAGAGCACGTCAACGGCCGCGGTCGCGACGGGGGCCTCCTCGCCCGCGGCCAGGAGCACGGCGCCGGCGACGGCGAAGAGCGCGGCTAGCGCGCCGCACGTGGTCATGAGTAGCACGCGGCGGTGCACGCGGTTGATGACGGCGATGAGGGCGGCGCTGCCGAGGAGGGAGCCGATGGAGACGACGAGCATGAAGCGCGTCGCGCTGTGCGAGAGGTCGTGGTAGAGGGAGAGGTTGGCGTCGGTGCAGGTTGTTGAGCGGTCGGGCCAGAGTGTGTTGGCTGAAGCGAGGGATTCCAGGGATAGGCAGTACCACGCCGTGTCGGAGCATATCCACAGGGCCGAGATCAGCGCGAGGTTCCGTCCGGCTGGTGTCGTGCGCAGGCAGTGCACGGCGCCGGCGTACCATTTCCGCCGGCGGAAGGTCTCGCTGGCGGCGCTGGCGGCGTCGGTGTCATCGGCGGCGCCGGTGGGCGCCGTGTTGTGCGACGGCTCGGGGGGGCTGTCGGCGGTCATGTACAGCCACGCCGACGTCTTGGCGCCCTTGACGGTGTCGAGCAGGATATCGGCGTAGTAGAGGGGCGTCTCGGGGATGGTGAAGCGGAACCCGATGGGGACGAGGGCGGGGATGATGCCGATGCCCGCCGCCCACCGCCAGACCTGGTCGGCCACGTGCTTAGGGAGCTCGCCGTCGACATCGCCGGTGCTGCCGACGCTATCGGGCGACAGGCCGTTGGCGCGGCTGATGAGACGCAGCGCCGCGAGGGCCACGCCGTAGCCGACCAGACGCGCCAGGGGCTGAACGGCAAAGATGGCGGCCATGATGCGGCCGCGCGACTTGGTGCGCACCCACTCGGCCGTGATGATGGCCACCAGCGGCGTCTCGGCGCTGATGGCGAGGCCGAGACAGAAGCGCCAGAAGGCGAGCCAGGCGTACATGTCCATGGTGCCCTGGACGGTGCCGTCGGGTGCGCGCGAGCGGAAGCCCTCGGACGCCTGCACGATGCCGAGCGTGGCTACGATGAGGAGGAGCAGCTCGTAGCCGTACAGCCGCTTGCGGCCCCACAGGTCGGCTAGGTTGCCCACCACCAGCATGCTCACCACCGTCGCCACGTGCCCGATCTCGTCGAGCGCCATGCCCGGATTGGCGTCTAGCCGGCCGCATGGCGGGTATGTGTAGAGCAGCTCCAGCTTGGTGATGTTGCCGCTGAATAAGGCGTAGCTGCTCGCGAAGAAGCCCGACGCGCCCACCCAGAACAGCCGCTGCACCAGCCGGCCGTTGTCGATGATGCGCCGCATGCGGTTGCGGCTCTGGCTTGGTCAGATGTTATCCTCAATGATAAAAGGGAGGGGGGGGGGGCGGAGATGCCGTACAAGAATCCCGGGCGGCTCGGGGTTTCGATGGGCTCGGGCCAGAGGTCCCCCACCAAGTCCTATTGGAAGAAGAAACATCCCCTAGGTGGCTCATGTTGCCTGTATTGGCCGTTTAGCTCGATATATTGGTAGTTTTTTTTTTTTTTCTTTTTTTTTTTTTTTTTTTTTTGGGTTGTCCGTTTGATTCTTTCGGAATCAACTTGCGTCATCCAACAAGTGCAGTTCGGGATGGTCTCATATAAGGACAAAACGAAACACCATAGCTATTTTTCATGCGGGTATAGCGGGAAGTCATAAAGCGTACACACGATCCGGACATCGAGTCTCTTTTACGTGACATAATGGCAACGACATAATTGGGCACCGCCCTTCACGCAAGGCTCCCCAGCAGGGCGTCTTCAACATCAATGGCGCTAGTTTTGATGGCGCTAATCAAGCTATTGAATTGCTGCATAGGGCTCTCTGGAAGACGGCGTCCACCATTGGTCTCTCGGTGTAATGCCCCAGCCCAGTCCTGACCCTTTCTGTTCAGAGGGTGCCTATACACGCCTGTTCCGGGCAAACGTCGTGTCAATTACCTAGTCATTTACCTATAGGCTTTCTCAAAGTGTGCGCAAGCTGCAGCCACCCGCTGAATGATTTGGGGCATGAAACTTGGTGCTGTGGTGGCTGTGTAGTAGCTAACCGCGCCCCGACGGTTGAGACCCTGTTAGGGGTAGGGGGGTAGCTGAGGTGTTGAGTAAAAAGCGACTATTACCCCTCAGCCAAACATGTCCCCAAGTCCTCACCGACGCACTGCATCAAACCGACAAGAGTCCCTCGGTCAAATGGCTCCCATACGATACTCACCTAGGTCTCTCGTATATACCCCCTGAGTGGGCTGGCCGGAGCGGGCGGTTTTGGGGGACCATTATCTGATATCGTCACTTTCACTTCCACTTCGGAACATGGCCGAGGTCTTGGGCCTCATCTCATCTGCGCTGCAGGCCATCGCCGCTGTTGACAGGGCCGTGGTCTTGTTCGACCGGCTTCAGAATGCGCCAAAACAGATGAGGCTGGTGCGAATCCTGTTGGGCCAGATCGACCACGACCTCAACGCGCTCAGGGAAAGCGACAACAACAGCACCGGCATTGTTGGCCATGACCAAGAAGGAGCCGGTGGAAACAGCAACCGCCACCCATGGAACCAGCAGATCCCGGCCGCCACAGTCGAAGAGATAAACAATGCCCTCGCCGAGTGTAGAAGCTTTCTTGACAGATACAGCGAGCGCTTCTCCAGCAAGGGCACTATGCGCCGCATCTTCTGGTCCGCCCTCAAGGCGGCCGAGCTGGAGAGCATCAGGGGCCGCATCGCCGAGATCTACCCGCTCATCATCACGCCCCTGACCATGAGACTCCTCTTGGCGAGGATGCCGGCCCCGGTCCACCGAGGACAAGACGCGCCATTGGTACTTGAACTTGAAGCTGCTCAAGCCGGGGCGGTACTAGACATGGCGCCGCCTTCTTACCGAAGAGCAGTAGCGGTAGAAGCAGGCGGCATCCCAGTGTCGATTTCCGAGGGTGCTGCGCGTCCATATGAGGCCCGGGAGACGGCACAAGAGCTGGAGGCGGTTCTGACGGTCAAATTGCGCGATATCCTGGAGACAGACGCCATCACCGAGGTGGATGCCGACTTGAGGAACCTTCGGGGTGCCACTCTGTATGCTCTCCTCCATCATGCCACCCACTCCCATCGCATTGCTCCTATCCAACCGTGCTCGAGACCAAACAGCTCTGACACCAGAAATTCAAAACAGCATCCTCCAAGGCGACGACGTCCCCCCAGAATACCGAACCCTAGTCCTCGACGA
The DNA here is from genome assembly GCA_030549175.1 of Lasiosphaeris hirsuta. Lineage (NCBI taxonomy): Eukaryota > Fungi > Ascomycota > Sordariomycetes > Sordariales > Lasiosphaeriaceae > Lasiosphaeris > Lasiosphaeris hirsuta. Next base: position 8,222,629 of record JAUKUA010000001.1, read on the forward strand.
ACTCCAAGTCGCCGCGCGCGACGAGGAGACCACCATGTTGCGGTTCAGCTGCAGCGGCGGGACCATCCGGGTGAAGCACCTAGGTACGCTACGCCCCTCGGAACCCCTTTCTTTCTTGCTCTTCCCATCCCGTAGGCTAACAAACCAAAAGTCCCCTTCTCCACTCCCCCCTGCCTCAGCGCCGTCGGCTCGCCCGACGTCTACTTCCGCGCCACCCACCCCATCACGCTCCTGCGCGCCGACGGCCACCTGCTCCTGCACGTCGCCCAACCGCGCTACCACTTCGCCGACGCCGCCACGCGCCGCAAGTTCCAGGAGCTGGTGCGCGCCCGCACCCTTGTCGACGAGGTCGAGGGGGTGGAGGTGCTGGCGCTGTTCCGCGACGGTGACGGGCGTGGAATGACTGGCGGCACCGAGACCACTAGTGTCAGTTGGAGTAGTAGTAGTAGTAGCGGCGGTAGTAGCAGTTGGAAAAGCAGGGTTAAGAAGAGGCGGTCGCAGGTGGTGTGCCTGGCGCAGAGCGAGCCTCTACAGATCTGGCGGCGCGAGGGGGTGGATCGGGCTGGGGGTCCCCGGGGTGCCGTGACGGTGACGTTTCTGGCCGACACAGAGAGGTTGAGCGGTGGTGGTGGTGGTGGTGGTGGAGGTACCCAGCGAGATCAGTGGCGCGTACTAGAATGGCATGCTGAGGATCTGGCCAGCGGGGCCGAGGTCGTCGCCGGGAAGCGGTCGGCGGCTCCCAAGGAGGTCGAGATGTGGTGGGCGATTCACTGTGTTGGGGCAGCGCCCGGGGTGAGGATTACATTTCGGTCCAACAGTGGTAAGTCTGACTCGGGTTTACTTGCCACTCCAGGTTTGCCTTCCGCAAAGGGATGGGAGAGGACGGACTCGGTTTATCTTGCTGACACGGAGGGGATCTAGAAGCGACAAGGTTTGCCGAGCGGTTCAAACCGCCGGATCAGGAGTCTGCGATCCTTGTTGGTGTGGTCGGCAGTGCCCAAGTGCAGAGCCGTCCGTCATTGCTGGCACCCATCAAGAGGCAGAATTCGATCGGGGTGGGGTGGTTGAGTCGGTTTTAGGGGACCCGCCAGCCAGGTCTCGAGCCTTCCATCATGGGCAGATTATGATGTGGCAGGTAGGTAATTACGACAAAACTGAGCACAAATTCCACCTGGGCCGACCGGAGATGCTACATGTTCGAAAGTGGCCGGTGCGGGCCCTAGATCCAAGGGTCTATTCTAGTGACGGGCCTCAGCACATATCTTGATGCAAGTGCCTTGTTCTGCACATTGCCCAGTGTTCTCGGTGCCAATAAGGCAGGCTGCCCTCCGCGCTCTGCAGGCTGCCGGCTGGCCAGTCACTCGGCAGCCTGGTCGGCTCCCATTCGTAAAGCCTAGATAGTGTCTTGGTAGGGTGTTGGTTTGTATCACCAGCCGAGCTTTGCCATCAAACCACAAGTGATAAGTCTCACAATTTGTGGGGATCCTGCATCTGGCAGAGACCACCTCCTCGTCAAACTGCATGTGTCTGAGGCCCACTGCAAGCTTGGGTGTTTTACCTACCTTATTATTGGCTGGATGGTACTTCGATTTGGATTTGTCCTGCATGAAAAACCGGAGGATCTCCCCGATTTTAACTTGGAGAGTTGGCTTCGTCACTTTGCCCCCCCCCCCCCCCCCTCAATCGGCGACGCTTTCTGTTTGCCCACCATTCTACTACGCCAACTTTTTTGGACCAGCGCTGAACACCCGCCATTTTTGCACGTACTGAAGCATCGGAGCAAAATGACGACGAAAACGCTCGCCTACGGTATCGAGGTGCTGTGGGAACCACCCAAACCAACCAAGATTGACATCGAGTATGTGATAGCCTCTCTCTCTTTCTACTCGGCAGTTCCGCGAGAATTTGCTGACCACGAGACAACCAATAGCATCGTTGCCGTGCCCGGCCTGGGCGCACATCCCAAGAGGTGCTGGACGGGCAACTCCGACGAAGGAAGCCTAGGATTCAACTGGCTGAGGCGACGAGAATGGCCTCCGAAAGGCCGTTGGCGAAAATGTCCGCATCCTTCTGTTTAACAAATCATCAATCCGGAGGGGCGACGCCTTGGACACTCTGAGCGACTCGCTCCTTTCCGGCCTCCAAAGCGCTAGGTCAGGCGAGAACGCGGCCTATCGTCGTCGCCCGGTTGTCTTTATCGGCCACAGTACTGGAGGCTTGATCATCGCCAGCGCCGTCGTCATGGCCCGTGTGGACCGCGCCAGGTTTCAGGGTCTAGCCGAGGCCATATGCGGCGCCATCTTCATCGGCACGCCGTTTGGGGGGTTCTCGGCAGCCCACCTGGTTGCCAACCTGGACTCGGATACTCGCGAGACCGTCAAACGAGTGGAATCTCCGCTGCTCGGACTGTTGTTTCCCAACATTGACAACGAAGCAGTCAAAGAGCTGACGGATAACTTCCGGGCTGCGGCGTGGCAGGGCATGGTCAAAATGGATTTATTCTTCTTTTATGAGGGGCTGAAAACAGATCTGTCCCGGCTGGTCCCGAGAGCCATGGGCGACTCCTGGGCCAAGTTCATCGGACCAGATTCCAAGCAGCTGATGGTGAAGAACCAACACAGCAACATCTTGGCGGGATATGGCTCTATCTGTGTTACCAGAGACCATCAGAATCTTGTCAGGTTCGCCAGTTGCCATGATCCAGGTCTCACGGTCATTCTGAAGCCAATCAAAAGAGTTGTCAAAGGCGCCTTGGACATGGTTGAGCGGCGTTTTGATGAAGTCGACGGCGGCCTCATCGATCATAGCTCAGTCGAGGAGGTCCTAAAGGTCCTGGATGATGCCGAGGTCGAAGAACAGTACGGGAAGATGAAGAAAAAGGTTTACCTGCCATCTGACATACCCTGTGTTCTGGACTCGGAGGAATTTACCAACTGGCTCTCTGATATCGCAGATCACCGCTCAATAAAATGTCTGCAGATCAGTGGTCGGGATGGTAGGGGAAAAGGCGCAGCTGCAGTGTCTGCCATTAATAACTTGAAGTTTCGCCAGTCTCGGACCCCCATGCTGCTGGGCTACTTCTTCTGTCGGTCAATGAACAAGGGGGAACTCAGAGCAGAGATGATACTCAGGTCCCTCTTGCGTCAGCTCATCTCTCAACAGAGATGTCTGTATCGCTATGCGACACAATTCGTTCCGGTGGGCCCGACGGCAGACGGATTCCCCGGTCCACTCTCCGAGGCCGAGTGGACGCTTGACAATCTCATGTCGGCCTTTTGCCAAATTCTGGTGGACGAGTCGGTGAGGGCTGTGTACTTTGTGATCTGTGGGCTCGACGCATTGGACGAAAGCTGCGTGACGACCAAGAAGTTGATGGATTTCTTGAAAATGGAGCTGGAGGCCGATGATGCCAGTTCGTGGTCCAAGTCAAAACGAGAACGAGTCGCCAAAGTCCGCTGGCTCTTCATTACCTCTGGAAAAAAACGTTCTCGGCAAGAACATGAAGCGAAGAATCGATCTCGACGATGGGAAGTATGACGCCGCAGCTCTGATGCGACTTCGTGACTACTCCAACAGAAAAGTGTCAACTCTCGAGCATGAAAAGGGTTACGACAAGGCCCTCTCTTACTTTGCGAGCTCCCTGATAGCCAAGCAAGCCAATGCCTCGGGATGGGGGGTAGGCTGGATCGACATTGCCGCTATCCTCTTGCAAGATCTCCCAGCCCACACTGAAGCGCTTGAAGTCAGACGCCATCTAGAGAGAATATCGCAAAATCTAGGCGAGCTACTTCACTCAAAATGGAAAAAAATTCTTGGGGATGACGATAACTTGGTTCTCGACGAAACTAAGGAGATTCTTCGGGCACTTCTTCTCTGCGAGAGAAACCCAACCCGGGGTGAACTAGCGGTGCTTACCGGCCTGTCGTCAGAAAGAGTTTGGATGTTGCTTGGTCGATGCAAGCCTCTCCTGGCCGAGCAGGAAGAGGGCGGGGCCGTGGTCTTTGCCCCCGGAGGAAAAGGAGGAGACCAGGTCATGCTTCACTTGAGAAGCGCGTCAGCCAGTCTGCTGGGACTCGATGACGACGAGACTAAGTGGCAGCATGGTGTGCTAGCCTGGAGGTGCTTCATAGACCTCCAGCGGAAACCTTGTCGGTACTCGATTGAGCACTGGGTCAGCCACGCCAAGCTTGCGACCAAAGAGCTCGCCGAGAGGATCAGTTGCGAAGAAGACTTCTGGGAGATGCACTCCGTCGTTCGACGGCGCTGGCTCGGAGAGTACCAAAGTTTCTTCTCTTCTACATCAACAAACTTGAATGCAGCAAAATACCCCAACTATCTCACTGCAGAGCGGTCGACAGGTTTGCACGCGGCCACAGCTGTGGGATATGCAGACCTTGTTTCGGCCCTGATGAAGCGGTCGAGGAGCAAATCACGGTTCGGCGGCGAATGTGAAGAGAACATTCACAACGGGAACGGCCACATCCCACTACATCTAGCAGCCTACCAGGGCCGCTCGGACATTATTGAGATACTTGCACGTGAAACCGAGTGCGAAGTGTGCTTTTATCGACCAGCCGAGGGCCACATCATGACACCGTTGGCTATGGCCGCGATTGCAGGGCACGACGAAAGCTTGACGAAGCTTCTTGGATACTACTGGTTGTGTGGCTTCCCTCGCGAGCCTGAGAGAGGCCTGGTTATCAACTGTGCGATACGCTCGGGGAACGTCGGCACAGTAAAGGTGCTCATCAACGATGACCGTATCCCGAGAACCAAAACGAAGAATCCGGGTGCCAATCAGATTAGCGATGACACCCCCTACCCGCACCCACTTCTAGTGGTCGCGGCTCGCTCCGAACTGGAAATGGTCAGCCTTTTTCTCAATCACTATGAGCACGGTTCTTCTTCACCTGGTGTCTATCTGACTCTCAGTGACTACTCCCGCGCCTTTTCTCAATCTCTCGAGAACAGCCGGGACGATGTGACGGAGTTCCTTCTCGAAAAGCTCTGGAGAATGCTCAGGTACGGTGGCCACACGGAGTGCTCGGGTATTCTACAAAAGGGGCTGGACAATGCAGCCCAGACGGGCAAGTGGAAATGTGTCAACTTCTTTCTAGCAAAAGGCCTTCTCTCGAGAAAGGCAAAGTGGGATGACGTTATCGTCGCGATCGCCAATTCCGCTAGCGAGCATGCAGATATCCTCGAAAAAATTAGCAAGACGATGGGAGAGAGTGTGCCTGAGGAAACCCTGGCCAAAGCCCTTCGGATAGCTACGCTCGCAAAGAAGAGAGAGACGGTTCAGGTCCTCCTTGAGACTTTCAAGCTTTCTGCCAATACCACAACCAGGCCACTGGGAAGCGTAACTGCCTTGACGACAGCTGCGGAAGACGGGACGGGTGATTTGGTCACCCTTCTCCTCAAGCACGGTGCCAGTGTGGATCCCGTTTTCGGATGGCCTCTCCAGGCCGCAGCAGCAAGGGGGCGCACAGATATCGTACGGCATCTTCTCAAGGAAGGAGCAGAGGTCAACAGGTTGATACGTGACGCTCGCTTTCCATGGTGCACGGCACTCGAGGCAGCGACCGAGCGTGGGCACCAAGGCGTGGTCGAGGTTCTGCTTGAACACAAGGCAGACCCTAACGGCGGAATAGGGGAAAAAGAAAGGTACCCTATCGTGGCAGCGGCCTACTTGGGCTACACCGATATTTTCAAAATGCTACTCGACCATGCTGCCGCTGAGGTCGATGTCTTTGATGTCAAGTTTGGAGGTAACCCCCTGATTGGTGCGGCCGGCGTCCTCCCTACCTCTCTGATACAGGAACTCTTGAAAAAGGGCGTCGTCGATATCAACGCAAATGACCGGCGTGGGGATACAGCGCTCATCAGGGCTGCACTGGCAGGAAGTGCTGAAACAGTCCGGGAGCTGCTGCATAGCGGCGCCGATGCTACACGCGTCAACAACCGTACGGTCAACGCCCTACAAGCGGCTCGGGAAGGGGGAAATCCGGAGTGTCTTGATCTTCTCATCGACCAAGTTTTGTTTCACATGTCGGGCATCAGGCTGAAACCAATTGATTTGGCGAGGGCTTTCTTTGTGGGTCAGGTGCCAGGGCCTGAGTACCCAAAATCTGAAGGGGATGAGGAAACGGCCGATGAGGGAGGATGTCTGACTCCAGATTACACCAATCGGACTAATGGAAACAGTGTCGGTTGTGGGGAGTCGGGGAAGCATTGACTTCCACTACTAAGTAAAGTGCATGGAAGGGGGTTTTGTTGCAGTCAAGGTTATCATGTCATTGGCAGATTCCTAAATAAATATCCGTTCACAGAAGCATTCATCAGATACCAAGGTAGTACGGCTCATGTGAGGATTGCTCCCAAGATCAACACACAATCCATTGCCCAGCTTATTCGGCTTCCTCAACTTGATCAGCCGACTCCCTTCCAGCCTCGGCCTCCTTTGACATGTACTCGTTCTGATGCGCAAATTCTGCTCAATGTCAGTATCTTGTTGCATGTTACCGCAGAATGATGTCTACCGTCGCAAGCCCCTCCAAATCCTTGGAACGGAGACCATCGACATAGCACGGCCCGACAAGTATAGCAATCGCAGCCGCTTCAGGGGGGCCGAGAAAAGGTTGGGAGTCACACCGCAGAGTGAACAGGGGATCTTTAGATGATATATGTGCCCAACGTGCCTAATGATTCCACGTTGGCCTCATGTTTTACAAAGCCAAAATGAAACAAAGCCCTTGCTGTTCGACTGGCACTACTAATTGTTCGAATATGCCTACGGGAGTCCAACTAGACATTACAAAATAACATTGAAGCGCCAGAAACTCAACGGCGCTAATGACGTTATATTTCAACTCGGCGAGTTAAGTGGCAGACAATAACACTTGACAGACCTCGGGGCGCTCGCAAGGGACCGTTCGAACGGGCGACCTAAACCAAATTCACCCCAATTCCCAACCCTATTCTACTCATGGCCCCCTCAATAACACCCATCAGGCCTCTCAGAATATCACTGCGTCAAGCAAATCCCACTCAACGAAGCATCCCTCGCCAGCTCCGAAAACGGATTCGAATTCGCACTCGCGCAGCTATTCCGTGTCTTGACCAGCGCCGGCCACAAGATCTGCACATTCGAGATGTCAGTGTCCTGCGGCCAGCTGACGCAGCACCGCCGGTCGCCGTTGACCTGCATGCAGATGGACCGCGGCGAGAGCGGCAGCGCCACGTTCTGAGCGTAGCGGATGCCCATAGACAGGATCTCGCACGACTTGTTGCCGCCGTGGTACGCGCCACTATAGTTGCACTCGACGTTGTTGGCGCCGCACCGCTTGGTCAAGGTCGAGGGCGCCGACGGGTGTGACGCGGAGCTGAAGACCAGCATCGTGCCGCCCGCGGTTGGGATCTCCCTGCTCACGACCAGCCCGGCTTCGGTATCGCCTAGTTGGCCGGCTTGGGGGTTGGGGTTTCCGGGGGTGAAGTTCGGGACGACTGCGGCGAGAGCGGCCGATCGGAGGGTGAGGATGGCGGTGGTTCTGAACAGCATTGTGGCTATTATTCGGAGCTGAAACACATTTGCAGCATGAGATTCCGACGGGATCCGTCTTCTCGACACCCTAGTGGGTGAGATATGAGAGGGAGATGTCCAAACAAGCTTTTTGTCGGGTGTGACACACGGGGGCGACCCGCAAAATCTAGTATCCAGAAGAGGAGGTTGATTATGGCTCTCAAGGCACCATCAAGTCAACATATGCCATAAATTCAGATTGAAGTTCTCGGAGTACTAGTTGAGTAATACTATTAACAGTAGCTTGGCAGCTATGCTGACCGGCCTACATTGGATGTCTTACCGACCTCTCCTAGCTCCTGTTGTAACCCTGGATGGCAAAGTAGACTTGATATTGGCTGCTATTTTCAGCTCCGTGGCTCAATTTTTTGATAAATCTCGGATCTGCGGGGTCTCGCTCGCAACGACGGTGTGCCGTATGCCGAGCATCTTCCATATTAGCTGTCATGTCAGGTTCTTTAGCATCTTACGGCATCCAATTCTCTGAATCCTTCAATCTCGCATTACTCTAGCCATATCGGCAAATTTAACCTTTCAAATACTTGCCTTTGAGGTCGGTCAAACTCATCAACTCTTCCCATCCTCTCCATTTGCACAACGGGCATTTAACATCCAAACATGAGGTATCACGACATCTATCTTTTACGGCCCAAAATGCGCCACCTAGAATAGCAAAGTGGCTAGGATGGCGGTGCATGGGTGAATTGTGCAATGAAACAAAACAATACCACATGGAAATAGTTCAAATTCAAGTTCCGATTTCGGCATAATGTTTCGAGGAAGTAGGTTGACAAATATCCAAACCACCAACCCTTCTCACTTTCACTGCCCGCCAAGCAGCTGCTTGAACACCTCCACCAACTCAGTCTTTCCGTATCTGGTCTCGCCCGTCGGTTTCGAGTTCTCGTGCAGGATCCCGCCGGGGAGGAAGCTGAGATTCAGCTCAGTGAAGCGCTTCGCGACTTCAGGAGGAAAGACAGTGCTCCAGAACTCCAGTAGACCCTCCTTCTCGACCGGGCGAACCTCCAGTTCTTTACCCGCTGCGTCCTCGAATGCACGCTTCACATCGAGGGCTGAGTATGGCTGCGGACCTTCTAGATCAAAAATGTACGGGTTCGACTTCAGAGGGGCGCCTGTGCTCAACAGCTCGGCCGCACAGGCCTGGCCGATGTCCTGCGTCGCAATCTGTTTTACGTTAGGAGCTTCCATTGTTGCAGACGGCAGTCACGACCCCTAGGGGACTCACATGCGGCAACTTGAAGTCAAGTGGCGTCAGAGTCGAAAAGAAGAAGGAAGCTTCCTGAATCGTCTCGATGGCAGCTGCCCAATTCTCCATGAAATACGCGCACCGGACGATAACCACCTCAGGGGCGGCGTCCTGCAGAACGATCTCGGCTGCATGGTTGGTCAGGATCTCCCCCTGATGCAAAATGATCAGTGTCTCTTGCCATGAAAAAAAGGGGCAGTGGACATACCACTCCGTGGTCATATTGCGCCCCCTCGCTCGACACTAGAACCAGACGCTTGACAGACGCAGCCGCCTGGACTGCCGTCTTGATGTTCCCCGACACAGTCCTGGCGTGTGCAACGGTGTCCTTGTCCTCGTAGATGGCGGGCTGGATGTTTAGGACCGCATCGGACCCTTCAAAGTGCAGGGAAGAGACATCCTCGATGTCGCCCCGGACAGCTTCGAATCTGGGATGCGACTTGAACTCGTCCGGAACTTTGGTAAGGTTGCGATAGACACCCCTTACGCTCGGGTTGGATGGGTCGGCGAGCAGGAATCGGATGGTGGCCTGGCCGGTTTGGGTCGAGGCAGGAGCGATGGTGATGTGCATGGTGGTGAATCGGATGGAGTGGAGGCTGAGTGATTTTGCTGAAAACTTGGTGATTAGAAAGTGTCAAAATAGGGTGGATGCCGAAGCTGGATGTCGTTTGGTAAAATCTAGATATCAATGCGTCCCTCTGGTGGTATTTATCCTCGAATGCTTCGCATCCCTCCTTATATGCCAAACTTCATCACAAGTCTTTGGTGCTGGTGAGAGCTTACGCCGAATCGGGCCAACTCGGGGCCGCCGGCGTCGTCAGTGGCGTCGGGCCAAGAACCGTGTTACGCAGCGCCCGCCGTCGGGAATACAGGACAATAAAGAGTATGACTCTTAGCCATAACGTGAAAGCTGCCAAGTTGAACTTTTTTGAAGGACAAATTGACCGAGAGGGGAAACTTTGTCCACTATGCACACGCCAGAGTTGCGAAATGCCTTCTTGTCTTGAGGGTCACACTCATTCAACCCACCAGGTAACAACAAAGGCACTTTGTCAATTGGATCAAGTCATGCGACGCCAAGTTGTCATATGTTTTGGGAAACGCGTCCCATACACCGTGACCATTGTAAGATGAGGTGTTTTGTGAGACGCATCTGGGTAGAGGGAAAGAATGCCAAGATCTGCACCACTTTTAGGCAAGGGTGACTAGTCACTATTGACGGCTTCGCTGTGGAGCGGGGTTGCTTTCAGCTTAGGCGAACCCTTTGCCTCTGCGGGACTGGCCGACCCGTCACGACGAGACTTGAATGTCACAACAAATCTTATACCATCGACCACGCCGACGCTGACGCCGAAGAGGAGCGTGGATGGTCCTTTGACAAGCAGAGTGTATGAGGCGGGGGAGTTCGTCGCCTTTCTTGTCCACGAGGGAAGAGGTGACTCTCGGATGCGCGGTGATATAGACTCGGATGATGGCTTGGGGGACAGTGGTGAGGATCATGATAATGACGTGTCTCCTGCTGTGGCGGAACCGTGTTTCGGCCATTTCTTAATCTTGCAGCCAGCTTCAGCCGGGGAGGGAGGACCCGGGATGTATAAGCGGGTGGGCTATTTCAGGATGTGGGAGCGCAGAACGGCGCCTGAGTGGATGTATGAGTTGGAGAAGGTGACGGTAACTCTGGTCTTGATCTACAGTACTGGGACCTACGGCTTCCTCGCCACAATGACCGTCAGATTCGGATCCGCCACAAAGTCGCTCCAAAACTCGGCATCCCCCTTGGCCACCTCGGTCTCCTCAGGCTTGACAACCTCAAAACCTACCAGCCCCAAGCCCTTGGGAATCCTATCCGCCAGCGTATACGTCTCCGTCATGGATGTACAGTCAAACGAAAAAGGCGGCTGCGTCAGACAATTGCACTTGTACCCCAACCCCCCGGGAATCTCCTTGACATCCGTGAAGGTGCACCCGTACTTACCATACTTCATGTACTCAGCCCGGATACTCTGCACCCTCACCCCCAGAAACTTCCCCCCCGGCTTGAGGTACCCAACCACATTCCCCCACATAGCCCTCAAATCCTCTACCGACGTCGCATGATCAAACAACCAGTTCGCCATGACAACATCATACCCCCCCTCCCTCACCCCCCCAGCAGCAGCATCCTGCTCGCCCAGCGGACGCGCCAAATCCGCCGTGATCCAGCGCACCGTACCCTCGTCTCTGCCGAGCTGCTTCTCAATGTCCTGCCCGATCCGCATCATCTCGACCGAGATGTCCACGACGTCGACGCATGCGGCGCCGGCGTCGATGGCGCGACGTGCGTGCAGCCCGCTGCCGCCGCCCAGGTCGAGGACCGACAGGCCCGTGCAGTCGCCCAGGGCGGTGCGGATGAGCTGGGCTTCGATTTCAGAGCAGGGTAGGTCTTCGACCGAGCCGTAATTGGATGCTACCCCGTCGTATTGCTTGCGCTCTGAGTCGGTGGTTGTCATATTTGGCTGGGGGAACTGCTGGTAAGGTCTGGTGTTGTTAAAGTTGTTGGTGGAGCTGAAGTTGGGATTGGGTGTTAAGGGTTGGGGGATGAAGGATGAAGCTAATAAAAGGGATGTGATCGCAGGAGAAAGCAGTGGTGAGGAGTCAAGCAACACCCCTTCGCTCACTTCGGGGTCACATTGCAGCTTCATGCATTGGAGCTAGGTGATGTTGAGGTCGAAGCTGTGGACCCTAGGCCGTATTGGTCCTGGATTTGCTGGCCGATGCACGATCATCACCGATCATTGGTCGCCATAGTGGCTAACCCAGCCTGAGGAGATGGCTTCGCATGGAGTTGCATGATACTGATAAACTTCTCTTCAAATTTAGGCCGGTAATAATAGCGGTGGTGGCCCCGGCCCGGAGTGGTATCACCCTAACTCGGGGCGATCAACTACAGCTTAATTACCGTGGCTCAGGACGACGAACAGGGATGGTAATTATAGTGCCCGCGAAGACTCTACTCGGTATACAACCAGGTCGTTGTGGCACCTAAGATGGCAACCATGTACCTAAGGTAGGTGACTATTTTACTCTTCCATGAGGTCATGTACAATCCTGGTCCCACGGGAACCTCTAAATGAGTCAATTCTGTCATGCCGTTCTCCCACTCTTTCCAACAACCTGGTTCTAACGGCGCCCCCCCCCTTGCGACTCGACGTCCGCAAAGAGCCTATCTCCTAGTATCTTGTTGGTGATGGCACACCATGCGTCGTAGCCGACTTTCAGTTCTTTTGGAACTCGTCAATCCCGTAATCCGTGCTCAACGGCGAAAGAGATTGCACATGGTCGACAACGGGAATGTTTGAATCCGCCTTCTCACCGCCTCTCCTCCACGGCCCGATGCCGGCGCCCTCGAGCGCCAACCGTAGCAACCAGTACTGACTGTCAGAGTCTCTCGCGAGCTGCCGCGCGCGGCCGTCCTTGGTCACCCAGATACGGCGAACAATCTTCATAAGCATCTCAAGAGAGACACTGATGGTGACAATGAGGACGGAGAATATAACGACGATCATGACGACCCAGAACCTGAAATTTTGGTATCGGCCTGCCGTCGTAATCCGCATGTTGTTGCAGCTGTTGTAGACGGCATCTCGCTCCTTGCCGGGCGGGAGGCTATCGTAGGGTTGGTATACCAGGGTCCTCTCGTATATCGGACTCGTCGTGTCAATGCGATCGAGAAAGCGCATGATGTGCGCTTGCAACAAAGCGAGCCTCGACTCAAACCAGAGCCGCACTTCCTTTTCCCACTGGTCTGGAGAGAGCCGCAGCGATCTTGTGTCCTCAAAAACAGACTCACGAGCTAACAGTCCTGATGCCCCTAGGGTTGCGAGTCCCATGGCTCCGACGTCGGTCAGACCCAACAGAAGAGCGGATCGCTTGATAGCGGTGGACTGGTCAGGGTTGAGGTTCAGTCCCGCGATGGATTCTTCGTATGCTTTTGCGGCGTGGCTAAGGTTAGAACAGAGACCGTTGACTGGGTTGCAGAACTGGACCTGCTGCTCGCAGGCCAGCACGTTAAAGTAGTTGTTCCCGTAGTAGAAAGGGGCAGAATACTTTGTCCCATTCGCCAGGAAGAAGGGATCGTAGACTGGTTCCGAGTACCGGACTGAGTTTTGTGATACGAAGCAGACCGTAATGTCCGAGTCACCATTCATGGTCAGCTTTTCTGGCCACTGGGCGTGCCGCCCGGCACCCGACCACCAAAAGCATCTTGAGAGCAGTTAGCCGCAACCGTTTTGGAGGGGGGGGATACAAAAAAAAAAATAAAAAAATAAAAAAAACTCGGCGCGTCTGGACATACTTGGTACTGTAGCCGGTAGACAAAGGCTCCGGATCTGCGGCATAGATGATAGGGTCGGTCTGGTTGACAACTTCGGAGATGTCAAATCGGATGTAGCCATTCTCTTCTCCCAGGAGCTTAATCATGCCGGTGATATCAATAGGAGAACAGGCCATACGGTGTCTCACACCCGACCGATCGCTCGGCGGCGCGTTGATACCTAGATGGAAATGCGAATTCAGGAGTCCCGTGTCCAGGAGAATTGTCGTGTTCGGTGTAGATGTGTCGTTGGACAAACACCTTGCCTCCCCTAAAAACGGACATGGAACCTTGGAGATCTCGTACGGCAGTCTCGGCACGGGAAACATGGTGTTTGTTTCCGCTAGTGGCTGTCTTGCCCTGGAGTAGAACCAAGTTGCATATGCCCGGGCATTTTGTGCGTCGTCAACCTTGGCCCGGGTGCTCTCAACCGAAACTGGAAGCGACTGTCCAAAATTGACGGCCGCCCAGTTGAAGTCCCAGCCGCCACAATTCTCCCCCGGACGGGCCAAGACGTTGACGTAGGATTCGCTGCGCGTTGCAATGGTTGAGACAAGGATGCTGAAGAGTCCAAAACACGCAATGATAAACGCGGCGATGAATGTTGTAGGGAGGAGAGTCCGAACCGTCGAATATGGTGTCTGGGCCCAGGCGAGGCATATCCAGAAGGAATCGACCAGCGCGGATATCGGAGTGACGTTGTTTCGGAGCAGAGTCTGCACTTGTTGTTGAAATGGGTCGGATCGCGTCGCGTGTCGAACGCGCACCTGGTGGAGAATGTAGGCGAATATCCTCCACGTCGCGCCTCCGGCCATGGAAACTAGAAGGGCAAGACCCGAGATCACAATGTTGCCCCATTTAAGCGGAAGGGTGAGAGTGACCTGATCGAAGCCATTTTCCGAGTGATCTCTCCAAATCCCCACGTATACCGATATGTTGCTGGCCATGTCGACGTGTGTCGGTAAACGTATGGCCGCTGGAAAGTCCAGAATCTCTCTCTCTCAGACACGAGATGAGTTTGGGACGGCTGCGCCCTGAGAAGGAAAATTCTACCACTGGCTGCCAGTGGATCTTGCAGGGGGAAGAAACCAATGTGAGGATGGTAAGTCTTGGCGACACAAATGAAAGGGGGCAAAAAGGCACTGCCAGCGATCCGATCCAAAAAGTCCGAGCCGAGTCCATCGCCCAAAGATCTATGGCAGACCAGTAAAAAAGCAGGAAGATGCCCAAGCAGCTACGTCGGCCTCACGCGACAGTTGGCACTCATCGCATATCGTCCCAGCGGCTTGGTTGTCCCCACCACCAATATGACAATCCCAACCCGCCGGGGATACACTCAGCGATGTTAGTTCGCAGCCTAGAGTAAGCAAGCAAAAAGCCGCCTTAGACAGATCCAGATGCGTTAAGATTGTAAAATAGCGATAGGCCAAAAACCAAGATCCCTCATCTAGGCATGAAACCAATCCCACAGCACTTCTCCTACGGTCAGCATGGGACTGGTTTCAGCCTACCCTTCCCCCTTTGCTCGCACTTACTCGCATTGAGAAAGTATAGGGGCATGGCTCGCTCGGCCGCCGCCGCGCCTGCACAGGCAGGCCGACTGGCCAGTCTTGATGCGAGGCCTTGATTGGTGTGCTGGGCGCTACCTAGGCCAATCAAGATTAGATTCGGTCAATGCTGCTGAAACTGCGATAGTCACGTTTTAACCGCCTCCTCAGGTTGCTCAAACCCCGCACTTTGGTCGAGCCTCATTTTGACCTGAACAACACCCGTCGTGACCGGGATTATGGTGCGGAGTCTTTGTTGATGAACCTATAACCCTGGCTTCTAAAACATGGCGGACCCTCTGAGTGTCGGCGTGTCTGTCCTAGCTATTGTTACCGCCGCCATCAAGTCGGTCAAGTCGCTCGCCGCAACGACGGAACGCTATAAGAAACGCGACAAGACGCTGATCAGGTTGCATCATGAGCTCGAAGACGTTGTCAATGTCCTCGACTCGCTAAAGGAGGTTATCGACTATGATGCCACAATATTGGCGGTTCTCAAAGGACCGGTCGATCGGTGTGGTCAAGTGTGCCATGAGTTTGAAAAAGCTATGGTCAAGTTCAGCGGAAATTCGAAGACGGGGTTGAGAGATTGGGCCAAGATGGAGTTCGCAAGGGATGACATCAACGGTTTCATGGACGCTCTTTCGAGCTATAAGGCGACGATATTAGTCGGCCTGGGGACTATCACAATGTCGGTTGCACTTTCCTCATCTGCAGGCCGGGCTAACCGTTTCCAAGGCGCAACTCTAACCTCACCCAGCAAGCCCTGGAGAGCTATGGTGAGATGATCAAAGATACATCTTACAATCTCGAGATCCGCCTCCAACGCATCGAGGCGTTCGTCACCACGGATGACACTGCTGACCATAGCATGGCCGTTGACTGGAGGGACGAGAGAGAGGTGACCAAGGAATGTATTCGAATTTGTGAAGACGCCCAGTCTTATATGGAGTCCTTGCAAAGCCGGAAACCTCACTTGCGCCAAGATACGACCTCGGCTCTTCCAGATGCCGTGCATAACCAGTTCGAGGCGGAACTCAAGACAGTCGAAGCACTGAACAAGAACCGAGACAACCTCTTGCAGACCATCGGTTTCCTTCAGCAACGCCTTGTCTCCATCATTTCGAACGAGAGCCCTGAACGCAGCCGCCAGGAAGCGCAATTTCGAAAGGATCTCGACATCTCGAAACAGTGTCTCGAAGTGTGCAAAGAGGCAGGTGAGCAAGTTCGATTCCGAAAGATACACCTTTTTGGGGAGGTGGTTGCCGATGATGATAACGATCAAGTGGTTGTTGCCACCCTTGCCGACCTCTTCGACGTCAGAAAAGTGTTGGCCAAGAATCGGACGTTCCAGACAGTTGGCTCCATGTCGGGAGAGACAGCCGAGAAGCTCTGTGAAGGCCGTTATAGAAGCCGGCTCGGTGCTGTGGGTGAAGACATTAAGCGTACTTCACCCTCGAAACCCGACACTCAAGAGGACCACGCACAGCGTGCCAACTCGCTGGCCGAGGGCAGAGAGCCAGCAAGTGTGGAAACAGGACGCAAGCCCTCTCCTAATGAAGTTAGAAAGCGCACTGCCGAAAGCGAAGAGGCTGTACCAAAGGTTGGGCGGTGAATGAGTGCTTATTAGGGCCTAGGTGAGGAAGTGAAAGGTGAATGGTGTTTCAAAGTGGGATGAGCTTATCTGTCATTTTATCATTAAGAGTAGTCCAACCTATATACACTGCTATCACGGTTAAATCAACTCTGGTATGCAAAGTTAAACGAGGCATAATCCGCAAGTCTAGCCGGCAAAGAATAGTTTTTCAATCTCAACCACCTATTCTGGATCGCTATGTATAGCAACCTAGCCTTGTTCACTGCGGCTTAGCTCGCCGGGGGTATCATGTGCATTGACGTGTGGAGGATAGAAAGCTGAAATTGGCCTGAGGGTTAATGAACCTACGTTGCTAGGTCTAAGTTGACTCCAGGGCAACTTTTATTTCCCACATTTAGGTATTAGCATTTTTTTGACTCTGTAGATTGTTAGCTAGGTCGCGGTAGGGGCTACCCCCATTCCTCGTAACCCAGTGGTAAGTTGATAGCCTAATCCCGCCATGCTCCCATAGTTAGGTCACCTCTCCCTCTCGTCACCATTATTAACTCAAGGTAGTAGCTGGGGTGCCAGCTACCCCTGTACCTTAGAGTTCTCCTTTTCTTTTCTTTTTCAACCGTACCTTATTAAGAGGATAAGAAGTAGCCGAACGCCTACACCATTCAGTTAGGCAGCTAACAATGTGGATATTTCGTCCTAAGCTTTCCCTGATTCTTCCCTGAGCTAGGATGATCCCATACACGGCCGCCGCACAGCCTCAGAGGCCCGTTTTCAGTCCCCCTGGCTAAAGTTTACTTTCGATAGAAAGTAGATAACGCGTAATCTGTAAGGATAGCTCCTAGACAATAATTCCAATTACGACTTACGCGCGTACTAGGTATACGTATGAATCGTGTCATGTATACCAAAAAGCCCTGTTGTTAAAGCAGAGCAGCCCATGCCTCGCCCAAAAAAAAAAAAAAAAAATCAAAACAAACCCAATGCATCTAATCATATCAATTTCAAACTTATAGCATCATTATGCCATGCTGCAGAAGGATGCGGTAGATTACAACCCCAAGACAATCCTATGCATCATGTCCCCATACCTAAGAAACATGCGAAAAAGCGAAGGAAGCTGATTGGTTCACGCTGACGGCGGTGATTCCAGAAGTCGCCCCGCACCCAGAGAGCCAGCGGCCACCGTAATGATCATCAAAGGGATTCCGAGATCCGAAAGATGACTCGGGTAGGGCAATTTTGACACTTCCCTAATAGCACAGCCCAGACAGCATTCGGTCGTCCTGAGCACACTGTCCCTGCTACACAAACTCAAAGCCAAGGTGAGTTTAATATCGCTATCCAAAACTTGCGAGGCCTCGATACCCCTGTGGTGAAGGGGATCCCAATCTCTCGAGAGCTCTGGTTGAGACAACGTAGCAAAAAGTCATCGTCCGACGAAACGATTCGGCCAAGCGATCCTGCTTGAATGAGTTTGAGAGACACCTCGGGAACTTTGAAGAGTCACTGATCGCCCGACTTAACCCGCTCACGAATTGAGAGTCCCAAGTCGTTGGGATAGACAAGGCCTCGAGCCAACTCCGCGCATGCTTGGAAACGTAACTCGTCAACCCCTTCTCGCGATACCCATCTGACTAGATTCAAAGTGGACTTGGTGGCCAACTCTCTCGGTGTGAGTGCATTGGCGACAGCGGCAACAAGGTTAATTGAGGCAGTTGCTCTACCCATTTCTGATTTTCGTCAATCCAAACTCCAGTCGCCGGTCAGCTGATCTTAATTTTGGGCATTTTAGCCTTTAGACATAGAAGAGGGTATGAGGAGGAGATCTTACCGGGATCGGGCTGGGCTGCAGAGGCCCGATGTTTATGCCAGAATACAAATTGGAACGACCCCTAACCCCCGCAATGGAGGGATGTCCATGAAACGACCCCCCAATGAGTGTGACATTTAGACTCGACGTCTGGATGTTTTGCTTGCTCTGATGTAGCAGCGAGAACACAAGATGTATGCCTTGCACATTCGCAGCACCGTCTGGCGTGTTTTGGACCAACCAGGTAGGTATTCCCAAGGTCGGGGTATGAGGCGATTCTAGTCCCAAGAGAGAAAAGTGAGGCGAGCAACATCGCAACTTGGAGACACTCTTCCCAATTTCGTGGTGGATAGGCCGGCAACCAAGATACCTAGCGATGGGTATTGGCTGGATTGATGGCCGATGAGGAAAGTCGGAGATGGTAACAGAAGTGCCGCTATTGATAGCAAACTGACTGGCCTAATGTTGGTTGGTATGCAGTAGCTGTATCATCGTCTTAGTCGTTAAATACCTGACGTCTACCATTTCCACTGTACGATTAGGCCAACTCTTTAATACTTTGGACTTTGTCCGGACTAAATCAGGCCACGTACCTGCGTTGACATGTAAATCTGAAGTCGCAACGTAAAGTTTCATTGCACATACGTGTCGGATGAACGAAACGGCGTCTAGGATAAGGGCTCGATTCTCGTGCTCTTTGAGGAATGCAAATGGCAAAGGATGGCCCACTTTGGAATGTGGGAAGGGAAAACCACCACCAGAGCCAGAGCGGAGCCCGCCATTCTGCCTTGTGAATTTGGACGAGTTTAGACACAACTTGTCTTCCCTGGTCAAATGTAACCCAATTTTTCTCTGTTTACTCAGCAAATCATTTACGCAAACGGAAGGATCATGCCTCTCAGAAGCTCAGAATTCTCATCATCCTGCCCGACGCTAACATCCCGTTCTACAACTATATTAAGTACTATAGAGACGTCATATTTGGCCTCCACACCGTCTATACTGTTAGTCACAAGTTGACTAAATGTAAAATGCTTCATCACCTACATATTGCGAGGATCGGAAGACCCATATTTCTTAACATATCTAAAGGACGTTAAAATCTGGGTATTGATTATGGGTAGTTACACTACTTACTTACGAATGCCACACTTCAAGCACTCGTGAATAGCGGGATTTTTTTTTTTTTTTTGTTCTTGGGCCTTAGATTCCGGCGAACCGCATGAGGGCTGATATTAGAGCGGTTTGCTGTAAAGCCTCTCTTTGCAGCCCGCTCAATAACGGTAACTATCTGCTACATTGAGCGTTTTTGATCTAAATTTCATACTGTATCTTTCTGTATTATCAAAGGTAGTAATGGAAAGTAGGAGTGTTTGCAGGTGGTGCAGTTACGAGACTTGGAGGGCAGAGGCCAACTCAAGTCTCCAGTGGTCAGGTAAGCAACATGAAAAAGTAAAGGCGAAAAGTGTTCATTTTCAAGAATAGGGACAGATTTTGGCCATCTTTATACATGGTACCAATTCTAGGCCCACTCGGCTGGAGTTGAAGCACTTCAGCATGCTGTGGCGCAGCCTGCCGAAAATGGTAATTAGGGTGAGCAAAGGTGAGCAAGCCCGAGCAAATCTGGAGCAGGGACTGAGCCGAGCCTGGGCCGGGATGAGCAGTGTCATGTGGGTGAGGCACGAAAATGGCAATTTTGTGTACCTAGATTCGTCTCACAAAACAGGCGGTGCTCCCTTTGATTGTTTCTGTATCTCGACTCTCTGCCCATGCAAAAGCCTGCGTCTTCAGCTGTGGGTGCTCCTGAGTCTACACCGCCTACTCGGCTCGATGCCCAGCATCGAGACAAGAAGCCGAAGCCAATATTCCAAATTTTACCGTGGGGTATATATGTACTGTAAGAAAGCAATACCTAAAATCCCCATGACGCCTCGCTCCTCGCTTCGCAAAACACAATTCCAAAAGGTTGGGCCCAGCACTCAGCACCGGTACTCCCGCTTCGCCACCTGCGGCACCCCGTTGGCGATGCCAAACTCGACGTCGTACTGCACCGTCTTCTGAATCCCCCCTTTCCTCTCGAGCATGATCTCTTCCGAACTTGTCTCGCCCCTCCTCACCTTGCTGCTGGTAATCGCAGACAAAGTGACGTGGTTGTCCACTGCACTGTCCACCCGCGACCACCCGCCGTTGTTCGACGACCCCCTCGACCTGCTCCCCCACGACCCGTCGCCGCCAATGACAGCCGCGCCGCTGACCCGCCCGCCCGACCGCGGCTCACTGCCCCGATACCTCGACGAGTTCTTGAATACGCTCGGAAACAACCTGACTAGCAACACCCTCACTGACGGCAGGCTGGCACACATGATGGCCAGGTTCAGCTCGATGATCGTCCACAGTGTGCTCCACAGGTCGTACGTGGTATCCGTCTGCGGCCGGGCAATCAGAGCATACAACCGCAGCGTCGACACGACGACGACAAAGATGCCCAGGCCAAACACGGGTATCAGCGCGAGCTTCTGGCCCAGCGGCAGCTGCAGCCCCCAGATGAGCGGCAGCGGCAGCATGAGCACAATCACGTCGGTGGCGAGGGCGACGGCGCCGTTGAAGATGAAGAACTTGGCGACCTGGATGCACGCGCCGTCGAGGTCGGCGTCCCAGGCCTTGGCGACCGGGGTGCACTGCATGACGCTGGTGACGCAGGTGGTGACGAGGTAGACGGCGAGGAAGGCGATAGTGGCGAGGGAGACCTTCTTGAACCAGGTGACGTGGCGGAAGATGCGCATGTAGAACATGAGCAGCGCGACCTTTGTGAGTTGGAGCGAGACCTTGTACGTCATCTGCGCGAGCCAGAAGGTGCGCAGCGCGTGCTCCCGGTCGGCCGGGGCCAGCACGGCCAGGTGGTGGCCGAAGCCGTGCTGGACCATGGTGATGAACATGATGTCGGTGGCGAGGGCGAAGGCCTGTGGGCGGGCGAGGGGAGTCAGTCAGCCAAAAGGGGGGAGGCGGGCGGGTGTGGACAAAAAAAGAGAGGAGGACGCACTTGGGCGCCGAGGAGGACAAAATCTTCGGACCCCAGTCCGCTCGTCGTATGGCGCGCCCACGTCCGGATGGCGACCAGAGGCGGGCAGACCGAAGTGAAGACGATGACGGGGATGAGCACCCAGTGTGCGCGGCTCTCGGCGGCGAACCCGGGCGGGAATTCTGCCGTCGCGTTTGCGGACGCCATCGCGGGCTGTGGTTGTTTGTGCTCGCTGCTGCGTGTGCGAGCCTGAGTCGTCCTCTTGTGAGAAAAGGAGCAAAACACCAGACTCGTAATAAGGGGAGTGCAGAGAGTTGGGTTGAGGACCGGATCCCCACACGAGACGTGATCATGTTCCCCAGAAACTGGAGCCGTGGTGAGTTAATATGGCTGATTCCGTAGGACAAGAACTGGCTGGCAATATCGTAGTGGTGTGTTAGTATGGCCGAAGAGGGTCAGCTTGGCCGCTGCGCTCGCTCCCTGCTCGGCCGTCGCACTCTCCATCCTGCAAGGCATCGAGCAGCATCCACGATGTTTTGCTCGACCGTTTCCCGGACACACGGAGGGCGCTGCGGACCGAGGCGAGTGCGGCGCGGTGTTGGACTGCATTCCCTAGATGTTCGGTCTGGTTGTCTGTCGGTTTGGGCCAAGGGACAGAATCTCGCTGGTGATTTGGCCGCCCTTTCGTGCTCGACCCGTGGATGCAGACGGGGCCTCGCCTATCGCGCGGCAGAAGCGTACCGTCTCGTACGGCGGCCATCTCATGGGTGGTGCTGCAGGTACGGGGCACAGCAGCTCGGTGGCCAACCCGGAAACAAGCTGGAATTGGAAACTATGAGAGCCTTGCGCGGCGGAGCCCTCGCCAGCCATGCTTTGCCCCGCCGGTACCACGCTATAGCTGACGAGCTAACTCGCGGTAGATTAATAACACGCCTACTAAGACCTCACAGCCGTCACCCGCTGCTTTCGACGCGCTCTCGACGCAATCCCCCATGCCACCTCTCCATCCTTCCCCAGAACCTGGAACAGATGTGCCTCTCCCCGCCACATGACCCAGCTGTGGGGAGACGACGGTAAATACATATGATGGTACGCCCACAGCCCAAGTCAAGTGGCGAGGCGTCTTCTTTGAGTCTTTTCGCCTCGCAAGCGTCCCAAAAGCACAACTGCGATGGTTCGCCACAAGGGCTGAAGGCTCAATTGCCCCCTCGAAAAAGATGCCAGATCCGTCGCAATCGACCAGATGCTCGCCCGATCGTCCCGTCGATCCGAAAACCGCCAGGATCTGGGAATTATTGGTTCTTTGCAGTTGGAAGCCCAAGCCGGCTCCCCAGTGTTTTGCCCTCGTTTTCGCTCCAACCAAATGATCGGATGCATCTGGGTAAAAGCCATCTTTAGGCAAGAGCCGCTTAGCCAATTCCCCACGCCATTGCAAAATGCCGCTGACATAGTCCGGCGTCGCTTGGCAGATCACAAAGTCAAAGTCGGAGCTGCTGCAAACACAAGTAAGTACCAGAGAGATCACGGTGAACCAACAGATGCGAAGACGACTATGAATGTGAAGGGTCTTGGTGTGGCTTGCGGTGCGAAAATGCGGCAGCCCCGGTTCTGGACGGGAAGAACGGCACGATGGGGCGGATGGCGGTTCTGCACCACTGTCTTCCCGTGCGTCGAGATGGGATTCTAGAAGCGGCGCC
Source organism: Lasiosphaeris hirsuta (assembly GCA_030549175.1). NCBI lineage: Eukaryota > Fungi > Ascomycota > Sordariomycetes > Sordariales > Lasiosphaeriaceae > Lasiosphaeris > Lasiosphaeris hirsuta. The sequence goes on from JAUKUA010000001.1 coordinate 8,245,493, forward strand.
CTTATGGGTCCTTTCCACCGGAATTCTTTCCAACCGTCCAAGGCCCTTGATGGAATTACCTACACGCTCCTGGGTAGGTACACCGATGCTTCGGAAAGGGGTAGCGGTTGGGGCTATATTTTAATACTTTCGGTGCTATAGTGTGATGTCAGAGACCGTGTTACCTACCAACCTAGGTACGACGTCTATCTAAACCCCTATGGCCCAGTCTCGGCTGATGATACTCAACCATTCGTCGAAACTAACTACTCGATCATCGCGGATCCGTACCATGTAACCCTCGGCTCCCTTTGTGACCAGTCCTCTCGGTGAGTATATTTCGAGAAAAGGGTGCTTTGTGTTGCAGACTCGGAATGAAAGATTACCATCCATCAGCTTCTGGAAGCATTCGTCGCAGAACCCTATGTCAATACATACCTCGCACATGCTGAAGGACTTGAAGTCGACCTCTCGCCGGTAGCACATGCCATCACAGCTGCCGATGAATGTGAACGGTAGGTTTGGTTCAGTACTTCTTTCATGCTTGGACGGTTCGATTTTAGAATGCTGAGCACTCTTCGCACTGGCCTCGAAATCTAGGAGCTCCTTGGATTTCCGAAGCGGCATTTTGAGCGCGTAGGCGATCTCGGCGTTTTCCCGATCACCGAAACTAATCAGCGCCCTTCCCAGGCTCGAATACGCGTCGCAGTCATTGGTGTTATCTCTGTCCGTTAGATGGCGAATCGCCAGGCTCATCAGAGGCAAAGTCTTTGCCCGCGCCAGGTCTGCTTCGCCTCGTTGCGCGTACCAATGTCCCATCAGCGCTGATATTTCCTCCAGGGGTATCCTCTCGACGCCCATGTTTGTTTGGAGCTCCCATTTCTTCAATAGCTGCTCCAACTTCGATACCAACGAGTCTGCGTCCGCTGTCCTCGAATCCGTCGCATTCGTGAAATACAATGGCGCCAGGGAGAACGAAGCATTGACAGCGGCAACGGTGCCGGGATGATCCTTTACAATGCTCTCCCACATTTCGATTGCCATTTCATCATCTTGATGAAATTGAAAGTGCAACTTGGCGAGTGCAGCGTATGCCAGAGCGCGTCCAGAGCTGTCTCCAGACTCGGCTGCCTGCCTCGCTACCGCGATGAAAGCGTCTCGGGCGAGATCCAGCTGACCCGTCTCGGCGCAATCAATCGAAATGAAATCGCCGGCGTATCTGTACTGTTTTGTCATTTGACCAAGAATGCCTGCCTCCAGTCCCTCACGAGCCAAAAGAGACCTGACGATCCGAACAGTGTTAGGGAACTGACCCGTTTTGTGAGAGGAGTAGATCATGTTGAATGCCACGCCAGGCGATTCCGGGGTAGACTCCCATGCCTGCGAGGATGCTGCGAGGGCGGCTACCTGGTTACCCAAACGCAGATTCGCGTCCTGAATCAGTTCGAGTAGCATAAGTTCCCTTGTCACGGTATTGGTCGCGCATGAGGGAGGGATCTCTAGGGCACGTGAGGCGGCAGCGATTGCTTCTCCGTACTCTCCTAGGGTAAATAGCCCTTAGGCTTCCCAAGTACGCCCTTCCAGCTTTGTGGCCAGGTCGTCGCTCGTCTTAGTGGCTTGTCGGAATTCTTCTACGGTAGCAAGAAGGTGCTGGTGCGTTTTGATTCTTTCGAATGCTTTCCCAAGATTAAGATGCAAGCCCCAGGTTTTCTCCAACCCGTACAGTGATACCATTTGCCGAATCTCCTCTGGGGACATTCTCTCGGCTTCGTGTTCGAAAGGGCGGTTAGGAGGACACATCCATTGCCCGAGAGAGTCGCTCTGCTAGATAAACTGTCAGCACAACCGTGTCACGATACGGATACATCACTCACTGTAGACATATATCCACGCAAAAAGAGTATTGCCAGGATTCCGTCGCCCGAACCTAATACTGGCCAACCCTCTACAATCGACTTCGCGAAGAGCCCAAGCAGAAATTCGGACGAAGCCTTTGCTCTCCACAGCCACTGCGCGTCGGGGCCAGTGCCAACCTCGTCCGTTGGGTTAGAGATGTACTCCCGAAGACGATAACAGGTGCTGTGGTTGAAGAGCTGGCACATGAACTTTTGCGCGTCGGAAACGGATTGAAATCACCGACGGAGGGAAGAAGGGTCCCTAAATAACACCGAGATCTCGTCCGATAGTTTTATAAACTCGATAGGATGGAGGGATTTGAGCACTCCGGGTTGAACCTCGGAAAGGTGGTCCAGGAAGTGGTCTGCTGAGTATTGAAGGAGATCAGGCTTTCGCCAAGGCCTTTGGTTTCTTTTCGGAATGTTTCCGGTCAGGAACAGTAAGCATGTCATGGCAATATGGGTTTGCGCGAGATTGGTCTCCATTCCTATGCCTTCGTGGAATGGGGCAGCGCGAAAGTGCTGGCCGACACTCGCATGACCAAACTCGACTGTTGCCACAAAGAACCCGTGTGGTATTTCATCTTCGTTTTCGTCTTCGTCTTCATCGTTACCGTCGCCGTTGCCACTACCCTCATCCTCGTCATCATCAAGTTCTTCTTCCTCGCCGTCGACGTCGATCCAGGGATCCAAGTCTACATCAGCCTCCGCCCGTCCCTTGACATCACTGCCGATGGCAGATATGTCGTCTTCCTCGTCGTCAGCCTCAGGTTCTGGGTTAGCAACGCTAAAGAATGATCCAAATCTCGTTCTGAGCTCATCTTCCAGCCCCACGATGCCATTTTGCTCGAGGTCTCTCAACTTCAGAACAAGATCGAGCTCGCCGAGGAGCAAATCGCGTTTGGCACACGTGACCCACATAATCATCTCGTTGAGGTCTTCCTTGTCAAATCCCCCCATCACTGTCAAACTCGTGATGACACGCTTGAACATGTCATCTAGGCCGAGGGGAGACTTGGCAAGGGCTTCCCGGATGAGCTCAGGTTTGTTCATATCCTTGATTTCGGCAAGCATAGCTTGGCGAGCATGAACATACCATCGGAGCTGTTGCCGAGCGTCGTAATGATTTCCTTTCTAAGCCGCTTGCAGAGAACCGGGCGCATCTTTTTCAGGAGGGGGATCCCCTCGTCGACTCCTTTCTTGATGAATTTCTCAATGTCAGCCTTGGACGCGGAAGGTTGCACTTGTATAATCTTCGGCCGTCTCCTCTCTCCCCTCCAGGCATTGGACACGTTGTAATCCAGGTTGGGGCGCCCCAACCACATCAGTTGGATGGCAGGAAGCTTGCGTCTATTGAACCGTAAATCTGACAGGCTTTTGGCCATTTTGACGAGTAGCTCTTGATTTCTTGGCGTGGCCTCATCAATCTCGTCGATGACTACGAAGAGAGGCCTGGAAACCACCGTGTCGGCTCTGAAGGGTTTGACAAACAGACTCTCCCATATTGAGTTGGGACTAAGAAGATTCTTGTCTTCTCTGCAGACCGCGATGGCCAGTTGGCGGTAGGCGTCATGGAGCCTGGTGATTTGGTTGGCAATTGTTTTCAGAATGACCTCGGGCGTGTGCTGGGTATTCATGCCTTCCCTGATGTAAAAGTGGGCTGCGACTCAGGACTGGGACTTTCTCGTAGAATCTGGATGACTCGACACGCTAGATACGTCTTACCCGTCCCCGGTTTCCCCATGATCCACAGCACAGGGAATTCCATGCGAACCCATCTGTCAAAAAGCTTCTCCTTCCGAAGCCAATCGCCCGAAAGCTTGATCCTCGAGCTCTCGATGCCGGCATGGAATACCTCGTTGTCCCCGGCTGCACTTATGTAGAGGGCTTGCCGAAGCAGATTTCGGGTCCTGTCGGCCTCTGCTTTCTCATCCATGCGCTGTGCCGTTGTGTATGTCTTGGCCGTGATGAGGTTGATTTCCGTTCTCACCGTTTCGTCAAGTTGATCCAACGCCCCCTGGATTTTGTTTTCTTTGCCAACGACACGCCGCATCATCTCCTTCCCTCGCCCACGTTGAATAGCCGCCTCGCCCACGTTGAATAGCCGCCTCGGCTTCGCAGAATACATCGAGCACCGTGCAGAGAAGCTTGACAACAACCTTTCGGAGCTTGTGGTCCATCGTCCCCTGAAAATACTCGTCCAGGCGATCGCTGATTCTCGGATTCTTTTGAACAGGTCTTCGAGTGAGTCGTACGTGTCCGTGACGGCGGAGCTGGAGTCGATGAGGAAAAGGCCGGCCTCGACAATGATGGATGCAGGGGCGAACGGCGTCAGACCGATGCCGGCCTGCGCGACTTTGCCGAGCTTCTGCAGCTGGGTCATGGTCGTCATGAACGCACCCCAGAACTTTCTACGGGAGTTTCGAAATCCTGAGAAGTCAGACTCATGCTGTTCTATCACCTTATCGAGGTCGACGTCAGTATTTACCAGCGCTTTCCATTTCTCCGTCATAGATCCTCTCTTCGACTTGCTCAAGTATTCGCTCACTGTCTCTTCCCAGAGCTGTCTCAGCTCAGCGTTCTTGTCGTCCATCGCCATCTGCCAGGGTTGGGTTCTAATGGCCAGCACCGGTGTTACCACCTAGTCCAAGAAGGTTGGTACGGAATCGGCCACCCAAAGGGACGTGCTCTGTTCGCGAAAGGAAGGAGGGCGGGGATGGGAGGAAGAATACACTTGTTCACCATGCATCCCAGCTCTCCGCGGGGTTAGCGGGGAAGTTGCATCGAGCATCGACCGTGGCGTACCAAGAATGAGTCGATTGGCTCTATCCTGCGAAGACTTTCAACAAGTGATAAGCTTGATTGATTGATGTATTTATAGGGTTCCGCTCCGGAGGGGGCAATCGCACGGCAAGGCTCTCAAAGTCCTCGCAAACGCCAAAGGCCAGAACTAACTCTGAAATAAGTAAGGAGGAGATCCACCACCCTGAGTCCACCAATCCAATAGGAGAATCCTGGGCCGGTCGCGGGCCCGGCCGCGGGCCACCTGCGTTCCCGGACCTACATTACCTTGGCCCACCCCGGCCGTCGCACCAGATAACAAGGAGAGTGCCCGTCACTTTGTTCTAGCCATGACCGCCTCAACTTTCTCCTTCACTCCCTCTTCCCAGTCATCCCAACATACACTCAACACCACCGTGTCCCTCCCAAGATGACCCTCGGGGCTTCCAGGCGGCAACGCCCTCCCATTCCCAATCTTATGATTCTTGGCCCCGTCCGGATACAGATAATGCCACCGGAAAACACCGTCTCTCCGAAAGCCCAACCTCTCGGCCACCCGAATCGAAGCCGTATTCATACTACTGGTCAACCACTCGACACGCCGGAGACCCAAGCCTCCATCCTCGACGCTGTCCAAGGCATACTGCATCATCAACCCCGCCGCGTTGCTCGTGACATGGGTGCGATGATATGCTGGGAGGGTCACGACACCACCAATCTCGGTCGATAAATGCACACCCGACGTCCTGATGTAGGACATCATGCCGGCGAGCCCGCCTTCGTCGTCCTCGGCCGAGGGCGGTCGGGTCTTGTCGATGACGGCGAATGTCACCCACCCGGACACTTTTTGGGGCCATTCGACCAGGAATTTCTCAATGAACTCGGGGGTTGTGGTGAATGGCCCCAGTGGCATGTGCGCGTAGAGTTCGGGGTGGGGAGCGCAGCCGGAAACGAAGGCTTCGGCATGGCGCTCTACCTGTGTCCACGTTAGTGTGGGAGCGATGCAAGGTTCGGAGGAGGGGATGGAACGGACGAGGAAGGGTGTTAACTTGACACGGTCGTTGGCGAGTTCCGTGACGGGGAAGGGAAACGTGTGCTGGTCAGTCATGGTGAAATGCGTACTGTTGAGTTTGATGACGGTGTGGTAAACAGATGTAAGTTCAAGTTGTGGATAGTAGAAAACCCGTGGCTTTATTAAAGCGGTGTGTAGAGGCATATTCCCGCGCCCTTCATTGACATCGCGGTGTCCGATATCGCCGGCTCGGAGACCCGGTTGCATCACATGCACCATGGAGGATCAATGTGTATTGGAAGGGAAGCCTCCCCCACCTGCGCAGCCGCCGAAGAAAATGCACATGGGAAAGTCCTCGCAACTTCGCTTCATTCACTTGTCCAGTCCTTCCGGACCATATCCATGGCAGCCGACACGAGCACCGCGAATGCTCTCAAACTCGAAGATGCAACAGCAGATGACATCCCCGCACTCGTCGAAATCTGGTTCGCCGCATTTCACAACGACCCCGCCTTAGCACACCTGTGGCCTAACACAGGCGGCGTGCGAAAGTGGTGGGAAGACGCTAACCGGAATGACATGCTCAACAAGCTGACCTTCCATCGGTACATCAAGATCGTTGACACGGAGTCGACAGACCTCCAACGCAAACCACGCATTGCTGCCTGGGCGAAGTGGGATTTGTCGATGCCGGAAGAGAGGGGACGTCGTTACCCGCCATGGCATGAGGACATGCCTGCTGGGGAGTGTGATGTCTTTTTCGGCCGCGAGGAGACCGAGAGGAGGAGGGTAATGGGCAGCTTGAAGCATTTCTGTGAGTGAAGCAGTCCTGAGGTACATTGAGAGAAGGGCTGATCAAGGACGACTTGAACAGATCTCGACACGCTCGTCACCCACCCGGGCTACCAACGCCGAGGCGCCGGCCTAATGCTCCTTCAATGGGGGTGTAATCTGGCAGACGAACATGGTGTTGGCGCGTACGTGGATGCCAGCAAGGCTGGTGCGCGGTTATACGAGAGATGCGGCTTCGTCGATGAGAGTGGATCGGATGCTGGTGATGTCGCGTCCATGGCTCGGCGGCCGTAGCTTCAAGTCGTAAACACCTCCAGCTGTTCCGTACAAGTATTTGGTTGTTGCGGAATAGTCACACGAGTTCGGAGAACATGATCGATTCTGTCCAAAACTCAAAATCGCTCACCCACGCTTTCCCATCCTAGCCGCTGGTTTCCGGGAACTCTGTAATCTTCATTACACCAAACGCCGAAGATGCACTGCGCAAGCTCCGGGAGCGCAACAAATAAAAATGGATCGATACCACCTCTCTGGTGATGATCAATACCCCCCTCCACCTCCAGAGGAACAACTCTACGTATTTTTCGATGAGAATTTCCACCATTCTTGGCCACCTTTGGGAAGTTGAGGACCAAAAGACTATGAAAGATCTCGTCTACTAACCGGATAGGACAGTGGTGGCTCTGTTTTCCCCAAACATTGGTGTGGCCCTTGATGCTTTCCGCACCATGTTTCCGATGGGATACCCGGAGATGAGTCGTCTGTGGGAGCAACAGCGGCTCACCTCCGTCATCGCTAACCTTGCGGTCTTCTCTTTCGAAACTACCAATCCCGGCAAGTGAACAAAGAGGCCTACTCGGCGGCTTTCATGAATCTCGCTACCTACGTCATCGGATATTGATATATAGCAGAGGCGGAGGGAAGAGGCTGTCTTATCAACGGAATGCTCGTGACATGGAAAGACTCGGCCGCTATCCAGAGTCGACAAGAGAAGGGGACCTGGTGGCCCTCATATCGGGAGCACGACATCCTTACATACTCCAGCAGGAGGAAGCAGGATATAGGCTCATTGGCCCAGCCATTATTACAGGGCTCATGGTGATGGAGGGTGAAGAGTGTCCTGTGACGACAGATGAGGACGGGGTGGTGCAAGGTGAGGAGAACCTTGAGGGGTTTTAAGCTAATTTGAATTCAAAATATTGGCAATAATATGTCCGGGAAACTCCATATGATAATGAAGTACTAGTCGAGATCGACTCGGCGGGTGCTCAATGAGGAGAGCAAGCTGCCAAGAAATCAAGAAGGCAAGTCGGTCCCAGCATTTTCTAGGCCGCTTGGAATCCCGTTGCAGCCGGCACCCACCACTGCCACTGGCAGTCAAAATGGCGCTGTCGTGGCACCATATTGTTCATTTATCACCCTCGTTGCAGATACCGACCTGTTACAGTCGGTTACCCGAATCTCGAATGTGCCATTCTCGCGTCATCTTGCGGCACGAACGCGAGGTACACCAATTGGGTGTTGTCAAAACTGGCCAATCAGCTGCCTCAATGCGTCTGGGCGACGGCGGTCCAGGCTCCTGCAATGCCCGCAACGACGAGCTGGGTGCCACCGATGGTATAAACGATGGGCGAGACTCAGCCTTGGGTTTCCTCGGAGAGTCAGACGGATAAAAGTGTTTCAATAATGTTGGGGCCGTTGGGAGATATAAACACAAGAGCTCAAGTCATTTGCAGTCTTGACTTTGTTTGCACATCTCCCAACCACTACCACAACCAGCCACGAATATTTTTCACCGCACTGTTGCATCCCACGTAGCTTGGCGAACGGTCCAAGACAGATAATGAAATGATCCCGGCATATGATGGAGTGATATATCACCTCGCATCTCCTTCCCCGCCAAAACATGTGGGAGCACCTTCAGCTCCTCTGCCGCATCTTACTGGCTACAACCCAACCTAGCTTGGTGATATCTAGTCTTCAAGCAGATTAGAGGGGCAACGTGGGGGTCTAGACTCTAGAGACGGCAATTTGGGCCCCGGAGGATCGTCACTAGTAAAGCTACAACTCAACGTCCTCCGGCTGGGAGACCCCGGAATACGCCCAACGACGGCGGTCTCGACCCACACGGAGCGGATATCTGCTCGAAAGAAGAAACGCACGCCATTTTGCGATAAGACACGAAAACCTCAACATAGCATCGTCCCGGATCTAGAGACGGAGATAAGCCGCCAAGGAGGTCTGGCCAACATGTGAGCCATGCCAAGGTGCCGAGTACCAGGCCATCGGCACCGCTCACAGATGTCGGGCACTCCCCGCGAAAATGCATATATTACCCTACACACCCGCAAGGGAGTTTCATTCCCGACACCGATGCCACCATGACAGCGATCGTCGCGTGTGCTTGACGTTCCACAGCATCGCCACGCTCTCCGTTCGGTACCCGTACCCCTGAACAACCCCCCCCTTGGCCTCCCGCCATCATGCCAGTCGTTATCTCGCCCCGAGATGGGCCCACTGGCGCCCAAGACACGGGCACCGACCCCCCCGCCCCCCCGGGCATCTTCTCCGCCACCTCGTCCGACTCTGACGAGAAGAGCCCGGCCACCACGACCGTGACGGCCATCCCCGAGCTCGCGGTCCCGCTCGAGGAGAAACGGTTTTGGTGGCAGCGCACGCGCAACTTCGACGGCGACGCCATCGCGACGCAGCCGTCCGTGTACGACGACCCCGAGACCGCGCGGGCGTACGCGCCTCGCGCCGACTGGGAGAACCTGCGCCGGTTCGATCCGCTCTTCCGGTGGACGTGGAACGAAGAGTACCGGCTTATCCGTAAGATTGACTTGCGTATCATGGTCTTTGCGTGTATCATGTTCATGGCGCTCGAGTTGGACCGGGCGAATATCAGTCAGGCGGTGACGGATAATATGCTGGGGGAGCTGAAGATGACGACGGATGATTTTAACATGGGCTTTACCGTGTTTCGGCTCGCGTTTTTGTGTGCTGAGTTGCCGTCGCAGCTGGTGAGCAAGTGGATCGGGCCGGATCGGTGGATTCCGGCGCAGATTACGCTGTGGAGTATCGTGTCGCTCAGTCAGTTTTGGTTGAATGGGAGGACGACATTCTTGTTGACCCGGGCGTTGCTGGCGCTGCTGCAGGGGGGTTTATTCCCGATGTGGGTGTCTTGTCCAAGATTGATCGAGGGAGAGAGGAGAAGCTGACTGGAATCCCGCAGATCATCCTGTATCTGTCGTACTTTTACAAGTCTCACGAACTGTCGCTTCGGCTGGGCTTCTTCTGGACGGCCATGTCGATTGCCGATATCCTGGCTGGGCTCTTTGCTGCCGGCATACTCAAGCTCCGTGGCCATCTGGCAACGTCGGGATGGAGGTGGCTGTTCATGCTGGAGGGGTTGATGACGTTGGTCATTGGCCTGCTGGCATTTGTGCTCATGCCGCCGTCCCCAACCCAGACGAAGAACTGGTTTCGTGGCAAGAAGGGGTGGTTCACTGAACGGTATGCATGCTCCCTACTCTATCTTGCAGAGCCCGAGATCTGACAGACAGACAAACAGCGAGGAGAAAATCATGATTAATCGCGTCATCCGCGATGACCCCAGCAAGGGCGACATGCACAACCGACAGCCCATCACACCCAAGCTGCTCTGGAAGAGCATGTCCGACTACGACCTCTGGCCGCTATATATTATCGGCTTGATGTTCCAGCTGCCGTCCTCGCCCCCCGGGCAGTACCTGACGCTCACGCTGAGAGGGCTCGGCTTCGACACCTTCAAGACCAACCTGCTCACCATCCCTTCCGTGTTCCTGCACATGGTGACCATGATGGCCCTGACATATGTCGCCGAGATTTGGAAGGAGTTGACCTTCACGGCCCTGTTCGCCCAGGTGTGGATGTTTCCATTCATCGTCTTTATCTATGTCGTCGACATCACCCAGATCAACAAGTGGACTGCCTGGGTAATCCTCACCCTGCTGCTGGCTTATCCGTCTCGTGAGTCCCCTTCCCTCCGCCCTTTCCGCCTCTCAGAGACTGACACAAACCACAGCACACCCCCTGCAGGTAGGCTGGAACAGCCGCAACTCCAACACGGTCCGCTCCCGCACCGTCTCGGCAGCGTTGTACAACATGTTCTGCCAGACCGGCGGAATCATCTCGGCCAACATATACCGCTCCGACGACGCCCCGCGATACAAGCGCGGAAACGGCGTGTTGCTGGGTCTTCTCATCTCAAACATAGCTATCTACGTCCTCACTAAGGGGTACTACGTCTGGAGAAACAAGAGCCGGGATCACAAGTGGAATGCTCTCACGGCTGAGGAGAAGCAGAATTATTTGGACACGACGAAAGAGGAGGGGAATAAGAGGTTGGACTTTAGGTTTCACCATTAGTTGGTATTGGTGTGGGAGTGAGTTGGGGGCTGGGGGGGGGGGGGGGGGGAGGGGTTGAATTTTGGCATTCCTTTTGGGAAGTTGGCGTACTAGTTGGGTGGATGTACAAGTGCTCTTTTGTGACAGCCTCGAGACAAATGAACACTGGCGATCAATACCACTGTTCACTCGCGAAAAGTTGATATTCTTACTTTCAGAACTAGTGCAGGTTATCGCTGAAGTGATTCGAGATGTTTTGTCAAGAAACAAAGCCCATTTGCCGCTGTAGTTTGATATGATATCAAGCATAGCCTTCTCTTTGCCAACAATATAGTTGTAGCAGCAGCACCAGTCGGTCGGCCAACCCTTTCTTTCCCTACTTTGATGCTGTCGAGCTCTGTCCAGAGACCTCTTTCGTATTCACACCATAGGTTATGAATGTTCAGGCCATTGGCATTTGAACCAAAGCAATTCGCTGATGTGCTTTGGAAGTAAGAGATTGAACCCGCAATTCAAATTCCTGATGCTTCCTGTGAAGATCCAGGATTTTGGAGCTTCGATCTGGCTCGATATCTTTCTTTGCGTTGACGCACTGAAACCTGAAGTTTGACAACGACCGTTGGCAGTCATTGAGAACATAATAAATCCTCGGCCTGTCATCTGGCTCCTCATGCTAGTCTTGAGCTGTGGTTGCTGTCACTGGGCGGGGGGGACGTGATTTTCTGAACTTATCCCACCATGATAGTGGAAGAGTGTCAAGTTCCAAGCGAGGCAGTGAAGGTTGCCGAAAGCCAGTGTCTATCAAGTTCGTTTCGGCTTCATGCCCATACCCGACGGGCATCACACGGTAGGACAAGTTTCTGGGTGAGGAAGACTTGAAATGTCTATACTTTTCAATGAGTTTAGGCCGAATCTCCTGGTTTGACGGCGGTACCCAGGAAACCTCGCTGTGCCATATTGCCCGGCCCGATCCAGCCCACTGCTGCGTGACCCAGCCCGCACGGACCCGAGGTTTGGCTCGGAGGGTTCTCTAGTTTCGGTGTTTCCTCCTTTTGCCTTGGCCGAGGAGCTCATCGATCTTGCCGGTAATGTCCACCATTGGAAACGAGGTCTTGTTCCCAGCCACAGTCCCGGGCACAACGGGGTCGGCAAACCAATCAGTAACAGCATAGATGTGGTCGCCGATCTGGGTAGCTGAAGTGGTCAGCGCGCCCAGCGGCAGGCTGGGATCCGTCGGGATGAGGCCAAGGTATTCTACCGAGGTCCAGCTGGCATCTTTGGAGCGTAGTACAGCTACTCCGCGGGTGTTCTGGGCTACTAAAAGCACCTTACCGCCATACTTGAGCGGCAAGCGGATGGCGTCTCCGCGGATGATTGGCTCGTCGGGAGTGTGAGGGACAGGAATCGGGGTGCCGGTGGCGGCGGTAGCGTCGAAGCGGAAGAACTTGCCGGTGAGGCTGTCGAGGGTAATGATGGTGTTTCCGTGGATGGCAATACCCGAGTATCCACGTATCGTGTGGTTGACAGTTTCAGGGAGGTACCACGGGACGACTGTAGTGCCCTGGGGGTCGACTTTCAGGATGGAGGAGGGAAAGGTTCCACAGAAGTATGTGTTCCCTGCGGCGTCGTGTGTAATGTCGTTGAAACCACCATAAACACCCTTGGTAAGTGCGGTAACATTGAGGCTCCAGAGAAACTTGCGCGTCCGCGGGTCGTATTTCTTGATGAAGTTGTCGCCGCTAATGTTGGCGCCCGAGGTCTCGAAGGCATTGCCCTGGCCGACAATAACGGAAGCAAGGCCAGAGTGTTTGTCCCATGCAACACCACCCACGTGGAACTCCTTCACCAGCGAGGAACCGGGGAAGCTGATGACATCCAACTTGTCCTGGTAGGCGTCATAGATTCCGAAACTTGCGTTGAAGAGGATTCTGCACTCAGGTCAGGACTTGCTTGCACTGTAAAAGGGTGGAGCGGCATACCCGACGTAAACCTGGCACAATTTGGCATCCCAATCCATATTCTCGGGATACAATTGGTAGGCATCGATGCTGAAACTGCCCTTCTTGAACGGCGGGCACCCGGAGGCTGGGGCGGTTACGACTGGAACATCACCTGGCCTTTGCAGCTCCTCGTCCCGGAAGGTGACCTTGGTGTCCCGCGGCGACAACACGCGGCCCATAACGGTGGGCGCGAGCAGCGCTGCAACACAGAGAATGGGGGCAGTCCACATGATTTCTATCCGCTCTCTCTAGCAAAGACCCAAACTTGAAAGACTCCTGCGATTGAGGGAAGGGCGTAAGGCGCGGTTCAAATGGGCGAGAAGTATTTGGCCAAGTTATAGGGCAGCGGCATCGAATTGGCGTCGGGTGTTCTGGGCCTCGGGACGCGCAGCGAACTGCTGTCGGGTGCCTCGGGAGTTTTCAAGGTTGCCGTGCCGTCCCCCGCCCGGTACATGGTCGCAATATCGTGTCGCAGTCGGTAAATTGCCTGCAGTTTTGCCATGCCGCCGGCTGGGCTCCATGGAAGGGGTGTAAATGCGCATTCGTGCTGCTTCGTTCTCCGATTCGTAGCGCTTTGCCGGATTGCTCAATCTCTCAGACCCTCGATGAATCATACTACAGCGGGTTGAAAAGGGAACACATCGCTAAAAACGGGATATGGACCAACTTGTCATGCTTGCCGGCTTTGTCCTCTAGCCTCCCCTCAAAAACAGACGGAAGAAGCAGACACCAGAAAGCAGTGCAACACCTAGTACCGAGTCTTCTATGGTAGACTCGAGTGAAGACGCCTCATTCGATTACCCGGCCGAAGACGATGAATCTCACCGAGATGATTGGGGGGTCGATATGCGAGGTGGAGGTGGAGGTGGAGGCAGGCGCACGGCAGCTGCCTTGAGATTTCGACTCCGCCCGCCAGCGTTTTGTGGAACACACCCCCGGATGCGCGCGGGGACCTCGAGCGACAGTCTGTAGTGGGAATGGTGCACCCTTGGGCAGAAACCAGTTGCAGCCAGGCGTCCTGTTGAGTCCAGAGTGGTGCCCACTGCCCACCTTTTTCCTGGAGCCACTGCCATTGATAAAAAAATACATCAATCATCCTTCCAACCACCTAGGAACCCCACGATAATTCTCTGGCCGATGTTGGCAACACGCTAGTTTCCGTCCGTCGCTGTCAGCCTGGAACTCCACTGCCAACGTTGACCGCTCTCATTGACTTCTCAGTTTCCATGTTTTGTTTCACCGGATCACATTTGTTTGGTCAGGGCCCCCAGAAGGGCGGGGTCGGGTACTGCGCCTGCAGAGGTGCCACGCCCCAACTCCGCCCTGCAAACTGCGAATGAAGCTGCATCAAGTCTCGAAATGCAGCATTTCCCTTTGGGCCCCACTCTTACTGTAGCGCCTCGAAGATTCAACGCTCGCCGAAACCCACCATGGCTCTTGCCCCGTTGCCAGCAAGTTCAAAGACGAGAAGCGACTGATGAAGCTTCAACGCCGCAATCCGAACCTATCAACCTCGCCGATATGAAACTGTGGTTCCTCGCCGGAATCTGCTTCGTCACGGCCGTGGCCGCAGACGCTGGAGATGATTTTTCCAACAACCTGTTTACCGATTTGGCCCCGTACGTATTTCGCAGCTTCTTCCTACGCATCCCGTACTAATCCTACATCTCTACTTAGCCTCCTGGCGCTGTTTGGCGAAAGGGTTACCATGCAGTTTATGAGCCAATCTATGGGCTGGGCCGATAATATTATTCTGGCAATGGCCCCATTGGGCATCATCACCGCCGTCGTGGGTGCCATCCGCGTTGGCGGTCCATCGTGGCTCAAAGTCATCATCGGGAGAGCGCGGGAGAGCCGCGCCATTGCTGAGTCTGAACTAATGTCGTCTACGTCGAATGAAGTGTGCGAACTCTGGAACGGCCAGGAGATTGTTAGAGTCATGGGGGAAGGACTAATCCGAGAATTCATCCTCCTGTCACCTAAAGGTAGCGCCGAGAGCCAGGATCATGTCGAGGTGATGAAGCTAGAAGATAAAAAACAGAAATATCTAAAGGAGCGCGGTAAGTAGAGCAACGCTTCCCCCAATGGCCTGTTATCTCACCATTTCTTTTTTTTTTCCGCCAGACCTCACCTTTCCGGAATGCGCCACTGGAAAGCTTGATCATCACGAAGATGACGAGACTGGCGGTTTGGAAAGCTCGCATAATCACCGCCCCTTGGTCGTCATCCGAAATGTAACCGCTGCAGCGCCGAACCTCAGCCTCAACATTTTCAGCCAAGTAGGAAGGGGCGAGTTGTATATGGCCGCCATACTCGGCATCACCCTTCAGTTGGGTGCCCTTATCTACGCCGGGTTCGCTACTCGCCGCCTCCAGTTGCTCAAGAATGGAAACCCTGTCGCCGACTACGCCTTTCCGTGTACTGTATCCGGCACGCTACTCTTGGCCATTGGCACGCTACTTTGTGCCCACGTTGTCGAGAGCGCTACGTTGGAGAAGCGATACTGTCCGGCGGCCGAGAGGGAGGCCCGAGTTATCTGGCTGCAGAGATCCGGGACTGTTAGCGACCAGGAATTCAAACCGTTTGTCATCTTTCCACGGAATGCCCAGGCTCTTATCACCACTTCCCACCGAGCTAGTAGAGGGGGAAGTCGAGGCGGCGAGACGGACACGGCTGCCCCCGGCATAGGGACCAAGTTCCAAGAGTCGATCACTACCGCAGGTGTTCTACTTAGTATCTGCGGCTTCGTCGTACAGTTCACCGGTCTGCGCGGCATGCACTGGTCAGCTTCTGTCGCCCAGCTTGGCGCAATCATTATCATGACCAGCCTCAGAGCCTGGCTCCGTCGGAATCTCGCCCAAAACCCAGAGGCCTGCTCCCTGACACCCGAGTACGAGCTAGACTGGCTAGCCACAGCTCTTGGAGGCCACCCAGCAGCTCCCGTATTACGCTTTCCCAAAAACGACGGTAGCGATCCACACTGGAGAATTGTCGCGGTGCAGGATATAGACAGCTTGGGGGGGCTCGAAGAGCATTCAGCGAGTTCGACAGCTGATCTCCAAGGTAATTGCTGCGATTCTTTATCCAGCGCCCACAGCGTCATGAAGATACGGAGAGAGCTTGGTGAGCTCGCCGGCTGGCACGGGCCAGCGTCCGTGGAAGCTATCTCCTTGGCTCGCGCGATTGAGGAGGCGATGGGTTCCCTCTTTAGCCGTTCTAAAAAGGAGTTCACCTGGTCACTTGGGGCACACCAGTCTCTTGGGCGGGACAGCCGCGAGCCGATACACTTTCACATTAAACGGCACGAGGATGCATGGAAGGCCTACGCTGACGAATTCGAAGCGGCGCTCTCCCTGTGGCTATATTCCGTCGACCAGCTAGAGAATGGCGCATCAGGGGAGCACAAGGGGCGGTCTCCGGACGGCAGAAGCGCTGAAAAGAACATTCGAACCACTTGACACCTCAGTCCGCCCTGCGAATCCACCGTGGTGTAGCATAGGACCGCGCTCGGGTCCCTGGCATGGAATAGGTATATGTACGATATCTGTTCCGTCGATCGAGAACAAGCCAGCCCGCGAAGGGTATCTCGAACGGTAATGCCCGATTTCCTCTAGGCACCTCAATATCCTTGAGAAATTCACAAATCGAAGCTGGTCACAGGCAACCACCCCAATCTCATCAGCATACCCCATTTTACGATTCCTTGCTTCATCTCACAGATGACCAGACTTACTTGCCGTTGCCCTAGGACTTCGACTTCGCCCTCCGCGGCTCGTGGCGGCCGAAACAGAGGCAAACAAGGTACATGTACATTGAGCCGCTATCTCGGGACCTTATATGCCCGGAGGGTAAGAGGTGAGGGATTCCAGGGTGGCCCGCTCAGCAGCGCCTTCGAGATCTCCCCAGACCATTACGCGCTTGATCCTCGTTTCCCAAATGCCTCTCCTCGTCGCTATGGTCGTCTTAGCGCTCCTCGCCGTCCGCGTTCTGCTCGTCCTAGCCGATGAACGCTTCAATAGAGAGTCGATCGCGGTCCGGGGTGGGTAGTAGAGAACCACTGCTCGAGGGTAGAACAGCCAATTTTACTCTGTTTGTTTTTTGGCTCTTTGCGCCGTGACAGATGCTTGGTGAGGTGGGGACGCGGGGAAACGCCCGCGTTCGGGAGTACATCGAAAAGAGGTCTCTTTGGCAAGACGTGACTCGGTCGCTCTCTTGCTGGAAATGGTAATTCGGATGAGCTAGACCGCTTCCAGGTCGCCCAGACCTTCTTCTCCTCTATGCCCGACGACGTACTCACAGCCTCCCTCGGCAATCCCAGCTTCCTGGGTCCCACCCAGCTCGACCAGTTGCGCGGCCATATCCCCGAGGCCTTTGTCGTCCTGGTCGATAGCTGTGCCAAGGTCTGTGGTATCTCGACTTCCACCTGTTCGAGCCCGAGCCACTTAGGCACACTATGTATGGCTCCAGAGGGAGAGAGAGAGCATCGGACCCAGAACTACTAGTGGCCCAAGAAAGAGATTGTTGGTGCTGATGATGATGGAAATGCAGGTGGTACATGTTTTTTTGAATTCATTATTGTTGTTGTGGCATGCACGGATATGAATTCGCATGCCATTGTAATTAGATGGTAATTGCTCGATAGGAAGATGCATAAACGTATTGCTAGGTAATAACTGGTAGGCCACTTTCACGAGTCGGTTTCTCTCTCACCTCATCAGCTGTTCCTGTGGGCTGACTCGGTGTGTATCAACCAAGCCGACATCGCAGAACGTTCATACCAAGTCCCTCAGATGGACGCCATCCATTTTTCAGGCTATAGCGTGCTCTTCTGGCTCAGTGACTTTGTGTTGGAGGTGGTGCCCCACCTCGAGGGTGCAGGGTGCACACGCCACCTCGCCTAGCTAGTGCCTCTTGGGCCACACCCAGATAGCTGTTGCAGGGCCAGGAAATCCTGGCCCACAACACCACCAATCCATCAACACTTTTCCATTGCTTTGTCTCGCCCACACTTTGCCCTTACACTTGACGAAGCCCGAAGAACAATCAGAACCCATCAAGTATTCGACGCAACAGGCTCTCAGACCCCCTTCCTAGACCTGATGGACGTGGAAGATCTGGACGGATTTCCGATGCTCGACGACAGCTTGAAGCATAATATCGATTCCAGCGGCGATGAGCAGGCGGTGGTATCGCCGTAGGACCTGGATATAGCAAGGGCCAGGGCGTGGATTACCGGGCAGGGGGATGTTGCGTGAGTCCTGGGGTCGCAGCGGGTTCTGCGGCTGGTTTTTTTCCTAGACATTCATATAATACAGTATTAGTGCATTTCCCCTCAACTCGTACCCAGAACATATGGAATGTTAGCAGACACAAAGCTCAGCCCACCAACCCCCCCCCCTCCCCCCATAAAAAAAACCTTTCCGTATCACTACAACAGATGTATTAACACCTTACCCCGAGCCCCTCTTCCCAACGCACCTCCCCACAACCCCCTCCCACCCATCCTTCCCTTCCCGGCCCTCCTCCCCCGTACAAGCGGCCTCAACAGGGCCGCGAGGATGCCAGGCGCGCGAATTCGTCGTCGAATGGCGTGCCCTCTCGCGGGGTGAAGCCGGCGAAGCGGGGGAAGTGCGATTGTGGGGCTGACGGCGATGGGGTGTTGAACGGAGCCGAGGTCAGGTCGATGGGCCCCTTTTCGATGTCCTGTTCGAGTTTGATGCGCGGCTGCGCCGGGAAGCTGGACGCGATCTTTTGCGACATTGTTGCGGCGACACGAAGTTGTGATGTCGATCGAGGGCCTCGAGAGGAGACGGGTTGGAAACTGGGGGTGGAGCTGCTCTTTGTTCGCGTTCGCGTGGAGGAAAAAGCAAGGCAATATGAAAGGGGCGATGATGGTGAGCCAGCCACGACACTTCAAGCTAATTCTGATCTCTATCAGTTATAATTCTAGTGTCTCCAAGAATAATAGTTTGAGTTAGTTAAGATGAAGATTTACGACCAAGTCGGCTTAAATCAGGTCTTCCAAATGAGCCATTTATCGACTTGGGTAACAACGCGAGCAACTTCCTCCGAATGCACTGGGCGGCAAAACGTTCGATAGGCCTTAGGGCCACGGGCACCAACCAGCCAAGCGCCGAACAAGACAATATTGACTGGGCGCCACACGTTTTACTACCCAAGCTGCGGGCCAGTGTCTAGGTCTCTTTGCCAACGGCTGGTAACAGCGCGCTTCCGTAACAGCAAAACGGTGCCCGAAGTCCCATAAAGAGGATGACAACACCCGAGGAAAACTTCAGGCATATTAAACAGAAGCTCTGAGCTGGCAGGTCTGGATCTCTTTTATTTAAACGTCGCCGGATGTTTCCACCCCCCCGGTGCAGACCAGATTACGGCAGTGACGTTTTCCACCCCAACCAAACAGACGACACCAGTCCGATAAGCCATGGAGTGTTGCGGCGTATCGGGGCTGCTGTTGCGGCCGGGGCTCGCCCAGAGTATATATTCTCGCGAAGCCCATACCACGGCTACTCTGTAGACTGTAGAGACTATTTCACCGGCTAGGCTTTATAAGAGGGGTGGAAATCGGTATTCATGTTACTTTGTTCTTCGATTTATAGCTCCTTGACGGATTACTCGATATTCCGTCCTAAGTATCTTTACCAGTGGGACGCGGATTTATATCGTTAAACGACTAGTGAATAACACAGTGGATAGATAGAATATAGGAGACTCGTAGATTCAGGATAGAATTGGTATTAATATCCGAAGATCTTTCCCGTTAAATCTAATTTGCTTAACTACCAAATTTTTATTAAATCAGTAATACATTATAATAGACTATACAGAGTAAGACGATGGGAAAAATTTGTATATGTGGCCATCATATTAGGAATATAATCATGATAGGAAAGGGATCGACCTTTAACGCATCTCGGTGTTGCGATAGGCATTTTTCCCGACTTATCTAAATCAATTCGATATCCTCCCTCTGGTGGGTTCGTGTCAGTCGCCCCCCCCCGTATAGTCGTACGTCCACCATCATCGCCCTTGCAGTGTGGGCTCTTTTCACACTCTGACTCTGGATAAGAGTCATACTTGATTTCGTGCTGCGCTGTCTCCCTCGTGCCCGAATCGACCGCTCTTTGGAAGATATCACCCCTGAAGTTAAGGATCAGGAATATTGAATCGGGTGAGATATTTCATGAATAAGTCTGCGCCGTTCCTGCAAAACAGCTCACGCACTAGTAGTTTCTGGTTAGGATGAGGTGCGACAGTCAACCTCTGTAAGCCGCAAACGATAGAGCCAACAACTTTTCAGAAGCTGAGACGGCCCAACGCGGTCTGGACGGCCAAAGGCAAATGTGTCAAATCAGGGATGCAGTGAGTGCAGATGGACGACACCACCGCTGTTACGGCGTATACTTTGTAAACGACTTTCAATTTCTACAGTAGGGGATCACAGTGGCCTGTCTGGGAGAGAGGGGTTCCGAGACCACGTCGAGCTGCCTGAGGTGCGCCACCAAAAGCCGAGGCTGGTTCAAGTTGAGATACTTACCCCCCGAGTCATAGCCTTCCCTTTGGAATTGTGTCCCTTAATTCGACGGCCTGAGCAAAATGCCGAGAGCATCCAGGAAGCACCTCCAAATTCACGAAATTAATGTTTGCCGAGCTGAAGGCCAATGCTAGTACCTAAATCGCCCCGAGCTCTGTAATCGACAGATCTTGACTTCCCCCATCAAGCCATCGACTTTGCGCGTCAATGGCTGGCCCCGACGCGGTCTTCCCGTCTGGGCCCGTCTAGGTCGTGGCGATATATCGTCAGAGATGCCAAGGCGGGGCACAATTGGGTGCTGTCGAGGGAACCGATGACGTTTCGAACTCGGACTTTCTCCCTGTTCTCATTTATGCATTTATGCACGGACTCGGGGCCCAAAAACCATTAACAAATCCTAAGAAGGCTCTACTTCTCTCATGTAGGAATTGCTATTGGTCCGGGATAAATACCACACCTCGATCCTATCCAAACTCGACTCATATCGGCTGACACGCTCGAGCCCTGCAAGGACGACAATGTAAGTATGATGGTAAGCATGAACACCGCCCGTATCAAGTCCGTATATCGAGTTGAAAGTATTACGCCGTCCAGGTGACGGCAAACTAAGGAGGCCGTCCGTTAATTATCCATAGCTACCTTAACCATTGTGGGCCGAATCCTCTCACGGAGCAACCGGGCACCAATCGGATGATCCGGAAATAGGGTGCCTCGGAGGATGGCATCTAGTGTGCGGCGTGAGGTAGGCTGCGGCGTGCTGAACCACGTGGCGTCAATGGTAATCATTTCGGCAAGGGGCGTTGCAAATTGCAAGGACTTGGTGGTATGGCGCAGCAGCTTAGGATAGCGACCACCTACCTAGTACCTAGGTAGGTAGGTAACCAACGGGAGAACAAGGGGTATAAGAAGCGTTCCCCCATTGTTACGACAAGAGAGGCCTAATCATTTGACCTTTCCCGCCAGACCCAGACCACAACATCCAGCAGTATGAAGCTCCTCATGACCAGTGCTCTTCTCGCCGGCGCAGCGGCGACAGACCTCCTCATCCCCCTCTACCAATTCCCAGCCAACAATGGCCAGGCTTGGGCCCCCATCGAGCAAGCCATGACCGAGAACCTCAAACTCACGCACAAGATCATCATTAACCCAAACAACGGCCCCGGTGGCCCCGGGCAGGGCATCGAAGACCCGCAATACGTCGCCGGCTCGAGTGCCCTCGCCTCCCACCCCAACGCCCAGCTCCTCGGATACGTCCACACGTCGACGGACGGGGGCACCACCCGCTGCAACGTACCTTGGGATCAAATCACGGCCGACATCCGGACCTGGTCGACCTGGGTGTCCAGGGGTATCAAGATACAGGGCATCTTCATTGATGAGGCGCCTGCCAACACGGCCAACAGCTGCGTTCAATACATGCAGAACCTGACCAACTTTATCCGCAATGACAAAGACCTGCTCTTTCCCCAGCGTCTTATCATCTTCAACCCCGGAGGGACCGGCACGCTGCAGCCCTACTACGACATGAACCCGACCCTCATCGTCTCCCTCGAGACGTGCTTCGTCACGCCTGACAAGGCGCGCGTTGCCTTTGACCAGTGCAACCCGGAATTCCCCAACTGGGAGCGTTACGACCACGACGGCTACGGAAGCTCCATTGACAAGGTCCTGTTCCCAAATATCGGGGAGTTAAACGGGCCAAGGTCGGCCATCTTGGTCCACGGCGCCCACGATACGAACGGCCCGTCAGCGAACCTAGACGTTACCGAGGAGACGCTGCGGAACATGATCAACACTGTAGTGCAGAGGAAGATTGGGGCAACGTTTTTCAACGCGGCCGGATATCATGAGTTCTCAACTGGGCCGGCGAATATTGTAACGGTTGCGAGACTGCTGAATGCTGCGAATACCGGTGGTGGGCGCGCTTAGAGCTCGCCAGATGCCGACCGAGGTGTTTGGCAAGGCGTCCCGGGGTTGATACGGCCAAGGTGCCTAGGTAAGGTAGGCAAACTGATTTAACTACTGAAAAGTATTACTACTATTATCAACAACTTTCTAGGGACCAGGCACATACGTGGGAGACGATTCATTAGGGCGAGCGGTGTCGCGGCAACACTGACAAGGAGCATAGCATGTCCCGATCCGGACGCTTTCCCTCTGTCCAATAAATCTTTTACGCGCTCCACGGCATACGTTGCATGTGCCGCAGCGCATTATCAAATATTCTGAGAACCCGTGAGCTTGAGATACAAATACATCAAACCTCTGTCTCCGTAATCAAATGTCACTACGACGCCAAACCCAACCCAAGTGCATGCCTAGTCGATTTGGCTGTATTTGAATCATATCAAACGCTGTGAGAAAACAGTGTCGATCATACTACCCTACAGTTCGGCGGACTGCGGCACAGTACAGCAGCACTGCGTACGAGGTGGGATGAGGATTGGGGAAAAACGCACCTCCCATCGATTCGAATATGAGCAGAGTAAATAAGGTACCTAGCAGGAGGAAGGGTGGTCCCGATCCCATGTCGAGATCTAAACATGAGGTAAGGACCAAATTAGCCAGGCGTGTCAACACTCTGTTGACATCCTCTTAAACCTAGGGCCATTTACAGGCCCAGAATTCCTCGCCGCAATGCACAAGACTACCCAGCTAGACAGGGGACATACTCCATTCCGAAGGTTTCCCGCTTCCTCTCCCGATGCGGCGTGGCCAAGAGCGGCCCGAACGGCTGATGGAATGTTGTCTGTTGAAGACACTATAAAACCCCCTTTTCTCTGCGTAAGGTAGCGCTGTCAGCGTCGCCCATGTCGGTGTCTGATTCTCCCGTACCAGGGCTTTCCGGGGTCGGGTGCTTCAGCTGAACGGTCAGCCCGGAGAAGCGATCGGACGGGGCGCTGGATAGGGCATACCCGATCTGCGCGACGCCGGGTTCTCCGTTCCCGGCTTGACTCTATTCTGGACACAGTGTCCGAGTGGCTGCCACCGCCCGCCCCTGGAACGTTATCGTGCCAAAGTGGTAGTATTTGGATAAAGCGGCTACTACAGTTGGTGGACTCTGGCTTTGGTTGTGTTGTTCCTCAGCTTTTACCCTTTAGTAGCAGTTTCTACTTGACTATTACGGTACCTAACCGCCCCAAGTCACTGCTCAGGACATTTCAGACGTATTGATAGCACAGAAAACCCGAAGTATCCATAACTTCAGAGACGGTCCTGTTCTCCACCATCCCATAGAGATAAAGTAGGTGATTCAACGTTGTCACGTCCCCCGGGTCCCCGTAGATTGCAGGCTTTCTAAACCGTATTGTCAGCTTATGGGGCTTCAGTAAGGGTGTGTAGTTCGGGGCGGTAGCTCACGGTACGTCGTCTGGGCGGGTCAGGTTAACCGGCGTGAAGCCACCTGGTGGAGGTGACATACCCGGAGGCATCACACCCGGTGGCGGACCCCCGACGTTGGCGGTTAGGTTCGCCCAGTTGTTGCCCCCAATTTCCTTGAACCGGGATGACGGATCTTGGGCCTGCCACTGCCACCAGAGCTTGTCGAGCCAGGCGTGGTGCAGGAAGAACAAGGGGTCCCCGGGACTCGAGATGGGGTTCAGCATCTGTCAGAGTTGAATAGAGAAGAATCTGTCAGCCGCCGGTTCCTGGAACGGTTTTGCGGGTCCATTGTCACAGCATGTCACCCACTTCTGCGCCGATGCCACCGTGGCCAGCTCCATGCGGTCCTCCCTCAATGCAAGGCCAGAAATCGAGGAAGGCCGTCATATTCATGCATCGATTGACGACAGCTGGCAGTGCTGCCATGCTAAACATGTCGTTGACTTGGCGTTCGATGCAATGGTCGTGGATGATGTATCCGGGGCCTATCGGGTTGGTGTAGTTTGCGAATGGGCCATCCCGAATACAGCCGTTCGGGCCGGCTCCGTCTCCGCCGAACCCGAGGATGGGGTCTAGTAGCATTGACTTTGAGAACGCGCCGGCGTCGAGCTCTTCTTCCCAGTAGCTATGTATGTCAACAGTATTAGCAGGTGGCCGACGGACACTGTTAGATCGAAAGAAACTTGACTAACGGCTGTGAGCCGGTGTAATTACACACTACTCGCAGGGCTTTTTCGTGTGCCCATACAAAAAGTCGGTGAAAGGGAAGAAATTGGCCCTGCACAGTGGCATGTCAACATCCACAATGATGAGGCCTTGGAGGGCCTGGGGGGCGACAATACCACAAAGTGGGCAATCTCAGTTTGCAAGGCATGGGCCGCCTGGAACTCATCGAACTTGGTTCTGCTTCCACGTATTCCGAGGTTCGCAGGCTTGCGCATGAGGCACAGCTCGGCGTCGATATATGACCTTTTTTCTTCGTCTGTGAACGTGTGCCTTTGGAAGAGCGGACACCAAGTTAGCATCGACGTCCTACTAGATTGTGAGGCTCTAGAAAAAATTGAAGAGGTGGCCCTACCATCCCTGCCGGGTGCTGAGAGTTCCTCCACAGCCTCCAGAACTGGCACCAGCTGTGGCGGTATCTCGTGGATTCTTATGAGGCACCCGCGCAGATGCTTTGGAAGTAATG
Organism: Lasiosphaeris hirsuta; assembly: GCA_030549175.1. Taxonomy (NCBI): domain Eukaryota; kingdom Fungi; phylum Ascomycota; class Sordariomycetes; order Sordariales; family Lasiosphaeriaceae; genus Lasiosphaeris; species Lasiosphaeris hirsuta. The sequence goes on from JAUKUA010000001.1 coordinate 8,270,463, forward strand.
GCAAATGCGGCCAATGCCCAGTGGGAGAGAGACACCATCACGAAAATTGGAAAACGGACGTTCCAAATTCAGGGTCCCTGACTTCAAATAACTCGGTGGCTCAGCACAGTAATAGTCAAGACTTGTCGGTAGAGCCTGCATCAACTGCCCATAGGGCTTCCACGTAATGAAGCGTTTTTAGATGGATGCAATTTGTTTCGAACCGTGCTAAGACCTTCCCCGCAAACCGGCCAATATATGAGGCCGCTAATAGCAGAGTTGGGTCAAAACATTTCAAGCACCCGTCATTTGCTGTGGACTGGCGGCTAAGTGATAATACCATCGATTGCTGGATGGTTGAATTGCCGGACAAAAGTGCACCAAGCACACCAGGCACAGCAAAGGCTCTATTGCCGTTCTTGGTTGCCGAACCCGATGCCTCCTCTCCGCAATAGCCATTGAAGGAGAGACATTGGTGAATGGGGCTCTATCCTTGCCGAGCACTGGCACAGAGTACAAGCAGGCATCGAGAACTTTCACGCGTATCGCAAAGCCGGGAAACAAGCTCGCGTCGAACAGGGATAACAGTCCAACTCCGGGCTGAGAGGATCCCAACGCCCCTAGAAAAGAGAGTCGGATAAATAAGGAGAAGAAATAAAAAGAGGAAAAAGTCTCAAAGTTTTGTGAGAAAAGAAAGGAAACGGTAGAATAAGGACAGAACTTCAAGACACATGGGGTCGAGCAGGAGAATAGAGAGGAGATAGCAACAATTCAGACAGCACCCCAACTCTTCCTTCCAGGAAGGCACAAGAGAACCGAAGGACAGGGCCACCTTGTGATGCATCCCCCTTCCCCTTCAAGTCGGGCTTGAGATGGTCCGGCGCTTGATCAGATCCACCCCTTGGTACCTCTTCCGGCCGGCATGCCTTCTCGACGACGAGCCCGACCCGGAGGAGATCCTGCTGGTTGGTATGGCCAACCATGTGCGTTGCCGAGGACGGGGGCTAGTATCGATTACTCGGGGGCTCGTAATCACAAAACTGCAGGTGGGGCCGGCGCTCGAGGAGGTGCGGTGGACCAAGGCGGTGCGGCATAGGATCGGACAAGAGATTAGGAAACTCAGGACATGTTGGAGGTGCCCCTCCCCACTGGGGAAGTTGCCCCTCCACTAGCGCCCACGGTAAGCGAGGCCACTAGTCAGGCCACCATCTGTGCAGGATTTCAATGAAGCCGGAGCAGCTCAGCATCTAAGACGAGATCGAGGAACGCTGAGCTGAAACGGCTCCAATCGACTTTGTTCGTGTATGGCGTCTTGGCCCAGCACAACGTGATGGTCCGGAACGTGTTAATATTGTGTGTAAGTCCGGCAAATCCCTGGTGTTTTATGCTCTTTTTTGGACCTCGTCCAATCTTTCCAATCTTTTTGTCATGATTCTTCCGCTACCCGTAAAACACAAGATTAATATAACCAACGCCACCTTACATCATAACCCCGTCTTTGTTTTTTTCTCTCAACGCTGCACTCTCGCCTTCCAAGTAAAATGCTCTTTGGGTGCCTCAGCCAACTCCCTCATGGCCTCAGCATCGCCCGCCTCGGGCCCCCTCTCGATAATGACAGCCTCCCTCGCCAACTTGGCATACTTGACCGCCAACCGCGCATCCCCCAACATGTTATAGCTCAACGCAACGAGCGTATACGCCCCGGCAACCCCGGCATCCAACCTCTCATCGCGATACAACTTGACCAACTTCCGCAACAGCGCCGCGTCCACCCCGGTGCTCTGGAAATCCCCCAACACCCCCTCCACCCTGCGAATCTCCTCCAACCTTGCATCCGACCGCCTAACAGCCTCCTCCCCCAGGCTGCACTGCGAGCACGCACACTCAAACCCCCAGGCCATCTTGGCGCGCTGCCTGCGCCTCTCGCGGCTCTCGAACGAGTCGAGGTACGAGATGGCCAGCTCCTCGCCGGGCGCCACATCCCGCACCACCGTGGTGGTGTGCACCAGCCCACCCCCCGCTACGCGGAACGCCACGTTGGGCCGGCAGTCGTGGTTGAAGCGCGACACGGCCGGGAAGTTGCCGTAGTGGTGGCCGTCGGCCCCGCCCAGGTCCATCTGGAAGGAATTGGTCGCCAGGATGTCGGCCACGCGGTGCCCGCCAAAGTGGCCCATCTGCGCGAGGAAGGCGGCACGGAGCGGTGGGGGGAGGTGGGTGATGGCCTGGTCGAGGAGCGGGTGCTGCTCCGCGGCGGGGATGGTTTCCAGGAAGCCGCGGTGGATTAGCACGGCTGGGGACTCGGTCGTGACCACGGCGCCGCGGGACAGGGTCTGGTTGGCGATCATGCCGAGGCCTTTTCCCGGGACTAGGGAGAGGTGGTAGGATGCGGGGACCGGGCGGGAGGGCTCGATGGCGCGGAGCTTGGGCAGGGTGGGCGAGGTGGTGATGGCGACCATGCCGCGGCCGTGGGCGAAGCCCGGGTTGGTGAAGATGCAGTACGGGCCTGCGCAGTGGTGCGTAGCCTCCCATTTGGAGGGGGGCAGTGTCTCGTGGGTCCGCTGTTGACTGCGGCCCGACGCCTTCTTCTGAAAGGCCGTCGTCGTGTTGGCTCCCGACGGATTATCCCCCCATTCGTCGATTGCGCAGGCGAGACGGGGCGGCGGTGGCCGCCAGAGACAGGAGTCTGCTGGCTTGAGCAGCGCTCGGTGTTGGATCGCGCTTGCGCACGACGCGAGCAACAGGGGATGAGAGAGCCTCATTGTCGATTTAAAGATTTCAGCCAAGTATTCTAGAGAACGTAGCATGGCGCTGAGAATGATGTTGAGATTATGATCGAGGTCGAGGTAGGTAGGGCTGTTTCGTGTTTCATGACCCATGGCTGAAACTGTTCAGGGGTTCGGCGCCAAGACTGTTTCAACGCCACCGTCACATCATCACGGCATCACGCACGGGAACACGCCGCGACCCGGCACCAGTCTCGATTCACGCCCCCGAAGAAATCTTGTGGTTTTGCTAACCACCAACTCCTTTGGTCCACATTCCATTCTCTGCGAGAAACGTCGTTTAGGGGGGTTGAATGGTTGAGCTTTTTCGCCTCCAGAATTTCTTCAATCTTTTTTAGGTCCTCTCGATGAATATTTCGTCGAGGTTTACAAGGGGAGGGAGACTCGTAGCCAATATCAGTAGGCCGGGTTTCTCGCGTCTCGCAGCCGCGACACGGCGTGCATCCGCGCACCACGGCATCACGAAGAACCAAAGTCAAAGAGGAAAGGTGGAAAATCAAGCACGGCGACCTAGAGAGGCTCCTTATGAAGCTTGGCAGGTACCGGAAAACACACGAAACATTCCAAAATAAGAAACTGGAGCATGGAGCGTCATCTATTCGCCCCACCCGAGCGGACAGATGTCGACTTTAACCGGTTGGGTGCACTATGCCACCATATGATCTGGGCGCCGGTCGCCTATCACAGTTCGGCTTTACCTATTGCGAATAACGGCTGAAAGAGGGTTGGAATTCACTAACCACATCTTGACGATCTTGAGCCAGCGGAGCATGAAGCCGCCCTAAACTCTCCAGAGGTCTGAATGGAGCCTGGGGATCTCCGGGGTTGGCGCTGCGGGCCCGCCCCAATCGCCAGTTGCAGACTGACATCATATACCCAAGGCAGCAGGTATTCTAGTACTTAAAATTGCTGTCCTCCCGTTTTGGTATCACTACTGTGGGGTCCAGCATGTGAAGCTGCTGCCCGTCACATTCTCTCGATCGCCATCAGCCGAACCTAAACTCTCACAATGCCCACGCCAACAACCCTCCTCCGGGCCTTGGCCCTCTTCCTCCCGCTCGCGCGCGCCCTCCCGGCCCCGCAAGCCGACACGCCAGGGCCCCCCTCGGTGCAGAACCTGACCATGTGGGGGACGGGGTGCCCGATCGGCGGCGGGGCCATCAGCCAGCGGTCCAAGGACGGCGCGCCCATCTTCGTCTTTGGTGACTGGAGCCTGGCGCTGCCCAGCCCCGACGAGCCCGACTCCCAGAAGAACCAGCAGCTGGCCGTCGACAAGTTCTGCACCGAGGAGATCAGCCTGGCCAACGGGCCGCCCGGCATGCAGCTGCGCATCGCCAGCATCACCGTGGGCGGCTGGGCCAGGCTGGATCCCGAGACGGCCGTGCTGGTGCAGGTCGAGACAAAGCTGGGCGATAGAGTTGCTGGCGTGAGTGGTCCCCTCCGGCGATGTAGCCCCCTGTTTGTTGGTGAAGCGAGACCGAGAGCGAGTGAGTTGCCAGGGTGGTATCCGTGCTGACAAGCTGCCTGCAGAAGGGGAGCAAGCTCATTGGGCCGGCGGATTTGAAGGACAACGCTTTCGAGGTCCAGGTTTCGACGGCGCCAACGGATCTGTGGTCGGCGTGTGTCGACGCGGCGGGTGCCGTGCCCCATCTCACCGTCAAGACGACGGTCGGCCTTGTTGGCGCCAAACTCGCGAGCGGTGCGCTCTCCGGCGGCGTGCTCGGGGGGGAGAAGAATGATTTGGACAAAGCGCTGAGGATCAATTTCAATCCCGTCTGGCAGCCCTGTCCGGCCTGAGGGTGGGACGATAAGTGTGGCGGATATGGGCTTGTTGGCTGCTGGTGGTGGCATGGGGAGAGCAGGATTCACGATGCAGATGCCGCCAGGGGCCTTTCTTGCGATGGTAGTGCCGGCACTAATCTAGGTACTCTATTGCTCAGTTGGAAATCACCGTCTTCCAAGCCTGGTTACCCAATCGGGAGACACAATTGGCTTCAGGGTCGGAAGAGTACTTTCCCATCTAAGCGCATGTACGGATCGTTTGCTCAGTACCTACTATTGAATACCTGATGAGTGCTTACCTCAAGCGACGACTCAAATGACCTGTCAGATAGATGGTCATTCCCCAAATCTAGAGCTCTGAATGTTTCATTCAGCAAAAAGAAAACTCCCCCAGCATCTCCCCCAATTTGTATCGGAAGTTTGCCATGTTCAATTGCCATGTTCAAACCGACGCCACCATGTCACATACACTGTACTTCCCAGTGCTGGTATCAGTAAAAGCGGGGTAGCAAGCCCCGTGGGGATACTGCATCTGTTGGAGGTGCCCCTCCCCACGGTGAGCGAGGCCACTAGTCAGGTCACCATCTGTGTAGGATTTGCAGGGCTTTTTCCTTTTCTTTCCACACACACAATACACACATTATCCAGAGTTTGGCTCCCTTGCGTGTGTGTGTGTGTCACCCCCAACAATAACACCAAGCCACCAAGCCACCTAGTTGGGCTTGGCAGGATCCAAGACCAGGTCAAAATACAGGTTGAGTCCGAGCATTCTAGCAATGCCACCCTTGGACGAGTTAGCCACGACAAAATTTGATATGATAACGTGGCTACAAATGCATCGGTATCGCAAACCAGCTTCACAACCAGAGGGTATATGGTTCATTCCCAGCGACTATGTCACCCTCGCAGATAACTTTGCGCAGCGGAGGCTGGGCCCACATCTTAGGACTGTGGCCACGATTTCTTCTCCAGGGAAACCAGCAGGTCCACCGATTCAACGGCCAGCCCATAAACCAGGCAGGTCCCAGGAGAACCGATTGCCAACTACATAAAAACAAACATCATCGGCGCGAGCTAGGTTCACGCTTCCTTAAACCGCAGGAGTTATCACTACAGAAAGCATATATTTTCCTTCAGGGAATCCCACAGCCGTCACTAGGAAACACACGGTTGGGTTGGCGTTAATTAAGGGAAGCCTACGGCTCACTCAATGTGCCTCGGGCAAAACTGGATATCTAAGGTCCCACTGCAGCAAATACTGAGATATAAATTCTTCAGAGCCTCAATCTCGTATTCTTCAGTCTTCAAGTTTCCTCACAGCCATGCAGCTACCCGACTCTAAGCAAGATCCCCCAGCTAAATCCCCTCCTCCTAGAGACCAACCCCCTCACTCCCCTCCAACCTCGCTAGCGACCTCCTCAAATTCGCCCTGGCCCTCTCCTCCCACAGCCCCCGAAACAAATCCGAGTGAAAGATCCAGTCCCTCCCTAAAAACCCCCTGAGCACCTCCCCCCTCCCCCTCCGCCACCCCTCCTCGCCCACCCACGCATACTCCTCTCTCACCCCGGCCTCATACACATCAAACTCCGCCTTGTCAACCGCCAAGACCCCCAAGTCCATATCCAGAAACAGGGCGGCATCCACCACGGCGCCCTCGGCCCCGCCCAGCGCCTCGGCCGCGGGCACGACGTGCGTTGCCGTGGCGACGATCATGGCGCGGATCCGGTCCAGGCGGTCGGGGGCTACGCCGGTGGGGGCGAGGCGGGCGACTGCGAGGGCGGCGCTGGCGGTTTCGTTCTGGCGTGGTGGCGCGTGTGTGTCGTAGATGGCATCGTGGAACCAGATGGCTGCTTCGACGGCGGAGGGGTCGGTGAAGGCGGATTGGTGGGTGGAGAGGAGGGTGAGGAGGGCGGTGATGTGGGAGAGGCTGTGGTAGACGCGAGTTGGGGAGGTGTAGAGGGTGGTGAGTTCGGTGATGAGGGCTGGGGTGAGGAGGGTCATTTCGACGGTGGTTCAGGGGTGGTTCAGGGGGGGATTGACATTTGTTGTTTCTCGGTCGGGTCTTTTCTGACTTTGGCGGGAGAGTTGGTACTTCTTATTTTCGACCGTTTTCTCAAGGTAGCCAAGGTTGATCCACGGATGAAGGAGAGGTCAAAACGAGTGGTTCAGCTGGTCTTGGCATCGCGACGGTTACCCCTCAAGGAAGACCGTCACGTGTCGAGATATATGGGCATGCTATGGTCCATCTATGGATACGGATGAGAAGCCCCCGAGAATTCCCCTTGATCACACTTCGCTTCCGGGGCAGGCCCAACGCCATCCCCCTCGGACGCAGCACCGCTCTCCCTGGTCATCTCCCAGCCGCGGCCGCGATACCTCTTGGGCCAAATGCCACACCTCCCCGGCGCCAGGATGCCGTTGGGGTCCAGCGCGTCCTTCAACTTCTCGTTGAACTTCATCAGGGCGTTGTCATTCCAGCTGTACGTCGCCGCCACCTGGTCCATGAGCACCAGATGGGTGCGGTACTCGCCGTAGCCCATCGCCGCCGCCTCGTCAATCATATCCCGCAGGCAATCCAACGCGGCCTGCTTGCGCTCGGCATCGTCGCGATCAAACACAATCTCGACAATCAGGTGCATCTCCCTCAGCCCGACGCAAAAGGCCGGGAAGAAGTCGATGCCGTAAGCGTCATGCAGCCGCTTGCCGAGCGCAAACAACCGAGTCGCATCCGTCCCGCGGATCGGGCTGACGGGCGAGAAGGCGATGTGGGCGCCGTTGGGGGCCCAGTTGACCCAGCGCAGCTCGTGGATGTCGGGCACGCCGGCCGCCACGCGGTCGCGGCTGAAGTAGTACTCGTCGGCCGGCAGCGTGGCGGGGTCGACCTTGCGCGCGCCCGCGATCTTGCGGAACTCGGCGTCCACCAGCGCCAGCTTGTGCGCGCGTATGTGCGCCGGCCCGTACGCCATGCCGTAGTACGCCCACGTGTGGTCGCCCACCGGCGCCGACGCCGCCGCCGCGTGGATCACGTCGGGAGGGATCGGGCCTGTCCCCGAGTAGAACTGCGACCGCGGCAGCCCGCGCGCTGCGACACTTTGTGTGACGTGTCGCAGCTGGGCTACGTTTTCGAGAATCATGCTGATACGCAGCGGGCGGATGATTTCCATCTGGGCGGTGTTAGGGGGACGACGGGGTTAGGAGAATAGTTGGGTGTGGGAATGGTTAGTTATGGCTGGAAGAACTTACAAGGGGGGCGAGATCTTCTTCATTAGGGAAGGTGTACATCTAGGAACGAGTTAGATTGGGTTGCATCAGAGAAGAGAGAGCTGGCTGACTGACAAAGCTCTCGTAACCGCCGGGGTTTGGCATCAGGGTCATGCCCATCTTGGTCACGATGCCGTAGTTTGACTGCGAGAAGATTCCGCTGCGACAAGCATCAGCATTGGCCATCCTGGCTGAGCGAGGGACACAAAACTCACTCGGAGTATGGCCCAAAGCCGTACGGAAATGACTGCCAGGTGTTGTTTCCCGGGAGCGCCCCCATACCCGTCCGGATGACCTCGCCCGTGGGCAGCACGACCTCGAGGCCCGAGTGGCAGGCCCAATGGTCCCCGTATGGCGTGTAGCCGACGCCGCGGTCGACCGTGTTGCCGATCACAGACCCGCCGCCGAGGTCGGGGGTGTCTATCCACAGATGATGGTACCCCTTTTCCTGGATGGCGTCGTACAGCGCGTAGAAGGAAACGCCGGGCTCGACCAGACACGTGTAGTCCTCGGGGTTGATGTCGAGGATCTTGTTCATGCGTTTCCCTAGGTCGACGGTGACGGAGCCGCGAACCCGCGGTGCAGCGCCGCCGTATCCCACTTGCGTCTGACATTAGCGTTGCGTGCACGGCTTGGGATACAGGGCTTCCGTACGGTTCCGGCCCATGGAGATGGGGAAGATTGGCACGCGGTGCTTGTTTGCCCACTTGACAATATCCTGCACCTCTTCTGTGCTAGAAGGGTAGACCACGGCCGATGCAACTAGCTCCTCCTCATCGAGAATGGTCATCATGTCGTGGGTGTTTGGGTCTATATGCCGTATCAGGACGTAAATCGCTTCAGGGGGTCGGGAATCTTTTGCTACGAACGCTCCATATACCTGATAGGAAATTGGTCAGTCAATGCTTCTGATCGACAACAAGAAGAGACAAACCTACCATCCATCTTTCAGAGGCTTATCGTTGATTTCGACATTCTCGTTGCCAATCTGCACCTTGAGTTCGGCCAATGCAGCAAGAAAGTCGTCCCGCTCAATGCCTTGGGGCACAACTGGTAGCCTCTGTCGGTCCTTGATCGGCTTGGTCCTCCCATCAAACACGTCCCCCTTGGCGTTCCGGGCTTTTTCAAGCAGGTAGGCCGGAATTCCCGAGTGTGTGCCCGGTAGGGTGGGCACGTCGGAGCTTGCTTCGCCGGCAAACGACATGGCTTCGGGGGTTTTATGATGATTGGGCGTCAAGGGGTCTGAGAAGAGGTTGAGTTGGTGGGTGTCAAGGAGGTCTGAGAGGAGGTTGAGTTGGTGAGTAGCCAATGGCCAACACAAACTCACCTGGCTCGACCAGGCACTTATAGCAACGCGGAAACAGAAAACCGCAAATCTACCCCGCGGGGACATAGGGACATCGCGGGCATTCTCCGCATATGTCGGCAGATACCCCATTCCCCAACGTCTCCATTTCCCCCAATCCACCCTGCAAAAGCTGCCCGCGGCTGTTTTGCTGCTGCATCGCCCGAGCTGCACATCATGACGCCACTTTATCGGAAACTGTCGCCCGCATAACCATTTGCGGCTCCAAAGGTGAGCCCGATTGTCTTTATCGATTCCTTTCACCGTGGGTCTCAATGGGTGCCTACTGCAGGTGGAGTTGTTGACATTGGCGGTTCTAATTACCCGAAGCTCCATACCCTTACTCTCGGCCCGGCCCTCTCGCTTAAAAACATGACCATGATGTTTGTAGTCAATTCTGCGTTGACAAAAGAGAGGAGCAAAATAAGAAGATCTCTTTCTGAGCAAGGAAGTTGTTTAGAGATGATAACGGTGAGATTCGAACTCACGCCCTTTCGGACCACGGAATCTTGAGATTGTATTAGGGGTACTCCTTAACGTGGCGCCTTAAGACCGCTCGGCCACGTTACCTAACCTAATTCATAGTGAAGTTATTCGTAGTTAGCCGTGATATCGTGCGGTAATGTGTTTTAGATAGTGCTCGCGCAATTGAGTAACACTACAGATGGTAGCAATCAAACACTTTGTTCTTCAGGGATCTAGCCAAACACCATAACCAGGGTGAAAATATAAGGTTCCATATTCCTCCTGATCCACCCTTGCAAGGGATAACTGAAAGGGTAAGATAGAGTTGAAAATGTTATCTTTATGTAGTAGCAGTACTAGTAGGTAAGGTAGTGGTAGTGTTGGCAATAGCAGTGAGAGGATTTGTTTGTTCTGCTGGCGCTTGAAAAAGCTGCAAAACCTATTCTTAACCTGGTGACAATCTCGGATCAAAAACGGTTAGTCTCTCGATCCAAAGGCATCCTTGGTCCTACCATTTGTTGAAAGTGACGAGGCCCGTATCGAATAGCGGCCCCCGCTCTCAAGATGGCATATCACCGTGGCTAAATAAAGATCGACATCCCTTCCAATCTCAAGGAAAATCAGTTAGGTCTAGCGTCTATAGGGGTTACGTCACCGAGTCTAAGGTACCTAACCTAGTTGAGAACATCGGAAACTGATGAGGCGATCAGTTGGGAAGATGTTGATCGAGTATCTCTGACTACCTGTTTAGTTACCCCCTACAACAATTTCTGACCAAGTCCAGATTAGTCGTAGAGCCTGAGTAGGGGGTGAGGCAAAGCGAGCACTTCCCTGAGCCGAGATGAGGTTCAGGGAAGCGATTTTTGACCCGGTTATAGTTGCCGTAATAAAATAAAATAAAAAAGAAGAAAAAGAGTACAAGAATCCGTTCCTAGACGAGTTTGACTCCGGGTGCAGTGTTCCTATTTACTCCACGTGCAGTAGTCCCCCCCCTAACCCTAACTGTTCATGACGTTACTTATAAACTTCTTTTTTTTATAAGCCTCTTACTACTTGCTAAAATTTGTAGTGTATTTCTTTTACTTCTAGTTGTTAAGGTATAAGTAGCTGAAAAAGTGAAGTTTTAGTATAAAGCCTAATATACAGGAGGTTAAAACCAGTGGGGATTAGGAACCAAAATGTTTCTACTTTGTGATGCTTTAACGCCGATGTAAAATAAACTCAACACTGCCAACGTATCAAGTCTGGCAGGGTACAAAGCCCTTTCGGAATCTCCGCTCCTTCTCACAATATTCAAGCATCTCTACCCCAAACTGCAGTTAATAACCTCTGTAGGAACCTGACCGACTGCTTGCCTCTCCATCGTCCAAGTACGGTGGCGGAGGGTCCTGTGGCATCGGAGGCGGCAGCCGGCCTGGCGCGCCCAACACCGACGACCTGTGGTTCTTCATAGACGAGTGGTGCCCTCCCGACCCGGAGTGTTGTGACGGGGTGTGAGTTCTCTTGGAGGCCGACCGGCTAACGGCTTTCGACGACGACAACGACAATGAGGAAGCCGATGGGGCGCTCGAGAAACCTATCAGGGATGAGAAAGAGCTGATGATATCGCCGACGCCGCTATAGCCGTGGCCTTGGCCCTGGCGCCGCTTTGAGGGCCGATGCTTGAGCGAACCAACGTGATACGGCCGCTCGCGATAGGTAGCCGCGTGAGCAGCCGAAATGGCAGTCTGGACCGTTTTGAGCGTGGAGCCAAAGTGCTTAAGGCCATAGAGCTGACGCACCACGGCGTCAACGCCGGCCTCGTCCAACACGGTGTAGCCGTAGCCTGAGCCGGAGCCCGAGCCCGAGCCCGAGCCGGCGGACTGCTGCATGCGAGCTGTCAGGGCGGCTACCAGCTCCTCGTGGCGACTACGGTCCATGCGTAGGGCCTTGAGACGCTCTCGGCCGCCGCCGACCTCAATCTTCTCCTTCTCCTGGCTGATAAGCATGTCGAGGTAGTCCAGCGTTACGTCGTTGTATGCCGTGATGCTGTGCTTCTCAAGATACAAGCCGAACTGGGCCGCCGCGTTCTGCACCTGCGCATGCTCGTACTGATACTCGCGGATCAGCTGCTTCGCCTCCTGGAGGCCCTTCTGGCGCAGCGTCGAGTCGGTCGCGTTGGCGGCCAGGTCCTGCTCGATGCGCACGTCGGTCACCGTGGCCGTGAACTCTTCAAACTCGGCCAGGATGTGCAGGTGCATGCGCCAGTGGTGGCCGCAGATGCGGCAGTGGTCCTTGCCCTCAAAGGCCCAGCAGTGGATCAGGCCCGGGAATGCCACAACCTCGGCGGGGATGTCGTCGAGATAGCACTCGCGGTGGCAGTGCGACTTGTAGTCGGTGATGCGCTTGCCGGCGCCGTCATCCTTGCTCTCGATGCACTCGCGGCTAGTGCAGACGGTGCGTGGCATGCTCAGCTTCTTCTCGCGCATCTCGATGCGCTCAAACTGCAGCTTCTTGCGCAGCGCTTCGCCCGTCAGCCGCGAGTCGGCCAGCTCGCGCTCGCGGTCCTGGCACATGGCGATGTTCTTGCCGATCAGCTGCGAGATGTCGGCCAGCGGCTTGGTCAACTCAAGGATGAGTTGGCGGGTGCCGTTGAGGCTGATTGTGCTGGTGACAGAGTGTGGATGCTTGGACTGGAAGAAGCCGACGAGGCGTCTGGACTCGTCACCGGAGTGCTTCCACGACCGCCGGAAATCTTCCTCATTTTCCATCCTGTGCTCGAGGGGGAAAAAAACTCGTCGTTAGAAAAAAAAAAAAAAAGAGGAAGGGAGGGGGAGTTGTGCCGAGCGGGGGGGGGGGGGGAGGCTGCACTCACATGACGCCCTGCTTATACGCTGCTAGGTAGCGGAAGCTCTCCGAGTCGAAGCAGTATGACGTTTGCATGGTGAGTGACAGCTTTACTTCGGACTGTTGTGCCAGCAGCGTCTCGAGGGGTCCAAAGGTGTCGCCAGGGGTATAGTTCGAGATGCGCGTGTTAGTAAAGCCAAAGGCGATATTGTCGACGGCGCTGCGGTGTAGGTGTGTTAGGAGCTCCTTGATGCAGAACTCAAAAGTAATGGTCAACCGTGCGTTATTGGATTTGAGTAAAATCAGGATGCCATGTAGCTCCTCGTAGCTGCTCAGCGTGGCCAGGATGTCGGCCATATTCTTCTTATCATACTGCACGCCTCTGGTGTCGCCAATGCCAGGCGTGTCGATGAGCCGGATGGTCTTGGAGCAGATATTGATGGGGTACACGGACGTTTGTTGGGTCGCCGAGTCGCCCTTACTGCCGTCGTGCTCGTCGTCGCGTTCGCCGACGTTGATCTTGTGCTGAATGATTTTGCCGTCCGGGCGAGAACGGTCCATGACTTGGGTTTGGAAGGAGCAAGGGATGACCCACTGCAGCTCGTCGCTCTTCAGCGCATCGTCGAGAGTCTCGAAGGTCAGGTAGTTGATGAAGGCGTTGATGAAGGTCGACTTGCCCACGCCCGTCTCGCCGAGGATGAGTATGTTGACGTAGTCGGAGGACGCGAGGCCCTGCAAGAGGTTTTGCAGCTTGCTCTCGTCGCGATAGGGCGTGTAGCTGGGCCCGTGAGCCGTGGCATTGTTGCACTTGAAGGCGTAGTTGTGGAAGTAGCTACGGCCGCAGTCGCAGTAGAAGTACTTGTCAGAGTGGCCATACTCGAGAGGGTGGAAGCACCGCAGGCACATCCATGGCACGTCGGTCACGCCATCGCACCGGGGACCCGGGCAAGGAATCTTGACGAACCGGCGCCGGACGGGCTTCTGGACATTATGCACCTCAAGAGAATTGTCTTTGCACCGGGCGAAGCACTTGTCGGCCAGGTACTTGCGCCGGTCAAGCAGATCGGCCGTGACCTCAGTCCCATTTCGGTACTCGGCGATGCACGGAGCCTCGAGCTGCGGGCTCGTAGCATCGCAATCTTCCACAACGACCTTGGCGCCGGCCTTGCGCTCCGTGTCGAGTAGCTCTATGAAGAGCGCCTTGTTGGCCGACCAGGAGTCGTCCCGCATGGTTGACTGGCCGAACGAAAGCACGTAGATAGGAGGGTCGTCGTGGACCTGCTGTTGGAGGAGGTCCACCAGGTGTATCTTGCCGTAGTAGCCGATATAAGCAGCGCCATTCCTGACGGCACCCGCAACGAACTCTGTTTTTTCACGCTGCTGGTTGACAATGTCGGAATCCGGCGCCGCCAGCACAGACTGCCGTAGTTCCTGCAGGATAGAGGAAGGTTTAGACCCGGTGCGGACGTCGCGCAGAGCCTGGCCGTAAAGGGTCTTGGCGCGGTTGATGGTGTGCTCGAGGTCCTGGACCCGTCGTCGGACGTCATCACTGTGGTCAGGCGAGACATAGTCCCGGTTTGTCGAGAGGAAGCTCGAATAGTCCGTGACGCGACGGTAAGCCGCCAACAAGTCGTCCAATGTAGCACAGAAGCTAGCAAGGTGGTCGGGGCTGATTTGGGTAGTTGACGCGCCGATTGGCGGGGCCTCGCCATCATCATCGTCGTCCCCGATAAAGCCCATGAAAATGGAGATGGGGAGCAGCTTGTAAGCGATGGGGTTACCCTTACCCATGTTTACCTGCTGGAGCGCCTGGGGCACTTGCCGACGCAGCAAGTCTCCCACTTCTTCGATGCTCTGGACGTGCACAATACGTGTCAACACTTGGCTGAAGACGCCAATGTCAAGCTGTGCTGAACCCGGATGAAACGATGGTGGCCGAAAGCCGCCGCTTGCACCGGCATCGGCTACCGAGTTCTTGAGATATTCGGCCGCTGCACCAACCTGAGCTACCTGGCCCTCATCGACACGCTGGTTTATCTCGACGATGGTCTCGACGCCCCACTCGACCGCCACCACCACATGGGTAGCACGTGTGCCTTGTAAAGCACCTAGGTCAATGCTCGGCCCTAGGTATCCGGAGCGGCGGTTGACGCGCTCCTTGACGGTGAAGAGGCGGTGGATGAGGGCGGCTTGGGCAACATGGTCGGTGGTGCGTTGGCGGCACAGGTAGGCCAGCGAGTCCTGGGTCGGGCTCCGGCGGCCCGGGAGGTCGAGTAGGCCACCGAGAATGCTGGCTCCAAGATCGGGTGACACACCGAGGAGGTCGAACTTGTCCCTGTACGCATCGGTCGAGATGGTCTGGATTGTGGTGGTGGCGGTGGCAGCGGCAGGATTGCGGATGACGACGTCCTCGGGCGGCTGAGCCAAACCGAAGACGGATCCGAGGAAGGTGTCGGTCGTTGCATCGTACAGAGTGCCAATCTCGGCTGCTTGGCCCAAGGCTGGACGGGGCTGTGCGTTGTTCATGATGGTAACAACGATGGTTCGTTGTCCTTGAAGTCGGTAAAAAAAAACCCTCAAAAAACCCTCAAAAAAAAAAAAAACTGGGCTGGTAGGTTGAGGGATACAGGGAAGGGAAATAATAAGAGGTCAGGCACGGGGTCATGACAGACAACCCCAGGTGACAGGGAAAATAAGGGGGGGGCAGAGGGGGTGTACCTAAGGGCGTTCGCGAGGGCGTTCGCCAGGCGTTGCGTTGAGGACCTATGTATGCTAGTGCAAGCCATTATCACAGCATCGTCCAATGAATAACTTCTCAGCGAAGAAAGGCTCGCCGAGGCGCCAGGCAGTCGAATGCTGCTGCAGCTACAAGCTGAAAAAATCTTTGAAAATCAAATTAGGGCCGCAAAATGGGGGGCGGCCAGGAGGGCTATTCATTCAAAATAACGAGCTCATTTGCGGCCCGAAGCCTGCCGGTCTCGAATAATTGTCCCACATACACCAGCACTTCGCTCGAGAACGCCCTTCCCCCACTCGAGTGCTTCGATTGTTTCTTCCCCCGATCTCTCCACTGGCGGCGTATTAGCACTTTTCCCCCTTCCACACACCACATCGATGGCCTCACAGCCGCCGCCGCTGCTCCGGAATCCGATACAGCTCGGCGCCGAGCCACCCCCGGATCTGTCCGTCCTGGAGTGCGCACCACTTGACCCACACCACCTCCATGAACGCGAGCCGGAGGTCGTGGCCCTCTATCTCCAGTGGTCCTCCACCCGGCCCGCTCCACCGCCCTACAACCCCGCGGCAGCCCTCCCGACGGTTGCCTCTGCCCTCGCTGGCTCCCGGGACGCTTGGACCATCAAGGCCGCCGCGGCATGGGTCCTCTCACGGCAGCTGGGCGACCACAGCTTCGAGCTCTACGCCCTGGCGCAGCTGATCCGGCACTGCGGGGTAGCCCTCTTCGGACCCTGGGCCTTCATCGAGGCCCGCTGCCCCGTAGGCTCGTCCATCCGCCGCTTCGCCAACCACTGGGTCGCGTGGAACGCTAGCTTCTCCGCCGCTGGCTCCCCGTCCGAGTTCGCCGGCCTGCACGCCGCTACCCTGGTAAACCAGGTGGTCCGCGGCGAGACGCACGACCCACGCACATTTGCGCTCGAACACTGGTTCCAGCCCTGCGGAGACGACTTGGCGGCCAAGTGCGATCACAACCCGGCCGTGCGGAGAGCAAAGGAACGCGAGAGGCTGAGGCCCGCACCGCCAAAGCCGTCACGGCTCGGGCGGGTCGATGAGTTGAAATTGCAGACCCGAGCTGGGCCGACCAAGGGGGCGTATTGGAAGTTCAAGCGGAGGATCGTCTTTAGTGTACGTGACTGTGTCCATCCCGCTGGTCTCTCCTCCCTCGCGCCCGTGGACACCTTCGTCATCGCTAACAATGCCCTATCTAGGTCCTGTTCCTCTTGAACCTCATCATTACTGGGATCATAGTTGGCCTCCAGCTGGGGCAGGTCCTCCTATATACGCCAGGCTTGCGCGTGAGCAATGTCAGATTCTCAGCTTTTGTAGTCGTGGTAGGCCTGGGGCAGTTCATCTTTAGCTTCTGCGGATGGCGTCCATGGTTTGCCGGCTACGGGGTTGTCTTCATCCTAATGGCATTCGCCAATGGGGTGACCTGGGCCATCGACACCAAGTCGTGCATTCATGTAAGTCCCCTTTATTGCTACCTGCTCAAGACTATCAGAATTTAGGCTGATATCCTTCTAGTTTCTAAACGTTGGCCAGTGTTCGCATATCACGTCTTCGACCGCGTTTGTATTGTTATGTATACTCTTCTCCGCCATGCACCTAATAGCAGTTCGGACATCATCGTAAAAACCTTGATTTATTTGTTTGCTTAGGATAATCTTAGGCTCACTCGGAGTGTCAAGGTTTAGCGATAGGCTATGGCTAAAGGCCCTTTTATATTTATCAACGTTGTCGTTTATATGAACAAGGCCGTTTACTAGGTAGGTAGTTAGGCTCCCGAGTTTGATGTTGGAGACTATCTTCGTGCCTACAGGCACGGGGACAATAGTGGAAATATATCACGTACGCGGAAGGCGTCGCCACTAACACCTTCTGCCTGGCCGTCTACTAACTGCTCTCTGTTCTAGCTACGACTACGGACGATAATAGACCGTGCCAGGTCGCGAGCTGCCCATTGCAGCCAAGAGGTAAGAGAGCGTCGACTCACGGGACCCTCGCGTTCCTGCCAATCACGCGTCTACGGAAGCAGGAACAAGGCGGCTGGAGGAGCCTGCTCCATATGCGATATCACCGCAGCGGCGAATCGAGTTCTAATCTAAAGACTCATAGTTGACGGCATGTCCAGAGAGTGCCTCACCACTACGTACTAGGCCACAAGATAGCTTAGCCGCATGTTCCTTTGGCATCTTGGGGGTCAAGTTCTTGCATCATTCAATATGCTGGGATATGGTATGCTATGTTAAATTTATGTACCAGTACATTGTGTACCATCCCTAAAGTTATGCTGAGATGTAACGTAGGGTGCGCTGTGGTTGGCAAGGGTTACTGAACAAGATGACCCGCGCAGCTCGGTGTAAGCATATGCATTCATTGAAGCCTGCCCTCTCTAGCGCTCTGCGCGCGGGCAGTCTATTTATTCATCAGCGCCCGTTACGGCCCCGATCTGTATTGCTAAAGAAATCGTCATCACCTAAAGCGGTGATTCAGTAGCCTATGCCTATTGCCCAGTGGTTGCAGGCCATGATGCAAGGGTGTGCACCGGCCTCTGGTGGTGATGCGTGGATTGCTTCGAACCGCCTCTTTATAGCTAGGAAACGACAAGTTATATAGGAGGCAGATATAACTACTATATTGTAGAACTTTAAAACAGAGAGTTAATACGCTAACTACTAAACTTATTTCCTACGGTTGCTGTTTTCTTTTAAGGGAAAAATATGCCACCCCTATTTGGCCTAAAACCTGTCCCTTGTCTTGTAAAGTTAATAATGTCGTGTATGGTGAAAAGGCAAAGCTGAGGGTGAAGTGAGCCCGATTTTAGCCTAACTATCTTTGGATGAGGCTCTGTTCTTTTTAGAGACCGACTATAGGAATAGTCACCCTCCACGACATTTTCTGATCAAGTCTGTCTTAGTCAGAGACTCGGGGCCCCGGGGCCGGTACGAATATACCTTCACTCAAACGCAATTCATTCTTTTATATAGGAGCCTCAAGCTCACCAAAAGTTGAGGACTTATTCCTCAAGTAAAGCAATACACGTTCATGCCTTGTTTCCTGCAAGAGCAATCCTACATATCTCCACCTGTATACGCCTCTGTTGGCGGTGGCCTGTGCTCCACTGCCCACCCATTTCTCCAGATCCAGACAGCCACTGCCTTTTCCCTGCGCCACGCACCACACATACCATCTCTCCCACACCTAGGCAAATACAGCCTCTGTTTGAGTCTTTACCCACTGATCATAGCAGCATTTCAACCCCAACACCAACCTTCAGACATCTGTGCTTCACTTAGACCTCCGACATCCAACATATGAACCCTCCAGAGTTCGGATTGTAACGATAACGCGAAATAGGTGACGCTAAATTTTCAGTCAACTTTTTTAAAAGTTGCAAGGTAGGGCCCGTAGCTTTCGTTGCTTTGCATCTCAAGCCTAGAGTACCTTGGGAAAAGTGCTGCAAATTAGGTCAAACTGTTGCTTCAAGTTGACTTGATCATATCTGAGGAGCGTCCGAGTCGGCATAGCTCGCGGAAAAAAAAATCGAGATGACGTGACAACCCAGATACGATCATGATCCATTTTCTAGCTCATCGACGTGATAGGGCGGTTGGTTCCTTTGTGAGGGGTTCTGGTGCTGTCTCCGCTCTAGCCTTTGCCAAGGAAGCTTGTGGCTGGCTGATGGGGGGAAGATCAAAGCTTGTTACGACCACAGAAGCGCCCCTTAGAACGCCATCGGACAGCCCTGTTGGGCCTGCCGACGACAAGGGGTGTTGAAAGTGCATAAATCAGTCCGGATCCTCATACACGAGCAGCATCACGACAACCGCCCCGTTTGCGGTGGCTGGCTGAGCAGCACAACCTCATGTCGAGCCCCGCAGGATGCGGACTTAGCCACTCAGAATTGGTGATGGAGGCAGCAGGCGGTGAGGCCCAGAACCTGGCCGTGCAGGACTATTGAAGCAGAAATCTCACCCAGAGCCAAGAAGGGAAATCCGAAGATCAAAACACCTAAAAAAGGTGGATGGCTGTTCACAAGAGCCATGCAAGAAGGGAAACACGAGGCGAGGATCAAAACACCAAAGGTCGGGTGGCTGGCTGTACAAGAGCCTTGCATTCTTGTTCGACGATCCAGATCGGGCTGTGCTCTGTTCCATCATGGAACCTGCTAGAAGAATGATGAATTCTATGAACCTGACCGTCTATATAACAGGGGGCATCGCCGTCCTGTTTGATGCCAACCCACTCTCTCAGTCTCGAACAAGCTCAAAGCCCAACACACAAGACATCATTCAAGACATTTAATCCCCCAACCCTCAATATCAGTACTTCAATTTTCCACACAATGGCTCCCAGCCTGATCCCATTCGGCCTCGAAGGTCTTTCAGCAACTTACTTGGTGCTGACCCGGACCCTGGTCGTTGAAGCCAAGGGCGAAATCCCCAGACTCTGGCTAAACCCATCCCTGGACCGCACCAACTGGCCCGGCGCCTTCAAGTTCAAGCTCGAGGGCTACCCCGGGGGCCTCAATCCCTCGGGCGAGCAGCAGATCGACGTCAAGAACGTGACCGTCGTGAACCTCCCGCGGGCGTACTTTGACAGTACCACCGTCTTGGTCGAGACCGCCACCAAGACCTACACGGTCCCCATCACCTACGACCCCCCCTTCAACCCCCTCAAGGCCACCGCCGCCCTCGACGTCACCGACGACATCTCTAAGGGCCTGAACGGTCTCCAGCTCTCGGACGTTCTCCCGCCCATCACCAAGATCGTGACCGGCGGCGAGCAGTTCGTCCTCACGGCACGCATCCCCACGGAGTCTGGCTCGACCGTCGACCTGCGCTTCAACCCGGAGTACTTCCAGCTGCTTGGGTCCTGGCTCGCGAACGGCGACATCAATTGGCGCCTGCAGCTGACCAAGTTCCCCGTCGACAAGGCGAACCCGCAGCTCATCGAGGTCGAGACGCACTACCCTGTGGCCCAGCCCAACCCGTTCCGGTGGTCGAATATCATCCAGGGTTATATCATCCGTGCCGTGCTCTTGAAGGAGTAGATCGACAGTTGTGCATATTGCGTGTCTGATGCTGGAGATTGCCGACATTGCGTGGTTGTGCACGTGGTCAATCGGGGATGGCGATGGTTGGGAATATGGACCTTCTTTTTAAGCGGTTTGCGATACTGGCACTGTCATTCACGTCGTTTTCCACCCAAACAGGTACTTTACCTGCCTAGGTAGATAATCCTCTTAATCTGAAATTTCGTCTTGTGATGCAATTCCGAATTGCGTTATTGATTTGGTCGATATTGGTGAAATCCTGCCATTTTTCGTCGTTAATAAACTGCCGCTCGTAGTCCGAATCACGGCAAATATATTGACGTATCTAATGTTCATACATGTATTTTCCCATTTTGTAAACTTGGAAGACCTCGACGTTTATCCACGTACGAGAGGAACCCCAGTGTCCTCACGTTGGCCCGGAGAGAGTACGGGCTTTGCAGTTTCTTCGTTGGAGCCGTCGCATTAACGCTCAGGGGGTAGCATTCGTGTCTCGATTTTCACCTTTCCAGTAATCATCAAGTTCAGTGAAGTTCCACTTCCATATTTATGAGGCGCAGCAGATCCAGCACACATCGGTCTTAGGAAGGATGACAGTGCGAAAGGCCATCTGGGCGGCAACATAGGCTGTAGCTAACCAAACAACCCAGTTATTATGTGCATGGACAACATTAATGTGGCCTAAGCCCACATCCTCGGGTGGGTTAAGTAGCTCTTCCCAATTGTAAATCGAGGTTAGCGGCTGCGGTCGTAGATGTGCGTCCGGGCTGGTATCTTAGTATCGTTATATTTTATATATGGCTCCCCATAAAATAGCGGTAGGCATAAGCGACGGATTCTTAAGAGGAGGAAGCTCTCTAATTCTTAGAATAAATCTCAGAGAGTTGGATGAGCCGTGTGAGGGAACCTATCGCCCCTGAGTGGGCGAGGCTTCTTATCGGGGTATGTCGTGCTAGAGAACTGGAAACTCGCTGTGAAAGTTGGCTCAGATTGTTGCCCCTCTGCTCCTGCTGCGTTTGGATCAAACTTGGGCTGCTATGGAGCGTATCCTGGCATTCCATACAGCTCAAGGATTCTCAGCGCCTGAGGCTTGCCATTCCAAGCAGCCAGATGCAGCGATGTCTCCCCATCGTGAGACTGTGCATCAATGAACGCACCGGCCATGGCAAGAACGCGGAGAGTCGCTGCTCTTCCTATGTAAACAGCGAGATGCAATGGTATCTTTCGCTTCATCGTCATGACATCAGAGGGGATTCCATACGTCAGGTAGAATGACACTATCAGCTGTTTTCCGCGTGAGGCGGAACAGTATAGAGAGTTCCAGCCGTCATGCGTGATACCCTGGGGATCAGATCCGCCGCCCAAAAGGAGCTTGACACAGTCGAGTTGACCTGTCCAGGAAGCGCAATGAAGGGGGGTCCATCCCTTGTCGGTTGACATTTGCATGTTACTTCTACGACTTATTAGGAGTTTTACTACTGAGGTGTGACCCAACATACATACATGTCATACGAAGGGCGGTTCCATCGACGCCAGCGTCACGCGCACACAATTCATAGTTCCCTCGCTAAGCATGCTGTGTGCCCTGAATGTGTCAGTTGTGTCTTCAGCATGGGAATACGAAAAATAGAAAACTTACCATTGGGTAACCTGGCCCAACGCCATAAACGCATTCTGCTCCGCGGCTCTAGCATTAAAATCTTGCCCCATGTTGAGCAAATACTCTCCACGATTGCGACCTGCCCCTTTCGACAAGCAAGTTCAAACAACTATCTCCCCACCACGCACTCCTGCGATACTCCGCGTTGCAGTAAGAATACAAACATCTCCATGTTTCCCATGACAGCAGCACAGTGAAGAGGCGTCGAGCCATGACTGTCCTTGCTGTTCAACCGTCGTCTCAGCCGGCTTTGTCGCATGCGATGGCTTAGTCTTGGGCCGTCCCATGGTCGTAGCCTCGATCGAGATCCAGGGAAATTTTCCATCAAATTTTCCTCGAGACACTCTGGCACCTCCCGAGACACCAAGATCATGCTGGTTGGTTGCTGCAAAGCTGGGTGGAAAGCTGGGGTGGCAATTCCCCTGCCTCCACTTCTAAGACGCGCGCATCGTGACCTTTAGCTACGGCGCCGACATTGCCTATTTCTGGGCCCCGGCCTCCCAAAAATGCATCCGTAACTACACCATCAACCTCGCCAACGCTATCGCCCAACTCCGCGAGCGAACTGAAGCCGAGAACTGTCCTATCATATTCGTAACGTATAGCCTAGGCGGACCCGTCCTTGAAGATGTTAGTCCCTTCCCTTTAATTATTTATAGCCCCCCTGAGAATGGGTGCACTCTAACCCCTGAGTGTATTATCGAGGTAATGCTCGTATCCCGTAACAGTCCCGAACCGTACCTGTAAAAATCTACGACACTACCGTCGGCGTCTGCTTCTTCGGCATACCGTGCTGCGGCTCGACACTGGCGAATTGGGGGGCTGTGTTTGGGCGGATTGCGAATACGGTTAAGAAGATTAATACTAACTTATTGAAGGTTCTCGAGTCTGAGTCTGAGGTCTTGGCGATAATTCAGGGGGATTTTCACGTTATGTTACGGAGTAGGTCCGATCAGAGACGGCCGAGTCTTCCAGTGTTGACGGAGTTGTTGAGGTGGGTGAGGGCGATTCAGAAGGCGTAGGGGGTGAAGGCGGCTTCGTCGCCGTCGGCGGATAACTCGGCGGCAATGTAGAATTAGTCGACTTTACCGTGGAAAGAGTAGCCGAGGTCGTTTCCTAGGGCTTTAGTAATACCGCCGAATATTTTGTATCCGCTGGGAAGTTAGGGTTGTTATCAGTACCCGCCCGGACATACCCTGTATTATCAGTCCAGTCCATCCAGTTTAATAAGCAGGTCCGCCTCCCAAGTGGTAATAAAGTCCTTGGCCACCGATATCTTTAAGTCCCCAGATATCTGTTGATGGGCAACACGATGAAGGTGATGGATTCAATGGTGGGTGGTTCGGGCCCAGAGGAAATCTCTGGCCTTCTTTCGGTTGGTAGGTCACACCGGAACCACGCTAAGCTATCTACCTATCGGGAGGCGGCTACCACCTTCTGGAAGGCCATTCACTCTTCCACTCTTCCAACAATATCTTATGGTGGAAATGTTATTTCAGGGTCGATCAATGGAAATCAGGAGAACATTTTTCAGGGATCATTCTCGGGGCCGGTGACGCTTTGAAAGTTGAGGTCCCAATGGTCAGAATTCAGGAGTTTTAGGTATATCAGATTTGACGAGACTTTCAGAGACAGATAAGACTGCTGGCTAACCTTTTAATTTCAAAGTTGGACCAATCCAATGTTGTCTATGGATCTTAATTAGCTTAGGTTACCTTGGAATAAGCGGCTAGTCATTTCCCATTTCCTTTGTTCGTTGCTTTCTCAGCCGTTTGATCCGTTTCCGGCCGTGCCGGACACAAAACACTAGGGGTTGGCGATATTGGTCAAGAGCCCGCCAGGATGCACCGTAACGATCATCTATTTACACATGGTCCCCATACATAACCTTGGAGAAACCCTGAGCCTGGCAGAAAAGGTACATCCAGGGCTACTGCCCGCTGTCCTGTCAAAAGCTACCCACCAGCCCCCACCAATTGCAGCCAGCAACAGCGCACACCACCCACTGCAAGCCAGCACTACAAGCCATGGACCACTCAACTGTATTCGGCAATTGGAGCACCTTCAACGCAGCCAAATAGTGTCTTTCATACACCACTTCGACGGGCGTGGTTAGCTCCCTTTGATTAGGTGCAGGATTTTTACCAAGTTTTTGGGCCTTTTAGGCGATTTGAATGACTATAATAGTGTTGTGTTGTATTGACTGTTTTTCAATCGACTGTGATGGCCTGCGACCGTGACTTGACTGCGATTGAATGCCACCGTAGCCCCTGATCTTAACCGTCCTTTTTGCTGGCGGCCCTGACAAAGTGCGGCTGTGAGGCGGTGAGTGGAAAATGTGGGGGGATGGATGTACCAGGTGCAAATAGACGATCACTACGGTGCATCCTGACGGGCTCTTGGTCAATCCAATGGCCCTTTGTTCAGAATTTCTAGTCAGTCATGAGCCTCAACATCTCGCTCTTTATCTAGTCGGTTTCCTAAGTTCCTCTCAAACAGCCATACAAACACACCGTCACACAAGCTGGAAACCTAGCGTCAAAGTTATTGTCCTAGGGATAAGGTCTGAACTTATCATCACTAGCAAGGATGATGTCGAGTACCTGATCTCCCTGGACACCAAGGACGTTGAGCTCGGGGCCAACTACTTTTACTGGATACTGGGCTCGGTCCACGAGGAGGATGCGCTGTACTTCGGTTGGGTCATGGGTGGCCCGGTGTCGGGACACAGTATCGAGCAGATCCTTAAAGGCACTCGTGCGGGTGCCGGGCGCATCTTCCCGCCGCTGCCCATCCCGTGGTGGTTCGCCCATACGGGCGTAACGGTGGCCGAGTCGTGGGATGCGGAGCCTGAACCGGACGTCTACTACCTCAAGCGGCCGTGGATCGCGCGCCATCCGTCACACCCTGACCTGGTCCGCTACCACGGCTACCGCGTCCGCAAATGGCGTATCACAGACGCCCTACTCGGCCGTGTGCATGGTGACAATCTCTAGAGCTACCTCCAGGCCGGTAAGAAGGTCGACAAGGATCGCTTCATAGCCGCCCTAGCCTCCGCTCTCGACCACCTCCACAAAGTCGTCGGCCTCGTCCACAACAACATCCATCCCGGCAATATCGTTGTCAGCCCCAATGGTGTACCCACCTTGATCGACCTAGGCTCAGTCTACCCGGGCGGGGAAGAAATGACAAAAGGGATACCGTATGTCCCCCCCCCCTCCCCCCATTTCTTCCCAAAACAAAAAGCTGACAAGCGCCAAAGCTTCTCGTGCTGGGGAGGTGATCCCTTGGATATGAACCCCGAGACACATTTCGACGGCCCCAGAACGGCCTCTCATACGTCGGGAAAGTCCCGAGACCTCGCGGCGTTGAAGCAGCTGGGCACTTGGCTCGACAATCCCATCGACCCATGGACCACGACTATCTCTCGTCAGCAGGCTGATACGGCTGACTACTTTGTCGAGGTCGGCAACAGGCGCAGACAGGAGGCCGTCGCCCG
The DNA here is from genome assembly GCA_030549175.1 of Lasiosphaeris hirsuta. Lineage (NCBI taxonomy): Eukaryota > Fungi > Ascomycota > Sordariomycetes > Sordariales > Lasiosphaeriaceae > Lasiosphaeris > Lasiosphaeris hirsuta. The sequence continues at coordinate 8,295,855 of JAUKUA010000001.1, forward strand.
ACGCAAGGACAACGAGGCAGCTGCCTGAGATGCACTTTATAGAGAATCACTTGGCGTGGGAGAAGTGTCAACATGTGACTCCAAGTTTCCTCTTGCAAGGCATCTATGGCAGAGACCCATACTAATACCTAGGCGCGGTGCGGAGGCTCTGCAGAGGGCATCCTGTATTACATTAGGGCAACATTAGCTTGCTCGAGCATAATTGAAAGAGTCGCAAGTAATGTTCACTCAACTGATGGAGCAATCCCTGGTAGTCTCGTGATAGTCACGAGAAGACATCGCATAAAACAACACTTGTTGTTGAAGTGGCAATGTGCTGTATTGCTACTATCTGCTATTGAGAGTAGATGCAAGATCTTGGTGATGGATCTGCATCTACGAGTGGGAAAAGGGTGGTGGGCCGGAGCACTGGCCCAAGTGGCCTGTGCCAGGCGCGGAACCGCGCCTGGGAGTGCCCCACTCCCAAGACTTGTTGTCAAAACACCCATTTCTTACGACTCTGAGATTCCTTCAGCTACATGATGGCCTCTGCATCTTTTTGAGAGGGCAAGGTCAAATCATTCTTGCCAAAGATGGTCCTGCAGCGAGTCGAATGCAAACAACTGCCAATAAAGATGTAAAGGCGTCTCCTGCAGCATATGATTTGGCTACGCACCCGTCATTCCATGGGCACGAGCAGTGATTATGCAGAGCAAAGTGCTAGAATGAGCCGACCAGACGACGCCGCGACGCAGTGCATTTGGCGCATTTGGGCCTGTTGTGGCTTCGAGTGGGGAAGCGAGGGGGAAGAAGACTGCGCGGGCCGAACCTGCTAGAAAGGAAACCTTTCATTCCAGGTTGGCACCTGCTAGCTCACACTCATTTCCACCCCAGCTGTTGCTGGCAATCTCGTCTTCATCATTCGAGTCACAGTCTGCTTATCAACACCACCGCAACTTCTCTACACGATTACTTTGCTCTCTCCATTACAAGTCTCAAAAGGCTCAATATGTTTGAGTGCGGAACCTGTAGAAAAGCGTTTCCCGCGGGGTCACGCGCCCGGGACAACCACTGCCGCTCGACGGGTCACGAATGGCCCGACTTGGAATGTAACACCTGCGACAGGTGCTTTGGAAGCGAAAATGCCCGTTTGCAACATATGCGGCATCTAAACCACTTCGGCGGGCAGCAGCAGGAGGAGGAGGACGACGACGACGACGACGACGACGACGACGACAACGACGACGACGAGGAGGAGGATGAGGAGTGCTTCGTGTGCATGCATTCCTCGCCGACTGAAGAGGACATCAAGAATCACGAAGTCATTGTGCACCATTACTGCCGAGACTGTAACCGTCAGTTCGAAAACCACAACAACATACGGATGGTGAGCTCACTTCCAGCGGTCAAATATATCTTTTGATGCCTTGCTCATGCAGTTTGCGCATTTAGCATCTCAACTCTCAACTCCATCGCGGCCAGACCGTGGGGTGCCCGTTCTGCTCGAGGGCCTTTTCGTCTGCTACTGGGGTGTCGCACCATCTCGAAAGTGGATCCTGCCCTAAGGCGCGTGGACTTAACTGCGACGAGGTCTACCGTATTGTGCGGTCCAAGGACCCCCATGGCATCATCGCCAAGAGGCTCATCGGCTGGACGGGCGATTCTGACACGTACGAGGCAACTGACCGGGCTTGGAACGGCTCTGAATGGGAGTGCTACTTCTGCCACCGCTGTTTCTCGAGCATCATCGCTCTCAACCAGCATATGAATTCACCCGCCCGTAAATGAGCCCCAATCCCCCCCTGTCGGCTGACACAAGCTCTGTTCAAATACCAGTATTGACGGATGACTAACCTTCTCACAGACCGCCAAGAACTGTATCATTGCCCGAATCGTTCCTGCCACTCGGAATTTAAGACTTTAGCTGCTACTATTAACCACTTGGAGAGTGAGGCGTGCGGCGCTATGCGCTTTGAGACGGTGCAGCGGCACATCGGTGGAATCATCAGCGGCAGCCGACTCATTGGCTTTTAGTCGTCGGGTAAACTTCCGTTTTCAGACAGAGTCGCGTTGATTTTGTGCTGGCGTGAGTAACGGTCACTTCATTTTATCAAATGTTGCTGCTTCGACTTTTCTTTTGCTTAAAAGTCTGTTTGCGGCGGATTGGTGTTTTGGGACATACAACAACCGCACTAGCCGGCGGTGTTTGTGACTAATATGATATTGCTTGGCTAGCTAGGTACCGAGAAGGTATACATAATGTCAAGCAAGTCGTTGATAGCTATCGCTGGTAATACCTGGAACCGGATAAAGGAGCCGTAGTCTGTCAACTTCTAGGGAGAAATGCCAGCATCTCTATTTCTCGACGCAGCACATTGTTACATTCGAGTTAACTGAAACAATGAGATAAATGGAACTGTGGCTCAAACTAACGGATAACTGAAACGTGTTTAGAGTATTTTGATAAATTTTACCACTCGGCAGTGGCCAGCCGATCAGGACTGAAGGCCGAAGGCCAACAGCAGAAACAACAGAGCACTGAGACTCTGGCACAGATCAGGAACTTCCCGCACCACTTGCCAGCCACTGCGTCATAGCTAGGCCCGCAGGGCCTGCAGATCTAGCAGTTCAGGCCCGCAGCAACTGCTGAGAAATTACAAGGCCTACTAGGCCTGTAGATCTCCCCACATAGGTGGCCACTGCATCCTCGTATTCGAGGAGGTGGCTGATAAGCTCCCACTAGGACTGCCCAAGACGCGAGACCGAAGGCCGACGCGAGCCGACACACACATGTATAATAGAGGCTCTCTCGCACTCTCCAGATCAGTTAGACAGCTATTAATACTACTCTTTTACATGAATCCATCTTCCAAGTGCTCTGTGACCCTCAACATGCCCCGAACTCCTCCGTGTTTATCACCGGTCCTCCAAGCTTCCAATTCCATCCGACTACCACCCCAAACCCAAGAAATCCCGTGTTCCCATCCTCATGGGCTTCTGTGCTACATTTTCAACAGCTTTCTTTGTCCCCAAATCGCCCTCTCCGTGAAGCATTTGATCAACCAACTCGGCCAGCATGATGTCACTTCCCTTTGATCCCATTAAACTTACGGCAGCAGGCAGCTCTTCTACTCTCCCAGTGTGCTTTGAGATGTAGTGCGTAGGTCTGACTGCAAAGACTTTAGCGATTCACATCCCCCTCCAGCCGGCAAAATACGCAAGGTGGGAGGGGCTTACCAGGGACAATCATCTCGGGGGCCTCGATGTATGGGCCAATGTTGTAAAAGAAGAACCCCCTCCCTGTAAACTGCTGTGGTCCATGCTTGTACGTGTCGCGGTAGACGGGCACGCCGTCCGTCCAGGGCAGCACCATTATACTTTCCGAGTACCCGTCATCTTGCGATGGGGGCATGACGTTCTCGTAAAACCACTCTCGAAACGCGTCCAGCCGCTCGACAGCCTCAGCTTGCTGACTTGCTGTGACAGTTGGGAGGTAGTCTCTGCAACCCGAACCAGGGGCACACCAGTCAGCTACGTCAGCCTGGATCAGGATAATATCCATCGGACGGGGAACATACCGCTTGAAGCGAAGCTGTGGATTGAGCGCCGGGGGTACCCCCCTCTGTGTCTCGTAGTCCTCGACAAAGTCCCTCAAGAACCCCGACCACTGGTCCGGGTTGGCGGCCCACTCGAAGGCGTGCTCGAGGTATCCCGTCAAGGAGGTGGCCCCGTTAGAAGAAGTCTTGTTCCACAGCCGCCCAATACTGATAACCGTTCGCTCGACCCCCAAGAAGGTCTCGAGGCGGCGGATGAACTCGTCAAAGACTTCTTGGCTTTGCCGGTGGCTCACGGTCCAAAAATCAACGGGATATAAAAGCTTGGTTGGTTTCTACCCGAGCCTCAGCACTAAAACAATCTTCACAAGCTCTCATAGTTGGGGCCGGGTCAAGAAGGGACTCACTCTCGTGGCTGCGGCTTCTTTTGGCGGGCCTGATCCGTACAGCGCTTGGGCAAGCAGCCTGAACTCTCGCGCTGTTCTCGCAAAACCACCGATTGTGTCGAATTTTCTTGCTCCCGGCTCAACACGTTAGCCCTCGTTCGAATCCGAGTAGGGAGAGAGAGTGGGGCGCAACCGTGATGGCCGGCCATCAAGGCAGTCTTACGTGCTGTACGGAATTAGTCCTCGCAGGGCTGTAGCGCCCTGCGAGGGCCGCATCCCAAAGACACCCTGCGCGGCAGCTGGGGCTCGGATGCTCCCCAAAGCTGCGCGGAAAGCTGGGTTAGCTGGGTTCGGGGAAGCGGGGGAAGGGAAGTTGGGTGTTTTCACTGTCTGTCCCCAGCGCAAAGTCTAGCCACTTGTACGACGCGACTGCCGAGGCGCTGCCCGCGCTGCTGCCGCTGGTAGTGAGATAACCATCCCCCTTGGGATTAAAGGGGCCGTGGTAGTCGACCCAGTCGCACGTTGGCCACTCCGAGTCGGCGAACTGGGTGCTCTTGAGCTTGCCGACGACAACGAAGCCAAGGTCGATTAGACGCTGCACCGTCTCGGCCGTCTCGGATCGAGCTGGGTATAGCGACGTATAAGCTCGGGAGGAGGCGCCCGTCTTTAGGCCTTTCAAATCCATAATGTCCTTGATGGCGACCCGCAGGCCCGCGAAAGGCTTGGTGTCCGTTTTTGTGTAGTAGAGGCGGGACGGGACCGCGACGGACAAGGACGAGGGATGCTCTTCACCGTACGCCGCCGCGTCAAGAGATCGGAACCTGCTCATTTTTATTTCAGCATAGGCAGCGCACAATCTGAGCGGTGAGTGAATGATTGCCCCTCACCCATCCTGGGATGGCTCAGGCACTGTTGCCACAATAAATGCGCCAGAGGTGTCGGGATACAAGCGGTATGCCTGATGGAGACTCCCATGATTCAAAAAATAAGGACCCTCGGGCAGGCCGGGGTTTTCAGGATCGGCTAGGGCGAAAAAGATGTTGCTTGTACCCTGCTGTGTGAGATGCTGTTCCACATCCGCCGGCAGGCTACAGCCGTCCGAGATGTTGGACTGGATGACTACCGAGGCTAGGAAACTGGAAGACCAAACATCGTCATCCGCAGCAAACCGGGTCAATTTCCGCTCGAGATCTGCCAAGTCCAACTTCTCACGATCCATGCTCACAATGGTGCACGGCTCGACCAGCTTTCCAGCGCCAAAATCGAATGTAGCCTTGCAGAAGGCCGCACCTGGTTAGAGGGAGCTCCCTATCCTCGTGGACTTCCTTGGTTAACACTTACTACCGGGGGCGAGTGCATGTAATAGGCTGTCTTGTCTATCCTGACAACTGCTGAAAACGTTCTCCGGGACAGGGCTTGCGCGCTAAACACCCAGGCGGTGAGGCCAAGAAGTGGCAGCGCATTACGGTGAAAAAGATTCATTTTCCAAAATAGAAGTCCATTCATATATTGGTGAAACAACATGGTAGGATTTATCGTGATCATGGGCAGACTTTTTTTGCCCTTACAGCATGAAGGGGAGGAAGAGGAGGGGAAGACGAGATGGGGAGAGGAGTAAGTAGAGAGAGGCTCCCCGTCGTTGCTATGGGTGACAAGGCTCTGAAAATGCAACTTTGAATCACTGGCTATGGAAAGACGGTGATCGCCGGGCTCGTACCGTGTGACCTAATACGTGGCTGCATTGTGCCGAGAAGCTGTGAAACGTCAATTTCAATAAGACCCGTGTTGGAGGTGGTGGGAAATTCAACTCATCTGGCTACACTAAATACGGGCTTGGGTTGGGCTTTCAAGCCACCAAACGGGGGCAAAAAACCAGGTGAAAAAATCGAGGCAGCCTGGTCCAAAAGGCGGCTTATGTCAAGCAGTTTGATTCGTGACCTACTAGGTACACCAATGGATGGCCCTTGTTTGTGGCGGGGTACTAGCAGCAACTTATATAATTGGCTATCGTGTGAAGGAAGGTGCCGTGTGACCAGAAAGGCAACCCAAGGTTGGCAAGAAAACGCTGTTATGCCGTCTCACTCATTTCTTCTTTAAAAAAAGCCAACCCTCTCTGTTAAGCCGCCAAATTCCCGGGTGACCTCAAGCCGGACGCCATTTCCACCACAATGGCAACGACTGAGTCCCATCAGGAGGAGCCTCAGCATAACGAGGCTGCCGTCGCGCCCCTATTCACCGATCTCACTCGAGTATGGGAACTCGACGGGTTTTCCCCCCCTCTCTACCGAGCCAGCATCTTCTACATGAAACCTAGCCCCCAGTACGATGTCGAAAAGCCCTACTTCATGAACATTCCCGTGGACCCTGCCTGGCTCGGGATGAAGCAGACCAACGTATCGTATACTAGAAAGACGGTAGCTGTTGCTGACATCCGCGGTCATCAGCATCTCTTCTCTTTGGACGTCAGTGGGTTTCAGCTGGGCTATCTACAGTCTGAAATTCCTTACGAGGGCTTTGCAGACAGCGACATGATTGTTTCACGCTTCTATGATGAAGTGAAATCGTTCCTAATGAGAGAGACTGGGGCTGCAGACGTTCTCCCGTTTGACTTCCAGGTTAGATACTGCTTCCCCCGCCCCCCTTCCCCTGCGATCGAAAAGTGGCGTATTGGTCTTTGTTTTATTTATTTATCTTTACAAAGGTTCGGCGGAGCGATCCTTCTCTACCTGCGAACTCCAGAGGCGCTCCTGGGAAGGCCCAGCCATTTGCTGCAGTGCATGGTGGTATGAATACATTCCCTCACGCCAAGTTAAATCAATAATGACTCTAGGAAGATCAAACCGCTGCTGCAGCAATAAGGCGCTTGTATCATTTCCACGCGGATCATGCAAAGAAGTATGAGGGGTGCCGGTTTCAAATTATCAAGTAGGAATACCCCACCGCTGTCCTCCAGTTGCATGAACACTGACTGTCTTACCGCGTCTGGAAACCACTGCGAGGGCCTGTACGAGATTCCCCACTGGCAGTCTGCGACTACCGGACGGTCTCGGATCAAGACCGCGCTCCCACCGACATCATATTCCCCGATTACCTCGGCGAGACATACAACTTCTGGCCTAATTCAGGTCACCGGTTCTACTATGTCGACGAGCAGAAGGCAGACGAAGCCTGGTTGATTAAATGTTACGACTCGTCAACGATGCATGATCCTAGCATCGCGCAGTGTGCGGTTTATTAGCTCCCCCATCCTCGTTGCTCGACGACACTGACTTATGGACAGTCGCACCCCACGTCTCGTTTCCATACGTATCGATGGCTGGGGAGCCGAGGGCCCCGAGGGAGAGCATTGAAGTCAGGACCTTTGTCTTTTATGGCTGATTTTAGGTTCTCAGCCTGGCTATATGTGAGATAGCGAGAGAGCTCGGGGGTTTGAGGGTCAATCAAGTGCTACAATAGAGTGACGTGTCGTATTATCAAGGGACGTGTTGTTAAGCTTTGAACTCCAAGAATGTATTCTGAGTGATTATTAGTAAGGTTGTGTCTTCACAACCACGCCTGGCTTAGCTTCTGTGGGCGATACGGAATATCACATCGAGCACTTGGGAATGTGTGTTGTATTGAGATGGTGGGGCCAGCATCTTCCCTGGCCCTGCAGCCAAGCCATCAATGGTGGGGTGGCGGCTGCATGCATTGCGCAGGTGGATGGGCACCATGCGCCCTGTGCCGTAGGGCAGAGGGCCCGCCCGGCCGCTTCTTGTTCTTTCCCCACTGGCAGCTGCAAATCTAGGCAGCCGGGTCTACACCATGAAGTCTATATACCTTGAAGCTCGCCACGGTTCCAAACACACAGCTAGAGATGCTCAATCAAAGGGATATTATGATAAGCTAGAGAAGAAATACTGAAAAAATGAAGCTGACTGTCCCAAAGCCAAATTGAAATAGGACGCGAGACTTGAAGGGATCCTTCTCGATTCTACGGGGAAGCTCCCGACTAGGAGACGTACATGGCAAACCCTCCCCTACGGCTTAGGGCCGCCTAGTGGTAATCCCCAACATTTTTTTTTTCACGGCGACTCCCCAGCACCCAGCATCCGGCACCCGGCACCTGGCACCCGGCACCCGCTTCACTGTGATTAACGAAACTCGGTCAACCGCCCTCCGCAACAGTAGAACATATCTTCTGTGAACACGTGTGAGCAGAGCGCTGTCGATTTTCGGCGGAAATCGGGATACATACGCAGCCTCGGTCATTGCAATGCGGGCAGCTACCCTTATCATGTAGGGTACAGGGCTCGTCGACTTCTCCCTCAAAGCTGTTGACCCAAGCATACCAGGGCTTTTCATTAGGCCGGCCGCTGTCGCGTTTCCATGTCAGCCACGGCTTTTCGTTCAGCTCCGCAGCCGTGAAATTGCCAACTTCTTTGGGTGGCCAGTGGCGTCTCCAGGGTTGGCTCGAGGCGCCTCTCTCAGGGACTCCTAACGTGTCCCAGGCCAAGGCGTGAGCGTCTGCTTTGGCGTAGCTGGAAAGGCTCGCCTCGAACAGATTCGACATTCCCTTGTCCTCTGCTGCCGACATTGCCAGTGCTGGAGAGGTCTGGACGTGATTCAGGAGAGAAGCCGTTGCGATAAATTACCTTAGAAGCAATCAGTTTGGTCCAAATGGTAGTGCGAAGAGAGGGTAAAGGTATGTGGTTGTTGAGCTTTTGGCACGACCTGCTATGACGGAGCCGCGCTGCTGATATTATGTACATGCCTTAGACAGACGGAGACCAAGTAGCGGTACCTCGAGCGGTGAGCAGAGGCTTCACATGTCCTGGCAAAAGATTTGGTGTCGGGCGTTCGGTCAGAAAAGGGGCCGTGTACGAACGTGCCGCCATTTTAATCCAACCTAAACAAACGCCCAGCATCGCTGGCCATTTGGCTCGCCTTTCGGCACCCACCTCTCATTCTACGGACTGCAGTTCGTTCGACAACCTCATGATTTCCCGCGTGATTCTAACTATGCCCCCTTGGGAGCCATGTGGTGATATTTGCTACCTAGGATGTGTGTGGGTTGCCGAGAGAGGGCAGTATCCGTAGGCTGACTGAATCTGCAGGAAAGGATTGGCAGTGGCCACACAGGCCACTGTGGGTACACAGACGTCTGAGGCTCTCTGGACCCGCAGGCGCGTCGTCTGATGACACGCCGTTTGGTCAGGAGCCCGACCTCGAAGTGGCATTTCATAATGCCGTGGCACCAGTCCTCTACCAATACACCGCCTTACACAGTCCCTTCTAGGACTTTGACAGACAGCCTCACCGATTCAATCAGAGCAGTGTCACGGTAGCATGCGATAGGACCCCTGTACGAAGGCTTAACAAGCTGGGCAAAAGTGCCAACTTCAGGCTGCCAAGCCAGGCTTGGTTTAATGCCTTGTCAAGGAGCATGCCCCTTCCAGGAAGGGATTTTGGGAGCAGAGTCCCTTTCACCCGTGGCTCACCTTCCTCTTTTGTCTTCAATTAGCAATACTATGGAGCCTTTCTCAGCGGCAGTAACGTTTGTCTCGGCCCTCCCGCGGTTATCCAGCTTTACCCACACAGCGTGGAACCTTGCAGAGTCTCTTGCCGAGAGCAATGCCATCTACATGCATGCAAGCAAGATGTTGTCCGAATCCCTCGAAGTCATGAAGAGGCTAGAAGGGATGAGGGAAGTGATCACTAGGCTCAGTGACGAGGAATTCCACCACTTCGAGCTGCCTGTGGACAGTTTGAAGGCATACGAAGAGGCGACCAGAATCCTCAGTGCCTTCCTCGAGACAAAAGAGAAGCAGCGCCGCCGTCGGTTTCGCCGCCTGCGGATTTTATTATATTCGCTATGCTTATCCAAGGACAGAGATGCGGACCTACAAAATCACCTTGAGCGCTTCAGCCAGTCGAGAGCCTCTATTAACCTTTCATTGCAAGTTTTTGAGATGTGTGTCCCCATCTTCCTTCACCCTTCTCTTTCTCTCTCTCTTTCTCTCTCTCTCTCTTTCTCTCTCTCTCTCTCTCTCTCTCTCCCTCTCTTTCGCTTTTTTAGGGGCGGAGGGCTGTGTAATATGTATAATGCTATGGCTAACCTGCGCCCTGAAGGGCTAAAACGCTCCACAACTCCGCCAAGCTTGACGCCGTTGCCACTGAGCAACAGTCATACAGCCAAGCCCTTATGCGTGTCGAAAGGTCGACGACTGAGGGCATTGAGTCTTTGCATCTCAAGGTATCCAGCGCGCACGAGAAAATAATTAGCGCACTCTCTGCTAGTCACGCTCCCGTGGCTGGTATCCGTCAGAGATGGTGTGATATCCCACTGCCTGCTGACCGCCGGTTTACGGGGCGAGAAACTATCTTGTCCAAGATAGCCGCTTGCTTGGTAAATCGGGCCCCTAGCAACGAGTCTCTCGACGGCCCCACTCCCTGCAGGATATTCTGTCTCCACGGTCTCCCTGGCATCGGAAAGACCCACACGGCAATCAAATTTGGGCACCACCATTTCAACACAGAGGATTTCACCCACGTCTTCTGGATATCTGCTGACTGCGAAGAGAAGTTGGAGCAGGGATACATCAACATTACTAGGATATTGGAGCTGTCGAGCCGCTCGGGACTAGAAGACAAAGACAGAAGTGTCGGTCTGGCTCGAGCATGGCTTAGAGAGCCTCAGCAAGGTACCAGTAGTCTCCACCAATCAGCCTCGAGTCTAGAAACACTAATAATGCTTCCCTGTGGTAGGCGTCCGCTGGTTGTTGGTGTTGGATAACGTTGATGATTTCAGGATCCTCAAATGGCTTTGGGCCGACTTTCATTACGGCTCTGTGCTTATCACGAGCCGAGACTCCACGCCGGCTCTGTCCGCCGTGACCCCTTATAGCGGGATGGCTCAGCTGCTGCCGTTCAACCCGCAAGAAGCCACCGAGATGATCAAGAAACGCCTCGAGGGGATTCCGGATCCCATCAGCGACGAATCGGCCGCGAGGCTCGCGGATCGGCTTGGATATTTCCCACTTTACATGGACCAGGTCCTCTCCTTCATAGAATCGCCACCATACGCCCTGTCACTAGATCAGTTTTATCAGCAATGCCCCGAGGTGGCTGACCTTGACGATGAGCTACAGGGGCTGGACCCACACGGTCTATGGGACTCGTCCGGAGTCGCCGTGGCGATGGAGGCACACCTCAACAAGATTTTGACGCCGCAGCACAAGGTTGTCTTGAAAACGATGGCCTTCTTTGACCCCGATGACATCCCGGAGCGGCTACTCTTCTCATCTAGTTTGCCGTCCTGGGCGCTTTCAACGCAGCTGAGACAGCAAAAGGTACTCAAACACCTGTCGAGATACTCGTTTATCGTCCCTAGCGGTAGGGGAGACCGGGCAGAGAGGTCGTTCAGCATACATCGTTTGATACGTGACGCGGCGCTACGCCTCGATACTAGTACGCAAACGACGTTTGACAACGCAGTGGGCCTCCTCCGGCACGCATTCCCGCTTCATGGACTCGCTCGAGACCACATGGTCGAGGACTGGGTGGAGTGCGAGGCATTCCATCTCCATGTGCTGGCACTGCACCAACGCTACCTGGAGATCCGGTTGAAGGAGGCCATCGTTGCGTCCTACGAATTCCTCGAACTGGTCTACTCATGCGCGTGGTAACAGAGACCCAACTCCTCCTCTTCGCTGTGCCCGTAGCTAATCAGGATGGGCAGGTACCTATGCGAACGCGGCCGTTTCGAGAAAAGTTCCAGACTCATCTCGAGTGTCCTCTCGGACTGCCGACAGAGGGTACCCGTCCAGTCAAGCCGCGATGCCAAGATGTCGCTCTTCCTCGCCGATATATACACGGTTCAGCTCTTTTACCACAACGAGACCACGTCGGAGGAAAGCCTTACCAACATTGCCCTCGAGGCTCACCGACTCCGTGAGGAAGCCGTTAGAGCCGGACAAATGGATCCCAACCACCCGAATCGCGCCAACGGTTTCATGAACGTGGGGGTCGCCTTGGCACACGAAGACCCGCTCCTGGCCCTCGAGCTGCATTCAAAAGCATTGGAAATCCGGCTGGGATCGGATAAGTATGCCGCTGAGCAAGTCCACGGCGTGGCACTAAACTACTTGAACATGGGGCGATGCTGCTGGATCCTGCATGACAACGCCAAGGCTGCCGAGTGCCTTGGGGAGGCGCTGAGGTTGATGAAGGAGAGGGAAGATGAGACAGGAAAGCGCTTTCCACTGTAAGTTTGGTGTTCTCCTAGATGGCCACCTCGAGCAGCAAGAAAGGATGAAGGCTAATATTTTGAGCGTAAGGACGGCGTGGGCATTGTTGACATTGGCAGTCGTGCGAGCGGAGCAGGGCGACTTGTACCAAGCGTGGGAGCTCCTGTCCGAGAGCATGCAGCTCCACAGGGATACCCTTGGCGAGACGCACATGAAGACATTGGCGTGCTATTACAGGGCGGCATGGGTTTGGCATCGGATGGGCCAGCTTCAGCCAGCAGAGTATGTTCAGCGTGTTCCGCTGCAGCGATGCGCCATTCGTATCAGGCAAAGCATGCTAACAAGAGCCTAGGAAACTTTTGAGATTGGTCCTCGAGAAATACGAGGAGACGCCGGACGAGCATAAGGCAGAGATTGCCAGAACCAAATTCAAGCTCTCGCAGGTGCTCGAACAACAAGGAGATGAAACCTGGTCCGCCGTGAGAGGCAAGGCGATCGGGATGCTAAGAGAGATATGGACCGAGGGTAAATCGGGAATGCCATGCGAGAGGGACTTTGACGACTGCGTAGTCTATTTCCTGCGATGACTTCATGTGGGCAGGGCAAATCTAGAAACAAGCCAGCTATAGGGGGCCCAGGTGAGTCGGCTGCGCAGGCACAAAACCTATCACTCCGATTTCATGGTTTTAATTTAGTAGCATTAGACTTGGCGCATATATCCCGGCCTCACAGCTGCAGGACCCTCTTTCAGCGACTTCAGCCACCGTTTTATGGTGGTACAGCCTACACCCGAGTCGCAAAGATCATTGTCACAATGTCTCTATTTGTAACAGGGTCTTGTGAGCTCTATAAGTAGGGCACGAGGAGTTGTTCTTTGCAAGTGTTGGTCCGATCAGAGGAAGTCCTGAGTCATAGAGGTAGAAGGAACAACAAGAGGGTTCAGAGTGTCAATTCTAGCCCTTCGGCTTCACTGGAGAGGGCAGCGAGGCGGTCGGAAGAAAAGGTCAACTTTCTCTTCATGTACTCCTCGACGGATTCGTACCACAAGTCAAAAAGACCGGCACCGGCCTGGGAGATATGCACCAGCACCCGCAAAAGTGCGTGGTCTTACAATACCACTGGATCTCGTCGTATGCAAATGAGAGAGCCCGCGGCGGCATGATCGGTTCTTGAAAGGTCCGGTCACGTACAGCTTCAGAAGCTCTCCGGAAATCGGATCGCCGACATCGATGACACGACAGGGGAGGAGAGGGAGCCCTCGCTGCTGGAGACAGGCGCTGTTCTGTCCATCACAGCTATCGACGAGGCGACGGACCAATTCCATGTCTTCGGAGGACCCAGGGTCCGGGAGAGGGTGGGAGGGGTGTGAAGAGCAACCAAGGATTGGAGGACCTATTCCTACAGTATCACAATTTCTTAGCCGCGAGTTCGATCCTTGACTCTGGAGAAGCAGAGGCTACTGCCATACCAAAGACAGTGTGAATCGGGACATAGTGTCGGCACGGCCGTACCAAATTTTCCTGTGATCCGCAAGCCAATTTTCCTTATCCATTTTCCAGATCTTGTGGCCCTCATCCACCATGGTATCGCCCAATATGAGAGATAGGCCGCCGCAGATGAGGGCGCAGATAGGGCAGCCATTCTTGGCCGACTCGCGGAATCGCGCGCATGGCCCTTTGGCACGATCGAACGCCTTACAAGTCGCGCACTCGACAACGTTATTCGCCGAAAGGCCACCGTGTGCTTCCCATTTATCAAAGCTGTTGCTGGGCATGTTCGAGGTGGCCTGAAGCGTCGGTGTTGAGGGCTCAGAATAAAGGTCGTGGTGATGATAAAGAGAGTCGGTCCGCAATGTGAGCACAATGCTCGACGCAATGAGGAAATCACATTGCGCCTGTCTGTTTTGAGTTTGGCGCCATTATATCGACATCGGACTTTCTGTTCGGTACTCAGCCGCAGCTGCTGCCGAGATTTGAATACCAGCAGTTTGTCCACGGGGGTGCCACTGCAAGTCCGGCCAATCGGAGGATGTCTCCACCATTGTTTCCCCCAGATCACAAGGTATTGCCGATCACCAAGCTTCCGCCTCAACTCGGAGCACGGAGCATGAAGAAGGGCAAGAGTCCTGACAGCAAGAGCTGAGGGGTGGGTTAGTAGATAGTTTCTGTGTAACAGTGAGGAGAATGGTATGCCTGACAAAGAGTTCATATTATCCTGGAAAGACTCGGACTCGAGAGGACAGATTCTTTCAAGTTCCTAAAATTCAGACGCACGCTCGATACAAGTAACAAGAGAGACAAGTGCAAACTGGGTACGAGTCAAGGGACAAGAAATTGGGCATCGACTAGGTACTTGATAGGTAGGCGAAGTAATAAAAATTGATTTCTTCTCTTTGGGTTTAATAGGTGGCTAATAATGGGCTATTGGGGGAACCGATGCCTCAGACCTTATTCTAGCGCCAAAGCACGACATGAAATGTCGCTGTCCAGTCTTTTGTAGTATCCCCTGCTTCCTCTCACAAGGACTACTGCCGAGCACTCACGTATGCAATACGAAGCACACCAACCACAATATGAATCCATTGATGCTTCCCTCCGGGTCTGAAAGTCCAAGACTGGAGCGGTGATGTGTGGTGCCACAGTCATGACTTGTCTGTGTGGCGCATCGAATACGAGGAATTAGCATCCCTGTTAAGCATTGGCAAGCAGTCCGGCCAATGAAGGGAAACTATGGAGTCACCCGATCTTGCTTCCTCGCTACCACTACTCCAGCGACGGCACCAAGGATGCTACCCCGCGCTCCCATTCAGCCGCTTCTGCCACCACACCATAATGTGGTGTGCCTCCCAAGCCTTATACGGACTTTGACAGCTGTCAATCACATGGCTCTCCTGCAAGGTACGCTGCTCGGTGTAGATATTGTGGGGAAGCCACCACTTGTCACCGAGTTTATATCAGCGCGGCCTTCGCTGCCAAGTGCGGGCTCCAGGATCACATCCTTTTTTTTTTTACTTGCAGCTTTAACTTCCACAATCACAGTTCACCGAAGCTCGTATTTCCCGAAATTCATCGGGCAAAGCCATAATCAACAAAGTGCGCAATATGTGGAGACTCGTTGAAGTCGTTGTACTTGGCGCTACGGTGTAAGTCTAATGAATATCGCATTTCACACCTTCTACGTATATTTCCATATATCGAGAATACTGAATACACATCACAGCATCTTCCCGACCATGGCCCAAACACTGGTGTACCCCACGGAGTACTACTTCACGACAACGATAACGGCGCCGCCCGACCCGACAGCGACGGGGTGTCCGACCATCACGGCGACTACCAACCAGTGCCGAACCTGCGCATATCCAATGTGCCTGGTGTTGAGCACCTTGACTCAGGGGTGCAGCTGCCCGGAGACCGTGGCAACGGCGTTTACCTCGCACCCGTGCGATCAGCGGTGCGGAGGAATCGGATGTTCGACGAGCTGGAGCATTGTGTCCGTTCCAAGTTGCGCATCGTCTTCCAGGTCTGGCTTTGGTCCTCCCCTGCTGCCCGAGTCGCTCAAGTTCTAACATTTCTCCCAGCTCGCACAGCATCTCGATTTCGGTTTCCAAGTCCAGCGCCAGCTCCACGTCCACAGCCAAATCCGATTCGGTCTGCACTTCATCGGGCACACCTCTACCGCCGCCGCCTTCGCCGACACCCAAGCACTCAAACGGCACTTTGAGCTCTGTTCGGACCCCGCCGCTGCCGAGTACCACTTCAGCCGCTGTAGTCGCTAATGGGGCAAGAAGACTTACTCCTTTCAAACTTTGGTAAATGGTTGTGCAACGTTACTCGGAGAAACCTATCATCTAGGGTCTCCTAGCCATGGCGGAGAATTTTCAAGTCTGTCTCCGTCTCGAAAAAGTCCTAAGCCGTACGGTAGATAAGCTGAATTTGGGCTGCACACTGCTGTGCATACAGCTAGGAGCGAAATTAGAGAGTCCTGTCGCTTGAAGTCTTTAAAAATGCACAACGCGCTGACAAACAATGTGTAATTATTTTGTTTCTATTCCAGGGGTACCAATTACCCCAGAGCAGTGTATCATCAAACCTTGACGGACGAATCTGGGTACCTGGAGGAAGTGAACCCATGTCTGATGCACGCTGTTTTCGACAACGGTGTCCAAGACAACAATGATAAATGGCCATAGGTACCTAGGCATATTTCTAAGAAGCAATGCTTCTATCAGATAATTACAAATCTCTTGGGCTCTCCCAGAGGCCCAGAGAAAATTGTGTTCTCATCTTCACTCCAGTAGTATTGCTCAAATTACCCAAGTCGTTCAAATACAGCAACATCCCCATCAGAAGTTCCACTTGGCCCCAAGGCTAGACCAAGATCAACGCGGGCGCTGCCATCAAGCCCGACATGAGAGAATCCTGTTACAGATCCACGACAAAATATTGCGGCCCATACCCCATCGGGTTTGAACCTGGAGTATTTCAAACAGGGTGGCGGCCTACCATCAAGCTCCTGGATTTTAAGGCTCATAGGGGGGGTCTTTTTGACAGGGTGGCACTTTAGAGAGGGTAGTAGGGGGGAGGAGGTCACCAAAGGAGCTAAACAACCGATAAAATGGACAACCAGCAAGGTCTAATGGCCCTCAGCTCCTCCACAACATCATCGATACCCTGATTGTCGTCTTACTTGGCAGCGCGAATTGCTCTAGCGACTTGGTGGGCGATGCGCAAGAGGGTAGCGTCGTCGTCCTCATCTTCATCGCCATCGCCATCTCCATTACTGAGCTCGTCGGCAAACTACTTCAAACAGAACGGATTTAGCTTTTGCAGCCCCGGCCGGCCAAGACGTGCTGGAAGAAATTCGTCTCGATCTGAAGAGGTGAAGCTGGCGCGCCGCAACTACGGCCTAGAACCTCGGCGCACAAGTCTCGGAGGATCGAGTTAGTGTGCGACTGGAAGGTGTTACCTGCCTCGATATCTTACCTGTTACCTGTGAGCTGCCGCCGTAAATTCATGAAAGACAATCTTCGTCCTGAGTCACCTAGGCCTCCCGCCAGCAACCATATCAATCCGGGTGATACCTTCTCAAGTAACACCGTCCCCCAAATGATGAGCCGGCTCCCGAAATCTATTTACCCCCCCCCAAACCCCCTTCTGAACCCTCAACTTCACACAGCTTGCAGACTTGGCGCTGACCGACATTGGCCAGCCGCTCCAGTCGCGACCGAAATTCGGTGATCTCGATGCGGGTGACTTTTTCGATAATACCGCGGTAGACTTCTATAACAGAGGGCTGCTTCACATCATCGTTGATCTGGCGCTGGCAGTTACTGCACGATATCTTCCCAACTGTATTCAAACACCAAGGGAGAGAGCATTCAGGGGCTTGGAAATATCTTCTAGTTATGGGATTGCCACGCTCACAACGACCTAGAGCACCCGGTAAGCTAACGACTTTCGGATGAAACTCTTTTTTCCTCTAGGAAGCGAGTACCTAGTATGTACCTAGGCACCTATGATAAGTGGTTTGGTGTAGAATGCCCCCCCACAACGGCTGTTACCCAAACGCGCCGCCGACGATATCAGTACTATGACTCTCGCCAATATTTCCATAAGCAATTTTTGTGGGCTTGCATACTCCTAAGCTGCTGCTGCCTTAGCCTGAGCCGTAGTGATCCCAGTGTGGGTGGTTGCTACACAGCCTCTAGGCCATATTTCGGCCACCCGGGCTAAACTTGCCATTTTCTAAGGGTACTAGCAGGAATCTTCGTTTCATGTGAGGCACGCAAATTTACAAAAATAGAAACTAGGTTTGCGTATTTTAAATTCCTGACTTGGAACTAGTCAACAGCGGTTACCGATTCCTACCCAGCTTTCAGTATCATGTAGAATAGGTCGCTTTCGTCTATTTCACCTTAAGTGTACCCTAGTGTCACTACTACTTTTAATGAAAAAGCTTACCCTATCGGCCACCTCCTATCCCAAAGCCCGATCTCGTGCTTGTAGTAGTAGAATCAAAGTAGCTCTAACTATACGAGTGACGACGCTAAGGATTAGTAGTATACGTTATTGTAGTTCCAGTAAGCTATAACTTATAGGATTATAGATTTCCAGTTGCCCGAGTGGCGTTGGTTGATGTTACCGACGGGAAGTGGTTAACGTTTCCCAGCCTCGGCACTTGGGACGTTCGAGGTCCGCTAACACCCTTGCCTCTGGTTTATAACCGCGGTAAGCAGAATATGGGCTCCTCGCGCGCGCTTTCCTAAGACTTTAAACTAATATATTTGCCCGACCGTAGGGAGCGACATCAATCTAACCTTCCCGGAAGATAAGGCGGGGCTTACCCAAAGACAAAAGACAGGTATTATATACGACTTTAGCTCAATCTACGGAGGGAACGGCGACGGTCTTAACAACTATGCCGGCCCTCCTATCCCGTATTTTCACACTTTTTGCAAAAGGAAATTCCTCTTACCTACGGGGCTAGACCACTTATATATTACCCCATATGCTATATACGACAGGAGGGGTAAGGAAAACGAAAGAAATGGTCAACTGGAGAAACGAGGGGGGAAGAATATTTTAAAGGTTAGATTACAGTGGTGATTTGTAATATCTTACGCTCACTTCGCCTAGGACCCTGGAGACCGCCTCTACGTCCTTAAAATCTCCGACTAGGTTACTCCTTACCCTAGTTCCCCTTTCCATAACTCCTCTAATTATCCTAATAGGGGTTACTTACTCTCTCTATATATATATCCGGCGGTTATATAATCTTTATCGATAGCAGATCCCCTATCTCACTTATAATATTACTATCCTCTCGGTGAAACTTCTTCTCTATAGCTCTTAGGAGAGTGAAAACGGCCAGGCAAAGCTCGACTATCTCGAGATACACTCGGGACTTAAAATGCGCTTAAGACTTGAGATTAAAGCTTCGGGATACCTCTTCTTCTCTATAGGGAACTGAAAGGATGAGTATTTTCCCTTTGAGGCTGAAGAGGAACCACCCACATTATGTACCAATACTTAAGCGAAAATTTCTTGGCGATCTGAGTGGCTAGAATCTTCCCAAAATACAACTATTCTTACTACTGTGTTTTCAGAACACACTTCTCGGCATGTGAAAGACACTCCCTACTTTGTATATATAGTCCACGGCCTACGCCCACCTCTTCGGCTCAGGCTAGGTTAAAGCCTTGCACGGTTGCCAGTTCTTACTCGCCCTCTTATCGAAACCATTGTAACCACCTTGGTCAGACGTGCCTGCATTTCCTCACACAGTGGCATCAGTAGCTCAGAAAGTAGGCTCAGTGGCCCGAGTTGGATCCAGTGGCCTTTAAGTGGGACCATTAGCTCGAGGTGGGTTCAGTGGCCAAGAAACAGGTTCAGAGCCTAGCACAGCCCAAAGGTGGGATCTGCAGTCCAAAAGTGTCGAATCCAGAGTACCATATTTCTGACACGTAGTTCAGGAAATCCGGCCAAGTAGTCGTATATTATGACCCTACAGTCACGTACACGAAGGGCCTCTGGGGTGGACCGTTAGTGGCCAGCTCGGTCCCAGCGACGGGTACCCCACACCCCTTCAGACCTCTATAGTTTACCTGGACTACCTAGATTTAACGTATGAACCCTCTAGAGTTAGGACTGTAACACGAACCTGTTTGCCCTATACTCGGTTTAGTCTAGGAATTAGGGCTAGGGTTTGTATATGTACCTCCAGTACAGAGGGCCCTACCAAAAGTCCTACTCACCGCCATTTTATTCCGATAGGCAAAACTTTTCGGCCACTAAAAAGCCGCTGGAGAATCAAAATAATCCCAAAAACACTATCCAGACGACTAACAGCACTATTATTAAGGAGGGTGTCATTGTCTACAATGAGGAAGCGTCTTCTTTCTACTATGTACATCCTCCACCCCCACTTTTCCCTCTCACCGTCTTCCAGCCACAAGTGGCAAGGTCACCAAAATACCGTATACTTATTATTGAATTTCTACGCAAGCTCAAACCCTGACTCTTCATCTTATTGGCGCACCTTATCAGCAGATTCAAAAAATCACTGGTATAAACAAAGCCGTCGTCCACAGGCTTCCATGAGACCATTGGAATGCGGGGTGGTGCTGAGGAGCCAAATACTGGGAGGGCCTCCTGAAGGTCAAAAATACAGGGGGAGGTGAAGAGCCCCCCCCCCCCCCCCCCCCCACAAAAAAAAACTGCTTAATTAGGAAAAGGCGGTGAGCAGGACTTTTGGCATGGTCCTCCGTACAGAACGGACCTTTCGGCAATAAAGTATAGATACAATGATTATTGTTGTTGAGTGACGGAACAATTATGGCTCACAGTGGTCTTTATTTGCGATGCGGGCTCGCCCGCGAGTAAGGCGGTCTTTGTCAAAATTGCGTAAAGAAGTCCACAACCGTAATAAGGCACATTTCACTGTACGCCGCGTTTGAGATCAGGGTTGCCGCTGAGTTTCGGGAGTCTAGGAGTCCGATGAAAATGTCAAAGTTAAAATCAAGATTAACCGACAATAACGGGATTTCAGCCGAACCTTTACCACTGAATGCTAATAATGTTGACCCGTACTCTCTGAGAAGAGTGTACAGGTAGAAGGAGAGGCACATTGGTTTATAAGAACTAAGAAGGAAGGCCAGATAAACCATTTGCTTGCAAATTACTTACTACCTCCCTACTTACCGTCGGCAGGATCACACACAGTACTAATACTAATAGAACCGCATCTTCGTCCATGCTCCCTGTAGACATCCTACATAATTCAGCCGACTAAGTAGCTCATAAGTCACCGCCATTGGCTATTCCCCTGTTGCGTCTGTCCGACGGCATCATGGAGCCTCTTGATAGCCGGGTGTATGCCAAGCACAGCTTCAAAAACATCGGTCAAGCCCACAGCCCTGACGAACTCCAAGATACTCACTAGGGTGAAATCAGCATACCCCGGCTTGTCACCATTGACAAATGGACCGGGAGTCGTCTCGATCCATTCGCCGAGCTCCTTCAGCCTAGGCTCCGCGATGGTCAGAGCTTCCAAACTCGGATGCTCCTCAACCCACTGCTCCACGGATATCCCCCACCTTGCCCTGCGTTGATAGACGAATCTCTCGATGCTGCGCTCCGGCAAGATGCCGAGGACGCGTCCGGCGGTAGTCTGAATGATCGGCCTGACTGCTGGCCCAAGGTATGATTTAAACTCGACCGAACGCGGCGAGGTGGCGAGCAGCGAGGGTTCGGGCTTCATCTTCTCGAGCGCTTGTATGATGTTTGGAGGCTCCATGTAGTATTGGGTAGCGCCAGATGCTGTCCGGACCTTGAGCACTGGGATCTCGTACGGCTCCAGCGGGTCATCCTTGGGTTTGAGAGTTGTTTGTGCAAACGTGGGGATGATGTCTGGGTACTGAATGTTCTCGATAGAGTAAGGGATTCCTTTATAATGAAGGCAATAGAGGATTCTGAGGACATGATGAGACCATGTTGTGTCGTCTTTGTTTGGGGTGTTGAAAATTACGACGGTGTTGCTTTCGGAATCCATTTCGCCGGAAAACTTTGTAAATGTCAGGTATAATAAATCCATGTAGCCTTGAGACTACTTGAACCGTTTTATGTCCGAGCGAGTACTATTTGGTACGTCTCCGCACTTTAGCCGGAGGATTCGCTCGGTGAGAGGTCATTTGACTAACATTGCAGATCGTCTAAAAATAAATACCTGTAAATACTACAATGGTGCAGGAGGCGGCTGGAGCACGGAGACTTTCGATATCCTCCTTAGGCAGGGTGCTGACGTTAGTCATGGTAGTGGCCAGATGAGAGAGACAGGGCTGTAATTACTGGCTGTATTGGAACATCAGAAGCTGGAGAGGAAAAAAGAAGAATCGCGAAGCCGTGGGGCGCACACTAGATATAGGCGTGTGTGCCCCACGCCCAGATTGGGCCTAGCGTCATGGTGCCAATCCCGGGAGGAGGGGGGGGGGTGTGGTCGTTGGCATGAGGTAGTGGCGATAAGAGAAAATCACCAATCGCGTCCTCAGTTCCCCGTCGCGTTCACCACCACTTCGGGACACATACTAGATATAGGCGTATATACTCCATGTCCGGATTGGACTTAGCGTTATAGCGCCAATCTGGGGTGTGTATGGGTGTTGAAGTATAAGCCATGACCCTATACTAGTACCTAGTACTTCGTAACAGTTAGTCTATATGTTACAATCCTAACTCAGGTGTGGATACACGTTGGATAAGGGTGGTCCAGGTAAGCACCTGAGGTCTGAAGGGGTAGGTGTATGGAGAGTGTTGGGAACTGAGTGTACAGGAGGGTAATGGCCTTGGACGAAGTTGTCATACTCGTCGATAGGATCGCTCTCACAGGATATGAGAAATGTAAGGAAAGGCAGGTGCGCTTGATCAATGTGATCACATGTCACAAACTACCGCTGTACTAAAAAGCCCAGAACGTTCATCATTTCTCTGTAGTGGTAGTTGCTGTTTATCTACCATACCCCCTCAGCTCTAAAGATATCTTGAGGGTTTAGGGCTTGAGAATCTATCTCCTGGAGGCAGCTAAACTCCATTTGTGCCCGCACCTCGTCTCGAACCCATGAGGTCTTGGCGCTTAAGCCGGGTGGCAAATTCTCTAAACGGCAAGCCAATCGAGGCACTGAGACTCTTAATTATCAGAAGCACTGCACTTTTGATGGGGGTTGCAATTGTGTGATTGTATTGCTTATTCCACCTCTCTGGCCTGCGGCCAGAGTGGTGTTAGTTATAGTTGTATGTTTCTTTCAGGTACTTCAGGTGCTCAGCGTGGTAATTGGCCTCGAAGGAGGCCGGAGAGAAGGATACCTGCGTCTGGCCGAGGTTGTTCCACGTCTTTGTCTAGCCCTTGGGCAGGGACCGCTGGTTGGCAAAGACCTGGGCTGGGGTGGGCTCTCCGCTCTCTAGAGGGCTATTCTCATGGTCGGTTGCCGGCTCGTCGTTGTGGTTTCGGTAGTAGCACGGCTTCCCCTCGTCCTGGATGCGCTCCCATCCCGGCGGAAGCCGTGCCCAGCCCCTTCTGGTGGGGTGTTCTAGGCCATCCGTAAGGACCGCGTGGACGTCGTGATAGCGCGCCTGGTCGAGTAGGCTGTAAGCAACGACCACACGTTTCGGGAATGGCGCGCGGTCACCTCTCCATTCTCGGACGCAGTTCAAGAGGTCGAGGCACCGACTCTTGTCTATCATGGACCTGGCGAAAGCTCGGTAAGCCTCATCCGGACGCAGATTGTAGTCCGGCTCAATGCCAAAACTCTCAGCTGCTGGCGCGAGGCCCGGGAAGCCGTACATCCTATCCTGGGGCACCGTGCAATCTAGGTGGGGGTAGTCGTACAGGAGCTGGTACAGACTGATACCCCAGCCGCCGCCGACCCGTTTCTCTCGTAAGTGGCAGAGGGCTTGGTACGTCTCGTCCGGGAACTGGTGGTGGGGGTTGGCAACCATGCCGAATACCTTTTCAAAGCCGCTGAAGATCCACGCCCGGTGGATAACCGTCCCGATCCTGTTCCAGCTCATGACCTCGGGACTGCACATGACGACGAGCTTGCAGGCGAGAACTGCCTCCTGGATGATCCACACCCGCGTAAACCACGAACGATCCAAGAATTCTTTGATCTCGCCGTGATCCTGGTCCTGGACCAGGTTGGAACGGTTCTGCAGACCGATGGAGCTGCTGAAGCTCACTCGCACCGGAAGCGTCGGCTTGCCGAATTTTCCGGTCTACCTGCCACATGTACCACCCCATCGTCAACTTACCCTAGATGCCTTTGGCGCCGACAATCCCCCCTGCCGTGAGCTCGCCGAGCCAAACACAGACCTGCTGGGCGCGCTAGTAGATGTCCCCCATGAGCCGGAGCTGTCCGTTCTTTTCGGTTTTGTCGGTCTGGTTTATGTAGATGGCGTTGATCTAGAGTGTGTGAATGGTTAGCCGATTTAATTGGCCATGGTGGTGTGGTCAGCTGGGGAAAGGGGGTCTAGAACCAAGCTTGTTCCAGAAGTGGTGCACATCCTTCTCCAGCATTTGTCGAGCCTCGAGACGAAGGTACTATTCAAGCCGAGAAGAGTACACTCCATCTCTGGTTTGTTGCATCATTGCCTCGGTAAATGGCCCCAGGAACTGACATAATTGGCAAGTTTTGCGAAGTTTTTGACCGAGATACCGGCGAAGCGTCATGGTAGCGATCATGGATGTCGGTGTTTTCAATGCTGGCAATTAGCTCTGCGTTGACATTGACAGGTGAAAACTACCTTACCTGATATTGGTAAAAAAAAATAAAAAAAAGCCCGGGAAGTAGACCCTGACATTGGTGCGCCATGATTTTCTCAATTAGTCTGGTCACCCTTGACTCGGCTTTGGTGAGAGAGATGTTGAGGCCCCAAAAGAGCACCCGACCGTTGGTATTGGAAAGAAGAATAAACAACGTTCGCTAGGGTATGGGACGAGGCGTACGAGCTGACAAAAGAACAGTGGAGGCGAGGGAGTGGGGTTCCATGCCTGTTCCTGCCCTCCATCCACACCTAAGGTAGGTAAGGAAGACCCTAGGCCCTGGATCCGATGAGAGCGGAAGGAGCACATTTACTGGAGGCATCAGCTTGCCAAACCTTTGGGTCAGGCCCATGGCTGCCTACTGCACTTGTTGACAAAAGCAAAGGCCGCGCCAGTCCACTTCTCCATTCAACCCTTTCCCTTCATCAACAACAACAGCAACAACAGCAACAACAGCAACAACAGCAACAATAGCAACAACAACAACAACAGCAGCAATAACAACAACAACGGAGATAACGAGAGCAGCAATTAGCTCGGCCTGAACACACAGCGCCCACCCCTATGATTGCATACCGACGCGGGAGTTCAGTAGTCCAGCATACCTTCCCCTCTGCCATCGCGCTCGGTCTCGCCAGACTTCCCCCTGTACTGTCGCAATCTGAGGACTCTCCTCTACCTGGCGGTGATGCTGCTGGAAGCGCAAGGGTTGACTCGGACCCCGTCCAGGCTGGTCCTGCAAAAGTATGCCAGTGTTACAGTCCTCTCCTCTGCATCATGCGCTGCTGAACAACATGATCTTTATGCCCTTGGCAGCGGCGTATCCTATTTCCGATTCCCTTCTGTTGTCAACCCTCCTGCGTATCCGTGCCTGCGGTGCGCGGCACACAAGAACTATTATGACTGCGTCCTCCCCAGGGGACACAGTCCCTGCACCCGTTGCTCTGCGGACCACCGCAAGTGCCGCCCTATGCCGCCGACGGTGCGTCAGGCGTGGGAGGCGTAGCGAGACCACCCGCGCAACAGGCCTGCTCGCAAGCTCTTCAGATATATGACTATTTTGGCATGCCTTGTTTTTGCCAGCTTGGCCAAGGGAGGCGACTCGAGATTGATGTAAGTTACCTCCCCCTTGTGTGTCGGCGGCAAAGAGAAGCTTACTCTGTGTACTTTAGGGAAGAGGCTGAGGAGATTTTCAAGGCAGACCTTTCGCGGCCCTTATCGCCGAACTCGCCGATTGGGGGGCAACTGCGGTTGAACGGGTTCACGCCGGCGATGCTGCGGATCGTAGGGTTTGCTCCGCGGCCCTCGGAGTACTAGTCTATGGGTGGTGTTTTTCTTTCTATTGGGGGCATAGTGTTAAACATGGGTTTTTAGGATTTTAGTGCTCGCCCACCTTGGGCTGGGCTCAGCGCCTCTTAATAGAGAAACTGTTTTATTTTCTTACCCCCCTTTCTGTTGGAGCATGTTGGAGCCGCGTACTCTTCTCGTGCTCATCGGCCCCGTAAGTTGTCTCTATCTTCGAAAATGGTGTGAACAGGTAGCTTAGGTACCTTTCGATGGGGGATGCGAAACTTGACGTATCCAGCACTCACCCCCTATTACTCGTCCAAGTTCTGAATCTGATGGAAGTGGAAGGGGCGAAATGCCCGGAAGTATCGGCTTGCTGGATTTCTGGCATAGGCCCATACCAGTTCATCGGACTCGCACTTGTATTGGTCAAAGCAAAGACTGCACTAATCCACTTCTTTCCCACCCTTTCTGTTTCCTCAACAACAAGAAGAACAACAGTAATAACGAGGGCAGTGAGTAGCTCACCCTGTGCCCGCGGTACATACCCTTACGATTACATGCTAAATGTAGAATTTTCAGCACCTGATAAACTGCCTCCCCTTCCCCTCGCGTTCGCCCTGGACGGGTTCTCGTGGCGCGGATACAACTGACACTGACGCCGCTGCGTCCCTTGCGCGCGTGAGTGACGACACTCTCCCTTCTTTGCTGCATGACTTGACTGACGGTATACCTTATCTTCCAAAGACAATGATAATGAAGGGCGTCGCTATGGTCCCGAATGATGTCCGCTTGGCCACGGAGCCGAGCCTTAGTTGCGTAGACCTGGAGCAGGGCTGCGTTTCCCCGAGGGGGGCCGGGGAAGTGCCTGCTCCGGTTGCCGTGTGAGCCGCCGCAAGTGCGCTCTTATGCCGCCCATGGTGCGCTAGGTGTAGGAGGCCTAGCAAGCCGCCCCGCGTGAAATGACTACCGCTCATAGGCCCCTCGTAGGCATGGTTGCGCTGGCGGGCAATCTTGACCTTGCGGTCAAGAAAGGCCTCGCGCCGGCGTAAGCGACCTCCCCGCTACGTCTACGGTGATAATAGCTTACCTTATTCTATCAATTTCTATGTGCCTCAGTGACGTCGCTAAGCATACCCTCGCAGGTAGATCTTTCCCGGCCCCTGTCGCCACATCTACCGCTGGGCCTACCGTCTCGCCCGCCGTCATTGCGACCGCCGCCGTTGCACCCATTGCTGCGCCATCCAGAGACCGAATCGCTGGGTTCGAGCGGACCTCAAGGTCCACGTCACGGTCCTCAGGGCGGAGATCGACTGGCTAGAGGAGACTGTTGGTCGACTGGGAGTGGGGGGGAGGGGAGGGGGAAGGAGGAGGAGTACATGTAGTTTTGTGTGGTGTGTTTGGTGGGCCGCGTGCTGTCTTGGGGTGCCCGCACCCTGAGGGGCGGGATTTGCCGAGCACCTTGTTAAGAATTTGAAACAGAGCCCAGCCAGCCCTCACACTATCAGTTGATCATGCGCCCCTCTCTCCAAAGGCTCTTTCCATGTTCTTCCGACCCCAATCGTGTCATTGCATTTTTTTCTCGTTGTGCATCGGTATCCCTTTGCCTGTGCAGCGGCGTGTTGCTATCGTCAATATCACCATCATTGTGTAGCACAAAGAATGGGGGCTCTCGCGTCCAGGCCGACGCGCTACGCGCTCGTGTTCCACGCGCCCCTCAGCGCAGTCGAAGGGTGCAAAACGGCCATTTTCGCGGCGGGTGCCGGTCGCTACCCTGGGCCTGCAAACTACACGGAATGCTGCTTCACCGTCGTGGGCACTGGTCAATTCCGACCTGGCGACGCCGCAAACCCGCATATCGGCCACGCCGGCGTGCTGGAGCACGTTGAGGAGGCGAGAGTCGAGGCTCTCTGTGTCGGCAAGGACGTGGTGCGGAGGGCGGTCGAGGCGCTGAAGAAGTGAGTCCAGTTGATCGATCCCCATTCTGCTGGTTCTGCCAGGATGCTGACCATCAATTGTCCAGAGCGCATCCGTATGAGGAACCTTCTTACTCTGTATATAAAAAGGAAGAATTGTGATTCAGCAGACAGAGCAGCCAAGTAGAAAAACAACACGGTCGGTCGATGCCGGCAATTGAGCAGGTCAACGGCTGCCTCCCTCGCTTCCCCGCCCTCACCCCTGTCTGCGCGTGCGGCATCCCTGTCGTGGCTGCCCATGGCTGCCCACGGTTGCCCATGGTCGGATCCGTGCATTTCAGCTGACGTCCAGCGATGCCCGAGCCTCAATTCCTCGCTCTCCAAATCATGTTCCAATTCATGCTCCACATCAATGGATGTCTGAAGCATCGCAATGCGCCTCATCAACGTGTCCACGCTGGGCATTGAAGAGTTTTACGGTTCCAGCGTGCCTGAATACGCCATCCTCTCGCATACGTGGGCCGACGTCGAGGCCTCATTCCAGGAATGGACCAAGCGCCTGACACGACTGCGCAAGATGAAGCGTCCCGGCTTCTCCAAGGTCCTCGCTGCCTGCAAGCAGGCCCGCCGGGATGGCCTGGCCTATCTCTGGGCCGACACCGTGTGCATCGACAAGTCGAGCTCGTCGGAGCTGTCGGAAGCCATCAATTCCATGTACGGCTGGTACGAGCGCGCCGCCATCTGCTATGTCTACCTGTCCGACGTGCCCGACCACCCTCGGGACAAGATTGACACATTGGATCTCGTCCGGAAGAGCAGGTGGTTCAAAAGAGGATGGACCCTCCAGGAATTGCTGGCTCCTGCCCACATCGTCTTCTACTCGAGAGAGTGGAGTCCGCTCGGGACCAAAAACGCGCTGGCTGTGCTGATCTCCAGCGTCACCAAGATTGACGAGGTGTGCTTGAACAAGAGAAAACGGCTGGAGGAGTACAGCATCGCCCAGCGGATGGCGTGGGCTGCAGACCGCGTTACTACGCGCCAAGAAGACATCGCCTACTGCCTGCTCGGCATATTCAGTATCAACATGCCCCTGCTGTATGGCGAAGGACTAAAAGCTTTCAAGAGGCTCCAGGAAGAAATCATCAAGGTCTTGGACGACCAAAGTATCCTCGCCTTCGACACCCACCTATCCGACGGCACTCTCTTTGCCCACCACCCCTGCGTCTTTGCCAAAAGCAGCCGAATCCACCCCAACTTCGCTCTCAAGCTCACCGCGCCCTTCTCCACAACCAACGCCGGCCTCACCATTACAACCCCGCTGGTCCAAACCCTCTCGCCCTACTGGACTTTTGCCGTCCTTAACTGTGTTGAAGTTGAGACCCAACGTGATATGCGCCGCTCCTTGATCTACCTCCCTCTATTTGGCAAGGACGGTAGGTTCATGAGGGCCCGCATGCCAGTCAGCTTGATCTGCAAGGTTTTGGATGAGTCTTCATCCGATCGCCTATTCGGGGTCGGCATTCAGGACTTGGCGGCGCAGGCCGAGTCGAGTTACATAATCTCCTACTTTAACCGGATCTACTCCATCTACGGAACCGAGATGGACCTTGCCATGAAAGGCTTCGAGGTCGAGACGGGATCCCACGCAGGAGGCTTTATGCTCGCCTTTCCCAGGGGCATGTCGGGCTACCAGGTCTGCACTGCCTATCCCAGGGAGGATATCCGCCCCGAAATCAGCTTTTTCATTCCCACCGCTTCGCTCGTCCACGCCACGGCCTTCACAAAAGCCGCTGACCTCACCGCCACGCCTGCAGAAGCCAAACGTTATAGTTGGGGTGATGTTAGTTTTGGACCGGTACGCAGAGGCCTGGTACTCTTCAAAAAGGAAGGCCCCGGACCGACGAGTTATGTCGGACTTTATCTGGCCGCGTCGTGGAGCTCCGGAGCCTGGACCTGCAAGCTCGTGACGGTTCCTGGAGAATTTGATCACCGCTGGCAAGAGGCAGAGGATTTGATAGCGGCAGCCGACGAGGAAGCCCTCGGCATCGGCCACGAAAAGCCATGGATGAGATACGATCACCTCGGCAATGCCATCGTCGAGGCTCACACGAAATTCAAGACGCTGACGGGTGTCCCCTGTATAAATGCGGTCATGGTGGAGATTGTGTTTGACGTTGATGTGTTGCTTCAGGAGAGGGACATGTAGCTTCAAAAACCAACACCAATGGCAACTGAATATCCGCACTCACTCAGCCTTTTGGCAACCCCTCTCAAACACACCTACTTCGCCATACAAACCCCATCCACCAAGCCCACCTTCACCCCATCCACCAACTCGGCAATCTCTCCCTCCGCCACCCACCTCACCCCCGTCTCATTATGCTGCACCGGGCCGTACAACACCCACGCCGAAAGCGGCTGCAACGTCGCATGCGCCCCCTCCACCACCACTACCCCCCACCTCGCCTCACCGCCTCAGCATACCCCTCCGGCGGGCCCGGCGTGATACGCTTGCCCATGGCACCGGCTGCGACATACGCCTCGAAGCGGGGCATATCACGGAAGTCGCGCATGACGAACGGCGCGCGGGCGTAGCCCACCGGCAGAGTGGTGACGTCGAGGTTGGGGTACGTGACGCCATCCAGCACGAACAAATCCTCTCCGCCGCCCAGCGGCGGCCGCGCGTACGGCCGGCCCCGGTCGTCCCAGTAGAAGAAGCCGGCGATCCAGCCGGTAAGGCTCAGCGGCGCGGCGCCGCAGTAGCGGTAGGCGCGGGCGACGGCGAGGGCGTTCCAGAAGGCGCGGGTGGCGGGGGCGTCGGGCGCGCGGAAGCTGGCGGCGAAGCGGGTCAGGATGGGCCGCAGGCGCGCAGCGTAGGCGGCGGGCTCGGGTCCGAAGGCTTCGAGGCGCGAGAGCTTGGCTAAGAGGGCCACCCAGTCGGCCTCGGTGCCTAGCAGGGTGACCGACGGCAGGCCGCAGACAATGCCGCCTTCGAACTTGAAGTAGGCCTTGGTCAGGCCCATGAGCAGGATGTTGGCCGTCATGAGGTCGTCGGGCGTCGTGGTGGTGAAGTTGGGGCGGAGCCAGTCGAGCAGCCAGGGCGTCTTGACGCGCGCTTGGATGGCGTGCTGGAAGCGCAGCAGCACGGCGTGCCAGGTGAAGTCTTCAATGTATATGACCTCCTGGCCCGCGTGGTCGACGAAGAGGCTGCGGATCTCGTCGGCGTGCGCGTTCATGTAGAAGTTCAGCTGCACCAGGATGGTGAACCACACCTCCTCGGGCCGGATCACCAGGTGCAAGTGCTCGCCCCATGCTTGGATCGCCCCGCGCACAAAGGAGTCGCCCGAGGGGTAGATGTCGGCCGGGGAGGCGGTCATGTTGGACCAGGACGACATGAGCACCTCGGCTTGGGTTCCGGCGAACTCGTTCTCGGCGCTGCCGCGGAAGAAGGATGCTGCGTTGGTCGCGGGGGCGCGGCTGGCGCTGAAGGCGCGCGGCTCGCCGCCGGGCAGCACGACGACGCCGCCCAGGGCGGCTGGGAGACACCCGGCTGAGAGGAGAAGCTGACGCCGCATCGTGTGTTGACTCTTCTCAATTAAAATACACTCTAGCCCATGAACGGGATGGGCTTGGATGCCTTATACTTCTCCGCATTTTGACCACGCCTTCGGAGGAGGCAACAGCTCGTATTGCATTGTCAAAACAAGCCAATGGCTGGCAACGTGGTGTGTGATTGTTCTTGAGCTCAATATCCGGGTAATATCTGTAAGTGTGGATAGGGTCTCGGCGTGGACAGGTCGGAGTTCAAGAGCTATTTTTAGCGGAGCAACCCCTAAAAGAAAAACGGGAGATCTTCCATGATCGAATACCCGGGGGCGGGTCCCTGAACAGCATTCCAGGGTATGAAATGCGGGGAATGGTGCCAGTCCCGGAATGACATAATTAAACCGCAATAACCACAACTGCTACCCATTCTCCCCAAAGCTTTGTTGAAGCCCCTGAAGAGGCGGAAGAGACGGTTGGTAGGTTTGTCAAGCAATCGCAAGCCTAAACTTGAAGT
Organism: Lasiosphaeris hirsuta; assembly: GCA_030549175.1. Lineage (NCBI taxonomy): Eukaryota > Fungi > Ascomycota > Sordariomycetes > Sordariales > Lasiosphaeriaceae > Lasiosphaeris > Lasiosphaeris hirsuta. The sequence continues at coordinate 8,327,580 of JAUKUA010000001.1, forward strand.
TATCGGACCAATAAAGAAGGATATCGTAAAGAGAACTTCTGACATTTCTGGAGCTGAGCAATGGAGAGAAAAGAAGATTGAATTGAGTCCGCTTCCACTAAGAGAGCAAGGTGTGTGAGCGCCTAATATATATAAAAGAGAGAGCTGTGCCAATGAGCTAGGCTCCTTGCCACAGCTGTGGCTAGGGCGTGTGCCACACCCACTGCAGTTATGCGACAGAACTTTATAGTTGCACCTTATATTCTCTACTAGTGCCAATGCACCACACACCCAGGCTTCCCGGTCGTCGAGAGTCTTTGTTACCAAAGGCCCTGTCACGGTATCAAGCATATAAGCTGAGGGGCCGACCCACCCATTGACACACACTGAGTCTCCTATCATCTTGTCTGAGCAGCAACGGCTATGGCCGACCCTTTTCCTTTCAAGTATCGCTCCCTAAGATCCACCTTCTTCCAGCGCACCCCTAAAGTTGGCATCCCCAATACTTCCTAACCATCATGCGTGCCTTCAAATGGCAGAAACCTGAATACCAAGTAGACCCGGTTCTAAGGGGTCATCTTGAGTGTCGTTTCGCTTCAAGCGCCGTTGCGGCTGTTTGATGTCCATCTTGGCTTTCTGCTCAGCTATCTTGGCCTCTCGAAGCTGGGCTGATATCATTGCCACCACTGGAGATCCTTCAAGTTCCGCATCGTAATCTGTCGTCACATTCTAGGTCTTTCCTCCGACCTCTCGACCCTCAACCTCCTCCATGGACTGGGCGGGTCTGTCGGCGTTGGGAAGACAAACCCAGCTGTAATTTCCATTCTCGACCATTCCAGCAGCTGTCGGCTCATATTCAGAAAACATTATTTTCCAAGTTTTTGATGATAGAAGTCATATTGCCTCCAGTGAGGCGAATGGTAGCTATGAATAGGTAGAGAGTTCCGTTAGGCGTGGCCGGCGGCTGTCCCAGAACATGCGCCGCGGGCAGGAAGGCTGAGAAGATGTTTTGTGAATTTGGAGAGGAACGTTGCTTTCCGGGAGCCCCAGAAGCTTGACAAGAATGACTAACTCACGCACGGCATCGTTGCCTGCGCTGTGCGGATAACTCTTGTTGGGAACCGATAGCCTACCAGAGGGGAAGCCAAGAGCCAAGAGTGTGTCCCGCATACTGAGACTGGGTGTCTTGGAGATATCGGCAGTCAGTACCTGCAAGTCAACCCAAGATGAGATGAACGGGGTTATAGAATGGAGACCCGACGCCACGAACATGAATTAGCAGGATAAGTCGAAGCCAACGAGCACGAGATTCTGGAACTGGTCCCTGAGCGATGCAAAGAGACTGGCTAGTGCTGGCTGGCTTCGCCGAACTGGTATGCATCGCGTTTCTTCTCCCTGCGCTCCCTCCCTTGGATTCTGAACAAATAGCTCTGAATCGAGCATTTGTCGAAGAAGGTTCCGAGATGTTTTGTGGCGTTCTCGGTAACTTGATCTTGGCGAGGGAGTACGGCAATTCCGATTTCCGTGACACCGATGTCGCCCTTGCTGTGATATCCTTCGGTATCGAGAGCCACAAAGGCGGATACGGATGATTGGAATATGTCTTTCAGTGCGGCAAGGCTGTCAGCGTTACTCTCCCATAGTGATTGCCGGTGCTTCGTTTTAAATGCGAGGCGACTGAGATTCTGGGCGCCACGCATGATCTTCAGGTCTCAAGGTGTGGATAAAATATGGCAAGTAATGGGGTGACGGAATGTGCGACTTGGCGGGTTTGCCGTGGGCAAGGTAGTAGTGATAGATTGTAGAGGTTTGGTATTCGTTTTGATCGAGGTACAGCGGCGCATAGGACACGTCCGATCGGCCAAGACACCGCGACGCGGCTCTTCAATCAGAACGGCCATGATAAGTGAACTCCCCGGTCGAAGGTGAGATTGTGACGAGAGGGCTAGGTTTCGATCTTTGGCATCTAGAATCTGGTAGTTGCCGTGGCTTACATGGGCGGATCCTGGCCCGGTTTTGAACATGTGTCTGATGATGTCGACCAGTAGAGCATAGTCGTACTCGGACGGCACTGGGAATTCGTGTCCGAGAGCATCTTCTACCAGAACGGAATCTTGCAGAAAGGTCTACCGGATGTCGGGGTGGTCAAGGACAGCCCCTCGCGTCTCTAGGACTAGGCCATAGATTTGCTGTGTTGAAACACTGTTGAACGTTAGAGCCCATAGAGTAGGTATTCATCGCGCCAGGTTGAAAGTTATCACATACCAGGCGGCTTTGATCATAGCCTCCAGACTCTTCCCACGAGGTAGAAACCTCACCGCTCACAAGGTTGTAAAGCTTTTCTAGCAAAGTGGTGGCGTTGCACCAGGGCGATATGGTGTTGAAGCACAGAGGTTGCCTCCACGATTCGATATCGCAGCGGGGGACTATAGCCTCAATGTCAATTCTTTTGATGTCTCGCGGGGCCCATGGCTGCTGAACGTCAACCATCAACCCAGGAGAGTGGTGAGGAGATCAATACCTCCAAACTTAATGTCTTGCTTGCAAGCCAACCCCTATTTCCACCTACAGGACCCTCCTACACCTAGCCACTTCTCCCATGGCGGTCCGCATCCGAGATCACCGGCCGATCCGGAAACAGCCCGAGTGGATCCGCCGATGGTCCTGATGGCAATCAAAAACTCGTGGCTGTCCGGCTTCAGAATCCCAAAGTTGCTCATCACCTCCACCGTCCCAAGCTCCTCGCCAAAGACATAAATGCCTGCCCACCGTGCGGTTTGACCGCGGACCGGAGATGCCGGCGGTACGGGGAAGGTTATTGAGTTTAATGGGATGCTCACAGTCGCGGCGCAGTTCACAGACATGAGAAGCCAAAGGCCGACTGAGCCATTGCTACTATCAAAACTAGATCCTCATGAAGAATAACCAACTTAAACCGCATTATCCCAAAACTCACCATCCACTTAAATACACGCTCCCATATCGCGAGTCCCTTACGCCCTCAGCAAACTGCAGTAACCTAAAACACGTTACCCTTCGACTGCACGATCTTGGAAACGTTGATGTTCTTGATCAGCAGGATCCACAAAAACGTCAGGGCAATGATAGCCGTGCCGGCTGCCAACATGCGCGTCTGGGCGTAGCCGTAGGCCTCCTGGATGGCGAGGCGGGTCTCACTCCCAATCTCGTAGCTGAGCTGGGTATCCAGATCGCCATAGATGGCATCAAAGTTCTCGAGCGCGTCTTCAGGTAGGAGCCGCTCCAGAGCGCCAGGGAACGTGTTGGTCCAGATGGAGCCCGACACCGTGGCGCCAATGGCACCGCCGGTGGTGCCGACGACATAGAGTAGCGCTAGCGCAGCCGAGACATGCTGGTGGTCGACAGCCGCGAGCACGGCGACCTGCTGGATGATGATGAAGATGCTGCCGCCAAAGGAGGTGAAGACCTGGCACATGATGAGATAGCCAACGTTCTGCCCGGGCTGGCGGAAGTAGATCATCAGGCCCTGCGAGAGGACATACAGCGGCACGGCAATGTACAACAGCCACTTGAAGTAGCCCGTCTTGCGAATCGCCAAGCCAACCAGCAGCAGCAGCACGCCGCTGACCACATTGAACGTGTTGCTGATATACCCCGCCTCAGCCAGACTGACGTTATTGACGACCTGCAGGAAGGACGTGAAGTAATTGGCCCAGCAGTAGTATGAGATCTGATACGTCAAGCTGAGCAAGCAGGCGCCGATGACGGTCCGATCTGACAGCAGGGAAAAGTTGAGCATGGGCTTGGGCGCCAACCAGATCTCATTCACCACGAACGCGGCCAGCACCACGAGCCCAACCACGATCATGGCAATAATGTACCCGGTGGCCCACTCGTTGGGCGCCGACGAGGCGAGCGCAAAGGGCAGCAGGAAGACGGTCAAACCAGCAGAGAAGAGAAAGACGCCAAGCGCGTCGAACTCGACCGTGTGAAACCAGAGGCTCTCCTTCCAGGTGCGGCCGCTGCCGGCAGGGGCGATCACACCCTGCTTGCGGGCCTTGTTCAGGTTGAGCTTGAGGTTGAGGTAGATCGGGCCGGCAACGAAGGGCAGGATGATGGCGAAGGCGCCAAAGCCCCAGCGCCAATCGATGTTGTAGTAGAAGCTCTCGGCGGCCTTGGGGCCAGCAAAAGCCGTGATGATGTACGGGGACGAGGTGAAGGCGTACGCGAGGCCTCGGTTCTTGAGCTTGGAGGCGTCGGCGGTGATGACGTCGACCGAGAAGGTCATGCCCATGAAGCCGATGTTGTAAAAGACGTAGGCGGCGCAGAACATGGGCAGGTTCTGGCAGGCGGCCATGAGGATCAAGCCGAAGGTGGCGAAGCCCATCATGACGAGGAAGCCCTCGCCGCGGCCCCAGAGGTCGAGGACCTTGGAGAGGGGGATGAAGGAGGCGGCTGTCAGGGCGTCCGAGACAATGTAGATGACATTGAGCAGCGAGTGCGACTCCCATTCCGACGTGACGAAGGGGATCAGACTGTAGAGAATGGCGGATTGGAAGGCATTGACGCAATACAGCAGCCAGATGCTGTCGGGGTGGCGTTAGCTCAGTCACAAAACAAGAGTCGACCCCATCGTATTGGTGCAAACATACTTGATGAAGATGGCAATCAGCGAGCCCTTGGACCAGGCAATGGTCACGGCCTCGACATTCTGGACACCGCGCTGCAGATCCTCGCCGGGCTTTTCCACGGCGAGCTGCTCATTGCTGGTGTTGTCGACGGCGGTGGCGGCGGTGTCTGTGGTGGGATTCTTCCGGATCTCGTCGACGGCAGGAGTGTCTGACTTCCGGCCAAGGCCGGCCTGGAATTTGGCTAAGATTCCCATGGTAAGGCAAGTGAGGGGGTGGAGGGGTTCAGAGACTAAGGATGCAGGACAATAAGCAGACGAGGCGGAGGCAGGAGCTCCTGTATAAGGGAGGTAGTAGCAGATGGAAGGGCGCCCCTCTCATGCGTCCCAGTCCGTCTAGAGCCGTCCGAGTGATCCGGTGTCGAGGCGCAAGACGGAGCCAAGGAAGAGCCAAGGGAAGACCAAGAAAGACCAAGGACAGCTGAGGAAGCTCTTTCTGAGCTTGGGGAGAGCTTCTGCTGCTAGTTTTCTGCTAGACCCCATCTGATAAGATTAGATCACGCAATTGCTCCCCTTGGCATCCCGAGATCGGGTCAAGTAAAGGCCGCTGGCAGGCGGAGGAGGTATACAGTGTGCCGCGGGCCAGCGCCGGTACTGTGACCCTTTTGGAGCCACGGCTAGGCCCGTAACAGGTATCCTGCTCGCCGATGTGACTACTGCCTGCGGGTTCTGCTAGCGGCTGCCACCCCCGCTATCCAGCAACCAGGAACGAAGCCGGGGACGAAAATATCGAACCATCTAATCAATCAGATCAGATAAAAATTTTCACCTTGGCTTGACCTCAGCCAGCGAAAAACGGCCCACCGGCGGTGACTTGGCACGCGTGCTCGATTCGACATTTGAGACATTAGCGCTCGCTTAGCAGGCCCCGGGATTGGTTAATCTAATCAGATGCTGCAGCCATCTTATCAGATCGAACGTTGGATCAATGACTTGCAGAGAATATTGGAGGGTTGCTGGGACGTGCCCTGGAAAAAAATCTCTGCTAGCTTCCTGGACAATCACCCCGACTGCCCAGGTGAGAGGCAACAAAGGAGGGCGACAAAAGTTATCTGATTGCGCTAGAATACAGCTAGGGTCGGATGTAGGGATTACTTAGAGCTTGGAGTCGACCCATCTGGGGCCCCGCTTCTCCACCCAGGCCTGGATGCCCTCGGCAAAGTTGGCACCGGCCACCAGACGCGGATACCACTCGTTGGCCAGGGTAGTCACGGTCCCCTCGACGCTGGCATCCTCCCAGGCCATGCGCACACCCAGGCGGCCAATGATGAGCGCGTCCGGGCTGTTCCTGCACATGTCTTGGGCCAGCTGCACCGCCTTCTTGGCAACGTCGCTTTTGGCATCGACGACCTGAGACACCAGGCCCCACGCACACATCGTGCTGGCATCCACGCTCCTGCCCGTCAGCACCAGGTCCATGGTGCGCTGCAGGCCCAGCGTACGCGCCAGACGCGGCAGGCACCCCGCCACGGCCACGATGCCACGCTTGGCCTCGGGCAGCGCAAACACAGCAGCAGACGATGCGATGACCACGTCGCAGTTGGCCACCATCTCGAAGCCCCCGCCCATGCACAGTCCGTTGACCGCCGCGATGATGGGCTTCTTGCCGGTGCGGCGGGGCAGTCCAGCGAGGCCGGGCGCGCCCATGTCGTTAACCACGCCTGCTTGGTTCATAGCGTTCCACTCTGCCCACATCGCATCATCAGCAACCCGACGAAAAGGACGAAGCAGCAAATATGCACCTACCGTGCAGATCGGCCCCGGTGCAGAACGCCCTCCCCTCCCCCGTGATGATTCCAACCCACAGGCTGTCGTCATTGTCAAAGGCCTCCCAGACCTCGGCCATCTCCCGGCTCGTCGCCTTGTTGATGCAATTGAGCTTCTTTGGCCGCGTGATCGTCACCAGCAGAATCCGCTCCTCCGGAAAGGTGACGGTGAAGTGCTGGAAGCGGAGGGGACGCGATCGCAGAGACATGGCGAAGACTGGTCACTGGTGCAGACGTGGTGAAGCGACAGACTCCTCCTCCTTGTCCCTCCACCTATATACTGCATGAGCGAGTAATGCGGTTACCCGGTCCTCGCCCCCTAAGGCATATGCAACCGTCCCGTCGGTGGGGGCCCGCTATGAGGTGATGCGATGCCGGCCAAGGTACCGGCCGGACTCGCTTCTAGCGGCCGCTGGCCCTGAAATCAGATAATCTAGCGGTTGGCAGGGATCACAGCTCTTCGCCGCCGCATCCTGATACTGAACATTTGAGGCTGGCATCGCACTTCTCCCCCCCCCTCCCCCCCCTCCCCCTCTCTTGAGTTTCAAAACAACTCAACACCACGCAAACCATCACCACCGCCAAGACACACCACCGCGATGGCCTCAACAACTTACCCCCCGATCAGGCTCCCCCACCCCTACCTCACCTCCTACACCGTCATCCCCTCCGGCACAGCCCTCACCCTCAGCCTCTCTACCGACCAACCGCAAAACGGCCGCGCCCTGCTGGAGCCCCTCCACGACCCTTTTCTGTCCTGGAGCCCCCTCGCCTCGCCCTCCCCCGCCTCCACCCCACCTGCCTCCAACAACACGCCGTGGGCCCGCGCCCGCCGCGCACCGGCGACCACCTTCTCCTGGCCCGGCGCCGCTCCCTCGCTCGCCGCCGTCTGGGGCGTCGTCCACGCCATCTACCTCGCGCACCCGCAGCTCGAGTACTTCCGGCTCTCGCTCGCCGGGACCACCGATGCCGCGCTCGTGCGGCAGGGCCTGGTCGCCACGGGCCTGGGCATCAACCATCCGCGGGGGAGCAAGGACGGCGGCGAGGGGGAGGGGGAGGTGCTGGTGCTGCGGAGCGCCTTCTGGCAGGGGGCGGCGAGCCCGGTCGGGCCCAGGCCGATCTGGGTCGTGGGCGAGGGGACTGATGGGCCGTTAGAGAAGGGGCTCGATGGGTATCCCCTCATGCCCGAGGGCTGGACGGTTACGGACAAGTTCCCCGCCGAGAAGGTGTACACCCGACACCCGATCCGCAAGGCCAAGCCCGCGCCCGGCAGCGTGGCGTACAGCCGCTGGGTGCCCGAGATCGGGATGCATTTCTCGCTCGAGGCGGTCAATTGGGAGGATGAGGCGCATCTCGAGCTGTTCAACCAGTGGCAGAACGACCCGCGCGTCGCGGCCGGGTGGAATGAGACGGGCACGGTGGACGAGCACCGCGAGTATCTGAAGCGGTTGCACGAGGATTCGCACGTCGTGTGCTTCTTTGGGCGGTTCGATGACACGCGGTTTGCGTACTTTGAGCTCTACTGGTCAAAGGTGAGAGCCCCTTCTCCCCGGGGGGTTGAGCGTGTTGCTAATGTATGTGTTGGGAAGGAGGACCACTACGGAGCGCATTACGACGCTGGCGACTACGACCGCGGCCGGCACTCGCTCGTGGGCGATGCCTCGTTCCGCGGCGCACAAAAGGTCAACGCGTGGTACTCGAGCTGCATCCACTACTGCTTCCTGGACGAGCCGCGGACGGCCAACGTGGTGGGCGAGCCCAAGGCCACGGGCTCGATCATCCTGAGCTACGAGAACGCCCAGGGGCTCACGATTGGCAAGTATGTGGATCTGGGCCACAAGCGGTCGGTTCACTCGGTCTGCAGCCGCGAGAAGTGGTTCCAGCTGTGCCCCTTGTTCTGGGATGGCCGCGAGAGGCCGAACGAGTCGGCTGATCGGGCGGCGTGGAATGCCAAGTTGTAATAGTTTTGGGGCGTGCGGGTTAATGGCAAACAAAAGGCAGGCAAAACAGCCAATGGCACTAAATTGGGGTTCTTCACGTTGACTTGAGTTTGCTACGACGTCTGCTCCCTGGTCTGCCTCGTATCGAGCTGGTATGCACGTAAACGGAGGGGGTTGGTTGCCACAGCTGTGAGATCACACCCATCACACCCACGGGCGACGCGCTGGGATCTGACGGTGGGAAACGACAGGCAAGCGAAGCGACAAAACGAAACAACCGGCGCCCACGAAAGTGGACATTTTCGGATCATGCTCCACCGAGAATCCGCTCGCAAAATTCCCGCGTCGCTAGCTCGGTGGCGATCATGGGTCCCAGAGCTGAGCTATATATCCCCGGCAGGATGTATTCCCTAAGCTCGTTATGCGCATACCGCATTATCAGATGCAGAAGTACCTCCGAGAGGGAGCAGAAGCGACCCCACCCCTGCCTCCGTCTGCCCCTGCACGCGCAGCTAAGAACGGGCCGTTGTGGCATTGAGAAAAAGCCGTGACGGGTCACACTCTGAGGAGCATGGTTCCGAGCGGTAGCAGAGCAGGCAGCGCAGGCAGGCAGCGCAGGCAGTGCAGGCCAACGTTGTGCCGGGCACATCCCGATGTCGGCTGCCGTACCCAATTTCCTTCGTCATTCAGTGTTCCTGGGCGCGTGTGGGCTGTCGGGGCCGTGTCCATGCGACGGAGACTGACTTTGCGATATCCGACCCGAACTGGACTTCAAGAAGCCCTTACATGACCTCACCGCACCCAGACACACAGGCACAGGCCTAGCTCGAACAGGCCGAACTGCACGGCCTCAGAGTCGACACACGCCGCCATGAAGCTCGTCAACTCGCTCACGGGCTACGCCAGCCTGCTGCTGGCCGCCAACCCATCCAGGGCCGACCTGTGCCTGCTCGCCACCGCCGTCGTCGCTGGCATCGCATCCGGCGTCCCCTTCCCCCTGATCGGCGTCTTCTTCGGCCAGCTCCTCAACGACTTCAACGCCGTCTCCTGTCTCGAAGCCGAATCCGAGGGGGAGGAAGACGCGGGCGAGTACCAGGATGGCGTCAACGGCAAGATCCTCATGATCTTTTACCTCGCCATCGCCCAGTTCGTCCTCATCTATGGCCATCTCTTGTGCTGGAGCTTGTTCGGCACCCGGCTGGCCCAGCGGCTGCGCGAGAGCTACCTCCAGAAGCTGCTCCAGCAGGAACCATCACACTTTGACGAGCTGCCGCCCGGAGAGGTGGCGTCCCGCCTGAGCTCCGACATCTCAACCATTCGCTCTGGCACGTCCGAGAAGGTGGGGATATGTCTGTCGAGTGTGTCCTTCTTCGTGACGGCCTACGTCGTGGCCTTTGTCATGGATAGCAAGCTCGCAGCCATTCTGATCTCGCTGATCCCGGCCTACTTCATCATGTCGTTTGTGGGCAGCTACTACATCGAGCACTACTCGGGGCTCATGGCCGACTATGCGGCCTCTGCCGCGTCGATTGCGTCCGAGGCGCTCAACAACGTCGTCGTGGTGCAGGCCTTTGGCGCGAATGCCCGGCTCGAGGACAAGTTCTCGGGCGCGCTCAGGTCGTCCAAGCGCGAGGGCTTGAAGAAGGCCACTGCCATTGGTATCCAGTCGGGCGTGCTGTACTTCATCTCGTACTCGGCCAACGGCCTAGCCTTTTGGCAGGGCAGCAAGAACATCGCCGTCTCGGCGAGCCACCCCGAGCACACCGGTGGCACCACAGTCGGCGCTACCTTTACCGTCATTTTTATCCTGATCGAAGGCTTGTCTCCCCCGGCCCCTTAATACCCCCCTGACCTCACTCGCCCCTGATTGGGACTAACGCATGCCACCACAGCCACCCTCGTCCTCAGCCAAGTCGCACCCTTTGTCCACCTCTTCTCGGCAGCCGTCGCGTCGTACCGCAAGCTGCGCGAAGAAATTGACCGGTCTTCGCTCATCGACGGCACCGCGACCTCGGGTCTACCCATCACACCGGGCGAGGGTGGTTTCGAGCTCAGAGACGTCTCGTTCGCATATCCCAGCAGGCCGGAAGTCGCCGTTCTGGAACACGTCAGCATCAGCATCCCCCGCAACAAGCATACGGCCATTGTCGGGCTCTCTGGCAGCGGCAAGTCGACCGTCGCCGGCCTCGTCACGCGGTTGTACGACCCCACGCAAGGCAGCGTCTCGTTTGGCGGCCATGATGTGAAGGACCTCAATGTGCGCGGGCTCAGGAGTTTCCTGTCCCTCGTTCAACAGGAACCTTCTCTCCTCGACCGCTCGCTCCTGGAGAACATCGCCCACGGCCTGATCAACTCCAACAACCCCAGCCACGTCCACCTACAGCCGGTCCTCCTCGGACCGGATCTCGCCGATTTGGCCGCCGAGGTGCGCGAGGGCCAGGACCTCATGGCGGCAGCCGAGAAACGCGGCCCCATCATGTCCGAGATCGTCAGCCTGGCCCTCCGCGCGGCCACGCTCGCGGATGCCCACGAGTTTATCTCCAAGCTGCAGTTCGGATACGGCACCGTGGCCGGCTCCAGCGGCCGGCTGATCAGCGGCGGCCAGAAGCAGCGCGTATCGCTCGCCCGCGCCCTGGTCAAGGACCCCGCCGTGCTCATCCTCGACGAGGCCACGGCCTCGCTCGACTCCCGCAGCGAGGAGCGCATCCGCCGAGCCGTCGCCAACATCTCGGACGGCCGCACGGTGCTGACCATCGCGCATCGCCTGTCCACCATCACAGACGCCGACAACATCATCGTCATGCACAAGGGCCACGTCGTCGAGGGGGGCACCCACGCCGAGCTCATGGCCAAGAGCGGGGCCTATGCCGACCTCGTCCGCCTGCAGACCCTCACGGCCGCGCCCCGCAAGGACGACGCCGACACCGCCAGCCTCCAGGACGCCGCCACCCGCAGCTCGTCCAACACCAACGACGCCGCGTCCGACCCGGAAAAGTCGCGCCTCTCCATCGCCGAAGCCCCCGTCTCCACGGACGAGGGCGGAGACGAGCCGGAACCGCCCACCCCCTCGCGGTCCTTCTGGGGCCTGCTCAAGGGCTACGCGCCGGCCCTGCGCCCGCACGCGCTCACGGCCTGCCTCGCGCTGCTGGGCGCCGCCATCGTCGGCGGGGCCTTCTCGGGCGAGGCCGTCATCTTTGGCAACACGGTGGGCGCGCTCAACGTGTGCAAGTCGCCGTCCGACATCCGCGCGTCGGGCGAGTTCTTTGGGCTCATGTTCTTCGTGCTGGCCATCATCGAGCTCTTTGCCAACGTGGCGTCGTGGACTGGCTTCGGCTGGGTCACGGAGAAGATTGTCTACTCGGTCCGGGTGCTCTCGTTCCGGTCTCTCTTCGAGCAGGACATCCAGTGGCACCAGTCGGCCGACCGGTCGCCGGCCATGCTGCTCTCGTACATCACGCGCGACGGCAACGCCCTGGCCGGGCTCTCGGGCTCCGTCGTCGGCACCCTCTTCTCCATCTCGGTCAACCTGATCGCGGCCATCGTGCTGACGCACATCATCGCCTGGCGCGTCGCCCTCGTCTGCCTCGCGCTCGTGCCGCTGCTGCTGGGGGCCGGCATCCTCGAGCTGCGCATCCTCGGCCGCTTCGAGGAGCGCCACGAGACGGCCTACACCAAGAGCGTCGACATTGGCACCGAGGCCATCGCGTCCATCAAGACCATCGCCGCGCTGTCGCTCGAGGCCGAGACGCTAGCCGCCTACCGCCGCTCGCTGCGCGGCCCGACCAAGGAGAACCTGGCCGTCACCGTCCAGGCCAGCCTGTGCCAGGCCATGACGTACTTCTTTGGCAACTGCGTCAACGCGCTCGCGTACTGGTGGGGCGCCAAGCAGATCATCGCCGGCAACACCACCACGACCGAGTTCCTCATCGTCGTCTTCTCGCTGCTCGTGAGCGCCCTGCTCTGGAGCCAGATGTTTGCGCTCGCGCCCGAGCTGTCGAGCGCGCGCGCTGCCATGGCGCGCATCCTGGGGCTGATTGAGATTGGCAGCGCCGGCATGCGCGGCCACGTCGAGGGGCTGCCGCTGACGGCGGGCGCCGAGGAGGCGGGGCTGGAGAAGAGCGTTGCGGGCGAGACCCGGGCCGCGAGTGTGGGGTTTCAGGACGTCCGGTTCTCGTACCCGGCGCGGCCGGATGCCGAGGTGCTCAAGGGGCTGACCCTCGACATCAAGCCGGGCACGTTCGTCGCGCTGGTCGGGCCCAGCGGCGCCGGCAAGTCGACCATCATCTCGCTCGTCGAGCGGCTGTACACGCCGCAGTCGGGCGCGGTCCTGATCGACGGCGTCGACGTCACCAAGAGCCGCGACGTGGCGTTCCGCGACGCCATCGCGCTGGTGCCGCAGGAGAGCATGCTGTTCGAGGGCAGCATCGAGTTCAACATTGGGCTGGGCGCGCGGCCGGGCCACGACGTGTCGAGCGGCGACATTGTCGCGGCGTGCAAGCTGGCCAACATCCACGACGTCATCGCCGCGCTGCCCGAGGGCTACCAGACGCTTTGCGGGACCAACGGTGCCCGGTTCTCGGGCGGCCAGAAGCAGCGGCTGTCGATTGCGCGCGCGCTGGTGCGGAAGCCCAAGCTGCTGATTCTGGACGAGCCGACGAGCGCCCTGGATGCCGAGTCGGAGCAGCTGCTGCAGGACGGCCTGGACAAGGCGGCCAGGGGCATCACCGTCATCGCCATTGCGCATCGCCTACACACCATCCGCAAGGCCGACCGCATCTATTGGATCGAGGACGGGCAGTGTGTCGACTCGGGGACGCACGCGGAGCTGGTCGAGAAGTCGCCGCACTACAGGGCGAATGTTATGCACCAGACAGTGGCGCAATAATAATTATATGTAGAGAGTAAATTATAGAAGCAATTATTTCATGTCGAACCGTTCGTGCTGAACCGCCTTGCAAATATGGTGGCCTTATCAATTGACATGACTTGTTGTTTCTCGTCAATGTTGCCGTCGTCGACCCCTGCCAACCACACTCCCCCTCGCCGCTTTTGCTCAGGCACCTACCAGGACATGATCAGTGAAGCGACTGAAATTAGCATAGACTGCCTGGAATTTCGAGAATGAAAATTGGCAACTTTTCGCGAGAGCAATGGCTAGGTCCAAAACTAGGACCACCACGGAAATCCATAAATACTTATCCGCCCAGCCTGACAATTCTGCTTATAGAGCCCATCTCAAGGCTCAGTTCAATATTAGTTTCATCTAGTTTTCTTAAAACTCCCTTTTGTTCCTCTATCCATCCCGTGGTTACCTTTACGCTAACACCCGACCTCTTAGCTGGCTAGATTGAATTCAGAGCAGATCAGATACTCGATTTTGCACCTCAGATGCCTCTTTTAGGCCATATTTAGATCAAATCTATGGCCGGATCTGATTTATCTGATCTGTTGAGAGCTGGTGGTGAGGCGGGTGGAAGGGGGGCTCGCGCAGACCGCGCGCAGCGCGCTCTGAATCCAATTTATCCACTGTATCTGCATATAACTTGACACAAAAAGGGTCAAAGCCCAGGGGCCTGGCCGCAGCAGCCACAGTTGCAATCAATTGCAGATACAAAATTCGCAAAAACAGGAACCAGGCTTACACAACGAAGCACTGTTAAAACAGACAAATATTATACAGTACAACCGAAACAACCCAGACATTTTAACCCTCCTCATTCGCGTCGTCTTCTCCACAGTCGGCATGCAGTCACAAGGCGTACATCGGGACCCATGCCAGCGCGAAGTCGGGGTGCTGGCCGCCAAACCCAAATGGCGAGCCAGGGCGGCCAGCCACACCCAAGCCCTCAAAAGCTGGAGCCGGACAGCTTTGCCAAACTCGGCAATGTCGCCGTTGACCATGGCTGGGGAAAGTCTGGTTTGCGTTCCATCGCTCGTCCACTGAGCCAGAGCTGCGTCTCCCCATCCGACAACATAGTCCTTGTCATTATTGGTGCTGACAATCCACACACCTCCGTCTCCCCGTCAGGTACTCCTCATCTGTCTGAAGGTCAACCCTGGCGCTAGATTGTTTCCCCACTACTTTCGAGAGACGAGATAGCACTACCTCTCTCCACCTGCGAAACAAGATTCTAAAATCGCTCCATGACAGGGGCTAGATGTTCCAACATGTCATGCTCAGTCCCTCAAGACAGCCCAACATTACCACCAAGCTCAAGCTCCAGAGAGGAGGCAAGTCAAGACTGTTTTAAATCATCCCCTGTAAGCTGTCACAGACATGAAGCTTTTCGTTTTCACCTACGAATGCCCTCCACCGGCACCATGCAAGTTTCTCAGCATATCAATGCACTGGCCTAGCAAGCTCTTGGTTATGGGACAGATACATATCGAGGTAGAGATGGCCATATTAACGACCTTTGATCCCATAACCATCGGGCCGAGAGATGCTACCCCCCCCCCCCCCCCCAAGGAGACGAGAATTAGGCCAATGCTAATGTGAATGTCCATGCCCCAACACAGACCTCCAAACCTGCCAAGCCATTCCCCTGCCGCCTGCCAGCTAGTCAAAGCATCTCGATTCTCCTCGTCTTCATCCTCCTAGTCCTCAGCTTCCTCATCCTCCTGCCCATCCTCCTCCTCATCCTCATCCTCTTCATCTTCCTCATCCTCGGTATTTACATGGTCATCTCCTGAGGTTTAGAGCGCGCTGAACGGATTTGAGAGGCCTAGCGACACAAATAGATCCTCTGACCCCGAAGTTACTAACTCTCTTCCTCTCCCTGGGCTTAAGCTGATGATGTCGCTGAACAACCTAGCTCTCCTAGAAGGCCCCTCATTATCGACATCGCCAGAGACACCCAGCAGCTCTACTACTTCCTTTGGAGCCATATGACCCATCCTTCCGGCCAGCACCATCAAGGCAGACTTGCGTAGATACTCTCCTAGCGTCGCCCAGACCTCAGGGATGCTAAGCGGCACGTCCTTCCACCACCCGGTATATTCGTATCGCTGCCGGGGGAGGATGGTGACGATGTGGGCAGAGTAGAGTTAGCGTCTAGCGGGGCGAAAATCGGTTGGAAATATCAATGCCCCACCGTGTAAAGGCCCGAAAACACTGTCTTTGATAAATCTCTCGTCTAGTGTGAAGACTTTCCACTCATCCAAATTATCGCCAGGAACAATAGTGAATTTTCCTTCATCAAATGCTTCCTCCACCCATCTTAACATCGGGAGACCATTTTGAGGGCACATGATATGGTCATCTTTATGTGTCGACTCACCAAAAAGGTAGGTGGCATTATTCTCTCCGATATTGTAGGGGACAATGTGGGCGGCAGTAATATTTCCAATCCCGCCGGTAATGTCCAGATCCGCCTTGGCTGCCTTTGCGTCTCGGATGCTCTCGCCGCTGGCGGCCGAGACCCTTGAGAAATTGCGCTTAGATGCGCTCGCACGGCTGATGAGGGGCTCGATGGCTTGGCCGAGTGTGGTTAGGTTGAGCTTCTTATAGATGAGAGGTGGAAATGTCGGCGTCGTCGCGTCGTCGTAGGGCAGCGGTGTGACGTGCATAGACGGTGGGAGGGGGCGTTGTGCCACTTTGGGGGTCGCTGCCCCGGCCGACGCCGCCGCCGTATCGACAGGTGCCGGGGATTTGCCAAGCTTCTTGCGTGGCATTGTGCTTTGTGTGAGGTTGGGAATAACTCTAACCTTAAACCCTTTCTCGCCATGTCCTACGTCGTCGCGAACTCTACTACATTCTCTCGTCTTGAAGCACTAGGTTTACTGTGACCGTCGGCAGTACGTATGTCGTTATCTTAGTAGCCGTGACAGTTATGTATATTTGTCCTCTCTCAACGACACCAAGCCTCAAATAGACCGGGCTTACTTAGATAGCGAGCCCTAAAAGGACCAGTATGGGGGTACCAGCATGGGGGTACCAGTATGGGGGTACCAGTATGGGGGTACCAGTAATGGTTTGGGTTACCCGTACCCTATACCCCGCGCCCTACCATCAGCCCGTAGCCGTAGGCCAAGTCAGCCAACTTCGATACCACCAAATCCACAAGGTCCATCAACCTCCCCACCGACAACCCAGCCCAACATCTTCAATTCTTTTCCACATAACAACGAAGGTTCGCGATCCCTACCAACAACTTCGTTCACTGCTAATATCGTCGATATAGATCAATTCTACGCCTTCAAAAACCTCGAATTCGATATTTTCTGGTGACGATACACCGCTACGCGTACGCGTAAGAGAGCATGTAAGATCCCAATGCCAGAATCCGATCCTACGCGCATACGCACACCCGCCGCCCCGACCGCTTTCATCGACGATGGCGATTGTCCCGATATCCGGCTAGCCGCTGCGCCGATCGACCCTACGGAAGATGGCGCTCTAGGCTAGGCTTAATAATACCTAGCTTGGAGTGGACCCAGTGATTAAGAAGTTAAGGAATAAGGCTATGGTAGGGTAAGCCGTGCCTACAAAAGAAGACAGGAAATCCCTATAGGATATTATTATCGTGAAGCCCCTTGGCGGTTAAGCCTGGGATCTATCCTAGCTTATAATACAGCCTAAGCCCCAGGGGCCGATTATTTACTTGGTGGAATTAAATAGGAGTCAACTACTGGCCAGAAAAGGCGGGTACCTAGCACTTTAAAGCCTCGAGCTATAAAGAAGACTACTCGTAGCGGTCGTGTTACGTGGTAGAATATAGATAGCTCAGATAGGTTAGTCTATTGTAGGTAGTCCCTACACTCAATTGAGTACAGGGGGTGCGCTGCCATATAATGGCGGTGTGCCCTCCAGACTGATTACCAACGGGCCATCCTTTACAATATTATCACACTACCATACAAATATGTCATGTCAGTGTTCCTTATGTGAACCGAAGATTCCTGATAGTGCCTTAGAAATGGTAAGCTTAGCCTGGGTCGCCGAAACAAGGCCTAGAGGCTATTCAGTAACCACCCACACCAAGATCACTACGGCCCAGGTTAATGCAGCAGCAGATCAGGAGTATGCACACCTACGGAAATTGCTAATGGCAACATTGACGAGAGACATAAGGTTGTTGACTTTGCGACAAGTGGTGCCAGTTGCAGCCGGAAAGGAAAGGCGACGGAAAGAAAACATTGTCAATTTGGAGACGTGAACTCTCTGTGAAATATAATACACACTAGAAAGATGAATTTCAAAATAGATAAAAGCTAGTACCAAACAAGAAGATCGAGACAACAAATCAAGTACAAGCAATTTCCAGCCCAAGAAATAACTGCAGCAATGTCTCACCTCATCTCCTCTCACCAATGACCAAGACATCTCCACCCTCCCCAGCCAACTCGCCCACCACCCCAGCCAGCTCTGCCATAACCTCGTCGACAAACCCCTCCTCCTCTCCCACAACCCCCACATTCACCCTCCCCTCCTTGTCCACAAACGTCACCGCCTTGACCGGCCAGGGCGAGTCGCCGTGCGGGTTCGCAATCTCGACCCGGCAGCTCCCACCCCCAAACGGCATCTCATCAAAGTCCTCAAAGTCCTGGTGGTTCACCACCGACCCGAAGAAGCCGGCCCACCCACCCACCTCCTTCGCGATGGCCTCGAACCCGAGGAAATCGTGCTCTAGGCTCTCGGCGCTCTGCCGCTGCACAAACGCCAGCAGGTCCCGGGCCGTCCAGCCGGCCTCGAAGGCGACGCGGATCGGCGTGAACTGGTACGTCGGGCCGACCACGTCCTCGGCGCCGACCATGTCGAGCGTGCGGCCCGACGTGATGCCGGCAAAGGTGACATCGTGGCTCTGCAGGCGGCGGGCGAGGACGAGGGCCCAGGCCGCGGTCAGCAGGTTGGCCGTGGTGGTGTCGCGGGGCGGCGGCGAGATGGGGACGGGGACGGATTTGAAGACGCCCCTCTGCGGCGTTGGTGAGGGCGTGTTGATGGTGGAGAGGGAAGAACCGGACAGGAGAGTGCGCCAGTACGCGGCCGCTTTGCTGCGGAGGCTGGCCTCGCGGGTTTGCGCCATGTAGGCGGAAAAGGGGGAGGCGCCGGTCACCTTGTTTCCGGCGTACAAAGTTTCCAGGTCGCGGAGGAGCTTGGGCAAGGACACGCCGTCGTACAGGGCGTGCGAGAGTCCGATGGCCAGGCACTCTTGTCCGTCTTTGCCCTCGACGGCGAACATCTGCAGGAAAGACGAGCCGAGATGGAAGTCTGATTCGATGTGGCTTGTGCAGAGCTCGGTGACGAATTCCTCCAAATCCTTGTCGGCCAGGTGCATGCTGATAGGGGCATCCAGCTCCTCCAAGACAACCTGGAAAAAGGTCGACTCGTACTCGATAAAGACGGTGCGCAGAATGTCGTGGGCCTGGACCAGCTGGTGACAGGCTCTGAGCAGCCGCTCCCGATCAATGCCATCGTTGAAATACAACATGGTGTATTGAATCGAAGTCCGTGGTGCATGGACCGTCGCCTTGATATCAAGCAACTGCGAATCCGTCACGGGATACACATCCTGAACAGCCCAACTTGGGTCCGCAAGCCGAGGCCGAACAGCTTCCTCGACAAAGAGCTCGGGCTGAGGGTGGCCCAGCAACGAAAAGGGGCTGTACGCCTTGACCACCTTCTCCAGCGGCCGGTGGTTCACCTTCAGCACCTTGGCCGCATCGCCGAGACGCATGTGCTGAAAGATGTCGGCCACCGTCAGTCCGTGGCCCTGCAGACGCAGAGCAGACACCAGCTTCATGGCGAGGACGGAATCGCCACCGAGCCGGAAAAAGTTATCATCAATGTCAATCTGCTCGGGCGCGATTCCCAAGATCTTGGCCCACGAAGACCGGAGAACATCCTCGGCCACCGAGAGCTTCGGCTGCGACAAATTCCTCTTCCACGCCTCCTCGAAGCCGCCGCGGAGCTGCTCCAGGACAACCTGCGGGACCGCCGAAGCCAGCTGCTTCAGCACGCCTCGATCAACATGACCCATCTTGGCCGGCATCTTGTCGACAACAACATAGGCCGAAGGCGCCAGGTGCGACGGGAGCGAGTTCCGTACAAATTTATCCAGCCGCTTCAGCGCCGCCGCCAGCCCAACACTAACCCTCCCACAGATCCTCGTCTCCAGCACAGCACGGTCCGTCGCCATGACCTGCACGCCCTCCCCCTCCAACGCCAGCTGTTCCACAAAAGCAACCAGCTCCTGGCCCGTTTGCGCTTGGAAAACAACCGCGGCCGCCCTCGCCGACGACGGGAGGTACTTGTCAAAGTGCACCTCGAGCTCGGCAATAGCAACCGAGTGGCCCTGCGCCGGCACAACATTCTCCTTGCGTCCGATAAACACCAGGCTGCCATCCTCTCGCAGCCTGACAATATCGCCCGTCGGCTGTACCCTGCCCATCCGGCCGGGCCGGGCCGAGCTGCCGGCGACGAGCCAGGACGGCGACTCGACCGTCTCGCCGGTAAAGAAGGCGCCCTCCAGCCACAGCTCGCCGGCACACCCGATGGGCGCGAGCAGACCCGGGCTGCGGGGGTCGCACACCCACGGGACGACGGGGCGGGGGTACACCTCGCCGGTCTTGATATGCGCATCGGCCCTGAGGCGCTTGGAAAACTCGTCTAGCGATAGCGGCGGCTCCTCGTTCCACCTCCAGATACGCTCCAGCTCGTCCCCGGCCACGCACGGGATCTGATCGACCCGGCGGTCGAGATCCCGCGTCAGCTGTCCGCACACGGCCTCCAGCTGCCGCAGCATCCGCTCCATCTGCCTCGTCTCCATCAGGCGCGAATCGAAGCTCGCACACACCCTCAGCCCGCCCTGCGTGATGCCACACGCGAGCATGAGCGGGTACGGGTTGAAGTGGATCGCCTCGCGCACGGGATCGCCGCCCTCGAAGCCCAGCTCGCTGCCGACATGCACCGTCTCGGGCTGGATGACCAACCCCATGGGCGCCTCGCACGCGTACTGCGCGTCGCGGCTCACGCGGCGGATGTTCTGCATGCCCATGTGCTGCCAGGGCGTGCGCGCCGATACGGCCGTCTGCACGTCCTGCAGGTACTTGGCGACGGCCACGCCCCGGCCGACACGCACCCGGATCGGCACCGTCGCGATCAGCGGCCCGACAATCCCCTCTACCCCGCGCAGCGGGATGTCCCGGCCGGTGAGGGTCTCGCCGAAGACGATGTCGTCGCTGCCCGTGTACCGCGAAGCGAGCAGGGCCCACGCGCCCCGGATGAGGGTGGCCAGGGTGAAGGGGAACCCGGCTGCGGCGGGGAGGGAGATGCGGTGCTCGATGATGGTGTCGGGGATGGGCAGGAAGTCGCGAGAGGGGACACGCGGGAATTGCGGGCCTACGGCGCCGGCTAGCTCGCGCCGCCAGAAGGATTCCATGGCGGATTGGTCGGTCGCCAGGACGTGTTGGACGAAATCGGCCATGTGGGCGGTGGACGGGGATGGGAGCGGGGTGGGTTGGAGGGCGGCGAGGACTTTCTCGAGGATCAGGGGCTCGGACCAGCCGTCATAGAGGGCATGGTGGACAGTCCAGATCATGTAGCGATTGGAGGAGGCGGCGTCGTACACAATGGTGTAGCGGGCAAGGCTTTGGCCGAGTTCCATTCTCTGGCTGCTGTCGGTTGCGAGGAATCGGGCGAGGTCGGTGGAGTGGTTCCAGCGGATGGACTCCTTCAGGACGACCTGGCGAAGGCCCGAGTCGTCCTGAAGTTGGACCAAACGAGTGCGGAGGATTGGAGATGCTGCGACCACCTCTTCCCACGCCTTCTTCCAGACGCCAACGGTGATGTGAGATGGAATGCACGCGACTCTCTGAGCGATGTATGCCTCTACTGACTTGAGCGAGAAGGTGAACAGGGACTCTTGGGTCGGCGTGCAGGGGTAGATATCCTCGACATCCGCCGGCTCCATTTCACAAACTTGCGATGCTTCGATGCGGGCGCTCTCAAAGGACTGAGAGATCATGGAGAAGGCCGCCCTCTCGACCTGTGCCTGCGACTCGTCACAAAGAGTCACAACCTCAGCCATGGCGGAAAGCGTAGGATGGCTGAAGGTGCTGGCGACACTGAGGTCGAGGCCGCGCTCTCTGCAGACCGATACAAGCTTCATGGCCGCGAGTGATTCTCCGCCCAGGGCAAAGAAGTTGTCGTCAAGGCGAATACCCTTGGCGTCGAGCTTCAGGATGAAGCCCCACGCTTCACGCAAGCGTTGCTCCATGTCTCCCAGCTCGCGGTCGTTTGCAGCACTGGGTGCGTTCTGGTCTAGCTTGCGCAAGTCGACCGTGGCTCCAAAGGCTCGGAGGCGCTTACGATCTGTCTTACCAGAAATGAGAGTCGGAATGTGGCTGACGGGGATATAGGCGTTGGGGACCATGTATCGTGGCAGCACCTTTGCGATCTCTGTGTCGGCCTTGGACAGCGCCTCCCGCCGCTCGACGGGTAGCTCGGCAGACGCGATCTCTGCCGCCTTGGCCGACTGCGGCGCGACAAATGCCACCAAGGCGGGCTGTCCACCAGACCCCTGAGGCACGATCACCTCGACGATGACGTTGGTGTCAGCCGGCAGTCTAGCCTTGAGCTGGCTCTCAATCTCGCCAAGCTCAACACGTTGACCGCGGAGCTTGACCTGCGTATCCTTACGACCGACGAAGACGATCTCGCCAGAACCGTCAGGGTCGTACCGTCCAAGGTCACCCGTCTTATACAAGCGGCCGCTCCGGCCAGCATGCCGGCCATGGCCGGCAGTAAGCCACTTGGGGTCATGGATAAATGCCGCGGCCGTCTTCTCCGGATCACCCAGATACCCCTGGCCCACGATCGGTCCCTCAACCAGCAGCTCACCCACCGCGCCAACAGGCATCAACGTGTCATGATCGTCGGGATCAACAACCCACATGGCGGCCCCGTTCCCGGGCCCAATGGTGATGTAGTCCCTCCCCTTGGCCGCGCTAGCGTTCACGGTGCACCCAATGGTACACTCACACGGTCCATAACCGATAATGATCCTCGTCATCTCGCCCCAGAAATTGACATCCCTCGGCGCCGCCGCCTCCCCGCCCAGCCCCAGCCCCGTCAGCCCGGCAATGACATCCAGGTCCAGGATGCGCGCCACCGACGGCGTGATGCCCGCATAGTTGACGCGCATGCTCCGCATCACCCCGTTGATGTCGTCCAGCCGCGCCTCGTCCGACGGGATGCACAGACACCCGCCGTTGGCGAGCGTCAGCAGCATGCTGTCGATGCTGACGTCAAAGGCATACGACGCGAAATCCAGGACTCGCGACGAGGGCGTGTAGCCCACGGCGGCGGCGCGCGGGAAGGCGCTGCTGGTGTAGGCGAGGTGCGAGATCTGCACGCCCTTGGGGGTGCCGGTGCTGCCCGAGGTGAAGATGATGTACATCAGGGTCGAGGAGGGGACAGTTGGGAGGGGGGCGAATTCCTGGGGGTGGGAGGGGAATGTCGACGGCCCGACGGTGAGGTGGGTCGCGTCGGGCAGGATGGATTGCGCCAGGTCGCGTTGAGAGAGGGAAGAGACCATGGTCTCAGCGCGGATTTGGCTGGCCATGTTTTGCAAGCGCGCGAGGGGAAGGGACGGGTCCATCATCACCAAGGTCGCACCTGCCTTCATGACGGCGAGGACGGCGATGATGGTCCAGCATGACTTCTCAAAGCACACGGGCACAAAATCGTCGAGGGCCACACCTGCTTCTTTGAGGGACCATGCAAGCGAGGTCGACCAGGTGTCGATTTGGCCGTAGGTCAGGCCGCCATCCCACGACGAGATCGCTTCCTTGTCGGGGCACGTCTGCGCGCGCTCGGAAATGACGTCGTGCATGCACCGGTCGATGGTCGGCGGCAGTTCGTGATTCCACTCCCAGATGCAGTCGAGGTCGTGTGGGGCTGGGCCCAGACACGCTGCGATGGACGCGTTGGGGTGGGCGAGGCAGAACTTGACCGTGTCGACGAGCGTCTCGATGTGGAGTGTGACGGTAAAGGGGAGGATACTCTTGCTGTGCCAGACAGGTCGTATCGAGAGACGATCGCCCTCAAAGCGCGTCTCGAGGTGGATCGCCGGCTGGTATAAGAGTTAGCCGTTGCACTTCAGGCTGACATGGGGAACTCACTTGGTCGTTGGCTTCCCCCGAGCTTTGTGATAATGGGCCGGTGCTCAGAACGAGTGAATGGTGGCTGGTGGCTGTTTGTGACTTCAGAGCCGGCCGACTCGTGATGTGATGGGAAATGGCGGCAGCATTTTGGCTGACGCTGGTCTGCAGGTCGATGGCGATGTCGACGTTTACCGGCTCAATGGTGGCGACGTCATCCGAGCCCTGGTAGTCGAAGTCAAAACATATTTCGCTGTCCTCTTGGGTTCTCAGGAGAACAATGAGCCAGGAGAGAAGCAGGATCTCCTCTCTCATGCCCGTTGGAGTGGCTGACCGAAGACTGTCGACCTCAAAGGACATGAAGCCATCGCCGTTTGCTTGGCCAATCAGTGGCGCGGCTTCCTTGTGGCCCCGCCGGCTCTGGCTCTGCCAGTGGGCATCTTCCACTTGGAGTGAGCCCATTGTGACGGGTTATCGTGATTGGTAATTCCGAGACAGCGTTACAGGAGAATGGTTAATTGCAATCAGGAGCTAGGTTTACCAGGCCTTCTTCAACTTGACAGCAACGAATGAACGGCATATAACCCAAGTCAAATGGTGACGGCATTCCTCGACAAAGCATCTCAAAATCACCACAATTACTGCCTGCTCCGTCTGCCACTCCAAGTCTACGCGCTTTACCGAACAGGCAGAATTAACCGAGATCGGTCACCGTCATGGCGAGCCCCCGAGTCTCCATGTAGTACCAGGATATACCAGGATATACCAGGATGGCCGCCCAAACACGCCAGAATGCCCGCGGCGGCGAGCATGCGAACGGGCAACTGCGCCGAAGAGGATCCTCGCGAGTCTCCAGAGTGCTCCGCGGCCGAGTCCCGCGAGGAAACCGCGGTACTGGGTTCCACAAGGCAACACTGGGCCGTTGTGCCTCTGTGCCTCGTACCTTGGACAGTGCGACGCATTCCGGCTTCTTGGGGCGCGCCATGCTCAAAGGGGAGCAAGCTCCTCCCGTGCAGTCGACTATCGAACCGTCCAGAGTTGCATGGGCCATCCCTGCGCATTGCCACCGGGTATTCAGACCTTAGAGCCCCAGAATCGCAGAATCATGGACGGCAGCCGACCCTCTCGTCGACATGGATCCGAGGTGTGGCAGCCGGAGGAGCAGTTGCGGTTCAAGGCGTGGTGCTCGCGGACCCACACTCGGGGATCTGCACCCTGGAGGAAAGAGCAGACTAGAGGCAGAATGGTCTCATGCAAGTGATGTGTTGTGGTTCGCATGAGCATGGCAAGCCCAACCAACACCTTGCAGGAGAGATGCGCCTTCCTCGGAGGTGAGGTGATAATATTGAAACGTTGGTTCATCCCCCATCACATGGAACAGCCAGGGAGTCCCGGTGCAAAACTCTTCCCATGACACACAGAATCTGGTAATTCCGCCGTTCCACAGCTTCTCTCGCTGTTTTAGGAAAGCGACAAAAGTGACCTCGCATACAAGCATATTATACCTCCCCCTGCTCCGCTTACCGGCGGGTCGCACGAGGAATCTTATCAGATCATCTAATCAGATCATCGATCAAGTCCACGGCAGTGCCCACTCGCTCGCAGTGAGGGGCCGGTGGCGTTCGTGGGGGGCCTTGGCTCTTGGCGCCCGCGGAGGCTCGTTTTTTTTTTTTCTGCGGCACGAGACGGGGGCGCGACGGACACCTTCCTTGGCGTATTCGTATATTTCCCACTCATCCGACCACCCGCATAGCCTTCGCACACACAGGGTACAAAAGCCCGATGTCGGGGCCATGCGTCGAATCAAAATGAGCATAGACAGAACGCCCCCGACCATTTTCCATGCCCTGAGAAAGCCACATTTGTTTCGTGCACCCCTGCAAGCAATCCGTATCATTAGCACCTGGAACTACTGTCATACCCGTCCGTCCTCCACCATGTCCCAATTCTGGCCAAAGGGTGGATCCCCAGGCATTCTGCACCATTACGTACGTAGCCTCATCTTGATGCTTCTCAAGATTGAACAATCTCTGTCAGGAGTGTACTGACACTGACGGCAACAGACAGAGACCCTCATCACATTCGAGTTCACCTCGGGCACAGCCCCCCAACCACACAGCATCCTCTTCCTCGGCGGGCTTGGCGATGGCCTCGGCACAACCCCGTACGCGTCCGACGTGGTCGACGGGCTGAAACCCACAGATTGGTCCTTCTTCACCCTCAACCTCACCTCCTCCTACCAATCATGGGGCCTAGGCTCTCTCGACCGCGACACCGACGAAATTGCCGCCTGTCTGAAGTACATCCAGGCCTACAAGACCGCCAAGTACGGCGCTAGCGGCAAGATTGTCTTGATGGGTCACTCCACCGGCAGCCAGTGTGTGCTGCACTACCTGCACCGCCCAAACCCGCACATCAGCACGCCGGCCTGGGACTCAGATCTCGAGCACGTCAAGCGCCCGGTGCTGGATGGCGCTATCATGCAGGCGCCCGTGTCGGATCGGGAGGCGATTCTGTACATCGTGCGCGATGGGTTCCTGGGGAAGACGCCGAGTGAGATGCGGATGACGTTGGATAAGCTGGTGGCCGTTTCCAGGGAGGCTGCTGCCCGAGAGGATCAGTCGACCGACGTCATTCTCCCGTTGACGCTGACGCCGACGTTTGGGTATTCTCCTGCCACGCCCATCAGTGCGAGGAGGTTCTTGAGTCTGGCGAGCCCAGATAGTCCCCAGTCACCCAGCGAGGACGACTTATTCAGCTCGGACCTGAGCGATGAGCAGTTCGCAAGGACATTTGGCCAAATTGCGGACCGTGGGCTGTTGAGGAACAAGTTGATGGTCCTGATGTCGGGCAAGGACCAGGCGGTTCCTGAGTGGGTCAACAAGGAGAAGTTGCTGGCCAGGTTCGCCAAGGCCGCCGACAAGAACGGAGAGAGGCAAGTCTGGGATTCAGAGCGCAGTGGTTTGATACCGGGGGCTTCCCATGCGCTGAGCAATGACGACCAAGCGGAGCCGAGGAAGTTTCTCGTCAAGAAGGTCTTGTCGTATTTGGCTGAGGTCAAGGAGAGTGCCAGTGAGTAAGCCTCGGATGGCACTCCCTTGGTGTTTGTGCTAAGCATTATCAGTGTCACAAAATAACCACGCATTTTGGTCCATAGAGGAGTCGTCTTCCATCTCTATTGCGCTGCATTTTGGTTTAGAATAGGATATTTAGAGTAGAGCAACTTGTGGATAATCGAGCCATCAAATGAAATGGGGATGACGTTTCAATACCCATTTACCTAATTTATTCCACATTTGTGAACACTATTGGTTGAGTCAGTCTTTGGATTATAATGAAATATGTTGTTGGATGGGTGAAGATGCCTCTATGAATGATTATACTCACGCTGACAGTGTTATTAGGTCAGGTCAAAGGCGAGGTTGATAGTGTGGAAATGCACTTCAAGTTGAACATGAATGTATCTAATGTCCACAGAAGATATTACCTGTGGCTTTGTAAAGGCAACATTGAACGGCACGGTATTCATTATCTCTTATGTAAGTAATTAGCTCCGAGGTCTCATCGACGTTTGTCATGTGATGCTGTTCGCAAGTCAACAGCAGCGCTAATATTGTTAGACTTTAGGTCTTTTGTTTGTACCTTTCAAGTTCACTTCGCGAAGGCATTCAATTTCTTCTTCAATATTGCCCGAGCACCTTACCGGCACACAATTTCGTCCATTTCATTTTCTTTTTATTAAAAAGGACGGAAATGACGTGGCCCATCGGTGAAAACTTAAAGAAGTTTACGTTATGAGTGCTGCCCTGAATCGTGGTTTCCTACAACAGAGTCCCACCTTATTTCAATTGTTGATCAAGAACTCGTCTGATCATTGGTGCAGCTGACACAGTGTGGCTTCATAAGGTATTTTATTCATCAGCTGGCTTTGGGAAAGTGTTGACAGAAACGAGCCCAGTCTCGCCTGCCTCACATTCCCTAGCAGGTAGGCTTTGACAAGTACTCAACCGTCAGCCAGTCGCCCCTTCCCAAGAAAGACCGTCTGATGGTCAGAACTTTGTTCTAGCCTAAAAGCCACCAAGTGAGCTAAAAGCACCACTTAAAAAAACGCGGGCCTGCGCCTCTGACTCGTCCTGTTAACTATCGCGATTTCCAGTCTTCAAAGCTTTGGCGTCCTTGACCGACAACAATCTGAGCAAATTTCCAGCGCGAACTCGGTTGCTGAGCGCAAAAATAATGGGCAAACCAAACACATCAAAGCAATGGAGCTTGCGCACATCGATTTCGCCAGCGGCACACATCCAGCGACGAAGCTGAGAGCCATCGACAATGCGACCGACATGCAGCAGGAGGTCGAGAGGGAGTGCGCCGCTATTGGCATCGCTCCCCCGCCCTACCGCCTCACCGAACTCATTGGAAAAGGCAGCTTCGGCCGCGTCTACAAGGCGACGGGCCCCAAACCTACCCAAACTGTTGCCGTCAAGATCATGAGTATTGAGGAGGGCGACATCGAGGCCCCCGGCCAGAGCGACACGTTCAGCGAGGTGCTCAAAGAGGTCAACACACTCAAACTGCTCAACGAAAGCGGGGCCAAGAATATCAACACCATCATTGACACTCTGCTTATTGGGCAGTCCATGTGGATGGTGACCGAGTACTGCGCTGGTGGCAGCGTCGCCACCCTGATGCGTCCAACCGGATCCCTGCTCGAGATGTGGATCGTTCCCATCCTGCGCGAGGTCGCCGAGGCCATTTTCTGGGTTCACGGCCAAGGCATTATCCATCGCGACATCAAGTGCGCCAACGTGCTCATCACAGAGGAGGGCGCCGTTCAGCTCTGTGATTTTGGAGTTGCTGGTACCCTCAGGTCAAGATTCGAGAAGAGGAGCACCGTGACTGGCACCCTCCATTGGATGGCTCCTGAACTCTTCGACGGCAATGTGTCCTACGGCAGTGAGGTTGACATCTGGGCGTTTGGGTCCATGGCTTTTGAGGCAGCGACCGGTCTTCCGCCCAACGCTGCCGCCATGTTTGATGTCGATCTATCCGACTTTGGTGATTATCTGCGCCGCTGTTCTCCCCGTCTCGAGGGCGACCAATTTTCCACACAGCTCAAAGATCTCATCACCTTCTGCATGGTTCCCGATCCTGCCAAACGTCCGCGAATTGAGCAGATCCAAAAACACCCCTACATCTTCGGCACCGCTGAGAGACGTCCGACGAGCACCCTCGCGCGTCTAGTCACATCCTACAGGGAGTGGGAGTCCCAAGGGGGTGACAGGAGGTCATTATTTTGTGCTGGGGGCGCTCAAGGCATCTCTAGCAGGGATATTTGTCCTATTCTCGATGAGGAGGGTTGGGATTACGGAACTGTGGACGAAGCCGACCAGGTGATTTTTGACCATGCCATGGAGAACGTCGACACCATCCCGGCACAGCCGTCTAAGCAGCGGCGTCGCCACGGCCGGCTCCATCAGCTCAAGATCCCGTCGGTCAAAGCACCACTAGAGAAGGCTTTTGATCCGCACACCATCTCCAACTATCGCGACCATGCCCGAGTTTTCTACAGGCTGGGTTCTGCGCCCACTCGGCTTTCGCTGCAAGGAAGCACCGACGAGGAGAATACCATTTGCGAGTCGCCCATCAAAACGAGCATCTCAGGGGAGTCCAGCTGTCCTAGCCAAGATGGAGACACCATCAAACCGCTTAGTCGAACCAACTCTAGCGACACGACCGCCACAAACCGCGGATTCGGTACCAACAAGACCCAAGATTGGAGCTTCCCCAAGAGTTCAGCCTCTTCAATCAGTCCTATCGACATGTCCTGCCCAGCCCTAACCTCCGACGGCGACGCCCTCTTCATCAGCAACCCCGGGCCCCCCAGCGCCTTCCAAGAACCCCCTGTCCGCCCCAAGCTCCGGAGTGCCTCCAGTCGCGCCTCGGCCATGAGCCTCATTGATCTCGACGCCAGTCTCCCCACCCTGCCGGAAACAGGCCTCCCCATGATCTCCCCCATGACGCTCGATCCATCCCAGCCCGGCGCCAACGACAACACGTTCGAAGCCGCGTTCGCCTCTGTCGATGTCGTCTCCACCCAGCTTGCCGGCGCTCTGGAGCCCCACTCGCGCACTCCTTCGGACGAGTACATTACTCGCTACCGCGAGCCCTCACTCTATTTACGGTACAGCACGGCTGGTCTTAACTTCAGCGGCGAGGAGAACCCTCAGGTGGAGCAGGAGATGCGCTTACCAAGGATCGTACCCGGGTCGCGAACTGTTAGTGACGAGTCGGGTCGGAGTACGAGCGTTGGGAATTTGGGTCTCGGCGGGACGCGGCCCCCGCCGTTGCCGATGCCGCCAGCCGAAGAGGTCATCTTGGGGCTCGGGTCGAGGGAGGCGTTGAGGGATGAGGTGACGAGGTTGTTGGCGAGTATGAGCGAACATTTGCAGTATGCCGGGGATGTTATGGCGAGGATGGACGGGGGTGTGGGTAGGTAGGTAGAAGGTGACTTGGGGTGTCATGTGTGCCGTGTCAAGGGGTGGAAGGGAGAAGTGAAAGATGGATTATGTGTTGTGGGTGTAAGCTAATGGAGTTTGTGCAATAAACTTAGAACCTTTCACTCTACAAACGACGATAGCGACGTTATCACGATATTCTGTCAATTCAGCAATTGAGTTCCCAGCTGTTTATTCCCAACTGCCAGTGCGCATTTGTTGGACATCCTGACGCAGCTCTCCCCATTGCAACGTGAAGCCCTGAGCGGGGTCAAGACTTCTCTTTCGAGTCCACCATGACAAAGCTCCCCCGCTCACCAACCTCACCGCCGCCGAATCATCCAGCACTCGATATCACGGGGATGCTCAAACACTCTTCAAAACTTGCTTCCAGGCAAACATATGTCGGTCGGATCACCACCGAGCCAATGATAATTAACGTCAACACACTCGGATGAGATAGATCAGTTATACCCAGAGGCCTATTGCAGCATTGGCGGGGCCTTGTGCAAAGAAAATGAACGAACACAGACAGCCTCGCTTTGCTCCAGCTCCCCGAGGGGTAGCGTTTCCCCCATGGCGTGATGCGGGAGGCAGAGCTGCAGGTCTTGTACGCCCCCGAACTGTGCGCAAGACAGTGATTGGCGAGAAGCGGCCCGTTGGACCCGGTGTTGCGTTGGCTCCCCGTCAGCACAGACAAGCAAATCACAGCTCTGTAGCACTAAAAGTGCAGTATTGGAGGTCGACCACTGGGCCATGGCCCGTTTGCAAAAACAAGCTGGCTCGACTTGTCTCCGTAATAACCAGGCATCGATGCAGCTGTTGTTTGCTGGCAGGCGAAGGGAAGCCTGATGTTGCCAGCACCCCGGCCCGAGATACCTAACATCAAGTCGGACTATTAGAGTCGAAGGCCACCACGTCGACCCCGAGCCTCTCTCGTTTCCCTTTTCAGATCGTTAATTACACCTCAGACTGAGCTGAGCGTTCCAGATCAAATACTCCATCCTAGACACTACCAATTTCGACCTATGAGAACGACACCAAAAGACTCTCCAATACGATGGCAGGTGAAAGCGGTTCATCCCAAGCCTCTGTCTCATTGGGTGGGGACACAACGGCCCATGTCGACGACCCCAAGCCCACCAGTTTCGAAACCTCGTAAGTTGCACGAACCCGCCGCCGACACGATTCCGCTCGCTAACAGTCGATGCCAGCCCCTATTGCAGCCCCCTCATCCGACTCCGATTTGCGTCCGGAAAGCCGCACTCGGTCCATCGTATCTTTCTCCAACAACACCCCAAACTCGCCCTCCTGCTCGACCCCTTCACGATAAAACTCGACCTGGACCAAATTTCGCCCTCGGCCGGCCACATCCTGATCCAATACCTCTACACGGGCAGATATCAGGCACTGCGATGGAAGGCGCCGCCTACGGGCCCCGAGGCCGACACGGGCATGCTCAAGGTGGCCTTCCAGGTGTACACGCTCGCGCGCGACTACGAGGTGGCCGGGCTGGAGCAGCTGGCGCGCGAGCAGATCTCGGCCCTCAGCGCGGCGATTGACGCCTTCGCCGTCATCGACGTGGTCAAGGAGACGTACCCGTCGCTGGTCGGCGACGACGCCTGGTTCCCCGGCTTCATCAAGGCGCGCATCAAGGCCGCCTTCGAGGACCCCAAGGCGCTGATGGCCGCCTCCGCCGACACCTTCCCCGCCGACTTCCGCGACGGCGTCTCCGTCACCAAGGTCATCCTGCGTGGCGTCCTCGAGGCCTACTCGGAGAAGGTCGAGTCGCTGAGCGCCACCGGCCCCGGCTCGTTTGTCGAGGCGGGCGCCGATGAGGAGGGCTTGTTCACGCCGCTGACGGAGCAGTTCCCCGAGGACGATCTGATCCTCGTCGGCGCCCGGGGGGAGCCCGCCGGCTTCGCCGTCAGGGTCGAGGAGGCGTCGCCTACCAGGGCGCGCGGCGGGCAGGACTTTGCCTATTCCAGGTTCCCATTCCCGTCTACCTTGTCGGCGCTCGCCGCGCGGGATGACGTGGACGGTGCGGACGCGCGTAGCGAGGTGTCGGTCTACGAGCTAGCCCCGGAGCCCGAGTGTTTCGAGGGCGACTCTTGGGACGACGTCACGCCTGCTGGGGCGGATTCTGTCCGATCGCTCGCTGTGGAGGAGGACGCAGTCGCCGTCGATATCCCTCTGTACTTGAGGAACATGCCCTCCTCAGGCGCGTGGCCCGAGCCTGCCCTGGAGGACACCCCTTCTCCGCCTGCGCAGGATGAACCCGCCGCCGAAGAGCCGGTCCGGGAGCTGGCCCGGGAGGAGATCCACGTCAGCGAACAGCCAGCTCAAGAATCGAAACCTGAGACCGACCCCATGGATATCTCTGAGCCTGCGGCAGTTCTTGAAGCTGTCATCGAGCCGGTGCACGAAGTTGAGCCCGAAATCGTGACGGTGGAGCCCCCGGTACCCATCGAAGCGCCTATTCACGAGGCTCCTACGGTGGAAGAGGTGGTTATTGATGTGTTAGACCCGGCACCTGAGCCACAAGGTGGGGTGGTGTTGGAGACCGTGGCCATCCTTGGCGAGACTGCTCCCGTGGTCGAAAGCCAGGTCCCGCAGGAGCCCGACGCCCTGCCGCTGCCGGAGGTCGAGCTAGCGGCTGTGGTGGAAAAGGGGGGAAAGAAGTCGAGGGTTTGGGACGCGGAGCTTGTGCCAGAGCCGGTGCCAGAGCCAAAGAGTCATCCGGAGCCGGTCCGCAACCTCTTCGATCTTTTGATAGCAGAAACGAGGGGGGGAAAGGAGCCGGAGCTAACGTCGGAGCTGGTACCGGAGACGGTACCGGAGCCCGAATCCAAGCCGATCTCTACCCTCTTTGATGTTTTGGACACTCCAGATGCGAGTCCTTGGCATGATTCCGAGCCTGAACCTGAGCCCGAAATAGTGGACAATGACTTCAACACGTGGGGCGTGAAAAAGAAGGGCAAAAAGAAGAAGAGCAAAGAAAGTGTCGAGGAGGAGCTTACACCGGAGCTCGAGCCTGAGACCTTCGGTGCACTGGCAGTGAAGATCAGGAAGATTAGAATCAAGGAGATCGTTGAGGAGCAGCCTGCAGCTGAGCTCGAGCAGGCGCCCGAGGTCGTACGGCTGGAGGTTGAGCCCGAGCCGCCCGCTGATGAGGGCGTGAAAAGGAAAAGCAAGAAGAAAAAGGCGAGTATTTGGGATGATCCCATAGCCGAGCCTCAGCCTGAGGTGGAGCCGGAACCACGGCCAATACTCGAGGCCGGTCTCGATGCTGGTGTTGAACCAGCTCCGACTCTCAAGAAGAAGGTGCCCCCACCTGTGCCCTCAACTAAGTCGAAGCCAACGCCACAGCCACGGCCAACACTCGAGGCCGAGCCCGATGCCAGCGTTGAACCAGTTCCGACTCTCAAAAAGAAGAAGAAGAAGGTGGGCTTCCCGAGTGAGCTGGTCGCGCCCGAGCCCGAGTCGGAGCTGACACCCTCACCGGCAGCTGAGTCTGAACCACTGACATCCCCGGAGCTCCCCCTCAACACCGGCCCTGAGGAAGCCCCCATCCCCAAGCTGAAGAAGAAGAAGAAGACAGCCGACATTTGGGGCCTCCCGCCCGTGCCGGAGGTGCTACCAGTGCCCGAGCAGCCGTCCCCGGCCGCACCCGCCGAGCCGACCTCGTCCCCGGCGCCCGTCAAGCCATCGAAGGGCGAGGTCAACGTGTGGGGGTTCGTGGTGGACCCGACACCGGCGCCTAAGCCCGACCTAATCGCGTGGGGCGCCCCGGTGCCCTACAGCAAGACGCGGAAGAGCATCTTCGACAACAATGCGCCACCCGAGCCCACGCCGGTGCCGACGCCAACGCCCGAGGAGAACCCGTGGCTGGCCTTTGCTGGCAGCGGGACGCCGACGAAGAGGAAGAAGGCCAGGACTTTTAGTCCGGAGCCCGCCGCGGCCGTGGAGATGGCGCCAATCGATACTAGTGTTAGTGGGAGTAGCAGCGGGTTTGGCGGCCTGTTTGGGGCGCGGAACGCCCAGACGGAGTCCCCTGCCGCCCTCACGGGGCCGAGGGGAGGGGAAGACCCCTGGGGTTTTTGGGGCGCGCGCAGGGGGAGTGTTTCGAGAGTGACTCCGAGGAAGACGCTTTAGGGGGGGAGGGGTGGGGGGGGGTTGATGAGGGTATTGGGAAGGGGTGTTGGCATCTTTGTATTGTTGTATCAAGCTATTGTTTTACGTTTCTGTTTGGTTGGTAATCCAATGGTACAATTATGATATTTGGTAATGAAAAACGATTCACAGATTGGGCGGCAATATTTATAGTAGTTTTGACTTCAGACACAGTCACACTGGCTTCATAGTAGGATAGGCAGACACAGTCACACTGGCTTCATAGTAGGATAGGTACCTACCTCTTTAGTCACCCCCCACAACATTTTCTGACCAAGCCCGGATTAGTCGCAGAGCCTGAGCAAGAGGTGAGGCAAAGCGAGCACCTCCCTGAGCCGAGGTGAGTTCGGCTATAGTTACCGTGATTTAAAATCGGGCCGCTCCTGAACCCAGTTTTGGGGCACCGGTCCACCAAGTTCTACCGTTTTCCTTTGGCCATATAAGTAACCACGGTTAACAGAACTACTGAAACTACCGCTCGTTCTCTGTCACACTGCTGGCTCACATCGCCGTCGCAGCTGACACCGGCTGACGGCCTGGCCAAAAGGCCGGGACTGGCATCGGCCGCAAACCTCCGTACCAAGGCAGCCACCATAGGATTCAATTGGGCCAACACTTCCCTGGCTAGTAGGAACGGATACCCTAGATGGTTGGGTCTGGTAGGTGGCCATGTGGCCAGCGGTTGCAGAGATGCCTAAGCGTGGAGGCATCTGGGGATATCCTAGTATCTTGTACCTAGTGCATAAGAAGGCTGGGCGAAGCCCCGTCCTCGAGTACTTCCTCTCTTCCTTCTTCATGCCTTTGGCAAACAAGAGCTTAAAAAGAATATCGGCTGAACCCCCCTTGTCTTCCACACTTGACATCTTGATCCACACCTCCTTGAATTTCAATTTTCTACACTACAGATATAATGCCACAATACTGACTGTACCTAGGTATAGAACACAGGTTAAACTACATGGTGAAGAACCACAACTAACCCGCTATGTCACAAAACACGTACATTTACACACTTTAGAAGTCTTACAAGACTACGACTGGCGTAGAACTCAGATCGTCAGATCGAAGGTAACGGGATTTATTCTTAATAACTATATTTGAAATTTTACCGTTTAAAGCTTTCTGTGTACATACACAGGTTGAGTTAATAAAGTTAAACAAAAAAAGATTCTCTGGAGTCCAACTTTATCAGGGACAATAGACTGTAATGTTGCAATTTTAGATGTAGGAAAGTGGGGACACTAGAAATAGGCCACCGCTATCTGCCCCAAAACCTATCCCTCGTCCGTAAAGTTGACAATTTTGTAGTATGGTGAGCTGGGGGTGAGCAATCGTGAGCCGAAGGTGAGCCGAAGGTGAGCCGAAGGTGAAGCGAGCCTGATTTTAGGCCAACTATCTTCGGATGACGCTTATTCTTTTTAGCGACCGACTAGAATACCTAGGTAGCTTAGGTAGGTCAACTTGGTGCCTAGGTGCAGTATTTGCCACGCTTTCCACCCACTTGACGCCTGTTTCATTGCTCAACTGGCTTGTTGACCACCAATATCCCCCACATTCTCAGAGGCTCCAACAAACTTTCCTTCCCATCTATCAACCCCATCAGTGTCCCAAGTTCTAACGAGGCTGCCTCGAACCACTTGGGGATGCCTTAGCTGAACAGCCTTCACTACCGTATCTGGTAACGCGATGTTGATCTACTTAAGGGTAGATACCTATAGGCTATCCAGCTATTAGCTCGGAAACAGGAAAAGAGAATTTATCTTGAAGTTAAAGAGGGTGCGTTACGGTCAATACAGTTCGGGGGACGGTAGCCTGTGCGGGACGGGGAACGGTCCGTATCCCCCGTGGCCGTAGTTCTCCAAAGTCCCCCCGGGGGAAGCAAAAGTAATGCCGCGGCCCCCTACAATTGCTTCGACCAAGTCAAAATCCCCGTGATTTGCTGTTTCCCATCTCCAGGCTAGCTCAGGGAATTGTCTTCCAAAGGCAAAAGGGGGCAAGAATGCTTGGAATGCCAAAGGGTCTTCCTGGCGGCAATTGCCGTGCCGCATTTTGCAATGGTCGCTCGTTGAAGGTGAGGCGGTGCGAGTCCCAAAAATAGCAGCTTCTGAAGCGTCCGAGGGCCTGGAGAAAGCCGTCAAGAGTGTCCTGGATATGGACAACTAGCTCTAAAAACCTCAAGATGGCAGATGATTGCCAGTGACTCGGAAACCAGCGGCGAAGTACCAGTGGCCCGCCAATAGCAAGAGTGTAAGTCAGCACGAAGTCGCTGGGTCTTTGTAGCAATGCAGACGTGATTGGGACGATGGGAACCCGAAGTTTGATGAGATTTGAGTATATATTCCACCAAATGTGTTGCCAATCTGGGCTCCGTACGATAATGAAGTTGTTCTTGGCTCTTGTCAGGAAAGGGTTTGACTCGTCGTAGATTTGGCGACAGGTTCGGAGGAGGACAATCTTGCCAGCGATGTTGGGGCGGAATAGCCTGTTCTCTCCTGAAGGGTCTGACTTGGGGCTTCTCAGGGAGTGCGGTAATGAAGACAATAATTCCATTGTGCTTTGTTTGCTTGAAACCAATATATATAAGAAACCACAGCTACAGCTCTGGGGCTGAGTCTCTCTTTGTGCATCTTTTCTAAGGGGTCATGGAATGTATTTTATGTTTCTGCATCGCAGACATGCACAAACCGCGCAGGGGTACATCACAGCTCAAGGTTGCAAAGCCTGGTGGCATACACTGTGACATCGCCAAGGTGCATCTTGAGGCAAAATTTGTTGGGTACATATAGTTATGATCTCGGTGGTCAACACACGGATTATTTTGAGTTCTTGCTTCGCAGTTGCTTCTGGTGAAGGCAAGTGCAGACGGAAATGCGAAATGCAAAATGCAAAATGACACGAGACTGGGGACACAAAACTGTTGGCGCGTGCCCCTGAGATTGCGGGCCGTGGATTGGCCCACGTTTTAGGGTTTGCAGGGGCGGAGCGCGCCCAAACGCGGTTGGAAGCTTGGAGCAAACTTTTGGGCCAAACATGGTGACATGGAAGACCAGCGACGTCACCTGCTTCTTCCATTCCGCATTCCGTCGCCCGCCCCATCCTCGAGCTCGTCCATTCCACAGGCACCGTCGCCCGACCTGATCGGAATCCAGAACAATCGGCAGAATAATCGGCAGGACAGCCAGTCTCCCACAATGGGCTCGGCGTCGCAGAAGCGTCCGCACGAAGACGACAGCATTTCCGTCTCGACCTCGCCACAGCAACCTCCACCGAATGCAAACGGCCGCCAGAGCATAGGGCCCGGCCAGAGCCAAAAGAAGCAGCGCACCAGCATGACTCCTTCTCAACGCCCGCCCTCCCAGCAGAGCACCCAGCAGAACGCCAAGGCCAAGCAGACGGCCGGCCTCTCGACGTCCCAGCAGCAACGCACCAAGTCGACACCGGCACCCGCCTCCCGCACCTCGCTCGCCGCCAACACCGACCTCGAAGTGGCCCTCCTCTCGCAGCAATCCGACCACGACACCATCGCCGGCATCGGCCCCCCAAAGCCCTCCAACATCGTCGGCCTGCCCACGCTGATCTCGCGCCTGCCCATCTCGGTGTGCCGCAACGTCATCGTGGCCCTGCCACCCCGCGACGTGCGCAACCTGCTGATCCACCTGGTGGCCCAGCAGCAGCAGACCCGCGCCGCCTCGCAGCTGGCTACGGCCTACGACAACCTCAACGCGCCCTGCGCCGACCGCCTGGTGGCCTTCGACGCCCTCGTGTCCACCATCAAGACCACGCTCGAGCCCTACGAGCGCGACCGCAACGAGGCCCCGCTCGAGGACGCCGTCGAGACCGAGTACCTGGCCGCCCTGCGCAAGGTGCTCACCGCGCCCCAGGGCGTCTCTGTCAACGTCCGCCTGCTGCACTCGAGCGCCTTGACGCCCGCTAGTTTCGGCACCAAGATCAACGCCCTGCGCGCCCTGCTGCAGGTTACCATGTACCTGATCACTGGCGGCCTGCTGTTCATGCGCGGCCAGCGCGAGCTGTTTGACGAGGGCCCGACGGCCGGCGCGTTCCTCAACATTTGCGACTCGCTGACCGAGCCCGAGAAGAAGATGGCGTTTGCCCAGATCGGCCAGGAGCTCAAGCTCCAGGCGACCGAGTTTGAGAAGAATAGCGTGTTCAACGACATTGTGGATGCCTACTGCGTCCTGGAGAGGGGCTCCAAGGTAGTGGTCGAGATGCAGGCCGTTCCCATGGGGCCGATGGAGGGCGATGCCGACTCGCCCGAGGGTGGGGATGACTGGAACGGGGCTGATGTGCTTGGTTATTGATGATGGGTTAGCGCATGGCGGGAGCAGAGAACGAGACATAATCGGAAGATTCGTAGCCCACAAGGACCATGCGGCACAGCATTGTATGACGGATATATCATGACACACACACACACACACACACCCATGTACACCTGGATGACACAGGACCACCCCTGGATTACATTACAGCTAGATGTGACTACCTAGAATTTCTACTTACACCGCTGAATCACAGCTAGATTCCCCACGGCCCCCCTACGCCCTCTTGCACAACTTGCCCGTCTGCAGCGTCAACCAGTCGCGCTGGCCCGACACCTGCCACCTGTCCGAGCCCACGGCCGTGGGCGCCCAAAAGACGTCGTCGGGGTCGACACTGCGCTTGATCTCGAGCAGGCGGTCGTAGTTGGTGCCAAAGAAGGCGCCACCAAAGTCGGGCTCCATCACGTCGCCCTCGTTGCCGTATCCCCCGGGGCCGAACGGACGCAGGCGTCCCATCCAGTCGTCGGTGATGCGGACATTGACCGTCTTGACCTCGGCCTCGGACACGCCTGCCGACCAGGCCGCCCCGATGATGGTGTACCACACGGCGTCCCTCCAGTGCGTGTTGGTCGCGCTGGCCGGGGTGCCCGCGGGCGCCTTACCATTGATGTTGTACTGAATCAGGGCGGACCCCTCGACGACGATGGACTTCATGGCGCCCAGCAGCGCCGCCAGCCGGGCGCTGTCCTCCCAGACGCTGGCCGGGAACAGGCGCGACCCGGTGCGCAGGTTGCTGTTGGCGACGCCCTCGAGCGGGAAGTTGCCCTTGGACCACGTGTCGTAGAAGCTGTCGTGCTCGAACCACAGCGGCGTGACGGCGAGCCCCATGGCGTTCCACTCGGCGAGCAGGGGCGCGACCATGGCCTGGAACTCGGCCAGGGCCATGCCGGGCACCAGCCACGGCAGCATGCTCCACGTGTAGCCGGCGCCGGGCGGGCCCCGCGGGAAGACGGTGGAGTAGCCGTACGAGCCGCGGGCGGCGTACTCGGGCATCTTGCGCCAGTAGGCGTACGTGGCGTTCCAGAAGAGGGCCTCGGACACGTTGGTGTCGGGCCCGCTGGCGACGGTGAAGTTGGCGCCGGCAAAGGCCATGCGCGGGTGCACCTTGACCGTCATGGCTGTCACGACGCCGAAGGTGGCGCCGCCGCCGCCGCGCAGCGCCCAGAAGAGGTCGGGGTGCGTGGTCTCGTCGGCCGTGACGAAGCGGCCGCTGGGCAGCACCACGTCGACGCTCAGCACCTGGTCGGCGCCCATGCCCAGCCTGGAGCTGAGCGGCGAGTGCCCGCCGCCGGCCGTGTACCCGCCGGCGACGCCCACGCCCCGGCACTCGCCGCCCACCGCCGTCACGTTGTACTTGTCGGCCGCCCGGTACAGCTCGTGCACCTCGACGCCCGCGCCCAGCCGCAGCGCCGGCCCGCTGTACGCCGGCGTGCGCGCCCGCGCCACGTACTCGATCGTCTTGAGGTGGTGCGTCCAGATGGACAGGGCGCCCGCGCCGCACGACTTGCCCAGGAAGTCGTGGCCCGTGTTCTTGACCACGAGCCGCACCCCGCTGTTGCGCGCAAAGTTGACGGCCAGCTGCACCTGCGCCACGTTGCTGATCTTGACGGCGTACGAGGGGAACCCGCCCAGCGTGCAGCGCGCGCCGCGCGCCGCGCCCGCCGCCGGCATGCACGTCTCGCCCTGGAAGAGCGGCGACATGACCGAGGTCGGGTCCGCCGCGTGCGTGTCCGACTCGGTCCAGTGCGCGAGGATGGCGGCGCACTTTGTGTTGTTGTACGCGCCGCTCTGCGGGTAGCAGGCCGCGCCGATGGGCACCGTCTCGATGAGCGCACCGCCCGTCAGCAGGTCCAGCACCGCCCACACCAGCCGCGACGGGTAGGCCGCGTCGCCCGGGAAGACCTTGCAGACGGGGGGCGCGGCCGAGGAGGCGGCGCGGCGGGTGGCGGCCGGCTTCTCCGAGGACTCGGGCTGGAAGGCGAAGAGGGAGATGTTGGACAGCTGCAGGTCCGTGAGGTTGGCGATGACGGCGTCGGTCAGCTGCAGCGCTGCGGGTGCCGAGGTTGTGTTGGCGATGGCCGAGGCAGCCGGGGCCACGCTGGCTTCGTCGGCAGCTGGGTCTCGAGTGTTAGTTTTCTGGTTGATTTTCGTGGATACAAGGGGGGGGGGGGGGGGGTCAGGGTTGACGGACCGACGACGGTGCCATCTCCGGTCACAATCGTCTGCGCCGACACAAGACTCGACGCGGCAGCGCCCACCAGCAGCAGCAGGGCTCGGCGGAGTGAGAGAGCGGCCATGGTTGTCGACAAGATAAACGAATGACTTGGCGAACCAAGAAGCAGCCTTTTTCAGGTTGCCAATGGATCGATCTGTCGGGAGGAGGGAACGTCGATGACCACACGGCACGCGGCTGTTATGTAGCACTTTGGCAGCGCAAAATTGCTCCGGAATGCTACCCATCGGGTTCGGCTGCCATGCCGAGCCGCCAATTACAGCCGACCCCTTATATGATGCCCCCCAAGTGGGCCGCACCCGTATTCTCCTTGTGCTCCGTTTTACTGAGGGGGAGGATTAATATTGCCGCGGGCCAACAGCAGGCCTTCTCGCGAGCCACCGCTCCTGGACATTTCCTTGAGCGACCCCGGGCCCTGGCTGGAGGCGCAAAGGCGCAAAGCTGTGAAATACCACACGCCCGCTGGTTTTGGATGCGCAGAAACTGCCGCGTTCCCGAGAGTGCGGCAATATGCTCGTGGACGCGATCAGCCGGCGTCTACTTGTGCCTGGCGCGACATCAACCCGGTGGCACATTCATTTCCCAACGCCCCACGGTCAGGCTCGCCGAGAACCAGGTTGCCTTGACAGGGAAACAGTGTTGAGCTCGACATGTTTCTTTTCTCCCCGAGCTTCTCGCTCGGAATCCTGGAGCCAACGGTCCCCCAGCACGTACGTTGGGACCCGTGCAGCTGTGCTCAACCCAAGCGCCGGGACGACACGTTTGAGGCATGCCAAATGATCCCTCCGTCTTGGCATGGGTTCTTCCCTAACCTTGGTGGGCCGGGAGCATTCTTCACGACTCAACCCTCCCAACCCCGAGCTAATTAAAGCCAGCCTCCTGCAAGCTCTACCCGAAAACAATTACAGATTCGGCCCGGAGCCAGAGGACCAGGGCCATGAACTAAGTCGCTTCTTTTTTGCTCTGGCAGTAGCTCACTCTCATGGTGGGATCCAACTATCCTCTCCGGATACCTTATCAACATCCAGGGCGGCGACAGGGCCGGGTAAACCTGAGTCTTGCTCTTTGCCAGGGTAACTACTACCGCTTTGCTACCTGTGGAAGTTGGCCGAAAGGTGGCTTATAGAATCGTAGCGTCTCACCCGACCTCGTGGGTTGTCTTTCGGTACTCGACTGAAAAACGTGGTCGACGGCTCCCTTGTCGGTCTCTCACGATGCGGCGGGCCTTGGAAACCGGGTCGCGAAGACGTCACAAAGAAGCACCGGAATTTTCCAGATTTCGCAACACCTGCATGCCAAGACCCAGCCGTTCGTCAGCGGCCCCCGCCTCTGATCCGCTGTCGCCCGCCCCTAACACTTTCTCACCGGCCTTCAGCGGCCCCTGAATCTCAGGTGTAAGATGCATCGAAAACACGCCCAGGGGCGAACTACTTTGGCTGGCGCGCAACGGGCGTGCCCCGGTTCGACCCCGCGCCGAGCTTCTAGTGGTTCTATCTCGCCCAGCTCGTCTACAACCCGATCCTGGCGCTTCGTCAAGGCCTCGGTCCTGCTCTTACCGCTGCGGCTGGGCGGGCAAAAGCCGGGCGTGCGGCGCGTCATCTACGGGCTCAACGGTGCCTCTCCACCGAAGCCAACTGGGACTGTACCCTCCAGGCCCAGCCCGACACCCGGTGCATCGACCATTCGTTCCACATCATCGCATCCGCCATCACCATCCTGATCGACATCCTCGTCGTCGCCCTCCCCTTCTGGATCTTTCTGGGTCTGCTGAAGATGTCCCGGGCCGCCAAGATTTCCGTGGTCGGCAATCTTCCTCCTGGGCGTCGCGTGAGCTTTCCCTTTCCTCCCTCTTCCTACCTAACACTCGTCACTAATCTTCCCAGAGCGTCACCGTCATCAGCATCATCCGCCTCGTCACCATCTACCAGCTCTTCTACGTCGTCTAGCCCGACAAGAACCCCCACCACGACATCACCATCGCGCTCAACGTGGTCGAGGTCAACATCGCCATCGTCTCGGCTTCGGCCCCGGCCCTCCGACCCCTGTTCCGCTCCTGGGCCCGGGGAGGGGGAAGGGGGGAAGGGGGGCCTGTTCGGCGGCAGCCACTACGGCCCCGGCACCAAGTACCTCTCGCCCGGCGGCGACAAGTCGATCGTGACGGTGGGCGGCTTGCGCGTGGAGCCGCCGGGGGGGGGGGGGGGGGGGGCATATGGGGCTAGGGGTGGATGGGGCCGAGCAGGTGGACCAGTGTTGCAAGTGTCGAGTTGGCTCGACCGTTATTTCGAAGCGGTGATGGCGTTACATTAGACTGCTGATTGTTACGGCATTTCTCCGTGTGATAAGACGCAGCATGTGGTTGATACTCAATGTCAGCAATGCTCCTGGCACTAGTTACACTCCTAGCTACCCTGTGAAACAATCAACTTCTGGTGACAACCCCGACAACACCAAGCCCCCAA
This sequence comes from Lasiosphaeris hirsuta, assembly GCA_030549175.1. Taxonomy (NCBI): domain Eukaryota; kingdom Fungi; phylum Ascomycota; class Sordariomycetes; order Sordariales; family Lasiosphaeriaceae; genus Lasiosphaeris; species Lasiosphaeris hirsuta. The sequence goes on from JAUKUA010000001.1 coordinate 8,370,732, forward strand.
CCCTCACCCCAACAACACCCCTCCACCGCTAACCTCACTACCCACCATTTCCCCCAGCGTCTTCCTCCACCTGATCCAGCCGGTCAACCACAATCCCACTCCCCCTCCCCTTCACCCTCCTCACCGCCCTCACCCAATTCCTCCCCCCCGCAAAGCTCGTATCCCTACTACTCGTCATACTCAAGACCCCAAAAGCCCACACCCCCTCACCCCCTCTCCTCCACAATGGCCCGCCACTATTCCCCGGCGTCGCATCCGCATCCGTCCTGATGGGCCCAGCCCCGCCCTCCACGCCCTCCCACCCCTCCGCCTCACACCCCATAACATCCTCCACCTTCACCCCTTCCTGCTCATACACCAGCGCGCCGCCGCCTTCCCGCTCACGGGGGTAGCCCAGCACGCGGAACAGGGCGCGGCCGACCTCGTGCGGGGCGTCGACGGCGCGCACCCCGAACCAGCCGCGCGCGCTACCCACGTCGTGTTCGAGCGCCAGCACGGCCCAGTCGTCGCGCGCCACGCACTGCGGCTGCGCGCGCCACCCGGCGTGGAACACGGCGCGCACGGCGACGCTGCCGAACCACTCGCCGCGGTCGTACCCGGGCTGGAAGCGCACCGTGATGTTTTCGGCGGCAGCGGCGGTGGTGGTGGTGGTGGTGGTGGCGGCAGTGGGGGACCAGATCGGGACGCAGTGGCGGGCCGTGGCGACGTGCCACGGGCCGATGAGGAAGCCGGTGCAGTAGGTGCCGTTGGACCAGAGGATGCGGCCGACGGCCGAGTAGGGGTAGGTCAGCGTCGTGTTTTCCGGGAGGGCATGGCGGTGGTCGGTCGGGCCGATGACGCCGCGGGGCGAGAGTTCATGTTGCCGACGGGGGATGAAGGGGAGGGTGGGAGTGGAGATGGTGGGCGCTAGGTCGGCCGGGGAGAGCGTGATGATCTCGAGAGGGGGCTGGGGCGAGGAAAAATGGGTGTGGATTGTGTCTGTGTCGAGCGTTGCAAGGGAGGGATGGTGCTCTGTCGTTGTGTCGGCTGAGTGTGCTGTGGCCTGGAGGATGGCTACAGCCAGGAAAACAGCGTTTGTTATTATTTGCATGGTTCTTTGTGTCAAGTTTTTCGTGAATAGACTTGTCCTTGAAGAGGGAGGTCTTGATGCAGGATGCCGTTCACGGTGTCGAAGAAAAATGTGCATTGTCATTACCAGACGTGAAAAGGTTTTCTTGTGACGTGAAAAGAGGAATTAAAATCGTGGTGCCCTGCCCTCATCGACTGCCTGCAAGTTTTCATCCACGAAAATTTAGGCCACAAAGTTTATTTCCTTCAAGGACATCTTGTTGAGCACAAAGACCAGACTTCACAGGCACACCAGCGTAGAGGCAATTTGTAATGTCCATTACTGTGATCAAGAACGACACCTGGTGAGATATGCGCAGCAGCCCAAGCACCGTAAATTGCAAACGACAAGACCTCGCGACCCAAATCGGGTTCTCGTATCGCATCCGGCCGCGCCATTCTGTCCTTTCACACATCCATTCTAACTTTGTCCATGCCTGACACCACCATGTGCTTTTCAAGCCCATCTGCCAAGCAGCGCCATTATGATTGTGCCCAAGAACAGGCAGACAAGCATAAAGGTGATACGGCCCTTGTCTCTGGTGCGCTCCTTGTTGAACAAAAAGTCGCGCGCCAGAAGCTCTACCAGACCTGTGTAGAGCAGAATGCCCGCCGAGATGGAGTCGAGCACGCCCGACACCACCGAAGCCGTGAAGGATTCGCTGTCGTACTGGGTAGCAAGACCGACACCGACGGCAATCGCAATGGGGGTCGTGAACCCATAGGCCAGGCAAAGGGCCCAGGGCATCCAGCCCATGCGCTTGGGGAAGGGGATGACGCTGAGACGGGCGCCGATACCGAGACCCTCAAAGGCCTGGTGGAAGACGATGACAGGGTACAGGGTGGTGAACTCTTCGCCAATAACGCCGAGATTCAAGCCGATGATGACCGAGTGGAAGATGACACCAAACTCGAGAATGAGGAACGAGAGGATCTGCTCGCGGAATGCGCGCTCCGTTGCAGCCGCGGTGCCCGAGAGGGCATCTCCGTTTTCGATTTCCGCTCTCGAAACTTGGGCAGGGGGAGCCACAGCAATGACACGGGTGGCAACGCGCGACAGGCCAGTGGGGGCACGCGAAAGACCCGTGTTGGCACGCGACGGCAGGGGAATGTCGCCTTGGTCGGCTGAGTGTAGGTATTGGTGTGAGCAGGGTGCGGGCTGTGAGTCCTCGCGGGGACGGCTACCTCCAATGCCAGCCGTGTCATTTTCGCCAGTACCGTTATCGCTAGTGCCCTCGTTCGAGGCCGCTTCCTTGGTCTCGCCAACGATTGTCTCGGTCATGGGAATGCTGTCCTTAGTAACTTTGCCCTCGACGTCGATCTTCTCGTGGCCAAAGTCAAAGGTGCGCTCGACGTACCACTCAGCGCCAAAGTCGAGGAGGAAGATGAGCATGACCGAGGTCATGGCGATGGCAGGCGGCCAGGAGAACAAGGCCCAGGAGCCCATCATGCCAACACATGTTGCGGGGCCGATCTCGGCGTAGGCGGGGTCGAGCAGGTGGATGAAGGCAGTCGCGATGATGACACCGGCACCGAAGTAGCGGGCGAACAGGTAGACGTAGAGAGGGATGCGCAGATTGGGCACGCGAGTGGCGATGACGGGAAACAGAGTGGTCAGGCTGGACGTGACCAGGATGACAAACAAGGCAGAGATGCGGGCGCCGAGGCGGCCGTCGAACTGGTTGCCACCCGCATTGACGTAGCAGATGATGTCTCGGAGGTTGGCAGAGTCGAGGTCGACGCTGTGAGGGTCGAAGGCGGCGCCGGTGATGGCGCCGGCCAGGTTGTTTCCAGTCCAGGACATGGCTGACGAGAGAGAGTTATCGGAAAATAGGGTTGCTGTAGGTTTCGGGAGATTGATGTGAAGGGAAGGATCTGGTGTGGCAGCTGATTAGAACGACAGAACGATAGAGCGCACACTGGCACCGGCCACCACTGGTAAACTTGGCAGAGTGGACTTACCAGCTCTTTCTTGGGTTTCCTCGCAGCTGTTTGTGTGGTACAGTCACGGCGGAGGCAGGAGGAAGGGTGTTGGTCTCACTCCGCGGCTGCGCACAAACTGTCGGTCAGCAGCGGTTGTGGTGTTGAGAAATGAACCCGGGGAAGAAAATGGAGAGAATCCGGGCCCTCGAAATACCCAACAGCTTTGAAGGGCATGACCGATGAGGACCTTGATGGCCAGACGGCAGCATTTCCAGGTTCGCTGCTCTGAGTGGCTGCCGCAACTCGCTCAGCACCTTGATGGCCAGATGGGCCGGCTGACTATTGACAAAAACTGTCGACCCACAACGGCTGGGTTGGGGGCCAAGATGGGCAGGAACGGTCAGGTGGGAAGTCGCGACAGAAGAAAAATATTGAAGCTGGCTCTGTTCGCTCGCAGGGAATCGTGAATGACTACATAGAATACGGTGCTACTAACGAATCCACGAGCTAAAGCTACTGGCGGAACTATAAGACAGCATCTTGTCTCACTTCAGGAGTTATGAGGGGACTAAAGGGGCTAGTTGGTCCGGAGTGCGCCGAGTCATGTTCCATCGGTCGCATGGCAAACTGCAAGTGTTGCACTGTCTCACCACCCATAGTTACAATGTCCGCGTTGGGAAAGTGCCCAAAAGAGTTGATCCAGTGCAGCGGACTGCCCTCCTTCCCGCATGTCGTCTTTCCGAGAGGCAGCAGCCCGATGTGGTGCTGCTGTACAACGGTCGCTATTTCCCGCTGATTTGTGGGATACTTGCCGCGGACTCTGAAATGACGTCGGTGTCACGGGCTGTAGTGCCAAATGAGGGCCGTTGCAAACATCTGCATGCCATTCAACAGCGTTCGTCGTCGTTCCTGCTCAATGTAGGACCCCATTTGAAAAGAATATGAAAGATGGCTTCTCCCTAGAATCGTTCTCGCTCGTTCCGGGTTGAGCGACTGGGTGAGCTCAGCTGGCCTCGAGCGTGTTGAGTATAGTCGCGACTGCTACCAAAAACCCTTTGTTCAACCTTGTCGTCTCGATCGCTGGAAACACGTACCTACCTATGCCACTGTCGCAGCTACCCGGAGCTCAGTGTTTTTACCGTGTTTGTCTCCTTGTCGTGATTCTTCCATTTTTACCATCGCATTATGGCATCTCCCAACGTTTACAATCAAGTGGAACCTGTTGCTTTCCTTTCGCCTGTGGAAGTCAGACAAAATGAACTCGTGGTTACTTGAGTACTTTTGTCACTCCGCTTGGCCTTTCCATGATCATCTTGACTGGATTCCTGTCTGTCAGCAGATCCCGCACAAAAGAGAGGAGGGGCCATGGTTGGTCTCACAATGTTTCCATCCCTTCTTTTCGCGCGGCGCGCCGGTGGAATGGAGGCGCCAAAGCCACAAGCACCACAGGGCCACCAAGCCATCCGTCATACGACGTGACAGTGGTACCGACACAATGAGCCTGCCTTGGTCGTCGCCGCTTCTCAAACTAGGCCCGTCCTGTGTCGCCAACACTCTCCCTTCTGCATCACTCCACTCAAAGCCATTATTCCCCTCCCTGACGATAAAGTGGTAATCATTTTTGGCAACCTTCTTCCCACTCTCGAGCTCCCTGTCAGACAGCTTCTTCACTGCCCGATAACCCGAGTATGGGAAGGAACGTTTCTTCAACGTGACGTCACCGAGCCCCTTTCTTGAAAGACAGTCCATGGAGAAATCTGCATTGATTTCAAAGATGGGAGTTATGCGCGTCAGGTTGTAGATGTGCTTGCCCCGATGCGACACGTTGGGGCTCCCATCTGTCGTTGTGCGCACCCGGTAGTCGAGTCGCTGAAACTCGATGTTGGTTGTTGCTGGCCCCTGCGTGTGTATTACCCGCGACAGCTCGTAAACTGGGGATGTGCTGTTTGGTTCGGCATAGACAAAACGGCCATGGAGGGTGTAGGCTGTTGGCAGCACTACTTCTTCGGGGTCATCGCGCTGTTCGCGGTATGTCGGTGGTTCATTCCCGAAGGCGGGCGGTGGTGCTGGTTCTGAGTCATTTGGGATGGTTGTCTCCGACATTTGAAGGCTGCGGATATGAAACTCAAATTGGCTGAATTCGTGATTTCAGGTTTTCTAGTTGGTGGTGGAGGTTTGGAAATGTAAGGCTCAATCCCGAGAGTGCCGTTGTCGATGGAGCTTGAAGGTTGCGAGGTAGGAATGATGTCTGCTGCTGCTGCGGCCGGAAACACGTAATGCGAAGGCTGTACAGCGGGGATAGGAGCCGGAGATAAGTAGAGAGTGCTAGGTTCGGGAGTAGCCGGGGGTTGCACGAGTAACTAGTCCGGGCTGGGCCCCACTGCACATCATCTGGAACAATGCGGGAGTTGGTCACTTTGAACCCCTGCCTGTTGGTGTCAGGAAAATATCCCGAAGACTCTAAAGCCCTCATTAGCACTGATTTCATATCAATGATAAGGTACATACCTACATGCCTTGGGTATTGCTATAAAACTGTCACTTCCTAGACACCTTCGAGCCTCGGAGTCAATCCCAAGTCAATGAAAATGAAGTACTGTTGGCACAAGGCAGCTAGAAGGGGGCTTCACTAATCGGAATGTTTATATCTGGGAAAGGAATATCGATCAACTGACCGCTATACTGGGTTATGCATGTTGGAACTCTCCTACTCATTTGCGACTCAGCCTGTGACTTGATGAATCGCGGCCCAAGGGAGTGGTCCTCATCACCAATAGGATCAGCGTTTCTCGTGTCTTGGCCCTCGGGCTCGCATGGCTACCGGTAGTGCGGCTGCCCATCACGGCCAATACCTAAATATTCTTGTTGATTAGTTACATGCGAACTAAACTGTTAGGAAAAGACACAAGCACGATACACACGGCTACTACTACCAGTAAATGGTTATCTAAACCTCTGGAAGGGAGTAGAAGCGGAGAAGCACTGTTTTGATAATTAGTATCAGCTGTAGTCCAATGGCATGGATGATAGAGATCGATATACGGTTAAATAATAACGGAAGCGGCAGAAGTTCAAAGGCGTGACCCCAATCGGCAATGAGGGGTTTCGGGTTCAACAACAGCCAAACAGATGTCGCGTTGCAACTTGGAGTTCGGAATGATGACGGCATGAGTGGCATGATGTTGCCGATATACCGGATGCACGATTAAATTTCATGACAAAAGACAATGAAGCAACGAGATCATGCTTTCCATCAACTCACATCATATGATTATCTTGCAACTCTAGACATTTTGCTCCACAATGAAATTTTCGAGCTGCTTGGTAGGTGAGAGGACGTGGCTATTTATCCTCCATTGTCGCCGCCCCTTTGTATCTCTTCGACACAATGGACAACCTCAAACTCATGCGAGCTTGCCGCGCATCTCGAGCTGGATTATCGGCTATTCATCCTCGACCTTCAACCATTTTAACAAGACCCATTTACTCCCGTTCCCTATCAACATCACCAAACATGGCACTCTGGAACCCCCGCCACTCCACTCCGGGATTCTCCTCCCTCTTCCGAATGCTGGACGATTTTGAAAAGCACGCCCAACAGGCCATCATCGGTCGCCCGATGGGGAGCACTTTCTCGGATGGCCTCCAGACCTTTGCCCCCAAGTTTGACGTCACCGAGCATGAGAAGAACTACGTCCTTCAGGGCGAGCTTCCCGGTGTCCCCCCTGAGAATGTCGCCATTGAGTTCACAGATCCCCAGACCATGGTTGTTCGCGGTCACGCCAAACGTGAGCATACCGAGGGCGATCCGTCACTTGGCCGGGTCGAAGAAGGCAAGGAACCTGAGAAAATCGAGGGAGGCAACGGCAAGAAGACCGAAGCGCCCAAGGAGGCCGAGAAGCCAGGCCCCAGGTACTGGCTAAGCGAGCGGTCCTATGGCGAGTTTTCGCGTGTCTTCAATTTCCCTGCTGGCGTTGATCAGGACAAGGTAGAGGCCAAGTTTGAAAACGGTGTTCTAAACATTACGGTGCCCAAGGTGGAGAAGAAGGGTGTCCGCAAAATCGAGATCAATTGAGCAGCTTTAGCGATGGTGAGATGAAACAAGAATTACTAATGCAAGGGTTATGGCATTGAATGGGACGGCGGAGACGAGCGGACAGATTGGAACGCGAAATGTAGTAAAACATCACAGTAGAGAGTAAAATCCAACGCACTTGAATTTTCCATCCAAATCTGTGGGCGAAGCAGAGCGATTGGGAAAAGTGGTGATGAATTGTTGTGTTGCGGGCCAGGAACTTCCTGGCCTGCAGCAGCTATCTGGGTGTGGCATGGCGCTAAGGCCATGGCACTAGCCAGGCAGGCGTGGTGGCGTGTGCGCTACCCTCGAGGTGGGGCAGCACCTCCAACAAAATCACCCCAAAGTTTTTAGGGTCTGTTCCTGAGAGCTACTCTGAGATTGTATTGTACCAAAATGCGGAGTGCCGCCGAGTTTGGCAAGGGAGGAACCGAGTCTACCAGGCGCCGTGAAGACTAGTAGCTGTGGGAGCACCATTGGAATCCCCTGTTCGAGGGCCGCGGAGCAAAATTGCTGGCCACCACAACGCGCTCGAGTTAGGCCGTCAGATTGAGGAGTTCTTTCTTGGGGGAAGGTCCCTTCTACCTTCACTGCCAAAGTAGATCTTCATGTCCAGCACTAGCCGTCGACGACCGCAGATCAGGGTCAACTAAAAGGATCCCGTCTCTTATGCGGGAGGCGAAAGCTGTGTGTGGTAGCCAATGCGACAGAGCAGGGCAACGGCTATCGAGGAGTTGGCCTGACTGAAACTGAGGTTCACTAGTAGAGACCTCGGGTCCTAGTCAGAGTAAGATAACGCAACTTGTTGTGATTCCGCTGAATGCAACATCTATATTTACTCTAGAACAAGCCCCTTTCCTGGCTGATTTCTGCTGTATCCGACAATCCTTTCAATCATCGACACCAGCACTATCATTCAAAAACACCACTCCAACCAAGGTCAAGAACAACCGACATTTTCCAGACATCCAACATCGACATCGCAACCTGCAACCTATATCCTCCCACAACCTACTTCACCCTTCAACGCGACCTCACAACACACCCACCCGTCAAAATGCCTCCTTGGTGAGCATCACCACTGCTTTTCGACTTTGAAATCTGCTGACGCCGTTACCGAGTAGTACTTGTGCTTCAGGATGGCTCTCGCTCCTGCAGCACCTGCTCCTGCAACACGTGCTCCTGCGAAGCATGCGGGGTAATCTCCAAACAACACCGATTCGCGTACTGAAAACGCCCTCTTTCAGTCCTGTCGCACTAATAAGCTGCATACCTGTGGTGAATCGACGAAGCTGGAATCTCAGTTCTGACTGGCTCCGATGAGAAGGGGGAAGATGACCCTCAGACTGCCTACGCACATTTTCCTATGTCATGTCATTTGGTACAATCTATCGTTCAATTTCCTTGAATACCTGGACTGGAGGATGTCACTGTAGAGGGGGACTACCGTGTACAATACTGCTTGCTTCCGAGCATCTCATCAAATCTTGTTTGCAAGTTTGTGTCATGCTCCATTGATGGCGACTTTTCGGCGTCTGACGGCTAATGACCTTCCCCTCTTCGAGAAAGATGTGGAAACTGCACGCCGTGGTTGACTCGAACCGCACGACCCGAGATAGTATCGTTCGCCAAAATCTCTTTGCGTTGTTAGCTTTATCTTCGCAAGGCTCCGTACTGCCTTGCACGGGCTGAATCTCAAGCGCAGCCTGAGCCACGTCGCCCCAAGTGGCCGGACCATGAATATCTCTCCATCTGTTTGGTTGACCGCTGGCCTAGGTACGCCCGAGGCTTTGCCCTGCTTGAAACCACCCGCATCGTAATAAAAGTCAGGGCTGTCTTCGGGGCGGCTATAGGAGACCATATAGACTTGACAACCGACTCAACATGCATCCCGAGATACGCGGGGGTCAGTCGACCCCTCTTTCATTACCACTCATGTTGAAAGCCGATATCGTACGCAGTGTGTTCCCCGCACAAATGTGCACAAATCTATAGTGATGGTTGCTGAGATAGGTAGCCTCACCTTTCTATATGGCGTATTCCGTCGTTTCGGTCGAGCGGGAGCCCCCACGGGCCAGCGCGCAGGTACTTGACATGGAGCCACTCCAGTGTAGAAGCCCTACTCCATCGGCCCCCGTATTGAACTACGAATACCGGGATCCGGAGAGCCTTGTGACAATCAACGATGGCCTGCTTGGGTACCTAGTTATCCATAAGAGTTTGCTCAATCCCTTGGTTCAGCCAACTATGGTACCATCGTCTTGCGAAACGTCTAGTTGCTTACATGGCCACTCCGAGTTTCTCATTCGCATCATCGTGCTCCGGAACGGAGAGCTTTGCAAAGTTTGATTCCGCCCCAATTCCTGAATTCGAGGGACAACCATACTTTCAGTATTACCGGAAGCGCGACCATGAGTGGCCAGCATTGAAAGCATTCCTGGCAAAGATCAATAATGCCGACTTTGGACGCCACCTTGTCGAGCAATACTTCCGAGATCAGTACGATAGAGTTCCTGGCCGATGTTACGGCTTGCAATTTGGAGGCGACAATGTATCCTTCATTGACGGATACCCCGATGGCTTTGGGAGCCCACAAGCTCTTGACGAGTATCTCAAGGACCACCCGCCCAGTACGAGTCGCAAAAGCAACCAACGGCGATTATTCATACTCGAAGACATGGATCCGAGTTGGGTTCACATCCTTGGCGAGCAGCTGGGTGTAGACCCGTTGGTTTTTGGCGAACAAATGAATACTTGGAACTTTACAGACTCGAGGTCAATACCTCACCGACAGCTACCATCACTCACGTTACCAGAGAAATCCTTTACTCTGCGGTACTACGAGACTCGAGCTTTGGAGGATGACTCTTCGGTTGACGGGCTTACCTTCCAAATGACCTTTGCCGTCAACCGTCGTAGATATGAGAGATGGAGAGACATTGATGTGCCAACCTTTACCGGTTGGGCGGACAATAGGCATGCCTCGGTTAGGAGATGTGCCTCTTTTTGGACATCACAAGAACAGGGTCTTGGGTCCGAAAGCTCAGGCTGGGATGGTATGTATTTTACTTGCTCCAAAAGTTAAAACTCAAGGCTTACAATTCTTGGATCATAGCTGTCATCTTGGTAGATCCGGGGATGTCTTATGCCAGTAGCTCAGAAGGTGGAAGTCTGGTCCTGAAGGATCCAAATGTATACGAGGATAGAGCTTCCCTCTGGAATGCACATACCTGGGAGAGGCCAGAAGACGTCGAGGCTGTCCTACACAAGAGCCGGGCCTACCACTACGGCTGTCACACGTTGGCACCGCTGTCATATCCTCAAGTTAGTAGTCGGGGCGCCCAAGATCAGACCAAGACCGAGTCGTGCCAAGAACGAAATCTCGTGAGCCCCCTGGATGAGTTGGTATATCACTGGACCAGACTCGCTCCCAAGGATCTCATTGCCGAGACGAACAAGAAATCGTCGAACGCGGCCTACTATCTTGTCAAACACGTCGCTCAGCACTGGGTGAACCTGCTCGAGCTCATCAACTGCACTGTCGCCAAGGGCGAGTACTTTTCCGACGACTACCAAGCCAAGATCGACGACACGCTCAGCGGCCAGGAGTGGAAGGCCGAGTTGATCAGAATCAACCAGATCACCAATGACATTAACTACATGCGCCGCCAAATGAACCATTTCTGGCGAGCCATGATGCTGAATCTAGAGCGCCTCGGGGTTCAGCTCGGCTGCGAGCAGGTCGACAAGAATGTTTCTCTGGCGCTGCGAGGAGCACAGATGGATTTCCTCACCATCCACACTCGGATGCAGCCCCTCCGGCAGCGGGTCGAGCACATGACGGCCATTGCGAATGACCTGGCGAATTTGAGGGCGTCCTTCAAGGGGATTTATGACGGCGAGTTCAGCCTACGGCTTGCCATCTTTGCGTCGATTGTTTTCCCGCTCATCTTGGTCGCCAGCATCCTCAGCATGGGTGAAGACTTCTTGCCGGGGAAGAGCAAGTTCTGGATCTTTTGGGTGAGTAGTGTCCCATTCGTTGTAGCTTTTGCGGTCGGGCTGGTATACGGAGGGAGGCTGGATCGGGGAGTTGTGCGGGATGTGAAGAGTGTGATGCAGAATGGTAACAAAAGGAAGACGGGGGAACAATGTAAACAGGAGGGTGCCAAGACTCGGAAGAATTGGAAGCAGCTGCTGAGGAGACGGCGGCCTCTTGGACGCCCTTCTCCTTGCTAAGGATAGAGGAGTTGCCTTGCTAAGGATAGAGGAGTTGCCTTGCTAAGGATAGAGGAGTTGCCTTGCTAAGGATAGAGGAGTTGCCTTGCTAAGGATAGAGAAGTTGTGGTAGGTCCAAAGCGGTAGCCATCGTCTCCCTTCATCCGCGACTCGGACATCTCGCTTCGTCGTCGCTTGCTGCGTGTCCTTTTGTCGTATCCGGGGCAGCCAACCAACACCCTTGGTCTGGCATTTTCGACATGCGGGCCGGACGAGGTCGCACACAAGTCGGCGTTTGTGGCACTCTCAGCAGCTCTGCGATCTTGGGGTTTTCATTTTTTGCCCGATGCTGACTCGGGACCTGGCGGGAGTGGGTGGGAACAAGTCGGTCAAAATAAGCACCAGTGCAGACTTCAATTGGGCACACCCCAGCCCCCCCCCCCCCCCCCCCGCCCCCTAACCCCTATCCCACCACCTACTGCGCACTTACTAGTTTATCATTGTTCAATCATGACGCAAACTGAGCTACGACTATCTCACAATTTTTAATCTGGTCTTTGGCTACTAGAGACTCAGAGGTGCCTTGCTAAGAATGACATCAGGCTTGATACCTGGAGTGTAAATTCGCTGCATGGGAGGCCTAGCTGCCCAAAAACGTTGACATGGTCAACAGGCAGAGGATGCCAGGAAGTTTTGCTTGCCAAAAACGACAACACGTTTCATAGGCGGGAGTTGCTCCGTTGGGTAGGAAGTGCAACCACTTGGGTTGGTGTGTTCGAGACCGGGCTTGCGTTGTCTCGGTATCTGCGGTCCAATCCCTCGAACGAGGCCCGATGGGCACGCAAACCCGCTGATTCGTACATGTTGGCAGTGCAGTACGACGCATTCGTGTCCAGACCCTTTGCCCCAACTCGACTCCGGTTTCCAACCTTTGTCAACCCCAACCGTGCTCGCGGCACATCTCCTCGTTCGGCAACTTCTAGGCGGACTCCTTCCCACCCAAAATGGCAGGCGGAAATAGAGCCCAGGACGTCTACATCGCCGTCATGGGCGTCACGGGTGCGGGGAAAAGTTCCTTCATCGCGACCTGCAGCGGGAAGGAAGTCAAGATTGGGCACGATCTACAGTCCTGCAAGTCAATCTCCATGACCCTCGTCATTTGCTTCATCATGTCGGGTCTAACAGCAGACTGAACACACAGGCACCGCCGACGTGGAAGAAATCTCCTTCATGTACAACCGCAACGTCCGGGTGCATTTGGTCGACACCCCCGGCTTCGACGACACGAACCGATCCGACGTACAGGTGCTGCAAGACGTGGCGCACTGGCTGAGCGCGTCGTTCCAGGAGGGCATCAGGCTCAGCGGCATCATCTACATGCACCGCATCTCGGACCAGCGCATGGCGGGCTCGGCGCTGCGCAACCTGGGCATGTTCAAGAAGCTGTGCGGCGAGAAGGCATACCAGTCGGTCGTGCTGACCACGTCCATGTGGTCCAAGGTGACGGCCGAGGAAGGCACCAGACGAGAGCGCGAGCTCGTCGAGACCAACGGCTTCTGGGGCCTCATGTGTCAGCGCGGCAGCCGCGCGTTCCGGTATCTCGACACGCAGGAGTCGGCGCGGGAGCTGGTGGGATACATCCTGTCGTTGCACATGCAGGCGACGCTGGCGATCCAGGACGAGATCGTCAACCAGGGCCACGAGATCGACGAGACGGCGGCGGCGCACGAGCTCAACGCCGAGATCATCCGCGAGCGCACGCGGCATATGGCCGAGCTCGTCGCCGTGCGCGAGGACATGCAGCAGGCCATGCTAGAGCACGACGAGGAGCTGCAGCGCCACTACAAGAGCGAGATGGACGACCTGCAGAACAAGATCGACAAGACCGAGGCGGAGCAGAAGAAATTGACCGAGACCATCGCCGAGGTGGACAAGCGCAAGGAGGAAGAGTTCCGCGTGTTCAAGGAGCAGCTGGAGCGCGAGCGCGAGGAAGAACGGAGGGCCTACGAGCGGCAGCGCCAAGACCTGGAGGAGAATCTTGCAAGGCAGCAGGAGACCCTCCGCCGGCAGCAGGAGGCCGAAGCCCAGCGCATGCGCGAGCAGCAGGCATCGCGCGAGGAGGCCGAGCGGCGGCAAGAAGAGCTTCGGCGCGCCATGGATGAGCAGCAGCGTCAGCACGAGGTAAGAGTGCGTCTCATGGAAGAGTCGCACCGCAAGGCCATGGCCGATTTCGCCGAACGCCAGACACGAAAGCGAAGGAGTAAGTCACCCAACACCAATGTGCCTTGCCCCGGGTACCCGGGGAGAAGAAGAAGATACTGACGCTGAAGTGTAGGAGGCTTCTTCGGAAAGGTTTTCGGGGCTGTTGCAGATATCGCGGGCGCCATTGCAAGTATTTTGCCGTTTTGAATCTTGGCTGATTGTCCGTGTGTGCCGCAGCAAACGTTACGGGACCAGGAAGCCGCCCGAATGAGAGAGATTGCTGAGGCGATTGCGCGTGTGCCGTCGCCAGATGATGAATGTGTGATTTTGTAGGGATATATTCAAAGTTCTTCTCAGTTGAAGTTGCCAATAGAGACAAAGGGGGGAGGGCTTATGAAATGCCGTAATTATATGCCATCAGAATGTTAGAAAGGCCTTTTGGTGAATGGCACGGGATGAGACTGATGGCTAGTCCGCTAAATAATGTCGAGGGCTTGGAACATATACTTGGTTCGGGAGTCTCTCTTGCACGCCGTGTCAATCTTGACATCCCCATCGAGTCCCTCGTGGTAGGCGACGTCTGTTGGAGAGCGGCGGAATTCATAAATGTCCTTGTGCTATTGGGGTAGATTGCAAAATCATAGGATCTATTTCATATCTTGAATCATATTTGATCGTGTTTTCGGAGGTAGGATGTAAGACATGCAAGGAAGTTTATCATATTTCGCAAAGCCTTCCCGGGATGGGGGAAGACCTACTGAAATACTAAATATGCCTTTGAAATGCTCGATGGCGCCTTATAAGGGACCAAACATGCCGGCTTTGATGCTGCGAAGGCCTTGTGGGTTGAGTATATGGGGGGCGTAGTGGAAAGTGAAGATGAACCTAATAGATGGCTACGGGCTTCTTCTGATATGGCGAATAAAGTTGTTGGCTGGCGCTGGCGATGGGCAAGTCTTCGGGTTTTGCAGATGGCGCTTGGAAATAAGACTGCTCGCGGCATGGGCATTGGGAAGGCACCGCATACATTGTAGCAGCGCATCGACAGGATCACAATGGCGAGTCAGCTGTCGGGATCATCGTAAAGTTCGTGACGCAGTTGGACGTGGCGGGGCGCATTGTCATGGTCTATCACCAGTTAGAGGTGCAGCCTGAGCTTTTACACGCCTAAACAGCGCCCGAACCATGACGCTGCACCGGTGACGCGTCTTGGGTCTATGACCAACCCTTGGCAAATCCCTCGCTCCTCATACGCGTTCATCACCCTCCTTGGGCGACTCGACCACTTCCCTCGACGACCCAGACCCATCCCGCCCCGGGGCCTCGGCCCTCTTCTCGTTTGTCTCGGCCACATAAGTCAACCCGGCGGTCCAAACCACCAGCGCAACCGACGTCGAAATCATGGCATACATGCCCCTCTCAAACCACGGCGCCATGCTCGCCCCGTAGAACAGAATACTCCACCAGGCATTGACCGCGTTGCTTCCGAGATTCATGCCGGCCAGCACCACGCCGCGGAAGACGGGCTCCCTCGCCCGCATGGCGTCATTGGCCCACGCGAAGAACACGGCCTGGCACGCGTACACGGCGCCGGCCCAGTAGTACGCGGCGAAGACGACCGCCTCCCGCCCCCCGCCCCGGGCCGCCAGGATCATGGCGCTCGTCGCGATCCCGGTGACCCCGATGAAGTACCCGACGAGGTCGCGGCGGCCGCCTAGGAAGTCGGTCAAGGTGGCCCAGAACAGGGTGGAGACGATACCGACGGCGGGGACGCCGGTCGGGTAGTTGTTCAGCTGCGCAACCGAGTACTTGCGGGTGGGGGAGGATTTGAGGTAGAGCGAGAGCAGGGTGTTGGAGGAGAAGGACTCGGTCTGGGCGGCGATGATCCAGAGCGTCACGAAGCCCCACCAATCCCACGAGGCGAGGACGGTCCGGGCGAAGGACCAGGAGAAGACCTTGGGCTTGGGGTGCGGGGTGGAGGTCATCGGCATGCGGGCGACGGCGAGGGCGCGCTCGGGGGCCGTGAGATAGAAGGCCGTGGTGGTGGAGGGGGTGTCGGGGAAGAGGAGGAAGCCGTAGAGGGCGATGGGCAGGGTGATGAGCCCGTCGATGATGAACAGCCAGCGCCACCCTGACAGGCCACCGCGGCCGTCGAGGGCCGAGTGGATGCCCGTCTGCATGAAGCCGCCGATCATGGTGCCGGCGAGGCCCGAAGCCGTGAAGATGCCACTGCGCTTCCCTAGCTCTCGAGGTGTATACCAAGAGCCGAGGATGTAATGGGTGCCGACAAACGTGGTAGCCTCGGCGATGCCCTGGAAGAAGCGGATGGCCATGATGGACCGCGGGGAATGTGTCGCGGCGGTGATCATGGTCAGGGAGGCCCAGATGGCCATCATGGCCGGGAGGAAGTAGCGGGGCCGGATGTAGTGGAGGCTCAGGTTGGATGGAATTTGACCAATAATGTAGCTAATGCCTTGTCAATCCCGATTCTGGTTGGGTACGGTGGTAAAAGGGGTCGCTTGCCCGACAGTGAAGACGGTGTTGATCTGGTTCAGTTGGTTCCCTTTGAAGCCCAGCTCCTCCTTCATGCCTGAGACATATGCATTGGCCAAGTTCATGCGATCAAGCTGCAGGCATGTCAGAAGGATGCTGGTTGTGATGGAGGTCCTGAGCGCACATAGTTGAAGAAATAACTCAGACAACAAAAAGTCAGAATGAAAAAGTCGATTTTCCGCACAAGTCGTCGTTCTTCCGGCGACGTGTGAAGACTAAAGTATTCGCGGAATCGGGATTTGGACTCCATCCTTGCGGATGATGCTTTCTCTTCAACAAAGCTGCCAGTGTCCGTTCTTCGAGTGTGTTTTCTCGGGCCAAAATTTGACGATAATTTTTGGGATCCAAGTGGGTCCTCTTGGCCTGGGCGGGTTGCTGTCATGTGTTGTCATTTTTCGGACTTTGCACTCATGATCGATACTTTGAATGAAAATTCGGATTCGACAGTTGCGACCGATTTGTTTACATTTAACCAAAAATGAGAGATGTCCTTGGGGTAGGCTCCCGTCGGCTCTGCGTTGCGGGTTCACAACCAAGAGATCGGGGCCGATGACATCATATGGCTTTCCGGCAACCGGGAAGGATCAACGAACACGTCGATCGGCTTGCCGCTACTGCGTCGGCGCTGCACGGTCCAAACTTTTGGCAATAGCGGCGCCACTGGCAGAATTCAATGTATCCTGCAGCTGGGGAAGTCGTGGCGGGCAAAGACGCGCTTGTGCGCCGCAAACACGCTGGTTGTTATTGCTGACCCAGGCAGGAGCTAACCACCTCCCAATCGCAGGCAGTGACCATTATTTCGTGTGAGCGGCCATTATTTTTTTTTTTTTTTTGCCATGACGTCCCCCAATATTGACCTCTTGCCGTCCGCCGAGGAATTTCGCATGTTGTATGAGGATTGCTTCAGAACCTGGGCCGCGCTGCATGTCGGCGCCGGGAAAGAACCCAGACTTCCTGCTCAGTATCTGGCCTTGAAGGATGCTTTCCGCCAGCATGTCTTCTTCCCGACCAACTTGAAGCTCGAGCACTTCAAGAAGGAGTACGATTCGGAAACCGGTCCAGCAATTGCGAACAGTGTAAGTGCACTGGGCGACCGCACTTGAGGGTCACTGCAGGAGAGCTGCCCTCACGGCTTCCCTCTTAGCTAGCTACACGAACCAGCAATTTTTTTGTTGCCTACAAAGATGGTATTGCGATAAAAACCGACTCGGCACCCAAGGAAGCCAACAAATACGCCCCATGGTTTTCCTGCCGCGACCAGAACTCTCCGGACCTTCTCATGCTGGCTTGGTGTTGCATTCTCTCGGCGCGCTGGGCAGAGATAATGCCCGCCAGCAGTCCCTGCTCCATCGAGCACACGAGCTGCCGAGCGGGAATGCGGGAGGACTGAAGTTCCACAACAGTAGCGTGGCGCTATCTATGTCAATCTGAGAGATGTTGGCCCGGATGAGCTCCGCTTCTGGGCCGCGATTCTGGCCCCCGGCTGGGGCTGGCAAGCAGCAATTGAGATTGATGGGGATACACTGTGGTTGCCCTGCGCTACCATATCCCAGAGCGCGCCCCGTTTTGTGCTGCTTTCCCAGCTAGATCAGTTATCACCTGTTCGGCTGTTCCTGACCGGGCTGCATCCTTCTCGGATGCAGTCTGCTTCCTCGACGGGTTTTGTGTGCACGGCACAACCTTGCAGACCAAAGTCACGCTGTACTGTCAGCTGTACTGATCTTACCTCACCTCCGTGGTAACCATGGCAAGCTGCTGAGATTGCCAACTACGACAGACGGCCACTGGCAAGAGCTGCAGTCATCTGAGTCGACCCGGGGTAGTCATGACTGGGTGCATGAAGACAACCATCTCGACAGGCTTCTTACTATGAGCTGCAGCAAGCTACAAGGGAGACTGCTACTCGCCGGCTTCTTCAATCCAAGCTTAGAGTGCAACAACTCGACTCCTTGGATTCAGGGTGCTTTGGGGACCATTGCTACTCTTACACAAGGCCAATCACTCACACGAGCCCGCATGCTGATGGATCGCGTCCCCGAGGTGGCTTCGTTGTGGATTGGCGCTACGTCCATGGATGCGCATTATCTGCTAAAACAGGCCCATGTCTGATGAGGGCCAGCCTTAACACTGCCGCGTGGTCAGGCACGGTGTACTCGTTCATGCAATTGCCGATGACCGCCCCTCTTTTTCGGTCAATGGCCTTGTATCGCGAGCAGATGAGTGCAAGTTGCGCGCCTTCTCAGCTCTGAATCCGAACCAGCTAGCGAACCATGTCTGGCTCGGGCCTTCCTACGTGTCCCTACAAGTCGTTCGGGGTGGCAGCGCTCGAGCAGACTGACATTGATGTTCGTGTGCATGCCAATTGCACTAGCCATAGGCATAAACACCCAGGCTTTACCTCGGCTTGCGCTGATGGGCACGAAGAATTCCAGCCCGCTGGGCTCGCGCACGTGTTCCACCACTCACCTTCAACCGAATCGCGGGTTCAACAGCTCAGCGATGACGATTCGGATGACAGTGACAGCGATTTGAGCGAGAGGGTGCCGAGTTCTCTTTCACTCACGAATACATGGTTAGATGTGCTAGAATACCAGCTAGGGGATCCCAACCAGGTGCTGCTGCGGCTGATGACTTTGCTGATCTTTGACTCCCAAAACACTCCACCTCTTTCAAGACGCGCGCACGACAAAGGACCCGATTTGACTCCCTGCAGTAGTCATATCTCCCCTCTCGCAGCATCACTCTTCAAACCTCAAGATCGACTCGACCGTATCAACGACGCTCTTCTCCAGTCCGGTATACTCGATCCCCAACACCTCCTTGGACCTGCTGTTATCAAACGCCCAATGGTCGGCGGGAAAATCATCGTCCCCCTCGACGGGCAGCCTCCCCTCCAGCGCCGGGAAGTTGGCCCGGATGATGCCCGCCAACTTGGGATTCGAGAAGAAGCCGCCGACGACGTAGAACCGCTTGCCTCCGGCCTCGGGCACCGTCATGGCCCGCACGTGCGCCAGCGCGACGTCGCGCACGTCGACAAAGGTGAAGACGGGCGCCGTCGGCTGGATCGCCTCGCGCATGTGGCCCTTGACCAGGTCGAAGATGCGCCGGTTGGACGTGTTGAGGTTGCTGGGGTCCGCCAGGCTGCGCGGGACCGGCCCGAACGTGTACGTGTTGTTGATGGTCGCCAGGTCGAAGTTGGGTTGGGCGGTGGCGAGGAAATCCCAGGCGGCCTTTTCGGCAAATTTCTGCAGCAGAGGTTAGGTAGGAAGATAAACTGGAAGAGAGAGCGACAAAAAAAAGAGGAAAAAAAAGAGACGGACCTTGCTCGCGCGGTAGGTGTGCTGGGGGTTCATGGCCAGGTCCCAGGTCACGTCGGACCACGAAGATTCATCGTAGACCTTGCGGTGGTTGGGCGGGCTGAGGATGGCGGCCGACGATGAGGTGATGACGACGCGCTTGACCGTCGGGGCGAAGGCCTTGATGGACTTGAGGATGCCCGTGGTGCCCTTGATGGCGGGGTCGAGGCAGTCGGCGACGGGGTTGTCGAAGTGCAGCTGGTAGGGCGAGGCCGTGTGGATGACGAAGTCGAAGGGCGGGTCGGACTGCACCGCGTCGTCGAATGCGCCCTCCTTGGCAATGTCCGCGACGACGACATACGAGACCTTTTTTCCCACGCTCTGGTCGGCCGACTTGACGATGCGCTGCCCCTTTTCATCGGACCTGGCTGTCACGACGACATCGAAGCTGGGCGGTAGTTAGTATTCGCTGTTCCGGTGATTTGGTTGCGAGCATACCCATGGTCGAGAAGGTAGTCGAGGACATGCGAAGCAATGAAGCCCGTCCCGCCTGATAGGGGTCAGCTCAACTTGCGGCGCCCGGAGAGCACGGAAAGGTCGCCCACCTGTCAATAGTACCTTGCCGGTAAAGGTCTTTGGAAGTTGCTCGGATGCCGCCATTCCCAGTGCCGAGAGAGATTCCTGCCAGCGGCAGTGTTGGACAGGCGAGGTCGAGAGTCGAGAATAACCTCGCAAATTGCAGTATCAATCGTGCAGCACTTGTTGGCTAATTCGCACCGAAGTCGAGTCAAGCACGCAGCACGGACGGGAGCGGTGCTTACCTTGGACCAGCCGCTGACGGAATTACGAGGAGGTTCTGCGACGATCCATGACATGCGGGCGGTACGACGTCCGGTAGCGCCGCGCCGCCGGGGGTCCGGTGGGCAGTGGTATCATCCCCACTCGAGCACCCGGCAGCGCCTGGCACGGGTTGGGCCCCAACGCGGGGAACTTGGATTACCATGGTAGAAACTGGAAACGAGCATCGGGACGCGACATAACCGCGAGGCCCCTTTTCCGTCTCTGCCAAGCTGCGATTTCCCCGACGGTATCACTCGAGTGTGGGCGCGCTGTTCAGTCGGATCCGAGGCCTTCATCCGAGCGCTCCGTCAGCCGTGGACGGCCTTGTTGATAAACACCACCGCAGGCCAGGAAGAAGGCGGACTGCCTTTCCTATCATTGGAAAGTCAAGGTCTATTGATATACGGCACAGCATCAAATTTGGAGAGACGAACACAATGGGCGACACCATCTCCAACGGCGCCGGGGCTGCCTCGCCGGACTTCCGAGTGGCCATCATCGGCGCCGGCATCGCGGGCCTCAACCTCGCGCTCGGCCTGCAGGCGCGCAGCGTGCCCTTCGCACTCTACGAGCGCGCGCCCGAGTTCCGCGAGATCGGGGCGGGCATCGGCTTCAGCCCCAACTCGGAGCGGGCCATGGCGCTGCTGGACCCCGAGATCCTCGCGTCCTTCAAGCGCATCGCCAACCCCAACGGCGAGGACTACTTCCAGTGGATCGACGGCCACGCCACCGACGAGCTCATCTACAAGCTCTTCGTCGGCAAGGACGGCTTTCAGGGCTGCCGCCGCTCCGACGTGCTCGACGAGTGGGCCAAGCTGATCGACAAGAAGCACATCCAGTTCAGCAAGCAGGTCGACACCATCTCGGACCCCGGCTCGGGCGCGCCCGTCGAGATCCGCTTCGCCGACGGCACCAGCGCCGCGGCGTCGGTGGTCATCGGGTGCGACGGCATCCGCTCGCGCGTGCGCCAGCTGCTCCTGCCGGCAGACTCGCCGGCGGCCCACCCGCACTACACGTCCAAGTACTGCTTCCGCGCGCTGGTGCCCATGGCGGACGCCGTGGCGGCCGTGGGCGCATACAAGGCTGGCACGCGCTTCATGTTCCTGGGCCCGCGCGCCCACATCATCACGTACCCGATCGGCGGCAACAGCGTGCTCAACGTGCTGGCGGTGCTGTCGGACGACGGGCTGTGGCCCGACAGTGCCAAGCACACGGCGCCGGGCAGCAAGACCGAGGTGGTGCGCGCCTTCGCCGGCTGGCACCCCACCGTCACCAAGATCGCCGACCTGCTGCCCGACGACATGGACAAGTGGGCCATCTTCGACATGGCCGAGCACCCGGCGCCGACGTACGTGCGGGGGCGCATCGCGCTCGCCGGCGACGCCGCCCACGCTACCGGCCCGCACCTGGGCGCCGGGGGCGGCCTGGGCATCGAGGACGCCGCCGTGCTGGCGCCGCTCTTGGAGGCGGTGCACGCGAGCGGCGGCGGCGACGTCGAGGGCGCGTTGCGGGCGTATAACGAGGTCCGCTACCGGCGCACCCAAGACGTGGTGCAGTGGACGCGGCAGGCCTGTGATTACTTCCACTGGACGGATCCCGAAGTCGGGACCGACTTTGAGAAGTTTGGGCGCGCCATCACGCCCAAGTTCCATGCTATCTGGGAGTACGACATCGAGGCGGGCGTGGAGAAGGCGCTAGCTCAGTACAAGGCGTCGTTGTAAAGCTTTCTAAGAAGATCAGCGCAGCCGGGTAGGAGTAGCATAGATACTACCTAGGAACCTTGAATGTAGGCACTACCGCCAGTGAATGCACCCGGACCACCGTAGGCACTCATGCCAGGGAATCTATCCGGAGAGACTGAAATCATCACTGGCACGCCATGCTCGAAGTTGCTCCACAACGTTTGATCGACAGCTCTCCCCTGAATACCTCAATGTTTCCCGGTGCCACGTATTCTGACGGACTCGCTGTTCCATGTCGTTTTGTTAGCAGCGCGCAGCCGCGGCGCGCTGACAGGGTCAGTGGGCGTGTTGGACATGCGCAGGTCCTGGAGTTCGGTGAGCTTGGGTAGAACGTCGACCAGACAGGCGACATCCAGGCCGTTGTCGAAGGTTTTCTGCTGCTGCCGCCGGGCTCGGTCTTGCCGCACGAGTTGCTCCTCGGTTGCATGACGCCACGTATATCCTCTCTTCGAATTCAGGTAGTCGTCATTCTCCCGCTAGTCAAACACCCTGTGCGGCACGTACAATAGTGACTTGACGAGTTTTGATCTTGGGGGGTTGTTTGCCAGAGCTGCGAGGACGTCGAAATCGGGCTCGTGGCAGAAAACAATGTAATCAGCCAGGATTTTGATGCCCGCTAATTTTATCCAGGTATTTGTGGGCGCAGCTCAAGTTGATCACATCTGCATGCAGCTCCAGATGCGAGCATATTATGGTCCACATTTCGCAGGGAAAGATTTACAGAGCTGCGAGGCCCGCCATGTCGCGAATCGAGCTTTGGAGTTCAATGTGTAGACCCGACCAAATTTTGGTTGCCAGAGTTCAAATTCAGGTGCCAATTAGGAATAGATTCCTAGTAGACGCGACTTCTAGTTATCTCCAGTGCTCTCCCGGCCGCACTTGCCGACGAATGGGAGGGCATACTGGACAGTGTGAAATACGGTGTCTTTTCGAGGGCAAATTTTTTTTTTTTCATTCAGCTCGCACAAATCCGTCAAACAAACCAGAACTGTGCACATCGACTACCATCATACGCCTCGCCCATCATGATGCCATGGACATATGCATCGCCAATGACAACCCAGTTCGACCCTGATTTTCTGATGACCAGGGGCAGCGGGCCGCCTTTGAACAAGGCAATGTGGTCCCCGATTTTGGACTCCTGCGGGACCAGACACAGGTACCCCGTCTTCGTCCTGGCCAGCCTCCGATTCGTGCTTATCCCCGAAGCCGAAAACACCACGCTGGACTCCAGAAGGTTCGGCCACGAAGCCTCGGGTCTCGGCCTCATCTTGAACCCCAATAGCCAGTGCATCCTCCCTGAAATCACACCCCATCGTACCGCGAGGCCCAGCAGTTCCGAGTCGAATCTTTTGTACTCCTCCAGCGGGTCCTGCAAAAAATGCCTAACATTTCCCATCGTCATGGTGTGGTAAAAAGCCTCGGTCATGGGCTGCCCCGTCGGTCCGTAGCGCCTCTTTCGGAGGCACCGCGCCACGGTATCCCTCCAGTCCATCAAAAGGCCCACCATCTCCCTCCCCTCAAAGGTGAAGGGTCTCACAGCCCCGCCCTCGACGATGGTGTCGAGGATGAAGCCCTCCAGCCCCAGGGATCGCCCATCCGAACTGAACAGGGGCGAAGCCGGCGAGCCACCCGCGGCGGTAAACAGAATACGGCAGGGCCCGGGCTCGGGCAGCGGGTCGGGGCGGCGGTAGACGATTGTGCCCGAATTGAAGGTTTCCCGTCGCCAGTCCGGGGCCCAAGATGGCATGTTTGGGGAGCGGGGGGCCTTCACGGGAGCAAGGGCGGAGAGAATATCGAGGTTTCGGTATGTCCGCAGCACCGACCGAGCAAAGTCGGTGTACGCCTGCTCCGGCGATGCCGTGTCGTCGAACTGGATATCCAGCCCATCCGGACCGGCGTCCCTCGAGAGGCCGCACAGCGCGTATATCTTGTCCCGGGGGTACTTGGCATCGCTTAGCCAGTGCCTGATGACAAGCGAGAGCAGGGTGCCGCGCTGGCCGCGCTTCTGCTTTGCGCATTCAGCCCAGGTGGATTTGAAGTGGGTGGAAACGCTAAAGTCCTCGATGTTCATGGCCCACACAAAGGAGGCCGCCATGGCTATGTCTTGCATGCGAAAGATGTAGGGCCCGCACTGGATCAGCGTCTCGCGGGCCACTGCGGCTTCTTGGATTGTCCAGACGCGCTCTGTCCAAGAACGGGTCACGAGATGCGCGAGGGTCTGGTACCCTATATCCTTGTTGTGGGGGATGTGCCGCCGGTGGATCTCGGCTTGGGAGGGGAGGTACACGGTGGCGAAACTGGCGCCCTCGGCTGGGGCAGGCCACTCGCCATCGGTCTCGAGCTGTTGCTGGATGCGTAGGAGCCTCTTGACGAACCCGTCGAGGATGCGTGTGCCGCCGTCTCCGATGGCTGGCTGACCGAACCAGGCTACCGTCCGCTGGCTCTGCTGGTATATGTGACGCATGAGCTTGATCTGCTCGCTCTTTTCCCCGTCTGGGCCGTTGCTCTGCTGGTCGATGCACACGGCGTCAACCCAGAGCACCCTGGGACGATCGGCGTATCGCAACGCCGCGAGCGCGTTGAACAGGTTCCCGGTAACAGGGATCTGGAGGTCGTTTACCAAGATGGTCTTGTCGGATCCGGACCAGTGGTAGGATAATCCCTCATAATATCCCGGCGAAGCCAAGGCGACCACCGAGAGCCGGCACACGATGGCCTCATCGGGGTGCGAGGCGCGTTCCACTGTGAGGAGCCTGATCTCGGACGTGGGGTCCGTGAGTGGAACTTGGATGTAGAGAGGCGATGACATTGCGACTAATCGCCAACAATCACGGATATTATTCAAGGTGTCTGGCCGGCTTGAGCTGAGCCCAGTCTCTTTTTCTCCTTCGGTGTGGCTCACGACACCGAGGTCAGCGGGGTAGAATGAGAAGTCGCACGGTCCCCGTCCTCAGCTCCGTCGAGGGCTTTTGCCAAGCGTTGTTGAAAACAATTCGAGACTTCTTGGCGCATTTCTCAGGTATGACTTGCCCACCATTCCATCAACATGTATAAAGATTTTGTGTATCCCCCTGATCTTGATCCAATAACTCCGTCCACCCTAACTCTACCCTCTGCATGCCCTCCGAGTGTCTAATTGTCAGGAGTGCCTGTCGTCTGCCCCCTATTCGAGTGCCATTCGTATTCTTGGCCCTTCAATTTTCGACTCGTTCCTGGCTCCCCGCACAAAAGTATCCCCCCCGGCATCTTCGAGCGTTGCCCTGTGCCCGAACCCTTCGGCCTCAAGCGGCAATCTCCTCCCGATCACTGGTACATGAACCGGGCGAATCGGGGTCAGGTTTCCCGGAGCCATGATGCGGCGGAATGAGGTTGTACATGGCAGCCAAGAGAATACCGGCGATTGCGTCGCCGGCCCACCAGATCCACTGACCTATTTGACGGTCAGCACTCTCAGACACAGGTTGAAACGAAAGCCAGAGATAAAAAGACCCACCAGACAAATCCCGACGGACGATTCCCAGTGCAAAGCACCGTGCTGGATTCAATGAGGCGCCGGCATAGCCCCGGATCATTCCGCTGCCAGCAAAGGACATGACGCCGACGGTCGCGCCGACCAGCAGCGGCCCGAAGCGAGGTCCAAAGAGCAAGGCTTGGCGTGGGTCCAAACCGACGCCAAAGGCGAGCAGGAGAAGCACAAACGAGCTCGCGATCTCGTTGAGGAAAAGCTGCCCGTAGGTGGCATACGCAAGGTCGAAGAAACAGCCTCCTCCCTTGAGCCTGGCGGTGCATCACCCATCAGCTATTTGACCCACGACGGAAGGGTCGTTCAGTGGGTGACTTACTCGATGGAGAGCTGTCTGCCCCATATGCCGGTCAGGACGCCCCCTCCCACTGCTGCTCCGGCCGTCTGCGCGCACATGTACAAAACACCTCGAGTCAAGTCAGGTCATGTTTCGCATCAACAATCAGACGGTTCGAGCGTACCTCGCGGCCAGGGACACAGGCCCGTAAGCATGGTCGAGAAGGTGATCATGGGGTTGAGATGACCTCCGGACGCCGGGGCCGTGGCGTAGATGAATATCGTCAGCAGGACGATGTTGGAGAGGGCGATGTAGGCCCCGACCTGCGGCGTCCCGTAGCTCGCGATGGTGGCCCCTATCTGGCCACCCACCAGGACGATGGCCGCGGTGCCGACAAACTCCACCAGCTGGCCCCAAACTCTGTTAGGTCAAGAGAAAAAAAAAAAAAAAAAAAAGGGGGGGGGGAGGGGGAGGGGGGAGAAAACAGCAGGTCCACCTACGGTCGACCTCCAGATGGCCGGGTTGCTCCACCCGCTAAGGAAGTAGTCCCGTTTGCGGTACCACGCCCGGGTGCCGGGCTGGAAGGGCGGCCGGGCCTCGGGCGCAAAGGTGCCGTCAAAAGCTGCCACGCGCGTGTGCTCCATGGTGTGTGCTGTCGCCGAGCTGCGAGCGGTGCGCGAGGTTTCGGCGCGGAAAAGCGGCGTTGTGGCCGGCTCCTCGTTCTTTGTCGGCGCCTGGATGCCGTCCATGTTGGGCACTGATAACTTCCAAGGTAAATTCGGGGCCGAATCAAGATAACGGAGCGAAAAAAACCTGTGGGAATCATGGATGGCTATGCCAACCTGTGAGGTGCATGCAGTGGGAAAGAACTGAATGAGCAACTATATTCCGAATTTCCCGCCACTACACGATCGATGGCTGAACCGTTCATGGGCCAACACAGAGGCGCGTTGGGGATGAATCAGCAACGTCCAATGAGATCTGCAGGAATCTCTTGGTAATGCTGCTGACAGCGATTGCTAATTGCAGCTACCGCTCTGTGCGACCACTGGATAAATGGGGCTCTGCTAGATATTTTCGCCTATCTTTTGTTTCCCAAAGTCAAAATCTGAGACACGGCGATCTTGGGGTTGGATGATATATCGGGAGATTCCTCTCTCTGTCTTGGACTCCACGAGCACCACCACAACGACATACCGAAGGTAACGAAGTCCTCAACAAAGCCACACCGAAACCACGCCTGCAGCCAACATGGCCAGCCCGAGAGAGCCACCACCACTCAGCACCGACACGCCAGCACTCAGCTCCCGGCTTCCCTCTGTGAAGCGATTTACCCTCAAGCAACTCAGAGATGCTTCCGGGGTCGAACCATCGCCAGGAGAGCTGACATTGGAATAGCCCCAGACCAGACCAGCAATGTAGACCTGGCGAATCGATTTGTCGTAGGCCGTCAGATTGCCCGCCTCATGCTCGTCCTCACTCAAGCCAATGCGCGCAAAGTCAAAGGTACCGCTGCTCGACGGCTCAGGCTCTCTGTCACGGTCGATTGCTAGGCCCCCGTCAACGCCCGTCTCCTCACTGGAATCCCCAGGGCAAAACTCACTAGACGTAACCGCATACCACCCCTTCCCAAACGCTTCTTCACAGCTCGGAGCCAAGTCCACCTCCGGACACCGGAACCCCCTCCCGGCCCCGCCGAACCCGGTAGCCATCGACCTCAGCAGATCCGCCCTGCACGCGGCCGGCAGCACCCCGTCGCACCCAGGGTCCACACCCCCGGCGGCGTCCGACGCCAGGCCGTCGACGAAGTACAGCGTGTCGCAGACGTACCACGACGGATCGACGGCGCTGCTGCCATTGCCGCCGACGGCCGGCTGCAGCAGGCCGTCGGGCGCGTCGAGCTGGATCCAGGTCCCCGTGACGAACCTGCCGTTGCCGTTGGGCACGTCGTTCTTCACCCGGATCGACCAGGTCCACCTCTCGGATTGGCCGGCGGCGCCGGGGTACGGCGTGCTGAGGTTGAAGCCGGCCACGGGCGCCTGGCCGGTGGCGTTGGCCGTGAGGAAGGCGGCGTCCCAGGCCGAGTTGGTGATGAAGGTGACGGCGTCGGACGAGATGGGCGCGCTTACCGCTGCGGCGAGCCGGGGTGCGAGGGCGGCGAGTGCGAGACGTAGTAGCGCTGGCAACATGGCAGTCGTGACGTAGGGATGGGGGAGGGGGGAGACGTGGCGTGGGCTGTCCAGGCCCCGCGGCCGGCATCTTAACCGAAGGGATCTGGGCTTCGTTGGTGCTGCATGACGAAGGATCGTGACGCCATCCCTGGAGTTCAAAGGCGTTTGAGAGTGCGAGCTTGTTTGAGAGACCGAGCATCTGTGCGCGACCGCCAAAATGATCACCACCGACAGAAGGCCAAGACAAAGTCAAGACTGTTTCTGCTGCCAAGGTAAAAAGCTTGCTGACTTGTGCCAAAGTCAAAACCGTAACAATGGGACCTGAGATTGAGACAACTAGTTACCAGTCTCATGACTTGGGCACTAAATTTCGTGGGTCATGGAAAGGGTGGGATGGAGTTGCAATATACGGCTCTCTAGTCCGAACTCAAGCCATCAATTTTCTCGTACGCGCCTGTCGATGAAATGACTGACGCGGTCTGCCGAGGTCTGGCTCAGAAACATCTCAGAATGCTTGTTATTCAGTCAGCAAAGGCCGTTTCAACCACTCCTCTTGAAGCGCAAGCCAATGAAATCTCAAGATCACGCATCAGCCAACCCAGCCACGCCCCCGTCCCTCGTCATGACCACCCTCATCCCCTTGGCCATCCTCTCCATCTCCCCGGCATCCGGCACCCCCTCGACCCTCACTCGCTCCACAAAGCCACAAAACAGCAACGGCAACACCGACCCCTTCCAGACCGGCACCCTCCCATCCCCGTACCCCTCCCCAATAACCGCCGCGAGCAGCAGCGCAGCGAGCACCAACAACCCGACGGGCAGCGCCAGCCACGCCCACTCGAACCGCACACAAACCGTCGTCTCGACCGCGGTCCCCAGCACGTCCGGCCGCACGTCGCTCCCCCCGCTGGTGCTGGCATACAAGCTGTGGCCGCGCAGGCGCATCTGCGCCGTGGCGGCGGCCGCGAGCCCGTCGACGACGCGCCCGACCGACGTCGCGGTGGCGCCGCCGTCGGCCCAGAAGGCGTTGAGCCAGAAGGCCGCGTCGGGGCAGTGCAGCGTGCGCGGGGCGTCGAGGGTGGCGACGCACGACCCCGCGAGCAGGGCATCGCGCAGGTGGGAGGCCAGGGCCGCCGCGAGCACCCAGTACAGCTTGTAGATGCACTCGAGGGGCGCCGTGGTGGGGACGCCGTCCGGGGCGAGGACCGGTTCGAAGAGGTGCGGCGGGCCGAGGGAGGCGAACGTGGTGGGCGTGTAGAGGGTGGTGTTGATCGCGCAGGGGGTCTTGAGGACTGTGTGGCTGTGGAACGTGTTGGTGCTGTAGAGGGGCGCGATCTCGGCGGCGGGCGAGGCCGGGACGGTGGAGATGAGCGTTTCGGTCAGGCGGTTGTTGGTGATGAAGCCGTGGTAGTTTTTCACGCATGGGTAGAGGGCGCACGAGATGGCGAGGGGCCGCATGCCGCCGTCGAGCGAGGGCACGTTGACGTTGTTGGCGCACCGGGGGGAGTCCGGGCTGAGGGCGCACGCGGCTGTGGTGAAGAGGAGCAGCGTCATGTTGTTGAGGGACACGCCGAACTCGGTCGACGTGTTGCCCAAGGCCGAGACCGGGAGCCACTTGAGATCGTTGTCTTGGATGTTGAGCACCGGTTTTTGTTCTTCGGGACTGACGTAGAGACCACCCCCGGGCAGCGTGTAGTTGGCATTTTTGGCTGATATCTGGCCCGTCAAGTCAACGCAGGCGCTGCAGAGGCCGATGGTGGAATGCGTGATGGCGTTGTACTCCGGGAACGTGCAGTTTCCCGTGCTGCAGTTTGCCGCCATGGCCGAGTCCTCCCCGAGGGGATTGGTAAGCCCGTTGATCAAGGCCGCTTGCACGTCGGGATACAGACGGTACAGGCCGGCCCCGTAACGGAACGAGCCGCCATCGGCAATGTTGGCGACGGGAATGGATGCCACACCCGATGGGCTGGACTGCTGGCAGGTGACTGTTTTGATGGCCTGTTGGCTAAAGGGACCGATAGCCAGGGACACAAGCGTGACGGCAGCTGCAAGAGTGGCGATAACTGTCTTCGGAATCGTTGCAAAGAACTTTAGGGAGCCCAGGGATCCCCGACTGGCTTCGTCGAAGCGCTGCAGGTCAATCAGGCGGCGGCCCTTTTGGAACCAGGTCCACTTCTCCTGGCTGATGATCTCTGCCACGGTGGCCAAAAGGGCAGCTTTGAAGACGGTCATGATGATGGACACCAGTGTTGTTAGATTGATTGTATAGGGCCACTCGGGCACCCTTCGTCCGTCAAAGTAGACGAGCAGAAAGATGATGGCGGCTATGGATCCTCCCGCGACAAACACGGCGAGGATCTCCCATTTCCAGAAGCGCATGACATGGACGCCATCTGTCGTCTTTGGGTTGCTGGGCGCCGCCGGGACTGAATAGGGGCTCTGTGGACTCTGTGGACCCTGTGGACTCTGTGGACCCTGTGGACTCTGTGGACCCTGTGGACTCTGTGGACTCTGTGGACTCTGCGGACTGGGAAGCCCAGGAGAGTACGGTAGGTAGTGAGGATTTGGGGCGTAGTACTGTGAGCTCGGGACCGGGCTTCTCGGGCCCGGATATGCCCCATACTGAGGGACTGGGCCTGTGTTGTCGCTGAACTGCCACGGATGTTGCATTTTCTCAGTGTCAGGCCATGGCAGTAATCAAATTCCGAGTCATTTGTTTGGTAACACCAACACTGCTCCTTCTCAATAATGACGTTACATTAACAAAGAGTACCGAACTCATATACTTATTCTAGATACTGCACAGAGGCATTTGCTTGAATTACATTCGAACTTTGCTAATGAGTCCCATACAGAGGGTGTTGTGATGTTACCAGTAGGTGTGGAGTGCCAATTCCATGATGACCTGGTGATTCTGTCAAGCCATTCCTGTCTTGGACAGGCCACCACCTACATAACTAACAATTACAGCTGCACTCGATTGGCGTGTTGCCTGTGGCGCTCTCTCAATGCTACCACTGCATAGTAGTGTGTCGAATCCTTTGGCGGGTGACAAGTTGGCCCAGAGCACACCACCACCTTGCGCAGAATTTGCGAAGCGCCTCCAGTTTCAGCTCAAGTTCTCAGCCTGGAAGAAGGGCGGGGTAGCAGAAATGGAAAAAGACACAGGGCTCTGGGTAATTATCACTGCCGGACTTGAGCTTTTGAGGTGCATGCAATGCAAGCCTCCTGCACAAACAGCTCACACTCCCCTGTATCATCTCATTCCACGTAACGGGTATGCGGCAATAAATAGCAGCTGTTAAGATGGGTACACCAGGGGCCTACAGCCTTACATACCTAGGATTCGATTCAGTTCTGCTTCATCTTGGTATTATCATCTCCCTTTCAAGCCGCAGACGGTACCCGCAGGCTGCCGTTTGCGTGCCAAAACAATCTTGATTCTTAATTTCGTCGCTCTGACGGCCCGGGCGGAAGGTGTTGTTGGGGTGTGCCAACCCAGGCTCAATGGAGCCAGCCCTGGTGGGCGAGAGGATTTGCGGCACAGGCTAAGCGGCATGGTGCGCATGGGGCCGGCCACCACCACATGGACCTTGGGGCCGCACGTTCGTGTCCATGTTTCGCACCACCCCTGCTAACCTGTTGCCTGTGAGGCAGGCCAGAGCTTGGACGACAGCTTGGAAAGCGCTTCCAAGTGCCAAGCGCACGTCTCTCCCGGGCCGCAGTCAAGTCCCCGCATCGCTTCGAGCTTCGATGCAAACCCCGGCGGCGACTGCGCGGCAAAGCGAGGAGCAATTGCGATATCGCTAACGTCGATATTCAACATGCTCGATGTTCTGTTCACATGTCGAATCCCATTGCCGGTGGTGGGCGAGATCATGCACTCTACTAGAAACACCCATCAATCATACTCAAACCCTAACCCAATCACACCTTGGGGAGGTAACGAGAGAGAATGGTGATGATGCCAAGGGACGGTGTGCTAAGGGTCGCCAAAGGGTCGCCAAGAGCAGCCAAGGGATGCTAGGAGTGGCATGTTTGGGGTGTCGGGTGTCCAGGAACAGGAAGGAACTACCTCATCCATGTCGGTGCTCCTGCAGGGGCGGTACGGTGTGGGGACTAAAATTATCGGTTGCTTGTTTGTGCTGTGTTCGTGCCATTGGTGCTGGCCAATGCCAACCTGGAATTGGAGAGAGGTGCAGTGAGCGGCCACAGGCCACCACCAAATTAGAAAGGCGAACGGGAAAGTCGAGTTTCACTTTCCAACGGCCGTGATGTGGCGGCCTTTTTGAAACAGGACTGCCAACATCCAGATCCCATCCGAATGACGGCAGTGCCCCCCATCTTTTCTTCTTTTTTATTTACGTCGCAGTCAACACTCGAGCCCCAGAGGAAACCGTCCCTTCACAAAGGCGACCGCTCGCCCACTCCCTACCCGATTCACCCCACCCACCCACCCACCCACCCACCCACACACACACACACACACACACACACATACACATACATACACACACACACACACACTTGACCATCCCGCGAACCTAACCTCGTCCAGGTACGGCGCACTCTTAGATCCAGCTTGGCGGGGGACCCCAACTTTCTCCCTGCAGCCAATGCGCGTTGCAAGTGCTGCTGCGGAAACGAGACTCGGACGGCAACAAAAAGGGGAGCTTGAGGAAGCTGAGCCGCGCTTGGTCGTGTTTGGGGGGATTGCCAGCACCGAGAAGGGAAAAGCAGACAAATCAATATTAGACGCGGTCGACACCAGGCCCGGACACTCCGATTCCCCCCAGCCCAGCAACATATATCCATATCCGTCCCATACTATCCGTACACGACGGCAGCCGAGCCTTGCGGCTCCTGTCAGCAGCAATAAACAACACTGCACTCTCCGCACATCCGAGAAGCGGAATCATACCCTACCCAGACCCCAGTTCCTGCTCTGTGGGGGCGCAGCTCAAAGTTGCGCAGGCACCAAAGTAAGACGCTTGTCTCTTCGAACATGTCGTGAAGAGCTCGTCTACTAGCGTTGCAGTCCGTTTGCTGGGAGATTATCAGGTTGCAATCATGGCCAGCGACACCCTGCCCGAGCCCCGACTGCCGCCGCAGCTGTTGGCATCAGCCCTCCCAACACCCCAGGTCGGAGGATTACTCAAAGGATCCATGGGTGCAAGTCCATACCGCCATGACAGCCCCGAGCCAGACGATAAGTCGCCAACGACCCCAGACTATACCACCTCCTACCAGGACCTCAGCCAGAGTTTGGTTCCCCACCAGATGCTGCAAGTCAACAAAAAACTCGAACAATATCTTAGATCAGAGGCAGATTCGGATTTCGGACACAGAGGATCCTACATGCGTGCCCTCATGCAGTTCGCCGACCAGGACGCTGACAGTCTCACCATGGTGATTGACGACATCGATGCCGACTCGGTGTCCGACGGTGGGCGCGAGCAGCATGTGCAGTATCACAGCGACGAGCCAACGGCTATGGCAAACGACCCCCGGCCCGAAACCGAAGCGGCTCGGACCATAGCGGCACCCAAACAAGATTTCTCTTTCAGGATATCGAGGGTTCCATTCACCTTTTCGCTGGGCGATCCCATACCCCAGTCACCCAGGTCACCCCAAGACCAAGGGAACTCGACGCCAACCGACACAGACGGCCCGTTGACACCAGAGCTGGAGAAGTTAACCATTGGAGAAGAGGTTTTCCAGTCGCTCATGTTTGCAGCATCACCCGACCTGAAGCTGGACGAGCTGTCGTGGGAGCAGTACTCCTGGGCCCCGAGTCAGCCGGGCGTCGAGCAGGAGATACCAACGGTCGAGGTAGAGGAGCCCATAAACGAGCCGGAGAACCAAGCAACCCGGGACGAGGAACCGGTTACTGTGCAAGAAAAGAGAATGTCGATGAGGTCATTCCCCTCAGAGGTGCTGACCACAGTCAAGGAAGAAGAGGAGAGGATACCGACCAAGCCATTTCCCTCGGAGGTGCCGGATGTAGCCCACGAGAAAGAGGAGAAGAGGGCGTGGACCAAGCCTTTGCCCCCCGAGACGTTGGCTGTGATCTCGGAAGAAAAGGAGATGGCTGTCCTCATTGTCCGAGATGATAAAGAGGTGACCCACCACGCCCCTGTTCCCGACGAAAAGGAGGTCGGCGTACCTACGTTTCCTGATGAAAAGGAAGTCGTGGTCCCAACTTTTGACGAGGAAAAACAAGTGGTTATGCCTACGTACTACCAGGAGAAGGAGGTCACCACCGTCCCGATCGTCCACCAGGAAAAGGAAGTTCTGCTTCCCACAAGCGACCGCGGCTACTTCAACCCCTTCGAGGCAAACCGAGCCGCGTCAAAAGAGCGTCACCGACAAGCGTCATCCATGTCCACGGCTCGACAATCGTCGTGCACGACGAGAAGCGAGACATCCCTGTCTTCGCACAGCAGCTTAGAAGACTGGGGCTCAAACAAAGGGTCGCCAGGAGGTCGGTCAAGCAACGTCTTCTCCCGTTTTCGGGGGCGGCCCATCGGGCGCCTGTTCAGCGACGAGGAACCTCTTGAGAGGCGTTCCCTCACACCCCAAGAGCTCCTGCCGACGCTGAAACAACAGGACGATACACCCCCTGGCCCGTCCTCCATGACGATGAAGCCACTACCACCCGAGCCAAAGGTGCCGACCAAATCAAGAGGCTTCTTCAGCTCGCCCCTCACAACCACCACCACCCCCGCCCCATCTGACGAGAGCCTCGTCTTTGGCGTCGACCTTAAGGAAAGTATCCGCCTGGCCCCCATGCGCGCCCGCATCTCCCACAAGGGCAAATCCACGTCCTCGCGCGATTTCCCCCTCAGCATCTACAAGTGCTGTGAATTCATCCTTGCATCCAGTACGTCCTTCTGTTCCCCCCCCCCCCTCTCTCTCTCTCTCTCTCTCCAACTAACCCTCTTCTCTAGACCCGATCGACCATAACATCTTCTCGACGCCTGGGTCAACGACCAACGTGTTCCAGCTCCGCACCATCTTCAACACGGCACCATCGTACGGCGAGAACTTTTCCTTTGTCGGGACGCACTTCACGCCGTACGACGCGGCGTCGCTCATCCTCCTGTATCTCTCAGAGCTGCCCAAGCCGCTCGTGTCGGCGGCGGCCCTCAAGGGCTGGGTTCTGCTTGCGCGGCAGGAGGGCGCCATCGAGCCGCCGGCGCCGCGCCTGCTCGAGACGGGCCTCGACTTCTGGGTCGACGTGCTCAACCGGCTGCCGGCGTCGAACCGTAGCATGGTCAAGCACCTGCTTGGTCTGTTTGCCGGGGTGGCGATGCGCGGGGGCCGGGTGGACGAGGCGGGCGCGCGGCAGCTGGCCGCGGGGGTGGCCGGTGCCGTCTTTCAGAATTCGGGCGAGGGTGACAAGAGTGGGAAGAAGGCGGTGCATGCGACGTTGGCGCTGGCCTTTTTGATCAAGAAGAGGGGCGAGTATGAGCTGGAGGTGAGCAGGAGGAAGGAGAAGAAGGAGGGAGGGTTCTTGCCTAGTACGAGGGAGATTTTGGAGTGGAAGGGGCAGTACTAGGAGCACTAGCAGGTGGTGGTTTTTGTTTGAGATATACCCGCATTTGTTTTCCGTTGTACCGGCATCGCGAGTCTTATGGGGAGAAATGGACTCTCTGGGCGTTGGGGTTGCTTTCTTGTCGGTGTAAAACTAGCACTCGGGAACTTTGGTTGTATCGAGACGACGTTACTTCTTGTATCAACTTTTTAGCAACTTGTTGAACTTCACTGCCGAAACAGAGCCGCCACGTTGGAATCCATCTCGGTCCCTCCCCGCCACGATGCCCAGATGATGGACGGCAGGGTGACATGATATAGGACAAAAAAGGGGACGGGGTCCCACGTGGTAAACATGGCCTCCTTCCAGTTCCAGAAGCAGTAACAAAAAGCCAAGACGTGCTCCGAGTACGACACAAAACTCATCCGGAAGCAGAGCAGCTGCCAAAACGGCAAAAACACCAGCTCGGCCAAGTCGCATCCGGCCCAGTACCTCGGCGCCACGCCCTCGGGCGGCGTGACCACCTGGACGCCTCCCTCGTCGGCGGCAACAACGCCGTGGCGGCCCTCCTTGCCCGCGGCGGGTATCGCCAGGTACGCCGCCACCATCTCCCGCATCTCCCTCCCCGGCCCCGAGAGCAGAACAACCGCGGCATCCACGCCCACCCGACACTCGGCCGCCCACACCCGCTCCCCGCACCCCCCGTCCCCCACAAGAAACTCCAACCCGACATGCCCGCTCACCCTCGGCCCGCCGACCCGCCGCGCCAGCTCCTGCGCGAAGCGCAGCATGGCCCCGCCCACCTCTTCCCCCCCGGCCGGCGGCAGCGCGGCGCAGCACCGGCCGCCGGCGGGGCTCGCGACGAACACGCGCACCTCGCCGGCCACCACCAGGGCGTGCGCGCGCACGCGCCGCCGCGCCGCCACGCCCTCCTGCAGGACCCACGGCGCGGCGGGGGACACGGGCAGGCGCGCGAAGAGGGCGTCGCGCGCGGTGGGGGTCTCGGGGATGAGCACGCCGCGCGGGGCGTCCGGGCGGTATGACGCCGCGTCCGACGTGGCCGGGCGGAGGAGGAAGCGCGAGCGGCGCGAGGAGGGGTTGAGGAGGATGTCGGTTAGGTGGCGGTAGATGTCGCGGCGGTCGGTGATGGTGTGGGTGAGGGGGACGCGGAGGTTGTGGTGCATGGCTAGAGCAAGAAAGGAGCGGCAGGGGGTCAGGGCGACGGCGGTGGGGGCCGGGAGGTGGGCTACGGCGCAGGACGGGTGGGCGCGAGTGATGAGGTCGCGGGCGTGTGCGTCGTGGTGCGGGAAGGGCCCGGCGGGGACCCAGAGCGTGGTGGCGTGGGTGCGGATCAGGTCCAGCACGGCTTTGGAGTACTTGGCGCACGGCGGGGAGGAGGAGGGTATCGGCAGGCGGTGGAAGTGGGCGAGGCAGCGGGAGAAGCGGGCGGGCGAGGGTGAGGAGGAGGAATCGGGCTCAAAGTCGGCGCCGATGACGCGGTGGCCGCACAGGTGGAAGGCGCGCGCGAGCGCCAGGCCCTTGGCGGTGCCGACCCCCGTCACCAGCACGGTGCGCTGCTGGAAGCCGTCACGGCCGCGGCACGCCTGCCGGTGCGCCTCGGTCGGGCTGAGCCATTCGAGGAGGACGCTGGCGGCGTGCAGGAAGGCGGAGAAGGGCACCAAGAGCACGCTGAGCGCGATCAAGGCTAGGTACGAGTTCGGCGCTTTTCGGGACTCGCGGGCACCCATCTTGGCCAGGCCGTCGAGGGCAGCGCGTCCAGGAGAGGGATCCGGGCCCGTGATGATGTCTGTCGAGGGGGGAGGGGGAAGGGGGAGGGGGAAGGGGGAGCTGCACAGACCTGGCACTAAATAAATAGGGGGCCCAATAAGCAAACAACCCCTCGGCTGGCGCACCCAAAGGTTTGGCTACCGGGACTAGTTGCGCACCAAAACTTTGCTACACCATGCATGTAGCATCATCGAATTCATCATTGCCAACAAGGTGACTTTTTAGGGTACAGATGGAACGCGGAAAACAAGTTGCCCTCGTCCCGGATCAAGAACCAACCGCTGGGGCCTCATCACCTCT
Source organism: Lasiosphaeris hirsuta (assembly GCA_030549175.1). Lineage (NCBI taxonomy): Eukaryota > Fungi > Ascomycota > Sordariomycetes > Sordariales > Lasiosphaeriaceae > Lasiosphaeris > Lasiosphaeris hirsuta. Next base: position 8,408,284 of record JAUKUA010000001.1, read on the forward strand.
CTCAGGCTTCCGGCCGTACGCCATGTGCCTGCCCGACATCGTCAGCAGTCTCAAACACGAGGCGTCCGAAAGAAACTCACATATCAGACACAGTCCTGTTCTTGGGGTCGCGAATGGCCACGCGCATCTTCTCCACCAGCGTCTGCACTTCGGCGAGCGTCCACCCCAGGATCTGCCCGATGGGGTACAGGGCGAAGCCGTCCAGGCTGAGGTTCATGTACAGTCCCGTGTACCGCCCCATCTCCTTGAGCCTCCTGTCCTTGGGCCAGGGGCTGTGCGGCACCTTGAACTTGCGGTGCGTAATGGCCGCGAAGCCGGCGTCGCGCGCGTACTTGGTCATGGACGCCTCGTCGACCCGGAACGTGTGGCCGATGGCGTCGCCGGCGTCGTAGAACAGCTTGGCCCACTGATTGAAGACGCTTTGGGGGGGGGGGGGGAGGGGCGTGTTGGTAAGTGGCGTGGGCGTGGGTCAATGGGGCGGGGGGGGAGGGGGGGGAGGGGTTATTGCTGCTATGACTTACTGGTCTTCGCCAAAGGGGACGTCGGGATTCTCGACGCGCAGCTCAATGTTGGGCTCAATGTGCTGGAACCAGCCGCCGGGCTTGAGGAACTGGTAGACCTGATCATAAAGTCTGGGCCAGTCCGAGATGGCGCCGTGCAGGTAGCGAATGTGGATAAAATCAAACGACTCGGGCTCAAAGGTCCAGTCCAGCTTCGCGTCCTCGATCTGGAAGCTGAGGTTGGGCGGGACCCAGCTTGGCTGCGTCGGTGAGATGTCGGTGCCGATCACCTTGGCCGACGGGAACTGGTCCGCCATGTCGCTGCTTTCTGTCAGCAGAGAGAGCCGGCACGGCCGGAAAGGAAAGACTGACATGGCCCAGATTCCCGTCCCCGTCCCGAGATCCAGGATTGCCTTGGGGTCATCCCCGATCGGCGCCTGGTACAGTTTGTCGCCCAGCATCATGGTCAGCCATTGGTGTCTATGATGATTGTCAACGGAGCTCTGCATTTGATCGGGGGGATGTGGAGAGAACCGCACGCGACATCAAAAGCCCCGACGTGGGTGTTGTCATTGGGAGCCCTACGCCGTGTTAGACCTTGGGCGCCATCTTCTTGTCCGTCTGCATACCAGTATTCCGTTGTCTGGGAAGCCTGGTAGGTTCTTCCATGCAGCGTCCGATAGTGCAGGAGACTCGACGTGACGGATGCTGTCGACGAGTCGGCCAGACTGAGAACATTTGCATGTCAGCATCGCATTCAAGCTGTCAACCCTTTTGGTCGAAACCGACCTGATTTCGTCGGCATCATTCGCGTCCTCGAGATCTGGGGCCTATATGCTCGCGCTTTATCAGCATTGGTCATGATCTTGCTGCCATCAAAACCCCGCTTCTTACAAAGTCGGGCTGTTCGTTCGCATCATGTGAGGTGGCCATGGTGAGGTAGACCCGGCAGTGCCTTCCTTGAGTTGTGCTTTTATTAGACCACCGACAGCTTGGTGTTCTTTCTACAATTCATCTGGAGACTTGGAGTGAGAGATTTCAGCTGAAGCAAAATAGCTGCAGGAGCTCAATAATTACCCCTCACTTTTCTTGGCTTGCCCCCCTCCACATGTTGTGTGAAGAAGGTGCACTTCACAATGAACCCAATTGAGAGAGAGAGAGAGGTACCTAGGTATTGCTGAGCCTAGAACAACACAAACTTCTACCTCGGACACCTCCTAAAAGATGAAATATCCGTCCTGTATACTGATACTGATACCAGACAGTTGATTCCGGGTGAATAAGAGCCGGTAGATTTCACGACATAGAATTGGTTGTCAGCGGAACAAAAGGAAGGCCATCGATCGTTGTTGGTAGTCTTGGCGGTGTCTGCAAGGAACCAAGGCGGGGTCAGAAAAGGAGGGGGATTCGAAGCGGTGCTTCTGTCGAGCTGGAGTACCTATAGACCCGAGTGCAGTTGTGGCCTAGCCCCTCTTTTCGATTGGGAGATTCAGCGAAACGGCACTCACTTCAAGCCCCATATAATCTCTCAAACCGATTAACCTCGTACTCATTCGCCTCGACTTCGGCGTCATCCCACGGATCCATATCGACCCCGGGCCGGATTCGGTGACGACTGAGCCCCGCCAGGGACTTTTGAATCCCAACTTTATGGTTGATCAACCCATCTTCGTGGTTGATAGGCTTAATATCAGGCAGCCCAATCGTGCGGAACTTTAGAACAATATCTAATGTTTCAGAACTTTGTGAAGTGATGCCCTGATCCGCAAATGTTCTGTGGTCATCGAGTTTGAAAAGCCTACCGCCTAGTTCTGAGTAGATGAAAGTAAAAGTTCCTTCAGGGGGGCAGGAACGAACTATTCCACAGAGCTGCTCTGTCACCTTGATTGGGATATCTGCTGGTTCGACCATGCATGTTGTCCGAGTTCCGACCAGGCTTTTTACGGATATGAAAAGCTGTTGAAACAATCTCGAGCCCCCCCCCCCCCCCCCCCCCCCGAATCCGTGATTTTACCAAAGTGAATGTACCATCTGTTGTTGCCGATTTCCTGGAAAAAGATAGGTAGCGAGTACCGTGAGAGGTTGGAAATGTCGGCTAGGCTGATGGTCGAAAAAATAGACGCAGCCGCCCTCTGTCGATGCCATGTCGTGATTGAGGTCTCTGAGTGGCCATCCGACCGTAGAAGCGAAAGCTTCCGGTAAACCTTTGAGTCCTGCAACTGTGAATCGAAATCAAAGAGTATCTGGGACGGCTGGGCTCCAATGCCGAGGATGTTTGCTCTGCAAGGTACCGGGGATGGCCCTGTCACTGTCGTGATCCGCTAATAAGGAGTCACGCTCGTCGGACCGCGTGGCCAAAGTACAGGCGGTCTCAGCGTAGCCGACAGTGCTATTTCCTTCTAAACGACCCAACTTGGTGGCAAGATTTGGGTTGGACAGCACCGCCTCTTCGACTAGGCTGTTGAGCCTGGTAACAGATGCCTGGAGTTGCATGAATGAGTCGCACTAGAGTATCGTAAGAATCAGATTGAGTGACGACTTGTGGTTCGGGCGACGCTGAACCAGCTTTTGGATGTCCGACTCTTTCCGGATCCATCTGGCCCAGTCGAATAATTATGCCCGCTACGCCCGAATCGGTGTAGACCAGACCCAGGTCATCTAGCAAGATCTCCAGCTCGTCCTTAACCATTACGAAGCCCGTCAGCGTCGTCGCGACATGCTCCAGAAGAACGAGGCTTTTGCGCTCGGCATGGACCTGCAGTCGGTCGTCGAGGAGGATCTGGGTCTGGCGCAGCGCAGATCCGGTGGCGGCGACAAGGGTGGTGCATCGGAAAGCCGACTGATTTGAGTCAGGAGTGCCGTGAACTTGCCCCCGAGGGCTAGCAGACCCGCCACCGACGCGGCGATTGATAGAGGGTCCGACATGATCAGTCACGGCAGATGCGTTGGAGATGCCGGCGAAAGTCAAAGCCCCTCGGTCCTGGTTGGGTAAATCCGTCCCTTTAATAATGAGACCATCTGGGATACCACCAATCTGCGCGGCCTCGGATAATGGTGGCGGCTGAGCAGCTGAAGGGCTGGCAGTTGCACGAGGTGTCAGACCAGTCGAGGCATACAGGGGGTGTTAGCGCCTTGGCGTGGGGGTTCAGGCGAGCCATAGGAAATGATCGATTTACACAAAGGCGCCTGTTCAAATATGCAGCCAACAACACATCGCGGTTGACATGTCCAAAAACGAAAACCCAAAAAGAAACCCCCAAAAAGAAACCCCCAAAAAAACATCAAGTCTAGATGGTAGGCAGGTATTTCTCAGTGGCTTAGACTGCTGTGAATTCTTTAACAACAACACCTGGTGGCGCTCAGACTGCCTTACGCTGTGAAGAGAACTACTAGGGTGTGGGACTATTTAGGTGCATCCGTCTAGCCCTTCAAGTCCCAATGTCCAGCGCACTTTTAGTAAGGTAGACTCTCCCAACCCGAGCGAGCCCAGTATAGCCCGGCCAATGTAAACCAGAATTCATGACCCCTTCCGACGACTTGAATATACCTCCTACACAAACTCCAAAACTCACCAAAAAACGTAAGCCCACATCCTTATCTCAACCCAACCGCGACAAATCGGTCATACTGCGCGGAGTCTTCGCCTAGCCCGTTTGCATCCACGTCGCGAATGCGAGCCCGGTAGCTGTTGAAGACATTGCGATATATTTCTGTTTCCACGTCGCCTTTTTTGGATAGGGCTTCTAACAGGGCAAGTGCTGTGCGGCAGATGGCACCGGCATGGCATTCGCAACTCATGAGAATGCCAAGGGCACGCGTGAACTGAACACTAAGCCCGGCGTCAGGATGAGATTTCAAATTACCTACCAAGTGATGTGAATGCTTACATGGACTCTTGGTAGTTACCAGCCACGTGGAGTATGGCCCCCATCTGGTGGTGCGCAAAAGCTGTAGAGTGGTGGCGCGGCATAAGTCGCTCCCGTATCTCCAAACAGCGCTTCATTGCCGTCGAGGCACCGTCAATGTTGCCGTTTCTCCTATGGATCCCGGAGAGGTAAAAGTAACAGCTATTTCAGGTCAACCAATCAGTCGTGCCAAGGTCTAGCAGTGCCTACTAGGTACCAAGTACTTACATTGCCATCTGTGCCGTGTCATCACCCTGGCCTCTGAGAAGCCTCACGGCGTCCATTGCCTTGGTGTTGTACTCCATCGCAGTGCCGAGACGACGCATAATGGTCGAGCAGAGGCAGGCATTGCTCAAGTAGAGGTCCACATTCGGCTTCATGTCCTCCCTTTCCAACAGGCCCGAAATGATATCCATGGCTTCTTCTGCGCGGCCAAGCGCCATGAGGGATACAGAGAGGTTTCCCTTGGCAGATGCAATCCAAAACTCATCTTTGCTTGACAGGCCGTCGGGCCTCTTATTAGCCGTGCGTATGTCGCAGACACGTTGCGCGAGCTGGAGGCCATGGTCGACTGTGGGCTTCTGCATCTCTATGGTCGCCTTGACGTTGATGTGATGGCTGATCATGTCGTTGATAAACCATGTCGAGTATCCCGGGTGCCTCCCGTTTCCGAGCGCTCTTTCGCAAAGCGAGATGGACTGGTCGGCCATTTTGATCCCGGCATCGTATTGCCCCTTTTCGCACCAATACCTAGATGAGGAGAAGTCTTGTAAGCCTACGTCCCCCCCGCCCCCCTCTCATGGCAAATCCGAACTCCAATCTTGATTGCATACCAAGCACACCGAACGCCAATTTCGCATAGGAGGATCGGTGAGTCGGGAAAGTCGTCCCGGTGCCGGAAGTAGACGGCGAAAAGGGCCTGCACCTGGCTTGCGAGTTCCTCGCAGCGCTCCCATTGGCTGTGTAGCGGCTGACCGTCTGCCTGGTCGGGAAATGCAGTATTGAGGTAAAAGATCAGCCTATTGAATATGAATGACCGCTCGCGGGGTGACAAGGACCTGTCTACGACGCTTTGGATGAGCAGGTGACTCTTGATGCGCGTTCCCTGGCTGCCGAGGGTGACCAGGCCTGATTTGAGAAGCGAGTCTTGGGCTTGGTCGTATCTAGATAGGTAGACACGGTGGGTGAAACAGTTAGTTTCGAAGCTAGGTAGGTACCTACGTGTCGGAGGGTCTTGAAGCCTTACGCGTGCGTGTCGCTCAAGGGCGCTTGGAGGAGCTCCTCGAGGTCGGGAAACTCTTCGAGGAGGTCGGGGCCTTCCAATAACCTGGCAATTTGGCTGTCAGAGAGAGAGAGAGAGAGATTGATGCACTACAAGGAGTACCTCTTGGCTTACATGCTGTCCTTGGCTTTCTTCGTGGTAAATAAAGAGCATGGGACGCCGTCCTCGTCAAGAAGGGCAAGCATATCGATGAGAAGTCTTGTATTGGTGTCCAGGCATTGGACGCTCTTGGCCCAGACATTAGCTATGGTGGATTGGTGGCGGAGGTCCTTCTCGTCGATGGATTCCTCTAGCGCGGGGTGGAAAAGAAAGTCCCTCTCAAAATCCGGATGCTCCTGTAAGAATGCCGCCAGGGTGTTTTGACGGCGTCTAATGTAGGACCCGACCATCTTGAGAGCGAGTGGGTGATACTTTACCGACTGAGCGATCCTTGACGCTAATTTCTCGTCTGCGGGTGTTGGAGCTTCGGTATCCAGAAAGCTGAGCAGGAACATGGTTGCTGCTCGTGGCTCGAATACATCCACAGAAACGGCCGCAGTCTTGCGACCAGCCATGGAAGAAAAACGGCTGGCAATGGCCCAGCTCTTGCAGGTAACAAGGACAGCGCCTCTCGATGTCCGTGGCCAGTTTGAGGAAACGACGGAGCTGTCGGTGACATTGTCAAATATGAGCAGCCACTTGAATGCGTGACCCAGGGGGGGCCAGAAGTTGCTGGAGACGCCATCATCAGCTCCAGCCATTTGAATCGCCCGTTTCCTCCTGGCGGGGTTTCCCATCGCTGCTTACCCCTTCCACCCACCATTGACTGGAGCCATTGCCAGACGAGGTCTCGGCATTGGTCAGAATGATGAACCGACCACTCGTCGACGAGGTTCAGCTTCCGCGCAATGACGGAAAATGACTCGAGGAGCTTGGCTTGTGTCTCGGCAGCGACCCAGAGGATAGCGTCATATACATCGAGGTTTCTAAACGCAAACTCGAGAGCAATCTCGGTCTTGCCAAAACCTACCAAGCCGTATATGCACGAGCATGAAAGCCTTTCTGGCTCCATGCCGGGCGACAGGTACTCTTCCAGCCGCGTTAGCTCTGCCTCGCGGCCGAAAAAGCGCGGATTCTGCCCGGCCGGAAGGTTTTGAAAGGGAAGTTTGCTAAGAAGCATGGTGCGATGATCTGAAACGTCTCCGGTGAGTCTCGGGGCAAGTCTCTTGATTTCGTAAACCAGCTCGTCTTGATGCAGCGTCCTGGTGATGGTCTGTGCATCCAATTCGATGCTGGCTAGAAGTTTTCTGATCCGTTGTAATCGAGGAGAAATCTTGTCCCCGAGCGGTCGGAAGATTGCGTAAATGTAGTTAACTTGGCCGGTTAGCCTTGGGGTCGCTGATCCCTTTAATTCCGATGAATTCGTAGCCCTCTACCTTGCCGATCGTCACTTTCTATCACAGACTCAATGCTATGACGCTGACTACCTCATTACGCTGGTGGGGACCGTTAGAAGCTGTCAAAATTGGTTATCAAAGACCCTGTAGGTTATGTACTATGTTGGTGGGCCAGGTAGTAGTAGTAGTAGTAGTAGTAGTAGTAGTAGTAGTAGTAGTAGTAGTAGAAAGTGACGGTTGGCGTAGTAGAGCGTTACGGGTTCATTCTGGTTGATTGATGAGACTCACCGACAGGGTGCCGACTGAAAAATGCAATTGCATCCTCGCAAATGTGATGGAGCTGTGTGGTAATCTGTAGCAGTTTGGTTTTGAGCTCTTCGATGAGGTGATGCTCTAGTCCCCGTCCGAGGAGCCGGGAGGCGTGGTCTTGAAGACGCGGAAGGGAAAGCTCGGCGTCCTCAAAGGCTTCGGCGAGAAGGTCAAATCCGCGCCGATAGCGAGAGGAAATCTAGGTGGTAAGGGGGGTCAACATATACCAGTTACCTTGGATTGACCTTGAGAGGTGAGCGTGACCAGGGGGGTGACGTGGCCCGGTGGCTGGGATGTATAGACATACATGACACGCACATACCTCGAGCACAAATGCCATAGAACCCCACAGCATCACAAATTCGGGCGGGCTCGCCTGCAGAAAACTGTTGATGCAGGTGTTATAGCCAGAGAGCCACGACATGACGGGCTTCAGGAAGTCAAAGAAGCGGGACCATTTTTCTCCGGCGTATTGCCCCCGTAGCTGGTCGACATGTCTCATCAATCCCTCGAGGGTGTCGACCCGCTGGATCCGAGCCCGGTCGTTGTCGCGCAAGTTTTTCATATATGGTTGTAGTGCACCACCAGAACTTGAAGTTGAAACGGTGACACCACTTGTGTCGTCCAAGCTTCCTTCTGGCTCACTTCCGGACAAGCTGATGGATACCCGTGACATGAAGGCGGTACAAACCGAAACCAAATTCAGAGTGTGTTGTCGCGCGTCGATCGGGTCTAGAAAGATGCGGGTTTGCCGGGTCTCATGAATGACCTTATACCGAGTGCCAACCGACCAGGACCCCAAGGCGTATGTTGTCCATTTACCCGTCTACCGTTCGTACTTGTCCCTCAGCCTCCAAGATGTTTCACGGTAGTAATGATTGGTCTAAGAAGCCGATGATGATGGGCAGGTCATCATGAAAACCGTGAGGTAAAAAAAATAAAAAAAAAGCATAATGGTGCGCTGGACGTATTGCAGTGGCAGTTTGTAGGCAATGTGCTGAGACTAGCGGCCGGTGAGGTTTGCTGCGCCGCAACGGGGCAACGTACAGCTCATTGTGCGCATATTCGAGCAGTTGTGTAACACACAAATTCTTGCGTGTATAGAAAACTTGAATTGCGCTCATGGCTGGCTACCTTACATGAAGGGTGTACATACATACAAGGACAAAAAAAAACCCCCAAAAAATGCCTGTCCACCCTTCCCCCCACCACCCCTTTGATGAGTTTACCTATCGCTCATGCTGAAAGCCAGCTTGTCTGATCACGTTGCCTGCCCTGGTCAAGCGATGCCAGTGGTGCGTCACCCGCACACCTATGGTAAGTAGAGCACCTTGGGCAAAGTACCTAGGTAAGGCAGGTATTCTATGCACCATGGGCTTTTTCTAGCTGTTTGGGCTAGCCACATCAGACATGGCAGAAGGCTGTGGGTTGGGCGGTGGGTTGGGCCTTGGGCCCTCGCCGCCTCCTCCATTTGGGCCAGTTCCTCCTCCCCCAGTGGTGCTCTCCGTGGCAATATCACTGCTCGACATGGCGAGATTTGGCGTCAAATCTTCCGAAGAAAAAGTCCAAAGATCTGTCCCAAGTTTGATTAGTAAGGTAGGTTCTGTGTTTGCTCTAGCGAGAGGGAATACACCTCACCAAAGACTACCTAGATAGGTAGGTAGGTAGGTAGGTAGGTGCCTTGGACTGTGTTGTTTCCAAAATATCGTTGCTCGAATACAGCCCTAGAGATACGAGCTGGGATGGAACTTCAAGTTGGGCGTTGAAATGCTGCACAGAGGGGGGGATAGAGCGAGTCGGGTGACGATCTTGTTGTTTGGATGAGCACGGAAAAATGAACTCGGACGTGATTCACGGACTACATATAATATTTGGATCACCTCAGCTCGCAAATATCCGCGTAGAAACCGGTGGTGGGGTGGGATGGCCACCGGGGGATCTGCCGCAGGCCCCAAGTGGAGGCTCTTGGCACACCCCTCAAGTCCCCAAGGTGCCATCCCAGGCGCTACTTGGGCTGACCGGTTGGATGTTGTATGTCACCGAGACCTCACAAAGTCGGATGTTGTGCAAATCGGAGCTCCACGCGCCCAATCTGCCGCACTCTCGAGCGAGTGTAGGATCGCATTCAATAATACCGATTGGTAATGAGGCATGTACGAGAGTCGGCAAGCAGCAAGACACGCACTGTACACAGGGAGGCGAGGGGGGAGGGGGTGGAATGAGATAGGTTGCCTCGCGTGCAATAGCTGCCCAAGGGACTGGGAGAGAGAGGGCTTAGCTGGCGCCCGACGGCCCGTTGTGGGCGTGGTTGGTTGAAGCTGAGCAGACTGAGCCGCATCATGATATTTGGTATTCAACTTGGCAAAAACTGCCACCTTTCCTCCTTACAACTTTTGCTGCTTCCCCGGGTTTTCCTTTCCGGGCTCGGTGTCATTGGTCGGGCCCGGAATTGCTTCAGCAGCGACCCCATTGGGATCCTAATCCTAGCCATGTCCCCGCCTTGGCCTTGGTTGAGTGCGGGGAGAACACCGGAGGCACATGCAGGGTGTCCATGTTATTGGGCATGCGGGGGTGCATGCATGGAGAAGTGTCATTGCCTGCCGAAAGTGTGTGTGTGTGCCAGCCAACCAGAAGAATTGGGCGCTGCCGAGGCGCGTTTCGCCCAGGATGCACTTCTTCGCGCCATGCCGACCGGAGTGCAGTGCGTGTGTGCCAGCGCATTCATGCATCGCTAATACTGAGGGCAACTTCCCAGCGCCATTATTGATGGCATGTTCCATATAGTGCTGCACCGAGACGAATAAGTGCCTGAGGTCTCGAGTTCTGCTGAGTGGCAAATATTCGCAAACCACCATATATATCCCTTGCCGTGCAGCAAGGGGTGAGCCCAGCAAAGGGGTGGTGGGCCTGGGGCCCACCCCGCCGCGCAACTGCAAGCCGGAGCTCCCAGTGCCGTCTGCTAGGGCATTTACTCGTAGAAGGAGTGGCCTTTTCAGTGGTTCCATTTTCAAAAGCTCTAGCCACCGGGCCTACTCTGGCCTTGTTTGCTTTTTGGGCCAAAGGGAGAGTGGGAAAACGGTTTCTAGTACACAACATGATGAGTTACCATGGGTAACAACTAATCCTATCTACATTTTGGAGAAGAGGCAGGGCTCGGCGCCCCTCTCCCAGACCCAAGTGAGCCCATTGACTTTTCCCAACCCGTCCCTCTTGAAGGTCAAGACTCCGATCAAGTAGGAGTCCCAGTCCAGCCAGCCACCCCTTAGCCAGTCGTCCCTCGTCTTGGGCCAGTAGCTGTATTGGTCCATGTTATAGTGCTCCAGTCGCGGTTGAATGGCATCCTTCCTGCCGTTGAAGCAGAGATGCAGGCCTTTGGTCTCCGAGTCCTCCCAAACCTCCAGTACAATCCCAAGCCCGGTGTACTGCCCAGTGTACTCGCCGCGGCCGCCTTCGGGTTGTGTGGTGTCCCGGTGATGCTCCCATTCCTCGGCAGCTTTGGCATACATCACACAGCGCTGTCTCGTCTCTACTTGGGCGAGATGAACCATGTCGATCTTGGGCTGAAGATCAAAGGCAGCCTGTAGGAGTATCGAGGCCACAAGGTCGGATGCGTCGCCACGGTCGAGGGTGCTGGAAGAGACAAAAATGCCGCTCCCGGACTCGGGAAGAATATTCACCGACACGGGGCCGCAGAAGCCGAGGCCGGTGGTGTGGAACAGCACCTGCTTCGGAGATTCCTGGCCGAGGATATGCTTGTCTCGGAACTCATTTGGCCGGAATCCCGGGCCGTCGCCGAGGATGGAGTTGTAGGAGCCCAATGACACCATGCAGCTCGGCATGGTAACTTTCCACAAGCTGAAATGATAGTCGACGGGATTGTCCAAGGAATCGCTGGACGGGAGCCAGTAGCAAGGGCCGTCGAGAATGGAATCCACCTGCCTGAGCGGATTCTCGAGGTTGGATAGTGAGGCAAACTGAAAGCTCTTTGGGGTTTTCGAAAATGCCTGCATGATTGCGGCCATGAAAACCATCATGTCTTTGACTGAGCTTCGTATTCCGACCATGCCCAAGACCGGGCTGTTGTCTTCTGATGTCCATTCGTGCTCCAACATGACCCAGGAACCGTCTTCCATCTGGGCATAGCCATGGGCAATGTCGGCACGATCCAGAACGCGGTCCCTTGTGACGGCCGTGTTCAGCATGCCGAGGGGTTGCAAGATCCTCTCGTGCAAGAAAGCAGCAAAGGTAGAGCCAGAAGCCCTCTCAATCACGATGGCCAAGAGACCAAAGGCCAAGTTACTGTAGTTCCAAGTCTTGAAATACGCTTTTCCTTGGTGGCCGTTTGGTGTCTCATTGGCCACCTTGATCAAGTCTTGCTGCGGCACCAAAGCTTTGCCCCCAGGCCCTAGGATACTGACAACGGGGTTCCCAAGGCCGCCGATGTGTCTCAGGTAGTCGGCAACGGTCGCCTGAGTCGCGACTCGCTCATCATCTTTGGGATCGAACTCGTCAAGATACTTACCGACGGGGTCATCCCACCGGAGCAGTCCGTCTTCAACAAGTACACCCAATGCCACGGTAACGAACAGCTTGGAGACGGATGAAAGCGTGTATAGCGTTTTGTCATCAGGGGGATTGGAATGGCTATCTCGCGGATCGAGAAGGCCAACCCCCTTTGTGAAAAGAAGCTCTCCTTGGAACATGACGCCAAAGCTGATTGCAGAAACCCGGCATGTCTTTCTCACATCTTCTATCGACGCCAGCACATCAGGGTGGTTGATGCGACTAAAGCAGGCCTTGTGACGTGTCAGCACAAGACGCGGTACCTGCAAGTTGGACCCTACAAGTGTTGGTGATTAGGCACCCCCTTTCTTTTTTTCTTCTTTTTTTTCTTTTTCTTTTCCTTCTTCTTTTTTTTTCACTCACCCGCATTTCCGGTGTCCACAACTCCTGAAGGCCATCACGATTCTGGCTCGGAGGTTTCTCCACGACCCCACCACCGCCCAGAACGCGGCTCAAAAACTGCCACATTCGGTCGTATTCTAGTAAAAATACTTCAAGTATGTTTCAGTGTTGTCTTTACGTTGTCGGCGAAAATCTTTTGGATGCGTAGATGATAGGAGTAAAGTATACCTTGAGGTAGGTAGTAAAGCGGGCTCGTTCATGGAAATTCGTTCGGGTTTTCGTGATAATCTTCCCCGCCATCTTAGTTTTCTTCCGTCTATTTATTCCCTCGCTGTGATTGGGTGGTTGAATTTATCTCACGTAGTATCTACTATGTATTCCGCATTAGGTGTAACGCTTCATGCAGTTGAGCTTATATGAAGGCCACGGGCTTTTGCACACCTACTCTTTGGCCCCTGAATGGTCGCCCCGTCCCGGTTGACGTAAGACACGGAGCATCGATAATAAGCATGGCGATTCAACGCGCAACAGGTTTCATATGTCGCCCGGTCTACCGATCACCGGGCAAAATTTCCGAGACTAATTAGACCGCGATGTTACACATTTCGGGATATAATGCTAGCTGATATCGCTCGATTCTAACGCTCTGAGGCAATGCGGGAAAGACGTCTCTGGCCAATCACTTGCGTCTCACGGGACTCACCCTAGCGATTAGTTACGGGTCGATTGGCAAGGCTCCAAGTTCTAATTGACTTGTCAGGGTATACCTACCGAGTCTGAGCGCAACTGCATCGCCCTCCACGCCCGGTGCCCGTTCTACACCGCCATAGGCACCACCTGACAAAATTCCCGCCTCTCGCTTTGACCGGGGCGCGCCAGCAAACCACCTGTTGTTCATTGGCGTGCATGCACTGTCTCACTGAATGGGAAAGAAGAGCTGAGGCTCAAATGCTCAAGAGAGCCTTGATTTGCTGGGTAAGGTATTTTGTAGGTAAAACATGGAACGAATTTCATGATGACTGCACCCGAGTGCATGCCCGAGAAGAGAAATTTAAGCGCCGAAACCCCTCGCTCTGCCCGCGCATACCCATGTTGATGACGTGGAACGAACCGCATTACCATCGCCAAACCACCCCGAGACACCGACGACCGGGCCGCGTCTCACCCAGCGGACCAACAAGCCCCTCAACAAACCCCAGCCCCACCACCTGCCCGCCCAGCTGCTCCCGCTCAGTTCCCATCCCACACAGCAGGCCCGGGCATGACGTAGGGCGCAGGACTGCTCGTCCACTTGTTATAGCGGATGCCAGGGTCGGCCTGCTGGTAGATGCCGGGGATCTTGACGAGGGGACCGGGGGTGCCGCCACCGGGCCCGTTGATCTTGAGCTGGGCGCACGTAATGTAGAACTGGGCCTTGCTCTTGTGGCCCTCGTGCAGGCCAATGTGCTCGATGCGCACGAGGTACTCGCCGGGGGGCGTCTTGGGGGGGATGGTGAACTCGAGCCGGTCCTTGTTGTAGGAGCACCAGTTGCCGTCCGTGTTGGCCTGGCCCTTGCACAGGCCGACCTCGTACGCCTTGAACCAGTCGCCCGAGCCGTCGTACGTGTCGACGCCCTCGGGCGCCTTGGACATGTAGATGAAGCCCGGGCCCGGGTGCTCGATCAGCTCGTTGTTGAACACCTTGAAGCCGATCTTGTCGCCGGCGCTGACCTCGTACGTCTTGACGCCGCCGCCCGGCTTGGCCCCCACGTTGCAGCGCAGGTCGTTCTTCTCGACAATCTCGGGGAAGGCCGGGTTGTACGAGTTGCTGTTCTTGCGCACGTACGTGTACTCGCCCCCGATCTTCTTGCCGTTGACGAACAGGATGTTGAAGATGTAGTGCGCATCGGCCGCGGCCGCGAAGGCTGCGAGAAAAAAGAGGGACTTCATGGCGGCTGCAGCGCGCGGTTGTCTGTCCGGAGTGATGAGGTCGTCCTGGCTGGTGTCTCATTCCGAACGGGGACGATTCGCCGGGGGCTTAAATACTGGTCTCGCCCTGAACGCCAAGATCCGATGACAGACCGTGACAGACCGCTCGCTGGCTGACAGTCTGAAGGAAGTGGAATAATGAAGCCCATCTTCTTGGCGAACTATATTGCCCCGGACAGCCATGGCCGTCGAGATGACGCCAAGGCCCCCAACGGGTGAGGCTTCCATCTACCGAACGCGGGGTGCGTCTCGTGCTAAGGAAACCAACGATATAGAAGCATGGTTGGGCGAATAGCGCCGCGTCTGGTGGCCCCGCCTAAATTACCCTCTTTGGACGGGCCATGTTGCTGCCATGTCATGGGATGGCCCGAACCACACAGACTGGCGAGCCTTGTGGGGCGGGCGCGCGCTGGAGCCGACTTAGGGAGGGTAAATTATGGACGAGTCGGCCACGATGGCGCCGGCACTTCATGTATTCCCCGATTGGCGGGCAACGGGGCTGTAGTCGCCGCCTCAACTGCCGCGGCCGCGATACCAAGTCCCATATAGCACGCTGAGCTGAGCCAGACTGCTGTCCAATGAGGGTGGCATTCTCTGGAGTAATTGTTTGCGCTGGTGATCTGAATAACTCCACCAATGGCAGCCTCCGAATGTTTGGTTTAACCCAGCAGGATGGGGGAGCACGACCGCTACAGCAGATGGCTTCAGGATTTAGGGGGCACAGCTCCAGTAACCTCTTCATTACCTATCTAATCCGAAAATGACGGGCTTATCAAAAGGATCAGGCCGGGCCACCAGATCACAGGTCATCGTTGTTGCTCGCCGCCTATATACCGGTAGTACTGTGCTTAGCTCCTGCTTTTGGGCGGGCCAAGTTTGGTGCTGAAGTTTGGGGCCATTCTAGACGGCACCGCCAGACTTCATCAAGCCATCAAGCCAGCCCTAGCCCGGACCGAGCCTGCTCACATCAAAGCGGGGCTGGGACAGGTCAACTCAGTCTCGGTGCTCTTAAATTCTTTACTACGCGCCCCATCGCACCAGACCCACTGGTCCCCGTCCCGGGTCACCTCGTTGCGGCCACAGGAGCCCGAGGGCAAATCCATCTCGGTCAGATTCAAATGGGCCCAGAAGCCGTGCAAGTTGTAGAACATGAGGTTGACAAAGCGACGGCAGCGGCTGTTGCCTTGAGGTCAAAGTGTCGGAGATAGGTAGAGGAAGATCTTACTTTCACCAATGAAAGCATTTGAGAGTGTTGGAAATTGGTCCAAGCGATTGCAGTCGTTTAACCTGTCAAGGTTTGGCTGATGTCAAAAGTGGTGAACTTGGCAGTCGCTAACACGAAAACTGGTGCAAGTGCTTGCTGCTGAGAAGGGCTAGCGGTGTTCGGTTCTTTGCCCCCCAAATAATCGTCGTAAAAAGTTCCCATTAGATGTGACCCTCTCCCTTGGCACCGACTGTCACACCAGCTCTTCCCCAGAATTTAGGGTGTGTGCCTCGTACCTAGGGCAGGTACGTGAATGGGCACCAAGGCGAGGTTTCCCTTCCAGCCAAGCCCCAGTAAGATATACCCACGGAGGAAAGCTGTTAGTGAACCTTATGTAAACCGAGCGGAAATTTGCCCTCTCTACTGTAGCTGCTAATAGCAAAGCCGCAGCGGGTACCTCCTCTCAGTGACAGAGCGGGAGAAGTGCGGATGAGGAGCGTGGTGACGTGACATGAAAATGCGTGGTAGTTTGCGGTCATCGGATCACAGCAAAAATCAGGGCGCTCAGTAAAATGACGCAAATTCCCCGCTTGGCGCTTTCCCAAACAAGGTTAGTCGAAAAGGGGCAACGGAATGCAACTAAAATACAATTTCCAATTCCCGTCCGTCCACAACAAACGCAAGCTTACAAATTTGAATCACATCAGCCCCCGAAAAGTGTACTGGTTTGGGCACCATGTGAAATCTGGCCTTACACAACTGCTACCTAAATTAAGAGGTATACTTAAATATGAGGAACGGTTTCCGCCTCAGGTGTATCCGCTGAATCTTGTCTCCGCTCAATATATCGTCATAGACTGGTTCCACTTCTCCAAGTCGGTCGATTCCATCCATTCCCCTGACAATTGCATGTCGGTGACATAACAAAGCCTTTGAAAGCCTTCCGTAGTCTGAGTAGGATATTGTCCCAGAAGTATGCCGTCGGCGCGCAGGGTGTTGGCGCGTGAGAGTACTCCCTTCGTATTCCCGTTCTCTCCACGAGTGTAAAATAATGACATGAACCTCCGTGTTGGTGGTCAGAGCCGAATAGGTAGTTGACCGATGGACTACAGCCGTCCCGTCTTCCCCTACGCTGCGGCGGTCATGTCAGTCTATGAAGCATTTTTGCATCCGGCAGCGTCTTTGATGGTCAGATCTGGCTTGGTTTCCTGCCGGGGATGTTGCGGTTGATTCAGGTTTGTGCGGATCCAACATGGTAACGTGTATGATAAGCGAGATGAACAGATAAGCGAGTTAAACACTTTTGACGCGACGCGCCTCCTCTCCACAAAACACCAAATTCCTCAACAACCTCAAATGTCTCTTCCTTCATACGAAGTTAGGGTAAATTTGGCCCTCAGGGCTATTCAAAACAACCCAAAATTCAGTATTCGAGCTACAGCAACAACATATCAAGTCACGGTAAATACTATACGTAACCGACGCGACGGCAAACCTACACGACGTGATACTCCAGCCAATTCGCGTAAGCTTACAGATTTGGAAGAAAAAACGATTGTTCAGTACATCATTAAGCTATGTACGCGCACATTTCATCCCCGGCTTTCGTACGTAGAAGATATGGACACTACGCAAACGCCACGCGCCCCCTGTCGGCACACGCTGGGCTCACAACTTCGTCAAGCGCCAGCCAGAGCTTCGGGCACGTTTTACGCGTAAATACGACTACCAAAGGGCCAAATGCGAAGATCCAAAAGTTATTCGCGAGTAGTTTGCACTTGTATATAACACGAAGGCCAAGTACGATATCCTTGACGAAGATTCGTACAATTTCGACGAGACCGGCTTTATGATAGGCATCATCATCCCCGCTATAGTATTTACTACCTCTGATAGCCGTGGCAGAACTAAGCAGGCCCAGCCTAGTAATCGTAAGTAGGCTACAGTTATCTAAGGAGTAAATACTCTAGGCTAGACCATCCTACCATTCATCATCTTAGCTGGACAATATCACCTTACCAACTGGTATCAAGAGTATATAACCTTCCGGGCACCTGGCGCATCGTAACAACCGATAATGGCTGGACCACCAATGAGAAAGGCAGCATGGATTAGATTCGGCAGTTCGATTTCCACACAGCATCTCGTACGAAAGGTACATACCGACTGTTGATTCTCGACGGCCACGATAGCCACCACTCCGAAGAATTCAAAACCTATTGCCGGGAGCATAACATCATCACACTCTATATACCTCCGCACTCTTCACACCTACTTCAGCCATTAGATGTTGATTGTTTTGGGCCGTTGAAGAAGGCGTACGGTTACCAGATTAAGCAACTGATACGGATGAACATCACACATATCAACAAGCTAGAGTTTCTCTGTGGGTTCAAAGAGACGTTTTTTTACTTCGATTACGGAAAGGAACATCCAGGGGGGTTTTGCCAGAGCCGGCCTTGTACCATACGACCCAGAGAGGGTAATATCTAAGCTGGATGTACGTATTCGGACTCCAACACTCCCAGCCTCAAGCCCAACCACTATACTACCTTAGGTCTCTCAAATACCACATAACCCTCGAGAAGCCACCTCACAGTCAACGTTCATCAAAACTCGAATTTCCAACCATCAGGCCAGCTCTCCAACCCCAATTCTCACTGCTATAGATCGATTGGCTAAAGGTACGATGGCTATAATACACGAAGTAGCTCTTCTACGTACAGAGGTCTCAGCACTACGGAAGGCCAATGAGGACCTTAGTAAGCGACGGAGAGCCAAAAAAAACACGTGTGCGGCTTAGAGGGTCACTTACTGTGCAAGAGGGACAGGATCTACTAGATCAGAAGGCTGTGGGTGGGCAGTTGGTCCAGGAAACACGACAAAATGGTAGTGGTACAGGGGGGTCTCGTACGAAGATTCGATGCTGTGGCGTATGCGGCAAGCCTGGCCATAATGCACGTACGTGTAAGGAGGTTGCAGAATCGTCTGATTCATCTGTTTCCGATTCAGTTATTGTTATTTCCTAGTGTTGTGGTTGTGTAATTGAGGGTAGTTGTGGTGAGGTGGTGGAAAGTGTTCAACTCGCTTGTCTGTTCATCTCGCTTGTCTGTTCATCTCGCTTATCACACACGTTACAAGTGGCCCACGAAGTCTCAAAAACTTATCCGAAACCCTACCAAACCTGTCCATTTTGGATACCAGCCTTGTCCCCACGTCCAAGATCTTGGGGCGCAGTGAAAGCCGGAAAAGATGCGCTCTCGGGCTATTAGGCGCATTGGGGGCCGAAATGGCGTATCCAGCCCCCGAGTGTTGAGGGTTGGGTTTCAAGAAGCCAGTGTGACACGAAGTCGAAGAGCCAGCAATAATGGTAATTCTAACCATAGTGTAGACACTTGTCATCTTCGCGCAGAAAGATGCCGAGATGGGGCTCACAGACTTTCGACCACGACTGGAAGCCGCCGGGTCCGGCCGAACCCTCGGCCGAGGGTTCTCGCAGCGCTAACTATTACTGGCTTGGACACTTAATTTATACGACACATATATTTAGAGAGCGTCTCCTAATACCGTAGCAATCCTTCTAGCCCATGCAAAAAAAAAAGGTGGAGTATTTCCTACTAGCCAAATTTAGTCGTTCTAATAACCTGGAACGGTTGCAACATATTTGTTAGGTGGCTGAAGGTGGTAAAAGCCCAACGCTACTTGCCTTGGGAGTATCAATGGTTTGATCCTTGAACATCAATGGTCTGAATCCTGACATAATCCCAGAGAAGGTTCGTCTCGTCATCGTGCAGCGTAGTAGAGAACTGCTCCCAGAGGGAGCCCTCAAACACGGCCTCGTAAAAGCAGACGCTGAACCGAATATTGACGCGAGATTGCCTTTCTCCACCCTTGCCTCGGATGATATCGTAAACGGTGTCCTTTACTTCAAAGGAGAGGAGCCGTATGTCTACAGAGCCATTCAAGAAATCTCCATGTCAGCCGGTGACGGAAACCGAAAGACGGATAAAAAAACAATGGAAGGGCAACATACACGAGGTAATACTCCGATTAGACGGTTCGTAAACGTATTTCTCCATGACAACGTTCTTCATCTGACTCGACTCTCTACTTCCCAGCTGAACAGCCCTGACGATTCCCTGGAAAACCGGCTCGATGGCCTCGACAAGTTCGCTGTCGACGGTCGTCCAGTTCTGCATCACCTTCTCGGCCAACTGCGCGTGCAAATTACGAGCGTCGCAGTCCAGGTTATACATCATTGTCGTTGGGATATTCGTCGTGCGTAGCCTGTGTGTCACAGTGGACGTGTTGGGACTCATCAATCCTCATGCGGCCCGTGGGTACACTACGCGGAGCTGATGAACTTACCAAGACATCTTGACCATATCCTCACAGGCAATCTCGGCAAACTGCTTGCTCTGGCTTGCCAGCTGGACAGGATCATCGGCGATGCCATACCGACGACCCACCTCCTCCCACCACTTTCTAGACGACCAACTCCGAAAGTTCATCATGCTCTTGCGGCTACGCCTCACGGCGTCGGCGTCGGCGCCGGACACGACGCGCGGGAAGTTGACGTACCAAAGCGACGGACAGTCGCGATGCGCCCCCTGCGCCTTTGTCACAATGACATGAGGCGGCGCGGCCGGGGGCACAGCGGCGCCGGCGCCGATGATGCAGTAAAACTCGGGCGAGTTGATACCGAGCCGCGCGATCTGGTCCATCGGGATCGGCACACCTCCCGCCCGGAGGGCCTGGACCAGCTCGCCGATGGAGGGCATGATGGACGGGAGGACCTCGGCTGGGTTTCGTCTGCCGATGACGATTTCCAAGCCGCCCCGGATGACGTCGTCCAGACCGGGGATCCCGAACATGGAGTTCACAACGGGCCCTCCGTCGTCTTCGATAGGTGGCTCGGTGGCCAGTCGGTCCAGGATGGACGGGGCAGAGGCAAGGGTGCTGGTCGCTGTAGGCTGCGCCATGGTCGGGGTCGAGTGGAAGAGAAAACTGACGGGGCAAAATAAGGGCGGGCGGGAGTGGAAGGGGTAATAGGTTGCTGAAAGGATGAAAACAGCTTAAAATGAGGGAAGAGGGAGGGGGAAAATATGGAGAAGGGGACAGCAGTCACAGAGAAAAGGGGAAAGGAGAAGAAGGGGAGACGTGGTTTAAATAGAGGGCAACCCAAACCCAATCCCCACCCCACACCACTCTCTCCCTGAGGCTAGCTGAATCTTGTTCAGAGCAGAACAAGTTAGGGAAGTATCAAGATTCAGCTGCACTGACCGGTCGTAGGGTGGGAGCAGCCACGACAAGTGGTGACGTATTATCGCAAGCGTGTTGGATGCGGAAATGTCCCTCTCTGTTCTTCAACTAAGACTAGGTGCTCCTACGATTATATGTATCTCCCTAATTCGCTACCATCATATATCCAGGCTAACAATAGCTACATGTGGGCTCGTAGATGTGTTGGCTACCTACTTGGCCTCGGCGTCGATGGGAGCTGGGAACTTGATCTTGCCGTACTGCTTGAAGGTCTGGCTGGTGATCTGCTTGAAGATGGCCTCGAGCTGGGGCTTGGCCGACAGCCACCTGTTGACGTTGAGGTCGATGTCGACGACGACGTATTGCATGTTGAAAGTGCTCTTTTCGTGGTTGGCCTTGTTGGTGGCCCACTTCCAGCTGCTGGCGTCGACGTGCATGTAGATGATGCGGGTGCGCGGCTGGTAGATCCAGATGGGGTGCTCGGAGTTGCCCGAGATGTTGGTGGCGACGGTTTGGTGGACACGGATTGTCTGGTCCACCGTGTTCTTGGTCTCCTCGGTGCTGACGCTGACGTCGCCCAGGGACTTGATGAAGTTGGTCAGGATGCCGTCGAGCTGCTTCTTGGCCACGTCGGTCAGGCTGAAGCCCGAGAAGAGCTCGGCAAGGAAGCCTAGGTGCAGCTCCGTCTTGGACATGTTCCGCTTGAACGTGTTCTGCGTGCCGCTGACGAAGCTGAACATGCCGGCCAGGGGCGGGCCCAGCATGACGCTGTAGGCCGAGTCGGCCATGTCGGCGAAAGCCTGGGCAGCTTCGGCGGGAACAGAAAGGCGGTACTCTTCCGGGTGGCCACGCTTGGCGCGCTTGGCGATGTTGGCCATGGCGATGAACAGGTCCGCAACCGAGGTGATGTCCCGCAGGTGTTCAAAGTCCGCGAGCGCCTTGGTCACGTGTGCCTCATCCGATAGAGGGCTGTCGGCGCCCTTCGCAGGCATGATGGCCACGTCCTGGGGCATGGGCACCCGGTCCTTGCCCGTCTCGGCAGTCGGGCCCCCGGCTGCCGTCGACAACCGATCCCACAGCTCCGCGATGCTGCCCGGACCAGTGCCATCCCCCGCAGCCGCCGTGACGGGGCCGTCCGACGCCGCGAGCTCCCGCACCACCGAAGCAGTGAGGAACGGGTCGCTAGCGCGGATCACCAGGTCAGCCAGGGGCTGGAAGTCGCCAAAGTCTGGAGGGGTAGGGAAGGCCATGATGGGTAGTCGAGGGTGGGCGTGGGTCAGAAATGGAGCTAGGTGGCGATGTTGAGTAGGTTTGTATGATGGTGGAAGGGAAAGGAAAGGGGTGGCGGGCTGAGGCCATTTAACTCCACACCTCCCGAGCCCACTTTGGTTCAGCTTCGCTGCAAATCGTACGTTGCGAGGAAATGAAATGCCAAGTTTGCTAGTGCAAATTTGGCTCGACTTCGCGCGGCTTTGGCTTCCCAGCCAGCATCGTTCCTGCCCCTTCTCCTGCTTGCCCATCATCTGCCCCTCCGCTTCCCTCGCCGCTCTCCCGTTTCCCCAGCGGACAACGGAAACCCCTCACTTCGCGCCTGCCTCGCTCCCTTCGGCCGGGTATTGCTTCTGGCCATGGACACTGCAGGTGGCTTGTCGATAGGAAACTTAACGTGAGAGTTCGGGTACTGTCTAATGCCGCAGATGCCTTTGCCGATATGCAAGCTGCCTTCACCTCGTCGTAGCGCTTGTTGCTTCTTACTCCGGACATGGGTCAACGCGGATCAGTTCCGACATCATGTTGTTACTGAGGTAGCTGAAGCAATAGCCTTGGAAGAGCGGTAAACACGTCACATAGGACGCGCCCCATCCAGGGTAAGTCTCGACTGGACGACACGTGGAAGTTGGTTGGGATTGTTGGAGAGAACCTCGAAGCACGGCTCGCATCTTTGAGGCCCTCGAGGAGCATCATGTAGTTGCCGTCCCGGATTAGGCAAGGTGCAGCAGCTAGAAACCAGCTGAGGTTTCTGCAAGCAGGGGCCGACCGGCCCGAGCGGCACAGAGAGGAAATACATGGTTCGCTGCCAGGTGCAGTGACAAGACGCTTGGGGAGGTCTAGGCTAACGTGGAGGACCTACTCGTCGGGCCCTCGCGGCGTGCTCGTCGGGGCCCTTACCGTGGCGGTTCGTCCCGCGTTGTTGCAGCTGCATGCATCTTGCATCTTTCAGAGCATTGGTCCCGGACCCGCTCCCTATCACCTCAGGTCTTGTACATGCTGCACTCCGCGTCGCCGGTGCGGGTGCCGCAGCAGATTGCCTGTTTTCACGTCTGAAGATACTACACCTGCGGAAATAAATAAAAAAAGGCACATCGAATTTGGGAGAAAAGAAGACAATTATTTTTTCCGTGCATTGGCATTCATCCAGCGCACTGCAAGATATTCGAGCAGGATAGGACAGAAGACCGCAAGAGCAAGAGCAAGGTACTATGAACCAAGATAAACATGAATCACTCCCAAATCATGCCTTGACCGCCGGAAAAACAGTGCAAGTATTGCGCCCCAAAGCGTTCAGTCCGTCCATCTCGGCAATGCCGCTCAGCGCCTCGTCATCCTCCACCAGGTTCTTGAAAATGGCTTCAAACTTTGCCTTACTACCATTGTACAGGGCGTCATTGAGCTCGAGCTCAATGACAGTCGAGTTCAAGGTGAAGTTAATCTTCTCTTCCCTTTTGGGAGGCTTGGGTTCGGGCTTGGGTTTGGGCTTCCCTCCAAAGTCAAACCAGCCCGACTTTTGTTCTATTTTGGAGCCAGTCGAGGAGGCAGAATCAGGAGCGCCAGAAGCAGCATCGGCGGTTCCTTCATCAGCACAATGGGATCCTGACTTCTGCAGCGCCGAGGCCCAGTGCTGCGGTCTGACCGAGAAAATGACGATGCGAGTGCACGGCTTGCGTACGTAGATGCCACCGTTGCCGGTGATGTCGATGCTTTTGACATAATTGACCACCACGGCGTGCTTCAGATCGGGTAGCGGTCGGCCGTAGGAGGGGGCAGGAACCTTGAAAGGCCTGAGTGCGAGCATAAAACGAGTGAGGACCTCGCCGAGCTCCGCCATTTGTGTCTTCCCGACCTGGCCAAGCCCGCCGAAGACGCGGGCGAGGACCATGGCGTGTAGTTCGGCACGGGTAACCTCGAGGTCGAGGCTGACAGCCGAGCCCCCCTCGGGCTTGCCGTACATGGACATCAGCGGATCCTTGGTAAATGCGTTGATGGTGGCCTCCGCTTTCTCGTTGAAGGCCGCCACGTACTCGGCGGGATTGCTGAGGCTGAGGTGGTGCGTTGTATTGTCTCCATCTCCCTCGCCGTCGCCGTTCCCGCTGCCCTCACCACTAGTGTGGTCGGGGCCCGACTGAACGAGATGCATGCCAGTGAAGATGCGTGCCAGCGCCGACGCACCCAGCAGGGCGGCAAACTTCTTTGTGGTCTCTACGTCTCGCCCAGACGGTTCGAAGCCGAAGAAGAAGGGTGGCGGAGCGGTCCCTTGCTTGATCAAGTCTGTGGGCTCGGCAATGGCTTCGTGCAAATGCAACTTCAGATCTGACATGGCGTCCGCCTTTTTGACAGGGCTATCGAACGCGCTGAACTCGTCAGCTCATCTAGTCTGGCTGATAGACGAGGACACGATAGCTCTACTCCACTTACCCAGCAGGAATTTCAGATGAGGTGCTCATGTTGGGCCGGTCGTGTCAGGTCGGCGAGGGCGGAGGCGGTGCGAAGGTGGAATGCCGAGTAGAGCTGCGAGGAAGAGTGCGAGACGAAAATGACGAGAAGCAATGGGGAGAAAAGGGCAAACGGGAGGAAGCTCCGGTGCAGGTTGAAGATCCCGCAAACCATGACCCTGCCTGACTCCTAGGAGGGTGTTCCACGCCTTGACTCCGTTAAGGACGCCGCCCGCCTAGGACGCTCCATCATCACTATCACTATCACTGCCGCTCGAGCTTTAGAGAACCCAATATTCCCTCCTGCATCGCAATAATTAGATCCATGCTCTACCCGCGTCGTTTAGTTTAGCGCTTCCGTGGGAAGGAACGGCACCTGGTGCACCGAGTGAGCGGCCAAGTAACGCCAGTCCGAATACGTTGGGAAGTCCGAAGCTTGCTCGGCGAACGCCACAATGCGCAACGGCTTTGCACCCAATTGGTTTGTCCTCGTAGGTACCTGGCCTTCAGCACGCTTGCCATCAGCCACCAAGATGGTTGGTTCGATGCATGAACTGATCATGGCCGCCTCCGCCGACAACGCACCTCGAGCCTGCAGCTAGGTGTAGGAAGTGGAAGTAGTCAATAGGGATCTTCCTTTCCATGTACCCCACGAATGGCGGATTCTGAACGCCGGGGTGGGGGTCCACCTCCGCCGCCTTGTTTTTTTTTCTCCCAACTCCACTCGGTCCTCACCACTGCCCGGCTATCCGACGACAGGGGATGAGATCATGTCGAGGGCCAGGGCCGGATATGAGCCCCACCGAATTGCTTCGGCCAGCCCCGCGATCATCGGCTATGCACCTTATCTAACTACCTTCGCAAGAGAGGCCCAGACCACACTCATCATAGCCTATCATTACGATTTCTTCGTTTCCAGCTCGCCACTCGCCACTCGCCATGTAGGGATACGTATCCGGGACGAATTTGCTTCTCCGCTGAGAGCTACGCTTGCGACGCGTGTCCGAAGGCGTTTCGGTCGAGCGTTGTGGATCTTCTCATGCCACTCATGTTTGACGTCTGCTCTTGGCCTACGAGTCGGATCATCCCAAAGCGGGGAGGAGGGAAGACGAAATAGGAGCGGCCAATTTCGATGCCCTCTGGAAGCCGGGGCTCTCGAGCCAACGCGAAGCTCGGTCTCCGGCCTTGTTGGGATGGCGGGACGACGGGCTGGGCAGCGAGACCTAGTGAAGCTCTCTCGCCAAGATGGCGACTGTGGAACAACATCCAGGCTGGGACTGGGGACGGACAAGTTGAATACACAAGGTATAAAAGAAGTCTTGTTTCCCCGGGATTCTTGCACGACCCAAACCTCGACCAAGACAATCACATCGTTCCCAGCTGTCAAATCTCGCGTACAGCACAGTCGCTCATCACTTTGTTCCCATCAGAATACACTATGTCTAGCCTCACTGTTGAGGATGCCGCCAGCATCAACGCGTTTGTGCAGCAGTTGCACAACGCTGCCGCGGGCGCCCTTCCGGTCGACGAGGAGACGCTTGCCTTGCAGATGCTGGCGAGCGCCCACGCGGACTCGGACTTTGACGCTTCTCACATCAAGTCGCCTTCGGCCACCAGCGGCCCCGCTCCGGTTGCCATGGCTGCCGGTGATGCAAAGTTCGATAAGTTTGTCAGCTTGTTGATGGGAGACATCAAGTCACCTGAGGATCAGGTTGCCAATGGCCAGGTGCCCAAGCCTCCACCGGTCGTTGTTGAGGACCCTATTGGCGAAGTCACGGTTTACGACAGGGCCGAGGCCACCAAGAACTTTGCCTACCTCAAAGACGCGCAGTCGGTCTGCCAGATGTTCACCAACATCATTCTCATGCAGACCAACCCCGACGGCTTCGATATTACCAAGGAGGCTGCTCAGGCGTTCAATGTCCAGGCCGCCCTGGCGTACAAGTCCATGGCCGGCCCCATGGGCGGCGTGTACAACTTCTCCAACGGCGCCGTCACCAAGCACACGTTTGACATCCCCAAGGGCGAGGTTCACGAGAAGCTACTCGGCACCATGTTCAAGGACATGGGCCTAGACAAAAACCACAAGCTCGAGATCGACAGCCACATCACCAACTTTGTCAAGGCCCTTGGGAGCATCAAAACCGACGGCCCCCACAGCACGCTCGACTTTGCCCTCCGCTTCGGCCTCTGCCCCGCAAGCAACATTGCCGTTGACGAGGTCAACCCACTCATCGCCTATGAGCCCACCACGTATCTCATCTACCTCAAGATAGACGCCAAAGCCTTCAAGCAGATCATCAGCAAGAACAACAGCCAGGAGAAAATCACGCTCACGTACGAGCAGGTCATCACCAAGTTCGAGCTCAACGTTGACCACTTCATCAAGCAGAGGCCCAAGTTCAACGCCATGCTTGAGGCGGCCATTGGCATGAGCCTGAAGGAGTACAGCGACCGGCTAAACAAGCCTGTCAAGAAGTGAGCCAAGGATTTGTCTCTAGCAAAGGGAAAATGTGGCGCTTGGTCGGGGATGGGTGTGCGCATTGTGCTTCCCACGGCCGGGCCATGTACTCAGCTGCAAGTAGTTCCACACGTAGTTAGCCAGCCTAGGGAGTAATGAAGTGGCACCAGTTTGACGGAGTGCGTCCACACAAACCGTGATGTAGGTGCAGTTTGGTCCCACATCCCATATTGAAGGGTGTCGTGCGCTGGTCACGTCGGAATACGGGCTTTGCTCTGGCCATCAAGCGACCTGTAGTCGCAGCCAGGCCACCCCGGAGGTAGTGCGGGTTCCTCCGACTTACCTGCTCACCGAGGTACACAAGAGCAGTTTCCACGTCGCCCTATCTGTGCCCAACCACCAGATGCATATGCGCATGCAACACACCGCTGTAAGCCACGCACCGGCACACACCTCCCCTGGGAATAGTCTAACTGCGCAGCTGCGTGGGAGCTCAGCTGGCTGCCAGCATGCATTTTCTTTTCCGTCTCATTAGCTCACCCGAGTTTGTCTCGAGTCTGCAGATCCGATCCGAGCTTGATGCGACGGGTGTGTGCTTCCTATATTTTTGTTCACTCCTTCATTTTTTCTCAAAGTACCTTATCTACTTCCTCCCAAACTCTTTCTCTCCTCCCTTCCCTCGTAACAATTCCTCATTTACCACTGCTAGTGCAGTTCAAACTCTCACTTACATCACACAAGACACAAAATGTCAGCCGACGCCGTGATCAACGGAAAGAGCTGGAGCGCAACGACGGCGGACCAGCAGGCGGACACTTCGGCCTCCGGGTACATCCTGATCCGCACCACCGGGGATCCCCTAAACAAGGCCCGAAAAAGGGAACTCAAGAACCTCAATGTCGACATTCACCAGTTTCACGGCGGCGGTGGCCCCGGCGAGCATGAGAATGACGACCAACACCAGCAGCAGATCTACCTCTGCGGCTATCCCAAGGGTCACTTTCTTGACCCTCTCCGCGCCCTCGACTACATCGACTTTGTCGACGTGTACCTCAGCGACTTGGTGGTTCACGAGGCCGTGCAGCACCTACGGGATCGTCCCATGGCGCACCGCACCAACTCCAAAAGCCCTCGACCCGGTCCCGACGGCACTGGCATCTCGGCTCAAATGGCCGAGCCCGTGTTCTACATGCAGGCGGCGGAAAACACAATTGTCGACAGGACCATCGAGGTTGACGTCCTACTTCATCACGATATCGGCCAGGTCTCGCAGGAGCTCATCGGTCGGATCTATGTCGTCGAGGGGCTGAAGGAGCTTAATACCGACGAAGCATCACCCGGGGTCATCAGGCTCAGAATCGACGAGGACTCCCTGGAGGAGATCGCCAGGTTCGATGAAGTACGCGTCATTCACCCGGTTAACGAGCGCGTGCTCATGGCGAATGTTGCTCGGCGCATCCTGGGGCTTCATCACGGTACTGACGCAGCGACATTGGGGGCGTCCTCTGCTCGCTATCAGGGCCGCGATCAGCTTGTGTGCGTGGCTGATACGGGGTTCGATAGGGGGAGCACGACGGATGTACATGATGCCTTTGTGGGTCGAGTCGAGTCGCTGCATGCTTGGGGACGCCCAGAGGCCACCGATGATCCTGATGGGCATGGTACACACGTGTGCGGGTATGACGCCGACATCCACATCTCCTCTCTTTTTTTTTCTTTTTTTCCCCTCTCTTTTTCTCTCTGCTTCACTCTTTTTCGATCTCCCTTCTGTCCCCTGGGCTAACCAGCACACAACGAAAGCTGCGTCCTAGGTCAAGGCAGCCACACCCTCGAAGGCCAGATAGCCGGAACCGCCCCCGCCGCAAACCTGATGCTGCAGTCCTTCTTCGTCAGATCCGACTGGCAAAGGCGATCCCTATTGGGCGGCTACCCGGCCGATCTGGGCCTCCTCTTTGCAGAGGCCTACAAAGCCGGCGCGCGCATCCACAGCAACTCATGGGGAACTCCCCCCTCGCCCAAGGACAACTTCAGGCAGCGTCCCTACGACAGCGGCGCCGAGAGCATCGACAAGTTCCTCTGGAATCACCAGGACATGACGGTGCTCTTCGCCGCAGGCAACGACGGCCAGGACAGCAACCTCGACGGACGCGTCAACGGACGCTCCCTCGGCGCCGAAGCCTCGGCCAAGAACTGCATCACCGTCGGTGCGTCCGAGAACTTGCGACCGACGCTAACTTCTGGAAAGCAGGGCCAGCCGTATACCTACGGGCTCTTTTGGCCCAAGAAGTTTTCCGAGAACCCGCTGAAGGACGACCACCAGGCTGATAACCCCGAGGGGCTCGCGGCGTTTAGTAGTAGGGGGCCGACGGCTGAGCATAGGCTCAAGCCTGACGTGGTTGCTCCCGGCACGGCTATCCTGTCGGCGAGGTCGCGTGCAAAAAAATACCTTGGCGACGTCGACTACAGGGGCGTGTCAGGTGATGATGGCTATCTCTACCAGTCTGGCACGAGCATGGCGACGCCGCTGGTAGCTGGGTGCTGCGCTGTGGTGCGAGAGGCTTTGCTCGCAAATGGGTACCATGATGCAGCCGACACGGGCGTCGTCAACCCTACGGGCGCATTGATCAAGGCTCTACTCATCAACGGTGCTGTCCCCATCACGGGGCAGTATGTTCCGGTTCATTTGGTACAAGGGCCCAACCCTCACTCTGGCTTTGTGCGTTAATTACCTTCGGAGAAACAAACCAAAACGATGGAGAATCAACACTAACAAACGGAATTCAAGGGCCGGGTGGGCGTGGCCGAGACACTTTCGATGATCGAACCCGAGGTTCCAGGGACGGGAGGCTATGGAATCGGCTCCATCGACGAAGAGGCCGAGGAGCCGGTCAGGGTGCGCATCCCGATTCCTGAGGGCGACAGCCTCACGTTCAAAATCACCATGGCCTACGCCGATTCGCCCGGGGCGTCGCTTGCTAACGACCTCAATCTCGTCGTCGTTTCCGCCGACGGAACTAAGCAGCGGCACGGAAACCAAGGCAACCAGGATTTCCCTGCTGGTTCTACAAAGCCGTTCGATCGCAGAAACAACGTAGAGCAGGTTATTTGGCCGCAGGTGACGGGAGATAGCCTGCAGATTGTGGTGAAGCCATATCGTATCATGTTGGCTGATGTGCTGTTTGCATATGCTTGGAAGTTTCTGTAGGCTTGATAGGTGGTTGGTATTGTTTTCGACATGAGCATTCTGGATTGGCGCTGCTGCGGTTGAACTGATCAAATAAGTTCTTCATGGCGTTGCCAACGAGTGATGTGGGCGGTTAATTAAACGACCAGAACAGCTGAGAAACCAGAAATACCTTACAAAGGAGCCAGCGACCCAAGTTAGTAGCTAATGAGCTGGGAAGGGTAGCTGGCTACGAGAGTTATGCGGGCTTGATACCGTATCTTCTGTGTAAATAGACTTGTGGCTTTGCAGCGGTGCTGACCATACCGTTGCTTCGCTGTGTCTCGAATTATACCAGCAACATCATCTGTGGTTTAGTTAGTATCTATATAGCTATAGAGAGCTGCTGTCCCTATACTAAGTGCTACCGTTATCTAAACAATAGTTTTTAGGAGCTTCATTATCTACTATACCAAAAAAACTAACTATTATATTCTGTTAATTAGATTATAGTAGAATCGGTTAAAATTCATACTAAAAGTAGGTCCCCTACTTTTATGTGTTACGTAGCTGCAGCCCCTTTTTGGTACCAAGACGGGACGCCCCGTCTTGGCACGCTAGTCGGAAACGGCCCTATAAAATGGGAGCCTTTTAGACTCTCTCGAGCGGAGGAACCAGAGGTTCCTCCGCGATTTACAATACTTTACCAAATCATGAAATATCTTATGGATCACTATGTGCCTCACTAATCTTGACGAACTTCACACTCGTGTCAGAACACCCTCTGACACTCGCGCTCCGAAGGAGCTCTGAGCTCTGAAGGCTCTCCGAATTCAGACAGCCTTCGGAACTCCGAGAGCCCTCTGAGTCCACTCAGAGCCCAAGAGCTCTCTGAACCTCATCGGAGCCCAAGGACTCCGACTCGCCAAGGGGGTCCTCCCGAGCCACACGTGGCTCTTTGCTCCTCGATGGGCATAACATTATATTAGAGCCGAGGTTGTATCTTTTCGTATCCTCGGAATGTTAAGATATTACCCGGCTAGAATAAGAAACCGTGATAGATTGTGACACAGGCCAGTCACCGAGACTGGGGTGTGGCAATCACAAGGTATGTCACCTTCGGTATAACCGAACTGCAGAGCTATGATCTAGATCAACTTAGCCGTCCACTCCAGGCCGGCAATGGTATTGGTATGATTCAGAGCTTTTACACTTGGTAAGGGAGATGATCTTCGCAACCCAAAGTCCTGGTAGTTGTGAGGGAGAAGGTAGATACAGGGAGATGGAGCGATCACAAGGAAGATGACAGACGATACTTCGTAGTTACAAGTCAATGAGAAACAGAAGGGTTCACAAGGTTGTATTACCCCTCAGCTTCACTGAAGTTCAGCTGATAATCTTTCTAGGCTGTTTCCAAAATGGACTGGGAAGCTTCTTCCTCTTGAGGATCCGTCACAGGGCCCTCATCTCTTTTATAGCGGCTACGTACAATATACAAGGATGCTAAGATACATGAGGATCCTTCCTTAGCCGCTTCACCGGCCCGGGGCCTTAGCCGCCCGTCTCTCACGCCCTACCAATCAGGGTTCACGCTAAGTGTTACTGACCTCCCCTTCGATGGTCCACGGCCGGTATTAGTACTAACTCCGATAGTGTGATACCCACGACCACGGAGGTTCCTTCACGTCCTTGGTACTTACGTCAAATGACGACGGTTCCCTTCATGACCCCTTAGGGCCCAGTTGGGCTTGGCTACAGCCACCTGTCACCACTGAGTCTAGACTCCGGAGAACGTCGGGGTTCAGGTTGTCCACTAGAACCGCTACGATAACTAGGAGGTCTGTCATTAAAAGTCCTGCTGAAACATCATGTGGGTCTCTTGGCTGGCTAATGTAGCCCTTGACCACGATACTGAGGTTATGTGGCCGCTCATGCCAAACCTAGGGTCTGATGACGCTGCCTCTTACGAGCTAGGCCCGCGTGGTAGGCCGGCTCGACTTGTGAGTGGTGTCTGGGATCCCGGCCTAGGCCGAGGACCCATCGACCTACGTGTGGGCCAGGGGGTCCCTGGTCACGCCTTGGTTATGGTGTGTGTGCGTATCCCACAGGTTGAGCCACGATGTGGCCATCGTTGTGGCTATCACGGTGGACCCAGGTCAAGGGGGTGATCCACCCTGTTGACCTTAGGTGAGTCCACCAGTGTGACAATTAACTAGAAAACCCGCTAGAGAAAAGGAAAGTTGTTGAGGGTCACAGAGCACTTGGAAGATGGAATCAATGAAAAAGAGTAGCATAACAGCAATGGTATTGATGGTTGCCTAACTGGTCTGGAGAGTGCGAGAGAGCCTCTATTATAGATGTGTGTGTGGGCTCGCGTCGGCCTTCGGCCTCGGACTTCGGCCTCGCGTCTTCAGCAGTCCTAGTGGGGGCTTATCAGCCACCTCCTCGAATAAAAGCACTACAGTGGAAGTACAAGGCTCGGCTTCTACAGTTGTGATTTCTCCGTTTGTTGTGGTTGACTTGATGAAAGTTGTTTTGGAGACGGTGACCCAGTTTGCGGTGATGTTGCTCGTGCAGTGCCCGCCCAGGACGTGGGGGAGGTGGGTGAGGATGCCGTAGTCGCTGTTGAGAGTTCCGATTAGCGCGGCCAGGCCAGAAAAGAGGGAGGCTTACTCTGGGTAGCAGAGGACCATGGTCAGGGTATCTACTAGGATATTCTGAGACATCCCATCATGTACTGGTATACTGTGGGACATCCCATCGGTGCTGGTACATATTTCGAGCTGGGGTATTATATACCATCCCATAGGTGCTGGTATATCATGTACTATCCCAAATTTCGAGCTGGGGCATTGTGTGCCATCCCAGGGCATGTACTGGTATATCCTGGGCCAAAACTCGGGGCCGCCGCCCAGGATTCGGGCCTTAACTTGCCCGCTTCCTAGAATTTGTCCTTTGGCATTAATCACACACAGGTGACGTTGCCGCTATCGTCAACGACTCCATCAACGACCCGGTCGTGTCCCATACCGTGTCCTTCAGTAGAATAGCATGTCGACGTTATAAGCCTGAAATGGGCGTGATTGGATACTTGTGGTTTATTTTAAATCCTTTAGCAAGGCGTGGGTTACTCTGCTTTGTCGATAGGGCTTTCTAGCACACGTGACACGAATCACACGCACACCCAACATACACGTACATCGTAATTGGAATTGTTGCCTGGGAGCCATTCCTACAGATAGCGCGTTATCTTTCCATGGAAAAGAAGCTATAGCCGGGGGACTGAAAACGGGCCTCTGAGGCTGTGCAGCAGCTGTGGAGGGGATCACCCTAGCTCAGGGACAAATTAGGGGAAGCCCCGGACAAATCAGCTACAGCTCACCCCAGCTCAGGAGTACGAACGAGAAAGGAAATTTGGTGAGCCGAGATTCGTCTCAGACAACCAGGCTGTTGTGATCTGTGTTCTGTGGGCATCTTCCTTGCCATGATGAACTCGTGCCTTCCACCGCCCATATTAATGTCAACGGCTGCGGTGTAGGATATTGTCTGGAAATGGGAAGAGGATACCCACCGAACTGAAGTGCCCAGGTGGTAATTACACGTCGTCCGCGGCCTCCCGAAGCACTTCGCCCTTGTTCATTTCCTCCTAGCGCATTTTTACGCTCTGAAAGATGGCCGCCTTGCGCGCCTTGAACTCGTCTTCATCGTCCCTCTTGATGGCTAAGAGCGCCTGTCTGAGGTCGTGCTTGTAGGAGCTGATATCGTGCCAATGGACGATTGTGGTGTGTGGGCTAGGGCTGCCACAAACCCGTTCTGCGCGTGACCCATTTTTTTGTCCAGCGGGACTCGGAGTGAAACGATGCATGTCCTTGGCTGACAAAACAGTTGGGAAGATGGCGCGAGCGAGCGCTTCGTCCATGGCGCTGTTGATGAATAGATGCCGTAGATGGCCGTTGAGGCAGTCGGTCCCGAGGTAGCGCTCTCGGTCAAAGTCATCAAGGCTGTGATTGGTAGCCGACTGACCAGCTGCAGCCAACAGACTTGGCCATGCCCAGGCAACTAAGGAAGGCCACTATTTCCACTTTTTTTTTGGGGGGGGGGGGGGGGGGGCGCCAAGATGACGCCTAACAATTTTTGGAAACTATCCTACACTTGTTATTGAACCAGTCCACGCCAGCCCGCACTTATGCCTGTCATCGCACCAAAACAAGCCACTTCATCGGGATTCTGGGTACGTACCTCCAAATGGTATGTACCACGCCGTCAAACACCAAAAAAAAGGCACCATTTTGACCCACAAAACAGGAAATCTGGCCCAGACTGGCCAATCTATGGACGGCCGCCAAAGTGGACACTTGAGACTCGACTGGCTAGTCTGGAACGCTAAAACCCTGCATGCGCTCGACCCCTAAATGCTCTTGTTAGGCAATTTATATGGCAAGTCACACCATAATAGCCCGCGCTCAGCATCATCACCGTAGAATCAGGCCTACAGTTCATTATCGCTAGCTCTCTAGCCGCCAAGATCCTCCTTGACCGTTCTCGGCGGCATGGAGGTAGAAGAAGTGCCTCTGCACAAGACCCAGATTTTGGTTCTAACTAACCTACTGGATCTAGGCGGCCGCCGTCGTCTTTGGCTGGCGACGGCGTGGTACAACACCAAATCAACTAATTCAAAGCCACAAGACGTATCCTCGGCGAGTTGCCTGGCCGTGGCCAGTCGGCTACCGATCACACCCCAAACGAGGAATCTGGCATCGTGGGCATTCGTTAGGGTGGAGGGAAGCCGCGCATCCAGACTGAGGGCCAACCGCTACAACCTCGGCAAGCACCTACCCAGCAACCTGGAGAGGCTGACCTCTGTCTCGTCTCCCATGGAGCGGCGTAGGGTCACGTCTAGGTCCTCCAGCAATGGACAGTCGGCTGGCATACATCCGCCGCTTGGACGGCTACGCCCCGCAGGCTGAGAGTGCGCAAAGCCCCGACCGAGCCGAAGCAGCGGTGGTGTCTGCGGCCCAAAATACAAGAGATGGAGGGTTGATAGACGCGGCAGGGTGCCGAGGAAACGCTCTGCCATCCGAAGACAGTCGGAAGGAACTCCTGTCGGCCTGCTCGTTTCTGAGAGAGTATCAGCGTAGTCAGGGATGATAACAGGCAGCATCCTGCCACCAGGGATTAGAGCATGGCGAGGCTGGCGCCGCTACGGAGGCAGAGACCGAGGAGCTGAAGCGTGGAAAAATCCGTCGTGGCCTTCCAACGCTCCACCCCATCCCGGCAAAGCAGCTCGTGGCTCGAGCCGAAAAGCAGCAGGATCCGTAAGTTGCCTGGAGGCCGGGACAGACAGGGCGCCTGTTTACGTGGCAAGATTGCTACCGTACCCCCTTTCTTTGGCTGATATCAAGTCCTCGGGCCACGGCAGGCGACCTGGGATAGCGGGGACAAACGCTAATCAGCTTATTGCTGTGACCCAAAGGCAACTAGCTAGTAGGCGAGGTGGCGTGTGCACCCTGTACCCTCGAGGTGGGTCACCACCTCCAACACAATCGCATCATCATCGCCATCAATCGATTCCGACCTTCGTAATTAAGCCAACGGTAATCTAGCCTCTTTGCCAGCCCTGTCTTTACTACCGTTGCCGACGCGGTTACGAGCGAGGAAGACCAAGATTAAGTGTGTTTGTAGTCAATTCCGGCCAATAAGAGGCTGGAGATTATTATAGATAGCTGAATTCGCGAGCCATTAATTGATTGGCCTTGGAAAATTGTCTAATTCGGTGTCTAAGGTGGTGTTTATGGCTCTGGATCGCTGGCAATGGCGATTGAGGCCGGGGC
This sequence comes from Lasiosphaeris hirsuta, assembly GCA_030549175.1. Classification (NCBI taxonomy): domain Eukaryota; kingdom Fungi; phylum Ascomycota; class Sordariomycetes; order Sordariales; family Lasiosphaeriaceae; genus Lasiosphaeris; species Lasiosphaeris hirsuta. Next base: position 8,444,160 of record JAUKUA010000001.1, read on the forward strand.
CTTATTGATAAAGCTTCACCGCCATCCCATTTAGAAAATTAAAGTGGGGCAGCAGTGCCTGGAGACATTCGCAACAGTGCCTAGAGACATTCTCATCATTAATCATGGCATGTATTAGCTGCTGAGGAGGCCTAGGACCTGGTAAGGACGCCTGAGAAACTGCAGATAAAACAACTGTCATGTAAGATGGTAGGGACGAATACCAATCGGCGTTTCTGTACCTCTGCTGTGGCCCCTTTTCCTGCCGGTCATCACAGTTCTGGACGCGCTGAAGAGACACGAGGCCTTATGCGAGGCCTAGTGTCTGCAGGATAGAATGCCTTTCATTTGAGATTGCAGAAGCAAACACCAATCAGCCTGCTATATCCCAGACTGACTCCCCTCTGCCTACGGATCCACTTCATGACCGCTAATAAGGCCCGGCTGCCTGGGATAACTGAGCTTATATCCTTTGAATACGAGCGGCGAGTGATATATAAGGCATTCTGGCCCGTCTTGGTGACCGCTTGTCCCACCTGATCAATTTCTTGCCGCCCAGTGAGCCCGATACCAAGATCTTCGAGGAGGTGAGGAGGTTTGGTGAAGAATTAGGGCGGTGATTAAATCGAGGAGACCGTGTGACGGCCCCGGTTTGGAAGGATTAGGGTAGTGATAGATCGAGACCGTGTGACGACCTGGTTTAAGGAGCGGTGATAGACTTTAGGCGAAGGAAAAAGCGATGTTAAGGGAGGATATTAGCCTTGAAATATCTAGCTGGTTGCCCTCTCCCCAAGTTTCAAACAAACCTAAACGTAGTAAGGCGTAATATGCTTATAAGCGAGGGCAAAACATGAAGAAACCCCCCCCTCTCGAGATCGAAGCTAAAGCGCCCGGAAATCTCGACTTCGTGAAGCCTAGTCTTGTCGTCCTTCTTCCCAAGCTTAATGTCGGTGGGGATCTTGGCATGAGTGCTAAGACAATGCGTCGTGATATGCCCCCTCGAGTTCCAGCTCCCCTTGGCCTTGGAAACCGGGGTGGCAGTGTTGGTGATGCCAGCTGGGCCAGAGTGTGTGGTGTGATCCGAGTGTTCGGGCTTGGCTGGCCCGCTAAGAAACCTTATCTGCTTACCGGGCAGCAGCTGCACTGCATAACTAACTAGGCGGGGCCACATGCCTAACAGGCTCTGCTTCGCACGTCCCACCACCACACTGCCCAGTCCCAAGGTTTGTACATGTGCCCAGCGTTCCGCATTCGCAAAGCATCTCGAAGAGCCTCTTTCAGCCCCAACCTAGACACACTTTTCGTCCCCAACAATGGAGAACCTATACATAGCCAACCCCCCGCCCCCCTGCGCGCACTGGGAAATATCTTCGACCACCATTATCCAAACACATTGAAGAGTCGCCTCGATGTCTACCCCCCCACATCCGACCGTGTGGCCCAGCGCCCACCGACGCAGCCAAAGCGACAACGTTGTCGACCGCTCCAGCGATGACGGAGACAAAGAGACATTTCTAGGGGGATATCCCGACGCCCTCACCCTAGTCAACGTCTCGTTCCGCGGCCGAGATGGAACTTTGCATCTGGGAAACGCTTCGACCGAACAGAACAGTATTGCGCGACGCTATCTCAACAGCGCATTTGGAGTTGTAGATCTTTATATCTGCGAACCGTGGGCGATCCTCGGTTGCAGCCCATCAGTACCGCGTGGCCGGCTGCCACAATCGGTTGGTGGCTTAATTGCCATATGGCGAGGACAAGATGACATGAGCTTTATGCCTGTAATTGGCCAAGATGGAGGGATTGACGACGAGACCGAGGTGAATCCGTCGATGCTGGATGGATTCGAGCTTGGGCACATTCCGGACGACGACGCGATCATGAGACTCATCACCGACCTATTTCCCGACTGCGGGGCCGTTACTTACGTTACGCACACGCTCATCATCGAGCTTCCGTACTCGGATGAGGCAGCATTCTTCCATCGGCTTCAAGAGATGCCTCGTAGCATCGAAGGGGCACCCTTCACGTTACGGTACCATAACGGCCCGCTTCCCAACACTCCCCGGGCGAAGCGGGCAGTACGCCCAAAGCCAGAGCCCGAAGAGGAAAGACGAGTAGCCGACGAGACCAATTATATAATAAGAGACGGAGAATTCTACCCTGGGTCTATGATATCGCCGCAAGCAGAGGACGGAAGTACTTGCTCCTCTGTCTCCGCCGGGGTTCTCGTGCAAAAGGGAACCGTGGTACGGTTAACCTGCCCCTGGCACTGTTGGGAGAACCATGATAAAAAGTATCCACACTTGCTGGGCCAGAACCACGACGAGGCAAGGAGGGTGTTTGGCGTTGTGCAAGGCGATGAAGGGACGTGCGTTGGACAAGTTGTCCAGAGATTTGGCAAGACGGATATTGCGCTGATGGAACTCGCGCCTGGGATCGAGTTCGAGAACTCCTTCATGGAGATTAAGGCAACGGCGCGGAAATTTGTCCACAGCGAGCTTGTTAGCCTGTTTGATGAGTTCTTGATCGACATATTCACCACGGGCCGCCAGAGACTGGTGTCTCTAGGAAGACGGTGGCAGATTGCGAGAAAGCCTGGCCAGCGGCATTTCCACCTTGCTACGCCGGATGGCGACAATCCGGTTTTACCACCAGACGAAGCCGCCTACATATCCGCAAAACAAGGCGTCTGTGGTACCAGTGACCCGGTGCTTACGAGCAGACCGCACATCCGCGATAGGTCTCGTGGGGCGGTCTTGTGGGGCGGTCTTGTGGGGCGGTCTTGCTGCGTTCCCGGTCAAAGACGATGAGGATTGAAAGAGATGCTATTGAGCAAGGCGAGATATGCGGCATGTTTCACTTTGCAGACCTTAGAGCCCGAAACGCGGCAGCGGCATCCTCCTACCTCGTATACGCAGACGCTTTCGACCCGCTGATTGACGATGGATGGACGATCATGCCCGTTGAGGGCGAGATTCAGACGAATCTGGTCCCGAAGGCAGAGGAAGCAGAGCAGGAAGGACCAGTGTCAAGACGGATAAGAAAGAGATAGAAACCCCGGGGCCACCCCAGGGTGACCGCGGGGTCATCACCCAGGGGTCATCGGGTACCTTATCTTGGTTTGAAATAAATATCTCTATCATGGCTCGAAATTACAACAGAACCCCATTAATCACGCATTTGCCTCTCTTTATAGGTGTGCCGGCAATATTCCATACAACATTGGACACTAGACTACCTTGGGTAAGGAGGCACCTTGGATAACACTATCCACATCCCGTAGCCGCCCCGACGGGTCGGGCTGTCACCACCATCTCGTAGGGCTGAAGATATGCCGACGTGTTTCGGCATTTGAATCCATTGTCTGCCTCAGCTAGCAACAATGGTTGCATCTTCCCGCCCAAATCTCACTCTGTTGCCGACTACTACTAGTACAGCTCGCTACTAACCTACTAGGCGAAGCTGGTGGATGGCGTCAAGTGGCCTGAGCACCGCCCGAAGCAAGCATTCGGACGACTGGCAACCCAGCCAATGGCACAACCAAAGCGGACGCCAGCTGGGTAGTGGGGCTGAGGTGGATCTGTTGGCTGGGAATTGTGCGCTGCGCAAAGACTCGACTAAAAACAGATTCTCCTGCAGCCACCTGAATCTAAGCCAAGGAGAAGAGCGCCCGCCCTATCTCGATTGGCAGAGGCAAAATGGTGGCAGGACACGCAGAACAAGTGTGGAGGCAGGACAACACCCAGAACGACGGAATGGCGCTATAGTTTCTACGCAGAATATTTGAAGATTGGAAAAAATTGAGGTCTTTAAGTCGCTGTTTCTCCTTTTTCCCGTGGTTGTTTTGTTGGTTCTGACTCCATCCAACATCTCCAGCACCTAGCGACATTGTCATTGATTACCATGTCATTCACCATGTCGATGAACATGTTGGGCCCACGCCGCTTGGTGGTCGCGGCAGCGCTCGCCGCTCTGATTGTAAGTGCGGCCTCCAAACTGCTAATAACTATATGATTCCATGGGTGACCAGCACTAACACTTTGACTCGCGCAGAACAACTCACATGTCGCGGCTTCGGACTGCTCCAACTCGACCTTTGCCATCCCTCTGCGCAACTGCACCTTTGCATCCGGCGTCGTGTCGTGGGGAAACATGGTGGAGGTGGGCACGCCGCCGCAGCGGCTCTGTCTCGTGCCGTCGACCGTCATCAACTCGACCCTCGTCTCGCAGGAGAGCCTCTGCATGGTGTCGAACACGCTCGAGCCGCACAAGTGCGAGGGGCTGCGCGGCGGCTTCTTCAACGAAAACTCGTCGTCGACCTGGACGGGCGTGTCGCTCTCGGCCTTCAACGACACACGCAGCAACCCGATCTGGGAGCACTTCAACGCCCCGGGCTTCACCCAGGTCGGCTACGACACCATCAACTTCCCCAACGAGAACGTGGCCCTCTACGGTGCCGGCATCGCGCTCAACCAGTACGGCAACGACTCCAACGCCGGCATGATCGGGCTCGGTAAGGACTCGGTCTTTCTCGCCGATGCCGTCCGCCAGGGGCGTGCCGGCTCCAAGGGGTGGTCGCTCGATGCGGGGTCCCAGTCGGTGGCCAAGCCGCGCGACGGCGAGCTCGTCGTGGGTGGGTACAACGCCGGCCGCACCGACGGCTCCTTCAGCTGGTCCAACGTCAGCGACATGAGGGGCGACCGTCCGTGTCCGCTCCGCACCAAGATCACGCACATGTCCGTCACGCTGGCCAACGGCGAATCGGTGCCCATCATGTCCAACGCCGAGGTCGTCGACGCCTGCATCGAGCCCTACGACAACCTGTTCCGCTTCACCCCGGGCATGCTCCTCAACTGGAAGTCCATCACCGGCTTCAACGAGTCGCTCGACGTGTACAGCAGCGAGGGCGCCCGCAACATGTCCTTCAACGAGTACGGGCTGTCTTACGACTCCAGCCGTGTCGACGACTGGTCCCTCGCCATCACCCTCGACAACGGGTACAAGACGACGGTGCCGGCCCACGAGCTGCAGCGGCCGCTCCTAGGCTTTGACAACGTCGGCAACCGCAGGGCCGTGCCCGGCGTCACCAACATGCAGATCCTGAACGAGCCCACCGGCGATGGCGAGGTGCCGACCCTCGGCAAGATTTTTCTCTCCAGAGTGCGTATCCATGAGCGAGATTCCAGAACCGCATTGGTGACTAACGGACATTTTCTTCCCAGAGCTATCTCGGCGTTGACTACGACAACGGCCGATTCGGCCTTGCGCAAGCTGCCACCATCACCAAGCCCGATAAGTACGCGTCATTTGCCTGCCACAGCGCTTCCGGAGCAACTACGAGCTCGCCACCAGCAAGCGGCACCCCGACGGCCACGATTGTGGGCAGCGTGATCGGCAGTCTCTCGCTCGTTGCCTCGGCAGTCGCTCTCTTGTGGTGGGTGCGGCACAGGAAGCAAAGACAAAAGCTCCTCGAGGGCGGCATGAACTTGCCGGGGGCCCAGCTCTCGGTAACCCCGCCGATGCAGCTGCCGAGCCCGGTGCACGTGGCCGAGATGTACTCGGACTCGCGTCCCATGATATACTACCTGCCCAGTTCGAACGACCCGCAGGAGCTACACGGTCTCCTTTCGAGCCCCCGATCGGGTCACGGTATGGGGTCTCCCTGCAGCCCGAGATGTGCCGCGCACTGGTCACCTCACGCCGGGTCGCCTCACTGGGGCATGTACGAAGTTGCCGGCTGAGGCGGGGTGCGCGCGGGATTGCTTTTTTTTTTTTTTTTTGGACGTTTAACGTGGAATGAATTTATGATGCTGGCTCAGAAGCGCAAACCCCTGCAGGGGCTAGCTAGCCTGCTCGCGAGATACCTTCCGGGGGTCTGAGCTAGACATGGCTTGGCCCCTAGGAATGCAAGAGATAAGAAGGCTGCTTACTAGTATGTGTTTCCCCATGCTATGAACCTCGTTGAAATGCATGTAATTGATTGCTCACAACTGTCATCAGCTTGTCGGCTATTATCCTCCGAGCCGTTAGTCCTTGATTTTCTATTTACTAGTTACCCAAGATTATAAGATAACGCTATCATAAAATATAATTTACCTAGGTACTCGGGTACTAGGTATATAAAGAATAAAAAATAAAAAAAAGTCTTTAAAATGTCTGACATAACTACCTTTACCTACCATTTAATCGATCGCCTGCCCGGTCCGAGTCTCCCAAAGTCATGATCCCAAAACTGGTAACCGCGAGCCGGGGGAAGAAATTGATGATACTGGAACACGAGAGTACCAAACTTGGTTGGTTCTGTGGCGTCGATCCCCTATAATATACTGTGTAGTATATGGAAGTCTCGACCGCCCAGGGTCCTCCTGAGGGCTGGCCGAACTCGGCACCGATGACAACGGCACTGCAATTATTATTCCCCAACCCCTTTTCAGCCTCCCATTCTGCGGTCCTTCAATCGTGTGCGGGCGGTGCCAAGCCCCGCACGCTTTTTGATACTTTTTTTTTCTCAAGTTTTTTTTGCCTTTTTTCCTCGCCATCAGGCTCCCCCCCAGAACCACCTTTTATCAAAATGCCAATAGGCCTCTTCTCCCGCCGGGGAGCAAAAGACCGGTCGAGCAGACAAGAACAAGCATCAGCCGAATCAGCCACCAAACCAGCTGCACCACCCCTTCCGGCAAACCTGAGAAGAAACAAGACCCGCGAAACATGGCGGGCCTTGCTGGCGGGCACCAAGCTGTGCGGCGACGTATGTATGGGCCATCTCAACGACTAGCGCGAGCCGTGGCTCATCAAGAGCGACACAATCGACAGCACAGACTGCACCTTTTGCGCTGCCATCTACCAGGCCTCCCTAACGATCAGGAGGGCTCGCCACCCCCCCAGCCAAGCCAACCAGGGACGTCCTCGAGTTTGTCAAACTGAACATGGATGCTGTAGAGGAGCATCTTTATCTTCACAACCTAGGGGGTGGACTAATTACTATCATTCTCAGCATCGGAGAAGGTTTGTGTTCCTCTGTCTACTGTAGCCTCTAGGGATCAAGTGAATGCTAATGTGCCTGTCACTTTTAGGCCCTGCCCTCCCTGATGAGCCCGAGGCAGGCATCTCGCTCGCAAGCGTTGCTTTCATCCAGCAGCAGCTGGAAGACTGCCTTTCAAGCGCGTCCCATGCACCATGTAGGGTCGCGCAAGCCGGCAACGGCTTCGAGATGGAGTGGCCGCGGAGGGTGCTAGAATTCTCCGATGGAGTTGCCATTCTGGTTGATTTCGAGCCTAGTATGATTGGGGAATACGTAGCTCTTAGTTACTGCTGGGGCGGGACCGAAGAGCTCGAGTACAATCCACCGCTAAAAGCCACGGCATCGACGTGGAGCAGCCTGCGGACGGGCATTCCAGTCAAAGATTTACCCCTGACCATGCACCAGGCAACAAAGATCTGCCGGCGTCTGGGGATCCCCTACATCTGGATCGACGCGCTCTGCATCCTCCAGGATAGCGTCTCGGACTGGGAGAGCGAGTCAAGGAAGATGGCGACCATCTACTCCGTGGCCAAGCTCACCATCTTCGCCGCATCGTCCACCTCCTGCCACAGCGGCTTCCTCAGCCTCCCGTGCACTATCAACGCCGACAACCGCGATCGCCCACAGTTGCGCTTTCAACCGGACTCACCCTTCAAGCCCGCCGATGAGGTCGAATTGTCTTTTGACTGCGCCATGTCACAGGCCAAGCGAGCGAACGGCGAGACAACAGTCCGACGAACGAGTTATGCCCTCTCGTTTGGGGACACGCAGGTTCATCTGGCCACCCTTCAGAAAAGAAATAGACTGAGCTTCGCTAGGCCGCCCCAGAGCGAGGTGTACTACGCTTTGATTCTCGGCCGATCGGTCGATGGTCATGGCTATCAGAGACTTGGCTTCATCACGATATGGTTTAGAGAGGATAGGAAATTGGACCTGGACTGGATCAAGCCGAGCAAGCCTGTAACCATTTATTAAAGGGTTACCCTAATTTACCAGTCAGCGTGTTTCAACGGGGAATCGATCCCCTTTTCAACCACGCTAGCCCAGAACGCGTGCCCTATCTATGCCCGCCTACTACCACTCCCCGCATACCGACTCACGCTCGGCATCTTCCGAATCCACTTCTCCTTGCCGTCCTCCACCGCATCAACCAGCCATCTCGCCAGAGCACCCCTCTTCTGCGACAGCGACCACCCCGGCCCCCCGATATACCCCTCAAAAGTCTCGCCGTCCTCTCGGTCGGCCCTCCAGCTCGCCTCATCACTGCCTCCCGGGATTCCGGCAATCCGATACACGGTCCAGTCGATATCCTCCCCTGCCTCCTTGGCGAAAACCTCTCCGATCTTGATGACAGAAGCGTACGCCCCGCTTGCGACCACCCGGACAAACCCCACGAGCATGAGCCTGGACAGGGAAAAGGAGTCGCCCTCGACGGGGATGGAGAGGGTCCCCATGGCAAATATGCGTCGCACGCCGTGGGTGCGCATGAGAGGGAAGAGGGCACGGTAGAAGTCGGCGTAGATTTGGGGCTCGACGCCGGTCAGGATGCTTGGGCCGAGTAGGGAGATGATGACTGAGGAGCGGGAGACTGCCGTGGAGAGGGCGGTGAGGTCGCTGAGTTCCGCTTTGAGTATCTGGGGCATTGTTAGCATCTAACTCGCTGGAGATCCGGATGGTGGTGATGAGACGAGGGGGAAAGGGCTGGGAATGGCAGGAGCACGAAAAGGGGTAGGTAAGAAAGGAAAACTCGCTTCGAGGAGTGGGTTTTTAGTCAGTTCCTCGGGAATCTTGGACGGGCTCCTGGCAAACACAATGGTCTCATGCTCGCGAAAGAGAAGCTCGCGCAACAGACATATCCCTGCGGGCCCGGTGCCGCCAAAGACAAGGACTTTTCCCTTGGTCATGGTGTCCTTCAATGTGTGTGTGCAGTGATTGCAAATCCCGATGGTCCAAGTTAACGGTGTTGACGGATGCAGTTTGCTATGAGGGGTCGAGTCGACCTTTTATGAAAAGGCTGGTGGTCTGATGTCGTGATGACAAAAAGGATGATGGGGATCGGAAGCAATTTGAGTCGGCCTTGTCTTGGCGGCGGGGTTTGTCATCCCCGACGCCCCGTAACACAAAGCATTCCCGAACCAGGGGGTTGGAAATCGCTCAAGAAAGTTATCAGGCTGTATAGTAAGCTGTATAGTAAGATTGATGCCTGCTGTACTAGGTTAGGCATAGTCCTATTGAGCGAGATGCATCCCAAAACCCGGGGCGGGCTGATTTCCGCTATAACTGAGACCGAATGACGTCATGCTGTGAACCTGATTTACACTGTCCTTCTTGAAGGGACCTTCTTAGACGAGACCACCGCAAATACTTCCAAATACCGTGAGAAAGTGGCATAAGACATTCGCCATCTAATAATATCAGAGGGTAATTTTTTTTTTTTTTTTTTTCACGTTACACCATCCCCTCCAAAATTTTGAAAACAAAAACACCCAAAACGCCACCATGGGCTCCATCCCCGAGAGTAACAATACGGCAAGCCCAGCGCCGGCACAACAATCAATAGGCGACACCGCCCAAACCGACATCCACCGCGGCCACCGCTGGATCTGGTTCATCACGGGACCGACCGCCTGCGGCAAGACAACCATCGCGGAAGCCCTAGCCGACGACGTTGGATTCACGTTCATCGAAGGCGACGACGTAAGCCTTCCTCCCCCTCTACTTATCTCCCTACCCGTCCTACATCCTAACACACACGCCCAGTTCCACACCCGCGCCAGCGTCCAAAAAATGGCCCACGGCTCGCCGCTGACGGACACAGACCGCGCGGGCTGGCTGGCGGCGCTACGGAAACACGAGACGGCACGGCCGGCGGGGGCGGCGGCCGACGCGCCGCTGCCGCACCTGGTCATGACGTGCTCGGCGCTAAAGCGGGGGTACCGCGACGTGCTGCGGGCGGGCGGGGCGCACGCAGGTGATCTGCGCATCCGGTTCGTGCTGCTGGACGCGCCCGAGGCGGAGCTGGTGCGGCGCGCGGCCGGGCGGGGCGGGCACTTTGCCGGGCCCGAGCTGGTAAGATCGCAGATGGCGGTGTTGGAGAGGCCCGGGGATGGGGAGGGGGATGTGGTGGTGGTGGATACCGAGGGGAGGGGGGTCGGGGATACGGTTAGGGAGGTGGGGGTGAGGGTGAGGGAGGTGATGATGGGGGAGGATGGGAGTTATTTGAAGGTGTTGTGAGGGAGGGGAGCACTGCCTGCGAGGGAACGATTGAATATAAGATTATTGAATATTAGACACTATTAGATACTGTAAACAATCTATAAAGATGCGCACATCTCTAACTCTCTATCCCTCATCTCCTATTCATCTAACTAAACACCCCCTACCAGCATGCAGACTGCTTGCTCTAGTCAACTGCCTTGACATCCTCATAGCACTGCGCCTCCACGATAGTCTCCCCCTCGTAGACCGCCGGGATGTCCGTCAGCTCGCCGGCGCACTGGGGGAGGAGCTTGACAGCAACACAATCGGCGGGCACATTGGACTCGTCAGTGAGGGTGAGCCCGGCAAGGGTGAAGGCGGTGGAGAGCATCTTGAGTTTTTGAAGGGGGATGCTGTAGCTGAAATGTGACTTAACTTGGAGGTAAAGTTGTGATGTTGAGTTGCTAGAAGCTGGTGATGTTGTTGAGGATGCTGTTGCTGATGATGTTGTTGAGGATGCTGTTGCTGATGATGTTGATGAAGGTGCTGTTGCTGATGAGTTCAAGTTGTGCTGAAATTCAGGGCCATGACGGCGCTTCGCAAAACCCCTTTCTCCTCCATCATGACCATGACTTCATTTTGAGGCACACCAGCTCAAGCGAACGCACATATGAGACCTGTGACTACTGCCAGGTCCGGAAATGAAAAATTTCCAAGACCTCTGCATCCGCTGGGCAGTAATTACTTCTTGGTCTGCCGCCCCCTTTTACGAATACCAAGCCCCGTTGTTAGCGAATCCAGCCCCTTGGAACGTTGCATGCCTTGGAAAGTGTTTGTAGTCAATGGACCATCAACGCTGAAATTTATCAGGCCGGTGCTCAAGCCCGAGTTATTATCATGACAAAAAATACCAACTCGCTGCCAGGTAGGTTTCCACCCAGGCGGCGCTTCCTCCGCTCCAAGTGCCAGCAAAACTCAATGACTCAAAATCTCCACAATCAATATAGTTTCATGACTCTGCCCCCCCTCCGCCCAAAGCCCTACAGTCCCTCTTACATGCAGCAGCATAGTCTATATCTATGCTGCCCTGTACTCACCCCTGGCGGCCCTCTCACAAACCGACTTGAGCGTCTCAGCCCCCCACTCAAAGTCGTCCACGTCCAGGTAGACTTGGGCCGAGAAGCGGGCCCACCAGCGGCCGCGGTAGACAAACAGGGCCAGGAACGTCTTGTGCTCGGCCATCAGCGTGTCCAACATCCAGTTAGTCACAGCGCCGGCCTCGGCAAACGGCACGACTGGCAGCGCCGCCACGTCCTCGTCGGGCGTCTTGGCCTCCTCGACCCCGTCCGCCTCCTCCGGGTCGGCCCCCACCGCCAGGGGCAACGCCACGTTGACCATGGCCGACCCGGTCAGCGTACCCGCGGCGTTCTCGAGCATCTTAGTCCCCAGAATCTGCGCCGCCCGCGCCCCGCCCGCGCGCGCCAGGTCCCGCTGGTACGCCAGCACGCGCGCCTCGCCGCCCAGCACCTCGTCGCGCCAGCGGATGCTGTCGGCGACGCAGAGGTATGGCGCGTTGTCGAGGGTGCCGACGAACTCGAACCCCGTGACAAAGACCGACTTGGAGCTCGGCGGCAGCGGGTTCAGCCGCTTGGGGCCCTCGACGGGCTCGAAGCCGTGCGATGTCGGGACCGTGGAGCGGATTAGCGGCTGGTTGCGCAGCGGCACGTAGAACACGGCGCAGCCGCGCGGGACGTGCAGCCACTTGTGGCAGTTGCTAACAAAAAAGTCGGGGTCGAGCGCGCTGAGGTCGAGCGGCACCATGCCGATGCCCTGGGCGCCGTCAATGAGCGAGAGCACGCCGGCGGCGCGGCAGGCGGCCGCCACGGCCGGGTAGGGGAAGCACACGCCGGGCAGGGACGAGACGACGTCGAAGAGGCAGATGCGCGGGCGGCGGGAGGCGGCGCGGGAGGCGGCGACGGCGGCTTCGAAGGCCGCGAGCACCGACGCGTCCTCGCACGGGTACGAAAGCGGGATGCAGCGCGACGAGGCGCGGCCGTAGCTGCTCTCGACCACGTAGTCGACCGTCTTGCCGCAGCCGCCGTACAGGGTGTCGAAGTAGAGGATCTCGTCCTTGCCGTCGGCGTCCCACACCATGCTGCGCAGCACCGTGTTGACGCCCATGGTGGCGTTAGACACGAAAACGACCGTCTCGACGGGCGCGTTGAGCACGCCGGCCACGGCCGCGCGCGACTCGTCCAGGAGCCGGGGGTACTCGTAGCGGATGAATGGGTCGGGCTGAGCTTCTGCTCGGTCCTGGTACTCGCGCTGCTTGGCTTGGATGGCCCGCGGGATTGTCCCAAAGGAGCCTGTGGGTGTCAGTGTGAGCTTTCGCTGATATCGAGGCCCGGGGCTGTGACTCACCGTGGTTGAGGTTGTGGTACTCTGGGTCGATGAGGAACTGTTTTCGAAGTTCCTTTCCAAACCTCACCTTGCCGTCCTGGCCCGCAAGGACATCTGTCTTGCTCCTCACCGGGAGGTCGCTTGCCGTGTTGCTACCCATTGTGGGTTTTGTGTAGGTGGATGTGGATGTGGATGTGGATGTGGATGTGGATGTGGATGTGTTGAGGTATGGAATAAGTTATGCCACACCTTCTATCTTCCAGGGCGCGGTAGATATAGAGAGAATCCACGCTGTAGGTGGAGTGTTGGTTGAGTCATGATGGCCACCCCACAGGCTAGCTGATAAGACCCATGCACTAGGTCTTGATGCGGCAACCGAAGCGCGGATGAAGAACGGGGGCGGCTCGGAATATGCCTGCAGATGCATGCACAGTTGAAGCTGGACGACACTCTCCCCCCGCATATTCTGGCTGCGCTCCTGGTTGCATCGTGTGCATGTATCTGGCAGGGCGCGGCCGGCATGTGTCGTTGTGATTGATCAATGGGCCCTCAGTAAACACCGTCCCAAAAGCCGGCGCAACCCGATAATAAACCGGGCCCCTTTTTCGTCCGCCGATGAACGGCGCCAAGGAGCGGGGATCAGCACGGCCTGATAGCGCTCCCGACCGGGCGCACAGCTGAGACTCGGGACAGCCTCTGGTTTGTCAGTCCTAAAGATTCTAAACCAGTGACACCAAGTTTCCAAGACGGCTGTTTCTAAGGGCCACCACCCCCTCATAGTGCCGACATCATGGGAGATTGGATGCAATGGATATGAACAATCCTCTTGATGTTTGCTTGAGTGCAAAAAAAAGCAGTTAGAGTTATCAGGGTGCATCCATCGGGGGGGGGGGGGGGGAGGGGTCAGTGGAGCAAACGTGTACGATACGACTGGGTGAGACTCGGACTCAGTCTGAAATCTCAATGATCTCGGGACCCCCGGGCTGCAGGGCCAGTATCCTCTTCTCCAGCCAGGCATGGTATCCTGCAAACATGGCGACACCCAGCCAACCCTCACAGAACCTCAGCAGGGCCTTGTATCGGTCCAGCACCATCTGCTCCTCGGTGTCCCTGGAGACTGGCACCATGGCCTTGGAGATCTTGGACAGGCAGACGGCACAGAGATACGGCGGCTGCCGGACATCCTCGGCCATGCCCGCCGTGCTCTGCATGACGCACGCATAATACGAGCAGTGGGCAAGGCAGTGGCAATGGCCCAGCTCGTGCGACACGGTCCTGGCCACGCGCGAAAACCACAGCCCGCCGAGATCCGTCTCCGGCGCCGGCGCAGCCCTCGCCGCCTGCACCGCCGCCCCCAGCGGTGTGTCCTCCACCCTCGCGTCCCTCCCCGTCCTCTGCCCCCCGGCCCCGCTTGCCTCCCCCAACACCCTCCTGACGTACTCGACACAATGACTACCGGGCCACATGTGCTCCCTGTCGACGGCCTCCCCATCCAGCGCAGGGTGATACCTCGCCGTCGACACCACCGCGACCCGACTCCCACCATACGCGCGCCCGCAGCAGAAATCATCCTCGTCGTCCTCATACAGATCATGATCCGTCATCAGCACAACGGCGTACGCATCCGCAGGCAGCGTCTCGATGGCCGCGTCCAGCACGTCGTTGAGATTTAGCTGGCGCGAGAACGCGCCGTCGGGACACGCGCGGGTGCGGATGCGCGTGACCACGCCGGCGGCGCCGAGCTGCAGCCCGACGAAGGCGGGCGCGCGGGCGCTCGACCGGACGGCACCCCCGCCCTCGCGCCAGGGCACAAAGGCCACCCTGCCGCGCAGCAGCTTGACGGGCAGCGGATGGTAGAAGGCGGCGAGGTAGGCGAGTATGTCGGCGGCGCGGGGGGGGTTCGCGGCCAGGTTGGCGGGGACGCCGGGCGGGCGGGAGGGGGCCGTCCAGGATTGCATAAAGGCGACGGCCGCGGCGAGGGAGGGCGTCGGCGCCACGTAGATGGTCTGCCGCGCGGGCGTGATGGCGTTGCGCGCCTTCTCGTGCGTCCATGACCGCAGGCTCTGCGGCGGGTCGGTTGGGTCCAGCGCCAGCGCGTCGTCTGGGAGTACCAGCGGGCCGGGGAAGGTGTGGGCCCAGAGTGCGTCTTCGGCGGGGGATGGTTTGGCGTTTTTGGCGCTGACGCGACCTGAGGGCGTTGCTGCGGCTTTGCGCTTCGCTAGCGACGGCCATGCGAAGCCGGCTTCTTTGGCGTGCGACGACACGTCAGTCTGGAGCGATGGGTGGCTGCACGCGCTCGAAGGAGGAGCCATTTTGGGGTGTTGGCGGAAGGTGCAAAATGGGGTTCTTGCCAAAGATGCAAGGTGGTGTTCAGGTGCCAGTGTCGATGCCAAGTGCATGGGACATTTACAAGGTACCACCAATGAGTGAGGTAAACAAGTCCAGGCAGCAGCTCACGGCCACCCTAATAAATAATAATAACCCAACCTCAACCCCACCCATTCTCGCTTATTACCATGATAAATACTACCAAACCCCGTGGAAAATATACCCGAAGAAGCCAACCATGGCTACTATCGGGAGAAGCGTCAGAAAAAGAGAGCAGTGTCAACAGGTTCATAGGGCATCGGAAACTCATCCCGAGAGGAGGAAAATTGCCATGCCTTGCCCGTCTCCAACCACATGCCCACGGTTCCAAATGATTGGAAGGTGACATTGAGCACGAAAAGTGCGCCGAGGGTAATGCCGAGTCCTCGTGTGGTTTTCGGGGCGAGTCGTTTTGCGGACTGAATAGAGCAATGCAATGCACCAAGGTAGCCCCATATTATAAGGGCTTACCAGCAGCACGGCGTGGCGCCTGGACAACACCGACAACCGAGTATCAGCAAGAGGGCATGGGAATCTCGAGACCCGGTCTCTGGCTCCATCAGATCAGGGATCGAGGGCTGCACTGGGAGCAGGTCGACAAGGGCGTCGCACGCTACCCACATGGTCCTGGGCATCGCTGTGCATCCAAGTCCGGTGGATGGACAACCGCCCGCCAATTGCCAACTGACACCTCACACTGTAGAGGCCTCAAAGTGCCGCCACTACCGACATTAGCAGCGCCGCTGTTCTCAACCTAACCTGGGCCGAGATGAGCTCTACCAGCAAACCCCCCCCACCCCCCCCCCCCCCCCCATCCTCGGCGATGGCCACCCCGGATGCGCAGGTGATGGTTCTCTGCCTCGAGGCCAAACTGCAGCGCGTGATACTCGGCCCATTATTCAGCAGTGAGGAAGACAGGCAGATCGCCACCTGCAAGCCGTCCCAGTCCCCGGGCCACAAGAGCCTTGACAGGGCTCTCCCACAGACTGTTCCAATTTTCAGCCCTATCGCCCCTACCTTGAGACGCTGCGGCGAGCATTGCGTATGGTACGCTCTGTGCGTTGAGGAAAGAGCATATCTGCAAGAGGCGAGCAGCAACGGGGTGATTCTTGTTCAAAAACGCGAACGAGACCTCCCACGTGGAAAAGACGGCATACTGGTAGTTCCCGACGGATATTGGCCGCCTGTTTCTCAGCAGTCGGACCTTTTGGGCCTTGTATAACTAAAGGTACTTCTTTGGCGAAATCTTGACGGTTGTGAGGTACGGTACGAACCCGCCTGGACGATAGCCAGGGGTAGACCACCGAGCTCCTCGACGATCAACCGGCAAAACCTTTTGTCTTGAACATCCAGAGAATATTAGTCACGGTTGCAATGAAACGTGCTCTTGATGCTGGAGCGGCCTTGAAAGTGGTTGAGCCAACCTTCCGGGGTCTCGTAGCCTCCTCCCAACTGCTGCAGTACTGCATCAGCCTCATCCACCGGCAGCGGCTTGACCTCTAAGCTTGGACCGAGGAGGATGGACTGGGTCTGACGAGATGTGGTAAGTATGTCGCTCCCAGGCGTACGGGGGAAATAGCTTGGAAGGCTGATGGCCTCGAGATCGTAGGTATGCCTTGTCAAAGACGAGGAGCCATCCGCCGTTCTCAGGTCTCGCCAACCAAGTTTTCATGGCATTGACGACAGCTTTCCGTAATACCGTATCGTTGGCGGTCACCTGGCCTGTTGCAGGGTCTACGACAGACGCGGGACCGAGATCATAGCCAATCCTCGGGAAGTTGATAGCCGTACCCCGGACATGGGCCGCCCAGTCAACCAAACATTGCGCCATCTCGGCGAAGTTGTATTCAATAGAAGCCTCGGTGCTGGCATCAAACCAAAATATGGCTCGGGATGCTAAAGAATCTTGAAAAGCGCATCGCAGCCCAATCTGTGTCTTGCCATCCCGCCGAGACCGTAAAGACCGCTAGCCGTTGGGTTCCTGGGGCCTTTCCGGCCTCAGAAAAAGATTTCCTGATTCAAGACAGCTCGTCATCGCGACTGCGGAAGTTCCTATGCGGTACCAACGGTAACATCTTATCGGGAAGCCGGGCGTTTTGTGGACTGATTTGTTCTCGCGGCCAAAAGACGCCTCCACCTCCCCCCTTCTTGCGGACTCATCGCTTCTGCCACCGATAACGCTACCGGACCTCAAGCTGAAATCTTTCCAGAAAACAGACTTCCGCTTGGGCTCGGCGGTTGACCAAGTGCGGCAAGCATGCCCCCGAAACCCATGAACAAAAACGATGGTGGATTCGAGGCATTTTTTTAGTCTGTCTAGCACCCACCACGGGTGGAGGATATGACCTACTCGGCCGCCGGGTTGTCACAGCTGTACACGACCTCAATGCAATATTTCACGTGCGCCATCATGAGGAATAGAGCAAAAGTGACAAAATTGCATTGTTGAATATTTTGTCTTGACCAAACATCTTCCGTGATGGCAGCCTTGCGATGTGGTTTTCAGCTGACCCGGACCGAGCGCGACATGGAACGGTGTGGCTATTTTTAGCCCGCCCACCAACCTGTTCTGTCCAGCGACGATGATCATGCAAACCGCCACCGACGCACTAGCCATGGCAAGGGCATGCCATGGCGAGAGGTATGTCTGGCAGTGTTTCAAGTCAAGGGTAGTATTCTTTAATTTACCAGTTTTACCCCATGTTCTGCTCTGCGTTCCATGATGCTTCGCACTCGCACTCGGGCCATGGGCAAACCGAATGCCGATTACTCCGTACGGCTTTCCATTATCCCGCCCCAGGCCTATATACACAAGGCATACACAACTGGCGTTCCTGGGTTATCACAATATTCAACAACTACTACGACTTGAACTTCAGCAGTCATCCGCCCTCACCATCCTCTCAGTTGTCCAGGCTGCATCAATCGGCGCCATAAGCCTTCAATCCATTATTTTTGAGCCCTTTCATCGTCTCCTGCCCAGAGTAGTCCAAATGGGCCCCTCTCGGAAGACGGTCCTTGTCACGGGCGCCACGGGCAAGCAGGGCGGTGCTCTCATCCAGCACCTTCTTCAAGCCAATCAGGACACAGACACGACCGCCTTCAACATAATTGCTTTGACGCGCGACGTCACCAGCACCCGTGCCCTGAAGCTCGGCGCCCATTTCAATGTCTCCGTCGTAGGCGGTGACATGAGCGAGCCCGAGGCCGTCTTCCAAAAGGTCGGGCCGGTGTGGGGCGTCTACAGCGTCCAGGTCAACTCGAACGACGAGGAGGCCCAAGGGGTGGCCTGGGTCGACGCGGCCGTCGCGCACGACGTGCGCCACTTTGTCTACTCGTCGGGCGACCGGGGGGGCCCCGAGAAGTCGGCCGTCACGCCCACCGATGTCAAGAACTTCGCTGCCAAGTTCCGGATCGAGAAGCACCTCGAGGAAAGGGCCGCGTCCAGCCCCCAGCAGATGACGTACACCATCCTCCGTCCCGTCACCTTTTTCGAAAATCTCACGGCCGATGTCCACGGCAAGGGCTTTGCGCGCATGTGGGAGCAAATGGGCGATAAGACGCTGCAGTTTGTCTCCACCCAGGACATTGGCTGGTTCGCGGCCAATGCCTTCCTACGTCCCAGCGACTTCCGAAATGTTGCCGTGACGTTGGTAGGCGACGAGCTGACCCAGGCCGAGGCCGATGTTTTGTTCAAGGCCGCCGTTGGGCTTCCCATGCCGCTAGCCCCTTGTCCTGTGGCTTCTGCCGTCAAGTTCTTCCTGAGAGGTACCGTCGGCGATATGTTCCGTTGGTTTGAGAAAGAAGGCTATGGGGGCGATGTGGCATTTTGCCGTCAACTACAACCTGGAATGATGGATTTCAAGGCTTGGATCACGGCGAACAAAGGGCAGTTTTCTGACTAAAGCCAATGTAAACGGGGCACTAAAGGAATTCACGCTGGTAGCAGGTGTCTAGCAGAGAATGACTCAGGGAGAATGTAGCCAACCGGGTCTACTAAGAGATCCTCCGTCTGGGAGGATTTGCTTTTGACGGATTAGGGTCGAGGGAGGGGTGCAGACTTGAAATTATTTAATCGTACACCTCCTGAGGTGGCCGAAAGTCGGCAGAGAATTGGCAGGGAAACGATATTACATGATATACCGTTTTATCTTGGTTCTATTGACCAGCCCAAGCCTCAAACCTCCGATACCCCCATGTGTCTCACCCAGACCATGACCCTCACCCTTGAAGCAGCATCAAGCCGAACTGTCAACAATCAGTTGCCCCTCCCTCTGTTTCAACTGCCGTGCTGGATGCGGCACTGTTCAAAGTAGCCACCGTAAAGTCCTGCGGTGGTGAGAAGCCTCCAGCTCCATGCCAGGGTTCCGTCGAAGCGTCCTCGAGTAGCCACCTGCGCATTGCGGGAGGGACATGGCTGTATTTGTTTGCAGTTTGAGGAAGGAATAGTGATGGTTGTGGTTTTGTTTGTGGCCGTTTCTCTTTTATTTGATGTGTTTCTATCTGTATTTCATTCTCCAGGGGTGCTGTTAGGCTGGTATGATCGGGTATTTCTGAAAGATGTTGGGGGATATTGAGAGCGTCCAGTTCTTGAGTCCATGTGCCCATGTGTTGGAAGAGTAAGCCCGACTCTCGTTGGCTGGCTGGATGATGTAAGAATGCCATTTTGAGCGGGATTTTTTTTCTGATGTCAATACATGGAAATTGAGAAATTCCAACTCATAGAGGGCCTTGGTCAGCATTCTTATCCTCCGTCCATCAACATATTGATGAGTCTGTGCTGGACATTGTCTTTCTCCCTTTTGGGAAAAGGGAGATTCAGATGCTTTGCCAGATCCTGATTGTGTGCCCTTTTGCCACAAATTCAGATGTCGCAGTTTTACACGTGGCAACCCTGCTCATTCCGCCAGGAACAGCTTTGCGGGACGCCAACTGGACCGGAACAAAAATGTTGGGAAAAGGCGTGATTGGCTGCCTTGCTGGGCCCGACATTGACATTTCTAGATTTGGCGAAGGGAAAATGGTGGGCTTGGCGATAGTGTCCCTTTGGCGTCCTTTTGGGTGGCAATTGTGCTATGTTTATGCCATGTTATGCACTGGGACGGCTCGCACACACATGTGTGGAGCGATCGGTGTGGGGGGGCTTGGTGTTGTGCATCCCGCAGCAGGCGCGGCCAAAAGAGGACGAGGGAATTTCCAATTGCCAGAACGGGTTTGGCGCGAGGCGGTCTTGGGGATGTGGTTGGCTGGCGGGAGGCAGTTGCCTTGGGCCGCCCTGAGGTCGCCCACGCCAGTCATGTGGACCGCTGACAGCATCAGGGGGGCGCGTCGCCAACCGACGCTGGTGTGCCTCAAAACCGGGAGGGGAAGGAACTTCCCAGGCATCGGATTTCCTTCAACATCGACGCCTCCCAACTGCCAGTCCAAATGCTTTTTTTCCCCCTTTGACACCCAGGATTACGGGGTCCCATAGTATTGTTAGACTTTTGAACTGTCCCGTTTCTCTTTCCTTTTCCCCATCTCAGACCCTGGTTGCCAAGGCCAGAGCCTTGCGTTTCCTCAGGCAGCATGCCACTCCAACAGCTTGTCTGGAAAACAGCCCCAGCAGTCCCACGGGCAAAGCCTTTGCCTGCTGAGAAATGGGAAGAACATCGAGAAGTCCTGTGCGATCTATATACGCGGATGACGCTAGAAGACCTCATGAGGTTTATGCAGACCAGGCACAAGTTCTCACCGTCGTGAGTTCCCATCCCGAGCCGTCTCAAGACCCAAGTCTTCAAGCTATAATAACTCCCTTCAGGCGTTGGAACTGACTCCCTCTAGGCGAAAGCAGTATGTGCTTCAGTTTGAAAGATGGGGGGTGCACAAATACAAACGCTCGCATGCCGCCTCGAATGCCGCAGAGTCAAGCAATGATATCACCGAGTCTGGAACTTCAGACGTTTCTCCCGCTTCAGACCTGCCACGGCACGTCCTGGCAGCCAGGTCTAAAAGACGACCGCCACCGCCGCCCTCGAAAGAAAGACAGGCGTCCCCTGCCACTTACCCAGGTGCGCAATCGTCCTCCATCGATCCAACACAGCAACTTAGACCCAGCGAGAAATTAGAGACCCGCCCGCCACCGCCACCGCCTAAGAAGCGGCAAAAGCTAGAGACTTTCGTGTTACAAAAAGAATCGCAAAAGGAGTGGGGAAATATCGGGGAAGCATTCAGCTCCAGCAGCAACATCAATTCCAACACCAACACCAACAGCATCAGCGATAGCAACGGCAACAGCAACACATCCCTGGCCTCCCCAGACACCTCAATGACCGACCTTGACTTTCCATCCGCCTCTAGCCGTCCTGAATCCCAAAGTCCAGGCAACACCCTTGAACAAACCGAACAGGTTGAGAAGAACATGGCCGATATCCGCTCCCGTCAGCAGACATGGTTATTCCCAGTCTCCCTCAGTATCGAGACGTGGCGGGGCCAGTCGGACTCAATCACGCACACCCGTGCATCCAGCTCCGAGGAACACCAAATCCGCCCTCCGAGCTTGCGAGGCATCACTCCCGAGTCAACAGGGCTCGCCGACATCAGCCCGGACCCGACGGGGCTCTTGCACAGCTCCAGGTCCAAAGGAAAAGGGGTAGACTACAGCGAGTGGAGCCCGAGATCTAGCCAACGCCGTTCTACCAGCAGAGAAGAGCCTCTCTCTGTCGCCGTGATCGACTGCTCCGAGCCAGCCGACACCTTCTCGTACGACCAAATTCTCACCATCAACATCACCGCCGACCTTCTCCTCCACACGCACTGCTACCAGGATGCCTTTGAACTCTACGTCCTACTCGTCAAGTGGACCCAGGCCCGGCCATCATGCAAATTTGTCGACGAGCTGGCCACCTACGCCGTGCTCGGTTGCGCTCGGTCGGCCATTACCGACGCCCATATCAGCATCACGCAAAATCTGCTGAACCAGCGGCTGGCTCGCCGCCCAGCCTACGCCGTCGATACGGCGGAGACCTTCCTGTGCCGGTCCATCTTGTCAAACTTGTACTGGCGCAACGGGGACAAAGCCAATGCTCAAATCCACAAGAACCTAGCGCTCAGGTCCCAAATGGTTGAGACCCGGTCTCTGTCCTGCCTGGCAGACCTCCCCAACAGATCACTGCACCTCGTGACGTACCAAGTCCTCACCCAGGTTCTCGTCGACGAGGGCGGGCGGGCCTGCATCCCTGCCATCAAAGACTCCATGGTCTGCCTCCCAAAAGGCCCTTTCGGATACTCCCGGGGCAAGCTCAGCAACAGCGTCCTGCGCGACTGCCTGTCCTGGCTGCAACATGCCATCTCCTCGCGCAGCATCGACGCATCGTGGAAGAACCTGCGGACCCTCGACGGCAAGAACAGCCTGCGCACCGGGTTCGTCACTCTCTTCTGCACCATCTGGGGGGCGCTGCGCCAGCGCATCGAGGCGAACAAGGTGCCCTCGTGGGCGCAAGAAGCGCAATTCTCGCTCGGCATCTCCCCGACGGAAACCCTGGCGGCCATAACCATCGTCCTCCAGCACAACGCAGCCTCGGAGCTGCGCATCATCGGAGCCGATTTCCCCTACCACTACCTCGACGAGGTCCGCAAAGCAGTCGATAAAGCCCTGCTCCTCCCGCCCCTCAAGCTCGCCACCACCTTCCTCGACGCCCTCGGCGACATCAAACGCCTCTTCCGCCCGGGCGCCACGACGGAGCAAAAAGCCTACAATACGCTGGCGCGCGACTACGTGCGCGCCTTTGTACAGAAGCAGCTGCACCTGACCCTGCCCCCGATGATGATCCCCACCACCACCACCACCACTACTACCACCGCCACCCAGGACCGCGCGGCCTTCATGGCGCCCCAAACCGACCACGGCAGCGCCGTCGGCAATGGGTCGGACCTGTTCCCCGCCTTCGCCGAGTCGCTACGCTCGCGCGACCTGCAGTCCATGGAGGCGCTGCGCGAGCACATTGACGACGGGCTGCAGGCGGCGCTGAGCAAGATGTCGCTGGAGCTGCCGTCGGCGGCGCTCCACGGGGGCAGCGGTGGCGGGGAGGGGGCGAGCTCGATTGTGTCGTGGCGGAGTCTGGAGGGTGGGCTTCAAGGATTTGGGCCGTTTGCCGGGAGTGGAAGCGGGGGGTTCGGGAGCCTGGTGTCGGTTGTGCCTGGGGAGGCGGGGGTAGTGGGCAGGGGGGTGGTGGAGATGTTGAGGGGGAGGTTGGGGGAGGTCGAGGAGGTGGTTGGGGGTTGGAGGCAGGCGGTGCATTGATTTGGGGTGGGCTTGCATTATCACGGCTGCGCGGACTGTGTTGGGGACGGGGCGTCGATATTGAATTGGATTAGACTGGGCTGGTTCTTGGTAAGGCGTTCAAAAGGGTTAACGAAAGGGACTTGATAGGGGGGCACTACCCTTTTGATACGGGCTACCCTTTTGATACGGGCTACCCTTTTGATACGGGGGCACTATCGGGGGCACTTGACTGCAGGGTTAGGGTTATGTATAGTGAAAATCGACTCCTGATATTCACCACTTTCAAACTCCCAAACGGAGGGGGTATGCCAATCAAGGTGCAACCCCTCCATGCCAGCCAAAGGATGATGCTATTCCCAGTGGCAGATCTGGTGTGCAAGGAAGGCCAATACAGATATCAGAAGAGGAGGATGAAGAGGAGGATAATACACAGGGCATGTAGGAAAAGGAGGGCACACAAGAAGGCCAGGGCATACAGGTCCAGGGGCAGGCACCCAAGAAGGCCAGGGGTCGGTCACGTGGATCCAAGAACCGCAACACCAAGCCAACTATCACGAACCCTACGCCAGTGCCAGAGCCCTCGCCGGTGCCGGAGCTATCGCCAGTGCCCAGGGCCAGGCTTGTCATCAAGCCAACGCCCAGGAGGGGCTTAATGATCAGTGGCAGAACACAGGAGCCAGCCACCGGCCAAAAAAGGCGTGCACCCGCCCCTCCAGAGCCTCCCGTCACCAAGAGGACCACTCGCAGCGGTCGGGAGATGAGGCCGACGGCTTGGGCACTAGGATTGGATTGATTCTAGGCCCGGGATAGTGTTATTCATCGTGTTGGCACGTCAAATACTACAGATTCGGCGTTTCCAGGGCACAGGGCCTCTCAATTCAATTGTGTGGCACTCCAAGGAGGGCGGATTTGACAATGTTGATGGTTGCTGTTTTGCGGTTTTTACAGAGTCAATTGACACACCGGCCTTATAACACTTTTTTTGTATGGTATTTTTAGTGGTTCCAATGCAGGGGGGGGGGGGGGGGGGGGGGGTGTTCCTACGAAGCATGACCGGCAGAATTGACCAAGTGCCCCCCGATAGTGCCCCCCCTATCAAGTCCCTAACGAAAAAGGGATGGAAGGAATCAAGACTATTTATGTTCACTCATTTCGACAACCCTTGAGCCACAAATCGTGACTTCTTCATGTCAGGCTCCTTCATCACAGCCCCGGCGTCCTCCACTGATTCGAGGGCAGCCTTGCGACCTCGCACAAAGATATCGTCTTCGTACGCCTTGATCGCAGCCTGAAGTGTGATGCCTTCCTCTTTGACCTTGACCAGCTCGTTGATGAGGCTGCTAACATCGGCTAGGGCGTGGTTGAGCCCCTGGCCACGATCTGTTTCCGTCAGCACATGCATTCGCTAATCCAGGGGATGGTCAGGGGTGGCGGCTTACTCGGTAGCACGGAATGGGCGGCATCCCCGGCCAGAATCACCCTCCCGCCCCGGCTGTCCCATGGAACAGTCGCCCAGTAGTGCATCTGGCTGACGACAAAGCGTGCGCTATCGGGTTGAATCCAGTGCACGGCAGAGCGGAACGGGTCGTGGATAGCAGGATTGGCCGTGACCTCCTTGATCTTCTCGACGGCCTCCGGGCCCTCTAGAAAGTCTGTCTGGCCCCTCCACGATCGCACGATCTGGAATGAGTAGGTCGACGGGTCCTCGCGGTCGGCAAGATCTTGCGCTGCGACGTCGCCTCTTGTCAGCCGCTTCCCGCAGGCATTAGGAGCGTACACAGACTTACTCGCGATGAGAATCATACCCTCTCCCGGCGTGATGCTCACCGAGCATACCGGGTGCTTGGACCGAAGAGCCTCAGACTTTTCCGCCGACTCGTACTTGACGATGCCGTTGGCAATGGCGAACTCGGACGCCGTCGGCTTGCTCGCTTCCTCGCCGACGAGCCACGGGCGGATTCTGGACTTGGCCCCATCGGCCCCGACGACCAGGTCGGCGGTCGCCGTCTCCCCATCCTCCAGCACGATGGTGACCGGGCCCTCCGAGCCGCCCACCTGCAGGTCCACGACCCCCTTGCCGCAGCGGATGTCCAGGCCTTTGGCGCAGGCCTTCCGGAGCCGCGTCCTGGACATGCGGCGGAAGGGCGCCGCGACCTCGAACTGCAGGTCGCCCGTCAGCCCGTTGAAGAACGGGATGGTCTCCTTCTCCTGGTTGTATGGGTAGCTCGGGTCGGCGTAGGCGGAGGGCAGGTCGTCGAGAATCTCGTCGGGGAGCATCTTGCGCAGGGTCGGCAGCGCCCAGTGGATGATCATGGTCCACTCTCGAGGCTTCTCGCCGATGTATTTCTCTTTTTCATAGACGACTACCTCGTAGCCATTCTGTTAGGTGTTTAAGTGTTAGCAACTGTCTTTGTTGTCTGGATAGACGATATAGGTGGCCTAGAGGAAAATGCGCTCATTCGCACCTTTTGAAGGCCCTGGGCTAGAATCAATCCACAGACACCAGCACCAATGATGGCCACCTGCGGCAGTGTATTCTTCTGTTCTCCCATCGTGTGCCGACTTAAGGGTTAGTTTTCGAGGGTAAATTTTGATTGCTAGGTCGTATCCAGCTGCGTCGTGCCGTGCGAATAGATGGCGCGAGCCTTGGGGAAAAAGTAGCGCCCTGGGCGTAGGTATTATAAATGCGATCATGCCGTCGGTGGCCGATCTGGCACTCGACCGTCGACATGAGCTGTTCGTGGCTGCGGCGAAGTCGGGGAGGAGCGGACGTGGGCGATTGCTGGGTCTGCGGTCCTTCCCAAGAGCAGTGTGTACCAATGCTTGGACGGCCCGGGGCGTGTTCCCATAGGCAGGATACGGCATAGTGCTGGTTACGGGGGAGCAAAAGGGGGTCCAGCCGAGCAACCACAATGTACGCAGTTGCATCCCTGCAGCAAGGTATGGGTTATCATTGCGTAGGACCCGGCTAGAAAAGTCCCAAACGGAGCTAATATTGGAGGCGTTCCACACAGACGGGAACTCCTAGTAGTACGACGGGAAGGCATACATACCTAGTCGCTGATATGGACCATTGACGGAAGCAAAGGAAGCTGGAGCAATTGCCTTGCTTAGGTACCTTACCTGTCTGTACCTTCCACGCATCTCCCTCCAAAATGAATCTGGATGTGGGGTTAGGTTGCTGGGTTCGAGGTTTTGATGGCCGGAGTAGGAGCTGGTGCCGCCAAGACTTATCAGAAACTCTCTGAACAGCAACGTACCGGTATTCTGAAAAAGTAAACGAGTTCATGGTGTTCAACAGGGGATCATAGAGACAAATAGTGTTCGACCGCGAACTCACCCCTCGTGGTTGAGAGGATGTGTGAGCACATCAGCCACACTCAAGCTTTCTCGCCCAACTTGGAAAGATTTGGGGCTATGGGTATCATACATACGCTTGTTGGCCGTAAAAAGAGTCAGTTGTCAAAACGACAAGGACACCTACTTGTATACCTAGTTATTAGAACTAGATTCTGGGAAGCTGAAAGTAACATTAACCCTATTGTAACTTTAAATCGCACTAGAAGAAAGCAAACTGATCACAAGGTGAAGGTTGGCATGATCATACTCCCGCTTGTTGGTGCCATTTTGTGGATGAGACTGTAGATGCAAGATCCAAACATACTGGGAAGCCTGTAGGAGATAATTACCCCAGTTATTTATTTCTAGTCATCTTTATTGGGACACAGACTTAGTTGTAGTGTCAAATCGCTAGTTTGGTAGGGAGGTTGGAAAGTCATATTTATCCTCGTCTTGGCAGCGAATGTTTGGCATTGATGTGATGTCGATTTAACTTATGAAGCCTATTTTTATAGATATTTGTGGGCAGGACAGAGCAATGGAATGCGGTGTTGGATTGTGTGGTGTTGCGGGCCAGGATTTCCCTGGCCTGCAACAGCTATCTAGGTGTGGCCCAAAGGGCACTAGCTAGGCGAGGTGGCGTGTGCGCCCTGCACCCTCGAGGTGGGGCACCACCTCCAACAATATTCGGTGATCACTGCAATTTTAGCCCCGACGGAGGGGATTGGAATGCCCCACTTTAAACTTCCCACTTGGGACTCGAAACCCATTCCACATTGCGAGCCCCAAGTGGCAGTGACCAAGCCAAAAGAAAAGTTGCACTTTTATCCTGTGACTTTGGATACGGCTCGCCTGATTTCGCCGGCCGTCATCTCTTTGTGCTATCGAACCGTCCGAGTGGACTCGTACCGGTACTATTATCAAGAGCTGGGACATCAGTGCTAGGTATATACCATCAACGTCGCGAATCAGCGCCCGGGGGGTTTTGCTCGGTGACAACAACACTCACAGCATGTCTCCAAGCCTTGTGTGTTATACGGGAGTGTTTGGAACTATTCAGGCCAGAGAAAGGTTAGTAAAGAAGGTTGGTGATGTTTATGAAAAGTGTGAACGTTTGGAGCGGGAAATGCCGCGACCAAGTATAGCGGCCCGGGGTCGTTGCGTCGATAGCGGCATGTGTCGGCGAACAACGGGAGTAATTTAAGATGGCGTTGCAGATTGTGGGAAAAATTGTCATGGACGGCAGGAAGCACCAGTCAGGGAATTCGAATGGGTAATCGCGGGCGAGACACCTGGGGGGATATAATCGCGCCTTCCACGTTCCAATCGCGAGCGACATGGTTGGAATCATTTTGGATGACCTAATTGCAATGCAACACGTCCGGAGTTGCTTTGGAGCGCTGAAGTAATAGGTCGGTAGGTGAGTCAGGCTTGCATCGGCGGGGAAAGAGCGTCAAAGAGCGGAAGTGACGACCTACGGGAATAGCACGATGCAGCTACGGAGTAATCCAACAGGGGAATTGAATCCCTTGTCTCAGTAGACAATCCAATCCGAATTCAGGCCGACATGAAAACTGGGTTAACTCGCACCCGGGCAGGGTGGCATTATTCAGCAACGGGCAGGGGAACCCAGAGTCCGAGGAGCGCCGTGCATCTCCGGGTTCCCCTGCCCAACCAACCGAAGTCGAACCTCGACTCGTAATTTTTCGATTGCGAATCCCCCGCTATTGATGGCCTAAATAAATACGCCAGGCCCGCCCTCGCCCTCGCCCTCGCCCTCGACCATGACCTAGCAATGATGAGATCGAGACACGCGCCAAAATGCCTTCGCTCCGCACCCTCTACCCCCGGGCCGCCAACAAGCGGCTGCCGTCCAGCGATCCGGTCATGAGGAACGCCCGCTTCGCATTCTTCAAAGCAGCCGGCACCAATTTTCTCTACCTGCAATTATTATTTTTGGGGTTGTTTTGCTACATTTTTGGCTCGTTGTTTCAGCAAAACAGCCACATTCACAACATTGGGATTGTGCTAGTCGACTACGACGGCGGCGCAATCGGCGACGCGATTCGAGCGGCTTATACCGGCTTGCAGGCTACGGGGTTCCCGACGCTGACCGAGCAGTCGCCCTCCGAGTTCGAGACCACGGGCAAGCTGTGGGAGGCCGTCTGCCACACGACATATTGGGGAGCCCTCTATGTGGCCCCGGGCGCGTCCGGTCGACTTCACGATGCTTTGACCGGCGGCGCGGCGGCGTCCTCGGCGTACAATAGGACAGACGTGCTGACATATATCTGGAACGAAGCCCTGTACCCAGCCGTCGTTGACTCGGCCGTGTCCGGGAGCATCCAAGCTCTGACCGAGGCAGCTCGAATCGCCTACAGCACCGGGAATGGGACCGGGGACATCACCTCCGTCTCGGGCCCTGCTCTCAGTGTCCTGGCGAACCCGTGGGAGCTGCAATCCGTAAACATGCAGCCGACGTCGCAGGGCTCGAGGGTCATCTACAACACGGTCGTCATCATCCTCGTGCTCATCCAGGAGTTCTTCTATCTCGGCACCATCAACGGTCTCTACGCCCAGTTCAAGCTCTACGGCCGTCTCAACCCGGCCCGCATCATCGCAGTCCGGTTCCTGATTTCTCTCGCCTACACCTTTATTGGCTCGCTCTGCGTCATTGGCGCCATCTTTGCCTTCAAGTCGGGTTGGGACATCAACGGCAACCAGTTCGTCTTGTCATGGATGGCTCTCTGGCTCTTCGCGCACACCAACTTTTTGACTTTCGACATCTTTACCATCTACCTCGGTCCGCCCTTCATCCCCATGTCGCTTATCGCCTGGGTGATCCTGAACGTCACATCCGTCATCTTGCCATTCGACGTCAGCCCGGGCTTTTACCGGGTGGGATACTTGTTCCCCGCCCACGAGGTCTACCAGATCTTGACCGACATCTGGAGCCGCGGGTGCAACCCCCAGCTGCGCTACGCGCTGCCGATTCTGTTTGCATGGGAGATCCTGGGCCTCAGCCTCAGCAGCGTCGGCGTCTACCGCCGCTCCCACTACGCAGCCCTCGGAGAAGAGCGACAGACCAGGGAGTTTAAGGAGCGGCTGGATGCCGCGGTCGAGTATGAGATGTCGAGGCTGAAGAAGGAGGGCGAGAAGCAGCACCGCGAGCAGGTCGAGAAGCCCGAGCCGTCCAAGGCCGCCGAGGCCGAGCCCCACCGTGATCCCCCGAGTGGCGCTAGCGCGCCAGAGACCGACTCGGACGACTCGGACATGGAAGCTTCCATGCGCGAGGAGCTCGCCGACATCATCGAGCGCGTCAATACGCGCCAGCAACAGCGCAGACGGTCTACCCCGATCGTCAACTTTGGCCCGTCCTTCGACTTGCCCTTCAACCACGATAACGACGACGACGACGACGAAATCAGATAAAGCCCCGCTCTTGCATTGTTGGTATGGGATTGGGTTACCGATGGGGTGATGGTCTTGGTGCTTTGATTAGAGAAAAACGCGCTTACGATATTTGGGGTTCAATTGCATTGGATGGTTGGAGGTAGTAGTGACTGGTAATATGGCTGGGGTTGTGGAAAGGGATGAATTGACAGCCATATATGTATTGCTCTCTGGAGCAGAGGTTGAGGGAGCAAACAACCTCTTTTCTTTACCAAGTGTATGTTCCCTTTGGCGAATGACAAGACACAATTGCTAATATCATTTCAATACGAGTTGAGAGCCGGAAGTCAAGTCAAATGAACTGGCAGATAGAGACAGTCTTCATTCTGGTACTCGTTACTCTCGTTACTAAGGTACTCAAATAGGGACATGATAAAAACAAGCGTCGTAGAAGCCGCACAAGACTGAAGAAGAAGAAAAAAAGCTGCTTTGCCCTTTATGACATTGGACGGACGCCCTGGAGGCGCCCCATTTGCTCAAAGCAATATAACATTGGAAGCAAAGTTATTACTTGGCGTTCGATGATGGGTTCGCGATCAGCGAAGTGCCGTAAAAGGTATACGGCAGATTGTTTCCCTTCTCATCTACCGATGTGGCCTTGTTCCAGAAGTTAGGGTCCGTGTTGGAAAACCCTGCCTTGGCCTGGAAGATGGTCACAATGTCGGACCCGCCAAACTGGAAGAAGCCGACTTCTCCGCCCTTTTCAATGGTTTGCTGCGGCTGGACAGTCAGGTTGACTGACGACACCTGGGCCATGCCCATGGGGAGCACTATTTGCGTCGAGTGTCAGCCATCGATACGGTACCTAGTAAAGGGTACTGAGCCAAGAAGCGTCGGGCGATACGTACATGCCACAAGCCCAATGTCACCGTCGGTGCTGGTGCTCGTGTCGATGATGATGAGGCCGCGTGTCTGCAGGAACTGATAGCCCGACTGGTCCTGGGCAGTGATTTGAGCGTCCACGTTGCCACCTTTGACACCCCTCTTGATGCCGCGTCGAGCGCCAAGCTTGCCATCTGGGGAGGCGGTGACGTCGAGATACGCGGCATTCTGGATGACGCGGGCCTCGAGGACGGTGCCCGAGACGGGCGAGCGGAAGTGGTGGTAGTTGAAGGTGCTGAGAAACGAATGGACCCAGACGCCGCCGGCGAAGGAGCTGGCGTAGGGGCTGTCGTCCAGGAGAGCGCCAACGCTCCACGTCCAGCCCTTGGCTGTGATCAAGCCCTTGGGCTTTGGGTCGGCGGCCCCGGCGGGTATCCACGTGTTGGAGCCGTTGTCGACGGCGAAGAAGTTGTCCCACTTGCTGTCCGCCGGGTACACGGGCGTCCTGTTGTCGCCTGGGCCGGCGACCTGGCGCGGGGTTGCGAGCTGGCGCCCAAAGAACTCGTTGAAGTTGTGGAAGGCGGAGCCGTCGGGGCTCGAGCATTCCCAAACCCGATACAACGGGGAGTTGACAAAGGTTTGGAACGTCGCTGGCGTGAGCGATTGAGAATCGTCGAACCAGGTTCCCAGGACCTTGGTGAACTCGACGATCCATGCCGACAAAGGGGTCAGCCCATTGCCAACCGAGTTCGGGTAGATCTGGGTCTGATCCAGGCCCAGGGGAGGCTGGTCAAGAACAAAGTAGAAGATGATGAGCTGCTGCATAACTTCGGTCGATGCAGAGTTCTCCTGCGGCACCCACTGGAGCAAAGACGTGATGATCCAGTTGACGAAGCTCTTGCCATCAGTGATCCCCGCGTCGTTCAAGACGTTCTTGGCCAGAACCAAAGCCGCGTCAACGCTCGCATCAAGCGCAGCCGGACCCCCAATCTGCCCGAGGACAGTGTAGAAGTCCTGGATAACCGGTGGCGTGGACATCTCGTTCGAGCTGTGCTTGGGGAGAAGAAGAATAACTTGAAGGTAGAGAGAGGTGCAAGGTGTTGAGACAGGGTACGGCCTGGAGGTTTCAGTTTCCGCTGGCAATTGACTCGAGGGACAAAGAAGTTGAGAGAGATGAGGAAAGTCTGAGGGGAATATCCAACTCTGGAATCGAGCACAGGCCTGACTTTATATACACCATTTTTCAAGACTTCCCTCTGCCCCTCCACCGTTGCATGTGCCTACGCTCCCACGGATGTTTTCATGTTAGCAGAGAACAGCCCACAAGTACCATGGTCGGATCCCTCTTATTGGGTCTTCCAAGGCTTGTGCGGAAGAGGCTCCCCCTTGATTGAACACTCCAAGATCAGCAGACCATTACACTCGAGTCACTGCTAAGACGTTGCATTAACAATGCTACAGCACTTTCAAGGTCACAGAGTGTGGAGAGCTGAGTTCCCAGCACACTCAGCCAGCCTCGGATGCACATCGCCAAAGCAAATGACCAGTAGTCTCAGCCTTCATGTTGGGCTTCGGCGCGGGTTTCTCCGCAACTTCATCCGTCTAGGCCCGCCACAAGTGGCTCTAATTCGCTGTACAACGAGCTTCAGCTAGTGCATCGAAAGCCACATTCACTTACCTACCGACCTTACCTTACCTAAGTGGGATGTTCCCAGTGAAAATATGTAACTTCGTCACACCCACTTTGTCTGGAACAAAGCCTGCCCTACAATTGACTGGTCTACCTAACTCCGCTCGACGTGCCCCCCGTCGGGTGGTCAGCCTGCATGATAACGGGCATGTCGAGTGGTGGTGCGTTGTCAGCCCCTTCGGTCTTCACTATGTCTACCTACCTACCTACCAACCTTAGCTTGGCTAATTTGATATCGCGTAGTGCGGAAACGGTTCGCTTTCCAACAAGCACGATAATGCAACTGGCGGCCTTGTGCTACATAAAATCCGCATTCAAGCGAACAACCCCAATGATGATTTGTTCTAACAACAAGAATCGCTTGACCGGCAGCTTGCGGCGTTTTTCTAGCCACTAAACGCTGGCCAGGGCGACAGCTTCACGCCACGGACCCTGCTCCATACCCCTGTCCGCCACAAGTCAAGTCTCTGTGCTGGGACGAGAATTGTAGACTACCGACAAAAACCAGGATTCTTCTCCTCTTGCCCTGGTTTTGATCAGCTGAACTGGCCACGCCTAATTATAGACCGAGCAAGGTTGCAGAGCTTAGCCGAGGAATCATTCTAGTGCTAGACAACGATGCTTTCTCTAGGTTTACTGTTTGTCAAACTAGCCGGTGCGCAAATCGTATTTGCTCCCACAGATACACAAGCTTCAAAAGCCGTCCACCTACTTGACTCATTGAGTTTCAGGGACCAATTGTTGTGTTGTACCTTGGTGAAAGAACGAGCAAGCAAAAACGGCATGGAGTCCAAACTCGCCCCCTGACGACTTTCTGTGCCGACTCTTTGCGCCCATGACTGTCATGATCGTAGTCTCTGAGAGCCTAGGCTTCCCAATGTATCATAAATACTCGTCCTGGCTGTTCCTTTTGCAGTACACTTGTACCCCCTAGAAACCTGGTTCCATGGGCCGGTAAACATACAAACTACCTTTGCCTACGTTACCTCGAGCAATGGATACGACGGACTCGGAGAAAGAAGTTTTCGGCCGGCTGCTAGAAATCCCCGAGTCTTCCCTGCTCGAACTGGCGGTATGGGTGCGGGTCAGACTCCTGGGCAGTGGCACAGACCCATCATCAATCCAAGGCCGGGAATCGAAGCGGTGCCACGGAGGAAGCAACATCTTGTACATCATCACACTAAGCGACGGGTTCAAGCTCGTCATCCGCCTTCCGGCGCCGGGAGGCGACGAGAGATGGGACGACGTGGCGGCGCGGGCGATGGCGTCCCAGGTCTCAACGCTACGTCTGATCGCGGCCAAGACAAAGATCCCGGTCCCGCGCGTGTACGACTACGACACCACCAAAGACAACGTCATCGGGGCACCCTACATGTGCATGAGCTTCATCCCCGGCCGCGTCCTGACCGAGGTCTGGGATGACCCAGAGCTCGCCACCCCGCTGGAGGAGCGGCGCCGGAGAGTCCTGGAGGCGCTGGCGCGGTCGTTGGCCGAGCTGGCCCAGCTGGGCGGCTTCAACCAGATAGGCTCCCTCCAACAAGGAGACGGGGGCGAGGTGACGATTGGCCTGTGCTATAACCCGGTTAGGGTTGAAGAAGCCACGCAGATCATCGAGGCCGGCCCGTTCGACACGGAGCGTAGCTACTTTGAATATTACTACGAGAGGAGCGAAGGCGCTGGCAGAAGAGCCAAGGACACCATCATCAAGCGGACCGTCTTACCCAAGTTTCCGTTTCCCGGGTCGTCTGGGGGATTCGTGCTCTCCCACCCCGACCTAGATGCCCAGAACGTCATGGTGGAGGAGGACGGCAATCTCACGGGCATCATCGATTGGGATTTCGCTCACACGGCACCTCGCTGCGTGGGTTACTGCAAATTCCCGCTCTTCATTGCCTACGATTGGGTTCCTCTTGGAGTCGACAGTTCGACTCGAGAGCTGGAACAGTATCGAACACATTACAGATGGGCTCTGGGAGCGGCGATGGGCGGGGCCGGGGACTGGAAATTTACAAAAAAGTCACACATCTGGGAGGCATTCATGTATGCCGCCGAGTCCAGCTTCAAAGGCGTGTGGGTCAGCGTATGTCGCAAACTGATAGCGGAGGCCACAGGCTTGAATGATGAGGAAGCTTTGAGTTTGTTGACGAACATTGAGAATGGGACGCGCGAGACTCGCGCCGAATGGTGGCTTGTGAAGAGGCAGCTCGAGGACTACATTGATCGCGTTTAGGAGGCTGTTTGAACGTTATGGAAGGAATCCCCCCGTCGAAATTAAAAGGGGGGCGGGGGTGCATTTGGGGCGGAAGAAAACATACAAAAGTTGTATTGCTAGGTTTCAAATCTACAACCAGAGGTATTGTCAGATATCCTACCCACCTTGCTAGGAACTTTACCGGCCTTGTTAGGAACCTTATCTTCGGGTACCTATCTCGGGTAGGTAACGTTGAGATAGTATCGGTGGCTCTGCATATTGGCCCCAACAAGCCCTCTCTGACCGTTGAATAAACGGCAGAATTGAACCCAAAAAGCTTAGGGAGTAATGACGGTTTCAGTATTTAAACGGCTCTGCAGCTCGATATTGGAGGCTCAAACTTTCCAACCTTTTAGATAATTCCTTGTCCTTGAGAGACACCAGAAACAGCCAGCATGGCTTGGCAATCCAAACAGCAACTCCCCCTCCGTCAGAAGATGCCTACGCGCCATCTCCTACAGGCATGCATCGGGGCACTCCCGGCTGAGATCCTCTACATGATCATGGATCACTACCTGCCGCTCGAGTCTATCGTGGCGCTCGCCTTGACCTGCCGCGCATTCTATAGCGGCTATTTCCCCTCGCCAGCCAACCAACCGCTGAGGAACTCATATGAAGCCGAAACGTTGCTGTGCTGGTTCCAGCAAGACAGGGCCCAGCAGCTCGAGCGAGCCACGCCCGGTGGCATATTCTGCTACGACTGCAACAGGGTTGAATCATTGAGTCATCGTAACCCTTGTCTGTTGCCACCCCTCGACGGCCGGATGGGGAGAGCCATACTGGAATACCAATCACCATATTTTATCAGCTACACCAGGGCTCGGCTTGTCATGGACCGGCATTTTGATAAGAGTGCGCACGGCCTTGCTTTGCAAGATCTCGAGACCACGCACTCATACGAATCCGTTGCTCATGGCGTCACGATAACAGGCTCGCGGCGTGCCAGCATCATCAACGACAAGCTGTATCTCCACGGGAACACGGTGGTCCACCGCAATCACACAGGAAGCGAGTCGTCCGTGCGAGCCTTCATCGACCACCACGCCGGCAGTCTGGTGTGCCGCCACCTCAACACCCCCATTACCAAAAGGAAGCACAAAACTAACCGGGATGGGATCGACTGCACTCGTAGCGTCGCCGAGCTCGCTGCGGACAGGGACACCGGCGCCCCCTTCCGCCGGGGCCGGGGCCGTGGGGGGATTCACTCGTGTGATATCTGCCACACAGACTACCGGGCCAACGTCGACTGGGATCAGAGTAGAGGCGGCTGGGTGATCACGATCGATCGCTGGCTCCGACTCGGGAGATGCCGATCCCCACTCGACCCGGAATGGCACACCCTCGCAGCCCCGAGACCCCATGACGCCCACGCGAAGCTAATGCGGCAGTACGGGTGCGCGGCAGGCATGGTCTACAATGAGTGGATGAGGGAAGAAGTGGGAGTTTCAGTTCGGGCGGAAGCAAGCTTTGTCGGATTGTTTGGGTTGCCTTGTTGGGCGTGCGTGGGAGCCCCAACTCGGAGGGTTTGTGGGTGGCGTTTGGGCAGGAGGAAGGTCACCGACTGGGAGTTGAAATACGGCGTCAACCCTCCCAGCCCAGAATACGCCGGCCGGCGTGAGACCAAAGGTATAAAATGAAGAGCCTCTTAGACGGAGCTGGTCGAGCCTCAGCTGCCGGGAAGGTTGCGACCTCTCTGGTTCGATGCAAGCTGCGGTGAGATAAGACGGAGCCAGTCAGATGTACTACTTGTACGCGCTGCGCCTCGAGGTAACATTGGCGTGAAGGGAATAGCTGAGCGGTTGCGTTCTGCATGTCTGAGAGGTGGGCGAGTGGCTGGGGACGACCTGTGGGTTGACGTAATGATGCGGGCAGAATTTGCAAAGAATCCCCGAGGGCTGAAAATGCCGAAAGGGGTTTTGCCGACGAGGAAGCTATCACAAATTGACTGTCTGATGCAGGCGGCTAGCACAGTCAGTTGTCAACCCCAACATCAAGTTCAGAACATTACCTGGTGTGCGCTGTTATCAAGGCCAGACACAGGGGGTAGAATGCAAGTGTATGTATTCAGATTCCGTACAATACAACTCCTCTCTTAGAGGACGCCTTCCGATCCTATATGAGAGCGTGGAGCCTGCGTCTGAACAAATTGTTCAGGGCCCACGGATGATGCAAACAGCACAACAGGTCGAAAGACCACGAAATAGCGAGTAGCGAGAAATCGAAAGCCATGCCCCATACCCTTCCCAAAGAACCGCGCCATAATGAAAACGGGGAAGCCAGATCCCCGGGGATCGAGGATCCCTACACTTTCATCATTAACCCGACCGAGAAAATCCACAAACGCAACCTATTGGCTCTTGCCCTTGGCCTTGTAGAGGTACCTAATGTCAAAGTCAGCACCGCAATTAGCCAAGCAATTGCAAGAGCACTCACCGGCCCAAAACGCCCTCAAAGGCACCAACAGCGCCGAACACGGCCAGTCCAAGACCAGCGTGCTTCCAGCTCAGACGGCCGTGGTCATACAGGCCCCACGCCTTGTATCCCAACCAGCCGCTGAGCCCGACGAGCGCGACGAGGTTCGCAGCTACGACGGCGCTGGAGCCGCCGTCGCCGAGCGCCTCAAACTGCTTGGTGAGCCAGCTGTCGGCCTGGCGGGCCTTGCGCATCGCCTTCTTCTTGGCAAAGTCGGCCTCGGCGCGCGCCTTGTCGGCGGCCGCCTCGGCGTCCTGCTCACGCCCGATGCGCGCCGCCTGGGTGCCCGTCTGCACATCCTGCTCGCCAAAGTCCGAGGGCACGGTGCGCACCGAGGGGGTGTCGACGTCGATCAGCGACGCCGTCGAGTCCGACGAGACGCCCTCGACGTCGATTTGCGGGGGCTGCGGGGCGGCGGCCTGGGGGACGAAACGGTTAGTGGCGTGACCGCGGCGCAGGAAGATGGGGAGGGGAGAGAGAGCTTACCTCCTCGGGGGTCTGCTTCGGGCCCTTGGATGCGATCTCGGCGTAAGACACTGCGCTGGTCAGTAGGGGATCTCTGGCTTCAAATTGGATCGCGATACGCACTCTTGGCTGATTTGGTGACGGTAGATGAGCCGGGAGAGATTTGCAGGCAAAGCGGGGTCTGGATGAGGGGAGGACGGCCCGACGTTGCACAGCGCGACGAGGAAAGTCGAGATGTGAGAATTAAGGTAGTTGACGTTTGGGTGGTTCGTGATGGAAAATTAGCGATCGGCGAGAGGGATTGGAGGAGATCACGTTGTTCGAGATAAGGTGGTGGGAAGGAAGAGAAAAAAAGGCTGGCACATGTGACAGGAAAGCTGGCAGAGAACTGGCAGGTGTGGTGACGTGACCTCAGAGGCCGGTTGCAGCCAAGAACTCGGGCCAGCCCAGGTGTTGCAACCCCAGCCGCCAATGACGTGTGCGGCTCCGCTAACTAGCTCCGCCAGCAGTCTCGACTGGGTCCACCGTCTCCCCTGGCACCTAGCAGCACGGGCCAATGGAAAGCGCGGGAATCTACGAGCTACGCCAAGCTTGTTCGCTCATGGCGTGGGCGCTGAGATTCCCGCGTTGCCGCGTTGCAGAGCTGGTTCAGGTCCTGTTTTGCCATGATGCTTGGTGCTTCTAGATCGAGCTGCGAGTCGCGCCGCCTCAGCCTCGCCGTTGCAGCGATGAACGCCATCAAGACTGTCGACTGTTGGGCTGGCTGAGCAGTTGCATGGCGCGTAGAGTAGATGGTCTGTCTATTGTTGTGCAGTTACGTGTACATGGTATACATTAGAGTCATACATGGGCCAGACACGGCCACATCATCGCACCCACTTCTTCGACGCTGACTCTACCCCAGGACTCCCTATCTATCATAGTGTACACCTTGCTTCTCGCCTCATTACGGTTTTTTTTTTTATTGCTTCTTGCCCTCGTTCGCCTTTGTCGCGTCGTGTGCCTCTGCTGGCACAGCCTCCTGGATCTCCTTCTCGATTCGCTGGCTCAATGTGTTCTTTTCGGCCTCAGGAGCTGATGCCGCTGGCGCAGCATCGATCTGGGCAGCAGGGGTCTCCGTGGGGGAAGGTGGCTCAGCGGCGTTTGCGACGCCAAGC
Source organism: Lasiosphaeris hirsuta (assembly GCA_030549175.1). NCBI lineage: Eukaryota > Fungi > Ascomycota > Sordariomycetes > Sordariales > Lasiosphaeriaceae > Lasiosphaeris > Lasiosphaeris hirsuta. The sequence goes on from JAUKUA010000001.1 coordinate 8,483,040, forward strand.
TCGGGGTTGACAGTGGTGTTCTCTTCGTCATCCTCCGACAGCTCGGAGCCGTAGATCTCGGGGTATTGACGGAAGCAGTCCTGCATGTGCCTATTTTCTAGTCAGCTCCCATCTTTCGCATAAAAAAGGCTATTGGGCATCGACGTACTGGAACTTGTCAATGCACTCGATGCCCTTAGGCTCGTCCTTGGAGTAGACAAAGCAGCTGAACGCTGCCTTGAACTGGTCGCCACAAGGTCCATCCGCCATGCCGCCGAGACACGGGCAGTCCCAGTTGATCTCGCCAGTCTCGGGGTTGAACGCTCCTTGCTGGCCAGCCTCTTCTTCTAACGCCTCGGGCGATCCGGGCATGGGGGCCGCAACACCGAGGGCTTCCGCAGCTTCATCCGTCGTTGTCGGGGCTGTGGGCTCTTCTATCGCCGGGGGAGGAGGCGGCGGCGCGGCGACTACAGCTTGCCGGCGCTTCTCTTCGATGAGGGCTTCGACGGTGGGGAGGTCTGAGTCGGAGAAAGGCGAGGGTGCCTGGATCGATTGAGCTGTGGGAGGTGGTTTGTTAGCTCGAGACCAGCCATTTAGATGTCTCCTGTTGGGCGCAAGGGGACATACGAGGAAGATCGTCGGCGAAGATGGGGCTGGTGTTGTAGAAGTAGACGGCGGCGATGGCAATACCCCATCGAAGACCTGCGCCCTTCCATGTCCGCTTTGCTGCTGCAGGCGCGGTGGAGAGGAAGCGGCGGGAGCTCGAGAGGTTGGCTGTGCGAACTGCGCGCAGCGCGCTCGGCGACGATCGCAGCACTGGGCGATACATGGCGGCTGTTTGGATTCGGGTTGTGAATGAGTGACGGCGTGGACCAATGCAGCAACAAAATGAGCGTGGTGGCCAGGGGGGTTTGTCAGCAGAAAAAAGTCGCCGGACGAATTGCGGGCAAAATTTCTGGCGATGGCCTCTCAAAAGACTCAATTGCAGACACGGAATCTTCCGGGCTTTCTGATTGGCTGTCGGTCTGTATCGCTCCACCTTTATTGCTTATCGAGTTGAGCTTTGAACTTCCACATCAATCGCAGAGCCTAATCGAAGCCTCGAAAAGTCGTCTCCAGTATCACAAACGGCATTCCCAGATTTTCGAACGATAAATTTCATGTTTCAAATGGCCTTTGCCGTTTCCTAAAGGCACCACCGGGAACTGCGAGCGAGATCAGGAAGGATCCGAAGAGGTTGCGTTAGAGCTTCGAGCCATCACCTTTACAATTGTGAAATCGCACACGGAAACAAAACAAGGGCTGATTGTAGACTATTATGTCCCGTCAATCTTCTGCGTTCCATTTGCTGCTACCTCTAGGATATCAACGCATTTTGCCCTGGGAAATAAGAGATCAAGACACAATATTACAACGCCCAACCCCGCCCCCTGTGAGACCCCCCTCTGACCCAGAAACCTGCTCAACCACACCTAGATACCACCGTCCAGATGCTCGAAATTTAAAAACCTCAGACTTTGTAGTTATGAGAAAATCCCAGAACAAGACCAGATATCCAGGCCGAAGGAATCCGCGGCCAGCGACTCACGTGACTGCACTCTTCGCACTCTTTGCGCTCTCCGCGCTCCCCTTGCCCTTCAAGTTCAACTGTATTTTCATGTCCTCTATCCCCTCATCCACCTGTGCAGGGGTTGAGTCATCCTTGACGTATACGGATAGTGATCGCGAATAGTCAATCCTCTCTCACGACACAACAGGCGCTTCATGCAGATATCTCTCTTCCTGCATTCGAGCCCGGTCTTCATCCGCGGGTTGACGGTGCTTTGGAGGTCCCAAGGTCCGTGGTAGTACGGCCCGATCTGCGGTAGCCAGAAACTCGGGCGAGACGCAACGTGTTGAATTGGATGCTGGCTTGCCGCCTTGAACCGGGGCCCTTGTCCAACTGGACTCTTTCTCCATTTCAGTAATCGCCACACTATACTTATTTACTCTTTTCTGGAGTGCCCTTGCCATGCCCTCGTTTCTCGCCTCGCAAGCTAATCTCAAATCGTTCAGGAGAACGCGGCGTTTCCTGTCGTACCTGAGCTTCCGAGCATCTATCTCGTCTTCCCGGGTAATGGAGTTCTTTTTCGGCTGCGCTTGTGTCTCGGTGTCTCCCCCAGACCTCTTCGCGGCTTCGTCGGCAACCTTGTTGTCTGCTGTTTTCTGGTCCTTAGGGCTGGTAGCAGTGTCGACTGGGATTAGGTTGACCTTTTCGTCGGCTTTTAGTACCCCGAGCTGCTTGGTCTGGGGCTGCCCGGCTTTGGGCTCCCCAGCTTTGGGCTCCATTGTCTTGCACTTGTCGACTCTGGCCTTCTCGTTACTGGGCTTCTCCAGGCTAGGCGTCTCGACACTGGGCATCTCGATCATGCCCAAGCGCTTGTTCTTGGTGGGAACCGTCACTGGGACGACCCACTCGTTGTCGCTGAGGTCATCCTCTCCGATAACCTCCCATCCGTCTTCGATAGGCTGTGAGTGCGCAGCCTCGCCGATTCTGAGGCGGCCCAGCCTGCTCACCACAAAGTCTCGCACGCGAGAGCCTTGCTCGATGGAAGAATTAAGTAGCTCCTTGAGTGTTTGGTCATCACCATGTGGCTGCGGCAGCTGCGCCATTTTGTTGTATTTTCGCGGGTCCGGAAGATACCGACCTCTTGTCCGGTCAGTTGTTATTAGCATTGTTGTCGAGGGTGTTGTGCGTTGCACACACACGCACACGCACCTCGCTGACTCAAGTAGCAGCCTCAATTTGGCGAGTCAAACGGTGGAAGGTCTGATCGATAGACACAAAGGACCGCGTCACAGGAGTTCCGAGCTTTTTTCGAGTTCCTGCCGAGAGCGTTTGGGCGGTATATTAAGCCGTCTCGTTCTAGGGGCTTCTGTCCGCGGGCGGGCGCCTTTGATGCGTTGGTAGTCAGGCAATACGTTAAGAGAAATACGGGAAAGAATGTAGAGCAGAGGAAAGAGTTGCCGCCCTTGGAAAATTAATTGGCAAGAGCAGCAAAGTGTTGAGCTCCCAGAAGGTTTGATGGCTGGCCGGGAAGGCACGGATAGGCCCACCTCGAGTTCTCCTTGCCAATTGTGCCGGCGTCAACGACAACGAACCACGGCATTTAAAAAGCCTAACAGTGCCTGACCAGGTGTCAGCTTGTCAATCAACGAGATGAAAGTCACATTCCCACGGAAGATGGAAGACACCTAGAAAGGCTATTGACCGGGTTTGCACCCCTAGCCGAACCCCTCCCGGGTAGCAGGAACCCTTTTGCAGTCGCCCTCGAAGACATCACCACCAGCCTTGCTGCACCTTGGGCAGTGGCGTACAGGACGAGTTCTTAGTCATCGAATGTCGGCACTGCCGTCTTGACGGCAACGGGCGACGTCACAAGGTCACCGGGTGATGCCAAATGTCGTAAAACACCAGGACGCATCGGGTCCGCGTCCTTGGACACCAACGATGACCCCAAAGACGTCGAGTTCCATGACCAGCTCCATTTTCCACAACGGCAACTCGCCCCACTTTGCATGTGCTTTTGGTGATCGCAACGGGCAGAACTTGAGCTGAGTCGAGGCGCTTCCCCGCACACTGCAGCTGCCCGCACACTGCCACGGCACGCTGTGCGTACCATCCAAAGAAAGCCAGCAGGGGAACTACAGATGCAACCATGGGCAGAGGAGGCACAGGCACGGGCACAAGCACAGGCGCAGGCACAGGCACAGGCACAGGCACAGGCACAGGCACAGATGCAGGCCCTGCCGCCAGTGAGCAGAAGGATTGCAGCCCAGTCCAATGGCATCCGATCGCTCTTGTGCGGGATTCCAGGCCGGTGAGGGATAATGAGCCGGAAGTTGACCAGGAGACGAAAACCGGGTTTGCTTTGATCATCCTCAATCAGCCCCTCATCCAACATCTAGGCGTGACACGACGGCTTTGGAACAATGGTTGGCGCGCCCCTTTTTATGCGCCGAAGCCCGCCTCTAAACCCCCCCCCCCCCCCCCCCTTCCCCCCTTGAGCTCATTCCTTGAACCCCAAAACCAAGCTTACAAAACACCTAGCATTTACACACATTGCTGCTGATGGCGGTGCCAACTGCCTGTACGAGGCGGCCGGCCAGCTCGGCGACGACTCCTTCGTGAGCATACCCCCTCCCAACCGAAAAAGAACAAGTGTCCTGACTACCCTCTCCCTGACCAGGACAACCTCCGCGTCATCATCGGCGACCTCGACAGCCTGACTGGCGAGGCCCGCAGCTACTTTGAGTCATTGCCCTCCTCCAAGACGGAGGTGATCCATGACCCAGACCAGTACTCGACCGACTTTGGCAAGGCCGTCCACTATGTCCGCGCCCAGCACTCGCCGCCCACCGACATCGTCGCCATCGGCGGCCTAGGCGGCCGCGTCGACCAGGGCCTGAGCCAGCTGCACCACCTGTACCTCTTCCAGAAGCACCCGCGCTACGACGAGGGGCGCATGTACTTGTTCAGCGGGGAGAGCCTGACCTTTCTGCTCAAGGCAGGCAGCCACCAGATCCGGGTGCGCGAGGAGGGCCAGGAGGACTTGTTTGCCAAGTACGTCGGCATCGTGCCGGTCAAGGAGCCGAGCCGCATCACGACGCAGGGCTTGGAGTGGGACGTGACGGACTGGGAGACCGAGTTTGGCGGGCAGATGAGCACCAGCAACCATGTGCTGCCCGAGACGCAGGTGGTCGAGGTGCAGACGACTATGGATGTGCTGTTTACAATTGCTCTGAGACGGCCCTAGTGGGGCTTGCCTGAGGACTGTTGAGTGGCCTCGAAGAGATATCTGGAGGGTGGAAAGGCTTTTCCTCCCATGGTGAGAATGCTGCCAAAACATTTGCAACCCAAGTTAGATGTAATCCATCAATTACACGCCCAAACTCCCGCGCTGAATGCTCTTGACAAAAAAGCTCGCCAGTCGTACAATCTACACGACGGTATGTTCCACCCCCCCTTGAATGCAATAACCGCCCCACCCGACCTCATCGGAGGTAGTGTATCACCAACCAGCAAAACAGAAAGAACACCACGACCCCGGCCCAGAAAATCCACTTGTCCTGCCTCGCCCTCCGGTCGATCATGCGGATCGTGTCGCCCGATATCCCCAGCGTGTTGCCGACCGAGTACAGCCTCTTTTGCGTCGACTTGAGAATCTCGCGCTGCTGGCCTAGGTCCCCGAGCACGGCCTGCCCGCGCGCCAGGTACTCGTCCAGCGCCGAGTGCGTACTGGAGAAGAACTGCTGCTCCCGCAGCGCGTGGCCCTCCCTCGCCCCCTCATCCCCACCTCCGAACCCCAGCCCGCCGCGCCCCGCCTCGGCGGTGCTCGTCGTGCGCACGTGTCCCAGCCCGTACCCAGACCCGGACCCGGACGCCGCCGCCGCCGTACTACTAGAGCTGCTATTCGCGTAGGGGTTCTCGGGCGTGCTTGTCGTGAAGGGGCGGCGGCCGAGCAGCTCGGCGCGGTTCTGGGCGTGCGCGGCGTCCTCGCGCGCCGCCTTGAGCGTGTCGACCTGGGCGCGGAATTCGGATAGCTCGGCGCGGAAGTTGCGGATGCGCTCAAATGCTTTCCCCTGCTTGACCGGGTTCAGTTCTTGCTTCGCGAGCCCGTTGTACTCGTCGATGGTGCGCGAGAAGGCCGTCAGGGAGGCCGACACGGCGCCCAGCGCTGCCGGGGTCAGGAGCGTAGAGGAGGCGTCGGTGAAGGCGGGGGACAGGGCGGAGAGGTCCTTGCGGATCGAGGTGCTCTGCTTGAGCGCTGAGTTGAAGTGGGTGTTCTGTGAGGTTAGCATTTTTCTTGGACGCCGTCGGGCTGCGAGCTTGGGACGGGAAGCTCACCATAGCTGCGGTTGCTGCTTTGGCGGCATTAAGTAGCCGTGTTTTGCGTGAGGGGGTTCGAAGAGTTCAAGTCCCGCCGGAGAAATAAAGGCCAGATACCCTCGTCGTTGCGGCCTGGCAGGTTGCCAGCTTGGGGATAATGGTGCACGCGTGGAGGATCGTTGTTCGCTGCTTAGGGCCTGCAATGTGGCATTTGGAGATGCCGTCAGGGATCTGGCCAGCTTGGCCCACCCCCTGTGTGGGCAGAGCGGGATTTTTAAAGTGGAGCATATTCCTCCCCTCCCGTCGGGGCTAAAAATGCAGTGATTGTCAGTACCAACAATATCAGGCGCTGGAACGTACGTATATAGGAATGCCCCACCTAAGTTAGTATCTTAGCGATCTTTAGTGACGTGTTTTATAAGCCGAGTTGCGCCATATAAGCGAGTGCGCCACTTTTCATCGCGACACTCAAGTGAGTGTGGGGGGAATGCCCAAGTGCTAAGACCGGACGGAATCCTATAAGCGAGAAGCCCCCGTTGGGCTCTGCTGAAGTTGGAATATCTTCAGGGCAAAGAACGATAGTGGATGGCCATACAGAACGAAAAAAATATGATCACCGTCAGCTTTGGGCGCCATGTCAAAGTGGCGTGGAAGACCAGACAAAGTCTCCCCTCGACCCATAACGGAAATGAATCTACAAGAGCATGACCGAGGACAGGAACGACGGCTGATATTTAGAATGCGTGGGGAAAATAGGTATTAATGCCGGGTTTGAGCACGACAAATACACGCTCTTGGTCTACAGTCAACATCACCGCTGTGGTTGGACAAACGTGCATCTCGTCGGGCAAACCGCAATCACCACTGGGCCATGAATGGGTTCGGCCGCAAATGTCTAATTTCTTGATGTGTCAGGCGTCTCTCGAAAGACGCAAAGAGCCAGACGAAACCACAACCTGCCCAACAGCTACTACCACGCCCATATTGAGCTCTTGCCGAATTTCGCCCACAAAACTGTGATTCTGTCACCAGAAAATCTCACAGGATGCTAAGAATCGGACGAGATTCGCCACTATCAATCATCGAAATTAAGGCATGTTCACAGTTGGTAGATACCTTGGTCTACGCCTGGCTGTGATGCTGTTTCATTCCACAAACATCTCTCTTCTCACAGGATAGCATTTCTCACAAGACCTAAAAGTCCGACGGAATCGCCACCCATTCCCTAAGCCCCTCTGACGCTGATCCGCGAGTAAACGCCTCGTGCCGTGGCCTTTCCGTGTCGGTTTGCTATGTCGTTTAATGCCAGGGACACGGGCGCAGAGCCTTGCTGGTCAAAACGTTCACTGACATGTCTGGCAGTTGGAACTCAATTCGCCTAGTCTCAAGTGGGTGACATCGGGGACAAGTCGCCAAAGCGAGAAAGGGGAGCAGAGCGTGGGGGCGCACGTCCGCATCATGTTTGATGGCATGGTGGGAAACTGCTTCACATATTTTGTTTGTTTGGGTTCGGGCTATTTGTCAACTCTTTGTGGCTCAAGGACCTTGACCACAAAGGTCAAACCAGGGCGCTATGCTCGATCCAACTTGAAATCAGCCCAGCGATCAATGATAAAAAACCTGGTGGATATTGGTGGCCCTGTACATCGAGGTAAACCTCCAATTCCAATACGAGGCCTCAGATGAGATCCTCCCGTGGATGTATGCCCGCCTCGAACACGACAACACCCCAAACCCCTATTCCGGAAAGATACAGTTTACAGGTCCCAAGTGATCCCTTGAAAAACAGAACCCCCCCAAAAAAACCATTCTATTCCCATACTCCCACATCTAGAATACACTCTCAATTCCCACCACCCATCACCCACTCTCCCACCCACTCCCAAGACTCCCACTTCCCTTCCTCCTCCTCACACCCATGCCACTCTCCACCCTACCCAGCCCAATAACCTCACACTCGTCCCCATCGCCACCCCCATCCAGCCTCTCCAGCGTGTCCAGCACCTCCCTGGGTGGCTCGGCGCTGAAGACCAGCTGGATGTCACCATACGGACTCAGCCCAAAGTGGTGCCACGCCCTCGCGCGGACCCTCATCCCCCGCGCCCACACCTTGCGGCGCTCATACAGCGCAATAAGCAGCAGCACGGGGACGTTGACCATCCGGATAACGGCCACGTTGATGGTGTGGAAGATGCCGGGCCCGAGGATAAGCCGCAGCGGCAGCATGATAACCAGGGCGACCATGTTGAAGGGCGGGGGGTACGCAAAGATGGAGTCGCTCTTGACGCCCTGGAAGGTCAGGACGGCGCGGCGGAACTGGATCTCGGCGGCGGCGTTATCCATGATCTTGGAGAAAGTGTTGGTTAAGATGGCAACGAGGATGGTGAGGAAGAGCGTGTTGCCTAGGAAGGCAAAGGTGACGGCTAGGGTGGGGCCGAGCACCACGTGGAACTCGGCGGTGCGCTCGATGCCTGTGCCGTCGAGCCCGAACCAGATCCACAGGAGCCACTTCCCGACCGTGGCCCAGTTGGGCGCGTCGGCGTCCCACGACACCGAGGGCGAGTTGAATGTGGTACGCATGAGCCAGAGCAGGCCCAGCAGGAAGCCGGTGAAGCACCAGATGGCGATAAAGGTCAGCCGCATGAAATCGCGCATCATGGCGTGCAGCGCGATGAAGACGATGTTGTCGGGCATAAGGTTGAAGGCGATACGCGTCAGCAGGATGGGGGCGGCCGTGGTAAGCATAGGGAGTGCAAAATTTATGTCGAGGCCGAGGAGGAGCTCGACGGCGCGCACGACGCCGTAGACGCCGTATATCAAGATAAAGGTCACGTCGAGGAAGCTCCACAGGTTCTGCGCGTGCACTTCCCACCCGTGCTCGACGATGGCGGCGAACTGCTCGAGCACCCAGCCCGCGGTGAAGATGGCGAAGGCGGCCTCGTACATGCCCATCTTGCGCGTGCCGTGCTCATTGCCGTTGCAGTGCATCATGGTCAGTACGTAGAGGGCCAGGAGGATGACGAAGTGGAAGAGCTCTATCAGGTTCCGTAGCTGGGGGACGATGAGGCGGCGGTGGTTGAGAATGGCGGCGCGGCGGGGTTCGTACAGCGATACCGGGTGGTGTTTGTAATGGTCCGGCAGGATATCGACGAGAGAGAGGGGCGTGTATACGACAAGACCGCGGTAGACGGCGTCGACAACACGCTGGCAGGCAACCGAGGCGATGAGTATCTTGCTCTCCGACAGGATGGCTAGCTCGAGGGCCATCAGCTTGCGCTCATGGCCGCCACGCTCCTGGACGGGCCATTGCTCGGCGCGGCTCATCCGGCGGATGGCCTCGGGGGCGGCGTCGAAGGCATCGAAACCCGAGACGAGGATGTTGGCCAGGAGCAGCAACCCCGATCGGCCGGGGTTGTCCTCATGGAAGCGGCGCAGGATGCGTGCGGCGACCAATTCGCAAACGGTAGCACGGGCAATATTGACCGACTGGTGGATGGCCTCGTCGGACTGCGAGCGGAGGAACTGGACGCGGTTGGCGAGGAGGCAGTACACAGTCGAGAGATCGTCGGGGTTGTACAGCCGGTCGACGAGGGGCCGTACAACCTGCATGCTCATGCGTGGTGCGCGCAGTTGGTCGAGGGTGTAGGGGTCGTCTACGAGGAACCCTGTTAGCCCAGGCCACAAGGGATGGGGAGAATTTGAGAGGGGCGCATACCGATTGCTGCGATAACCAAACGTCGAATGCTGCTTTCTGTCAGCCCCTGCTGATGCCGACGAGGTCTAGCACATGGCGTCCACACCGATGAATGGTCACATATACAGGCATCACTTCCTCTCCCGATCGCTCGCTTGCGTTATCGCCTGCGGCTCGGCGGCGGGATCGCAGGGCCACATCGTCTTCGGTGAAGAGGGCGGCTTCGGGGTTGTTTTCGAGGTCGGAGTCGGAATCCGAGTCCAGGTCACGGCTGCGGTTGTGGTCGCGGTCGTGTGCCTCCCGCGGGCTACGGGCGGCGTCTGCACCCATTTTACACAGGGGCTATTGGCGGGGCAGGGTCGGGCATGGCGTGGGCATTGACTTTGGGGTGGGTGGTGATGTTTGCGCTGCGAAGATCAGATTGCGAATGGGGAATTCGGATTGCGCGGCGACGTCTGAGACTCGGCTCTCGCGTCCCCTACGGCCACTGTGGGGCTTGGCTGGGACGCGATAACGTAATTTTGGGCCAAAGCCCCTTGGCGGTGTCGGTGGCATTGCGAGTGACCAAAGATGCCAGATGTCGTGGTGGTGACTGCAGTCTGGAGGCGACTGGAAACAATCGAGCAGCGCATGCCGGATGACGCGCAGTTTCAGTCGGCTTTCGTCAACAACAGCAATCGCATTTCGGGATAAACTTTGGCATGCGCAGGAGCGAGAGAAACACCTGGTCTGTGCGCCAAGAACAGTTGCATCAGCCCCCTGACCAGACACTTTCCCTTGTCTCTTGTCAGAAATGATTTTTACCGCCAAAAATACAGCAATCGAAGGATTCTTCGTCTTTTAGAATAACAATTGAACTACGCAAATTAGAGGGCAGAAATAGCTCGTGCCAGCAATTTACCTCCTCGCGTAACTCTAAAAACCACTGCTTGTAAGAGCGGTTTATATGTTGTGTTGATACCCAGTTGTTAGCAAGCAAAAACTCGGGCTTGCTAGGGAACAACTGGACAAGGAAGAATATCCCCATATTACAGGGGTAGCCCGGCTGTAACCCACTATAACCCCCCCCTCCCCCCCTTACACATCTAAAAACGGTATCTTGGTTTCGAAATACTCCTAAAAAATTTGGTGTTATTTGCACTCCCCTTTCCTCTATTTCGTGACATCTCATCTCATTCAGGTGGAAGACCCATTATAAAAATGGAGGCGAGGAGCTGCTAGTAGAGTGACTTCTTAGCTCCGACCGACGCTTTCAAGTCACCTTTTTGGCCAGTTGCCCACTAGTTAGTGTGCTTCCGATCCGGGCCTAAGGCACTTTTCTTCATTTTTACCTTATGTATGCATACTTGAGAGGGGGGGGGGGGTGATTGTTTGACTATTTTCCCCTTAAAAGCGTGTTTCAGCACTAACAGTCTAATATGTAGCCGTGTTATTTGACCCCACCGTCCCCGCATGGTATGATTTGCCTGTGGGAGGCTTATTACAACCAATAGAATAGTGTCACGGACGGGATTGAAGCCCCCTCGAGCGGGGCTAAAATTGCAGTGCTTAACGCTCCATGATAGAAGTGCAGCGCCCGACACAAATCAAATGATTATTTAGCTAGTATTTGCATTTATTCATTTGGCTTTATTTGATTTGTGTCATGGGCTGTGGAAGAGCCTTGCGAGGAGGGGGGGGAGTCAAATAAAACTCTAAAAAAATGAGATTTGCTAGGGGGGACTTGATTTTGGCTAGGAGGCACTATGCGGGGGCACTAGGTCTAAGGGTTAAGGTTATGTACGGGGAAAATCTAAAATCCACTTTTTTCTTTCTTTCTTCACCGCCTTTGAAGGTGCACACCGCCTGTGCCAGCCAGCCTCTACCAAGTGCTAGCTAGCCCACCAAGTGCCAGACCCTCCATGCCAGCCTGTATGCCAGCCTGCATACCAATTGCCATCAAAATCCTCCAAGTCCTGCAACCCTACTACATTCCATTGCACAACTATGTGTACAAACGTACGGGTCTCGACCAGGACGCCGCGGGGGTCTAAGGACGAACCCCCGGCCCAACCGGGGACGTTTAACCTGACCCAGGCCTATCAGGCCTGATGAGAAGCAAATAAGCCAAAGTACCGTAAGGTCAAGGTTAAGAAGAAGCGCCCCCAGGAGCTTAGGCTGCCAAGGAGGTGGATTAGGGCCCTCCTCATAGAGAGAACCGGGTGCGAGGATTTCAAGGCTTACCACGAACGGATGGGTCACGATCTGGGCACGTGGGAGGTTACCTGTGGGAAGTGTGGGCTCACCAAGGTCCCCGGGCACCTCTTGAAGTGTAAGTACAGCGTAGCGGCACTGGCGAAGGTGCTACCGGTAGGGGTGTGGGCTCCTAGGATCCTAACCTTAAGCTTGACAAAGATGCTGGCCACGTTTAGAGCGTTTATGGCGGTAAAGGAGGAACTGGAAAAGGGGGAGGAAAATACCCTAGGCGAGGATGAAGAAGCGGAATGGGCGGCGGCCCACGGCCGCGAGGTAAACTGCAACGCGTTTTCTTAGCTGTAGTAAAGGGGGCTTTTCTTTACGGATTTTTTACGTATCTTAGCTGGTAGGAGAGTTGTGAGGGCTGGTGAGTCCCTTAAACGGCAAATAGGGGTATGTATTGGGCCTGGATTTCGGTAGGAGGATCTTCTTATGTTAGTTAGCTGTTGGGGACCTCGGCCCCGACATGTCTAAGTCGCCTAGAGCGAAAACCTAGGACGTAAAATAATGTAATCTAATGTATAACTATGTTCGCTTAATGCTAATATCGTCGTTATAGATTAATTCCACGCCTTTAAAAGTACCGAGTTCGAGCTTTTCCGGCCTTAATACCGTTGCGTACGTGTGCAGGAGGGCCTACATGATGCCGCTACAAGAAGCCGACCCCGCGTAGGCACACACATCCGTGATCCTTATGATTGCCGATTACGATAGTAACGATGACGATTTCCCTTATATCCGACTACTTGCCGTGCCAACCATCGAGCTTCTAGACGATCGTGTTCTAGCTAATCTTTAATACCCGGATTAGAGTGGCTTCTCTAAAAAAACGGCAGGTAACTGACGCCTTGGAGCCTTCCGTTGTCAAAAAGACTATTCGTAGCGGTCGCGTGGTGTGGCCGACGGCCAGGGCGGCACTGGGCCTGGATTGATGGCAGGATTGATGGTACTTCAAAGAGTGTATATTCGGCGTTTTCTAGGCCCAGGCCTGTGTTGTGGCACTTCAAAGGCATTTTTTTCCTGGCTAGGGCACTGCGTTGATTGTCCTGATGACCCTATTGTCATGGAGTTCTGTAAAGTCGATTGATGCATTGTATCATCGGCTTTTTGTATGGTGTTTTTGTGATTTTCGATGTGGGGAGGCGAAGTGCTAAAAACATGGAACCAGCAGAAAACCAAGTGCCCCCGCATAGTACCCCCCTAGCAAATCCCTATGCCAAATATATATATATATATATATATATATATATATAATGGTCAAATAAGCACCCCTAACATGATGTTACGGCTCTAACAGAATGTTATTTCTCCCTCCCCTCCCTGCATGGTTGAAGGTAGGTGCGGCTCTGCTGCCCCTGCCCGCATGGAGCCAGGTACCCGTTCATCCCCTCTGGAAGGGATAAAATTGCAGTGCCACTGACGTGGCAGCAAGCCTAGCTCAAAATCGCTTCCTCTGCGTGCTCTAGTTTAATACCCTCCCTAAGGAGCATTATGCCATCATCTCCTACGTATGGAGAGGAGTCCCACCGCGAAAAGGCATGAACGTTGGGCCGACATTTTCCATCAAGGATGCGAGTAATGCGGACCCGATCCCATTGGAAACCCTGCATACTGTCTGTGTCGCTGCGCTCCAACGCGAATGCGCATCTGGTGTGGCTCGATGGAGTGTGCATCAAGCAGGGCGATAATGTCGACAAGGCATGGCAGACTCGGCGCATGTACCCAATCTAGCAGCACTGCGCAGTCTGCTTTATCCTTCCTAGGGGCTTGTCCCGCCTAGTGAAGCTGGATGAGGAGACCCCCTGGTTAGGTCGGGCCTGGACGTTGCAGGAAGCCCTGGCCCCCAACTACTGCAAAGTCCTCTTCGCATGGAAGCATGGTTCGTGTGTGCTTCAAAGAATGGGATGCGCCGCGGCAGCAGCGGTTCCAGTTGTGGCTGGACGGGCCGCTGTGGCGGACCTGAAGAGTCTATTGGAGATGGGGGAAGATATAGGGTAAGTTGTGACGGCACGAGTACGGAACGAACGCCACTTTATCTAGCTGTTCGGGAGCGATGAAAACGAGGCAAACCACCTTACGTGTGTCTTCATCTTACTTTCCTATCGTCTAGCTTCGCTGTTCCGGAACCACGTTGTGTCAGACTTGGGGCAGAAATATGCAGCTAGCATATCTTTTTCAAATGGGACCCTTTCAAATAGTGCGTTTCTCGGCGCCATCACTCTCAAGGGCAAAAGAAGGTATGGCGGCAGCCGTCTGGCGCGCTGCCATGTTGCCCACTCCTTACCAGCCAGTCGACATGGTTTTGAGCATCATCGGAATCCTTGGCATTGAGTTGGATCCGGCTCCATTCTCTACCAGCGACAGATCCCCTGATATGATTGCGCTCATGCGTGGATCCTCGCGAAGGGCGGTCGAGCCGAATGGCTTGCTCTCGCACCTAGCATGCCACCTTCCACAAAGTTGACCTTGCCCGCATTTGAGAAGGGATCCCTATGAGAATGGCAGACGGACGTGTGCCCAGCAAGTGTGCAGTTGCCTACAATAGACTGGTGGCTGAAAGATGCGCCGCGAGGCCCGGTGGACGATAATAACTGCATGGTAATCTTAGCGCCCGCTGTCGCTCTATCTTCTGTCCCCGGTTCACGCCAGCGGATCGGCCCTGCCGGCTCCAAAACCCGCAACCTCGTTTGAGATGGACTGGGACGGACGTGGACCGTTATGAAATCGCGCGGTTCTCCGCCATATGCGGTACAAGTTGGAAGCAAGCAAATTTATCTCGGCGGTTCACTAAGAACTTTGGTTGGCATTCGTTCTGTGGTCCTCATGTTGGTAGGCGGAAAGAGGATGGGGCTTTGTCCGTCATAGGGTATGCAGAGGTGAAGGAAGATGTTCCATCGGCTCCAGGGTGGTCGATGAAAAGCTGCGGGTAAAGTGCTAAAATTACTAGGGAGATAAAGCCATATCATGACCCCCTTTTTCAGAGGCCCTCCGGGGGTTCTCGCTTCGCCCACTCCGCATTATCATACTACGATTATGAGCCAATTCACCAATTCAAAGCTTCACTTAAAATTATTGTTTGATACTATATGCTCAATAAATAATGATGAGGTATGAATTGATCATAGGGGATTATTGAAGAGAGGAGATACCAACATAGAATAAAGGTCAAAGATACTATACAGCCGAGTTAAGTGAATCTACCTTTATCCCAAAACAAATGAAATGACTGGTTAGAAAGATGTAGAGAATCTCCCTGTGTTGTACACTGGATATAAGTTGTGCCATAAATTGGATGCCAGAGTTTATTATGCAGCCGCAGCATCCGTCTTTTCACTCCCCCCCTTTTCGCTCCCCCCCTTTTCGCTCTCCCCCTTCTCGCTCCCCCCCTTTCCACCCTCCTCCTCCTTCTTGATACTCCTCCACTCCATGCCCAGCGCCGGCAACACCATCAGGCAAGAAACAACAAGAGCAACGATAAAGGCCCTCCTCAGAGAACTATTGTAAATCGTCAACACCTCCACCAGCTTCTCGGGCTGCACCATGGCCGCCAGCCCGGTAGCGCCGGCCTGCAAAACCGCCTGCACATCCACCCCCTGAAGGCCGGCCAGCCCGTCGGCCAAGGCATTCACAAAAAGCGTCTGGCCAATGCAAACAAACACGGCGCCGCCCAGCGAATTCGTAACCAGCATGAGCGAAATGCCCACGGCCACATCCGCCTTGGCAAGCACGTTCTGCGCCGCGAGCGCGGGGACCTGCATGCCGGCACCCAGCCCGAGCCCGAACAAGACCTGCCAGCCGATCCACTCGCCGCTGCCGCTGCCGAGGGCCAGCGTGGTGGTCAAGCCGGTGCCGACGGCCATGAAGACGACCGTGACGAACATGAAGGGGACGTAGTGGCCGGTGCGGGTCGTGACACCGCCCGAGACGATGGCGCCGACGACGAGCGCGAGCACCATGGGGATGGTGTCGATGCCCGACTGCACGGCCGTGGTGCCCTTGACGGCCTGGAACCAGATGGGCAGGCAGTACAGCATGCTGACGAGCGCGCCGCTGGTGCAGAAGGAGAAGGCGGCGCCGCACGCCACGCTGCGCTGCGAGACGATGCGCGGCGGCGTCGTCGCCAGCTCGTCACCAAGCCGCCACTGCACGGCCGCGAAAGCCGCCAGCAGCACCGGCGCCAGCACCAGCAGCGCGATGATGGCGGCCGAGTTCCACGGCCGCGTCGTCCCGCCCCACTGCAGCGCGAGCAGCAGGGAGATGACGGCCGGGAGGAAGAGCACCGTGCCGAGGGGGTCGAGGCGCGCGAGCTTCTGGCGCGCCGTGAGGGTCGACGGGCGGGTGCGAATGTGCAGGAGGGGGAGGAGCAGGGCGAAGACGAGGGCGCCGATGGGGAGGCTGGGGTCACGGTGTTAGTTTTTGAACAACTTCAAGGGCAAGATTTGAAGAGAGAAAAGTGGGCGAAGGGAAAGGGGAAAGGGGAAAGGGGAAAGGGAAAAGGGGGCCTACTTGATATAGAAACACCATCGCCAGGTGACGTGGTCGGTGAAGGCGCCTCCCAGCAGGGGGCCGACGATGGACGCGATGCCGAACATGGATCCCATCAGGCCGATGTAGATGGGCCGCTTGTGCAAGGGGAGGATCTGTGTCAGAATGACGGTTGTGCCTGAAAAGATGCCGGCCGACCCCAGGCCGGCAATGGCTCTGCCGATGATGAATGCTGTCGATGTCGGCGCAGCACCGCAGAGTGCGGAGCCGACCTCGAACACGACGATGGCGACGAGGAAGATGGTCTTGGTCGAGTAGAAGGAATAGATGCGGCCCCAGAGCAGCTGTGTTGCGCTGCTTGCGATGAGGTAGGCACTGGCGTACCAGCTGATGTCGTCGAGAGAGTGAAACTCGGTCGTGATGGTCGGCACGGCCGTGGCGATGATGGTTCGGTCCTGTCCATTGCAGACGTGATGTTAGCAGCTTCTCAGTCGGTTCGGCACCGGGCCGTCATCTTACCAAGGCCACAATAAACGTGACAAAATAGATTGCTATCAGGACCATGGCGAGCTTTGCCCCTGTTAGGTAGTCCGATTCATCGTCGATGTCTTCGTTGGTGTCGCTGGCCTTCTCCGTTGGGTCTGCCGTTGAGGCTGGAAGTTCGTCGAACTTCCCCGCGGGCGAGCCCTGGCCGTCATTGTCGTTCGTTGACAGCCCCATGGCAAAGAACTAATCGCTTTTTCCGCGGGTGGAGTGTTTCGAGATCAATGGTGTAAAAACAGTGCGCCAAGTGAATGTCGATGTCAGATGAGGTATCGAAGCAATAGGATACGAGGTTCAAACGGTTCTTTTAAAGAAGCTAGAATTGTTTGCAGGGAAACAGGGGGGCGCTCTGATCTCGGACACTGTCCGAATGTTCATGTTATTCAAGCGCGTTGATTGGTCCACGGACAGCGGGACCGAGCGATCGGACGCGAGAGCCGGGCCTTGGCATTGAAATTTGACTCTCGGTCTCCAATGCCGGACCGCTCGGCTGCCCTTATTATATTACCATAATGCATGTAGTTGCAGTCCGACTTTTCGGTCATTTGAATAGCGAGAACCTGAATCTAAACGGACTGGATGTCCCCGGTAAATAAGAAATCGCAACCTCCCGATCATCACGCGTTCGGCAATCTTGCTAGTTGAAATTGGAGCCACCCGCGACCCCAGGCCCACAAAAGGATCATGTTTGCCCATGTCACTGTCACTGATGAGTACACTGCTGAATAGACTTGAAGTCTCGCGGCACGCTTGCTGCGATTTGGCAGTCTTCAACCCAACTAGATCATTCTAATTGATATACCCTTCTTGAAGTCTCGAGATACGTCTCCTACAGACAACGCTGGCAACGCAAACCTCAACAACCCCCCCCATCTACCTCCCTCCTCAGCGCCTTCAACCGCTCCCAATTCTCCCCGTAGCTCTCATCAACAGCCTCATCGTTACCCATAAACGCGGCATAAACAGGCGGAAGAACCTCGCCCGTCGCCTTCAGCCCGTCCACGAAGCCATCGGCCCACTCGATCGCCTCGCCCATCATCTCGGGCTCGTGCTTGTTCATGGCGCTGACGTGAAACAGGATATGCGGCTTTCGCGTCGCGAAGCACGAGCCCGGGTTCGGCTGGACCGCCTTTCCGTGGGCGATGTGGGCGAAGAAGAGGTACGGACGGGTGGGCGGGATGCGGTCGACGCCGTCTTTGATGGCGGCAACCGCCGCGGGCGTGAACCGGCTGATCGCGGGGCCTCGGGATACGACATTGACCTGGGGGGCGGGGACGGACAGGAAGGCCTGGAAGGCGCTGAACGTCGCTGGTGCGTGTCAGTAAGGTACGTACCACTCTCCTCGCCGCACTCGAGAAGGGGAGAGAGGGGAGCTCACTCTCTGCCACATTGTCACTAACCACCGTGCCCAACCCCCTGACGACCTCGAGCCACCTCCTCCCCTCGACGAAATCCCCATCAGGCCAGCAAAAGCTGACACCCAGATCCGGCTCGCCCGCGGTCAGCCTGGCGCGCACCTGGACACAAAACGCCTCGGGCACTCCCCGATCCAGCACCTCCTGCAGCCCCATCAACACACCCTCCACCTCACCCCACGCAAACCTCACAAACCCAGCCAATATCCTCCCCATGGGGACCACCCTGACCCTCGTCTCCACCACAACCCCCAACGCCGGCCCGGCCCCGCGCACGCCCCACAGCAACTCCGAGTCCCCCTCAGCCTCCACCACCCTCCCATCACCCAACACCACCGTCGCGCCCAGCATCACATCCACCCCGAGCCCGGTAAACGCCGCGGCGGGACCATAGCCGCCCCACAGCGCCCAGCCGGTCCACCCCACCCCGCCCTCGGCGCCCGCCGCCGTAGCCAGCCCGTGGCCCTCCAGGAACGCCACCAGGTGCCGACTCGTGACGCCCCCGCCGACGGCTGCGCTCTTCTGGTCCGCGCTGAGCGTGATGCCGTCCAGCTCGCGAAGGTCGAGCGTCAGCCCGTCGGGCATGCCGGCCGCGCGGCCCCACACGTCGTGACCGCCGGCGCGCACGGCCAGCGGGGTGGCGGTGGCGCGGGCGGCGAGCAGCACGGCGGAGGTCTGGGCGGTGGTTTGGGGGCGGGCGATGAGCAGCGGGGAGGGGGTCAGTTGCGCATTGAAGAGGCGGCAGAGGGAGGGGAAGGAGGGGGAGGCGCGCGTGTATAGTTTGAGAGGGGGTGTGGTGAAGGTGAGGGCCTGGACGAGGGCTTGTTCGGCAGCGGTGCGGGTTTGGGAGTCGGCAGAGGCGGAGAAGGGGTTGGTGGGGTTGCGGAGGGAGGGGGGGGCGGTTAGGGAGGCCATTTTTGTGGTGGGTGGTGGTAATTGCTGGGGAGGGAAAACGGTCATCATGGGAATGAAAAATCTTGACGTGGTGATATTATTTATGTCGTCGACCCGCAATGTTGCCCGATGCTGAAAATGCGCGCATCGGGATAATTATGACGCTGATATGCACCGAAACGGCCAGTCAATCATCAATCGCCCGTCGTAACGTGACCCCCGGCTCTGAAACCCGCCCCGCCGGGACCGAAGTCCGAGCTGTCGGACATGGGATTTTCTCGCCCGCACTTACACAATTGATCCCCATTCCAACCATCCACAACCATCCCCCAATTCCCTATGTCCAACAAAACACCCCGCTTCACGCGCGGCCACTCGTGCGTGACGTGCTACCAGCGCAAGGTCAAATGTGACGGCAAGCGGCCCTGCGCGACCTGCGTGAAAACCTCGCGAGCCACCGAATGCCGCTCCGCGCGTCCCTCGGGGCCAGGCCGTTTGTCCGCCGCCAACGAGCAAGCCATTCTGCTGCGCTTGCGACGGTACGAGAATCTGCTGACGACAAATGGGATCCCCCTCAACGGCGCCGACGGAGACGACGACCCCCTCAACGGCGCCGACCGAGACGACGAGAGCACGCTGTGGGAGTCGATGGGCGATGGCCATGTGTTTGTCCAGGGGGGCATCCTAGGTTTGTGGACAAGTGAGTGTTTGATTCGGGTGTGTGAGGATTTCCGAGTTGGCGACTCGCGCTGACGGGATGCAGCATTATCTGGAACCGTCTTGGGAGCGAGGTGCGTCATTGGACCCTGCAATCACCAGATCGCGTTGCTGATCTTGACCTCTAGCTCGCCGACGACCTCCCGCAAGCAAGCGAGGCAGGCGGCAGCGAGTTTGCTGACGAGGACAGCGAGATCCTGCCAGAGGACCTCCTCTTCGGCCCGTCACCGTCCGGCATCAACGCGCTCGGCCCCCTCAGCCCACCCGTATCGCAGGTTTTCCGGCTGTGGCAGACCTTCCTGGATAACTTCAACCCGCTCATCAAGCTGTTCCACGCCCCAACCACCCAGCAGCTGATCTCGGATGCCGTCGCGGACCCCCGCGGACCCAGCGCGAGCACCGAGGCCCTGCTCTTCGCCATCTACCTCTGCGCTGTCACCACCATGACAAACCAGGAGTGTCTCGGCCAGCTGGGCGAGGAGAAGACGGACCTCCTCCGCCGCTTCTCGCATGCCACGCAACAAGCTCTTCGGAACGCGCAGCTCCTCAAATCTACCGACCTCGCCGTCCTCCAAGCCCTGACCCTCTACCTCGTCCGTCCCCCCCCCCCCCCCCCCCCCCTTCCCCAGCAGCAACATGAAATGACCAACAAGCTAACTCGGGGTGTGTTGCATACACCAGTTCGCCCGCCGCCCGCACCTCCCCTCGCACACGCTCTGGCTGCTCTCAGGCCTGGCGGTCCGGCTAGCGCAGACCATGGGCCTGCACCGGGAGCACTCGCTCAAGACGCTGTCGGCGCTCGACGGCGAGGTCCGGCGGCGCGTGTGGTGGCACGTCAACATCCTCGATCACCAGGCGGGGCAGATCTCGGGCGCGCGGCTCGACGGGCCCTTCATCGAGGGCGACACGCGCGAGCCGCGCAACCTCAGCGACAGCGCCCTCTCGCCGCACATGCGCGAGCTGCCGGCCGAGCACGACGGCGTGACTGAGATGGTCTTCTGCACCGTGCGCTTCGAGGTCGGCAGGTGCATGCGCACCATGAAGGCGGTCGAGAGGGCGCACCGGGGCGGCGAGAGGCACGCGGCGGCGGTGGAGGAGGCCATCTCTGCCTTCGAGAGGAAGCTGGATGGGATGCTGAAGAAGTGCGATGAGTCGATCCCGCTGCACTTGATGTCCATCATGATGGGCCGCTCAGCGGCGTGCCACCTGCGCATGTGGGCGCGGCAGCCGCTCCAGAAGACGAGGCCCTTCGTGGCCGACCCCGACTTGTTCCGGCTGGCGCTCCAGATGCTCGAGTACGACAGCCTGACGTACTTGACCAAGAGCCTGCAGCCGTTCCTGTGGCACGTCAACACCCACTTCCCGTTCCAGGCCCTGATCCAGGTCCTCTCGGACCTGCTGCACTGGGTGCAGGGCGACGATGCTGAGCGCGCGTGGGCGAGCATCAACCGCACCTACGAAAACCACCCCGAGGTTGTCCGCGACGTCAAGCACCCGCTGCGGGTGGCCGTCAAGAACCTAACGCTCAAGGCGTGGGAGAAGGGCTTGGTGCAGCCGCTGGGGCCCGGGGGGGAACAGGCGGTGGCGGGGCCTGGTGTTGCAAAGTTGCTGGCTCAGAGGGACGCGCTGGTACCCGCGGGCGAGGAGGTTTCTAGTGTCGACGATGGGACACAGGTTCCCATAGATGATGGCATGCTGAATCTCGCTCAGTTTCTTCTGGCAGACGACGTGGACGTTGACTGGGGCACTTGGTGAGGAGATATACGTACAATCCAACCCTTGTTTGTTTCTTTCGATTATTAGGCGGCTCGTGGTCGGTAGTCATATCATTATCGTTGCGAAGACGACAACTGGGAATGAAATGCAGCGCAGACGTCGGTTCGTTAAACGCATTGTGCCATAGCTCTAGCAAGGTTGGTTTGTATTGGTGCCATGAGGTAGGTTGGTTTGTATTGGTGCCATGAGGTTTGGTATGAATGTGCTGATGCCTGAGTGGATGTCAGAAACCACTTCGCAAAGGGCAGATTGCGGAGCTTTGGTGCTCCATCACCTCGCGCCTGCCCACCTTCCTCCGTCGCCACAGACAGGAAGCCACGACGAGAGGGCCAAGACTCTCAGATTCGCTGTAATCGCTAACCAACTCACCATTTGACCTGTTTGGGTGCCTCGTAGATATATATACCTTACTTTTTTTTTTTTTTTTTTTTCATCCGTGCCTGTTTGGAATACGGGAAAAGCAAACCAACACTCGATTTTTAGCCTTGCCTGAGACGGAAGTTTGCATAGAAGCCACCCGACGCCCTAAGCAAGTCGCCATTCAGCTTTCCAGACATCGTCCACGAGGCCTCATCGCTTCTTCGTCGACGAACTTCTATTAACAAATTGAGTTGAGGACAGAAATTGTCCTAAACCCTCTGCGAATCCAGCGGTCGACCGTCGGCGAATTAGGAAAAGTGATACCCAAGTGCGTTGTCGCCGGAGAGTAATTCTTCATCATAGCCGACACGATTAATTCGGACTATTGGAATTTGGGGTCCCGAGTACTTTTCGGTGCTGGTGTTGCGCTGAGGGACGGGAAAGGGGCTCGCGTTGCATCAGTAAAGGGGTGCACTGGCTGGGTTGGAGAACACCTTCCATCCATTCAATTCGCGTATCGGCCCGGGGTACGCAGCCCGGTGTAGGTGTAGGCAACTACATAGTAACGTGTGGATGGAAAGGTCTTTATGTCATAGGCAGCGATACTAAATGACTGAAGGATTTAGCCGCAAGTTAATTGACTAGACTTCTATAGGACTCGCGGTGCTGTCTTGAATATTTCCGGGCATCCTGTTGGTCGGTTTCCCCTGCTACTGCCGGTAGCGATGGGTCTTCATCTACGCTATCAGCCTCTCCTGGCCCATCGACCTGGGGCATTCGGAGGTGCGCTGATGCCGTGAATGCGCCTCGTCGAATAGATTTGCCCGGTAACATGGCGATATCCTTCCGTAGGGCACAGTACGTTGCAAAGACACTAGACTAGCACACGAAATGCGGATAGAAAGATCGAAATTGGTCTAATGGGGGGCCGTGACGACAAGGCAATGAGATTCATTGGCTCATAATTGTGACGGGGTACGACAGCGTGGGGTACGACAGCGTAAGGTACATGTTGCCTGGCAAATTAGCTTTGGTCGACTGTGAGACATGGCGGCCGTGCTCAGACAACTCGAAAAGGGATGCCTAACACAAGCAGGTATGATGATCTATTGCATGGCCCATTGTTGACAGCACCACGTTGTGAATTACAGGCCATTATTCTCCGTTCATCAAAATTGAGGGGAATTGCCCCAATGCAATTACCTGCGCCTCATTCAGAGCAGTCAGGGCCCCTCCTGGTAGTAGATTCGATGCCACAGTCAGCTCGTCAGCCCCTGGATAAATTGGCAAACTTGATATTTCTGTCGCTAAAATGTTAGGAAGGATCCGAGTAGTGTATTAACCGCACCTGCTTTCTGCGCCTCTGATCGTAGGTAGCTCGACCCAAGGGGTCGCCGTGGGGAAGTCTCTTGATGTCGATGACAACATGAGTATAAGACTCAAGCATCCCTCCGCCATCTTACACCACCAGAGTCATCAACCACAGCAACCATCAGACGCTTTGACATCCTATTACTACTCCATCAGCAATACCCGAACAACCGCAAGAATGATGTTCATCAACCTCCTCGCCTTCGCCCTGGCAGCGACGGGTATCAGCGGGCTCGCGACGCCTCTCGTCGAGGGCGACTCGCCCGACACCCTGCAGGCGCGAGCCTGCGCGCCAACCAAGCCGGCCGATCTGCCAATCCAGCCCGGCGCCATCTCGGGCTGCTGCAAGTGGCACGCTGTCGTCGCGGGCGACACGTGCTGGGGCATCCAGCAAAAGTACAAGCTCAGCGACGCCCAGTTCAGCGACCTCAACACGAAGGTCGGCCACGGCGACGCCTGCGTCGTCTGGAAGGATTATTACGTCTGCGTTGGAAAGTAGTGCATTTCATGGGCGAAAAAAAAGAGCGGAGGGGTTATGAGGTGAGGTGGTGGGGAAGGAGCGAAGTGATTCAAGCTCGTGGGCGGTCGCGGCATGGCATCGCTGCCACGCAAAGACACGGGCCATTTGGGGGGCAGTCAAAAAGATGGATATATCAGCTTTTAAATTTAATTTTCGTTCCCTTTTGCAGAATCGAGAAACTCCATTGCTTGGGACTGTGATGACCATGAGGGCACTTATCCGAGTACGGATCCCAACTGAATTTCCACGACGTACCTTCCCTCATCAGTGACGCCGGCGATTCATAATCTTCCAGCCCATTTTTTTTTTATTGTAGCTCCACAACACGTGGAGTGGAGCTAAAAAAAAATTACACGTTCCTAGGACTTATGATTCAGACGCTGTAAAGACAGATCAGTATCAGGAATCTAGATACTTTCAGGACAACACTTTTCACTTCCTTTGCCCAAATAGAATTTCTCTTCTTTCCTCGAATAATTTCTTTTCCTCCTCCAAGCAAAAATCTAACCCGGGGCACCGCTTAGCGTTATAATCGAGCGCTAAGCGGCAGCCGCTTGCTTCATCCTGCACATGCTCTCAATTCCCTTGAGGTTATACTTCTATATTCCGAGTCCCATCTCCTTCTTTCTACGTCACGACCTTGATCTTCCAAAATTCTTGCTTGGTTCACATAAGACACCGTGCCTGGATCGCGGTGGCCTTCTGGCACCACGCGGCGGCCTTCCTGTACCACCCAACATGCACCTTCGAGTCTGCGACCAGCGACAAGCCTCGTTGACACCAAACACCTCTTAAAAATCGACAATCATCATGAGCGCAGCAATGAACCCAGATGACTCGGAAAATGTCGCCCAGCCCAAAGTCATAAGCATCCATCCTGACGGCGATGTCGTGCTCATCGTTGGGAAGTTCATCCCTGATAAGATGCGCCTGGGGTGGGATCGAAGAACCTTGACTGCGCCCCCAGCGTTTTCAGGGCAATGTTGGAGCCGCCCTGGGTAGAAAGCCAGAACCTTTCCAACAAGTCCCCAAAGGAAATCGCCATACCGGAAGACGACCCCAATGCTATGCGCGCCCTCTGCTGCATAGTCCACTTCCGAAACGACCTTGTACCTAATATCAAGGCAAAGGACATGGAACCACCTAAGATTCTCCAGCTTGTCGTCGCCGCCGACAAGTACGACATGACATCCGCCCTCGAGTATTTCAGTTTGCCGTGGTTTGGACTCGAACTCTTGCGATATCGCTCATTCCTTAGGACCGGGTACATACTGGCAGCAGCGATGGTATTGGGAAAGAACTTAGAAGTGAAACGGCTCTCGAAAGAGCTCGTCTTTAGATCAAGATCTTCATTCAGTATTCTGGTAGAGTGCCCAGCGATCAACACACTCATTCCGTCGAGATGCTTCTGTGAGTCATTTTAGCCCAAGGTGCCCTATTTTACCTAACTTGACTAAATACTGATTATACAAGATATGATGGAGGAGCAGAGAACCCAGATTCGGGTTAAACTACGAGATGATTTAACTGCACTGGTCAAGGTACGTTGTCATGCGTGCAAATGGGGAAAGAAGCGTAGTCAGCATTATCGCGAAGTCTCCAAGGTGTATATTCTCCATCAAGAAATGATGGACTGCACCATTCGGGATTTCATCCATGAAGTAACCGCTTCGGACCTTTCAGAGGAAGATTTTGGCGGTTATTGGGGTAACTCGGGCTGCAGCACTTGCAGGGGCGAATTGGGACCGAAGTACCATATTCGATTTCTTACCAAAGTGAAAGCCTTGGAGAAAAATTCAGGCATATGCTTCGAATGCGTAAGCGAAGCAAATTAAGGTGGAGGATGCTCGAGAAGCATAGTTTTGGTTTTACAAGACCATAGGTTTCGAATTCAAAGACATGAGTAAAAGACGCCAAGAGTAACGACTGTATCAGATATTATCTTGTCTATGTTTTTAGCAATTTATATGTAGGCTATAAATGTAAGGATGAGCATTCCAAGTATTGTCACCGTGAGAAAATGCCCACCCCCACTCAGAGTATACTTATCTCCTGCATTCCAGTCGATATCCCACCAACATGGCGTCCTCAGAGCATCCCTAAGACGGATTTGGCGTTTTACCACGCGACATGACATGTCAAAAACCCAGCCTCGCGCCCTTGACAATACACTCAAGCAATCCCCACCCGGCTGAGAATGCCTTCGCCCGTCGGCCGTGAAGCGGTGCTGATGCTGAGTCATTTACACAGATGCTTTCTTGCCTTTGGGTTTTGTCAACACATCAAAAATAACCGTCACAGATAGACTGAAATGCTGAACTCCTGCAGCTGTGAGTGCTCAGGCTGGGAGCAAATACCACTCAAGTCAATTGCCAGAACAGTCCCTGCAGCGCAACCGACAACAGCGCCTCAACAGGAAAACGGTATCTTGCTTCCAGTACCATACAACGACTTCAGCTAACAATTGAATAGTGCAAACAGATGTAGAAGAGCAAACAGACGAGTCAAAGATGGCGATCTAAGATGGGAAAACACTGGCCTTTGACTCTTCTTTCTAGATAAATACATTGCAACATATTCCTGCAAATCAATGGCTGCCTCATCACTTCCAGCCTTTTTTTTTCTGACAAGTGCAGCCATGACCCCAAGTCTTGATGTCTCGGAGGGAAATGTGCGAGCTCTTGTTATGTTTGGCCTGTTAGTATCGTTGCTTTGGGCAATTCTCATGGCTTCTCTATCAGGGGATGGAAGTAATAACATGACAACGATATGACGATTGGGAACAGTATAGATGGATTAGATAAGTAGATCAAGTGGATAGATGAGAGGATGGAGGGGCATTGCCCTACATGCTGCAGCAAGTGGGTCATGCAGACCATGCGCGACACCATGCCCCTGGCAGGGTCCTAGTGCCCCCCAGGGCCTACATCTTGCGCAGGCCAGGATCCTAGATCCGAACCTCCTACTTCTTCTCGTCACACCCAATATTCTCTACTTCACTGAATACAGCACATTTGCCAGTATTTGTTGACTTGACTCAGGGTCGCCAGATGACCGTATTAATACCCAAGCCAAACCACACTCAATCGTTGCACTGTCTCTTCTCCCCGGAATAGTAATCAGAGTCCATGTTTCCCCCTTAGATGAACACCATCCAAGACTCTCCCTCCTACCACCTGTTGGAATACTCGATTCGGCCGGATCCGGCCTCGCCCTTCCTCCGTGAAAATAGTCGACTGAGTTCATTGTCGGCTTTCCTGTTCGGGACATAGACGCTTGCCCCTTTCGTTAGACGCCTGAACGATGATTCTCGAGCTGACCAAAGCAATTTGCCGAGAGCAGCCAGCCCCCTGTTGACGATATAGACAACAAAGAGAAGAATCACACACCCCAAAAGTCCGCTAGCGCAATTGTTCGTCTAGTGTTGAGCGGCCGGGGCTTGGAGGTCGACACGTAGCGCCAGTTAAGCCCCAGCTCCATAGCCGGCTGCCAGGGAGCCCAGGGCACGCCGGGCTGGACCGGGTCCCCAACGGCGGCTCGGTTGGCGTGGAAGGCCACCTTGGTCGACCACATCTAGGCGTATCCCTTGCGCTGCAGCTTCCTCCGGATCAGCGCCGGCAGGCGGCCAAAGTAGATGCAGTACAGCGCCGCGACCGCGGTCCAGTTGGGGGGCCTGCCCATCTCCAGCGGCTCGTACACGTGGTAGCGGTAGAGCTTTTGGTGCGATATGGGCAGCCGCGGGTCGTAGCCGGAGATGGCGGCCTCCACCGCTTCCTTTACTTCCGCGTCCCAGCTTTCGTCTATGAAGTGGCGGGCGATTTCGGTTAGAACCCTCGCCACCGCGGGCTCGCACCGCTGACGATGGATGCCTATCATGTGGATTATATCACGAGGAAACAGCTTTTTGCCTGACGGGGTCATCGTCGATGCGTAAATGATGGGGGGGTCTTTGTTTTCCGGCAGGATGCCTAGGTAAGGGGCAAAGATGGTGTGGTCGCTGGCCGCTGTTTTGTAGATGCAGCCAGGCCCGTCTATGAGCGGTTCGGCCGAATTATCTCGGGACGCTATTTCTATCGTCAATCGCGGGCCTGATTTGCGGATGGGGATTCGTGGCTGCGTGCGGTGTGTTAGCAACGTGTTGGTTTCGAGCAATCGCATTTATTGAGGAATTTTGCAAGCTCACATGTTAGAGAGCTGGCGACCGTGCGGGCCGAGGCCAAACTTGCCTCGAAAAGAAGGTATTCGTGTAAAAGAAAGAGGTGGATGGTGTCCGGAACGCAAGAGGGCGGGTGACTGGTGCGTCAGGGAAAAAAGCGACTCGTCGAGGCATCTCGAAGACCGCCTGGGCAGTCGTGGGGAAAACTATTCCCAGGGAAGAAAACTGTGCTTGCAGCTAGTCGAAGGTGGCGATTTCAGAGAAAACCGTAATGGGGTTGGATAAAAGCCTCGAGAAAGCGCGAGTTTTCCTCGAGGGAACAGCTGGCGCGGCGGGGGAGGACCTGGCTTCCACGGGCATTTTCCTGCGAAAGATATTCTCCCTAAACCTTTTCCTCGTGTGTAGCCTGATCTCCTCCATATCTTCTCAAGTCTTTCAAATATCGGGTAGACCTTGAAGTCAACTTTCTCTCAAACACGCAAATTTTGCTCTGGGACGAAAGAGACTCGAAGATCGTCAGGTGGGAGACCCACTTTGAGTGCCTCGCTGACCGTTACCCTAGCAACAACAAAGTCCTCCCGTAGCGAGGCCAGAACGACGACAAAAAGCCTTCCACTACACTACTCTGGCAAGGAAGCCCACGGAAGCCCTCCACCCACTGCGACGAGGAGACTGCGGCATCCGACGACATGGCTGAGCGGAAAGCCACTATCCCCTTTCTCAAGGGCGAGAACGACTGCGAGGCCTGGTCTCCACCATCAGATTCCATATACGTTAACGACGGTCTTGAAGCACGTCAATGGGAGCGCCGAGGCTCCCGTGGAAGTGGAAGCAAAGAAACCAGGAGGACCCGTCCTTTGCAAAGGGTGATTTCCAGTAATAAATCACCGCTCCGGGAAATGTCAAAGAAGACGCAATCAAGTGTGCTAAGAAGGCAATTCTCTTTTCCACCAAGACACAACGGAAAGCTAACCTGTGTTTGCTTTGGACGGTTGCCAATAACAGACAGAACCAATATTAGGCTGGCAATCGTTGCTCTGCCCTGCCATGACTACCCCTCCCTCAGGCAAAACCCTTCAACTTGGCCCAAAACAATTTCACTATCAAGCTGGCGGCTGAGGCCACTTGTCCAGCACAGCCTCGGCACCTGACAGCGAAAAGCTTACATTTGCGACGGTTGGCTGATCCAGCAGCAGTGTATAAGTCCCCGGATACAGCACCGAATTGCCCCTCTCATCAACCCTCGCCAAGTTCCCCAGCGTCCACTCCAACACCGCGGTCTGACTCTGCCCAGGCGCGACAGCAAACAACCTCTTGTACGCAGCCAGTGTCTTGATCGGGTACGGTGCAGGGCCATATTGCCCGGCCAAGAACCCCAGCACGACATAATCCGACAATCGCGATCCAGTATTAGCCACAACAACCGGCACAGACGGGAAGGGACACAGGTCGGAGTATGCCGCCCCTTTGCATGAGGCAAGCAGGTCCTGGATGGAAAACGACGCTGGAAACCCGCTTGCGACGGAAACACTAAAGTTTGTGTAATGCAGGCCGTGTCCGAACGGGAAGACGGCGTCTTTGAACCAGCGGTACGTCCGCCCCGGATACGACCCCGACGGCCGCAGCGCCATATTTGTGTACGGCGCCTGCGATGTGAAAGAGGAGGGGTACATGGTGACGGGCAGTCGCCCCGCGGGTGCGGCGACGCCTGTGATAATGTCCATGACGGCGGTGCCGCCGTCCTGGCCCGGGTAGCCCGCCCAAAGGATCGCTTTGACGTTGGGGAGGCTGAGCAGTGGTGTGTCGTCGACATGGGTACCCATCTTCACGACAATAACGGGCTTGCCGAGTCCAGCGAGCTTTTGGATCATGGCGAGTTGGCCGGCGGGCCACGAGATGGATGTGCGGTCTTGGCTTTCCTTCTCAACCGTGTTGTCGATGCCGCCAAAATAGATGATCACATTGGACTTTTGGGCCGCGCTTACCGCGGAAGAGGTGTCGGCGCTTGATTGGGTCAGCGGCCCGTTTACGAAATTGGTGGTGATGCCCATGGCCTTTGCCGCCGCGACTGGGTCGTGATTGAAAGGGGGGCTGCCACTGTACCCCCCGAGCATCTTGTCAGCCGTGTTTGCCCAGAAGCCAACCATGGCGACCGACGTTCCAGAGCTGTTCAGAGCGATCGGAAGAATTCCATTGTTCTTCAGCAAGACAATGCCCTCTTGCGCAGCGCGCAGCGCGAGGTCTTTGGCTGCCTGGGTGTTGACGTCGGGCGCGCCAAGTTTCCTGTACATGCCATTGGGCCCGTCGAACAGCCCGGCTTTGACCAGACCCTGATACTGACGAAGAATCGCCTTATCCAACGTCTCCTGGCTGAATAGCTTTGAGCTGAAGGCGGGCGCGGCGTTTGGCTGGGTCCCGTCCGTCGCCCAGCACATGTTATCGCAGCCAGCCTCTAGGGACGCCCCGATAGCCGCTGCATAGCTCGACTTGTAACGGTGACCCCCATTCGCATTCCCCAGGTAGTACACGGCATCACAGTCGCTGACAACATACTGGTTCTCATCCGTCCAGTTCCAGTGCTTGCGCAGAATCGTGTCTATGAGATAGGAGTTGGCGCAAGCTGGCACACCGTTGACGGCGTTGTAGCTGCACATGATAGACCCGACCTTGGAGTCGCGGGCGCACTGCTGAAATGGGGGAAGGTAGTACTCGGCGAGGTCTTGGGTCGACACCTTGGCGTTGAAGTTGAACCGGGTCGTGCTCCCGGAATTCTCGAGGTCATAAGCAGCAAAATGCTTGCACGTAGCCACAACGCGATGGGTAGGCCCGGGGCCCTGCATTCCCCTGACAAAGGCTGCGGCCCATCGCTTGTTGACAAAAGGGTCCTCTCCGGGCGTCTCGTGGCCTCGGCCCCAGCGCGGGTCGCGGAAGGGGTTGACGTCGGGGGTCCAGAAATCCAGGTGTGCGCGCCCGCTGTTGGCAAAGGCGCGCGCCTCGGTGCTGATGGCGGTGCCGATCTGCTCTACCAGGGCATCGTCGAATGCGGCGCCCGTTGTGATGGCCTGTGGGAATTGTGTCGCGGCGTTGAACTGGCCCCCCCACGAGATGCCCCGGTTGTGGGCCACGCCGTGGAGCGCTTCGTTCCACCATTGGTAGGCGCTGAGGCCGAGCTTGGAGAAGCCGGGGGCATTGCTTGGAGGGATGTCAGCACTTGGAAAGGGGCAGTAAGTTAGGGTTGTTGTCTGACTTGACGAGATTGGCGAGCTTGTCGCTGTTGCTCATGACTGCTACCAGGGCAGAAGCCCTGGCAGCTGGCGCGGCAGATGTATCACATACCAGGTTCCCCTTGAGGGGTCCGCTGGTGCAGTCTGGGTACTTGACACCCCCCAGCACAGGGGTGACTACCGTGGTCAGCACCAGTCCGAGAAGTGAGAGCTGAGCCATGGCAATCGTCGGCAGCAGTGATGGTGAGCCTCATAGAGGCCGCGGGGGGGGGGGGGGGGGGGGGGGAGTTGGCCTTCACATAATTGGGCCCGAGACACGGTTTTCTCTTCCCCACCGTGGCGACCTTGAGGGGCAAATCGGGGAAATTTCAGACTCTGCGTGCTGTGATGCCCAGGTTCCGGTATAGATTGATGATTGATTTCTCCGCCAGTGACTGGCAAGCCAGAGTTGGGGAAGCGCACCTGTTAGCCAAGGCAAAACGTATTGAGGTGGCCGAGCGAGCGCTGAAAAGGAGAGGGAAGGCAGTGTCAGTCCCGGCCAAGCCACACGTCAGGCAG
Organism: Lasiosphaeris hirsuta; assembly: GCA_030549175.1. Classification (NCBI taxonomy): domain Eukaryota; kingdom Fungi; phylum Ascomycota; class Sordariomycetes; order Sordariales; family Lasiosphaeriaceae; genus Lasiosphaeris; species Lasiosphaeris hirsuta. The sequence goes on from JAUKUA010000001.1 coordinate 8,514,836, forward strand.
GCGGGTAGGTAGGTCCTGCAGGCGCGAAAGAAGGTTGAATAATATCCGGTTGATCATGCCCCCCAGAAAGCCACCCCGCAAGCGATGCCGGGTCTGCCGCGTCTGCTAATGGATTATGGGCGCGGAGAATTTTGGTAAACGACTGCCGTGAGCCCAATTTGCGACGAGGGGGGCAACCAACAGGAGGACCCAAGGACCAATTCAGCCGCCAGAGCCAAACTCCAACGTCAGAGGCGTCATGCGTGTGTCCACTTTTGGACTTGGATGTCACCTACAGGCCGACCTGAACCGCCAAAATTTCTTATCTCTGCTGCGGTGCCTAGTAGCCTGCCGATGCCGTATCTGCATAGACTCCAGCTGCCTACGGCCTTCGAAGCATGCACGCAGGGTCGCGGCAGGAGCATTTGCGGTTCTGCGGTTCTGCGGTTCTGCGCTTCTCTGCTCCGTTGCTCTTGCCACCCCGACGGTCACCAGGGCCCGTGCTCATCCATCACGGCTGGGGGCGGTCCCTTCGATAATGGCACGGCCGCTGTCTGGTTGCTTCGGGGACGCGGAGACGCGGAGAACTTTTGAGACTGTCGTCCGGAGTGGCAAAGGCGGCGCAAAGCGTGGATGCAAGATTCTGTCTACTGCGGGGAACCTATGCACTGAATAGGCCGTTTCAACAACACATGCCACGACATGTTGGCACATGTGGTACCAAGGGTTCAACATATTACCGCTGGGTCTACGTACGGGGCTGCAAGCTTCAATACGCTCTTGAACTCGGCGGAGGTGGGCATCCATCTCCATCAGCGGGGACCCCGGGAGAACCCGCCAATTGCAAACTGCCGTCTTACCTCTTGCCGTTGCCGTGGAGCCGAGGAATAGGGGGTTTGTTTGGTCTCGGGGGGGGGGGCAGAGGGCAAGGGTTAGGGTTTACCGCGCCCCCCTTCGCCTCCGAAGGGATACGGATTCTTGGGTAATACTTTGAGCAGTTCATTTCAACACCTTTTAAGAAAGCTTACGTGTAACATAGAAAAGTCGCTGGGGGCAGAAATGTCACAAAACGGCAGCAAAATGCCGAATGTGGAAAACAACCCGAAGGAGGGCCGGTTTTGGGGTTGATCAGAAAATTGACCCGCGATCTGTCTCTTTCAGGGGTAAAGCTTTCAAACCACAATGCCACTAATATCCAAAGACAAAAACACCTACGCAAAAACCACAATACCGGTACCTTGTTCCAAACGCCTTGATCACCCAGACTCCAAAATGACTCCCACGCCGCCTAGGTCACTCTCTCAATCCTCGATTCATCAAGAGTTTGGATAGACCCCTGGGGATCGAACGACAAGACCCTACCATCCGGTTGTGGGTTGACAACAAGAATGGTGATCATGCATCCCGTCGTGGCGATGACCTTGAATACCAAGTCACCGCCACAAACACGAACGGTGTCGCCAATTGTGTACTGCTCCGGGTTAGCGGTGCTCTGAGATGACACGAAGCGGTGGCGGTAGCACATACAGCCATTTAAACTTGGCAAAGCTCGGGTTGTAGGTCACGGTGGATGTCCAGAAGCTGCCTGGAGCGGGCTTAGGTTGCGATGGGTCGGTGGAGCCAAGCGTTTGGAACCGGCAGGAGGTGCCGCCGCTAGGTCAAAGTTGGGACTGAGATGCCTCGATGAGAGTAAAACTAAGGCAAGAGTGCTGCCGCTAAGGTCTGGGGAGCAGACTAGATGATAGGAGTGCTCGAGGACGTTGGGTCTATTTATCTTCTTCTCCTCTTCTGGTTTGGATCTCACGCCACCCTTTCCCAGGACCCCCCCCCCCCCCCCAATCCAAACCCGACTGCCTGGACGACCGCGAGGTCCAGCCCCATGCGCAACTCTGGCATGGGCTAGTGTGTGAATCCTCGCAATCTGGCCCGGCTTTGGGCCGTGCTCCTCACCTCAGGCTCTCGACGTAAATATGTCGTAAATATCGGCTGAGGCGGTCAAACACCGATAAGGACGGAACTGCTGGACCGCTTGTCTCTTGGCACGGGATTGAGCGGTCGTGCCTTTGTTCTGCCAACTTCACCGTGTTACCATCACCCTCTTGCTCGTGGCTTGCAAGTCTGGCAACTCCCATTGCTTGGGCACTAGCCGCTCGCTGCGGCAGTTGTGCCGTGGTCCAATTGGGGGCTCGAAATATGGGAAAAGGTTGCATTGCATGGCTGGTTGGACAAGCTCCCATTGCCCACTTGTTCCGCCGTTTGGCCCCAGTCCCAAACGCCAAAGGATTCACCACAGAGCCTATTTCTGTAGGTGGTTACCCTGATTTCCCTCCCCCCCCCCCCCTTCTCTCTCCCTCCTCCCCAATCGCCCTCGGGCCGGTCACCTCGATGTACCGTCGGCCCCCGTCCGAAGCCATGCGTTCCCACCCGGCAGAAACCGATCATGGCTCGCACCACTAATCGGCTTGCACTACATCGCACAGAACATGACGTAGGCATACTTGGCTTGCTGTAGCCAATCCGCCGCCCGTCCCTACTGCCCACCCCTTTCGTTTGGAGACGTTGTGCCACCGAGCTTTCGTGGCCCGTCTACGCAGCAAGACGCAAAATTCTCCTAATGGAACCCAGCATCCCCCTGAGAACGTGAGTCATGGCGAGTAAGATCAGATTATGTGATCTGGTAACCGTAAAAAGAACCCTTCTGCTGCTTCTTTGGCGCTTCGCTGGATGGCGTAGGGCTGGTCGAGAGGGGGAAGAAGCTGGGCCCCCTGAGCGCTAGCAAACGCTAGAGACCCCATCCCGTCCCAAAGACCGGTCAGTCAACCGGCAGACACCCCCTCTCCCCCCCCCCCCCCCCCCCCCCCCAAAAAAAAATGCTATACACCGCCGGCTCTCCAAAGCCAGTGCATGCCCATGAATGTCTCGTCCCGCGAATCACCGCTGGGCAATCGATAAGCCATTTTCCCTAACTCGACGAGCCGCAATCTCTTTCTTCAGCGCGCCAGACAGGATGGTGATGTTCCCCGTTTTTGCTTTGCAGCTAGCAATTACTAAGGGCTGCCGCAGCCGCCAAGTCCGCCTGGTGCCGTGCCTAGCAAAAATTGGATTGGCAGCGTTTCCGTCCACTGAAATGCAGGGAGAACATCCAACCCAGCACGCCGAGATTCTCCAGCATCTCTAGACACAAGCCTTTGCCGAAATATTCTTCGGCCCCTGCCTGAGCTAGGCATACCCCGGGCGTCGCTGAGGGCTGCGGTGCACCGTAGAACAGCGTCACAGTTTACTCCGGAAAAAGGAAGATGCCCTTCGCAAAATTTGTGGGGGGGGGAATGGATGGAGCTGAAGACATGTCGAGTTCAGGAGCAGCCGAGTACGTACCGACGTACCTTAGGTACCTCCCAATTCATGAGCCGCAGCCGAGCTAGGGCACCTGAGTGGCATCGTGACCCCCCTCCCCGCGGGCTCACCAGTATGTCGCCATACTGAATGAGACACTGGAAATATTTCCGTCCCGGGACGACGTCGTGACATGCGCGCTTGGGCACCAACGTCCAGATCAACTTCCCAGGTCGGGACGGACCCTTCACAAGGCCCAACACCCCCGATTTTCCCTCCATCCGCTTATCCGCCTCTCGAACGGCCTTTGTCTAGACAACCCCAGACGAGCTGGGCTGACCGCCCATGCCCTCTCCTCCATCGATTCCACAAAAGTTAGTAATGTCCCCAGCATCGAGGCGCCTCTCGACGGCGTGCCACTGGAAGCTCTTTCTCGGGATGCCGCAAGCGGGAAGGTCTAGATTCTAGACCGTTTTTGCCAGTGCTGATAAGGCAAGGCTCGTTTACCACTTGGAGTGGGGGCGTGGGCAACACCGCCATCACCGTCTTTTGAGAAGATGTGACCTTCGGCTTCCCAGATTGGGGATTCGGAGAAGGGATTGGGGGGGGGGGGGAGGGGAGGGGGAAGGGAAGCGAAAACCTGAGAGCTCACTGGGGGGGCAAGAGCAGACCAGCTCAGCACGCAAGGTGGAGGGCCCCCTTCCCGTAACAGCTCCAGACGTAATTGCCCGCCAACATAAGAGCACGCAGGCCAGGAACCTGGCCACACAGCCGGGGCTCGCTACGCTAGTAGGTGCCGTACAAACCGGTCGTCAGGTTGTCGGGTCTTGCTTGGGTCCAAACCAAACGGATGGATTGTCAGGGACTGCATCTCGAGACCCTGTTTTGACGCAGCCGTTCCAAGCCATGCCCCTATCCTCTCCGCCCCCGCAGTTCGAGCGTAATGGGAACCTCTGGCCACGCCCTGCCCCGAACGATGCGCCGCTTCTCCCCAAAGTTAGAATCAAGAAGTGTCATTCCCGTCGAATGAGAAGCCGTCCAGCGGAACTCGCTGATCTTCCCCGCAACCCACGCCGCATCGCAAGTCGAAGAATCCTACGAGCTGCTGGTTGCGTATGTTGGCGAGTTTGCTTTATCTGCCCAACAAACCGTTGCTAATTTTACCAAGCGTAGTCTCTTTTTTTTTTTTTTTTTTTCCTTCTTGCGATTCCCTCCCTCATCAACCATAGCATCAACACCGAACCGCACCCTCGTCGCAAGATGCTTCGGCCCTTCACCCGAGCTGCCCAGGTTGTATCTGCCAGGCGCCAACCCTGCAGATGCGGACACCCTGCTTATGCTCCACCGCCGCTCCCATATCTATCGTATACCGCCTATGACGCTCTCAAGCGCGGTTCTCGGCTCCGGCAAGATTGATCAGATCTCAGAATCACGTCCAAATCGACACTATCAACGCACGTACCCTGCCCAACGCGCCCCGCTTGGGACAAAGCAACGAAATGCGCATCGCGCCCAACCTAATACTGGCCCCTGGAGCTTTCCTCCCCGTCAGCGGCCTCGCCCTTCCCTCGCGTTTGTTCGCGCGAGCCTTACACAACCCCTCTTCGATATCGACAGGAAAGCATGTTTCTCATGCACTCTGTTGCTTTGTAGCAGCGACAACAACACGGCGAGCCCGATGCCCTTGTTCTCGACAACTCGTCGCCCAAGCGGCGCGATCTCGGTATGTTTGAAGTCGTCGATACCCTTTGGGCGCCAGCACAGCTGAGAAGCGCTCCTATCTGGAGCCACCCCTCCCCACCCCCCCCTTCCTTCCTTCCTTCCCAGCTTCGGCGCAAACCCCCCGAAGATCTCGATGGCCAGCAAATCCTGCGCGTCTCTTTTCAGTTGCATATGGCTTTCCACCAAAGCTAACCTCCTGCAGCACGTTCAGTCACCGCCCACTTTTTTGACCTCCTCACCCAATGAGTCGCCCACGTCGACATGCTTTCGGCACATTTTCGACCGCCGCAGCCACCCGTGTTTCACGTCGACCACATCTTTCGAACCCAGCGCCATGGTTCGCGCCAGACGCCCTTTTTGTCTGGACAGGCCGTCATTTGATAGCCTGCCCCCACGCCCCGGCGCCTTCACACACGCCCACTGCCGCCCTTGGGATGTCAGTGTCCGGGGACAGCTTTCAACGGAGGGGTAACAGCCTGGGGGTTGCGATTTGGTTGTCTGCAAGGGTCACCCATGCAAAGGCCCTCATACTTATACACAAAGAAAAAAAAAAGGGGGCCGATGTCGGAGCAGACCAAAAATGGGGGATCCCATGGAAGAGTCACCGCCGATGGGGCCCTTCAGACCAAACCCCGTGAGTTGAGTAAACGCGTAGGAGACCCTGCAGTTCCTGTGAAAACCCTGCGGATCTTTCCAAAGGGCAGAGCCCCATCCTGATTCCCAATCGGGGTAATCGCTTATTGGGCACACCCTGTCTTAGGTGCAATTGCCATTGAGACCGATGATCTTCCATGAACTCTACTTTGCGCATCTTCAAGTCTACCAGCGTATTGTCGCTTCCACAACAAGTCCAGAAACTCTCGGCTTCAACGGCACCTGCAGTATAGCGTCGGCTTGAGATAAAACTGCGGTTAGTACAAAGGGCCAACGGCACCTCCCGTGTGGCGGCATTGCTGCGGTAATAAGGCCGGGCTTGTTTGTCCCTTGGGCTCAATGCGATTGGACACCCCATCACAACTATTGCTTGCGGAGGTACCTTTGTGCGACCACAACCGGAGATCAAGCCCCGGTGAATAGATAGACAAAAAAAAAGTTTGAAACATGATTGGCAGTTTGGCCAAGACAGTAAATCTTCGAACCTATGTCGCGAAACGTAGATTTTTTCTTGTCGCCCCTGACCCTTGTCGCGTTCCTAAAGTCTTTTATTCGCAGTGAGCAGCGCTAGCTGCGATGTCTTCATCGCTCAATGTCAATAATCATCAACTCTCCACCCCTGCAATAGAGAGCTCTCTCTCTCCTGCGTGACGCAATCCCCTGAGAATACCATCGCAAGGGCCTTGTTCCAATTACTATATAACCACAAAGAATAAACATGCCTTCCTTAAACCATTGACTTACAGTCTCCCCTCCACCCAAATCATAGGCGGTGGGAGCCAGAGTCAGCCGTATGAGAAGGTGAAGCAGCTGTTTCCGGAGCCGCTCGACGCGGGCGGTCCGCTGGCGCCGGCGCAGCGGGAGCTTCTGCGGCCATGCGGGTCAAAAAGTGGGAGGAAGAGGAAGGCGGAGGTGCAAGGCAGCGAGGGGGATGGGAAGCGTATAAGGATGGAGAGTGCGGGGGCGGGGGCGGAGGAGGGTGAGGCGAGACATCCTAGTAGTTAAGAGCTGTTTCTAGTCCTGTTGCAGGAGTGAATGGAAGATCATACTAATCGTATTGCGAGCAGGCATTCTCCTTCGCCCCGAGAGGGCTCTCACCAGCGGGCATGGTCCATTCCCAGAGACCGATTACTCTGGTGCGGAGAGTTACACTTTCTGCCTCCAGCCCGCGGGCTCGCCGGGTTGCCGCTGTTCTGGCTGAGGCTACAAACAAGGCCTCACCCTATTGAGGTTTTGGAAAGGACTTTCGGGACGTGATGGTAGATGTATTTCCTTGATTCCTTTGTTGGCTTTCTTGTTGGAGTTGGAGAGAGGCGCGGTCGGTGGCGGTTATGGCTTGTCTTTTTGCTGCACTCTCTTGAGGTGCATGGAACACGGGTGGCACCAAGTGCCGTCGTTCTGGATCCTTTCGTCGCTTAGGAACCATATAACGATACGATGCGTTCATTCGCGCGCGATGACCCTAAACCGAAATACCAACCAGAACGCTCCCCCGGGAACGGCCATGATGGGGTACCAGCGTGTAGTCCCAGGACTAAACGTGTCGTCAAATACCATGGGACCTCCTCCTCCGCAGTAAAGCGGACAAGGCAGCCCAGTGGACAGTGCCACCTTGGTACCAGAACTACTGTTCCTTGACCGATGTGAAGATAGTCGACGCAGGGCACATTTTCCATGTCCAAGCTACAAAATCCATGGACGAGCCTACTAAGTTGGCACCGTCAATATGAGGGCAGCCCCGGGCTTCCTCATGGCCTCCCCCTCAGCAGTGGATTTCTCGTCAGTGTGTCTAACCTAAACGGTGATCCTGTTGAAAGCCTTTCCAGCCAACATTATGGCCACGCCTCTCGGCAATCCCACGAGAGAGTGCCGAGGGCCCTCTCGAACATTCCGCAGAGCCAAGTCTCTGAGGCATTGACATCAAAATAGAAGGGACAGAAAACGCGGTTGCAACACCCGCAAGACTCCATCGAACATATTTCTCGTCTTTAAAGGCTATCTAGTGCCTTCTGTAGGTACCGAGAGGGGTGATGGCCTCGACTTGGCTGTCAGTCAAGGTACCTGGGTATCGGAGCACCCATGTAGCATGAGAACTCGACATCATAGGCCATCCAATTTGTCCCTTGGACCCAACAGGGTCAAAAACAACCTTCTCAGCCTTGTGAATCAACCCACTGAGAGGGTTGAACCTGTATCTTTTGGCGTTTGGTGCCGGGGGGTTTCCGATCCATCTCGACTAATAGAGAAGGGACAGGCAATGGATTCTACCTAACTACCTACTTGAGCCACTTCCATTTGCTTAAAGACCTTATCTACCATACTTCACTCACCAACTCTCAGCTAGTACCTAGCCATTCTGAGTTCTCGCTTTCTCTTACTCTCTCTTCGTCACTGCAGTCACGACTGCAAAATGGCTGGATATACCAACCCGGAGGATGACCCTCAACAGGTTCCCCGCGACAAGTGCAGTCCCTCGGTAGACTCAAGCGTTCCCGGCGATAACTACTCGGACACCGAATGGGTAAGTTGACATAACCCACAAGCATTTCCGACTCGTAACAGCGTATCCGCTCGATATTAATATTGTGTTTCTAGCGAGCCTTCTTACTCATGGCGAAGAAGCAGGAGGCCAAGAAGGATATCGCACAGCAGGAGCAACAGCACCATGGCTCCAGCGTGGCCGTCTCGCTCCCTAATGAGGGCGGCCATGCTGTCTTCAACCCCAACGACAGATTGGCCGAGGCTGCTCCGGGTCCCGGCCAGGTCCGGCCGACCGACGGCGCCGCTGTGTCGACACCCAGCCCGCTCAGGCTGCCCAGCATCCCCGAGCTAGGCCTCGACTACCCAGGATATGGTCAAACCCGCTTCCAGAACCCGTGTGAGACGGGCTCACTCCTATCCGCAGCCTCTCTCCCGCCCATGCGCAACCATAGCCTCAGCAACGACGGAACCGCTATCGGCCCTGCTGCTGCTACCAGTCGTTTTGTCCCTGCCGAGCTTAGACCTACCCCTGCCAATGGCACGAACGTCGGATATAGTACCGCCAGCATGCCCTCCCCCGCCGTTGCACCCGGTAGAAAAAAACCGCTATCGACCGCACGACGAGGACCGCCGCGTCTTGACCCCTTTCGTTCGCGCGACCTCCAGTTCACCCCCGTCACAATCAACCCACTCCTGGCATCGCCGCAGGATGCTGCTACTATGGCTGCTCTTGTCCGCGCCCACGACCGTGCCGTTGCGTCAACGTCCATGCGTGCCGCAGCCGCCGGCACCATCTTTACAGCTACCCCTAGCCCGGCTCCCGCCGCTGCATCGTCGCTGCATCTGCTCACACCATCCCACGCACCGGCCACGTCGTGGCAAAGGCCTCTAGGTGGCAGGTTTATACCTGCCCTGTGGGAGTATTCCCCTGCGGCGTTGTTGCACTCACCTTCCCTCCCGTCTCCCTTACCTCCCCCCAGCCCGGCCCCCGTTGTTGCATCACTGTTGCGTCCACCAACACTATCACGCGCACCTGCCCCGTCGAGGCATGTTCCGGTTGCATCGCGGCACATACCTGCTTCTCCGTCTCCCGTGCCCGCCCCCGACAAGTCGTTATTCGCGCCCGCCGTCGCTGACACCATCATCGCCGCCGCCGCTTTCCCCGCTTCCGAATCCTCTTCCTCCGACGATGATGATATCCCTGCCATTCTGCCAGCCGCCGCCGCCGCCAAAAATAACGCCTCCTCCTCCTCCTCCTCCTCCTCCTCCGCTGATATCGCAGCTAGCAAGCCAACCACCACCAACGACTCCGACTCCGACTCCGACGCCCCATTCTTCCCGTCTGACTCCCACGTCATGCCGGCCGGCCCGTGCGCGTTTTGCCACAAGACTAAGCAAGCATGCAAGAAGACGCCGTCGTGCGAGCGGTGCCAGGGGGGGCACATGGTGTGCTCCCACGGGCAGGGCCGGGGCGGGCCGGGGGATGTCTGCACCGCGTGCCAAGCCGGCCGTGCCCCGTGCGTGCCCGTGTGGACTTGCTCCGCGTGCGATGCGCGCAAGCAGAGGTGCCCGCTCTTCTTGCGAGGGAGGCCTCGTTAGTTTTGCTGGGACGCGTGTCTTTACCGGTTTGCTGTTGCGCTTGTTAGTTTAGTAGGTGTTTTGGGAGGGAGGGCAAGGGACCGGGGGGGAGGGTGGCATAGACGGTGATTCGGTTAGGAATGGCGGCATTTGGGTCGGCGTTGAGGCGCCATTTCGTAGAACTAAACTAACGCCATTTTGGCCCTAGGGTCGCCCCCTTTTTGCTCTCCGGAATGGAATGGATGAACCCGACCGCAACAGGCTTTGCTGACGCCTAAAATGACTTTCATGGATCTGTATTCCTATCGTGATAACCTACAATTCCTCTCAGTCAGACAACACAATAATCTCCCGTTCCTGCACGCCAGCCATGGCCTTGGGGGACTGGGGCTCTAGCTTCACACGCTTCACACGCTTCACACAGCTATCCGCATGCGAGACACTATGAGGAGGCGACTCTTCTCGCTCCCGCTTCACCGGTCTGTCCGTCTCTCCGAGGTGGACGCGAAGAACACTCAGACGACGCCGAACGTGCGCCGTCTCCTCCGGCTCGAACAAGCCTCCACCCTCCCTCTTCACCCGCGGCTTCTGCGGCGACTCAGAGTACCTCAGCTCGCGCGGGCCAGCCTGGGCCGCCGTCGGCTTGTCCGGGTCACAGTAGTTTTTCCAACCGTCCACACTTCCACGGGGCTTCCAGCCGGGGAAGTCATGCGGGTTGCGGGCGCTTCGGACATTGCCGCCTTGATGGGGGTTCCACTCGGGGACGTCGTACAAGCCGGGGGACCATCCCAAACCGTCGCCGCGCGATTTGGGCGGGGTGTTGGGCTGGAGGATTGAGCGATGAACAGCCTGCTCCCATGCCGGCTGTGGTGGGGTCAGCCGACGGGGTTCGGAAGGCTCCCTCTTGACGAATACTTGGGTGGTCGCCGGTGCTCCTCGGCCTGCCTGAGCCCGATGTTGGATAAGCTGATCACGGCGCGCAGTCTTTTCTTCCATCTTATTCAGCTGCTTCCGTAAGACCTTCTCCTGCGCCCGTATCTTGTTCTCCTTGTCAGTGATGGATTTCTTCAAATTCGCAAGGGCCTGCTGCTGTTGTGCAAGCTGGTTTCGGGAGATCTGGATCTGTCTTTCGAGCTTTGGGATGGAGCTGAACTCGGTGGGTGTGAGGTGCTCGGCGCCTGGGACTGGGAGAAGTCAGAAGCGCCTTCCGGGCGGCGAAAGAGTGACCATACACGACTGTTTCTCAACAGAGATATGAGGGGCTGTGGGCTTCACGGTGGCCGCTGGAACATAAGTCAGCTGTTGATCAGGAACATTGCAGAGCCCGAGAGAATCAAGCAACATCGACCTCTCTTTGGCATAGCAGCCGGAGCTGACTGGAAATCGCAAGTGGCACAAGGTTCCAATGGGCATTGTTGATGAAATGCAATGCGAAGACAGCACTCACCAGCTGGGGCGACCTTCTGCAGAGCTAGCCGTTTGCTTCGACGAAGAGCGGCTGGGTTCTGCGCGGGGCTGCCGGACGGCATTGCGTTCGACTGTAGGGGTCGAAACAGCTGGATCAGTTTGAGCGTGTCCCTCGCTTCATCTCGCATTTCCCAGAGGTTTGGGACTGGACACGACACAAAAGTGAAATTGGAGTGGGCAACACTACCGCGGGCGGCATGGTACCGTGCAACTCGGCTGGAAACGTTGGCCAGAGAGCGCTGAGTTGAGGAAGGAGCAACACGCAGGGCACTGCACAAGTTGGGCTGGGTTTTGGCTCGCGGCCTACCAGCTGACCGGGGCCCTTGCCGCACCATTCAGATTTGTTGTACGCTTGGGAGGAACGGGCTCTCTTCGAAAAATCGCGTTATGGCTTCCAGACAAAGAAGGGCCCTGGCATTCGGACCGCCATCAATTGCCTTGTTCCAGCTCGCCCGTCAAAGGGACTCGACATTGAACGACCGCATTGTTCCATGGTATGAGAGCCGGTGCCCATCGGATGGGCAGTTAATTATAGTCTCGAGTGCATCTTTGTCCGGTTGGGGTTTATTTACGCAGAACTTCGCATCACTTTCAGAGTTTCAGACATCATCACCACCTGCTTCAGCAACTAACACCAGACCATCTTCTTTTCTTAACCAATCGGAAACAAGACAATGTCATCCTCCCCGTCATCCTACACCTCAATGGCCCCCGGTAGCCAACTTGACGATGCGGCGAGAACACAGAAGCTGAGCGAGACTCTTACGTCACTGTGTCAGTTCCCCAGAGAGGTCGCGCGGGAAGAGTGCGCGGCTCTGGTAAAGGAAGTAGAGCAACCGAAGAAAAAAAGAACGGTCAGGCGGCTAGAGCAACTGAAATATGACCTTCAACAAGCATGTGATCGATGTAGCGAACTTGGCATTCAGCCGGAAATGCATTTGAACTGTGAAAATACTGGCCAACTGGGAAAAGTCTGTCGCCACGTCGCCATTGACCAAACGTTCAAGTTGCAGTCCAACACCCAATTTGCCACCATCTGGGTCGCTCGCCGTCACTATTATCGATGAAGTGGAGCATTTGGGAAAGTTCGCTCGGTTGGCTTGTTGATTAGCTTGTCGAGATGGAACGGCACCAGACCACAAATTTTGTATCATTTGTTCAGGCCAATTTCTGCAGCATAATAATCACCGCGATGGAGATTCCAACTTATCTCCGTCAAATCCACTCGAGTGACCGGGTCTCCGGGTGGCAACCCCCTACAGCCATACAAAACCGCTAGATTCAGCGGGAAACTCCCTGCACCTATTTGTCCGGCGGCAGACACCCCAGGGCGTCCTGCCGTTCGCCGTTTGCATATAATCTTCACGCGCCACAAGAGGCAGCGGTGAGAAGAGGCAGAAGCTTACTGCGCACACGGCGATATTAACCCAGCTATCAAGTTGAAAATGGGCGGATCCCGGACAATGGCGGCTGAAGGCCAACTGCCGCCGCCATGCATGGTCGCTTTATTCCATCCTTTACACCCAAGTGGCTAAAATCCCCTCAGGCGGCCAAACCGCCCCAAGGAACCTCCCCCAAGGGCTTCCCCTCTCTGGGCAGGCAGCTTTCGATAGATTCCTGCGGCTACGTTGATTAAGACCTCGCCCGTCCCGCCAAAGCACTCAAAGACCTCGTGGCATGCCATCTCGACCCGTCTCGTTTGCTGCGGGGAATTAGGTTTCTGGAACGCTGGGACAACCGATAAAGCCAATGGGATATAGAGACAGGCATCAGGGTCTGGGACAGAGGAGAGGGGGGCCGCTATGGATCCATCTCCCTCTCCCTACCCCAACTTCGTCTTCCATGTTGGGTTGGTTTGCTGTGCTCTCCAACTTTGAGTCTTTGACCCAATAGCTCGCTCGTAGTAAGTATTTTGGAGACTGTGGAGGGCCATCACCAATCGACATCAGCATGGCCTTGACTCTTGCCGCATCCTTCGCCGTTCTCTCGGCGAGCACATCGCTGCTTGTGACCGCGGCTCCGAGTTTGCTTGCGGAGAGACAAGCGTCAACGGCGGACTGCACCAGCAGCTCGTTTACCATCCCCAGCTGGTTCGTGAACGACTTCCAGACAGGGCCTGGGGCGTCCTTCTCCATCCTGAACAGGGCCACCGGTTCGTCCTTCTCGGTGGCGTGTCAGGCCGCTGGGTCCGGTTCCGACCTGAAGTGTTCTACCTCGGGCTCAGCCAGCGACCCCTCGCTGCAGATCTCGCTGCAAGTCAAGGACAAACTGGCTAGCATCAAAGTCCAGCAGTCGTGGCCATGCAGCGACAGGAATCCAAGCCGCCCGTAAGTTCATATGATCAACCTCTGGCCAGGGCCGTCGCCGAGGCAAAAACTGACACTCGGGGGCCAAAAAGACTTGCATTCACGGCATCTGGGAACACGGCAATACCCCTGAGCTGTGCCTCGGGGGGTGCGTGCAAGTCGTCGAATCCCATCGACCTTGTCAAGGGATCGCTATCGTCGCCCGTCCAAGTGACCCCGGCCTACGCGGAGGGGCCAGCGGGCCACAACAAGCCCGGGTGCGTGGCCGGGTCGCAGGAACCCGAGTGGACGCTGGGAACCATCATCTTTCTGAACGAGACGGGTGACGGGGCGGATGCCATCCAGTCGCAGTCGATCCAGCTCCAAGTGACTAACGAGGCGACGGGCTATGTCGCCGGATGCTTGATGTACTTCAACAACGGCGAAGACACCACCCCCATCAAAATGACGTGTGGTGGAGGGGCCGATTTCGTCCGCCGAAACCGTTACAGCATCAGAACCGAGACCGTGTTTTACCCGCGCAGTTGGACATTCACCATCAATGAGACGTGGTTCTGCGATGATGTGGATGCCGCAAAGCCGTGAGCATCTCCATCCCCTTTTGGCCGCGCCCGCTGCTAACCGGCCGTAGCGTATCATACACCGCAGCCGGAAAGACAACACTGCCACTCGCATGCACAACCGAGAACGGCCGGACGGCCTGCCAAGCGGACGGCGTGCGCGTGTCGGGCAAAGTCGACTCCCAGACGGAGCTCGCGCCGTACTCGATCGAGGACCCGCTCCCGACGGCCGACGGGTGCACCATCTCGTCCATCGTCTCGCCATCGTGGACGCTCAGCAACTTCGAGGTGGACAAGAGCGGCAGCGGGGGGGCCTCGGCCATCGCCTTCAACATGAAGCTCAACACCAAGGTCAACCTGTTCGACTACCCCGTCTTCGTCACCCACAGCAACGTGCGGCTCGACAGCACCGACGCGTGGTACCCCTGCGTCTTTGGGCCCAACGAGGCTCCGCTAGCGCCGCGCAACTGCACGTTCCAGTACCGCGAGAAAACCAACACGCTCGCCATCAACGCGGACTGGACATGCATCGACCTGGATGCTGACCACCCGTGAGTCCAGCGTGCGAGGGAAACGTTTAGGGGCTGTACTGACACTGTCGGATGACATAGGCTTGTTTTCAATGGAATTGCGACGGCAAAACTCCCAGAGCTGGATTGTGAGAAGAGTGCTAGCTCGGGTTTAATCCAGTGCCGGACGCAGGATGGCTATGGATGGGTCGCCGAGGTGTCGGATGCGACGTGGCGGACTGAGTCGGTGGCATAGAATAGCTACGCCGGGCCGGGATCAAGAGACGCGCACTGCAATGTTAGCCTCGCTAGAGGGGGGTGATTGGGTTGTTCCATTCGAGGCAGGTACTCAGAAGCGTCCATCTTTGACGGTGGCTTCCCTTCGCAGCGCGATATATGCGAATTAAAAAGAATTGATGAAAATAGTTGCAACTTTTGAACTTTAGATCCGGAGAAGGGAGCATTTGACCGGCCGTTAAAAGCATTAAATGCCAACCAGAACTCCGGACGCGTTTTACGCGTAGATGCGACTACCAGAGGGCCAAATACAAAGATCCAGAGATTATTCGTAAATGGTTTGTACTTATGTATAATACCAAAGCCAAATATGGTGTCCTTGACGAAGATGTCTATAACTTTGATGAGACCAGATTTAGAATAGAAATGATTACTACTGGTATAATCGTTACTACCTCTGATAGCTATAAGAAAGTCAAAAAAGTCTAACCTAGTAATCGTAAGTAGGTTGGAACTTATATGTATATATATCACACATATCACCAAGTTAAAATTCCTTTATACGTTTAGAGAGGCAAGTTTTGCCTCTTTTACTAATATGAATATCAAAGGCACCTTTACTGGAGCCGGCCTTATACCGTATGATCCAGAAAGGGTAGTTCCTAAGATGGATATACGGCTCCGAACCCCAACACAGCCAACCTCACGGCCAGGCACGGCACTGCCTTGGCCATCTCAAACACTATATAACCCCCGAGAGGCCACCTCACAGAAAGACCTTATTAAAGGCCGGATATCTAACCACCAAGGCTTGCTCTCCAACACCTATGCTGGCTACTATAGACCAATTAGCCAAAGGTACAATGGCTGTAATACACGAGGTGGCCCTTCTCCATACAGAGGTCTCGGCACTACGAAAGGCCAATGAGGGCCTTAGTAAGAGGCGGAGGGCTAAAAAAACACGGGTACGGCTTGGAGGGTAACTTAGCGGTCGCCGATCGTGGGCGACGAGTCGCTGGTCGAGGGCTCGTTCGTGACGCAGGACGGTGCGAATACCAACACGGGGGTGATCAGCATCGACGTGTCGTACGTCAGCGGCTTCTCTCTGCCCATCAACTGCTTCTGCGGCGGGCAGGGAGGTGCTTGGCTCAGCGGGTGCGACAAGAACCTGTGGCAGCTAAGAACCTGTGGCAGCTCGGTACCTGCCCGGCGGAGGACAACAACAACCAGGGCTCGTGCCGCAACCCGCGCCGCTACCAAGAGAGTATCAAATCTGCACTCCCCTTCTTTGCCCCCCTGCGCGGGCCTGGCTTACACGTACCCTGACGACCAGGGCGGTAAATCGGCTGGGGAGTGCCAGGAGCCGGGTGTGATCACTTGTGTGGTCTATTCCAGTGCTCATCAAGTTGGCATCGACATGGGGAGAGGTTCATTGGTGGAGGATTTGAGGGCAATGGGATACTGAGACGGATCTCGGAAGCATTGGGGGTAGTAGTAATGGTAATTTTTTGAGGGATGGGGTGGCATTTTGATCATTGGCCGGCAGCTGGTCATACTTTGGCAGGATGGGGAAGCCTAGCGAAACTCGGAATGTTAGATCGGCTATATCACACTAGGCAATTTCGGTCATCTTCTCTTATGCTGCAGTGCGGAGCAGCCACATTGGCTTCATTCAAGTTTGACAGGGTTGAGTGACTTGGTGAAAGTGTTTATTCTCTATTTGTAGATGCAAATGAATCAAAGATTCGGTGGGTATATATATACAGTAGTGACTCGTGAGTTAGGAAAAAAAAAAATTTTTTTTTGTAAACACCAAGCCGGACAAAGCTTGGTACAGTGACAGCGACGTTACATGCCTATCCCAATGAGTTCATGAGGTCAGCTGTAATCGCCGCAGAAATGAACCCAAGTTAATCTACAAAGAGCTGCGTCACCCTCCCGTTCCAGTATGACATGCCCTGGAGAAGCTGAGCATCCCTATCTCCATGACGGACGACACTGGACGATCTGGTTATGCCTATCAAGCTTCTCGTCTGCCTCAAGACATTGCTTCACATCCCTGATCCTCGCTCGGCAGATGGGGCACTTGGAACCCCGCTCCGTCTCGTCGAGGTTTTCGCTCTCCCTGACCCACGTCACACCACAATTGGTCCCGACGATGTGCTGGCAGGGCAGCAACATAGCACCTCGCTCACGCTCGCCATTTTGCGGCTGCAGGCTGGGGACGGTGACTTGGGTCAGGCAGATTATGCAGTTGACCACCACCTTGGGGCCGTGCCGGCGCTGCCTTTTGTCCTTGAGGTACTTCTCGATGGTGGGCCAGTACGTCTCCTCGACCGTCTCTTCGGGTTGTCCTTGCTCTGTCGGTGCTTTATCTTGCTCTTCTGGCGCTCGCCCGCGCTCTCTTCTCCCGGCCCTTCTGCTCTCGCAGCGGGCACAAAGCTCCGCGTCGTCGTCGTCGGTCGCCTCGCCGCACTTTATGCACTCACCTGAGGTAAACAGGGATTCCTGGAGAGCCCAGGCGAGGGCCTCATCTTCGGACATCTGCTGGGGCTGGCGCCAGCTCGAGCGCTGAGCCTGGGTTCGTTCGCGTCTCGACATTGCGGTTGTTTGATAACAGGCCGTCGAGTGTTAAATGTGCAAGAACAAGGGTTGACTTTGCGGGGTTTTGATAGAAATGCTGGCGTGCATTGCTTTATAAACTTGCATGTTTCTAAATAAAGACCCGGTGGCCCGGTAGTCAGAATGCGATTGTTCTGGAAGAGCCATCTGTGGTTGTAACAAAGAACTGCGGAAGAGGAACTACCAGTGCAAAGTGCCAGCACGTTCTTTTATTCTACTCGTGAGTAACCTTGTACTGGCACGCGGCCTAACTCACGACATTAACCCTCAAGAATCTCAACAATGTCGGGTGTGGCGTTGGAAAACAAAGCTTTTTTTTTAAAAAAAAAAAAACGTCTAGTTACATTCCCCTCGTGAATCATGATAAGCCCCTTTGTTCTTGAGGCTGCCTATCATAAGACGGCAAGTTGACAGACTCACATTCCTTCGCATTGAAGAAGAGACCTTGTCGGCGCACCGTGTACCGTATACCTCCATTTTCCATTCACCGTCTTTCTAAGGCGGTGAAAGCCAGGGGGTTACAGTCTCGGCCACCTTCACGATCGCAGTCAATCAAGCTAATCAAATCATCCAGAAGCGCAATAAAAGGCCCATCAACACACCATCATAATACACTCCTTGTCAACTCTAGCGTCCCTACCACCTGCGCCGGGTTTCTCACAGTGCAGTGATTCCACTACTTGGGCGCTGGCTGGCTCCCTGGATCGCTGGCAAAAATGGTGGTATCCGTCTACCGAGACAATCGGTATCGTACACCGAGGCCGTCTCTTGATGAAACTGCATTAGCAAGGCTACCAATCGGCAGTGTCCCTCCCCATGTCAAAATTTTGCGCATGTGCATATCCATACCTGGTAGGTACGTGTCCCTTTCCATGTCGAAACTTTGTGCATATACCTGTCCCACCGAAAGCAGATATGGAATAGCGCGAGCTTTGCCATAATCCCCTCCAACGAGGCTAAAATTGCAGTCATGTGAGGATTCTCCAAGCCAAGGACCCGATGCTGTCTCTGTCAACAGTTCAATTTCAAAGTCACACACCAACAAGCGGTGGCAGCCGGCCAGAGGCCTCAAATGGCAGCGGTGAAATAGATCCTATCACCCCGATCTCTACTACCGTCCGCTTCATCAGTTGGGTTCAAGCTGTTTGCCATCAGAGTGTCCATGACATTGTCCTCAGTTTCGACAAAATTTCCTCTGCAATGGGCACAAACTACTCCGGGCACAGCCTGAGGTCACCCCCGCCAACAAAACGCCAGCTGGTTTCGCTATCAATCGCGGGATTGGTTCGTTCCACATCGTGGCCTGGCAGTCAGCTCGAAAGGTGGTTGGACTCTGCATGATGATATTAAACAGGCAAGGATTACAGGCCAGTCGCAAATAGCTGGGACGATGCGAGGAATAAATATACTAGGGATATTTGATATCCCAGGTAGATGCATCATTATTCTGTGCATTCATTCTTCCGCCAGCCATCTTTGTGGGCAGCGACAAATAAGATTAAGACACCACAGTGCTCCCATGTCCAGGTTACAACTTGTCGTCCTCGGCCGCCTGTGGCTAGGTACCTAGGTAGGGTTGCTGTAGTAGATCCCGTACCCTTGCTTGATTCTGTGGGTGTTGTAACCTCACAAAGAACGGACCGAGCCACTTGCCGCGCCCCGGAGAACTTGAGAACACCAGGTATTTTTCCATCTGCATCCAACATGACTCTGTTTCAGTCACTTGACTGATATCCTGCTGCCAAGTAACGATGCGCCAAGTAAAAGCGGCGGGGGGTCGATGACGGCAACATTGGCAAACAGACAACATTTAAAATCATAATATTCCATGTCTAACCCAACCCCATCTATTTTTTATCTTTTTACAACGCCCCACCGGTCCCCCCTAAAGCTCAAACTCCTTAAAAGACTCCTCCAGCCCCTTCAACCCCACAACCCCGAGATCCTCCCCGGTGACCACGGTCTCGCCCTCAATGGTCCAGCTCCTCTCGCGATACTCATCCCAAAACTCCATCATGACGCCCATCTCCGCAGCCCACAGGGGCCAAATCTCACGAAACGCCTCGCCGCCGACGCGAACAAACTGGGCCTTGGTGCCCTTGGTGCGCGCCCACAGCTGCAGCAGATCCTCAGCGCCCACGGTGCTCTGCGCAGCAATAACCGTCCGCGCGCCCTGCGTCTCGGCCGGGTGCTCGACGATGGCGCGCACGAAGGCGCCGACGTTGGCGGTCACGTCGCCGATGGTGGTGATGGGGGTGTCGGGGGCGTAGTTGGCGAACTGGATGTGCTTGCCGGCGGTCGGGATCCAGTAGGGCGTGAACATGGGGAACACGTAGTTGGAGTGGTACCAGGTGACCCAGAGGAAGGTGGCCTTGGCGCGCAGGGCCGGGTCGGCGCGGATGTGCGCGTCCACCGCATTCTTGCCGTCAAAGTGCGGTACCGAGTACTTGCCCGCCGTGATGGCCTGCACGTTGGGCAGCGTGCTCCAGATGTAGTGCTCGAGGGTGGGTGTGGCGGCGGCGGCGGCGGCCAGGTTGAGACCCTGTTGGACTTCTACTTCGACTGCCTTCACCGGCGACTGGTGCGCGATGAAGGGCTCGAAGAAGTTGGTTACCCCGTAGATGATGTGCGAGCCCGCGAAGGCGGCTTTGATGGAGGCTACGTCGTTGAGGTCCGCCGCTACCACCTCGGCGCCCTGCGCCGCCAGCGCCTTGCCGGCCTCGCTGGCCGGGTTGCGCGTGATGGCGCGGACTTGGTAGGCCGGGTCGTCGATGAAGCCGGCAACGACGCCCTTGCCTTGGGCGCCCGTCGCGCCGACTATGGTGACGATCTTCTTGGCGGCCATTGGAGTAGTTGTGGTGTGTTGTGGTGTGTTGTGGTGTGTTGTGGTGTGTTGTGGTGTGTTGTGGTGTGTTGTGGTGTGGATGGGTTGTTGGTGTTGGTGGTGTTGAAGTTGTTGGACTAGAGAAAAGTCCGGGGGAGGCTTGATGTATTTGTATCAGAGGATGGAATCGCGAGATGAAAGTGTGTTGAGACGCTTTGTGTTGATGAGTTGATGAATGCTGTGGTCGATGATGTTGATGCTGGAAAAAAAAATGCAAGATTGCCGAACATTGATCGCAATGCTCTTCTTATAGAAGATGGCAGACGAGGTATTCAACTCAACTCTATCAGGCATAATGACAGCCTAACTCGAGTTGCTGATGAAGCATCACCAGATGACAAATGGAGACTCCCCTTCCGCTCCACACATGCATCTGCAAAGCAACATCTTCTTCCAGAAGCCATGCAGAACAACGTTATGCAAGGAGCTCCCTGTCAACGGATAGAAGCGTTGTCGGGTAGGGTGTTGGCAGGCTGCGACGTCGGGAAGCAGCTGGCTCCTTTGTCAGCGCATGAAAGCTCTCCTACCAGCAAGAGTGGAATCGAGACATGGCGATAATGCACCATGGGAAAACAGATTGTCCATAACCCAAACAACCCTGACCCACGGGCGTGCAACTAATCCAGAAAATGATTGGCGCCCGGAAATGCTGCAACATGGCAGGTCGTCGAGCTGAGGTCTAACATGGCCGGAAATGCTCTGGCGACTGTGAAACGGGTGGGTGGTGGGGATGCAGCGTGCAGCATGCAGCATGCAGCGTCAGCAACAGCAACTGACAGCGGCCAATACCCGCGGAGATGCTGCGAGGGCCCAGAAGACGGGACAGCGAGAAGGGTGCTGCTGATTGGTCGCTACCACCTCCATGATGACGAATCCCCTCACTTTGGAATCACCTCCCGATGGCCTCCCTGCAATGAAGTCAACTGAGAAGTCGATCAGAGAGCTCTTATTAGGCTCGGGACTGGGGGAAACAGAAAGCCCGCCAATGCAAGCTCTACAAGGGTATCAAAACGTTGGAATTTTGGGCATCATTTTGCGCCGGAAACGCCGTGCAATTCTCGGCCAGACCCGTGGCCAAAAAGCAGGCCGGCCCATCGTGAAAGCACCTACCTGCACTGGGTATCAGCCATGACCTCCAACCGAAACACCAAACCATCCTTACTAATCCCGTCCCTGGCAACAATTGCCGACCAATCACCGCTCAACCAACGGAAGTAACGCCAATAAAACACCCCAAAAAAAACATCGGATACTCTCTCTCCTCTCATCGGTTGCCGTCCCGAGCCCGAGCCTTGTCCACCAGGTCCTCAACGAGCTCCCACACGGCCCCGCGCTGCCCAGATGCGCTGTTGTCGCCTTCAGCCGCCTCGCCCAGATCTGCGGGCGCGAATACCTTCATTCTGCTCTCCGACATGACAAAGCCGCCGCAGGCGATCTTGATGATGCGGACGCCGGGGTGGAACAAGTTCAGTCCCAGATGCTGATCGAGGTACCGACCCAGCGCCTCGGTGAAGGGTTGCTCCCCAAGCACGTTCGATTCCTCGCCGTCTGCTTCCGTGTTGGTTGACGTCCGCCACTCCCATCCTTCTTCGCGCAGCCTACCAGCCAACTTCCTGCGCTTCTTCAAGTCGTCCTCCCAGCCCCGGTTGCCTTCGGTCTTGTTATCTCTGCTCTGCCGTATCGAATCGCTGCTGCCGACGTCGACAAATTTGCGTAGTTCTGCCGCCGGTATGAAGACCTCGATAGACTTGAGGCCCAGCGGCTGATCCGTTCCGCGCTCGGCGTCACCACCCTCCTCGTCGGCCGCACCCTTCTCCACCGGCGGAGCATAGAACCCCAGACTCAGCACCAAGTCCTTCGCAAGCGGCCCGCGTGTCGGCAGGCCCGCCGCGCGGATCCACGCCTCCCACGCACGAACCATACTCCTCGTCCCCAGCCTCAACGCACTCACGCGGCAGTCGAACGCGGCTGCCAAGAAATCCGCGATGACCACCTTGAGCGACGCGGGCATGCGCATGAGCAACAGCGGCAACTCCAGAAAGCCCTCCTCCGCCTCCGCCTCTCCTCCCGGTAACAGCAGCGCCGTACAAACCGCAGCCTCATACCTCACCTCAACACTCAACCCCCTCCCCGCCCCGACCTCCAGCACGTCCCGCACATTGACCCACCGCACCTGCACGGCCTCGAGCGCGCCCGCGCGCCCCATGACGTGGTCCTCGCCGTCCAGCCCCACCTCGACGCCTCGCACCACGTCGCCCACCAGCGTGTCGCGCAGGCGCTGCGCGAGGGCCTGCAGGCGCTGCGCGTCCAGGGGGGAGCGGCCGACGTGCAGAGGGGAGACGCGGTGCGCTGAGAAGGTCGTGTTGTAGAAGGGCGGCGGGGGGGTGTCGGCGGAGGAGGCTTGGGAGAAGAGCGAGGTACGGGCGGAGGGCGGGGTCGGGTCGGGGTTTCGCAAGCGGGAGGCCATTGTCGGCGTTGTGGTTGTGATGGTGTCGAGCTGATGGAAGGGGCGCTTTGGCGAGGTGAGGGTGTATCGGATTGACGGGGTTGGTTTTCGTCGAGGTTGGAGTGGCGTGGTTCGTTGTTGCTGGTTGCTAGATAGATGTGATGTGAAAATGCGGAAAATTTGCAATGATGGCGGCTTCAATTGGGTCGGGGGCGAGCTGGGCCAGGAAACTTCGAGGGTAAAAAGATGGATGGAGCGCGCGTTTGACGCGTTAAAGGATAAGTAGTGAGTGGGCTTCCCCAAAACGTGGTGGGGTCATTGGAGGGATCTGAAGACCTCAGCCACTGCCCACTGCCCCACTGACCGGGGAAAACAGGGGAATGATTGTATATCTCTTGGCATTTGAACACCCACACAGCCAGGGGGGATTTCATGGACGGAGGATCGACTGCAATTTTGGGATCAAGACCGGACAGGACAACTTCGGGTGAAGTTTGAACTGGTATTTTTGAGCCACATTTAGTGCCAGAGCGGTCTGGGCATCTATTTTCCAACGGTTTGAACTGCCGCTTTCCCTCCTGATATTACGCAGGAGAGAATGGTATGAACAAGAAGCTGATCGAAATGGGAGGCTTTCGGTCGCAGACGGCGCAGACCAAGGAGCGATAGCATGCTGACGCACGGACTATTTCAGGTGAACCCGACAGCGACCGCATCGTCTGGCGGGTTGCAACCAATCCACCACCTGCGGGAGCCGCAGGGCAGGGGGGCAGGATGGAGCCCGCTGCGCCGCACCTCACCATCGCCATCAATCATCGCTCGAGGCAGTCTTGTCATTTACCCCGTCGGCGCCGCTGTGGGAGGCAGGTAAACGCGCTCGGGTTCTGGCTTTGTTTTTCCGCATCGTGCAGCACTTTGAAGCACTGGCAGAGTCTGAGAAGGAACCGGAAGGCCAACATGCAAAGCGCCGAAAGGGCGAGTACAACCGACCAAAACTCGTCCGCCTTACATACGAATATGCACGCTCCGACGAGTCCAAGGATATGCTTTTTTTGCGAGCCGAGCCTTCTGCCAGCTAGCCGAGCTCCCGGTTGACCCCGTCGACAGTGACCATGACCACCTCGACCTCGACCTCCACCAGGTCGCAGCAGCCGAGCGTCTTGGCTCTGTTGTCACCAATTTCGCTGACTATCTTTTAGCCAACTTTTTCCTCCCTCGTGAGATATCCCTTGTCCTGTGTCCTGTCGCAGTACCAATATGCTGATATCTCGCTGGCAGTCCGAGCTTGCTCTGGCAAAACGCCGCAGCTCTCCCCCGTCTGTCACTCGGCGGTGAAGCGAGCCCAAGGAGGCGGGCTACAGCATTTTGTTGGCACGCTAGAGCGCGTGGCGAGCCTCCGTGTCGACTGTCTTATCCGCGACCGCCATCGTTGTGCTGTCAGTCGCCTCTTTGATGTTGAAGAGACGAAAAGACGCCAGGACGAGAACGGCCGCGAGGCAACCGACGATGATGGCAATCTCCTTGCCGACGAGCCTCGGTTTGAGTTTCTTGAGGTTGCTCATATCCTTCCTCATTCACTCACCAGTATGGAAAAGGGAAGCGAATTCGTGCGTGCCCGCTCCTCCTTCTGCACCTACCTCTCGCCTTCTCATTTCTTCCATTCCAATATCGACTGACACCACGTTAGTCAAGCTCGAAAAAGGCCGCGCTCGGTGCCCTCAGCATATTCGATCACGGGATAGTTAGTTCATCTCATCGAAGGCAGCGATATCGACAGGCCGCGGAATGCTCTCACACTCACGCGTCTCTTTCCATAATGAGTTGGGCACCTTTGACATGTTCTTCGAACCCGTCCCCGGCCAAGAGAATACCTACCGAATCCAATCCTTCAGCCCGCTTTCGATGCCAGATCTCCCGGTTGTACGAACCCTCTTCCTCACCGAGTCCAAGACCATCGAACCACCATCGCCACGGCTCCTCGCCCTCCACAGCGCCATCGGCCATATCTTTCACCTCTCGGGGGGCGGGCAAATATATCGACCGTATCCTTAGTGACACGGAATAGAAGGATACGCAGGCCAATGGCTCGACCGAGTTAGGCCATCCAGTGCCGCTGAAGCTGCATGGATGGTTGGATCAGGAAGTTCACCAGCGGTCTCCTCTTGATATAGCTCACCAAGCCCCAATGTGCACAGATTATCAACTCTTCGGCTAGCTAGTGTCCACGTAGCTATGTATTTTTAGGAGCCGCTCGGGAGAGATTTGTCTCACACAAGACAGGTTGCGAGAGAGAGGCCTTCGTTCGGTCCGGAATGGAAAGCACAACTCGAGCAGGCAGGACTCGCATGACCCGCGACGGTCCCTCGCCTTTTTCCACTACCTCGTCAGACTGGGCTACTTACCGACACGGTCAAAGCTAGAAATAATGGTAGAGCTCATGTAGCCCCAGTCGGAAATGCTTTTTGAGATCAGGCATGTGCTCAAAAAGCCCAGGGGGGGCCGAATGGCAGCTATCACTACATATTTTATCAGATTAGTACGTACTAGTCCTGCTCGAAAGCGAGGGATAAAGCCATGAGACTATTGCTAGACACGGCCTCTGGTTTATCTCATCGGAGCCTGATGGCGGGGTGGGAAATCTGCATCCGACAGCTACCAGGATGCAGCTTCTCCGTGAGGCTGACTCCTGCGGGTGTGGTTGGCCCTGGGAAACTGCCGGTACAGATATCCTAGCAAGGAAATTGACGTGACCACAGCTGAAACCCAACTGGGCAGCACACAGCACATGGCTGCATGCAGCCTGACTTGAGTCAATATTTCACATTCGCCAGCCACGCTAGAACCCCAGGAAATTCAAATCGTTCCCCCCCCCCCCCCCCCCCCCCCCTCCTTCCCTTCCTCTCACATTCTCGAGGGTCTTGGCTTTCACCTTTGTGTCTTGGCAATAGTTCTATACAGCCAAGTCTCCGTGTCTCCAGCGAACCGTACGAAACCCTCGCAATCAACATGAGCGATCCGGCGCAATGCGACGACTTCACCACCATCACCGACTTTCTCAACAACGCCTTAGCCGGCTCGGTCAATATCACCGAGGCCGTGGGGCGGTGTCCGGAGACATGCGGGCTCATATGGGGCAGTGGTAACCCAGATCTCTCGGGAATAGGGGCAAGTCACAACAGGCGATATTTCCACATGCGGCCCCGGCTAACCCTGCCGTTTGCTTCGAACCCAAAAGGCCTACATTTCGTACATCCTCCAGTCCATCTTCACCTTCATCTTCGGCCCCGTGTTCGTGGCCGTATTTGCGTGCTTCCTCAAGCCTGGCGGCGTTCAGTTTGGCAGCACGACCAACGACGTCTACGAGCCGCTGGTCAATCTCATCACCACCCACCTGGACACGAGCGTCGGCTTCAGCATCCCCGTCGCCATTGCCGCCATGGTCCGCCTAGGGCAGTCGCCGCCCTTCTACGAGATTGCCTTCCTCGAGTCGCTCCTCACGTCGCAGTTTCTCTCCCTGCTGGCCATCTGCCTCGCATTGGGGGTTTTGAAGCTCTATGAAAAAGAGCATTCTTGGCGGAGGATCACCGCTCTCATCATTTGCTGCCTGGTCGAGTTCGCCATGTACATGGTCCTCGTCCGCCACCTGCGCACCTCGCAGGGCATGTGGGCGGCCATCCAGGAGCTGGGCGCCTCGTGCAGTCTCTACGGGTCCATCCTCCCGGGCTTCCAGTACTTCCAGAACCGCCAGTTCCTGCCGCAGATCACCGCCGCGCAGTTCTTCAACCCGTTTGACTTTTCCAACTGGGGGAACACGGCCAAGTTTGCCTGGACCATCATCGGACTGATCCTTGCCGGCATATCGGCCCTCTGCGTCCTGGCATTGTCCGTGTACCTCTTGTTCTACGCGTTCAAGGATGGAGAGCCCATCTCGCTCGGTCTGCTGTCGCTCGGCCTGTCGATCGGCAGCGCGTACTGCACCGCGCAGATGTCTCACAAGCGAGACGCCATGCGAGACATCTTGGGGGACAAGTTTCAGGACAATGAATGGGGGTTTGGCCAGGTCGTTGCCATCTGTCTCTGGGCGCCGCTGGCCCCGCACTTCTTGGGCCTCGCTCTTGGTAAGGATACCCAGCTCTTCCTGACCGGGCGCTTGCTCATATGCCGCCTTTTACCACGCAGCTCTCTTAGAATCGCCCCACGTGATGACCCATCCCATATGGCGGCCCGAGAAGAAACCACCCGTGGAGACAACTTCGGTTCAGAGAGGTAAGTCAAATCCAGCAAGCGTTTTGCCATTCTATCAACTGCCGGCAGCACACTTCCTAACAAGAAAGTAGCAGCAGGAGACCTTGAGAAGGACCCGTCGGTGGCGAGGGCCGCAAAGTCGGAAGCAAAGTCGCCGGATATCACCTCAGTCACCCAAGCGACATCCGGCGCTGGGAAGGCCGGTGAGACGACCGTCAAAACGGACGAGATAGCCGTAACCAAAGAAGTCACGGTCGAGACTGAAGCGGAGACCGCTGTGGGGGGTTCAGATGACGACCCC
Source organism: Lasiosphaeris hirsuta (assembly GCA_030549175.1). Lineage (NCBI taxonomy): Eukaryota > Fungi > Ascomycota > Sordariomycetes > Sordariales > Lasiosphaeriaceae > Lasiosphaeris > Lasiosphaeris hirsuta. The sequence continues at coordinate 8,542,160 of JAUKUA010000001.1, forward strand.
AAGACTGCGAACGCCGAAACTACCAACACAAAGGATAACAATAACACCCCTGAGGGACCCAAGACCAAAACCACCACTCGAGGGGCCAAGGGGGGCGACAGTGAAAGTGTTCAGCCCGACACGAAAGATGCTGCCGAGGGGAAAGACGAAGAGTAGGAGGTGAGTAGGAGTTTCGGACTTTCGCCTCCACACAAGCGGGAGCAGATCTCTATCGAGTAGCTGGCTGTCCCCGGTTCTTTGAGCCCAAGGGGAGGGTACGTTGAAATGAGGAATGAAATGAGTCATGTGAATCCAAAAGATGTCTCCCTTGCAGAAATAATGCGCAAGATATTGACGACTCGAGTCTCGACGCACCCTGCCCAAACAGAAAGTACAGGCCAACAGAAAGCCCTCGGGCCAGATCCCGCAGGAACTCAGTCTGCTGACAATAGCACTCCCCTGCCAGTAAAGCTATGAGTTGGCACTGGTGCGAATCAGATCCCCCAACCTCACCGACTCTGCATCATTCAGCCTTCTAGCTTGACTGTTTCTAACAACCAGCCCGAGCAAAGCGAATAGTGTCGAGAATTACCACAAGAGGTGCGAGGCCAGAAATATCAATCCCGAGTCGTTGAAGAATCCGCAGATCACGCTTCACAGAAGGGCCCACTACTATTGCGATATTCCGGTAGGAGGTTTGAGTGGGGGGTCGCCTTCGTATCCGCAACACGAAGAGATTGGGCGATGATGGAAGGCAGCTCGTTTGGGTCAACTTGATTCGTGTGGGTAAAGATGCATTCTCGGATTGGTACCCTGGTAGGACGTTGCCGCCCTTCCGGCGGTCGGGCTGAGTAATGCCGCGTCGAGACGAGTTGACGCAGGCCTGTTTCATTACTGCAGCCGCCTATATCTCGAGTATCGAGGACAGCAACACCATATTCCTTAACAAGTGGCTGATAGGTGTCAGATTGCAGGAGCTTACTCCGTTCATCTCGCGAGACCTCAAGGTCGATCGAAACCAAAACAGCATCCGAGGAGAGCAAAACGGATCAGAGTCTTGATGTAAGCCCAGCATTCTCTCCAGATGGTTTAACCCGCCCTATCGAGGGATCTTTATTTTAGGGAGACTTGTGAACAGGGAGGATGCCATTGGAAACGGATTTACCCATATGCTGTTCAGTTGTTGCTGTTTTCCGAGTTTGCGACCGAGGTGGTGTGTAGTAGATGTTGGGACTGAAATCTCAACTCGGCCGGAGGAGGCCAGACTGGACTTAACCTTGGCATAGGTTCCCAACAAATTACCAACCTACTATGCCTGCAATCAACTGATCACACTTGACCTAGACGGTCAACGTACCCGACATTAACAGAGAATAAGCGGATAGGTAAAGGTAGGAGGAGACCAGATCCCTAGGATGAAAGGTCGGTAGTAGAGATGCTTCAACCAAACTAGAGATGTCCAAAACAATAGTCCACCCTGGTTTGTTTGTTAGCCCGTAATACTCCCAGCAAGAGAAGGTACTGGAGCCCCGACGAAGCATCCAAAGCATAATAAAGGCATCTTTGGTGCTTGATAAGGCCTTTCAAATACTGGAAAGGCCTTCTAAAAGACAATGAACCCCTATTTGAATGCAAACCATGCTGTTTTTGCTGCCCGAAAGCCTTTCTAGGGCTTCAAATGGCAGCCGTCGTCTTTTTCATCAGGGACGGACCAGGCACCGGGGCGATTTGGCGCCGCTCAGAGGCGAGCAAGACTGCGAGGACCTTCAACTCTAAGGCCAGTCAGCATATCGGCATCCTGGTGTATGCACGTGGAGAGTTAACAGAGCGGCGTTTTGCAGCAGTAGGTATCGTTGGCTGCCGAAGTCCAAGACCCCGTCGGTCCAGTCGCGACTCAATCAACAAGCGATTTCCGCCTCACAGTCTGTGGCCATACTTCAGGCTGGGCCGATTTCCATCCCCTCCGGCGGTGCTAAAATTACAGTGCATCCCTGACTAGCCCTCCTAGTACACCCTCTTGTTCGCGATGGCGCCCAACGATAGCGTGAAGGGGCTGACTGGCGGATTGATTGGCTGCTGCAGGCTACGTAGTACGTCTGTGTTGGGTTGCATTGTGCAAGTCGGCACTGCAATTTTAGCCCCACCAGAGGGGTCCTGTACATACCTAGGTAAGGTATGTCCGAATTAGGCCGCCGAGCAACTGCATTTTTAGCCCTGCCCGAGGGGATCGATCCAAGTTCAACCCCCAGGCTGCCGGCTGCGGCCTGACAGACAAGGCAAAAACACTGGACCTTCCAGTTAACATTCGCGAGCAGCGCTGCACTTTCAGCCCCGCCAGAGGGGATGCGAATCCCAACATCAACATGACCAACGCCAACATGAAGCAGCCATCGCGCCCACACAAGGCAACACCTCCAGCGATCCACCAAAACCGTCTTAGAGCAACATTGAGAATCTTTACTTTAGCCACTCCCAAACCTCTTCGTGAAATCTGGCTCGAATCCCGTGATTCTCGATTGCAAAGAAAGTGCGATTCCCGCCTCTCCCACTGCTAGGTGTCCAGAGATGTAAGTAACTCTGACGGCTTAGAGGTGGAGGGCTGAGTCTCACCTATCCCCTCCGGCGGGGCTAAATTTTCAGTGCTAAATGCCAAGCAGCCGCAGAGAGCCGCGTAAACCTGTAAGCCATGGACATGTACCGACTCAGTATCGCAAATCTACTTAGGACATCGGAAACCGGCATCTGACCGATCGGGATCCCCGCAGACCCAGCCCCCCCTCGGAAACGTTACACCTCAACCCCCGGACAAACCCGATATCGAAAACAATCTCAATTCCCAACCCAACCCAAATCTACCTAACTAGTAAACATTACCCCCTATCCAAAACTCCAAGCAATGCTACTTCACCCCCCCTCCCCCAACCCTGTAGCTATCCCAAGAAGCCAGGGCCGGGGCTGGGGCCCAAGAAATCCACCGTAGGGGACCCTACCCCGCGGCCTCGCCCGCAGCATACAGCCCCTCCCACCGCTCCTCCACCCCGCCGACCTTCCGCCGGCCCTCCTCAATCTCCCCCTCGAGCTCCTCCAGGTTGCGCGCCAGCGCCGCGGCCTCTTCGAACCGCCGCGCGCCGCGCGCGTTCCCCAGCATCTCCTGCACCAGGAACCGCTGCTCTTCGAGCACCACCAGCCGCTCCCTCACCTCCTTCTCCTCCACCTCCAGCGCGGACACGGCCGTGCTCGCCTCGCTGGCTCCGCCGAGGCTCGAGGTCTCGGGGTCGAAAGTGGCAGACTCGCCGTTGCGGAGTGGGGAGAGGTGGGAGCCGGCGTTGAGGCCCGATAGGAGCCGGCGGTGACCTGTCTTGCTGCTGCGGCCCGCGTTGGACTTGAGCATCTGCGGGACGCTCTTCAGGGGGATGAGGTTGGTGTGGAGGAAGGTGGAGGCGTGGGCGTAGATGGCTTTTTGTAGGCGGAGCTGGGTCGGGGACGTCGTTTTGCCGTCGCGGACGCGTTTGGCGGCCACGTCGTACTTTGCAAAGGCGTCGGTGAGGCGTTTGCGGATCTTGGCGGCCTCCTGGATCTGAGCGTGGGTTGCGGGCGGTTTGTTGTCGTCGTCATCGTCGTCGGGGGGTTGGAGCGCGAGCAGGGTGCGTTGGAAGGAGGGCATGAGCATGCGGATGCCGCGCTCGAACTGGCGGAGGGTTTCGTAGGCCCGCTGGTCTGGCGGTTTGTGGGCTATCGACTCGGCAAAGTCGCGGTGCGAGAAGATGGTGCTCTTGCAGTCGCGGCACATGCGCACATCAATGCTCATCTGCCCGTTTACCGCCGTGGCCGGCTTCTCAGACGTAGGGATAGATGTTGCTGCTCGGGTTAGCCAATGCCAGGCCTTTTCAAAAATGTAGACTCACGACTCGCTACGTTCAAGCCAACCTCGCTCGAACACCCCGTAGCCGGGTCCGCACACACAACCCGCCCGCATATCCGGCAGTGGTGCCGCCGGAACGTCCACGACCCAAACTCCTGCTTGCAAAACGGACACTTGGGCACCGCCGCATCATCCTCCCACGTCACCACCGACTGCTCAACCAACTTCCTCTGACTCTTCTGGCCCGCCAGCGACGCCACAGGCAGCAACCCAGTGCTCCCAGCGTCAGGCGGCGCCTCAGAAAGCAGCCGCGTCAGCTTGGTCAACCTTTTCTCCAGCCGCTGCACCTCGAGCCTCTGCCGATCCACCCGCTTGGCCCGCATGGTCATGAAGTCCTGGGTGTGATCCCCCGATAGCCCGTGGTCGTTGTACCCCTCGCGGGACTTGTAGCACGTCTCGCACACGCGGCACCAGACGCCCCGCACCGGCTCGTGGTTGGCCGACCGCGACAGCTTCATCTGGTACATGGTGTGCTCCTCGCAGAACAGCCGGCCGCACTTGCGGCAGTTGACGCTCCCCGTCAGCGGGCCTAGCCGCCGGTCGCACAGCGGGTCGGTGCAGGCGTCGTTGCCTGTCGAGCGCTCCCAGTGCTTGCGCGAGACGAGCTCCTCGGGGTCGATGACGGTCTCGGCCGGCTTCCCCGGGGCGGCCGGCGGCAGGGTGAGGGCCGGGGTCTCGTTAGACTCGAAGACGTCAAGGCCGCGCAGCTTCTGGTTGATGATGGACAGGGGTTGGAAGCGCTTGGCCTTGAGGACTTGCTTGTCGAACCACGTCTTGACCTCGTCCTGGGCGGCCTCGGGGAGCTCCTGGTGCGTGTCGTCGATGTGGCGGTTCAATTGGAGGAGGGTGACCTGGCCGTGTTAGCATGTTTCTTGTCAGATTTGGCTCGGTGGACGCACCATCTCCTCGTCGCAGATGGGGCACACCAGCTTGTTGCTCGGGGCGACATTGTTGGACGGCCCGGCGAGGCTGACGTTGGAAGTCAGGTCCTGGGAGAAGTCGGGGAGCGGGCTCGACGAGGGGGATATCGAGTTCTGCGTCGAGTTGCGCGAGCGGAACGAGACTGTGCTGGTGTCCGAGGGCGCAAAGGGGCTGGCGGCCCTGGGAGACTGGGCGGCCGACGGCGGGGCGAGGCCCTTGCCGCTGCCCAGGATCCTGCCTCCTCCGAGCTTCCGGCCCGACATGTGTCTGGTGGTTGTCGAGCGTGTCGAGCGTGCCGAGCGTCGAGCGTGTCGAGGCTATCGATTCTATCCGCAATGCTGTGCTGCTCAATCGCCGGCATACATGGCGCCCCGTGTCTGTGGCTAGCGGAACGGGACTGCAGGTGGTGCGACGCTCAACAATGTCGAGACGCCCCGCGACCAGCTGAATTGGGGAATTGATGGGGAAAGGAGGCGGCTGGCTACGGGTTGCAGATGCGATTCCACCTCAGCGGGATCCCAACGGCCCAGCCCATGGCCCATGGGTGCACCATGCTTCCAGTGAGGGTGGACCCTGTGGGGGATGATTGGGCGGTACTGCTTCGCCCACTAAATTTTACATCGCTGCTATTTCGCCGCCGTTACCTTATCGCTATCATCCCTCGGCGGAAGAAGAAAAAAAAAGCAACTTTGACGTCGGCTCCGTCCAATGCCGTCCGTTGTTTTTATGTCATCCAGCTCCAGCCATTCTGCTGCGAGGATCGGATCCCACTCGTGTGGCAATCTCCCCAATCGCAATCGCGCTGCAATGCCTCTCCTCTGCCAAACCCTCCTCCCCGGGGCGCCATCCCAGATCGACGACGGCGACGACGACGACGCGTGCAGGCGACAGAGGCATGGCTGACACTCCCGACAAGACCTTTCCCGCCGTGCAGGGCGGCGGCAGCCTGATTGTAGCCTGGCAAGTGAAGGGGAAGCGGATTCTGGTTGTCGGCGGCGGCGAAGTGTGTATCCCCTCCCACTCTCCAGCCCCCCCCCCTAAACCACACTAGCAACTAACCAATTCCCCCCTCTCGCTAGGTCGCAGCCGGCCGCATCCTCAACTGCCTCAACGCCGACGCGCTCGTGACGGTAGTCTGCCCAATCGACGGCCTCAACCCGGAAGTAGCCTTCCGCGTCGCACAATCCCAAGTGACGCACATCCCGCGCAAGTTCATCCCGTCGGACCTGGACGACGCCGACATGGTGCTGGTCGCGGTCGACGACCCGGCAGCCTCGACCGAGATCTGGCAGCAGTGCCGGGCGCGGCGGATCCCGGCCAACATCGCCGACGTGCCGCCCGAGTGCGACTTCTACTTTGGCAGCGTGCACCGCGACGGCCCGCTGCAGATCATGGTCAGCACTAACGGCAAGGGCCCGCGGCTGGCGAGCACGATCCGCAAGTTCATCGCGGCGGCGCTGCCTCGCGACGCCGGGCGCGCCATCGAGACGGTCGGCGCCCTGCGTGTCAAGCTGCGCGCCATTGCGCCCCAGCCCGATGACGGCCCCAAGCGCATGGCCTGGATGACCAAGGTCAGCGACAAGTACTCGTGGGATGAGATGTGTGGGTTTGATGAGGAGGACATGGCCAATCTGCTGCGGTACTACCCCTCCGGTAAGGTGCCCGAGCTGGATGTGCTTAGGGCGAAGCGGAGTGGGGATGGAAGCCAGCTAGATGTGTTTGATGGGTCATTTGGGTTTAGTGTTGGGGCTTGAGTCCGGGTTTTTGGCATGTATACTGGTAATGCTGTGGATGATGTGGTAGCTTGGTAGATCTCGGGCGTCGGGAGGTTATGATACCATGGCAAACAAATTGCATATCGCTTGGAGATTGGTAGACGGACAGTTTCACTATCATTGCTATCACTCGCTAATAGGCTGCTCGTAGCCTGTAGCTGTGCATCATGGTCGGCCTCGACACAATGATCTAGATCTGGGCTGCAGCTACAATGCCAAACAAACCACCCCTAGCCATCATGCTCCGCATCTCAACGTACCAAAATGACAACAACATACTTCCATAATCCATTCCGTACCAAAAGGCTCCCAGGTATCTTTGACACGGCCTTTGTGATCCCCAAAGCGTCATCAGAAAAGGGATGCAGACTCCTGCCACGGGCTCATCAGCCCACAGCCTTGCCATCCATGATAAGAAAAGCACCCCCCCCCCCCACAAAACTCGCAAATACCAATTAACATAATGACACAGCAAGCAATAGGCAAGGTATACTCCGCCCAGACCCACACCCGGTCTGTTCCCATTCCCGCGTAGCCCAAAACAGGCCGGTCAAACAGCCAACAACGCCGCGCCCTCCATGCTGATTATAAACAGTTCAAATCCGAAGGGAAGAAACTCATTGCACCACACTCTCCACGCCTCCCAGGAAACGCCTAACCCGTGAAATCTCCAGCTCTCCCTTCTCCGATTCCACCGCCCGTGTCAGTGTGTCCAGCAGGGTATCCACCTCCGACTCGGGGCGGCGGGTGCACAGCGAGACGAGGCGGCGGTACTTGAGTTCCCTCTCCTTACTTCTCGCCTTGAGCTGTGCCACGGCTTGGTGTGTGACGTTCGACCGGCTCCGCAGCGCATTGATGCGGGCGCGGAGGACCTGTGTGCTGGGTAGGTTGGCGCCGAGGCTATTTGCGCGGTTGCCTTGTTGCTGCGCCTTGAGGACTGCGTCGAGCTCCATCTCCCAGGCGTTGGCATTGTCGACGTCGAGAGGGCCGTGTTGGCGCTCGAGTTGGAGGAGGCGGTATTCCTCGTCCTGGCAGGCTCGGGACAGGTTGAGGACTCGCTGGCGCGCGAGCTGTTGGGCGTTGAGCTTGTCTTGGAGCGCTTCGACCAGACGCCGGGCCTCACCGACCTGGGCCGAGGTTGTTCGCAGAGAGCTATGTAGGGTATCTACGGACTGCTGTTTTTGCTTGACTTCGTTCTGGAAGACCGACGACGCCTCTCCGATCAGATGAGTGATGGCTGCGGGCAAATCAGTAATAGTAAATAACGTGGCGACGGAATAACTCACAGGTAACAACTTCATCGCTATTCTCCCTGTTCTTCTGATTTGAGCTCTGTACGACGACACCATTCCTCTCCACATTCACTTCCCCGTTGGTACTCTCCCCCGCTTCCACCCCGATTCCAAAGTCCAACGGCCTCAGACCCGCACGGTTGGGGATATTTGGGTCCGCGCCAACCTCGAGAAGCTGTGAAATGATACTCCGGTTGCCGATGCGCGCGGCAATGTTCAGAGCGGTATCCCCACTGCCATCCTGTGCATTGACAATCTCGCTCATGAACCGGCCAATGCCCATCTTGGCGGGGGCGCTCAGCCCATTTCCGTTCGGCAGGTTCTGGCTGCTTGGTGCGCTACCTTGCCGCACAACCCACTCTAGCAAACTCTCGAGGTAATATCGGCTGGCCGTGTTCCTCCCCTTGACGGCGCTCGTCACGGCAATGTGGTGCAGCACAGTTCGGCCCTTGTCATCGGTGACGTCAATGGTGACACCCAAAACATCGAGCAGCTCCGGAAACGAGTTGAGGTCCATCGAGTTGGTTACCATGCAGGCGCGCATCAGGGCAGTTTCGCCCGAGGCGTTCACTCGGAATGGGCTTGCTCCCGCGTTGATAAGCGCCCGCAGTAGCGCCATCCGCGATAAGGTCGCTGCCCAGTGGAGAGCGGTGTGGCTTTGGGTGTCGATGGGGGCGTCGAGCTCCTGGGGGATCATGTTCCGCAAGATGTTTTGCTTAGCCTCATCCGGGCCGTTGGAATCCACAAAGAGCCCCATAAGCATGCTTCGTTTGGCTTCCGACTCGGGCGACACCTCGTACGGCAGTGGGCGGAGAGGGCCCGGGGCGTAGTGCGGCTCAGGGTCGGCGTTAATACCAGCTTGGGAGTAGATGAATGATTCGTTGGGTTCGGTGGGCGAGCCGGGGAAGCCCGCAGCGTAGCCCGCGGGGTCCATGGGATAGGTGGGTGTGTGGCCACCGAAACTGTGGGCTGGGGTGAGCACTCTTTGCCGTTTTCTAGGAGGCTGTTCAAGATTGTCCCCATTCAGCGGTTGGGTGGTCTGCGATCCAAAAGCCGACTCGGCATTCTGGCCATAGTCAGAGGCAGCAAAGCTCTGCTGCGAGTTTTGCGGATAGTCGTTCACGTCTTGCATCGAGGACTGGCGGTTGAAACTTGGGGCCCGGGTTGGGCCGCTGCGATTCCTCGGGGCGGGTGAGTCGAAGCGGGCTTTGCTGATGGCTGCAACGGCATGGGAAGCTGTTGACGATATATTTTTAAAAAACGTCCCAGCCAAGCCATTCGAGCGGCCCTCCTGGGAGCTGGCATTGTACATGCGCTTTCGTTGCGCTGCCATAGCCTGCTCCTTAGTTGGTGTGTCGACGTCGCCGGCAGCTCCTTCGGGGCCGCGGTTGTGGGTAAGGAGCTTGGTCAGGACCTCCTCGACACCGTACTGCCGGCAGACCTCGAGGCCGCGGTCAAAAGGGATCCATGTTCCCTGGTATTTTCCGTATCCACCCTGCACTTTCTCGTGCTCGCCCGTTTGGATTTCCTTCTCGAGAATCTTGGTGCGGCGACCCTTGTCCACCCCGGCAACCTTGAGGATCTGCGTAGCGTTAAGCCATCCGTCGTTTTGTCGCCGCATCACAGCAATTCCATTGACATCCATTTCATAAACATTGACGCCCGAGTACGTCGCCTACAGCAAGTCACGTCAGCGTAATTCTCTATTTTGCAGACCGATCGCAGAAGGGAGCATCACAGAAGCCTACCGAGTAGATGGACATAATATGGTCATTGGCCGGTCGGGGAGGTGGGTCGGTGTACTGGCGATAGACCGAGGTGGACATATTGGCGGTCTGGGAAGATGGCTGGCTCATGGTGAATGACTGTTGGGAGGATTGCTGCGAATGCTGCGCGTGCTGGGAATTAGAAGCCATTTGCGGCGGATGCATGCTGCTAAAAGATGTGTTGTTGGAGGGCGGGTTCGGCGGCGGCACCGGTGTGGTTGCGGCGCCCCCGGAAAGAGATGTGCGACGGGGGTGGAGGGCGGATGCGGCTGTTGAGGACGTTGTGAGGGTTGTCGAGGCCATTCAGTCGCCCATCGAAGCCGCCCGACACAAGTATTTTTTGTTCTTCTGGAGGGTCGACGATGGGAGAATCGCCGTGCGCAGTTCGTAGGACAGTGACTGGGGAAAAGCTGAACAGAGCTGAATCCAAGGCGGAGGCGGTGACTTGATGGAAAGGAGCGGAGATTGTGATTGAGAAGGTGGTGATGAGGAGAATTGTGTGCGCAGGCCCAGGCCAGGTCGAGTTCAGTGAGAAAGGCGGCCCCTGCAATGAGAGTGGTCGCAGCGGGACCGTGGAGAATGGAGAATGGGAGGGCGTTAGGCGATGCGCTTGCCGGTCGAATAATCGAGGTCCGAGTCGCTGCAGAAGAAAGGATATTGTCCTTACACGCATGCGCCCACCGGAGGATGACCACAAGTACGAAGTAAGCGGGTGAGGCACTGATATCTACGTCTCTTGCGGGTCCCAGACCTGGTCGCAAGATGCGAGAGAAATTGATTCCTCTTTTGGAATTCCAATTAAGCAGAGACAGCCAGACGTGCGATTTTCGTGTTCTGGTGGTCGTGTCTCTGAGCAGGGGCCTGTCCGCGAAGGACGCGTACTGTGAGAAGGAGAGCGGGGGCGTCTGGGCACGCCTGAGCACGAGCAGGGCACGGGCACTTTGCAGTTCACAATTCACGGGAGCACAGGCCACGCGCGCGAAAACCTGAACCGGGCTGTTGAGCGCAGGCAACATGTGATTGGCAGGAAACGTTGGGGGGCCAATCATGGCAATACGTCTGGAGACCCGTATTGAACATTACCTTGGAAGTTTCGGAACTGGCAGCTTTCCAGGAAACGCCAGCGTCGCGACCTATCCACCCGCACCCGCAGACTTCCCGACCCGGCAATTGGGATCGCTCACTATTGCATTGTCCTACAATGGTGCATGACCTAGGCAACGGCTGGTCATCGACAGCGCCCACAACCCATAAGGCCCAGCATGTCCCGTCCCTTACGGATCGCCGAACCGACGAGAACACTGCACATTTATCGCCATCTCCTCCGTGAATCCTCATATCTGCCGGTCTTTGCGCGGTCCTTTTTTGACAGCCGCATCAAGGACCGCTTCCGCCGCAACGAGAAGGACTGGAAGAACGTCGACATAGAGAAGAAGAAGGCCCGCCATGGCCTGCGCTACCTCCGCGCCGCGAATAATGGAGACCGCCCACGCATGCGCCGCCTTTTGCTCATGGCTCTGGGTCGGATAGGCCGTCGGCGCCGGGAACTGTTGGACAACCTAATACATAGCGATGCCCCCAAGGACGGGGATGCGCTAGAAGCCTACAGGCAGAAGGCAGAGGACCGCATCGCCAATCCCCGGAAACGCGACTTCCTAGACGGCTGGGATTTAGAAAAGATCCGAGCCTTTGCCAAGTCGCAGGCCCGCGCAAACCTGCGAAATCCCCCTAGGACAAGCATCGCGATGAAGCAACTCGACATCGAGGAGACCCTGCCGAAAGAGAACATTTGGGGGATGCCCCCAGCAAAAAAGCTTTTACGGAGCAAGGAACGGAAGGCTTGGATGGAACTCGTCGACAGAATTCAGCCCCCGCTCCCCACGAATGAGTGGGAGGCTATCCGTGACCTGGTCCACGGCAAGTTGAAAGACCCAGCAATTGACAACCCCCTCCGGCGGCCGGTGGCGAAGAACTTATACTCGCGGTGGAAGCCAACAAACCCGTGGAACTGGCACTTGTACGCCACACAGCCTGTCGCCGCCGTCGACCGGCAGGCCAGCCGGCTCTTCAAGCTGTTGAGCGGCCGCGTTGATGACAACACTCCGACGGGTGATCCTAACGCCATTGGCAGCAGAGAACTCGTCCCGAGGTCTTGGCGGCGCTTGTTGGGGCAGGTATGGTCTCTGACGGCAAAGATGGAAAAGAAGGCCTCGGGCGAAGGCTGGGACATAACCTGGGGCGGCAAGGAATTCAAGCCGCCCGTGATCTCGGCCAACTCGGAGTTTTTCGAGAACATTCAGACAGAGGGAGATATGGTAGGGTACCCCCCGGGGGTAGAACCTGGGAAATGGGTAGAACATGGGAAACTGCAGAAACGCGGCCGAAGAAGGGGAAAATAGTCACCCCGCCTCAACCGCCGTAGAATCTCTCGACCCCTTTTTTCTTTTTCTCTGTCTCGCACCTGTCTACAATGCTCGACCGCACTCAATCCAATAAGGCGGCCAGCTTGGTCAGGCCCTCCCCATCGACGCGCATGCCCACCCACTCGCTCATCATCTTGGCCCCGATGCTCTCGTAGAACTGGATGGACGGCTCGTTCCACTTGAGCACGGCCCACTCAAGCCGGCCGCCCTCCATGGCGACCACCTCCTTAGCCAGCTCGACCAGCAGCCGCTTGCCGTAGCCGCGCTTGCGCTCGCTCTGCTTGACGTACAGGTCCTCGAGGTAGATGCCGGCGCGCGCGCGCCACGTGCTGTAGTTGTAAAAGTACAGGGCGATGCCGGCGGGCTCGCCGGAGGGGGCGAAGAGGATCAGGCAGCGGGCGGGCTTGGTGGGCGATGTCGGCTCGGTTTGGGGCAGCCCCGTTGTAGGTGAGGGCGATGTCTCGGAGGGCGAGGCGAAGGCGATGGTAGAGAGGAGCTGAGCTTCGGTTGCTTCGACCGAGTGCAGCTCGTGCTCGTAGTCGGCGAGTTCGCGGATTAGGGAGAGGATGGCGGGGACATCTGGCAGTGTTTTGTCAGGGGGAATGTTTTGTTGGTGGGGAGAGACTCGGAGGGAACGTGCCTTCACGCGTTGCGTGGCGGACTGTTGGGTTGGGGGACGACATTATAGCTGTGTATGAGGAGGAGGAGGACTGTATCAAGTCAATTGAGTGTCTGCTGATCTCAAAGACGACCACGGGAGATATTCTTGGATTTATTCGTCTTGAATTGCTGCCGCAAACATGGAACTTGGGTGGGCACTTTGCCCCGCATCTTCCCTCCCTTGAGCAAATAGCGGGGTCAATTGCTCACATGGTCGGGCACAAAGCAGGCAGAGACATCCATCGACAGGTCCATGCGGCCGGCAGGGCGGGATTGCCAGGAACAGGGCCAACGAGGGGACACGAATTGACAGTGTCCCTCAGGTCAGATGCCAGAGTTCACACGCCTTTTGCACACATTTAGATGCTCAGGTCTTTCCCTCTCTCCGATTTCCATTCCCCTCGCCGGCGCTTAGCGACAATACACCTTCGGCAGAGAAACAACTACAACAAATTTGCTCGTCAACGAGCGTGAGCTGAAACAGGGCTTCAGCTGAGTACGGACGGTAGCGGGACCAGCCCGGGTTTCTTTTGGGGTAGCTGAGGTAAGGTACCCAACACGGGGTGACACGGCAGGGCATTCCAAGGCACAGAAAGGCACAAAGGGGAGCTCGTGCTTGGCGAGGGGCAGCATTGGCCTCCTCAGTCTACTCATCAGGCCCAGGCCATTTGCTCTTTGGGCATCTCATCCCATCCGAATTTGAGGGGTAGCGCACCACCACCATCAACTCTGAGCATATATACAGCGAGAAGCACTTTCAAACTTGCCAGAAATACCAAATATTTTTCTCTGTATTTTCAACACAGCATCAGCAACATGTCGGACTCCCCTCCATCGGCGGAGGCCACCGTGACGTTCAACTCGGGACGGGCATCTTCGGTTCCCGGGGAGGCCTCCTCACCGCCCGACCTACGGCTTATCCACTACAACGATGTTTACCACCTCGACTCATCGTCTGCCGAGCCGGTCGGCGGAGCGGCCCGCTTCGTCACTGTTTGCAAGGAATACCGCGAGGGCGAGCGTTTCCAGGGGCAGCCGGACCTGCTTACACTGTTCTCGGGCGATGTCTTCAACCCCAGCCTGGAGAGCTCTATCACCAAAGGTATCTTCCTACTTACACCAACATGCCCTTTGCATGCACTGACTTTCGTGACCGCAGGCAGCCACATGGTCCCTATCCTGAATAAGATCGGGACAGACTGCGCTTGTGTCGGGGTAGGTCAGTCCCCCGTCATCTCCTGATCGAATCACATGCCTAACAGAGCTTCTTTACGGTAGAACCATGACCTCGATTTTGGCGTCGGACAGTTTCGTTACCTAACCTCCAAAACTGACTTTCCCTGGCTCCTGGCTAACGTCCTTGACCCCGCCCTCGGCGACGGCATCCCGCTGGGCAACGCCAAGCGCACGCACATGATCACGTCGTCCAACGGCATCAATGTTGGCCTGATCGGACTCGGCGAGCGCGAGTGGCTCGACACTATCAACTCCCTGCCGCCCAACCTCATCTACCGCTCCGCCAGCGAGGTCGCTCGAGAGCTGGTGCCCGAGCTGCGTGCCGCGGGTGCTGATGTCATCATCGCCATCACCCACCAGCGCGAGCCCAACGATAACAAGCTCGCCGAGAACCTCGGCGGCGACATGATCGACCTCATCCTTGGCGGCCACGATCACTTCTACGCCCATAGCGTGATCAACGGCGTGCACGTACTGCGCTCCGGCAGCGACTTCAAGCAGCTCAGCTACCTCGAACTCCGTCGCTCCACCACACCCAACCAGCGCTGGGACGCGGATATCTGGCGGCGGGACATCGTCAGCGCGGTCCCCGAGGATGCTGACACTACCGCCATTATCAATAAACACACGGCCAAGCTCAAAAAGTCCCTTGAGAAGCCCATTGGCTTCACTGCGGCCCCCCTCGACGCCCGGTTTACGACGGTCCGGCTCAAGGAGTCCAACCTTGGCAACTTTGTCTGCGACATTATGCGCCACCACCACGCCGCCGACTGCGCCGTCATGGCCGCCGGCACCATACGCGGTGACCAGATCTACGCGCCTGGCCCCCTGCGCGTCAAGGACGTTACGGACTGCTTCCCGTTCGAAGACCCCGTCGTCGTCATTAAGGTGTCGGGCCAGGCCCTCTGGGACGCGCTCGAGAACAGCGTGTCGCTGTACCCTGCCCTCGAGGGCCGCTTTCCGCAGGTTTCAGGGATACGATTCGCCTTTGACGCCGCGAAGCCGGTTGGGAGTAGGGTTATTGAAGTCGAGGTCAAGGGCGAGCCGTTGAATCCTGAGAGGGTGTATATCCTTGCGACTAGGGGTTACATGGCAAGGGGGAAGGACGGGTATAAAAGTCTGCTGGTGCAGCCTGAGGGCGGGGAGTGTGAGGAGCTTGTGTCGGAGGAGAACGGGATGCTAATTTCGGCCATGTTGAGACAGTATTTCATGTCGCTCAAGGTCATGGATCAGTGGAACCTCTGGGGCCCGTCTCTTGCGCGCCACTGGGCCCGCGTGGTGGAGGATGTGGGCGGGTGCCACCCCCCTGCGGCGCCGGGGAGGGAGAAACGTCCAGTTCCAGAGCGCAAGGGGAGCTGGGCCGAGTGGACGGCGAGCGCGTTGAGGCAGAGGAGGGGGAGTTTTGAGCCGCTGAGGGAGGATAATGGGGATGAGAGTGAGGAGGAGGAGGAGGTAGCCGAGGATGTCAGGGGGATGGATCGCGAGCTGAGGATTATGCGGACGGTCTTTCACAAGTGGTGTCGCATCGCGGGCGTCAATGGGCAGGCTTGCGATAGCTTGAAGGAGAGCGAGGTTGAGGTCGCGTGGACCAAGGCTATCGCGCCGAAGGTTGAGGGGAGGATTCGCATGGTCGGGGAGGGGGAGCAGGATTCCTGACCACTCTCAGATGCCAAACGCCCTCTTACAGCAAAAGGCGTTTCCGAGACCCGCATGCAGGTTATCAGGATCGCAAAGAGGGGGTTGTTGGAGCTGCCGACGTCGCGAGCCAACAGGCAAGTATTGGATGGGAGACAACAGCCATGCTCGACCAAGTTAGCTGGTAAATCAAGATTTCCAGGGCAGTTCTTGCCGTTCAATGCATCATCCACGGCTAGGTAGCCCCTCCTCAGACGTTTAGCGGGCGGCACTAACACCAGGGCACGCTGCGCCCGCTACTACTGGCTTGGCCGCGGTATTGATCGCGGTATTGATCGCGGTATCGATGGCGGTATTGGTTCAACAGGGAGTTCTGCCACTGTCGTACTGCGCTGACATTGCAGTCTGGACATCATGTCGAACTCAGGGGCTGTGGCTACTAGTAGCTCTAGTGACTGACCTTCCCGTTGCTAGCTGGCGAGCGATGAAAGGCTGTCAACAGATTCCCCACACCATACAACTTAGCCCAGCGACGGAGGGACGACATTGTGGAGCCTGGAAGATTGGAAAGGCAGAGGGGTTCTCGACATGATTCAACGTGGATGTCGCAAAACCCCTCGCACTCACTCACCCCTCAGTCCAGACAGTCATGCTGCAACAGAAGCCCGCTGGCGATCCCCCAGCCCCCCAGCTACTATATGGAAGCCGGCATGTTTCGCAAAAAGTTTTCATCACATCCCATCACATCGGTAACGAACAGACGTTGCAGATATGCACCTTTAAGTCAAGCCGAGAAGCACCAGGCTACCCCCTACCCAGTATTTGGGGAATAAACTGAGCACAAAAAGTCCGATCATATTGTCGCATTGCCGCGATGCGCAGCAGCGTCCCGACTCGGCCTGGTGCCGCCATACAGACCGGTCCCGAACCAGTTGGCGTGCGCGCATATCGTTAAGGGCGGGTCTGCCTCTGGGTAGTCCTAACCGTCCCTGGACAGGACGACGCTACAGCGAGACTTGGCGTCCATGGCTGCGAACCGGGCACCGTCCAGAGTTCGTCCAGAGTGCAGAAAGCACCCCGTCCCCCGCGTTTCCACCGTGCCCACCCCACTGAGCGCCGCCCGGGCTGCCTTGGCATATCGGCAGGGTCCATCACCACCACCACGCGTGCGCCCAGGATCGGAGTCTTACCAGATCGCACCTTAGGCGGCCCAACCGCCCAGATGGGCCTAGCTGCCCCCGCCGCGGCCTTGCCCAGTGAGGCGGGCCAGCTGGTGGACTATAGTATGTCCAGGCTCTGTCCAGCTGCCCCCGACGTTAAGAGCTGGGAGCGAAGAGCGAGAGTGCCATGAGGTCTTCTGCCCTGGCAGTGGAGCCGATCTTGGCCCCCCGCGCTCAGGGGCTGACTAACATGTCGCCAGTCCAGCATGTGTGCGAGCTACGCTGGCTAAAACCCATGAGGGCACCGCGTCGCAAGGGGGGCCGTCCCAGCGTGCTACCTTGAATCTCGCACGCCGGTTGCTGCCAATGGTATATATGGCTGCTCACGCGAAGTCTCTTTTCTGAAAGTGCTTCCCAAGCCATGCGTGCGGTTGTGTCTTGTGTCGTGTCCAGCTAATTCGACCCTACGGTATCCAACCACAGGCAGACCATTGCTTTGTTGAAGGACCTCGCCTTTCCGTCCGCGGCAAACATGCGGATTCCACCCGCTGAAATCCTCACCACCTGGCCCAAGGCCAACTACATCGACCCCGAGACCCGGGGGCCGGGCCTTATCATCGTCGAGATCATCATCCTGCCGCTGGCGCTGCTGACTCTGTTCCTGCGGCTCTATGTCAGGATAGGGATACTGCACAAGAGCGGGTGGGATGACTGGCTGATGGTAGCCGCCGCCGTATGTTCCCCTTTCCCCTATTTCAGAGTCGAATCCAATTCCTAACCCGTCCCTAGGTCTTCGGCACAGGCGTCACCACATGCGTGATCCTTGCGTCCACCAAGTTCGGCTGGGACATGCACATCTGGGACCTCAACCTGGACAACATGACCTCGGGCCGCCAGGTCTCCATCGCCGTGCAGGCCCTCTTCGTGCTGGCCACCTCCTTCGCCAAGGTCTCCATTCTGACCTCGTACCTGCGCTTCGCCCCGCTTGACTCCTGGTTCCGCCGCATCACGTACACCTCCATGGGCGTCATCCTCGTCTCCAACTTCATCTTCTTCGTCATCCTCTGGACGCAATGCACGTACGTTTTCCCGCGTGCCTCTTTCCCTTCCTTCCTGACCCTCTACAGCCCAACCGCGAGCTACTGGAACCTATTCCGCTTCCAAACCGACTGCATGCCCGAGGAACCGCCGCTCATGGTGCAGGCGGTCCTCACCGTCCTGGCCGACTTCATCGTGTGGGTGCTGCCGCTGCCGACGCTCTTCGCGGCGCGGCTCCCGCGCAACCAGCGCCTGGCCCTCATCGTACTCTTCTCCTTCGGCTTCTTCGTTGTCTTCGCCTCCTGCATGCGCACCTACTGGATCCACTACGTCGTGCAGGAGACGTACGACGTCACCTGGGAGGGATTTGACCTGTGGATCTGGACCGCCGTCGAGGTGCACCTCGGTGTCATGTGTGGGTGTGTCCCATGCCTCAAGAGCTTGTTCAAGGGGTACCAGGCCGCGCCGCCCAAGAAGGCTGGGTATACCGGTGGGGGCAGCAGGGCTACGGTCGGGCCCGGGCTGGCGCCGCAGATTCAGCTGGTCGATCAGACCGGGGTGGTTAAGGGGGTGGCGGAGGGGAGGGGAAGAGCTTGAGTGTGGGTACCGATCGGTAGTTGGATTTAGAGAGCTGCTCAAGCTCGATGAATGATGGGCGGGTGGAGAATAAGCCGAAGGTGGCTGACTTAATACGAACAGAGAGGTCCTGTACTATTCTGAAGGGGAGTGTAGGTTGGCTGTGTAAGGTATCTTGTATTCCCATCGGGCCGGTCGAGGATGGTTGGAGCGGACGGAGGCTCTCGAGAATATCTTATAGGATGGGAGCGCCGCGAATCCGGGGTTGACTGACATGTCAACCGCGACGTCAAGTCGAGTGAGATTGAGCAAACAGATAGATACCAGTAGTAGTTGTAGAAGTAGCAACAGAACTACCTAGCCACAGTCTCTACCATAGCAGGAGAGTCGCTAGCAATTACAATGTTCAAAGTAACACCTTGCATGTGTTGAAAGGTGATGGACAACTTGGATAACCCGGGGACTGGGTGAGAGGGTATCAGTGCTTGTAACATGGCTGACGAAAGTACTACATACCTACCATACACAGGTTAGTTTGTCAGTTCGCCGGCTATAATTCATGGAATATACATTACCTACTTAATCCATCGACACGAAGGGAGGTGACTTTTAAATTAAGAGCTCTAAATTAATGCCTACGTAGGTAGTAGCAGGTACCTGGGCTCAAAACTTATCCTTTTGGTTTTCTTTTTTCAAAATTCTGCGACGGGATGCTGATTAGGTCCACTGGGTCATATCACTATTCGCAGTGGCAACTAAAGGGCGCTAGGCCCCATTCAGAAAGCGAGCTATCAGATCCCATCTCCACGTCACAGGCGCGTAGCTCCCTTCTTTACTTTTCTTCACCATTAGATCTCAAGCTTTATTACGGTGTGGTTGAAATAGTAGATAGCTTTGACTCTGTAGTCGACTGGAATCGTGCAAATCCGGGCGGAAACCGACCTCGGAGGCGGGGTAACTTGAAAGAGAGGATCGGCGTAGCTTCGGGTGCCATGGAAAGTGCAATGGGGATATAACAGATGTTGTATCACGAAGCACACACAACTTAAACCCACAAGTGATCGACCCCGATGCGATGCCAATACCCTAGTTATAAGTAGTAGCTGCTGCCGGTGTCTTACTCTCCACCTCGGCATCTACCCCTCAAACCCCAACACAGGCCAAACATCTGAACGACAACTTTTGAATCTCACGCCCGGCATTTGACACTTGGAGAAAAATGGCGTGCCCGGTTAGCCAGCTCCCCAACGCGCCCTGCGTTCAGATAACTCCGAGCATCTCGATCCAACCCCCACTTTCCCGGCGGGGCACCGGGCCGGGGCTCATCCTCATCATCTCGGACGACGTCGACTTGCGCGGCCACGACAAGACACTCGACCCCCCACCGCTGCAGAAATGGGCTGAGGAGAGTTTTGCGGTTGGGCAGATTCTGGTGGGCGGTGATCTGTCCGGTCTTTCCGAGCAACTCGGTCGCGTGCTCAGCGAGCTTGAGAAGCTACCTCGATGCACATCGACGGACAAGGTTGGCGTGGTCGGTGAGTGCTCTCCCTCTTGGCCTCCATATACCTCCTGCGGCATCTCCAATTTCAACCGAGAAGAAACCCCTCCTAACCCCCACAGCCATCCTATCCTCGCCCTCCAACGCCCTCACCACCGCCCTGACCGCGCACCCGCGCATCGCCGCCGCCGTCCTGTACCTGCCCACGGCCCCCTCCCCGCCTCCGGCAATTCCCACGCTGGCGCACCTCCCGGTGACCACCCCCAACACCCTGACCCTCACGGCCTACACCTACACCCCGGCCTTCCTGCCGCTCCCCTCCGCGGCGTCCTACTCGGCCTCGTCGACCAAGCTGTCGCACACGCGCAGCCTGGCGTTCCTCAAGCCGCGCCTCGGCGGCCCCCACTTCGACCTCGAGGCCATCTGGGAGGAGCACACGCGTCTCGAGTTCGCCGACCGTAGCGTCGAGGCCACCATGGCCACCATGGTGGCCGAGCCCTATGTTAATAACGTGCCGACGCTGACGGGCGGCGTGGGCCGCGCCGTCCTGACGAATTTCTACCGCGGGCATTTCATTTTCAGCAACCCCGACGATGCCGGGATGGAGCTCGTTAGTCGGACCGTGGGCATTGATCGCGTGGTGGATGAGTTTGTGTTTGGGTGCACGCATGATCGGGAGATAGATTGGATGTGAGTCTTTTTTCTCTTTCTCTCTGGGCGGGTGGCATACTAATCATTGGGGTGTAGGATACCTGGGATTCCCCCGACCGGCAAGAAGTTGAGTGTTCCGGTCACGAGCGTGGTGAATATCCGTGGGGACCGGCTGTACCATGAACACATTGCCTGGGACCAGGGGACGGTGCTCCGGCAGTTGGGGCTGCTTCCCGACTATCTGCCGTTCCCATACCCGCTCCCGGATGGGAGGCAGTCTGGGAAGGACGGGAAGCAGTTTGAGTATCGGGTGCCGGTTTCTGGTGCCGAGACGGCGTTGAAGCTGGTGGATGAGAATGGGGTGCCGTCGAATCAGATGCTTGGGCATGCCATTAGAGAGGTCGCTGATACCAGCAAGTAATCATCTGGTGGTGCCAGTGGTCATGAGTATCGGGCTTTCGTCTCATCCAGCCACTAGATAATATTCAACTGGAGTTATGCAATACTATGAGCACTGTAGCTCGAGATTTGGCATGTCATTTTAACCTTGAATCTTGACGAATGTAGACCTCGGTAATACCTTGGACGTATCGGTTTTCTCGGGAAAAGGCGAACTCGGCTTAGAATGCCGAACCCGAGGGATGTGCACCTCACGGTTGAGGTCATGTGTCCCAACTCATGCTCAAGCAGCCAATGTCGTGAAGTCTAGGGTCTCTGAATCTCAGGCAGTACTGGCAAAAGTTAGTTTCAGCAAAGCATCAAACTACCCGACAGCTACATAATAAGAGGCACATAGTACGACATGTAGTCTGATGGCTGGCCGTTTGCGAAAGCTTCGCCTGGGCGATCGTTCAAATTACTGCAGTGGCACGTTCCCATCTGACGCTGATCGAGGTCAAATACCCTAATGCTCCGGGCCACACGCAATGTGACGTTTGATGGCTCTGTGTCACTTCAAAAAGATTTGAAGAGCATTTTCAGCTCATGATGCCCGAGTCCTCGTTCTTCTTCTTCGGTACGGCAACTAAGCCTTGTGTGTGCCTAACGCACTCGGGAGCAGAGCCAGGATTCAGATGGACAAGTTGTAGTCCCAGTGGACCTATGGGTATAAATGACGTATAGACGGCCTCGTTGCATGAGGCGCATCAAGGAGATTGTGAGACACGACGATGAGCTGTTTGCTGAGGTGGTGAGGGTGAAAAGTCAAGGCATCCACGCCCTGACAAAGACAGATCGCGAATGGAGGCGGCCAATGATACCACCCTTCCTTCAACAACGTGCAGTCTTGTAACGTCAGGCATGACTCAGTAAAAGGGGCCAATGTAAAGGGTGCTCGCAGCGCAACATGCGTCATGCACATGCGCAGCGAAGCTATGAGGCGGCCAATCGTAGCTGCTCCGTCTTGGTGATTGTAATTTGGCGGAATCCGCACCCTTTGAAAGCTATAAAAAGAGAATGCCTCGGTAAACAGGGATCAATATGGACGCACATGCCACCTGCAAACCCAAGGGATGAGAGAGGGAGGGGAAACTGGGAGAATGGAGAAGGAACACGCCGGATTTACGACTTGAGCTCGAGAAATTCCGACACGCGACCGTTTGCTTTTGGTGGAGCAGCGACTGAAACGCGGACAGTGCGGGCAGTGAGTGTGGCAGGTGGGATGGCCACACTGTGTGTAACGACGGCAAGCTCACATTTTTGCAGCAAAATTGGTCACGGGCCAGATCACGTTTGGGCTCATGTGGGTCCAGCTCGGCATCTAACTTTCCACGACTTCATTCGAAACTTTACAAGAAAAAGAAAGCTCTTGACCTCGCTGCTGTCCACGACTCCTTGGCCCGACCACCGCGAATAATTATTGCACATCCTTTAGCATCCGAACGCACCATTTGCATCGCCCTTCGACTGCTATCAATTGACCCATCCAATCTCCGACTCGCAAAGCCTCACCATGCCTTCCCAGCTACCGTCGAGCTTTGCCTCTGCTGCCGCAGGCCAGATCCGAGACAACAGAGGCCCTGGACGAGGAGAGAATGTCCGCGGGTCTGGCAGCGGCGACTGGTGAGTCTAACTGTCTCGTATCTCCATGTCCCGCCCAAGCACCCAGGCACCCATCGCTCGTCATCCGTCCAAACACCTGCCGCAGCAACCACCTCGCTAGCCCTGCTCGGAGCCACACAGCTCCGGCGCAAATGCGCGCCCGTTGCGACCGTGCCTCGGGGAGGGGCCGCTGCCGAACTCTCCTGCCTCGACATGCTCATTAGCCCCCTCTCCTCCCGCCGCAAAGAAGGCTAACTCTGCTTCTCCTACAGGCCCCGTTCTAACGGAACCAGGACTTTTCGCCGACCGTCAACCACCCCCTACAGCCAGACAGCTTCTGCGACCTCGACTGATCCCTCACAAAGCCACGCCGGCGACGCGCCGCACCCGTCCGCAAACCCTCAACCCGCCCATTTTGACTCCAGCTCGCTTCGTTACTCGAAGGAGGACATGTTAGAGATTTTCAAGAACATTCCCGAGTCTGCCCAGATCGACCCGTCATCCCTTTTTGTTCCGACCTGGAACCCAAACCAGAGCCAGGCCAACGGTAGCTCTTCCAGGGGCTGGGGCAAGAGCGGCGAGTCCGCTCACGTCCCCCAAGACCCGACCGTTTGTTGGGATCCAAGCGGCAACCAGGGACTTGTTAGTTTTGAAGACATGACGCCCGAGGAACAAGAAATGTTTGCGACAGATGTCAACTCCACTTTGAAGCTTCCCCAGCAGAATAAAGAAGGGGGAAACCAGGCCGGCGGTCAAAATGGACGCAAGACTTCTGTTAGTGTAGGAAGTACTGCCGCCAACTACCCCATGTCATCTCCGTCGACAGCCTCACGGCCAAGCACCCGCCGGCGAGAGACAACCGACACCAACCCCTTCCCGAATTCCGGCCTTGCCTCACCCAGCGCCGGTCGCTTCTCCCGAGACGAGCCCTGGTTTCCACGCCGGAGCACCGAGCTGAGAGAACCCATCACCGACGAGCCGGAAGAAGATATCAACCCCCGCGAACCCCCTCCCAGATCCGCCACTTTTGCGTCACGCAGCAACACTGGCGGCTCAGCTGCCTTTGCCACAGCCCCCTCTCTCTGGGGTTCATCGGCGAATGCTGCAAGCGTGGGTGGCGTGGGCGCCTTTGGGAGTTTTGCGCTGAACACCGCGGCGATTGGAGATAAACGGTTTGGCACCGGCATTAGCGCTGGCACGGGTGGAAGCCGCCTAGCACACCTCATCCCCAAGGACGAGAATGCCATTGGAAAAACGGGTGATGTCAGCGGTGCTGACATTGGCCGTGGATGGAGGCCCAGACAGCGTACCGACACCGACCCATTTGGCGGCGAGGGAAGTCTTTCCGGCAGCACTGTCCTAGGCGGTGCCCAAGACAGCAGCCCGCCGACGTTGCCCTCTCAACTTCAACGTGGCTCCGTTTTCGACACGCCCGTCAAAGGCGGCGCCGGGGATTTTGGCATGACCGGCCTGAATCTCGGTAACCAGGGAGACGCCAACGGCCCGGCCAGCCCCTCCGAGACAAACCCTTACCGCAGCCCGCTTGCGGACCGTGGTGAGGATAGCCATGATGACAACGACCTCGACAGGGCTGCCCAGCCCGGCCCGGGCTCTGAACCCGCTTCCGCGTACGGAACGCTTTCGAGGCAATTTGGTTCCAATGCATTTGAAGGTAGCGACCGAAGCCAGACCTCCAGCGTTGGAGCCAAGGGTTTTCCCACCGTCACCACCATGACGGGCTGGCCTGCTGCGAATCCGGCAGGAACGCCGGATCGTGAGAGACAACCGTTCAACAGCGCGTTCGGAGGTAGTATCTTTGGCCCTCTCGGCGATCTCCCATCCCCTAGCCTCGGTGGACTGAGCAGCGTGTTTGGCAACCCTGCTGCTTCTGGGCTGGGCCGTGGCAGCAAGCTTGGTTCTCTGTTCCCTGCGGCCATGCAAGCGCAAATGCATGGTCAGGAGCAGGAGAACCTGGGTGACTCGGTGCCGGACTTGAGGCAGGGCAACCCGCTGGGTGCCATCGGCAGGGGCCCTATTGGGTCGCAGTCTCGTGAGACAGGTAGTCCCGTGCGTCCTACCAGAGGCGCCTTTGAAGACCTGTTCCCGTCTTCTGACGCCGCTAGAGTGGCCTTCACGACTGCCGAGCATCTCCAGCTCGGCCTGACAGCGACGTCGCAGGTGCAGCCATTCCCCACATCTACTGCTGGCCCGTCTTTCCCTGCCGCCCAGGCCGCGGTAGACCCTTCGTCGCTGCGGACGATGGTGATGCCCGACAGGATGAGATGGGTCTACCTCGATCCCCAGGGAACCATGCAAGGGCCGTTTAGCGGACTGGAGATGAACGACTGGTACAAAGCTAATTTCTTCAACCCGGATCTCCGAGTTAAACGGTTGGAAGACAATGATTTCGAGCCCCTGGGTCAACTTATTCGCCGCATCGGCAATTCCCGCGAGCCTTTCCTCGTTCCCCAGATGGGGATTGCACATGGTCCACCCCCCTCCGCCCCCTTTGCCCTTCCTGGTTCTGAGGCCGTCCCGCCACTCCAGAACGCGTTCCCTTCATTCGGCAGAACGCTTACGGCGGCTCAGCAAAATGATTTGGAACGCCGAAAGCAGGAGGAACAGCTTTATCACGCTAGGCAACGTGAACTAGCTCATCACCACCAGGCATACGGCAGGGGGCCGATGCAGCCCGGCGCGCCTGGGTCCCTCCATCACCACTCGAGCGCTCATAGCCTTCAGAGCCAGCCAAGCTTCGGAAGTATGACCTCCCCCATTGGCATGGCCCCACAACCCCCTATTGGCCCTCTTGCCCCAAACTCGGCGTTCTTTGATGCGCCTGTTAGCATGGCACTCGGGCAGCCAGGAATCGGAGCAGGGCCTGATATCTTCTCGCCCGATCTAAACCTCAGTGAGCGTCAGCTGCTCGCTAACATGCAAGCATCCGGCGGTCTTCCGGGAAACTTCCCCACCACCCAGCCCATCGGCGCCCCCGGAGGTGAAGGTGCTGGCTTGCGCAGCCAACTACCTGGCATTGACCAGCTCCAAAAGGACTCGCAGGGTTTCAGCGCAAGGATTAAGGAATTCCACGACCTGCGTGCCCAACACGACGCCGAAGAAGCAGAAAACGCTACCGCCACGGCTGCCCTCGCCGCAATGAAGAGCCTCGCCGGAGTAAGGGAGGAAGTCATCGAAGACGAAGCTGCCACTCCTGCCGGGGTCCAAGTTTCGGATTCGACCGAGGAGATCGCTGACGCCCGCGACGAGGTGGCAGGTGCCAAGGCAACGACGCACACCCAACAGGAACTTTCGCTCGCTGAGAAGGTGATGAAGACCCAAGCAAGCGCCGTTGCCGCCGCCCACGCAGTAGCCAAGCCAGTCCAGCAGCCGTCCTCGTCAGGACTTCCCATGCCCTTCCCTCCTCCAGCTCAATCTACGATGATCGTGGCGCCCACTGCTCAACGCCCCGCTTCGAACCTGCCCACGCGCTACGACGACCGCTCCCAATCCGGCACGCCCGACACCACCTCGGACGTGGCCGTGCTTGCCCCCCCACCCACGGCACCTTGGGCGCCCCAGCCAGGCAGCGAGGCGCACAAGGGACCCAGCCTGAAGGAAATCCAAGAGGCAGAGGCCAAGAAGGCGACCAAGAGGGAAGAGGCCGCTGCAGCTATGCGCCGCGCTGCCCTCGAGCAGGAGGCGGCAGCTCTTCGTGAGCGGGAGAAGGCTGCGGCCATCAACACCGGTCTGCCCGCTACCAGCACTTGGGGTACTGGCTCACCCGTTGGTGCTCCCGCCTCGGGGAGCGCGTGGAAGCAGCCTGCTGCTGCTACCAAGGGCAGCGCGGTGGGCGTCGCATCTGGAAGCGCGGCGTCCAAGAAGACACTGGCCGACATCCAGCGCGAAGAGGAATCTCGCAAGCAAAAGGCGAGGGAGGTGGCGCTGCAGACTAGCGCTGCCGTCACCGGTGCTGCTGCTGCCGGTAAGCGGTATGCTGATCTGGCAAGCAAGGTCACACCCCCCGGGCTCAGCACTGCCGCTACGCCCTCAGCAATTGGCGGCGGATGGTCAACAGTCGGAGCTGGTGGAAAAGTCAAGATCCCAACAGGCCCGGCTGCGCAGACGCGCTCCGCTAGTGTAGGCACTGCCAAGGTACTTGCGACACCCCCGGTGACGAAGTCGGTGGTCAAGCAGCAGAATGTTGGACTTAAGGATGCCAAGAGCGTGGCACTCGAGGAGTTCAAGAAGTGGCTGCATCGAGAGTTGGCCCGTGGACTTATTGGGGTCGCGGACAGTAAGCAACCCCCTCCCCCCTTTGCCGTCCTTTTTCTCTCTGTCTTTACTAACACTTGGACGCAGTCGAGACCTTTGCTGCTACTCTGATGGAGATGCCTCTTGAGGCGCAGCTCCTTGCCGATGCAGCTTACTGCTACAGCACCACGATGGATGGGCGCCATTTCGCCGATGAATTTGTGCGCCGCAGAAAGCTCGTGGATAAGGGCATGTTTGAGAAGGACGCTGTGATCCCCTCGGCCAGCGAGAGCAAAAACAGTAATGGTGGCTGGAGCGAGGTGGCTAAGAAGGGAGGAAACAGCGCACCAAAGGAGGACGCCAATGTGCCTGGTTTCCGGGTTGTGCCTCCTAAGAAGGGAAAAGGCAAGAAGTAGGATGATTCGTTGCGTTGGCTCCCGCCGAAAAAATAATGCTCTGGCGGGTCACATGTATGACAGGGGGGCACTTTGAGAGGCCTGCACGTGGCTTGTTAGCAACGGCTGTAGGCGTGGGCATCTGTCGGTTAGCATTACTGGCTGGGAGCGCACTGCGCAGCGATGTTGGGTATTGGATGTTCTAGGCACGAGTGTGCTATGGGTGTGGCTACTATGAAGTATCATGGCAATGTAGCAGGTAGCGTTAGGTACACACGATAGCGGGTTTTATGTATGTACAACACTAGCGATACTTGTCGAGGCTTTGTTTTGATGAGGGTTCTTGCATCGCCATCTGGTGCCGTGGTGTTTGACGAACCAACTTCGTCGCGGGCTTATGTCAGCGGGCCTGAGGCCTGGGGTGACGCGCATTGCGCTCTGCACATTGCCCCTCCCCCCACTTCTTTATTTTTGTGCCTGAAGAATTCTTCGATTCTGGTTCTGCCCCTCCATGCCCCCTCCATGCCCTCTCTCCATGCCAATGCACGACCAAGTCTAGCGGCATGAACGTAACCTTTTTGTGGTTCCATTCACGTACCTTTTCCTTCCCTACATTCCCTTTGCTATCATGGCGACCTCTCAAGATACCCTGGGCGACCAGCTGCTCGCGGGCCGCTACGTTGACGTGCTTTGCAGCGACCGCGCGCAGACGCTGATCAAGGAGTTTGTTGGCGGGGTGCTGGCCTCAAATAACACCACCACCGCCACTACTGCCACCACGACGACAGAAAACGGCCATGTCCAAAATGGGGCCCGCCACCAGCCCCAAAATGACGAGCACCAAAACAAGGACTCCGTCGCCGTCGGCCTCGCCGCCTTCAACGCCTTCCTCCAGACCAACGTCACCGGCCCCGTCCTCGACTCCCTCTGCCGCGTCGAGGGCCAGTTCATCGGCGCCGCCCCCGGCCTCGGCACCACCACCCTGCACCAGGTCCGCCACGCCTGCTTCCGCTCCCTCGACGTCGACGGCGTGTCGGTGTATCCGCACATCCCCTGCATCGAGCTGTTCTGCCTCGCGCGCTGGGTCTTTGCCGGGGCCGTGTCCGGTGATTATGGCGGGCTGGAGGGCGAGGCCGGCGCCAGTCGGAGTCTGGCTTGGTTGCGGTTAAGGGCGGATGCGTGGCTGTTTAAGCTGCTGACGCAGCCGAGTCTGGGGGCTGGTTCGGTTTTTGTGAAGAGTGCCCAGTGGAGTGATGTGCCGAGTCTGCAGGCCGGGGTTGATAAGGGGTTGAAGGATGTGGAGAGGGTGCTGTTTGCTGAGGGTGGGCGGTGGTCGCAGGAGGAGAAGGCGATGTGGTTGGTGGAGAAGGCGAATGTGTTTATCATGCTGGGCCAGGGGAATGAGGCGAAAGAGGAGTTGGCGCGCGCGAGGGAGATGAGCGGGTTTGTCTATGCGCTGAGCGGCGCGCTCGGCAAGAGGACCAGGTTTCAGGAGAAGAGCACCAGCCAGCTGGTTGTTCTGGCGAAGAGTGGTGCTGAGGTTGGCGTCGAGGTGGGCGCAAAGCCCGAGGCCCTGGCGCTCAACGACGATACCGTGATGGAGAGCCTCAAGTTTACGGATGAGAATGCCGACGAGGTAAATAAGGCCGAGAGCCTGCCCGAGGCGCTGAAGGATCTGGTGCCGGATGATCAGCCGCAGCTGTCGCCGCTGGATCAGATCATCCTGCTCACTGAAGCTACTCTGAAAGATGCGTTCTCGCCGGCGGATACGCTCACGGCCGAGGAGATCCTGCCGTTTGCCGTCCGTGTCATCTCGGACAAGTCGACCAACTGGCAGATCTACACTCAGGCGCTTCTGGTTCGGTCCCGAACCGAGGTTCACAGGAGCAGGACGATGGAGAGAGGCATTCTCCAGATGCAAGCTGTGGTGGACCAGGTTATTGTCGACACAACGGCCACCGCGGACAACAATGCAAAGGGGGCTGAAAACGGAAGCTCTGAGGCAGGCACAAGTATTCCGGCGATTCAGATCACGACCGACGGCGAGGTAGCAAATGACACACTCAACCTGGAGAAGCCAACATCCTTCTTCCCCGTGGCAAAATCAACCGACAGCGCCCCGGCGCATATCCGACTCCAATACATCCACGCCCTCAGCTCCCCTCCACGATGGCACCTCGAATCCGAGCTCGCGTACTCCTGGGCTAGCGTTGGATCTCTTGTGTCAGCTCTCGAGATCTTCAAGCGGTTGCGACTGTGGGCCGAGGTCGCCCTCTGCCTGGCCAGCAACGCAGAAAGTAACGACGAGGATGGACGGGGACACAATGGTGAGGAGAAGGCCAAGGCGATTATTAGATGGCGGCTGTTTCACCGCACTGGTGTTACCAGGACATCAGCCGATGAGCCAGACGAGAACACCGACATCTCGAGGCTCAGGCAGGCTGACTACCATGGGCCGGAACGCTCTCCTGCGCCTCCGAACGCGCCTCGCCTGTGGTGTATCCTAGGCGACATCGAGCAAGATCCCACCTACTACGAGCGCGCCTGGGAGATTTCAAAGCACCGGTACTTTAGGGCGCAGAAGTCTCTGGGAGAGTACTATCTGAAGCAGAACGACCTGACGCGAGCGAAGGCTTCATACACGATGGCGGTAACAATCAACCGGATGAGTTCAGAAATGTGGAGTCGGCTGGGTGATATCAACCTGCGCATTGGCGAGTTCTCTGAGGCGTCTGGCGCCTTTGGACGTGCTATCTCCTGCGCGGATAACAACCTCGCAGGCGGCGAAGATGCCCGGACCTGGAGCAACCTAGGGAGTGCGCTCTACAGCCTCTACGTGGAGCGGGTGAGGGAGCTACAGAAGGAAAAGGGCGAGAAGAAGGATTCAGATCAGCCTACGGAGGCCGCCACAAACGGCTCTGCCGACTCAGACGACGAAGATACCGCAGCACCCGCCCAAACACCAGCCAAGCACACTCCCACCAAACTCCTCACCCAGTCCCTCGCGGCCTACAAGCGCGGCGCCTCGATCGCCCACGACAACTGGCGCATCTGGGACAACGTCATCACCATCGGCTCGCGGCTGCGGCCCCTGGTGGTCTGGGACCTCCTGCTGGCGCTGCGCAACGTGATCCGCATCCGCAAGACCGAGGACGCGCTCGACATCGACGTGCTGCGCCTCCTCCTGAACGAGGCCGTCCTCAACACGCCTAAGCGCGATGGCGACAACCCCGCGGAAGTCTACGACCCCCCGCGCGGCACCCCCGAGCGCGCCGTCTGCGAGCTCATCGAGTCGCAGATCGTCCCGCTCGTTACCGTCCGCGACGAGCTGTGGGAGCTCGTCACGCGCGAACGCATCTGGAAGCGTGACTACGCCGGCGCCGTCGACGCTGCCGAGCGCGCGTGGCGCGCGGCCATCGGGGCGGCGGCTGGTGGCGGTGGGCTGGCCGCCGGCGCGGTGGGTGGGGAGGACAAGGTGAGGAATTGGCTTGAGGATCGGGAGGGGTGGACGAATGTGGTGGAGCGCACGGATGAGTTGGTTTCGGTGCTGGAGAATTATGGGTTCGAGGTGCCCGCTATTGGGGCCAAGTGGAAGGGGAAGGCGAGGAGTGCTGTTCGGAGTGTATTGGGTAAGGCGAAGGAGACGTGGGAGGGGACGGAGGAGTGGGAGAGGTTGGGGAGGTTGTTGGAGGGGTTGAGGTAGTGCTGTGTAGTGAGGTACTCCATAGAGGTGAATGAATTGTGGGTTTGGAATGTATGTTGATACGTGTGTGTTTGTGTGTGTGGCTCGGAGATATTTGGTGAGCTGTGCACTTGGTGTAACGCACTTCGGAGCCACAAGAGGTTACTTGATACTTGCATGCTGCAGTGCTTAATGAGCAATTGGTACCTTGGCTTCGGGCATCGAGACTCGGGGTATCATGTACTCTAAAGACTGACACCCTTGACAAAAGATGGGAATACGCCGTACATAGGCCATTCCAGTTCTCTGCGGAGCGTGCCGTAATGCAGCCATGGTTTCCGGGAAGCTCCGTCAGGTCGACTGTATGATTGGAGATGGGCTGCTTAAATATCGAGCGCAATGCTCGGCTCTGATTCAATGCAAGCCGGCCAATCCAGACTCCTTCGCTGGTGCAGGTGACGAGGAATTCTGCCCATAACATTCAGCTCATTGAACCTGGTCGCTCCATCACGCGAGGCGGAGAGTTGGGATATCTAATGGATATAATGAGCCACCTCTAGGATCTGTGCGGCATAGCCCAAGCGAGACTCACACGATGCACCTGGTAATTTTGTGGCCGTCTCGCGGTTGCCGCCCAAAATCCAAACTTTCCCATAAAATTAGGGATCCGGTCTTGCAAAGCCCGATGATCAACCTCATTCTTTTCTCATCTTTCTCCAAATCTCCACTGCCGACTGGTTCACAAATGGCGATAAACAAGGCAACGGCAAATATCACGACCGCCGCCGGCCCAGGAATGATTGGCTAGGTCGCGCCCGATGCCCGACGGGGACGCACTAGACATCATCCTGAGTTGCCTGTCCGTCTTTCTCATCTGCTCATGGAAAATGCGTCCACCTCAATCTGCCGACTGAGGAAGAGAGTCGTGCAAGGACTCGCCAAAGGCTTGACCAATCTTGGGGAGCTGGACAGTCGAGTCGCCGCCGGACGAGACTCTACCGACCGCGATGCCAGCGGGTATGGCACCCTTAAGCTCCGTCGGGATGCGCTTCCTATGGCACGTGCATTCTATGCTCAGATGGGCGGCATTATATATAATACGTACCGTCGAGACGCTGCCCGCCTCCAGAATGTTCAAAGAGGAATCCAAGACGACTCCCAATCACAATAGCAACTGTGTGCTGACACCGGGTGCTGCTGTTGATGATTGAGACTTTCGAAACATTAACAGAAATCTCAGGCGTCCATGGAACGGTAAGAACGCACGGCATTGTACCCAAGATCCCCTAACCAATGACCGTGACCAATCCAGCAAGTTAGTCATTAAATTATCAAAGTTAAGAACCTCAGAGGATGAATTTGGCACCATCTCAAGCTCCACAAACCACTGCGCGGCATGAGACAGGGGAATGATGATGAAAGGCAGAGATGACGCTACGACTGCAGTCTGTGTGGTAGCCCTCCACATTAGAGTTGCCCATGAGACGGTTTTCTAGGATAAGATTCCTGAATTCTTTCCAGCTCATGTCGGGAACACGTTGATTGCCCTGGAATTTTCTAAGCAGGCCCGTTGGCTTCAAAACTTCCGCCGTGAGGTACAATCCGGACAATAACACATCTTCGTTCGACGCCATATGGCTTGTTCCACCAGAAGATGTACATGACGAAGGCGCATAGAATAAAAGCCATGGTGGCGAGCTCGAGTTGAGTAATGCCGAAGTCGTGGTAGACTCGGGCGATACTGGACGCGACGAGCCAGCTGGATTGCGCGATGGCGAATGCCTTTGTGAAAGCATCTGACTTGCCTCGATCGATTATGTCTTCCTCGACAGGCTGTAGATACGAATCGACCAAGAAGCATATGAAGGCCTGGTGAAAATCAAACCAAAGTGTTAGCTATATTAACAAGGTAAGGTACCTAGGTAAATTTGGGAACACAGAAGCGCTTATTTTGTATATCATCTCCCGCCTTGCCGTCTTATTCTTGACCTTCCAACCACCGGCACCCCATCGCAGCGATGGAAATAGGTAGTGGCCTTGCAAATAGTGGGCAATTGGCGTGCGGGCCTTGCAGTGGTGTCGCTTGTGTGCGTGACGGATGGGCCTGCGTGTTGTCAGGGTTATGCATGGGGATTACGACAGGTTGTGACACATTCTCTTCGGTACAGTATTACACGCTCATAAAGAAAGACCACATCAGGCTTTCAGAGTGGTCGGGAGGAATTGGAGTAGGAAGATATCCAAAAGAAACCAGGCAATACTGGTAAGAACAAGCAATGGTAGTAGCATGGTATAATAAAATGATGCCAAAGGTACTAGTATGATCCAGCATGAACAATACGCTTTATCTCTGGCTTAATATAGATTTTTTTTTTTGGAGATATTGAGTGCCAAATTGGTAGGGGTAATGTTTACTCCGCCCATGCAGGTCAAAGGGGTTCAGGGGCAAAACCTCACCAAACAATAAGCTCAACACAACCACAAAAGTCAGAACATTATCGGCTGGCATAA
Organism: Lasiosphaeris hirsuta; assembly: GCA_030549175.1. Lineage (NCBI taxonomy): Eukaryota > Fungi > Ascomycota > Sordariomycetes > Sordariales > Lasiosphaeriaceae > Lasiosphaeris > Lasiosphaeris hirsuta. The sequence goes on from JAUKUA010000001.1 coordinate 8,575,571, forward strand.
GCAGAAGCCAACGTAAAGTCCCTCAAAATCGCTGACTATTCCAATTGATAATTGATTGAACATCCCCATCCTAACCTCCCACCCGCAAAGCCTCAACCGCATCTCAACACCAACACCACCACCCCAACAACCTACAGCTGTCACCACCTGCACAACAAACCATCACCGCCGCCCACCCGCATCACGATCCCGAATCCCTCTTGGCACACCTCTCCCCTTCCCGAATCGGCCTCACAAGCAGAACCTTCCACCGGCAGCACCTCCCGTCCCAGCCGGAAAGAAAAAAGCACCGCTCGAGCTGAATAACACACAGAGCCCCAAAAACAAATCAACGGGTCACCTTGTCTCGAATGCACGTTCGGAGGAGTGGAGTGGACAAGGACAAATCAGCAAGTCTTCCATAATCATCAAATCACCCTTGGCGTACCGGCGGGCGAGGGGCAGCGAATCACACTGGGACGCCCCCTCCGACCCTTCGGCGGGAACGAAGGACTCGTGCTACACCATCTTGGTTCGTTCGATTTCCCCTCGGCGGGTATGTGGGACCCCATCCACAGCCTGCCCGCACGTGACTGGACACACGGTTCCTAGGGGGCAAAAGCGCAGACACTCCCATGTTTGCTCACCCCCCCCCCCCCCTCCTTCACAACTCTTGGCTTACCCGCCGACGGTAATCAGAGACAGAGGCCGAAGCTAGACCCTACGGCAGACGGGGCGGCCAAGCTCCGATGCCCAAGAAGTACCAAGTGAGACGCATCAGAAACACGGCACTTGAGAACCGTTTAGCCCTCCCTCAGTGGGAGGGCTAAGGAAGCTAGAAGGGGGAAAGGGGGGCAAGTGAGATGGTGGGTTTTGAGTGAATAGCCCGTATCTTCCACCCAGTCCTGGCAGGTGGTTGGCTGGTTCATCCCCCCCCCCCCTTCGCCCTACCCAGCTCGTTCTCCCCATCCCCTTTCAGGATGACGATTGGAACCTTGACGGCCGTTTCGCAACCATTCTCCGGGGGGGCCATATTTCGCAAAACAACACACATTACAGCTGACACCTTCCCGTCAGGGACACCGGTCTGGGAAGGGGTTCCGGGGAAGGCCGGATGGTGCGAGAAGCTGGAATGGGGGTGGGGCGCGAAAGCAGGGTGGTCACGATGACAGCTACCTTACCAAGAAGGGGGGGGAAGGGAGCTGTGAGTGGCCGGTGTGTTGCGCTCCACCACCACCACCTCCAGGACAGCAGCAGCAAATCAATGCTCATCCTCTGCAGCAGCGGTACATCACATTGCCCGGCGCCGTAGCGCGCTGCACCCGCACCAAAGGTTTTGTTTTGTCGGTGTCGGTGTTGAAGACTGCAAGGTCGGGTCGCGCCCAGTCCAGGCGTGCGAGGCGGCGAGATAGACAGACTCGATGCCAGTAGCCGGGACGGGCGAAGATTCCAAGGCCACGCCAAGAAGGAAACCATTGATGAATGCTGCCTCGCGGCTCGCCCTACGAGTTGTAGACACGAAAGCACGAAAGGGATCGACAGCCCAACCAGCCCAGCTCGGCCAGAGAGGAGAGGAGCAGGGCTGGCTTCCATTCCATCGAGTCGGTGATCCCACTGGCGCGGCCCCCCCCCCCCCCCTCCTCCATTCCTCCACTCCCATCCCTCCGGAACTCTTGCTGTACGCCTGGGAAGCTAGAACGTCCCAGAGCTGCTTCCTCGGGGCGCACATTCGACGTCTTGGCGGTGTTATCGACTACCTTGGCCCGGCGAGTGTAACCAACAGACGCGGTCACGCCCCCTTCTCTGCTGCCAGCGATCGCCGCGACGGCGTAGAAACCTCTGGGGAGAATCCAGGTGGTGGGTAAGGCTAGCTAGCTACAGCCTGCGAGCTCGGCGAGTACGCTGGCCAGTGTGGTGCGAGAACTCCCAGTGGGTGCGTCCCTCCTGTCGGATGAAAAGAGCGACGGGGCTCGTCACTGAGACTCTGTTTCTGCCTCTTGTCTCACGCAGCCCGCCCTCCGGGACGGAACATTCCATTTGTGAACAGGTCTAGATCGCATTGCTCAGAATGCGACGAAAAAAACAAGCGCCGTGTTGTCTCCGGTGGCCGTCATGAGCTCGATGCGAGATCGCATCGCGTCATTCAAGTCAGAGAGTGTCAGCAAGTCGACCAAGAAGCTCGTCCGCTGTACGGAAAGGGAAAAAACCGGGGCAGAGAGAGGTACGTACACACCTACCGCCTCTGTTATCGCCGAGGCCTCCCTCGTGGGGTAGTAGTAGTAGTAGTGTATCAAGGAACCAAACCAGATTCGCCCAGGGCGCAAACCGATCTGGCGCTGGCCCGATTTGATTTGCTTGAAGTTTGATTTCTCATCGCTCCGGGTCGTGATGAGCCTGCCAACCGACATCAAAAGTGAGAAAGGGGGCGTGTGTCCATAGCGACCAGTCGAACCTGCCCACCGCCCCATCAAGCGCAAAAATTCAGACGATTTTCTCTCTCTTTCTGCATCCCCGCATCGCATCATCACAACTCCCTGCCAGATCGATCTCCCTCACCCTCTCCCATCTTCAACACAGCAGCGAGCCCGACATCCGTCGGTGACAAGGGGGGGGGGGGGGGTCCGGCGGCCCCTCTCTGCTCGGCATTGCGAGCATATCGAGTCTCGCGCTGGCAAGCCAAGGGGGCGCAGAGGGCTAGGCCTCGAACCCTGGAGAACCCATTGAACTCTTTTACTCTACCTAGTCCACCAGAAAGAAAAACCCCCCCGACATCTACCGGGCAAGCACAAAACAAAAAACAAGGCTGATGATCGCCCGTCCCGATCGAGAAGGATAAACGCACGCGATCACGCAACGCAGCAAAATTGAAATAAGGAAATAAAGACAGCCCTGCTGCAAATCCTCCCGGTGTAGCGGGGATGCTCGTTCAGAATGCAGATCCAGGGTCTTTTTTTCGGCCACCCACGGTGGAAGGGCACACGGGTTGGGGCTGTCGCGTTCACGTTTCCCAAAAAGGCCAACAGGGGAGAGGGAGCGAGGGTGAGGCTTTGCTTAGGGCGCTGGCTGACAGCTAGCTAGCCAGCCGGCGGCATTGCATTGGGGTTGGGGTTAGGGGGGGGGGGCAGGCAAGGGTTAACGAGGGTAAAGAGATCGACACAAGATCGCCAAGCCAGGCTTGCCCGAAAGGCGCTTGGTGCCGGTCTTTTTCCCGTGGGCAGAGAACCGCCGACTGGGTGTGCGAATCTGGCCGGCCGAAATTTTGTGTCGTGTATTCTTTTTTTCTCCTGCCCTCCTTCTCGTCGTTTCCTTTTCGTTTGGGCTGCCATGCAGTGCACGTGAGATGACCTGTGACCTTCGCCAAGGCCCCCTCTCTTGCGCTCAGCTATCTTTCTCTCCCCTCACCGTTTCGTCGCCAACGGGGGTTGGACACACCGCTTCTGGGAAAAGCGGCACTGAGGCATTTGGGCAACGACGACGCCCCGAGGGGGGCGAACGAAAAACAAAAATCAATCCGGTGTGCAGGGTCCCAGAGGGCTCCGGCGTGGCTGGTCCAACGCGCAAGCCCGCGCGATTCCAGCTCGAGTAGGTAGTATCCGCGAGCGGCCTCGTTCGACCAGTCAATAACTGGAGTCCCAACCGCAATCACTGTTGCATTCTCTGCCATGTTCTGCCCCCGTCCAAGCCAGCTGAGATGCCATGATGCCGAAGCTGACACTACCGTTGACGGTAGCGTAAGCCCGGAGGGCTGCCAGGCGTGGTGTTTTGCTCAGCTATGGGATCTGTCCGTGCTGAGAGAGCTGCTCCCAGTGTGTGTCCAGTCTGCCGTGTGCTAGGTGTGCTACTGTGTGCTGCTGTGTGCGAGAAAGGAAGGTGGTACGAAGTCGTCCACTCAGCTGTCATGACTCGAGCCAGTACATTCGAGCAGAGAGACCTATCGGGGCCGCTAAGCCGGCACACTAATGCCGCCAGTTGGGGGGGGAGGGGGGGAACGCCTTTGCAGTGCTTGCCGTGCGGACGCCGCGGTTGGCTACAAAACTTGTCTTGGCTAGAGCGAGACGGGAAGGGGGAAAACCTGGGGCAGGCAGGTGTCGCTGAGACTCGGCGCGGGAGTGGTCAATGGCACTGCTGGGCACTGCTGGGCTCTGGTGGTGGGGTGGCCAGCAGTAAAAGCAATCGCGGGTGATCATGATACACATAACGCACAGTAGTGTGGTCTTGGAACCAGAGCTTGCAGTCGCGGGGGTTTCCTACGGCGCAATCGCGACCCATTCTGGCGTAAAGGGGTTTGGGCGAGAGGCGGCAATAAGGGGCCTCAAGGGGCCCGAGGGAGAAGCTGTCGCTGAAAAGGGGGGTACGGGGCGGGTGGACGACACTGGTCGCAGCCCGTCTGCTCTCACAAAGCGTCAGAGAACAATCAAGGCCAATCAGTATTTCCAAGGCAAAGCCCTCGAGGTCGAGTTAAGGTTTGGTATTGTCTCTCCGTTCAACTCAAGTTTCAACGCCCGCCTCTGATCTGGTCTCCTGGGCTCAGGCTTGTGTCTGCTGGCCCTACGGCACTGGGACATGGGACGCCAAAACAAAACAAACGGGCTTGGCCGCAGCCCGCAACTCAGGACCCGCCGATTGAAACCGATGGCCGTTACCCCGTCTGGCCCATGGATCATGGACCCCAGTCGGACTTTGGGCGAAACAGCGACAGCACAGCGCAGCAAAACGCGCTGATCCCTTGCCCCGTCTGGAATGGCACAATGCCGCAAAGGGATGCTGTGAGGTCCGTCACGGCCGAAAATGAACGTGAAAAGGCACCTGACGGGCATATGGCCATCCCCCCCCCCCCCCCCCCCCCGGCTGACAGCGCGCAGAAGAGGACCCAGGCGCGCTTGGCTTGCTTTGGTGTTAGCCGGACGCCTGGGAGATCAGACGCTAGGATCGGAGACAGGCAGGGGGCCACTTTGCTGGAAGCGGTCTGGCGCGTCAACTTTCCTGGCTGGCGATCCTCGCAGCATCGCGCAGCATGACCCCTGTTCGGCTGAGATGGTCTCACGCCCTGGGCGCGGTGGCTGCACCCGCGACCGAATGGGGAAATCAGAAAAAGCAAGCACTTCTCGCAAAGCCTGCCGATAGCGCCCAGCCGCCCAGGCGTTCCCACCGCCCAAGGGGCGCCCACGGCCGGGTCCAGGGAGCGAAATCGTTTTCTTTTTTCGGCAGGGGGAAGCTCGGACAGATCAGCAACGATTGCTGCACCACAAGCGCCTTCTCACAAATCAGGCAGTACCAGCCGTCAATAGTGGCAGCAACGAGCCAAAAAGCCCTTCTAAACACCGCCTTGAGGGGCCTTGAGGGAAGCCATGGAGCCAGAGCGCGCCCGTGCGGTTATCTCTCACGCTTGGTGGGCTGCGGTGAGCTCTGAGGGGGGCGCTGCTGTGGTCCCGAACACAGATCTCTTGGGCTTGCCCAGTTGCCAACCTGCGATCGTGGTCCGGAAGCGGCGTCACGAACGCCGACAGGGTTCCCCCCCAGCCTTGGCTCTCTCTTGACAAATCTCCGTTTCTCTCCGCCCTCGGTTTGATGGGGCGTGTGCGCCGTGTTGCTAAGCTGGCGCCGTCTTGCCAATCACCTGCCGTGCTCGGCACCGAAGTGTTCTTGTGCTCCAAACCCTCTCGCCATGGGCAAATAAACTCCCCAGGGTCCCTAGGTTCGAGAGCTGTTTAGAGCTATTCAGGGCCGCCCATAGGCCGTGGGAGTCGCTGCCGCCCTGCCGCTCAGTGGCCGAGCTGTGCTAGGGCGGGGCGGACGGCCCCTGGGCGGTTCGGGAGCGGGAGCCATGGGTTGAGACTGAGATTCCACGTGCGGCGCCCCTCCGGTTGCCGCCAGGCCAACTGACGAGGCGGTGCTGCCGTTTACTCTGCCGGGGACAGCGGGGGTTAGGCTCTTGAACGCCCCCCTTCGTCTGAGACCTCTCTGGTGCAACGCGAACGGGGTAAACGACCCCGTCAGCCAGCGGGGGAACGGTTGGCCATAAACTACTCGCTCGATACCTTCTGATCCTCACCTAACTGCCTCTTTTGGATTTCAAATCAACCCATGGGCCAGGTACACAGCCGTGAACTGTAGTGCTGAAGTCGACGTCATGTGGACCGCCATGGTTTGTGTGCTCTGAGGTGCGCAATTTCGCACCGTATCACGTTGCAAAGGTCAGTAAGCTCAGGCTCCTATTTTCGTCACGGTGTGATGTATAGTTATGGCGAGCATGGCTGGTGCTTCCCACTGTTGGCCACAACTGGCAGGCACCAGTTCTCTGAATTCCCGAGGCAGGGCGTTTGCAGCGCGACCATGTGCTTTGCCGAGCGACGTAATGGTTTGTTTGGCCCGGCGAGAGTCGACCGCGGGTGTCTGCATTCTAGATGAAGAGCAACGCGGAGATGAGCATGATCACGCTCTGCGTTCTCTGCCCATTCCCAGCTTTCTGGTTATGGTTGAAAGGATGTAGCTGGGGGTCATACCCCGGGGCGCTGCCGGGCGGACCCTGTCAGGCTTCCGCCGTCATCCCTGGCCGTGACCGTTCATTCGCCCCCCGATCCCTGAACCCGTTACCTCGATGGGAGCCCGCTCCATAGCGGGAAGGTCGGCCGTTGAAGAGTGAAACGAACCATGGGGATACTGACCAATTGCGATGCCGGCAGCTGATATTCGCCCCTCCCATGTGATTCCATGTCTTCCTCGGCCTCTTTGCTCATTCGGCGGACCCGTTCGCACCTCCTCGTCTGCTCCGGGACCGGCTTGCGTGCTCCAACGGTGTGCACTGGTTGGTGGATTGCCCGTCTATACTAGATGTCTCTTGCCCCAAGCAAGTGAAAATGCCTTTTCTCTGCATGTGGCCCTCGTCGATACAAGGCCCTTTTTTTTTTTTTTTTTTTTTGGACTGCATGTTTCGTTCAAACGACGGCGCGCTCCACGCGAGGTTGAGATCCAGCAGCAGAGGTTGCCCCACCAGTTGGACCCAGACTCCAATTTGTGTCTGAGATCTGGCACTCGACCACCCTGTGGGATGGCGAAATGCATCATCCCCCTAGCAACTTGTTTCACCTTCTGCCATGAGCCGCGACGTTTAGTTCTGACAGGGGTCACGGTTTCCGGAGCCGTAGGTGGCTTTGACTGTGAGCCAGACAGACAGGGGCTGCCTAACTTGGCTCGCTTGTTGACAGATCCCGTAAATTCTCGGGTCTCCGTCCCGGTCACAATTGCCTCCCTCACCGTTTGCTTCCGTTTGCCGGTCCATGCCCATCTCCCCACCCAATGGTCTCCCCTTGCTGACTAAACAAAAAGGAAGCAGTCGTGTCCGTATCGAATCAGTCATTAACGCAGATGTCGCGACCAGCCTGGAAGAGAACAGTCGATCCAAGTAGTAGCTCGCATCTTGATGCTGGCGAAGCCAGAGTGCTTGATAAGAAGGTTGAGTTGATGTCGTCCTTCGAACCTGACGTCACACCGCGTGTAGCTCTTCTCGTCCGACCCACCATCTGCTACGGGCGTAAGGCTACACATTGCACGGGGAATCCAATGGCACCCCCCTATTTAGAGTGCTCGCATTGCTGCAGGATCGAGGGGGGAAAAAACCGAGATAATGTGGATTTCACGGGAGCCGGCAGAAGGGGGTGCAGAGCATGGTCAAAGTTTTGCCTGCCTACCTGCCGGACAGCCTGACCTGGCCATCCCTTTTCCGTGGGTGACAGTGTCTGACGCGATGCACTTTGTCCCCATCCATTCTTGGATCATATACGTCGCCTACGAGGAGGACGAGCGTGACACAGCCCGCGCGTGTATGACTGGTGAACCACTACACCTGAGCAGGGAAGTGCAACGTCTTCCGGGATGCCGGGTCGAGATTCTGGGGATATATAAGAAAATTGTTTCAAGAGCCGATGGGGCGTTCGGAATGCAGACTGATATTGTCAACTGGTGAGGTATCAAGTCACGAGGGGCAGCGAGCCACTTGCATCGTCAGTGCAACTCGATATGCTTAGTCAACCGTTGGCCTGGTACGGCCGTTGGAGGAAGTCGCCTTGTGTTAACTGGAGAGAGACGCTCGCAAGGACAGATATTGTATTAGAGGGCGACGTCTCTTACCGCCAACGCCTGCGTCTCTCAAGGTCTGGCTGCATCTTGGGATTTTCCATCGGGCAGTCGGCATGCATCATGTCGCGCTCGCCCAGCTTCCATTCTTCAGTATTCCTGGCGTTGTACCTTGACCTGACCTGAAGTAGGAGCCTGGATGAGTCCGAGTTCGACCTTTCCCATCCCAATTCGGACCACATCAAGAACAGATCAGGGCCCAATGCATGCAGAAGACTGGTCACACGATTCATAGTGGCTGAAATCCCCAACGGAGCGGCGCGTGGCGCCTCTCAGACTTGCCTGCTGGATAAACTGTATGGGGAGTGGTTTAGCGAAGATCAGCGGCCATTCCCGCCCCGCCAGATAGATGCCCGTGCTTGATCCAGGCGACAGGGAGAATGAAGCGGGCTGACAAGGCACCCCGGGCTGGTCATCTGAGATGTTGCAATCTGCAGCAACTGTTCCATCGCAATGCGAGACGGAGGCGGCACACCATCTGGAACCGTGGCTTGGAGAGTGAGACTGGTCGACAGGAAAGAAAGCTCCAATTAGCAGATGGGGAGGGGTATCAAAGTCGCACTACAGAGAGAGGTGTTTATTGCTGAGCAACTATGCAGTTGACAGGCGCACCAAAAGGCTGTGGGCTATTGTTGGTCGACCGAGGGCCGGATCGGATGTTGGAGACGATGCAGCTATGCGTGGCCCGGAGCGTTGACCCCGGCGACGTGAAGGAATTATACTCTATTTCGTGTCTGCTTGGAGGGGAAATCCTGATTTGCTGCAGAATAAAGTGGCCGAGTTCAAATTCTCCGCGAGTCGACAAGGGAGTTGTGAGTCTGAGGGAACACAGCAAGTCTTCACCAGAAGATGGTCCGTTGGCCATGCACTCACTCGTGCATATATGTAATGACAGCAGGGTTTACGAGACCAAGGTCTCATGCATGGCTGCAGCGCAGCAGTCGTTGAGGGACGCGGCCGAAACCAGTCCCTCGGGCCGGCTTGATCATCTGGATAGGTGGTGTGCTATATGGTACTGGATCGGGAAGAGCTTGACGACTCCGGATGTAGCCTGCGAGTGTAAGCTGGAATGGGGGCTGTCATGTCGGCGTTGCGAAGTTGTTGCGAGCTTGGCCACATCCGTGCGTGACCGGCGATGGGCTGCGCCGTGCTGCGATCGGGACATGCGCGCGTGCGAGGTCGAGGTCGAATCCCTCTGGGCTTGCCGGTACCCTGGACGCTCCGGCGGTGACACGGGGTCAACTGCCGAGATGTGCCTCACTCTCTTCTAGCTCTAGACTGTGGATCGAGTATCTTGGGAAGGCGGTCCCGAACGAGATGCTGCAGCGTGGTTGGCCTGGGCGGGAAATCGACGGCGCACAAGGCGCAAGGTGAGCAGCGGTGTGACCCAAAGCAGGATGCGGATGCCAGGCCCCCTTCCCGGCGTCGGTCCCAGCGTCCCAAGAGCCCTACTCACGGATTCGCAGTCCTGCAGCGTTGCGTCGATGCAGCCGTGCAGCTCGCTGGGGCCCGTCGAGTCTCCCGGGAAGAAATACGTGCGTCGAGAGCTATTCTGCTGTTCGCCTTTGTTTTCAGTGCTTTAGTGCGGTGTACGGCCGTACTTTGTAGATTGCAGATCGCATACGGAGTATTGGACATCGCATCTGCCAGGCCGCCGCTGCCGGGCCTGCAAGAATCGAGGGCCATGGGCCCTGGGAGGTGGTCTGCAGCGCGCGCAGGTTATTGAAGCCAGTGGAGAAGACAAGGACGCCATGCGAAGGCGTGGAGAGAAAAGTGGAAGGTTGGAGGCTCTGGACAGCCAGGACTGCCCTGGGTTGATGGAGGTTGGATGACTCGGGGGACATAATGATTGGATGGTTGAGGATGCTGGATGGATGGCGGGAGCACAGGTGGCACCGAAGAAGCGCTGGCACCTCAGCTGAAGCCCCGCCCCGCGATCCGTTCAAGCCCTTTCAGGCAGTCACTGCAGAGCCGTGGGACGGTGACTTGCCCTGAGTACCAATGCCCTGAGGCCCGAGCTTCCCAACTTCCCGTCCCCAGCTCTCAAGGCTTCGCAAGCGCAACCTAACACCCGACGTCACTGAGGTCGTCCCACGCAGGCAGTGCCTTCCCTCGCAACGTCAAGCGCACAGTGCCTTCTCTTCGCGATGCCTCGGAAATTGCAAATTGGACGGATGGCCCTTTGGATTTTAGGCCTGGGATTTCGAGGGAAGGCACATCTACCTTAGGCTACGGACAACCTATCAATGGGAACTCAACAATGGTCGGGAGCTAGGAACAAACAATGAGTGCCCCCAGGCCCTGACCACAGAACCCTGGCCACACCTAAGATTTCAATCTCCATCATCCGAATCCTCCACCTGCGCATGCTGAAGTTCCATTCCATTGTCTTCGCACCACATTAGAGTCCATCCTCGGGCCTCGGGAGCCATTTGCTGCTCTCGCCGACCATATCGGAGCTGCCACCACCGCCTGCCGCGCACCACACACGGCGCACCGCAAATGGCTCTCGCAAATCTTGGAAGCACACAGCGCATTTCCTGTTGACGTCGGGCCCCGTGAGGCCCTGCAACCGCCGATGTGACGACACTGGGCAGTCTTGGCTCTCTCATCGGGTCACCCTGGTCTCCGAGCATCTTCTCCTTTTGCAGCTTGCAGCGAGCCCCCCTGTGCATCATCGCCGGCCTGGGCAGCAATGGCAACGGCGACTACGCCCGTATCTGCCACAGGCAATATTCGCTGTCTAACCACACCGGCATCGCGGCCAGCGGTCAGTCCCTTCTGCTAGCACTCACGGCACTTCCAGCGCTCTTAGCACCCTCGGTACTAGCACTATACTGCGTTGCCCGTGACGTTCCGTGACGCTGGATGCTTGATCCCTGGGAGAGACAAGAGACATGCATCCCAGAGCCTTTGGCCCCCTCCCCCCCCCCCCCCCCTCCAGGTACGGGATAGTACCTACGTATGAGAATACTGCGTACACAATCCACCGCCATGCACGCGCATCGCCACGCCGTCGAGTGCGGCTGGTCTGTCCTGCACTGACCCTCTGGCCCTACCAGGTTGGTGTGCCGGGTATGCTGGCCTGTGCTGGCCTGCGCTGCGGGAATGGGCGCGAAACCCCGAGCCAGAGACCGATGCTGGTGTAGGCGTGCACACGATGCACGACACGATGGGAACAAGCTGCCTGGCCTCGGGATCGTCGCTTGCCCAGACTCAGGGAACCCCATGCTACTTAGGTTCAGACAGCCAGCCCGATGCATTCACAATGCCAATGTCAATTGCCAGCATCCGCAGCCCTGTTCAGATGTTTATGTATCCAACTGCTCGTCCCCAGACTTCACCGTTGTCGATTTCACTCATCGTTTCTTCCACTGGTCTCCTCTTCTCTCCGCCGAGCCCCGCTTACGAGCTTTGTGTTATTGTTGGTCAGCACCGTCAACGGTAACAGCTCCCTGCCTAGCTTAACCACCATTACGACGACACTCCTACTTTGCGCGCCGCTTCTCTGTAAATACCGCTGCAGGCATCGAAACTAACAGAGCTGATAAGGCAAGTCCGACCTCAGCTCCGACAGCCCCGAGAACCGAAACGGCTACCGATCCGATCCCATCGCTGTCCTATCCCCCGTCCGACTCCCTCTCAGCGATCCGTGCACACTTGCCTCGCATCAAGCTCTGTAGAGGAAAGCAACGGCTGCTACTAGGTGGCGACGACGACGACCACACCATCCAAGTTGTGAGCGGGAGAAGTGTGGAATCCGCGAGGTTTCTAGGCTCGGTAAGTCCCGCTATTTGACGTGTTGTTCCGAGTTGCCACTCGCCCGCGTCTCTCTTCAGCTGCGCAGTGCAGCCGCTGCAGCAAGTAGCAGTTGGAGACCTCAAGCCGGTCCGCATCCGGCTCGAGAGGCCAGAGCTTTCTCCCATCTCTGCGCCTCTGGGCCTTCTTCGAGCAGCTCCAGCCGCCAGCGCCGGCCAGCTCTCATGGCTGTTTCGCTGCAGGGCGCGCTAGCCCAGATAAAACGTAGCGCTGGTGGCAACAGACCGTCCCTGTGCTCTATTACACGCGCGGCTGGTAGCGCGCCGTGTCTGCTCGCGCCGGACGCCGTCAAGTTGTCGGTCAAGAAAGTCAAGTGCCGCTGAGTGCCGCTGGGGTGCCAACCTCGCGGCTGACCTGCTCAGATCTGCGGTCCCGCGATGGCATGAGCCCTACTATGTAACCCCGTTGCAGCATGCACGGGGAGGCATGATCTCGTCCCTACTCACACGCACACGGCTTCTGGTGGGATTCCGGGCGACTGCCCCCCTCCCCCCACGATCCTCCAATTGTCTCCCGGCATCTTCACAGTTGCAATCTTCTCTAACCAATGGATTGGCAGGGTGCTTGAAATCGGCTGCACGATTTTTTATCTCGTCTGCCAGAGCGCAATCACTTCGCTGGGTTTACTGGCCGATCAGCGACTGGCTGCGTCCGAATCTTTCGGCCCCGTTTTTGGGTAGACGGCGCGCTGGCAAGGCGGTCGGCGGTGGTGTTGCCAAAAATCGGTGTCGTTTGCATATCTTTGCGCAGATCGCCGTCGTCGATTCAACTGGCGGCCGTGGAAGTGCCGAGTGAGAGGACAAGTACGGAGTATCACCGGCCTGATCACGGTGATCACAGGGATTGCCCAGGCGCTGCACTGCTGCGCAGCTGATCCGGGGTTCAAGATTCACCACAGGAGGTCCTGCTCCCTGTGCGTGCAGCCTCTTTCTCTCTGCTATGGCCCAATGGGATTACTGCTAACACGCCTTGCAGGGCATCCCCTGCAACACTACCCTCTTGTCGCCCACTCCCAACCTTTGCGTCGGCCAGCCACCCCCCCTGTCGACTTCCGGCGATCCTTTCGAGCAACCCCCCGGGGTCCGCAGTGGAGAAAAGAAAAAGATTTGGACAGCCCACTTACACCGCACCTCGGAGTGAGTACCACCCGCCCGCTAGTTGTTCTCCCCCCCTGCCCGTACAGTCCACATCCTGCCTCTCATTGCTTTTCCTGCCTCCCGCTGTGTGTCTTGATCTTTGGGGGGCCGTATTTGTCGTTTTCTCAAAGCTTTTTTTCCCCTGATCCCAACGTCTTGCTCTCTTTTACCGCCGTTCTTCTTTGCGATCTTCGCTGGCCATCCCATCGCCCCTGCGTTGCCCTCGACCCAGTTGTGTCGACAGCCGCCCTCAGGAGAACGCAAGAGTTTGGCCTGTACGCTTTCCGCCCTCGTTCCCGCCGCAGCTTGTTCCCCCCCATCCTTGCCAGCTTGACACCCCATTCGGAGCCGGTCTCCACCCTCCAATAGCCCTTGCATATTTGCATCTTCTTGGAGAGAGACAATGGGATCTTGCATTCAACGGCCGGATCAGTTCCTATCCCTGTTCGTTCCAACTCCATAGTGCTTGCCTGTCCCACATCCCACGTCGTCATTGACGGCTCTGCGGGACTTGGAGCGCCGGAATCTGGATTGCCAGACTGCGGAGTGAACAACAAGCTCCCCCACCCTAAGTGCCTGCCTCTCTGCCCACCAGGGGACTGCGCGAAACCAAAATCTTGTCTGGGAAAAGGGAGGCGTGCGTGGTTGGGGCTAGGAAGCGGGTGATCTGCGTCTTGTCCGCCATCTGGCGTGCCTTCCCCGATCTCAAACAACATTCCTACGCGGCTTTAACGCCCACTCCGCCATACTCCAACCCTCCCGAGCAATGCAAGCTGCTGGTCCGTGTCTTTAACATCTGTGTCCCTAAGTGTGCTTCACCGACACATTTCCTGCAAGACAAATCCTCCCCTCCCCATTCATCTTCTTCTCCCCCAAACATTGGAAAAACATAGTGTTTCTGCTCTGTCTTGCATCCTTGGCTGTTGTCTGCATCCTGTCTCCCACTGTCTCTACCCGACAACGGACGAACGGTTCACGGGAACCTACAGGTTTTGATTGCAGTCGTTCTGACATAGCCATGCGAACAGGTTCGGGATAGCTGCATGATATCGTCTCCACAATCACGGGTTCGAGAACCAGAGTTGAGACTTGAGCGGCATCACCCTTTGTGCCCGTTGAAGGTGAGCAAGAGACCACGTGGAGTCCTGTCCGAGCCATCATTCAAACCCCATGTTGCGATTCATTTTGCTTTGTCGCCAGGATCGAAGTCCGTGTGGGCTGATGGGGCCAGTGGCAGGATATTGAGCTGACCGACATTTTGATAGCTTTGCAGTCGGCTTTCTTTAAAAGGTCACCGCCGTTGGGAACTTGGACGCTATTGCTCCGAGACTCGGTTGAGATCGGTTTGTCGTTTTGGATCCAACGACCAATTGGACCGTATACCTCTGGCAGCCCCACGACCGGGACTCTATCAAAGAATCAATTCCTAGTCTTAAGGAGTTCCTCTGCTCAACCGGGGCCATCAGCTGTCCCGGGAATCAAGCACCTGTTAAATCCTTGGCGCGACTTGTCTGGCATCCTGATCAAGAACGCGGGACCTGAGCAAACCACAAGACTCAAGGTGAGTCCCCAATTGTCCTGCGACGGACCACTCCGGCCAATGCTCCAGGTACTGGTCCGGAGAATCTGATGTTTCAGTATTGGGCTTGACAGAAGAAACTTGGCTGAGGAGCTCAAGCTGACGGTTCCGAGGGAGGCGTAACATCTCCAGCCTCATTATTTCGCACACTTCGCTTTCAAACACCCGACTGGCTGGATTGTCTTGGAGAGATCCCGAGTCACCACCCACACGTTTTTCAGTTGCCGCTCCTGTTTTGTGCGCCACTTGTGACAGGACTCCCACTGGAACACAAACTCCGGAATCGAATTTGCAGAGAAGGCCATAACACAACTGTACAGGATATCACAGGATTTCGGTGTAAATCAGCTTGGATGTCTACAGTAAAGTTTGAACAGCCGGTTTACAAGGTCTATGAAGTGAGTCCAGCCCACTCGGCACTCAGTGTCCGGACAATTTTACTCCCCCCCTCACCCCCCCCCCCCCCGAGCAAAGCACTGCCTCCGCCACCCCACCCCGGCCAGCCGCCGACACCGCCAAACTTCTCAGCTACCCCTCTGCTTTGCCTCTCTGGGGCTCCCCTTTCCCACATGGCCTGATGCCTCCCAGCCTCGACTACCAGTTGATCCATCTTTCCAATTTTTGTCTTGTTCTTTGAAGACAAGCTGCTCTAGGTCTAGAAGGCAATGGCTAACGAGGAACACTATTACAAAGCCCGGCTACAATCCACATCGGACCATAATTCTCGACGAACAAATCGAGTCTCCCGAGACCATCACAATACGCTTAGAGGAAGCAGCTGCGCGGAACGGAGGAGGCCTTAGCGGGGACTCCCCGACTGGTCTCCTGCCCATGTCGGGATACAAGCCTCAGCCGCCCCAGCTGCACGGTACGTTAGCAACTACCGAAACTCGTCTTTGCTCACCGAGAATACATCTTGGGATACCCCCTTCTGATAGTGTCCACGAGGAGGATTCGGGCTCCACATAATGGTCAAAAAGCTAACAGGACTGAACTATACAGGGTACGCGGAGTCACCATATTCGCAATACTCGGCGCAGTCCTTCTCGACCCAACAATCCGAGAATGCAGCCTCGCAGATCAACCAGATGGCGTTTGCGGCCAACAATGCAGCAACTGGGCAGTATCTTACTACGCAGGCAGCGGCCGGCCCCACAGTCAGTGTCATATCTTGCCATCCCAGCTCCGGATCTTTTGGCACCAAGGTCTCGATCAAGGCAACGAGCCAGTACGATATCGCTACCAATATGTCCGGATCCGCGCCGTTCGTTTGGGTTCTCTTTGGTTCACACCGATGCGCGGCGCAGAGCATGAAGGAATCGCAGGATAACAACGGCACCTGGACATACACCATCACCGCCGAGGCACCTCAGTTCCTGAATACGACCTGTGCATCGCTTAGCAACGTTCCCTTGACACTTATGGTCGAAAGTGCAAGCGGTGCAGAAATTGCGCGGGCAAACAACGCAGGGGTATTTTCGTACCACGATGGTCAAACCATGACCGCGGGAGGCAGTGGAGGAGTTGGGGGCTCTGGTGACACCAGCCCTCCAGAGCTGGGTTCCCCCAAGACGCGATCACCTGTCCAGCGGACCAGCCCACCACACCAGAGTTTGCCTGGGCGGGCCAACACCACCAGTCCATCTGCCAGCCATGGGCTCCCAAGTGATACGTCTACAAATACCTATGGCTTCCCTCCAAGCATCTCCGCCGTCACAGCCGCCGCCCAGGCTCAGCAGGTACACCAGGCCCAAACACATACGCAGCCTGACTACGTCTCCGACAGCGCCGGGCAGTACAACCAAACCAGCAGCAGCATGATGCAAAGCTATCGCAGCACGACCCTTTCGGACCAGTTCTCTCGTGGACCACCAGTCCTTCGATCGCCACATGGAGCTGGGTGGAGCTCGTTCGGGGGGCATATGGATTCGATTCGCAGCCCGGCGACAACCATTCCGCACACGACACACTCATCGATCACCCGGCCCAGCCTCACACCGCTGCAACACCCCGGCTCTTCAGCACCGCAACTGTTCAGGACAAGTACTGTCTCCCAGCAAGGGGCTGGAGGACCGGGTGGCGGTGGATACAGCCCCTACGGACAACACTACCAAACGAAGGCTACGCTCAAGATCCACGGTGATTTAGGATCCATGGCGGAGAATTGGACGCAGGAAGAGTGGGAGAACAGGCGCAGGCTTGTCCTGTTCAAGAAACAACAGAATGGCAGTGTCCTGACAACCACGTTCAAGCCCGTGAGCATCGCGGAGCGTCCCCCCAACAGCATCTGCATTAGCTGTATTTGGTGGGAAGAGAGGCAAGAGTGCTTTGTCACATCTGTTGACACGATCCACCTTCTCGAGCAGCTTGTTGCTGCGCCAAATCGGTTCAGCGTCGAGGAGAAGAACAGAATTCGCCGAAACCTAGAGGGTTTCCACCCACAGACAGTCAGCAAGTCCAAGGCGGAGAGCGAGGAGTTCTTCAAGGTTATCATGTCGTTCGGAAACCCCAAGCCGCGCAATATCGAGAAAGATGTCAAGGTCTTCAACTGGAAAGCGCTGGACAACGCACTGAAGAAGATCATTGGGAAGTACAGTGCCTCGACGTCGACCATCATCCCACCGAGTAATTCATCGCACCTTTTGACGCCGGTTAGCATGGGGGGCCCATACCCGACATTGCCACCCACGCCGGGCTCGGCATCGTCGGCCGCTGCAAGCGACCCGATCACGGCTACTGGTTACATGTCGGGTCATCATCACCACCACGGCGATCAGGTAGCAAGCCCGACCCAGCGACCGATGTCCGGAGGCTCGTCGTGGGCGGCCTATGGTGTTAGACACATGTCACCAGCTCTCAAGACCAGCTCGCCAATCCCCGCCTCCGGGCTTCGCATCTCGACACTTCCAGCAGTTTACGACAGCCGAGGTTCTGCACACAGCCTCACGTCCTCGTACAGCATGCCCAGCGCATCCCATCACGGCTCGCACCACAGCCAAGGGAGCTACAGCCAGCCGGGCGTGTCGGGTGGTCAGAGCCATGCACGCAGCTGGGACGCATACAACGTGCCCGACAACTATCCTCCTCACAGCGGCCACTCTCATGGACAGGTGTACGGCAGCGGGACGTACGGCGACGGGTCCCAGCGTGCTTAGACCAAGCGATCAATGGCATCGCTTGGTGGGGGGGTGTCACGGGAGAGCCCGGCGATATGGCGGCCGTTAGCGTGTGCCAAGTATCTTTGTGCACACCGGCCCCTCGAGGACGGCTAGTGAGCGTTATCTCCGCTTGTGGAACGGCCTAGTGGTGTTGGTGTGAGACAAGGTGCCACTCACTACCCGTCCATGGTCTAAGTGTGGTGTGGCCAATGGAGCGCGGTTGGCGCGTGAAGCCATCACTTGCCAGCCACCTGTCGGAGGCAGCTGGGCTACTACATGACTCATGGCAGTTGGTTTGGCACGGCAGGAAATCAAGACGGCGAGCAGAGTTTAGAATTCTTGGCCGTGGTTGTTATTTTGGGAGGATTCTAGCGCTATCACAAGTTAGCACACACGCCGTCGCAAACCATCAACACCGAGCCGGGCGAGGACCTCGATGCCTGGGCAACGGCGGGGGGGGTGGGTGTGTGGGGACCAGTCGGGATGAATGATCAGCTGCTGTGGACCAGCCAATCACGATGAGATCTGCTCCCCCATCTCAACCCCCCACTGCCCTCCCGAGGCCCCATTCCCATCGCATCCGCCATCACGAAGTCTCCGACCCGCATCGTCCACGCAGATCGCGCGCGCCCCCTCAATTTATCGTATTCCCACAATCTTGACGCTAAAATCTTGGGCTCCCACCCACGACGGCACTAATTTCTGCCTTTCCAACATAACACGAACTCGGATGGTGGCCACCGGACGCGACTATCTCTCGATGCGACCTCGAAATGGAGTGGGTTGGGTGTTTAGGTCGCTGTGAGCCGGCTTCTATTGAGGCTACTGCACGTCCACGGGGGGCGCACGGGAGAAGGGTGTTGCTTTTGCATGACGCATGGGGTATGCATCAGGCGTACATCGCGGCTCCTACCTGCACCTTCTCACCTTCGCCCGAACTGTCCTGCGACCTAGCCACTTGCCATCGAAGGCTGGTCCCGAGACCCCCAATACCGAAAGGCACCACCCGCTCCTCATTGCTCGCCCACCACACCTGCTCTGTGCCGCTGACTGGCCTGGACGGACCAGACCGTGCACACAGCCATTCACACGAGAGTCCAAGACATTCAACTGCCGGGCTTGGCGCTTATCGATTGAGCTGTTCTCTTGCATTTGCCACCAAGGGAACACATTCATGTCCAGCCTTATCGCGGACGAAGCCTTCCTCGATACTCACAGCTAGATGCCGGCTCAGGACGATCGATGGCCCTTGGTTTAAAGCGTCGGGTGGGGTGGTGTGGCCCCAGACTTGCTCGAGCCTAGCCTGGCTCTCCTGTCACATTTCAGATCAGTCAACTTTGCTCCATGTCACGGGGGTCTCGCGGTCGACAAACGAGGGCGTCAGGCTGCCACATTGCCCGGTCCCGAAAATGTATTTCACCGAGCGAGGCGGAGCGCGGCCGGCCTGTCAGCGGCCTAATGCCAACCATTTTTGGCGCAGATCTTTTAGAGACTGCGAGAGCTGACGAGTCCCCTCTTACGCACCTGCGCATATCCTACCCACGACCCACCTCGTCGGTCTGCTGCGCCCTGAACGCGTTTCCCTTGACGCATACGCTATTATTACGATTTCCACGAGGGAGCAGTTGCTCCCACACCAAATTTTTTTTTTTTTTTTTCGGTCCCGGCGTCAAAGGATGTTGCACCTCAGCTGATGTGTGGATTTCTGTCTGCAAAGCGCGTTTGGCAGCAGAAGGTACGGGCGTGGGACTTATCTCCACCAACTTTTAGACGGGTTTGCTTTGGTTGCTTTTCGTTGCTCTTTTCGCTTGCACTCTTCATTCTGGATGTTCTTGGTCTCACAAAAAGTTGGTTTGGTGTCTTGTCATGATAATCCGCGGCCTCCCAGGGCCATGCTTATTCTTCGTTCGCGACGGCTGGGTGCATTGAGGCGGGGTGTTGGTCTGGCTTCACACAGTTCACGTCCTTTCCTTCGACTTGTTTGAACATACTTGGCTGGGGGGAATACCGCGATTATACCCTTCTTTTCATTTTGTTTGCATCTTGACTTTTCCATACAATGTCATTAGTTTACAGTGTGGGCTCTTGGGGGAGTTTTCAGAGATTGCTGGGATCTGCTTTCGAGCATGGGATACATCATCATTATCATACCATTTGGGAGTGGGGCGCTGGGAATTGGACCGGCGGCATGGGATAACACAGGCAAGAGGGAAGGAAAGACGGGCGTCTTGATGTTGCATCCGATGGCTTCTACGAGGTTATATGTGGTAACTCATGAGATTATGTGTACGGAAGGTGGTGGAGATCGATTACCGAGAGTGGTCTGGGTCTCTTAGCTTAATATGGTAGTTAATATCTGATCTTATCTGTCTTGTGTTGTTTATGAGTGGTCGTGTCTAGGGTTATTGACTTTGTTCTTGAGGATTGTTAACTGTCCCGTTGAGAGGTTGCCCTGGCTTGGCTCGGAGCCGTCATGGAACAGCAGCTATGGCCTACGATAGCGTCGGGGTTCCCTCGGAGAATGAAGGGTATATTAGTATTTGTTGCTGGGAAGATAGAGGGAGGTAAGGGGGTTTGGTGATGTCTTGGTTGGGGCTTGTGGCGTTGAGGTGCTCGGGTACGGTATCCGTCAGTGTGTTGTTGTTCAGAGGGGTTGGGTGGTGCTTGGGTTTGTTTTGGTGTTGCTTTTGAGGTGCTCATCGTGGAAGTTTTTTTTTTTTTTTTTTGTTGGAGGGGGGGACGGCAGGGTTTGCGCGCGATGTTGAAATGGCCTCTCCCTGAATCTGAGGTTGCCTGCCCTGCTATGCGCGCACTGCAACTTCTCGGTATAACCAATTTGGCTGCCGAGCCCACCGCCCCTCACTGTCATCAAGATACCGTAACCTCTCGAGTCTCACCAGTTGCGCAAGCGCAAGCCCTGGTCGCATCCACAATTTGTCACGCCAGATCGGTTGCCTCACCAACCATCCCCTATCAGTGCCTGCCAGTCAACCGACCCAATCATCGAGCCCGTTTACCAGGCCTCGACCTTCGTTTTGCGGCTCTGCTTCGAACAGCCAGACCCACCAACAGAGCACCGTCGCAGCCCACTAAAGCTCTTCATGCGATGGCTTGACCCCTTTGACGATTAGGGCCAATTTGCCACGGAAAGTTAGGGGCACCTCGACGAATCAGTATCCCCATGCCACAGCAGCATCGGTCGTTGCCAGTGGTGATAACCAACCCTTATCTGGCCTCACTGCACGCAGTTGGCTTCACCAATGAAGAGCCAGGGAGGTAGCCAGGGAGGTTGGCAAGCGGACAGAGCGGTTGGATGGTCGAAAGTCCACGTGTTTGAGTGGCCGTTGTGGCTGATGCATTGGGCTCGGCGCCGAATTTTTCATTTCCGATGCCTTCCAGTACCCCACAACATCCCCAGGGCGCAGTCCGTCGTGCCCGAACAGCATTCATTTCGTCACTTGTTCCCCCAGGCTTGAATGATAAGGAATCAAGCCACCGGGCATTATCTTTTGTCAATCTGAAGAGTTAGTATTCGGTCATCAGGTTCTTTACCACCCGTCGACAATGGCGGGCAGCCCAAGAGGCAAGTGGCAGGTTCAGAGACAGAGTCCGGGAGGGATTCTCGCGATTTCTGCTGGCATGCAGTCCCAAGCGGCAGCGCCTCTCACGCTCATAAACGGCATTTCTAGTACTTCAAAAGGCGTATTTAGTCTCTTGTAGGGCATTTCCAGCATCAAAATACGGTATCCCCATTTCAGAAGGTATATTTAGTATTGTAATAGGCCTTTGATAACCAAACTTCACAGCCTCCAACAGTCCGTACCTTTGGTAACGAAAGTCGCTTTTGACTGCGGAAGGGAAAAGGGAAACGAAATGGGAAGACTCGGGCCTTCCGAGTCATCCCAACGAGATACTTGCAGACCCACTGCTCCCCGGCCCACCGGTTTTGGTATATCCTTCAACAGCCATGACAACATAATCATGATTCCCAAGTCTCATCCCTCGCTTCGACCACTCGTCAAAGTGTTTTTTGGTGGAAACGGTGCCCCCGACACGCTTCTCCGTCCTGACAGACCAATACTGCTGAAACGTCCTGGTGCCTTCGATGGATGGCTTGTTGGTGCGGGTGCTCTGATAGATATCGAATGTCCCTTCACCCTCAATCGTGAAGTTCCCCTTGGCAGTCCATGGCTCGTTGGGCGCGAGATCGGCGTGGGATTCAAGAATGTAGTACTCAATCAAGGGGTTCTTCGTCCAGCCGTATACCGCGAGGTAGCCAGGACCGGTTGCGTTGTATGTTCCCGTGTACTTGATGGTCCTGTACGTCCGAATGATCATTGTTAGCTGCTGCCCCTTGCTAGTCGCCTTCCCCCAAGGACTCTCTCACCTAACCCCTCCACCGCTCCAACCCTTACCACACACAAAACCGCCTTTGCTGTTCCAGTTTGCGCTGAAAGAACCGCCACCGCCATTGGAGCACCGTATGTTACTGCCTCCCTCGGACCAGTTCTGGAAGTAATAGCCCTGCCGAGCTTTCAGGTTACCCTCAGGCTCTGTACTCTGAGGCTGGGGTCCGATTCTAGCGGCGAAGACGCTTGGAAGCAGAGCAGTTATTATAAAGAACGAGGGAATCATGATGTGCAAGCCAGGAGATGCTCTCTGTGTACTAGTAGTCCCTGGTATGAAGTTGTGAAGAAATCCTCGCACGATTGAGCAAGTCACTGCCGTTCTATTATGCAGACTCAAAGTGGGCCGGGTGCCCTTTGGGGTGTTATCAAGGCCAAGAAAACACCCCGCAGGGAGTTATTAGGATTGCAACTCTGTTGGTGAAAGGAAAAGGGGTTACATCCAGCATTTTGGTGTTTAGCCTGATGCATCCTAGGGTTCTTGAGTGCGATTCTTGATTAATATCCAACCTTAATTATCCTCAAACGCGGAGAAACGGGAAGGGCGTACAACTACCGGTGGGAAATTCTCCGACTGTGTGGGGTGCATAATTGCCCGAATATGTTCTGCCGGTTGTAAGGAAGTGGGCCAAGAAACAAGCACTTTCAATGCTGTAAATGTCAAAGATCATTCATTCGGGCGGAAGGATTCTTTTAGAAAACGGAAGATTTGATCGACAAGTGATAATGGGGGATATAGAGTGTCGCAGGTACTGCCAGTAATGACAACGAGAAGTTGAAAGGAGAGCCAGACTCTTTCACCTGCCAAGGGGTGTCCCCTGCTAACTGGTATCATGGACTCGCATGAATTGAGTCCTATAATCCAACCATAGTTTGCTTGCTTGTTAGAGCGTGGCCTTCCTCCAAAGGCCCCAAGAAGTTTTGAAGTTTTGTCCGGAAAGGCTTTTGAGCAGCAAAAACAACATCATTCGGATCACCATAGCTCGGCTTTCCTTAAGAACAGGACATAATTTGGCAATTACACCACTTGATCAAACCGGCCCAAGCCCCATTTACCATCCTTCTTAAACCTAACCGGCACGACACTCTCCTGGACTGTCACAACACCGCCGAAGACGCAGTCAACGAGCAAGTTCGGTCAACGATCTATAGCATAACCGACAGTAAGAATGGAAGGTACTTCCAACATGTCCGGCTGGCAGGCATCCTACGTCAACGAGATGGACGAAGTGGGCGATATCATGCTCGTCTTCGGCCTACAGGATCAGCGACTTGGGGTAAGCTCGCTATGCCTTTGACGTGTGTCGAAGTAGGCAATAACACCTTTTTAGGAGAAAAAGACAAGAGAGCCCTTGGGTATGTTGTTGAACCAAGTGTCACGACATCCGGGAGTAGTGACTCTTGCTCGTGAAGCTTGGCCTTGACTGGGTGCTCTTGAGGGCCCAAACCGGACCGCAGCATCAGACCATCAGGGTCGCTATGGGAGTTTGCACAGAACCGTGGCTAACTAGTACCAGGCAGGAGGGGTTCTAGTTGCTTACCTGGTCAAAAAAATCTACTAATTTACTCTTGAGAGATAGATCAAGTAGATGGATTTCTGCTCATTTATAATAATTCCAGCGACTGATGGTTCTCTTGGTGTTCAAATCGTAGGTGGGAATATGGCCGCGCCTGCCCTAGTATACCCAATGATGGCCCATTCATGTGATGAATTTAATCCGATTCTCATGTCTTCATTTCCATGCACTTCCATTCACTCAAGAGCTAGTCCAAATTTGCAAGCATAAATTCTCTCCCTCTTTCCAACTTTCCAACTTTCTTTCCCCAACTCCAAAGTTTTTGCGGACTGCCACCACAATCCTGCAACCTTTCACCCTCGGTATTTTCACACTCGGTACCATCCAAACATGACAACCGCAGCAACCAACCAGAAGATGATGGACGAAGATAACGGTGGCGGCGCGGCAGCCAGCGGCGTGCCCGGCGCTGGTATCGCTGCGCATCAATCAGACCCCGCAATGGCCCTTTCGGCCTCTGTGGAGGGAGGAGAGAACCGCATCCAGCCTTGGCAGGCCGTCCTCGACGAGATCGAGCGGGAGAACAGCATCAGCCCGCCAGGAAGCGACTACTTTCCGTGCCAGGACGGCTTTCACGCCCACTCCCTTGCCGGATAAGCGAACCGGGGTAAGCACAAATTCCCGCCGCCTGCTAGACATGTGTCCTAACTTTGTCAGGTACCGCCAACGTTCACTCGACTTTAAGGTAACAAGGGCGGGGGAGGTGTGAGGCGACAAGACGTGCTGTGCCGGGCCGGGGGGAAACGGGGAAGCTCTTCTTTTCCAAGTTGCGCGGGACGAGATTCACGAGAAATGGCGAGGAGAAGGAATCTCGGAGCATCAGCAGTACTAGAGCCTTCACTTTAATAAACAAATCTGGCACGCGACCAAAGTCCGCTGGACCGTTTCCGTGATAGCAACTGCCGTAACGGCAGATTTGGCCGTTGGGAGGCGGGGCTGTTGGCCATGGCCTAGGTAGGAAGTCTTGACTTGGTTACCCATGAATTCCCCGGGTGGACACTTTATGGGAGCCTGTTTTTTTTGGTTTTTTTTTTGTTTTTTTTTGCAATCTTGGCTGGTACCTCGGAGCGATTCAGTGATATTCAGAATCTTGTTTTCTGCATTGCCACGACGCGTGGGCTCAAGCGAAGGGCCTGAGGCACAGGCAATTTCTTCATGGCCCGGCAACAGAAGTTTAGTACAACCAAAATCGCAACACCCGCCATCACCGCAATCAGCCCACCCATCTCTCTCTCCTCGCATCCTAACATGGCAACGGTAAATGCCTCATTCGAGTTTCTGCAATGGCAAGACTCATACGAGCAAGAAAAGCCCTACGAGGTATTTCTTCCCCTCTCTAGCTTCCAGAACAAAATCCCACGAAGCAATCTCGTCTTCGAGACCCGCCTTGTTCACGTCCAAGACGCCTATGGTCAGCGCGAGAGCTTTGAGCTGGATACGCACAGCTTCCAGTTCGTTCGGCACCCTACTGACCTCCGAGATCTCAAGGATCGCGACGTGGTCAACGGAGAGTACGTGGCCGAAGTGGAGGCATTTCTGCGCCGTCACCTTGACGACGGCAGCAAAGCAAACGAGGCTAGCATCGTCTGCTTCGATTTGCGGGTACGTAAACGGCTTTGCGGGAGCATGACACTTGGTTTTTGCTAACTCTACCCTAAAAAGCTGAGGGAGAGCGTCGACGCCGACGAGTTCTCCAAGAGAGTCGTCAACCTCGAGGATGGGTTCGACCCTCTGCCGCCCTCCACACACCCCCACGTCGACCAAAGCATGCACGGCGCCGCGCTGCGGGTCAGGCGCCACATGGGCGACCGAGCAGAGGAGGTCTTGAAAGGCAGGATTCGAATCATCAAGTATGCCGTTCCCGTCCCCCGTCGCAGCGTGTGCGAGTCTAACTTTTTACAAAGTGTCTGGAGGCCGCTTTCAAGGGTACGGTCATGGCCTCTCGCTGTCTGCGACTCTTGTACCGTGAAACCCGAGGATCTCGTCGCCTGTGATATTATCCGCCGACGCTATGTCGGCGAGACATATTTTGGGAAGTACAATCAAGACCAGAAATGGTATTACCTATCCGACATGGATGAGGACGACGTCCTATTGCTCAAGATTTATGACTCCAAGCCTGGAGTGGCAACACGTAAGCTAGCTCTGCCGACCTACAACGCCATATTTTTATTTTTCTTGTTTGTTTCTTTCTGACGTTCTGGTTCTAACAGCTTGCCTGCACGCCTCACTTCCACTTAGCAGCGGCCCTGGTGACCAAGCGCAGAGAGAAAGCATCGAACTCCGATTCCTCGTATTCACCGAGTCATAACCTAGAGACAGCCTAACACCTAGGTATCGAAAGTCTACGGTCGACGATGGTCAGCTAGGGTAGCCGCCTTGAGGAGGGGGGAAAAAGAAAGAAAGAAAGAAAAAAAAAGAGAGGGGGTATCGCGACCCCCTTCACGTCCTAACACGCTCCTCCTAGACCCGCAAGTTGTACAATTCGAAGTGTTATATTGCTTCCTCGTGCCGCTTCCATACATGAAAAAGGGGCGTGATGATTGCATCCCGAAAGCCAGGGATAAACGACTCGTGGTTTGACAGCGGGCCTCTCGCGTTACCCTCGGGGTCGATGTAGATCCTGCGAATGCACACATTCACCACTCTTTCGTACGCGGCACCCCACTCGCCGCGGATTGTACCGTTTGTCAGAAGCGTTTTAGCAGCAATGATGTTGGCAAAGTCCTGGCCGAGCTCATCCGAATTGTACTGTTTCGTCTTCTGGATCGGCTTCCCGAGCGCCAACTCGATCAGGGCAAGACCGAGTTTTGTCAAGACAGGCTCGCCGTCAATGCTAGAAGGCTGCGGCTTGCCCACGGCCAGCGACGCCCGATCTGCCTCGTAGGTGGCCGAGTGCACCTCCCTTAGGATGAAGACGGCGGGGGGTTTAGCGTATATGACATCGTTCCATGTCCACGAGCCGTCGATCCACGGGGTACCGTACAGCCGATCTACGGCCAAACTTAACCGGAGTGCCAGCTCGAGCTTCTCTTTGGTCGAAAGCTCGCCGGCTTGTATTATCTGGGCGAAATTCTGGACGCCGCGAACATCAGTGCCACTCGCCTCTATCGTCCTCATCCTATACGTCATAGCACCGTCGGGTGTCCCGATCAAGATCTCACCCTTCGCCACGGCACTCGCGTTCCTGACAAAGGAGCAAATATCTCGGATCTGTGTCGCCATTGTGTTCCTGTGGGGCACCGTCTCGAGAAGGACGGAAACACCACCAGGGGTTCCCGGATCGGTGGGGAGGCTGAGACAGTAGTTCCACTCGTTCGTCGTGTGTATGGTGGTCTTCTCCGTAAAGGGCTGGGAGCAGGTTTCGCAGCGGCAGCCGACCCCGATCAAGTGGCCTGTTTGGCAAGTGCACGTGTAGGTGCCCCTGACGGCCTCAAAAAACTGTCGCGCTCCCTGGTCGCTGTGGCCTGTCATTGTCGGCTGCAATGGGAGAGGCCCGGGGTCTCCGAGACGGTAATCATGGTAGGTTGCCATGCATGGCGCTTCGTCCAGGACCTTGCGGAGGTTCTCGTTCAGCTCCTGGATCTTCCCTAGTCTCTCGCGCATGCCTGGATTGCTCACGGCCTATTTCACCTTGGCCCTCACTCGGTCAAGGACTTTCTAGGAAGGGGAAAAGAGGGGGGGTGGGGTGTCAGCGCGCGCCTATCTGGCAAAATTTTTTATTTTTTTTAAACCTGATTCACCTTACCGTCCCTCGACACAGATTCGTGAGGTCTGCCTTCATTCGCTGCAGCAAAGCCCTCATCTCGGTCAGCAACTCAAGCGTCAACTTCATCTTGACCAAACCAAGCCTATCCAGGAGCTTCTGTCGGAGCTCGGGGCTTTCCCAGAGCCCCTGGTCAATGTGCCCTCGACTTGGCGTAAGTCGGCGCAGTTCTTCCGCCGAGACAGCCGATCGTAGAAGGCCTCTGCAAGTCTGATCGTACATGGCATCCTCGACCCTGATGTTCCTGCTGAGATCTCCCGACCCGCTCATCATCTCATACTGCTTGGCAAGTCTAGCTACGACGGGTATAAGGCCCAAGACCACGCCCAGGACCTCGATTCCAGACATGGTTTACCAAATCGTAGCTGCGGATGCTTGGTATGGGACAGCAAAGGCGAAAAAGGTTATAAAGGTTATTTTTTTTTGCTTGGGATGCGTTGTTTGAGAGGGGGGAGAAGAGGAGGAGCTAGATACGAGGGGAATACCAGCTTTAGCGGCGGTTATGGCGGATAGATCCGGTCCATGCCAGAGCAGTAATTAAGCCTTGGGACCAAGTGCAGTTGGCTGCCTTCACCAGCACCAAAGAGAGGCATTTTCTACGGTTATAGGACGCCTCACCGCTCCCGCGATATCCGACTTTGCCTTCTTCCGCCGTCGGTTGCGACGGAGGACAGAGAGAGCCCCGCCGTAGAGCACAAGGCAACGGGCGCCTTGGGGGAGGTGGGGGGTTGTTTTGGCACGTAGGGTGCTTTTACGGGAGGCTGCTCATCAGCACCCGAGAGAAGGATTCTCTAGGGCTGTGAGACGTTCCGCCGCCGCTGCGGAGACGACACATGTGCCGGTCGGATTGGATCCTCGTTATCGCGTCTCGAGTTTGCCCTCCTTCCCCATCGGTGTGACCGAGGACAGAGAGAGCCCCGTCCGAGAGCACAAGGCATTGGGCGTCTATTGCAAAGATGCGGCCTCGGCAAGGATCCCAAGATGAAGTCCGCCCATTGACGCCCATTGACGCATCTCATAAGAGCGCAGAGCCCACCGCACCGAGTACCCACTTCTTCCAGAGTTTATTTTTATTTTCGATTCCTCTTTATTTCATTTTCTTCTTCTTCTTTTCCCGGTAATAATGGATACTCCTGAAGGGGTGGCCGAATTCATAGGGCTCCGGACGAGAAAGGCCCAGGTGGTGATGAAAGCACCTCTAGCCGCCCAGTTCGAGGATTGTGTGCAGGCCGCCAACCGGTTTTCCGCTACTCTAGAGGGAAACACTCTGATATCGGAACAGGCGCCTCTGCGAATGCTCGTGGAGAGATGCCTGAGACGTTTGACATTGTGGGGTCACGATACCTGAGCCTCATCCCGCATCCTAGACCACTCGCTGAGGAGAGCGTCAAAACCACGAAGCTGCACCTTGGTGCTACTCAAGGCGCTGCATGAACGGGTAGTACTTGGTGAGCTAATACATGCTTGCACCCCCGAGGCTTTGCTTGTTGCGGCGCCTAACGAAATGGGTTGTGGTGGCAAAAGCTAGCGAATCGCTGCCGACCGCCGGGGAAGAAGAACCCTAAGGATTTTTCGACCAAGCCGACCAGGGAGGGGGATCACAGGATGCGGTAGATATATTGCTGGGTTTGGGAGATGGCCATTCCGGCCGGGGCGCGGAGGAGTACCTGGTCGAAGCAGACAAGATCCTAGACGACCTCTCCCGCATCGGCCCCACCCTCCTCGATCCGCACGACGACGACGACGACGACGACGACGACGACGACAACGCCGGGACGGTTCCCAACTTGGACGAGAAAAGGAGTAGCGCCGAGGATAGGGATTACTGCCAGACGGCCTTTCCCAGCGCGCCCGCATTCCTGATCGGCCGGCTTGTCGCGGCGAACCGCCAACGACGCCAACGACGCCAACATCAAAACACGTACCATCCCAGATCAAGAGCCGAGGCGATGGAGAGTAGACGGGGCGGCGTGTCAAGTGCCACGGCGGATTCGGAACTGGGCCTTCAGCCCCCGGGACCCCCTGTCGACGTGAACACGGTCGAGAATCTGCCGTTTCCATGCCAGTATTGCGGCTTTGACGTCCCTCTGGAGCTCGATAAGCGCACGGTGGACCGCCAAGACTGGGTCTCACACGTCTACTTCGATCTGCAACCTTACAGCTGCACCTTTTACGGGTGCGCCCAAGCCTACAAGATGTACGGCACAAAGGAATAATGGGTTCGACACGAGCAGGACCACCACCGAACCCCAATGACCATCTGGCAGCAGCAGGAATGCCCCTTGTGTGGATGCCCGTACGGGGAGACAACGGCCGCAGACTGGAAGGACCACATAGCCCACCACCTCGAACAATTCGCACTTCTGGTCATCCGAGTGGGGGAACAGGAGGTCTCGGCAGACCAGGAGCCCGATGGTCAGGACGCATCGAGCATTTCCTACGGTACGGCGAAAAGCGATAGCAGTCTTCTCAGCAGCGACGACGACGACGGCGACGACGGCGTGGCTAGCCTTGACTACTATAGCAGTGGGAAACGCCACCATGGCCGATCATCTGAGCATTTGTGGGAAGCCAAGATCACAAAATATTTAGCCCTGCAGCTTGAGGATCGCTCCGAGCCGGCCTGGCTCGACGTCCCGAAATGCAGCCCAGGGTTTGTAGGTCGCCAGGGTGATTTGCGACGGCTGAGAGAGTGCCTCGCCCAGCCCGGACACATCTGCGTCGTCGGCGGCCGCGAGGGGGTGGGCAAGACGGCCACGGTGGTTGAACACGTCAGACGCTCCGAGCCAGCCAGCGCCGTCATCTGGCTCGGGGCCGGGAGCACGTCAGACAGTCTCATCGACAGGTACAATTCCATCGGGAGGCGCCTCTTTGGACTTGGGCAGCCCGAAGACGGCAGACCGGGGGACGCCCTCGGCCTCATGCTGGCAGTCAGAGGAAAGCTGGAGTGCTGGGACAAGCGGTGGATTCTGATTTTCGACAACGTCGACGCTTGGCAAGACATATCCCGGTACGTCCCCCGCGGGCTACCTCGGATGGCCGGGTCCATCCTGATCACCACACGGCGGCCGCCGCTCATCCGGGAGACTCGAGCACTGCAGCGCGTCTTGTACCGCATACAGCTGGAGCCCATGACGCCGGAAGAAGGAGGCCGGCTCCTTCTCCGCTCCGCCGGCTCCATCGGCCCGGGCGTGGCACCGCATGATTCCTGTCACGCCGACGCCAAGGTAGCCATCCAGCTAGCCGAGCTCGTAGGGAGACTGCCACTGGCGCTGGTCATGATGGGTAGCTACGTGAAAGCACGCCAAGTCACCCTGGCCGGCTTCCTCGAGATGTGGGAGGAGAAATCCGAGCAGGCGAAGCGGCGTCGACGGGTTCCCGAAGCTACAAGTTCTTGTATCGGCCGGCTATGGGACATGAGCATCAGCGAACTCCGGGTCCCGGCTAAAGACCTACTAGAGGTGATGGCCTTCCTCGACCCGGAAAGGATCCAAAGGGACTTGCTGGCGGATGCCGAGGCGGCCGCTATCACGTGCAGGGGCATGATCGGCCTCCTGAGCCGGTGGGGGCTCATCGAGGTGAGCAGAGACGACGGTGGCGGCATCGAGGCATACCGGATGCACAGGCAGCTGCAACGCAACGTGGTGCTCGACGACGTGGTGCTCGACGTGGACGACGTGGTGCTCGACGTGGACGACGACGGGCTCCGATTCGGCCGTGCCATGAAGGGGGCCACGCTGTTGATCCGGAAGCGCTTCCCCGGATCGCCAGCCACCCAGGCCCCGGCGCCGCAGAACTGGCCGGCTTGCAAGGAATACATGCCGCATGTGATCCATCTGCGCCAGGCATATCAAGGCGCTCTGGAGAATGCGCCGTCGTTTGAGCGGACCAGAGAGCTAGCGGGCCTGTTCTACGACGCGGGATTTTACGTGTGGGACAGCCAGGCATTCGCCGTGCAGGACGGGCTGGCCTTTCTCGACGCGGCAGAGAAGGTGCTGGACGACCTGGGACTGGACGGCGGCGGCGAGGCGGCGCGGCGAGCGGATATCCACTGCATTTCCGGGCTG
This sequence comes from Lasiosphaeris hirsuta, assembly GCA_030549175.1. Taxonomy (NCBI): domain Eukaryota; kingdom Fungi; phylum Ascomycota; class Sordariomycetes; order Sordariales; family Lasiosphaeriaceae; genus Lasiosphaeris; species Lasiosphaeris hirsuta. The sequence goes on from JAUKUA010000001.1 coordinate 8,607,191, forward strand.
CTACAAAACGCCGCGGGATGCCGACAGCGCCCTGACAGCCTCCAGAGGCTGGAGAAGGCTCTCGACATCCGCAAGCACGTCTACGAGACGCACGCGTACAACATGGTGCACGACGTGCTGCTTCGGAACGCCGCCGTGGATTACGCCATCTCGCTCCTCAACCACTACCGTTTCGACGAGGCCGAAACCGTCCTGAACGGCTGTCTCGAACGTTACCGCATCTGGGGGGGCAGAGAGCGAAATCCCGTTTGAGTATTCCAAGTACTACTACAATATGGGCATTGTCCGCATGTGGCAACAAGAGATGGACGAGGCGATTCAGTTCCTGCGACGCTCGGCAGCGCTGGTCGAAGCGGCTTTTGGCAAGAGAGGCCAGTACTGGGACAACTTGTTTATGCTGGCGTGCTGCTTCCATCAATCCGGCGCGGCGCAAACGTCCCTCGACACGCACCTCGAGATCCTGCAGGCGAAGCTGGATCTTTTGGGGAAACACACCAAGAGCACCCTTCTCAGCATGTACGCTGTTGGCACCGTGTACGCCAGCCTCGGCGACACGCCGACCACCATGTAAGTCTGTTCCACCACCCAGTGCGTGTGCTCCATTTTCTGACTTGTCTGGGCAGAAGTTTTTTGGAGCTGTGCATCGAGACTGCCACGGCGTCAAGCTGGGCCGGGGAAGCGCTCGGCCGAGCCCAGTATAGCCTTTCGCGCCTCTACAAACACCATGGCGTGGAGGAGGCGGATCACCTCGAGCGAGTCTCGAGGGCGACGCTCGAGAGATACGCCGACTATGTTTCTGACTGGGTTACTGGTGTCCAAGACCCGGCTATCCTATATGACGACCTGCAGCCAACGGACGAGGGTCGCTTCACGGGATCGCGGCTGTTGGAGCTGTTATGGGCTCGCCGGCGTGGAGAGAGTGGGGAGAGAGGTTCTCGGACCTTGGGCGGCGCGGCTTTCGGACACGTAGAGCTGCAAGGGAATGCTCATTGAGAAGCGCTCACCATGTCATTTTATCTCTTAGTATTATCAGAGTTTGGCCTGTCACTGCGCCAAGCCCCCGCGACCAACGCGACCAGTGGTGCTGTGGTCCCTTCCGCTCACGAGCCGGGACCCGGGCAGATCTCGGAAAGACAGAGGCGCTTCAATATCATGTGCAAACCCCGACACCCCGTCTTAATCACGATAAAATACTCAACTATACTTGTATGATATCAAATCGCCAACAGCAGGCATCCTAACCACTTGTAAAAACCATAGTAGTTCTTCCTTGCTCTCTCCCCCCCCCCCCCCCCCCCCTCCGAAACCTTTAACCTTTGGGCCCTGATCCACAACTTGCACGGCTTGCAGGTTCAGTCACCAAAAAGTGGCTCACTTTTGCCAAGCCAGAATTTATCGATATAACTATGCCTGTTTTAGTACTAAAATTTGACCACAGCCACATCCATCGATTTTGTACCCCTGCTCTTCAAGTACCCCCTAATGCAACGCGCAGATCGCACCAAATACGGTAATAGCAACCTGAAAATCAACGCTGCAAGCCGTGCAAACCTGCAAGCCAACTTTGGCTTGCGAGATCCAACACGGCTTGCAGGTTTTGGATTTTTAGGGCCCACCCCACTATAGCTATAGCGGCCTATAGCGCATCACCTCGCTGAAGCCCGCTGTAATTATAGAGCCTCGCCTATGCGCACACAACCCTAACCCTCACCTTCAGCCTTCGCATAGGCCAACGGTACATCCAGACAGACCCACCTACCTGAATGTCACTTTTTTGCACTGAATCTGCAAGTTGTGGATCAGGGCCTTGGCCTTTCATAGCTACCCGAACCACTGCCATTTTCACATTCTCTCCCAACCCCTTGATCCGCATATATATGAGCATAGCCTTATGGTCGACTTATCGCATCTGCCCAATCCCCGACAGGTTTCCATCGTTTTAAAAGAGAAAACGGCCGCCGGTGCGAAATAAAAACCTACCCAACTGCACCATTGCCGAGGCGATGCTTTCGAGGGCGCGGGTTCGGCATGCGCGAACGGCTTCGCGGCTAATAACACCGTTCAGACGGTGTCCAAACCAAATGGTGTACAGGGTTGTTCCAGAAGCGAACGACATGATGATATAAGGGCATCCGATCTCGTTTTCTGAGGTCGGGGAGAAGTCCAAGACATCGGGCAGAGGGATAGTAGCCTCGCACCTCAGGAGGCGCATTGTATCAGCCTCGGAGGCCAGGGCTAAAGTAGACAGCTCGTCCCATTTGTCCGCCGTGCCATTGATGTGGATTTTCGCAACCCAGCGAAGGTCGACATCGAAAGTCGAGGGGAAAAGCACGTGGCAAGAGTCATACACAGGCTCACCGACCGGGGGGGGGCTTCGTTTTTATGGCGGTATGGGTGCGCTGTAGAATAGCCGTTGCGACCAGTGACAGCTGCTCTCTGTTGATAGTCGAGAGAACTGCAGAGAGCAATTCTGAATTTTCGTCATTGTCGGCAGAGTCGCGAAGACGGAGGCTGCTCGATATTTTGTTGTGCCATTTCTGGTCTGTAGGGCAGGGCGAGTGTGCGTTGGATGTCTCTGCCAAACGCCGCTACGTGGGATCGTCTCGTCACCTATTCCGATACAAACTTTCACACATTAGCCAACTGGGTAGTTAAGTTTCTCGACATTTTCATCAGGCCGTTTCCAAGGTCTTCCTCGAGACCCCACCAGCAACTTGGTGACGAGGGAAGGCGCAAATTACTCGTCGATCAAGAGAAAATGTTGGGCCGCTACCAAATTCCTCATTTCCATTCTAAAGCATCATCCTATCCGCAAACACGATTCGCAGTCAGAGCGAGCGCACGCCAAAATAAAACACGGCAGACAAGCCAAGCTAGTACCGCCACAATGCCTCTCTGCTCAAAGTGGAGAAGGAGCATCTAGAAGACTGCTCTCTGCGCTGTAGAAGCCGCCAAGTGAAGAGACCAATGGCCAATGGTTGGCCCATCGTGGCGGGGTGCATCAAAACGGCACAAAACACGTGAGTGGCTGCATGAGGAGCTGAAACTCGAAAGGCCTCAGCATCTCGATTTTGCAATTTCATTCCTGCCCAAGCCTGGCACCCACCGCTGGTCGGGTGTTGACATTGAACCCGACGAAAGCGACACCCCCGGCGCTTTTCGCTCTTGGCGACACACGCGAGATGAGCGCCGGGGAATGGAGCCGCAAGGTATTCCGGCTGCGCAGGCTGCCGGACCATGTGTGCACCCCCGCGGCAGTTGCGAGCCTCCTCAGCAGCGTTCTAGCGCTCCCCGACGGCCATGTCGTTGTCCACTCGGTCGCCCGTGCCGCCGAGATCTTCGAGGTGCCGTCCAGAACAGCCACTCTCCAGATGAAGAGCGTCCCGGCCTGTCTCCAGGGGGGCCTCGCCGACAACGAGTGGTCCCTTCCGCTCGCGGACCAAGGCTCGAACACGGCCGACGTGCTGGTCCTCGACATCCACTTTGAGGGCATCACGGTGCTGCACGACCCAGCCCCGGGCAAGCATCGCGCTGATTGCATCGCCATCTCGGGCTTGGCGAGTCACCCGTTCGGGTCCTGGCAGCCCCGCGGCAAGGACAAGTCGTTCATGTGGATTCGGGATGCCATCCCGCCGTCCCTCCCCGGCGTCCGGACCGTTGTCTACGGTTACGGCTCCAAGCTACGGGATAGTGCGTCGTTTCAGTCCATCAACGACATCGCGCGAACCCTCATCTTGCATCTCAAAACCGGAGGCTGGAACCTTCCTTCCTCCAAGCCGATCGTCTTCCTCGCTCACAGCCTCGGCGGCATAGTGCTCAAGGAGGCCATAGTCCAGATGGCCGACCGCGACGAATCCGTCTCGGGCATTCTCGCCAACGTCCGGGGGCCGTCATGTTCGGCGTCCCCAGCCTTGGCATGGAGCAGTCGCATCTCATCGCCATGGTTGAAGGCCAGGCGAACCAGTCGCTCGTGGAGGACCTATCTCGATATGGCAGCAACTATGTACAGCAGCTTCATACGCAGTTCGAGGGACTGTCCTTTCTGAGAAAGGCACGGCTTCTCTGGGCGTACGAGACAGAACAGTCGCCAACCGTGGTCCAACGTCCAGATGGGTCGTGGGACAGGTCTGGCCCCCGGACGGTTCTGGTCAACCCTGCTTCCGCCACGTCCAATTACTACCTGAAAAAGAAGTCCATCACCATTCCTATCGACAAAGATCATTCCGGCATGGTCAAGTTCACCAGGGGTGACGTCCACCTTGGCATCATCACGGCCTCGATTGCCGAAATCTGTTCCACCACTCACCTCAACGACCAAGCCGGGTCAGCGGGGCTTGATGCAGCCATCCCGAGGGGTCATCAGGGCCCTCGGGTCGCGAACCAAGCGCGGAACGACAAAGATGAGATCGATTCTGCGGCAATGGAAGAGCTCGTCAGGGTCTCTTCCGCTGTCGAAGAGATGCATAGCAGTATCTTCTCCCCAGAACTTGACTTCCGCGTCGGCAGTATCGAAGACCCGTTCCAAAATACCTTCAATTGGGTTTTCGATCATCTCACGGTGCCATTCTCCAAGTGGCTCCAAGAAGGCTCCGGGCTCTTCTGGATCCACGGCAAGCCCGGTTCCGGCAAGTCAACGCTGATGAAACACATCTTCCAGAGCCCGCAAACCTGGCAGCTCCTGCACAACTGGCAGGGCGACGCTCTGGAGATAGCCGCTGGCTTTTTCTTCCACTACCGCGGCTCAACCATCCAAAAGTCCTTCGAGGGCGTCCTCCGCAGTCTTGTTATTCAAATCCTGGCTCCTCTCTGGGGCTCGTTCCGCAAGAAGGTCGAGCCACGTGTGAGAAAATTTGAGTCGGCAAGGCAGTCTCTGTCGGCACTGCGACAAAAGCTCACGGGGCTCCAGGAGGATTTGGCAAGCATTACGAGGGGTTTAGCAAGCATTACGAAGCAGCTATCGAGGGTCGCTGATGATTTGTCTGACGTCATAGATCGTCTGAGGGTGGCCTCCGAGGTTACAATGACGCCGCTTCAAGATCAAAAGGAAGCCCTCAGAGCCCAACAACATGACCTGCAGAGAAGAAAAGGGCAGCTCCAGGATCAAGAAGGTGATATCCACGACAAGACACACGATCTACTTCGAAAGGAGACAGATCTAAAGTACGCTTTGGCCAAGCTGGTGCGCGATGCCAACCAACACGTCGCCGCACCGGAGACAATGTTCCTCAAGCATGTCGCCACGGTGTTTCAGAGTGGCGACGACCGGCTGATACCCAAGCTTGAGAGAGTGCTGCGCCACGTATTAGATCAAAATACCATCAAGATGGATCTCGTCCTGTTCTTCGATGCCCTGGACGAGTTTGACGGCCACCCCGACATGATCAGTCGGTTCATGAAGAGTCTTTTATCAACCAACTCGACAAGCTCAGGAGCAAGAGTCAAGGTTTGCCTCTCGAGCCGGCCTTGGGAGTCCTTCAAGGTCCAGTTTTCGCCTTATCCGAGCTTTGCTTTACAAGACCACACCAAACGCGACGTCGAGGCATACGTCGTCGGGACATTAGCCGCGCCGTCGGTCTCCAATCAAGCCATCTTGAAGCTTGCCACGCACATCATTGAGAGAGCAAACGGTGTCTTTCTCTGGGTCAAGCTTGCGCTTAGGCTACTCCTCGAAACCGCTGCCAAAGCATCCGAGGGACTGGGATTATCAGATATTTTGGAACAAAAGCTCAGAGAACTCCCCGGCGACCTCTTTGAGTTCTACGAGCTTATCGTGGAGAGAATCGGTGAGCAGAATCGCCGACGCACATTTGCCCTCCTCGAGCTTCTTATCCGTGATGACAGCCCCTGGGCCGAGGCGGACACGATACGAGACGCCGTTCTGCTCTCGGAATGTACTACTGTCGACGATGCCGTCCAGACACTTGTTGAGATGAAGCATTCCATCACAGATGGAGAAGCTTGGAAATACGACAATGTCAGGAGCGACATTCACACCTGGAGCGGAGGCTTGGTGGAGATCCGACGGCAGGACGGCCGCCCGCGACTACAGCTCATGCACCAGACGGTGCTGGAGTTTGTCATGGGACTTTGGTTCAAGAAGATGGTCGTGGGAGACATGGCCGCCATCCTTCAGGAGAACGGCCACACCTTTCACCTCAAGTACCTGATTTCTGCGCGGATCTTGAAAGTTCGCCGGTTGATGGCACAACTTGAAGCCAGCGAAGATGAGAGAGGCGAGGAGAGGGCCAAAGAGAGGCGGGAGGTTCAGCGGCTGGCGCACCATGCCGAACAGTCCGAATTGACGACGGGAAAGAGCCATTTCGAGTTTCTCTTGAACGCACCGCACGACAGATTACCCCTTTTCGAAGGCTACATAACCGGGCTGCCATGGAGCAAAGACTTTAACTTTGCGTCCTTCGCCGCCTCGTTCGGCCTCACGCTCTGCCTCCGGGACTGGATCGAGAGCGGCAACGACCGGCCAATCAAGTTTTTCGATCTTGAGACGCCGGCGTTGCCGCTCCTTAGCTTGCTCATATTCTACCCCGTGGGCGGGGTGTTCCACGAGCGGTACCTGATCGCGGCCCGGCTGCTGCTCGAGAACGGCTTCAAGCTCGCAAAGGACCCGGACTTCTTTCCTATGATTCTTGCAAAACTATGGGTAGCTAGGCTATCGGGGTCAAACCAACCCCTCGACCTAAGCGGAAACCCTTCGAGGGACCTAAAATCTGGGGGCCCCTCACCTCCAAGCCTAAAATGGCGCGTACTAGAGACACCTTACATCCCCACGTCCACCCTACTTTTCCTAGGGAACCTCGCGCTCACCCACAACCAAGACCCCAACATCGCCCTACCTGTGTTCACCGAAGGCTCCAACCTACACGAATGCCGGCCGCTACACATGGCCCCGCCCGCCCTAGCCCGGTCGCTAATCCAGCACGGCGCCGACGCGACGCTGCGGGACTCCAAGGGCCGCGCGCCCATCTCCTGGGCGTTGGAGTACCCGTTCGAGCTGCCCCAGAACATGCAGCTCGACTGCGCCCAGCGATACGAGATGTGCAGCATCCTGGTGCAGGCGGGGGGCGCCGTCGAGGACCTTCACATCTCGCACAAAGCCTTGGGCGATTCGATCGTCGAGTTTGAGGGGGCCGGCTATGACGTGGCCTTTCTTCGCGAGTTGACATTGCGCGCGGCCGACGATTTCCGCGCCCAGGTTGCGTCGCTGACTGAGGGGCTGGATGGTGGTGATATTGGAGGTGTCATGGGGCTCGATGAGCTTCGAGGGGTTGGCAACGCGGATACTACTGCAAACGGCAAGCAGAAGACGGAAGAGAAGCTTGGAGAGAGGAAGAAGAAGCGGAGGGGTAAACGGTGGTACGACAGAATCAGGTTTTGGGTAAAGGAGCGAAGGTGATAGTAATCACTGATAGGATTAGTTTGTGTTTTGGATGTTGCGTGTTGGGGTTTTGTCTAATTTTTCAAGTTCTATACCCGTCCGATGTTATTGGATATCTGTTTGTTTGATCATCTTTGCGTTTTCGACAACTCCTGCTAACCTAGGTAGCTAGGTACTCAAACCATTCCTCCAATAGCGGCAGTTGTGCGGTTACTGCTCCTTCACAGAGAGTACACAAACTCCTTTGCTCTGTATGGTGGCCGTTGAGAGCCTAGGATATCGATGGGCTGCCAACTATCATCAGCTACGCCGGAACCCGGCCGTCTGTGTCAACCGCCAGAGATGATCGGACACCCCGAGTCTCGAGGTTGCGCATGCCCCATCGTAGATGTCGAGCTTAAACCAAAATAAATCGTACTAAAATAGCCCAAAGTCTGAACCAACGCCACAAAACAAACACGGAGCTCGTCCAAACCATACGTCATCAAGTACTACTTTGTTGGGTCACAGTTTTTCTCAAAGGCAAAATGTACCACCATAATGCCTCTTGTACTACTCACCATTCTTCTCATTCTCCCTGTATTGTCATGTCTTGAGTTTCACGATAAGCTTCCTGTTATTTTCAAACGTATGGTATCTATCCTCATTCAAATCCAAGATAATATATACCCAGTTCTTCCGTCCAAGGTTTTTCAGCCCACTCTCATCTTAATTATAGAGAGCGTAACGGTGTACTATGCCGATTGTCACTTTCTACTATGCTCGCCATACATAACCTTACCAAAAAACCGTACAACCCTGAAAACGGCAGAAAAGGTACATCTAGAAACACTGCCGGCCTGGCAAAAGCCCTACCACTGCAAGGCCCGCATGCCAATTGAAACGCCGCGTCCGTACCGATTGCCTACCACTTCCGGGGCCGGCCTGCGATTCAATTGCGTACCAATCGAGCGATCTAACTGGGCACCAACTTGTACGACTTGATTTACCTACCACTTGCCCTGTAATTGCAAGGCCGACCTACGATTCAATGCCAAGGTACGAGTTAATGTAGGAAGGGCCAGAGGCAGAAGCACGCGTGCTAAGGCATCAGCCAGAGCGCCCGTAAGCCAGCCGGCCAGTCAACAGGATCAGGATCAGGAAGTTAGTCAACGACTAAACGAGGGTATCGCCACGCGCGGTCGCAGCACTGTACGTAAGTCTCGCGCGGCTTGTAGGGTCCCGCGGCAGGGCCCGCGGCAGGGCCCGCGGCAGGGCCCGTGGCAGGGTTAGTGGCAGGGCCAAGGGTGTATAATTATGGCGTTGATGGAGCTTTTGTTGTGTTTTTCGTGTATTTGAGCGATTTAAATCGCTGCAATAGTGTTGAATTGAGTATACAATTGAGTGCGACCGCTAGCCTTTACCGCCTTTTTTACTGGCGGCCGTTGACAGCTTTTGACAGCTTTGACAGGCCTTACCAGTTGTGTGGCCCAAGGCGGTGAGCCGAAAATGGAAGTACATAGTGGGAAGTGACAATCGGCATAGTGCACCGTTACGCTCTCTAATTATAATCTGGATGGTCAAACCACACGGACCGAAATAAACTTTCACATACCAGCTAACTATTGTGAGAAATGAGCTGCAAAGCGGTGAGCCCGTTTCGAGTCGACTCAAGCGACTCCCCAGCAACAGAAGTATCTTCTCTCCCAGATTACCAAGCTCGAGCAGGAAAAGACCCAGTTCAGATAGACAAGGAGGCTCTGTAGGCTAGGCTTAACGAAAGGAATCTTACCAATCGGGAAGCATTGGGGGTGACACGCACGCAAAGAAGCAAACTCTGGATATTGTGTGTATTGTGTGTGTGTGGAAAGAAAAGGACCTTTAAAGCCCTGCAAATCCTGCACAGATGGTGGCCTGACTAGTGGCCTCGCTTATTACCGTGGGCGCTAGTGGAGCGGCAACTTCCCCAGTGGGGAGGGGCACCTCCAACAGTAAGTAATTCTGCGCATTAAATGTTGGCGAAATGTGACAAGGCTTTGACACGCTGATTGCAGGGGGATCTGCCCAGTTGACTGTAATTGTGAAATCCTTCACCAGCTCCAACATCTTTTCCGTAACTACCCTTGAAGTCGTAAGATACTATTCGTTCCACCACTCCTTGCGAGTACTGCTCGTAAGGCCTGCCCAGCATGTCGAGGATGTGTTGTTGAATCAGACGGCCTTCGGCATCGTATACCTGTTTCTCCGTCCTCGTAATGTTGTGAGTCACCATTGACGTGAACAGTACGCCGCCGCCGTTGTCAGTGGTGTGCAAAAATGGGATGTCTCAGGCTGACGAATCGAAATGGTCAATTGTCCTTTACATTTTGTCCTTTACAATCTTGACTCTCTCGCAAATGTGTGGCATCTCGCGCTCCCCCGGGCGATCTGTGACCCAGAAGAGCTGGGGATACCCCAACGACAACTCACACACCACCCAGCCCGTCCACCCCGGTCCACCCACCAGCTCCTCCCCCGCACCCACTATTCCTTCAGCGCACCTATCGGCAGCTCTCTCAAACCTGATAGATCTGTCATTCCCGCCCTCGGCAATCTCGACCCTCTCCCACAGCCCAGTGTCAGCCCCACCACCACCACTACCACCACCACCACCATCACCACCATCACCATCACCACCATCACCATTGCTCGATAGTGTGAGCCCCCACTTCCGGCCCGTGTGCTGCGGGGCCCAGGACGTGAAGGCTATGCCGACCCCGGCCTCGACGTCGGCCACGTTGGCGCGAAGGAACTTGGGAGGGCCCTGGGTCAGCACGACCGCAGGGTTGGCGGCGCTATACTGCCGGAGATATAGACCGCCGAAGCGGCTCGCCGCTACGCTGCCGAGCGGCTCAGTCTTGAGAAAGAACTGCTTAGGTCCTAGCAGTGGCGGTGTAGGATCATTGGCCGCCATCGTGTGTTCAAGTAACAAAAGGTTGAAACAATGGTCTAATCGTATTTTTGGTATTGCGGATGGCGGTCGAAGTTGACGGACAATACCTGGTACTGGTCTAAGTAGGTCTTATACGTAACTAATAATACAGCAGTTGGAGCATCTGGTCTCCGACTTGCCACTTGTTCAATTGGCCGATTTTAGGCAGACACAGTTTCTTCCCTGCTAATTGGCTGCCAATGGGAGTTATCCAATCAGATCTACAAAACACCCTTCTGTCGCCGTGGCCAGCCAGTCCCTGCGTCATCTTTAGTTTTACGAAGAGATCTCTTTACAAAAAGAAACAATAACACCATGACTTTTAATCTGGCCGTAGACCAAGATGCATCCAAATTGTCTGGAGGGAGCGTGGTCTGCGGCTCACGAAAGTCCCAAATTTGGCTTTAAGATCTATGAAGCAAGTGGTCGGCAGGAGCTGAAATATAGGTGATGGGCTGGGCCATGGCGCGCTGTGGTGCTGCTTGCCCACATGCCTAAGAACCGGACCGAGACGGGACCATGTCGAGCTCAAGGGCGTATTTCGGCCACAGCGCCATACCCTCCTCGCGCCACGTGTCCGACTCGATGTGGTTGTTCACTGTATCGGGCGTCTGCGTCGCATTCCAGACCATGTTTACGGGCTTCTCCAACCTGTACCTGGGCCACACTGGCACATTCCGGGCTGTCTTGGGTCAGCGTCCCGAGTTCCAACCGGTGAACAGAGCAAAAGCTCACCCTCAACCGCATTCGGATCGCCGGCATACACGTAGGCGATGAGCTTGGCGGGTATCTGGTGAGATAACGCGAGATGGGCGGTCGAGCCGGCAGCAACCGGCGGGTTGTTGCCGTACAGGTTGTAGTCGCGCGGGTAGCGGAAGAAGTACGAGTACTCGGTCGAGTGGCCCGCGAAGCCGGGGCGACGGGCATCGTCCACGTCAACCGGGATCGACGTCGGCCACGTGTCGAACCTACATGGGTCAGTCTGATACTAATTGGCGGCTCCAAGCGGCTGCTAATTATTCTGCTACAAGACATGCCTGTATGAGTAAAACGGGATCCCGTGCTCGGCAAACGTTTTGGCAAACACCCGGCGGCCGTGAATCAGCGACCAGTCGCCCATGATGGCCGCGACCCGCCGGTACTGCGCGCCGCACTTCATGCCCGCCGCCTCCAGCCCGGCGCAGAACCGGGGGTCCGGCGTCGGCCACGCGTACGGCGGGCTCGGGCCGTCGGCAGGGTATGTGCGCAGGACGAGGTCGATGGTCTCGTCCCGCGCCAGGGGGAACAGCGCCTTGAGCGCCAGGCGGAGCTCCGCCTCGGTCTGGAGGCCGTTCTGCGTGCCGGCCGTCAGGGCCTCGGCGTACGCAAAACCCTCCTCGCTGTTGGTGCCCGCCAGGAGCGTCACGCCGTCGCGCGGGAACTCGCCCGCCAGCAGCTGGGCCGTCGGCGACTTGGTGATGAAGTCGTCGTCGATGGTCGGGTGCCAGGTAAACATGCCGCCGACCTGGTTGCTCCTCTCCCAGAGCGCCGCGGCCGGGATCCGGCGCACGCAGTCGAGCGAGCCCCCCGCGGTGTCCAGACAGCCCGTCATGTTGAGGAGCGAGCGGTAGTTGCCGACTTGGCGGTCGTCGTCGGCGCGCCACGTGTTCCCAATCCCAACCGACCCGCTGGTCATGATGCCGCCACGGAAAAGCCTGTCGGCGCTCTTGCCGCCGTAGGCAAGCAGCTGGTACGATACTGACTGGGCACCGGCCGATTGACCCCACAGCGTGATCTTGTCGGCGTCGCCGCCAAACGCGGCAATGTTTTCCTTGATCCACCAAAGGGCCTGGCGTTGGTCCTTGAGGCCGAGATTCGTAATGCCTGCCGCCTTGGCCTCCTTGCCGCCCGGGAAGCCGAGGAAGCCGACGCGGTAGTTGAGCGTCACGGCCATGATGGGCATACCCTGGGCCACGCTGGCCTGTACGATGTACGAGTAGTTGGAGTTGAAATCGGCGCCGAAGCCGTCGGCGAAGCCGCCGCCGTACAGCCAGACAGCCACGGGCAGCAGCTCTTCGCTGGCCTTGGCACCGCCCACACTGTCCCGCGACGGCCGGATGATGTTGAGGTTCAGGCAGTCCTCGGATATCCCCGTGACGTTGGTGACCTGCCCGGCGAGCTTGTCGACCGTGTAGCAGACGGCGCCGTTCCACTCGGCCGAACGCACACCATCCCACCGCTCGGCTAGCGGCTCGGGGTTTCTCAGCAGCCGAGATCGGGCAAAGGGGATGCCTAGGAAGTAGTCTTGATCGAACTCGGGAAGGTGGCGGCCTCGATACGTCCCGTTGCGGACTGTGACGGTTGGGCCGTTTTGGCAAGCCGCTAACCCGGCCAGGGCAACGAGGTCGAGCAGCAGCTTCATGTTGGCTCTGTTTCCTGAGAAACTCGGCCGCATCAGTCGAGTCGATAACGGGTCACCAACAACATCTTATGGCTGGAAGAGCCTTGCCGAGATTCCGGGTACCCGGCACGCCTATCCCGGGTATCTAAGCAAGGCAGAATCGGGGGCCTATGGGCTCACAACCGGCAACCAATCAACGAGCTGCGCTCCCGGGCCACAGATTGCACGGTTCTCTGGCGCTGCAGAGATACATCAGCTCCCCGCATTCCAGAAGGTATCCCCACCAAGAGAAATACGGGCCGTCCCTTTATCTATCCTCGAGGGCTATCTCATATCTCACCCTCACCCTCTTGTTAGCTTTGCTTTGCCAGCCTTCGCCATGGGGGTGCGCATCTCAAATTCCCCTTGACAATTTCACCCGTTCGTTCGCATCACATTATCTACATTTCCTCCTTTCTGCCGCCGCTTTGCCAGCTCGTAACATTACTCGGGGCTACCTCGGCTCACCAAAGTTCGACAATGCTGCTTGACGCTATTTCCGACCCGTCGGTACACCCGTGCGACCCAATGTGCATATCATCAGCTTGACGGGCATCTAGCAGATCTTAACCTCAAGTCTTCGGTTCCGACAGGGTCTAGTTAGTGCCAAGAACGCATCCTCTCCATTTTGGCCCTCGCTATCATTCACGCTCAATCTAAACTGGGCAACGGCAAAATAAAACCAAACTTGTAGCCGAGATTGCTCCTTGTACGGAGACTAAGAAGGGTGTGCTCGCACTCACCTGGGTAGGCGGATCCAAAAGCATCTTCTCATGTCGCATAAACCGGCATCATATGGGTATAAGAGTGGTCTAGCCCTGCAGGCAAGAGGAGTTCCTTTTGCCAAGGAGTGCGTCGGCAGCCTGGGAGCCTCGACAAAAGGGCCTTTCTCAATTCTGCCATCTCCAATCTCTTTGATATTTGTATAGTCCGCGAAAACAATCCTCACGCTTCTTTTCTTCTCTGCCAGAGACTGGTTCGGAATCAAGCAAACGGGAGAAGCCAGAATTTTCTCGGCAAAATTATCTTCTCTCCTATCTTCTCTCCTCCCGCAGTTCTCTTCCGCCTTCTCTTCTTTGTCTCTCGCCATCAGATTCCAGCCATACCCGGTGCCATGATGATGCGAGTCGGCGACAAGATCAAAGCCGACGATCTCTCGCACCTGCTGGCCCTATCAAAGAGATGGGACGGAACTCTGCGGACCTTTGGCGGGCCTAGCTGCGATACGTGCGGCAAGACTAGTCTTGACACTGGCAAGGAATTGAGCGAATGCAAGAGATGCATGCGTGACTTTTAGACTGGCGGTTGGTCCTGCAGCAAGGTTCGTATACCCCTGCTCCCTAAAATGGATCCCACGGTCTCTGGCTAGCAGTTTGTGTCTCTCAAGAGCTGCCAGAAGGCTCACCGGAAGCTGCACAACCAAGTGTCCCGGACTCAGGGAGCAAGCGATTGAAGGATTCCCACGGTGACGGCAGCAAAGACATATTCCCACCAGATGCATCACTAATAACGTGCCCGTTGAGTCGTTGACACCTATATGTCAATACCCTGCCTTCGCCTAAGACACCTGTTTCGCGTGATCTAATTCCATCCATATCAACTTCCCACTCGCTGCTCTGACCACTACTCCCTCTCTCTGCTGACTTGAGTGGCGCCCGGAGGAGGTCTATATCAAGGGAAGCCATATCAACCTCCCAAATCCCTGTTTGGTCCGTTCACCCGTGACATGTTTTCCCTCCCGATCTCTCATCCCAGAGACTGATGATGACTGTGGTTTTCTGTCTTCGTGCCCTCTGGGAGATACCCCCGCGGCTACTCTGGCTGCCGAGATGGCCAGATTGCTGATATAAGATTCCGCCAACACTGTCCAGATGTATCAGTCCGTTCTAAGGTCAAGGACCGCGATGTCTACGTCCGGTGACAAAACCGAAAAGACTTGCGACACGCTGCCGTCTTTGCTAAATACGACCATTGATGCGTGTCCCGCAAGTCATTCCCCTATAAGTTCTGTCGGCTGCCTTGTGATATCCACGCTCCTGATTTGCCCCAATGGTGTCTTGGCAATCGTGAATGTCGTATTGTCGCTAACCTTCATCTAATTTAGCTGTAAAACTTCGATCCCGTGGAAAATCCAATCCGGGCTGGAATGCGAATTGGTTCCCCCGAAGAATAATGCCTTTCACCCGTACGGTCTTTGTCTCCGCCTGATGACCAACCACGGACGCTGCGGGGAGATTGCCAGTGGCCAAGTTATATACAAGCGCAGGGCGTGCCCTACTTCTTGGGCTTCTCCTTCCTCGCCGGCGTTCACCACGACAATCGCAAAGTCAGCCATGGGGGTACAAGGAGATGTAAATAAGCGTCTCGTAAGCGTCACGTTATTATATCATTATACATGGGATCCCTTATTCGTTACATCACAGTGATCACACCCCGCTATTACATCCGCATCACAACAGCCCCGACACCGACAATCCCCACAACTAACACCCACCTCACACCCAACCTCGCCACCCCCGCCGTGGCCACGCCCGTCGTCGTACCGGGCGGCCCGCTCGTAGCCCCCGGCACCGTCGGCACCGTCGGGCCGGCGGTGATGGTGCCCGTCGGCAACGGCGCTATCCTCGTAGTCGTCGGCAACGGTGTCGTCCTCGTCGTCGCCGTTGGCTCGACCAGCACCCCCGTCAACGGCGGCACGGCATACGGCGGATCAAACAACCCAAACTGCCCGCACGCATTGCACGGATACGCCCACGAGCTGACCTCGCGCGGCGCCGCCAGCACGGGGTTGCACCTCGCGTCCACCATGGTCGCGATGGCGGTCGGGTCGGCCGTTTGGGGACAGTCGGTGCCCAGGTCGGCGAGCGTGAGTTGGCGGGTCGCGTTGGAGCCGTAGATGATGGTGGAGACTTGGTGCAGGGGGAGGCCGAGCATCCAGGCTGCGGTGGAGGGGCCGGTGGGCTGGCCCAGCGTGTTGATGCCGCGGGCGGCGGGGATGAACATGTAGACCGAGGGGGAGGTGAAGGTGTAGGAGAGGGTGGGGTCGACGTAGGTTTGGGGGTACGTGTAGGGCCGGTTGGTCGGCCAGAAGTAGAGGGTTACGGTTTCGGCTGAGACGGAGCAGGATTTGGGGCAAGGGTCGTACGTGGTGGAAAAGATGGTGCGGGTTGTGTAAGTGGTGGTGGGGAGGGTGATGGTTGTTGAATCTGTGTCTGTGACCGTTGTCGAGTCTGTATCTGTAGTTGTGACCGTTGTCGAGTCGGTCTCTGTAGTTGTGATCGTTGTCGAGTCGGTCTCTGTAGTTGTGACCGTCGTCGAGTCGGTGCCTGTAGTTGTGACCGTTGTCGAGTCGGTGTCTGTGGTTGTGACCGTTGTCGAGTCGGTGTCTGTGGTTGTGACCGTTGTCGAGTCGGTGTCTGTGGTTGTGACCGAGTCAGTGTCGGTGTTTGTAATCGTCGCCAGAGCAGTACTCGTGACGGAGACGGTGTAATGGAGAGTGACGGTCGTCGACTCGGTGAGGTAGGTCTTGACGATCTTTGTCTGGGTGTTGTAGATAGTAACATCGACGAGGTGGGTTTTCTCCACCGTCGTTGTCTCGTATATTGTTGTGGGAGCATAATGAACTGACGCTGTTATTAGCTCGCTACCCATGACATGCAAAAGAATCGATCGGAGCGAGACATACCTTCCTTTCCTCCTCCGTTGACACACCCGGCAAGCAGCCCAAGCGCTGCCAATGCCTTCACCGTAGACAGCATGATGGCGAGTTTGCCAATTAGGTTGGCACGAACGAGTAAACACAACGAATGTTAGGGCAGCTGCAACGAAAGAAAAGCTGAGACATCCCAACGACAGAAGCGGAGACGGTTTGCATTTAATTCTTTAGCTTTTTGTGTTGACGCGCCTTGCCACCCTCGTTCGTCGGCTCTCACAACTTGTTTTTGAGCTTTCATGCCTTTTCCGGGAATGATGCCTGCTGTCCCTGCAGGGCAACCTGGAAATAATGGCTTGGTAAGGCCAGACCTCTGGGCTGGGCCTCGAGAAGGATGGTTAGGTTTCCTTAAATGGAAATGTGGTGGAATTTGGCGGCGTCTCATTGGGCTGCCAAGTCTGATTGGATCAACAACTTGGGAGCTGGAGCTGCGGGGTGACGTCCCCGATTCCAAGTCTGCCCCTGATCGTTCCTGGTCGTCCCTGGTCTGGCCCCACGTCATGAGGTTGCATTCTGCTGCGCAGCATCTTGTGTTCACAACAGGACATGGCAGCCACCACTGACAGTGAACTTTTCAAAGACAACAAACACCATGTGGTGCCGACTCTCGTTTCTTTGCTCCACAACACATTGAGGTTGTCGCGCTATCCACTTTCTGCTCTCAGCCACGACAAGCAGCCGTTTTAGTAGTATTTTTGATGACTTCTCTCCAACGTAATTCCTCTAAATGCAATTTCCTGGGACTCGCAAATTTTGGGCACTTGCCCTCATCATTGGATTATCAAGATCCGAAGATGCACTAAAACCACTCGTGATTCCTGCGAGCCAGCACTTGTAAGGCCACCCTAGATCGCAAGCTTTGGGTGTGATGGTGCTGACATGATCATAGTGAGGGAAACGATGGGCCGTGGAGCACATTCGATGTCCGGGTGGGGACCCCAGAGCAATACCTCAGGGTGCTGATTTCAACGGCCTCGCCGCATGCACTCGTCGCGGTATCAGAGGGTTGCTCGGAGGCTGTGTTTGAAACCGCACCTCCAGATTGCGCCGTATCGAGAGGCAAGCTGTTCAGCCTCAATGACTCGTCAACTTGGCACGACTTTGGAATATTCGGGCTTGACGAAAATGGCATCGGTCTTGGTGGCAACCTCGGTTACGAACAAAGGGTCCAGTTTGGATTGGATAACTTGGGAATCGGCCTGAATGGGCCAAGTTTCGAAAACCAGACGGTTGGGGGCATTGCGACCCCTGAGCCGTTCTACCTGTACGTGGAACTCTGATCCTCCATTCGTTCAGGCGTTGACGTTGACCTCATCAGTGGGGTATTCGGGCTCAACAACCAACCGTTGAACTTCACCACGTTGGGAAACCACCCATCTCCTTCGTTCCTTACGACACTAAAGGACCAGGAAAAAATACCAAGTCTGAGCTGGAGTTACACAGCCGGTGCCCAATACCGTGAGTGCACTCGACAAGATTGGGATAACAGCGGAACCTCTCCTGACAGTTTGGTAGGCCTCAAACAAGTCTACGGGCAACTCATCCTCTCGGGCTATGACGCGTCGCGATTCCAAGAAAACGCAGTCTCTTTCACCATGGCAGAGGACATAACCAGGGACCTTGTCGTCGTCCTTCAGTCCATCAGCTATAGCGGATCCCGATCCGCCACCTTGCTCTCCAACCCCATTAGCATCATGATAGACTCGACCGACCCGAGCATCTGGCTTCCAGAAGAAGCGTGCAATGCGTTCGAGGAAGCCTTCGGGTTGACGTTGGATGAGGAGTCCGGCCTGTATCTGGTCAACGACACACACCGAAACAAGCTCCTCGACTCAAGCGCCGAAGTCTCGTTCCGGCTCTCCGATGTCCAATCAGGAGGAGAAACCGTCACGGTAGTCCTCCCCTACGCCGCATTCGACCTCACAGCTGAGCCGCCCCTCGTCAAGAGCACAAGCCACTACTTCCCCTTGAAACGCGCAAGCAATTCGACTCAGTTCACCCTCGGCCGCACATTCCTCCAAGAAGCGTAAGTCCCACCCCCATCCCTCGACAGCAGCTCCCTGACCCGACCCAGCTACCTCTCCGCCGACTACGAACGCAAAGTCTTTAACATCTCCGCCTGCGTCTGGAACCAAGGCGCCAGCGAGGCCATCATCACCATCCCTTCTCTTGGTGGCTCCTCCCCCTCCCCACCCTCCTCCCCTTCCTCCCCCTCCCCCTCCTCCCGCGGCCGCAACCTCTCGGGCGGCGCCATAGCCGGCATCGTTATCGGCTCCACCCTAGGCCTCCTCCTCTTCGCAGGAACAATAGCCATATTCATCCTCCGCCAACGCCGCAAGTGGATCGGCCACGGCTTTGCCGTCTCCGCGCAGGGCCCAAAACCCTCCCCATCTGTCCTCGAGGGGCCGGTGTTCCGCACCTCCTCCCGACGTGGCTCCACGCCGGATGGCTCGGTGCCCTTCTCGGCGGATGACGTCTCGGCGAGTAGATCGCGGTCGACGATGGAGCAGACGGGACCGGGGCCGGGGCCGGGGCCGGGTGTGCTGGGGGAGAGTGTGGCGCGGGGCTCGACGGTGGAGTTGGACGGGCGGGATACGGCGGTTCGGCCGAGTGCCGAGTTGGATGGACAGGAGGTGTCGGGGGTGAAGCCTTTGCCGGCGGTGGCGGAGAATCCGAGTGGGGTTTTTGAGCTGCCGGGGAGTGGTGTGGGGGGTGTTGGTGCACCTCGGGGTGAGCAGGGGACGGGGGATAGAGTGTCGGCCCTGGTGGGAGGTGGGAGGGGGGACGGATCGCCGCCGTCGCCGCTCACGGCTACGTGGCTGAGGGACAGTGTGGGGGAGGGGGTTTCGCCCCCCGATAGTCCGGCTTATAAGAGGGGTGGACGGCCGTTTTGAATTTGATTGAGATTGTCGTTAGTCATGTCTATTCTGGCCGTCGAACGTCCCGACTCGGCCGTCACGATTGGCACGGGTGTACAGCGAAAAGGGCTCGACGTGGCTGACACAGAGGAACCTTGTCCATCATGTAAAAGAGTTACCAAGGTTGGAGTCCTCGAGGCTTGAGGATGCCATCCAAATCAACTACGCCAACGACAACTTACGTTGAGCATGAGCGTGTACGATGGGAAAAAGCCATCAGATCCAGCCGAATTCGCCCAGCCTATCTTCTGGGCAGGTGGCTCACTCTATCCGCCTACAAGACGACATATCGGCGACTCCCACGCCCTCCTCCACCTTGGAAAACACAAATCCATAAATCGGCATCGCTGCTAACGCAGACGAAATGTGATGAAGTGTCGGCAAGCTCTCCCAATCCCCCTCCTCAAACGTTACCTTTGGCTGATGCGCCCAAGCCAGCGACCGCACCGTCTGCTGCGCGACCCTCGCCTCCTCCGCATGGGGGATTACACAGGCGTACTCTACGTCGGCCTTTCCCGGCTCGCCCGTGGCGGGGACGTACTTGTAGGTCAGCAGGCCGTAGTCCTGCGCGGCCGCATCCGCCGGCATCTCTTTGAGGCTCTCTGGCGGAACCGATGATAGATCATCGAGCCGGATGTTGAGGAATTCCGCGCCGCGCCAGGAGAGCCGCGCGCTGTAGGAGTCCGTCTTGTTGTCGACGTCAATGTCGCAGTAGACCTTGTTCATGCCGAGCTCGTCGCGGCCGGAGATGATGGGGTCCGCCAGGTTTTCAAACATGGCTGGGAGATAGGTGCCGTACACGGCTGTGCCATCTCGCCTACCGTACTCGACGTCGTGCAGGTAGACGCCAAAGTGGGTGTAGCCACGGCCGCCGAGCCAGGACATGTTTCCCACCGTGGTAACCAAGATGCTTGCGTACGCGATCGTGGCGGGGCTCCGAAAGCGGAATGACGGCGTAGGTAGGAAGGACTGCAGGTAGGTCCGGGAGGTCTTGAACATGATGGAGGCTTTGAGGAACGTGCGCTCGGCGTGGCTCCCGTAAGGGTTCCCGAAGCCATCCTGGCGCGGCCCGGGGCACGCTCCGAACGAGATGGGCATTCTCCGGAATGCGGGGGGCCGCTTAGACCAGAGCCATGTTGCAAAAGCCGCTGCGGAATTATCGAGCTCGTCGAAGCCGAAGGTGTAGTCTGCTCTCTCTCCAAGTTAGCCGCGGTGCCGTGATTCATGCGCGAGCTCCCCCCCCCCCTTCCCCCCCGTCACTCACTCACCGTCCATTGCGTCCGCACCAGCCCCATTCTGCTCAGCGTCCTGTAGCTGGTGAGCTCGGTCGTACCGAATCTTCTCGTAGAGCTTAAGAAGGTCCGGGACATCGTCCGGGGCAGTCCCCGCTGGGAGAACGGTCGCTAGCGCCGCCGAGTCTTCTATGGCTTGGGCGGTGCCTTGTCCATGAACTGGAGAACATCAGCCGTTGGAAGCGCGGTGGGGAGGAGGTGGACCAACACGAAGGGAATGGATGGGCGGCATCTCCGAGAAGGGCGAGCTTGCCGTTGACCCACGACGGTAGCTTCTCCATGCCTAGCAGCGGCTGGGCTTTGAGCTGGGCGGGATGGACTTTACGGACTAGCTGCTTTACGGCCGGGTCAAAGCCTCGAAGTAGCTCCAGAACGGGATCGAAAGACTCTAGCTTGTTCCCCTCTGCACAACGCACTCGAGGTGTTAGCAGCCATCGTGAACCTCGGTTGCCCAGCGAGGATTGGTCAACTCGTACCGGATAAGGACTCGGCGTCAAGACACACCAGGGTGAAATATAACGCCTCATCACCGCCGAGGTTGTACATGTCGACTCTCAGGCCGTCGTCACCGTGCCATGTCGTGACGGTGTGGTGGCGGTCTAGTAGTGGACGAGTTGTGGGATCATTCAGCACGACGTCTCTAGGAATTGTAAAGTCAAAAGCTAACCCCCCAGATCCCAAACGATGTGTGTTTCCCTGGCCAATTGCCTCTCTCGTCTCGGACTTTGGCGCCGATCAGTAAACTCTCGTTCGGGGCTACGGCATGCAAGCCGGCGCGAGGGCTGCTGGTGGTACTTACGTGTATACCGTCAGCGCCAATAATCACATCAAAAGTCGCCGGCGTCTCAGGCCGGAACGCAAGGCAGCCGGCCACGGAATCAAGGCTTACAGCCCCCACCGTGGCGCACACGGTCACAGGGATTCCTAGCCCGTCCTCCGCTGTTGCGATTTCCCGAAGCCTCTCGGAGAGACGAGCTCTAGGGACCAGGTGCCACGGATGCTGCCATCGCTTGTTGAGGACGGAGAAGTCTTTACAACGTCTCTCATCCCCGGCCGCTCCGAGCTCAGCCAGACTGAGCATCTCGCTTCCCCCGAATGTTTCAGCGCAAAGGCCCCACCGACGGATTAGGCCGTTCGAGTTAGGACCGAGGTTGACCAAGGCGCTCCCCCCCCGACCATGATCAGGTCGTTCGTAGAGCTTGCGTTACGTCCCTCAGCGTGAATCCACGGCAACCAAGGGGGGGAATAAACCAACCTCGACTTTGTGGCCCTGAAGGCGGAGGGCGACCGCCACGGACAGACCACCCACTCCCGCGCCGACGACAGCAATCTTTAGAGGACTGGGGTATCGCTGGGCCAGCAGATTGCGCGCCGGCCATGCCCCAGGATTCAGAACTGCGCTGGCAGCCGACATGGTCTGGGTGATGACCCGTCAAACGGTAGGTGTATGGTGAATAGGAAACGCGAGGTTGGGACGGAGCAAGCTATCGGAACCCAGAGTTCAGGTAAAGTCAACCTGGATACATACTAGATCCGTCCGCCGCTCGGGTGAACAATATCCCATAGGACTCGGACCGTGGCCATCGAGATCGGTGAAGCAAAGGACACGGCAAGGCAACATCGATAACCATATACACAAGGGGATCAAGTAAGCGTTCTGCAGCAATGCCAGCCGTCACGCCACACGAGTCGTGGGACGGTGTGGGAGAAGGGGAATGGGCCGGGGGGAGCCTGGGCGCAGCAATAGAAAGACTCTGCTCTCGGCTGCGCACATTACACTGCACTGTCGCATACAATCAGACCATCACAGACGCGCTCCTGCACTGCAGTTAGTCATCACCCCCGCTTCCCCGCGTCAGCCCCTAGATGGGGGAATGGGGGACAAGGGCGGGAGGGGCCTCTCGGTCGTGTCGTAGTGAGGCGGGCTGTTATTCAATTGGCTGTGTATAAGTCCTCTCTAGGTATATAACCCACGAACCTCACGAGCACAGGGCCCACACCCCTGGGTCCGTCATTCAGGCTGACCACGCCGTGTTTCAGTTCACCATGGCAGAACCCCCCAAATACCCCTGGAAGGACAACGACCTCCGCCCTATCCAGCGCGTCATCACCGACTACGACAGCGAGGGCAAGTCTGTCTTCTCGTCGGCGATCCCAGAAGACCTTCCGGGCAGAACGGCCGGCGTGCCGGCTCCGTTCAGACTCGGGTACTGCACGAACCGGACGCCCGTCTCGCTCGCTGGCGGCGGCGACATCAAGACGTATGCGAACTACCTGCAGAACCCTCCCGGGCTCGTCATCCCCGGTAGGTCTCCGCTCCACCCCTTCTGTGGCAGCAAAGCAGCAAAAGGGGTGTCTGCTGACGCGAGCTCTCTTTTGTTGTAACAGGCGGCACCGTAGCCCGGTACGTCGACATGCCCCCCGGGGCGAGCAGCCCGATGCACCGCACCGTCAGCCTCGACTACGGCGTCGTGGTGGAGGGCGAGATGGAGCTAGTGCTCGACTCGGGCGAGACTCGGTTGCTGCGGCGCGGCGACCTAGCCGTGCAGCGCGGCACCATGCACGTGTGGCGCAATGCGAGCGCCACCGAGTGGGCGCGCATGCTGTATTTCCTGCAGGAGAGCGAGGCGCTCGAGGTGCCGGGGGCCGGGGGGAAGCTGGGGGAGGACAATGGGGGAATACTAGCGAGTGGACGTGAGCGTGAGGATTGATAGTTGAAATGCGATTTTTTCCCCTGTCCTTCTAGTCTTTCAGCTTACTGTCAGGTTTTGGGAAATAGGGGGAGAATACCGAAGCAGGAGCCCCTAGGCCATAACAAGCGGTATTATTACAGTAGTTAACCTTAGCTAAAAAGTATGACTTATTACTCTAATAAGCCTAACTATTTATAGCCACTCTGGCCGTAGGCTAGAGAGGTGCAACAAGCAATATAATCACACAATTGCAACCCCCGCCAAAAGTGCAGTGCTTCTGACAGCCACACCCCAGCCCTACTTTGGCTAGCCTATGTCATATTATACGTAAAGTTATCCATAGGGCAAAGGAGCTAATATTATATTGCTAGCGAGCCATAATACTATCTAAGACCTAACGAGGCCATATTTAGGCGATTGACCTAAAGATGAACTTACTAACCCTAGGAATAATAATAAAGAGACCATTCCTAGACTTAATAGCAGCAGACTAGATGTCTGAAATTATATTCCCTACCCGAAACCTCGTAGCCACGTAACCATGAGCGGATAGGACCTGTAGCCGCCGCTGCCCAGCTAAGAATGGCGGTACCTAGTCGCGACTAAGACCGGTACCGTGCTCTTCCATATCCCAGTGACCGGTTAGATAAGCGAGACGTACTTCGAGTAGTGAAACAACCTAGCCACGTCCAAACACCCGCCCCTGATCTGCCTACACGGCGGGCCCGGCATCATCCACGATTACCTCCCCCCCCTCTCGCTCCTCCACGCCGACTACGACATCCCCATCACTATTATATATGACCAGGTCAGCTGCGGCAAGAGCACGCGGCTCCGGGACTGGCATAGATACGCCGCATTCTGGACGCCCGCCCTCTTCGCCGCCGAGCTGGCTAACCTCATCGACGCCCACTACCCCGCCACCGCCCAGTCGCCCGGCCTACATAAGCTCGTACTCTGCGACAATCCTACCGACATGGCCACGTGGGTCGGTGTCACCGAGGCGCTGCGCGGGGGGGCTGCCGCCCACGGTTAGCCGGGTGTTGGATATATGTAAGAGGGAGGGGAGGGCCGAGGCGCCTTCCAAGAGTAGTCGGCGAAGTAATATAGAGAGCCGTCGATGTGACCGACGGGGCAATCGTAATTCCGCCGGCTGCATCGGAAACACGGCAGTACGTGTGTCAGAGCGTAACGGAGCTAAGGGCTCAGCTTTCTGAGAGGGACCTCCTTATCATCGCGGAAGTACAAGCCGACTTTCCAGTGCCCCGGGACATGGTAACGTGAAAAGTAGTTGAAGGATTGATCTTTCTGCCCTCGACATATTGGCTTTAGTATATCCTTGAAGTGATTGAGGTCAACCGTAAGCTCCGGCGGCTGGCACCAGCCAGTCCCCATAGATTCCCGGCGTAGGATGTCGATGAGAGTAGCGAGATCGTAAGCGGTAAGTTTCCAAACGGGCTCGCAGCGACGGGTGATAACGATTTGATTTCTAAGTAGGACAGAGCCGTCGACGACTTTGGCTTTATACTCTCGGTATACCATGTAGCCGTCCTCGGGCTAGATTGTAGAATAGTTGATACCACTAAGTATTGAGAGAGCGTCCAAGCCACAGCGGTGCCACATCGAGGCCGCGCGGATGAGTGGTTGTGTAATCAGGACTGAGAGTACGCCAGCTGGCTCGCGTAACGCGCCGCAGCCTCGACTAGCTGTCCAAAAAGGACTGTGTAACTTTCGACAGTAATCGTACCGTGTGAGAAGTAGAGTATCGCGCTTAAGTAGGGTGAGGAGTGATATACGTGGCGACAGGCCATCTTCGTCCTTGTTATCTACCACGACGTTGTCGGTACCACGACCGATCCCTCCTATAATCGTCATCATAATATGGCTTGTTAAAGCGAGGGCGATATGTGACTCGACCGGAAGGTGGCTACAGATGAGAAGAACTAGCTCGGTAGCAATGTATTCGAGCTAGGAACTCGACATGGGGTTCTGCTAGGGATCGGAGTGAGTCGGCATCCAAGTATCAATACTTACTGTCGGCCGTGGGTGATTAATTAGGGTGAGCTTACCAGAAGTGCCGATGAGTGCTTAGTAGCAGACGGTACCTGTAAGCTACCTACGGCACGGAGTTGCCTTGGTTTTTTCTTCCGTGGCGGCATTGTGCCCGTGAAAGAATCGGTTTCGCTGTGACTTTTGTTGCGTTGCTTGCGTGCCAAAGAAAGCACTAACGGGCGGCCCAATCTTAAGCGCTGGTCTGGTCTGGTTTAGTAAAAGAAAAGGAAGAGGGGTAATTAGTCCTTGGAGTGGGCAAAAGACATTCGGCTGGCCTAAGCTAGGGCCACCTACAGCGCGGGTAGCTCAAGCTGACAGTGAATGGTGGTGCGTCCAGTACTAACTATCCCGTGTTAAGTTTGCCCTAATCCGGACCTCTCTCATCAACTTGTGTTGGAGGGACCCCCCGATGTTATCCCGCCATTACTCCACGGTTGGCCCGCCACTAGCGTGCAGCCAGTTCCTTCTGAAATCTCTGCATCGATCTTACACTCGGGCCATGATCAACGACCCTATTACTCCGTTGTTCATCCACCCTCGAGAAGTGATCAAGGAGTCGCCAGACTTGACGGCGATAACTGTCGTTGGCAAGAGTCACAAGGAGATAAGGTCCATTGTCCTGGACTGGGAAGATAGGGACGATAATAACTATGGAGTGGATGGGACTTTATAGGACGATGGGAGTACTGAGGATAATCAGATAACGATTGGCGGTAAGAGACTAAGGAATACTATAATACGGTGATGCAGATAGATTCTGGAGAAATGATATTATGTATCTACGCATTCCAGTAGCACCTACAACACGGTCGCATGTCTCCTGTAGGGGGCTGTGACATGGAGGGCTGTTTCTTCATTACCTTCTTCATCGCCTGGCGATCTCGCCGTGATGTCGGCACCATTGTCCAGAAGAACCATGACCACTTCTAAATGTCCCTTTGCAGCTGGTGAGTAAAGTGGTATTTTCCAGTTCTTCCCTCCCTATATCTCGGCACCGTACTTCAGAAGCAGTAACACTGCCTCCCTCTGGCCGTACCGTGCTACCAATTACATCTTTACGCTCTCATCTTTTACTACCTCTCGTTGATATTGCCGTCGTCAGTCCCTACTAACTATACTACCCTCGCCCTTTTCACTTGGTTAGTGTGAGCCTGAATGTTCAGGCTCTGGCACGCGACGTGTTCCCGATGAGTTGGCGTCGGCCAGCGGGCGTCAGCATCGCCGAACGAAGACGGAGAGCCGAAGAATTGAAGAAGCGTCTTGATGAGACCCCACTCGTGACGAGCCGTCCGATCTCGTTAAAGGAGGAGGGCACTAGAGAAGGCGCGTGGAAAGAATGGCTGAGGTAGGCACACAGGGTTTCTCGCCTTGATCTCCCTCCCCAGCTAACGACAAGGCATCCAGGTTCGCTCGGGATGTCCTTCAGATCGATGATGCCAGCCAGCCCTGCCTAGACTTGTGCATGGACAAGGAGGACGCAAAAAACACCATGGTCGTCTTCCTCGAGGACCACTACCATGGGCCTGTGATTTCTCAGCAGTTGCTTTGTGGCACTGCTAGTTAGGATCTGTAGACCTATTGCTCTTATTAGCCTAGACTGCTAGATCCACAGGCCCTGTGGGCCTGAACTTTTGGATCTGCAGGCCCTGCGGGCCTGGCTTGTGACGTAGTGGCTGGCAAGTGGTGCGGGAAGTTCCTGTTCTGTGCCAGAGCCTCAGTGCTCTGTTGTTTCTGCTGTCGGCCTTGACCTTCAGAGCATGCACAAACGCAGGAGGAGCAGCAACGTATACAAGACTATGTGGGAACACCTGAGCGTTTGTCGCTGCTACGGGGCGCATGTCTTACCCGCGACCGTCATCGATGCGTCATCACTCGAACCTTCGACAGCAAGGAGATGAGCGTACGGTCCCGCCAACCCCCCGCCAGAGACGACGACGGAAATTCGCTCGATATTAGCGACCAATATGGAGATCTCAACGTGGCGCATATATTTCCCCATGCTCTAACAAAGGAAGATGGTGGTGAATTGGTTTGATGCCTCCTTTTTAATCTTAACGAGATATAAGCTGATTCAGAGAAGAACGAATCGAAAAAAAGCTGCGATCGCAATCCTCAACATGTTTGACATTGGCGTGATCGAAGGTACCAATATCAACCGGCCACGTAACGCTATTACCCTTAGCCTCGAGATACATCGGCGTTTCGGGCACTTCGATATCTTCTTCGAGCGTGTGGCAGACGCTCCCCCACATACCTATCGTATCCACACGTTTCTCCCTTGGCTGGCAAACTTTCCTATTACAAGGACATTATTCATATACCCATCGATCGACCCCCCGTCCGAACGACTTTCTCGCGCTTCACTCTGCCATCGGTCACATACTCCACCTCTCAGGTGCGGGGAATTATATCCAGGCCATCCTTGACGACATGGAGAATGGAGTGGTATAGCAGGACTGATCGACGCAGCTGGGCGTTCTAGTGAACCTCGCCTTACGAATGAGGGGATAGGGCTCCGGAACTTGATCCGAGTTCACAACTAGGCGTCGAGATCTCCAAGTTTGACCCAGCTCAAAGCTGCCTTCGCGTATCCTAACCAATGGCGACAATACCGCACTCAAGTTCAGACGCCCAACGTAACGCAAGGCAGCTGGGCTTTGGGTGCCGAGATCAACCTAGAACAATGCCGCATGCTCACCGAAAGGCCACCGGGTGGCTTCAAATCTCCTCCAGGGTCAATGAGAGCCCGTCTAGACGGACCCACTCAGGTGTCTGTGGAATATATGTGTCGCTGCAGATCCCCAGCGAGTCCTGGACCCAATCGACCACGGCCTCCTCGAAGGCGGAGATGTTGGAGAGGCCGGGGAGGATCTTAAGGGTGAAGAGTACCAGGCAGAAGGTGGCGGGTCCGGCCGAGCCGGAAAGGCTCTAGACGTTGGCGGCGATGACGAGAGCATGGCGAACAAGGAGCCCTATGACCCCTTTTTCTGGTATGACAGCACGAAGTTTCTGAAACGGCGAGCCGTAGAGGGGCAGTGGGATGCCGTACGAGGCCTGTTCCACTTCCGAGATGAGGACGGGCAGGCCGTGTACGTCGAGAAGCACATGACAATCTACGATGAGGGGTTTGAAGGCTGGGGGTATTTCTATGGCAACAAATGGGTCCCGGCGCATCTGGACCGCAGAGTTGCGGGTGAGTTGAGCACAAGGAAAGATAAGAGGAGGCAGATGCAGTGAGAATTCAGAGTGCCTATCTCGGGCGTGCCGTTAGCAGATTGCTGTGAACCATTCTAGTCGTCTTTGAGCTCGCCTCTCTTGTTAGGCAATCTTTACGAGACTGGTGGATGAGATAGACACAGCCATCCCGGATCGTAATGAATGAATGAGCCGCACATCTCCACTACTTTCGTGGGTGTGTTAGGCGGTTCAGTTACAAATCTAGCGAGAGCGAGAGGGCGGGCTGCCTCGCTACGGCTGGGGGTCAGCCTCTGCAAGAAGCCCTTGATAAGAAAGCATCCGGCCCTCGATACCGTGATCCCAGGTCACTTTCCCCATCTTATCGATATCCTCGTCAGAAAGAAGCCTCTTCCGGCCGCGTGTCTCATTAACAAAGGGGTTATTGTGGAAAGTACGCTCGAAATCCTTCAGGACTTCATACCCACGCGTTTTGCTTACGTGGTTGGATCGGAAGAGGCCGTTGTTATAGAAAGGGATGCCGTAATGGCATTCCTAATACCGGGCAGATTGGTAGGCGCCTTAAAGCCTGGCCTTCTTCGGTGTTCGGTGGTATTAAAAACCCATTGTAAATAGAGATTTAGATTTTCAAGCACGTATCATAAAGTCATGAATAGCTTCAAGATTGACTGAGGGAGAGAAAAAGTTGGAATATGGTTCAAAAAGTTGGTCATGGGGAGTAATTTTTTATGCAGGAAGCCGATCGCTAACCCCTTTTAGTATGAGCCACGTCATTTGCAGTCCCTGTTTTTTTGTCACCCACTTGCTTAGGTTCGTTCGAGTAGGGTCACAGACTTCTGACGCCGCCACAACGTTAGCTTCGGCCGATCTCGAAGGTCCTAGAATACCACGACGGCTATAACTTAACGGCGCCTCACGGACCCTTCCTGTGGCACGCTATAATTAGAAAATATAGGAGGAGCAAAGAAGAGAAGACGAGTGTGGAAATGAGCGCGGAAATGAATGGGTTGTTTTATAGCTTCGACTACAGTAGCTTTACCACCACTTCATGCCCGCTCGCAGCAGCCCTGTGTAGTGGTGTCCCTCTGTAGTGGTGTCTTTCCATCCCCATCCTTCGCCTCGATAGCTGCGCCCTTCTCTAGCAGTAGCCTCACCACCGCTTCTTGCCAATTCGCAGCAGCCCTATATAGTGGTGTCCGTCCAACCCCATCCTTTGCCTCGATAGCTACGTCCTTCTTCAGCAGCAGCCTCACCACCGCTTCCCGCCCGTTCGTAGCAGCCCGGTATAGTAATGTCCCTTCATCCCTATCCTTCGCCTTAATAGCTACGTCCTTCTCCAATAACAGCCTCACTACCGCTTCCTACTTAATCCTAGTAGCCTAGTATAATACAGTGTGCTGAATGGTACGTTGATCTCTTAAAAGCTTGGGAATTGACATTGTAACCAAATTTTTAAGGTGAGCAGCTCCTGGTGCATGCATGCAAGAAGTGGAGGCTGCTGGGTTGCACGTGTTTCCGTATCTCGGAGTGGGAGAAGCTTGGGTGCTGTGGCATTCATTTTTGGATGCCTGGGCAGAGATTTCAGGACATCCCCGCACTCGCACTGCAACCCTATGTGGCGGAATATGCAAGCAATCACCTAACGCCAATAGAGCACTTTCCGAGAATTCGACCA
This sequence comes from Lasiosphaeris hirsuta, assembly GCA_030549175.1. Taxonomy (NCBI): domain Eukaryota; kingdom Fungi; phylum Ascomycota; class Sordariomycetes; order Sordariales; family Lasiosphaeriaceae; genus Lasiosphaeris; species Lasiosphaeris hirsuta. The sequence goes on from JAUKUA010000001.1 coordinate 8,637,490, forward strand.
CGCTGAGGGCAAGCGATGTTGGGGAAGGAGGAAAGGCCAGATTGAGCAATTCTGCCTAGTGATACCTTCGAAAATGTGCCAGTTAAACGCGATGAAGGCGGCGAGTATAAGACAGAAGGTGTTGATGACGAGAACAATACCGCACAGGATCCAAAAGGAGATGCGCTTCTGGAACGGAGAAGACTCCCGGGAATAAATTGGGCGGTCATTCTGTCGTTGTGGGTTTTGGAACGGGAAGAGTGGCAAAAACCGGAACTTCGTTTGTTGAAAAGAAAACGGTGGCAAGAGCTGGCCTCGTTGTTGGGCCGGAGAGGGAAAATGGACTCCGTTTCTGAACCCCAAAACATCGAGTATCGGAACCTCCTTTTCTCCTAGAGAGTCTTAGTGAGGGCCAGACTAGTAGTTGGATCGGTGACGACCAGCGAATCCCTGGTGTTGTATGTTTGATTTTTTTGGGGATCTTTTTGCTCCATACCTACCCCTTTTCCGTGTTATGTCTTAGTAAAAGACAAAGCGAGCAGGATCCGACCTCTCAAGCATGGAAAATAATTCTCCAGCCATCAAACCTTGGACAAAGCTATCCCCTAATAGCCGATAACCCCTAGAAGTCGAGCGCACAACGAACGGAATCCTCGAAGGGATCAAGACCACGATCCTGTCACCCGGCTTCGCCGTCGCCGGCACCCACGCCATCCTCCCTTCCTTGGTTCCGGCAAAGACCCTGCCCTTTGAATACTTGTCGAACCGCGAGGCAAAGTCCTTACACACCTTGGCTGCCTCGGCAAGCTGGCTCACAAGCCCGTCATAGCCGGGGTCGTGAGTGCCATGCTGGACGCGCTTTACATGAGAATTGTGGACTTTTGGATAAATCCTGATCATGTCGTGAAATTCCTTGTACGAAGCCTCGAGCTCGGCAAACTCTTCTCTCTCTGAGGGAATATCCGGTATGAAGGCCAGCATGCGCGCATAGGCAGCGTCTGAATATCCGCTGAGCGATTTCACCGTCCGCTGCGCCCGACCCTCCCATGTCTCGAGATCGTGGGCGACTTGTTGGAATACTTCTGGGGGAAAGGCCGAACTGCTCATGGCCCATGAGTACGGGGCATCCTCTATAACGGACGAGATGGTGTCAAGGAAGACACCCCGGAGGTGGAGACTCTATTATACCAAGACGTCAGATTAGAGGTACTAGCAGTAACTACCAGAATAAGGGGTCAATAGTAAACAAAACTCACCTCATCGTCCCCAAACTCCATCGGAATGCTCGCCAAACTAAACCCCGACCCAAATTGAATCGGATGCAACAGCGTCGCCAGCGGCTGGAAATGGCCACTCCACCGCTGATCAAAGCGCGTCAGCTCGGGCACCCACGAGGGCAGCCCCAGGTCGGGCGCGTCGGAATCATTGACCTCGAACGGCCGCACATAACTCAGAATATCCAAAAACCCTCCGTCCCCCCTATCCCTCCCCCTCAGCGCATTCTTAGCCAGATTCACATGTACCTCCCGCACCCCCAGCGCGTAATCAACAAACTCGGCATCCACATCCGACGCCAGCCCGACCAGGGCAAAGACACGATCCCTCGGATCCGTCGCCAAAAAGTCAAACGTCTCATGCACCACCTCATGCAGCTTCATCCGAGAAGCCTGATGCCGCACCCCCAGCGCCGCAAACGACGCAGCCGGCAGCTGCACGGGCTGCGGGATATCGAGGGCGCGGTCCCACGGCGCCATGGCGATGCCGAGGCTGCGCGACGGCCGCAGCGCGAGGGCGGCGCGGAACAGGATCTCGGGCTGGGTGACGCACTCGCCGCACCAGACGAGCGCGGTCTTTGACAGCAGGTACTCCTGCACGACCCAGATGCGCCCGAACCAGGGCTTCATCAGGACGTGCCAGATCTGGGTCCACGTCAGGGCGCCGTCGAGGCGGTTCGCCGCGACGTGCGCCTGCACGGCGTGGTAGACGGATGTGCTCAGCTCGTCGGGCGAGGCGAAGTCGTGGGATTGGATGGCGGCGTCGATGCTGCGGATCAGCGAGAGCCCCTCGAGCACGTCGTCGTTGGGGCCCAGCCAGATGGTCGTGTTGTGTGCCCTCGAGTAGATCTCGCGCATCAGCCGCACCTGGGCCGTCTTCTCTGTCTCGTCGCCTTGGTTGATGCAGATGGCGTCGATCCAGAGGAGGCGGCCGTCGCGGAACGTGTCGAACTGGCGGAGCTGGAGGAGGGCGGCGTGCAGGTTTTGCGTCACGGTTAGGCGCTTGCTGTCGCAGACGATGATTACGGGGTCGGCTGAGCTGCCCCAGACGTACGAGAGGGCTTCGAAGTCGGGAGGGTTATCGATCGAGTGGATTTGGACGGTGCATTCGATGGGTGACGACGCCGGGCCGGGGGCGAGTTTGAGAAGGCGGATGCATCGGGGCTGGAGCCGTTGGGTGTACGTGTAGGATTCCGAAAGGGGTGCGGGTTCTTCGTCACCGGTACCGATGAGGCCTTGGATGATGTCTTGAAGCATGTGTGCGAATGCCATGATTAAGTCTCGAGATGGATCTTGGATTATTCAAGTTCGTGTCGGCAAATAAGATAGGCATTGGAGCTGATAAGAAGAAATAGTAGTTTGGAATGAGAAACCAAGGTGAGGGGTATTTCAGCTACACACCGAGATATCGCAACACCACAGTGGAGTGACAGCTGATGACCCGAATCGGTGAAAGTGTGAAGATGGGTGGTTACATCGTGCTAAGAATAGAGTTTCGCAATCAATTAATTTGTCGATAAGAACGCCACCCTGATAATAGTTTGTTTCGTCTTTGGTCAGAAATTATGCACCTTGGCATCCCAGAACCTTGCGCTCAAAATTCATCTTCTCGTTGGTCAAGATAGCAAGATCGCATGACTCACCTTGGTTCATTCAGCATTTTCACTCTTGTATCAAACATCAGTCTGCTGACCCCACAAGATGGCAACCAACAAACCAACCTCTCAAATCCACGATGCCCGCAATACAGGAGACACCCTCTTCTGGGGCTGGCTCAGCGAATACCTCAACGCCATCCTCGGCATCGCTATCCTCGGCGGCCAAATCACATTCACCGTTATCGTCAGCGACATCTCCGATCCGCCCGATACGAGCGCCTTCTCCAAGGACACAGTCCGCTTCTTCATCGCCCTCAGCTGGCTCTTCTTCACCTCGAGTCTCGGCCTCGCCGTCTTGACAAAGGTACTCGTCGCGAGCGGGCCCTTATCGAGTTCGGGAGGTCCCATCATCGGACCAGCGCGGCGTGCATTTGTTGCTATATATTCCCTTCTCACTTTTCTGCTCAATTTGCTTCCCATCGCCGCTTTCATGTTGCTTGCCCTGGCCGTTGCCGCATATGTTCCTGGTGTTGGCTGGGCTGGGGTTGCCTTGACTGGCTTTTTCGGTATTCTGGTTCTGTTTCTCTGGTTTGCGTTGGATTCGGGTATCTGATTACATTCAAATTCGGTCTTGTGCAAAGCGAACTATCGCTTGCTGTATCAACTTGAAACATGTCTAGTTAGAAGACGTAGATGTGTTACTAGGTTACATATCTGCTCCCTACAATAACATACCAGTGCAGGATTACAGCCGGCGCAGTCTCATATTTGAAGGTTGGTTCTGAACCTCTCAAAAATGAACCAAGCTTACTGCCACGGGAGGGTATGAAGAGCAACCGGAGGAGAAGGCCAAACCTTAGACTGAACAGGAATGATGTGACACGAAGAGTTAAAAGTCCTTGATCTGGGGGTCAACGTCTGAATTCCTCGAACCGTCTTAATGCTACTCTGATCTTTCTCTCTGTCTTGGCCTAGATGCCCGAACTGCCTACGGAAAATACCCATAGGTCTCCTCAAAAGTCTCATCCTCCCCGAAGCAGACCCTGTACGACGTCTTGGCGTACCCCTCGGCCGCCGCCGCCAGCTCCGGCGCGGCCCCGGCGCGGCGATACGCGTTGCGCAGGAACATCCAGCAGTCGATGACATGGTCCACCATCAGCCCCCACTCCCTGACCTTCACCACCGCACCTGCACCTCCTCCCACGGCGGCACCGGCGGGCTGCGACGTCAAATCCCCGCCGGCAATGACGAACCCTACAGATTCCAGCGACGCCAGCGCCTGCCGGGCGCTCTCGACGGGACGCATCCGCTGCTCGTACGCCCGCGCAAGGAACAGCTGCAGCTCCGACACCGCCAGGCGGGGCGCCTAGGCTACGGTTCGTTTATACGTCGCGTTGAGCGCGTCGACGACGGCCGCGGCCTTTTTCACGGTTCCCCTACTGGGAATTCTCCCTTCTTAGTCCTACCCCTCTAGGGGCAGGATCAACGCGCGGAACTATGCCCGGAGGTCTCGCCTCTTTTACACCACGGTCGTCGGGCTATCTCGCAGGTCGCGGCAAATAGCGCACTTACACATGAACCCCCAGCTGCGGAGGAGCGGCCGCTGCTCCTCCAGGTATGGAACTGGGTCGGTGGAGGGCGGGTGGTACCAAAAGGTGAGTTCCGTGTCCACGGGCAGGTTGCGCGTAGCGCGCACCATCATCATGTCGCCAATGAAGGCGCGGTGGGCGTTGGAATCGCAGCTGTGGTTAATGTACGACGCGGTGGGCCAGACGCCGCACGAGTGGAATGCGCTTTTGGACTTGGACGTGGAGAGAGGCTCCGGGGCGGCGCGCAGGTATTCGTCGCGGGAGGTGAGGGGGCAGCCGAAGGAGTTGAGGGCGACGATGCGCCGAATGAGGAATCTGTAGGTAGGTAAGCAGGCGTTGACACTAGGTCAGCCTTCTGACACCAACGGTTGTACCTGGATCTTACTCACGAGTCAACAACAGGCTCTCCATCGACGGAATCTGCCTCGACAGGCTGATATGTCCCGTGATGGAGACCCGTCACCGCCGGAGCTAACGAGGGGTTGGTGTAGGCCCGGCGAATCGTCATGTTGATGAGCTCCGGCTGCGCGCCCATGGTGATCCTGTCCGTCGCCGTGTCCAACAGAATGGTCATGTCCTCGAGCTTGGCCTTGTCCGATTCGCCAACAAAGGCGTGGGCGAAGGCCTTTTCGCAAAGGAGCAGGTCACCAGCGGCGACGGCCTTGTTTGTGAACATACCGCGCCCGCCGGGGCTGATTCCCGACGGCTTGATGCAAACCGGGCCGATGTACGTCGCCCGGTCTAGATGGGGCGGCCGCAGTCTCGAGGCTTCGGCACGCAAGTCCTTGAAGTTATACCGACCGTAAGTCTGCTCGGCGAGTCGGCCGATAGCGAGGTCTAGCAGGTCTTTGGCAGCGCCATTGTTGGGATACGCGAGGCGGAGCGCTGTTATAACGTCGCAGCACTCGCGAAAGCACTGTAGGCCGTAGAGTGCTTGCGCTTTGCGGAACAGGGCTTTCTCGGGTGGCTTAGACGAAGTCGCTGCTGGCTCGACATCAGCGAGAGCGGCGTCGAAGGCCTTGGTCTTGAGGAAGGCCAGGGCGCGGTTGAGTAGGATGGTTTGGCGCTCCTCTGCCATTGGAGAGCAGTCCAGTGCTCGTGTGTATCTGAGTTGTGCATTAGCCAAAGTTCCATGGCATGAAATCTGGTGGCTTACGCAGCGATGGCAGCCCGGTACCGTGAAGCGTTGAAGGAGGCATTCCCTTTGGTCTTCCACGTTGTGGCCGTATCCCCCCGGAGCGAGGGCCGCTGCCAAATCTCCGGGATGCGTTTGTCATTAGCCGGCAGAAAGACGATGTCGGACACGTGGTCGACTCGGAGACCGTAGCCCCCACTAGAGGTAGCCTTGAAGTAGGGTTCCTTGACAATCACGACACCCCCTTCCACGAGAATGTCCTCGGGTGTCTCGCTCGCCTGCTCCTGATGGTAGACCTGCAGGAGAATAACGTCGCCTTTCTCGTCCTCGGCAATGGCTAGAACCGCCGTCATGCGGTCTTGGGGCGTCACGCATCGGAGCAGGAGATACTTGCCTCGATGATGTGTCTCCAGCACTAGGTCGCCGATAAGCACTTTGCTCAATTGTTGAACCGGTGTTACGCACGGTAGGTATGGCGGAGGAACGAACGAGGACGCCATGTAATAAAGATTCTTATCTCTTGTAATATTCTCCGCCACCTGGAGCCTGAAGTGGAGGATTGTCTCCCAGCGCGGCTTCCCCGGCGGCGGCTTCTGTCCTTTGCGGGACTGGGCATCTCGAAGGTTCAGCTGTTGTTTCTTTAAGAGCTCGAGGAACTGCGGGGTTTCGGAGACGTCGTGGGTGTCCATTATGGTTGAAAAGCGGTGACGGACGGCTGTTCGAGAACCAGAACACAAATCGAAGAGGGAGAAGCTGGGGGCAATTCGAATTCTCCCGTGGAAGGGGGCTGTAGGCCTCACTGCATGTAGCCGAGTTTTCATGCGCCTCTGTTCGTCCGCATTGGCTAATCCCGATGCCTGTGAAACATTGGGCAGGGCAAACATCTCATCCAGTCGACGCGTTTGTAGGCCGCCGATAAGAGCAACGACGCCGAAGGCATCGGTGCCTGGACACATCAATTTCAATCAGTCGGGGCCGAGTTTCAAAGGAAAGAGCTGATCCTAGGTTGTATAGCAGACAGCCATAGAGGTGTGGCAGTTGGAACTCACAACGAAGAGTTGGACAAAATAGTAATAATAAATTTAAAAGGGATAGTCATTAATGTACTTATAATTCCAGGTACTGCTATAGTCTATGAGAGGGTAACCTAGCTACGTTGATATGAGGATATAAAGACAATCGTTATTGAATTTAATAATCTCTAAGCTACAATATCTATGGGATTAGCTGTGGAATTGGAAAAAGTAAAGTAGATAGATTCTAGTGAAGAGATATTCTATTGTTTAGAGGAGCTTATAGACGTAGAAATCATATTATTCCGAGTGTTAAACACCTACAACATGTAAATAGCGGTGCATGCCAATACTAGCCCCTCCAGGCCCAGCAGTAGCTAGTCATGACTGTTATACTCGTTGCAGGGCATCAAAGTGGGATCAATCATATATTTAAAGTTGTCCGAGCCCTTCCAAAGGCAGAGGCTCGGAGAGCCCCCTTTTAAGGAGGCCCAATTACTTGCTAAGCCAGGTGTGCGGCTGGCACGTGCAGGGCACGTGTAGGGCTAGCACTGCGAAGAGAAACAACAGTGCGACGGGCCTCTGAAGCTGTTTGCAGGTGCGTAACACTAGGCCTTGGCACTGGATTTAAATTCGTCAAGGCAAATTAAGTTAAGCGCTGGTAACCATTACTCTTCGCTCGGAAAATGCACCATATAGTACATCGGCATAGTCCACTTAGGTGGAGCCCGCAAGGACCCCCGACAGGCATTTAGAGAAAGATTCATTCTGCTCGCAAAGATAAACCCGACATATCATTTGACAGGCGGCTCACCAAGCCCGACTTCCATGCGCCCTCAGCATTTCCTTTTTTAGTTTCAATCTGAAAATTCAGGTTTATTTACCCTCAAGCACTATTAGCAGCCTGACAGCTGGAATAAGGGAGATGCGCCAGCAACGGCTTCACCGCTATTTCCCCACCCTTCGTCAACCGAAGCCAGCGACGCTTCCAGCACCGCGGACCACGCTGCTCGATCTGCCCCCCCGTGTGCGGGCACTCATATACAGCCATGCCGGGCTGGTTCCTCTCGAGAATTCAGGAAAGGAACACCTCATTATGAACTATGGAGACATTGCCGGTGGGTATTGCCAGTACTCAGGCATCGCACGCGGCAGAGACGCGCGTCGGAATCGTGTTGAGCAGCGCCACGCCGAGGACGAAAGTATGGCGCTCGCACTATGCTGCATCCACTGCGGCGACATCGACATAAACCACGACCAACCGTGTAGCTATTGTCCCGGGCCCTGTTGTTTCTTCTGTCAGCTCGACGATCACGACGAAAACGAAACGACATACTATTATGGTGACCGCCCTCACCAGCTGTTCTCCGTGTGTTCACTACTGTACAAGGAGTGCACCCGGCTCTTCTACTCCCGAGTGGCGCTCGAGGTTATTTACACAGCCCCTGCGGGTTTCTCCTCTCTTCAACGTATGGGCCCGCTCGTCATCGCCTCGCTGCGAGACCTCACCATCCGCTTGAATCTATGTTTCTGCCTAGAAGGGCCGGCTTGTACCCGTCAGGACCATCGCATTCAGTCGTGTTATTCGGTCTGCAGGATCGGAGGCCACGACGAACCCCTTGGGAAACGGCCAGGAAGCCGCAATGATCGCTACGCAAGGCAACACCTCCGAGACGTGTGCATGCATCTAGGGCGTTTTGCCCCTGCCCACCAACTAAATCTCACTTTTGTCTGCGAGGTTGTGGACCATGGGCTCGCGGCCAAGTTAGCGGATGCTCTACAACAACTACCACCCCTGCGGTCTTGTACTATCTCTTTTTCTCGAGTCCCCGATCCATATCTACGGACGCTTGCTCAAGACACCCGGCTCAGGTTGACGGACCCAACGCATCGCTTCTCACGCCATTTTCGCTTACGCGATTTACCACGGGAAATACAGCTTCATGTGCTGCGCCACTCGGGTCTAATTGCGCCGTTCCACGTTTCCTTCGATCCCAGGGTGAACCAGCCAGCAGCAAAACGCTATGAGTGCGTATATGGCTATGAAATCGGAGAGTTTGAAACCATCCCTGTCATGTGCTGCTGCACACACGGGACGAGTGCCTCGTCGGCGGGGGCTTGCAGCCATTGGCGTTTCCCCAATGCCCTGTTTCTAGTCGACCGACAGATGGAGACAGACGCCCGGGCCATAATGTACTCGGAGAACTGCTGGGTAGTGAGGAAGTTGAATGCCCTCGTCGCTGCACTGGACTCCGGGTTGCCTCAATCACACCCAGGACCGCCACCGGCGGTGTCCAGGATGGGGGCTAACCTGGCGCAGTTTTTTTCGCGCCTGCGGCAGGTACAGATACTGCTCCCCCACCGGATCCCCTCCTCTGCGGAACTTCGCGATGCGTGGCTGGTTGGTGCTAGGCGACTGTTCGAAAAGTGCGTCCCAGAGAGGTTGAATCTGACACTATTACTACCTCACCCCACTCATAGGGCTGGAAATCTGGAACATTTTTTGTCATCCCAGCCGTGGAGAGACCAGAAGCTCGTGGTCGGGTGCATGTTGGCCGGTCTTCGAGAGCGGGGGAACTTGCAGAACCTTTCCGTTGGCTTCGAGAGAGACCACATTGACATGAGCGATGACGGGTATCCCTACAACGTTGAGTGTGGTGTTGGTGAGACCTTGGATCGTCTCGAAGCGCAGTTCGAAGACGCTTATATCCGCGAGACTAGGCCGTTGGCCGACACACGAGGCCCTGGGGCTCTGAGAATCCCTCCCAAGATCCACGCTTGTTTCCAGTCTAATAGAGGCTACGAGTGTCTAGTGTGCGGCCTTCTCCGTGGGAACAGCCGGGAGTGGGTTCACGATTATCAGCATTGCTTATTATCTTATCACGACTAAAAAAAAGTGGCCGGAAGGGCAGGCAGGTTTGCCACAAGGCAATATGCCTCCCAAATATAATCCAGGAAAATCGATAGGATAGTGGTAGTCAAGGTGGGGGGGGGGGGGCTCGAACGAAGATTCGGCACTGTGGGGTGTGCGGTAAGCCTGGCCAAAATGCACGTAGCTACTAGGAGGCTGTAGAATCATCGGATTCATCCGTTTCTTTCACAGTTATAGTTATTTCCTAGTGTGGTTGTGTTGTAATTGAGGGTGTGGTGAGGTGGTGGAAAGTGTTCAGCTCGCTGAAACGCACGTTACAGAAAATCCCTTGAACTCGTCGTCTATGGATCAGTAATCAGGGGATCTTGGGGAGTTGAGGCTGTATATTTGAGGGCATTAAGAGATGGCTCGTATCCAGTCTGCGTTGAAGCATTTCTATACAACTATAACATTGGTGGGTGATAAGGGACTTGAGAATCCCGAACCGTTATTACCGTTAGCTTAGATAATATCTCGGGATGGTGAACTGGTGTAGCAATGCCAGCAAACAAACAGAACCAAAAAACACAACTACCACACATAAAAGTGGTTTGATCCTCCTTCGATCGGAGGGGTATTGATTAGTGGTTCGCCAGATGTAGCCAAGTAGTGGGGTTGGCAGGGCGAGCCCACGTGACAATTTCCCAGCAATTAGCACACAGGCTAGAAGAAAGAATCGATTTGCCCAGCTCAGTATTTGGGGTTCTTCCTTTTTTCCGAGTAGTAGCAAGTATCCTTCCCAGCATCAGACCTGCAGACTCGAATTCCCCATCTCGGGTATGCGTCGTCTCTATATGCACCAAAGAACCTCATTAACACGAGAAATGCCAAGATGAAGCGGGGTGGGTAGGTACGAACCCGCTGACGGTGCCCAAGTTCCAAGACGAGTGCTTGCCATTGCAGCCCGTGTTGATGCTTTTCTTGGCCACCTTATCGAAGTCGTTTCCGGAAGTCTTTTTATAACCAAGCAGCTCAATGTAGACGTCGTGCTTACAGTCGTAGTCGCTCAGGCCGAACTTGACATTCTTAAGCGTGTGCACCGTCTTCCAGTCCCATTCGGCACTGCCTGTAACCCAGTCGCCGCCTGCATCGACGCGTACGTCAGGGCTGTCACGTACTTCGGGGGCAGCGAGTGTCGTGGAGAAGAAGAGAGGGAGGGACGAGATGATAGCGAGGAGCTTCATTGTGGATGGGTGCAATGAAAGTTGTAAGTGCAGTTTGTGTCTTTCTGTCCTGTATCGCAATTCTTTGAAAATGAGACAAAGCCTCAGGGTTCGATCCTAGGAAGACCTCGGAGTTTTTATAGACGTCGCTCAATCAACCCACTAACGAGTTCCTTCATCAGGTGCCCGGACGGTCAGTCAGTTTCTTAGAGACCAAAACCGCCACAATATCGCACGCATCAGTACTCTCGACATACCATCCCAGAGAGCCTTCAGATTGAATTGCAACATTGCAACCAACGCCTGGGCTTGCACACAAATAGCCATGATGTATGCGGACCAACCGAGCGTTCTCTAGGACTCCAAGGTTTCATTTCCGTAGCACCGCGCGACAGTGTGGAGGCTCAGCCTCGATCAAGCTTTCACCGATCATATGAGAAATCACACCTTCTCCGCAGCTGAACTGCAGGTTCCATCGGATGGCTAGGGTAAAAGGGGCGAAACAATCAATAAAAATTGCTGGGAGGTGGCTTAATTTTATGAAGCCAGATTTCTCGGGTCATCTCATCCCCGGTTAAAGTAGTGCTTGGCAAGCCACCAATTCTTTGGAGGCTACAGTCAATAACGTCATGATAAATGAGGGCCTAGGCTACTCATACACACCAACACTCACAAAGGCACTGTCATTCTACTGTATGGCCCCAAAGAGGTCAGGGGCAGTTTTACGCTGGGCACTCCAAAATCAAGAGTGAGAGTATGTGTTACCGAGTAGCATGCTCGGAGATGGGATACCAACTACCTACTATTATCCCAGCATGTTATTTTATCACGTTGCTGACAGCCTTTGGGTTATCCCCCTACCATAAGTAGGTAGGTTGTGCCATGCCGGACTGTCTTGGTTCATTTCAAGTCCTTATCACGAAGTCGAACAGTAACGGTGGACTCACCGATTATATGACATCTTTTTAGAGGGGGCTCACATGACAAGTAGATGGTAATAGTGCTGAAGTAGTTGTTGTTATTGCCAAAATTAATACTTTGTTTGGTAAGATCTGCGCTCTATCCACTCCTGGCTTAACACCTGATTTGTGCGACAGATGATGATAGGCTTCTTCATCGGTCCAAGCTCAAAGTTTGCCGAATCAAACCAAGACCACCAGCTTCACGGTAGAATAAGCCCTATGCATAAGACTATATTATTGGATTTACTCCGTAGTCAAGCGGTTGATATATATAGCATCGATCTAGAGCACACGTGGATCGTCATAGAGATAGCGGCCTTGAAGAAAGGGTGAGATGAAAATCTAGTAATTTCGGAGCTGAAACATTCGCCAGCGTGTGGGGCTTTACTAAATATTGCTGTTCGCTCCTTGGCGGCGGAACAGCGAGTAGTCAACAAACGTGTATAATTGCTGGGAGGAGTTGGCTGGGCAGCCTTCTTATCAGCTAGATACAAAATACAAATGCTGTTTCGTAGCATCAGTCGAACCTTCCTAGGAGAGGTCCTTAGCCCTGTCAACCCTGAGAGCGGGGTTGGCCAAATGGTTCTATTCTAATAGCTCGGCTGCGGCAGCCTTGGCGTTGGGGATCTTCATGCCGGTTCCAGGCCGACCACTCGGGTCCATTTGTCGGCAGTTATTGACTGCAATCCGGAAATGTCACGGTGTAGTTTTACACCTTGTGGCTCACCTTCGGTATGGTTAGCAGTGTGATAAATAAATTCTGTTATAGGTAAGAGATAATAGCAAACATTAGTACGGATTAACAAACGACAAAATACCGGGCTCTTTGGGTGTCCCTAGGACTTAGTGATCCGGTCAACATTCTCAGATGCAGATCGTGTCAATCTAAACGTACTCCAATTGATGCTGTTCGTTTGTGTTTAACAGCACCCGCCGGTCTTTTCATTCGCAGGAACCTTCTCTGACGCGGCGAAATCGCCACGAACGGGCTCGTTGATGCTGCACAACATAAGAGGCTGCGCCAGTCATGTCGGTGGTCAGAGAAAATACAAAGCCGCCGAAGCTTGGCAAGTTGGAGTGAAACGATACGGCCTGTTCTCTACGAGAGGTCCTTCCTCGATGATGTATATATGAGGGTTAGTTATTTTGTTGATTAGTGAGAGGAGGGGAGTATTATCTAAGGTCGGGGTGGCGGTTAGCGAAGGGGGGTCAGAAACTGATGTGTTTGAAAACGCAGGGTTGTGGACCTAAGATTTTGATTGCTACAAGCAGCGGGAGCTACCCCTTTTAAAATATACGACGTAGATAAGGTAGATACATATATTTTGGATAGGAGCGGTTCATTCGGCCATTCCCTCGTACATTTTTGCTCTCTCGGGGCCTTAGTTATTTCCCTTCGAAATTCGCGAGCACTTCCAACTCTCGATAACGGGGTCACTCCCCTGGTGATCTCCCGAAGCCCTGAAGGGGTTCACAGGGCCAATGCTAAGTGCCGAGCCCTTGCAGTTGTTCTCAAAATAGAGAGTGCATGTGAAGCCATCGATGGGATTGGCTTGGGTGAAGCCCTTCACAAAGGAGGGGAAGTTCTGGCACTTTCCGGGGGTGCCGCGCCCGATGAAGTTGGCGGTGTTTCCGGAGCTGCTGATGCCGGGAATGCCGAATAGGTAGAGCATTTCAACGTCACGTTCTTGTCGCTGGCGGGCATTGAGCTCTGTGGGGATGGCGGAGGCAACACCCAGGAGGACGGGTAGGATGATGGCGAAGAGATGCATGTTGGGCGTCGTATGAGCAGTGGTTTGTAATGTGTTGATTTTTCCTTTGAAGGAAGAGATAGGAGACAGAAGAAATACCAGATGAATATCCTTGAGTTCTAATCAGCCCTCTCAACTCCGTCTCTCCCACTCCCTACTTATACCCAGCAAGTGGCAAGTGGCAAGGGAAGCAAATTACCGAGGGAACCATGAGAATGAAACCATATTGAGCTGGGCGCAGCGAGTCAAGAGAATTATACCCAATCTGCCCAGCCCAAAACGCAGGGACCTCGAAGATGAAAGGAAGAGGGGCTGTGGAAGTCAGTTTCTTGGCGCTCAGTGGTTCTTGACCGACTTGATGCAACAATCAATTGCCACTATACTGTTATTGACATCCACTCCTTCTGGTGATTTCATGTAGGGCAACTGGGATAGCGGACTACTGGGTGTCTGCGGAACTCTGGAGAGGATAATTCCCGATGCAGTGACGAACGCTGTCAGGCGTTTCGCTTACTGTACTGGAAATAGCGTGTAGATATTAGTTACCAAGGTAGCCCTAGTTATTTTGAGCACCCCAATTCTCGGAACTATCTGCTTGGACTCCTTATCCAATAGGGACGCAAATGAAACGTTCTATGAGATGCAGATGTGACAAGAATCCAACTGGTAAGGTGGGTGTGCGGCGCAGGGTGTTGCGGCGAATCAGGGGCTGCCACCAGGCGAATTACCTCTCTGGGCACGCCAACGCAATTAATATCGATATAAAAACCACGACATGCAGTTGACGGTAGCTGAAAGGAGTCTTTTGTGCGAACCAGCGATTTGATCGCTCGTACCCGTCTTCACTTCCAACTGTTGTGTCTGGTTCTATAAATCAAGAACCACTGCTACCATCATCCACACTCTTGGCACCTCCGGCACTCCCGGCCCCCGACCGCCGGCCCACACCGCGAAACTTGCTTCCTAGTACCGGCAAGGACCCTCGAGGATCACAACTTCAGCTGCGGAGACCTCGCCTGCTCCGCCTGCAGTTCCGTTTCGCGAATCCCCCCCGGGTCCTCCAGCTCTAACCCACTCGGCATCTCCATCCTTCTCCTGTGCCCCCCTAAGATGAACAACTTTCTTCTCCTCCATTGATCTCCGGAAGGAGGGTGCACCTCCATTTGATGATCGATTGGGTAAGTCTGTGATTTCTTTGGGTGTTTCACCCAAGGCTCGGTACCAATCTACCTGTATTTACGCTCTCTTCTTTTCAGTACCTAGTACCTACGCCCGCAAACAACAAGATATTCAACAAGTTTTGATGAAACGAAGTTTCCCCATAGAAGTGCATAAAACTAGAAGGGAGGCTTCAGCGGTTCGTAATCACGATTTGTTATAAAGAACCACGCCCAATGCGCCAAACCGCTAAAATAGCACCGTAACGTGAAAATTCAGCTCAACACTCTGAAACTTTTTACAGTGGATCAGAGACAGTTAGCCCTTAACTGTGAAAGCTCGCCTTCTCCTCATTTCTACATACCAATCCGACGACAGCTTCATGATGTCCTACGCGTTTTGCAAAACCACATGGGCGGTGGACTGCACAAGGTGGAATCCCTCGATGAAATATCCAAGGAGGAACGCGAAGCCGATGTTCGCGCCGGGGAGAGCGCCAACCAGCTGCTTGAAGGCCTCGGGCCCGTCCGTCCGTTTCGGGGATGATGTTGTGGCCCATGCCGTAGAGACTGGTGGAATCTGGTGTTGGAACATTTTCGCTTGTGCGTGGGAGATTAGAGTGGAGAGAGTCGGACCACGGCGAGAGTCGGTCTGAGGTAGACGATGGCGAGCCAGGTGAGCTTGCTGATGTTTTCGTTTTGCTCTACGATTAGGGCCGAGGAGATCTGCGGGCGTGTCAACTTCATTCCACGGAATAAAAAAATAAAAGAGACTAGCTTACACCTTCACGGAGTTTGTACCCCTGGTCAACACGCTGCTTTAGGGAGCTATATGCGTTCTCCAGCTAGCTAAACTTCTTCTCGAATCTCTCCTCGACGCGCATAGCCTCCTTGGTCATGTCCTTGTGGCGGATTTTCCGAGTCTTTTTCTGCCTTGGCTCTCCAATATCTGGCAATCTTTCTCTTGTTAGCAATGTCACATTCGATAGTCTCCACGTGGGCACGTTTCATTCTCGACGACTCTTCTTCCTTCGGCCGCGCCGGGAGCGCGTTACCCTCCGGGAGGCGAGCGACCTTCTCCCGGAACCTGATGTAGCTGTCGGCGTATAGCTTCTCGTTGTGATCGTGAAGCCACTCGTAGATCTTAGTCACTAAGAAGTTGTGGTACCACCGAACAATGCAGCCTTTGACGGTGGTTAGCTGCAAGGCGGTGTGTGGAAAAAGTGTACCTACCGTCATAACACTAACCCTGGACGCATCAACGGAGCTTTATGATCTCTGGGCAAATAGTTGGACCGGTTGGTAATGGCGCTGGGAACGTAGGTTGTCAGAGTCCCATTGCAAACATGAAATAGAGCGTAGGCAAACCGGCCAAAGGGCGGGAATGAGTCAGTTCTTCCATGATTATAAGAAAGGCGGAAGAGAAGATGAAGTGCTCGAGTTAAATCCCAAAAAAGCTCCTTATCAACTTCCAGTATGCGCCGCCTGAGACATGTGGAAGAGCTAGCCTAATTTCGTACCTGTAGTCTTCCGTCCGATTTTCTACACCCTATTTCCATTCACTTAGGCGCTAGACCCACTTTTCCAACGGTAGTACTTCCATTCACTTGACGACTTGGCCATCCTTCTTGACTATTCTCTATATATTTCCCTTCTTCCTCACAACCTCTTCCTCAGCCACCAACCACCACCCCCCACCATCAGTCCCCAGCTTGGCTCCCTTCTCGCCCATATCTCACCCACATTCGACCAAGAAAGCAGAGAGCACACCGCACCTTGGCCAGTGGTTACCTACCTTGCCTACCTTGCTTACCTATCCAACTTCTTTCAGCAAAACCTTACTTCACCGCCGCAGACCGGCCTAACAGTCCCGCCGAAGATCCTCAGCAATCAGTCACCGAAGCAAAAATGAGCGTCAACGGCACCGACGATGGTTATGAGTCGAACCTCGACAATGCCAACAAACAAAGCACCATAATCAGACATTCACCCAGATCCCGATCTGATTCTTATCACCGGACCAGAACAATCGCAGATAAAAGTGCGATGTGAATGTCTCAGACTGGCATCTAAGGTCTTTGATGCTATGATGAAGTCGCCCTGGGTGGAGAGCCGGGCCCTGAGCCTCAAGGAGATCTCACTTCCGGAAGATGATGCTGAGGCAATGGGGATTATCTGCTGCGCCCTCCATTACCGCAACAGTCTCGTTCCGGACTCCCTCAGTCCTGAATCGATCCTCCACACTGCATTGATTGTCGACAAATACGACCTCACCGAGGCCCTGAACTACCATTCAACTCAGTGGCTGCAGTCCTCGGCCAAAGCAGCGAGGGAGGACATGGCTCAGATCGGCTACTTGATGGCGGCGGCCCTGTTGCTCGCTCGGAATTGTCAGCCGGTTCGAGGAGCTCTCCCAAGAACTCATCTTCCATTTCGCGGGGTCTTACAAGACTCTTATGGACGATGAGGTCCTGAGAAACTTTATCCCCTGGTCTTGCATTCGTATGTAACCCTATCAAATACCCCCCTTCCATGGCTACGACACTAACAACATGACGTCCTAGTGTCCCTCGAAGAGCAAAGAACCCGTATCCGAGCAGAACTGAGAGGAGAACTCAGGATCGAGCTGGTAGAGTGCTGCCTGATCTGCAACCGACACGCTGAGAGGCGCAACGCCAAAATCATCTGCTGGGACGAAGTTGTCATGATTGGGGAAAGCATTGACGATTTTATCGACGCCGTGCTACATTGCGACGACCTCAGTGGGATGAAGCCTAGCTGCCGCATGGACTGGTCGGACAACTGCGCCCATGGTCTCTACGGAGTAGAGCACAACGATACGTTCAAGGTAAATGTCAAGTCGGCCAAGAGCGCCTCGGGCCTCTGCTATGAGACCCTGAGGAAGGAGTGGAGAGGAACGGCTCAGATGGGGTCGCTATGAGATGGAGTTGGGTTTACGGGGTGCATATTGGCTAGGATCATTGGAAACGGACTTTTTGCTGGGGACCAAGTTCAGGCAATAAGGTGTTTTCCAGGGAAAAGAAGAGTGTTGGACGTTTTGTGGTTGGGTTTATTGCTTGCGAAGCTGGCAGCACGGGAGTCTCATGATAGAGCATTAGCAGCTGATCTGAAGAGTCTAGGGGCCTGATGACTGACTGTACTCCGGGGGGGGAGGTTAATGATTGTCGACGACCGTTACGTGTGGGCCTGAAAATGAGGGTTTGGGGGCCGTCAAATTGAGTCCGACCATTCTCCGTGGTCTTATGAGCAGTTGTGGTACATGTAAGTTCATCGGTTGGACTCGGGTCCATGACGTCACACAAAGAGACAGCTCTGCACTAGCACCCGACACAATACCACCCTGAGGATAGCCAGCTGACAATTGAAGCATAGCGGCCATCTCCAGAGAACTAGCAGGCCTGCTAGCAGCTCCAACACAACTCATGCAATTTTGGCTAAAACGCGGGGTGCCAGCCAACCTCGGCTCCCGGAATCCTTCACCTCGACCCTAATTATATCGAGACGACCCCATAATCCCACCGCGCGCCGCGTCACCCAAGGTTGAACCACCACCCTCACCACTGGCCAAACCCACCACCGCTCTCACCACCCCCCAACCATGCACCTCTTCCTCCTCGCCCTCGCCGGGCTCGCCGCCTCACAAACAACCGTGGCCACACCACGGCCGTGCGCGACGGGAGGGATCCACATGCTGGTGGCGCGCGGCAGCACCGAGATGCCGGGGCTCGGCCGCATCGGCGTGGTGGCCGGCAACGTGACGCTGCTGCTGCCGGGGTCGACGGTGGCCGCCGTCAATTACCCGGCCACGTTCGAGCAGTACACCGTGTCCGAGGCCACGGGCGCCACCATATTCGCCAAGATGGTGGCCGAGTACGTCGCGGCGTGTCCGGACACCAAGATCGCGCTGCTGGGATACTCGCAGGGCGGGCAGGCCGTTATGGATGCACTGTGCGGGAATAGCGAGGAGGGGTTTATGGCGTCGGCGGACTTGGCGGCCGGGTTTAGGGCTTCTGGTAAGTGGTGGTGGTGGTGGAAGGGGGGTGGAGGAAGGGGATGTGGCTGACGCGTGTCTTAGTTGTTGCTGCTGTCACGTTTGGAGACCCGAGCCATACGCTTGATGCTCCGTGGAATGTCGGGACGAGTAACCGGACCGGCGTGAATTTTGTCTTCTCTAGCGGCTCGGACGGCAGATGGACTGACACTAGAACAGATCTTCCCGCGGCGCAACCTCACGTCCTGCGAACCCTACACGGACACCATCCGCGGCTGGTGCGACGAGGGCGATGTCTACTGCGACCGAGGAAACAACACCAGGACCCACGGCAGCTACTTTGCTAACTACACGCTGGATGCCGCCGAGTTCATCGTGGAGCGGTACAATGCATCGCTGACGACGACTCTGCCCGCAACCCCGACCCCGAGTTCGACATGGGCGTCTCTACCACCACCCACCGGCACCACCTCCACGCCGCCGGCGACGAGCAGTGCACCCCCAGCCAGTACCAGTAGCACGGCGGTTTCATCCGGGACAAGGGGGGCTAGTGTAAGCCCTATCGGGGTCTTGTTGGTTGAGGTTTCTGCTTCCGCAATCCTGACTAGCTGTTTGCTTCCCATGATACTCGGGATGTCCTAGATATCAGCTGCAGCGCTCGCTAGACATCCGGAAGGTTGGATAAGCTAGGAGGAGTATCATATTATCTATCAGCAGCACCCAAAAATTACGGCGAGCCAGGTACCGAGAAATCGCGCCCACATCTTACCCCAGGCCCAATTGAACCCTCAGACTTAGGACTAAGAGTGACTGGCGGCCGATCAAATATTCCGAGGCGGCTGGCCGCTAGCAGTCGACATGCAGCGGAAAGGGGCGTGAAAGAAGCCATGTCGGCATGCGCAACGTCAGCTCCGTTCGCAGATTCGCTCCCAAACCGGCAGAGTGCGTGCATGTATCGGCACACGACTCGAGAATGAAGCATTTCGGCATTCCAATTCCGGGGCTCGCAATTGACCTGCATTGATTCAAATCGGAACGCGATACGGAAGCCGCTGGCAGATTCCGGATCCATCAAAGGAAAAGCCCTCCAAGATGTGCTTCGCGAAGTGAAATTGTTTCTCACAACATCCAAAAGGACTGTCAATGGTGGTGGACAAGACAGGGTTTCCGACGACACATTGTAAGCCGCGATGTCAACCGAGACAAGGCCATTCTTGAGGCAAGTGCCGGATTCGTTTGTCTCGGCATTGTGTCTGTGTCGTGACGGCTAAGCGAGCTAGACTCCTCCACGAGACTGCCGGATGCGTGAATCACGACTCCTTCCGGACGCCGCAGTAGACGCCCAGTCTCTCTGAATGAGAACGGCAAAGCCCCATTCTTTATCCCACATCGCCAGATATCTCCAAATCAATTCCCCCGAAACCCCCCCAAGGAACTCTTCCCTCCACACCATCCAATCCAACCATCCACCAGCACCGATACAGCACCCACAATCGCAATCGTAACGCAATGGAAACAACCAGATCCAAAAAGAAAGGCACCGCCTCGCGCGTGCTCTCCGTATTCCTCCGGCTAGCCGCGCTGACGTCCGGCGCCATCGTGCTGGGCCTGCTCGGGCGCGCCTTCTACCTCCTCGACCGGGCGGGCGTGGTCGAGCCCAACGGCCGGCTGGTTTTTGCGGCCGTCATCGCTAGCCTGACCATCCTCGGGTCCATCGCCTTCATGCCGCCCCTGGCCTACGCCTTCTGGTTCTTCCCCGTCGACTTCTTCTTCTTCGCCGCGTGGCTGACGGTCTTTTGCTTGCTGGAGACGGTGAGTTTTTCAGGGGGGGGGGAAGGGAGAGGGAGATGAGGTTGCTGACGGTGTGATGGGATAGCTCACGGGCACGGATGCGTGCGAGGCCGACTGGTTCAACAACTACTGGGGGTATTACTGGGGTCGCTGGAACTGGGTCGGGCCCGTGGGCGTTGATGTCCAGTGGACCGGGTGCTCTGCTTGGCGGACCGTGCTGGCCTTTTCGTTTGTTGCCTTTATCGTCTACCTCCTCAGCGGCATCTTGGTGAGTTGCCCGGCACTCTTGACACTGCTTGCACGCTAACACGGCCCACAGGGACTTTACTGGACACTGGAGTACGGACGGCTGAAGAACCGAGGCCGTTCTGCCATGCGGTGGGTTTCTCTTTTTTTTTGTATTTCCACCCAGGATGACTTGAGATGACTGACGCCTGTCACAGCCGCGGCCGGGCTCCTAGAATGGAGAAGAGCGGCTCCAACGGCGTTATCGACAGATCTGTCGCGACGCCCGCCGGCCAGACGGCTCCGACTGAAGCAGCCGCAGGGCCAGGGGTTACCACCGTCCCGCCGGCTGCCACCACTGTCCCTGCTTCGGACGCTGCAGCTCATGTTTAGCTGTCTTGGAACCGGACCAGTAAGTCGTCTTGAGAGAGGGTAATATTCTCAAGGCCGTGTTCTTCGACATGGTCCATGCCACTTCGCATTTGTTTCGGGAGTTGCGAGAAGGGGGTGTGTCATCCGCGAAGGAATTGATGCCCCTGAGGAGTAAACAGCTTGGAGAGGGAACGTGCCAGGTAGTAATGTTTAATCCATTATTTTCTATGAATGCAAAATGCTCTTGAATTTCCCTGTTTTGCTCCGAGATCTTGTATGCCGTGACGGGATCTCGCCGGTAATTCCCGGTTTCCAGGCCCCATGTTTATGGCTTGCGTTAGCTTTTTGAACAAAGAAAAAAATACCATCGCTCAACATTACACAGCCGAAAGCAGGGACCAACCCCCGGTTTCTTTGTCCAACATCACGCTGCCCTTCGTAGAACCGCCCAGGATTTAGATGTTGTCCCCGTCTTCAACTCATCCACCTCTTCGACAACAACCCAGACACCACCACAGTCTCACGCCGACCCACCTCATCCTCAAGCCAAAACCACAATGTTTACCCGCCGCCGAACCCCCGCGCTGGGCACAGCCACCGTCCAGCACGCAATGGCCCCCTCCCCACCCCCAAAGCCCAGCCGTCGAACAAGACCCTATCCGACCCCGACCCCGACCGCCGCCGCCGCCGCCAGGAAACCGAAGCGCGCATCCAGCGCGCCGTTCAAGACCTGCACACATCAGAGACGGCAGCGGCAGACACCGAGGCCGCCAACAGCCCCTCCGCCACGTCGCCCTCCAGCCTGACGACGCTTCCACCGCAGTCGGAGCTCTGGGACGGTGGGGTCGAGGTCGTCACGACGCCGCTGTCGCCCCCGCCGCCGTTGCACTACACCTCGAGGAGGGAGGGGGTCATCGACGCACCGACGCCGGCGAATAGCCCGACGACACCTGGATTCATGATTGGGGGTTCAAAGGGTCTGAAGACGGATGGTGGGAGGTGATGCTGAGGGGGAAGAGACTCGGTAATAAGTAAGGGTGGGGGGATGGATTTGTACAAAATTAGTTCTGGTATATATATATATATACATGAATTTTTTGATGGAGCATCACGCCGCATCAACCAGCTTCTTGATAAAGGCCAGCGCCTCCTTGCCGTACTTGTTGACATACTGCTGGTGCGAGTTGGCGTCGTTGCCGTTGCAGCAGTACGGGTCGGTCGAGTCGCAGTACGACTGGATGATGGACGGGCTGGCGGGGGCGCACTTGAAGCCGCTCGGGCGCGCCGAGAACTGTGTGACACGACCAGATCAGCCGCCATGCCCAACAAGAGCCGCAGGGCCGGCCAACAACCTACCCCCTTATTCTTGCACGTGCCGACATTGTACGACAGCCCGGCGACATTGTGCGGATCGCCCATGAAGATAGCGGCCTTGACGCTCGCGAGCGCCGTACCCGCCAGCGTGGCACCCGCCCCGCCGCACAGCGCATTGTCCATGATCTGGCCGCCCTGCGAGTAGCCGACGAGGACGATCTTGGTGTCGGGGCACTTCTTGTTGAAGTCGGTCACGGCCTTGACCACGGCGGCCGTGCCCTGCGACGCCGAGCTCTCGTAGCTCGCGCCCCCGCAGTTGCTCTGCCCGCCGCACGCCGGGTACACAATCGCCGCCTTGGTCGCACCGCTGTACGCCTGCACCACCATGTCGACCAGCCCCTGCGACGTGCCGTACCCCTGCGGCACCGTCGTCTCGCGCGCCCCGAACACGTGCACCTTGGGGCACGACTGCCGCGGCTCTAGATCCAGCGGGCCGGCAGCCGCGAGGGTCGCGAGCACGGCGAGGGTGAGGGTGAGCTTCATTGTATTCGTTTGGGGCGGGGGGGGGGGGGGGGGGGTTAGTGAGGGTGGTGGGATTGGTGATGACGGTTGTGGGAGTTGGAGGTAGTGTCTGAGCTCTGGTGTTTGCTCGTTTATATACGTCGAGGAGACATTCCCGAACCGGGTTCGGACACATGGCAAGCATCGACAAGGCACGTTACAGCAATCTTTTTCAGATCCACGAGATCAAGCATTATATACCTCCATGTTTCCGAGCAGGGGGCGCTTCATATCAAGGCAATACCGCGGGCAATAACGACGACCGCAAATGACCAGCATGCAGACAAGAAACGTGGCCGTAGATTTGATTCTGATTAAATTGCATGCTCGGTTGGTACCAAGGACGGTGCTTCCCCGGAATACGGAACAGAAGGAGACTTTGTGGACAGTACCAAGCCACGGCTTTCCCACTCACTCCTCCAACATGAAGATGCCTCTGCGGGAAGAGCGATGCGGACCAGAGGCGACCGGATATCGAGCATCACAGATGAATGACGGCGTTTGGTTGGGCCGATAGTACATAGTTATGCGAAACTCGTATATAGCCCCAGGCCGTGGGCGGAGGGCCAGCGTTGGGCGGATCGGGGACTTGTTTCACATTGAGTCTTGGCATGAGGTTGATGATTGTGTGGATATAATCCATACATGCCCCAATAAGTGGCGGATGAAATGCCGAGCGGAGGTGCATCCGGTAGGCAACCCAGGTTGACATTTTGTGGGGGAGGCTTGAGCCTGAAGGGATCTTTGTGGGGAAGGGATTTATGCTAAAGTCGGTAGGATTAACCATGGACCATGGTGAGTCACTTGCAGCCAAACCGGTTCCCGGAGCCGATAAGAAAACTGGGTGCTTGGCAGCCCTTGAAGCTTCAATGACGGGCATCGTCCTACGGGTTCAAGTTTTTCTAGGTAGGCGGAACAATCACTTACACTAGCGGCCTCCTGGCGGCCTCGTGTCTATTTGGCAAGCCCGTATAACCCTAACCCGTTCTCTTATCAACTCCCCACAGACGGAAAATAGCTCCAGAGTCTGGCATTTCACAGCCAATTTGTAAATCGGAAGAGTCCGTCGAATAAGAAAACTAGGAACTTACTCCAATCAAATAGCCCGGCTTATTTACATTAATTTAACACTTTTCTCTTCTGCACTTCCACTTAGCATTCGAGTTGTTTTTGACGATTTGTGTTGAGCTTCCATATTAGCTTTGTGTAATACGCTGGGGTGAATTCGTTGACCACGCAATGCTGAGTGATAAACACTTCATATCCTGCCTATGATGTCATATCCTTTTGCACCTATAAGTTCCTCACGACACAATGAAATGCGCACTGAGAGCTTTACCAATTCGACTGGCTTCCAGGAGATTCATTGGCTGTTTGAGACTCAAGGGCCAAACCCCTATCGCTCGATTTCGGTGTGGTCAGTACAGTTGGGCGAAGACAGCCTTGGCTGATAATGTTGGCTGAACGTTTGCATACTGGCTAAAGGCATATAGGGGCTCAGCCACACCTCAAGCGACCAGTGAATGCCATTCAATACTTGTTATTCTTATAGGCCGTAGGGACTCTGTGTGCTATTATCACGCAAATCGTCAGTGGAGAAGGAGGCGATGTTGTCATCGAGGAGAAAAAGCCATAGTCTCTCGTATGTATCAGTGGTTAGAAGTTTCCTGCAGGAATGGTATTGGCATGGAACTTACATGAACACTGGTGCTATCATCCAAACTTTTTCACCGCCCTCATCGTTTGCCCATCGTTTTGCAACTGCGATCAATATCGATCCTCGAAATCATTCTCCGAAAATACAATGCTCAGAACATTGCTACCCAGAACCTCGGAATCTTTGCATTTAGCTTTGGGGATTTCTCCCCATTTTTAGCATGGAGATATTGCGCCTTGGCATTCGCTGCCGTGAACGGCCGACTATGGGAGATAGTATACGCGAGCTGTATGCCATGTTGAACCTCAGTTGGGGCTCTTCTGCTATCATGGTTATCGTCAGCGAACCCTTGATCCGTGGCTTGCAGGTGGTGAATACGGTGACGGCAGGCCTAAGCATAACTCTCTTCTACACCCTGCAGAAACGGCGGTCCGGAATGCTCGCCGACCTCTAATCGGTAATTGACCTCGCTACTTTGATCCTTGATAGCCCGGCATTACCGCTGCTGAGGCAGATTCCGTCATACGAGACAACAAAGACAATAATCGAAGTTATTCCAACTCTTCGCGTCCGCTTTCACTATGTGCGCAAAGGGGGACAAGGGGGGCCAAGAGTGGTGTGTCACGAGCTGGCTATCATCAACTCAGACTACACATTGGAGGGGGTATCTTGGCCGTACAAGAAGTCACGGCTGGAAGCGCAACCCTACGTTCTTCATCCGGCCACCGTTTAGACCACTGAGCTTTCACTTTAGTTATTCCTGTGCCTCCAGGATCTGCAAGATCTTGGCCTTCATTTTCCTTTTCTTAGAAGCAATACAAGCAGTTTGACACACTTTTGCTTTGATGTGTGTTTGTCACGCCCAACAGTTGTTTCCGTCGCTGCGCTACGGCGATAAGTGTGTAATCATGGCAACAGCATTCGGATGTTTTTTTTAACTAGCATTTTTATCATCCTCGTCGGGCCGCTGCTCGATACCTTCTTGAAGGTACGCGATGCCGCCTTAACCAGCCCCAATCTCCCATTGGGGTGGATGACCACCACCGTACCTCACGCGACGTGGGTGCTGACGATAACATCATACGTAACCTCGCCGCTTACAAGGATTACGTCTCATATATCATCACCACACGCACATACGTGTTTGTGCCGCGAAAGTCAGACACACTTCTATCTCGGTTGTTGTACATCTGCAATAGTGAGACGTCGCTGAATGATGATAAGGCTTCACCACTTTTCCCCACCAGGGCACCAAGCCAGTTCACAATTGAGGAGGGCTGTTATTCATTTGGTTGGTTTCAGGCGACCGACGGCCGATGATTGGTGGGAATCGACCGCAGGAAGGATCTGGCAAAAACATATAGGTTCGACGAGACAGCTCCGGGAGTACTACCTTCCATTCGTAGGAATGCCTAGAACCCAAGATTAGGTTGAGATGGTTTATTGGTGGCAATTGTGTGCATCGGACTCTTGGCGTCTAGCCTAGATATAGTACTATCTCTCTGCTTGTGAAGCTCCCGCTATATCTGTTAGCAGATTAGCATTTACAGCTGGCCCCACAATCAGCAACTTCCATCCAACATCCATCATGCAATTGGCAAAACAGCAAGGCACCGCCTTCAGTAGCCGACAAGGCGATGAGCTTCGTTCTGAAAAAAACCAAAGATCAGGGATCTAAAGCTCCAGGCTGTTCTGGAATGCTCACCACGCCCAACTTCATCATAATTGCAAAGAAAAACTGGCAAGCGAGTGTTGTCGGAAGGCAGTTGGAGCATCAGCATATCCAAATGGTGAACTGCAACGACGTCGCTAGAGATTGCGGCAGACACATTCTTGGCGGCAAAGTGCAAGCGCAGATGGGAATGATCCATTCTTGAAACGTGTCCACGACTGCACTGCGCGAAACCATCTTCTTTGACCCGTCCTGTTCCGTAGATGACCTCGAATTTATTACTGGCTACCTATTTGACTTTGGGCCGTGCTCACAGCCACTCTTCACGCTTGCTTCTGCTCCATTCACTGATAGCGCGCCAAACTTTCCGACTCGTTTCCCTCCAACTTGCTGCCCCACACCCAACCCAAAAAAGAATTTAAAAAAAATTCATCCTCCTACGCGCACTTCCAGTCGCAATCGGCTTGGACGCCTGTTTTGCTTGCCGAGAAATTCACTCGGCCCCGGTCCGGAACACAGAATCCTTCCCGACTCCCATACTCCTCGACTCCCTCGAGTCGGGCACCTTCCTCGACGTCATCTACCTCGACGTCCTCTGCCTCGACTTCTATCTCAGCTTCGCCTACTTCGCTCGACCACGCAACCCACAAGGTAGCAACACTGAGCAGCCAAGATGAATTTTGATTACGACTTCTCAGCATTGCCTCCAACTTGCCCCGCGCCTCCTACAAATGAGACCACGGAAACCAATACCCAACCATCATTCATGACGTTCGGAATGGGCCGCCCGGGCAGTCTCGCCGCTGGTAGTCACCAGTGTTTCAAGCACTATGGCCAATCCGTCATGGTCTTCAGCGAGCCGCTTCTATTCTCCTCCCAGCAACAGCTAACCTTCGAGTCGCCTCACTCCCCTGAAACCGAGCCCGCCAAAGCGGAATCACGCCCATTCGTCGACATGGAGCCATCTCGCTTTGCAGCGAATTTTGACATAGGATACCAGCCCTTCGAGCCGAAGATCGAGCTGAACGGACAACTCAACTCGGACGCATCCACCGTGGTCAAGCATGAGACTCAGAGCGCTGTCAAAGACAAAAGCGTGGCTATCTGGTACCAGCCCATCATGAAGCCCGATTCCATCGCCAGCCTTGAAGCTACCGTTGGCAACGAGCCAGACACTATCTGTGAACTACTCGAGATGTTGAGTCATGAACCTGCCGTCAAGGCCGAGCCGGACAGTCTCGCTGACGAAGTGGAGATGTTGCGCAGCGCCAACATGACGCCCCCGGCGTCTGAGTCTGCTTCCCTTGCTGCCAAAAATGCCAACAAATTACGCTGTGCCGCTGATTACGCTGTCCAGCATTGGACTGAGCGCATCCGCAATCGCTACAGCACGACGGCGGACTGGACCGAGCTCTGCGGTTTCTTTGATCGTAACCCATCTGTCTCTGTGGACAAGGTCGAACTTGCGGTTTCGTTGCTGGGTACTCCCATGGCTGATCACAGAGGAGACAAGGAAATCTGTGGCTTTAATTTTGAGGAAATCCAGAATGCCTGTTTGGAGCTCGCTACCTCGGTCGAGGACGAGTTCATCAAACGCTTCCACTCCTCAAATGTTCCTGCCCTTCTCAGCTACGCCAAAGAGCCGGCCCGGCATGAGCTCGATGCAGCAAAGATTTACCTCCTAAAGGTTCTCACTCAAGGAGTCGAAGACTACCTTGTCGAGCGCAACGCCGCCGACGGCTGGGGAGCACCCATGTCTCCCTTGCGACATTCGCGCTCAGTGCAATCCAGAAAGGGTTCGACACGGGCAGGAACCCATAAACCCAAGCTCGCGAGGCGAAAACAACTGGCCAAGCTCCCGGTAGAGCAACTGGCCGACTCAAAGAGGAGTCATCTGAGAAAGGAACTCGGCCTTGTCGACCAGACCCGCACCAAGACCCAAAACCGCACCAAGACAAGGGCAAACAAGAATCGCGCCAAGGCAAGTCTTTCCCCCCCCCGCACCCTGAGCTTACAGCATGCCACAAGCAGCAGCAAACTAAACCTTCAACAGAAACTCTCGAAATTGCTCGAGAACTTTTCGTTCTAGGCTTACATTTAGCGATAAGCGTCATCTGAGACTCGGATTGACCCGCCCAAATTTGGTGTTGTATCCCCTCACAAGTCAAGGCAACATCGAGGCTAACAACAACACATCAAGACAGACAGACCGAAGGATACCTACGATAAATATTGCCAAGGAATGGAAAAGACAGGAACGCCGCCTTTAGCGAGCCAAACTGCCCACCCGGAGACCTTGCTGAGATATGGGACATGTAGTTGAGGCGCTTAAGGAGAGGCTTTGTAGACGATGCAGGAATAATAGAGACAATGTTCACACACTCACCAGTGGCGAAGAATAAGTATAATACCATGCGTACGATTACGGAAAAGGATTTCCCCTCCCAAAGGAGAAGGAAGACGAAAAAACCACTATACCCCAAACCACCCAATGCAAAACCCGACATCTACGATGCTATGATCACCCCCCTACTAAATCGATCCAATAAAACCCGTCCCATCCTCCTCGCCCTCCCACCCAGGCCTTGCACCCATATCATTCCCCTCTGTCGACATCAATGGTGGTATCCGTTGTCGTCCAGGCTCGAGGTAATTAGTCGTGATGCAGATGAGCAGAGGCGTCCAACCGGCGGGCCACCAAAGAAACCACCCTTTTCGTTTTTCCATCTCCCCAATGCAATAATTTTGTCTAGCACTTGCGCCAGTTGGTCTTGAAAATGACGTGAACGTTTCCATCAAAAGAATCAACCTATCCCCCACATAAATCGCGGATAAAATCAGTCACGGTTCTCCTTCACTTAGCTGTCCTCGGGATTGCCAGAAGCGGCGTCGCACCGGCGCCACCGCACGGCTAGCTTGTAGGGGGATCTCACTGTCATGAGGCCCTTGTAGGGGCTGGTGACGGGCGTGATGCGGACCTCGGAGTTGACGTTGAGGATGGCCGTGGTGCCGCCGCACTGCGTATACGACTCGACGCCGACGCCGGCCACCAGGTTGTAGTTGTCGTCGTAGGGCGCCACCAAGTTCTTCTGGAACACCACTTCCTGCGAGCTGTCGCCCGCGAATGTGTAGCCGGCCCGGCACGTACCAGTCTGCCCGTCGGTGAGCGAGGCGTAGCCCTGGAAGCGCGTCTCGATGATGGACAGCCTGTTGTCCCAGCCCATGGTTAGTTCTCCGATTCGATTCGGGGGCGGAGAGGAAGGGAGGGAGGGAGGGAGGGAGGGAGAGAGGGAGGGACGAACTGGTATCCGGCCGGGAACTTGAGGTTGATGCTCACGCGGCAGTTCTTGCGCGCGTCGGCCGGCGAGCTGCCGGGTCCGACCGATGAGAAGTACTGGTCGAAAGCGACGTCGAAGATGGTGCCGGTGGCGTCCACGTTGACGAAGGCGTGGCCCACCGGGCAGCCGGTCCCGATGGCCGTCACGCCGAGGATCTTGACATCCGATATGGCGGGGGCGGCGGGGACCGATAGAGCCGGGGCGGCGGCGGCAGCGCCGATGAAGAGGGAGGCAGCGGAGAAACGCATCTTGGTGGATCGATTGGGAGTGGGAGGTGGTGTTGGTAAGTAAATGTAAAAGGTAAAGGTGAAGATGAGGCTGGAGGTGAGTGTGTGGGTGTGAGTGATGGCTGGGGAGAAGATGGATTTGAAGTCGGGTTGATCATGGCTCTTTATACGTTGTGGAAGCTGTCGATGAGAGCTCAAACTCACAGCCCTCAACCGTTATCGGCCTTGATGCTGCCATCGCCATCACCGTACTAGAAGGGATCCCCACCAGAATAGCACGCGGTGCACCTTCCGTGGTGGACCGTGGGCCAGGCCGTTCCCCGTCAGGCAAAGCTGGCTGATGGACCGCGGCCAGGCACAACTCGTAATGTTCAGAGCTGGACGCAGAGGTCGCAGCGGGCCAATACCACCTTCCATCCTCAACCCAGGCTGGAGACACTGCTCGAGATTCCCCCCTCCCCCCGGGCCCCGCTATCTGCCAGCTGCAAGACCTTGCGGAGAGCAAAGGACCCTACAAAGCGGAAGCTCCAAAATAAGGTTGAACGGAGGGGACATATCCATGAGTAGGCCAACTCCAGCCAGCCCTTTGTCGGTGACTGTGCTACGGCAGTGCGATACTTGGGTGCGTATGCCACGCCTTTTTCCTGGTTGTCACACCCTGACATGACCTCGGCGAGTCTCACGGTGGAGGGCTCTCCACGTCGCATCACCTCACGTCCGGGGGAGCCCAGGACCGCCACCGGTGCGACATCTCTCTCTCGGCGTCGAGCAATAAACAACATCCTAAATCAGAGTGGCCTGGTACCACGACAATCAAGCCAGCTGCGAATGCCCAATCTACGCTGCCGCCGCCGGCGGACCTTCTCCCTCGCCTCCCCCCACCTTCTGCATCGCGAGCCCCCGGTCCAGCTGGACTTGTCTCCCCCTTCCTCCCCCTCCCCCGTCTCTCCCACGACAGAAAAGCCTAGAATGAGCAGCGGTCGACGTAGCGATGCAGGGCGCGGCTCCAAAGTGCCCAGGCACTAGCCGCGGAACCGCCGCCCTGGGCTAGGTCTGGAAGGTTTCAATCGCCAAGCGCCTTGGCCAGATGGGCCGGCGTGGGACCAAGTCATTGGCTGGCGTGCGCCAGTAGCGAGAGCGTCGCATCGAGGCCCTTGGAAGTTTTCAGGGGTTGTTGCCTCGACCCCTGAAGGATTCCGGACCCCGGTCTGGCGATGCAATCGCGTGTGCGGAATGGGAAGGTTGACATGTCTTTTGTGTCTTTTGTGCAAAGCACAGCAAGACGCAGTAACAAATCCCTCAAAGCAGCTGTCAGTCTCCCATCTGAATGTCCTCATTGAGTTGGCTACGTTTCTCCGTTTGGACAAAAGAATTCGGGTTGAGGCTGGCCTTTTGTTGGGGAACGTCACATCACAGGGTGCAAGCTTAGACGACTTCATATATCGTGGATAAAGTGCAGAGTGGTCTCGGTGGAAATTGTTCGGTCCATGGCTCCGTAAAACAGTGCAATGGTCGACCGTCGAACCATCAGCGAGAAAACAAGTCGAATTTTCCCCAACTTGTCGAAATTGTTTGGCAACGTCTCGTTGCTGTTGTTGTTGCCTTCGTTCTGGGGGAAGCTGAGAACTGTATCACTTTCAGCACAATAGCTTGTCAAATGTTGATATTCCCAGATTAGTCTTAATTATCTCGCTCGCAGTCTTCGCGTTGTTTTTGCCTTCCGTGTCTTTTTGCGGCACCGAGATTTTTCTCTGCTCGTTTCCTGGTCTTCGTTTGTTGTTGCTGTTTCTACTTCTCGGTGGTGATATCCCGCTGTCTCATGATCAATTCTATTTTGAGATCGAGCCTGGCTTCATATAATGCAATAACCTAAAACTTCCCATTGCATTAGAGGCGAACAAGATGTTAAAGTGTAGAAAGCTACCGTAGTCCCTTTGAAACTTGGCATATCTCCCTGCCATTCAGGGACCACGGTCTGGGACAAGCGACATTGATAGTATCGCGTGAAATGCTCATTTACCTGCGTATCACAAGCAGGTATCTTGCCTGTCTGAGAGCTCGGCGAGATGGGGATCAAGGCCCCCTTGTTGTGTACTTGGGACGCAGAGCTCCCTGGGCTTGCCCGCGAGGTGCACCCGGGCTCGCCCGAAGCCTTGAGCTCGCCCTTGGTATGGTCTGGGGGCGCCCTCACCGGCAATGCCGACGTGCATTTCTATCTCAACGAGGAGCAACAGTCTGAGATCGCCAATGCTCTTCGCCAATTCAAGGGTAGGTTCAGCTCTTTCGTGAGCCTCCATCTGAATAATGTCACATAGGCCTTAGCCATTCTTCTGCGAGATACTGGGCTTTCAAGTCAGGAGCTGCGCCAAACGGGGCGGCAACAGCATCCTCGCCTCGTCATGGACCGTGTACAACGAGCTCGCGCGAACACAGCCAGATCTCATCCACACACACTCGCCAGCGCAGACTAGACACTTTGATACATAAGTTCCACTTCCCTCATAACTTCCTAACCGCCTGCCCTTTTTTGTCATCTTCTAAGCTCTTGTAAACACGCACCTAGTTTCGGCCGCGATCCGCCCTTCCATCAACGGCCGCATCGTTCTAAATTTCTCCCGAGTACGCTTGGCGCATACCGCCCAAGCCCCAGATGGCTTGGGACCGCGTCTATGCCGACTTTCCCGACGAGGCCGAGGAGTAGAACTTGGACCCGGAGCTGACAAAAGACATGGCCCATCATTAGACAGAGATCATGTGGGCAAGGTTAAGATGTGCACGGTATTACTGGTACTACCACTGTCGAGAGCGTTTTCAATTCTTCTCCTTTTTCGACATTTTAGTCTTATCAGACCAGGGCACAATCTGCGGCTCACTAGCATGGATGCCCACTTGAAGGAAACGGACATGACGCCATGCTGTCATGATATTCCTGACTTTGTTTCTTTCCTCGCCGCTTCTACATGGCCATGTATGGCTTCCCACACTTCTTGATTCTCATAGTAACTACTACTTTCCCCCATCACTCGACGTAACGCTAGGACGCTAAGCAAAGAGACTTCAATGAAAATACTCTGTTCCCTACCCGAAATATCAGCCAGCAATGAGTGGACCACCTGGCCTCTACAGCATGTGTTCCGGTTGCCATTCGCTCGAACTGTCAAACAATTGGGAAAGGAGATAGCCATCCACTTCGTATGCTCGTGACCGCTTCAGCTGCTTGTAGTCTTGACCTGCGGGGATTATCAGTCACACAGCTCACTCCTCTTCTTTTCTTCGACTTGGGACAAGGCGGTCGGCTAAGATGCCCAATCTTACATTCTTGTTTGAGGGTGTCGACGAGGTCCTTCATATAAGCGATTTGATCACTGCCCAGGTTCGCCCATTCCACCACGGCGGGGGTGTTCGACCAGTCCAACTGAAATGGTGTACCACCCTTGTTGCAATAGTGGAAATGCGCGAGCATCGTCTTTGCGCCAGTATGGAAGCCCTGCAGGAGTGGATAGTTGGCGAATCGCTCCTGTGATAATTAGTCTGTCAGTGTCTTCTCGATCCATTCCCATGCTTCTCACCTGCAGCGAGTATCGAATTGCGTATCCGCGGTCGTGCTGTGTCGCAATCTCGTAGTTGCTTAATAACACAAAAATACAGAGGTAGATGGTGAACCAATGATCGGGCTTGTTTGCCTCGATGAGGCTCCGAAGACTGCGCTGAACCGACCTCTTTAGAGGGAGGAGGGCCGTCTTGATGACGACCTGGTCTAACTGCTGGTCCATCATGGGTGTCACTGGGATTCGACCAAAATAAGGACTCTCGCTGTCGAAGAAAGGATGGTTATCTTCGAGGATATGACCAAGCAGCTGACCGCACTGAACTCGCCACGGCTTCTCGATGAGGCGACTTGCTACCCAGAGTTCGAGTACTTCATTCAGAAGCTTCTGGTTAACCTTGTCCTGCAGAGTCAAAGTAAGTAAAGATAAGTTGTGATTGTGAATGCCAAAAAAAAAAAAAAAAAGAAGAAGAAGCAAAGCCATGGCCTCTTACGTTCGCCTGTTCAGCGGTGCGCATCACCATTGAGAACGTCTTGCTAAGGATCGCTGTTCTGTTGTCGGTGAAGGTAGCGACATGTTCAGTGACGGATTGCTTAATGTGGCGCTTCACCTCAGCGCTGACCTGCTCCAAGTTTGCAATCGCAAATGGTGTGCATCCGAGGGTCTTTTTGTGGCCCGAGCCGGTGATCCAGAAATAGTTGAGGGTGTCTCCGTAGACTGGAATAAACTTTTTAACGGAAACATTGATGGCTGTCCCGCCATGGTCCTGGGTAAGAAGAATGGACGTTGTGTCTTCCGAGGCCCACTTTGAAATGTCTTTTAAGCTCTTGCCGAGCCATCTTTTCGTCCAAATATAGTTGTCCGAGGGCCCTGTAGTCAACGGCTGCGTCAGTGACAGGAAGAAACGGATGCGGAGGGTAGCCATAGCTGGGCAATAGAATCCTACCCAGTCGGAATAATGGGACGTCCGTGACCTTGTAGCGGATACAAGGAAGTCTGCAAAAGGTGGGTTTGGAGAGCTCACAAGTCAAGCAGAGACCATGGGGGTCTTCCTCGGATGGAAAGCACTGGCCCGGCATCTGTCAGCGACTAATTCTAAAGGGGTTCGGGGACACACATACGCGAATACGTTGCAAATGGCAGCGGATGCATGCTCGGATCTGACGCGTAACGGCCGTCTGCTGCTTCTTCACCTCATCTGCGGGGGGCTGTCTCTTGACAACTTTGCTACCACCATGCCCCCGCTTGACAAGCTTTCGGTGGAGCCTGGCTCTTTCAAACTGGTCAGGGAGTGTTGCGGCGCTGCCACAAAGGTGCAATGCCGGCGTTGGTTGGGGGTCGTCAGAGCCCTCGCGCCCTTCTACACAGGCAGAATCGGCAGACGGGTCTTCACCTCGCATTGGCGTTAGGCACGCGGCGAACTGGCTCACGGGTTGGTCAGATAGGCCGACTGTGCCGGCGCCCTCGCCGTGGGGCTGGGGAGGGGGCCGATCGGTTGAAGAGGTTAGAAGGTTCCAAGAGCCTGACAATAGCTCGTGGCTATCAGAACCCGGCACCGAGGGGTGCTGCGCTCCCGTGTCCGTGTCCGTGCCCAGTGTATCAAGCCCTTCCCAGTATGGGACGTGGGGCTCCCACAGCATCACTTCAGCAGGGTCCGCGTCTCCAAACGTGAACATGTCGTCGAATCGAAGGATGCCATCGTCGGCAAGTGGGAAAGCAAATGAGCCGGTAGCTAGCGCTTCGGGCCCTTCATTTTGCCAGGCGATGTTGGGGCAGGCATTTTGCTGTGCCCGTTCATGACCGCAGTCGGGGCCAGTTTGCTGCGCCGACGGCCCTGGCGGATCCCACGGGAGAAGAATAGCATCAAATGTTGATCCAGCTGTTGCTGCCTGCGGAGTGGCAGCTGAAGCGGATGTAAGCGTCGTTCCTTGTGAATGAGGAGCCTTCAAAACGTTGGATAAGGTGTCGGCAAGTTTACTGAGTCCTAGACCCGCAAGGATGTCAGCAGCCTGCTCGAGCACCTCCTTTTGTCGTCGGTCGAGTAATTCGCTCATCTTGTGTTGGCCGCGCTAGTGCTCGGCGATGACGCCCTGGCCCCGGGGGCCTGGATCAGGTTGCGGTCCTGGGAATAAGCTGAACACACCCTGCAGGACCGGTTGGCTAGCAGGCACCTTGGTACAGCTGCCTTGGTACCTGGATATTTGATATATGGGGTGGGCTGTCTAGGGACACCGGGATGAGCAAAGTCGACCCAAGTCCCGTGTCGAGGATTCTTCCGAGCCTCCCTTGGAAAAGGGACGAAAGACAGGCGATGGCGTGATAGGTTGCTGGTGTGAGGTTCAGGAGCAGGAACGCAGCTCACACTCCAAATCCTACCCCACCTCCAAACACCCAGTCATCTGCTAATAAGTGTGAAACTCACTGGTCCAGGCAGCTGTCGTTTCACCGGTCCATGATTGGCCTCAGGCACCAACACCCAAACTGTGCGTTTTTCACCGGTCACGCTATTCCGTTCTAGAACAGCAGCACGCCGTTGCCCCATTGACCACTCCTGCGGCTCCTTCCCAAGTTTATCATGCCGCAGACATGCAGCTTTTAAGCAGTACGATCCCAGGAGAAGCGATCCATGTCAAGCTTAAGAGATGGCATGCTCGCTTCTTCATTTCTTTTGGAACTAGATCCCCACCCTCAACTTTGACTCTCATCCTCCACCGGCAGTGGCGGCTGAAATGGGCAGAATGGTTGAGAATTTTTGCTTCCGGGTCGGCCGTCATCACTTCTTCGCAAGAGAGATAGGACCCACTCCATTCGCCGTCACCAACGGGATTAGACCGGCCATTGTTATCCGCCCGCCGAGGCTGGGACTTTCTTCGGACTTCTTCTCTGCCATGATCGACAAGTGGGAGCGCATTGATGATGTCTTTGATAAGGCATTTCTCCAAAACATTTGTGCTTGCCCGGAGCGCCGGTGAACCGGAACTCCACGTTGGCGGCACCGCCTCTGCGATGCTCTCAACTTGGGCATTAAATGCGGCCGACGTCATTGTTAACACTAATGAGCTTGCACCAGGGCCATAGTATATCAGTCATGGCGCTCTGCATGCGGTCCGAAGGGCGTTCCCGGACCCACAAGAGGCCTTCGCCGGGGTTGAGGTGCCAACTGCCGACTGGGGTTGATGTTCACTGCCCATTCAATCCTCGCGGAGACGGCTAGTTATCAGACTCCAGAAGGAAGTACGTCTGGGGGGGCTGCTGCTCTGGCTGCGTGCGACTGGCTAGATCCCATCATCGGCACTGACAGTAAGATCGCCCTATCTCTGGCGAGCTCAAATCTAACCCCGATTGACACCTCGTGCGTTTGGAGGAGGTCACGGGTGTGAAGAGCATACGAAGAAGCTTGCCAGACGAGTGGGGCAGGGACAATCCATCCTAAGACGGCAAGACAATCCTCGAATACATCGGTAACGTAAGGTCCCTGTTACATAACCCGGTCCGGTGTCAATGCTGGAGAACTATACTAACCTCGGGCGAGATAGCAACAAACCATGAAAACCATCAAGAACTTTGACTTGTGGCACAATACGGAGCGGTTCTGGGCAGAGTATCGGGCTGCGAAGGGCAGTGAGCCTTATGTCAATCCTTCGGTCCGAGCAAGGTGGTAGGCTGACACCCATCACCCGCAAAATACAGGCGCACACGCATTTTTCTCTCTCATTCTCTCTCTCTCATTCTATCTCTCTCTCTCTGACAGCTTCTCCTACAGGGCTGAATCCGAGAATATCGCCGCAAAAGATCAGAGACGAGCATTAGAGCGTAAGAGGGTCTTTCAAGAATGGTTCCTCACGTCTTTTTCCCACCAAAGAACACCTCCCACACAATGCTACTGGACACTGTGATTGTGAACCCTCTCTCGGATGCAGATCCAGAGTACCGAGATGACTGCACCGATTATATTAAATCCCCTCTCACCTCTAGCACCTTCCTAACTTTTGAATAGTCGCCCTTGGATGGGAGGCACTGGCCTCCATCGAAACTTTATATCCTCGCTATCGGGCTGTCCCGAAGTAATTATCCCAAGTTATTTTTTTTTTTGGCTGAAAATACTTCTTCTTCGCCTCTAACTTATCGGGATATCAAGCCGGTCAAATT
The DNA here is from genome assembly GCA_030549175.1 of Lasiosphaeris hirsuta. Lineage (NCBI taxonomy): Eukaryota > Fungi > Ascomycota > Sordariomycetes > Sordariales > Lasiosphaeriaceae > Lasiosphaeris > Lasiosphaeris hirsuta. The sequence goes on from JAUKUA010000001.1 coordinate 8,674,888, forward strand.
CCGTACCAACCCCGTGTCAGCAACCATCAGGAGTACTTACCTGTCGTAGCAAATGTCCAAGGCCCGCTAGTTTTGTCCTAGGCTGGTGAGAATTGTGTGATTTCTTGCTGACTCTCCGTACAGGAACGGGTGCCGCCCTTTCTAAATTTGATCTGGAGTCCCGCCGAACGGCTGGCCTTCCAACTGCGGTAATGACTGGGCCTCTGGCATTCTCCAGCGAATAGCAGTGCGGTCTCCTTTCAATAAGAGCCTCAAACTTTTTATTTTGAAGCCAATACCAAGTCAGAGTGGTGATTGGGGAAGGTGAAGGGCAACGTTTGCCTCTCCATTTCCTGAGTGCCTTAAACTCGAACACATTCGGATATATCGTTGCAGGAGGCAAAGACTTCAATAAATTGCAAGATTTCTACAAATTCCAGTGCACAGAGCCGCCGCCTTTAGTCGCTGAAGGTGGTTTTGAATTATAAGCCCATACTGGTCAAGGAACCGTGGTAGGAGGTCCGTGGTAGGAGGTCCGTGGTAGCCAGGAAGTAGAGGAGGTCACGAAGGAGCTCCAAGTGGCCTTGGAAATACCAGTTCGGGTCTACGGTAAGAGGGCCTGGGCCAATGAAAAACGGCAGCCGTGGTGGGACGAGGAACTCGAGGGCTCCCGCGAGAACCTCGCTATGACCGAGGAACAAGGAGACCACAAGATACGGGTACTGGCACGTGGGCTGTATAGGGAAAAGGCAAGGATGGAGTACTTGTTAGAGAGGGTCTGAAAGGCTAGTGGGCCGAAGGATCTACGGAAAATCATGAGGTGATAGGAGTCTGACACTTCTGTGGCTGAGCAATGGAGAGAAATGAAGATTGAATTGAGTCTGCTCCAGCTAAGAGAGCAAGGCGCGTGAGCGCCGAATATATACAAAGAGAGAGCTGTGCCAAGGAGCCTGGCTCCTTGCCACAGCTGTGGCTAGGTCGTATGCCACACCCACTGCAGTTATGCGACACTACGACAACTTCCTATAGACTAAGGACGTAGGAAAGGAGGCCCCGATGGAGGACCTTGCTACGGCTACCGCCATAGAGGTCAACTGGAAGGACCGATATAAGGAGGAAAGGAAGGAAGTACCAGTTATAATAGTACTAGTAGAATGGAGTCCCTGAGGACTACCGGTTCTAGGAAGTCTAGTAGAAGGATAAGCTACCTGAACTGGCCTTATCTCATAAGGTCTATGTAGCCCTATTGGCGGAAAGAACCAGCCATGGGGACTTCAAGGAGTACCATGAACGGTTCAACCACGACCCGGAGACCTACGGGCCCTACGACTACGGCGTCCACAAGAACCGGGGACATATCTTTTCGTACCCCCGGAACGTAGTACTACCACCTACCTATAACGGTAGCCCCCTATAGATGGTATGGAGGAGGTCTAAGAAGTAACTCGACCTATTCGGGAGCTTTACGGATAAGCTACCGGAAGAAAATACTGGTGGCAACGAACGTGGGAAGAAAATACAGTACAGATTGACGACGACGAAGAGGAGGCCCTGGCCGGGGCCTCGGTAGACTAATTAAAAGGAGGCTTTCCTCCCGACAGGGCTTTTTATGTACCTTCAGTATTGACTGAGTGAGCGAGCCGGGTAGGTGAGGCCCGGGAGCGGAATTTTCCTTGTTATCAGGGGTTCGGAGCTCGGGGGAGAGTATGGTATTGGCGGTCCGGGAACGTAAGGAGCCCGGGACCGCTTACGACCGGGCTCGTGACCAGACCAGCATTTCCCTATTGGTGGACACAAGGTTGTGGATCTCCTTACCCTCATAGGCTAGTTAGCGGCCTGGCGTAATGGCCAACCACGCGATTGGCCATGTGCGATTGCCCCTTTGGGGCAAACTTCTGCACAATATTCCGTAAATACATCAATCAGTCAATTGACTTATAAGCCAAGTGGGCGATTTTGTTGAAGGCAACGGAGATAAGCACAAACTCCATGTGTAACATATTCAAGGAGTGGAAGCCCCACCCGGTTGGCAACAACCAATCAAACTGTGATACATGAGCCACGGACCGGTGATTTTCACAGTACAGTAGTCATGCCGGTCCGCTTGGCGTGATACATGAAGTATCCCTATCGCCGGTCCACCGACCAGTTTTGGTCGCTGAGGCGCTGTTCAGACCTGGTTATTCTCATCAATAATAGGCTTCGAGTGTAGATGTTATCTCCGCCATTCCCGACAGGTAGACCAGCGAAGTCTTTCACTGGCAAAAGCCATAGACCGGGGAAAACGTGGACCGGGGAAAACGTGGACCGGGGAAAACGTGGACCGAGGAAAACATGGACCGGGGAAACGACTTGATTGCAAACAAACCGTCTCACCAGTTCACGTATATATAAGTCTTGGGTCACATCATAATTATAGTATTACCGGAGAATCTGGCAGCAAACCAACCCAACTTGAAAGTCGAAAGCACTCGCTCCTCCAACAAGAATACTGTTTCTCCTGCCTTTAGTACCTCACTGAGTTCCATTAGCACCTTCAGTAAACGTCACCATGGAGCCCGAGAGATCACCTTTCGACACTGACGGAAAGCCGTTCGACTTCACTCAGCTTCGAATTTTGCAGGGGAAGATGGAACAAGCATCGGAACTGGCGGCGGGAAAATTGAGGTACACGGATTTAATCGCTGTGAACGGTATGTAACTGTAATACCCCCGTTAAAGCAGACCATGACTGCAATGATACCGTATGCTTTGTCTTCATCCTCACGCAGCCAGGTGGAGGAAGTCCGTCCAAAGGCAGGCGAGTCCTAACATTGAAGCACAGGGTTGTTTCAAACTCCCATATACTCGCCGCCACCTCCAAAGTCGGCATCGGTGGAAGCCACTGCATCAACCTCCGGGCATGAGACGCTTCAGAAGTAAATTCGGTCCTGTGTATCGAGACCGAGCTGCTGATGTTTTGTACACCAACATCCTTCGGTCAAAAATTCGGCAGGAGACCACAAAACGCAGTACTAATCTCGCCCCCTCCCTTCCACATTTCCCACTCTCTGTTACGGGGACATTGTGTTGGAAGTAGGGCACTCCTAGGTGGACAGGCACACAGGGCGTTGCGACTACACAGGCTAACAGGACTATACTCCAGCCCACCACATACGTCCTCGCAAAGATATAAGCTCGCTTCCTGGATATTGCATCTTCTCTCCATAGCAGATAGTAGCAATACAACGCTTTGCCACTCTAATACATTGGCCGCCTGTTGCGGTATAAGACTACTCGGGGCCCAGCGCCAGTCACTTGATCCACACCCCCTACATAATAGGCTCCTCTGCGTGAGGCGTTGCTTCTCGCCTTTTCCACAAAGCGTCATTATTACAATATGTTGCTTACTCTCGTAACATCACCTCTTGTATTGAACTTTCTGTGGAAGAATAGCAGCTGGCTGCCAGGACTGGAGACTGTCTGTTCAGGTTATCGACAATTTTACAAGACTATATATAGATTTCGACTGGGTTATAACAGCGGCTTAGGTTCCTAGGGATACCCACGCCTACCTTGAGTACATACCGCCGGGGGATGGTTAGGCTAAAATCAGGCTCGCTTCACCCCCGACTCAACTTCGGCTCACCACAGCTCACCCTTTACCACGAAATTCGGAAAGTTTACACGGCATAGGACCGATTTTGGCCCCCCCTAAAAGACAAAGAGAAATAGGGTCCCATTTCTAGGACCCCGCCCCCCCCAGTTCCCCCTTCCCCTTCTCCAACAAAACACAACCGCCCTCAAAAAGGGGGTCAAGAAGTAGGCTTGGTAACCAGTGTATTTACTCGTCATTTCGAGGTTCTACGTTATAGTAATCATACACCCATAGCACGACTACTCTTCTCCTAGCCACAAAGAGGCAGCCCGGCCCGTCCTACTCCCTACCGCACGAATATTCTCTCTCTTATCCCGCGTCCTTGTTTCCCGTACTACACCAATCATATCTCCCTTTAAAGCCCCGGTCCACAGCTGCAAGTCTGAGTACTTAGGCTAAGTAACGATGATATTCCTAGGTTATATTTAAAGGCGGAGGGATACTCGTCCTGTCAAGTACTAACCGTAGTGTAATTTCCACACCGCCTTCCCAAGCTGGCCCAATCCTCTCACTGCCCAGACCGCCCATCCTATCCACCACCGGTCTCATGCCCGGCGCAATTGGCGATCGCATGCCAGCGCAATTGACGGTCACATGCCAGCACAATTAATGCAAACGTAGACACCGTGCCAGCGCTCCGAATGATACATCGATTTGCTCACCTCGCAGACACAGCCCAAATAGACGTCGCGGTGCAGGCTGCACGACGCCATCTAGGCGGGAGCCATGCCTTCCCTCCTCTCACCCTATCTCACCCCCCAAAACCGCAAATAACCCTCATCAGGTACCACCACCTCCCCTTTCCCCAGCGCATAAACCTTTATAACCTTCGCAGCCCCACTCCTCTCATAAATCACAGCACACCTCTGCCCCTCTTTTGCCTTCCCATTCCCATTCCCATCCCCATCTCCACCCCCCCTCACAGCCTCCCGTAGCTCAGCAAGCAACGCAGCCAGCTTGCGGAGCTCAGCCTGATGCTCCGTTTCCCAGCGCTCCAAAAGGGGCGTCACGTTGGTGACACTGATGTGGTGAAAGGTTCCCTCGGTGTGCGAGCCTACGATCAGCCACGGCGTGCGGCCGAACCAGAGTTGTGGGAGGTACGGGGCAACTGTTCCTCCTGGTTTCTTTGACCGGGACTTTATTTCCGCGGCGGTGGATTGGGGCATTATCTTGGTGTTTGTAGTAAAGGGAAGCTTGGACCTGGCCCTGGACGTGGTTGGAGATGCTGTGGTGCTTTTGGTTTTGGAGTCGGAGGGTCCCGCTTCTGTTTTGAAGGAGAGTTGAAGTCGCTCCATGCCGGCCTGGACAAGTTCGAGCGGGCCGTCAGTGGCTTCCGCTGGTTTATCGTCATTCCCCAAGTTTCCTTCGTAACAGGCGTCGACTTCGAAGCCTACGACGCAATTCAGGTCTCCGATCGGATAGTGCAGGAAGCGGTCATGCGTGGTGCTGGCTTCCAGGCCGACCGGGAACCGTGTGAAGGTCTTCTCAAAGTTGTGTCCCCAGCCCGTCGACTGGAATGCCATGAATGCGGTGTCATATTGCTCGATTAAGAGCGTGTTCTTGACCAGCGATATATTCACCCGAAAGCTCTGCTGGCTTCGGCCACTGCAGAAGTCGAGCAGCTTTCGGAGGCTGTTGCGCGTGGTAACGATGTCGACCTTGTCAAGGCGGAAGTCGGGGCTCATAACTGCAGCGGCTTGGAGGACATGCTCGAAGGGATTCTTTGTCGTGGTCCAGGTGCTACCGCCGGTGGAGGGGGTGCTTCGGTCAGAAGGGATTGTAATGGGGAGCGCAACGTCTTGCCAGAGTGGCGCGTGTCCTACCGTTGAGGGCTTTGTTAGGCTATGTTACAAGGGTGCAAGAAGAGGCAGAGGCCCTCACCTGGGACGTGGAACCCCCCGGAGCTCTGCCAGTTGTAGCTGCATATCAACTCGCTAGGTAATGAGCTAGAGACCGGAGTCGTCGAGGGCTGTAGTATTGCCGCATCAATGGTATGGATTGGCTCTAGCACCCGCACGCCTTTCCATATCCGAGCATCGCGAGGGCGGGTGTTGCGAGTTGGAGCACTAGGGGCTCGGGCTCTTTGCGGGGATGTGGTCGGTTTGGGTTGCGCTTGTTGGGGCTTCAAACTGTGCTTGGCTGCCTGATGCTGGATAAGCGCCGCTCCGGTTTGGAACAAGCGCCCACACTGGCAAGAGGGCATTGTCGCTGGAGTGAAAGCTTCGAGCGGAATGTGGAGGGAGTAATGTGATGATATTGCCGCCCAAGGTACTTTACCTAAGGTGGGTTTGATGTGGGAGACGATTGCAGGAAATGAAGTGGGTTACCCGTCTGAGGAATTTGAGCAATCCACAAACGCGGGGCCGCTGGATGGTGGGATTGCCTGCAGCTTCCAGGTTCCCACACCGAGCCAATCAGATGGGTTGCAACCATGATTCAGGGTATCACAAACACTCGGATAATATCCAGTGACCGTGTGGGGCATAAATGGAAGAAATTACTGCCCGTGCCCACCCCAAATCCGTTGGATATACATCACCATGACTATGGTATAATTTGTGGTGAGGCTCTGAGATAGTCAAGCACAACCGTCTCGGCTTTGAATACCCTTCTTTTATACTTCACCTTATCCCCAGTACCCATCAAAAAACCAGCAGAAAATGCCACCAGTACTACTGCCCACTCTAGCGGCATCTTCGGGATCTACACCATAAACCAGGTCTTCGATTGAGGCCTGTCCATCCTCGCTTTTAGACCCACCGTCCTCATAACCCGGATGCAAGCCCCTAGTATGTGGCGCACCCTCCAATTTCTGTAAACCGCAGGCGTGACAGTTCTTGTCACGCTGCTGAGACTGATTTGCGATCCGAGTCAGCGGTTGCATGAACCGTACTTAGCAATCCACAATGATTTTACGTAAAAAGGTGTAACTTCTGGGCACATGCAAAAAAAGCCAAGTAGACGGCGGGTTCTATCGACACAGCTAGAACAATCTGGCTGGAGCTACCGGGTGGTCTGGTCTAGATGTTATGTTGTGCAACACTCTCATGAGGGGTATGCGGGCGGACCAAGACGATTGGCCCGTAGATCCCCTACCTTTTGTAGTAGAGGGTGGAAGCGAAAACCAAACACCTCAAAGGGAGTTGCGGCATCTAATATAAGGTGGCTAAGAGTTCGTCTTCCTAATAAAGGAAAACAAATTCCCGCTAGGACTTGCCTCTCATAAATACACTACATCGACCACAAGTACACCAACTCTAAGCCACAGGCAGCAACATGGCGGTAGCATCCGGGAGCAAAGACTGATACAATGAGATGGCGACCGAGTATAACGGATACGCTAAACTCCCCATAGGGCGTCTCGAGGCGCGGTCTTTTATCGTTGCGAAGGCGAGGAAGGCGTAACTTGGGGTATGGAGAGAATCAAGGTGTAAGGTGTCCTAGGGGCCAAGACCTACGTATTGAGTTTTCTGATGAAGGGATGTCAAGCATAGTCGGATGGCGAGACTCCACGCTCCTGCTCCAGTCTCTCTCTTTCTTGAAGCGCGACCCAATACCTTTCCCGAGCCTTGCACACCTCCTTGATCGCGGATGGCTTTCCCACAACCACCAACTTGACAGCCGGTATATTCCATGGTTTCACCCCACCCCCTTCTTCCCGCATGACCCTTTCTAGCCCCTCCCTCAACCTGGCCTTGATGGTGTTGGCGTAATGCTCAAAGAAGCCAGTCGAGTCGCCGCGGTGCATCCTCTTCCATTGCCATAGATTTAGGGACTCGTAGCCAACGGAATGTAGCCCGATACCAAGTATCGGCTCCCCGCCCAGCTGCAGAGAGGGGTACGACAGTGCGTCGGCCTCATCGCACTCGATCCATTCCCACACCCCCTCCCCGGGTGCGGCTGCACCGCCCCACGTCCCGTACAGGAGCCAATTCCGCGTCTCGCGGCACGCCCATCGGTCCTCCACGGCAAACAGCTGCTGCACGTTTGGACAGAGTCGAGGGGCGCTTGACGCATCGGAGCAATGCGCCCCGAGGTCCACGTTCTCCAGTGCCAGCCGCCGCACCCTCGCCAGATCATCAGGGTGTAGGTCCCAGGCACCAGTCTCGTCGTCCCTGGCGTCGGCATCGTTCCAGTTGCAGGGCAGCTTTGGGAGGTACAGCACATCTGTGCCGAAGCGAAACCACGTGCGCGGTCCGGCGCTGCGCGTCCGGAAGGCGAGTTCGTACCCGTGTTGCGCGAGCACCAGCCGCGACTCGGCGCACGTGTGCAAGAGCGGCGGGATGGGCGCGGCGCTGTACAGCGCATGCAGCCGCGTCATCTGCCATGCTGCCCTGGGCTGGGCGCACAGGAGGTGTGGCGGGACCTCCGGGTGCTGCCGCGTCGGCGGCCAAGGCTGGCGGGCCCGCCTGGTGGTGCTGAAGCCGTACGAGGTGAGCCGCGTCTGGATGGCGCGGTCCGGGTCGCCGGGGCGGAAACGTCAGGCCGAGCGAGGGGGCTCGCGGGTACGGAATCGGTCGCGCCGGTCGTGGGCGAAGTAGACAAGCGAGGGGTCAAAATTCAGGTTCCAGGGAGCCAGGTGGGCGGTGAAGGCTTCCAAGTCGCTTAGGTCGTTTTCTTCATCTTGTTCTGTGAGCTCTACGAGGGACCCGGCCCGGATGTGTACAAAGCGGGGTTGTGTTGCTTCGAGGTATATTTGTCGCCGCAGCTCCGCTGGGAGCCGTGGGAAGGGGTGGAACGTAGTGAGGGCCATAAGTGTAGAATCTGGCGACGTGGAAAAGTGACCCGAAACTCGAAACTAGGCTTATAAATATCCCCCTACCCCCTCTCCCCCCTCGCCCCAACCACACCGCCCAGTTTTAGACCACGGTAATTATAACCGAGACAAACCCCTTGAACTTGCTTCGGCTCTGTTGGTGCTCGCTTCGCCTTACCCACTCCCCATGCTCACTTCATTTCTCGGGTCCTGCGACGAGTGTGGAAATCCCTTGTGACTAGATTGCAGTCCTATTCTTCATCTTTGAAACCCATCCTCGCAACCATAACGCCTCATTTTTCGGTCAAAGAAACTCTAACTAGCTGAGGCAAAGTCCTTATTAGCTCGCCTCGGCTTTGGCTAGGTAGCAGTTTCAATCTGTCCTACTGTCCTAGTACCTGCCGTACGGCAAATCTTCTCCCAGTCATTAGTTAGCTATAAAGAGTTATTTTCGAAAATAATATATATTTTAGCTATTTTTATGTGGGATTAATTCTAAGCTTACTCGGCTAGAGTTAAAGTAATCTAGTATACTACGGCAAGCCCAAGTCTAAACCGCACCCCTTCGCATAACAATAACTTGGCTGTCAAAAACCGACGCACCAACGACTTTGAGGAGGTCGCCATCAATCTTGGCTGTCAGAGGAGTGAGCACCTCAACGATGCGCCAACCCGGCCCGGGCAGCTGGAGAGATAATTCCCGGGGTGTTTGCGCAAAGGTGTGTATGACGACAACCCCATCGTCTTCGGTGGTCCGAACCACGCCTTGCCAGCCTCGGGGGTGGCGCCAGCTAGGCCCGACATCGCCTTTGATCCGACTCGTGCCATACTTGATGGCCGGAACGGCTTTCTTGTAGAGCTTGATTGCATCCTTGACCGCGGAGAGTTGACCCTCATTGAGGTCGAGGATATCACCAGACAGACACATGCGGCCCAGGAATGTCGCCGCCAGACTGTAGTTCATTCGCTGAAAAGAGTCTTCCTGGCGCAGGACAGCCCAGATTTGAGACTGCCGGGGCAGCATCAGCCGGTGGACTGCCGCAGCAATGATGGGTATCTCGACCGTCTCATGCGCGTCCGAGTAGCTGCTCATTGCGGCGCGCTGGAGAAACGACGCCTCCATGCGGTGTCCGCCAGCCGAAACGAGTTCGATGACCAAGTCGGGCAGCGCCTCTCTGATGCGGTCGAACATGGCATGGGTGCCCTCGCCCTGGCGCCGCAACCCCTCCCCCAGCCCGTCGGCATGGTCGACACCAATGCCCAGCGTTTCGCTGTAGTCGACCTTGACGTAGCCAAACCCAGCCTCACCAAGCATTCCGATCACCCGGTCGTCAATGTACGCCTTCACATAGGGATCATGCAAGTTCCAAGCTCGACGGAGCCCCAGCGTCAGTGGTTTCCCGTCTCTGGTCAGCAAGTGGTCCGTTTCAGCGAACGCGTCCGAGTTTTTGGCCACATGCTCAGGCTCCATCCAGATACCCGGAACGAGCCCGCGTTTCCGGATTGCCGCCGCCATACCGGCCAACCCGCTGGGAAATCGGCTTGGATGTGCGCGCCAGTCGCCCAGAGTCGTCGCCCAGTGTGCACCGGAGTCCATCGGCATGTACCAACCCGCGTCGATGACCAAGTAGCCGACACCAAGCGGCGCGATCCTGTCGGCGATAGCGAGCAACTGGTCTTGGCGAGGCTCGCCCCAGCTCGTGCAGTAGTCGTTGTAGACGATAGGCAGGTCCTGCTCCGTCGCTGGCTGGGCCTCAACGGCGGGCACATCGACGCTGAGCAGCCGATCGCAAGCTTCATCTACCGATCCGGCCACACATGTCAGCCAAGCCTGCGGGGTGGTAAACGACTGCCCGGGAGCGACTGTCTTGGTCCAATGACCAAATTCTCGGTCGGCCAGGCCACCCGCGAGAACCAGATCATCAAACCGCCGCGCCAGCTCCATCTGCCAGCTCGTAGGAACCGCCAACCGCGCCCCCCAGACTACGTTCGCTTCCGTGTCCTCGACGAGCACGGTCGGGAACCACCCCCGCACCGGCATGGACCCAACCTGGCCGAATCGCTCCGAGAAGTTCATGTTGCCCGCCCAGCATCTTTCGAGGTGCAGCTGCTCGATGGATTCCGTCACCATACGCCCCTCAGCCGACCAGACAGACCGGAACCGGTGAGCGCGGAGGCGACAAGGTGCGTCGTCGGCAGCGTAGGGGGTTATGCCGCTCAGAGAGAACGACGTCAACAGCTCAAGTCGAACTGGGGAGCTAGAGTTGTTCTCGAAAACGGTCTCGCTCTGGGCCGTGAGCCCCTGGAAACCAGCAGAAAGGCGGTGTTGGATTCGCAGTCCGGTATCATCGTACAGCGTTGTCACGACTGTCTTTGCCTCGACTCGCTGATCCAGAAGCCGGAACCGGTCAATGGACGGTGACCACAGCAGCGTGCGGCCTGTGCCAAGTTGTGGCGGCTCGTCGTCGCCCGATATCTTGACATGCACCAACGGCTCGACCACCATTGCCGGCCTGGCTGTTGAATGGCTGCGAACCCAGCTTTCGTTAGCCACGGTTGAGCGTCGCTGCGCTAGGTCGCTCATCGCTGTGGGATAGAGCCATAGTCCGACTCGTCCTACTGGATCCGTCAGGTACCGCGCTGTCATGTCCCCGAGAACATGTTCGGACAAAAGTGTGGGATGGCCGGCCATGAAGTCCTCGTAAATATTCTGTAACGCCAGTTTGCTTACTGATGTTGCGGGGTGGTCGAAACAAGTCTGCGAACTCGGACGATTGTGGTGCAGAGGGGTTTTTATTGGGGATCCATTTTATTGTATGGGAGCCTAGCTGGTAGGTCAAAAGATCCAGACACCCCTCATTTCCTAGCTTACGTCATATTATCCCACATCTACAAATCAACCACTTCAATCTCTTAGCCGTAGGCTCTCCGGCTTCTAGCTCAAACCGAGCCATCAGTCGCTGCCAATTCAAATCAATTCACCACTCCAGCACCCCCAGCAGTGCCTTACATCTTTACGCGGAAGAGGCAGCACAGGCGAACTTGCGAATGTCGTAGTAGAGGTATTCGTTGTAGGTACCGGGGAATATTAGTATCGCCTGGATATACAGACGTATTGGGCTAAAGGTATGAGTGAGATGACAATAGAGCAAGGTAGGTAAAGTATAGTAAGAAACTTACTATTTAGATACTATTCAGTCAATAATAGATATATTACGTATCTTCCAACTTTAGGGAACGGGTATTACTTTATCCCAAGGCGATATTGTACAATGCTTCTTTATATCCTCGCATATATTACAAGAGACGTTGGTTAGTTTTTATAGAGGAAAAATTGTCCTTTGATTTTCACCGCTTTCAAAGCTTAAACTGAGGGGGTTTACCAATTAAGGTAAACCACTCTATACTAGCTAAGTACTTTATAAGTTAGTTAAGTGCTATACTAGCTATTAAATCCTCTAAATATCTCAAAAGACTACCTTAAACTTAGCTATTAGGGGTACACCGTTGACTCTGGTGGTATTTGAAAAGGGAGTTAAGCATGACGTTATATTAGTTCCGGAGATCTTATATAATGTAGAAGTATAGTAAAAAGGGCCTGGAAGATTTTAAGTAAGAAAGAGCTGTAAAAGCGTTAGGTAAGACCTTTAGAGAAGACTCATAGGTATTAATCTTAAGATAATATATAACGTTTCTGTTTATCTAATATAGAGAGTTCAAAGTACTGTTAGTCAACCTCTTATTAGAAGAACAAATCGGCGGTAACTATATCAGTAGGATAACGTATTTTATAAGCGAGCCGGACATATAAGCGAGCCGGACACTTTCCGACGCGACGTGACCCCTTAGCTTCTTTTACCAACCATACTACCAATTAACCATGGATTCGCTTCTAACCGAATCTAGGATTATTCTAGCCCTCGAAGCTCTTAAAAAAACGCCAAAGCTTAGTCTTCGAGATATAGCTCAGATCTATAATATATCGCCTTCAACCCTCTCTGACCGACGCGCCGGCCGGGCTACACGACGTGATATTCCAGCCAATTTACGAAAACTTACAAATCTAGAGGAGTATATGATTGTTCAGTATATAACTAAGCTAATTACACGTACATTTCCTCCTCGGCTTCGTTTTGTAGAAGATATAGCCAACCGACTACTACGCGAACGCGATACGCCCCCTGTCGGCAAGCTCTGGGCTCACAACTTCGTCAAACGCCAACCAGAACTCCGAACGTGTTTTTCGCGTAAATACGACTACCAGAGGGTTAAATACGAAGATCCAGAAGTTATTCGGAAGTAGTTTGTGCTTGTTTATAACACTAAGGCTAAATATAGTATCCTTGACGACGATATGTATAACTTCGACGAAACTAGCTTTATAATAGGTATGATTACTACTAGGATGGTTGTTACTACCTCTGATAGCTATAGAAAGGCTAAAAAAGTCTAACCTAATAATCGTAAGTAGGTAACAGTTATCTAGGTAGTAAATACTTAAGGTTAGGCTATCCCTCCATTCATCTTTTTAAAAGGGAAATACTACTAGGAAGGCTGGTATCAATGTAGCCTTCCGGAGACCTGGTACATTAGAGTAACCGATAATGGCTAGACTACGAATAAGAAAGGCTTAGATTTTATCTAGTACTTCGATCTTCATATAGCATCTCGTACAAAGGGGAAATACCGGCTCCTAGTCCTTGACGGCTACGAAAGCCACCACTCTGACGATTTTGAGGCCTATTACTAAGAGTACTTTATTATTATACTCTATATACCTCCGCATTCCTTACATCTAGTCTAGCTACTAGATGTTAGCTGTTTTAGGCTATTAAAGAAGGCTTATGGCGATCAAATCGAAGAGTTGATACGGATATATATCATACATATCACTAAGGTAGATTTCCTCTGTGCATTCAAAAAGGCCTTTTTTACAGCCTTTACCGACAAAAACATCAAAGGAGTATTTGCCGGAGCCGGCCTTATACCATATGATCTAGACAGAGTATTATCGAAAATGACTATTCGGCTTCGAACTCCAACTCCACCAGCCTCATAACTAGCATCACCTTGGCTACCTCAGACGCCACATAACGCCCGAGAAGCTATCTCACAGAAAGACCTTATTAAAGGCCGGATATCTAACCACCAAGGCAACTCTCTAACACCTATGCTGGCTACTATGGACCAATTGGCTAAAGGTACGATAGCTATAATGCATGAGGTGGCCCTGTTACGTACAGAGGTCTCGGCACTATGAAAGGCCAATGAAGAGCTTAGTAAGCGGCGGAGGGCTAAAAAAACACGTCTACGGCTTAGAAGGTCTCTTACTGTACAAGAGGCAAATGATCTAATGGATCAGAAGGCAGTGGGTGAGCAGTTAGCCCAGGAAACAAGACAAAATGGTGGTGGTACGGGGGGCTCTCGCACGAAGATTCGGTGCTGTGGCCTGTGCGGCAAGCCTGGCCATAATACACGCACGTGTCAGGAGGCTGGAGAATCGTCTGATTCATCTATTTCTGGTTCGGTTATTGTTATTTCCTAGTGTTGTGGTGGAATAATTGTAGATAGTTGTAATAGGGTGTGGAAAAGTGTCCGGCTCGCTTATATGTCCGGCTCGCTTATAAAATACGTTAACTAATAAATCAAATAAACTATAAAGTCGATCACTTAGTAACTAATAAGTTAGCCGAGGTAGCCAGAAGGGAAAATAGAGACAACTGAACTTAAGCTGCTAAGTTAAAAGTGGCTGGTAAAGAAAAAGGCAAAGTCTCGTTAATATCAAATAACGTAGTAAGGTAGAGGAAGAATAATATAAGAGTAAATGACGTGGGCATAACATACGGCGTAGGGGTAGGTATATAACTTTATCAAAAAAGGGAAAGATAGGAGATATTTACTTCAGATAGGTAAAGGTGAGTTTTTTCTATAGACTTTATATACCTCAGATGGCGAGAAAGTGGTAAAGGGTAGGTGAGACCTTCGAACGGTAAATAGTTGTATATAAAGTTCCTGATGGGGACTCGGGCCGAGATAACCTTGCCGGCTCCTGGGCAGACACGCAACCCCACACCGCCGCTTCTCCGCTCCGAGCAAGCCCCGCACCGCCATCGTCACTGGCGGCGCCCGCGGCATCGGCAGAGCCATCGCCCTCGGCCTCGCCCGCAACGGTTACAACGTTACCGTCAACAATGTTTCCTCTGCGCAGCCGCTGATCGACGAGACCGTGGCTGCCATTCGCGCCCTCGGCCGGCAGGCCCATGGCCACGCCGCCGCTGTGTCCTCCTTGGGTCTCGCGACAGGGCTCGTAGAAAGCGCCGTGTCCGCGCTGGGTCCGCTTGACACCATGTTGCCAACGCGGGTATCGCACAGGTGAAGCCCCTGCTCGAGGTAACCCCCGAGGACTTTGAGCGCATGTTTGCGGCGAATGTCGCTAGTGTGCACTACTGCTATCGTACGTCCCGCCTACCCTAGGTACCCTTAGACAATGTGCTCAACTGCCCCATTCCTTCGGAGCGCTACCAAAGGCAAGCGGCTGACGACCAGCTTGAGCTACTAGAGGCCGCAGCACGGCAGCTGATTGCTCAAGGCACAGGGGGTAAGTTGATCGGGGCGGCAAGCATTGTGGCTTTCAAGCCTTTTGCTCTGCTGGGACATTATAGCGCCAGCAAGTGGGCCGTGAGAGGTTTGACGCAGGCGTATGCAATGGAACTCGCCGAGCACGGGATCATCGCCAAAGCGTACGCCCCCGGGATCGTGGATACCCCTATGTGGGAGCTGATTGACGAGGGACTGGCAAAGAAGGCTGGAAAGGCTAAGGGGGACATGATTACGAAGTATAGCCGTGAGTATATTGCCCTCGGGAGGACAAGTGTGCCGGAGGATGTAGCGAAGCTGGTGGGCTTCTTGGCAAGTCCGGCTGCCGAGTATATAACCGGCCCGACGTATATCGTCGACGGCGGCATCATTTTCACGTAAGCTCTGTAACAACTCAATGCATACACTCGATGCATACACCGCCGTAGAACGCTTCCTTGTCGGGGTCACCATCATAGCTCCGAACATTTGTTCAACGTGTAAAGAGCGGGAACCGCTATAAACCACTCGCGAATAATCTTTGCGAGCTATATAAGCGAGTAAGCCACCTTATATCCCATACATAACCTTGAATATATACAATCCCTAATGTCGCCAAACCTTAAAAGAAATTCCTGTAATTTAAAACAATACTTCATAATCACTCAACATTTATAATTGAATGCTAGGAGTATTAATTAACTGGCTACGTTTCTGTCACGGATTGTTAGCATATGCTTCCAAAGGTTAGATCTTAGTTAGCTAGGCTTTGACCTCAACTCACCGACATAAATATTTAAGTGAAAATATCCTTTCATTTCTTGGTGTCACACTGCTGGATTGACCTGTAGTAGATACGTAAATACCCACACTTTAAAAGACCTGTAAGACCCCAACCTCCTTTGTGTACATACCATTATGCTCCCACTTTCCAACTCCACCTACTACTCTATAATATCTCAGTTCTAAGGGTGGCTTACTTTGCTTAAGCCTATCTATGTCGATATTATGGGCGATTTTACTGTTAGAGGACTGTTTATTATCCACGAGGAAGTATTACTTACGTACTAGAAGAAGTGATCGGCAAACCGATTGACCCCCTGCCGATAGGCGAACCCTACCATCGTGTCGCGACGCGCTCCTAAGCCCTCCCCCAAAACAACCGTAAATAACTCTACCAAAACGCTCCTAATTGCTGCGAAATTTACCATGTCTGGCCCGCGCGAGCAGAATATTCAGTCCGCAATCGATGCGAGTAAATCCGGCAAGCCGTTGGTTCAGGCGTGCCGCGATAACGAAGTGCCTTACGCCACGACCTGGGGCCGTCTCCACGGTGCCACCTCCTCGGAAGAACGCCGATTACGGACCCGTAAGCTCTCCCCCTAAGAAGAGAGCTTTCTGGTGGATTGGGCGCGTAATGAAGAAGCCGTTGGAAGACCTCCCACGAAGCAAAAGCTTCGCCGCATGGCGCAGTCTATTCTCAAAGAGGGTGGTGTTGATACGCCTCTCGGTAAGTGATGGGGGGACCGTTTCGTCACGTGGCATAAGAGCGTCCGTGTTA
This sequence comes from Lasiosphaeris hirsuta, assembly GCA_030549175.1. NCBI lineage: Eukaryota > Fungi > Ascomycota > Sordariomycetes > Sordariales > Lasiosphaeriaceae > Lasiosphaeris > Lasiosphaeris hirsuta. The sequence goes on from JAUKUA010000001.1 coordinate 8,691,397, forward strand.
AGATATCCCGCCCTCTCGATTAACAGCGACGTAAAGGCAGTACCAAGGAGGCTTACGAGGACTTTTTTACCCGGTTAAAGTACTAAATAACCGTTAAAAACATTTCGCCAAGGTATATCGCCAACATGGACGAGTACGGCATGTAGGAGATGGAGACCTATGATAACGTTAAAGTCATTGGTGACTCTATGACTTCGGAAGCGTATCGTGAGACCACGGCGAGTACTACTTGGATCTCTGTAATCGAATGTGTTACTACGGAGGGCCGTGGTCTCACGCCGTGTGTGATTATTACCGGTGAGACCCTCCAAGGCTAGTGGTACCCCGAAGACTTTCTTAATCAGCCTTAACTTCGCGATTGGAAGTTTGATCACTCGCCCACTGGCTTCTCTAACGTTAGAATTGTACTTAAGTAGCTGAGGGATATATTTATTCCGGAGACTCGGCCAGAAAATCCACGGCAATGGCGCCTCTTGATACTTGACGGCGCCTTTAGCTATACTACCGAAGATTTCGAGAAGACCGCCTTTGCTAACCGTATCCAGCTAGAATTTCTACCGCCTCATACCTCTCAGAAGACCTAGCTACTAGACCGGAGCGTATTTGGGCTATTGAAGCAGTATTTTCGCGACGAGACCGCTCTTCTCTGTAGCCGGCTTATCTCATCGCTAGTTAATAAACAACGGTGGATGTTAGCTTACCGAGAGGCTCGTAAGAAGGGTTTTACGGCTAAAAATATTCGCTCCGGCTTCAGAAAGTGTGGAATCTGGCCTTTTAACCCCGAGCGAATACTGGAAGACCGCCAGGCAGTAGTGGGAGACTCGCCACCTCCCCCCTCTTACTCCCTGACGCCAACTAACCTTCCCATTACGTCAGTAACGGTATTTAAGACTCCCCAGAAGTTAGGTGACATCCAGAACGCTCTCCGTGATGTATTGGGTTATAATTCTCCTACTAAGCGTAACGTAAGGAGGCTCCTGATCGGGGCAGGGAAGGCTCTTGACACTAGTAACGGCCAGAGAGCTCTATTGGCAGCCGAAAACGAGTAGTTACGGGCCGACTTAGAAGCTTTAAAGCCCCGGACCAAAAAGAAAGTCAAGGAGCCTACTAACGGTGGCTTTCCCAGAGCGGAAGATATCGCGGAAGCGGAGAAGGCTTCAAGAAAGCCCCCGAAGTCTCGGAAGCGGAAGCGGGCGGCGGAACCGGCAGTGGAAGAAGAGGATCGCGTGGAGGAAGTCATTTATGTAATTGCGAGGTTTAACGAGGTTCTAGAAGGCGAATAAATGCCTTTTTGTATTGCATTTGGCTGTGTTGTGCATGTAAAGTTGCCCAGAGTCCTTGGGGTGCCCCCCCGTCGCATCTATCGGCAGGGGGTCAATCGGTTTGCCGATCACTTCTTCTACCTTGAGAGTACCTGTGTTGATTTTGATAGTGGTTCTTTAAGCTCCCTTTCTCTCCTTTTACCTATCGACCCCCCGTTGACCGGTATATCCTGACTAGATGGCTCCTAACTCTTATATGCCGATTTATACTACTGAAACTTTTCTTCCTAAGCTAAGCGACCGTGAGTATATCTTTAATAACATATAGTTTGTGAAGGAGTCCGGTATCTGTAAGAGGCAATGTGATGATATTACTACCTAGGTGTAGGATAGATGGTATGTGTGATGCTTGGTGCAGGGAAAAGGCAGTGGCTGTCTGGATCTGGAGAAATAGGTGGGCAGTGGAGCACAGGCCTCGATGGGAACAGGCCACCGCTAACAGTATCTGTATACCTACGGAAGAGCGAGCGGATAGCCTACGCGTAAGTTAACACCGTCTTACTCGCGCTATGTTTATCCAGTAGCTTTCCTCTCCGATCAGCCTAGGGGAGGTAAAGCCTGTGAAACTTAAGTTACTTGTTGCCGAGCCTGCGGGGCGGCTTCTGAGAATACCTCGACAGCCATCCCCTGCAACTTTTCCTCGGTTCCAGTGCCCACGGCGGATCTTGAAATATCGACGTGAATGGGGCACCTCTAAATATGCTTCATCTTATGTCCTCTCCCGGGAAGTCGTCAAGCTTGTAGAGCTGCTTAGTACCCTAAACGACGTTAATACCTCCGTCGGCGCTTTTTCCCGTATCTCGTAGGGCATAATTAACCGAATAGCCAGCCGGATTAAAGCTTCCAGCTGAGACTAACCATTGGAGACGGAAATATCGGTACTTCCCTTTAACCGCCCTATTATAGATCTGTACTTAGTAACCGTCTAACACGACTTAAAAGGCGCGTCGTGCCTAAGCCCTTACTTTTGGAAAAGGTATTCTAAAAATTGATATATTAGTAGAACGCCCGGAGACATATTACATGAAAGTATATTGGGAAGCCCTTTAAGTATAGTCTGAGAAAAGTATCTTGATCTTATATATGATATAATGGTATGTTTTACTAGTTTAATAGAAATCCCAAAAATATTGTTGGTTAACCTGAAGATTATTATTATACATATCCTGAATATAAAGGGTGATAATATATCAAGGCGTTTTATGTTGTGAAAAAGATTAAAATCAAGTTTAATAAAAGTCGTATTTAAAAATTAATTAATCAACTAAGGGTATTTAGCTTAATGAAAACACTGAGCTTAGAACGGTTTATACTATTATTATAGTTTATTATAGTTACTTAGGTAGGGTAATATATTAAGACTCGATTTATCTTGTCGACCTGACGTGTCGTTCGAGAGGCGGATTAAAATTCACCACCCCTCCAATCGGCTGAAGATGCGGCCCCGAATGTGCTTTTTATAATCCTCTCCTAGAGTGTAGTTGTGTTTCTATTCTTCATGTTTCTTAGCCTTGCTGCACTAGTTAATCACATACCCTGATGACAGTAATCTTTCTGACAAGTGTGAATCATTTCTGAGAATCTTACCATTGAGAGTGAATCTTCTTTATCCAGTCCACACGTAAGCATCTTGATCTACGATCTATCATCTAACACTGAGTACCCCGGTACCTAGTGCATAGCTTGTAACAACTCCTTCCGCCCCCTTTCCCCCCTCCCTTGCTACGCCCCACCTAAGGCGGAAAATTACAAACACCTCCAAGAAAGGAACAAGAAAATTGCTAAACAAATTTACGGCTTTACCTTATGCGTTTCTTATGCAGCCATGACGTTCTCATAAGACTGATAAACATCCTTTTCAGCGTCAAAATTCAATCGCGACGTCTCACGCGGTAAGTGGGCCATCCGGGGATTCTTCCAGACTTTGGACAAATCGACCTCATGCTAGCTTTTCGCACGCTAATTATAGAAGACCAGTTTGTCTCTCTAGGTATGAAAGTTGTAACGAACTACTTCTCTCGAATTGGGCATGCTATGTAGCATGGTTCATACAGAAAGCACGACTTGGATCTACTCATGGCGTAGGTTGTAGGCTCGGAAGATGTACCTCTCTGCTCGGACAAGAAGCTTCCTACTTGAAATCCCCCTTCTTCACCTCCAAAAATTCCTTCCAGCTGGTCACCTTCAACCCGACCTCGGCAAGCAAGTTATGTCCCTCAGACAGCGATGCGCCCGCAAAGAAGCCCGGCTCCTCACACAGCAGCTCATTCTCGAGGATCTCCTGGGCGATGTGCGGAGGTAGGAAACTCATGTACAGGTCAGAGTCGAGCTGCACGTACAGTCCCTTATGGCCGGTCACCTGTGTGAACTCGTCCATGATGCGGGTCGGGGTGTAGTAGTCGGCCGCGGCGTGGATTGACTTGTTGACGACCTTGGCGGGGTTTCTGGCTACTGCTACGAAGTATTTACCTGGGAGCAGAGAAATGTTAGCTGCCAGACTGAGCAGAAGAGGGGAGGGGAGGACTCACCCATGTCCTTGTCGGCAAAGAAGAGCGGCAGCTGCGCCTTGGTGGGACTGGTTGGCCCGGCGAGCGTGTACGACCCGTCTTCGCCCTTGCGCAGGAGGCCGAGGTTGGTAAAGTTGGTCATGTAGTATCCCGGCTGGATAAAGGTGGCCGGGATACCCTGCGAGCGGATGTATTTCTCAACGTCGGCCTTGCGATCAAAGTGGGCCACGTGCGGGAGCTTGCCTCCGGACGCGTCGGTGACGTTGATAAGGGACGAGAAAATCAGGTGCTTCACACCGGCATCCTTGGCGGCGTCGGCGACGTTCTTGCCGTGCTCCGTCTCGGTGCCAGGTGCTGCCCCTGTCACCATATCGGGCAGCGTGACAAGGAAGATTGTGTGGGTGTCCTGGAGTGCCACAGCGAGGGAGGGCCGCGAGTTCATGTCGGCCGTGGTGACCTCGATGCCCTCCTGGGCTAGAGTTTGGGCCGACGGCTTGGATACATCGCGGGTGACGGCGCGGATCTTGAAGGTCTTGGATAAGACGGGGTCGGCAAGGACAGCACGAATAACCGAACCACCCTGGACACCGGTGGCGCCGAAAACTGTGAGGATCTTTGACATGATGGGGATTCTGGGAACTGTGTGTGTGTATCAAATAAGTGCAGAGAGAAAGCAGGCTGTGACAGAAGAGGGTCTCGGTCGGAGATGAGGCGGACGGGAGAAGGGTTGCTGCTGGAGGCAGCGATTTTATAGCCCGCTAATTCCTGTTCCTGGAACTCCGGGTTGACCGTTGGGAGGTGCCCAACTTGGTCGAGTGCATCACATCCATGTATTTCAAATCATTTGGTGACGATAGAGGCCGAGTCCGAGAGGTTGCGCAGGGTATCCAATCAGGGGGCTGCTCATAGGTTTACAGAGACTTGATCAAGTTCTTGTTTGCTGCGCTCCATGCAAGGAGGGGCGGTGCAGACAGGGCTACCGAATCCTCCGCCCCGCTTCGGACACCGAACTGCCTCGGATTGGCTGTCTGCTGCCTCGGGTAGCCTCAATATTACCAGCTTCTGCCGCTTTTCGTCGGATCAGTCAGCCATATCTTGTTCCAGCTTCCGCGACACCATTCCACGTTTCCCCATTCTTGCTCTCGTCCCAGATTGAAGCGTGCCCCGAATGCCGAGATGGAAGCCCAGCAGCAGCTGCCGCAGCCACACGCTCAAAGAGAACACTACAGCGGGAGCGCAGCGGGCCAACTGGCATGTACCCAGTGCCGTAGCCGCAAGTTAAAATGCGATCGCAAGCGGCCACGGTGTGATCGCTGCTTCGAAAAGAGCGAAACCTGCAGCTATCCGGAAACCCGCCACCGGGGCCTAGGCCGGCGGAGGACCGTGAAGGATCTCGAGGAGCGGATCGAGGAGCTTGAGGGGCTCCTCAGAGCCGCAAATCTTGGGGCGGTCGCGCATGGAGCCCATCAAGATCTGTCCTTCTTGGGCACCGACCCGCTGCCGCCGTCCCTCCCACCCGCAGACCTGCCATTCGCGGAATCGCCGCCCTTGATAGATCCAGGTCCAGCAGCTGGCCAGCTGGTCGATCTCGGTCTCTTTGAACAGTTCCCTCCGTTCAAGCTAGTCGACGAGCTGACGGCCCTCTTCTTCCAAAATATCCACGCCGGTGCTCCCTTGCTGCACCAGGCAACCTACTCCGCGGCCGTGCGCCTCCCTCCGCACATGCGTCCTCCGATGTGCCTCCAATACATCGTAATGGCCTCGGCCGCAGCCACATGCCCAGCATACCGCCACCTTTCCGAGCCCTTCTACCAACGAGCCCGAGTGTACGCCGAAGTGGACGAGGTGCGGGGGCAGGGTGAAGTCTTTACCACGGTGGCCCACGTCCAGTCCTGGTGTCTCATCTCTGCGTATGAATGTCATGTTTACGCAATCTTCACGAGGGCATCCACCAGTCTGTGTCGCGCCGTCCGGATCGCCCAGATGCTCAGAATGCACCAGCTCGACAACCGACAAGCCGCAGACCTCGGCTCCAGCCTACCCCCACCAAGAAACCGCATCGAAGCCGAAGAGCGCCGCCGAGCGTGGTGGGTTGTCTTCCTGGCTGACCGCTTCCTCGCATGCACCACGGGCTGGCCGTCCCTCATCGACGAGCGGCATGTCTACACCAACCTCCCATCCACCGAGGAAGTCTTTACGGACAACACAGAGAACCCCTATCCAACACCCCTGTCCGGCGGCCTCGATATACTCAAGCAGGGACAAGGCGGACTCCTCTCGCCTTTTGCCATGCGCATCCTCGCCGCCAACGAGCTCCTGCACGCCCTCGACCATAGCGCACGGGGCGGTTCCAATCAGGACACTTTGGGTCGCAGTCCAAACAGCCAGCACTGGCACCGCCACCGCGAGATCGACACCAACCTCGTAGCACTCACCCATCTTCTCCCAGAGAGTTTTGATGTATCCCGCAACCCGCGAAATCTCGACGCCATCCTCGTGCACGTCTGCACCAGCATGGCTCTTCTGCATCTCCACCGCCGTCCCTCCCAGCACATGGAAGAGTCTGCTGCCCGCCTGCTCCCCGCCGCCAAGACGATCCTCTTCGTCGTGCACGCCACGGCATCTGCAAACTTTCTCGCAACCGCCATCCGAAACCCCCTCGTGCCTTTCGCGACGTACATGGCTGCGTCTGTGTTTCTGTCAGACTGCAGCCGGTCCGTTCCTGCGCATGTCCCCGGCTATGTCCCCGACGACCTAGACCAGGGGAGGAACCGGCGGAGCGAGGAGAGTTTGGAACACCTAGCAAATATCCTAGTCTCATTTGCGGGAAAGAGTCCCCTCGCCAGAGCGAATATGCTGCAGTTGGCGGCGGATTTGCAGAGGGCTGGGAGGAGCTGGCTGATGGAAAGGATACTTGCTACGGGTGAGGGGGAAGGGATGGAGGGAGTGCAATTTCTGGCTGGGAGTGGAGGGACTATGGTATTTTGTCCGGTGCTGAGTTCTGCGCGGGGTGGTAATAACGGGGAGGGGATTGGGGGGCTGGGGGGTTCCCTTGGCGGAAGCAGCACATGGGGGCAGGGACGAGGAGGTGGTGGTATTGATCTCCCTAGTGATAGTTATGAGCCGTTGTTAGGTGGTCCATCTAATGTGGGGCTCCCTGGGGCTGCTGGGCCGTCTATTTTGCAGGCCGATTCCCCTGATGGACTCTTTTCGCAACTCTCGGCAGCGGGTCTCGGGGCTTTTATATAGTGTTGAAAAACGAAGCAGGTCTAATACTGATCTGGCCTCTCGTCGAGGCCGTCATATTTATTCAGCTTTATTCTAACGGAACTAGTAACGATCCGGCACTTACGCTCTTAATCGATGGCGATAGGCTTAACCGTTCCCTGACGGGCACACCCGCCTAATCAATGACCGTGATGTCTAATTCAAGTGGTAGCGAACTGGCGCAGTGCGACAGCAATCAACCAAAGAAAAAGAAGAGAGGGGCCAAAATGAAGCAACTCCACAAGATCTTGGGTGCTTTCGGGGTCATGGAATCTCTATGCCATGCATCGGAAACCTTTGCGTTTTTGTACTCTACTCGTGAGCAGGACTAAGCCGTCCCCTACGGAACCCCAATTGGCCACGACCAGGTGCCAAATTCACCAAGGTCGAGCTCCATTTCGTAGAGGGGGGGTAGACTTTCTCGGACACCGACTCCGCACTAGCTGCAAGTGACCATATTCAGAAAAATGTTATTATCTCTACGAGGTTCACCCTTGTTGCTATTGTTCAGATCTCTCGCCAATTCGCCTCGCGCCTAACCTCGGAAAATCCACGCTAGCAATTCTCGGCCCTCCACCTCCCACTTTTCTTATCAAATACCTCTTGCCCCATTTCCCTGACCAACCGATCCCTCTCCTTCCCCGACAGTAAAGCTAGCTCCTGCATATTATCCACAACTCCCAAGTCACAGACATAGGCCATGCAACCGACTATTGTATCCGGTCTCATCGGCAGCATTGACCGCTGGCCCCCTCGACACCACTTCCACACTAAAGACGCAGCTAATACTAGCACCATGTACGCTAGTATGGCAACGGACATCCAAGTACAGGCTTCATGCATCTTCCAAGTTATCGTGTTGCGAAACGGCACGCTGGACAAGAGAATGGGCGTAAACTTGGCGAGGAGAGCGGCGATGGCGACGTTAAGCAAGAGGACGTCTTCCGCGGTCCGGATAGAGACGAGCCAAGTCCGGCCAAAGACAGAGAAGATGTGATGTATGGGGTACAAGAAGATAGACGTCCGCGGACGTTGAGGAGGAATGTCGGGATCAGACAAGCGCTGGTGGATGTGAGCGTCGAAGGTGCGGGCCAAGTGGAAATCCCAGAATCCGCTTACGGCGATGCCAAAAGTTGTAAAGAGAATGCGAACGCCAAAGGATTGGCTGTCCATGAATACCTCAAAGGCCGTGTCAATTGTGACGGTCTCGTAGTAGAGAATCAGAATGAGGAGGCCGGCGGTTAGAATGAGGGCGGAGAGTTGTACTATAGTCTCTTTGTGCACCAATCCGGGCGAAATTTGGCGGCAAAGTCCTCTCAAGACCGTGTTTGACGAACGAGGGCCGGGAACCGGCTTCCGTTTCCGCGGATCTCGTTTCGTGACTATCGGAATCGGTTTCTTGTCCTCAAGTGGTCGGACGTTGACGATCGTAATACCGTACCGTTCCTCGTTCGTCCCGTAGAAACCGAGTCTGAAGCGCACATTCTTCTCCTCCCCTGTAAGACAGCGAGAGCCTTCCGCTCCATGAATCCCCTTTATGAATCTCCGGAACTCCCGCTTGGACATCAAGCTCGCCAAACCCACAATGCTCCACGGCTCCGCCCCAAGCCCAGTCCGCCACCTCCAAACTAACACGCCCATCCCGACAACAAGCAACATCATCGCAACCAAAAAGCCCTCGGAAATCCTCATCGGAACCCCCGCCTTCCTCAACCCAAAAGCACAAAGCCTCAACCCCGGCGAACCATCCGCATTGCTCTCTCCTCTCTTATCCCCCCCCTCGTCCCTACAACTCGTAGTAAACTCCAACCTAATAACCTCCCCCGACAGCGAAACCAGCGCCACGCTCACCCACCGAAGCAGCACATTCATGCCCGGCAATGCATCCCTCCATCTCGCCCAAAACCTCACAGCAATCCCAGGTCCCCCGAATATCCCACCCCCATCCCTCCCCAGCAAGAGCGAATCCTCCGCCGTGGCCCCGCCGGGGTGACTCAGCGCACGGAACGGGAGCATCGCGTTCAGCGTGCTGGAGAAGACCTCGATAAAGACGGAGAGGAGGGTGGCGAGGAGGACGGGAATGAGAGAGGCCATGAGGAAGTCGGTTTCCGAGCGGAGGTTGAAGAATGCGGCGCCGGCACCCGGAGGGATTGGACCGGGTGGGAGGATGATCAGTGGGTTTTGGTCAGGGCCTGGGCGGGGATCGTGTAAGGGGGACTTGGAGGAGAAGGGGATGGATGAGTTGTCTGGTGTGAAGGCAGTGCTGGACGTGTGTTGATCAGACAGCGAGGTAGTGTTGAGCTGCAATGGTGTGAAGGTTCCTGGCTTAGTGAGAAGACCAGTGGTGATGGTGAAAAAGGAGACGAAAGTTGTGGTGACGCTGACGATGGTGCCCGTCACATCTTGAGTGTTGATTGTCGTGATTATTGTCGATGTTCCCCTCCCTGTTGATGGGGATTTCTCGACGCTTGGCACCGAAGCCATCTGGCTGCTGGGGCTGGCGGTGATAGAGGAGACGTAGGTTATGGTGACATTGGCGATGGCGCCATTTATATCTTGAGTGCTGATTGTCGTGACTATTGTTGATCTCTCCTCTGTTGATGGGGATTTCTCGGTGCTCGGGGATGTCTCGATGCTTGGGACTGAAGCCATCTGGCTGCTGGGGCGGCTTCTTGTGACTGGTCGTGCGCCAGGAGAATCCGTGGTTGTTACCTGGTTCTCGCTAACTGAAGCCGACGCTGCGGACGTCGAGGACACAGACTGGCTAAGAGAAGTAGAGGGCGTGCTGCTCTTCAAGCTGGGCTCTCTGCTGGAACTTGGGGTCGCGGGCGTCGCGGCAGTACTACTACTGCTGCTGGTGTCATTACGGCTGGAAGTCGCAGTGATAGTGGTGCTGTGGGCGACAGTTGCACTGCTGGTGCTATTGGAGGTGGTGGTAGTACTAGCTATCGATTGGGGTCTAGACAGCGGCAAAGTCCACCATACCGTGCTGCGACTGGGACTCCACGTAGTCGCTGGGTAGTATGGAAGCGTTGCGGGGTACAGGGCCGTGTAGGCCGGTGGCTGTGGCTCGTTCCCAAAGACGTCGGCCTTGTCGGTCAGTTTGGCCTCGCTTGGGGCCACAGTCCGGATCTCTAAAGCCAACAGAACATCGCCATTCGAATTGGTAGAAGTGGCTGGCCAGCGGATGCGTGGTTCCTGCATCTCCGTGAAGGTGGCCACTCCGTATGCCTCGCCCCGGTGAGGTGCGAACCAATTAGTCTGGTGAGCCCGACTGAAAGCGCTAATTGCCTGTAGCACCGAGTTGCATCCTGAGTCATCTGACAAAACTGTCGTGGCCGTGACCCAGCCCGAGTTGGGCCCCTTCCGGTAGTTCTGAATGTTGCAAGGACACCACGATAGATCGTCGTTTAACACAATGGGAATGGCCTCTCTGTAACCGTGATAATCCTCGCCGCCAAACTCAGCGATGGTATGCAGTATGCGTGGGGGACTCCAACCGCAGTGGGTCGCTTTGACTTGTTCTGGGCCCGGGTAGTCTCCGGGCGGAGGCCGTCGTGGCTCCACGGACTCCACAGGCTCGACAGGCTCGGGAGAAATACGGCCCGCGAGTTTTGGTTTCTCTCCTGGGGGGACAAGCTCGAGCAACTTGAACTGCTGCGACGGAAGATCATGCATCTGATACTCGAAGAAGGCGAGTAGTCCCGCCATCAATAGAAATAGGAATATCTGGAAAGGCCATTGAAGCGCGGCTGGCTTGTAGTCCGGGACGCATTTCTTCCCTTTTTTATGCTGCTGCGCTGGGGGCGCGACGAGATGATCGGTGCTCTGCCAGTGTGGCCTGGCAGGCTGGACAGATCGAAGCGTCGACAAACGATGCAGCTCGATGTCATCTTCCGAGGATCTCCGGCTGGTGCATCTGGAACGGGCGGAAACCTCGGCCGATTGTTTCCTCAGGCTTGGTGCGTGGTCGCTGTCACCTTGGCGCGCGCCGAGCTCAATAGCAATCGTGCCTGCCCTACAGTCGGCCGAGGCATTTGGTCCAGGCGCGGCATCGAGACCAGCGGCATGCTGGAGGTGGGTGTTATCGGTGTCATGAGGGGTAAAGTTGAACTTCCCGCCAATCGGTTCAGTGTCGAGACCATTCGAGGCTCCATTTGCCTTCCCACTGTTGTTGATGCTAGAAGCCATTCCTTCTGGTTTTCGATGTGTGGGGAGTAGCCACCAGGGCAGGAAGCATTACAAGTGATCAGGATTAAAACGTGGGTAATAAGGGATGTCTTGATAAATGGTGTTGAAAAGTAGGGTACCTGTGGATGCTACACTACAATATTATCACACATTAAAGGCATCTGCTACCTCATCACGCGGACCTTTGCCATTGTACAACGTCCCCAAATTTACGTATAGTATAGGGACCTAACCACCAAATAGCCGTAAGTAATCTTCACTAGGCAGCCGCCGTTGATTACTAGGCAGATTTGGCCAATGAGTTCTAAGGTCAGGTATTTATCCCAACTTATCCGAGTGTAACCCGGGAAAGTTGTCATTGTAACCTAACTCCTTGGCAGGGCGCTCTCTCCTTTGTATATATTCGGCGCTCACGCATCTTACTCATTTGGTTATAGCAGATCCAATCCAATCCATTCTTCTTTCCACTGCTCAGCTCCAGAAGTGTCAGACGGACTTTGGTCAGAAAATGTTGTGGGGGTTGACTAAAGAGGTATACGGCAACACTGGCGTTGCAGATTCTCCGCCTTAAAACGAGGTATTTGTCCAACACGCATCATATCTCACTCATTGACATGCGATCGCGTTCAGTGTCCACCAGCATCAGATATGGAGTTTCGAGTAACACCAACGTTGTAACACCCCGCTGAACCTCGAGGCCAGCAAGGAGTGACGTGGCAGAAAGAGTTCAACGATACTGGCAATACGTGAGCACCCAGTGAACCTTTGAACCCTTGCTGATATATACTACCTCTCCCGCGTCTTCGGCAGGTTGGAACTGCAACGGTTTCTGCCTTCTTGCACTGGTGCACTTCAAGGTGTTTGAAAGGCCCCATTGGTTGGTGTCGAGCTGTTGGTAGGCCTCAGTGGGGCGTCGTACGGTAAGCCTCAGTAGGGCGTCATGCAGTAGGCCTCGTGCATACAGGGTGTGTGGGCGAATCGGCATGGAGGGATTCCGATTTCGTCATTGCACTTTCAATTCCATTCGACATCACATTCGCAACAGGCTGCCAAGCAAAATCGAGGGCCAAGACCAATGCGACCTAGCCTCTGGATGAGGCTCTCAACCTTTGTGCATATAATGTTATCATCGTCAAGAAACTTCCTGTTTCTCTCCCCAGGCCTCCCATGCTCTTGCCCACATCATCCAAACTCAACATTGAACGCAATTACTCCTCTAATCATCATCCCTCCCGCTCAAAGTCATCCAACATTATGTCTTCTACACCAAACCACTTTTCCGTAGAAATGCGCATGGCCGTGAAAGAGCGCATAGCCATCTGCCAGGGGGAATTGGTCCACTTCGAACCAACAGCAGGGCAGAAACTCTACGCCGTCTGGAAAGGAAAGAGACTTGGATTTTACACCACATGGCCGTATGTCTACCATCCTCATCCCCTCGCCCCGTATCCTTGCGTTTCGGGCACTTCCAACCCCTCACCATTATGGGTTTACAGAGAGTGCCAAGCGCAGATTCATCGCTTTCGGGGCAACTGCTACGAAGCCTTTAAAACATGGGAGGAGATTGAGGAATACATGAATAGGAATGGAGCTGTGGCTGTCATGCCTCAGAAGCCCTGCAACTTGTCACATCTCATGTCCAAGACCTCCCTAGCCGACAACTCTTCCGATAGCGGCGACAAAATCAACGGGGGAAGTTCCGGGTTGGCAAAGTCAAAAGGAAAGAGACCTTTCGGCAGCAAAACCACTGCGAAGTCGGAAGGGGGGCAAGTCAGCCGATGAAGACACCCTTGTGGGTTCACAGGAAAAGAAACCAGCTAGCCATGGCGCCCCTGCGAATAAATCGAAACAGATCCGTGAGCCGGGACCAACCCAGGACTCGGACACGCCGACGGATCGCGGTGCGAAAGGCAACTGGAGGGGGAAGGACAAAGGGGAAGGTACAGGCCCGGGAGGGCATCGATACAACACCAGGGGCGAACAGACGGTTCTGGTCAATACTAGTACCCGTGTCTTGTTTCCGTCTTAGACACAAGTCCCTAAGTTAAAGGCATTTGGGCTGCGTATATGAGGATTTGAGGTTTAGGATTGGGGCAACAGGGGTTTGTCGCGGATTTCACTCAGGCTTAACCCAAAGACTGCCAGTGCCAGCTTCTTTCGCAAGGTCGCTTATAACTATCAGGGGGAATTATTACACATAACTCTTGGCTACCTGGCGAAGGGCCTCGGGCAACCAGGTCTTACCAGAAACTTGCTTAATCCCTCGCTCAACCAGTATCCGACCCACCCCCAGATGTCTGTAGTCGGCGGCGAACCGCAGTGCCCTCTCGCCATATAGCCAGTCGCTGCCATAGCTAATGTCTACCCCATGCTCCAGAAAGAATTAAACAGCAGCCAGGTGTCCACCATTTGACGCTATAATCAGAGCCTACCCACCGGCAGTGATCCCATAACTGTCAAATATCACGTGTATCAACTAGATTCAGCGTATTTGAGAGAGCTACATGTGTGTTGTATTGTTGCAATTGCAGTTCCTGCGCAGAGTCTTCAAGTGCCCTGACTGGCGCCTTGGCAGCTTGGCCCGCGCTCTGGATCCAATTGATCTACTGTATCCGTATGTGCTTATTCAATTTGACAATAGTTCCGTGATTCACCGTCACCTTTGATCGTCCAAATCAGCCCTGCCTCAGCTTCGGCTAATATCTGCTTATTATAGCCACAGCATACAGCACGGCCCTGCTAAAAAGTGCAATTCTTGCCAAAGACATTCCTATTACTTGGTGACAATATCATCTGATTAATCAGAACTTTGCCCATCCAGATCAGATCGCTAGGCTCGGCCTTCACCGACGAAAATCAGTCGATGCTCCGTCCATCTTGAGGCCGGCTGGACACCGCGCTAGGAAGCACCTCTGGGTAAATTGATATGTAGTTTATGTGAGTCACTGCCCCAGTTAGATAAAACTACTTGGTCTAGGTACCTAGTACCCTCCTTGATCTTATCCTGAAGAGCAACACCCTACCGGGCGAAATAAAAGTGGCTTAAGTATGTCCAGCGCTTGATGACCTCGGTGGCCGGGTTGGGGGATGTCTCGGGCTCGGGGACGATATCGATGTGGAAGTCCAGGTTGATCTCTTGGATCTGGGTAATGACTTCCTGGATAGTGTCAGAAATACAGCTCTCTGGAAGTGATGGGTTGTAAGTGTATGATTGTATTGCTCGTCTGTGTTCTTGCTCGAGGAACCACGGTCTACGTATAATAGGTCTTCTACCTCATATCAGAAGAACTGCAATAGTTCTTGTGGTGACTCAGCTTGGAATCCTCTTGTCAATAGACACTTATGGCAGCCACGCCGAGGATAAAGGCCGAAACGGCGACAAAGATTCCAAGACTGCGAAGTATGATGGTGAGGCGATGTCAAAGGTTGTAAGCTGGACTGTGGGGGTTTGGACGACTGAATGATCTGCCTTGTCCTGCTGGGACATTGGGGAAAGGGGGAGGTTTATATACACTTACATCGATAATGAAGCGCAATGCCTTGAACCTTCTTCATCTTTACATTCAGACTCATCGACATGTCGAGCGGACTCCGGCGGAGCTCTTTCCGCCGCCCTCCCCCCCGGTGTTAAAGAGCCTGTCGATCTTGACGGGGTCGTAAAATTCGTAAGCACCAGCGATCTTCGCCTTAAGCCTCCCGCTTGATTAGATGTGACGGGCTGTTGCCGCCCATGTAGTCGCCGTGTTGATGTATCCGCTGTGTTGATGTATCCGCCATAGTAGACGTAGATTGGCGCCCGATGAAATATTGTTATCGGTATATACAGTAGGACCCACTGCGTACAAATGTTTCGAACCTTCGGGCTTGATCCAAGTGTCGAGGATGTCTCTCAAACCGCTGAAACCAAGTCTGACCCAGTCATTTTGATGGCTGGTATCATTAAGAGCGCGTAACAGTGCGCCGTAGCCATCACCACTTCACACCGTAGTCTAGCAACGCACGTGACAACGTTAAAATGCCTAAAACTATCTGCAAGAACTAAGTTGTGGAAATGTGTAAATTTGTATCAAAAGCTTGCAACATATTCACGTTGAGCCGTTTTGGGATATATGCCCTAGAAAGATTCCACACGAATAACCTGTCGGGTGGCCTTCACCGCCTTTTTTTGCTGGCGGCCGTTGGCAGCCTTTGGCAGGTTTTGACAGCTCTGATGGTGGTGTGGCTCAAAGGCGGTAGTGGAAATCGGAGGTATACAGTTCAAAATGACATTCATGACAGTGCATAGTTACGCTCTCAAGTCTACTATTTAAAAAATTATTTCGGTAATTTACCATTTTTGCAACATTAAGGGAAAGTTATTAATGAAAGAGTTCCTCAATAGAGTCATTAAGATGGAGGAGGCTGTGGAGTAAGTGAAGGGGGCGGTGGAAAAGGCAAGTAAAAAGGCCAAGTCTAATTAAATGAGGGGGTGTGGGGTCTACTCTATTGCACTCAATTCATGTCTCCTCAGGGAGGAATTGACATAATGTAGCAACGCATGCTAAACTCTTGACCTACGGCAACTCCGCCGCCAAGGCGCGCGCGCGCCCAAGACTGCAAGTACGCCATCCTCTTCAACAACTGGGTGCCAAAGCCGTGCTACGACGAGAAATGGATCACTGAGTGCCAAGACGGCAGCTGGAGCACCTGTGCCTACGAGAATCTCGCGCAGCGTTTGACGTCTGGGGCAATGGAGAACCGTGACTTTTACTACATCTCGCTTCCGGACCACATCAACCACTGCGAAATCATGTGGAACTAACAGCTCTGGGGCCTGTATGAAGAACGGACGGCACTCGACACGATCATTGTTAACCCTGGTCACACGGAGCACCATGCGCAGTTCCTCATGGACGCCCGAGGGATGAAGGCAACCCAGGCAACCAAAAACCCCCCATGTCGGCTCCGCGGGGTGCTAGATCAGAGCTAGGACGGCCCAATAAAGCGTGCTGTCTGCGTGTCAGGTAATTAGCAAACTTTTGTGACGCAAATGCGCTGCTCCAATAAATGACGCATGTCGGTAGCAATCTCCAATTTGGAAAAGGAAAGTGGCAACAGCATGCCGTGCGGCTGAAAGTGGAGTTATGTAACTTGAAATACTCTGCTTCCCCCCTCGACTGCGCCACATTCGACACACCGCACAAGCTTCGGAATCCGGGGTAAAGGGCGTCCATTGGATGTCACCGTTCCATGCCCGGCAAAATGAGACCAATCAAGTATAGAGCTAATTTCGCGTCAAGATCTTATGGATGGACTGCTAGGGGCGAAGAGTCTAAATCGAGAACCGGTGATGGGTGGTAACCGGGTCGTTGTAACATATCGGACGTAATCATTCCGACTGTCGGTTCACAACTTGGAACTTTGAATACAACGCCTAGAAGTATATAAAGCATAGTATATTCACCCAAGCTCCCTCTCAGCACCTCAAAGTATTTGGTACCTAGTTCAAAAAGAAGCTGCACGTTTTCCTAAACACACCTGCCCAACCAAACTCACCCGAACAAACAAACCAAAAAAATGCATCTCTCGTCAATCACCGCCCTCCTCGTTTTCGCCCTCCCAGCCACCCTAGCAGCAGACTGCAACCGGGCCGACTACTTCAAGCCCGGGGCCTACAACCTCTACATGCCCTTCCGCGGCAACTCGATCAACTGCCAGCTTGCCGAGGGCAACAACAGCGACGCCGTCAAGGCGCTGCAGACGCAGCTCAACCTCTGCAACGGAGGCAAGCTCGACGTCGATGGTGATTTTGGCGGCAAGACGAAAGCCGCACTCAAGGCGGCCCAGAAGGCAAATGGTGCCGATGACGATGGTGTTTATGGGCCTGAGACGAGGAGCAGGATCAAGTTCGGACTGTACTTTAATGGGAATCCGAGCGATAAGGTTTGCAAGAGGTTGAGCGACTGGTGAGGGTGAATGGTGGATTTAAACAGAGATTTACTCCTTTTGTTATCCAACCTGCAATAACGGCTCTATTTACGTACGTAGGTGCATACTTCCTAGCTGGTTGGTCCCCTTGATGGTGTGGAGCTCTCAAATCAAAGCCGCTGGCGATTAGGTGATTCAGGGCGCAGCCCGCAAGCTTCGTGTTGCCCTAAGCTACACTAGACTTTTGCCTCCCGACCTCCTTCCCAGGTGGACGCTGTGAACTTTGTCTCCTCCCGAAATTCAATCTGCACCGGTGCCAGCGGATTGAAAATAGCGCCCAATTCTCAAATGGACCCATTCGGAAACACGGCTTTCCCACCCTCACGAAGTCTGGTGAAAAGTTGACCCATTACGCGCCAAGTGCCACTGGGGAGTGTTCCAACTGCCCTCAGATGTTCAGCAACGCTCAGGAGTTCTACAACCACTTAGACGACTACGAGGTCCGTACTGTACTCCTGCAACAAGGTCGGCGATGAATAGGGAGAGCTGCAATTTGTTCAGCAATGGTTTCCTGTTGGCGATGGCCTGTGCCCACAGAGGCCTGTGCTCCACTGCTCACCTATTTCTCCAGATTCAGACAGTCACTGCCATTTCCCTGCGCCACGCAACACACATACCATCTATCCCTCACCTAGGTAGCAATATCATCACATTGCTCCCTACAGTTCCAGGTTGGCACAAAGTGACTAGTCAGAGATTTCCAGGGCAGTTCGCTCAGACAGAAAAAAAGAGAGCGTAACGGAGCACTATGCAGATCGTTCTTCCCACCATGTCCTCACCCACTTTGCCACACATAATGCTGAACATAGAACAGCAAAGAATAAATAGATTACTATTACTAAGGCACACAACACTTTAGGATATAATAGAATATAATTACTTACGTAGGAAATTGTAATTCTTATACTCTCCAGTGTCTAATATGATAGTTATTTATCTATAGTTATTTATCTACTAATAAGACTCCGACGAGGTTCAGAGAGCTCTCAGAGTACCGACTGGCTTTTGGATGCCCGCCCCGCCAACCAAGTCCCTTACGCGCTGTCTGATGCAGCCGTTTGTCAAAGCCAATACGCCCTACATCTCTCACACAATAATCGCCCTCAATTCCAGTCGATCGTGCCTTCCGAATCAGAGCCCACACCACCACAATCCGCGCCATCTAGGGCCTGCCCTCCCCCCCCCCCCACCTTCTCCCTCGCGATTCTAGCAGCATCAAGTTTCCTCAGCAATTTAGCAGTGGCCGCATAAAATTCTTTGTCAGCCTCTCGAGCAGCGGAGCCCTCCTCAAAACACTCCACAAATTAAAATCTGTTAACCATCCTTGTCCCCAGAAGCAGCTGAGCCGTGGCGTGATGTCTGCTTCTCGCAGTCCAAAGAGCGGTCTGGTCAAGCGTCAAGGTCTACTCTTTCTAGTCTTATCAACAATCCGGCCTTTTTCTAGCGGCTATTCCCGTACGCTCGGGAACGTGCCCAGAGTCAACATTAAGATTCCGAAACAAACAACATGTTGAAAAGATGGCTGATGCATACCGATGCCGTGTTCCTCACTCACGCATGGGCATCTGGGAACCACATCTCAAGCGTCTGACCCCAGTGGGTATTCCTGGGCTGTGGGACTGTCCGCCGCTACGCGACTAGCGTAGACCGAAATTATCGTCTTAATTCTAGCTGCTCTGCCTAGGTTCAACTTGGTGTCATTGGGGTACACTAAGCGCACGACGGAGCTCCGATGTCGAGAGCGGCCTTGCCGTAATACAGATATGGGGCCCGTTTTGGCGAGCTCGCTCTGGGTTGATGAAGCTGTGATGCGCTTCGAGAGGTCTTGGTACAAATCATTGTACGTTACGGACGCATCTGTCAAATTGAGAGACAGGCTACACAAGTGGCACTTACGCTCCGGGTCAAAGGCATTCCCCCCTCTACGGTGGCACTTGATGGCTGGGAAACATCCTTCCAGCATCTATCTACCTGATCCTGAAGGTTATCCAATCATCTTCCCCTTCGCCCTTGATGGCCTCCCCATACATGAACCCATGGCAATAGGCCTCACCAACACACTCGTACATCCCCCTCTGTTTTCCCGGCCGAAGAACCAACGGCGCCGACGAGCCGGCGAGAATGACGAGCTCATCGCCCGACCGCATCTCCGGCGGCCCAAGCCCCACATGTCCCTCGGGAGTGGTGAAGCACACGCGCCCGTCCTGCTTGTGCAGACTATCCAGGAGGATGCTGATCTGGCTGTTGATGGCGGCTTCGCGGGGGCCGTTTTCGTCTGTCTTGGCCTCGCACGCCTCGATCATGTTCACAAACAAGTAACCCAGAAACGGCATCCCGCCCGGTGTCAGCGTGAAGTTGTTCGAGGTCTCGACGTACACTCCCATGATGGACGCCTCCAGACTGCTGATCAGCCCCAGACCGCCCGTGCATACCAGCCAGAGAGCCTCCTCGGACATGGTGGTTGGGGAGTCGGGAACGCGCGCTGCGGTTTCGAGGAAGGACCGGACCTCGTTGCAGAAGGCCAGGATCTTGGAGAGGTCGCTGGTGGCGGGGAAGAGAGCGTCGTCCGGGTCGCCGACGAACGGGGTGAGGAACGCTGTGCCGACGCGGTCGATGTGGTCCAGGCGCAGGCCGGAGACGGCGAGGACGTTGCCGG
The DNA here is from genome assembly GCA_030549175.1 of Lasiosphaeris hirsuta. Classification (NCBI taxonomy): domain Eukaryota; kingdom Fungi; phylum Ascomycota; class Sordariomycetes; order Sordariales; family Lasiosphaeriaceae; genus Lasiosphaeris; species Lasiosphaeris hirsuta. The sequence continues at coordinate 8,711,307 of JAUKUA010000001.1, forward strand.
CTGCGATGCCCACAAAGGGGGAGAGCTGGGGCTTCCCATGCCCGGCGCGGAAGAAAGGCTCCCCTGCGGCCGTGTACGAGGTTGGGACGACCAAGTCGGACGACCAGTCGGGCACCCAGGTGGGCAACCCCGGCAGGATCTTTCGGGAGGGCTGGGCGTAGAGGAGGAAGTCTGGGTCTTCGGCGGCCGCGACGACAGCGAACTCGATGAAGACGTCCCGGGTCGGCTTGGTGTAGCTGGGCACAAGGCCGGTACCTCGACCCGCCAGACCCAGCAGGCCGTAGATGCAGTCACGGGGGTCGGTGGCGCGGAACTTGGTGTCGACAGCGACCTTGGCCGTTGCCGGACTCATGGCGTTGAAAGTCGTGACCAGCTTCGGCAGTGTAGGCCCCCGCGCAGCCAAGCGGAGAGCACTGCGGACGGGGAGTACGTGGTCCAGGAACGACATGATATCCCTCGCAGAGACGCCGTTATGCGAGAGGCGGTTCGCCCAGCGGTTGGATTGGCAGTCGAGGAGGTAGTGCACCCGCTCCAAGTCGTCAATGTCCCAGCTATCGCGGCCGCAGACAAAGGTCAGCCGGCCGGGCAAGCAGGCCTCCTGCACTATCCACATGCGGCGGAACCACACACGCGAGAAGACATCCAGCACGCCGCCGAGGGGAAGGGACCCCCCTCGGCGTCGAGGAGCTTTTGGAGCTGATTGCGGTCCTGTCTCATCTCGGCGTTGGCCACGTGGATGGGCCGGCCGGTGCGGTCGAGGGCGTCGCGGACAGCGAGGCCGTACTCGTGGGGCCGCGAGAGGATGCGGGAGAGCACCGCGCTCCGCGAGAGCCGCGATGCAAACTTCGTCAGCGACCGGGAGTGCTTGGTAGCCGGGCCGAGCCATCCCACCACCGATGCGCACTGTCCGTAGATCTGGCCCATCAGCGCAACCTGTCTGCCGCGCTCGTCCGTGTCCTCCTGGTTGATGCAGATCTGGTCGATGAAGATGGGCCGCTGAGGCATCCTCACACCGAGGTGGCGGAGGGCCATTCCGAGGGATGGCGTGATAGGTATGTATCCCAATGTTCCCGTGCCGTCGGGCGTATCGATCACCATACGTTGGGGCTCTGCTTGCATTTCGGTAGGGTTGCCCGACAGAGTGTGACCGGACCAGCAGTAAGACAGCGCGTCATAATCGCCACAGTTGTCGACGGCCGCGACGAGCATCTTGCCGTGGATGCAACCCCCGGTCTGGACATTATTGTAGGGTGCGATACTGACGAGGCGGAAATGATCTCGGTCTTCAGGAAGTCTGGGGTATTGGTACTGAGTCACGGGGTCCATTGAAGCCATTCTTACCGCGCACCAAAGCTGAGACAGGACTCAGCTGTGACTTGGTGTCTGAAAACGGAGATGCGGGCGGGGTTGCTGAATCGTGCTCTTGGTAGTCAGGCAGAAATTTGACAATGCACTGCCTGATTGGACGATGCCCAAGTTGCACACGCAGCTGCACCAATGGCTGAGAGCACGGAATGCAGGATTTAACGATTCAGTAGTTTTTATCAGTAGCCATTCCCGTATGGCAGGAGAGTTTGCCTAGTAACCTCCTCAAAGTCAACATCGATATTACCTGGAGCACCAGTTGAAAAGATACTCGACTAATACAAGCTGGTATTACGTAGGTACCTCTATAAGCTTACCTACCTATATAGTCCCACCCGACACTTTTTTCCGGCCGAGTCTGTATTAGTCACAGATCCTGAGCAAAGGGTGAGCCGCACTGATAGCCGCCTGAGCCGAGGTGAGTCCCGGCTATACTTGCCGTGACCATGAATGGGCTGGCGTGGTTGAAAGGACGATCCTCGGCCTAATTTTGGGACATCAGCTCCCCTGCACATAACGGTCGCTTTCCCTCGTTACGTAACTGCCGTTTTCTCTTTCCATCTGAGAACTCACCGTTTCTGGTCAATTGGAACTTCGAATTGTATGCGTCTATCAAACTATCTAGTACAGGCACTACGTTACAAAGGCAAACGAGCTAGGCAAGTGTTATCACTAGGAATGGAGTGGGAAGAGAGGTATCAAGTGGCTGTGGCTTGTGAGCCGGCAAAGACGAGGACTGGAGAAACAGCGCGGTATATTGACCGTCGGGGGACTTACGCAGGCTGAGGTAATAGTGTTCCAGGCAAATCTAGCTTGATACGATCGACTTATGATGGAAGTGGTGCAAAGTCACTGTTATTCACCAGTAACGTAGCTGCCGGACGAGGCCCTTAGGAAAAGCTGAAGAGACTGCAAGTTTCATTTCTAATTGACTATAGATGTCAGTTTGAGTATAATGGTTATGGACCTATACCAGCCCTCTACATCTTTAGCAGTAGTTTTTGCCATACTACGGCGTACGCTGCAACGTAGAACTCATACTTGAATAAATGTTAAAGCCCTTCAGCGTTAATGCCGCATATTATAGTTATGCTTGTTCCTTCAATGTGGTTCTGTATATCCTGGTAATAGTTGGTGAAGCCCCATCTCATTTCATACGACGGCAGAGAGCCCCAAACTTAGAAGTAGCATCAAAATCCACCTTACTGTTTCACATGTGGGGCGTATTAAGTTGTGAGTAGTATGGAAAAACGGAAAGATCAGGATTATCTACTTATAAAAGTTTCTCTACGCAGGCCATCTGCCCCCAGTCTCTTCTTCTTTCCACCTCTGAACTTGTGACTCCATTATTGTTATAACACCAGGGTCAGACCGCCCGGAGCGGCACGGGGGCAACAGCCGCGAGGAGCAGGAGCGGGTGGGACCACCGCTAGTTCTGGGACAGGGGCAGGGGCCGCAGCAGGGGACACAGCACCAGGCAGCTGCGAACCAGTGGGGGGTTGGCCCGATCCAGAAGGTATGGCCATTATGATTGATGCTAGCATGAGAGGTTCGAAGTCAGTTCGCAGCAAGCTTCCAGAGGATGGAACGTAACTGCAGGAAGGGGGCGACGAAGGGAGGAAACCTACATTTTGGTTGAAGTTGTGATGTGAACAGGGAAAGGGACCGCTTTTTATGTTGTGATTTCGAGGGCCCAGGAATGAAGGGAGGTCCTGCCTGCATCGCTGAAAGCAGAAGGCAGGAATGTTTTTTTTTTTTTTGAGAGTGTCGATTGTTCTCCTTTTCTTTAAGCAAGAGGCTTTGGTTATGGCCATTCCAGCTGTCACCACACTGCTAGCAACCGACTAAGGGATGGTACACAGTCGCCAACATTGGCAAAGCACTCCGCATGCGGTATGTCAGGGGCATAGCGGAATTGCATGAGGAGTGAGTAGGGGTTACCTGGTTATGGGGTGGAATCCTCGGAGCTCGCGTCTGCCTCGCAGGAATGTCACAGTTGCATGACAATTGGAGTAAGGACAAATGAGAAAAGGGACAGCTCCCGGCCTCTTGCGGAGGGAAGGGGGCAGAGATCAGTTTGCCACCTTCTTCATACCTAAATTGATCACTACGAACCGCCTGCTAGTCCCGTTCCTTCACTCCGTCGAATAAGCCATTGACACCTATCTAGAGATAAGCGAGTGCCATAATCGTCCGGAAGACTCTTCTGCTCTATAATGCCGGATAGCGAGACTTGCGAGTCGGGATATAGCATAAAGCTTCTAGTTCCTCAGCTATATCCCCGTCTATACTTCATCATAAGCGAAACTCTAGCCGCCTGCTAACTAAACTAATACCAGGACACGATCGCGGGAGTATCGAACTTCTACGGCAGGCGCCACTCTACTAGCGGCGACTTCCCTAGCGTCTCCTCAAACGAGACGTATTATTATATGCCGTCGAAGAGCAGTAGCACCTTAGCGTAGATTACATGGGACGAGCCCGAGACGATAGATATTACCGGGGAGTAGGACATCTCGAGATACTCGTACGCGGTTCCGTCGCCATATATGAAGACGACGTGGCGGAGAAGCGTGAGGTATCGTGCGTATAAATGTCGAGTCCCCGGTCCCGTGGGGGGTGGTGGCGGTCGAGAAAGCGTGTTCAGGCGGCCCATTATTGCCGGGACCGTCCGCGAGTTTCTTAAGCGCTAACGAGACGAGTCGGGATAATATTGTTAAAATTAGTAATGTGATAGGGAGGATATGTTGGAAGAGTGAATGGTGGCCTCCAGTGAATGGCCTTCCAGAAGGTGTAGCCGCCTCTGATAAGTAGATAGCCTAGCGTGGTTCTGGTGTGGCCACCCATAAAAGAGGGCCAGATATATCTCTGGGCCAGAACCACCACTGAATATAATCACCTTCATTGTGTTGCCCTCCAACAGGATGTGATGCATGGAGCTCACAACTTGGAGGTGCGGCTAAGGGTGCGGCTGAGACGGGAGTGAAACAGTCGCGTTCGTTCAAGGGGGTAGGGCCATGGGGCACACGTGATTCCAATTCCAGGCCGCGTCACTATGTACCTCCACTATTCGTACCTAAAGCTAGGTATTCGTAGATGCGATGCCGGAAAGAATTGAAGACATTCAAGCAGATTTGTTGCAGGTTGCATCTACGACATGCTCACCCGAATGCCTTCAGATCTGTGCCCTCAACAAGCAAAACAAGACGACGAGACCCCTTCGTCACCTCGTGATCCCTGCTGCGACTGGTGGCAGATCGCCGGTATCCGTACGGATATGGATACGTCAGGGTACAAGTAGGATAATAAGATAAGTTCGTGGCTGAGCGATTCCGAATTCGGCCTAGCGCAGAGTCGCCCTCTGAATGAAACCCCCCCCCTCAACACGCAACTCGACACCTCTCGATCCTCTGTGACATCTCGCGCGCCCTTCTCAATGTCTATTCCGACCGCAACGGCTGCCGGTCCGCTCACCACCGTTTTTACGGCCGCACCGTCATGTAGCTCCGACTTTGTATACTATGGATACTCCGCCGGACTAGATTACGTCGATCGCGATACCTATTCCGCATCCGTCTGCTATCCCCTCGGCCGTCTCAATCTCCTCGAGGTCTACTTCTCGCCTGGAGTGTGCCCCTCCGGCTGGACCAGCGGCGGCTATGTATACACAACTTCCTTCTTCTGGGCGCCTTCCTTAGCCCCCGACGAGACCGCTGCAATATGCTGCCCGAGGTGAGTAGGAACCAAGACCGGGACAGGGGGCAGAATCGCGAGCTGCGCTGATCCCGCGCCAGTGGATACACGCCCAACTTCCCGGCGAATCCGACTCCGCCGGTGCCGACGTGGGCCTCGTGCGTGAGCGCGCTGCAGTCGCCCCTCCTCGCCGCTACTTGCAATCGCTGCCCGAGGACGCTCACCGTCGACACCACGCGCGCGGGCGGCGCCCGCATGACCGCCGTGGAAGAAACCATCATGGTGCGCTGGCGCAGCGCCGACCTCCCCGTGCTGGCCGTGGAGCCTAGCCTCCCGTCGCCGCCCGCGAGCCCCGAAAGCCCCATCGCCACGTCAACGAGTCCGGCGCAGAGCAGCGGCAGCGGTGGCGTCGCCGCCGACGGTGGCTCGGCGGGGTCCGGTTCTGCGTCGCCGTCGTCGGTCGGGCTGACCACGGGGGCGAAGGCAGGCATAGGCGTGGGGGCCGCGCTCGGGGTCATCGCGATCTTGTGCCTGGCTGCTCTTCTTCTGGCGAGGCGTCGAAGGCGGGCCAGGCATGCGGTGCCCCCGCCCCGCGACGACGCGAAGGAACTGCACACGGACAGCGGCGCCGGCAGTGGCGAGTTACTCGACGGCGCGAAGGAGCTGCCTGCGGACCCTCCAACCAAGCCGGAGCTTTTCGGCACTGGTGCCGTTCCTGCCGAGGCCAGCGAGCTGCGGGCGGGCGTGGACGAGCCTCGTCATCCTGTCGAAGTCGACGCGTCGCCTAGTTTCCCCTCGGAACTAGACACCACGCCCCACGAGCCCCTACCGGCCAGCAGCGTCGAGGTGGCCTCACCGCCGGAGGCTGCGCCGATATCATATTCTCAGCCGACTCCAGGTCCTGCGGGTCCAAGTCAACGCACCGACGTGGCGACCGGATATAATGACGCGGACGAGGATGCCCGACTGGAAGCGGAAGAGAGACACCTGGCCGAGCGTCGGGTTACGCTGCGGGAAACGCTCCGCGTGCTTGAGGAGGACGAGAGGCTCCGGTTGGAGCAGGAGGCCGTCCGACGGCGGCGCAGGGAGTTGCGGCGTGAGACTTCGGGGGGTTGACAAAGAGTGGACAACAGTAACGATTAATGATATTTCCGCACGAAGCGAGGGTCACAAAGTCCCAACAGGGTTCCAGGGTTACGACGGCGAGCATGCCGGCGGGCGGCAGGGTTACTCTTTTGGTATGGGTATCTACTAATATATAGGACAAATCGCGGACCCGGAACAAGTCGCTTCATATTCCCCCATCTGCAGGCTGCAGCGGTACTTCGGGTAGCTTGCATTATCAACAGCATAATGCCGCCATCAATCTCGTCAAATGACATGTTTGACGTTGACGTGGTCCTAAAATGGAACCGTCAATCAGAATCCATATTTGGTATTAGTTTCCTTGCAATTATCTAGTCTCGCAACGTCATTGTCCTCGAGTTGAGGCTGTTTTGCGTATTGAAGAACTCGACTCCGCGTCCCCAGGGTTTATATATGAGCTCCGCCCCCCCCCTCCCCCCCCCCCCCGGGCACTCTCAGCGGCGCGACAGAACGTAAGCTTCGGGTTTCCGTCCGCATCGTCGAGACAACCATCAGAATGACTCGATTGTGCCTGCTGGCTGGCCTTGCATTTCTGTCGTCCCAACTGGTTCATAGCGGTTCGACCAGGGTGCAGATTGGGGAAGGTTATTGGGTCGGCTTATAGGGCTTATGTCTGAGATGCGGGAGGACAAAGTCAGGTGTTCGGGTAGCTGGGGGATCTAGGCGGTAGAGGGATAGATTGTTTGGTATTTATCTCGATTGGATACTCGTCCATCACCCGAGTACACTTTGCGCTTCTGCGGGCCGGAGGTCGTGGATGCGGGACGATGTTGGTTCCAGTAGAGGGTTCTCGATGGTAAATTGGAGCTGGGAATCCCAATGACAGTCACGGCTCCGCGGTTTGGAATACATAATGTAACCGAAGAAAGCGCAACACGCAAAGAGCATACATGCTCATTCTCTGGTCGGCATGACCCAAGAGCTTGGCATTGAGTACCGAGACTCCAACATCTACTAAAGTGTCAGTGAAAGCAGGTTACATTCCCCGTTACGAATGAGGGGTTTCCTGTCAGAAGCCAACATTTAGTAAGAATTTGGGGGGTCTTATTGGCTCCACAGGTTAATTATACGGCGATATCCTCTTAATACCTTGTCAGTTGGCTTTTTGTGGACTTTAGAGCCGTTTATCCCCTCTGTACAGTTCTTTGAGCCTGTCAGATAAACAGCAACTACCACTGCATAGGAATAATGAACGTTTTGCGCTTTTTAGCGCAGTAGTAGTTTGTGACAGAGCCCTTCTCTTTTCTCTGGCGAAAAAAGTCCTGGGGGCTCTTCTTTCTCGGCATCGTGAAAGCGGGCACAGTATGACGCTACTAAAAGGGAGGTGGAAGAGGATACAAGATTGAGAGAAATACGGAAGAAGGGAGATGTGTTCGGTGTAGTAAGGGGGGCAAGGGGGGCAAGGACACGGGGACGAGAGAGAGAAAAATCGTACAGTAAGGAGCAGGACAAGTCAAGCTGCCTCTTTATGACGAGGAGAACAGCGGTCGTGCGGTAGGCAGGCATGATTACTACAACCCAGAATCTCGAAACGGAGAGTGAAAGCGTTAGCCACCAAGCCTAATTCTTGGCCTCTGTCTTGAGGGCGGGTTTGTTTTGTTGGAGTAGGGGGCTAGGGGTCCGATTTCTGTAGCCCCCTATCTAGGCACCTTTTCTCGGAGGCAAGGCCTAAAATCGGTCCCACGTCGCGTAAACTTGCCAACTTTCATAGCACGGTGAGCATTGGGTGAGCCATGGTAAGCCGAAGCTGGGCTGGGAGTGAGCCGAGGGTGAAGCGAGCCTGATTTTAGGCTAACCATCTTCGGATGAGACCCACTTATCTTTAGTCTGAGACTACCTAGGTATTTAGGAACTACGTCTTAAGCCTCTATCTAAAGTCCCCAAGTACTGTTAAGTTACTTAGGTTATATAGGCGTATACCTGGAGGACCTCGCCGGCCCCAAGAACCTCCTCTGACTCATTAACTCCCGCGCCCGCCAACATCCCTCTCTCTTCCTGACTCGGCGAGAAGAATGTGCCAGATGTGATCATATAGGTATTGTGCATGTACCCTCAGTGACGTGGTTGTCAGGAATCCAGAAAATAATGTTCGGTAACCCATCCCAAGATCAACGGTTCATGATTGTCGAGAGTCAGAAGCTTCTGAGAGTCCTTGTAAATATACTGTGCCTTCAACTCTTGGAGCAACTGTGTCGAGGAAACGAATGTTTGTTGTTGGGCTGTGATGTTGCTTGATGTTGTATTCCTGTCGATGAGATCCCGGAAACTCTGTGATTGGCGAGGGTATCCGAGATCCAACAACTCCTGTAAGGTTACCAGTCCGCTGCGGCGACGAGCTAATCCTGTGATTCCGTCCGGTGCATCAGGAAGAAAGATAGGATCAAAAGGGCGGGTACGGTCTGCCCCAAATTCTCCATGCACCAACACGTATCCCGTAAACCTTCCATCTCGGCGCGGGGGTTGTTGAAAGTGAAGTCGAAATTCGCTATCGGCCCCATGCAGTAAAAAGAGTTTGAGGATGAATTCTGAGATGTTTCCAAAGCCGTGAATGATGGCATGCCAGAGACATATTTGCCAATATGTTCCTGCACATGATACCCCCCCAAATACGCCACCACGGCTAAGGTCGCAGTTCGGGTTCCCACCCATCTCAAAGTAAATGGCAAGCGTGCTGAGTAAACGAGGTATTGGTAATGCCAGACCCTCGATCGGTGAGATAAAAAGGCTGGTCAAGGAGAAGGGAAGAATGGCGTCTATGCTATCAAACTTTCCGGCATGTCTCCGTGCAGAAACAAAGCTCCGAGTCGCCATCTTGGCCCGAACGTATCGAAGAAAGCCGTAACCGGTCGCTACATAGCAGACGATATCCGCCGGGTGACAATACCACGTGATAAGCTCCCAACGAAATTCCGCAGTCAACTTAGACCCGCCCGCCACATTCCAGCTGGATGCAATGGGCACTGTGAGAAAGGTCCTGAACTCCTTCGGTATGGTAGCCCTTGTAAGTCGTTCAATTGTCTCAAGCATGTGGTGCAGCCGAAGATCGTCCTGCGTCGTGCCGCAAAGGTATATCTGAAACAAGACGTTCAAGTCTGCCTCGAACGGGCCCCACGAGCTGCCGTCGAGATAGTACTCCTCAAGGACATCCACTCTTTCAGGGTCCTTGCGAGCCACAGGACCCCCGAAATAGAGTTGATGCTCGGCAAGAAGGGACTGGAACATAAACGTTAGAAAGTCGAAATCCTTGACGGAATGCAGGATATGGGCCCGAATCTCTTCTTTCTGGAGAAATTTGACAACGGCTCGATGAACTAAGGTGACCCTCTCCTGTCTGAAATATTGGTTCTCATTTTTGGTGACGTGTACGAAGCCGCTGCAATGGTGGTAGACTTTTTTTCGCGCCCGCCGAAGCCTCTGGGAAATATCCTGGCGACTGATCTGGCCTAGCGACTTCGCCTCGCCGAATCGGTCGTTCCGTTCAAAGTCCCCAAGAAATGATATGTGCAGCAAAGGGGGATCCCAGGGTCCTACGGCGAAATATTCGTGCCTCGAGAGGTGCGATATAACGCCGAGCGTTCTCAAGGCAGATGCACGGTCAATCGGATTGGACCGCTCGAGTATGGAGTCAAAAATGGCCTGGAAGAGCTGGTCCAGCTCCTTCGGAAGCGCATCCATCTTCATCGCTAGTTCTTCGACCTCTTCTTCAGCGAGCAGGCCAGCTTCCAGGGTACGCATCGCAAGCGTAGCCCAGAGGAAGACGCCCTCGGATTTCTGAACAACAGCACTGCCCAGTGCCATGATGGCCTCTTGATCACCACGAGCTCGGAAGTCTTCGTTTTCCTCAAGCATAGCCTCGATAAACGCCGCGATATCTGGCGCGGTAAGTTCATGAAGCTGGAGCTTGGGGCACCTGGAGAACCTCTCGCGGAAAATGAGCCAATCTCGGCTGGAGACGCAGATCTTGATGCCGCTCGGGTTGGCGTTGACCCAGCTGTACAGGGACCTGATCAAGGTATCATGATCGCCCTCCAGCTCGTCCAGCCCGTCGATGAAGAAAGCAAATTTGTGAGATCCGCGGAGCTCCCCTTGTCGGATGATGGCATTCAACGCATCCTGGGTATCCCTGTATTCGAACTGGGCGCAGTGGCCATCTCGCGCCATTTGCCATTGTTTGGGCAACACCGTCGGGATGAGTTCTGGGCACTTCTGCAGGACGGAGTGCAACAGGCTCTGCGCCAGACCCTGGAGCGACTTTTGCAACGCGGTGCCAGGCTTCCAGAAGAAGTGCCTCGAAAGCACCATCTTCTTCGTACCTGCCCACGCTCGGAGATGGCGCTCTGTCGTGGGGTTCTCGACGATGTACTTCATCAAGGTCGATTTTCCGGACCCAGGCTTGCCTGATACGTGAAAGAAGCCTTGGCCGCTGCGCAGCCACTTGATAAAACTATCGGCCGCCTGGTCTTCGTTAGCAAGTTTCTCTTGATCAGTGCGCCATTGCTCTCACATCTCTCATCCTGCCGCAGCCCCCAGCTTTGCTGTGAAGGATCCAGTCAAAGGTTTCCATATGGGCCTCTGGTATGTCGTTTAGTCGTTCGGTCATCTTGGGGGAGCGCAGGCCTTTCAGCACGATGTTCTGGAGCACCCTATCCATTGCACGGCTGGAGACGTTGGCAATGGATTGCAAGTCCGTCGATAATTCGGGGCCTAGACTCTTCATCGCTGCATATGCCTCGAGTCTCTCGACATGGCGACCCAATGACTGGAGCTCGTGCTGCTGGCACTTTCCCGTCTGGATCAAGTGGTTGAGTTTGGTGATCACCTCGAACCTGCACGCATGGAAACGGGGGTCAGCCGTTGGATACAGTGTTTGCTCGTTTGCTTTACATGTACGGCTGGCGTAACAGGCGTGGTACTGACCTTGATATTTGAGAGAGTTGCAGATGAAGGGTCTGCCGGGCTTGGCCGAGCCTCTTCTCCAATTCGGCCACTTCGGATTTCTTACGAATGTTCTTCCAAGCCAGACGAATAACATGCAAATTCGACCGAGACCCTGATGCCGTTAACTGAGACAGCAGTCGGAGCATATCCTCTGAGATACGGACACATTCCTCGGCCAACTCTTGCAGCCGCAGGCGATCGGCAGAGAGTTCGGATGCAAGCATCTGGCTCTTCAAGCTGTCGGCGAGGCTCTGAGATTTGGATGTAAGAGATTCGATCTCAGCATTGCGATGGGTCGATCCGTTTTGTGAGATTTGGTTGGCGATGGAGACTGCTAGCAGACCGAACTCGATGAGGCCGGTGATGTTGGCGGCGAGCCCTATCGCGCTGAAAGGATCCATTTCGGCGCAGAATGCTCGGCCGGGTCCGGCCACCGTATGTCGCTCACGCCTCTGGATTCAATGGTAAGGATGCGTGAGGTTGAGTTATCAGTGGAAAAGGTCAACGGAGGTGCGGGGAGGGAATTTACCGCTAGCATGCGGTGTTTTGAGTCGCGCGAGGAATGCTGTGCTGGCGCGCAAAGATGCGGCAAGCATCGATCAGGCCACGAATCACCGCTGCCGAAAGATCAGTTTGAAGCCAAAACAGTTCAGTTCGGATGCAACTGGGCGCCACCAGCTCGGCTGTTGCCTGGATTGGGGCAGCACTCGCCGAGCGTCTTGGGGAGATTCCCGAGTCAATCCCAAGTGGTTAGATAACTATTCTACACCACCTTTACCATGAATATACCACACCTACCTTATATATAGAGGGCGTCACGGTGCACAACTAAGAAGCGTCTTCTGTGCACTAGGTACTTCAGCCTACCCCCCTTTTTCCACTCACCGCCTTCTAGCCACAGGTGGCAAGACCTGTCAACGGCCGTCAAAGGCCGTCAGCAAAAAAGGCGGTGAAGGCCACACACACACATAGGGGAAGGCCACCACTTGCAGCCTTATAAGCCTGCGATTCAATTGCCCACCACTTGTAAGGCCGGCCTGCGTGCCGATCGCGAGATTCAATTGCCCTGCAATTGCAAGGCCAGCCCGCATGCCAATTGAGCGATCCAACTGCCCACCACTTGCAGGGCCTGCGTGCCAATTACCCCGCCAATTACCCCGCCGGTCGCACCGGTCGCAGCGGTCGCACTCAATCGTAGTCAATTACAGTCAATTGATACAGTGTTGAAGGTAAAAGTGTTGGCTTGCAAGGCTGCAAGTGGTGGGCAGTCGGATCGCTCAATTGGCATGCGGCCGGCCTTGCAAGTGGTGGGCAATCGGTGCGGGCCGGCCTTACAATCGGCATGCAGGCTGGTGTTGCAAGTGGTGGGCATTCAATAGGTTGGCAGTGGTGTGGCTTGCTTGCAGTGCGGCAGTATTCTTGAATGTACCCTTTTTGCCGTTTTCAGGGTTATTTCAGGGTTATGTATGGAGATGTAGTGCACAGAAGACGCTTCTTAGTTGTGCACCGTGACGCCCTCTATATATATATACCACACTTACGTTATATTTGCTCTCTTCATTATACTATACTCTCTAAGTGCTCTATGACCGTTACTAGGTTATGAGCCCGGAGCTGTATTCGTGACCTGAACGTCTTTTTAGCGATTTAGCCACTTCTAAGCTAATTAGCTATGTATTTTATACACTTATATATCTTTTAAAAACAACTATATCGTACACTTCCACCTCTTATATCAGCCACTTCTTAGCTGTGTTTTTAACGTATCTTTATTACTACTCGTAGGATCTCTAGCACCATTCCTAGTATACCTACTCCTAGTAGATTCTTACTCCTAGTAGTGTAATAAAAAGACCACTTTTACTACGGTCTGGAATGGACTGCTTTTGTGAGCATCATTTTGATGGTCCTTCACATGAACACTAACATGACATCTTTGTATAGTAGTGTGATAATATTGTAAAGGATGGCCCGTTGGCATTCAGTCTGGAGGGCACAAGGAGACCTCAAATCACTCTACCGTTTCCGGATACTCTGGCCCACATAGAAAAGAGCCCTGGACTACCCAACTCTATTGAGTGAGGCAGGCTTCGATTAATCTTCTTGCAACCACCTAACCACTCTTCCATCATCTTACACTGCGACCCTCTATCCCGTCGCCCCAGCGCCTAACAGCGTTACACTTATAGCTATGTTTATGAGCGGTTATTTTACGGAGTTTAGTTGATCAAGAGGGTCTTAACTAGCCGAACCTATCGTAACGAATCTCGTAGCGTATATAAGTACCGTTCTTATTATAGCCGCTATAACGATTAACGGCGAATCCCCGGCTCTCTACCTACTTATTAATACCAGCATAAAGATCTTTGATAATAGCTACGGGGCCAACGCTCCCGTTGAGAAGTTCGATACTTCTACCAGGAGGGGTAGGAATGGTATTCTCTCCGTCGCTAGATTGGGTAAAGTCTTCTTCGGTATCCTAATCTAGATCGCTATTATCGAGGGAACTTACAATGCCGCTCCAGTCAGAGAAGTCAATCCCCAGGAATGTAGGAAGGGGAGCATCCTCTGGACGCCGGCGACAAGAAACTATACAGTAAATAGCCATGCACATTAGGAATCTCAATGACATCAAACCCAGCCGCCACCGCCCTCCTTGCGGCGCGCAAAAAAATCCGCCTTCACCTCCTCAATCTCCCCCACCGTCATCTCCCTCGGCCCCGCCATGCCCTCCCCATACGCCACCGCGCTCGGCGCCACCACATCATCAGGCCACTCGCCCACGGCCCGCGTCGCGACCGTGGCCTTCGCCAGTTACGGCGCCACCGTCGAGGCCTTGCGGCCGGCGTGCGGGAGCTGGACTCCCATCTTCTGGCCCTGTGAGTGGGCAGAGTCGACGAGCTGCGCCAGCCCGGCCACGTGCGCGTCCTGCTAGATGCCGGCGACATCGAGCGTGATGTGGCCGCGTACCTGCACCGCCGTCACTTCAATAATCGTCAGGCCCGAGCCGCGCTGCGCGATGCCGCCGAGGTGGGTCAGGTGCCATGGTGTGACGAAGCCTTTGACGGCGGAGTACTGGCACACAGGGGACACGGCGATGCGGTTCTGGAAGCGCACACCGCGGATGGCGAGCGGTTGGGAGAGTTTGAGGGTGAGCTCGCCTGACGTGGTGCGATGGCGGTGCCTGAGGGGGGGGATTTGCTCCGGAGTGAAGTAGGGCGTGCTGGGGACGGCGGTGTTGTAAATTTCCGAGGGGGGGGGCGGGGGGTGGTTGGCTGGTGGGGTTGCCCCTGTTGTGCGGATGATGATGGTAAACATTGTGGCGGGTTTTAGCGCTGCAAGTTCGGGTTGGATGTTGTTGTGGAAGTAAAGTGGTCGAGTTCGAGTTGCTTTTGCGGGGTGCAGATTGTATCCGCGTATATCTACTAGGGGTCAATTACATCATCGAATGACCGATCATGGTAAGCCGTTCCATTATTGATGAGAAGAATGATACGTATTAATAATGCCTCGGGGAATCGTTCAACTGTTGCTTGAAGAAAACCATAGTCCTGACTTGGCGGCTCCGCTCCACACCGTCATGAAGGTACAAGGGTGCTCTCACCACTCATAGGCCAATATCAATAGAGACAGTACCCATCGATCCAGAATACTATGCTAGCTACCCTCGTACCCATCACTCATGTAACTTTCAAATTCGGCTTATCTTCCTAGGTAACAAGACTTTTTGTAGGGAGCAATGTGATGATATTGCTACCTAGGTGAGGGATAGATGGTATGTGTGGTGCGTGGTGCGGGGAAAAGGCAGTGAGTGGCTGGCTAGATCTGGAGAAACAGGTGGGCAGTGGAGCACAGGCCTCTGTGGGCACAGGCACAGGCCACCGCCAACACTTTTCTCACAAGATTAGAGTTGATAGCCCATCTTGCGGGCAGGGATCTTAGTAGGGGTCATTCTTCAAGTTTTTTAAGCAGATTATCACCACCAAGTTAAGTATCACTTCGAAACTCCTAGCGTTTGTTTTAATTCCGGAGTGCCATCTTCCATCCTAGCCAACCTTACGAACGGCTTCGCCTTCTAAATCTCATAGCGATCGCTCTCGTGCTTTGCCGGTCTGTAGACAAAGTAATCAAACTTTGCCTCGGCCGCCGTGCCGTTGATATCAGACGCCGCCACACCCACAAAGGCCCCTGTGAAGCTTCCATGCAGCTGGTGACCACCACACTCGTCCGAGACGATGCTCGCGTCGAAAACCGGGCCAATCTTCTTCAGCTCCTCCCCCTCCTCTCGGAGCGAGTAATAGAACTGCAACTCCTTCCCCCTCACAGTCACGGCCAAACGCACCTTGCCCTCGTTTGGAATCCGCACCGGCTGGCCGAGGTACTGCTCGCTGAGCCCGCCCAGCGGCCAGGACGCCTCGCTGGCCTGGATGAGCAGCTCCCGCTGGCCGTCCGAGTGGGCCGAGACGGTGAGGTAGAAGAAGTTGAAGCGGCAATAGTAGGCCGTCAGGCCGGCAAACTGGCGCTCGTCGGTGGGCGAGAAATCCACGACCGTCTCGGCGTCGTAGCTAAAGTGCGTCTGCCGCCTGGCCACGAGGGCCTGCTCGAACCAGCTGCCGACGCTCTCCCTGCCGATGAGCGTGAGGACACCCCCGTCCGTGTTGAAGATGCGCTCGGGCTCGGGCGTGCGCAGCCACTGGAAGTCGCTGTGCAGCCCGGCGCCGAACCCGTACCGGCGCTCCTCCCAGTACCGGGCCTCGTCGCGCGCGGCGGGCAGGTCGACCCACAGGCTCGGCACCGGCCCGTCCTTGACGTACAGCCAGCCGTCGTCGGCCCAGTGGGCCTCCTGGATGCTCGTCTCGCGCCCCAGCACGCACCGGCGGCGCTGCGTCGTCGGCCGCCCTGACAGGTGCACCAGGAACGTGCGGCCGTCGGGCGTGTCGACGAGGTCACCGTGGCCCGCGCGCTGCAGCGCCGCCGCCGGGTGGTCCTTGGCCGTCAGGATGTGCCGGGCCGGGTGCGTCTCGTACGGCCCCCACAGGTCGCGCGACCGCGCGAGCGTGCACGCGTGGTCGTACCCCGTGCCTCCCTCGGCCGTCAGCAGGTAGTACCAGCCGGCGCGGCGGTAGAGGTGCGGGCCCTCGACGAGGCCGAGCGCGGTGCCGGCGTAGATGTTCTTGCGAGGGCCGACCAGCTTTTTGGACCCGTCGTCCCACTCCTGCAGCGCGATGCCCTGGAAGAGCGCCGGGCGGCGGCGGTGGTCCCACAGCTGATTGACAAAGTACTTGCGGCCGTCGCCGTCGTGGAACAGGCTGGGGTCGAAGCCCGACGAGTTGACATAGACAGGGTCGGACCACTCGCCCGCCACCTCGTCGGCCCACACAATGTAGTTGTGCGCGTCCTTGTAGCTGCCGTCCTTTCGCTTCACGTCCGTGTACACGAGCCAGAAGCGCGCGCCGTCGTGCGTCAGGCACGGCGCCCAGACGCCGCAGCTGTCGGGGTCCCCGCGCATGTCGAGCTGCGACTTGCGCCGCAGCGGCCGCGTCAGCAGCGTCCAGTTGGCCAGGTCGGTCGAGTGGTGGATCTGCACCCCCGGGTACCACTCAAAGGTCGACGTCGCCACGTAGTAGTCGGCCCCGACGCGGAGGATCGACGGGTCCGGGTTGAAGCCCGGCAGGATCGGGTTGCGGACGGGCGGCATGCTGGGCTATCGCGGTGGGATGCGGGTGTGAAATTGTATGGGATGGGACTCGGAGGCGACGTGGGATAGTGATGGTGAGATGTTCCCCCTTTTTTTTTTCAAGTTGCGCTGGGAGGGGGAGGGGAAGCCCGCGCCAGACCCACTCCGCATTTAGCCGGCGCGGCTCGTTGAATAAATCCCGAGTGGACTGACTCCCCGGGCCCCGACCCCATTCCCGTGAAAGGCGGGGCGGGCGCGGGGCGTGTAGGGTCAAGCGAGGGCGCCCGCTCCGAGTTGCGGAGGACAGACATGTTGCCAATTCCCGGCATGCTCAGTTGATGTATGTGGCACACACACATGCCCTGGCTCGATGGGCGAGTCGCACTCGGGCAGCGTAAAGTAAGATGGACGAATTAAGTTGAAGGTTTACCAGTGTTGCACCATCCACACGAAAACATCAGCTCGGAGTTACGTAAGTAATCGATTGGAGGTAACATTGAAAGCATTCAGCCCCATCTCAGGTCAGGTGCTCGACCCAGCCGCTTTTTTTCTTGCGATCAAGCACAGCAGCACAGAGCTGAAAAAATGGCAGCGGGACAACCCGTGCAGTTGCTCTTCACCTGGTCCCCGGTGACTCGGAGGAATCGTTCGAGCTTACCCGACTCTCATCAGGGACTGGTGGTCGTTTTACAGTCCATAAATGCAATACGAATTTGAATGACTGTGGCGGCCAATGACAGCATCCCATACTCTGCTAATACGAGGTTGCCTTCCATGGCAGCTATTCGCCGCCGCCATACATTGCGTGACAACGGTGGCTGTGCCGCTGGGCCACAGCGAACCCAAAGCAGCTCGAATCCGGGGCAATGTAACCCACCAGGATCATCATCAGCATGGGAGGAGCGAACCAGCAAAGCTTATGTGCTGTGTTGCACACGAGGTGGCTTTTTGGGTGGTGGCCTGTCCATGGCCTGAATTTGGAGACCACTCCGATTCAACTATCAGGTGAAGATCTCATTCAAGTTCCCGACCGGAGGCTGAAGCCTCCCACCCTCTTGGAGATCACGCTCTAATGGCCGTGCGAAATCAAACCCATTGTTATATTTATCTTTTTATCGTAGGCGTTTCCTCATAGCGGCTGAGTCTGGTTGTGAGTAGGGAAAAACGTCTTTGGGCACACCCTCTGATTGGTATCATCGTCCCGCCACGCCGCACGGCGAAGGGGAACTCGGGAAGTAGAGCTGTGCCCTGACAGCGTACCTACATGTTTGCGAGTATTTTCGCAACCTTTTTGCAAGGGGAATCATATCATTACCCTATTCGGGAACTTTACACCACATGTGCACTCTCGTGCTTGCAGCATGCTGGGGACGAGTATAAAGACCGGTCTTCCTATCCGCCTTCTGCTCACCGTCTCATCCAACCCATCACACCACCTCACCACCCACTCTCTGTCTCACTCACCCCAAAGCCAACCTCACATCAACACCAAACAAGACCAATCACTACAAACAAGATGCACGCCCTCACTCTCCTCACCCTAGCTACCACGGCCCTCGGCGCAGCCGTTGAAACGCGCATCCCACGCCTGGGCGCCTTCGGCGTCTCGCTGACGGCGGCCTGCCCGATCCAGAACCCACTGATTCTCGAGTTCGCCGAGGGCAACGAGGGTCCCCAGTGCCGCTCCTTTTACAACAACACCGTCTACACCACCGTCAACCAGTACTACTGGGACCCCAAGTGTCTCCTCACCCTGTACCAGACGACCAACTGCTCAGACGATGGCGTCGTCTCGGGCCCTGGGTGCTGGCGGCCCGATGGTGGCATTGCGGGGTATACCGTTACCTGTCCGTATAAGAAGTCATAGCGGGTTTCTCTGTTTTGTGGTCGGGGGGATTGAACGATACGGGGGCCCTGCTAGGGGTTGGTAAAAAACACTTTGGGTTTTCTTGGTCGCGATTGCCTGGATTGGTACCTGTTCGCGGTGCTCTGCATTTTTAGCCTTGTATCAAGTCGAATCAATAAACATAAAAAAAAAAAAAAGATATCGGCTCTTCTCGCTCATGGCAAAATGTTACTCTCGAGTTGAAGTCCCTACTGTAGGTGCTGTGTCAATAACGTTCCTCTCTAGTTGTCGGAGAGGGCCCCGGAAAAAAATGACGTGGTCGAGACTGAAATGCCTTCTACCCATCTTTTTCCCCACAGGCGCCCGACAGGTCAATGTTTCCCCCGCAACCACCACATCATGACGCACCTCGGTCGCTCCCATTTCATCGTGCGATATCTACCTCTCTGGATAACTGCGTCTCGGCGTTGTACCCTTCAGCGACACACGACCGATGACCTGTATTTCCCGAGTAGTTTCTACCGACCAATATTGTTCTGAAGAAGCAGAAAGAGGAATGGGGCGACGAGTTCGACACGGAGAAGGCGACCTACGAGAAGCTAAAATGTCTGCAAGGCCTCGTGATTCCGATATGCTATGGCCAGGCCCGGCCGAGGGGGCTCGTGTGTGGCAAAGCCCAAGAGTGCCGTCCTACGGGAACAAGATGTCCGGCCGTTCTTCGACCAGGCGCTCGGTGCTCTTGCTAGTCAAGGAATCTCGTCAACCACGGCGGGAACAAGATTATCATGGTTGCAGACTTGGAACGCATCAACCAACTACCGGCTGAGAAAGATGCTACACCGATGGTGCAAGCCGATGTTCGTATCGAGACCACTGGAATGCCTGCGAGAAGACGGCTTGCTCCCTGAATTGTAGGCGGTCGTCGAATCGCTCTATTCGTCTGCTTTATTTTCCCTTGGCATTTTGAAAGAAAATAATAGTTAGGGTTTTTATCCATTACCGAATGGCCTGCGTTGTATTTGAGCGAGTGAGACAAGGACCTTGATCTGACCTATTGTTGACGATACCCCCACCAACCCCCACCAACCCCACGTTCGATGGCTGCTGTACCCCCTGTTCTCGGATTAGCCAGCGGCTTGGCGACAACACGCGACTGCCGTACTTCCACCCCAAACGACATTCTTTCCGTTTCACCGTGTTCCATTATCGCTAACTGTTGGCGACACAGCAGCCACCACCCCCGCCCATGCCCTGAGTCTGATCTGAGCCTCGCACCACAAGCGCTTTGTGCCTCATGAATCGCTCGCGTCCAGATCGCACCAGCCATGTTTCCCCGCACGCCGTCGCCCCGGGCGGGCTACCAACTGCTGGCCACCGCCGACGACGCCAAGGACGACGACGACGCCCTCACGCTTTTGGATCCCCGGGCCATGGATACAGGTGACGGTGAGCTGGGGGATGAGCTGGGGGGTGTCGATAGCGGGGGAAATGAACGAGTTGTCGTGACCGAGGAAGATGTAGGCCGGGACAACCCCAGACAAGACACTGCGCTGACAGAATGCAGAACAAACGAATCCGCCGGAAGACGGACAAGGTCATATTGTCGATCCTCGTTTGGGTGTATTTCCTCCAGGTAAGCCCTGACTTTCCAGTCGTAAAAACCAAAGCTGTTCTAACCCAGCCAGATTCTCGACAAGACCATCCTAGGGTACAGCGCCATATTCGGGCTGCCGGAAGACACCAACCTGACGGGGAACCAATACTCCATCATCGGATCCATCGCGCCCGTCGCGCAGCTCGCCTGGCAGCCCTTCTCGTCGGTCCTCATCGTCAAGGTGCCGCACCGCATTCTCATGCCGGCGCTCGTGCTCGGCTGGGGTATCGCGCAGACGACCACGCCGCTGTGTCACAGCTTCGCCGGGCTGGCGGCGAACCGCTTCTTCCTGGGCCTGTTCGAGGCTGGCTGTCTCCCGCTCTTCTCCGTCATGACGGGGCAGTGGTACCGCCGGTCCGAGCAGCCGATCCGCGTCGCCGCATGGTACGGCACCAACGGGCTCGCCACCATCGTCGCCGCCCTCCTGTCCTACAGCCTGGGCAGCATCCAATCACCGCTCCTCGCGCCCTGGCAAATGTCGGTCCCCCCCCCCCCCCCCCCCGGTGCCCCCCCCGGTGCCCCACCATCCCCCCCGTCCCACCGCTAACCATCCCCAGCATCTTCCTCTTCACCGGTCTTCTCACCATCGCCACGGCTCCGCTCATCTACGCCAACCTCTCCTCCTCGGTCGCCACCGCCCACTTTCTCACCCCGCACGAGCGGCGCCAGGCCGTCGAGCGCCTGCGCGCAAACCAGACGGGCGTCGGCACCACCACGCTGCAGTGGGCGCAGGTGGCCGAGACGCTGGCCGACGCCAAGACGTACCTGTGGATCGCCATGGCGCTGGCCAACAACCTGGGCGCGCAGGTGACCAACACGTTCGGGCCGCTGATCCTGTCGGGGCTGGGCTTCGACAAGTACGCCACCGCGCTGCTCAACACGCCCTTTGGCGCCCTGCAGTACGCGGCTATCCTGGTGGTCGCCTGGGCCGCGGCGCGCGCCCGCTCCAAGGCCGTCCCGCTGCTGGCCCTGCTGGCGCCCGTCCTCGCCGGGTTGGTGCTGCTGTACCGCTTGCCGAGGGGCGCGGTGCATACCCCCGGATTGCTTGCTGGGTACTACCTGCTGGCCTTCATCTTTGGCGGGAATACTCTTATCGTGTCTTGGATCCTCGCGAATACGGCTGGGCAGACCAAGAAGGCCGCCATGCTCGGCTTGTACAACGCCGCCGCGTCGGCGGGGAATATCGTCGGGCCGCTGCTGTTCGATGCCAGGGACGCGCCCGAGTACCTGCCGGGTCTGCGCGCCACCTTGGCGGTTTTCTGCGCCATGGTGGTGGTGGTTGTGTGCCAGGTGGCGAATTTGCGCTGGCTGAACTGGGCGCAGGCCCGCAGACGGGTCAGGAATGGGAAGGCGGCCGAGATACGCGATGTTAGCATGGAGGATGAGTGGGTGCCGGGCGGGGGGCAGGGCGGGCTGGAAGATGTGACGGATCGGGAGAATGATGAGTTTGTTTATGTTTATTGAGGATTTCTGCATCAAGGCGGGTACCTATGGCACATGTACTAGCTATCGTGTCACTGGTAGGCAGAAGATGTATTGAGGTGTGTGTCGAACTCTGGGCAGATGGCCAGGTCCACTGTTGACCCTCGGGTGCTGTGTGCCAGTGATGTTGTCTTCTGAGTGCGGGTGTCGACTGCCCGGCGATGACTTGGTGCCTTTTGGTAATCGACTTGGGATGCTGACGGCCCTCGTCGAAGAACAATGGTAGATGAAGAAGTTGAGGCTTATGCTTTCAAGGCTGGTGGGGACAACGGGCTGGCTGGACCCCTTCGATAACCACTTAAATGAGGAAGGAACAAAAGAGCATAGGGCAGAGCGTGGATGGGCAAGACGAGGTCTCCATAGTGTTGACAGTGAATGAAGGGAGGGCGAGGCCCCGCTTCGTACATGTTGTGTGGGTGGCCTGTGTCTATAATGTCCTGTGCTTACTGCCCACCTTTTCCTGATGAGATCCCAGACAGCCCACTCGCTGCCTTTCCTGCAGCCACAACACCACCACACCGACCAGGTAGCAGCCACCACTTTGCTCCCTACAGCCAACTCAAGTCGCGTACTTAAACCCCCCTCGACATCCTTGGCCATTATATATCACGACTCAGACATCCAATCACTCACTACCTACCTACCTTCAATGGGACATGCCTTCAATAGGTACCATGGACCAATCGGCGGAACACGGCCATCAACGCGGTCTTGGCTGCGAGGGCCATTGGTGCGGCGTGCACCTCATTATCCGGGACAGCAGATTTGAACTAAGAATCAGTACTGTGTTGATCTGCAACGTCTCTGATGATCTGGAGGTTAACTGGGTTCTTGCAGGCTGGGGGATCACGTTCTTGTTCATGCTCTGGCTCTTGCGAGTAATGAGTTGAACATCTCACCCACTTGAAGCACAAGTCTTGCACCAGCCCCCCCACTCCGTGTAGGTACAAGTGTGCTTTCTTGACCCATCACGAATCGGTGCTAATCATTTCATAGGTCCAATTTTACGCAGGTGGCTAAGCGGTCTGAGCTTGGTTTATGTGGAGTTCAATACGTCGTCGAGTGGTCGGTATGGAAGGCGTCTGACATGGGAGGCATTCGGCATGAGATTTTCTTCGGCAAGGGAGGCGTTCAGCACTGATTGCGCTCAGCAGGGAGATGGAGGCTCAACACGCGGGGTGGACAATAGGTAGGAGCCGGCCGTGGGCCGACACTGAAATACTACCTCTTCCTCACTAGGACCTTCCATGGCCTTAGTTATATTTCTTTCCTTGCCCCTTTTGCTATCACGAAAACAAGCCGGATTGCGCGTACATTGCAGGTGCGCAGCGGATCAACCGGCGAGGAGCCATCACCGACAGCCAATCCTACCCAAAGCCCCGGCCCTGGATCAACACGGATGGCAACTGTGCAAGCGACCACGACCATGTGAACGCCCAACAAACCCAACACGAAACCCTCTCAATGGCGGCCATCCTTAACGATATAGATTGTGTTCAAGTGATGGATAGGATATGGAATCACACTGGCAATGGCTGGATGGTCCCGAGTACATCTCCACTGCCTCGACGTCAATGCGGTTGAACGTCATGGCACCCTGTGCTGGATTCGGCAAGACGCAATCGAGAGAATCGCCTGGTTGGCAACGGTAATGCTGTGTTCCTGGATATGTCTGACAACCCACATCAATTATTAGCTGCCACGGTGTTCATGGAAGGGCTGACGTGCAGGCTAACCTCTACACGCGCAGCGGTATACCGCATTCGCCAATGTTGCGACTCGATGTCTGCGCCAGCTCAAGATGGCAGACACTGCTGATAGCACTGCGACCACAACACCAATGATGGAGACAATGGCATCGGACGTGATTTCCATGGCGGCGCCTCAGGCTGCGGCTGAGAAGTTTTGGCATTTTAGTCAGGATCAGCATCGGATGGGGGAAGGGAGAGGAGTTTGGAGCGTAATTGCTGTCACGGTTTACACCAGGCGAGAGGGAAAGTACTTAGACGGTATCACCGAGAGCTAGTTGGGCTTGAAAAAAAAAAAAAAAAGTTTCTTGTGGCGCTGTGCTCAGTGTGCTGTGTTGCTAGTCTGCGGGGGTGAGGGAGTCGCAAAGAAAATTCCCGAGTTTGGTCTCGCAGGTCAATGATATCTCAAAAGAGCTGGGCGTCCCCATACATGACTCCATATTGCCGTGCAAACAAGTGGGAATAAGCGAGATTCTTATTGCTTCCAGTCCGAGGCTGCGAAAATGCAGGAAATCTCCGATACAACTAGGGGTCGGAGGGGGTATTATTCCTCATGTTGGGCCAACCGCGTGGCTGTTTTTTGTGGTTACCGTTCTAGCTTAATCCAATCAGAGAGATAGGGCTGTTTTTTGTGGGTATGATTTCGGCTCAATCCAATCAGGCCGCCAGATGGATCTATGGGCAAGAGCAGAACAGACCTCCCACCTCCCACGATCAGATTGCTCGCAGTGGCAGCCACGGGCAGCAAGCTGCCTCTAGTGGGGACAACTTTGGAACCGGGTCAAAAAGTTGCATGCACTAGAGATTTGCGCGAATCGTAGGGGCCCCCAACCCGTCACCGACATATGTCGGCAGCGCGCAGCCACCTGCTGCGGTCGGGGCGACTTTGGCCCAGGGTCCGCTCAGACAAGTGATGAGGATAATTTCTGAGGGCCCGATTTGGGATTTTGACAATCAGCTTCTCGCCTTCCATGTGGCAGAACCACGTCATGTTTCAAAGCCCCTCAAAAGCCATGCGAGCAATGAAGTCGCCAAGAAGCCCGCAAACCTGACGGGTGATTCTCTCCTCAACATATAAACCTAGGGCCCCAAGCATTTTCGACATCCCAACATTATCACTTCTACCAACTTGAACACATCGAGCACCCCTGGTCCCCTACTAGGGCCGTAACTGCTGAACCTGTCTCTTAGCCATCCCTTCAGTGTCGTAGCGTTATTGAATTGTCGACAAGCCGCCCTCCTCCCTCAACCTTTCTTGTCCGAGTCGTTGTCAGGCTCGTACGGGCTGAGCTCGTAACATGGCTCCGTCCGTTACAACCCCGAGCGAAGACGATTAGTTCGGATACAAGCCTAGGATCCGCCGACTGTATCTCGCGGAAAACAAGTCGCTGCAGTAAGTAAGGGAAGTTCTTAAAGTAGAAAGGTCTGGTTGTTACGTGAGTACACGCACATCTTTTGTTGCTGCTCTCCGGCTTTCTGACATGCGTTTTACCGTCGAAAGGACCAGCTGGATACCAAGTTGAAGCAATGGAATTTTCGAAAGAATGTGCCCCAGGATGCGTAGCGATCAATCGACCACCGGATCCAAAAGCGCGAGCGCCTGAGGAAACAGAGCGGCGTCTCCCTCTATGGCGTTAGGCTAGACTCTACGGCCATCCAGAGAGGGATAGCCGAGTCTCGAAGAAAGGTCCCAAAGTTGCAGGACAAGCCTGAGTACGCTTCAACGGGTATGTATTCCGGGTTCGGTTTTCAGTGTCATGGTTGTGCTTACCAGCTTGGCATGGCTGTTCCCGGGCCATCAAGCCCTTGTCCCAGCTACCAACGGTCCCTGTTCCCCAGGAGAATTTGGTGTGTTGGTATACACGCCTCCCGCGATTTCCATAGGATTCACTGGGTGGCCCGAAACCCTCCCGTGGATCAAGTTCGAGTCACGCTTTTCTGACTGTCAGTTCCCCACTCCGGTATCAGTGACAGTCGGTGCAACGGCCATGTCTAACCATGTCATCCGATAGTATTTCACTTTCAGTCCCCCGGAATGCACGGCTGGGCAATGCGCTCGCCAAGCACATGGAAATATCAGCTCTGGTTGGTTGCCCAGCATCGGGCAGTATATACCCCAGCTCGCGACAGCTCTCGTGTCCCGACCTCAGGAGCCAATCCGTAATTTGAGCAGCAGTTCCGCTGCGCAGTACCGTCCAACCGACTGCTTGGCTGAATAGACACTCAAAAAATCCAGAGATGGTGATATCGTCGAAGGAGTTGATGTCTACGCGCGTATCTAGAAAACCTAGGCGAGAAAATACGCTCGCGATTTGTTCCCACTACTCTCGTGATTGCGCGTCGAGCTGCTTGTTCGAAAGACGGTAGGTATATTCTCTCGGAACAGGTCGGCAGTGGTGCCTTTCAAGAGCCTTTTGGCGCGGGCAAATTGCTCTCCCGAGTACCACTCGGGCATGATGGTACCGTCGACTGCACGATTACACCCCTCAATCACTGGCCGATCATACCCCTCGAGCTTGCTCTCCGGCATCACTGCGTTCCCCCTCTTGAAAACTCTGATTGATCGTGGAATCGACCTGAAGATGACCTTTCCGAGAGGAACCCCAATGAGAACTGCTATTGAGCTGCTCAAAGATTGACTTTTTACCCGTGAATTGCCATCTGACAGCGTCCTTTCTTGGCTCAAGTTTGGCGGGCACGTAGAAGTGGACGAGATGATGACCAAAAAGGAGCACGCAGAGGTGAACGAGATGGCCGAAATGCTCATTTCTGGGGGTGTCTGTTGATCTCCTACAACCTAACCAGGATACATGCAATCCTAAACGCTCCTATTCGTATCCGGCAATTCATCTTGCATGTCGATATAGGGACCTCGCCCTGGTGAAACTCCTTGTGGAGAACGGAGCAGACATCACCCGAAGATTGAGGCTAACCTGTGGCATTATCTCCGAGGTAACGGTTATTACTGGGGCGGCCGGCTGCCGTGCCGAACGACCGGAGATTCTCGCGTACATACTGGAAACCATTCAGTAGCAAGACCCAAAGACATCAGTTTCCGAACATACATCGACCAACTCTTTCATTTCTGCCGTATAGGTCGGTGAATCCGACGTCATTCGATTTCTGTATGACACCTCCTCCAATATCCCAGCTCGTAATGCCTGGGGGATTATACCTCTTCTATGTCCTTTGTCTCAGACTCTCTTGTGGTATTTATTTTGACTATGATTATCATTTTAAGCATCTTGGCGCTACTAAGCCAAGAAACTTGCAGGAAATGTGCAAAGTTCTGTTCTCTTTAGGAGCAAATGCCTGCGCTTGAAATGGAGCAGGAGCCCATGCAGGCAAACCAGGGCAGGGGATGTGTGTGGACTTGCAGGACCGCAATAAGAGTCAGGGGCCAATTTTCCTTATTCATGGTCGTGCTGCTGGCTTCACAGGCAATTGCCTTCCAAGTGCTGCCACTGTACAGGCACGCAATGGCACGTGCCTTTTCTTAATTCCGGAAAACCCGCTCACCATGACTCCACACGCGACAAAGCAGCGTTCGCAACAACCTCACATTCGCAACTAAGCAACGTTCGCGGCAAGACGACATACGCGATTAAACAGCGTACACACACTAAATATTTTTCCACAAAACAAAACCATTTCACACGAGACAATGGAAGCTCGTCGCCAAATCCACTACCACTTTCCTCCCCATCAACCCATAATAATCGTCGACACCCGCCAACGACCCAGCATAGCCGGGCGTATTGCCGAGGGCATTGCAAACTGTAAGCGATAACCCCCCCCCCCCTTCAGCACACTGCCCTCGCGCAATGGGAAACTCGGAATTGCTAATCCGCTCCTGCCAAAAAATTAGACGTGATGCCGCATGAGATGGTGGTGGCCAGAGGAGAGGTCACCGATAGAGTCTCCCAAGAGGAGAAGGAAAACCGACTCCCGCCGCTTATTTCCCTTGGTGATCCATCATCTCAAGCTGTCGCCATCCAAACTCCAGATGTCGCCGTTCACATCCGCGACACGGTTACCGCCCAACGAGCCATTGGCCAGCTCGGGCTTGGAGCCCTCATCGAGACGGCAGCGAAAGCGGCGAACGCGAGAGCAACGGAAACCAAAGCGAGAGCAACGGAAGCCAAAGCGAGAGCAACGGAAGCCAAAGCGAGAGCAACGGAAGCCAAAGCGAGAGCGGCCCGTAACATTGTTCTTCCGGTTCTTGCCACAGTCGCTATCGCATTCATCTGGCTGACCGGTGGTCGGCTGGTAGCCTTCGCCGCATTCAAGCGTCATTAATCGCTCATGCATACGGGCACTTCCCTCTCTTGCCCTTGCCTGTTCCGATCAACAGCGGCCATGGAGAGGACAAGATGCAACGCAACTAGCGACACATCTCACGAGATAAAGGGACATGTTGTACGGGCGTCAATGGAAAGGAACACAGGCAACGAGCAGGGGAACATGGGATCAAGGAAGAAAATGTATATAATATTGTAGGGATACTCTCCACTCTCCAGAGAGAATACACGCCCATTCCACTCTGGTAGGCCCCAGTCTGACCGGAAAACGGAGGAAACATGATGGTCTAAGAATTGTTACTTCTTGCAACCAGCGCTTGACTCAGGCCAGATAATGCCAGATAACAGATCAGATAACGAAAATCCTGGATCTGATTTGGCATTATTTGGCATATACCCCACTTTTCCTGGTTTCCAGGGCAATATAGGGCCTGGCAACGGACGCCAATTAATCGAAAAAAAAAGCTCCCAAATGGTATGCCTTGGCCTGTCATTTTTGCCATTTTCCACGCAGTCAAATCCAGCAATTGAATGCAGTTGAATCCAGTTGACTGAACGCAGTCAACTGCAGCCATTTACGCGGTTTCCACACATCCAACTATCCACACCTTCAATCCACACCTTTAATCCACACCTTCGGCCCACGCCTTTCTTCCACACTTTAAGCCAGCAACCGCTGTCGCCTCTGTCAATAGTGATGCACAGTTCTCTGGAGTTTTCACACCGGCCTCCTCCAGCACTATGAAGCCGACCTCTTTGACCACCGATTGAACCGTTGGCATTGGCAGCTGACCATGAGGATTCGCAGTGTGTGAAGGGTTGTAAGTTGTATTTTGGAGGTTTGAGTGAGATGTGAGAGGAAGAAAACCCAGTTGCTAGGCAGGTGTAGGAACCTGAGTTGCTTTATGGCGTGACGGCTGCGTAGAGGAATCTGGGTAGCGAAATGGGTAGGCCCAGGGTTGCCGCGGTGAGAGGTATCCAGGGAAAAGTATTTATAATGTTTCATAATTTCAACGTAGCAAGGTTTTAGGCTGCCGATAAACGTCGAATATAGTATGAGGACGATATGGAGGGGATAGAATGCCGGTGGTGGCAGGTCCGCCCAGTCTCCTCCCTCCCTTGTGTCCATTAAAGGGAAGCTACGAGACAGACATGGGTGGGAAATGGGAATCATTTGGGGATGGCGTCCTAATAGTAACAGGCTTCGAATCGTCCTCGGTCATCGATAACGTATTTTATAAGCGAGCGCCCCATATAAGCGAACGCCCCACGCCCCACACAAAACAACACCTCCTACATACAACACCACTTTTTTCCACCATTCACTATGCTGTCGCCGTCAAAATAAGCTAGGCTAATCTTAGCCATCCAGGCTCTCGAAAAGGATACAGACCTTACTGTTCAAAGCGCTGCTGGGATCTATCAAGTCGATCCTAAGACTCTCAGGCTCCGACGCGCTGGCCGGCTTTCACGACGCGATATTCTAGCCAATTCAAGGAAACTTACGGATCTAGAGGAGCATACGATTATTCAGTATATAACTGAGCTATGTACACGTACATTTCCTCCTCGGCTTCGTTTTGTGGAAGATGTGGCCAACCGACTGCTACGCGAACGCGACACGCCCCCTGTCGGCAAGCTCTAGGCTCACAACTTCGTCAAACGCCAACCAGATCTCCGGACACGTGTAACAGACCAGGTTGGTCGATCATGTGACCAGTCACGTAACCCGAATGATCTGTGTGGCTTGCAACAGACCAAACGGACCCGGTCGAGTAATGATCTGTACGGTCTGCGACAGATCAAACAGACCAGGTCGGATGATCCATCAGGTCTGTCACAGATCACAGAGAGCACCGAAAGATCACACTCAAAAGATACACAGGTACTTTCATTTTAAACAGTTATAAGCAGCCAACGTGTATACACCTTGGAGCGTGAGGATTCCGGTTCCTCACGCAAGCAATTACATTCTGTTGTATCCCAAAGTCGTAACCAAACTCTGGTGATAGCAATCTGTTTGACAAGGTGTGATACCCCGTCTGAGAGACTTGCCTTCAATTGATCAACCCCTTTTCCCAATCAGGCGTTCTGCCTTGCGATCTGTCATTTAACACTGGGTAGCCCGCTACGCAGTGCACAGGTTGTAACAACACGTTTTACGCGTAGATACGACTACCAGAGGGCCAAATACAAATATCCAAGGATTATTCGCGAGTGGTTTACCCTTTTACATAACACTAAGGCCAAGTACGACATCCTTAACGAAGATACGTACAATTTCAACAAGACTGGCTTTATGATAGGTATAATTACCACTGAGATAGTAGTTACTACCTTAGATGGCTACGGCAAGGTAAAAAAGACCTAGCTTAGCTTAGCAATCGTAAGTAGGTTACAGTTATCCAAGGAGTAAATACTCAAGGCTAGGCTATCCTACCATTTATCCTTTTAAAAGGGGAATATCACCAGGTGAGTTGGTATCAAAAATATAACCTTCCGGCTACTTGGTATATCGGAATACCTGACAACGGCTAGACTACCAACGAGAAAGGTCTAGATTAGATTCGACATTTCGATCTTCATACAACATCTCGTATAAAAGGCAAATACCGGCTTTTAGTCCTTAATGGCCACGAGAGCCACCATTCCGACCAATTCGAGACCTATTACTAGGATCACAATATTAAAACACTTTACATACCTCCACATTCCTCATATCTAATTTAATCTTTAGATATTAGTTACTTTGGGCCGTTAAAGAAGGCTTATAGCTATCAAATTGAGGAACTTATACGTATATATATCATACATATCACCAAGTTAGAATTCCTCTGTACGTTTAAAAAGGCATTTTTTACCTCTTTTACAAATAAGAATATCTAAGGAGCCTTTACCGGAGCCGGCCTTACACTGTACGATCTAGAGAGGGTGATATCTAAGCTGGATTGTCACACTGGTGGACTCACCTAAGGTTAACAGGGTGGATCTCCCCCTTGACCTGGGTCCACCGTGATGGCCACAACGGTGGCCACACCGTGGCTCAACCTGTGGGACACGCACACACCACAATCAGAGCGTGACTAGGAACCCCCTGGCCCGCACGTAGGTCGATGGGTCCTCGGCCCAGGCCGGGATCCTAGACACCACTCACAAGTCGAGCCAGTCCACCACAAGGGCCTAGCTCGTAGGCTGCAGCGTTACCAGACCCCGGGTTTGACACGAGCAGCTACACAACCTCAGTATCGTGGCTGAAGGCTACATTAGCCAGCCAGGAGACCCACATGGTGTTTCAGTAGGACCCTCTAGGATAAGGCCTCCTAGCTATCGCAACGGTTCCTGTGGACAACCTGAACCCCGACGTTCTCCGGAGTCTAGCCTCAGTGGTGACAGGTGGCTAAAACCGAGCCCAAGGAGTCATAAAGGGAACCGTCATTATCCGACGTAAGTACTAAGGACGTGAAGGAACCTCCGTGGTCGTGATGATCACACCATCGGAGTTAAGTACTAATACCGCCCGTAGACTACCAAAGGAAAGGTCAGTAACACTTGGCAGGAACATTGATTGGTAGGACGTGAGAGACGAGCGGCTAAGACCCTGGGCCGGCAAAGTGGCTAAGGAAGGATCTTCATGTATCTCAGTACCCTTGTATATTGTACATAGCCTCCATATAAGAGACAAGGGCTCTACGACGGATCCTCGAGAGGAAGAAGCTCCCCAGCCCTTTTTGGAAACAGCCTAGAAAGATTATCAGCTGAACTTCAGTGAAGCTGAGGGGTAATACAACCTTGTGAACCCTTCTGTTTCTCATTGACTTACAACTGCGAAACATCGTCTGTTGTTTTACCCTAAAGTTGCCTTTACCAACCCCAGTCACCCACACCACCCATAGCCACCTTGCTTAGGCGCTACTCAGACGCTACTCAGGCGCTACTTAGGAAATGATTAGAGAAATCGCCAAATATGGTTTAGACAAGTAGGAAGTATTCTGCGGTTTAAATGGCAACTTTTCGCGAGGTCCTAGTTTTGGGACACATGTGGCCCAAAACTGGGACCCCTCCCCCCATACCTAACTCCTTTTCGCTCCCTTTCCCTCTCCCCCAAGTTATATAAAGCCTAGTTTACGTCCCCTACCAGGTCTCCATTCCCGTCTTCCTTATTTACAAAAGTGAGTAAATCTCACCCTTAAACCAAGATACTCCCCAAGCGGATTACCTCATTTTTATTTATCTATTTACTAGACTTTCAGGTGTGTAACCACCAGTACAGGGTGTAAGACGTGTGAGTGCAAGATGTGCGAGCGCAATGGATACAGGTATGGTGTTGAATTTTTTTTTGGCAGTTTTTACACTTTAGATATCAGCATCTTCTATGTACGATTAACGGCCCTATCACCAAGAAATTTAGCTAAACTTGGGATAAGTATCCCACGCAGAAACATTAGATACTGTTCCTGCTCCCAGAACTCCCTCAAAGTCAAACAAAACACCGTCAAAACGACCAAAGTTGAGGTCCACCGAGGCAAAACCCTCTGATCCATTGAGATCATACGTCTTGTCCGACATCCAGGCGCTTTTGTCGCTGTACCCGGCACCATCGAGACCACCTGCTTTGTAGGAGGTTGCATCCTCCGCAATAATAGACTCGAAAGCCGGCGGCGTCTGTCCTGCCGGGACTTGCAGCGCGCTGGCTCGAGTGTGCCGGTAAAGTCAGAAAAGCTCGAGCTGCGTGTCCCGGACCATGTCCACGATCTGGCTCTTGAGAGTTTCGATCTCGCTCCTAGGATCCAAAGTAGCTCCGACACGGGCGCTGAGTTTGCGCCGGATATGAGTCGGTAGCTCGGCCCCGAGGAACTTTAGGCCGTAGAGGAGGAAGTCGGCCCGTGGGCTACGATGGCGTATTCGTAGACTAGAAAGGTCAAGCAAATTGTCCGCAGTGGCCAGGAAAATATCAGCATCGACACATGAGACTCACAAGGGCTGGGTATATCCTTCTCATCGGTGTCGGGGAAGAGAGCGAGATACACAGCTCGCCACTTTGCTACCTCGGTTTCTTGTCCCTGAAGAAGTTTCCGGCTCCGGAGAAGCTCGTGGGTGGATGGGTCAATGCCCTCGATCAGAGGTTTGTCCCGAACAGTACAGGGTTCCGGGGCAATGAGATGTTCTAGCTTTTCCTTTTCGGTCTCAAATGTTTCGTGGCAGCGTGGGCAGCTGGGAGGTAGCAAGTGGCACCTGTATAGATGTTCCCTATTCTGGATATTAGCATTATCACCTTCGAATTTCGCAAGAATATGATCATACTTTACACGATGGACGGTTCCCCAGCCGGGTCCAGGGCAAGATCGCCAGTACCGGTACAGAGCAGAGTTTCTCCTGAAGTACGGACAAGCAAGTCGTTGAGACTCGGTATCATTGCCTTTGAACTTCGGTTTTTTGTGCTCTCTCTCGTCGTCCGAATCCTCATCATCCCTGGACAACCGTCGCTCTGGTACCAACGGTGGTTTGCTAGTGGTTCCGGTACGGTCCCTACTGACAGTTGGCGTAGCTTCTTCTCCATTCCCTGTGAAATGGGCGTCCTTTCTGGGACCGCCATTGCTCTGCACAGCTTGGAGAGCGCCCCGGGGCTGTGTCGCCCGCCAAAAGTACCACTGTCCCATGAGACTGTAAAAGTGCTCCATTAGACGAGCGATGCCCTCTGATATGAATGAATCTGCGGCTAATATAGCTTCGAGAGAAATACGCAACTCCTGAGGCCGTTCTTTGCTGGGCTCGGCGGCGTCATGGTGGCCGTTGGGGTCGGAAGGGTCTAGGCGAGCTGCCTGGGAGTCAAACAAGCCGTGATCTGGCTCTGTCGGCCGTCTCGCTGCTAGGGCTGATGAGCTTGAGGGGGTTATGAAACGAGCCCAGTCGACGACATAATCGGAAATGGATAGGGGGGACCGCGCTGGAGAACATGCTACGTTTCTTCCGCCGGAGTCTGCTGCTCCCATCAGGCGATCTAGCTCAAGGGTTTTACGCATCTGTTTTTCCTTGGCGCGCCGGTTCTGAAACCAATTCTGTCAAAGCTCGTGAGTGTCAATTCTATACAGGATATTGGAGATCCTCAAGTACACGGGGTTGACTCACGTTGATTCTGGAAACATCTACTCTAAATTGCTCTGCCAAAGCGGTTTTGGCTTCGCTACTCGGCAGAGGGTTTATGCTAAACTCAAACTCTAGCCGCTCCACCTCAGCTATTTCAAGCCTTGGTTTGTTCTCAGCGGGCTTCAGTATGGTTCCGACAGGAAATGTGGCAGCGGCGGTCGACCGTCGTGGGCCTTTGTATCCGCGGCGTGAGGCGATATAAACACACTCTGTACCGGAGCTCGTGCAGCGGGAACATGGCTGCAAACCATCACATCTGAGGTGCAGGCCTCGCTGTGGTTCACCGTAGGTATTTTTAGCCAAAATAAAATAAAATAAAAGCGAGCTGCGATAGCGGAAGTGACGATCAAAGCCATTTACACAGGCAAGACAGGCACATAGAACACCTTCATGCTGCCAGGGGAGAGGCTTGGTGGACAAGGCGACTACCGGTCCTAATTCTGGTGACAAATTCTGGGCCATGGTTCTCTGCCCTCAGTTAGATGAGTCATTTTGAGGGTGGAAGAGATGACAGCTTGTGCACTCACAAAGTCCGTCAATGAGCTAGCAAGCTCAGGGACGGGTTCAAACAACATCACAGCAGATGGAGTGGGTGGTTGGGAAGAGTTAGTTTGGGTAGAATATGGTCGGCGAACGGGTCAACAGACCGAGCAAAAATAATCGGCGACTTAAGGTTTTATTTAGGGCTCCTCCGTAGCAATCCAGCTGTTCCTACTTGAGCAATTTTCCCCGCTCGCTGTCCAGGCAGAAGTGTTTGCTGTCGTGGGATTCTGCGCAAATGCGCAAAATCCTACCGAGATTCAAGCCTAACCCGAAATCAGAGGTGACAGTGGCGTCCAATAAGAAGCTATTATCCACGGGTCGATGAACATGTGTTTGACTTAAGAACCGAGTGTCAACTTGGACCGTGTGCGACCATCTCCCCGCAACACCTTTTCAATTTTACTCTGGCTTTCTAATATGAAGCTGGCTCTCAGTTTCCTTTCAGATCAGGCCGGTGCGGAAACGAGGACCAGGGAATCTCAGGGAAGCTGGTAGCCGACATTAGTATGGGTTCATTTTCGGAGTGCTGCATTCTGTCGACTCTGTCAGACCAGGCGGGTATTACCAGAAGTGGCCGTGTCGAATAAACCGCGGCGTTCCACATAGGACAAGTTGTGTACGCGTTCACGTGTTTTAACTGGTGGTGAAACTCTTGTTTACTATCACATCTGGAAGCTGGCTTCATTCTGTTCTACTCAGATACGAATTGTATCTTCAAGCTAGCTATTACTCAAGTCCTTCTAAAACTAGAATAAGACGAAGCGGGAACTCGAGGATAGTTGTGGTGGGGTGGTGGAGAATCGTCGCTTGCTTGTTTTCTTCGCTCGCTTATCACGCACGTTACCGCTTTCATATTCACCGCTTACACACTCGTCAAAAGTTTGTCTATTGGTCGCATAAAAAATTCTTCCCTTACCTAAGCTAAAACCATACGTTTCTTTCTGGCCGGACTTTGAGAGAGCATTCTAAAGATAGGCAAAGCAACAGCTTATTGTTTTACCTAAAGTTGCCCTCATCAACCCCAATCACCCGCACCCCTACTCCTCACCTTACTCAGCCACTTCTCAGGCGCTGCTTAGGAAGCGATCAGAGAAATAAAAAAAACACAGCTTAGACAAGTAGGCAGTACTCTGCAGCTCAAATGGCAGCTTTTCGCGAGGTCCCAGTTTTGGGACACAGGTGATCCAAAACAGGGACCCCTTCCCCTCAACCCCCCTCCCCCCCCACTCCCTATTTACTCCTCTTCCCTTTCCCCCTAAAGTTACATAAAACACAGGTTACTTCCCCTATCAGGTCTCCATTCCCATATTTCTTATTCATGAAAGTGGGTAAATCCTATCCTTAAGCTGAGATACTCCTTAAGCTAATTGCCTCGTTTCTATTCATTCGTTGCTAAACGTGGCCCTCCTATCTTAACCCAGTGGCAGCCGACTCTGAAAATGGGTAAAACAAAGAACGATAAAGGAGAGAAGGAGATATGAAGAATCGTTGGCCCGTGCTCCTTCGTTGGTCATGACTTGGGTAGTGACACCTAGATGGTTACTCAACTGTTTAGTACGCATATTCTCTGGCAACCAAGGGGCCGGATGCCTAAATACTGCACATAATAAACCTTCCAGGGACCTTCCAGAGAAAAAAAAGGTGCAGAAATTTACATGTTTATATGCTTAGCAGACAAATGGCTAGCCTAAATTCTGGCAGGCTGAAAGTTAAGCCCAAAATTGGGACCGCGGGCATATGCTAGTACATAGTGTGGGATAGTACGTACTAAATAGCACACTAGCCCCAAAACTGGGACGGTTTTTAATATACTAGTACATAATATGGAATAACATATAGTATCCTGGCCTTGGAATGTACCAGTATATGATAAGCTAGCCTAGATATACCAGCACATAGCCTGCTAGTACAGAATATACTGGTATTTCGTATCCTAGCCTAAAGTATACCAGTCTATAGAACATACTAGCATATAATAGACTGGCTTGGAAGTCGTACTAGCACCACCACATTCGACGAGTTTATCCGCATCCGCACTGCCACCGACATCGGAATAGCTTTCTGAGGTACTGTAGCCTGAGCGCCGGGAGCTATGGCAACCATACGGAAATTGCCGACGTAGGTGGACGCTCGTCAGTTATTTAGCTGCCGTAGTTGGGAGCAAGAACTTGTTTGTGGCTACCAAGAAAAGAAAAAAGAGAGAGAAAATCTTTCGTGGGCTAGCTCTCTAAGGCGGTGGCGCTCTAGCCAACCTAGTGGGGTCCACCCACAGCTGCTGATCGACATGATCGCCCTTTTGCGTTCTCGGTTGAGGGGGGCGCGCGCATCCGGCTCGCGACCACCCCACGCAGTTCGAACATATCGGTCGCTCTCCGGTACCCTCTCGTACGTGTCCCACGGCGCCTGACGCTGCGTCGGATCTCTCGAGAAGTGCAGCGGAATACAACCCCTCTTCTTCCCTTTCTCTTCACAATAACGCCTGACCACTCGATTCAACAGCCAGTCACTATGTTCGTATGCTACACCGAACTTTACCCCTCCACGCCAGCCTCAACCATCTTCTCTTGCTCCGACAATCACTTACCGTGCCCAAGATGAGCGAGAGCCCCGGCGCGTCGGCTTTGGCGCATCTGGCACGGCCCGTCAACTCCCTGGTCAGGCAGAGTCCCCAACATCAGCAGACTACTCCCAGGCGACCCCGTACCGATCCTCGTCCGCGGCGCCAGCCTGTCCCGGGGCCACCGACGGACTTGGCAGTTTGATCAGGTGAGCGATACGAGCTTTCCATATTGACCGCAGGGGTAAGAACGTTTTCCGCAGCGTAGAGGGATTGCACGCACATCGACAATGTATCTTGCCGTGCAGTCAATGAGGCGAAGATGTGTATCTGCTCGCGGTCAAGCTGAGTTGAACCGCATGATCGATTGTGATGTGTCGCGCGACTTGTCGATCCAGCTACAGGCTTTTTTAAGGTCCACATTGTCAGGTCAAAGTCTATGCATGGTGAGGGCGTTGAGGTGGCTCCGGTCATTGGACCCGACGCCGCCGATAAAACCGAAACGCAGCACTTCGAGCCGAGTGGGTTTCGATTCCGATTCCGCCTCAACACTTTCACTTTGGTTTCCCTTCGAAATTGTGGTCGGCGCCACACCTAGAAACACGGTCTCAACCCAGTTGGGACTAATACGCTGATGCGCCTTTACCGATTTCCGGGTTAGCCAGTTAAAAGTGCTTGAGTAAGCGCGCAGCTCACAATGTAACCCCTCCCTGATCCGAGGTCGGGCAGCGGCGATGAGCCGACACATACCACACGGTCTACTATCCCGGCTTTTTGTCCACTATGCCAAGGGTTGTGATACACACCACGGTATCTAGTTGCTACTAGTCAAAACCTAGCGCTTACCGAATTCGTAAGTCCTCCTCCGTTTCACCCTCTTGGTATGGCCCGTATACTTTACCCATTTCGTCCCACGATATATTGGTCTTGAGCCTCATCGACGACAAGGTGAACCCGAAGGACCCCAGCGCCCACGCGGACACTGGGATTCCGAGCGTTCTCGTTGCTGCGTTCAAAGATGTTCTTTCAAAGGAGCATCTGCAGCCGCTCCCAACCAGTGGCAACTTCTTCATTGACATAGCTTGCCTTGGTGACCTTGACGGCGGCTTCCTTACCGATATCGGTCTCAGCGTTGCAGACGCAATTGTGGCCCTCGTCAACGAGGTCGAGAACATGACGAAGTGACTCCTATCGTTCGCATGCTTGTGGCGAAAGATGCCCTCAATAATAGCACGAAGAGCGACGCCAAGAACGATGTCTATCGACAGATCTTCTGTGATAAACAGGGCAACTCCCGGGTGAAGAGCAATAAAACGGTTCTGTATGTCGGCCGCTACGCTCCCAATTTCCAGAAGGCGTAAGCACAGGTGCTCGGCGATGCGGCCATTTCTGCCCACAAGTATTGCAAATGCTTCTGGAACTACGTGAATGCCCTGAACGGCATCAACACAGACGGCGACAACATCGCATTCGACGACAGGATTGATAACAACCCATTCATGTTTGAGACGAAGTTTTCGATGCTTTCGACCGCCGAGCCAACTTGGATGAAGGCTCGCAAGGCAGTCCCGCTCTTCCCGGTCCCGGACCCATGGCCTCAAAATGGCCTTCAAAATGACACCCCGAAAAGCGACAAGGCCAGAATTCCGGTCCTCAGCGTCGCCAAGCTCGGCGATTGGGCCGGGTCTATTATGCAGTTTGTCGATGCGTTACGTGACATCGTCCTCAACGTCGTATGCACCGCTGTGACAGCCTCGAAAGAGGACGCTCTGAAAAGAAAAAGAAAAAAAAAAAAAAAAAAAAAAAAGACACTTTGGGAGACGATCATGCCTGGTTTGGACCACCAGAATCCAGAATAAGGACGAAAAGCCAGACACCAAGAAGGATGAAAAGTCAGACACCGAGGAGGACGAAAAGATGGATCCCAAGAAGGAATTCAGATGGGTTCTGAGAAAGATC
Organism: Lasiosphaeris hirsuta; assembly: GCA_030549175.1. Taxonomy (NCBI): domain Eukaryota; kingdom Fungi; phylum Ascomycota; class Sordariomycetes; order Sordariales; family Lasiosphaeriaceae; genus Lasiosphaeris; species Lasiosphaeris hirsuta. The sequence goes on from JAUKUA010000001.1 coordinate 8,750,360, forward strand.
AACAAAAGCCTCGCGCCCACCGGCGCGAAGCGGAACGGCCGCATCTGGCCATTCGGTACGTTCATCCCTCCACAACCCCGACATCACTGACAGTCCACACGCTGACACCCCCCTCCGCAACAAACCTCTCCTACGCATTTACCGGCTTCTTCGATAACCTATACCGCCTAAACTTTGAAAACAAACTGCCCTCCTCCCACGACCTCTAGACCGTCATCGCCAGCAGCCACCCCTGGGGCCACAACGATTGGGAATACAAATCCTGCGTTGGTGAGCTCGTCGCGCGCGTCAAGACCCTCTTCGCCTTCACCAGGGCGGGGGATCCCAGGGAAGAGACGGACAAGTTCGCCGACACGCACCCACGTCGCGCGCATCATGCAGGACCAGGGCGGCGCGAGGACAAAGGAGAGGGGACACCTTTGTCACGCGAAGAATATCTGCGTGGATAGGAATCTAATGTACATTGGGAGCCACAATACGTATCCATCGTATACTGAGGAAAATGGGTGTGGATTCAGGATGAGACGGCTATCGATGCGTGGTATACCGGGTTTTGGGAGGGTTTGTGGGCGAGGTCGGAGGGCGGGCTGAGCAAGAGTGATTTGATGTCGGAGGCGGAGGCGGTGAGGGAAGCAGCAGAGGAAGTTTACAAGTAGGTTGGGGTTTCCCGCCTACAGCATGCACTGTCTTTACACTGAGATACTCGGAGATTGGAGTTGAGGCAACTGTGGTACGGTGATGCTACCTGAGCTGGAATTCTTTCCAGACCTTCGCCACGGCGGGCGGCCCCAGCCCAAACTTCAAGAGACACGAGAATTCCTCGCCGTCAATAACCATAGTGTCTAGCTTCAAAGGATCCCGAAGGGTCATCTGGTTCCACTTTCCTATACCCGCCCGCTCATATACCCCTTCTCCCACCTCGACCACCACTAGGACATAAACGCTGGGCGTTGGCGAAAGGCCAACATCTCTACCCAGCTCAATCGCAATGTAGGTCAATGCTTCTGCTAGAGGTCTCGTTGCGGTGGTAGCAGAAAACCCCCATGTGAGACGGTGACCCCCATCGGCTCCTTCTACCTTGGCGGTGACACCTCGAATCCCTTCCCAGCTGATAATTGATATCGGTGTGACCCATGCCGACATATGCAGAACAACCGGCAACCGGCCACCCAGATGCTCGTAATGCCTCTGAAACTCTGTGTCATCCAGATCCAACCTCCCCTGTTCCGCTTCCACGTGCACCTTGAGACTCTGGCTCCCCTGAAACAGCCGCCATTCCGTTTCCTTCAGAAGCCACTTGACCGGCACGGCCCACTGCCGCGCGCCGGCACTCGTTTCCAAGGCGGCTTTGAGCTCCAACACCGGCCTCTCAGCCGATAACTTCCAACCCGTCCAGGACCAGCTCGGAAAATCCGCTCTCCTCTCGAGGCGACTCTCACCCCGCCAGCACAGCCCTGCGCAGAGCCCAATGGTAGGCGTCCACGTAATAGAATCATACGCCTCCTTATACTCGTCCATCTCCTCAGACCTCCTCCCCGTTGGTCTCGGCCCACGCGGCAGCACAGGAACACCCCAGAGGTGCCGCAGCCGCCACCGGCCCCTCTCCATGGCGCCCAGCACACCCCTGATGCCATCGAGGACGTCTTCCTCCCGAAGCGCCTTCCCTGAATACTCCTGAATCCTCCGTGTAACATCCCACGCCGAGCCGCCCAGCCCAACCGACTTGAACAACGCCAACTTGTCCGTATTCTTGTTCCGCCGGTAATACTGCGCCTTGAAACGCTGGCCGTCGAGGGTGTGCAGCGCGTCGAGGTCGAAGTTGAGAGCCTCGCAGCAGTACATGCCGCCGCACTCGTAGTACACCTGGCCCTGGGTGAAGACGACGCGGCGGCGCGCGAGCACGCCTTCTTGGTAGGTCCATCCGCGCGACCACCAAATAGACGTTCGGATGTCGAAAGAGGCATGTCGGGGCGTTGAGGCGAGCAGCCGGGTGCCAATTCGCGTCTGGGGCTGTCGAGTCTTACGCGGCTGTCCCATCATTCCCGCGAGGCCAAGTTTGGTGCCTTCGCCATCGGCGTTGATAATGGTGACTTCGGACAGGTTGTATATGAGATCCATCTTGGGGAGTTGCTCGGCTTTTTCGGCATCGCTCTGCTGGCTGATGCAGTACCTGTCGATCCAGAGATGGCCGATGCCGAGCGCGACGGTAAGGGCGATGGTGTCTTGGATTGTTGGAGGGAGCTGGGGGATGTCGAGAGCGGCGGTGAAGAGAGGGGCGGGTTCTCCTCCCCAGACGTAGCTCAGTGTTGCGTACGGCTGGCCTATCCAAGGGACGAGCTTTCCCGTCCGACAGTCGATCGTCCTGAAGGACGAGATCTCGGACAGCGGTGCCATAGCATCGGCCGCGAGTCCGCAAAGCTTGTCGTGCCCCTCGAGGCAGCGGGTTACCCACTCTCGTAGAAGCGACGCGGATACGAGAGGCGGGATGATACGGATAGGTTTGTCCGCCTGGACCTGCGGCACAAGAAAGCGCATCTCTCTGGAAAAATCTCTTCCGTGGAACCGAGTCTTGTCCTGCAGCGACAGCATGATAGTGTCGATGGCGGCCCATCCGCCGCTATTGATGCGGCTGCTGGAGTAGGAATACAGCTGGTAGTCATTGCCGCGCAGCTCGCCTGCTGGGTCTCCGAACGTGTGAGCGATGAGGCGGCAGAGGGGGCATGAGTCGACGCTGAACTCTCTTCCCGCTCGTTTCCGCTGGCGGACTGGGCCGCCCCGATCTGTGCAGTGCTTTCGTTGGAATATCGCATCGAGATTCAGAGTCCGGCACCATTTGCAGAGTCTCATTCCTTGGGATCTGGTTTGCATCTTGGCGCAGCTTGGAGGCGAGGCGGCGATGTACTGGGATGAGAAGGCGGGGAAATATATGTAGGTTGGGTTGTGCAGCATGCATCTTGCTTGCGTTGCTGGATTGTTGCGCTCCCAGTGCCGCGCCACGGCCCTGCACCGTCTGTAACTTGTGGTGAAGCAGATTAGAATCATGATGGTTTTGACCCCCAGGCAATCTCACACGCCTGACCTGTGCGCTGCGTCGTGCACAGTGTCACTGCTTTGTTTTGCACTGGGCCCGAACAAAACACCGCCTCAGAACGGGGAGATAATTATACCTAGGCACTGAAAAGCCATGAGACAGCATAGGGACTCGCCCAGGTTAGAAGGGCGCTACTGCGAAGGTATCCAACACGGGCAAGTGTTTGCTGCGTCATGAAGTATAGTAATCGGTACACCAAATCCCTATCCGACCTCCCGTCCGCTGTCACATCTGACCAATCATCTTACACCAAACTCGCCTTCCTCTTCCACCCCGACACGCACATAAACACCCAATCGTAAGTTGCTGCAGAGGAGGGGGAGAGGAGGGGCCGAGCTTGAAAAGACCGGCTAGAATGGATGGTGATGTTCGTGGGTGCGGGAGCTCGGATGCAGAGGAGGGGTCGTGTGCTGCGACCGGAGAGTGGGCTTGACGAGGGAGATAAGTTCGGAATCGCTTGGTGAGGTGAAGGTACAGCTGGTGTGGAACATTCGTGAAAGTCCGAAAACAAAACTACTACTGTGCAATTTGGGTAAGCTGTCATTGTTATGAGGTGAGGTGTCATAAGATTACCCTGGACATTCTTTGTCTGTTTCCAACTTGAAGAGCTGGGACTGAGCTATTTCTTGGCAAAAACAGGAGAAACATTAGACTTTGTGGCTCTTTCCCGACTTTGGTTTCACATGTTCTTTATGTAAGATATTCCATCTAAGGTTTTAAATGTATCCGTAAACTATGCCACGTTGCCTCTTTAGGTGTTTCCCTAACTTCCTGCGTGACACGTGGAACGACCTGGTTTGGTCTTGGCGTCTCGGGGGTCCTCGACGGGATCGAGGGTCAAGTAGATTGGGAGGATGTCGTGGATAGTCAAGAGATATTCCAGTGTACAAGTCTTGGGGTACAAAGTAGTGTTATTATCGTTGCTGAAGGAGGGGGCTTTTACTCCAGGAAAGTCAGGCCTGACCGGCGTATATATAATAGACCTTTCCTCCTGATGACCAACAGCACTCTGAAAATAACTGCGAGCAAGATATTGGAAGAGTGAAGTGTCCATCAAGGGCCGACAGTATTAAGAAAGAAGGATTGCGAGACACTTGTCGGGAATAAGTCATTTGGGCAAAGATTTGAGCTGAGATCAGGTCCTAAGACTGCTAGCGATGTCCTGTTGGGCGCCGACGTGGCCGACACGAGTACTGAGCCTTGACAAATTGGCCTCAGGCAAACAAGCCAGGAATCCTCCATAAGAGAGGAGAGGAATTGCTCCAACAAGCTTTCAAAAGGCCAAAGAAAATTATTATCTGAATTGAGATCTGCTGCACCTTATCTTTTATCCTAAGCTCTGAATTACAATCCAGCGGTCTTCGTTCCAAACCTCGAATTCCCCTATCACACCTTCCAAGTTGAAGTAATTCGACGGGGCAATCATCCTTCGAGTGAGCAATGAGATACTCAAAGCTTCAAATAAAGAGCGGACTAGCATCGAGGACACTTCTTCCTCCGCCCCTTTTCTCACTTCGCCTCACTACATAAGATCAAACGCCCAGGCTACAATACATGCCAACCGAATCATATTTTGTGACTAACGTCAGCGCTGACGTGGCCACATCCTATGCGGTATGGTTAGCATAAACCGAGGAACGCCCCGGAATCTCTGGATGGTAACTTTAGTTGAGGGTCCAAAATTGGGCCACACGGTTGTGCAAGCTAGGCTCACCCATGGCTCACCCAGCTCAGGAGCGGCTCAGGGTCACGCACGAATATGGAAGTTGCTAAGGGCAAATTTAGGGTAAAACAATAGGCTGTTATCTTCCTTGTGATCGTTCCATCTCTCTACATCTACCTTCTCCCTCACAACTACCAGGACTTTGGGTTGCGAAGATCATCTCCCTCACCTTGTGTGAAAGCTCTGAGTCAGACTAACACCATTGCCGGCCTGGAGTGGACGGTTGAGTTAATCTAGATCATAGCTCTGCAGTTCGGTTATACCGAAGATGACACACCTTGTGATTGCCACATCCCAGTCCCTTCGACTGCCCTGTGTCACATGGATGTATATATTCGGACCCCGACACCCCTAGCCTTAAGCCCAACCACAACATTACCTTACGCCTCCCAAACGCCACATAACCCTCGAGAGGCCACCTCACAGTCAGCATTTATCAAAACTCAAATTTCTAACTATTAGCGCAACTTTCCAACCCCAATGCTAACTACTGTAGATCGATTAGCCAAAGGTACAATGGCTGTGATACATGAGGTAGCTCTTTTACGTACGGAGGTCTTAGTACTACGGAAGGCCAATGAGGGGCTTAGTAAGCGACGAAGAGCCAAAAAAAACACGTGCACGGCTTAGAGGGTCACTTAATGTACAAGAGGCATAGGATCTACTAGATCAGAAGGCTGTGGGTGAGCAGTTGGCCCAGGAAACACGACAAACTGGTGGTAGTGCAGGGGGGTCTGGTACGAAGATTCAGTGCTGTGGCCTGTGCGGCAAGCCTGGCCATAATGCACGCACGTGTTAGGAGGCTGGAGAATCGTCTGATTCATCGATTTCTGGTTCTGTTATTGTTATTTCCTAGTGTTATGGTGGAATAATTCTAGATAATTGTGATAGGGTTGTGGTGCGTGGGGCGTTCGCTTATGTGGGGCGCTCGCTTATAAAATGCGTTAAAAGAAGCTTTTGCACATGAACGCAAACATCAATGACTAACTACGAGCAAAAGTCAGTTTGCCCCAGCTTACCCGCAGCCCTCGATATAAAAAGCGGGCAACTGCAAAAAATATTTACTCACCCAACCCCCCCTCCGTTATCTATGTCTTTTATTATCGAACTTTAGTCCTCAGATTGAAACACGATTCCATCACTGGGGACACCCCAAACCACTGTAACACGGATAATTATGTTTGAGCTCTGGCGCCCGAAAGACAGGCTACATGCCTAGAATGGAACATCTCAGGGAAGGCGTTGGGAGAGGGTGACTGTGGGTTATATCTGGGGGGTATTTACGAGCGGGAATTATGTAGCCAAGAACCCTCTTCCCCCTTCCCGTGGAAAGCTCAGTGTAAGAAGGCCCGAGGGAGACAATGATGAACGGCGCAGTGCAGAACGCTCTTGACTAATTCTACCCATTAGCCAAGTGGGCGAGTGGGTAGGCTAGTGGTTCCGGTCAAGAGCCAACTGAGTCTCCTTGTTCCTTCTGTAGAGATGTTACTTTTGGTGGCACAACAACAGTTACACTGTTGCATATTCATTCTTTCAATTTTTTTTTTTCTCGTAGGGATGTTGTGTTTGCGTAGGTATCTGGTAGCGCTGGTGCTGGAAATAACACTTGATTACCGACCGGAACTTTCATTTTGCAATGCCTACCTAGGTAGTCGGTCTCTAAAAAAAAAAAAAAAAAAAAAAAAAAAAAAAAAAGAGCCGCATCCAAAGTTGGTTAGCCTAAAATTAGGCTCGCTTTATCCTCGGCTCACCCTTGGCTCACCCTTACTCACCCTCAGCTCACCTTACCACAACATTGTCAACCTTACGCGACGAGGGACAGGTTTTGGGTCAGATGGCGCTCGCCCAATTCTGGTCCCTACCTGGGAGGGCAAAACTGTAGTCCCAAAAAAAGCGACTTCGCAACTAGCGTATTCACTCTCCGTTTTAAGGTTCTGTGTTATGGTAGTTATGCCTGCCTACTACGTAACTGATCTTTTACCAGCCGTAAGAAGGCGGCTCAATCCGTCCTTTATTACGGTGACACAGGCCAGCCACCGAGGACTGGGGTATGGCAATCACGAGGTGTGTCACCCTCGATGAGTCAGACTGTAGAGCTATGATCTCACACTTCAACCGTACTGTGGATTACCCTGGCAGTGGTGTTGATCTAATACAGAGCTTTCACACAGAAGTGAGGGAGGTGATCTTCGTAACCTAAAGTGGTAAATGGTAAGGGAGGTGGATTGATATAGGGAGATAGAAAGACATTACAGAGAGTAATAGATAATGTTTCGTAGATATAAGTCAGAAGAGAGTAGGAGGGTTCACAAGGTTGATTACCCCTCAGCTTCACTAAAGTTTAGTTGATAATCTCTCTAGGCTGTTTCTAAAAAGGACTAGGGAGCTTCGTCCTCTCGAGGATCTATCGCGGGGCCCTCATCTCTTTTATGGGGGTTATGTATAATGCAGTGCCTGTACTAGATAGCTCAGTAGAGTGTATACAGCTCGAAGCCCTAATTTACCCACAATGGTGATTTCTTTGGAGAAGAGAAAACGGAGTTACGTGGCGAAGTAAAGCCGCCGTTACGTTTGGGGGCGGGTGTCCCAAAATTGGGGCTAGGTTCGTCCTTGCAACCATACCAGCCCATTTATGGTCACGGCAAGTATAGCCGGGGCAGATTCCTTAGACACCTCGGCTCAGGCGGCCCTCAGTGCGGCTCACCCCTTGTTCAGGATCTGCGACTAATACGGACTCGGCCAGAAAAAAGTGTCGAATGAGACTATATAGGTAGGTACCTTAGGTAGGCACCTCCTCGGGTGCCTTACATATTAGTAGCCCTCTGCACGCGAACCCTAATCCCCCCTTCAGGCCGTAACAGCGGGCTCGGGTTGATCAGCTTGATCTCACTCATCTTCGCATCTCCAACAGCCTCCAAGTCGAAGCCAACCACCAATTCAACAAGAATAAGCTTAAACTCCAACATCGTCATCGCCTTGCCAATACAAACCCTCGGTCCGTGGGAAAAGGCCGAGAAAGCCCACGGATCGGCAGCCGGGCCCTCGAGGGAATCCCAGCGGTCGGGCCGGAACGCGTCGCAGTCGGGACCCCAGACGGCCGGGTTGCGCTGCACGATGGCCGGCTGCATCATGATGGTGGTGCCCTTGGGGAGCGCGACACCCTGCACCACCACGTCCTCGACGGCCTCGCGGGCCACATTCACGGCCGGGCACTGCAGCCGCAGCACCTCGCGCGCGAAGTTGTGCAGGTAAGGCAGGCCCTCGATGCTGTGCTGGTCCGGCGTCGGGTTGCGCTGGAGGAGCGAGGCGGCCTCGGCTCGGAGGCGCTGGGTTGCGTCTGGGTACTCGATCAGCAGCTGGGTCGCCCATGTGAGCGCTCCGGCCGTGGTTTCGTGTCCTGGAAGGGGGGGTTAGTTTTGGGGGGGGGAAGGTTGGCTGGCGTAGCGGGGAACGGGCTCACCGGCTGCGAGGAATGTGAGGATCTGGAGGGCTCGTTGTTAGCTTCTATGTCTATGGACGGCGTTATCTTTCGAGGTCAGCTACTCACTTGGTTCATGATGTCGTCCTCGGTCCACCGGTCGCTGTCGGCGTAGTATTTTTCGGCAACCATAAATGTCAACAAGTCCTTGACCTCGTCCACGTTGTACTTCATACCAGCCGCTTTCTCTGCACCGACAGTCCGAATCCTGTCTTGGATGATCTCTGTCAGCTGGCTGCGCACCGTCTTGTTGGCCTGGATAAAGCGCCGGTTGGCCTCGACCGGTAACCATCTGATAGGCAAGATTCCGTTGATTGCCATAAGGATTTGGCCCAATCCGTCGGGCTCGAATAGCTCGTGGTAGCATTCATCAAACGAATTATTGCTGGTATTGCCAGATCGGAGGTTATCCAGCTCAACTCCGAGTGCGAAGACGCCCATGATATCCAGCATGATCTTGGAATAGAGGGAAACCACTACCCGGGCATGTTAGAGAAAATACAGCGGTACACTGCCGGGGGTGCCCGCTTACATTCCACCACACCTCCCTCTTTCTCAATGGTCTGGTCCAGCAGATATGAGAGGTGTCGGGCTTTATCACGGAGCATGGGCACCATCGCCCTGAGATTGTTGGGCGAGAACAGACCTAAACTCAATTATCAGCTCGCTTCATCAGCGCTTCATTCAGGCATAACCATACCCGCAAGCACTCTCCGCTGCTTCCTGTGCTTCTCGCCCTCGGCAAAGACAAGACCGAAGCCGACGATGTCCGAAACGAGGCGGGTGAAGAAGGCCGGCTTCTGGAACGAGTAGACCTTGTCACGGAGGATCTCCTTGTGGGCGGCCAGGCTCGTCACCAGGACCGCGTCCGAATTGCCCACGTTGAAGTAGCGGATCAGTGGTGCGTCTGGCCACTGCCGCATCCAGGACAGGAACGGTTCATTGGGGCTGCCACTTTGAAACTGGTTGAGGGTGTGGCCGATGAGGAAGTGGTGGTCCTGACGGAGGCGTTAGATGCATGCTCGGCGCCGGCTGTCGGCAGTCATTTGACACTCACCTTCGGCCCCGGGAGATGTCTGAGGGGGGATGCAAAGTACGGGTAGATGAAGAGCTGGTACGCCTTGTACGCCACAAGTTGGGCAAGGTACAAGCCCAGCACTGCCCAAAGGACCTCCAGGCGGAGGAGCCTCTCGAGGTAGAATGTAGCATCCATTGTTCATTCCCTGATGAGATAGATAGTCGGCATTGAGTAGACCTCGGGGTCGATGGATGGCTATCAGTTTTTTTGGGGGGTTTTTTTTTAACAGCGGATAAGAAATGGCGGTTTATAAGCGAACCTGAAATGGCTCTCGGAAGCGCGGCAAGGGGCTCCCGTTTCGGTGCCGTGGGCTGATAAGAGTTCCATGTGGGTGGCAGTCATCACGTTATCTATGCCTAGGGCCTATTCCGGCAAAGCAGGCTCACTAGCGCACGGGAATATATGCATGTATGGCACTTTTTGACAAAAGGAATTTCCCGATTGCCTGTGAGCCTAGACCGCTTATATACCCCCGTACGCCTTGGCGCGACAGCATGAGTGCGGCGGGATGCCACTTGAAATTGTGCCATTCGTTGAAAGACGACATTGGTTTGCGATGTGGTTCAGGCTGCCAGCAGGCCGTGAATGACCGTCCCGTCTCTCTCTCATTTCCCATGGTCAGTCTTTGTTGACCTGCCAGTGGTATGCGGCGCAGCTTTTTCTCAGCACCACGGCGGCGACGATAACATGAGAACCACATCAAATCTTACAACCACAACCTAGGTATTCATGATTCAATGCTGATTTCAATTTGCAAGCCATAGTCCACCGCCGCGTGGACAATAAGATAAGTGTCCGTCTCATACAATAAGGACAAATCTCTCTCCAAAAGAAAACATCAAAACATAACCACGTAGTAGAAACTTGATAATGCAATAGCGACACGTGGAGTTTGAACGTGAAAATAGCTCACTTTGTCAGCGAGGTTGTCAGCCGCGGACATATGTATGATACTGCAAGGACGGGTCGTATCCCTAGTAGTATCGCCGGGGTGCTGTGATAATTTAGATAAGGCGAGGGACTCCGTCACTCGAGCGGCCTGATAGACAAGGGAACCCTAGAACTTCGCTAGCGAGGCCGAAGGCACGGGCGGCTTTGTTAGTACGTGATGGGAGGAAGGGGGTCTACGCCGCCTTTTCAGGGGCTTGACACATGACGCTTTCCGTGCCGATAGCAAGCTGGATGGGTGCCTACGTTGTGGAGGGAGCGGGCATAGCCGTTTGTAGTATTGTGACGACCCCCTTCCGCCGCGAGTAGTAGAAACTGTTTAAACCATCCCGAACAGACCCCCTTCGTCCTCGCTCATGATGGGCTCGTGCAAGCCCTAGGTATAAGAAGGGGTGTATACCCGTTTGTTTTCCCCTGTGAGTTCGACCCTGCAACCTCATCTCCCACCCTTGTACCACCACGCCCCAAGATCAACACCTAGAAGAGCACAACATGGCTTCAAAGAGTGAGCTACATGCCAAGTTGATCACGGATCTGAAGGGACAAGTGATGCACGTCCCGGACATGCAAGCGATGTTCCCCAACTGGCCAAGCGGTGGCCGGAACAAATACTACAAGCGGCTCAAGGCAAGGCTCGACGAGATCACCGAGACGTGAGATCCCCCTCGGTGCTCACCTACTTGACAGCCCATCCAGACTAACAGCTCACGCCACCACCACAGCGTCTACCCGACTGAAGAGCTGCGGAGGGGGCCCGCAAAGCATGACTTTGCCTTCTTCACATCCATGTACGCAACCCCCCCTCTCCCCCACCAGCGCTGTCCCCCACCAGCGCTGTCCCTCACCCTGACACCGCACCTCACTACACACCTCCAAGACACAGCTGACCACGGCCCGACCAGCCTGTTCCCCGACGCCGACTGGGACGAGTTCTACACGTGCGGCCTGTTCAACTTCTGGCTCTTCCACTGCGACGACGCCATGGACGAGGAGCAGGGCTCGGTGGCCCTGGGCCTGGCTGCGTCCTGCCGCTACCGCCGGCAGGTGCTCGAGTACACGCGGCACTGCCTCGACCTGCCAGGTCCGACCGATCCCCCGGCGGGCGTCGTCTCGGGGCTGCTGTGGCGGCTGGGCCTGCGGGGGGGTGGGCCCGCCGCCGCGCCGCCACGTCCGAACCTGCCGAATGGTGTGTTTGAGGAGTTTGGGAGGCGGGTGAGGGTTGAAGCTGGGGAGGCGTTTCGTTGGGGGCTGTATAAGGAGATTGAGGATTATATCTGTGGTTGTGAGGCGGAGCAGAAGGAGCGCCTCGCGGGGGAGATGGCTGGTGATCTGGAGAGCTACCTGCGGGTGCGCCGCAGCACGTCGGGTGTTCGTCACTACGGCTACATCACGCAGTGCGCCTCCTCCCTGGCATGTTTGTGCAGTTGCCATTTTGCTGACTAGTAGATGGCAGGCTTGGCCTCGGCATGCGGCTGCCTATCCGGACGCTGCAGTCGGCCCAGATGCAGGCGCTCTGGGATGAGATGAACCTCATCATCATCATGTAAGTCGCTCTTCCGGAGGTTGGCTCGCCGGATGCTAAGGCCAGTCCTCTTTGCACTTCACAGCCAGAACGACATCCTGTCGCTGAGGAAGGAACTGGTAAGTTCTTCTGTGTCCCTGAATAATGCACATACAGAAGACTGCTGATCCGCTCTCTCAAGACCGGGGGCTGCGTGCACAACGCCGTTGCTGTCATGTACAACCAGGGGCGTCGCCTCGACGATGTTGTCCGTGAGCTCATGACCAGGCTCGAAGCCAGCCGCGACCGCTTTGACGAACTCGCCGATGGGGTATCGGAAATGGCCGGCGGAGCCGACAAGAAGGAGCTGCTGAGGTATATCGACGGGCTCCGGACGAGCAACACGGGCACTCTCGAGTTCTGGTATGTGTCAATCCTCGTATCCTCACTTTGGGATTGTGTCAGTGTGCTGATTTGACTGGCCGCAGCAAAATTGCGGAGCGATACGGAAACAAGAAATATTTCAATGAAGATGGGACAATGGATATAGTGCTCTGATGGAGGTGCCGGCAGCTAAGTAACTCTTCCTTGAAGGGTTCCTACCTTGGTAATTCAGCATGCTGCGTAATAAACGAGGGAACCATGGAGACTCGGGGTCTCAAAGCTTGGGTTCCGTTTCCCTCTCACAATAGATGCTGAAGCCAGCAAGAATTGACCTACGGTACCGGGTACTTGGTACGTTAGTCTAGCCGGTGAGGGTTGTTGACGAACCCCGGTGTTGTGTGGTTTTGTCGAGCTTCTCCCGAGTCGACGTCAAGTTGACCTCGTCGTTTTTGCTCAACATCTATATGCGATGAATTTATATGCGATGAATTGGAAAATGTCTGAGCCCAGTTTGGAGTAGGGACAACTAGGAAAATGCATCTGTGCCTCGTTTTTTTGGGCAATGTTTTTGGCCCTTTTTTTAGGTTGTCGAGACCTGGCAAAAGTGGGCACAGGCGACCAATGACAAGTTTTACCCCTGAACGCGGGATCAGGGGCATGCAAAGGGCCAGTCAGACGGGGGAACACAAACCCCGCGGCTGAGGGTTATCTCCGACCCCAAGGAGGGGGGTACTATAGGGAGTTTCCCGGCAAAGTTTGAATGGCGCGAAGTCGTCCAGAGCGACTTTGCTTTTCTTCGCCTCTCCGAGTCTACCTTTGACTCTTGGCGAATAGACAACCGGGGAATAGAATCTTTGACTGGATGAAGTTCCCAATAAAATTGCCAAGCGCCCCGACCGGCGGCACGCCTCGGACCGTCCTTTTTTTCAGCCCTGCCAAGTCGGCCGGCCAGTCAACCCCCGGCCAAGCCCCGGGGGCGTGTTCCCCCGCGACGCGCTTGGGCACGCAGGGGGTCGTGATTCCGACAAGGTGCATATCGCCAATTCTCGTCGCCCCCCTCTCATTGGCTCCCTCGTCTCTGCAGGCCACCGGGAAGGGGTCCTCGAGGCTTGCGCCCCAAACGGCCTTGCAGTGCGGGCTCGTGAGGACGGGCGGGAGATGAATCGGGCAGGTCGCGACACGGTGGCTGACATCCATGCTGTCGGCGCTGGTGGAGGGGAGGCTCAACCGTGTTCATTTTTCTGCGGCACGACCCCCAGAGTTGAAAATTCTGACGTCGAGATAGATCATCCATCATATTTGTCCCTCAACACACATGAGATTGATACCATGCCTACGCCCTGATCAACCTCGGAGACATCGAGACACTGTCAGCTAACATGTCGCGCCACCACCCGTCAACCTGTCTCAGCAACAAGCCGCACGACGGCCGTGTCTCGGACGTCACGGTGCACTTCAACGGCTGCCTGCGGGTGTCGAGGCAGAAGCGCTTCTTTGACAGTCTCGCGCCCGAGTCGCAGCAGCGGATCCTCCGAGACAACGAGAAGACGGCCGAGCTGCGGCGCCGGCTCGAGACGGCCCAGTGCGACTCGACAGCCGCCGCCCGGCTGCGCGACCTCAAGCAGGCCATGGCGCAGTGGTGCGCAACCACCGGCCGGCCGCACGCCTCGTACGCGCCCAGCTCGGTCTCTCCCGACTCCCGACGGCCCTCGGGCATGACGGCCGGGGGCCATGCCGGGTCCAGGCCCGGGTCCGGGTTCGGGTTCGGGTTCGGGTCCGAGGACCTGGTCAACGACCACATCAAGGTGCCCGTGGTGTACTTCCAGCACGGCAGCCCGCACCAGGCGGCGGGGATCCCGGGCCGCTTCCCGAACCAGAAGGTGACGGTGGGCGACCTGCTGTCCGGGGACGAGCAGCGTAACCCGCTGCTGCAGGCGTGCGGGGACGGCACGGTGCGGTACTTCCACCTGCCCGCCAACAACATGGCGTGGGTGGAGGAGGCAGTGGCGCGGTACTACGGCGAGCCGCGGCCGGACCCGGACGACCTGTTCATGACGTCGAGTAAGTTGCGACGGCAGCGGACGCGCACCCGGACGCGCACCGAGATGCTGCTGCGACCCGAGTGCTGGCAGGGCCAGCAGAACTACGACGACGACGACGAGGTGCACGCGCGGCACATGCGGCCCTTCTGCGACGCCATCGCCGTCCATGAATCAACAGCATCGCCCGATGCGCGGCCGCGGAACCTGGCCCTCTTCATGCCCTACCTGCACTGGGAGACGGACCGGGGGCGGGCGCAGTCGGCGGGGGCCATCAAGGAGATTGAGAAGCAGAAGCTGCTGCGCACCATGTCCGAGGTGGTCAACCAGGCCCAGCACCGGGCCCAGCACCAGGGCCAGCACCAGGCCCAGACCCAGGCCCAGACCCAGCACCAGCACCAGCTGGCGCACACGCAGACCAACGACACGGCCACGGCGCCGGTGTGGGTGGCGCCGACGCATACGGGACTCGGGGACCCCCACGGCGACGCCGAGAAGGCCGAGCGGCGGCGGGCGCTGGGCCAGCTGCTCCGGGCGGCCGCGGCCCTGCTCGAGGCCATGGACTTCCACACCGAGGAGCAGCTCATGGTCCGGTACCTACACGCGCAGCCGCCGCTGCACCCGCGCCGCACGCTCGACCAGTCGTACTACGGCGCGCTCAAGAGCACGCGCGCGCGCGACCGTGACCAGGTCGTGTACCGCGGCACCACGCCCGAGCCGCACGCGTGCGTTGGCATGGACGCCTGCGAGCAGTGCAACGACGACATCCGCAAGGTGCCGCGCATCATCATGGTGGACCAGCTGTGGTTGTGGATCCTGGACGAGCACACCGTCCTCTCCAGCTTCCCGCGGCGGTGGGGCAAGAACCGGCCGGACCCGTCGGCCGTGCACAAGGCGCTGCGGCTGCGGTTCCGGTACGCGGCGCCGGGCCAGATGGCGTCGGCCTACGACGTGGCCCTGGCCGTCGTCGACGAGTGCTCGCGCGTCTTCTTCGACCGCGCGAGCCACCGCGACAGCCGCAAGCCGAACCTGGTCGACCTGTTCACGGGCGCCGTGCGCGACCTGTCGTACAAGCAGACGGCCGCCTTTGACCAGTTCCTCATCAAGACGCACCTGGCCTCGCGGGGAGGAGGGGGGGGGCCGGTGCGGGTGCGGGTGCGGGTGACCACAACATGCTGCTCAACATCAACCCCGAGGGCAACCTGCTCAAGGAGGTCAAGGACATTGTCGACGAGATCCACATCATGATCCGCATCAAGGAGCAGCAGCAGGCCGTCATGGAGGGGCTGGTGAAGCACGTGCGCCGCGCCGTGCTGGCCCAGGCCCGCGCCGAGAACGCGGCCTCGGGTCCGTCCCAAGCCGCCACGCCCTGGGACCTGGTCCTCGGCGCCGACGACGCCGCCGCCTCCGCCACCGCAGCAAACCACCACACCCTCCTGCGCGCCGACAACCTGCTGGCCGACCTGGCAGCGCGCCTCGCCGAGCTGCGCAACCTGCTCACGACGGCCCAAAACACGTCGGCAGCCCTCAAAGACATCCTCACGCTCAAGCAACAACAAGCCTCGGTCATCGAAGCGCGCACCGCAGTCACCCAAGCCTCGCTCACGCTCCGCCAGGGCCAATCCATCATGATCTTCACCACCGTCACCATCATCTTCCTCCCCCTCTCCTTCTTCGTCGGCCTCTTTGGCATGGCCGCCCTGCCGCCCACGCTCGACTTCACCACGGAACTCACCCTCATGTTCCCCATCTCGGCCGCCCTCATCCTCCTCTCCCTCGTCTGCGCCTTCTCCCAGTCCGTCTTCCACAACCCCCTCGTCACCCTCGCCGCCAGCGCCGCCAGCCTGGCCTGGAACACGGCCGCGACCTGGGTGCTCGTGCGCACGGGGCTGTACGGCGCGGGCCGTCGCGCGGGCCGCCGCGCGCGCGGCCTGCGCGAGCGCGAGGGGAGGCTGGTCGGCGGCATGAAGGGAGAGGCCATGCGGCGCGAGTTGCGGCGCGAAGTCGAGGCCGAGAGGGGCCGCGCGAGGGAGGTCGCGCTGCAGATGGCCGTCGGGCGCAGGGGCGAGGTCGGGAGGGCGCCGGGGACGCCGGGGAGTCCGTATGGCGTTGTTGGGTTGGCGGGGGGGTTCGGGGGGAAGGGGGGGAGGTAGATGTGGAGCTGGGGGAGAGGCGGAGCAGGAGGTTGGTGTGAGAGTGCGGTAGGGGGGGGGGGGGGGGGGGAAGGGGGTGGGGAGGGGGGGAAGGAGTTGATGGTCACCTCCTCTTTGAGCATCTGATCTCTTGAGCATGGAGTCACCCAACTATCTTCTGTAAAATCGTAGCATCCCAAAATAGTATGACATTAGAGATGCAGTACTTATTGAACGTATCGTAACAAAGCCGTGCCAACGGGCTGGTAGAATGGAAACACAACCTGTTAAAGTGGCAATGTGGTTTATTGCTACTTTCTGCTATGGAGAGTAGGTGTAAGATCCAGGAAGTGGTCTTGCACCTACGCAAGGAAATAGGTGGTGGGCTGGATGGAGCACAGGCCAACAGGCCTGTGCAGCCCCGCTCCCAACACAACCTCTTCAACCCCTAACCCTTCCCCTTTCTCCTCCTCTGAGAACCCCTGACAGACCTCCGAACCCCACTTTATGGAACGATGGCAGGAATCACAAAGTCCATAGGGCCAATGTAGCTCTGCACGCGGTCCTTGGTGGGCCAGTCGGCCGCGGGCGAAAGGTATCCGAAATTGACGGTCCCGGAGTCCACGTCGTGGACGTCGGACACGAGGATGCGATATCTTTGGTTGACCTTGTTGACGTGGATGAAGATCTGAAAGTCATCCGTATCCCAGAAGCCAGAGCTGGATGGGAACGACTGCTGGCCCCAGAGGTACAGCGAGGCGTTGGACACCCTGTTCTCGGGGAGGAAGGTTAGGGTCGCCGAGTACCTGGTGGGTTGTGTTAGGACCGAGCTGGAATGAGGGGGGGATGGGGATCAAGGCGCCTACTGGCAATGCTGGGGCTCCGTGGAGCAGAAGGCGGTGAAGCCGGTGATGGCGACGCTGCTGACATTGTGTTCTCGCACCGCCAGGCCATCTCGAGCTGCGGAAACGGGCGAGGCAAAGGCCAAGGCGCCCGCAAAGGCGGCCATTAGGGCAACCATGGTAGAAGCCTTCATGTTGGTGGTAGGATCTGTGAAGCTGGCTGGGATATTGTCTAGAAGGATGACTGAAGGTGAGTGAGTCTGTGGTGGTAAAGGAGATTGGAGACTCGCCTCAGGCTCGGGTCCTTCTTATAGAAACACAAAGGCGTTGTCTATCGTGTGGCGACATGGCTCCAGAAGCACATCGGGTAGGTGACATTGGCAGCTGAGCCGGGAGGATCTCAGTCCGTCAGCACTTCACGGTTGAGGCCAGTGCGTTGCCGAGTCCCTACCAAAGCTTCCCATCACTGGCAGCTCTGAAGCTCATGGATTTTTATTGATTTTAGAACCCTTTTCCCACTAGCCGTTGCTATGTATCAACTCTTCACATATTTTCGGTGTCAGGGATACCGACGCTGGCCGGTATTTCCCTGTTGAAAGCAAAAAACCAGGCATACGCCTCAGGTCATCGAGGTGAAGCCAAGACTGAGTGGTTTATACCCAACACAGTCAGTCAATGATGCGTGCTGTGCCGCGTATGGATCCTTTTCCAAAGATTCTCCGAGACTAAACTTCCCACCCCTTTCCCACGGTAAATCCCGCAGGCAGTTAATGCGGCCTGCCTTTCTCATCTTGGGGCCAGGGCCATAACATACGGCTCGATATTAAACACGATACCGTATGCGGGGAGACTGCGTTTCTAGAAGACTCATGGCGCACATGTGTCAACCAAAAAGAATTACCAGAGACTAATTCCGAGAACCAGCAAGGGGTTTCCCGAGCGAGCCCCGAGTGAGAGCGGCTGCGTCCTAATTCAAGCGAGTGGTATCGTCTACGAGTGTGAGATCGCTCCGATCATCAGAAAGGCACTAAAGGAAACTGTCATTTTGAGTGCTTCGATGGCTGCCTTCTTGAATTTCCAGTGTTTGATGCCTGTCTGAATATGGCACGGAAAAGGAATTGGAAAGTTTCAATGAACAAGAGGCCTCGTGAACAATGATACTTATCCACACAGCGAGGTCTGGCGAATGACAACAACCCGCTCTGTCTGTAGTGGGCCGTCGGAGTTTGGGCCCGGCGTGAGAAAGGCCGTCGGGAACTTCCTGTTAATTCCTAATTTCTAGGCGGCCGCGTTAGGCATCTTGAACATGCTGACAACACGGTTGCCACCCACCGCCGACACGTCACCCTCCCAAGAACTAACCTACACCACCACGGCCTTTTCCTCCCTCAGCTCCTCGTCCTCCGTCACCAAAGCCCGGTCCAACAAGTCCCGGATACCACCTCCTCGCCGCCTCCTGGAAGCTAAGTCATCATACTCACAAACACCAAAATCCCCCACACACCTATGCACCAACCCGCTAAAGAAAGACCCCGCATCGGAACTGACTATGCCCTCCTCCCTCAACGCCCTGGTCCCCTCAGGGACCTCCACCCTCAACTCCTCGCCTCGCAGCTTCAGATTGACGTGCTGAAAGAACGGCAGCGACATGCGGGGGCCCAGCCGCCGCCCTGGGCCTGGGTCGACGGGGCGGACGGGGGGCGGGTAGCTGGTGATTTTCAGGCGGGAGAAGGGGGCTGCCGTGGAAGAGGGCGGTGAGGGAGGAGGGCGGCAGGCAGAGGGCCGCTTCGATCAGTGGGGTGAAGGTGTGTGCCAGGGTGGCCAGGGTGGAGATGGAGGAGCGGTAGGCTTCGATGGCGGGGCCGAAGGTGGGCAGGGTGGGTGGCCACTGGAAGGGGGGGTTGGTTTGGGGAGGGGAGGGGGCAAGGGGGGGGACCGACTTGGCTTGGGCCCTGGAGGTTGAGGTAGATGGGGTCGGACGTTTCGATCTCGAGCTCCTCTTCCAGCGGCAGTTCAAAGAACTTGGCGGACTGCTCAATGGCATCCTGCTGCACCTGCTCTGGGATTCCGTGGTTCTTTACGTAGAAGAAGCCTACCCGTACCAGGGTACTTCTCAGCTCCGACAGCAAGAGTGGCTTCGTCTCGGGAGACTGGGCGAGGGAGAGGTCGATGGTGGGAATGATGGTGAAATCGGCCTGCATGTTGGCTGTCGTGGAGGTGGAAACTGGAAGGGGTGGAGAGGAGCGACGGGTTCATGCTCACGACACGGCTTTTTAACACACTCGCTTGCGGGACTTGCTTCTCAACGCGGCCAGCGTAGATCTCTTCCGCGCCGAGCTGAATCACACGGCAGCGGGACCCGACATGTTGAGCGCCTCGTCGCGAATCCGCAACCACAAACCCGATCCGCGTACTATTTTGGCGGGCCTGCACCCGACGGATATCCGCCGGCAGTTCCGACGTCGAGGAAAGATGATTGCATGATAAAATTATTCGGCAGGTTTGGGCGCGGGGCTCAACGCCACGCTCAGCCTGCACCTAGGAGTGTCTCTGAATAGGGGCCGGCGACGAGTCGATGAGCTTCCCGTGAGACATGACAGAAAGATTGGGCCAAATGGCGCTGTTGGCGTCGGTAAACGTCGAAGGAGAGCATCTTGCTTTAGCCAATCTCGATGATAGGTTGTAGGCATGAAGTTGTGATGGCGTCGATGTCGTCACCGAGCGGACGGTGAGTGGAGGTCCATTATCGCTGGCTCAACGATGGATGCGTTCTTGAGGTGGTGGCCGGTAAATCTGACCTAGCTGCATGAAGAAGGGCGGGCGGCGTCGTCCGGCTGAAGGATCGGGAGTGACCCAGGGGATGGGCAGGGAAGGGGACATCACCAGAGGCCATCGCGATCCTACCAGAGTAGATTCAATCCGTGTTGACGGGCAGTCGGGAGGGTTGTGAGGCCGGCGTCTGGATGTCCTGGTTGCATATAACAGGGAGCCAATCGCCGTCCTTCCACAGCATCACCAACACCAACATCGCCCATCACATCACCCCACGCGCTGTCGCCCCTCCAAGTCACCCCGAATCCACAAGAGATCCCGCCCACCATGCCGTCCTCCCTCCGCAGCCCTCTGGACGCAGACCTTCCCAGACAACTTGGACTACCACACCCCGGCCTCCGGCAACGCCAAGTACGCCCTGTCCAAGACGGGCAACTGGGTGCCGTGTTCCGCGGGCTGGTGGGCGCCGTAGCGTACGGGGCGTGCACCGAGCTGGCCGGGCTGTCTGGGAGTGCGACGATGGCCGAGTCCGGGCGGTGGGGTGAGTGCCCTGCCGGGTTGTTGAGATGGGGTTGGGCTAATTCGGGTGATTGCAGTCATTCCGTTCGGGCGGGTGTATCCCATCCGCAAGAACTTGGTGCTGGCGACCAAGACGGTGGCCGAAGGCGGCACGGGGGGCACGGGGGGCACGCAGGGCTTTTTGGGAGTGGTGCCACGAGCAGGTACGGCCATATCGCTGACGGAGGAAGAGATGGGTGGGCTTGCTTCGATAGCCCTTGCGTTTAGATCCAATGTCATATCCAATGTCATGGTAAGGGTCGCCATGGGGTCAATATACATCTATATACAAACAGGGACGGAGCACCATCTACCAGCGACCGCTTCATGAAAGCGCGCTATTGCTCATTGACAAACAAACCCGCCATGCCCATGCCGGTGCCGATGCACATGCTCGTCAGCAGGATCTTCTTGCCCGAACTCCTCAACTCGCTCAGCCCCGTCACAATCTGCCTCGCCCCGGTAGCCCCCAGGGGGTGCCCAAACGCAATCGCGCCGCCGCGCGGGTTCATCTTGGCCCAGTCGAGCCCGAGCGTGTCGCGGCAGTAGACGGCCATGCTGGCGAACGCCTCGTTGACCTCCACCACGTCAATGTCGGACAGCGTCAGGCCGTGTTGCCTGAGCAGCTTGGGAATGGCGACCGAGGGGCCGATGCCCATGATGCGGGGGGCCAGGCCGGCGACCGTGGAGCCGACGTACTTGGCGAGGATGGGCTGGCCGAGCTTGATGGCGGTCGAGCGCTTCATGAGCAGCACGGCGGCGGCTGTAGACCAACATTAGCATTGTGGCAGCCGTGGGGAGGGATGATCTCAACATACCTCCATCCGTCACCTGGCTGGCATTGCCGCCCGTGGTGGCACCGCCCCATTGCGGGAAGGCGGCGCGGATCTTGCCGAGCTTCTCGGCGGTGGTGCCGGGGCGGATGCCGTCGTCGCTTGTCAGCGTGACCTCGCTCCACTCACCGGCGGCGTTCTTGACCCGGGTAATGATGGGCACGATCTCGTCGGCGAAGAGGCCGGCGGCCTGCGCCCGCTCGGCGCGCTGGAAGCTCTCGGCGGCGTACTTGTCCATCTCGGCGCGCGCAATGCCAAAGTCGTTGCTCACGTTCTCGCTGGTCCAGCCCATGGATTCCATGCAGTCAACCGCTTCTTGCGAATGCTTGGTCACCTCCTCGTCGAACGGCTTCTCGAGGGCGTCGCCGCCGGCGGTCATGGACTCGGCGCCCATGGCGATGCCGACCTCGATCGACCCGCTGCTGATGGCGTGGGCGATATCGGCCGTGGCCTTGAGGCCCGACGAGCAGAAGCGGTTCACGCTGTATGCGGCGGCCGTGTTGGGGAAGCCGGCGGCCAGGGCGGCCGCGCGCAGCTTGTAGGCGGCCTTCCCGTCCGAGACCTGTGTTGCGAGAGTCAGCCGAGCGCCATGCAAGAGAGCGCGCGGTATGGGGCCGACGCACATTGCCCATGGCGATGTCCTCGATGAGGGCCGGGTCCAGGTTGCAGCGCTCCCGGACCTGCTTGAGGATGGCATACGCTAGGTACTCGAGACTCGTGTCCTTGAAGCCGCCCTTCTTGGCCTTGGTGAGGGGCGTCCGAATGGCGAGGGTGATGACGATATCGTCGGCATTCTTGGAGGTTCTGGCGCACGCGGCTGTCAGTGTCGGCCCATCAAGGGAGGCCGGGGGGGGGCAGGGGCCAAGTGCGAGGCAAACCTACATGGTGGCCAAGGGGCTGCCTGGCGACAGGTGCTTGAGGATCGAGCCGAGACGTTCTACTGCCATTTTGTCGGTGTTGGAGGAGTTGGTTGAGGAAGGCAGAAGGACAAAAAAGCGCTCGACGGAGGCTCAGGATATAGTAATAGAGCCGAGAAGTCGAGAAGCGATCGAGCGGTGGCCAACACGGGACGGCCAGTGGGGTTTTGCCGAGGTTCGTGTCGGGCTTGGGCGCCCAGGGTCGTGCAGCGCCGCCATGATTTGTCGTGTGTTATCGACTGTTAAGCAGAGTCTGGGGTAAAGGGACCCGGGGCCGAATTTGGGTGCCGATTCAGGGCGAATTTGCGGGGAAGCTCGGTTGCTGACGGCGAGCCCTAACAGAGAGCACCCCGGCTCCACCTTCGGCAGTTCTCGAATTGAGCTGATAGCGCGAATCTGGTCGATGGTCAATTGACCAAATGGCGCCGGGATGCGAGACTGCAGCAGATCGCACACCCCAAACGCCCTCCATTCCGCGCACTCGGATCTTGTCGGCCATTATATGGAGAGCCTGGGTAAATACTGTGTAGCTGGTCGGGAATTTCAGCTGCTAGTCTGGCTGGGAGTGATTGGCTTGTCGCGACAGAAAGGAAATGTCGCGCGACTGCAAGGTCCCGCGCCATCGTAAAATATTTTATTTTGGAACAAATATTTTGCAACACGTCTCGTCCCTTCCTCAAACAAACGTCGAATTGACGCGACTGCTCAGACCGACCTGAGGTGGGTAGCCGCACACCGGCACGTGCGCTATGCCACAATGGGTCTAGGCCCGCCGGTGGAGGGCAATGAGGGCGCCAAGAACGAGGATGGAGAGGATGGATGCATTTCTGCGCATTTCTTGATCTTCAGCTCATGGTAACCCCACTCCACATGGATCTCGCAGCGGGTTTCGCGCAACATGCGCACCCGATTGACTTGGGCAGCTGAGGCTGCGCCCGTCTTATTTTCCTTGATCGATTCTCATCGCCTGCTCAGGACATTGCCCTTCCATTCGCTCGTTTTTTTCCCTCGCTCGACGCCCGCTCGCAGATCGCGAGGCGCAATCTTGAAAGGCAAACTGGGAACTTGGCTGCTTGCGAACTCGACTCGCCTTCGGGATACGTAGCCCAACCTCAAAGCCGCCTCATCGCTCGCTTCGTCGATCGTTCCCCCCCCCCCCGCTTCCCAGTTGCAATTCCTAGTTCCGACCTCGACAAGCCTTCCAGCTCGACCCCTCAATCCGCCGATGCTCCCCCCGTCGCCCACGAGGGCCCTGGTGCTGAGCCTGGCTCTCGTCGCACAAGCAGCCGCCGGGCCGCCCGCCTCGTCCAAGCGCGGCCTCGTCTTCACGCCGAACTCGTCCAACCCGCAAGACAACTACATCTGGGCCAGCCAGCCGTCCGACCTCAGCTGGTACTACAACTACCAAGAGATCCCCTCGCCCGCCTTCGACAACGTGTCGCAGTCGGCCTTTGAGTTTGTGCCCATGATGTGGGGGAAGCCCGGCGACGTCAGCGACACGGCCTTCTTCAAGACGGTCAGGCAGCTGGTCCAGGATAAGGGCGTCAACATCACCCATGCCCTGTCCTTCAACGAACCCGACGGGCCGGCCGCGTACGGAGGCAGCGACATCGACCCGGCCGTGGCCGCCCAGATCTGGGTCAACAACTTTGAGCCGCTGCGCAAGCTGGGCATCCGCGTGGGCCTGCCGGCGTGCACGGGCGCCCCAGCCGGGTTGACGTGGTTAAAGGGCTTTCTGAAGAGCTGCTCCGAGATCGTCAGCGACGGGGGCCCGACCAAGAACTGCACCTACGACTTCGTGCCCCTCCATTGGTACGGAAACTTTGAGGGTCTGGCCAGCCACATGGGGGAGTACGCCGCCGCGTGAGTCCCCCCCTTCTTCTCCCTGTGCTACCCCGACTAACCTCCCCCCAGCTTCCCCAACAAGACCATGTGGCTCACCGAGTACAACCTGGACCACCAGGACCTCGCCTCCACGCAATACTTCTACAACACATCGGCCGAGTACATGGACCGCCTACCCCTGGTCGAGCGCTACTCCCTCTTCGGCGCATTCCGGAGCGACGTGTCCAACGTGGGTCCCAACGCCGCCATGCTGAGCGCCGGCGGCGAGCTCACCGACATTGGCGCGTGGTACCTGGGCCGCCCGGCAACCGGGGTCCACCCGACCACCGGCGGCGGGAGCGCCAGGGGGGTGTCGGGCTGCCAGGCGACGGCTGCCCTGGTGGGTACGCTGTTTGCTACGGTGGCCGCGTTGCTGAGCTTCTAGAGGGGGCTCGGCGGATGCCACCTCTTGCCTTGTTTTTTTTTTCGTCCTCATACTTTGTTGCCGCCTTTGTTGTGAACCGAGTGCTCCAGTGACATATATTTGTAAGAGTTGTATGGCTCATAAGCATATGAGCCATGTGTACGCACGAGTAAGTTTTCATGAGTTCACGATATAGAGGTGCTGCTCTTCTGTCTATCTACAGCGAGAGATATTGGTTGGCTATAACAAGACTATAATATGTACTCTAAACTATTCGTCAACATCAACCGGCCGTTGTGTGCCGGGACTTGGGTAAAAGGGCAAAGGGGAGCAAGGTGCTGCCCACTGCATCCTGCGGATG
The DNA here is from genome assembly GCA_030549175.1 of Lasiosphaeris hirsuta. Taxonomy (NCBI): domain Eukaryota; kingdom Fungi; phylum Ascomycota; class Sordariomycetes; order Sordariales; family Lasiosphaeriaceae; genus Lasiosphaeris; species Lasiosphaeris hirsuta. Next base: position 8,775,265 of record JAUKUA010000001.1, read on the forward strand.
TACAAGGCGACACTATGACCCCCATACACCCTCGCCGGCTTAAACTAGCATACAGCACCACTTTAATTGCTGTCGGCAACGGCAACCGAAGGATGGTTGTGTTTGCTGGCGCTGATAAAAGGGGCTCACTCAACCCCACTTTACAATCCGCTCCCTAACCCCCATTGTTTTGAGAAGTATAGTTGATGGCTGTTGTATGTAGAAAGGCCGCGATGTTTTGGTTCTACGTCTCGTTCTATGCGGCGCTTGCCGTCGCCCAAACCGTTCCCACGATCCCGAGTGGCAGCAAGATCAGCCTCGTCCGATTTGGATGTTCGCAAATCGTCATTGATCGGATTGACCCGTGAGCCGGGGCCGTCCCAGAACCCAAGAACAAGCTGACAGGATACGTCAACCAGACTCGTCAATCCCGGCGTGTCGCCCTCGCCACATGTCCACCAGGTCCCGTTCCCGCTCCCCCTTCCCATCCACCTCACTGACACCCTGCGGTAGATCATCGGCGGCGTAAGCCCCTTTTCTCCCCCTTCCCCAACTCCCGTCTCTCCCCCTTCCCAAACTCCCGTCTCTAACAGCGCAGAACGCCTTCAACATAACCATCCCGTCGACCGACGTCTCGGCCCTCGCGTCGTGCACCACGTGCTCCTTCCCCGACGACCGGTCCAATTACTGGACGGCCAACATCTACTTTCGCGCGCGCAACGGCAGCTACAAGCGCGTGCCGCAGGTGCCCAACCGCTTCCTCGAGGGCTCGCGCGGCGGCATGACGGTGTACTACGTGTCGCCGGGGCCGGGGAAGGTGACTGCGTTCCGGCCGGTATGTTCCCTCCCCCTTTCTCTATGTGAATTGCGTGTTTGTTGTGTGTGTATGGGTGGGGATGGATCTAACGGGGAGAGGAAAAAAGGGGTTCCGCATGCTATTCGGGGACGCCATGCGGCGGACCAAGCTGGCGGCGCCCAACCTCCGCACGCAGAGCTGCTTCCGCTGCTTCACCGGGCCCGACTTCAAGGGCGACGACGCTTCGCCGTGCTTCGACCCCAAGCTCGACACCGAGACGTTCCCCGCCGGCCCGTGCTACGGCATCCGGTCGAACATCCACTTCCCGACGTGGGTTTTTCCCCCTCGTGCCGGTCGTATTGGGTGAGGGAGGAGGGATGGAATCGAGGCCGACTAACCGGATATATAGGTGCTGGGACGGCAAGAACCTCGACACCCCTAACCACCAGGACCACGTCGCCTACCCCGTCCGCGGCCCGTCAACCTTTGCCGCCACGGCTGAGTGCCCGGCGAGCCACCCGGTCAAGATCCCGCAGCTGATGCTGGAGGTGAGTGGAGATTCCGGGCTCTCACTCGCTCTCTCTCTCTCGCTCTCTCTCTCTCTCTCTCTCTCTCGCTCTCTCTCTCTCGCTCTCTCTCTCTCCACGTATGCTAATTCTGTTGATGATCTATAGATTGTGTGGGACACGCAGGGGTTTAACGATCCGGCAATCTGGCCCGAGGACGGGAGCCAGCCGCTGGTGCTGAGCACCGGTGATACGTAGGTTTTCATCTAGCCGTGGTCGGTGGCGGGTAGTGGCTGATGAGATTTACTGCAGGACGGGGTACGGCCAGCATGGCGACTACGTGTTTGGGTGGAAGGGGGATGCCCTGCAGCGGCTGATGGATGGCAGCTGTTTTGGGGACCGGTGCACCGGCGTCGACACGCAGACCTTCAGCACGGCCAACGAGTGCGCCGTGGCAAAGAGGGTGGATGAGGATACGGATGGATGTAAGTGCTGTGCTAGTTCCTAGCTGGGGTTCAAATTGAGAGTGCTAACGAGTGTGGACAGGGCTGACCAAGCTTCCGGGGGACGGGTCGGGGGCTTGATGGCATAGAGCGCAGTTGTTATCACCCCGTCTATCTATCTTATGCATATTTAACCAACCAGTAGTCTCGAATGTGAAATATTGCTACCAGTCCGAGTCTCCCCCCCCCCCCCCCAATGACAGCCCCATGACGGCCCCATGACGGCCCCGTCACAGCCCAATCACAGTCCAATCACAGCCCCATCACAGCTTCCTCACCCACACGGCCTGCGGATTGCACCAGCCCTTCATGCCCTCGACGCCCCAGTCCACCCCGATGCCGCTCCACTTGTGGCCTCCGAACGGCACGTGGGGCGCCAGCTCAAAGTGGCTGTTGACCCAGACGGTGCCGGCCTCAAGGCGGCGGGCTAGGCGCTCGGCGTTCGCGACGTCGGCGCTCCAGACCGACGCCCCAAGCCCCATCATGCTATCGTTGGCACGCCGCACTACGTCGGCCTCGTCGGACCACTTGAGCACGGGCACGATGGGTCCGAACGGCTCCTCCACCACGATGCGCGACGCGTCGGGGGGGTTGTCGATGATGGTGGGCGGGAGGAAGTAGCCCTTGGCCTGGCGGTGGGGACCTTCCCCTCCCAGTCCGCCCAGGGCCACGGCCCAGTTCTGCTCGGCAATGTCGGCGTAGAGGCCACGCACACGGGCGTACTGCGCGCTGTTCTGCACGGGGCCGGTGAAGGCGTCGGGGTCGCCGGCGCCGGCCATCTTGAGCGTCTTGACGAAGGCGACCAGCTGGGTCAGGAAGGCGTCGTAGATGGACGCGTGCACGTACAAGCGCTTGACGTCCATGCAGATCTGGCCCGAGTGCAGGAAGGCGAGCGCGCCGAGCTTGGGCACGACGGTGGCTAGGTCGGCGTCGGGACACACGATGGCGGCGTCGTTTCCGCCCAGCTCGAGCGTCACGCGCTTCAGCGTGGCCGCGCAGCTGGCCATGACCTTCTTGCCCGTCGCGCTGGACCCGGTGAAGCTGACCTTGGCGACGCCGGGGTGCGCTGTTAGTTGCGGCCCGAGGCCGTCGTCGCCGCTGAGCACCTGCAGCACGCCCGGCGGGAACACGAGCGCGCCCAGCTCGCCCAGCTTGAGTGCCGAGTAGGGCGCGAACGGTGACGGCTTCCAGATGAACGTGTTGCCCGTCAGCAGCGCCGCGTCCAGCTTGCCGAGCCCCAGCAGCACGGGGAAGTTCCACGGCACGATGCCGACCCCGACGCCCAGCGGGACGTACCGCACCGACGCCGTCCGCTTTTTTTTTCCCGTCAGCTGCCACTACTCTACCACTACTACCACTACCGGCTCTCTCCCCCCCTCAGAAAGAAAAAAAGAAAGAAGAAAACACTCACCTCCTCCGACTCCTCCACCACCACCTCAGGAACCCTCAACTTCGCCGTGGCGCGCAGATGGCCCAGCGCGAACGCCAGCTCCATGTTGGCGGCCTGCACTGGCTTGCCGGCCTCGCGGCCCAGCAGCGCCGCGAAGTCGGCCAGGTTGGCCTCGATGGCGTCGGCGAAGCGCTCCAGGTGCGCCGCGCGCTCGTCGACGGGCCGCTCGCGCCACGCTGAAAAGGCCGCCTGGCCAGCACGCACCGCCGCGTCCACGTCGTCCTGCGTCGCCACGGGCACCTCCGGTAGGGGGACTTCGGTGCTCGGGTCCAGGGTGTGGCGTGTGGTCTGGGTGCGGGTGAGGACGTTGTTGATGGTATTGTGGAAAGTCTGAGGGGTTTAGTTGTTGTTGTTCCGACTAAGGGGGCGGGGGCCGTCGTACGTCAAAGTCCAATGTGTAGCCCGGGGTGGTGGAGGCCATGTTGATGGCTTGTGAGTGGCTGAAGGTGGGTTGTGTGGCAAAAATGGGAGCCGGTTCGTGTTGGTGATAAGGGAGAGACGGGAATAGGAGCAATCTATTCTGGACGACGAGGGGGGATGCCCGAAATATATCACATTAATGACCTGAACCGACCATGCACACAGACAAAATACACTCGGACGACCGCGATACCACAAACATTGCGTTGCATTTCGATTCTCCCCGTCTGATCACCCGCCCTCGAACCAATCGTCGGTCTCCAGGGCTTACACTAGCGGAACTCGACACATGCTTCTTTTCGTCCCTTCTCTAGCTTCGGGTGCTTACCTTCACCCGAGCCCCCACCGGCGTACATAATGTGTGCATGCAGTGTGAGTGACACAGTCGGCACACGTATCATCGACCTTCATGTATGGTCCAAATCTGACCGGATAGATATAATAAGTGACCGATTTGTCAAACTAGAGACAATGTCGACAGACTCGGCACGGCCCAGCCAGCCCCAGGCTACAACGCTCGGCCCGGATTTCTCATCACGCGGCGGGTACCCGGTACGGCGGCAGTCCTGGGCAGATTGCATCTCCCCTCGGCGAAATGATCGGCAGTCTGTAACGGACCAGTCGTTCATGCGGCCTGGAAGGACTTGAGGAATGAAACTCGAACTCTGGACTTTACGTGTACCGCTTGAGCTCGGTACTATCTATCCACTTGAGCCGCCTGGTCTAAAGAACCTTGGCTTAGCTCACCGCAGTCACTCATCTCATCAGTTACGAAAGACCGGAAAAAGCGGGTGAGCGAGTCGCAACATGCAGGTTGCCCAGATCGGCTGGCGACCGTATCGTTCCATCGAATGTCTTGGCGGCTGACAGCTCGCTCGACGACATATAGCCTGTTTGGAACCGATTGGGTGACATTCATGCTCTGCCAGTCGTGTGCATCACCGCCAAAGACCATTGCCGGAGTCTTCTTTCTCGGTTCTTGCTTTCCTACTTTCTGATTGATGGTAGAGGTCGTGTTCAAGAAACCTGAACTAGGATCAAGCCTGTGCTTTTCACCCCCTCTATACTATCTTGGGCTCCCAAATAACTTTGCGCCGCCCATAAGACTTCTTCACAGCCCGACGATGGCGTTTGGTTTGCATCAAGTTGTCCAGTCGCTGCGAGTTTCCGAAAGCTGACACTTTGGGCGGGAAAGACAGGAATCCTGCCGTCTTTTTTTTTTACTACGCCGAGCGGTTCGGACAATTAACTCAGCAGTGTCCTGCCGCACTTCCACCCCTTCGTCTATTCTCTTTCACAATCTGAGACTCGAGTAACAGCCCCCGTTATTATACTTAACCATGTTGGGCCCCACGACAACGCCCGGCCCTCACTGCATCCCAACTTCCATGTCCAAGATGACATACTAACCCAGCGGAGCCTGGAGAGCTTCAGGCTGGATTACCACTGCTTCTTATCCTCCCCCGCTGACACCAGATCCCGACCACGACGACAATGTCCCTACCCGGGCCCCTCATCGAGACATGGGTTCTGTACACGTTCGGGTCGCTAGTCATCCTGGCGCGCATCGCATGCCGGTGGCGCATGATTGGCATCGCCAACTTCAAGCCCGACGACTACCTCATCATACCAGCCTGGGTACGTCCCCCATCCATTCCGCCCCCTCCCACCCCCCGGGTCCCCCCAATCTCACCCCTCACCCCCGTCTAGATCACCTACACGACCATGACGGTGGCCGCGCACATCGTCGGCGGCCACGGCGACCTGCACGCGCTGAGCCTGGAGGAGCGGGAGGCGCTGGCGTCGGGTTCGCCCGGGGCCGCGGACCCGCTCGTCACCGGCACCAAGTGGTTCTGCGCCGGCGTGGCCACGTACGTCACCTTCATCTGGCTGCTCAAGCTCAACATGCTCTTCCTGTACCAGCGCGTCGTGCGCGGCCTGTGGGTCGCGCGCTTCATCCGGCCCGCCATGGCGCTCGTGGGCGGGACCTACCTCGCCACCCTGCTGGTGCTCTTCCTGCCGTGCCGGCCGTACGACCGCATGTGGATCGTCTTTCCTGACCAGGGCGGTAGGTTTTTTTCTCTCTTTTGTTTTTTTTTTTTTTGTTGTTGTCGCGTGTGATGGAGTGGTGAGTGCTGACGGCGATAGCATACTGCAAACCCCAGTCGACCCTCAACCTCATCCCGCCCCTCGCCATGAACCTCCTCACCGACCTCGTCATCATGGCCATCCCCGCTCCCGTCATCCTCCCCATCCACACCACCCTCGCCCGCAAGGCCGGCCTGCTGACCCTCTTCTTCGCCGGCGTCTTCATCATGGTCGCCGCCATCCTCCGCGTCGTCTTCGTCATCGTCGTACGTCCTCGCCACTCCCCTCCCCCCCCCCCCTTTTTTTTCTCCCCCTCAATCGGTGCCGGAACTGACACGAGTGCAGATGGCTGACGGCCCCACGGCCGCGATCTGGTCGTGTCGCGAGGACTTCGTGGCCATCGTGGTAGGCCAGGCGATCCTGCTGCGGCCCGTGTTCACGAGGGGGTTTTGGGGCGGGAAGGGGGAGGTGGGGAAGAGCATCGGTGTGACCGAGGAGGGTACGGGGAGCGGGAGGCGGGTCAAGGATCCGTTTAGTGTCACGGTCGCGTTGGCTACGGTCGGGGGGGACGAGTCGAGGGAGACGGTCGCGGGGAGTGATGCTGAGATGGGGGGTGCGGGGCTGGTCATCAGTGTCAAAAGTCTAGTCGAGGTCGAGAGTACCGAGTCGCCGACTGGGCGGGATCCCGGCAGGGGGGATTGTTTGTGGCCGACCAATCGGGCGAGTTGTTGGAATGGGAGGGAGGGTGGTGTATGATTGAGGTATCGAACTATAAAATTTGTGAAATGGACTGTTGTTTTGTTTTTTTTTTGGCAGTGGTTGATGTGCGTAGCGACAAGGGACATTAATGAGGGCAGTGCTGAGTGAAGGAGTAATATCTCCACTCGGGAATAACTTAGCCTCCTTTTATTCTTACCTACCCATAATACCGGTTGGAATAGCCGTAGAAGCTGCTTAATAGCACCTTAGGCAGTCTCCAGGTGAGGATCATGAGAATATGCACGGAGAGGGTGAGACGCCACTTAAACACAGCCACGATGCCCTCAGGTTAGGTCGAGCTGGGCATCAAAATTTTCCGGGCCCATTTCCTTTCGACATTTTCCCCCGCTCATGTTCACTTTCAGACCCTCAAAACGCATGTCGAAGATTACCAAGGACAATGGCATCCAGGCAAACAACACGCAAAAGGAAGAGATCGAACACCCCTAAATCCCCAAGCGACAAGAAATCGCGGATAGAAATCGCTCCGTATAGCTATCAACCACTCGACAAAGACCAACGGCAAATCCGAATCTTCGAGCTGTTGTTCCCTGGACAGCCTAACGATGAGCTATGTGGAAAACTCATGACGACCGACCCGGAATCACGGCCAGAATACGACGCCGTCAGCTACGTCTGGGGCGACACTTCACTCTGCTCCCATGTCCGCATCGACGGCCAGCGTCTCCCTGTTGCACAAAACTCGCAAAAAGCCCTCAACGCCATACGCCTCACCTGCCAATCTCGGGTGCTCTGGGTCGATGCCATCTGCATCAATCAGGGTGACATTCACGAGCGAGGCTACCAAGTCCAATTGATGCGTCTCGTTTTCACCAATGCGCGAGTCGTAAGGGTGTGGTTGGACGTCGATATTGACCTGGGATCACCGGCTATCCGTACAGCACGACACCTTATCACGAGAGACGGCCCCCAAGGTTTAGAGATTGGGCTCGGAGGCTGCCAATCTTGGACACTAGTACCAGCCGTGGCCATTTGAGCCTGCGGCCTTCTATCAGGATCGTCGACCACCCCAGAGAGTTCTGGGCACCACTTTACCACATCTTCTCTGACCCTTACTGGGGAAGGGTGTGGACACAGCAGGAACTGTTTCTTTCCCGCAGCCTACTCTTTCATCTCCCACGAGGCACACTAGATCCCCAGCCCCTCCTCTTCTTTGACCATGCTATTCTCTACCCACTCCGTTCGGACATCATATTACAAGGCTTGCCGCTATCAACAGGCATAGAATACCGTAAATTTGGTAGTTATTGGGTTGGTTGTGGACTTTTCCTCACTCTAACCGAGGGCTTCTTTAACTTCGACAATCAGAGACTGCGGGATGGTAGCCCTAAGAATGGTACCAAACTGCTCGAACTCTTCCTCAAATCGCGACATCTTCACTCCAAGGACCCAAAGGACCGAGTTTTTGGCCTGGTAGGCCTTGCTCAAGACTATGACATGCACTCTGCCAGTGTTCGTGCTGACTACACCCTCACACTCTGGCAAATACACTGTTTGGTCATGAAGCATTCCATTTCCACGACTCGGTCTCTCGACTTCCTATGCTACTACCAGAATTCCGGTAAAAGACAGCGACTTCACAGCCATAAAGGCAAACATCATATCGGAGCTACATGGCTCCCAACACCCGAGAGAGAGTGCACGCCAATTGGTTACTGGGGTCGTGGCGCTGCAGGCGTTCCCTTCAACAATGACGGGGCAAGTAACTACGACGATGGACTCTTCTCTGCCGGTGGTATAAGATATAACACGATTGGGGCGAGTTCCCCGCCGAACCTAGAGGGAGAACCCCTTTCGAGATGGCGTTATCACCTGGAAGCTGTTTACACCAGTACCCAAAGCAGGTCTCAACCATCACCGAGCGTGGTATGGTCAGATGGTTCTTTTTTGGGTATTTTTCATCGATTGCAAATAGACAAATGGTATTTTGATATCTTCAGGAAGCCGAAGCCTACGCTACAACAGCTCGGTCAGGACATTCGGGACCGTCTGAGCTTCATCCAGCAAGCCGACCTCACAGACATGTCACTCTACCACTCTGCGACCAAATTTTGTGTTGACGGGTTGCGAGCGAACAGCATCCCTAGCATAACGGAGGCCCAAGTGCGCACTGCCCAAGCACTCTGGCTTTCTACTAGTTGGGCGAGCGGAGCTTTTTTCGCAACCCATAATAGTCGGACGGGGCTGTGCTACTTATGTTGCCTGGATTGCCCACCCGAGCCTAATGACGAGGTATGGGTATTGTTTGGCTGCAAAATGCCTATGGTTCTGCGACCGCAGGCAAGACAGGCTGGGGAGAGACCCAGGTTTTCAGTTATTGGACCTGCTTCTCTTGATGGGTTGATGGAAGGGGAAGCGGTTCGAGGGATTAAACTGGACGGCAGGTGTGGACCAGATTATAGAGGGCCTGGACCTCAGCGAATTTACCTGGTCTAAGTGTTCTGGGTATCGGGTGAAAGCTCCTTTTCTTTCTTTTCTTTTTCTGGGATACAACTCTACCACTGGGATGGATTACGGGAAGTTTATATGCAAATAGTTTTAGTAACGCCTGATCAGCACAACAATCACCCTAATTCCCCTCTGCCTCTGTCTGGTACCCCCCCCCCACCCCCTACTCCACTCATTCCGGACGGTCAACAGCGCCGAGCTATGCGCAGGTAGGAATTCAGCTAAATTAGGAATTCCAAATATTTCCCGCACCGGGGTTTTGCTGCTTCTTGTCAGCCCAGTCTCGTCGAGGGGAAGATGGATATGACTTACGTGAGGGCACGAGTCAGCGCGGGCGTGGGTCGTACCATCACTGTCAGCTTGACGCTTCTTTAAGTCGTGGTTTTCAACGACATATCTCTTCATCTGAGGCGAGTGATACCCGTGAGCTTCGATAGCTTCAGTGTGCTCGGTCCCGTCGGTCCAAATCGAGTACAGGTGGCCGCCGTCAACATAAGTGAGCTTGTTGGGCTCGAAACACTCCCTCTTTCTGCGCCATGTAGTAGTAGGCGCCTTGGATGGTGTCATCGACCGTCACGCACCCAGCCCCTCTCTGCAGGGCAACCTGGCAGGAATATCCGCCTTGCCCCGAGCGCGCAAAGGTGATTACGAGTGTGCCCGGCGAGACCCAGTCGGGCGCAAACGTCGTGGTGCTGTTCCATAGAACGTTGTGGTTGCCGCAGCATCCGTATTCAATGCCGTCGCATGAACGGCAGCCATTGCAGCTGCTGCACCCCGGCTGGGGGTAAAGTCCAACCTCGAAGGTCTGGGAGTGGACGGCGGGCAACGATGCCAGAAGGAGTGATAGGAGGGACAGTGACGCCCCGAGTGAGTCGTCTTTTCTACATTGTTGGCAGTGTTTTCAGTTGTAATGGGGTGGCTTGCACGTCTTGATATCCAACCGATAGTCAACGTTAGTCAACCTACTGCCCACGCTGTCTCCGGCCTTTGATCATTAGAACATTGCAACATAATTTTTTTTAGCAATGCTGACGGTCTTCGTCCAAGGGGCATGGTTTAAAGTGATAGGGGAGAAGGAAGTGCACTTCACATGAGTTCAGAAAAGTTAAGGACCTAAGTAGTCCACTCGATTTTCTTTTGTGTTTGCGGCACTGTAATACGTAGGGAGGTCGCTGAGAGTGTCTAATTCGTGCCCCTATTCCAACCTTGTGATTTTGTCGCTGTCCATTCTGCTCATGTCTTGTCCACCCTGGCAGCTTCCAGACATCCAAGACACCAGCATGGCTACACCCTATTCTTACTTTGCAATAAAAGTAAAACAAATCATGATCATGGCAAGCGCCAGAACATATTTTTTCCCTCGCAGGTCGTCATCAGTGTCGGCGTGACTTGGCAAAGTCCCACACGCCAGAGACGGTGCGTAGCTCCGTGTACTTGTACTGGGCCAGGAGCGCAGTAACCAGAAGCCTCCGCGGCCAATTAGAGGAGTGTTGGGAGTGCCCCACTCCCAGGCGCGGGACCGCACCTGGCACAGGCCACTTGGGCTAGTGCTCCAGCCCACCACCTTTTTCCCACTCGCAGATGCAGATCCGTCACCAAGATCTTGCATCTACGCTCAATAGCAGATAGTAGCAATACAGCACATAGCCACTCCAACAAGGAGTCTCTGTGCTGAGACCCGCCTCTGTCAACAGATGTCTGGTCAACAGCCGCAATCAGCCCAACCAATCACAGGCTGCAATACCAATACTACCCGGAGTTTTTGTTACACGAAATTTGCCAGGTATCAGATGTTGCTGACCATCCTCATCAGATCCATCGGCTCGAGCAGTGTTTAGCTGGAGGGTAAAAGTGATATGCAAGGCCGTTTTGTCTTGGGTTGGTATTCACACCGAGTCGCCTGGGGGGATGCGCACCCCGGAAAGATGCCCTGGAGCCTCAACCTAACGTGGCATCCATTGGTGGCATTCGAGGGCACAATTGCCTGAAATGCGGGCGGGCCGTTGCGGGGGAGTATAGGCGCGCCAATCACGAGCGCGGCACGAAGGTCGCAGTCGGGCCAGGTTGACTGCAATGGCAAGGTGGGGGTGGCATCAGACTCGGAAATATTCAAGGGAATAATAGATTGGCCATCGAATTAGGCAAGTGAAAAGAAAGCAGGTCTCGCAGGAGGGTGACACGAATACCACCCAACACTCTTCCGCCTCCAGCACTCTCCCGCCGCCCCCATAATATATATATATATATATATATATCCTCGGTTCTCCCGCCCACTCTCTGCTCTGTCCTCAGACATCGCCGGTTGGGGCAACGAGGTCGCCAACAAATCTTGCAATCAACATGAGCAACCCCGTCGATGCGAAAGCGCCCGGCGGCGGCGGCGACGCCGCGGAGGTCGAGAAGGCGCCCGCACACGCGCACGTTGACCACAGCGCCGATCTCGACGAAAAGGCAAAGATTGCAGAGTACAAAGCGGGCGCCATCGAGGCCGAGAACGCCGAGCTCAACATGGGTGTGCTGGAGGCTGTGAGGCTCTACCCAATGGCGACTTTCTGGGCCTTCGTCATGTCCTCGACCATCATCATGGAGTCGTACTGCGTCTTCCTCATGGGCGCTTTCGTCGCCATGGACCAGTTCAAGAAAGAGTACGGCGTCGTCGATAAGTATGGCGAGAGGCAGATTGAGTCTTCGTGGCAGTCTGCCCTCCAGGCGAGCGGCCCCCTCGGCGCCATCATTGGCGTCTGTATCGCCGGCCCCATCACCAGCCGTATTGGGTATCGCTGGGCCACCATCCTCGGCCTCATGCTTCTCAACGCCTTCATCTTTGTCTTTTACTTTGCCAAATCGCTACCCATCATGTTCCTCAGCCAGATTCTCGAGGGCGTGCCCTGGGGCATCTTCATCGCCAACGCGCCCGCATACTGCAGCGAGATCGTACCCATCAAGCTGCGAGCCCCCGCGACCCAGATGCTGCAGATGTTCTGGGCCATTGGCGCCATCATTGTGGGCGGCGTCTGCTACGTATATGAGGGCAGGCTTGACCCCACTGCCTACAGGATTCCCATTGCGCTCCAATGGATGTTCCCCACCCCGCTCGCCATCCTCCTGTTCATCGCTCCCGAGTCGCCTTGGTGGCTCGTCCGAAAGGGACGCCTCGAGGAGGCTGCAGTGGCCGTCCGGCGCCTTGGGCGCGCGTCTGTCTTGACGAACCCCGACGAGTCTGTCGCCATGATGCGCCGCACCATTGAGCTCGAGAAGACGGAGGAGGAGCCCAGCTACCTCGAGCTGTTCCGAGGCACTGATACGTACCGCACACTCATCGTGTGCGGTGTGTACGCGGCCCAGAACCTCACGGGCAACCTTATCGCCAACCAGGCAGTCTACTTCTTCAGGCGTGAGTTTGCTTCTCTCTTGGCCCGAACCCCTAATATCACTATAGACTGACGACGCAAGAAAACAGAGGCCGGCATAGATTCAAACACTGCCTTCGCCCTCGGCCTCATCACCTCGGCCCTGCAAACCGTCTTCGTCATGCTTTCCTGGATCCTCACGACATATCTCGGCCGACGAACCATCTACGTCTGGGGTTCGCTGATCAACGTCTGCTTCCTGGTCGCTCTTGGCATCGCTGGCTCCGTCGGCAAGTCCAACGCGGCCTCGCTGGCCCAGGCATCCTTGGGTCTCATCGTGTCGGTCGGTTTCACCCTGGGACCTGCGCCCGCCTCGTGGGTCATCATCGGAGAGACATCGGCCATCCGTCTCCGACCTCTGACTACTGGCATCGGACGCGGCGCCTACTACGTCGTCAACATTCCTTGCATCTTCCTCGCAACCTATATGCTCAACTCTACGGTATGTGATATCATGCCTCTCCCACTTTGACAACGAGAGGAAAAAACTCACTGACAAATCAAAATCTCGACAGGGCGTTGATCTTGGCGGCAGGTGCGGCTACGTCTGGGGCGCCACTGGCTTCGTCTGCTTCCTCGCCGCATGGATCTGGCTGCCAGAGATGAAGGGCCGATCCTATCGCGAGATTGACATCCTGTTCAAGCGTCGTGTGCCAGCTCGCAAGTGGAAGAGCACGGTTGTCGACATCAACGACGATGAGTAGATGGCCCTCGGATCTATCAGGCCAAGGCCACCGCATGTACTTCAGGCCGTGAATGCCCGTTGAAGACATGGGACGGTGTGACTACCAGATTAGTTAAAACCCAGTGGTGTAAGTTTCAAGATGGAATAAACAGAGCCAAGTGGAGATTACACTAGGGATGTGCCATGGGCAACTTATCTGAGAAGAGTAGTGATTTTTTTCCACAATCCTTAGCCACACACCTTTTTCTTCACAGGATGAAACCAACTAAATTGGTCTTCCTAACCCGACCTATAATCATCCCAAAAGGTCATAATGATCTTGTATGCAAGCCGCCCTGGACATGAACGATCCCCAGCTGCTCCGGCCGTGTATACATGATTTACCTCCCCAGTTCCGCTCGCGGAAGTACGGCAACGACCCCGTATATGTGGTCAGGGGCTCGATCTGGAATCACGGTGCGGACAAGGCCCCCCTTAATAGCCGAGCTTGACGACGATAATTGCCCCGTCCGATAGGACCTTATTATCTACTCCCTTGTAGGATGGGTCCTAGGCGAGGCATTTCACCTCGGAGAGGCCGAAGAAATCCCTTGGCGTTAGGATCAGAGCGTATTACACAGCGCCCTCTGCTCTAAATCCGCCATGCCGTATCATATGCATAGTGCCGCAAGCGAAGATATAGGTAGTAATGTGATAATATTGCTACCTAAGGTGGGTGTGATGTGGGAGATGACTGCGGGAAAGGCGGTGGGCTGTCTGGATCTCTAGGAAAAGGTGGGCAACCGGCGCACAAGCCACCGTGGTTACTAACTACCGTGACAGAGGCGACCTATTTCCGACACGGGGAATCTCGGCTGACTGAATAATACGCCTCAGCTCTTCGTAATATTTGCCCGTACCCCTCTTGGTGCGCTCCCGTTGGAAGTCGTCGAGGATTTCCTTATACGAATGGATGGGTTAATCTCGAGGTACTAGCGAGCTAGTCGAAATCTCAACCTACATATATTTATACTGAGCAGCGGGAGGTAGATGGCCTCAGAGTTATGAAGTGTGACAGGTACAAGTACTGATTAACAGATAGTAAAATAGGACACCTAAGAATTAGAGCTAGGAGAGAAGGTTCATTAGAGAAGGTAGGTCTCTCAGCTGCCCGGCTTTAAAAGAGCGTAACAAGGCTATATTCTAGGGCCTCGATCGCGGGTAACGCCATGTAGGGCTAACACAATGCATCGTGATAGTAACGTGCTGTACGAATAAGTGGCTTTCTTAGCCTTGAAAGACTTGTAAGAGAGTGGCGTTGAGTTGGTCATAGTGGTAAGGAATGGCTACCACCGTAGCGCTCTACTACTTGGAGTGTAGCGCTTCTCTTCTCGTCCTAGCACTTACTCATCTGATTAAAGCCAGTCAGCTTTGGGATTCGGTATGTGACAAAGGCTGACGGCTGAACTTAAACTTGAAGACTTATAGGATACGCCGGATCGATCCGGGCTGCGATATGTTGAGGGAGGGTCACGGGGGAATTACATAGGGGAGAGCTCGGTATCTTGATATCAGCCTGTAGAGCTGCCAACGGCCCAGTTGGCCCATTGATAACAATGATTAAGGCACTGTAGCCAAGCTCGCTAACCGTATTAGGAGCTCATGGAAAGGGCCAGTGCAAGGCGGTTACAATGAGGGCGCAATGAGAACCTTGATCAACCATCCGGTTGTGGGTACCGGGAAATTCGACCTTGTTGGCCAGTCTGCCCATGCAGAGGCCTGCGTCTGCGGCGGCCGGCGACCAACCTCTTCGCGCGGATCGCCGGGATGGGCGGCGCCAGGGTCAGCGGTATCTATGTACCCGAGGGTACCGAGATGACAAGCAATGCCTATGTCGTCCAGCGCGACCCCGACTTGTACGGACCTGACTCCGAGGTGTTCCGTCCGGAGCGGTGGCTAGAGAGTGAGGCAAGGTTGGCCGAGATGGAAGCGGGAATGTTTGTGTTTGGCATGGGCCCGAGGGTGTGTCTGGGGAAAGATATTGCCGTCTTTGAGCTGTACAAGCTCGTGCCGGAGGTGGGTACTCCTTACCGTCCGCCTGAACCGATCGAAGGTCTGATCTGACTGCTAACGGTGGTCGCAACAGATCGTCAGATGCTTTAACATAGAGTTAATCTATCAGGGGCGATATGTAGGTGCTAGTGGCGTTGCGCATAACAAGGACCTCCTAGTCAAACTAGTCGCTTGAGAAGGGGGGTAAGGACTAACGAGGGCCTAGCCTAGTGCCGGGCTTGATGCAGATTCTGCAAGCTGGCATTACAGCACTGCATACCTTTTTTGAATAGTCGGGCCTGCCAGAAGCACCGCTAGTTTCCCTCTCCCTCTTACCTCCCCGGAGCGCGCGGGGCCGCTCTTTGAAACGGCCGCTTTTGAAGGCCTTTGACGCCCCGACTGTGACTACAACAAAGGATGGCGACTTTCTTCGCCTTTTCGCCGGACTGCTGCCGCGACAACCTTCGTGGGCTTTATCCCATTACTAGGCTACTAACCCTAGGCGGAAACGGTCAGCTAGGTACTGAGACTAATATAACCGCGAAGATACATAGGCCAACACTCCTCAGGGCCGGCTACGTTAATTTACTAGTCGACTTCTTTACCTACCTTTTCGTTACTAGGGTTTTTAACGGGGTTAAAAGAGCGATAAGCTAAGAAGAATGCTGAGAGAACGGGTCTCTAGCTAAAGTTCAAAATGCCAAAATTCACAGGCCAGGGTATGCTAATTAGGAGTTTTTTTTTCTTCGATCATTAGGTCGGTTTAGGCCTCTATTGCCCTGGAAACTAAGAAAAGTAGGAGATATGTCAAATAATGCCAAATCCGGGATTTTCCGTTATCTTATTTGTATCTGGATAAATCTGTTTGACTTGATTTGGCGTTACCTGGCTTGGGCAAAGCGCTGTATAAAACAAGGAATATTCCTGGCGTTTATCACTCTTCCGTACCTTTTTTTCCCTTCTTAGACAAAAAGCGTTCCAGAGACTCCGGGGTATCCATATATTCCTTCTTTCCTTCATTTTCCTCATTCTCTTTCTCTCCCATGTCCTCCTCCTCCCTTCCCTCTGCCTCATCTTTAGCCTCATGCTTGACCTCCTCAGGCACACCCAGCTTCACTCTCTTATCATGGCCAACAAGCTCCCTATATTCATCAAAAATGCGCTTTGTCGGTCCCTCCGGTAGCGTCTCCTCACCGTCCAGGTAGCGCTTCAACTTACCCTCGGGAAGGGGGACGCCAGCGGCCCTGTTGAGGACGAGCGACTGGATACCGATCTCAGGGTAGTCGATCTGGTTCTGCGGCCGCCGTATGGCGACGTGCCACTGGTCGCGGGTGAGCGGCCTGCGCTCCCATATGTCGCGATAGATGCTGCGCAGCACCAGCGCCTTCTCGGGGCTGACGCGTACGCGGTTGCGGTCGTCGACGAGGATTGGGAGCGGACATGGGACCGGCGGTACTGGTAGGTCTCCTGGCGCCGCCGCTGGATCGGGTCTGGCGAGCAGAAAGTCAACGAGGGCCTGTTGCTGCCTGTCGAGCAGCTGCGTCACCCGGAAGGTCACGTTGTCGCGGGAAGGGTGCAGGTAGATATTCGGGGGCTCGCCCGTCAGGCCCCCGTCGGCGTCGAGCTCGGCGCGGCGGTCGAAGATGACGACACCGCCGAGGATTCGGTCCTCGGCCCAGTAGCCGACCATGTCGGCCACGCTCTCGGGGTAGACCTCCCAGTCGCTGTAGTAGGGGTTGTTGAAGATGCTAGGCAAAGGCTTGAAGGGTTGCCAGAATTCACCCTCATAATCGGGCTTCGGCATCGTCCAGTTGATCATATATTCAATGTCGCCCTGGTGCATGCGGAACTCGAGTTGGTGCAGGAGGACGCCGAACTGATGAAGGGCCACGGCCACCATCTCGATGAGGCGGGTATTGAATATTTTGGTCCCGGGTGCTGCTCGTTGGAATGCATTGATTACCTGTAGCGTTAGCTCTATGTTGAGGGGGGGGAAGGAGGAAGGACAAACATACCCTGGGGTCAAATAACAGCATGGCGGGATCCCACTGCGGACAGACCTCGCGCGCCTTGTCCAAGGCACCTGGGCAGAGCTCGCCGTGGTCCTCGAGCGGGTGGTCGCCCCAGAGGCCCGGGTTCCTCCGGTCCCAAGCGACGTCGGCGATAGGCAGGCCGTCGATAATTTGAGCATATGTGAAGATGGCGTTCTCGGTGGCAAGCACGTTGTTGATGGCGCGAATAAAGACGTCGCGGTGTGCGGCGTCGAGCTTGTCGATGGGGATGCGCGCACGGTAATCGGCCTGCGCCTTAACGCGGAGCTTCTCCACCACGGCGGGCATGTCCTCGTGGAAGATGCCGCAAAACATCGTGTGGGGTGCCTTGGGTAATGTTGGGGAGGAAGTCTCCTGAAATGGTATCCAGACAGGTAATGAAAGGGAGAGCCCGAGAGCACCGAGAAAGGGCACAAGTGTTCGGGGAAAGTTGAGTAACTTGAGTTTGGGGAACAAAAAGTGGTCTGCGGCAAGTGGGGGAGGAGGGGTTAACTGCGGGCGCCTATTATTCTGCCAATGTTAGGCGAGCCGCCCGTACCGTTCTGTCGGGTCAGGAAGGTACAGAACATGGCCGAAAAGGCTGGCGCTTGCAGCAATCTTGGTATTTCTCGCGAATCGTTTGGCTGCCATCGCTTTTCTTGATCTTTGAACAGCAGGCCAACAGCGCAAGACCCGCCGCCAACATTGAGTTCAAGGATAGAAACAGAAGCAACATGTCCGAGGTTCAGGTAGTGTCTCAGTTGCTCGGTGAGACCTCAGTGGTATATAAGTCGAGGGTATGCGGCTCGTTGCATTTACCCTGGTATTCTCAGCATCGACATCTTTTTCCTTGACTCTTTTTCCGGCGCTTGAATTCGCTGCTTTCTGTCCGTCATTCTGTTCATTTGCTACTAGTATTTCCTATAGATCTCATTCTTCTTGCATGTCCCGTGGTCTGGCATCACGTACTGTCCGTTTACTCCCTCTGTCTGTATCTCGTCCTTGTATACCTCCTTATTCAGTTCAGTCCCCCGCTTCACAGCATGTCCCAATACCTCTCGGTCAGGGGCTACGGCTCGGGCTCGGGTGGTCGTGACCGCTCCCGGTCTCCGGCGGGTCCCCGGAGCCGCACCCCGTCCCCATCACGGCGTGAAGAGACGCGTGGCGAGCTTCGAAGAGATGTGCTCCCCGAGGTGCGCGTGCTGGACCAGAGCCAGGCGCACCCCTTCGACACGGACCTGCTACCTCGTCAATCGCGGACTTTCCGGTTCGCCGTTTTCGTCATACACTTTGCCATCTCGCTGCTTGAGTCGCACAGCGGCCGCGCCGCCCTGATCCAGACGGGCCGCACCGTCTGGAACAACTGGAATCGCCTCTCGCGGCGAAACCTAGCCTTCCGCGAAGACCTGCGCCGCCGCCCCGAGCTCATGGACCAGGCCGTCGACCGCTTCCTGGCCAACATCCGCGCCGACCCCCCCAACATCGTTGTCAGCTCGCGTCTCGAGGGCGAGGGTCTCGTCCAGCGCCTGCCCTGGGTCAATGTCCAAGACCAGTTCGAGGTCAAGTGGGGAGCCATCTTTCGACTGAACAAGAGGGTAAGTGCCCCCCCCCCCCCCCCCCCCCTGACGCCATCTAGGTAAAGGTACCGAGCTTACCCGAGATACTAATCTGGTGCAGATCATCGACGACGCCATCGACGCGGCCGACGGTGGCCACACGGAAGAGTTTCAGCGCTTCCTCTTCTTAATGGGTATGGCGACGGCGCACGAGCTGGTGCACGCCTTTGTCGGGGTCCTGACGGGCAACGAAACGACGCTCACACCGCCGCCCGCCGACTTCCCTCGACCGGGCAACCCGGTTTCTGGCGCGGATGGCGAGTCCGGCCGCTACTTTGAGGGTGCCCTCACCGGCTTCCTCGTCGAGGCCTACCGCCGCCCCGATCACCCGCTCGGGAACCACCAGTCTGGCGACTTGCTTGCGCAGGCCCTTGGTCGCAATGGGACCATCTACTGTCACCTAGATAGGAACTGGATGCTAGCCCGCCTGTCGCTCAGTAAGTCTTCCCATCTATCTTCCTTGAAGGGTTAGGGGGGGGGGACACGTTTGCTAACCCCATGGTGTTCTTTTGATCAGACTTTGACGCGAACAGTTTTCCGGCGCCTGTCAGCTCCTGGCGACCTACCCGCTTGACCCGGGCGGATACTGCCATGCAAGACGCTAGACGTCCCCCCTACGGCGAGGATTTCGGTGACCGAGACGTCACCGACTGGATCACCCAGGTCAACGCGATGCCTGTGGTTAGGGTTGGCAGCGCGGAGCTGCGCGAGATCATGGACATGGTCTACCGTCCGGGGAACATCAGAGCGCGTGCCTGAGTTGGCTCGGTGAGACGGGGATACTGAGCGGCCTTGTCTGGACGATACGTGTATAAGTTGTATAATATTCCTTTTGTCAGCGGTATACTTGTCTTGAGCGGCTCTGATCTCGTGGTAGTCGTGAAACATGACTAGCAAAGTTGCAGCCAAAGGGGGGGAGAAGGCTGTGAAAATTGCTGATGTTTTAGGCAGTAACAGTTACATGGATTCTTGTCGCACTAGGAAAATGGTCAATTAATGGAATTTAATCGTCTGTTTCTGTCTAAAAGAATAGAATACACAGGAGTTGTTTTTAAAGCTGGTGGAGCCCAGGGGACTCCCTGCCAACGCTGAGCCAGGTTATTGGCGAGTATCTGGGTATTAGGGTGAACGCTATGAATTAAGTCAGGTACGTATGAATTCTAGTCGCTAACAATCATCTATACTGACCTTAACGCCATTTTAGCGTTTAGACTATAAGTCCTATAGTGGTAGAATCCGAACAGAGCTAAATCTCCACTATACCTAATAGATAAGTATTATGTTCTGATCAAAGTTTGACGTTAGCTCGACGTATTCCTAATATACGGTTTTGGGATAAATGACAATACGCTTCTGACGTAGCACGTAGAGATAGAACGCCAAAAACCCCTAGCCGGCTCACCCAGTTCTTATGACACTTGGCCGCCATTATCCCTTCCTCATAGTTATCGCCTATATGTACGGTAAAGGCCGATTCCTCAACTCGACCGGATACATGCATGCATGATTCTTGAGATGTAAGCCTGTAGACATACTCGTTTTTGAGTACGCGACACGGGTCGATGTCTGCTATCCAGTAGCCCGAGTCCCTCACGGAAACCACGGCTTTAATATACGTCCGGTTGGAGTCACGCTCCCTACTGCCGAGTTCACCTAGAGTGGGTTGGTCCACTCTGTGAGGGATAGATGTAGCGTCGTGTGACGAAACATGTCTTCTTGGACGCCGTTGTACGATGTAGCCGCGGCGCCAGTTGGATAGTTCCACACCTTAACGGTCGAGTTGTTCCGGACAAGTGAGGAGGGTGAGACCTGGCTTGCCTATATTTCCCAGCAACCTAGGGATCAGCTGCGCATTTTGGTTATAAGGATCCGTGAGGATCTGCCGCGAGATTAATCAGCAAATACAAAGGTGTGGAATAGGGTCCAGAGTAGATGTTCTACATACACTGCGTGGACGTTGATGGTGTTTCCTATGGAAATCCTAAGCAATCTAGTTCCCCTCCAATCTTGATGCTAATTCATAATAAATCCTGACCGGTATCGAGGTATACAACTAGGGATACAGCCACATTCACGCTATGGTTGCTTTCGAAATCGTTTTGCATCATATAACGTACAGAATTAATAGGGTGCGACGCCTCAAAGTTTTCGCTACGCACAGCCAAGTAGGACGTACCCAGAGGCGAAGACGGTACTCGAGATGAAACTGTTGCGCCATCTTCAGATAGTCCCGAGTATAGCCTTGCTGCGAAAGCGAGCTAAAGAAGAACACGAATGACGGGTGATTCAAAATCGAAAATGGCTTGGCGAAGAACGTCGGGCGAAATCAAGTCGTGATCCATCAACCACTAAAGGTCGGAATATCCAACCGATGGAGGCGCTATGAATGCGGTAGGCATGAGGCCACTTCTTAGCCTAACAGTAGTAGCAATTATGAACACCGCAGCGACGTCCGCATCTCCGAAGTGGTATACGAACTGTGTGTCATCATGGGCACTGTGACGGCTGGGAAAAATGCCACACACCGTCACGTAAACTCCCTCTACCTGGAAGATAACCATTCACTGGCAGTATGGGTTGCCAAACCATTCACTGGAACAACAAGTGGTCCAAGCGACCTAGGGCCCCTACAAAAGCCCGGAATCCAGCTACCACTTGTTCTTCTTCTTCCTCTCTTTCCTTAGCTTGCTTTTTCACAATCAAGCATGGGTAATATCGTAGCCTCGTCTCTCTTTATCCTGACCTGCCGTGACAGGTGCGGACGAGCAGCGTTCGTTGCAGGACAAATTGGGGCTCGACCCGTTTGCCCGAGCATGTTTTCTCCTCGTTCGCCTTGGCTGATTCATGGGGGAAGACAGCTGTGAATTGCCAGTCTTCTCCGTCAATATAGGCGATCACGGATTCATAATCTCTCAGACCGGGCACACTACTGGCGAGTCTCCGAAGCAGCTCAATGCGGCTTTGAACGTCTGGAATAATCCGAAAAGCTTAGGTATAGTTTTGAGCCCAAAGAGCTCCTGGTCGTGGCCACCTTCTTTCCTGGGCTGGACGAAGGTATTTCGCCGCCTCCCTAAAGAAACAGCTGCGGCACAGTTTACTTCATCATTGAAATACTCGTTGATGGGCACGGTAAGGCTCTCAATCCACCTCTGTCTCAAATCGGCCGGGCTACAGCCACGCAGCATAAACCTCCCCATTTGCGGTAAGAATTGTAATGTCTCGACCGTGTCCCCAACGGGAATTCTCCAGTGTGCCAGGATGGTGTCAACAGCTGCCTGCTGGAACTCCAAAAAGGTTATTCTGGTTGCCATCCCATCCACATGACCCGTCTTTGTGACTGGCCGGCCGTAAAACTTGTAATGTGCTAAGGACAGGTACCAGCAAAGCCCCCTTGTTTCGCGTGGGCTCCGCTAGTTCCGGTGAAAATACCCCTGTGATATCCTCGATGCTAGGGAGATGGTCGTAATAGGGGAACTGATATTTACAACTTATGCTTTGGTGATTTAGTTTTGTTTAGGGATATTGATGTAGGGTTTGGGTTATTTATGATTGTAGCACTTCGTAGGTACCGCATAGTGTGAATTTTAAAGATATAAAGTCCTCTCTAATACATGCCGTAAAATCTCGCTCAATTCGAGATAGGATTGTGCAAGCCACCAACCTTTTCAGCCAAGTGCCCGGTGGCTAGAGTGCCCTCGTGTCAGAACGCCTTGATTGCCGCGACCCTGGGAAAGACAGTCGCTACACCTAACAGAGGCTGTTCTGCATAGACCGTTATTAGAGATTGTGGTCTTGAGGCTGACGGAGTAAATCACTCCGTCTGTGCGAGAGACAGTGCATGTTCCAACTTTTGCTAATGGGCGCTGAATTCTATTCTGAATTTGACGAGATTTTACGGTAATCAATCAATCACCTTCATTACTATACTAATCCGCAGGATTCTCAAATAAATCTTGGAGTTTTCGATTCCTCGACAACTTGTGTGCCTAAGGCCTGACGTCACCTGAGGCATTACGGATAACGTATATGATAAGCGAGCTGAACAGACAAGCGAGTTTGAACACACCAACAAAATTCGGTGGTCTGCGCGCAAAGAGACGATAAGAAATTGATAAAGGCACTAACAATTTTATTAACTTTTTTCGATTGCGTACTGCTAAACTCTATTAAGGTCTTCAATTCGCTTGTCTGTTCAACTCGCTTATCATATACGTTAGCGAATTGGACTTTTATAACACCATGTCGCACCAAATGGATGGCACATGGGTACCTATATAAGTGGTCTAGCCACACAAGCAATCCTCTTTTGCCAGAAAGTGCAACACCCCATTATCCGATATCTTACCGAGTTCCCTTGGTAACAGTGGTCTTTTTCAAAGCAGAATATTTGTTTCTTTCCATCACAGGGGTATATTAGCAGCTGAGTGGGTAAACAACCACTGCAGGCAGTACGGAATAAAAGTAGATTTATTTTGCCCTTATTATCATGGTAGGATATGATTCTCCAGTCACCACTGTGCACAGCTCCCCGCTAGTGACCGGCACGACGCCTGCCCCTTTTTGGCGCATGTTTGAGCTTGTTTGCATCGGGCGCGGACCCATCTCGGATGCTTCCGACCAGACCCGCTTCCTCCATGGCACGACCGAGATCCAAACATGACCACCTGCGCCGTTCGGGGTCTCGGTTGTGATGCTGCAAATCATGAAGCTCGGCGGGGTAGCGTGTAGGACTCGCAACGTATAAGACTGTCTTGAAATGCAACAGCCATAGGAGCGCCGCTGAGGTGTCCAGCAGACACGACGCCCACCTTGTCTCCATCCGGATGTTTACTCGCAGATAAGATATTGCCTGATTTACGCGAGACGGGGTCGGCGCGTGTCTGATGACTGACCGCAGCGTCGGGACCGTGGCGAACACCGGGCGCGCCAAGCCAACTCCCCTTTCCCCATATGCCGAGATAACCGATTGACGCCCGGTGTTTACCGCCACGAGCGGGCGACCGAGCCGCATCGAGAACTCGAGGGGGAAAAATAATGCATTGTGCGAAATTGCAAGGGAACGTATTGCAGTGGTGAGACAGCGTGTGGCTGCCTGCCCGTGCTGTGGTTCCTTTGAGCGCTCAGCTCTGTTCGATTTGCCGTGCAATCCGACGTAGCCGGTTTTCTGTTGTTAGTTGTCAACCGAGGCCGCGCGCACTAACGACGGGCTAGCAGGGCGTTCTTCCTTGACGGGAGAGCCGCTACACCCATTGCGGCGGGATTGGGAATATATCGGGCTTGGCATCACCTGATGACGAATTGAGTTGTGTGCAGGTTGGCACGGGAAACTTCAAATCCTTTTTGATTGTTGCTTATACTCTTGCTCGTCAGTGCAGTTTCATTGTAATTTGAAGAGGGGGCTGTCCATGACAAAATGCTAGGACTGAGTCGATGGGTCTCGCGGGGTCGAAATCCCAATAATTAACCGGGTACCCCCGAGGGCGTCTTCGTGGCGGTGTCTCCGGCCCTTTGGGCCTGGATTCGACTGCTCCTTGATCTTTGCTTGCTTGCTCAGCAGGCGCGAGTCTCCACAAGCCATTGGCTCGGCATTTTGGAGCCCCACGCCTTGTGCCTGGCCCCACGCCTGTACCTGGGCTAGCGCTGGGCGAGAAGCGAGCGAACAGCGCGTGGTCCGGATCCTCTTCTCCGCGCTATTTGGCTTTCAGCTGGGCGCTAGGTCCCGACGAGATCGTTGTGGCTTGATCCAGCCAGCTGAGCTGCAGCGCATGGAGCTTAGCTCCAGGGGAGTCCAGGGGAACATGCGGCTGACGTTTGGGCGGTATGGACGGGCCTTTGGCGCGCATTGTCGTCTCAACTCACACCGGCACCGGCTCATCTCACACCGGCACCGGCTCATCTCACGCCTCCTGGCCGCTGATTTTCTCGCTCCACGGCATACCACGGGGTGCGATTATCCACCCTGGCTACGATCTATCACTCAATAGCGTGCAGGCTGACAGATATAGCCTCATGTTTGAAATCTAGATCCTGGCGGCCGGTCATGGGAAATTTCGATTCCGCGACTGAATTTACGGCATGGATCTGGGGACCAAAGGTCTAACCACGCGACTATTGAAAATTCTTTTGGTGTACTGGAGCGAAAGGCGCGAAATGAGGGTTGAAAAGGTGAACTTCTCCACCCCAGATTAGGCTCGACAAGGGGCACAGGGAAGAAGGGAAGAATAAGTAGCACAATGTTTCCCTTTCAGAAAGGATTTTCGCCAGGCTAGAGCACAGAGATACATCATCTTCCCATCGGTCAAGATGTTGCTTCACCACCTGCTGGTGCTGACCGTGCTCACCTTGGCTGACGCCAAGAAGTGCAAGCCCCGTTCGACAGGTCCCAGTCTGGCATCCATCGCCAGCTTGGCCAGCTCCATCGCCCTGGAGCCCAGCCACAACCCCGACGCCAGCAGTGTCATCACCAGCGCCGCTTCGTCTGCCGCCAGCTCCGTCGCCAGCTCGGCCGGCAGCTCAGTAGCAAGTTCCGTTGCCAGCTCCGGTGCCAGCTCCGCCGCTTCGTCGGCTGCGAGCTCTGCAGCTAGCTCCGGTGCCTCATCGGCGGCTAGCTCCGTTGCAAGCTCGGCTGCCTCATCCGGCGCCAGCTCTGTCGCCAGCTCCGCCGCCTCGTCTGCCGCCTCGTCCGCTGCTTCGTCCGCCGTGAGCTCAGCTGCCAGCTCCGTCGCCAGCTCGGTTGTTGCTTCATCGGCCGCTTCGTCGGCCGCTTCATCCGCTGCTTCGTCGGCCGCTCCTCCTACCCCCACCGAGTACTGCCAAGTCAAGGGAACCAGATCATCAACACCTTTCAAGACTTCAGATGCTCTGGCCGACAACACCTTCGCGGGATGTCTCGCCCTTTGCACGGCCGAGGGATCTTGCCTGAGCTTCTCGATCCAGATCGAGACCGGAGGCACCTGTAGCCTGTATTCCGCCGAGACGTACATTGACTACACGGCCGGCACCACGGGCTCGACCCTCTTCTTTGACAAGAACTGCCCGGCGCTTGAGCTGCCTGTGAGTCTTTCCCGTCTCCCAAACCTCTTGAGAGGAGTGCAGCTGACAAGTCAACTCAGGGCCCGTCCATCGTCCCGTTCATCCCCACACAGAACGTCGACTTGCCGCCCGCGCCGACGGGCGTGGCCCCGGCCCTTGTTCTGCCGCCGTTTGTGCAGCAGCCGGCCGTAGTCAAGAGTGACAGCCCGCCGTATGTCCCCACGGGCCCGCAGTCCAAGCCGGCCGACGACAACGACTTCATCAAGACGTACACGTACACCCAGTTCACGCTCCCCAGTGTCGTCTCGGCCGGTACGCCGCCCCTCACCACCGGTGTCCCGCTCCCCAGCGGCACCGAACTGCCCGAGCTGCCGTGCATGGTCACGCCCGGTGCCCAGGCGCCCTTCTCGGTGCTCAACGAGCAGTTCGTGCCCATGGTCAGCCGCACCAACTCCATCGGGCCCTTCCTGCAGCCCACGGCGGCGCCGGCGCCCGGCGACCCGATGCTCGACCCCACCACCTTCAAGCTGCCCAGCTTCTACCTCCAGGACGTGGGCGCTTCCAACGTCTACGACCTGGTGTTTGCCGAGTCGGGCCAGCTGGTGGCCATGACGAGCGGCGGCGAGGTGATACTCGTCAGCGCATCGACGGGTCCGGCCTTTGTCGGCGGCCACGCCACCACCGTCTTCAGCATCGACTGCTTCGGCAAGATCAGCGTCACGCTCGGCGGCCAGGGCTACACGTGGGCCACGGACGGCAAGAAGTCGACGCTGACCGCGGCGGCCGACCCCGTCAACTTCATGAAGGCGCTCCCCGTCAACCAGCCCGAGATCCACGCCATGCTCAAGGACCGCAAGCGCACCGTCGAGAAGATCGACGAGCTCATGGCCAAGGACGCGCTCCGCAAGCGGCTGACCAACGCCGACTCGCACGCGCCCCAGTGCCCCAACAGCCCGCCGGGGCTCAAGTCGCACACCAAGTCGGGCTACGAGCTGGACCAGGGCAACTTCTGCGAGGCCCAGAGCCCGTGGTGGGAGCTGGGCCCGGGCGACTTCGACCTGCCCTGCTCCATCCAGAGCCTGTGCTACGACCAGTGCGAGGACTACAGCTGGGTGGGCTGCAACGCCATCTTCTCGGGCGCCATGTACCTGTCGTGCCTGAACGAGTTTGAGAACTGGTGGGAGGTGGTGCAGGCCATCGCGTGCGCGGCGCAGGCGACGTGGTGGACGGCGCTGGCGGCCACGAGCACCGGTCGCGACCTGTACTACAAGGCGCAGAAGTCCATGTGCTACTGCTTCTGCTCCAGCCCGCCCGACACGTGCGTGTTCCAGAGCGGCGCCTTCTACTGCGCCGACACGCGCGGCGGCGACCTCCTCAACTGCGGCGGGTGCGGACGCCAGTGCGGCGCCAACTCAAAGTGCCGCGGCGGCGTGTGCGGGTGCCCCGACGACCAGTGCGGCGACCAGTGTCTCGACTTCCGCAACAACCCCAACAACTGCGGCCAGTGCGGCAACGTCTGCGACCCAAAGTACTGCATCAGCGGCCAGTGCTACAAGCCGACGCCCGACTCGTGCACGCCGGACCCGGCCGTGACCAACGGCAAGTTCACCGACCGCAGCAACGGCTTCGTCAACTGGACCATGTCGGCCTACAGCCCGTCGACGCTGGGCACCGACATCATCTTCGGCGCCTCGTCGTACTCGTACTACGTGGGCCAGACGCTCACGGGCCCGGTCCCGGCCCTGTCCGTCAAGATGGACAACCTGCTCGCGGGGGGCCGGCACGCGGCGCTCAAGCAAAAGGTCAAGGTGTGCCCGGGGTTCGAGTACGAGCTCAAGTTCGCGCTGGGCTACGTCAACCAGGTCAACGGCGCGGGCATCACGAGCAACGCCGACTGCACGGTGCGCTGGCTGTCGGGCACGCCGGCGTCACCCACGGGCGGCGACGACGGCTTCCAGTCGTCGGCCAGCTACGCCATCGGCGCCTCCAACACGGCCTTCCGCACCAACGGTCCCTGGAAGGTCAGCTTCGCCGAGGGCCAGGCCGGCGTCACCAAGACCAAGGCCAACCTGTACATCGACCTGACGGCTGTCATCTCGTGCACCGTGCCCACCGGCGGCTTCGGCTACTTTGTCCTGACCGACGTCGAGATGCTGCCCACGCGCCAGCTCAAGCGAGAGGAGATGGAGGCGAATGCTGAAAAGGCAGCCGTCGAGCGCCGCGCCGCCTCCGACTCGGGATTGGTCTTTGTCAGCGTCGACGCCGACGAGGAGGTCGACCTGTCGTTTGTCAAGAAGCCCGTCGTCAAGGGGAGGGACAACTGGGCCACGGGCAAGTGGGAATAAGCCATGGTGGTGTTGGTTGACGGGCCATTCCTCTTTTTTTTTTTTTTTTTTTTATGTATAAACTTGTCACGGCGCGATCCGATTGATGATATCATAGACATCACTTATTAATAATACCTCTGGGTTGACATGTTAGTCAATGATTCCGTACTCTGCTTGTCAACGTGGGGCTTGCAATATCAGAAGGGATCCCTATCAGAAACGCAAACCATTTGACCCCGCCGTAAAATCTTTGGACCTTGCTCAATCTCGTTCTGAGGCTTCAGGGGGGTTACCTTCGTAAAGGCACTTGACATGTGCACTTATTCTACGTCATTCTAGACCACAACATCGGCACAGTTACCCCAGCACATACGGCCCCTGAGGCGTTCAGATCATCAAGTCTTGCAGTGCTTGCTGCCTTGACCATCGTTCGTCCTTGCTCCACCACCCGTTGCTTTCGTCAGGCTTTGTGCATCCGCTCGGGTCGCATAGGTCAGTTTCGGATCGGCGGAACTAGAGACTTGAACGTGTTCAATGATATGGAAGGGCGTTGACGGCATCCTGAAGAAGCCATGCCTCTGTCGGCGACGCGGACTGTGTTGTATAATGCTGGGAACCTGACGGTGGATATGTATTTTTTTGTGGCTCATGGGCGGTTGACTGAGTGCGAGCCGTTGGAAGAGTGTTGGTGAGGGTAACCCTTCTTATTGGAGTCACTAGAAGTTGGCTCAGTTGGCTGACTTGAGTTACTCGACATTTTGGTGCTGCCGTGTCGACCTGGGCTGTGGGATGCGGATGACATGGGAGGGTCAGACAATCAGCGAGTCGGCGCTATTAATACTACGACATTCAGAGAACGCTTCACACTTCACATCCCGTCCGGGCGTTGGCTGACATGCATTCAGATTTGCATCATCCGTATACTGGCCACCTCGGCCGTTAAGCGGTGCCCTGTGTAGGTGGTACCTTGGTTCAAGTGCATCATGATTCGAGACTTGGAGGCGTTTTCAAGGAACAGGGAGATAGCCGATTTGCTTGCAGCTCACAAGGCTAACTGGGCCGAAGCAACGGCCAAAACTTCAATCCTCGACTTTGCAACATTCGGATCATCGGGTTCCGGATCGACCTCGGAGTGGCTGGACGAGATTCTCCATCACCGCGGCGACGACGTCAGCAGCGAGGAATGGGTCGAAGCTACCCATCGTTTCACCATGCGCGGAGATTCCAGCTCGGCCAGCCTCCTCCTCGAGTTCTATCGGGACAATATGCTCACGGCTGAGAAGCTCCGTCTAGAGGCACTGATTTACGTCATCCGCAATCACTTTGACGACTTGGTCAACCTTTTGCTCGATATCGGCTGCGACGTCGGGGCCCTGAACAGAGCCGCCGATAAACTTCTAGAAGGGAACAGAAGGGAACGTATCGACACCTGGGGCAACAACACGGGTCACAGCTGGCGCATGTCGGGCGACATCCTACCCGAGTGGAGTGGCAGATACACGTGGCACCAGAGCTGGGGCATCACAAACATAATCAACCAGGCTGTCTTCTTCTGGAACGCTACCAACTTCTGGGGCCACAACGACTAGGACATGCTCGAGGTTGGCAACGGCGCGCTGACTATCGAGGAGAACCGCAGCCACTTCGCCATCTGGGCTGTCTTCAAATCGCCCCTCATCGTCGGCGCCAAGCTTCACTCCATGCCGAAGACGGTACTCGAGATTCTCTCTAACAGGGAACTCATCGCCTTCAACCAGGACCCCGTCTACGGCGCCGGGGCCATGCCATACAAGTGGGGGTACAACAAGGACGGTACGTACGACATGCTACATCCGGCCGAGTACTGGGCCGGCACATCGATTGCGGGCATCCACATCTTTATGCTCAATACTCAGGATAGTAGGGTTAGGATGACGGCCAAGTTTAGCGAGATTCCGGCGCTCAAGTTGTCCAACTCGAGCTCCCAGTTTATCGTCCACAATATGTGGAGCGGCAAGGACATTGGGAGTACTACCGCTACTAGCCCTTAGGTTACGAGGTATGGAGGGAGGCTACCGACCCAGCGAAGTAATACCGTAGCCCTTACCTCCTTAGTGGTCACATACTTAATATACTCCTTAAATATAAGTCTAAGGTTAAACCATATACCTAGCTACTTAAGAAGTAGGTTGTAGGGGGCTTAGACAGCCCCTGACTTAAGGGCTGGCTACTTTCACGTAGCCGGGGCCGGATTAAGGTCCTCGGCGGAGTCTTCGGAGTCGGAGTTACCCTTGGTTCCTAGCTTCGGGGTTACCTTCGGCACTTTGAACAGGGTGTATTCGTACTTGCCCGGGTCGAGGGGGCCGTTGTTGGCCCTGCCCTAACTGTCGATGGAGGTTAGCTGCCGGGTCAGGTTAGTTCGGACCGTGGCCTCTGTCTTCCCCTTGGCTATAACGAGGACGTCGTCGGTATAAAGGCTCCGGCCTTCCCCTTGTACTAGGGGCTCTAGGTAGAGGCTGAAGAGGATCGGCGATAGAGGCAAGCCTTAGGGAAGGCCTACCTTTGTCGGCTATGTAACCCTATCTAGCCTCAGCGTGACTTTCCGGCCCGTTAAGAAGCTCCTGACAAACCTTACAAAGGTAGGCGGCAAGCCTTGGGTTACGAGCCTATTGGCTAGGCGCTCCCTCTACACGTTATTAAAGCCGCCGTCGATATCGCCGGTAAGCACCCCTACCGCCTCGCCGTTCCGGATGGCGTCCTGGAGGTCGTGAATTACCGCGGTTAGGAGGTCCGTGGCCGAGCGCTTGGGGACCCTGTCCGCCTGGTTCGGACGGAGGACCCGCTCCCGGAGGGCTGTTTCGCTAACTTTCTTGGGAATCGTTATGCAATTGAACGTGGTGGGGTTGAGGGGCTTGGAAGATTTGATGGCTGGACCGATCAATTGGCATGTGGGCTGGCCTTGCAAGTGGTGGGCAACTGGCTGGCATGGAGGGGTCAAAGGCTGGTGTGG
The DNA here is from genome assembly GCA_030549175.1 of Lasiosphaeris hirsuta. Taxonomy (NCBI): domain Eukaryota; kingdom Fungi; phylum Ascomycota; class Sordariomycetes; order Sordariales; family Lasiosphaeriaceae; genus Lasiosphaeris; species Lasiosphaeris hirsuta. Next base: position 8,806,355 of record JAUKUA010000001.1, read on the forward strand.
CACTTGGTGGGCTGTCTGGCAGGGCTAGCAGGGCACTTAGCAAAGGCGGTCAACAGCCAGTCCTTGAAGAAAAACGGCAAATTCATCCTAACCACCGTGCACAGGCTGTCATGTTTTCAACGTATAATAGATAACTCGGAGGACTGAAGTGGGGGTGAAGGGGTTTGATTCGCTTCCTCCTTCGACAATCTGAGTTTTCAAAACTTTTTTAAAAAAGCCAACACTTGGCACAACAAGTACTGTTGTAGTATCGCCCCCGCCCACCGCTCCTTCGTCCCATGGGCCAAGACTCCCCCAACGACCACCACACCCGCGGCCAGCACCACGCTCGACACACCAACCAAGACGGTGAGCCAACGGAGCCCACCGGCCAGCGTCTCGGCCACCGGCGTCCCAGCCAACGCCAACTCCACCACCACCACATCCTGTCAAGCAGTTGCCGCTCTCCTGGCCTCGCAAGCCGTGCGTGCACAGTCATCCAAGGCTTGTGACGCTCTTGCGTGTGCAGCTATCCTGGCTGGCCTTGTAGCTCAAGTGCGTGCGCGCCATCTTCCCATTGTAACGCACTTAGCTGCGCAGTTATTCTGGGCTTGGCTTACCTCGTAAATAAGAGAGTTGCAACTTACAACCTGCCCAGGGTAGTTGCAAGACCAAAACAACTACGCAAGCAGGAGGGTTACGGGCCCAGTGTAGCTGCAGGGACTGGATAACCACGCACGTAAGAGCGTTGCAGGCCCGGGAAAACTGTGCACACAAGACAGTCACAACCCCAGGATAACTGCGCAGCATGCAAACAGGAGAGTTGCAAGCCCTGTGCTGCCTGCCTCCGTCCCGTCAACTAAACCCGGCATGTTTGCCATGGTAGTCATGAGTGTAGTCAGGCGGTGGCCACCGACTACATCGGGCGAACACCGCTGGTTTGGGCAGTTGGGAATGGTATGAAGAGGTGGTCCTGTTTCTACTCGCCAAGCATCCCGCCAGCCTAGCCACTACGGACTGGAAAGGGCAGACGCCGCTGTCTTGGGCCGTGAGGAACAAACGATGGGCTGTGTATAAACTCATTCTCACCCTGATTTTGGTCGACCTAAACTTTGAGCTAAAGTTTCTCCCACGCTGTCAGTGCTGAAAGTTTTGTCTTAGCTACGTCAGATGATATCTCATTGTGGGGTTGGCTTGGCTTTTCGTTAGGGGACTACAAAACCTTGTTCGTTAAGGCACGAGACACGTTAGTATTTTAAAGCTATTACCGTAACCGTTATTTTCCGTGGTTTCAAATCCCTAACATTACATAACGTATTATCTCTTTACCACACGTTCCCGGCCCCGTTATACCATAGAGACATTGGACATCTCGCTACCCGTGAGTGAACAAAAGTACCACGTCAAGTTTACTATGGTCCTCCTATACTTACCTTACGATACTAACATATCTTACGATGGCGTCCCATGGGGTGTCATCTTTATACTTGAAGGAATCGACACGGCCATGATGTAAAAGGGCCTCTTTTGGATAATATAAAATTTCGTGCTTCTTAACGGGTAACAAGTATCCTATAAATCTGTGGTCGAAGCGTAAGAGTGTGACTTTCCGTGGAAATAAGATATGGTTCGGGTTTGGTAGTTCTGGGAGTTCCCTAGCCGATCTATCGCCGAGTCCCGTTGGTGCGGAGGCGTGATACTTTATACGTAATCGACGTAGACGCTGGATGGGTTTCGCTTAGGGAAATTAAAGAGGTAGCTGATTTGCTATGCGTCAGTTAAAGACTATACAGGTAACGAGGTTTTTGTCTTTAACCCCGAGGAGCCAGGGGAGAATAGGAATGATCTTTTCGGTAGTAACTCTAGGACCTGTGATCTCTGGTGGCTTTGGCCGATGGAGTCGATCATCCCAGAGGAATAGGATGAGTGTTTGACTCGCCCTCGGACTGGCTCAGACCCTTACCCTCAGGTTAGCGGCGGGAAACAGGAGAGAGGATCAGAGCGTCATGTCAACAGTGGCCAGGTATTTTTGAGTGGGAGTATCTGGGTGGTAGCTTGAGAGATATTTGTCCTGCTGAGTGCAATGGGCATTGTAGTGCTCGGGTTTGGGTTGGTGGTTATGATCCCGGCCCTGCGTGTTGAGGTACTAGTTCAAGGTACCTCATTAGCACAGGGAAGATGTTTATTCCTTCCTATAAACTCGGCGGTGGCGACGTAGTCTAATGCTTATAAGATAATATCGACGTAAGCTAACTTGGGATCATAACCAATGGGTGGAGCTGGTCTTGGGTCGGGATTGTTACAGCCATTTGCACCATCATTGGTGTTATGATGTCTGTACTATCTGGGCAGGCGGTGTGGAAAATTGTGGGGTGGATGATGCACATAGTGGATTGTAGCGATCTGCATAGTGGATAATGACAGGTTGTTCTAAAACTACCTAAAAAAAGAAGAAAAAAACAAAGACAGGGAAACCTAACTTACGAGAACCCCTGTGCGGTGAACGTCTTCTGGCAGTCGGCACATTGAGAGAACCCCGATGGGGATATCGGAAGTGTCGTTGCTTAGGGAAATGAGGAGGTGCCTGTGGGGGTGACAATGGGAGTGCCAGTGGGGGCCCCCGGCGTGGTGTCAGGATATGGTGATAGACTAGTGTTCGAGTGTGGTGTTGCAGATACGGAGCCAAAGAATTCTAGTGCCGCAGGAGCTACATTGAAGTTCCAGGAGGTGCTCCCAAAACTGGGGCTCCAGGGAACAGAGTTCCGGCAGAGCCTGGTCCAGTGCAAGGAGGTCACCATCTGGTGGTAATATCCACTCCTAGTCGAGCAACCAGGCATCAAATTGGTCAGGAACAGCATCCGGTAGGTCAGGCAGCCATCTGGAGTCGTATGATAGGGCTTCGGGTTCCCAATAACTTAAATGATGACCATCGTACCCCTTAGAAATGGTAAGTACGCGGAGTAAAGGCTCTACGTAATCTCACCAATCTGGGGGCTGGTGGTGAAGGAACGGCTTACGCCTTGTGTAATTAACGCGTTGAGTCACGTCAAAGAGGTGGTCCGCCCTAACGAGGGAAATTCGGGTGGTGGTAGGCAGCAGGAAGAGTGTCGCGGGGTCGTGGGGAGATCGGGTTCTTATATCCCAGTCATGGGCTCCCTCCTACTTGGCAGCTGGTAGGGGCCATTTTTCTCAGACGGTGCCAAAGGCAACCGTTAAGGGCTATAATCAGCTTTACTTTGGAAGCAGCCGTTTTTGTTAACAATCAGCCTAATCAATCATGATGGCAACTAAGCCAGCCTGACTGGACAGCATCATTGCTTCACAAAAAGCTCCCCTCGCCAGGGACTTGGAGCCTGGTCGCCCTTCTTGACTCCCGTCATTACCTTTGCTCCTGCCACCCTTCTATAGCCACAAACACCTTACACCGCCAAAATCTCCAATATGAACCCAGGAATACCGCACGAGACCACTCAAGACAGAAATGTTTTTGCTGGACTTGAGGACGACGGAATCAAGAAGACGGATGAGATTTTCAATGACGGTGAAACGCCAAAAAAGGACTCCAATCCCACAAAGTCTATAGCGGAGCATAAGAGGCTCAGACAACGTAGAAAGCGGCAGCGAAAAAGATTAGAGAAGGCCACATTAGTACAGGTTGATGATTGCTCGGTTCCGGGTCAGTGTGACAACGATCAAAGTGGTGTCCAGGAGGTCGACACTTCCCCTACTCCCGCCACTTCCCTCGAGACCAAGCGGCACAAGCCAGACCAGGTCGAGAGAGCCACGTACTACTTTCTAAAACTCGTCGCCGCCGAGATTGACCACGCCAACGGGGAGAGGGCCGACAGCAAGCCGACACATTGAGACGCCACAAGGTTTTGGACCGTGTCACGCTTCATTGACAAGGGCAGAGAAGAAACAGCCAGGAGATACAATACTCTTAAAGAAATGCGTAATGCATAAGCACGTTACGAAAAGTTGAACCGGTTCTAGGAGAAGTATCGGCGTCTCTGGCCAGCTGCCTTTGACTGATCAGTCAAGGCACGGAAGGCCCTGGACTCCGACACAACAGGGGAGAACGGCCCCGTGCTCGAGATGGCCAAAACAAAAGTACATGACTTACAGATCAGCGTCGATATTTTGTCGCAGTGGGTTCGGCAGACCGAAGTGTTTGTTGACGAGATTTCGAAGAGGCTGTCTGCAGCGTCCGCCGCCTCAATCGAGGTCGAAATATGGACTAGGCGGTGGATTGAGCAAGAGGAACTGCCGAGCCGCTTGGAGGCTTTGACCAACACTGTTATCAACATTAACATGAGGCTTTCACCTCTTCAGGGGTTGTCCTACGTGAACCATTAGCTTTTGCGGATTACCGCGGAATATGCGGGGGAGACGTATCTCAAGGCCATTGTTATACAAGAGGACGAGACAGACCGGCGGTATCGGGAGCTTCTAGGCTCCCCGCGCACCACGGCAGCTACCGTGGGACATCAGGATTTCCTCGCTTTGGACGCCAAGGTCTTAGCACGCAGGTACGAAAATGCTCTTCAAGCCTTGCAAGCTGAGAGAAAAAGGCCGTTCAAGTAGGTGGAACAGCCAGATAATCTACCACCTCAACATTGCCTTGAGAATTTTTATTGTGATGAAGGTGATGGATTGAGGTGACGATTGCTTTCTTGTAGGAGTTACGCTGTTCCTCGAGTTCTTAGTCTTTGTCTCATACTTGGAGGTGGGAGACATTGCCAGCAGGGGATGTCTTGGCGAGGTCCAATGGCCCCAATTGGCGCTCAAACGGCGTTTAGCTGAATAGCTTCGGCTGCGTCGCCACGGTTGTGGTCGGGTCCTTATGTGGTGTATGGCGCATGCTGGACCGGGTCTCAGCGAAGCCCAGTGGCGGTTTCATGTCGCTGTCGGTTAGATCTGGAATGGACAGCTGGTTCGGTTCTGAGCACTCAGTGTCAGTCAACCAGTGCTTGTGCTTTCGCTGTACTCAAAGGCTCGGCTCCGAGTCAGCCGCGGCGAGCCGAAGGCTAAGTTGGTTTTGAATGTCAACGTCCCGGTGCTTAGCGCGGGCCCGGTTTCTTTTCCGCTCTTCTTTCTCGGTCAATAAACGGGGAAGGACATCCGGTTTTCCGCTGATGGCCTAAGTAACAGCTAAGAATAAGTAAATCTTTACTGCCTTCTTCTCTCTGGGACAGCACTGATAGTTAGGGAGAGCCCTAAGCCTGCTCTTAGGTTACCTTGCCATCTTATGTTTACTTTCAGGAGTTATGAAGGGTCTGATACATACTATTCTCTTATTGGCAAATAGGACTACAGTGGTATAAGCTACGTTTGGTTATTCTGACACTTCTGGAGCTGAGCGATGGAGAGAAAAGAAGATTGAATTGAGTCTGCTCCAGCTAAGAGAGCAAGGTATGTAAGCGCCGAATATATACAAAAGAGAGGGTACTTACAGAAGAGCGTGAGCTCCTCTGCAACAACCAGCACTCACAGCCAAACACATTAGCCGCCTAATCCATACCCTAGCCCCCTAAATAGCACCGGAACAAACAATGGAACGAGAACCCTCCCACCTCCCTCAACGCTGCACAAGCCGCAGTCGCCGAAGCCGAGTGCAACTCATCACATTTCGGCGATACACGCCGAGACACACTGATATGTGATAATTTGACTGGCCGCAAACAACGCAATCCCAAACTGCTACATGCCGACCAAAGTGCCCTCTGATTCAAGGTTGAACTCAACCAAAAGTGTGTGCCTTCCCCTTCGCAGCCCAAGCAAGTAGAAGAACCCCAGCTGGCGCAAGAACAGAAGTGGGAATCATCAGGGCGATACGAAACCCCGGCAATCCCCTCAGCCTCCGGAATGCCGCATCGTCAGTTGAGAAAGAGAAATGTCCCATCCGTAACCATGCCGCAGACGCCCATGCAGACAAAGACAGCCCACGCAGGTTTTCCTGTTCGGCGGCCATCTCCACGTTGTGCGGGTCGGAGGCGTGAGCGCCAAGATCACCTGACCTTTCTCTATACTTCCAACGCCGTTGGCCCAAAGGTGCAAGCCTTCGGAGGTCGGATCTGGAGATCCGAAAGAGGGGTAGTTAGTTACTGTGGCTAACCTGCAGGTAGTTAGATGGGAGCAACGCTTCCATGACTACCTAAATATCACTCAGGAAACGGAAATGGCAGACTCGGATGACTGGACCGACGAGGGCTCGGTTGGCGATGATATCTATTGCGATTCAGCCGGGGATGGCGATCCAGATTTCTCAGACCACGACCGGATGCCTTCTAGGCCCGCTGCAATAGCAACCGTGGGGACTGTAAAAGCCGAGGAAGATGCAGCCGTTCGGCAAGCGGTATGTACCGCTCTCTGAATTAGTAACTCAACAAGGCAGTTCCATCTTATAAACGCTATCGTGACTAATATGTTTTAAAGCATACGTGACACGTCACACGGCGGGACAAAGAAACCTCAACCCAGCTAAGGAATGGATCCGGCAGTGCCTCGAAGATCATGCCGAATGTCACAAGCCCCGAGCAGACATACCATTCCCATCGAGACTAATAGATGTCGGGCTAGAGCCTGGAAAGATGGAGCCGCGGCTTGTGCACACAGCAGACATCACTTCGACTGCACCACCAAGATATACCACTCTGAGTCACTGCTGGGGCAAGCTTGACATCCAGGCACATGCTGCAATGACCACTACGAGGGATACATTGAAATCAAGATTGGAAGAGATGCCGCTCGCCGGACTGCCGAGGTCATTCCAGGACGCAATTAAGGTCACCAGGGACCTTGGAATCCCTTACGTCTGGATAGATTCTTTGTGCATCATCCAGACAGGCTGGGGAAGAGCGGATCCCGAGGCTGGGAAAGACTGGATTCGAGAATCGTCCAAAATGGGGGCTATCTACCGCAATTCCGAGTGCTGCCTAATTGCCACCGCATCGCCAGACTCCCACGGAGGGTTCTTTGTCGAGAAGGTGGAGCTTCCGCCTGTCGTTTTCGATGATGAGGACTATGATGCCCTTGGGATAGGCGACCCTCCGCAGTCTCCACACTCGGATCCGCCATGGGACTACGGGTTCGGGTCGGAAATGATGTTTGTTGCTACTCTGGATACCATGGCAAACTCGGGTCCGGTCTCCAAGCGAGGCTGGTGTCTCCAGGAGCGGTACTTATCACCGCGAGCCCTGCACTTCACCAAGCACGGCCTGGTTTGGGAATGTCACGCCGTCGTCAACTTCGATCAGCCGCTCAACTCCGGCTCGCCCCCGGACCTCCAGCAAGTCTGCAAGCAGCTGTTCCTGCGGGCTCGAACCGGCGGGGGGTTCGATGAGGCGCTGGAGCGCACGGGAGAGGCCAAGTTCTCGGGCCGCGCGCTCGACCGCTGGGACGCCATCATCGCCGACTTCTCATCCCGCGCGCTTACCCAGGCCTCAGACCGTCTCCCTGCTGTCGCGGGCCTTGCGCAGGAGGTAGCGCGCGCCACCGGGGCCACGTACCTTGCCGGCCTGTGGGACCGCAACCTGCTGCGCTGGCTGTGCTGGAACGTAGACGAAGACTGGCTGGCCGGGTCGGATGGGAGCGCGGGCGCGAGTGCCAAAACCAGAGACTACTACGCGCCGTCGTGGTCCTGGGGGTGCCTGCATAGCACTCCCGTTTTGTTTCCCTCCACGCTAAAATCAATGAAGCCGGAAGACTTCGCTGCCAAAGTCGAGGCCGTCAATATCTCGCCCGGGATATTTGAGTACGGGCCGCCTCAAGCCGGTTCTATCGTGCTGACTGGGCCGTTCCGCCGTATCAGGGTGCATTGGGAGGATGATATGTTGTGGGTAGACGGGGCGCACGGGCGCGCCGAAGAGGTCAGTAGTCTTAGGCTGGACCGTCCTGACGAAATCCCGAGACATGGGAAGCACGAACTTTATGCCATATGTCTCTGGTCTTTTCAGAACTTTGTTGGTGGAGGATTGGCGCTGAAGAAGGTCGCTGACCACGCGACCTTCCGTCGCGTTGGCTATCTTCAGTTCAGTGGCGAGCTTGACACTGACTATGACTATCTGCCAAGGGGGAAAAAGAAAACTATCACGTTGATTTGATATATATTCTTGCCTAGGGGCTATTACGTCAAACCCGGGACGTTTTCTGTAGTTGGCTTGATTGACTGTACTGTGCCCGGCAAGTTCTTGCTTCTGTAGACGACTCTGGAAATCTCTGCCTGACCCCAGTCTCATCAACGGCCACCCATTCTGATAGCCTCACGTAATCCCCATTACCTTTGATCAGTCTACACAGGCCGGGCTCAGGTTCGGTAATTATTTGCTTATCAAACTAGAGTATGCTAGTTGTTGAGGGGTTAGGCTCAGGTTCGCCTTGTCTCTGTGAGAGTGCTGATCCCTTTGACGAGATGAATGACAACCTAGATGGTTCGGGTGACGGGAAGGAGCATTACGTTGCCAATATAGGTAGATACAATGGAGTTTTAGGAGCGGCTATAAGATTTTCTATGCGTGGTTGCTGACGTGGACGTTGATCGGTGAAGTGACGGTTGGGCAAAGTCCGGGAGACAAATGAGCCTATTTAGCCCCTCCCCCCCCGGGAGGAGCTACGGGGTTTCATAGTTCAATAGTTGGAAGTGGAGATGAGAATATGGCTCTCTTTTACCGGCTGCTCATATCTAATGGTGGCAATCAGCCTGAGGTGAATGTGGAAATGTTCCCGCAATCTCCTGTCATTCCACCGAACCACTGCGCCAAGATACACATGATGACACATTCTCCCCTCTAGCAAGAGAAAGGCCATGGCCATGTTCTTCTAGAGTTAAATACCTAGGTAGTTGTTCACTCTCAGCGGTTACACATCAACTTAGCATCTTCCTTCTAGAGTTTTTCCGATACTCTTTGCAAAAAGCAGGGGAGATAGGAAAGATGCACCCAACGAAGTTATTCCTCCCCTTAACCATCGCCGCATCCCTTGGCGTCTGTACAGCCATCCCAAGTCTTGCACAAGTTTGTACGGCAGCTTACATTCAAGCCGCTCTCCCCGCGAACAGCTTCCTCCAAGGTGTGGAACCGGTCCCCTCTTCCGTCAATGCCAATATCGTCAGGAACTTCACCGTCAACGGGGGCGGCACGGCCCTTTCGACTTCAAACCGTGACTTCTGCAACGTCTCCTTCACATATGGCCGCACGGGGCGCAGCGACAAGGTGAATCTATGGTTCTACCTCCCCAGCCCCGACCAATTTCAGAACCGCTTCCTGGCGACTGGTGGCGGTGGTTTGGCCATCACATCCGGGGAGAGGGGTCTCGCTGGCGGGCTTGTATATGGCGCCGCGACGGCGACGACGGATGGTGGGTTCGGGGGGTGGAGGAACGATCTCAGTACCGTGCTGCTCCGTGCGGATGGGACGCTCAACTACGACATGCTGTTTGCGTACGGGTACACGGCCATCCACGAGATGACTGTGCTCGGAAAGGAGCTTACCCGCAAGTTTTATGCTCCTTACTCTTTGCCCAAGTTCTACTCCTACTACCAAGGCTGCTCGGAGGGCGGTCGCCAAGGGTTCAGCCAGATCCAACGCTACGGACCCATCTTCGACGGCGTCGCTCTCGGCGCTCCCGCGTTCCGCCAGGCGTTCCTTCAGGTAGCGCACCTCTTCCCACCCGTCGTGCAGAACACGCTCGGCTACTGGCCCTCTCCGTGCGAGCTGGACAGTATCAACACCGACACCATCAAGGCCTGCGACGGCCTAGACGGCCTCCTCGACGGTGTGGTCAGCCGCACCGATCTCTGCAAGCTGCACCACAACGCGTCAGCCAGCATCGGCACCACCTACAACTGCTCGGCGTCCAACAATCGCGGCGTGCCCTCGCCCGCCGCGCAAGGAACCGTCACAGCGCAGGCGGTCAAGATCGCCGAGACCATCTGGGACGGCCACAAGGACTCCAAGGGAAGACAAGTCTACATCTCGACGCCCCTCTCGGCCAGCTTCGCCGACGCAGCGACGACGTTCAATCCCGCAACGGGGAAATACGAGGCCGTAGCGGGTGGCATCGGCCTGCAGTACGTGAACCTCTTTCTGAAAGAAATCCGGTCTAGCACACTCTCCTTGCAGGGCGTGACGTATGACACGCTCCGACGGTGGATCCTAGACGGGATGCGCAAGTTTGGCGACACGCTGCAGACCAACTGGCCTGATCTCGAGGACTTCCGCGTCGGCGGCGGGAAGATCATCCATTGGCATGGGGAGGCCGATAACGGAATCCCCGCGGCGAGTTCGTTGCTGTATCACGATGCGGTCAGGAAGACCATGTATCCCGGCTTGGGATACAACGAGAGCTATGCGAGGTTGAACGAGTGGTACAGGCTATTTATGGTGCCTGGTGCCGGGCACTGCGGCCCGAATGCCCAGCAGGCAAACGGGCCCTTTCCGCAGGACGTGTTGGGGAGCGTCATCAACTGGGTTGAAAAGGGTGTGAATCCGACCAGATTGAACGCGACCGTGCAAGCAGGCCTAGCGAGGGGGGAACAGCAGAGGTTGTGCAGCTGGCCGCTACGGCCGCTGTGGAAGGATGGGGCGTTGGATTGTGTGTACCACCAGGAGTCGGTCGATTCTTGGCTTCCGAAGCTAGATTCAATTCCAGTGCCGGTGTATTGAGGTCCTCGGGAATTGGTAGATGGAAGCACTCTAAAAAGTAGTTATGAGACCAAAAGAAAATATTCTGTCATTGAAATCCTCACCTCCCTTCCCCTCACCTCCCTTCCCTTCACCAGCCTAACGGGCATATAACCCCTCATCTGCAGTGTAATTACCATGCTGGAGCACTTCCGCCACCTTCCATTCACCTCTTCGGCCGCCCGCTCCCATACTCATCGCCGCTCTTCTCTCCCCATCCCCTCGGCCCCCTCAACCCCGGAAACCAACTCCTCCACGCCCAGCATGGCGGACGCAAATCGCGATGAGTTGAAAAAGAAATTGGTATGAGCCCATCAGCAGGTTTTACACTACTCCTTGGTACCCAAGTTGCAGATGGACGCTTGGAAGAGCTTAAAAATGCCCGACAGCTTCTTCGATTCGGCCGAACGCCCCATGTTCTACGAATTTTCATCAGCGACCACAGTGACCAAATTATATTGCAAGAGCTCTGCGCAGGTGGTGTTTTACGCGTTCGGCGACCCACACCAGTTATGGCAAGCAAACGGCGATTGGCAAATTGAACTTCCGGATGGTATATGTGTAACAACATTTCGGCGTTATTCAGGAGTCGCTAGAGCTACCTGAGAAGATCTCTGAGAAGATGTCTGAGAAAATGGAATGATGCCTTTCAATATACACAGTTATCTTGCAAATCGCAGTTTGTTCCACCCAGAACTCTATAGCCGTAATGGATTTCGTTGCCTCAGCGATCCTGTCATTCGTGAAGATCCAAGGCGGTGGGAAGGGTTGAGCCACAGTGCGCAGAGGGTGAGTGTATGTATCGATACGAATTTCTTGGTTCTTAATGGACATGAACCCCTCTACCATCTACAGAGGCACTAGGTCCCAATGATGTAAAAGGATGTTTTGAGAGAAGGGATTACGAAATATTCCACGTCTGCCTAGAGTCCCTAGTCCACGCCAGCCTTCTGGGCACATCATCAAGCCTGGATTCACCTCAAGCGTATCTCACATAGTCCTGAACCTCGACACATCCGAAATGAAGTTAGTCTATCGCCAGAGAGTACATTCACCCGAAATATGGTAAACCCGTTGTCTGAGTGGTGTGTTGGTGTTCGAATTGTCGATTAGGGTCAGGGTGATTATGATTGTGATAGTGTGACTGTGTGTCCTCCCGCCATGACGCTATCTGAATGCCTCGCCTGGTGCTGGCCGCGTATCTACGCTCTTGCTCCAGACCTGTATGGGAAGCCCCTGTAGGAGATAGTACCGTGGGGAATGTATCTTCTTTACATTGCCCCGTTTCGTCGGTCCCTGTACAGTCTCCCCACACACTTGTCCCGCTTACGCTTGGCGGGTAGGTAGTTATATCCTCTAATAATAACATAAAGCTATTCTCCTACCCGTTCCGAAAGTACTATATTAAAGTCTTTAATACTAGAGATTACCCTACATGTATTATGACTTCAGAAGCCTTACTATGGTCAAGTCTACCTCCTATACCTAAAAGTTTCATCATATCTTTACTGTTACGTGGTAAAATGTAAATAGCTTAGATAGGTTAGTCCGTTGTGCGTAGTCCCTGCGCTCAATTGAGCACAGGGGGTGCACTGCCATATAATGGCAGTGCACCCGCCAGACTGATTGCCAACGGGCCATCCTTTACAATTTGTTACATTACCATACAATATGTCATGTCAGTGTTTAGTGAAGGACTACCCAAAATGATGCTCACAAAAGCGGCCCATTCCAGACCGTAGCGTTAGGTATCCTAACTATCCTTATTCTTATTATAGGGTCTGAATAGGCCTGGAAGGCCCTGTGGAGGTGTGAAACGAAGTCTCTGTAGATAACAGTAGATAAAATCTGTTCAGGATTTTCTTCGTTGAAGAAGAGTACAAAGAGGTAACGGAGGGTGTTATCTTCTAGAACCATTAAACGGAACTTGAAAATAGGGATAGCATGATGGTATGGTTGTTGTTATAGGGCTTGATTTGAGTGTATTATCTGCTGTTGAAAAGTAACCATCTAAGAGGGTTGAGCCCTCCTTTTATCTTTTTCCTTCTGGTACGTACTACATATCTCCTACTATTGTGGAATAAAATGGAGCCTATTTAGTCTTTGAAAAGGTGTTCCAGGGACGATTATGCTCTGAAAGGTCCTTAGTCATAAGTGGCTGTTTACGTCTAGAGTACACGAAAGTGTCTAAAGTAGGTGACAGTTTCTAGCTATTACGTAATAAACTATGGTAACAAAGACAACTAAAAGAGTCCCTTGATGAGCACGTGAGTTCTTCTTCGCGTTGCTAGCCCGAGCCAAGATGAAGGCTGACGACACTTATCGTGAAGCTCTCCCAAGTAGCCATTCAAGTCATCGAGCCGATAAAGCTGGTAATAAAAACTAAAGATAACTCACAAGTGATCAAACAAGAACGCAAGATGACGACCCTCACGTAAATACTGGCAATTGTGCTGTATTTCGTAAAGTAGAGTAAATCAGGTGAAGAAGGCCCAGGTGGGCGCTAGGGCCATGCCAAAGGTGGTCCCTTACTTACTACAGGACGTGATTCACTGCCTTCTCCATCCTCTTATATATCTACTTATCTACTTATCTAATCCATCGATACTGTACCCGTATCAAGCAGTCTGCTTGCTTCCATACTATAACCCCAATCGCAAAATGTATGCAAATGAGAGAGCATGCACCTACCGCCAAGCCCTTCCACCCATCAAGACAGTAGCGAACTTGTGTCGGTGACAGTGATCTAGCTACCTAATCAGGGGCCAGCGATATGCACATAGTCGTAGGAAGCATTTCAACTGTTGGGCTATGTCGGTTTAGGGTTAAGATACAATTTGCATTTTTCTAGGAATTCTTATCAAGATTGGTGATAGTATTGCGAGACTGGATACTCGGCAGCTCTCACTTGGCTCTGCCGACGTTCTCCGCAGCTGTCGGCATTCGCTACTGCATGCGATCTACTCTACCAGGGCGGCATGCCACGGATCCCCTCACCCAGTCAGATCCGGTAGATGAACCCCTCACCCTAGCGCAGTTGCCCCAATGACAACTATGAATCAAGACAGCACACTAATTGCCATCAGTTCCATGTGTCGCCTCGCGTTACACCGAGTAGAAAAGGCAGCTTCCCCCACCACCCAGCGTCACATCCTTCATAGCACAGAGCACCGCAGCCGACACGATGGCCACCGCAGTCCAGATCACGGCCGGCCTCGCAATCGCAGCATTTCTATCGTACCTCGGCCTGATTTTCCCTAGTGTAAGCAACCCACATCACATCCCAAGTCCCTACCTAACCTTAGGTAACCAATCCCCCCCTCCCCCCTGCCCTAGCTCCGCCAAAAATGGCGTCTCCACGCCCACCGCGCATCCCTCCCCCCCGGGCCACGCACACCCAAAACGAACCTAACCAAACCCTGGCTCTGGTTCCACGCGCTCCACCGCGAGTTCGGCGACGTCGTCTACCTGCAATCCGGCGCGGCCCCGACCATCATCCTGGGCTCGGCGCAGGCGGCGTGGGACCTGCTAGAGAAGCGCGGGGCCATCTACTCATCGCGGCCGCGCTTCGTCGTGGGCGGTGAGCTGCTGTCGGGCGGGCTGCGCGGGCTGATGGCACCGTACGGCGCGTACTGGCGCCGGTGGCGGCGGCTGCTGCACGCCGGCTTCATGGCACGGCGGAGCGAGACGTACCGGCCGGTACAGCGCGCCGAGAGCGCCGTGTTGATGGGGGAGTTGCTGCGAGAGCCCGAGGGGTTTCGTAGGCATGTGGAGCGGTATGCGGCTGCGGTTGTTGTGACGGTGACGTACGGCCGGAGGGTGCAGGATGTGCGGACAGATGAGGTGGTGACGAGGAATAATGAGTCGGTGGGGAGATTGGTTTCGGTCAAGTGAGTGATGCCGGTGCGGGAGTGGGAGCGGGAGCGGGAGCGGGAGTGGGACGCGTGTGCTGATGGCGTGCGACAGCATCCCCGGCAGGTTTGCGGCGGAGCGGTATCCGGCGCTCAGGTACGTCCCGAGCGTGTTTGCGCCGTGGAAGGCCCAGGTGCTCAGGCAGCGGCGGGAGGACATCAAGCTGTACACGGAGCTGGCGGGCGAGGTGCGGGAGAAGATGGCGCGGGGCGTGGCGCGCGACTGCTTTGCGAAGCACGTCATACAGGAGCAGGCCGCCCTGGGCATGACGGACCTGGAGGTTGCCTACACCGCTGGGTCGCCGTTCAGTGCTGGCGTCGAGACGGCAAGTACCGTACCGTACCCCTCGCCCTCTGGCCGGGATAGTATCCGCGCCCTGGCGAAGACGAACTGAACTGACCCGGGTCCAGTCGGCCGGCTCGATTTCCAGCTTCTTCCTCGCATGCGCCAAGTTCGGCCCGCAGTTCGTACCCCACGCGCAGGCCGAGCTCGACAGGGTGGTGGGACCCGGGCGCCTCCCGACATTCGACGACCTCCCGGCGCTCCCGTATGTGAGGGCCATTGCGTCCGAGACGCTGCGGTGGCGGCCCATCGCCGTGCTCGGGGGGACGCCGCACGCCAGCACGGCCGACGACGTGTACAAGGGCATGTTCATCCCCAAGGGCAGCACCATCATCGCGCCGCTGTGGAGCAGTAGGTTCTGCCCACGTCATGAGCAACTGCTACTGCTAACGCGTGCCAAGTCCACCTGAACGAAACCGACTTCCCCGAGCCCCACGAGTTCAGACCGGAACGCTTCACCGAGGACCGCGAGTACCCCGGCACGTCTGGCCACAGCGCGTTCGGCTGGGGCCGGCGCATCTGTCCGGGCATGCACCTCGCGCAGGCGTCGGTGGATCTCAACATTGCGCGCATCCTGTGGGCTTTTGATGTGGGCGCGGCGAAGGATGGGGAAGGGAGAGACATTGAGGTCGACATGTAAGTCTGACGAGCTATGAGTTTGTCTCTTGGTAGTATATTTCTACCATGAAAATCAGCTTACCACTGTCAGCTTCGCATTCTCGGACGGCTTCAACTCGAGCCCCCTTCCGTTTCCCTGCTCCATCACGCCCCGCTCGCCCGAGCATGCCGCGGTTGTGGAGCGGGAGTATCAAGAGGCTTTGGAGGAGCTTAGTGCTGTGCCTACGAGCTGATAGCAGCCATGGTAAGGTTAGAGATACCTTAGGTAGTAGTATGCCGTGTTCCTAGTGGTCTCATGCCTTGCTCGCACGGTATCAGCAGAGTTGGGGACAGAATCATTGATTTCAAGTCATCGCGAAAATCAAACACGTCAACATGACAACCAGAAACCTACCAAAGATTCCAACTCCTAACTCTGCCACCGAGTCACTGCTCTCGAAAGATATCCACATCCGCCGCTACCAAATTGCCTTGTTGACCGGGGGTCGAATCCCTCCAGTCGCTTCGGCATTTGAACGCCAACTCTGGAAGCATGTCCACCGTAGCACTGCAAGTCTGTTAGCGCGGGACTTTGGCAAGCTGTAGCGGACCCTCCGATTTGAATACTTGTTGTTCCCCTGTTTGCACCGCCTTGCTTGTATTTCCACTTTATCATTAGAGCGGTGCAAAGTGACGATCGTTACGGTGCCTTGTTACGCGCTCTGTCATAAACATGTGGCCTAGCTAGGGACCTACATAGGCATCTATCCTGAGGAGTCCTATTCCTTCCTTGGATGTCAAATTAAACCCCTGTCACGGCCAGGTAGGTGGAAGAGAGACAAAGCTGCAGTTACCTATCCATAATTGTGGAAAAACAAGCTAAGGAAAAGAGAAGAAGAAGGACAAGTGGTTACCATATCCCAGTGCCTTTATAGGGGTCTTTAGATAGCTCAGACCACTTGCCTACTTTCCAGTGAATGGTTATTACCGTGGTCGAGGGTATTCACGTGATGGCTGGTGGGTGCCAGCCGTCACAACCTCCTTAATCTTCTACTTACTTGATATCTCTTGTCCATACCTCCTTACGTTAAACTGTATTATATTACTCGACCGAGATCTAGATGGCAGATACGGCTGGCTTTGACCCCAACCGGTGGCTACAGGGCGACAAGTCGACTGCGTTGGAGCGCTATTTTATGCCGGTAAGTGGTTATATTCTGGGCGGTCGATAAGTGGACTAACAGGTGAGGCAGTGGGGACATGAGTAGAATTCGTGTCCCGGCCAGAACATTGCGAGGATCGAGATGTCAAAGGTGGCGGCGACGCTCGTGAGGGCCTGCAATATCCGCCAGGTCGACCCGAAGCAGGACTGGAGGTGGAAGGCCTACTTTACCCTATCTCCGCACTCGTGGACATGCTATATCGAGAAGCACAGCTCTGGGGAGGATGCGAGGGCGTTAGTAGCTCGAGTTTCCCATCCCAAACATTGAACTTGCTATACCTTGGCAAATTTCCTACGCCCTGAGGGCTGGACCACCCTTATACATACCCTATGTGATTGCGACAGAACTTGAATCCATTGTATCCGCATCTTTCTGAACTCGCCTCAACCCATCGCCCGCCTCCCCCCTAAACCGCCTCCCCCTCCTCCGGGACGAGGAAATCCACCACGTCCTCAAACTCGTCCCGGAACTGCAGCCTCTCCCTCCACCGCAGGGGAATCGCCTCGACACCGTCCCGCGCCCCGAGCAGCCCGCCGGCGATCGCCGCGTTGGTATCTGTATCGGCCCCGATGCGGACCACGTCGACGAGCACCTCCTCCAGCGGGCGCGCATCAAACAGCGCCGCGACCGCCACGACCAAACTCTCCAAAACATACCCGGCAGCCTTGAACGGCAGCACCTTGGGTCCGTTGGCCGCGTCCCTGGGCCCGCGGGCCGCGAGATCCCGCACGGTAACCAGCGTCCTGCCCGCCTCGAGCGCGGCCCCGACCCTCTGCCTGACCAACGCCCCCCCCTCGCCGCCCCGTCCCCTCCACACCCTCCCACCGCATCCCTTCCCGCCTCCCATGCCGCCTGGGCCCCACCTCCCCCGACCAACACACCCACCATGACGCAGTACGCGACACACGCCGTTGTGCACAGCGGATCGTCATGCGTGACAGCCGAGATGCCCACGGCCTGCGGCACCACGCCCTCGCCGCCAAACAGCCCCGTCGGCACGCACCGCATCAAGCTCCCATTCCCGGCCCGGCCCTCGCCCGCCCCGCCCTTCCCGCCCGCCTTGAACCGCCGGATACCCGTGGCAGTCGCCCCGCCCACGTCGCGCGGGGGAATGCCACGCTCGCGGCCGGGCCACCGACCGTCGTACCAATCGACCATGTTCCGCGCCGCCTCGACAACCACATCGGGCACCTTGGGACGGGCGGGGTCGCGCCGCGCGGCCTCGGCGGCGCGGTAGGCGAGCAGCACGGCGCGCGTCAGGTCCGTGTCGTCGGTGGCGTGGCCGGGCGGCCAGTCAAAGGGCCCGCCGCCGACAATGTCGCGCACGCCGGCCGGGTGGGATTGCTGGATCTCGGCCCACGACTGGAACTCGACCGTGGCGCCGAGGGAGTCGCCTGCGTGCACCCCGAGGAGGGCGCCGAGCGTGCGGGATCGGCGGCTTGGTTGCGACATTTTTGGACTCGGGGTCTCTCTTTTTTTTTTTTGCGGTAGATATATGGAGAGATGATGTTGATGTTTTGGGGTGGGGGGTTTGGTGTTGGGGACAGGTGCGGCTGACAGGGAGGGGGGGGTGGAGGGAGAGCGCTGTTTGCTGCCTAAGTCCACCTACCTACCTATTTATTCTTCAAAACAAATCTAGCTCCAATGCCAATGCCAATGCCAATGCTAATGCCAATGCTTCTCATCCAATCAGATACATGCTTCCGCCGCAAGCAAATGTCAATGCAAATGTCAATGCAATCCGTCAGGCCAAATCTATGGTACATACAACACCAGTATGTCACGACCACGAAGCCCTCAGGCTCTGCTCCCCCTCCTCTACCTCGGTCAGCTTGAGCGCCTCGTGCACGTCTTCCACAAAATGGCTCTCCCCCCCCGCCAGCTCGACGATCCCGCTCAGGTGCATCTGCTCCCAAATCTCCGAGTCCTTGGCCGGCACCCGGCTGAAAAAGATGCGCACCCCGCGGTCGCGGTAGTTGCGCACAATCTCCTCGAGCACCTGCGTCCCGCTCCCGTCCAGCGACGTGACGCCGTGGATGTCGAAAATGATGTTGCGGTTCGAGTCCTCCCTGCGCAGCCGCGGCAGCGCCGGGTGCGCCTGGCTCGTGCCGTACAGCTCCATGCGCCGCAGCCGCGTCTTGAGCTCGCCCGTGTTGGCAAACGTCAGCGGCTCGGGGATCTTGACGATCAGGCACCCCTCGATGAACTCGAGCCGGTCCGGGTTGGCCTCGGCGTTCTCGAACCGGTTAGTCCCCGGAATGCGCCCGAGGATCTGGATACGCGGCCGGGTCGAGTGTCGGATCACCTGCAGCAGCGAGAGCCCGACGCCGATGGCCATGCCGAGCGTGAGCGAGTAGAATATCGTTGCGAGCAGGATCGTCATCATCAGCCCTAGCTCCTGCCAGGCGTGGATGCGCAGGAAGAACGATATGTCGTGCGGACATTCCTCGATGAGCGACCAGGCAACGACGCTGATGAGCGACGACAGGACGGGTTTCTGCGCCGGGTTAGCAATGCCGGGGCGGGGACGCACCAGAGCGCGACGTACCGGGAGATAGTACAGGTAGGGAAGCAGGTACAGGATGCATATCAGCGTCAGCATGCTGAGAATGATGGAACTCATCGGACTCCTCCCGCCAGTTGACTTGTTGACCTTGCTCCTGCCGTAGCCGCCAAAAGCAGGCAAGGCCATGAAGCAGGCCCCGACCAGATTCGCAGCGCCCAGAGCCACCAGCTCGCGGTTGGGACTCAGCTGGATGCTCGAGAAGGCATCGCTCCCCCCAATGCTCTTGGCCGCCACCGACGACTCAAAGAAGCCGAGCAGGGCGATGATGAACGAGGTGCTCATGGCATCGCGGATGTAGGGCATGTGCGACGGCTGGAACGGCCAGCGAAAGGTAAACGTGTGGCCACTAGCCGCCTCGACCTTGCCGAGCACCTCCACGCCGGCCTTGTCCCACTCGAGCCAGTACGCCAGGAACGCCGACAGGACGACGACGATGAAGCGGTCGGGGATGTAGGCAACACCGGGATAGCGCGGCTGCAGCCGGCGCTTGACCTCGCGACACACCATGATGACGAGGAAGCTCGAGCCGGCCAGCGCACACGTCAGCCCGTGCACCTGATCCAGATTGCCAAAAATGAAGCGCAGCTTGTCCATGCTGCTCCCGTGGCCGACGCCGGGACTCTGCTCGATGACGCGGTTCAGCCCCAGCTCGGGGAGGAGCTGGTCGACGGCGATGACGACGCCAATGGCGCTGATAAACCCCCGGAGGAAGGGCCGCGAGAGAACGCCGTCCAGGAAGCCGAGGCGGGCAATGCCGGCGGCAAAGACCATTGCGCCGGCCATGCCCGTGATGATACCACAGATAGTAGCCTGCAGAACGGCATCGTCGTCGTCGCCGCGACCCAGATCGACGCTTGCCTTGATGACGGTACCCACAAGGAGGGACCCGGCGGCCTCCGGGCCGACGACCATGGACGGACAGCTACCGAGGAGGGCGTAGACCAGGGGGTTGAAGACAAAGGCGTAGAGCCCGTTGATGGCGGGGACGTGGGCGAGGTTGCTGGCGAGAGACAGAGCCATGGGGATGTACATGCCGGCCACGGTCAGGGCGGCGATGAAGTCGCCCTTGAAGAAGGACCAATTGTACTCGGGCGCCCACACCAAAACCGGCAAGTAATACGACAAGTACCTGCAGCCATCAGCACTCTCTCACTCTCTCCAACACACAAGCCCCCCCCCCCCCCCCCTCCCAAAAAAAAAAAAAAAAAAAAAAACTCACATCAGTGTCGACGCCTTGACGCCGTGGCGCTGGGCCAGCACGCTCGAGGTGCTCATCTTCTTGCTCTTCATCCTGGATGCCCACTGCCTCTTCCAGCTCTTGGACCGGTTGCGGGCCTCGGCGACGAAGATGCCATCGATAGCAGGCGCGGTCCCGTCCGAGTACTCGGACCCCGCGTACGGATGCGAGCCCAGGCTCTCCGAGGGGCTCATGGGGCGCGGCGAGAAGGTGCCGTGGTTGCAGGGCCCGTCGTGGACGCACTCGCGGTAATCGACCACGGCCTCGCCCAGCAGCGCGGTCGACTCGGTCGGCGGCGCGCTGGGGCCGGCGAGGGCCAGCCGCGGGATGTAGTGGTCGTCGCCGTCGTCGGCCGCGCCGGCATAGTGCGACGTGGGAGACAGCGGTGGGCTGTCGTGGCGGCCCCGGGCGGCATCGTCGAGGGAGCCGTAGGACGAGGCCGTATGGCTCTGGCGCAGGCCGCTCGGGTGCGCGGGCGCGTGGTCGTGCGAGACGGAGCCGGTCGCGGCCGTGCGGGAGGGGGGGCTTTGTCGAGACATTGCGGCGACGGGGGAGTATTGGATCAGTTGGGGGGGTTCGACGAGATCATCGGGGTGACTCGGAATCGGGTTGGGACACTCCTCGGGACGATGGAGATTGAACAAGTCGAGTCGTGTCAACCGTCAGCCACCAACCGAACCAGTCTCGGGCAGAGACAGAGCACGGCTGACGGCGGGTGGACGGCGGGTGGACGGCGACGGGTGGCAAGTGAAAAACAGCAAATACTCGGCGACTTGGCTGCACTTGGCTACACTTGGCTGCTCGGTCAGCTGCCGTTTCAAGTTTGGTCGGAATACGTAATTTCGTCGGGTTGGGAGTCTCGCAGATTGGACCGATGCAGGAGACGAGGAGACGAGGAGACGAGGCTGGGGGGGAATTGGTGGAGAGAATGATCAGGGCTTTCCACAAAGTTTGTTCACCTGAGCAGTAGGAGGCAGGTGCGCAGACGGAATTGGCGGCACTCGGGATGCTCGCCTGGTCAGTCCCTGCAGCAGGCCAAGGACGGGAGCGAATTGGCTGTTGGGGCCGGGGAAGACGGGTACACACGCCACTATCCGTAAGCCACAGAGTGGCAGCCGCTGGGGCAGCCTCTGGGGCAGCGCTAGAGCGCAGGGCAAACGGTCGCGCAACCCCGCCTCGCACGTGATATCGTGTCGAGGTTGGTGCTGAGCTTGGGGTGGGCGATGCGGGGTCCCATCTGCGGCGCGTCGGGTGTCGGCATCCTCTTTTGCCGCTCTGGATCTTGAGCTGCCTGTTACCTGCCTTAACTAGGTAGGAAGGTAGGCGCCAAGGCAAGGTAAGACGGTTCAAGGTTGGATTTCCTACCACCTCCGGCGGTGATTTCAGCTGTTGTAAAACTGGCGCCGTGGCATTTCCATCCCCATCTCCCGCACCAACTAAATATCCACGATACAAAGCATCACATCGCCATGCCCGACCCCAGTCCCGGCAGCGCTCTCCGCATGGAGACGCATGTGTTTGACCCGCGCAGGACCCCCCCACTCGAATGTGACATCTACGGTGCGGCCAATTACCCCAACGACACCCCTGTCTTCCTCTTCTTCCACTCGGGCGGCCTGATTTGCGGCAAGCGAGCAGTTGTCCCCCCTTAGCTGGTGCAGACATGCTACTTTCGCAAATGGTTCCTCATCAGCGCCAGCTACCGTTTGCTCCCCGCAGTCAATGGCCGAGATCTGCTCAACGACGCAACGGCAGCCTACGAATTCGCACGAACCCGGGTTGGAGGAAGCCATATACCACGGCGCGTCATTGTCGGGGGCGCAAGCGCTGGTCCGTCTTTCGTCTTCTGTCTCGCTAGCTCCCCATTCCCATACCGAAATCCCTCGGCTAATCTGCCGAGTATTTCTTCAGGCTTCTTCCTCGCCACCCTCATCGCATATCACCTCGAACCAAAGCCTCTTGCTTTGCTCTCCATCACCGGTATCCCCACATTCCACCACCCCTTTTTCAACTCGTACAAGCTGATCTACCACTCCTCCCTCGACCCGCCCGAGCTGGTCGCCCCCAACCCCGGGCCCATCCCCGAAGACGATATGCAGACCTTGATCTCGCCCTACTTCGTCGGCAAGAGCGTTGTGGAACCCCTCGATGCCTTCGCCCTCGCCAAGCTAGACTCCAGGGGCAAAAGAAAACACGGAAACGCCTGGCTCTGGCGCAGGCTGCACCACGTCAGCTCGTCCAGCCAACCCCCCGGAGTGCTCTACAACTACTACCTCAACAAGATTGTGTATCTTGACTTGGTCAGCGCTGTTGATCCGGGGTTCGACTGGGCTGCGAGTGAAGATGACGCCAACCTGGCAAGGACAAGCCAATGGCCCATGACCATTTTCATTCAGGGTGAACAAGACAAGGATATCAGTCCCAGCGTGTGTCGCGATGTCGCGGTCAGGCTTGGATCAAGGGCCGTGTACTGCGAGGCCAGGGACCAGGGGCATCTTTTCGAGAAGCAGCTTTTCCTTGACAACCCTCAACTCAACCGTGGCAAGACAAAAGGAATGAGTGCTTTGTTCAAGGCTATCAAGGCCTTAGACGAGGCTGTCGGGACCCCAAAAGAAAACAGGATTTTCATCAAGTAGATGAATTAGTACGATAGCGAATTCCCAGCGGTGCATCTGCTTTCTGCTCAACTTTTTCCAGGCAGCCAACACCATTCTCCAAAATCTCACCCCCAGCCTCTCTCGATGCGTTCACCAATCTACCAGCGCAAGAAGGTGACCGGTCTTGTACTCTACAGTCTGGCGCCAGGTACACCCCGCCCACCTTAACATATCGGCCAGGGCATAGTCCACCAAGACCCCTAATTTCGTCCACGGCTTTCTGCGTGTGTCAAGACCCTCGCCGTCATGTTCCACAGGAATGATGACAAGCTCGGCGTTCAGCGTCTGTTGACGTGTAGAGGTCACCGTATCTTGGCCAAGCTCGGTAATTCCGGTCCTACCAATGGAATCTTTCCAAAGTTTCATCCCAATTTTGCGCCCCATCATCAATGCCAGCACACCACACGCATGACACCGTGACATCCATTTTCACTCAACCCCCCGGCCTCGACCGTAACGTCCCGGGGGGCGCAGATCAGGGGAGTCAAATAGATCAATTGGAAGCGCAAGGGGGCATCAATTAGTGTGAAGCCTGGGTGAATTGCCCCTCGGACTGACGCAGGTTCAGCCGGCACTGCTCTCCTTGCAAGTGATGTCTTGCCACCACAGGCCACAAACAACATGGCCAAATCGAGCCCCCCCCCATCAACAACCCCCCTTGATAACCACTCTTCCCAAACCCAACATCCACATACGACCATACCTACTGGAAAACTCGGGATCCCGTCCGCTCTCCCATAGATAAGCCAGTGAGGGCCAGACTAGTAGTTGGGTCGGTGACGACCAGCGAATCCCTGGTGTTGTATGTCTTTTTGCCCGCATCCTCAACCTAAACCCTGCAGAGTTCGCATTTAACCGTGCATCTACAACCCACCGACCCCTAATCCAAACGCAGCCCCTAACAACTTGAAGGACCTCATCATCGCACTGGGTATCTCCTTAAACCTACAAACATTCGAACGCGACAGACTCCCATCAGCCCCCAAAAACATCCCCCAACCCCTCCCCCTCCTCGGGCGTGACGGCCAGCTCCAGCAGCTCATGCGCGAGCTCAGCCACCTCGGCGTCCAGCCTGACATCGAGGATGCCTTCGTCCTCGGCGAAATTGAGCCGCGCCAGCGTCAGCAGATACCTCTGGGCGCCGCCGTTGGACGCGGCCAGCTTGGTTGTCATGTCGACGACGTCGGCGGTGCGCCGGTCCGTGATGAGGGTGTGCAGCAGCACCAAGGCCTGGGCGATGACCTGGGCGAGCAGGGCGTGCGTGTTGTCGGGCTCGACAAGCTCCTCCTCCTTGTACTCGCGCAGTGGCGGGCTCCGCTGCGGGGGCGGGCTGTCGACGTCGTAGAGCCCGTCGATGGCCCAGCAGAGGACGGTGGTCAGGCGGGGGATGGCGACGGCGCTCTGGGCGATGTGGACGAGGCCGAAGGGGCTGGTGGCGATGTGGACGAGCGTCTTCATGACGGTGGCACGCACGAGCACCTCCTTGGCGGACCCCGGGGCGGCCCAGCGCGGCGACTCGGACAGGTACGAGGACACGCGGTCGATGATGCCGCCGGCGACGAAGGTGGGCCTGTGGGTCTCGGTGCGGCTCTTGTCACAGTACGTGGTCGACGAGATGGGGTTGGGGATGGGCCCGATGCTGCTGGGGAGCACCGAGGTCCAGAGCAGCGAGAGCATGCCGAGCCAGTCCAGCTCGGGGTGCTTGGGCGACAGCATTACCATGACGAACTCGAGCTCGACCGTCTTCCAAAACTGGACTTGGGGAGCGAGGCCGGGTAGGAGGGGCAGCTCGGCGTCCTCGGATGGCGGCACCATGCAGCCCAGGGCCGCGAGGTACATGAGCGACAAGGCTTGTGTCACGTCGATGTTTTGGTAGAGCTGCCGGACCATGCCGTCCGGGTGCTGGGAGATGTCTCCGTCTACACTGTTGAACCGCGGCAGGGCTACGAGGCGGCACGTGGTGGTGCAGACGGGGATGAGCGACGCCATGATGTGCGGCGCCACCACGACGGTGTTGAGCTGCAGCACGTACGAGACCAGGGCTGCCAGGTAGTAGATGGGGGCGTGGTACTTGTCCACCAGGCATTGCTGCCACATGTCGAGCATGAGATCAGCAAAGTCAACGAGAAGCCGCAGCGGCTCTTTGGGGCTGCCCATGTGGGGCAGCTTTTGGAATATGATGGACGAAAAGGTCTGGGAGGGGTCGGAGGGGAAGACAAAGTGCGAGAAGAGATCGAATGTCAGCGGCTGGCCATGGAGCGGGCTGTGGTCCAGAGCAAGCCTCAAAAACTGTAGCGAGCATGTCAGCAAGGGCGCAAGTCACACATGGATGGGACGGAAGAAACCCACGTCGTATGGCAAGACGTCGGAGGCCGGGCGCGATGGCACAGGCTCGGCGGCGGTGGGGACATGGTCGCCGTCTCCCGAGTGCGTCTCCAAGGCGAGGGTGGGACTGTCGAATGCGGGACGCTTCCTCTTCCCTTTGGTCGGCGTGCGGTCCGACAGGGGTGCTCCGGCCGGGCCGGCGTCCTTGCGCTTCTGGGTCTTGCTGGGGCTCCCGGTGACCTCGTTGCCGTCGAAGCCGTCGGCGATGCCCCACGACTTGTTCTTCTTGGGGGTAGTGGGCCCGTCCTTCCTCCTGCTCTTGACGCGGCCCAGCTCCTCTCTAAGGTCCTGGCGTGCAAACTGCAGCTCGGTGGTAGCGGTGCGCTCGGCAGCCATGGCGGCCTCGACCATGCGCTCCTGCTTGGCGGTCTGCTCGGCATTCTGCTTCCTCAGACGCGAGACCTCGGCGTCGTGGGTGGCCTTGGCCTTGTCGAACTTGGACCGCATGATGGCTGCCTCGCCCTTGGCCGAGGTCAGCTCGGTCTCGAGGTTGGACAGGCGGGCCTGGAGGGCGGCGATGATCTCATGTTGCTTGCCACCGGCATGCAGGGCCTGGGACGACTGGGCGAGGTAGGGCCGCGAGATGGGCAGCGGGGGGCGCACGAACTGCGACTGCGACGGCGGCGGGGGCGGGCGGGCCTGGGGGAGGGGCCGGGAAGGATAGTGCTGCGAGGGGAGCGGGGGCGGGAGCGGGCGGGAGGAAGTTGAGGTCGAGGTCGGGTATTGCGGGCGCGGGGGGTAGACGGGCTGCTGCACGGGTCGCTGTACGGGTAAGGGCACAGGGCGTGGGATGGGCGCGTGGTATTGGTGGGCTAGGTTGGCGGTGCGGTGGTGCTCGGTAGGGCGGAGGGGTTGGTGGATGAGCTCGTCAATGACGACGGTATCGTCGAGGTCGTCGTCCTCGAGGCCATATTCGTAGGCGTCGAAGGGTTGTTGGGGTTGCTGCTGGTGCTGCTGGTGCTGCTGGTGCTGCTGGTGCTGCTGGTGCTGCGGGGGTTGCGAGTGCTGCGGCTGCACCTTCAGGGCCTGCGTCGCCTGGATCGCATTGTTTTCGAGTTCCTGCAGGACCGTGTCGTTGAGGTCATCGAAGCCATCGTCAGAAAATTCATCCATGGTCGCCGACAGTTGCGTCCGCCGCCAAGCATGTGAATGCCATCGGGAAGGCTAATGCCCCAATTATGCTGTTGCTGGTCTTCAATTCGCACATCAGCCAAACACAACACTCGGTCGAAGTCTGTGCTTTGGCGCTGCGGCCGACCCACCTCAATCGCGCCCCTCGACGCGACTCCCGTTCTCCTCCAAGGAGCTGCCGGACCAACACTTTGGCCGTTTCCGCCTATCGGGGTCTCGGCCACTGAGTGGCCCGACAAGAGCTTGTTTGCATGTGATTTTGGAGAACTCAGCCACGGAAGCAACAGGTCTAGCCACAGCCATGCGCAACATCCGTCAACGCATCATCGCGTCCCCGCGACTGTAATCCGTAATCATACTCATCAGGTGATCAAGAAGCGACTAGCGTATGAACAGCTGTCGACGACCTTGTTTTGTTTTCCCTTTCCCTTGTATTGAATTGCGGCTGGTGCAGCTGTTCGTGGCTGCCCCACTTGCTGCCCCAGGCCATATCGCAGCCTAAGCCACGATTGACGTAGGACGGGATCGAAATTTCAAGCCCAGCTGCGGTCCCCAATTCCAACAATTCCCCGACCGACCCAAGCTTGGAGACTGCCACCATTGCGCTCTATCTGCATCAACATCCGCAACCTCGGGCAGCCCTTCATCCCAACGCATCGCACTCCACAGTATCCATCTCGGCATCGCCGCCGTCGCCGCTACCCCACAGTGTTTCGCCCATTTTGCAGGGCATTTACTCTACTCGACTGCAACGCCCGACGCAGAACAGCGAGCATCTCGAACCTCGACCGAATCGACAGCATCGCTTGTCCGCGTCCACTCCGAGCTTGCCGGCCGCAAAACCTGACCCCCGGCTCTAATTTGCACCACCGCACCGTACCTCGACAGACCCCCAACCCGCCATCGATCCCAGATCGCAGATCCCAGATCTCATATATCCCCCGGTCCGTCTCCTCTGGCGCGTCTCGAATCTCGACCGACACTCGCACCCGCCGCCTCGCCGCCACCATGACGGGCAGGTCGCGCCGCGGGGTCAAGTTCCCCCACAAACAAGCCAACAACCCGTCCACCGATGGCCGCCGCTCTAGCTTCAGCGAGGTCAGTGAAGACGGTTCCCCGAGCAAGCCTAGGTCGCCTGCCCTCGATGTCGCACCACAGGTACGTACACTCTCCGCCTCCCTCCCCCCGTCCCGCCGCCTGCCACCCCAAGCTAACCTTTCTCTCCAGAAACCCGGCACCGCCGCCGAGCAGCGCCAGTCCGAGTACGAGAAGAAAAAGGCCAACTTCATAACCCGCACCTTCTGGACCTTCGTCATGATTGGCGGCTTCTTCGCTGCCCTCTTCATGGGCCACGTCTACATCCTTGCCATCATCACCGCCATCCAGATCGTCTCCTTCAAGGAGGTCATTGCCATTGCCAGCGTGCCCAGCCGCGCCCGCGACCTCCAGTCTACTAAGAGCCTCAACTGGTACTGGCTAGCCACCACCATGTACTTCCTCTACGGCGAGAGCGTCATCTACTACTTCAAGCACATTGTCCTGGTCGACAAGGTGCTGCTGCCGTTGGCTACTCACCACCGTTTCATTAGCTTTATTCTCTACATCTTTGGTGCGCCTCCCGAGTCCCCCCCGGCACAGGCACAGCCAACTAACCCGTTACAGGCTTCGTTTTCTTTGTCGGCTCCCTCAAGCCCGGGCATCTCAAGTTCCAGTTTGCCCAGTTTGGCTGGACACACATCGCCCTCTTCCTCATCGTCGTCCAGGCACACTTCATCATGAACAATGTCTTTGAGGGCATGATCTGGTTCTTCCTGCCCGCCGCTCTCGTCATCACCAACGACATTTGGGCCTACATATGCGGCATCACCTTTGGCCGCACCCAGCTGATCAAGCTGTCTCCCAAGAAGACGGTCGAGGGCTTTGTCGGCGCCTGGGTCATGACGGCCATCTTTGGCGTCCTGCTCACCAACATTCTGCTGCGGTCCAAGTACTTCATCTGCCCCGTCAACGACCTGGGCGCCACCATCTTCACCGGCCTCACGTGCGACCTCAACCCCGTCTTCATCCCCCAGACCTACACCACCCCGCAGCTCTTCTTCCTGCCGCCCAACACTACCTTCAGCATCACCATGGCGCCCCTGCAGTTCCACACCTTCTTCTGGGCCACCTTTGCCTCGCTGATTGCCCCTTTTGGCGGCTTCTTTGCATCGGGGTTGAAGCGGACATTCAAGATCAAGGACTTTGGTGACTCGATCCCGGGGCACGGCGGCATTACCGACCGCATGGATTGCCAATTCATCATGGGCTTCTTTGCTTACGTCTACTACCACACCTTCATCGCCGTGCGCTCGACGACGGTCGGTGCCGTCATGGAGACGGCCATCACCGAGTTGACGATAGATGACCAGATAGAGCTAATCAAGGGGATGCTCAAATACCTGTCCAACCAGGATGCTATCACCGACGAGGTACGTCACCCCCGTGTCACGGGAGGATCACATGTGCTAACATGAAACCAGCAACTTGCGTGCCTAGGGGATATCTAGATGATATGCGTGTTCAAGCCCGCAGTCCATTATTGTCCCCGTATTGCCTTCCCCATGGGGCCTGTTGACCCACGTGGCTTCCTGTTGGCTTACCTGAGCCGGTGAGCCATGGTGAGGCATCTTCATTTTGGCATTGGTTTTTTTTGTTTTTGTTTTGTGTCTAGGATTATAAAAGTATTTTTGGCGGGTGGCTGGGAGTAGGCGTTATGGGAATGCTCTGACCGCGGTTCTTCCCATCTTCGCGGGCGGTAATATCATGAAGCGGATTGTGTCAGCAGGGGTCATTCCACATGGCCGGTGGTGGGAGCGGATTGGAACTCAAAGTGCATATTGCATCAGCGTATAGGGGCTTGGTGTAGAATACCCCGAGAACATCGTATCATCTCTCTGCTTGTGTTGGTGATTTGGGCGAGGACGAAGTATCATGACCAGTCACGGATATCATGGGCTTTGGTAGGTTAAGGAGGCGATATGATATGGGTTTAGGCGTATCGGGTATTGTCCCGTGGGGGGATGAAGCCTTGAGGGCAGCGAGTGATTTCAGCTCGAACGCTATAAGCGCAGCTCGATGTGATAGGGTAGCGAGGACCTTGATGTTGTAACTCTTGGACGGCATCAGTGCTACTGCTCCGCTTCACAAAGTTCAGTTGAAGGTCGGCCGCCTTGTGTCGTCTTGTCGATCCTGCGGGAACAGTACTCATTCATTATAGGTTCTGAAGACGGGAGCAAATTGTAAAGTCAACGATCCGGTGGAATTTATGGGTGATGTGACAGATAGAAAAGTACAAGCTCCCGACTACAAACATTGATAGAAAGGTCATGGTGGTTTTTTTTTTTTTTTGGGGTGTTGAGGCCAGAATGAGCGAGGGGGCCGAGGGAGATGGTGTGCTGGGCTTGGGGGAGGTTGCTGGGGTGCTGAGAGGTCGGGAGCTTGGTGAGGCGGGGGCTGGGAATATTTGCGAGTATTGGGATGGGTTGGGAGACGGGTTGTGAATTTGTGAGTGCCGGTTGATGAGTTGGAGTTGGTGTGCTTGTGGGATATGAAAGCCATGGTATGAAATGGAGCGCTCATGAAATGTCACGGCAATTGCAGAGGAGTTGGTAAGTTTGTTTGATTGCCATGATAGTAACGCTACATGTACATCATGTCCAGGGACATGTAGTGTAGGTCATGATAATGAAGGTGAAAGTAAAGGCATTAGGAAAATATGAGCCTGACTTCAGAGGCATCGGTTCGAGCGGTAGGACCGTGGCTACCATGACAGAGAAGTTTCTTTGTTAAGATGATGGCCTTGGAGTAGATGATGGCCTTGAAGTTTGAGATGGCGGCTTGAAAAAGGAGTGGTGCCCAGGGCCCAATAGCCTCCACTTCATTCTACTCGCCGTGGTAGAGTAGCACTGTCGTGGGCCGAGTGTAGATGGGAGATTAGCTGCCCATATCAAACACGCAGCGCTGGGTACGCTATCGCAGGGATAATCTTACGTCCCATCAGCCCTGGCCTGGAATGGCCCAAGTTAGTCCAAAGCACGCTCGATGTATTCACACCCAAGCCCCATGGTTCCAACAATAGGGCATCCAATCTGGTAGTGTTTGGTTTCCCACCCAGGCTGCCCCTTGGCAGAGATCTAAGGGACCCGTGCTATCGGAACTGGCCAAGTCACAGGGTAACCGAGCCTTTCGCCGAGTTCCCCGACGGTAAGTGGAAGCAGGAGAACAAGCGAAATGGAGATATATATACGGTCATCACCCGGCCGAGGATATGGCACTTTTTTTCTCGATAACCTTGTTGATCATCCCATCCCGGCACATCAGCATGGCGCCTCTCAGTCGGGTGTTTGTATCCCTCCTCGCCGCCGCGGGCGTGCTTGCCAGCCCGGTCGAGGCGGCCAACTCGCCGGACGCTCTTGGTGCCCACGGAGGGCCCGGGGCAGCAACACCACCACCATGAACCATCGTCTCCAGCTGCGCGGCGTCACCCAGGACCGGACGGTCCGCGAGGTCATGAACACGCTTGCTAGCATTTTTTGCTATCAATATGTGTGGTGACCCCAATTTCATCGTGATCCCGTCTGACAAGGAGCCCTGCTCTCGCCGACATACTGATTCTCAAAATGTCGATATCCTACTACTCATAGTAGACACCCTCTCAATGTCATCGCCGTGGTGAGCAATCAACCTAAGGGGGTTTAGTTTTGTGTTGATTTCTGTGAATAGCAGTTAGATGTTGGCGTCGGATGGATATCTCCCCTTTTCAGTTGACGTTTCAGGGACCGTCAGAAGTGCATTCGAAGGGCTTAGTCAATACCTGATGCTCCTTGGCAGGGCTTGAGGCTAGACAAGGGGGAGATGCGATACTTCTTAGTCGGACTCGATGGTGTTCTGGCTGGAGGCTATAATTTCCTTTTATGAGAATAGCTATCCAGGTTGAATAAATGCGCTGCTGTCACAAGGAACTAGCAGCTGATTTGGCGCCCCTGGCCTGACAGACGCCACGGGGCCATTCCGCGCGGCATTCCGCGAGGCCAAGAACGCAGGCGGTACGGCTGAACTGCGCCAAAGCGCTTCGACAAGTTTGGCAGCAAATCACATCGCGTCTAGAACTACGCCTCAAACCAATATCTCATACAGCGGCGCTGATAGCGGTCTCCTAGCTTGATTCGGCAACGGCGCCCCTGAGTCGAGGGACAAAGACTCAAGTACAAGTACGTCCACAGCCAGCATCTCGACTTTTTGCAACAAAACTTCGCACAAAATAATTAGCTCTCACCAATTTGGACATCACCTTCACCATGCACCCCTCCCTCTTCCTAACCCTAACCATCGCCGCGACGCCGCTGCTCGCAACATACCCTCGCGCGGCTCTCGGCCCCCGCGCCGAGGAAAAGACGACGCTCAACGACATTGATACGCTGTGCAGCATCAACTTCGGCGGCGACCCGCACACCATCATCTGCCTGAAGGACGGCACCTCAACCACCTTCACAACGCGCACGTCGTCGTACCTGCGCAACAACGACGACAGCATGTGCTGTGAGGCCGACAACACGTGCATGTTGTCGAATCACACGGTCGTCGGGCCGCGCGCGGCCTGCTACGATCCCAAGTACGTGTTTCTCTCTTTTGCTGGGGATGTGGGGGAGGTGTGGGTGGGAGGCTGACAGAGACAAGGACGAAACGCGCCACGATCGCCCAGGACGGCGGGCCGTGCGAGTTGAATGCTGCGGGTGACGGGTGCAAGTGGACGGGGACGAACCGGGGCGAGTCGGGCGTGTTCTCGACCAAAGGTGTGACCAAGGTCACAGCTGTGGTAGACGGGAAGGCGGTGCTGGGCGGCACGGGCGGCGCGGGCGGAGGTGGGAGCTCAGGCACGAGTGGTGTTGCTGGTGTAAATTCGAGGAGCGGTTGGGTCTGGGCTATGGGGGGAGCGGGAGTTTGGGCTGTCATGTTGGCCTGAGACTAAACCGGGAATATTCAATGGCATACATGACACTAGATTCCTTCGCATCGCGCAACCTTGCCCTGCATTCGCCCCCCCATAACTATAACTATAACCCCTTTCCAGATGTCAGCCCTGCATTGTTTTGACAAGGTTCTCCTGACTCCTGAAAAGTCAGAATGCAGCCCGAAGCGTGCTTCTGTGCACTTCAATAGTTCATGAGTTGTCACCTTGCCTCCTCGCACAAAATTCACGTAGATGGATGTCCAGAACTTCCACTCGCCTCCATAGCCTCTGCCTATAATAAATCTTTCCTCTCCAGCTCCTCTCCTGTGATGACTGGGGATAGTTATCGGTTGTCCCCTTGTCAACCTCGGGATCCTCAAGCAGATACGTACAAATAGTCTAGGAATTCAACCATTCTGTCGAATACTGGCCTGGCATCGTCTCTGATATTGCCGTTGCATGCATCAATGCCGTTCGTCCGGTCTTGTCCTTGGTGTCAATGTGAGTTTGGACCGTCTTCAGAACACGAAGAACGAAGCCCAGGCGTTGATTGATCACCGCCCATGTCAAGGCCGTCCGCCCCTGGGCACATCTAACATCTAGCTGAGAATTACCAGCGAGATATTCGACTCGTTCACAAAGCCATCCCTCTCTTCTTCAAATGTAATTACCATCAACGCTGGCAGTCCTTGGTTATTCTGCGCATCTGTCTGAACCTGGCCGCTCTCGACGAGATAGCGAACGACGTCAAGATTCCCCCATCGAGCAGCCATCATCAATATCGTCTCCTTATCAGGGTTAGTGATTTGAAGGTCGAGTTAGTGCTTCTCAACCAAACGGATGACGGTAGCGACTTTCAACTTTGAAGGCCTCCATTTTTCCAACCCATATCGCAGCATCCATTTCCCAATCATTCCTTCGCGGTAACTGGCTAGTAGGTTGATTGCAAGACCGTCATCCGAACCTATTGCTGGAGACAATTCCTTCAATCTGTCGACTTGGCCACTCATAGAAATATGGTCCATAGCTGCTTTTCGCCCAGCCTTCGCCGCAAACCATAGTAGGGAACACCACGCCTCAGATTCGTCACTGCCTGAGGAAGCCGTGACAAGCCACTTGGCCACATTCTCTTGCTCGTCTTTCGGGAGAGGGTTTTCGGCTTGTCTTGTTTGACTCTGCCTCTGCGGTAGTCCCTGATAGGATTGTGTCGAATATCTGTAGTAGCTCTTCAACCTGATCCTCAACCCCGCTTAGCGTACCCGGACGTTCTAGACACGCCTGAATGACGTTTAGTAACCTCGTCACCATGCGCACGCTACCGTCTAACTCGGCCTTTAAGAAATTGGTAGGCACCTGTCAAAAACGCTTACGGGGCGTTCACCGTCCCGTAACCCGCGCTGTGAGTTCGGACCCCAGTCCCAGGCAACGACCAAATCATATGGCCACCAAGTTCCTTGCGAAACCGACGACGATGTGAAACGCGTTGGGAGGCGGAGGCCTAGATGGATCCGTACGACGCTGAAGTGATCTCGGTGAACCCTAACCACAAGCGCCTGTTGTCCTTCAGTATTGCCCGTGGCCA
Organism: Lasiosphaeris hirsuta; assembly: GCA_030549175.1. Classification (NCBI taxonomy): domain Eukaryota; kingdom Fungi; phylum Ascomycota; class Sordariomycetes; order Sordariales; family Lasiosphaeriaceae; genus Lasiosphaeris; species Lasiosphaeris hirsuta. The sequence continues at coordinate 8,840,634 of JAUKUA010000001.1, forward strand.
CGGAAGGGACTCACAGCCTGGATGGGCTGGCTCCATCAGCTTGACGAAATCATCACTGTCCACGAAGCCTGTTAATGACCTCAAATTAGTGTTCGGGAGCTGTCCCATCTCTCCTGATTAAAAAGGCGCCCCTTGCCGCGGACGCAATGAGCGTAGAACTTGGCGAGGGGCTCGATGTAGGCTGCAAACGCTGAGTTCAAGGTGTCGGGCAGCTCCCAGACGGTGTCAATGTATAATCCCGAACAGCCGTATTCTTGAGGCGGAACATCCGTAACGCTGAGGACGGAATAGCGACTGTCGCAAATGGCAACAATCTCCTGTTCCGGCCTCGCATGTCCTGAATCACCTCGACAAGGACCACTACCACCACCACCACCTCCTCCCCGGGCAGACATCGGCCCCTGAAGAAGGTGGATAGGGCTCCCGGTGACTGATTCAGTGCAAATCGGAGCAGCATGCAAAGATGACAACCCTGAATCGTCAAAGCTTCGAGCTGCTGGAAGCTCTTGGAATGGAAAACAACCCCGGAATCACGGTTTTTATCTCCCCTGTGGCCGCCCCGCTATTGGTCCAGGGGTTTAAATGGCGCTCGGCTGGCATCGTAATGGCACCCGAGATCGCTGCAGGGCCAGCCGCAAGACAGAGCATGCGCCGCAGAGCGAGTGATATTTAGTCTCTATGTGAGAAGGCAGCGACTGAATATTATCTCCTTAATTACAAACACAAAGCAGGAAAAGGGGGGGGGGGCTTGGGCTAGATCCTCAGGTGATGGTTTGGTCTTTTAAGGTGGCAAGGTAGGTAGCTGGGTTGGAGGGCTGAGCTGCAAGCCATCTATCTCACTTGGCCCCTTTTCACTGCAGTGTCACATATTATGCAAGCCACCGGGACCGGGAAGCGGCTGAACAGCGAAAGGCTGCTCACCGATTGGAACAGCCATATTCCATGCCCTGAGAATAGAGGAGGTGGTAGGTAGCGAATCAGGAGATCTTCAGCCCGTGGTTAGGAGATGTGCAACCGCTCCTCCGTATCAGGGGGTGCAGGGGGCCACATACTGCTGTCGGTTCTAGATCTACAGTTAAATCAATCCGATGATGTCGTGTTAATAGTAACAGATCTGTAATTATACCGACAACTATTATCACTGTATTATAAGTCTTTGAAAGTTTGAACCCTCTTGAATGGCTCGGCAGAGTGCCCTTCCTCATCATACTCCCAGTACAACACTGGATTACGCAGCGTGGCGTCTCCATGCTCAAAGACAAACCTGATAATGTAGTACTCGGCAGGGTACTCGGGAAGCCTCCCACGCGTGACACAGTCGTCGTGATCCAAGTACCAGAAGAAGGCATCGGCATCATACGGCACAAGCTTGAATGTATCCGCATCATCGCCCATGAAGCTAACCCAACCCTCCCCCCTTGCATCCTTGTCCTGGCGGATCTCAATCATAAAGTTTCCCAGCGCGTTGTAGTACCGCCCGACGTACTCGCTTATCGGCCGCGTGGGCTCGCGCACCTTGCGACCGTCCTCGAGCTCTCTCATGACTCTTCCCTGCCGGGACGCGGCGGCCGCGTATCCCTTCTTAGCAAGGCGTGTATACGCTTCGGCATCGATTTCGGTCCCGAACATGGTATCAAGAACGGCACCGACAATCAGCATGCCGGCCTCGTTGAGACCACCCGAGTTCGCCAGGGCGACGACTGCACTTTGGGTTTCGGGGATCAGGACGGTGAATGAAGTGTAGCCCTGGATGATGCCTTGGTGGTAAAGCGCTAGGTGGCAGGGGGGCTTCGCTCCCACGACGGGTTTCCACGGCTGCGGGCCGTCGAGGCCAAAGGTCGATGGGAGCTGGGCTCGTGTCCAACCGAGTGCGTAGCTGTGTTCTCGTAGGGAGGAGAACGGGAGGCTGATCATGGCATTCCATATGGCGGCGAGCTGTTTCAGGGGATTGTTGGGGATCCGTTCAGTATGCCGGCCATGTTGAGTGCCGTGCTTTGGAAGCTGCGAAGTGCTGGCATCCAGCAGTGCACGGTAGAATATCAGGAGGTCTGATACCGATGTTCGGACACCTCCTGCGGCGGAGAAGAGCCCATCCTGGCGCACCAGCGGCATGTCGAGTTCATATGCACTTCGGTTTTGGAGAGCGGCGTAGGGCTTTGCGATGTTCGCCACTATGGACGGGACGCGCGTGTCAAATGTTCGAGACATACCCAGCGGCTCCATGATCTTGTGTCTGAGAAAGTCCCCATAGCTCATGCCTGAAACCTTCTCAATGATCTGGCCCAGCAGTTCGTAGGCGTAGTTGTTGTAGATGAAGGCGGTGCGAATCGGTCGGACGGTTGGGAACGAGTTGAACACCTTGACAAAGTCGGATCGAGGAAACGCCACCTTGCCATTTGACAGCATCCAATATCCATCTGGCCCTGGGATTCCCGTGCGGTGGCTCAGGATGTCGGCGACGGTGGCGTTGAAGGCCGAGTCTTTCTCATCTCGCTGGTATCCCGGAAGATGCTCGCGGACTGGTGTGTCCCAGCCAAGGAGCCCGTCTTCCACGAGGGTCCCGGCCAAGGCAGAAGAAAAGGCTTTGGATAAAGATGCAACGACGTAGATGGTATCCTTGTCGGGAGGAACCTGTGCGGCAACGTCTTGATAGCCAAAGTTTTCAAAGCGGGCCACCTCGCCATGATACAAGACGCCGAGAGAAAGGCCTGGGATGCCAGAAATGTTGCATATCAGTCCAATTAGTGGGATAATAGCGGTCAGATTCCTGCCAGTAGTCAGTCCAGGTCTTTTAGGCCAAGAAAGATGATTCGAGCTTGCATCGTGACGCGTGGATGCTCAGTGGACGACTGCAAGCCAATCTCAATCCGTGGTTCCTGATATGCGGTGCAGCCCGCTTTCTAAAATGGCTGACTGGTGGCGGACCTTTCAATGAAAATGCCCTGTCATTTATGCACGGTCAGAATGTCGGAAACGTGGTTGGGGACGATCTGCATTTGCATCGACGAAACAGGGCTGTGGGATGGATGGCTGGTCCCGTTGCCCGGTGTGAATGGCGCAGAGGAAATGAATCTGGGAGAGGTGAAGTCGGTTTGGGGGGGGAGGGGGGGGGGGGGAAGGGGGGGCAGTTGGCGCTACTTATACACAGCATTTTTTTTTTTTTTACCGACCATGATAATAGAGGCTTTACTATTACAGTGTATACATGCATATTCTACTCGATGTGCTCTTCTCTGCTCAGAGAGCCTCATCACGCGCGCCTGGACGTTCGTTCCCATCGCACATGCCCAAAAACACCTGCCATCCTATCAGTCCCTTCAAGCTAAGATCGACACAGCACTCGCTCTCGGGTTCACCTTCGGCACTCCCCCAACGGCTCCGAAGAAGCTGGAGCTTGCTATAAAGATAGTTCAACGCGCCCCAATTATCGAGATGCCGGAGCATCTCGCCGGCCAGCATGCGGAATATGGCACAGTACGCACTGTCCAGGGCGCCGACGATCCAACCATGATAGATGCTGGCCATCTCCCCCGCCAGGAATAAACGGCCCATTGCCGCCGGCCGCTGCAGGTTTCCAAAGTAGGAAGCAAACTGCCCGGGCGCCAGCAGCGCAAAGTGGCCGTTTGTTAGACGGTCGCGGTTCCAGTCGTGCACGTAGTACTCGACGACCATTCCGCGCAATTCTTCCTCCGGGCACTCGTGCATGACAGCTAGGTCTTGCATGACGGCATCAAAGATTGCGACCTGTGAGGTGGCCTCGGAGCTCACCGACAGGCCTCCGAGGCGGGCTGCATCCTGGCCCCAGTTGTAACAGGCGTACAGAACACCTGGCTGTCCCTCTGGCGTGTTGAGTGCATGGGACGGGTACACGACGATGCGAGTAGGGCGGTCCGTCATGCCCGTCCCTCCTCTGGTGATTCTATTGTCCTCGGCCCACCAGCGACGCCGGAACTTGATGCCCAGCTTCACAACGTTGTCGTAGTGCAGCGTTCGGATTGCTTCGCGATGCATATCTGTCAAACCAGCGTCGCCGAGATCCATAAATCCAAGACAAGGTGCTGTCGTTGTGGTGATGACGTGTGTGTAGTCCTTGGTGATGGGCTTTACAGTCTGCCCTCGCCGCATCGTCACCACCATCTTGTCCCTCGCTTCGTTACGAGAGATGCCAGTTACCATGTGCTTGTACAGAGGCTTCTTTTTGAGCCTCTTCACGACACCCTCCGCTACAAGGTCGGATCCTCCATTTAAGATCCACCAAGCATTCTCTCTGTCCCTTGTTATTATTGGACGGGTATCGTACCCGGGAGGCGACGGGGCAGGGTACTGAAACTCGAGCGAGAGCAGAACCCATGAAACAAAGGACGCGTCAAAATGACCGGTCCCCCTATACTCCCCATTAGTCATGAGAAGCTCCTCAAAAAAAAAAAAAAAAATAAAAAGCCTAAGTATTTTCGAGTATGTATTCAGGGGCTATAATTCTTACGCAGTCATCGTTTCACACCAAGACACCACCTTCAAGGGTCCGAGACTAACAGCACGTCAGGAATCCCTTTCAGCTTTATTCTCAGGTACCCTGCTTTTATACATACGCATGTTCTTGGTATTCGTTCTGGAGCTCCTGAACCATGTACATTTTGAGAGAGATGGCCCTGGAGTCGAGCTCCATTAACTCCTGCCAGCCACTCTCAAAGTCATACACAAGTCGCGTCTTCCAGTAGTCAAAAATCCGTTTCAGGATTTCTTTGAAGCAAGTGCAGACGGATCTAAGCCACAAACGCCATGGTATAAGTATCAAAGAGCTCAGCGAGGGAAAAGAGTATAACTGACGTGCGATTAACTATTCCCCCAATCTCACCACGCGCATTGAATGGGCCGTCCGCATGGACCCCTGGACCGCATCCGTCCCCGTCCCTATCCCCGCCCACTTTCACCAAGATGTTATTGAAAAACATGGGGTTGTTCGGGCCCGAAAAGTGGTATGGTATCAAGCATCCAAGCTTAGGATCTGCACTCATGTCCTTTTCTATCTCCAAAAGCTTGAGAAGCTTAAAGGTCCTCGACATGATGGGGATATCGGGGAAAAGCATGGCACCCACTTCGAAGTAGTCGCCATCATCTTGAGAAAATCGATGTGTCTGCACGCGCCCGCCAGGTCTGTGTGAAGCCTCGACAACTTCATGCTTCAAGTCAAGATCCTGCAGAATCAGAGATGTGTAAAGACCCGCCATCCCGGCCCCAATGACGCCAATGTCGAACTCGACGGGCTGGGGAAGGCAGGACTTTATGATCTCGTCAAAGTTCAGGTCCCCTAAGCCGGGAGGGGGGTATTCTGGGTTCAAGTCAAAGTCGTTTGGGAGTCCTGGAATACCTGGTATCAAACCCGCAAAGTCTGTCGATTTACGCAGTTTCGCGCATGCCATTTCTACTTGGAATTTGGTGGTGCGCTTGGCGATTTTGGCACGCAAGGCCGATAGCTGGGAGACATCCATCAGAGAGCAGAGGGAGGCAGTGAAATCAAGATTACCAAGGTGATCTCAGGTTTGAGTTCAGCAAAGGTGTGGTTGATATGGACAGACATTAGGTGCAGCACACAACAATACCGTGGCAGTCGAGAGAACATGCGTTGGTGTGGAACTTTTTTTTTAGTATTTATATGGGAATTTTGCTACTTTGGATTTAGAACCCGACACGCTCAAATTTCGAACTCCATCATGACGATTCTCACTCTCACTGACTCAAAAGACAGCTTCCTGTCATGAATCCTCAATATTCAGATGGGGCGAGAACAGGGCCGCGAGGCGTCGCTGCCCAGTGGCTGCGTAGCGCCTCTTCCAGGTATGAAATGTATAAAACACCGGGTATAGCGTTGCCTCACGGCATTCTTCTTTTCTTTTTCATCATGTACATACGAATAGGTAATGGAATGCATGACCCCTCCAAAAATTACCGCACTTTTGATATCTCCTGAGCCAAACAAAGTCCTACTAAATCTTGACAGATATCCGCGGAGCCTCTTTTTGTTGAGAATTGCATGTTGGAGAGCATTATTGGCTCTTGGCAGGACGCTTGTAAGGTCGCAAAAGTTGCCTGCCGGTTAAGGGGGATCGGCCAGTGAGACGAGAATTGCGCTGCAGGTAGCCAGAGAGCCTTGTGCCAAGTCACCCTGCAGTATGCCGCAAATCGCCCATGGCTTGAATCTTTTGGTTCAAAGTATCGGAGTGTTAGTCCCGCAAAGATATTAGTGGCTTCAACCAGCGACGCATGATTTCTCGTGTATACCGCATTTCCTCATGTGGAAAGCTGCTTGGAACCACGACCGCAGAATGGCTCTCAGCGGCACCGCCCGTCCATGGTGCTTGATCCGACGATGCTGCCAGGAGCTCAATTGCATGATCCCCAAAGTGTCACTTGACACCTATCATTCCAACCACAGGCTCCGGCTGAGATTCCACATATCGAATCGTGTGTTTTACGCACGGGATGAGTTCTCATCGGCTCTCATCGGCAGGCAACTTTCTCGGTCACTTCTTGTGAAAGTAGACTAACTAGTTAGTATTGGTCAAGTTTCACTCTCTGCCGCAGTGCCCCCAGTCGGGCGGCCCGAGACCTGCAAGCCGCATTATCATGTTACCCAATGGGAAAAGTGGAACTGTGAGCTTCACTTGCTTGGCATGTCGGCAAAGCGTCTTTCTATTTCCAGACACTGACGTTCCCGCAGGCCACTAATGCGGAGAAAGTTCTCATGTCCTTGGTGTTGCCCTACTCTAGTGGTGTCAACACTAGTAATCGCACCTCAATGCTCTCCCTAGGGCGGGTGTCCGACTTTGGCAGCTCTGTATGGCGGAATGCGGAATGCGGGGGTGTTCCTATTTGTTTTTTATTTTGGTTTTTTTTATTAGTGATATTTCAAACACAGCCCGGGGTACCGAGGTGTGCTGGGGAGACTCACGAACGAAGTCTTTTCCCACCGCTTGGGAGTCAAACACCACGAAAGCGCAGACTTCGTTTTTGGTCATCTTTGATAGGTAGTAGAACTGAAAACGCTCGCTGTACTTGACCAGGTAGTTACGGCGAACATAGTCGCTACTCACGTGCGCCGAATGTACGAGGTCTGAAGGCCTGACTGTTCGCGGGTCGCACATGGCCAGTGGATAGTCTTCGACGACATCTACAAGCGGACGCCAGATGCTTTCTCACAGGACCGAGTCAGCTCAGAACAGAACGAGCACAAGGGCTGACGCAGAAGGTCACGGTACTTTAAAACCCGAACGCGGTGCTTGTTGACGATTGTGTTTGCCTCAACCTCCCCAGTTTCACGCTTCAGCCATTCTAGAACCCCCAGGGGCGACTGATCTATGAGAAATTAGATTTGGTTCTGTTGGAAAGTGATTGCAACCTACCAATGTGAACTGTCATGGCAGGGGGCATCTTGTACGTTCCGCACAGCCCAGGGTGAAGAGGAACGTTCTTTTGCAATGCTCCCACACTCCGTAGCTATGATGGTGTTAGTATCGCAGATTGGATCTCGTCCGTGGATCCCTCCAACTACATTTGCCGGGTAGTCTCACTCTAAAGTCAAACATCTCGCATCGTTCCACCCTTTCTGGAAACATGTCATGGACGAGACTTTTTAAGTCTCCAATGTACTCCTCCTTGATTTCATCTTCATTCTGCCAGTTGATAGCCGGAAGAGGATGTTGACGAAACTCGAATCCACATGTATCAAGAGTGAAATCCTTGGTCTTCCCCCGTATGTCCAGAACAGACTGTAGCTGTGGTCGTTCGACAACTATGTTGGTCCTGCTGTCAATGAAGTTGTGATATGGCGTCTCCTCTTCATACAGCGGTAGAGGCCTGAGATAGGCAAATCGGGCAGTTTCATCCATCTTTCTCAATCGATCGCCACCGTCTGTTTTCAAAAGGCGTGTGGCGGCTCAATATGCAACAACGGAGCAGAATGATGCTTAGCCCGGGCAATACAGGTGCAGAAGAATCGCATCTTAGCCCGGCATAAGTTGACAGCCGGATTTACTTTCAAGAAAATGTGCCCCAAGACCTTGTGTGAAATGAACTCCATTTGCAGAAACTGTTACGTCCAGCCTCTTGGGCGACTCGGCCTCGATGCAGCTCAACATGCACAAAGACGCCCATGTTAGTTACTTGCTCCGATGAAAACCGGAAGATAGCCAGATACACCTGATGTCTATTGGTCAAAGGCATCAACTCTTTTTGGACTCGCTTGCATCCGGGGTAATAATGTTGTTTGACGTTATCGCACCAACACATGTGGTTCAGAATACGACAATAAAATACGTCAGGGGAATCCCATCGTGGTCCACTACATTGTTCATAAACTAATAGTAGCCCGCAGCTCTGTTGCCAGTTTTCAATACACCCAACCTCCCAATCCATCCCAACAGCAACACGAGACACATCGAGCAACTTCTTGGCCTCTACTCCATTCATCACATTCTCCTGTAAGCCTTGGTGATGGTCTCACTAGGATTATACGATGGCTAACATTGAACATGTTTAGAGGGAACATCAATAATTCTCTGCCTCACAATGGACGCCAATACCTCCAACTGGGTGACGGCCGTTGAAAAGGCTGTAGCAGACGACAAGCGGAGTGAGCTGTGGGGGGTGGGCGGAGAAAATGAGGGCGGTGCCGAGGCTGAGCAGGAACCAGTGGAGGAACCAGAGCCTAAGCCCGAGCCGAAGGAAGAAGAGGACAATGTCGCGTCCACTTTCACATGATGGCATGATTACAGAGACGAGCTGCTCTCCTCCGGCTCGAGTGTGAAAGAGAGATGCCAGCTTACAGATAATATCGCGCAGCATACTTTTTATTCGTTATTGAAGAGAAAATGACAGTACTATCTTGGCCCCCCCCCCCCCAAAATTGATGAGGCTCTTAGGGCAGCCCAACCCTCAAGAGGGTGTTGTCCCTACCCAACCCCCACACAGAGGCGCCTATGACATATCTGCCCGCTCGCCTGCGATGCCCGTGGCGCCATATGGCAAGCCGGGCTTGGCGACATGCGTGCAGGAGTGCAGTCTTAGTTCCGACGCTATTCCATGCAATATCGAACCATCCAGTAATGATAGACCTCAAAAGCCTAGGACCTGTTCGGGAAACATCTCGAGGGTGGCACGGTCCGAAGAACTTGCGCACCCGGGCAACAATAGAAACCAAGTCTCTACTGGGCCACGAAGATCATTGTCTCAAATTCTTTCGGTGTGCAATCAAGTACTGGCAGCCCGTGGCGCAAGATGAATGGCAGACATTGTCTCTTGCGTCAATCTGGACTCAGTTTGAATCATCGGGATCCATTCATTCGATTCTACCCGTATAGAATGAGGCTGAGCTCTAGTACGCCAAGATCATGGAATCTTCCGCATCTCGGTGAGTGGACGCCGTTGTGGTCAAACTAATCCCGCTTACCTTGGGAAGGTACTCTCAAAGGTTCTCGGCCCCTTGTTTTGTAGCACAATCTTGTCACAGTAACTTGACGTGTCAGAAGGAGACTCGCATCTAGAGGGCTTCGTTTTGCCACATCCCGCCTTCGCAGCAGCGAGCTGAAACGCGCTCCACAGCCCCAGGAAAAGGAGGATGGTGCGCCAGTTTCCCCTAATTGGGAATGATGAAAGCGGCGGCGGTAAATTCGGTCAGACGCAGGAATTGCCCAGATACTTTTATCTCAGCTTGTGGCTCGGATAAGCGTCAGTAAGAGCAGGTACTTTGTATATCGGCAACGGCACTTATGCGAGTGTTGCTGCCACAGAATCCTTCGGAATTCGGGTAATGATCCGAGTTACTCCGAGGTCGGATTCTATTGCTTCCCACCCTAGGGAGCCTAAGCACCTTGGTTTCCTATGGTGGTTGGTGAAATAAGATAGCTAGACCGTAAGCTCCGAATAGTTTTACCACCTCAAATAAATCTTACCCTTGAATTCTTCTTTCTTGACCACCTCACCACACTGGTCAATCTGCAACTCGCTTCACACCGAATCCCTGGCCTCCACGATGGACTTTGAGGTCCAAGATTTCACTGAGCTGCGGTGGGGGGAAGCGCTCGTTGCTCAAAGGAACCGGCTGCGAAAGCCTCGATATGAAGGGCTACTGCGATTACTAGACTACAACTCCTGTATAGCTTCCATGGAAGAGGAGAGCCAGCGCTACCGGAAACGGCGGATTGCACGACACATGCTGAGTCTTGCTCCAACGTTGAAACAACTGGACTCGTTTGTGGGGGCTCTCACAACGCTATCTAACGCCAACCCCGAGATCGCGGGGACCCTTTGGGGTTTAATTCAAATTGTCTCAGTGGTACGCTTATTTCTCTACAATGTCACCCTCTGGCTGTGCTCCAGCCTCAAGGTCGCTTTTCACAACTCCATCAACTGACAGCATCGGCGGAGGGCAGACGGCAAGCAAGTTCATAGGCGTTATGGAACGCATCACAACAATGATGAAACAGCTGACTCATGATCTGGCCTGTTTGCAAGGCTACATTGGCCTGTTTCCTGGCGAAGAGATCCTCCAAGGTTGCTTCAAGTGTGTCATTACACACTACGTTGGCTTCTGCATATCGGCTCTCAAATTCTTCAGGAAATGCCCGGGATGTATGTACAACATTAACCAAGAATATGAGATTGGATGAATTTTGCTTTGTGCGAACGCTGAATCGTGACAGACTCCGGCCTCGTCTGGGTTCTGTGGAACAAGCTCGACGTCAAGTTTCAGGAAGCCCAGTCTAACATCAAAGCCCATGTCAACTACTTTAAAAACGCCAAGCAGTTTCTTGTTGACCGCGAGTTGGTCACAGCTGCGAGGGGGTCCGAAGATAAGATAACGACCGAGGCGAATCGCAACTACCCTACGAAGCAGCTCTATGAGGTCCCGAACACCCAAAACCCACGCTTCTGTGGTCGCGATGCGGTACTGCGGAGCTTGCACGAGTTCCTAACCAGACATCCAGAGTCAGACCGCCACACAACAAAAGCGCGGGCACTCCAGAAATCTTGTGTTATACATGGGATGGGGGGTGTAGGGAAGACTCAAGTTGCGATTGAGTACACCTATCTGTATCGCTCCTCTTATGACTTCATCTTCTGGCTCTCGGCGGAGAATGAAACAGTGCTCCAGGCCAGTGCGGGGCGGGTTTTGAGCAGTTTGGGTCTCCAGTCGGCCAACAAGGGAAACGAGACAAGGTCGTCGGTGGGGAGTCTGCGGAAGTGGCTAGAGAACTCAGGTAAGTAGTATACCTTTTTATACAACTATAATATGGGTTCTAATCATGAGTTGCCATTTCCCCCCCCGCGAAAAGTGGCACGTTGGCTCCTCGTGTTTGACAATGTTGAAGATGGGGACACTATTGCGCCATGCATGCCTCGAACGAGCCACGGCGCAGTCTTGATCACATCACAACATGATAGACTCTCGGCAGCTTACGACATTCAACTTGAGCCACTTCACCCTGATGAGGGCTCAAAGTTTCTTCTCAAACACCTCAAGACAGACGCCTCGGACCGTGACAACCTTGAGGACGCAAGAAAAATATCAGCTCAGCTGGGAGGACTACCATTGGCCCTTGGGTATGTAGCAGGCTACATCTCAAACACCAAATGGTCGCTCCGAGAGTTCCTAAGGAACTCGGAGTTGAATCCACAAATGTTGGGTAGAATCTTTGCAATGCCACTCCAGGCAGCCACAGATCAGTATAAAAATACCTTGGAAAGTATTTGGGCGTTGTCCTCCCAGCGATTAAACCCAACTCAACGCAAGGTTATCGAGGTACTCTCCATGTTGAATCCTGATGGCACCCCTGAAGAGATGCTCCGATACGCAAACCACCACGAACCAAATTTAGCCTTTTTGAGTTCTGACACACTTGATTTTATCAGGTAGGCCGCCAATCCCTTCCTCCACTGGTCTGGATAAGTCAACTGACAAGATACCTGTCCTAGCTTCTCCGACATGATTGGCAAGCTTACAACTTGGCACCTGATTCGGCGGGAAAACGTTCAAGGGAAGGTTCTCCTACTGATTCATCGTTCTTTACAAAAGATTGTTCTTCATGGTTTGCAACAGAAACCGAGATTGCTACAAGAAACATTCGATATTGCCTTTCGTCTTGTGCGCAAATTTTATCCTCGGCAATCCCCAACTCATGATCCTCAGAATGAACAGTGGGGGGTCCAGAAATTGTTTCAGCCGCTGGTGCTCAGCCTGCAGTCCGTCTATAGTGCATCGCCAATGCGACTGGCTGCCCCGATGGGATTTGCAGAGCTCCTCTCGGATGCTGCCTACTACAACTACGAATCTGATACTCTGGCAGACGGCCGAAAGCTAACGGACACAGCGGAGGCCATCTGCGAAGGCTTTGTTGACTCTGACTCGTCCTATATTGTTAGGGCTAATGTCTACTCGCTCGCCGCTGTGATGCGATGGGGTCAGGGCATCACAACACGGGGGGACATTCTCCGTCGTTTTCTCCAAGCTCAAGCACTCCTCCAAAAGCACATCAACGAGCTGAGCCCAGACGAAGCGACCCCTGAGATCCTACGTCTATACGCCACGGGCTGGAACGACGTCGCCCACGTTTTCATCGAGCACGAGTTCTACGAGGATGCAATCCAGCTGCTCGAACTTTGCGCTGCCATCAAGCGCCGTCTAGGGGACGAATTTGGAGTTTGGGCAGTTAACCGCAATAAGGCACTCGCCCTGGCGTGGAGCGGGAGGTCTTCCGAGGCGTTGAAGCTGGTTCCCGACGAGGCCAATATCCTCCCTGAGTTATTGTTGCCACGCTGCGCCTCCTATTACGAGCGCTGCCGCTTTGCGTGGGCCAATATCCTGCTCATGACTGGGGGTTATCAGAGAGCATTGAGCCTGCTCGAGAAAAATCTTGAAAGGCGCAAGAATCTACATGGAGAGGCAGGACGGCTGACCCTCGACTCGCACTTCCTGCTTGGTGTCGTACATTGCAAAATGGGGAATCCACAGGAATCTATGTAAGCACACGCTCTACTAAACCACCTTGGATATTCCGAGTCTCCATCGGCACCAACAAAGCTTACTCTGTTGTAGAAAATACCTCACCGCCGCCCTCAATAAGGCCCTCAATAATCCTCGCAGTTGGTCCGACGAGGCTCGGACCCTCGCTAAACATCACCTCTCACTAGCTCTCAGGGACGTATCCCGCCACGGGGAAGCTCTGAAACATGAGCTACAGGTAAAATCGACTCGGAAACATCTCTGCCAAGACTACGGAATATCTCTACCTCAAACTGCCGCAAGCGGTGATGAGATTTACGACCACCTAGCTTCTTCGGAGATGGGCCGAACAACAGTTGGCAAGTTTCAAGTGTCAGGAAAGCTTCCCAAGCTTATGAGTTTGTGTAATGAGATTCAGGCGAGGATTGATGACTTAGGTGGAGGACCTGTTTCGGCACGTGTTATTCTGAGGGCATGTAAGGGCGGGGAAGTAGATGTGTTGGAGGGTGAGGTGGGGATTTAGGAGGTCGAAAGATGGTTCACAGAGGAGCGAAGTAGATGTGTCGTATCTAGTTTCTCAGCGCTACTACTATTCTAACAAGGTAAAATCTCGAGCGTCTCAACCTAAATTCAGCCCGAGCCGAGCTAACATTGCCACAACATCCGAGTCATCCTCCGTCGTCCGAACTTGTTCCCCTCCACCGGTGAACGGGGCATAAAGATCACAGGCCGACAAACTGCATACGAGATGAAGTCCCCGGGGGACCCTCCGCCCTGAACCCGCGGGCTGCATCCTGCTTGGGACGCCGCATCTACACAGCGGATGGCTAGGGTCATAGCCGCGGGAATCCCAAAAACTCAGAAACTTGGTGCAATCAGTGCACTTATAAAAAGGACGGACCGCGTTTCTATTTCGATTTCCAGCCAGTATTACATGTCTTTGAGTTGAACTGCTTCCGCATTGTAACAGGCTGTTGGTGCCGTTGGTGGAGGGGCAAGATTCGTTTTTCATTTCTTGTGTTTTCAACACTTGGAAGGTCTGCTGTCTGGTTTTGGTGAATTTCCGCCGTTTGTTTTGACCGGGAGGAAGGGAGGGGATTGTTACCTACGGCGCCTTATTCTCTATTACAGTTTTGAAGACGATGAGAGCGTTACCACTTTTGAACTGGGGCGTGCTTGGAGCAGAAACCTGAGTTCACTGATCTATCGGTTAGGTAGTCTGCGTTTAGATTGTGGGGGAACCAGCTTTTATACCGTTTCTGTCGAATGCCTGACCTTAATTATCCTGCAAAACTCCCCTCTTCATGGCGGCATCGGGAGGATCATAGTACTTTTCTGCAACCATGGGGGTACAATACGTAGTAATTGGTAAGATCGACGTCAATAAGCAACGGTATCGCAGCAGACAGCCGAGATTTATGTGACATTGCAGGCACATTGCAGGCAAACTGCAGACTAAGATATCTGACATCGCCAGTACATTTGGAGAGGTGGTTTGTTCGCCCTGCTTTTCCCAGTCCTTCCATAGGTATATGTTGTGAGCGTGTAACGATGCACCGTAGCGATCGTCACATTGCACCGTGGGACGTCCATATACCATGTTGAGCGCAGTCCGGCCAGCCTCGCGCTACCTCCCCCAGCCCTTTTCCTTGTTAGCCTCCGCCCTGACTCTCTACCCTGTCCACCCAATCCCAAAGCGTAGACTCTTCGTCGTGCAGGCAGGTTCCACACTCGAGAATCCGTTCAGCTTGGTCACCCAGACGTCTTTAGGCATTTGGAACCCCCAAGTCCATCAGGTTTCCAACATGATGTCATGTAACTATTCACATTCCAAAGTTCAGAATGAGTCAACCTCCGACGAAAGTATTAGCAAATGAGAGCGCTACTCCCAGATTTCTTTTGATCTGGGTTCATGGTTCGGTAGATCGGTGGCTTGGCGTCAAGTGGAAGTGGAAAATAACGACACTGAAACGTTGGATTCAGATATATTGATATCAGCTTTCGAGCCTATTAAAGAAACCCGCGATACTCTAACGGTGCACCGTCAGTTTTTCCTCCCAACCGATTGGAATGGTTACCCCCTATCGAGACGTTACCCTGCGGCGTCGGCATCCGAGAATCGCCAGACCCTGGCATCAGGGGGTTAGCGGCCAACGCAGGCTGCTAATAAGTCAGCCGCCAAAGTCGATGCAGCCAAATGTAGAATGCAGCCCCAGCCCGGCGAGGCTTAGGCGCCTGGACAACAAAACTAACCACCAAAGTCAAAAAGAGGCAATTCCTAGGCCGCCGGCGGTCGACGAAAGCTGATGAGCAAGCCGCCGAGGTCGGAGATATTGAATGTCTAACCGATGCCCTGCCAAGTTTCAGCGCCTGGATAATAGGAACTCGGCGAGATGGCTGGAAGCTTTACCCTTCATGAGGCAACGGACTCGGAAGACCACAGCCCTGACATCATGTAGTGGTACGTCTTTCTTCCTAAGCCATCATTCCGTCCGAAACGAGCTATGATGTGGCGAAAGAGGTCCTTGAGTCTATTGGCAAGGAAAAGCACATTCGTTCTAGGGTCCAGTGGCTATTTTATCGAGCTCGGGACGACCCAAAGACTCACCTCAAACCTTTATAATGCTGTCACCTTCGTCTCATATCCCCTCCTTTCTATCGGTCCGGCGGGGCACGACAGCGATTGCGATGGCATATGCACTTGGCACCGTACACGCAACCTATCCTTTTAATCAAGTCCGAGAGTATGGGTTTAACCCAAGATTAGAGAGAAGCCAAGGACACTGCCACTGTTTTCTCGCAGCTATGAGTTGTCAAACTAGCTAAAGTCAAGTGCTCCCTAGCAATTGTTATAGATATTGAGTGTACGATTTTAAAGCTAAGGCTGGTCTTAGTACTTAAGACTAGGTAGCTAGGTGGTGAACTGCCACTATTTGACTAGGACTCTACCATAATCCCACTCTCAATAAGTAATTCAATAACTTCCTCATGGCCTTTAGTCGCATACGATAATGGCGATTTCCCATCGTGATCCCGAGTTTCCAGATCAGCCCCTCTCTCGAGAAGTAGCTTCACAACTTCCACATGCCCCCGTATTACCGCCCACGTCAATGGCGAATAACCATGGTCATCCCGAGCTTCCAGATCAGCCCTTTATCGAGAATTAGCTCCACGACTTCCACATGTCCATTCCCTGCCGCCCTCATCAATGGAGACTTCCGATTGTCAGCCTGAGATTCTATGTCAGCCCCTCTATTGAGAAGCAGCTCCATAACTTCTACATGTCCATTCTCTGCCGCCCACATCAATGGCAACCCTCCAAAGTGATCCCGAGATTCCATATTAGCCCCTCCATTAAGAAGCAGCTTCATAATTTCCACATGTCCGTACTTTGGCGCCAATATCAATGGCGACTGCCCAGATTCTTCACCCCGAGCTTCCAGATCAGCCCCTGCATCAAGAAGTGGCTTAATCACTGCGTAATGCCCGTATAAAGTCGCCCACAGCAACGTAGTAAAAAGGTCGTTGGTAGACTTGGTGATGGATTTAGCAGCATGGCTTTTAAACAGATGGTCAATAAGTATACCGGGACTCTCGCACTGGTGTTCCATGGGATGGCCTTCACTGTATTCACAATTCCGAACAGGGCAACAGACGTGATGGCTAGATTCAACTGTGTGTAAAGAGAAAAGGTCAGTATCGCACCGCTCTTTTAATCTCCATTTCGGGGTATAAATACAAGGGAGATGGACGACTGAATTTACCATTGGGCGTTGGCGCTGGCTGCTTCGTGCTGCCACTCTTTATACCACCGCTAGCCGGCGTAGTTGCGTTTTTGTCGGCTGTGTCGTCGAAATCCGCCAGCGCTAGCTTTTCGATCCAACCGCACAACAAGCCTGACCCCGAGTCACCGGCAGACAGAGATGGAGCATGTTGATAAAATTTTTCGAAATGGACCGGCTGGTAGTCCTTCGCGGTAGCTGGGTTGCCGTCAAAGAGTAGAGGCGGCCACTCGAAGTCTGGGTCGTCATCGTCAAAGTCTTGCTCGAGGGAATCCGCCCTACCGCGTTCTTGGATGACCTGACGACTGTCAGATGATCCCCCGGCGGCCGCCACATCATCGTCTGCGTCTGAGTCTGGGAAGCTGAAGAGGGCAAGCCGTTCAAGGTGGTAGCGGAGATGCTTCTGCATATCCGTGACATCGTCCATCGATTTTGGGCACAGGAGGCAGCCTCTGTGCACAGTGAGGGATGGCCCCATGGCCGCTGAGACGAGCTCGGGCGAACACTGCTCGGGCTCGGCATCGGGGGTGGTTTCCTTGGAGGTGCTCGATGTATTTTTGGGAGGTGGGGAATTCTAAGGTACGGCGGTGGCAGTGCCACACGCTGCGGTGCTGGTTCTCGTGGCCGAGCCATTCTTGGTGGTTGCCGTACAGGCGGTTGGCGTCGGAGCATTCTTCGAAAGTGCATTGATACGGCTCGAGGTCGTGTGTGATGTGTGATCTGTGGTCATCTTCAGCCCACGTTAGAAAAGACGCCAAGTGTAGAACTTACTTCTACGCGTCCTTGGCCAGGTATCCTCCGGGGCAGATGACATGGCACTATGGACAGGTAATGAACTTGGGGTGATCGTCTCCCAGATGCGCGGGTGGAGAGGGCCATTCCAGTTTCGGCCCCTGCCGGCCGCTAAAAGCGGTCGGAACTCGGCTGCGGTGCGAAATCACGGACTGCATATCATAGTCGTAGGCGAGAGCTCCCTCGTCCTGCCTTGTCGCGCTTGTTGCTAGAGACGGCCCTAGAGTTGGACGTGGTGCTGATGGGGTCACCCTCGACGCTATTTGCGCCTGTGTCGCCGTAGGGACCACGTCCAGAGGTGTCCCCTTCCATTCAACACTAGTCGGCTGTTCGGTGCTGTGAGTTGTAGTGGTGGGACCGCCTCTGATTCTCGCAGCGTGTTCCTTCCAGTAGACAAAATGTTGTTTTCCGCGTGCGTTGGAAATCCCTATTCTCTTCACAAGAAAATTGGACGGTGAGGCGTAGTACTCAATGTCGTCAGCGTCATTGGGAGGACCGCCAACCTCCTCCGCCGAAGTACCGAGCTCTGCATAGGTGCCTGCCGGGGCCAAAGGCTCCTTGTCCCCTTCCGGCCGCTTGGGAGCCTCACTGAGGCTTCGCCGCTGAATGGACGACACGATCATAATCTCTGCATCTTCTCTTTCTTGCATGTACTGCTCACGCAGCTCTGGCGGGATGTGCTTGTACAATTCCCGAGTTGTTCTCCGCGGCCGGTTTCGAGGGTTCCGCATCTTGGTTGCCAGGCTGTACAAGGCATCGATTGTCTCGGTGATGCTGCGCTGCCGAAAGTCAATTTCATGAAACGAGTCGGAACTCGAAGGACGCTCGGAACTCGCTGAGGCAGTCTCTGCCGTGATAGGACCGTGGTCCCCATCGGCGCCTTGGCTCGACGAGGCCGAGCTGCTACTTGCATCCTCGTCATCGTACTCGCGTTCTAGCGGCTGTCGCTCGCCAGTAACGACTGATCCAAGTTCTTCGAGGTGGGTTGCCAAGCCGCCGAGCAAATCTTCCAGCCGAAGTCTCACTACTGTCGCATCACGGACTTTGTAGTCCAGCGAGGCATGGCCTTGCCGACGGAGACCGAGGCTTTGCGCCCAGAGAGCGAATCTTTCACTTTCGGTGACAAGGTATGTCCGAATTGCAGCCGATTCGTCATCTTTCGAGCCCACAAGCTTACGAAAGGCGTTGAATATCCGCGTCCCGTTGGAGAGGAGCGTCGTGGTCGGTACAAGTACGACTACTTCTGGTAGTATCTCGGGGTCCTTGTGGGCGACCTCGGCAGTTTGATCACTCTCACGTCGCTCGTCTTTCTCGGGGCTAGCTTCGCTGACATGTACCTCAAAGGCTGTTTGCGGACTGTTTCATTGGAATAGTTTTGTGATTCGTCGCTCTCAACTTGCTGCTGGGAAGAATGTAGACTGCCGCGTAGTAGTTCATTATCTTCGTCGGCATGGTCATGTGGCTCGTCGCTCTCAACTTGTTGCTTGGGAGAGGGAGAATTCGGACGGCTGCTACTCATGCTAATAAGCAAAAAGTGAGCAGAAAGGGTTCTGGACCATGACATACTACTCGCTCGACACCCATTGCTTAGCGCTCTCGTAGACTCTACGAACCCAACCCGGTCGGGCTCCAATCCCCGCCCCAGTCTTGGACGTTTCCGCGGCGTCATCTTCAATTGGTACCTTTCTCGAGAGAAGTGATAGGAGCTTGCGTGGCATGGTCTGAGAACCTAAAATGCGTTGGATTCTGTAGCACTTCAAGAAACGGCTTAAATTGACTGACTTGAGTGTGACTGTGAAGGAGTCCTTGGAGGAGGGAACGTCTTTGACCCGAATTCTGAGCGCAATTGCCGCTTGCGTGACGAATGCGGGCCGATATAGGCTCCGTTTCGGCCTATCATCATGATAAAATGCTTGTGGTGGGAGAGCGTATCTATAGGTTGGAGCCCCGAACTGAGACCTAGGTTCCTAGGTCACGAAGTGTGCCCAAGAGCCGTCGGTAAACGCCGGTCGTATGAGAGCCCACAGCCAAGAGCAACCCCAAAATCTCAAGATTTTAGTGGCCAGAACTTGGCCAATGTAAGGCAATTAAGGTTGCAAGCCTTATCAGGTATCAAGATGCCTTGACTATGCGGGGTCTTCCCACTCCCATCCTTTTCCAACCCAACGTACCCGTGCTCTATCCACATCGACTCAGAGAAGAGATCGGCCTGCCACGGCTACCGGAACATGTCCGGCTTCGAGGTCGCGGGGATAATGCTCGGGGCGATCCCGTTGGTCATATCCGCCCTCGAGCACTACAAGAGTGGAAAGAGCACGGCAAGCGCAATATTCCAGTGGCGCGGCCAGCTGGATACTCTAATCTTCCGCCTCAAACTCCTCGATACCTTTTTCTACCTAGAATCCTTGGAGCTGTTACGAGCCGCCAAAGTCCCAGAGGTAATTGATGGATATGATCTGACAAAAGACGAATGTGCCGCCATCCTCTTGTCCGCTAAGACGGGGAAGGAGATGCAGGAGTTCTTAGGCCCGCTACACGGAATTGCCTTGGAGATCATAGGGCGGTACGAGACTTGCCTCAAGAAGATTGTCGTCAAAATTCACCATATACGACGGCTTGACGGGGTATGTTTTCCCTCTGGTCCTCTGTTCCCATTCGCTGACCCCGATGGCGAGCACGTCCACCTAGGCAGCTAAAGATGATCTCCGCGCACTGCTTGATACAAATCCCCCGGCCGCCGGATGTTTTGCATTCAAAAAGAGGCTTAAATTCAGCCTCGAACGGGACAGCCTCAAGACCCTACTCGAGGATCTACGCGAGGACAGACTCTCCCTCAAGGAGATTACCAATACGCTCAAGTCTCAGAAGGGATTCACCGCCCGCAGCTCCTCCCACAATGTTGCCAAGATGGTGCGCCAGCTAGCTCAAGTGCAGAGCAAGGCCGTCTCCCTCTTCCCCGCCCTCTGTGGGGGATGCACTTGCCGATGCCAGGCAAAGCACAGAGTCATGACACGGCTTGAGAGGCGGCTTGAGGGGCGGCTTAAGGCGTCTTTGGCGAAGGATATAGCATTTCGCCTAGTATTGCCCCTCAACGGCCCGGACGCCATCCTACAGCAAGCCTGGGTGAGCGTCTCTTCGACTGCAGATACCGACCAGTGAGTTTCTTACCCGGAGAGCTGTTGGTGATTTGTGCTTTAGTCGCTGACAAACTGACAGAAAACTCTGCCGGAAGAGCCTGCCTTGCAGCTCACTACCGTCAGATTTATCCTCCCTGAAACTCATCTGCAGGCCCAACAGGAGGTTAAGGACCTATGTCACCTTGCCAGAGAGGCATGAGGCAAGGGGGAATTGCTCTGGCTCGAGCTCGCTGCCAACGCCCTGACGGTAGCTACTACCAGAGAACTAGCGAAAGCCGAGATGACGACGGCGGTTGACGACATCTCAGTCGCAACCACTTTACAAGAACTTCTGGCTCGTGACCCGGAGCAAGTAAACGACTGGCTGACTCCCAAACGGCGAATCCTGCTGCTCGCCGTAGACATCGCCTCATCGATCCTCCAGATCCAACGGAGCCACTGGCTCAGGTCTCCCTGGAGCAGCCAGACCATCAAGATTGCCGTGACGCAGATGAGCCAGCCGATATTAAGCGCCTTTATCGAGCAGGATCTCGACGGGCTCAAGGGCAAAGTCTCCATAGCTGCCAACAACCTGGAGCCCCAGACAGCCATCCTCGAGCTCTCCATTCTTCTCCTCGAAGTCTGGCACCGCAAATCGGTCGAGGCGTGGGCGTCAAAGGCCAACATTGACCTTAGTACATTAGGAACGGACAGCCGGAGGCTTGCCGCGGAGCGCTGGCTATGACAAAGCCAAAACAGGCTACCCGTGCAGTACCTCGAAGCCATTGAGGGGTGTTTGGGCATCTGTTCGGGGAGGCTCTGATACTGGGACGATGAGCAATTCCAGCAACACTATTGTGAGAACATCATCATGCCGCTGTTGGAGAGTTGCAAAACCTGGTGAAGTGCAAGACGCCGTGGCTGGTCGCCGTTTGTGGGGGGGAGGGAGGTTAATTTATACGAGTACAATATCGATGGATTAGACTAGTAGATAAGTAGATAGATAAGAGGATGGATGGGCAAGTGAACGGCTTCCTCATGGCCCCAGCGCCCCCACCTGGGCCTACATCTTGCGCCTGGCCAGGATCCATTCCCCTAACCTCCTCCTCTTCTACGACACCCAATTTACTCTACTTCACGGAATACAGCACAATTGCCAGTATTTACGTGATTTGAGTCGGGGTCGCCAGATAACCCTATTATTAATGTCACTTATTACTTAAAGTAGACCCAATTTATACGAGATGTTCAACTTGTTATGACACTATTCAGATGGAGGCTCGCACACAGGTAGGAGGATTGTTGTATTGGGGAGAGTCTGTTCGACAAGATCCAGAGCGCTCGCTGTAAGCGTTCTTGTTTCTGCAACCAGACCCTTGACAACACCAAGGAGCACTCTATCTACTCCTGGCTTAGCACCTGACTTATGCGACAATTGTACTTGCGTAGATAAAATATTAAGGTACGTGGGCAGGAGCATCTAAACACTCCGGGGTGCGTCTCCGGGGTGCATCTCCGAGGTGCATCCCTGTCACCATTGGCTGTGTGGCGAGTATTTGGTGGGATTTCTTCAGCCGTAGCGACTATCTTTATTTGTGACCTACTGCGAGGTCTCTGATAAGTTTTGCGCTGCTGCTACAATAATTTGCAGTATTTTTTAGTCTCATTTTTTAGGCTCATTTTTTTGGCGGCTCAAAGATGGTCACTGTCGGCGAGAATCCTATCGTATGCCTCGTCGACGGTTCTGGGGAGCCGAGTGATGACTTCCCCCCATCTTACGAATTACCTATCCGGAACAGCATTTTAGCTAGCAGTCTAGGCTTCTGCATTGTCGAGATCTCATTGCTGATAAATGTGCTACCTCGGTAATATTCACTTCTTACCCAAAATGGAAGGTAGAGATATATATGCACAGAAAACCTGCCGTGACAAGGCAAGATTGTCCGCCATCTTCCCCGCGTCTTGCATCAATGCTATTATGGTTGGTCGTTTTCCATTAGCTTACATCGTCTAATGGGGGGTGTGCTTTTCATTCTAATCGGGAAGGTGGTGAGAAGGTAATTTAGACCTTCCAATTAGAGAGTCCCAAGGATACCCTGGATATAAGCTTTGTGGCGGCGGATAAGCTTCCTTGGCGATTGGTGCCGTGGGACGGCAACCTCGCGGATACGACGGCACTGGATAAACACGGACCTACCCCATTCAACCGCCAACAAAAGACCAATCATTAACCCAAAGGGTGGAATCGTAACCGGGCATGTCGAAAACAGACGCTTGCCTCCCCGGAATTATTACCTAGCAAGGCAGCTAATTCAGCATGAACATATGACTCGGGGGACGGGTCATTTCTGGTGAGGGGGGAGACGGCCGTGCTACGGTCGCAAGTTTATGAGATAACAATGCACCTCTCGCTCCTCCAGTCCAAACTTATTGAGTGCCCCTCGTCCACAGGCTGCCGGCCAAGTCTCACACGCATCATTCGCACCTTTTCCAGCCAAGCATCTGCCAAGCCACAACAAGCATGGCCTCGCCACAACCTCCGGCTGGCAATGATGCCGCCGCCGAGAAGGTTGATTCTGCGCCGGCGGAGCCAATTACCATCCACAGAACTGCTTCCGAAGACACGGGCCATGATATCGGCGGCTTGGTCCACAATCTTGTCGAGAAGATTGGTGATCGAGACGATGGCGTCGCCCCGATCGAGGACATTGAGTACGTCATTGACAAGATCGACATCTTGACTGTCGACGAGTGCAGGGCCATCATTCAAAAGCTGCTCAAGGACCACGAGTACGACTACAACTTCGCGTCCAGCCAGCGAGAGAAGCTCAAAAAGCTGCTGGAGGGACCTGCTGAGGGGGAGAGCACGGAAGAATGGGAGCTGAAGCTCAAGACCGAGACGGCCGTGAATCACTTTTATTCGCCGTACCCCGAGGTCCGCTCCGTGACCGAGCCCACCGACGACGTCACCATCCCCTGCGAGACGATTCGCGCCCATTTCCTCGGCTACATGTGGGCCATCATCGCGCAATTCACAAACTCGCTGTTCAACTCGCGCTTCCCGTCAATCACGCTCACATCTGCCGTTGCGCAAATCCTGCTCTACCCGTGCGGACACGCGCTCGCGCTGGTGCTGCCGGACTGGGGCTTCACCGTCGGCGGCAAGCGGGTTTCGCTCAACCCCGGCCCCTGGTCGTACAAGGAACAGATGCTGTCGACCATCATCATCGACGTTGGTCTCACGTCGGCCTACTGCTTCTGGAACATCCAGACCCAGACTGTCTATTACCATGACACCTGGCTCACCCCTGGCTACAGCATCCTGCTTCTGCTCTCGACCCAGCTCATGGGTCTCGGCTTTTCTGGCCTGCTCCGCCGATTCGTCGTCTACCCGGTCGACGCCTTGTGGCCCAGTATCTTGCCGACCCTGGCGCTGAACAGGGCGCTATTGGTGCCCGAGAAGAAGGAAACAGTGCACGGCTGGACCATCTCGCGATACCGCTTCTTCTTTATCGTTTTCTGCGTCATGTTTGTCTACTTTTGGATTCCCGACTTTATTTTCCCCGCACTGAGCCTCTTTGCCTGGATGACGTGGATCGCACCCGACAATTTCAACCTGAACATGATCACGGGTTCCTCCATGGGCCTTGGTTTCAACCCCATCTCGACTTTCGACTGGAACGTCATCTCGTCCTATGCCCTCCCTCTCGCGTACCCATTCTTTGCTTTCGCCCAACAGTTCGCGGGGACGGTCTTGGCTGGTCTCATCATCATCGCGCTATACTACACCAACGTCAGCTGGTCAGGCTACCTCCCGCCGAATTCCTCGGGCATTTTTGACAACACGGGAAGCCACTACAACATCACAAGGGTCGTCGTTCCCAACAGCGCCATCCTCGACGAGACGGCCTATCAGGAGTACTCTCCCGCCTTCTACAGCGCCGGAAACCTCGTCGTCTACGGCGCATTCTTTGCCTTTTACCCCCTCACCATGGTCTTCATCCTCCTCGATACCTGGCGACCCATTCTCAAGGCGTACCGATCCATGACGAGCAGCGCCGTATCGTCCATCGCGCGGCTTTTTACCCACCTCAAGAATGCAGTCTCGTCGCTCGTCCGGGGCCATTTTCGCGAGGCCGGTCGACATTTGGTGAGCATCCTCACGGGCGATGACAGCTCAATCTACGACGGATTCGACGACCCCTTCACCAAGATGATGCGCAACTACCCAGAGGTGCCCGACTGGTGGTTCCTGACCATCGCCTTTGTCGCTTTCATCTTTGCCATCGTCGTCGTGACGAACTGGCCTCAGCTCGATACGCCCGTCTGGACCATATTCTTCGTCATTGGGCTCAACCTGGTATTTCTGATCCCCATGTCCTATCTCTACGCCATCTCCGGCACCACCGAGGGGCTCAACGTCGTCACGGAGCTGATCGTCGGTTATGCCCTCCCGGGACACCCCGAGGCACTCATGTTTGTCAAGGCGTTCGGGTACAACATCAACGGCCAGGCGGACAACTACATCTCGGACCAGAAGATGGGCTTCTACGCAAAGCTGCCTCCTCGCGCCATGTACCGCGGCCAGATGATGAGTGCCATCATCACGGCTTTGGTCGCGTACGGCGTGGTGCAGTTTGCCGACAACGAAATCGAGGGCATTTGCACCCCTGATCAGCCGTCCAGCTTCAACTGCGCAAACGGCTCGCAGGTTTATTTCTCGTCTTCTGTTGTCTGGGTGAGTCAAAATCACAGAATCCCCTCGGCTACACTGATGACGACACTGACATTTTGTTTAGGGAGCCATCGGCCCGGCCCGAATCTTCAGCCAAATCTACCCCGCCATGAAATACTGCTTCCTCCTCGGCTTCCTCCTCGCCCTCACCTGGTGGACAATCAAGCGTTTCGGCTCCTATGTCCAGTCGGCCTGCCGCAACGCCCTCCCGGGTTTCCTCTTCACCCCCCTCAACGCCGTCCTCTTCACTCCCATCTCCTATCTCAAGCACGTCCATCCCTCCCTCGTCATGAACGGCATGCTCTTCTGGGCGCCCCTCAACCTGACCTACTTCACCGGCGGCTTTTACATCTCGTTCGCCTTCATGTACTACCTGCGGCGGTACAAGACGGCATGGTGGGAAAAGTACAACTACGTCCTGTCGGCTGCGCTCACGGGCGGCGTCGCATTCTCGGGCATTATCATTTTCTTTGCCGTGCAGTACCATCCGCAGGCGATCGACTGGTGGGGGGTCAATGTGCTGGGCCAGACGATTGATGGGGGGCCGGGCAGACGGCGTTGCTTCCCGACTTGCCCGAGAAGGGGTATTTTGGGCCGGACACGTGGTTTTAGGGTGTTGTTTGGGTGCTGTGGTGTTTGAAGTAATGGTTTGGGTGCCGCGGTGTTTGTCTGAGGGGTAATGGTTTGGGGGTAATGGTTTTTGGTGTATCAAGGCGTGTCCATTTTTCTGTCTGTATAAATGCGAGTGCTCAACAATGGAGCGTTGTCCACGTGTCGGCAGTTAAGCTCTAGTCGCAACCGTAAACATCTTGGTAACATGTTCCTGTAGCTATGCCGCATAACCCGCCTCACGATGGTGGCGAGCCGGCCAATCAGATCGCTCTTGACCCGCTCTCTCCGCTCCCCCAACCCAGCGCAATCCTTCAGGGTGACGCGTCCGAGGCCCAGCCTTGGCGGTGATATCCTTGGCATGCCATATTCCTTCTCAACGTCAATCCTTGAGCTTCAGCACAGCAAACGTCGCGCACACCGAGCTCGAGGTTGGCCAAGCCCAACACGGCATTTTTGCCTTTTGTTATTGTGAATGGCGGACGGGCAGACTGGCGAAGGGACGCCTAGCCCAGGGTCTTCGCATCGGCGTCGCCCGGTCCCTGGGAAAGGTCACCCAAAGTCGAAGAAGGGGTGCATCAGCTGCAAAACAAGACGGGTCAAGTGCTCCGAAGAACTGCCAACCTGCCGTGCATGTCGACGACTCGGCCTGGATTGCCAGTACATACAGCCGACTCCACCGCGTCTTCTCACACCAGCCGGAACACTGCGCATCACTCCTTCGGCCCTCACTTTCGAAGACCTGCGCTTCTTCCATCACTTCCTCACTGTGGCCCACCCACCGTTACCCTTTGGTGAGGGCAGGGTGTGGCAAGACGTTGCTGCAATATCCCACGAGGTAAGCATCCCACCACGGCACGGCACGGCACTGCACGGGTTCAACGCAGCCTGAGTCTGACCTCCATCACCACAGTATGACTTCCTCGCACATGCGATGATGGGTCTTGCAGCGCAGGAGCTGACCCTCTCGACTGCGGCCGACTATTCGATCCAGGCCCTGAACCACCGCGTTCGAGCCATGGCGGCTATGAACAATGCACTCTCCAAGCCGAGCCTATCCCTTGCCGATGGGGATGCCAGACTCGCCGCCGCCATGGTCCTCACTTTCCAGTCAACCAACATGGACGACGGCATGATGGAGTTTCTCTGCATGCTGCGGGGGTGGATGATCATTCAGACAACCGTCGTCCCGTCCATGGCCCACTCTCTCTTCCGGGGCTTTACGGAAGAGGCCTACGTCGAGAGCATGAGGAGCTTCATAGGCCACGGCGAAGATGGCGGTGCTCCGAACGACACCGCGACCCAGGAGTTACGCCGTACCTTGGCCGACTTTGATGCTTCGCTGCGTCTTGTCGGCCCTCTTTGTCAGAGTGCGGCGGAGCTATGGTACCTCTCATGCTTGCAAAAAGTAGCTCTTGTTGCCAGGACAAGTCCCCTGGATGGTGGGTTTCTGAGAAAGCCTGGAACTCTCCACGCACAGCGCTAACCGACTCTCAGCCTGCCTTGAAATTGTGCCTCTCTACGCAATGACCAACGATATGGACGCTGATGCGTTTGCCCATTTCACGGTCGAGACTAATCTCACCGCCCAGCTCCTGCTCGCTCATTTCTGGATGCTTAGCTGGGTGCTGGGCTCGCTCGGGCCGGCGCGCGGCTTTGCCATGAGGGAAAACACCATTCTGCGCTGGGTCGAAAGGACTGCCCAGCGGCTGCCCGAAACTCATAGAAGATACGTTCTCTGGCCGCTTGGGATGGCAGAAGCCATGGGTGAGAGCAAAGCGTGTCAGACCCGTTCCGTAGCGCCCATATAGCTCTCGTTAAGGAAACGAGCTGTTCGTCATCCGCTTTCTGTTGCCGTCTTTAAAAGAGAGTCGTTAGGGCTGGAACGCCAAGACGCAGCCGAGCTTGGCTTGGGATTTCAATCCCTGTCGCCCAAAGCGACGAAAACGACGAGGGGGCCAATGGCAGGCGTCCGTCAGATGCCAGGCTGACAGGGGCTAGGGAGGCTGTGACTGCGCCCCCTGGCTGGTTGCGCATCTTGACCAGCATGCCACCATCGAGGGCACGTTCTTTCCTCCGACGCGTCATTGCATAGCATCGAGCATGGGCAACGAAATGAACCACGAATCCCGCAGACGACGTCAGTCGGTGAATAAGTATCTCGTCTTCCCACCTCCAAGTCCTCTCTCTGGCTTAGCTACCAAACCAACTCAAGCCCGTTTCTCCGTTCTCCAGACACCCAAAAGCCCAGCTCAGAGGCCGACCGTCTCGCCTCGACTTACATCATGCTCAACTCCACATCAACAACTGCCGCACTGCCGGAATGCACCACAGCTGTCCCTGACAGCAACGGCTACGTCCCACCCAGCGCCTGCAACGCAAACTACGGCTTCTACCCAAGCTGGGAGTGGAACCTGGCCTTCGCTGTCTTCTTCGGACTGACCACGCTCGTCCATCTCGTTCAATTGTTCGCCTACCGAAAGGTACGGTCCAGGTTCAAGAATGTGTCCTGCTGGAGATATTTGCTGACTCGGAATGCAAGTGGTTCTGTTGGGTTGTCGTCATGGGCTCTCTGTGGGAACTCGCGTGCTTTGCCCTCAGAACCGTCGGCGCCCACGATCAGCAGAACTCGGTCTACGTTATCGTATCGACTTTGCTCTTCCTTTTGGCCCCTTTGTGTATGGCTGCCCGCCCAATCATACCACCACACCAGACTGCTGACAGGTACCGGTACTCACAGGGATCAACGCATTCGTCTACATGATCGTCGCCCGCCTCGTCTACTACCTCCTCCCGCAGGAGAGAATCCTGGGCATGTCCCCTCGCTGGCTCGCAAAGATCTTCGTCGCTGCCGATATTGTCTCGTTCCTCGTTCAGGCCGCGGGAGGGTCGATGCTTGCCAACATCGAGGGGGGTGACATCGTGATCACGGGCCAGCGGGTATACATGGCTGGCATTGGGGTGCAGCTCTTCTTCGTAGTGGTCTTTGGCGTCGTGACTGTGGTGTTTTTCCGCCGGCTCCGGCAGAGGATGCACAACGGCACCCTGGCGCGGAGCACATCGTGGGTCACGCCGCTGGTCTGGGTCTTGATCAGCGTTATCCTGCTCATCGTGGTACGTGCAAGCCCCCGATAGCGCCTCCAATAGCGCCCCAGAACAGCCCGCTAATTCGCTGGCTGCCATGGAACAGGTCCGAGTCATTTTTCGCCTCGTCGAATTCGGAGGCGGCGCTTCGGAATCCAACCCGATCCTGACCAACGAGGCCTACCAGCTGGGCCTGGACGCGTTCCCCATGTTCATCGCCCTGCTGATCTTAAACACGGTGCATCCCGGCCTGGTGCTCAAGGGGCCCGCAAGCAGCTTCCCCCGTGGCTGGAGGCGGCGCGAGGGAGTGAAATTAGAGCCGTCGAGTAGTGCCGTCGAGTTGGGCAGGCGGAGGGAGGCTTAGCAAGCTCAGAGACTCAACTGCCGCTTCTCGGTCTTCCACTAATTGACTACAAGCCATTCCTCAACGCCCACCCAGCCACGACTTCAAGCCCTCGTTCGTATTTCATCTCAGTATGGGCCAACTTGGAGATGGTGGTAGAGCCATATAGGTCTCTAACCCTAACTATACCGTGGTGGGGATCAATTTGTCTTCTACTTAGAGCGGCAGCCAAAGGTTTTCCGGGCTTGTCCAGTCGGACGAGTGCCGTAGCGTTCAATCCCATACCGCAGTTAGCGCATTTCCCTCACCAATGTCGTTCAGGTGACCCTGCGGCACACATCGGTTTACCATGGCAGATGTCGGTCAGTCGGCGCCACGGGGAGTGTTTGACAAGACTGCAGTCGCCCCGATGGAAGCAGGACGCCGAGATTGGATGGCGATTTCGGCCCGGTGCTTAGGTAGCTGCCCTTGATGGGCCGTGAGGGCCCCAGTTGTGCGCCTGCGTTGTGTGATTGAAGTCTGGGGAGATACTCAGATGCATTGCCGCATCTCCTCATCTGGACCTTGCCAAGTATTATTGCGTGAGGCAAAGGCAGCAGAATGGGTCGGAGGCGAAGTTGCTTTTCCAAACGGCTCCCTGATTCGTTGCCTCGTCATCTGTTTCCGTCGAGTTCAGCAGCTCCATGCATGTTTGGTCCCCGACATGAAGTCAGTGGGAAGCCTAGCGCAACTGGGCGGAGGTAAAGCCCCGGGTCTGGACTTGTGACTTACTCTGTCTTACTCTCTGTCAAGACGGCCTCGAGTTCGACACCATGGTCTCCTCTTCACTGGTCCTCGCGGCCCTGGCTTCGCACGTCCTCCTGGCAGCAAGCGCTCCCACCTCGCCGGACCTGGGCGCGCGTGCCACCAAGGCGGAGGTGAAGTTTTGCGATAAAACGAATTAGGATGGGGAATGTGTGACCGGCCAGGTCGATACATCAATCTGCAGTAAGACTTATTGCCTGTTGTGGGTACCCCTTGTTTCCAGCGCTGACAGTCGTAGATCAACCTAGTTCCCCTAACCGACACTGAATGGGACGACCGCATCAGCTGCATCAAGAACATTAGCAACAAGGATAATAAGTGCACCTGGTTTATATATCTGCTCTTCTTCCCTGACTGTGTCTCTTACTGATGGCCATTTTCTTTCAGGGACAAGGGCTGCAAGGGAGCATCATACGACAACCAAGAGGACGCCGACCTTGGCGATGGGGATGGCCGGTTTAATGAAGCTATCAGTAGCTTCATCTGCGTCCCAAAATAGAGTAAAAAATGGGCAACATGGAGAGGGGGCAATAAGGTGCCTGACCTGTTGCGAGATTTGAACGCTGGTGGTCGGGTTGTGGTCGGGTTATAATTGTGTGCCTGGAGTGGTAGTTCGGCTTTAGAATAGCACCATCATGCGCCGTGTCTCCAATGTGCTATAGAGTATTAGCCAACTAGTTGCCCCGTATATGGCCGAGACTCGAATCGGAAGAGGGTGTTGTGTTGGAGGTGCTGCCCCACCTCGAGGGTAGCGCACACGCCACCTCGCCTGCCTGGCTAGTGCCATGGCCTTAGCGCCATGCCACACCTAGATAGCTGCTGCAGGCCAGGAAATTCCTGGCCCGCAACAACACACAACAATTCATCACCACTTTTCCCAATTGCTCTGCTTCGCCCACATGTTGTGACGGCCGGCACCTACCAGCCATCTGTTGGAGGTGGTGCCCCACCTCGAGGGTGCAGGGTGCACACGCCACCTCGCCTAGCTAGTAGTGCCTTTGGGCCACACCTAGATAGCTGTTGCAGGGCCAGGAAATCCTAGCCCGCAACACCACCAATTCATCACCGTTTTCCATTGCTCTGTCTCGCCTACAGGATGCTAACCCCTGAGGCCCGGAGCCCCATGCAAGGTGCGTGACTAGTCGTCTGGGACTTAGGATACTATGCTACGGCAGTGGCTGGGATAAGGGGGAGCTGGCGGGAGGGATGGAAATTAGGACCACGGGGAACTTTCTTAAAAACTATCTGACCCATCTAACATAGGATAGGACGGTGCCTCTCCTCTTCTGGGGGATCAGCTTGCTGGCGAGGAGATGGCGTAAGAGGTATAGTTAGTCAAATGGATCAGAGCGGTATGGTTAGCCACCAGCTCAGGCGGCTTGTCCTTCCAGCAGATCTTCCAGAACTTGTAGTCCTCGGGGGCACCGTCCCACCAGTGCCACTGCAGCCGGCGAGCTCTCTCCTCGGCGTGCTTGGCCTCCCAATTCTGTTCCAGGGCCGCCGCAGCAGCCAGGGCCTCCACGGGGGCTTCCTTGCCCACGCCCTTTCGTTTCCTTCTTAAGTGCTTAATCGCTGAGCACTTAAGACCCACCGAGCACTATCTTGATTGGCTGCATGGCGTGCTGCTTGCTCATTGGCTATACCCTTACCTATGCACACGTGACCTCACTGACTCGTCAATCCAGGATGTGACACTTAGACACGGGGATCGGGCTGAACGTCGGAAGGGGAGCTAGTTATTTATTACTTACATAGTGTTTAGCTATCGCTCGCCACTTATCCTTTTAAGGCCAATTACATTTGGGAAGTAGAGGGACTGCCGGTTCTGGGTGTCGTGCTCATAGGGCGTTGAGATGTGATCACGACTCGCTTCACACTCTGTGGGTGATCCCCGTCCCCACTCGACAGTAGCGCATGACTCTAGAGAGCCCAGAAGCCGTCCCCAAGGAATACCCTCTGCCAAAGACGTCACCGCAAACTCACAACCTACTCATCAGCACTCCCAATCGGCCGTAAACACGTCCCACAAAGCCCAGGACGTCCTCCCCACGCGCTAACAAAGGCATTGTCCAATATTTGTTGCTGACTTCATCGCCTCAACAACTCGTCAAGAAAAACTCGTAACCACCAAGCCTCCAAACCTCTAGCAAATGGTCTGTATACGCCTGCGGAAGACTCTCTCCAAGCCTCTTTTTGCCTATACACGATATTGTGCAACCACCTCATATCAACCTCGAACTTGCTTCATTTTCTCTATACTGCCCTCTATCTCGATGGCCGGCTTCAAGTTGCATACGTCACCAGTCAACACAAACTCTTATTATTTGGTGACGACAACCAGCCAAGCAATCTTTCTGTCACCACCATCTCTCCCCAACTGTCGAAGAAAGTGGAGGTAACCTTGCTTCGCCAGGATTCACATTCCTTCTTACACAATGCGCCATCCCGTCCTGTTCCGATCATTACACACTGCCATCACCATGCTTGGGAGCTAATCACATGCAGTCTTCACAGTTCCAGTGCCTTTCAGAACTTGAAAATGCCGAGCAACGAGGGTCATCAACGCAGCCGGCCCGTGGCATTTGTGCTCGGGGCTAGCTCGGCTTACCCGGACCTACTAATCTGGGTGAGCTTGATAAGCCAGAGATACTCGGCCGTATCCCTGCTCATAGCCTTCCAGGAGACTTATTTTTCATTTGAACCATGTATGCTGCATTGGTGACGTCGTGATGTCGCTTCGACGGCACACTGAAAACAGTGCTAGTCTACTCCAGAATCACGTCCTGGATGTGGGGAAAGTGGCTCCGTGCCTCGCCATGCATCATGCCGTAGACGAATGCATCGCCGAGGAAGCTATAACGCTGCTGCTGCTGCTGCTGCTGCTGCTGCTGCTGTTGATGTGTCTGCTGGGGTGGTGGTGGTGGTGGTGATGGCAATGGCGGCGATGGCCGAAGGACGACGGGCGCGTCAGCGCCCGACAGAACCCACACCTGGTCGCCGGCGCGCGTGTCGGCCGGCCCGAGTCCCAGCAGCAGGCCACCTCCAGTCCGAAAGACAGTCCGGCAAGCCAGAGACATCTCGGTCTGCCGCCTGAACTCGGCGTGGAGCGGGTTTGCGCCACTGAAGAGGCCATAGAACTTTTGGTGGGCTGGGTTGGCTGTGGCGGTAGCCTTGTCGGCGAGGCTGGCCACGTATATAGAATTTTTTTCCCGTAGGAATGGCATGCCATATCTAGACCCGGCCGGCTCGGCTCTGAAGGCGGCGATGACGGGCGTGAAGCGGTGCTCGCCAGGCGAGCGGTCAAAGTGGGTGATGTTAAAGTGGTGAAGCCGCCCGACCACCTTGTCCCGCAGCGAGCGCCCAGCGACATGGCTATGTTTGCCATAGCTATTCAGGGCGATCATGCACCTCTCGATAGCGAAGGCGAGGAATTGATCCCGGAGAAGCTCCGAAGGAGCCGGCGACTGCGACTGTAGCATGTCGCGCGTGACAGTGCGGGCGAGCACCTCGAGTGGCGTCGGTCCCTGTAGCCACCTGGGCTTTCTCACCCCTGCCTCGGGGGGTTCACTATTGTCGGTGGAGACGCCAAGGGACCGTCCCCCCCCTGACACAGCCCTGCTGCGAGATCAAAGATGCTCCCCCACATCCTCCCGGTGCCCGTCGCCTCGGTGCACACCAACCCCGATAGGGCGGCCTTCCCGACCGTCCCGACGCAGCGGCCGCGGACCGTCAGGAGAGGGTCCTCGAGCGCCCGGCCGTCGGGAGCCCACTTGTCATGGCCGCCAGCTTTCCAATCGCGGGTACCGTCGGCTAACGCTATGGGAAGTTGGTGGACGCTGTAGTCGGGCACCCAAGAAGGGAGCGACGTCAACTTCCTTAGCGTGCCGAGCTCCCGTTGCTGTAGGATGCGGAGGTCACGGTACGACCGGATCATGCACCGTGCCAGCCGGGTATAGACGGCCTCGATGGGGAGCTGGTAATCTGGAGCGAGCGCCCCGGTGGCCGCTGCGGGCTCCGTAAAGGGGTCTTTGGTGCGATCGGCCAGGGCGAGGAGGGCGAACAGTTTGTCTCGGGGATCCGTGGCCTGGGCGGCCCGGTGATCAGTGAGGAGTCCTCTTAGAGCAAAGGTAGAGGGAGTTTGAGCCCCGTCGGGGAGGTCCGACCGCGCGTATGACCTCAGCTTGACTAGGGCGATCGGCCCCGTGGGGAACACGTCGAGGCCGTGAGGCTCGACGAGGCGGCGGAATCTTTGCCACGAGGCGGACTTGGCTGGGGGAGTCGGGGGCAGAAACCAGGTCCGGAGGTTCTCCTGGCAGAGGAGAAGCCAGTAGCTTCTTACGGCCCATATGAAGAAGATGGAAGCGGCAAGGTCTGACCATGGAAATACCATGTCTCCGCACACGAAAACGATGCGACGAGCCACGGCGACTTCTTGGACGATCCATGCGCGCTCAAAGTAGGGGCGGTACAGCATGGCGAGCCAGGCGAGCCACTCATGCCCAGCGATGTAGCGGACGCCGAGCTTGGCCTCAAATGACGGGGCGTCGAAGAAGTCGGCCTCAGTGACGTGGGCGAAGCGTCGTTGCAGCGCGCGGACGTCGGCAGCTGACCGCGGGAGATGGTGCCCCGACCCCGGTGCCACCACCACGGCAGCCAGCCGACTAATGACGCTCATCGCGTCGGCTGTAGCCCCGTCGGTAGGCCCGAGCCAGCCAATGACGCACTCGGCGCTTTCAAAGATACGCGTCATCATGCGCACCTGCGCCGTGCGCTCTCTGACGTTGCTCTGGTCGATGCAGATGGCGTCAATCCAAACAAACCGTTGCGTCGGTATCTTGTCCGCTTTCCCAGCATCCGCAGCAAAAAGCATCCCCAGGGCGTCGACAAGGTTGCGCCGGGCCATGAATCGGTGTCCGTCACAGAGGATCACATGCGTCGCCTCGAGGTAGCGCAGCTCTAGAGTAGCAGAAGCTGCCGGGTCGCCGTCGAGATACGGGCACCGGGGATCCCCCCACGTATACGAGAGCGCGTTGAAGGGCGGTGGTGCATGGTCAAGATCAACTGTAGATAAGGAAATGGTCACCGTCTCCCCCGGGCCAGACGACGGCATGAGCTCGACCAGCCGGATGCAGGAAGCTGACGGGAGGGCCGTGTAGACGTAATCGTCGCGCTGGCACTGACTTGAAGACATATTGTCCTCGCCACAGCTTGTTATTTCTCAGAGGAAACTTGGGGGGGATGACTGAGATTGCTTCGGGTTCTTCATGTCTATCGGACTGTCCTTGTCCGACTTTGCGAAAAGAAAAAAAAGGGGGGAGGAGGGGGAAAGCAACTAAACGGCCAGGCTTCAATAATATTTCTTTGTGGCGTTGATGCATTGGCAACTCGCAGTGCGGCTGATGGGAACACCGAAATTGGAGGCGCCCAGGTGCGTGATAATTACATGATGGCTTGGGGCTTACGGTGCGCCCTCTTCCGCATTTAAGGGCAGTCCTGTTCCCACCATCAAGTAAGCTGTGATCTCGTAGCTCTACCTCCAACCAGGCCATGTCTACTCATGTTGGTTGGTTTCAGGCAATGTAGGCAAAAATGGTATGTATTGTGAACAAATAGCGCTCTTCCCTCATCGCCAAGCTCTAACATGAGTCAGGCAGCCGCCCCTCGTCGAGACCAGGCAACGGTACAGCAGCCAACACACCCGTCGTCGCCGCCTTCCCTGCCACTACCACGTATCCTCGAGCATCACCACCAGCCCTTACCGCTAGCACCAGCACCTGTGCACAACTTTCCAGCGCCATCCAGTCACCTCCCACCAAACTACAGCACCAACCCCCAGCAGATTTACCAATCGCATCCAGGCCCACCGAGCTCCTACTACTCACAATACCCCTACCCTCAAGCACCACTACCCCAGCCCCGGCCCCAGCCCCTAGCCTACCCCCAGGGCGCGAATGTATGGACCGGGGGCAGCGGACCCGGAGGCGTCCAGCTTGCGATGACGCAGCCCCTCCAGCCGCACGAGAAGATGCAGTACGCCAAGGCGGAACGGCGCCACCAAGACGGAACGAGGAACCAAACGGTAGGAGGGTGCAGAATGTGCGTGGGGAGTTGTCTTGGTCATGTAGGGAAGTCTTTGGTGTTGGTGGCCAAGCTCGCGGGCGCTCTGTCTTGCTTTTGTAGCCTCCTGGTAGGGTGTATTCATTGCTTGCCAGACTGAGGCCATGTTGGAGTCGACTACACCAGAGTGCCTTGATGGGCGCGGCTGGGGAGGGGAGGGAGGGGGCTGAAGGGGTTTTGGGGGGAGAGGATGCAGACGGTGGTGGCTTGTATAGAATGTAGGGATCGTAGGGTGCCCCGTGAGAGGAAGCAAGCAGAGTTTATTCATGAATGAGCAAAGGGAGACATCTCAGGTCCGCTGTGAGGGGCTCTCGCGTCTACGTCTTCCAACGGCGGAATGTGAAGGTCTAGGGTTCAATTCCGCCACCAAATCACCCTCTACAACCACTCTAGACACTAGGTACACCACTAGGCGCCTGTATAGGCCATAATTGCCGTGGGCCTCAGCCTAGCACCTATTGTAGCTCCTCACTCTAGTTGCAGATCTCGGAACTTGTAACCACTCCACGACAAGCAATAGGTAGCTACATTACCACTTTGTTCTCAAACAGGAGGCCCGGGTGAGCCCCAAGAAAACCCCAAACACCAAGGTTACGGACTCTATTGCCAGCACCAACAACAAGACCAATCCGACTGAGCACAATCACTCAGGGGCAGGTGGTATGTTGCCCCACCTTCCCTCAGGAAAATAACCTGTTCGCTCGCAATGATTCATCGTCTCACTTCATTTTCTGTCTTCTCACTGGCAGCGGTCCCACCCAGCCGACAACCAGGCCCCAGCCCAAGCCCCAACCCCGGCAGCCAGGTCAAGGCCCCAGCCCCGACAGCCGCCTATGAATTGTCAACACATGTATAACGCCAGAAGAGACCCAACATTTGCTGGGCCACGAGGCTGCGGACCCCGGCATTTTAGGCTGGAAGAAAGAGAAAAGGAGGTAGATGACAGAGGGGCGCACTTGTTTGATGGCGATGCCTCAGGTACTGCAAGGTACCCACCATCTCACCTTTTCCCCTAAGCTATCTACCCCTCCGGCCGGCTCATAAATTGAAATATTCGATCAAAACGTAACCTAGTTTCTACCGCGTTTAAAGCATGTATAACACAGCCTCATTTTCGCCCCCCCCTGTTGGGACTACAAATGCTACACTTGCCCGGACACACCCAGATCAATCCGTCAACCCGGAAACCAGCTCCTTTCATCAATCTCACGAAGACTATCTGTCACCATGGATGATCAAACTCCCATTGGCGGGCAGAGGTAAGGTGATACAAGGGGGGATCCTCACAACTTCTCACACAATACCCGCCGGCGAACCTAGCGTACCCGACACTGCCCCCGACAATTGGAGAGCTTCACATAAG
The DNA here is from genome assembly GCA_030549175.1 of Lasiosphaeris hirsuta. NCBI lineage: Eukaryota > Fungi > Ascomycota > Sordariomycetes > Sordariales > Lasiosphaeriaceae > Lasiosphaeris > Lasiosphaeris hirsuta. The sequence goes on from JAUKUA010000001.1 coordinate 8,878,376, forward strand.
GCCGACAACCTGGGAGCTTTTGCTTCCTACAATGGGGGAGATGCCAATAAGGCTAACGCCAGTTTTCGGTCGTGTATCTAGGGCTAAGAAGGGTGTTCCCGTCTTCGGTTGCGAGCTCTGCAACCCGCCGAAGGTAAGGCCATGCATGTGCTTCAATGTAAATCTCGGCAATCTTGGGTACTGATGAAGTCGGCTTGCCTCAGACATTCACGCGAACCGAACACCTACGGTATTGAACAAGCCCTACCTTTTGTAGGGCCAAGTGATGCTAATTAATTACCTGTCCCCACAGCGTTATCAACTGAGCCATGAGAATCCAGAATATGAGTGTACTTATCCTGGCTGCAAGAGAGCTTTTCACAGACTCGACTTACTGGCCCGGGATCAGCAGAGACAGTAAGTGCTGGATATTGCGCTACACAGAACCTCGTGTTGGTGTCTGACTCGTTTCAATCAAGTGACGTTGAGGGCAATGAAGTTTACCTATCTCTAGCCTCGATGAATTCATCTTTCTTCACACAATGAAAGACTTTTCAGCACAGGGCTGCAAACACCGATGTCGCGGGTCGAATAGCACCTAGGTTGGACGCCCATACCCTGAATCTTCCCCGAGCGTCCTCAACCGCAACGAAAAGCGCCTTTGTTGATGATCGCAAATTCGCAAGCACCCATCTAGCGATATAGAGTAGGCACGACTTAGCGAGGAAATTGTGCTTGAAGTCATGGGGTCAGATGTCTTATCTTCAATGCTATATCTTATCGTATAAAAACAAAAAAACAAAAAAATGCGCCATGAGGCAACGCCATACCCGGCGTTGTGAAACATTTGAAAGGGATCTTCAATGCTATAAGTGTGGCTATGAACTCATGGGAAGAATCCTCAATTTCGGACGTCTTTTGGGGCAAATTATAGATAGCTGGTGGTGATATAGCGTAGAGGGCGGGAGGGGTTGGGACAGAGACATCCGCATTTGTACGCGCCTTGTATTCAACCATCCACTTATCGGATCCTGATCTTGCTCCCGTGTCGTGACGTGTGCCCGGCGCCTACCGACCCCTGGCCGAACAGTTGACCAATCTTCTGAGTCGACGGAGCGGAAACCCCTCTTCACGTTCTCCACTGGGATACCTTCGCGGCATATCGCCAATACGTTGTCCCTGTCGCCAGGCTTGCTCATTTCAACATTCTCACAACTGCCCTAGGTTTCTTAGCTGCATACTCGAGTCCAGTGCACCATGTCCGGGTTTGAGATTGCCGGCCTCGTACTTGGGGCTTTCCCTATCCTCCTCGATGCCGCCAAGTCACTACGCGGTATCTCCAGGACGCGAAAACGTGGTGGCAATTCGAGACACAGTTCGGCAACTTCATTGCCAAGATGGAGTTCGAGTTATTCCTGTTCTCATAATCTCTTTAAATCGTTTTGGAATCCTTCACTGACTTGTCGGCTGAAGAGTGGAGTACACTACAGAACTATCCTGGAGACCGCCTTTGGTTGGATTCACACATCAAATCTGAACTCGAGTGAAGGATACCAGGCAGACAAGAGAGACGATGGTTTTTAGAGGAGCTGCGGAAGCTGGGGGTAGCAATGGGGCAGCTTTACGCTATGCTGCCGACCACAAAGGTAAGCAGAAACTGCCAGCTTTGATGCTCAAGAGTCACTTGGTACTAACTCTCCCGAGAATCTGGGTACCGCCGGCAATGATCTCGATAGTCAGCTGTATAAACTCAATATAAGTTTCTCCCACCAGAAGGATGCCAAAATTTCCAGAATCAGCGAAGCCAACGAAAATATTCACAAGTTCCTCAACAAAAATGATCACATCAGCTGGGTGGCGTCGACGACCACCATTCCCAGGGGAGCTCGAGCACTTGATATTTCAAATACTGCCTCCACCTTTCTTGATAATCGACGTCAAGCGCGCTCCCTCTTTGAATTTTTCCGACGTCGCTGGGTTGATGGTTACACCCGCACCGGGAATCACCAATGCAGCATTACGGTCCAGGAACGGGACTTCCGCGTGTTATTCGGCGATCGTATTGGTGGCCGGGCCCTTGTGAGGATTGAGGTTACTGAGACTGCGCCGTCGAGTCAGCCGACAACAACTTCAGCGACAGCTGCCTCTAGAAATCTCGACAAAATTATGACTTAAGAAAATAGTTGTCTTTCAAAGCGCGATGCAAGAAGGCTAAGAAGGAAAGAGGCCAAAGGCTTGAAGCGTTTGCCCCCCTCTTCAACCCCAAAAGTTAGCTTCGCTTTGTTTCTCAGTTTCAATAACAGTCCCAACCTTCAGGAAAGTCTGAGGTACTCATCAAGAAACCCTTAACGTGAGTTTTATTCAAGTACAGCCGTCGCAATCAGCTGACAGAATGCCCTGCTCCGCCTAAGTCAAAAGCCTCAGAGATGCTTGTGAGAGGTAAACACGTCTCCTTCGCTCCAATTCCGGAAGAAACCCAAGGAGTGCAGCTTGCGGTCCCGGCCCCCGAATCATCACAAGAGATGATAGATGTAGCCGCAGACTTATGGTCTATCATTAACCCGTAGAAAGCCAGGCCTTACAAAGTGATTAGGCTACATGGAGGCTCGTCCCAGAACTAGACTTTTGTTGCATCTAGACAAGCATAGTCACCTCCTCCAACAACAAACCGTAGAGCTCTTCCTCCGAACCGGAATCCGACAGTACGACCGACTACGACTAGGACACGAGATGATCCTCCTTTTACTGAGGCTCGGCCCCGACTGGATCCCAGATGCCTGGTCGGGAAACGCCGTTGTGATTCTCCATTCCTCGGACGCGGAACAAGCTTGTTCATACCTGATACATAGCTCAATCCAGGCTTCCCCGGAACAAATGGTCCAGGCCCCCAATAGTGGTACTAAACGTGGCAAGACGGAAGCGTGTCTCGTTTCTCTGTACTCATTGGGCTTCCCGTCAATCCTGATGAACTGGGCACGAATTAACTGTGTGATTCGAGAGACTGTCCAGTAGCAGCTCGAGCAGTAGGGAACCCAGACAGAATTACGGCGTTAGAGTAGCTGAAACAGGCGGAGAGGGATTTTGGCACCGGAGTTGCGGAGGCAATCAAGCGGTGCCTACCCTATCGTCTTGAGCCAGATTCAGACAGACCTAAGAAGCTCCGCATTTGTTCGAGCGGTATGGGAGAATGTAGCGCGTCCAGTTGAGGCTTTCCGGCAGGTAATTCAGGCGCAATACAGGCAGAATCTCGGTTAGCATCAGGAACAATCTCTCGAGCCAACTTCTTTGGAGATATAGCATGAGACTACAAGAGTGATATCTAGGAAGACAACTGACTGCAGCAGCAATTATTAGCTTGTATTGGTGTGTGATGGAAGAAAAAAGGCCAAAGGAAGGTCTGACTGGAAGATATCTGTGGTGCCGGCACTAGTGTCTACCAGACACCCACAACACGGTAAAAATTAATAGGGCAGCTCTTTATCTGAGTTCATGCTTCAAGTTTAGTACATATAACCATAAATGGACCCGTAGACATCATGCGGGAAACATGTCCACATCAACCACTCTACCATACAAGCAAAGAGGTCGCCTAAGGCAATGGTATCGTAAAATAAATTAAAAGAAGCCATACTGCGCTATAATGATGCTAAATGGGGGTGAGAATAATGACTATAACATAAGACATAAAACTCAAAACATACAACACCAGGAATTTGCTGGTCACCACCGACCTAACTACTAGTCTGGCTCTCACGTGTCTGGTGTATTGGATCGCAGGAATGGCTTATGTATGGGAGGTCGTACAGGATCCCGAGCTTTCCTGTGGATATGGCCGTATGTGGCAGACATCCGTAGAATTCTATCTCTTGAAGGCAGGTGTCGAGAAACCGGGTCTCCCTTTGCCCCTCGACCTGAGATAAAAACACAGCTTTTTCAACCTCAAACCCCTGGCGCCCAACGAAAGCGGGCCCACATAGCACTCAGCAAGACAACCTTATCAGGTCAATATAGAAGTTGTTGCGGGCGCCATGCCACGGTACTCAAGGGCACAGCCTCAGGCCCAGACTTCGACTCCTATGCCTCGCTCTAGGTCTAAGACTTTGCCTGTCGCTCCTTGATCATGTCTATGGCCCAGTTAGCGCACGTAGTATTTCAATCGCGGACGTAATCCCCTACCGTTGACGCGACTCGACAGTCCTACCGGGATAGGAATCCACGTGAACAGCACAGCCACCTGACCAAACCCCCAGATATGATCCTCAAAGTCATCTCCAGCTACAACGCGTAGTTCGTCCACTGTCGCCAAAGTGTCACCAGGCCTATAATTGCAGCCGCCAGGGACACCACGACGAACATCCCCCAAAGCACGGAAAGCCCACGAAGCAGAATCTAATCCCCCTCTGACCAACCAAACTGAGGGTGCCGCGCAGCTAAACTCTAACTCTCATTCCCCGACCGATTATAGTACAATCGGTTGAAAACTACACCAAAAGTGCTAGCCCCACTTACCTAACATAGGGTAGAATCGGTTGAAATTTACTCGAGTACAATCGGATGACTTTTCTTCTAGTAAACTTAATAAAAATTTGATACATCGAAAGCTCCCAATCATAGTATCATACTATGTAAATTCCAGCATCGTACGACTTATATATGGCTAGATAGTTAATGTTCAAGTTTAGATATGTTTTAGGTGGTTTTGATAGGGTAATCCCTTATAATCTTAGCATTAAACCCCGTACGTACACGCAGCTACCTATACGTATAGCCACCTCTACACATAGCTACCTATATACAAAGCTACCTCTAAAAGCCTCAATGCTAAGTCTTTATTTAGACAAGTACTATTATTAGTCATACGATAGGTATAATACTTAAACATATACCGAATGTTAATAAATATCGCTATGTCAAATGCTTTACTACGCCTTTATTTTATAAAATAAGCAACTTGACAAGTAGCTATTCTACTTAATTAAAGGTTTTTTTTTCTTTTCTCCTCATTAGAAAAACTAGGTTGTTAGTCATACGGTAGCTAAGATACTTAAACATAGACTTAATGTTAATTAAAAACACTGAATAAATTTCCTTACCATATCTTCATTTATATAACGGGGAGATTGCTACGGTTAAAAGGACCGCTTGTGTAAGCGTTACTTTAGTAGTCCTTCACATAAACACTATCTCTCATTCCCAATCGGTTTGTAGTAGAAGCCGTTTAAAACCGTACCAAAAGTGCTGGACCCATATGTGTGGCATGGGGTAGAAGCCATTTACATCTTCACGAGTAGAAGCCATTTGGTTCTCCTTTGTCAAATCTAATAAAAAGTAGATGTATCAAAAGCTCTCGCTCTCTACTTCCAACACTGCCTATTTCCCTGCCGTGCGGCCAGTACGAAGGGAGATAATAGATATTGAAGTTTAGGTGTTATTCCAGGTAGTTTTGATAGGGTAACCACCTGCCATCTTGGCATTAGACCCCGTACGCCACTAGCCCCCTAGCGCCCCCCCCCCCCCCCCCCCCCCTCCTCTCCCCTACCTCCTCTAGCGCGCGCGCGAAAAACCTAATTTACACGATGGCTAATTCGTACTCGACGCGGGTCGAATTAATACGGCACCGACTTCCTAACCCTCACTCCTCCTCCTCCTCCTCCTCCCCTTTAACATAGAGCCTTTCACTCTCCTTCTCCCCTTTCACCTCCTTATCTATAAGCTATGTAAACGTACCATTCTAGGTAATAAGATCCCGACTTACCTTCGTACGACACACAAATCTATCCCGGCTCCTAAGAGGACAGAGATTATCAAGGCTTGTAAAAGCTCACCAACCCTTTGGAACAACCAATAAGAGCTCCGGAACTTCCCTATTCCAAAGGAACCGATAGTAACTATCGACCTCCTCTAGACTTCCTTACTAGATAGGTTCAAGTATGGCTCTTACTTATACGTTACCTACAAGGTCCGGAATATATAAGAACACTGTCGTACGGTACATAACTAAGTCAATCCGAACAAAAAAGGCCGCCAGGTCAGAGAGACATAACCATACGATATGCCATAGAAGTCGGATATTTTATGCCAACAATTCTTCCATAGCCGATACAGCTTAGTACTCTTCGAGGTTATCCTTTCCGTATCGACGTAACCGGCAATCACATAGTAACCTAGCAATGATAATAAGCTTCTCTCGCTCTTTCAGTTATAATACTTCTAGCTCTAATACCGTACGACCATTATCCTCGAGGACGAGAAAAAGTTAGTACCGTCCCCTTAGCTTAATCGTACTAGCTAGGTAGCTTATCTTGCCGACTTAGAAGTGGAGAAATTCCGTCGTACGATATCACTTAGAGTAACTGACGGCTAGTTCTATAATAGGGAAGGAAGGCTCGCTAAGGTATTAACTATTACCTGGGAAAGCTTATACCGACTTGTTTTGGAAGCGTAGAAAGTATGCTCGTATGAAGAGGCTAGGATTGTTATGTTATTCGAGATTAATCATAAAAACATAGTAGTAGTAAAGCCGAGTAAGTTATTTAAGTTCTATATAGAACGTCGTATAATTAAGTAGTATATTAATATATGGAAGAATATGTTAAGATATATCTTCCGGGTTTACGACTAATACGACGATAACAAGCCTATCGTAGTATAGACGGTAAAGTAGACGGACTACTTTAAGGCCTTATGTTAGCTTCTTTATTAGACCCTTTCCTATGATATAGCTATACTACGATAGTTAGATTAAAGTATGTTAAACTTTCTCCTTACTCTTTTAGACTACCGTATCCCGGACTCTATATATAATAACCTCCTATTATTTACTATGATAGTACTAGATATATAGGAGGATAGAGGGTAGGTATAGCTATAGAACTATACCGGCTAGCTCTTTGTTATAGTAAAGATTACGAGGATACTTATTATATGGTAAAACTAGTTAAAACTGGCCGAGAGTAACTTAAACCGGCGGGGCCTATTTAACATTATATAGGAGAAGGTCTTTCGATTCTTTACTATCGTATACTTCGATAACTAACTAACCTCTATGGATTAGATTTTTAACCTCCGTACCTTCGGATATAAGATCGTTATATAAACTCCTTTCGAAAGCTAGTTCTCGTTTAACAGTAAGTAGATTACCTACTTCGATATTACATTCTAGATAAGTAACTTCATAGGAATATTATATTATCTTATCGGAGAGGTTAGTTATATAATGGCCGACCTTACATTCTTAGATACGTTATATAACGAGATATCTCCTATTCCGTAATATAAGCTCTTAGATAACATTTCTTAGGACTAGGTCGGCTACTCCTTTTTAATAGACCTAAAGAACCGGTAGATAGAGGGGTATAGTAACTAGGTACTAAACTATATCTTAAGAGTACTAAAGCTAAAGGTATAGTAGTTACATAGTAATACTAGTCTCGATTATCGTACGATAACCTTCAAAGAGTATCTAAAGAAGGTCGACGAGCTACGGAAGCTCTTTCTTATTACTATATACCTATTAAGTAAGTAGCCTACTCGTACGATAAAGATACTTAGTCTTTGGCATTTTAATATAGCATTTGGAAGGTTCCGGAATATCTTTATCTAAAACCGAATGGTCGCCCTTATCGTACGGTACTATAAGTCGTATTTTACTAATGGGCGGCTTAAGGTAATCTATCGCTTCCTACCACAGAAGTTAGGGACCTATATTATACGATACCTATAGCTGATCTTACTATTTTACTAGATGGTCTAGGCTAGTATCGACAACGTCTCGTAAGTCTCTCCGTACCTATGGGATATATACCTCGTACGAAGTGATATTATACTCGACGAAGACGTAGCCTACTTTTAGATCTAGTCTCTAGATAAGATATGTTATTTACTCTAAAGATTTACTACCGTGTTACTAGGTATAAAGATTAATATCTCGGCATAGCGTCATATCGTAATTAACATAGGTCGATAGTACCTAAGCGAAGTATTCCTTCCTTCTTAGGTAGGGTATGGAAAGTAGTTATACGACGGTATCGACGATGATAACTTTGACATCGGGTTGGATATGACATTGGACCTCTAGGCTAGCTACTTATTATATGTAGTAGGTTTATTATACGGTCGAATAGTAACATAGGGTAACTACGGAATTGTGCTATGGTATGAGTAATTTTATAAGATTAGTATGTTTTAGTACCGGCTGTTCTACTTTAGGTAGGAGAATGCTGTCTCTCTCCTAAAAGTCCAGATCGACTTATTCGAGAAGGAACGGTCTCTCGTGTAATAGGCCCGATTTTAACGACTATGGGACACGGACTTAGTTAGACGGTTAGGCGTAATATTCCAAATACTTACGGTAACCTTCTGAGATATTTAGTAGGCTACTATTGATGTTATCGTATGAGGTAATAGTCTTATCTTCTAGATTACTAGTATAGAGGGCGGTAAGAGTGTGACGTTTTTACTACCGGTATACTATGCCCTAGACGGTGTTATTATTGTTATCGTTTCCTTCCTCGCTTTGTAAGAGGACCTTTAGAAGAGGTGTCGTATAATGTCGATCCGGTATAAGACTTAGTCTACTATCTCTATCTAGACTATTTCCATTATCTTAGTTATGTCCGAGGCATTCTTTACTAAGTAGTACCGGGAGTGGGTAAACTGTCTCCTTATACGGTATGAGCTAGACCGGGTAGTATTTAACGAGTATTATATTATCTTAGATAGCTCGTATGAATTCTGTCTTTAGCTTAGGGCTATCGGAGCCTCGTTTCTTACGCTAGGTACCTAGCTGGTCTTTCTTACGGCGATACTACTTCCCCGGGATGAAGCCTAGTTATTTACGATACTATACCTCCATAGGGAGTAGGTAACTATCGTACGATAAGATACTATGAGAAAGAACATTGCCTATAAGGTCCGGAAGGTCGATACCTAACTATAGGTCGATACCTTAACCGTCCGGAACGTTAAGATATAGCTCCGGCTAATACCCGGGAAGAAGATTATCCTTTACTACTAGACGATTAATCATACGGAGGAGATGGCTTGACTACTTAACTATGGTATATACTATAGTAAGATTACTAATACCGGGGAAAAAAGTAGTATCATATAATAGTAGCTAGACTATAGGAGACCTATTATAGCTACTAGTGCCCTAGGAGTAAGTATTAACATTTCCGATGTAGGTATAACGATCTATGTTAGCCTTCTTAAGTTCTTATGGGACTTTGCTTAGGAAAGTAGTTACGCGGGCTAGAACAGAGATGTTACCTATTTTATCATTATCTTTATAAAGAGTCGAACGGTCTCGAAAGTATCGTACGGCTAAGTTAACCCGGCCGAGAAAAACGTCTCGGTTTTCGTACGAGACAACGTTATTTGTTACCGTATGATCCTATTCTAGATATTAGATAGTAGGACCGATAGACTATGGTATAAGGAGGGTAAGAAGTGGTATGACCTATGCCGGAAGTGGAACCGCCGGTAGGTACCAAAGAGTAAGCTGATGTCGGACTGGAAGACCTAGACGGTATTAGAGAAGTAGGACCGATAACGTGTTATCGTACGCTAGACCGAGTAGTTTAGGACTATACTATAATAGGCGAAGAAGAACTACATACTATGCTAGGCCTTCTCGGCGGCTAAGGGTAGGGACGGTAGGTAGTTATACGACGGGTAGTAGTATAAGTTATATGTGTGGGGGGTAGTAGGTACTAGTTACCGGAGGACCTTAGACAAAAGAAAGAATGGCTATAGTAACAAATCTCCCGGAAGGTCATAGTCTTAAAGTAAGCTGTCTAGAAGGCCGGGGGGTTTATAAGATTTGGTAGGTATTGGTTCTATAGGGTCCCCCAGTATCTATGCCCCCGCTAAGAGGCCTTAAAATAAGATAGGAAGTATTTCCTATAGCTAGAGGATAGAGAGTACTTATACGAGGACGTCATGTTCTAGCTTCTTACTACGTACTAAGTTATAGAGTGAGATATAGTATTCTTTAACGTCGTCTTAATCGTACGATAGCTTAGAGTTTAGGTTCTAAATATTATTAACATCACTACCCTTATAGTTCAGCGATTATGATAAGAAGTACTAAAGGCGAATAGGCTCTATGTTATCTTTTTATATACTTAGTTAGACACGTTATAATAGTATTCCCTACCCTTTTTATAGGTAGTAAGTAATAAGGTAGGTACTAGTCCTTAAGGGATAGCTAGTAGAGGTGGTAGTTAAACTAGTTAGTATATCAGTTCACGGGTAGCCTAAAAGCTAGCTAATACTTTAATACTTTACCCCCCTCCCACAGCCCTACATATAAAGCTATACCTACTTCTTAAAAGCTACAAACTTCTAGAGACTATACTAGCGACCCTCGTTAATATATCGATTTTTATAAACTAACTAGTTTAGTCTCCCTAGCTTTTCTACTTAACTTACCTAGGTCACTAGAGTATAGACCTTAATCGACAATTACGACATCCCGATCGTGATAAAACCCCGTTCATCGCGATGATACCGCCGAAGGCCGGCAGAGCTAAGGGCAAGGCGACTACCGTAGCCGCTATTACGAAGGTATAGAAGGTCGCCGAGCTGATGTTTATCCCGGCGAACGTAAACATAGTCGCTAACTAAAAGTTAACATTTTTTCTAACCTTTCGTAATATTAATACAATATAACTAGCTACTAAGCCACCTATTTATAGATAGACAATGGCGTAAATAAAGGACTATCTATATTATAACTTACTATTATTTAATATAGAGAAGAGTATCGTCTGTAAATCGGGTATTATCTAATACGTTAGCTAGTATAACATTTAGAATCTTCCTTTATATAAGTAGAAACTGATCGGATAGTATTCCGGCGTTAATAACTTTTCGATGATCGACTACCTTACCGAGTTCGTAACCGCCAGCTAGCTAAAAGAAAACCCTAAGGTCTAAGTAAACATACTTCCTAACTAGACCCTTACGTATTAGTTAGATTCGAACAGTAACTAAAACGATAGTAATCTTACTATCACTTTAGGTTATAAGAGTAAGATTACTATAGCTAAATACTCGGATTATGAAGGTATGTTAGTTATTAAACTAGTTAGTCTATTATCTCACTAGTATATTAGTTGGTTTAATATCCGTAGTATTATAATCTATTAATAACATCCTCTTCCATAGTCACGGCTATCTTCGGATTCTAGTACTTCCTTAAGTTCGGCGATGAGTATAGTCATAACGGATATAAGCTCTTAAATGATCCCTATCGACCAGTGTTTCTTAGTAATAACTAAGTAGGTAGGTTGTAGGGTAAGATTTATACGAACGTATCCGTTATATTTAATTATCTTAAGATTGGTAAGATCTTTAAGATACTTGGTAAACTTAAGAGAGATATTCCGGTCCTCTTTATTCGATAAGGCGATATCGACGATTAGAAGGTCATAAGTAATAAGAGGTATTATTACTATATTTATATGACGACGACTACTATTCTATATACTTACCTTTAAAACATACAGACTGGCCTTAACCTTGGTATCTTACGTCGTTATATCTACCAGCCCGAAGATACTTTAAACATTTAGGGAGATTACACGGTAAATGATTAGCTATGAGCTATGCTATATTAACAGTTCTTTAACAAGTATCATATATACACCTATCGGAACCTACTAGACAGCGAGGGTCCGAAGAACGCTAAGCTTCTCTCTTTCTTTAAGATAAGTCCAGTAAGTATTAGCTAATAGCTCGATATAGACTAGTACTAGAGGAGTGAGATTAATCGGTAAGGTATTTCTAACATGTACTTATATAGTCTAGTATAGCGTATAGAGACTAGGTCTGTCTATAATATATTTCAGGAGTATAAATACGAGCTAGTCTTTAGTAACTCCGTTAAATAACTTCGTTTAATAATCGCCGGCGCCGAGCTTATAATAGTCCAGAGTAATAAGAACGCCGGTCGTACATCTGTGAACGATACTAAGACGGAACCTGTTAGTATCTCTACGTTAGAGTCGTTAGTAAAAAATATGTAGCGTATAGGCTTGTTTCTCGAACCCGAGATCTTTAAGCCGGACGAGAAACTTACGACCTAATTTAGCCACTTGTTTAGTCCCGACTAAAAGGCCAATATAGACTAGTTTATAGCGTCGTAAACTACAATGTTAAAAAGCCTAGCCGACTTATCTAATGACGAGGACTTGGGATATGATAACGATAGAAATTCTATTAAGTGTACTTAGTAAGAATACTTTGACTTAATGAAAGTTAGACTTTAAGGGTTATATGGTATTAAGTTACTACTGTCTTAGACGTACTTATTTACTGGTATCGAGACAAACGCCGACTTATTAGCTATAGTACTTAAATATGTCGGAAGGATGACCGTGGAGGAGTTCGGTAAGATGTTAGACGGCTCGATTCCTAATGGGACGCGGTTTAACTATGAGGTAATGAAGAAGAAATATGGCTAGGTATAAAACTAGGAACTTATAAGTAAGAAGTACCTACTTTTTTATTAGTAGATCGGTAAGTCATATATTATATCCATTAGTATACTCGTACGGTATTCTAACCGGTTTACTATATAAAGCTAACTCTTCTAGATATCTTTATTATGTATAACCTAACGAATATACCTATCGGCTCATAGTTTTATATAAACGAGGTCGGAACCGGAAAAACCTTTACGATAGCCTTCTCCGTTCTTATGTATGTTTAACAACTAAAAAAGGATAAGAAGTAGGGAAAGATAATCGTAACCTAACCTACCTTATATATTTATCCTACTCCGTTAGTAGTTTAGACTTTCCGTAAGTTATATAAAAACTTTCTTAAGTTAAAAATACGTGTTTTCTACTCTTATGTTACCTAGATCATATAGGACAACCCTCGCCGAGCGGCTACCCTTAGTACGTAGTAATTCGACGACTGTATGTGTGAATAGGTAAACAATACTGATAATATAGACGTCGGAAGAAACATTATCATCTCGGTATATACTATCCTTGTCTTTTAGTAGATAGTTACGACTAAACATTATGTTAATATGTCTTAGTACGTTAGTCACTAAGTATATAATTAACTTATAGTATGGAAGTTAAGGCTCTACGGCACGGCAATATTTTCTATAACGTCTATACTCGAGAAGGATACCTCCGAGCTACCTAAATGAGAGAACGAACCTAAAGATGGTAAGATGGAAGAAGCCGTGGCAACTTTACTTCTTAATGACGCCGAGAACGAGGAGACGGGAGACGGTATCGACGGTAGACATTTAGCTAAGGTCGATAAGAAATTTGATAGTAACTATAGTTAATATATAGAAAATAATAAATATAGGTCTTTCCTAGACCGCTTCTCCTAGTACGTAGTAACCGCTCTTTGTTTACGTACTATTACCTCTTATAAAGTAAACTAGTTGGTATAGTAATTTAGGTATTTTAACTGGTTTACTTTGTAAAGGCTACAATACCTAGATAAGCTTATTAGTCCTATGTTTTACTAACGAGTATCTAGGTACTTTATAATCTCAGAGTCCGAACGTAATAAGTGTAAGATCGTAAGTATCTACCGTATAAACGTCTATATCACGAAGAGTAAGGAGTTTAAGTTTTAGTATGTTATTTACGACGAGGCCACTAACCTATGTAATTCCGAGTCTTAGTGTTAATATCTTATCTAAGTTATCCTTAAAGTGTTATAGGATAGTATATCAGTAACCCTTACCTAGAATAAGATCACGGACTGGAAGGGCTTTAGCCTGATGATATGGGCTATTATAGCTAAGATCTTAGAAGTATAATAACCGAATCTAAACATAAGCCTTATACTCGACGAGCTTACATATAAGGACAGCTTTGATAAGGTTATTACTAAATATTTCTAAGATAACCTTATCGTTTCCGAACTAAAGATAATATATGAGACATATAGTTAGTATTAGTAGAAGCTGGCGCCTTCTTACTAAGACTTTATCCGGGACTTAGGTAAGCTAGATATTAACCCGGATATTAAAAAAGTATTAAAGGATAATAGTATGTTTATTATTAACAGAGAGATAAATATTTTTATCATCTTACCTAATAACTCCAAGTACTACCTTCAGGATAGATTAGGTCCTCTTGAAATTATAATAGCTTTTATCAGATACGAGAAGTTATATAATAAGGTTACTAACTATACTAATAACATCCTACGTAATGTTACCCTAGGTATGTTAAATGTTATCGCCGACGACTAAGTTGATAGCTACTTAAAGAACGGTAAGGAGGGTAACTTAGACAAAACTAATGTACTTAACATAGTACTACTCCGGGTAGCTACAGTGGAGACCCAGAGTAAGTATGTATATGAGATGATAATACGCGTAAATCCGGTCTACTAACTTACAAACGAGGAGATCTAGATCCTAACCGTGCCTAAGACTATTAAGAAGTGTAAGTGTGACGTAGAGATAATACTAGGTAAATAACTGAATCTCCGTTAGTAGATAAAGATAGACTTAGATAACGAGGGTAACGTTAAGCTTGGTATAGACTTTGTCTAATCCTTAATAGAGAATAGTATAGATAGTAATATTAGCTATACCTATGTGATACTTAACGAGGATGATAGCTATATTCCCCCTACGGACCGACTTAACTCGTTATATTTCGCTTACTCGAAATCGCCTATTAAGTCATACTATCTCCGGTAGGTGTTGGAGATTTAAAATAGGCTAGGTTAGGTAAATACGTAGGTTCTAGTTATAATAAACAGCCTTATTATGTAGTAGTAAGTTACTTACTATTTAACAAAGCTAATATTAAACTAGTTAGTCTAATATTTCCTATACTAACTAGTTTAATATCTACTTCGTCGACTAGAATACACATATTAACTAAGATATAAAGAGGTCACGGCTATGTTTACGAAGGCGAACTTTAAGATATAGTCTATCCATTCGAAGCTGACAATAAATAAACGTAGCATAATCATAAAACAATAGAACCGAGCCGACTCTACGTTCGACATCTTAATATTAAACTCGTCTATCTTAAGTGTCAGGTTAAACGTTTACTATCAATGTTACCATGGTATTAAAGTTAACTTTGTCTAGAACATAGTAACTATACTCTAGTATATCGGACGGTTATACCGAATCGGACAGACAAAGGCTGTGTAGTAATATCTCCCCTATATTATAAGAACCATCGATAAATAGTTCCTAGAGTATAGGCTACATAAGGTACGTTTCCTCTATATATTAAACTAGTTAATTTACTTATAAGATAAACTAGCTAGTTTAATACTAGGCTAGGTTATACTAATAATTGTCAGTGGGTTAAGGAGATAAGTAGTCGAATGCTAATGGATGTTAAAGATCCGGTCGTTAAGCTTCTGTTCGCTTACGAGATCATAAGATATTACATAACAATTCTGGTCAATCGATTCGGGTAGACAGTAAAGCTACCCTAGTCTATTCGGAAGTACTTTAACAACAGAGCACTCTTTATCGGCTGGGTCTACACGGCCATTGTCTACCTCCTAGGCTCCGGTTTTCCGAAAGAGAGGAACGAAGGCCGGACGGTTAATAATAGCTTAACTAAGTTTACTGTCAATTCATACAATGTTACTAATACTAGTAGCCTCGTTAAGAATTAGCTCGTCATTTTATACATGAACTTCCTTAGCCCGGTTATTGTTAATGAACATATATGCCCAAAGCTTGACAAAGTGGGTAAGCTTATATTCCGAGCTAACGGGATATAGTATATGAAGCTCGACTTTGACCTAGAAGTTATGACATAGGAGATAGTTTTTAAATCCTTCCCTAAGATCGAGCGTAGACGATACGAGCTTATAGAGAAGTACTAGTGTCTACCTATCGAAGAACCTAAGCGTGACCATACTTATTTCTTCTATCGAGTAAGGCCATATGAGTACGTCCTTTATAAAGAAGAGGATCTGACGATAGATAATATCAACGATAACATAGAAAAGGTTACGAGGTGTGTTAAGGCTATATTAAAGAGGCTTGGTATAAAGACTACGAAGAAAACGCTTAAAAAGAAGAAGGTAGGTAGTAATAAGAGTACTCCTCTATCTACCCGCCATAAGAGTAAGTGAGTAACTAAGGCTTAAGCTAAGACTAATAATCTTAAGGATAGCCTCTAAACCGGTGATATTTTAGAAGTTATTTTATCTCTCTATTAAGTTTATTACACTTAGGCTACTAGCTTAGGTTAGATTAACATAAAGGTTTTCTCTTACTATGATATGTTATATTAAGACTTTTATAACATGATTTAATAAACAAACTAGCTAGTATAAGTCTTTAGGTTGACCGACCTTAAACCTGTTAGTATATTAACATATAATATACCAACCGGTTTAATACTAATAAGTCAGTTAACTTTGAAGCTAATTTAAAATCATATAGGCCTATTGTTATTATACCATCGTATATCTTAGTTCCTTAGTAAGTTTTGTTCTAAAGTTAATAACTTATTATCTACGATATCTATAGGCTATAACACCCTGTTTACGTAATCACCGTCGTAAGAGCTAGCTTCGAAGAGTACATAGAGAAGGACTATCTAATATTTTATAAACAATTGTAACAACCGGTCTTAGTATAATGTAATAACATTACCCGGTGTATCATACTAGTGAAATTTACCCAGGGTACTAGTATCACACAGATATTAAACCAGTTAGAATAGTAACAGTAGTATACTAATAGGTTTAATAGTAGCCCACCGTACTCCCAGCGGGTACGAGAAAACTATTAACATATAAGTAAGGGGCTAGTACATCAGTAATATTTTCTAAGGGCCAAACCACTATTACATAGATCACGGTACTAGGACTTAAAACTAGACCTACTAGGCATTCATTCACAGGTATAAGAGTAAGAGATAGGCCCTACGGATTACATTAAGAGCTCCAGAGCCATACACAGGCAAGAGATACCTACCTAACTAAATCTCTCACGCTAGGTAACATCACTAGACTTTCGATTTATCACGGGCGAGCTAGACAACCTCGGCGCCGTAGCCAAGGCTACATAGCGGTCAACGGCCATATAGGTAAATTACATAATTTCTTTTAATTAAGGTACGCTATACTATTAAGAAAAGCCTCGTTAGTAACAGTTCATAGCTAACGTAGAATCAACCTAACTACGTTATATCTAATATAAAAACTTAGAACTTATGCAAACCTCCGTAGCGACAGGTATTAACCTACTAAAGCTTTTCGGAGTAAACTCTAATATAGGCCATAAACTAAATAATAAATACTCGGCTTTACCTAGTAGGTAGCTAGGTATCTTATATAAGTAATCTATCAGTACTTACTATAGGAGATAAGTAAGTTATTAATATAATATTTATAACTAATATTGCCGTTTTAGCAGTAAGTATAAGAAATTATTAAGGGGGCTAACGAGCTTAGCGCGTTCTCCTAGGCTAACGAAATCATTTAGTTAAGAGAGGACTAGCTAGAGGTAAGTAAGTAAGAAATAAAAGGAAAAAGAGGGGGAGTCTAAGTAGAAGAGGGTTTAAGATATGAGGATATAATACGAATCTAAGAACGTAACTAGATATTTATATACTCGAGAGATATAATAAAGCATAGTCGAAATAGTTATATAGCGTAATTAGCTCCGAGCTATTATTTATTAGTAATATTAGTTCTTAAAGTTTAAGACAGAAAATAGGAAATTAATAAGAGATATACGAAAGGTAGTTATATTTAATAATATTTATAAGAAAGTTTAATACTAGTAGTTTACCTAGCTATAATAAGTCAATTTAAAAAGGTAGCTAAAATTAATAATAAGTAAAAGAACTTAATTTTAAGGTATATAAAAGAAAGTAATTTAAGTAATTATTTAAGAAAGAAGTTTTATTATTTAGATTACTAAGACAAAAGAGTAAAAAAGCTTATTATTTCTACTTTTATATTTTATTTTCTAAACTAAGTAACGGTAATAATAAAACTATTAGTAACATTATAAAAGGATTTATATAGATATTATTAAAAAAGTAGAATTAATTCTTATATATAAGCTAAGTATAGTAAGAACTGAGATATATTTATTATATTTATAATATCTAAGTTAGTAATAATAAAAGAGTTTTAGATATTTATTAACTAGTTATAATTATAAAAATAATAAGACTAAATATTTATTAATAAAAAGATATTTTAGTTATAAAGGTAATAACTGTATTTTTTCTAATAATAAATAATAAAAGTTATTATTAATTATTAAGTATAAAGAGTAAAGAATATAAAAGAGAAAAAGAAGGAAATATATTATATTATCTAATAAAGTAAAAGAATATTCTTAGTAAGATAGTTTAAAGTAAGAAGTAATAAAGAAAAGAGTATAAAAGATTATAAGAGAGATTTTAAGAAAGCATTTAATAAATAGGGTTATAAGGTATTTTTAATATAAAGTATTATAATTATTATATAATTAGTAAGAAAAGAACTTAAATAATAAAAAACGATTTTAAATAGTTTAAAAAGCTTATAGCTAATATCTTAAAATACTTATAAAGATATTAATAAGATATATAAAGAAGTATTAAAAGAAAGTAATATTACTAGTTTAATAAGTTAATATAATAAGATAAGTTATATATAAGCTAAATATATTAAGTATATATATATTAAAAAAGGTTAAAATATTTATATAATATATATTTTATATAAAGATTTTAAAACTTAAGAAGGAAAAGATATTTTATTTTAAAAAATATTAAAGAGAATAAGTATTAAATATAAGATAAAATATTAATAAAAAGAAAAGAAGAAAAGATAAGTATTATAATAAAAAATATATAAAGAAAATACATTTTATAATATATAATAATAAGATAAAAGTAATATTTTAAGAAAGAAAAAGATAAAAAATATTAAAAAAGAATTTAATTTAATATAAACTATATAAATAAGAAGAATATATACTATTATAAAATAATACGAAAATATAAGAATATAAGTAAAATTAAAGTTAAGGTTATAATTAAGAATAAGACTAAGGTAAGAATAAAGTTTAATATAATAGTAAAAAAAAGAATGATTATTATATTAAGTTAAGATTAAGGTAAGAGTGAAATTAAAATTAGAAATAAAAGTAAAAGTAAAAGTTAGAATTAATTAAAGTAAGAATAAAGTTCAAAGTAATAATAAGAAAAAAAATAATTATTATATAAAGTTAAAGTTAAAGTAAGTATATAGTTAAAAGTATTAATAAAAAAAAGAATAACTGTTATATTTAGTTAAGGTTAAAGAAAAAGTTAAGTTAAAGTTGGGAGGAAAGTAAGAGTAAGTTAAATAATAACAATAAGAATAACTATTATATTTAGTTAATATTAAAGTAAAAGTAAGATTAAAAGTAATAATAAGAAAAAAGATAACTATTATATTAAATTAATATTAATATAAGAATAAAGTAAATAGTAATAATAAAAATAAGTTAAAGTATAAATAAAGTTAAGAGTAAGTTAAGATAAATAATAAAGTTAAGAATATAAATAAGATAATTATAAAAGTTAATATTAAAAGTAAGGTTTAAAGTAAAAATAAATATATAAATAATAATAATTATTAGTTAATATTAAAGTTAAAAGTAAAAGTAAAAGTTAAAGTAAAAATTAAAGTAAGGATTAAGATTAAGGTTAAGATTAAGGTTAAGATTAGGGTTAAGGTTTAAAATACGTAATAAGTAATATTTTATAAAGAATAAAGGACCGGGCCCGGGGGTTAGGGTTAGGGTTAGGGTTAGGGTTAGGGTTAGGGTTAGGGTTAGGGTTAGGGTTAGGGTTAGGGTTAGGGTTAGGGTTAGGGTTAGGGTTAGGGTTAGGGTTAGGGTTAGGGTTAGGGTTAGGGTTAGGGTTAGGGTTAGGGTTAGGGTTAGGGTTAGGGTTAGGGTTAGGGTTAGGGTTAGGATCTCTCT